>OX344724.1:96060194-98850367 GCA_947034835.1 Ballota nigra | reverse complement strand
ATCTTGCACTATTATATAATCTTGCACTATTATATAATTGAAACATTGAGTGTACAAAACCAATTTTGAATAAATTAGCCCACCATTACTCCTTATTCTTTACATGTTTGAAAACCTGCACTTAATGTTCATCCGATTCAGAATAAAATTTACAATCAAGGTTATCGAGTTACTTGCCACGACACGTTCGACGTTGATCTTCACCAATCAACGTGCTTTCTACATTTCAGATTCATTATATCCCTGCTAGCTCTGTCGAATGTGAATCATACAAAATTAAAAGAGATGTAACTTTCTTTATGAGATAAAATGTTTATCATTTTATATATTAACCAAAGATCAAATTAATCCACAAGCTAATAGGAAGAGCACCAGAACATGAATAAATTAATGAAAATTATTTATTTATTTATTAGAGGAATGTGTACGAATGTAAGGACGGGCAATGAGAATTTAGGTTTTAAACTTCTATGGTGAGCATAAACTTCGGTTTTAGGTTGATTGCAATTTGTTGGTTTTCTGGTCAAAGTTAAATATAAAGTGGATTACACTAGTAAAAACCAATGTGGAATCACAGAAAAAGTTGAGCATCACCATTCCCTCACCAAACGAGAGATCGAAGAAGATATCTTCGCTCTCACTGGAGCCAACCCCACCAGACACCCCAAGAAGCATACCAAAAACAAATGAATCTTAATATGAGACCAATTACTAATCTTTATCTTCATTCATACATCAATTTCTTTAAATCCTTTGTTAATTTTCTTGATTAATTAATTTTTAATTTTAACTTCCTCATCTGCAGGCTACGTTTCCTGGATTATACTTATCCTCCATAACTCCCGACACCTACAAGGTCGTCGGGCCTTCTAGGAAAAAAGTATATTGATAATCATAATTAATTTCCTGCAGATTTTTGTTTGTTTATATATGTTCGTTTGTTTTCTCACAAAGATTTGGTTTTGCATTACAACGAAAGCGTTATTAGGTGCCCTCGGTCTCCATTCATTTAGTGGTAGAAGAAAAAAGATATAGACTAGGTCTCACTCAGGACCTAAATATTAATGTTGTATTGGAATGAAAGGAGAAGTTTAGTTCTTCTTCTTTTGTGTAATTAATTTTCCGAGTGAATGATAAATTTACATTCAACTTTTCATCGTCAATTACTTTTTTTATTTCATCATTCATGCAACCAAATAATTATATATATTATATATTCTGTGTTCATAAGAAAAAAATGATGCACAAACAAAAGTATTGGATGATACATATTTGAATAAAAATAAAATACAATTTACTAACATCAAAGTCTCACATGGAATTGATGAACAAAGAAGGATATAATAAGATCCTCGAAGAAAATGGAGGAACGTCATTAGAATGTATGTTTGGGATACATAAAACTAGTATACCACATTATATAGATATCTTTGGATCTTTTAAACAACCATCAATGTCGATCATCACAACATTCTTTCTTCAATATTGCAAATGTTTTCACTACAAAACAATGAAAAATGAGGAAACAGTGATAATTTATTGTCTGGTTTTCAAACTTGTTTTTATTTGCATAAAATATGGCCTCACCAAACAAATCTCAACAACCTTTTCCCTTGAATTTTGTTTTTTTCCAATGAAATTTGAGCTACACAACCACTTCTCCCCCCCCCCCCCCCCCCCCCCCCCCCCCACACTATTGTAGATAAAGTTTTATCTCTCTCCCTCTCTCTCTCTCTACACACTCACCAGCTATTCTAGATAGAGTTTCAACATATGTGTGATTTGTATAATATATCTTCTATTGCACTATTTAAACGAATGACACATATTCACTGAAATTAATGACAATTATCATTTTAGATTCCTTTCTAGTTTCCCTACCCGTGAATTATTCATCTACACGATGCAAAAAAAGTATTACTTTCTCCGACCTATTTTATTCATACGAATTAAGAAAACTATTAAATAATAAATATAAATAAATATATGTGTTTTGTGACCCTTTTATTTGATTAGGTGTGGAATTAGAGGGTGCTTAATTGGGTTAGTGACGAGGATGATTGCATTTTTTATCGTCATTGTGGTTTCCTTGGTTCGCTAGAAACCAACTGCCCTTCGAGAAGAAGCTGCATTTGTACCAGCAACTTTGCTCCATGATTGAGGTGCATCAACATGATTTTTTTAAACGCTACCGGGATTGATCGATGGAGAGTTTCGGGGGTGGCAGATAACATATTTTGGAGGAGGCCATCTGGAGGATGGGTGAAGATTAATCTAGATACGACAAAAAAAAGGGGTGTTGGTACAACAATTGCTGGGGTGAACTGGTATGGTGATGGCATCATCCTTAGTTATGCCCAGAGCTACTCGTCGTGGATGGAGGTAGATGTGGTGCAGGGCCTGGCCGTGTTGCATGGTTTACGAATTGCGTGGGATTTGGATATTCGATGATTATGTGGAGATGGATCCTGAAGTTCTAGTTAATACTTTGAATCAGCAAGGCCATCACATTTCCTATCTTGGTAATGTGATACAAGATATCATACATTTAAAAAGATCTTTTGTTAGGGTTTCGTTTGTCTGGCCTAGGCAAACTAGAAACAAAGTGACTTATAAATTAGTTTTAATTAGGCTCTTTTGTGAGATGCCTTTTTCTCATTTATTAATTCTAGTTCTGATTCTATTGTAGCTACGACATTTACGCTGATGAATTAATACTTTTTCCTTTCAATTTTTTTTTTCTAAATACGCACGCACGTTTTATTTTTTTCATGCAACCATGCATGACGAGAGGAGGATGCAAGTGCGAGTGGACCCTGAACTTTCCTTAATTTTTTTAAAAACAAGAGCATGTTAATATGTTTCCGGCCTCTTGAAAAAAGAAGAAGAGTTGTATTTAAGAAGATAATGTACTATGTGCAGTTTATACACGTATCGTACACCAGTAATATTACTGCTTATAAAATATTAATACAAATATTTATAAAATCTAATATTATTGGCTAGTGGTATAGTGCACAAACGGCATACAAAACCTTTACATTTTAGAATGTAGAAAGCAAATACATGACCTTACACATATTTACCATTAGCCAAAAGTGATGTAATGTCCTATTTGTTAGTGTAGATAATAAAAAATCTATTCGAGTGGTAGAAATGGCAGAAGTAGATTGATAATATACATACTTTTATTAACACTAACTAAATAATGATTTTGTATAAATTGAATTGCAAATTTAGGCATAAATATTGAATGTATATTATTGGTATAAAACTTAACCATACATGTTTAAAAACGTGTACTCAGTTGAGAGGTTTTAGGGAGAAAAGTAGGAAAATAAATGATAATAAAAAATAGTATTAATTAAATTAATTCTATTTTATGAAAATCTTCACTCTACATTTTGGGTGAAATGTAATTCGCCATTTGCAACATATTTTCCAGGAACGGTTTGGTTTCTTATAAAGAATGAGAGTATGAAAGATAATATGAACGATAAATAATAAGGGTTAATTGCAATAAGAGTATGTATAAACTATAAAGTGAAATTGGTTTATATATGAATTATTGAAGAGTATTAGTTGTTTTTACTGAAGAGTATTAATTATTTTTACTGAAGCGTATTACTGGTTTACACTGAAGAGTCTTAGTTCATTTTTACTAAATAACTAAGACTTTTTAGTATAAATCAGTAATACTTTTCAGTAAATTCAACTAATACTCTTTAGCGAAAACAACCAATACTCTTCAATGATTTATGTATAAACCAGTTTCACTCTATACTTTGTCTTGCAATAAAAATCATGAACTTCATGATTTTTATCAATTAAAATATTGATTTTTCTTTACAATTTAATGCACCAACTTTATAAGTTTTAAAATTTAAAGCATCTAATAATATTTTGACAATAATTAAATAATGTCCCTGCCAAAAATATCACATAAATATCTACGTAAAAGCCAACAAATGGAATTATTGAAAAAATAAATAAAAGTTGTTGGTGATCGAATTTAATCGTGAGGATTAGTGGCTGTTTAGTTCGGTTTAAGACCACCAATCAATGTGATTGATTACCACCGTAAATGGTAAATCGTGGGTTTGGGTTATGAAATTGTAAATACGAGATTGAAATCATACTTATTTCGTGTACGTGCACGTTAAGGTGTGTTTGTGTGTGTTTTGGAGTATTTTGTGAATTTTAACTTGTATTTCTTAGCTGGAGAACATGTATTTATAGAGACTAACAAGTAGGAGGTGTCCAAGACTCTTGGACTTCCTAGCTTGCATGCTAGACAAGTGTCCTTTGACCTTATTTGACCTTATCTAAGCTGAATCTTAGTTACAAAGTCTTCTTTGGTCTTATCTCGGACTCATTGTTGTTCGTCCAGGTGGCTTGATTTGTCCAGAAGGATCTTTCAGTAAAAGTTGTTCGCCTTTTGAGGATATGACTTCAAAGTTGTTCGCCTATATTTCTTGTTAAGATGAGCTTTAGAATCTTGGTTCCTTGTTCGTCTACATACACCTCTAAGGCTGGTAGATACACCACCTTTTATCAATATTGCTCGTCATCAGTGATTTGGCGGAATGTTCATGTCTGGTCTCGGGTCTTAAAACCTGCTCGCCGGTACGTTGTTCGTCGAAATAGTTGTTCGTCAATTTATACACCTTCTAAATTGATTTATGCACCACAATCTTGATTTTCTTTGTTAAGTGTTTAATCTTTGTTCGCACCACAATGATTGATGTTCACCTATCAACAAAAGTAACGTCCTTAAAATGCATTTTTAAGTTATGAATCTAAAGTTAAGATGTATTTTAAAGACCTTATTCTCATTATAAAAAAATTATAATATTATATCTTGACATCTACATGAGCTTTATGTGGCATATCTGACAACCATATCTTTTAATTGTTGACGAAGAATTATAGACAATTTCATGCCAAACAACCCTATGTTTATAAAATATTAGTATTAGTATAAATGTGGTATAATAGATTTTTAAAAAAAAAAAAGCCTAATTTATATATTCGAATTGTGTTGATATTATCCAATATATTGATCCGAATATGTGTATAAAGATTACTCCCTCCATGCCGGAGTAAACTTTCTATTTCTTTTTGTTGTTTTGTTTAAAAAAAATTTGTATTTGTTTATTAAAATATGGTGGGTCGCATGTTGACTTTTGAAATTAAATAATGAATAGTACTAAAAAGTAATTGAAATGCGTGGTATTTTTGGTAATATATTGTGATTTTAAAGATTAAAATTATATGCAGTGGAGTGTTATTTTTTCATTTACGGAATGAGAAACTTATTGTGGGATGGACCAGAAGTGGGAACTTACTCTGGGACGGAGGGGGTATTATTAATAGTGTTAAAGAATTAATATAAATAGATTAATTCCACATTCTTTTAATATAAATATTTTAATTTTTATATGAGATGAAATTAATTCTTTCACGACGAGATCATAATCTTTAGCTCAAAACTTTGTCCTAGCTAAATTCAAATTTCACTGAAAATAACTCCAAATTTTTAAATATATAAATGCAATATAATAGTTTTAAAAAAAATAATTGAAATATATTTGAATTGTATTAACACAATCCAATATATTTTGAATTTCCTCCACTTACGAGTATCAGTTAGAAATAAAGTCCTGCAACCAAAAGTAGTAATATGTTTACCTCTTAATTTGAAGCAATGTTGAAAATCCGAAGGATATTATGTATAACCTTTATGTTGTAATTTGTTGTAAAATGCCCAAGTATTGTGAACTTAGATATGATGGATTATTTAGGAAAAATATATTTAGAAAGTATACAAATTTTGTCAGCTTTCAATTCTTTAATTTTGATATGATCAATCTCACTTTAGATACATCGGATGATATCAAACACAAACAAGAAAATAAATAAGCAATGTGAAACCAAATAAAATTCAGCATTAAATTATGAAACTATGAGCTTGCACCTAAAAAACGATTAGAGTATGTATAGAGTGAAGTTGTTGTATACATATAAGTTATTTTACAATATTTTTTTAGTAGAACAATTCATACTTTTTAGTGTAAGCAGTAATATCCTTTAGTAAAACAACTCATATACTTTGTATTTATATTATTTAGTAAAAATAAATAGTACCCTCCAAATCTAATACATTCAAAGTGTTTTATATATAAATCAGTCTCACTCGATACGTTGTTAAAAAAGATAAAATTAGTATAAACAGAAAGAAGAAAAAGAAAAAGAAAAGGAAAGGGAAGAAACTAATTAGGGTGAGTAAGGGAACCAGGTGGCTTAGCCCACCTAACCACTGGGTTCCTCACTTTAGTGAGTGACCCAAATTCGATTTCCTTTGGGAACGAATTAAGGGAGTTATAAGGTGGCTTGGAGATTTTTTGGAGTACTTGGGGCTTGGTGAACTAACTTCTAACTATAACAATTAACATTTACCGATAAAAAAAAATTAGGGTGAGTAAGGGTGTATAGATAAAAATATAGCTACACATATGCATGCTTATGTTAGGTGTAAGAATATGGTTGTATCCAATTCTTGTAACTGTCCTTCCACCTACTGCTATTTTTTGCTATTTAATTCTCACTCCCTCCAACATCACAAATTAAATAAAACATCTTTTTTTATAAAGCAAGCAACCATTTTGTCATTTCCTTTCACTCACTCTCTCTATAAGTAAGCATACATACATTGTATTCTCCACAATTTTATTTATATCTGAGTGAGAAGAGAAAAAGAGTAGCAGTGAGCAATTTTTAATTGAAACTTGAGTGAGATATATACACAATAGCTAGTAATCAATCAATTGCGGCGACTCCTATTGATTCGACCAAATTGCATAACTTTAAGTTGCCTCAATTTTGGGGGGTAACGCCTTCACCTCCTCCGCCGTCAATAGACGCTCCCGCTCCTACAAGCCCTCAACAGCCTCCACCACTCCTCCACCTTCAGCGGTACCTCCTCAATCTCCTCCGATTCGACGAGGTTCATTGAAATATCTGCGTGTAGAGGAGGTTTTGAGGCAAACTAGTACTAATTCCTCCAATCCTCCCACCAATATTATTAATTTTGAGGCCCACCAGCAAAGCCACAAGTACAATCCGGGGGCATAAATGAATGATGATGACCCTAGGCTTTTCCAATTGCGGCCATCCCGAAGGTGCAAATTAATAAAGAAGAGCAGCGCCGACAAGACTAGGGTTTTCAAATCTAGAGTAGAAGAAGTGGGCGAGGACAAATCTAGGGTTTTCAAGCCTCCAGAGAGCAAGTATACAACTATTGGGGCACCCATCTCTGTTGGTATCAAGGAGATGAGTGGTTCTTGTGGTGAAATTAGCAAGGAGAAGGAGATAGATATCAAGGACAAAGATAAGGACAAGGGTAAGGAGGAAATGTTGGAGGATCTAAAAGAGGGGGTGGTGGTGCAGAAAAAAGAAAAAGTTGAGCATCACCATTTCACCCACAAAACGAAAGATCGAAGAAGATATCTTCGCTCTCACTGGAGCTTACCCCAGCAAGCGCCCCTTCAGGAAACATACCAAAAATGTACAAAATACAAATCTCTATCTTCATTCATACATCAATTTCTTTCAATCCTTTGTTAATTATCAATTTTGATTTCCTCATCTGCAGGCTAGGTTTCCTGGACTATGTTTGTCCTTCATAACTCCCGACACCTACAAGGTCTTTGGACCTTCCAGGAAGAAGGTATATATATATATATATATATATATATATATATATATATATATATATATATATATATTAGTCTTGATATATCATAATATTCCGTAGATTTCTTTGTTTATGTTCGTTTATTTTTTCACAAAAAATTTGCTTTTGTGTTACAGCGAAAGCGTTATTAGGTATCACCGCCCTCCATATTATTTGTTTCAGTAGTTGAAGAAAGGAGAGACTCATTCACTCGAGACCTAATTATTAATGTAGTATTATAATGAAAGAAGAAGTTTTTTTCTTCTTTTGTGTAATTAATATTCCAGAGTGAATGATAAATTTACATTAACTTTCATCATTTATTACTTTTTTTCCATCATTTATGAAATGGTAAAATTATATTTTATTATATATTCCATGTTCATAAGAACAAAAAAATAATGTGTTGGGACAATGTCAGTTTTGATTAGATCCCAAAGACCCTAAAAAGATAACTTGCCTAAGTGTTGTAATAGTCAGGCTAGTCTTGGTTAGATTAGTAAGTTAGAATATTTTATATTCATAGGTACACAATGAGAGAAGTACTCATTGTTGACAATCAAGACTGAAGCCTTAAGATACAAGAACACCATCCTGAACTTATGACAGTTCATCTAAGCTGACTGAGTAAGTGTCAGGATGAAGAGCGTGATCCTGAGATCATTGCTAACTCAGCCTGAAGGGAACAGGACTACACTGGGTTATTGGGAAAGACTTGGAGTAGGATTCAATCAATGCAAAAGGAATGTCAGTGCTGGAAGACGTACGTAGATGAGGACAAACCCGAACTCAATAAAGACAAGACTGAACTGAAGAATGAGTTCTGACATTCTCACCTACCTGATTTCATGGACCAATCAAAGCGCGCCAAGTTATGTACGGACACTGACCTGAACCTGACATCCCTGTATAGTTCAACGGGCAAGCATTAAATGCACATTATCAAATTCATGCAAGAACGACAACTGCATGAGAAATATGTCCGTTGAAGGTATCCTACACGAAGATGACTATAAGGTTATCTCTCCAACGGATAGTTATTCAAATTCATCTATAAATACAGAAGACCTTGGACCCAAGCAAGGTCACGGGAAATTTCAAAGCCAGAAATTACTCAAACTCTCAGTGTTCAAGCAATCAAAGCATTCACAAAGAAGCACTCGAAAAGCCTTTAATTTCCCAAGTGTTTCTTGAGTTAGAGAGTTTTTCTGTATTCCACTGAGCGTACTAGAAATATCTTAAGCTTAGAGTGATTATCCAATCTTTAGCATAGGTTTGCCTTGTAAGGACAATCACACCTTAGTTGGAAACCAAAACCCTCTTAGTCAGGTTTGTTGGTGGAAGTTAGTAAGTGAGTTAGAATAAAGTAAGCAAGGGTCAGTGAGTGAGACTGGTCTTGGTGCACCTTGGCAAGTTAAAGACAAGCAAATCCTTAGTGGATTTTCCTGTTCAATCAGGACCGTGGATGTAGGAGTTTGAGTCTCTGAACCACGTTAAACTCCATGTGTTCTTACTGCTTTGATATCCGTTCTAAATTGCTTATTTGATTAAGTCATTCATTGCATACTTTATCAGGCTTGAATCAATCAGCCTGATCATTGAACTCAGAGCACTACCCTTCTAACCACGACTTCATAAAAAGATAATCAAGTTTTCAGAAAGCAAACATTAAACAAGACTTTAATCTTTCAGAGCTCACACATTCCGCACTGAACATAAGTAGATAGTTAGCCAACTGACTTGCACTTAGTGCTGTTAGTAGGTGTATTATCTACTCAGTGTTCAACACCACTCTGAGTAAGGGGACTCAGTAGGGTTTTAAGAAAGAAAAATTTGTATATGTGTATTTCCCCCCACCCCATACACGTATCACTCAGTCTTGTACCGGGACCAACATGATGCACTAACAAAAGTGTTGGATGATACATATTAGATTAAAAATGAAATATAATTCACTAACACCAAAGTCTCACATGGAATTAATGAACAAAAAATGATAGAATAAAATCCTCAGAGAGAATGGAGTAACATTCTCTATTGAACTATAGATATATAGTATGAATATGTGTTTAGGATACATAAAACTATATCATATTATAAATATGTGGATCTTTTAAGCAACCATCAATGTCGATCATCACTCACATTCTTTCTCAATATTGCAAAGGTTTTCACTACAAAACAATGGGAAATGAGGAAGCGATGCTAATTTATTGTCTAGTTTTCAAACTTGTTTTTATTTGCAAAAAATCTGGCCTCACCAAATAAATTTCAACCAACTTTTTCCTTAAATTTTGTATTTTTCATTGAAATTTGATCTACACAACCACTTTAATTCCCCACCCCTCTCCCTCTCTCCACAAAATTCACCAGCTGTTCTAGAGAGAGTTTCAAAATATTTGTGATCTCCTGTTACACCATTATATAATATATATAGCTTCAATTACACAATTTAAATGAATGATACATATTCACTGAAATTAATAAAAATTATCATTTTAGATTCCTTTCTAATTTCACTGCCTGTGAATTATTCATCTACAAATAGCAACAAAAAATATTACTACCTCCAAATTAAGAACACCATTAAAAAATAAATAATAATAAATGTTGACCATTTTATTTGATTAGATGATCATTAACGCACACGGTCAAAAAAGATAAATATAAACCCAAAGTAGAAAATTATATTTAATTCTTCTAGATTAGTACCAAATGACTATTTTAAATAAAAATTTCTTCTCTAAAAGATAAAAATAAAGTGGGTGGAGTGAGAACATCATTGTGTAACAAAAGATCTCGCATATTGTGAGTTTCAAACACCCTGCATAACGCAAGTTGGCAGCACACTTTTCTTCGATATATTCTATATGTTTGAAAGAAATTTAAATGAGGTGTGTAATCATAAATATTAGCAAATATTTCACATCTTGCCATATTACATAATTGACACATACAAATTCAATTTTGAATAAATTAACCCGCCACTACTCCTTTTTCTTTACATGTTTGAAAACCTGCACTTAATGTTCATCCGATTTAGAACAAATTTTTCGATCGGGGTTATCGAGTTACTTGCCACAATATGTTCGACGCTGATCTTCACCAATCTATGTGCTTTCTACTTTTCTGATTCATTCTATCCATGTCGAATGTGATTCATACAAAAAGAGATGTAACTTTCTTTATGAGATAAAATATCTATCATTTCCTTTATTGACCAGAGATCAAATTAATTCACAAACTTATTAGACGAATGTGTATGAATGTAAGGACGAGCAACGAGAATTTAGGGTTTAAACTTCAAAGGAGAGCATAAACTTCGGTTTTAGGTTGATTGCAATTTATTAGTTTTCTGGTCAAAGTTAAATACAAAGTGGATTACACTAGGAAAAACCAATGTGGAATCACAAAAAAAAAGTATATAATTGAAACAACAACTGTTGAGCTTATGAAGCTAATTTCACTAATTATTTAAATTTAAATGCTAACATACTTTAATTGTTTCTAACTATGTGTAGTTTTAATTACTAAACGTGAAAGTACATTCTCGCTATTACTCCATTTCACCACATAAATTTCAAGTTCATAAGGGACATATATGGTTTACTAATCATGCACGTCCATGCCATTACGATTTTGCTTCAAACATAATACACAATAACTTAAACATTATTCTATACTTACATATCATCAAATTATCTACAATCAAGTAATACAAACCAATTAAAGGAGCTAAAGTTACTATCTGAAGCAAAATAATTTACTTACTATATGGTTCACAAATAAGTTCCTCGAAAACTCCCTATGCTTGTGCACCAACGTACAATTCCAAGAAGGGTCAACTTCGTCTTTTCAAGTCAGTCAAAGGAAAAGTCATTCATCATAGCAAGTAACTGGACTTAGTACAACTAACAAAACCACCTCAATTGTTATAGAAATGGCCACAAAAGTGTTCATTTCTTTCAACAGAAGTTTTCAGCACATTTTCTAAAGTAAATATAAGCATGCCCATTAGCTATACTGCAACAAGGAGGGGTACAATAAAATATGTAGGAAAAATAAAGTAGATAAAAAAAATTATATTACGAAACCATATGCTAGCTAAAAGCTGCAAAATCACGAAGGTATATATAAGCTAATAACGTACCTTAGTTGAACGAATAACCCCAACAACACATTCTCTCCAGTTACTTGACTTTATCATTACCTACAATAGATTGTGAGAAATTAATAAGTTATTTCCATTGCACATCTCTATAGGATTTTTCTCTGACATAGAAAAACTTAACAAATATTTATAACTTAAAAAAGAAAATTGAGGTTGAAGATGGTCATGCAAGTTATAGCTCTACAAGAATAGGGTAAATATCTAAGTATGACATTCTAAAATTTGGATTATTGATGAGACTTTTGATTTCTAAATTATTAAAAAAATGATATAAGGCTGTTCTAACTACTCAGATTCGAGGAACAAGAAAACGACAAAAAACAAGTCCATACCTGGTATCTACAAAAATGATACAAGACTGTTCTAACAACTCAGATTCGTGGAACATGTAAACTACAAAACCAAGTCAATCGCCGGAATCCGGGGAAAAGTCTGATAATGTGGCTAATAAATATGTTTGCTTTTGGGCCAACAACTCTCGTATCTAAACAACACGACCGTTAGATGATCATTCATTGTCCTTAATATTAAATTTAACATCCATGCTTTTGGAAGGAATAATAATTTAAATACTTCAATCATTTGCTTGTACCTCAATACAGAACACGTGTAAAGAAGAAAAAAAGGGTTATGTGTTGCTGAAGTATCATTGGTTTTTCCATATCTATTTCTTTAGCTATATGCTACCTAGGGAGTTAGTTCACTTCTCCTTTTTTGCAATATTTATTTTGTTATTGAAATTAACTTTCGTAATTTAATTTAAGCATAAATAAATTATCATTAATGTATATATGTATGATCAAGTTCCTGGTAATTTTGAAAAGTAGCTACAACTTAAAAGTTAATGTGCTGCAAAAGAAATAAACAAACCCTCGAAAATTTTGGCAGAGAAAATTCCCGAGTTATGTGAATAAAAACTTTTGTCGGTTCACCATGTTTAGATAATCTAAAAATTAAACAAGAATCAGAAAATTTATCCAATAGTTACTAAAAACAATAGATATGTTGCAAACAACTAAACAATTTAATTGCAAGTGATCAAACTATTGGGGTTATACGTGAAAGTATGTTTTTACTTTGTATAATGATTAGGCGTGAAATTGTAATATTTTGTAGCCCGTTTAGTCCATATTTTGAGTATTTTTTATGAGTATTTAGAGTTATTTGATTAACATTCTCATAAAATTATCAATTTATTTTGTTGGTGTTCATTGTTGGAAAGAAGGCAAAAATAGAGGTTCGTAGGACTTTGAATCGACCAAAACGGACTCTCGGTTGAGAAGATATGAAGGTTTTTCGAACAAGTGTACAACAGCCGGAAAACACTCGACCTGGAGGCACTCGAGCGCTTAGTGCTCGACCACCACCAGATCGAGCACCCTGCGACTTCTGTTGCATTTTGGAGCTCGACCAATCCCACTCGAGCGCTTAGTGCTCAACCTAAGGCCCATGTCGAGTGCCCTGAGCGGATTTTGCCCTATTTTCGCCCCGGATCATATAAATACCCGTTTCAAGCCTATTTTTACACATCTACACATATCTACACTCATTTTTCGAAGGGGAAGAGCTTGAGAATGTTATTTTTAGAGTTTGGCAAGGATTTCAAGACTGTAATCGAGGTTTTATCATACAGATTCGTTAGAACAATTAATACTTTGCACGGTTTTGATTTCTCTTTTCGTTTCTTGAATTCTTTGATACTTAGACCTTAATTTCAGATTTTAGAGACTATTTTCCAGATTTTATTCAATTGCTTTCATAGATAGTTTATGTTCTTGAATTTCTTGATTTTGTTCATACTTTTAATTATGTTTATGATCTTTAATTTCGTTATTGTTTTTATTCTTGAAATCACCATGTTAGGCTAGAACCCTTGCATGCTTAGGGTAGGATGAACTCGTAGAAGTAGGATGTTGGTACATACTTAGGATAATTTGTGATGTTTAGTTTTAATTCTCTTAATTATTAAATAATTCTAATAAATCCTAGAATAATCTTGGAATTGAGTACGAAAATTGTTAGAGATAAGACGATCGCATCACTCTTTAATAGCGAATAGGCTTAAGAAAAGGGTTTTAGAAGGGGTTTATAATCTACCGGTTTATCTAGGGAGGACGACCGCATCACCTTAGTTAAATTAGGGCCTCAATAATTAAGCACAACCAATATAATTTTATTATTGGATTTGTGAAGTAGGTTGATTTGACGAAGTATTATGTTTAATTCTTGAGCTTTTAGTCTTTCAATCTTGTGCTAGTTAAGAGAAGTTGATTGTCTAGTTTTATTACGCTTAGGATTATTACTTGCACATCACGATTATTTTAGTTATTGTACCAACTCCGTTAGTATACGCAAGAATTCCTATCCCGAGCATCACCATCCCATATTTGCATTTAAACCCAAGTTATTTAGTTTAACTTAATTATTAGTATAGAGTATTATAATACAATTTTCAATCCTAGAACATACATTCATATTAGCTACGAGACGTACATCTCCAGGGATTTACTCGCATACACATTTTCCCTTGTGTTCGATACTACTTCGTCCATATACTTGCCAATACTACAGGGATCTCATACTCTTGTGGGGTAACTACTAGTATAGCTAGTACATTGCGTTCAAGTCATATAACCTATGTATTAAACACTTATTTATGAGAATAAATTTTTATCATTGGTGCATTAAATATGAATGAATGTTATATATGTTTATAAAAAATTGTTCAATAAGTTGTGCGTGTTACATTGTAGTTAGTGTGGTGATACCAGATCATGGAAGATCACATTAACAGTTCCTTGTAACTAAATGTACAAATTCACGACCTAGGTGGAATTGAACAATCCATCGTGAAAGGTTGAGGTGTAGTTCTCAGATTGGTCTGTCTTGACCCAGAGATTACACTAGAACATTTTGTATGTGATAAAGAGGACGTACAACGAGGATAATTTTTTTTGTTCTGAACGGAGAAGAATTAGACCTCAGCGGTTGTTGATTTCTTAATCTTCATCACTTAAATAGGATCGTGTGTGGTTAATACTTATTGCTTTGATACATGTTGGGTGAGAATCATTGTGACTTCGATACCTTGTATTTTGGGCAATAATATTAATCATACGACAGTTGCTAAAGTTTAATACAGAGAAACGTGTGCAAGTACGGCTTGTGTGATTTGTCCTCTTGGTGGGCTCAGAAGTTTTATCGTACCAAATCTTGCAGGTGAAAATTTATTTTTCGGTACGGATAATAATGTTGAACAGTCTTTTCTCATAGGCACAAGATATTAATTAATTTAGAGTTATTCAGAGGCTCAATTAATTAATGGACTAGATAAATCTTAAATAAGGGAAATAATAATCGGGAGCCCCTATTATCGTAATATGGATTAAGATAGATAGTGCAATATTAATTTAATAGTGGTATTAATTAATATTAATGGACTGAATTATATTGCGGCTCAATGTTAAAAATTCAGAAGCCAATTGGAGGTCAAATCTTAATTATCCTAAATGCCCCTCAAGTAACTCAATAATAATAAGGGGATTAAAATAAAAGAAAAATATTATTGCTGATTTTTCCTATTTATTTTCGAAAATATTGATATAGTGAGAGAAAATTTTGTTGATTTTCTTGAAAATATATTATGGACGATATGTATTCTTGGCGTACAAGATTATCTCATAAAATAAAAAAGATCAAAATCTTGTATTCTTATCCTATAATTTTTTAAAATTGTATAATAATAGGAGGGTGAGATTTCTGTGGAATATTTTATTATGGAGAAAAGAATATATGAGATATATTAAAGATTTCTTGGAGATCAAGAAAGGACTTTTTCCTCCATATTCCATGCTAAAATTTAGCCACCCCATTATTATAAATAGGGCATGATTTCAGCTTACGAGTTCCATGAGTTGAAAAGATTAAGAGCAACATATATTTTTTCTTCTTCCTTCGTATTATTAATTGTTCGTTAAGCACTTTCCACCGGTGGACGAACAAGGCTAAAGAGAATACTTGAGAATGACTTTCGGTTGATAGCATCGTCAAAACTTGTCCCGTTATTCTCAAAGGCCATAACTACAAGAGGTACGTGACTTGAACGCAAAATACTAACTATACGAGTAGTTACCCCACAAGAGTATGAGATCACTGTAGTATGGGCGAGTATAGAGACCAAGTATATCGAACCCAAGGAAAAGTGTGTATGCGAGTAAATTCCTGGAGATGTACGTCTCGTAGCTAATATGAATGTATGTTCTGGTTTAAGAATTATATTATACTAATATATATTCTACTTCTATGCTAATAATTAATTTAAACTAAATAACTTGGTTTGAATGCAAATAAGGGATGATGATGCTCAAGATAGGAATTCCTACGTATACTAACGGAGTTGGTACAATAACTAAAATACTCGTGATGTGCAAGTAATAATCCTAAGCATACTAAAATTAGACAATCAACTTCCCTAATCTAGCACAAGATTGAAAGAATAAAAGCTCAAGAATTAACCCTAATACTTAGTTCTATCGACCTACTTCACTAAACCACTAATCAAATTATATGGATTGTGCTTAATTAATGAGGCACTAATTTAACTAAGGTGATGCGGTCATCCTCCCTAAATAAACTGGTAGATTATAAACCCCTTCTAAAATCCTCTCCTTAAACCTATTAGTTATTAAAGAGTGATGTGGGCGTCTTCTCTCTAACAATCTTCGCACTCAATTCCAAGATAATTCTAGGGTTTATTTTAATAATTCAATTAATTAAGAGAACTAAAACTAAACATCAAAAATTATTCTAATTACGTACCAACATCCTACTTCTACGAGTTCGTCCTATCCTAAGCATGCAAGGGTTCTAGCCTAACATGGGTGTTTGAAGAACAAAAGCAATAACAAGATAAACAATCATCAACATATTTAAGAGAGTCAAGAAATTCAAGAACATAAACTAATTATGAAAGAAATTAAATCAAGTCTCAAAATTAAATCTATAGAAATCTGGAAAAATAGGTTTTGAAGTCTCAAGAATCTAAGAAATTAAGAATAAAATAATAAACTATGAATTCGTACTCTCAAAACCTCGATTACACGGTGAAATCCTTGCTAAAACTCTCTATCTTCCTTCCAAGCTCTTCTTCTAACTCTAAGTATGGTAAAGTATCAATTGGTATCTCAAAAGTATTCCAAGGGTATCTAAAATAGAACTAGGAATGGGTATATATAGACTTTGGGCCGAAAATAGGTGAAAAGGGTCGAGAATGCACGACCCTGCCTTGGTCGTGCGCTAGGCCACGAGCTTCCATAGCTCGTGTGCTCCAATCTTGCAGAACCCGTCATGCGCACGATCTCCACTTGGTCGTGTGCTAGGCGCACGACCTCACACCCCTCATGCGTTTTAAACTCTCTGGAACCGTACAGCGCTCGGTCCATCTTTGGTCGTGCGCTAGGCGCTCGAGTTCTTCCTCTTTTAAACCAACTAGCACTTTTCTTTACCCGAACTAATACTTTCGTATTTCTTTCATATCTTCTCATCTGGGAGTCCGTTTGAGTCGATTCAAAGTCCTACGAACTCCATTTTTCGCCCTCTATCCATCTATGAGCATCAAAGAGGCAAATTCATTAGTTTATGAAAATAGTACTCAATTGACTCTAAATACTCATCAAATATACTCAAAACATGGGCAAATTGGGCGACAAATCATAACAATTTCAAGCCTAATCAGTACGTAATCGCATAAACTCATAGATTTTCCTCTATAGGATTTTATGTGAATTAATTCATGTGCATGATGATAAACGTGTTGTTGGAATAATTATTTGAATTAATTAGGATTAATTCATGCTAGTATTACTTAGTTTTAAATTTGTATCGAAATATCATCCCAAATAGATTCAGGCACCCCGATTTTCCCAACATAAACATTACGCCAATTCCACAACCACAAGTAAACAAAGATGAAGGACTCATTGGTTGAATAGGTCAAAACTACGTTTCCTCTATCAGGATGAAACCTCCACGTGTAATGTTTACTAGAAGCGACAACTTAACGTGCACAAGCATCTCTATAGCTATGTAAAATAGAATTTAGCCAATTAAATGAGTATATAGAATAAGTCTAGTTACAACCATTCGTATAGAAATGTGTAACCATCCATGAATTCATTTTAGCTCTATATATTGTGAACAAAACTGCGAAAATATCATTCACTAGATCAAGCACCGATCTGATGAATTGCTAACTAGGTTTTTTTCCCCTCCTAATTTCTAAAAATATTATTTAAAATGCCACTTGATAAGGGTTATGTCTTTTGGTAAAATTCTACATCAGATATGAAAAATCACAATAATGAACAACTGTAATTCACATTAAAGATCATAAATCACCCATATATACCTCAAAATCATGCATCCTAAATAACCTACAAAATAGAGGTTGTTCCAATTCGAACTGCAGTGATGAGCTCCATATGAACACAAAAGTTTGATATTGTAAACCATGCCAATTTATTTTCGAAGAATTAAAACAATCATAAAAGTTGGAATTCAAAAGCACAATAAAAGTGCAATTTTGAACATAACCTTTTGGAAAAATCAATTCGCGGTGAAATTTCTGTTGCCTGAGATGGATTTTCTGGAACCCTCGCATTTCCAGGGAATTTGTTCCAATATCTCGTACATTGAAATTTGAAAGACTTCATATAGTTTTAGTGGCAGGTCATCAATTAAGTATTTACTGGATCAAAGAATAAATTAAACTCAATTAAGTATTGATTTACAATGTAATTTTTATAGAAACTTCTCGTGTCGAAAGGAATAAATTGTGAAAGGGTTAATGTATTCGAATTTTCTATATGAACTATTAAAATTTAAAAAAGGATTAATTTGAATATGAAAACATTGACTTCATCGTCTCTTAATAAATTTCACACTTTCCTTTTTGAAACGTCCACCAATAAATTTCACACAAAAAATAAAAATAAAACACTTTCACAATACTTATTTTATTCAAAGTACTCTTCATTAATTGATTAACAAAGTCAATAAAATATTTTTTCTTAAAATGTGTGCACTCCCTCCTACGAAAGTTATTAGGGGATGAAGGGAGTAATATTGTTTGACAAAAGACTATGCGAACCGGTTTCACTGTGAAATTTATTTATAATATATATAAAATATTAGTTTTAAATGTACTTAGTTGTTAAATTAAAGAAAAATATTAATTATTTTACTATAAGATATTAATTGTAAGTTAAGTTCATAGTAATCTGGAACACACAGTATCTATAGTAAAACTGGTTTAAGAAAATTACATTTTCAAGATTTACATCTTTTAGAAAAGGTTCTTGATCTATTTGCTTGCTCCGTCGGAAAAGGAAAAAAAAAATCGTTTGCCTTTCAACCTACCTATTCGGCTATTCCTTCTAATAAACCATAAACAATTTTAAGAAATTCATAGTATTATATAAAATAGTATTTTAAAATGATTTCTGAACCCAATTGGGTGGGATTAATTTAGCAAACATTTTAAATTTACCCCCGGGCCTATTGATGAATTAAAAAAATAAAAAAACCCACTCCTTTTCTTCCACTTTTATCCAACTTGTTGGGCCGAAAGGCCAAAGTTATATACAGTCCTACCTTTTATTAATACAACCCCACCAAAAAGTGTTCGGAAAGAAAATCCGATTTTTTTTTACAATTTTCGGAAAAAGTTTTCGAAAATGTAAAAAAAAAACACTGAACATATGAATTTTCGGAAATTTTTTCCGAAAATTGTTACATTTTTGGAAAAAAATTCCGAATATTTTTTTTAGAGGTTGTATTCACAAATCATGGGACTGAATTTAATCTGGGCCTAAGATAAAAAGGCCTCCAACCCAATCATGGCCCATTATATGGCCAGTCTCGGCCCAGTTCAGGAGTAAGGGCGTTTGCGTAATTTCACCCGTATTTGAACAGCGAGAAATTTGGGGAAAATGGGGGAATAGTGGATAGATAGTGGCAATAACCGCCATAACTGTCACTTCCCCAATCCCCTGGATAATAGAAATAGGAAATATCTGAGTTCTAAATCGCGGAATCTGCAGAGAAAATCTAGCACGAACAGGCTTCTAACAATTATTTCATGCTTAATTTCGTTCCAATTTTGAGTTTAGCGACCAAATTTGAGTAGAAATTGATGCAATTGTAGAGATCAGAGAGGAGAAAATGGTGATGGAAGGGAGGAGGAGAGTGATGCAGCAGCAGCAGCGTTACGAGGATACGTCGAGTGAGATTAAGAAAGGGCCATGGAAAGCCGAGGAAGACGAAGTGTTGGTGAACCATGTGAGGAAGTACGGCCCCAGAGACTGGAGCTCCATTCGATCCAAAGGCCTGTTGCAGAGGACTGGCAAATCCTGCCGTCTTCGTTGGGTCAACAAACTCCGACCCAATTTGAAGAAGTATGTTGCATCTCTCTCTCTCGATTCTGTGTTTTCATGTGATTGTTTCTGTGCATTTGATGATTCTGTGAAAGAGTCTGATTCTGGCTTGTTGTTGAAGCATTTTTGGTACTGCAATTTTTGAGTTTACTATCTGTTTGATGAAATGTGTCTGAGACTTTTTGTTAGATGCTATTGCAATTGACTTGAAAGCTTCTGTTTTTTGTTGTTTATCGCCAATTGGCCTTCAATTGTTACCCAATTAGATTGAAGCAATTTTTTCCCTGTGGTTCCCTCTTGTAGTGGTGTGAAATTCTCTGCAGAGGAGGAGAGGACTGTGATTGATCTACAAGCCCAATTTGGTAACAAATGGGCCAAGATTGCGACTTATCTCTCTGGAAGAACAGATAATGATGTGAAGAATTTTTGGAGCAGCAGGCAGAAGAGACTTGCAAGGATTCTGCAAACATCATCCTCTAAATCACACAAGAATGCTAAGGAAGTTAAACTTCCTTCCACCCATCATGTTCCATTGGAGGTGAATTCAATCTTTAATTTCATCATATACATTTTGCATTTCTTGGTAATAATAAGATCATTATCTACTTGAATTCTTGCATTGATCTTTACCATATTGATTGCCCTGATCCCAAATTGCTCTTTTGATGATCTAAAAGTAGTGTTAATTGATGGATGGAGGATAACATTTTTTTCACTTCATTTTTATTATTCCTTATCTACTTGAATTCTTGCATTGGTGCTTACCATATTGATTGGCCCTGATCCCAAATTGCTCTTTTGATGATCCCAAATTGCTCTTTTGATGGATTTAGGTGGATAACATTTTTTTTATTTATGTCTAAAATTGCCATTCTTTTTTACTTCATTTTTATTATAAAATTCCCCTCTGAGTATATGGAATGATTCTGGTCAGTCCCTGGTAGTATTGGAGTACTGATTTCATTGAAATGTTGTCACGTTTTCCAGGTGCCTAACTTCTCATCATCCACAGAGGAAGTATCAGTGAGAAAGACAAGATCTTGCTCGTCGTCGTCTCATACGATCCGAATTGGGTTGCCCGGGGTAATGCATCCAAACATGCTCGATTATGTTAACAATCCGTTTCCATTCAACAGCACCCCTCAGGAGAAAACATTCATCTTTCCTTCGACTCCACAGCACTTCCCTCTGCAGCAGCTGCAAAGCCAGGAAGAATTCCTGACTAGAATTGAAGACACTAATTTTCTTGATGTGTTGGGGAGTTCGAGTGAGTCTTCTGCAATAGGCACTGCTGCACCACTCCATGTAGAGACGACGTGTTTCGGACCAAACACGACTTCTCAGGTTGCTGCTGTAAAGGAGGAAGCTGACGACGAAGACTCCGTAATCCCCGACATTTTCATGGATGACTTCCCACCTATGGACATGTTTGATCTTATGGAACCACTTCCTAGTCCACCAGACTGGAATGATTGATCACCTATCATCCCTTGGATTTAACCTTGTTGTTCATCTTTAAATGTGTGCCATGTTTAGTATAGTATAGTAGTTGCTAATTCTTTGTAAAATTGAACTGAACTGAATTCTATCATTGGTATATTTGACTTCAGGTATAGACTCTTTTCCTTTTTTTTTTTTTTTTTAAAGTTTAATTTTACATTTGCAGTTCTTGTTTCTATCCGAAATCTATGTTTAGAATATGCATGTAGGGTTTAATTATGACAATGAGATGAAAAACACTATGATTTCTTCTTACTTGTTTTTGGAAATGTGCAAGCAGGATTTTGCAGGAAGGATTGATCTAATTGTGTTTCGGCAAAAGCTTGTAAATTTTCTATTCAAATATTACTGTTGTACCAATAAAAAAAGTACTATGGTTGTGTATAATAAGTGTTATTGTTAATAGGAATTAATCTGCAATTATAACCAAAAGTGGGTCATTAACCTAAAAATCGTGGGACTAGAAGCAGTCACAACAGTAGACCTAATATTATTTCTCATATATTTTATTTATTTGTTAATTATTTATTAATTTAATTCTCCCATCGTGTGCAGTGCAAACTGCAAATGGTTCGGCATTTGCATCAAATTTTGTTTATCGTGGTTTCCTTGTTTTTTGAGGCCTAGTGGGCTTCAAATCTGCATATAAAATGGGCTTAATGTTTGATTTCAAACTCTTAAACATGGCCCTTATCTCTCGGAAAACTATGAAGTAAAGACTATTAGCAATAGGCCAAGGTTAAATACAGTCCCATGTTTGGTGAATACAACCCCACCCAAAAAATTGTTTGAAATTTTTTTCCGAAAAATGTAACAATTTTTGGAATTTTTTTCCGAAAAATCATAAGTTCAGTGTTTTTTTTTTATTTTCGGAAAAAATTCCGAAAATTGTCAAAATTTTCAGATTTTTTTTCCGTACATTTTTTGGTGGGGTGGTATTAACAAAAGATAGGACTGCATATAACCTTGGCCTTAGCAATATTGAATTTTTTTTGAAATCCGACTTCAATACAATTAAATTACTAGTCAGGCTTCATAAAGAAATTGATGCTATTTTTCATGTCATTAAGTACGTTTACATTGATATCATAATTTCTTAAAATTTTCCTCATCTAGATTGTAACAGGATATACATTCAAAACCTACTGTTAAAAGTATTCTATCCGTCCACCAACATTTGCAAGGAAAAATTGATACACTTTTTAAGAATATAGTGGAAAGTAGAGTTTTTAGCAATAATTTGATAAAACTTTATATACAAAGTAAAGAAGTTAGATGAAATATTGTGAAGTTAAATTTATGAATTTTTTTCCTTATTTGAGTTTGTATATAATAGTAAAATGTTTATAAAAAAATGAAGATTTGCAAATTTTGGTGGGACACACGAGTATATATAGAAAGGAATAATGAATTAATGATTGTCGGAATAAAAATACTGAAGTCCAATAGGGTTCTTTTTAATTGCGTTACAATCGACAATTTTCTTGTAATAATTGCTATAAAGTATTCGAGGATTTTAGTTGAGAGTTAACCAAACATGTGTTTATACATAAAATTGGAGTTGATATTATGATTGTGCTTGTCTTTACCATAGTCAACTTATGTAATTATTGCAAAGTAACAACATGTTTTTTTAATCACACAATATGCCCATTTGTAAAATGAAAAAAACAGGTCATCTTGTGTTCCGGTTGAAATTAATTATGTTGGATAAACTTTCACATGCTTCCCACTATATAAGTAGTCAACTTTGAGTGTGTGTCAAAATTATGGTAACATGCATGGTCATTTTATAGGAAGGAAAAAAAATGGAATTAAGTTTGAAAATAAGGCTCTAAATGAACAGAATCACTGCAAAAAGTGTATGTTTGCCAATATATAGCCTTAAAAAATTTGCAACGTGTGGTGTTTTTTCCTAAAAACAACATTTACAGTAGATGATGGTAGAAAGATTGAATATTTCCCCAAGTCTGGACGTCAATCATTAGAAGGTGGAAAAAAAGAATTGCACTAGGCTCTTATAGAAGCATTAAAGTTTTCCAATTTAGTTATTTTTTCAATCATTTAGAGATTTTTATGGGGTTTTAATTTATTTTTACAAATTTGTTATTGGTTAGTGCTCCATATGACTTGTCACTTGTAGTTGTTAGTCGCGCAGTCCATGTTGTCGATCAATACTCAATTAAAGAAACAAAATTGTACATTAGGATTCCATATTTCAATTTCTGTACACTAAGAAACACTAAAACTAGAGTAGATAATTTGACACAATGATATGCATGATGATTTTGAATTGTAGTGAATAGAGCTGTTATTAGAGCTGATTGAGTATAGCCGAAATGAGCATTTAAAGTTCGAGCTCGATTTAAGTTTGGGTCAATAATATTAACGAGTGACACTTTCGATTTGATTCATGTACAAATCAAACGAGCTTAGCAAATTTAATGGAATTATAAGAAAAGTCTCAAATACAGAGTTTAACGAGGTGAACTCGAGTCAACTCACTCCAATTATCACGACTAATACTCATTTATAATGCAGATCATACTCTTCAATTATCACAACTAATACCCTTTTGTAATGTAAGTCACATACTCTTCATTTATCACGACTAATATTCCTTCCGTCCCAGTTTTATTTTTCCATTTGTGAAAAAGGTCCATCCCAATTTTATTTTCTCATTTTCCAAAATAGAAATAAAGTACACTCACCTTTTTAAATGTCACCTCACAAAAAAAAAAAGCTTCATTCATTCAAATACTACAATTCAACTATCGCATTAAACTCTGCATAAAATCAAATGGGAAAATAAAATTGGGACGGAGGGAGTATCTTTTAGTAATATAAGTCACGCCCTTCACTTATCACGACTAATAATATTGTATAATGTAGGTTATAACCTCTAGTTATCATGATTAATATACTTTTATAATGTAGGTCATACCCTTCCCTTGTCACTACTAATATTCTTCTGAAATGTAAGTCATATGTTTCACTTATCATGAATAATACCCTTTAGTAATATATGTCAGACGCTTTAGTCATAACAACTAATACCTTATTATAATAACCTCCTGATTAGGCGTGAAATTGTCATGATTCGTCACTCGAAATGCCCTTGTTTTGATTGATTTATATGAGTATTTAGAGTCATTTGAGTATCATTTTCATAAACTAATGAATTTGTTTCTTTGGTGCTCATAGATGGATAGAGGGCGAAAAGATGAGTTCGTAGGACATTGAATCGACTCTAACGGACGTCCGGATGAGAAGATATCGAAGAAATACGAAAAGTATTAGTTCGAGGGAGCAAAAGTATCATTGGAGTGCACAAGCAAGGAGCACTCGTGCACATAGTGCACGAGCAGTCGAGTATAGAGCTCGAGAAGGTGCAACTCGTGCAGTGCGCACGAGCTGACGTGGGTCGTGCACTAGTGCACGAGTAAGGGAGATCGAGCACTTTTTGCTCTCTAGACGAATTGGAGCGCTCGAGTGGAATGAGCTCGTGTACTAGTGCACGAGCATACGTATTTTTGGCCCATTAACTCCCGATTCGACCCGTTGCTTATATATACCCCTTCAGAACACGTTTTTACACACCACTTGACACCACTATATACCTTATTACTTTTAGAGTTAGTTTTTTAAGAAGAAGATATGAGCAAGCTTGAGATTTACGTTTTTGAGGTTTTCTTTACGAATTCATAGTACGATTTTACTTTTTAACTTCGTTTCTTCAGACCTTTGTTCGTTATTACTTTGAGACTTAGTTTTCTTAATTTAAATTCAGTTATTAGCATTAATTTTCTTTCAACCCTAGTTTATGTTTGATAATTTATTTGTTATAATCATTATGTTTATGTTCGTTATTTATTCAATTGTTCTTGTTTACGTAAAAATCATGTCTAGCTAAAACCCTTGCATGCTTAGGGTAGGATGAACTCGTAGAAGTAGATTGTGGGTACGTAATTAGGGTAATTCGTGACGTTAGGTTTTAATTCTCTTAATTAATGAATTCTCAAAATCAATCTTAACTTTATTCTTGAATTTTGTTCGAAAAGTGTTAGAGAGAGGACGACCTTATCACTCTTTAACAAGGAGTAGACTTAATGAGAGGGTTTAGAAAGGGTTAATTCATCTACCAGTTTATCTAAGGAGGACGAACGCATCACCTTAGTTTAAATTAGGGTCTCGTTAATTAAGCACGATCTATTAACTCGTTAGTGGATTAGTGAAGTCGATTGCTAGGATAAAGTATTAGGGTATTAATTCTTGAGCTTTTATCTTACAATCTTTTACTTAGGTTATTTCTTGCGCGTCACAATTATTTTGATTATGTACCTGCTCCGTTAGTATACAAAGGGATTCCTATCCTGAGCATTACCATCACTTATTTGAAAATACACCTTAGTTTATTCGTTTCTTTCGTTCTTTAGTTTAATTATTTTATTCTAGTTCGAATTAATTCTTGAAAAAATCCAAAAATATACATTCATATTAGCTACGACGCGTAGATCTTAAGGGATTTATTAGCATACATACCTTCCCTTGGGTTCGATAATATTTGGTCCCTATACTTGCCCATACTACAGCGAACCCATACTCTTGTGGGGAAACTAATAGTAAAAGTTGTATAATCGCTTCAAGTCACCTCCACAAAAGAATACAAGCATAAATTAAAGGAGAATTAATTAACAAAGGACTTAAAAATTTAAAAAAAAGATTACACTAGAGGGGAAAATGAAGCGGAAACGAATAGAAAAAAATCAATATATGGGCTCAACAAACATGACATGGATTGGAATTAATTAGTCACCATATACCACTGAGCTGAATGTGATAATTATTAATAAATCTGCTAGCTTCAACCAATTAAATACATTTCACACCACAATGTAACTCATTTACTTTATGGATCCAATTTCACATATGAGCTAGTTTTACTCTATACATATTTAATAAAATATTATTCAACCAAAGTTACGGATCACAATCCATAGTGACATACATTTACATAGGTTTATTTTATTACTCTCTCTATGGCGCGTATTTAGAATTTTACAATGATTAATAAAGTATCATTTTAAATTATATACTTTTATTTATGGAATACTGACTTGAACCGAACTTTACTAGTTATACTAGTAGTTACCCTACAAGAGTATGGGTTCACTGTAGTATTGGCAAGTATAGGGACCAAGTATTATCGAACCCAAGGAAAGGAATGTATGCGAATAGATCCCTGAAGATCTACGCGCCGTAGTTAATATGAGTTAATGTTTTTGGATTTTTTAAAATATTAATTCAAAACTATGTTACTGTACTAATGCAAAAGAACGAATGAAACTAATTAACTAAGAATTGTTTGCAAATATGAGATAATGATGCTCGAGATAGGAATTCCTACGTATACTAATGGAGCCGGTATATAATCAAAATAACCGTGATGTGCAAGAATTAACCTAAGTATAAGATTGTAAGATGAAAAGTTCAAGAATTAAACCCTAATACTTTATCCTATCAATTGACTTCACTAATTCACTAAACAAGTTAATAGATTGTGCTTAATTAAAGAGACTTTAATTTAACTAATGTGATGTGGTTATCCTCCTTAGATAAACCGGTTGATGAATAAACCCCTTTTAAACCCTCTCGTTAAGCCTAATAGTCATTAAAGAGCGACAAGGTCGTCCTCTCTCTAACAATTTATGTACGAAAATCAAAGGTAAATCCAAAATTTATTTTAAGCGTTCATTAATTAAGAGAATTAAAACTAAACATCACATGTTACCCTAATTATGTATCAACGTCCTACTTCATCCTACCCCAAGCATACAAGGGTTTTAGCCTAGCATGGTTTTGTCGATAACGAAAGTAATTAAACAAGCAACGAACATTAACATGACGATTTGAATTAAATAACTAAAAATCATAAACTAGGGTTTATAAGAAAGAAATTAAATCTAAGAACGAAAATCCACTAAATACGAAATCAAAGGTTTCAAGTGTCAAGTATCAAAGAAAGAAAAAAAAATCAAAATCAAACTCTAACTACGAATTCGTAACGTAAAAACCTCGATCAAACGTAAAACAAACTTGCTCAAACTTTTGGTGTGCTTCTCTCTCCGAAAACTATCTCTATGCGTGAAGTGGTTCTAAAAACGTGTTCGGAAGGGGTATAAATAGGCAACGGGTCGAATCGGAAATTATTGGACCAAAATCCGCGTCTACTCGAGTAGAGCTCGAGCAACTCGAGCGCACAATTCTTCCAGAACCCAAAAAGTGCACGACCACCTTAGCTCGTGCACATAGTGCACGAGTTGATTCCACTCGAGCACTGTACACGACCACTCGTGCACTAAGTGCACGACCAAGCATAGCTCGAGCACTGTACATGACCGCTCGTGCACTGAGTGCACGAGTTCTTCTTGCTTGTGTACTCCAGTGATACTTTTGCTCCCTTGAACTAATATTTTTCGTATTTTTTCATATCTTCTCATCCGGGCATCCGTTTGAGTCGATTCAAAGTCCTACGAATTCCATTTTTCACCCTCTATCCATCTATGAGCATCAAAGAGATAAATTCATTAGTTCATGAAAATAGTACTCAATTGACTCTAAATACTCAACGAAATCAATCAAAACACGGGCAATTCGAGCTCTAAAATCTAACAATTTCACGCATAATCTAATACTACAAAAAATAATAATGATAAAATAAATAGGCGTATTAAATAAGGGTATTTTGAATGTAAATATAAAAATGACTATAATTTCAACAAACAAAAAGGAAACTTTGACTCTCTTTGTGGGAAAGGAGTATAAATTTAAAACTCATTCTCAATTTTTATAAGCACTCCTTCTATTCTAAAATAAGTGTCGTTCAAGAAATTTCATATTAAATTAAGAATTATAAAATTTTGACATACATCATATAGATCTCTAAGAGATACTATAATTTCTCCGTCCCGGTATAAGTTTTTTTTCTTTTTGTTGATTTATTTCAGAAGATGTATTGTTTATTAATATATGGTGGACCATATGTTGATTTTTGTAGAAAATAATGATGAATTGTGAAAAATGTAAAGAATACATTTACACAACTCAATAGGTTTATTTAATTACTCCCTCAAATTGTTAGTGTTAGTGTCCTAGAGAAAATCCTATTGTGAGGACATAATACTAAGATAATATTCAGTTTTTATTTATTATTATTATTATTATTGATTTTATATTAAATGTATGTCATTACATTTGTTTGAATATTATGTATGATTGTTTGCATTTATTCCTACTTGTGTTCCCATGAGTCATTGTTGTCACTGAGAGTGTGAGAACTCAGATGACTGAAGCATGATTCTCAAATAGCCCCGATCAATGATCATAGAGAATGAGATATTAATGATGGAATTGAGATTAGTGTGCGATATGCATCATACTCTTAGAGGGTGTAGTAAGATATCACTTACTACGAGATACCGGGTATATTATGATGGATGCACAAATACCTTAGAGGGTATTGGTATACCCTTCCGAGAAACTGTTTGATGTAATTCCACAACATGTGTCTACGGGTGTCTCGGTTAGTGGGAGCGATGTGATACTCCTTTGATTTGAGGTCAATACGCACGACATGTATGTAGTGATTAACTTTGACCATGATCGACGCTTGCACCCTTCCACGGGTAGATATAACATGGATTGAGTACATCACAAAGTACATGTGGATGGTAGTTGAGCCAAGAATAAGATTAGAGCTGGCAATTTGGGCCCGACCCATGGGCTGGGCTGGGCCCAAAAAATAGAGGCCCGAAAAAACCGGGCCATTTTTTGCCCGGCCCGGCTAGCCCGGCGGGCCAAATGGGCTTGGCCCGACGGGCCACGGGCCGGCCCGTTTGGTCCGGTTGATTTTATTTATTTATTTTTATCTATTTTTTAAAAGATTATAATTAGTGTTGTTTTTTTAAATGATATTTAGTGTTGTAATTACAAATATATGGACATACTTGACTTGATACTGTCATAATAAGGAATTTAGTGTTGTATATTTAGTTTTTAAATGATATTTAGTGTTGTATATTTGATTTTTTTTAAACATACTTGACTTGATAATTAATGTCATAATAAGGAATTTTGTATATGAAGCCCCTCAATTTTCAATACCGTGGAATAAAAAAACTCTACCAAACATTATTTTGAGATTAGAAAAAAAAATTGAAACGGGTCGGGCTAGCCCGTTAGCCCGTGGGCTAGGATTGGGCCGGGCTGGGCTGGAATTTTATAGGCCCGACATGCAAATGGCCCGGCCCGCGAATAGTGATTGGCCCGATGGGCTGGGCCGGGCCGGCCCACCCGTTTTGCCAGCTCTAAATAAGATTCATTCCTCGAATGTGAATTTAGAGAGAATATTTGTTTTCTCATCATAATTGGATTTAAGTCGTCGGCCGACGCACATCAACTTAGACTTTGTGGCTAAGTGTGATACATTTGATCAATTAGTGATTTGAGATAATATGATTAAGTTATTTTAATAGACAATTCATCGTGTTCACGTGAATGAAAGGAAAATATCACAATAGTCTACAATATTACAGGTAGTTACAGATTTCCTTGCAATGTACCTTGCATATTGAGAATGTTTGATTTATTACCTAGAGTTCAATTAAGACCATTAGTTTGACTAATCGCTCGATATACGAGGGCATATGAATCACACAACAAGTAATGACAATTTACCAATTATAGTTGGTTGATTAAATATTGTATTGGATATAATATTCCATTTATGGAGAATATAATAATAATTATATTTGGAATTAATTATTATTAATATTTAATTAAATACGAATTCCCAATAATAATATTTAAAATATTATTATATAGAATATTATTCATCAAGATAATAATTTGTAGGAATATATCTATAAGGAAATCAAATCCGTTGAGATTTGACGGGCTAGGCCTATTATCTTGCTTAAGAATTAAGCCAAGATTATCCTTATAAATATGTGTCTTATGGGAATTTCAGAATGCATAAGAAATATAATTTCTCCATAAAAATCTCCAGTAATAATTTTCCTAGCAAATTCGTCTCGAGATTTAACGCTGGCAAATAGGTGCGGGTTGGTAGAAAGTTGTTAAGTGGATACCATAGCCGAGGAATCTATGTACAAATCGTTGTAAGGATTTATATGTTGTTATTTATCCTTTATGTTTTATGTTATACAACCATATTCCAGATTCGTTATTAGTGAATTGTTTTCTTCCGCTGCATCGAACATGGTGTTTGTCCCAACAAAATCCAACAATGTCCGTATTTAGAATTTTACAATGACTAATAAAGCATCATTTTAAATTATATAATTTTATTTATGGAATACTATAAAAATAATAATGACAAAATAAATAAGGGTATTTGAATATTTTACACACTTTCAGACAAACCAAAAAAGAAAGAGAAAAATAGTTTTTTGTCCCTAACTTGTCTGGTGTCCAATTTTGGTCCCATAACTTATTGAATCGTCCAAATTTGGTCCAAAATTGGACGATTCAATAAGTTATGGGATCAAAATTGGACACCAGACAAGTTATGGACAAAAAACTAGTTTTTCGTATTCATATATATATATATATATATATATATATATACATATACATATATCAAACACTACTTAATATCATATATGTAGATTCTGGAAGATAAAATGATATTCTCTAAATTATCGATGACAAGAATGAGCGTTGTTGTTCCAATCTTATAATTTCATATTGTGCTCTGAAATAATCATTGTAATAAAATGACATTACTAGTTAATATCATGCAAATCATAAATAATCATTTATATACTATTGGTGGAGACGAGATCACGATAGCGATTTGAGATTATTTTACGAAGATTTGGAGAACCAATTTTTTTAGAAAAATTAGATATTTATTATTTTATTTACTCTATCGCGATTTACATTCTTAGTTAGTAATTAAAATTTTATTATTAGTATTTATGGGAGCTTTGTAATTCATCTTAATAATTATTGAAAAAGAAAAATATTGAGTTTTTATTACTAGTTAATATCATGTTTTATAGATATTTTTCAAGTATTTGTATTTGATTCAATGGAATTAACACATTAATCGTATTTTATATTCCGGATATTCTCAAAATTAATGGACTTTACATTATTGTATCATGCTTCTGTTGTATCAACTATAATCCTAGAGTACAATATTAATTAAGAAGGTGCATAAGAGTGGTATTTTGGTCCCGTAATTTAGTCCCAAAATTGGACGATTCAGTAAGTTATGGGACCAAAATTGAAAAGTTAATTTTTTTTGGGACCAAAATCGGACACTAGACAAATTACGGGACAAAAAAACTATTTTTCTCAAAAAAGAAACTTTTACTATGTTTGTGGGAAAGAATATAAATTTAAAATTCATTTCATTTTTAATAGGCAAAGTATAGAGTGAAAATAGTTTATACATGAATCATTGAAGGGTGTTACTTGTTTTCCCTGAAGAGTATTAATTGTTTTCACTAAAGAGTCTTGGTTGTTTAGTGAAAACAAACTAAAACTTTTCAATGAAAACAATGAATATTCTTCAGTGAAAACGACTAATACCCTTCTGTAATTTATGCATGAACCAGTTTCACTCTACACATACTCTTTTTAATAAGCACCCTCTCTGTTTTAAAATAATTGTTGTTCTAGAGATTTCATATCAAAATAAGATTTATATCATTTTGACATATATACTCATATGTGACACTTTCATATGCACCAGGTGTATGATGCACTCACTCAACAGTTAAGATTGTTTACACTGGAAAGTGTAGGCTGGTTACATTGAAAAATATGATTACATTATATTGAAAAGTATACACTGAAAACCGTTTTTCAGTGTAAACTTTTCAGTGTAATCAAATCATATTTTTCAGTGTACACAATTTCAACTGTAGTAAGTGCATTATGCACCAAGTGCACAAGAGAGTTACTCTACTCATATAGATCTATAAATATTATATTTTGATAATCTCTAACATATTTATCATGTTTTAATATAAACCCTAAAATATCTCTTATATCTCGAATTCAAATTCGGGATAAATTAGGAAAAAATGTGAAAAAATTGTTGAAACAACATTTATTTTATAACAAAATTTAACCTCTAAAACGACACTTATTTTAAAACGGATGTAGAAAATTTTAACATTTTGGTGAATCTGATATTATTTTGTTATTTTGTCCAAAAGTTTCTCAATACAAACACATTATGTAAATATAAAATTTTAAACTCGAACTTTTTCTTAATTCACGTTCTAACAAAATTTTACCTTACAAAACGATCAAAATCGTACAAATTTAACCAAGTTGAGCTTAAGCTGATCAATTCAGTGGTACTCAACTCGAGTTAAATAACAACTTATGCAATTTTATAATTCATTCTTACAAGTTGATCCTTTATCAATATTCAATACACCTTGATTAGTTATCGAATCGAGTAGAACTTTTTAAAAACTTATACTCAATCGAGTGTCTAATTTTTTTTAATCGAATCGAATTCGAATATAGGTGCTCACCGCCAAATTAACACACGCTTGGAGTTGTGCCCACTTAGAATTACGACAAAAAAACATCTTATGTGGTTGACAACTAATGTAATAATGTGTATTTATAATCGCAACCTCCCTACACAATATAAAGTTGGTTTGCATTAAATACGTTAATTCTTCATACCGATCAAAAAAAAAAAAAACGTTAATTCTTCAATCAGTTCAATGCCCACCATTTTCATATGCTCAATTCCCTTGCTTCTCCGTTTTGTTCATCATGATTAGTACTCCTATATTCTATCAATAATTGTTGGTTCTATTTGCTTGATAATACTTTAATAATAATTAATTTCAATTAATCGGACACGTAATTATCATTTCAGTTGGGATTAATTAACATTAATTGATTGTCACCATCTATTTACTTGAATATAAATTTAATATTGATTCAAACCAAAATTAATTTCGATCATCTTTGGTAAAAGAAAATAAAAAAATTGGCAATCAAAATTGATTGTAGTAATGAATAAGGCCTCCGACCACACAAAGGAATTTGTAGCGTAGGCAAAATGTTTAAATTTATCAATTTAACTATAATTTCTATGTTTTAAAAGCGGGAGCGGAGTTTGAATCAGATAGCCTCAACGCTTTTGATCGGATCGGTCGAATTGGTGATCGGTTTAACCCAGTTTCGCCGCTTTTGAACCGGTTCATAGCCGCTTGCTATTGAACCATTTGGTGATATTACCGCTTTTTAAAACATAGCAATTTAGTCGATGGGTGCAATTCTAATAAATTTATAAGCCTCATCAACTTTTATTTTTGTGTGTAATAAGAGAAGAAAATATACACATGATTTGTGGGTTCCTAATCACACAATCACATTTATCTAAAATAATTGTATCGTATAATTAATTCGAAATATTCCTTCATAATATAACAATTGCAAATCAAAAGATCATGGGATCTTGGGGTTAAGGATTTGAAGCTTTTAAATAAAGTTCTATTAGATAAATAGGCATGGAGAGGGTTGTGTAAAAAAAAGCGTCTTTTTGTTAGAGTGGTGGAGTCAAAATATTAGGGGGGGGGGGGGAGGAGCCGGTGTTCGGGATGGTGGAGGGATATAGTGAGGAATTTGTTTGGAGATGAGGGAGAGTGTGTTCAGGAAAAATTGAGGAGAATCTTGGGGGATGAGTTGAGTGTTGTGTTTTGGGAGGATGAGTGGATGGGGGAAGGACCTCTTAAGCTGATTTTGCCTCGCCTTTTTCAGCTTAGTTTGGATAAAGAGAGTCGGGTAGGCGAGATGGAGGAATGGGTGATGGGTCGTTGGTGCTGGAAATGGAGATGGAGGAGAGAACTCTTGGATAGGGATATGAATTCTTTAAATCTCTTGTATTCATTGATTAACAGTTATTCTGTGAAGCAGAGGGTAATGGACACATGGAGATGGACGGGCCAGACGAGTGATCAATATTGTACAAGGGACGCGTACAGGGAGTTAACCTCACAAAGAGAAGGTGACTCGATCGACCCTGAGAAGGTAATGGTCTTCAAAATTATCTGGACAAGTTTGACTCCCTCGAAGGTAACAGCTCATGTGTGGAGAGTGCTTTGGGATAGAGTACCAACAAAGGCAAACCTTCTCAAACGAAACATTCTATATCTGAATGATGAAGCAAAATGTGCCCTATTTGGAGATTTTTTGGACACCAGTCGGCACATCTTCTTTGAATGCTCTTACTCGCATAAGGTATGGATGAAATGTTATAAGGGTATGTTTGTTTTGGGACTCACGCGGATGGATTTTGGACTTTGCAATCCACGCCCCATACAAGTTCGGGATTTAAAATCGGGTTTTAAAATCCCAAACTCAATCCCTACCTATAAACCTATTACTATTTTTCATATAATTAAATACAATCACATCATCACTTTTTTATCATCCACTCAACCTCCCTCCTACTTTTCTCTTACACAATATAACAAAATAATACAACATCAATCACTAATAAATATTGATTTGACATAAAGCAAAATCTCACCCTACTAAAATCTCAAAACAAACACATAATCATATTATTCATCAAGATTTTCACATCCTAAGATTTCAAAGTCATGACTTCCCCCGCACACTTAAATCCCAAAACAAACATAAATGACTTGGTATTGTTACTGCTATTAATTCTCATACTCTCTCGAACCTTCTTGATCACTGTCGGAGCTTAAGGAGTAAACATGAGAAGAAAATGGTAGTAACAATTTGGGCTTGTGTGATTTGGCGTATTTGGAAAGGAATAAATGAGTTGATATTTAACAGTATTGAATTCTCAATTGATAAGATAGTGGAAGAAATTAAACTGAGGCTTTGGAGTTGGTTCTATGTGTCGAAAGTTGGATGTTCGAATTTTTTCCTTTGGTGATTGGCTTGTAAATCCAAAAATGGTCTTAGGTTGCTAGATGTTGATGTTGTTATGTAATATCAGAATGGTATGTCTCATACCCGATTAGTGAATGAATTTTCTTTACCAAATAAAAAAAAATAACAATTGCTCCCTCCATTGCCAAGTATTTGCAAGCTAGTGACACAGATTCTAATAATAAAGTGTATATGATTAAGGTTTTGAGGGATAATTTGGTAAAATTTTATATAAAAGAAAATTAATCTGAATTTAATTGAATAAGAGTAGGTCCAAAAAATAATGACATGAAACAATTAATAAAATAATATTCTTTAATAAAATTGAAAGAATTACATCTTATCAAAAAGTGCAAACTTATTGAAAGAAAGTACGAGACGAGTACATTATATTAATTTAGAAAAAAAAACTAATACTCCCTCCATTTCAAAATAAATGTATTTTTAGCATTTTTATTTGGGATTATATATTTGTAAGTCCTGTAACTTTGCACTATTTTGAATTTAGTCCACATGAATTACATGTTTTGATATTGGTCCTGTAAGTTTGAGATTATTTTGATTTTAGTCCTTTTACCTTGATTTTTTTGATATTGGTCCTGTAAGTTTGAATTTTTTTTTAAAAAAAAATTGGATTACACGTTTTGATTTTGGCCCTATAAGTTTTAAAAGGACTAAAATAAAAAAACTTTCAAACTTACGAAACCAATATCAAAACGTGTAATTAATGTGGACCAAATTTTAAATAGTGCTAATTTACGGGACTTACAAATATATAATCTCTTTTTATTTTTGCAAAATAAATGTCTTTGTAGCCTTTGCAACACTTTACAAGGCATATAAAATAGCCTATAGGTTGTTTTGAATCAATGAAATCAATTCTTTTTTCAAAAAGTAATACTCATTGTGATAAATATTAGGCGTTTTCATATGTGTGAAGAAATCTAAAAAAATATTTATTTTGAAACGAGGGGAGTATTAAGAATAACACGAATACAAACAAATTGTAACTAAAAATTACTGTACTTGTTTGCATAAGACTTTGCTTATGCGTAACCACACGCGTTTATCAATTTGAGCACATACGACGTGAATGATTAACTACGTATTTCAAGATATTATATATATATATATATATATCGATTTTTATTAGGACAAAATTAATAGATAGCACTAATCCACAAAATTCCAGAAAGTCTCGAGTTATATTATGATTCAAGGAAAGGGGATGCACAGAGCCACGTCCATCATTACATTCTCAACAATATAAAATAAAATAGTTTAATTTTGTATTCAAACGTGGCCTGAATCATACACCTACTCAGTACTCAATTAGTTCAACAACTCCACTTATAATGTACATATATATATATATACATATTAAATAAATTCTTCATCGTTAAATCCATACAAATAAATAAATATTTATTTATTTATTTTTTGAAGAATAATATTTTCTATTTTCATACTAAGTATTTTTAGAATTACAATTAGAAAGAGAAAGAGGAAGAGTACTTAGGTGGGACTTGGTTTGAAAATTTTCAATAATAATGAGAATGAGGATAAATATAGGATAATTATAGTAGTTAATGAAAAAAAATGGTACACAATACAATTTTTCCTCCTAAATAAGATAATCATTACCTCATTTAATTTTTTTTTATCTTCTTATAATCCTCTCACTCAATCATTCCCTCATGCTACAACCAACAATCTCTTTTTTTTGTCCATTTTTTTTTTCTGAAATTAGTGTATAATACCAGTGATATAACCATCATGCAGGATATAATCATTCATTCAACATATATGAGGGCGAAAATATTTTTAAAAAAATCACTCTCATTTCTATTTAACAATTCGAAACAAATGCCCCAAATGTAGTCTTAGCTCAAGATAAAGAGATGCACATACCACATAAGTCGATGAGTGCAAAATTATGCTTCTAAGATTTATGTATTTTTCCTTCTCATAAAAAATAATGAATAATTGGTCAAAAGAGCGTGCCTCTATTTTCTTATTCGATGGCTATGAATGATTCTTACTTCTTAGTTATATATATATGGCAAATAATTAAATTAATTAATCTTACACGATAAATATATTGTTAATCAATTTTATTGTGGAACTTGTTTATACATTATTTATTATTTCATTGAAAATATTCGTTTAATAGTAATATTGTATATATAGTATGATTAATATCGTTTTAAATTATACGATAAAACTTGTTTACAAGAGACTTAATTTTCATGTACCCCTCAGTTTCATATTGCTATTTTTTTAGGTTAAATTTTGTTTCAAATTAATAGTTGTTTTAGCAATTTTAATTTTCTCACATTTCTTCCTATAATTTGCCCCTCTATGTATCCCTAAATAATCACTTTTTTTTTTTTTTTTTTTTCCGTAGAATAGGTTTCATATGAAGTACGTTCCACATTAAGTATATATTTTAAGTGTCACTTTTATGCATATGAGGCGTGGTTTTCAAACAATTAGACTTTGTATGCACATCGGCTCCACAACCTCACAACTCAAAAACTAAAATCTGTAATTCTAAAATATATATGGGGTTAAATTGTATAATCCTTAAAACAGAAAAAAAAAAGTCATGTTGGGAAATCCTAAACATATAATGATGGCTGCGAAATATTTCTCCTCTTATCCATGTTATATGCAGTATGTTGACACGCAATATTACTGTATTAATTAATTGAACAATCTTCAGATAAGCTACACGTACTCTCGAACCTGGAAAATTTCATAAATTGGTGATGTTTATACTCCAACAACCTTTAGATTTATTTTATTCAATTATATCATATTAGATGATCATACCGTCAGAAATGCGTCAGTCATTTTGAATAAGACTTTAATCCGAAAAAGAAAAAAGAAAAAAGCTTTAAGGGTAGTCATTAATAATCAATGATGGAGCCCGATTGATCGATATTTCATTTATGGCCGAACTAATTAAGAATATATGTAAAAAAAAAATTAAATTACAATTCTAAATTACGATTAATTTTCAAGTTAAAACATTACATTGACTACATTGTAACATTAAAAATAGAAATAATCCATACACTTACACAGTAAAGAAATTCACTTTTATATTCGTATATTTTGGAATAGATTAGTTTATTGTTATATAAATTTCGGGAGTATTTCTAGCGTGCACTTAAGTGTACTTGATTTTGAAAAAATAACTCAAGCAGAAATCAGTAATACTCCATGAAGTAATCAGTGATATATCAAGAAGTAATTAGCAATACCCCAAAAAGTAAATCAGTAATACCCCAACTAGTAATACCCCAACTGTAGAAAAATGCATAGTTCAGTGTGTTTGTGTTTATTTTTAAAAAATCAAAATTAAAGTCAAAATTGAGTTTCAAAATCCAAGTGTAAGCTATGCAGTTGATTGCATGCTAGAATTTGTGTAATTTCGTAATAAAATAAAATATACGCAAAAATAATACTACATTTTGCTGTGAAAAGATATTCATGTTATTATTTTAATTACTATTGTTTGGTTGCAAATAAATTATGTAGTTGGGGAGAGTTAAGTTATACACATTCAATTTACCCTCCTAGCCAAAGAATACAATAAATTTCATTTGTATTTTATGTGTATTTTTAATAGTATAATTTGATAATACTGTATAATAGATATAATTAATATTGTTATGAATTTGTACGATAAAATTATTTTACAAGAGACTTTCTCATAATAAACAAGAATTTTTAATTTAAAAACCTTGTAAATACCTGAATAATTACCGTAAATATAATAGCCGATATACTATTCGAAAATAGTATACTTTTGTTATGATAAGTAAGAATTGTACTGTGTGTTCATCTATATTTATCTATCGACTGCCTTGAAGTTGCAATTCATGTTTTGGGAGAATAGTGTTTCTAGGACAACATACTCCCTCCGCATACTATTAAACTTCATATATATATATATATATATATATATATATATATATATATTAAAAAAATTGTTGAAAAACAATTCCTAAAGATTTTATTTAATATAAAAAAATTATAAATTCTAACATGCATTTGAGTTTTAAGTTCAATTTTAATTTTTTAAAAGACATTAAACTGTGTAATTTTTTTTTCAGTTGGGGTATTACTGATTGTTTCTTAGGGTATCACTAGTTAACTATTGGGGTATTGCTGATTTCTGTTAGGTATATATTTTTTTTCAAAATCCAAATGCATACTATGCATTTATGTGCACGCTAGGACTACTTTAAAATAATATTGTGATAAAATGTTATTTATATTTTAGGAGTGCAAATGTTACCACGAGACAGACGAAAAAAATTGTAAAATTTATTGTGGGAGGAACAAACTAATGTATAAACTCTGAAGAGGTTGTAACAAGACATTCGTACAAGTGCACTTATATTTATAGGTCACATTTATGATAAAGTTGATGGTGAATTAGGTGTAATCACTGAAACGCCGAAACATTTGAATGCAAATTGGTCTTGGATAGTAATTTACCCAATATGGGGTTTGTTTCAATAAGTTGAATTTCAAATAACGATTACCATGTTTATCTAATCAAATTGATGGCTATATATACACAATGTATACACGAATCGGTTTCATCGTGAAGTTTATTTGCATTTTATGTATATTTTAACAATATTAATTCTTTTTTAAACTGTACTATTAATTTTATAATAATTTATACTTTCTTTGTTCCATATATTTATTCTCATTGATGTGGGCGCATGTTTTTAAAGAACAAAAAGTAGATAAAATAAAGTATTGTAATGTTATTTTGGGACTCATTTATGAATAAAATAATTATTTTTTAAATTGATAATAAAACATACTCCCTCAGTCCATGAAAATTGGGTTTGTTACTTTTAGCACGGTTATTAAGTAAGTTGATATAATATGTAAAAAGTAAGAATATTGTGTCAAATCAAGTACAAAATAAATTATTTTAAAAATATTATGTGTGTATGTTGAAAAAGTAGATGAAGTTTATTATTTTCATTTCAGACAATAGGACTATTTTTCGTAGACGGCCCAATAAAGCAATCAAGCCTATATTTTGTGGACGGGGGGAGTATGTTCTTAGAAGGAAATGATTATAGATTTGTAGAACAAACTAAAAAAACAAGTAATAAATTTTTGGGGTAGTGAGAGTATAATGAGTATAATTAATACTATAATTTTAAATTGTACGATAAAATTGAATTATATGAATATTGAAAGTCGATCGAACATAGATATAGGATGAAAAGAAGAAGGTGATTGACTAATTAAATTACGGAAAACAAAAAGAGATATATAGGATGAAAAGAAAAAATAAAAAATAAAAATTCAAGTTGTTAGAGTCAACTATCTACTATCTATATCATAATAAAGTTATGAATTCAAATTACCATTTATGAAATAAAATAAAATGAAAAAAAGAAATGTTGATTACGAAAATGATGGAGATAAATCAAACAAGGAGAGATTTGGATATACATAGGGAAAATTAGTCTATATAAACTAGAACTTTTTTTTTTCCTCACGTTGTGAAAGACTGAAAGGAGAGCAACATCTAATATATATTGACAATCTTTCCAAATAGTTGTTCTAAAGTCCAAAATAGAATACTGGAGAATGTGACAGCTGCATCATAACATTTCTACTTGATTAGATTTTGGTCCTATTTTGGCGTACATACTTGATATATATTGAGGTGAAGTTTCATTACAAGTCCAACAAATGAAGCTTCAAACTCCGTGAAGACCTCAAACTCAATTTCCAAATTGAGAGCTCACGGCACGAAAACATAAAATTGTCTACGAAAATTGTCAATATGACTACGAAATTTTCAATAAAAAAATTTGTAGTGGAGATTACCTACGAATTATCTAAAATAATATCTAATTGTATTGACATTTTCCTTCCCTACCTACAAAAAAAATTGCATACGGAAATTTCGTAGACAAATTGTGATGTAGGTAAATTTTTGTAGGCAAATGACTTATATCTAGAGATTTTATTTCATAGGCAAATTAATTTTGTAGCCAAAATTGTTTATAGGTTGAGAAATGTAGATGCTTTCATAAATATAAAATTTTGTAGGCAAAACTTAGGCAATTATTACTACGAACTTTTTTGTTAGAATTTTTTTGTAGACAATTCTTTATTTTCTTGTAGTGGCTGTCGAAAATAATTTTAGTTAGATCTAGTGTATACAAACTGTCGTATATTTAAGTGAGGTCGTCCCACGGTTAAATTTGATATAAGTTTGATTACGACATATTAACATTTTAAAATAAATAAATAATAATTTAGAATTATATTTTCTGTGAAATTTTATGTAAAATTTGTAATTAAAGACGTATTTTATCTGATGTGCGGAGACCTGCATGATTTGACCGTGTATATGACATGGCAGTGTCACTTGGTCAGTTTTTATGCCAAAAGTATTAAGTTTCACACTAAATTAGGGAAATTGTACTTTTGATTTAACTGAATATGTCCAAAATGTTTATGGTATTTATGGGTAAAGAAGTCTTTCTTTTCACATTTTCAAGACTCTTTCATTAACTTTTAGGACCAAAATTATTAACTTACTTTATTTTTTAAGAACCAAAACTACAATTTATCAACTTTCTGGAACCAAAACTATAATATTTTGGGATCAAAAGTATAAAAACTGTTGTTTACCAAATATTTGTTGCTGGGATTAACTGGCTATTTATGAGAGCTTTGGTAAAAACATCAAATGATTGGGTTCCTAAATGCTAAAATGAATGTTTGAATGAAGAGAGGCAATAAATGCACAAGAACACTAAGAACACCAAGAATTGTCAGGGGTTGTTAGTCTCTGGGCTTGAATGAGTATGTGTATTGATTATACTGAGAGAGATTGAACCTTTTTTTACATTACAAATGTTGGGGTATTTATAGTTTTCTCACTACAGGGGTATGTAGGTCATTTCCGGCCTCTTGGGGGACAGGTGCATTAAATGTCTCCTGCCTCTGAGGACGCGCGGGCTCTGATATGTCAGGGCTTGCAGGTGGCCGGCCACTAGGGTGTTGACGCGTGTCCAAAAAGGACGATTCTCTGGCGAATTTCCTCATTTGGATGGAATATTCTCTGAGTCTCTGAGTACGGAGGCGGCCTTTTTCCTCCTTGGGGGAGGGTCTCGTTTGATTCTGTCACGTGCTCCAGATCTCTCTTGCCGGCCGGGGGTCTTGAGTGATCGGAGGCCGGCCTCCTGGCGGACAGTGAGGTCGGAGATTCTTCCAGCCGGTTGGTCGCGCCCGGGCGACCTCCGCTGGACTTCATTGGTCTTGGCCGGGCCGGTCCGGCCACGGCCGGACTTCAAAGTGACTGTGATGAACGTGGACGGGCGTCCCGAGCAGGTTTCCGGCCTCGCTTTCGCGGTCGGAAACTCGTGGTCGGAGCCCGCTGTGGTCGGATACAGACCGGCCAGGTCGGTCCCGACCTCTGGGTATCTTCTTGCCTTTTCCGGCTTTCTTCCGGCCGGATCCGACATGCGGTCCGAAACGGTCACAACAATTGCCCCCCAGCTCGCCACTCAAAGTTGGTGAGGGGCGAGGTGGTCGTTTGCCGTTTTGTGTTGGTGCCGGCCTCGATCTACCCGGGGTGGTCGGAGACCGGCCTATGGCTATGCGATGACTGGGAGGACGTGCTTTGTACTTATTTTGCCTAAAAAGGTGCGCATGTCAGGCGACGCCTCGGATTACGCGCATTGAAAGCTGACGTGTGTGACATGATTTGATCTCCTCGAATCTCGCGCATTTAATGCGTGCAAAGTACGAGGCGTCTGACGCCAAAACCGTCTCTTCATCTTCTTGCACCTAGGCCCCTAAGCCTAGGTTTTTATTTCGAAATAGGTCCCTGCCCATTTCCTATAAGTAGGGGAGTCATTCCACTCTCAAGGGTTTTCATTCTTTCGCGATTTGGAGCTGTTCTTTTGCGACTTCCGGCGAACTTCTCACGGCGGCGACAAGCTTTGCACGGCGGCGATTGGTGTTTTGAAGGTAAATTTCAAATTTTTCGTATCTCAAACTTCTTTTTAACATAATGGTGCGACGATGGGCCGGTCCTCCGCCTGGGCAAAGGGGTGGCGCCTCCTCGAGTGGTGGCGGCAGTGGCGGAGCCAATCGCCGTTTGTTCGAAGTAGGAGGAAGTTCCTGTGGAGGGAGTGGAGCCTCCCCTTCTCGTCTAGCGGGCTCGATCTGGGCTCACGACGACGACGGTTTGGATGCCCTATTCCCACGCCCGGGACGGTCACTGTTGGGTGAAGGTGCCCGGGAAGGGGCTCATTTGGCTACGGAAAGATCCCAGCACGAGGAGGCGGCCTGACCAGTGGAGGAAAGGGATCCGCTGGATGACCTTTTGGAAGAAGACGAAGAGGAAAGTGGTCGCGGCGAAGGCGATGATCTAGGGACCAACTTGTTGCTTCAGAATCTCGCGGCTGAACAAATCAAGCAGAGGCTCGGGATGGCGAATGAGGCCTCGGGATCGGAGACCGAAGAGGCCGATAGGCCGGCTGTAGCTGGCCGGAGCGTTAGCCAGGATCGGCGAGAACAGGTCAGGAAGGCCTTTCGCCTGTGGTCGGAGTACGTGGAAATGAAAGATGAGGTCGATTCCCTTTCTTTCGACTTCGAGGAGTATTCGGAGCATTTCCCGCGGGGGCCGACCGTTCGTGATCGGGCCACCATCCGGATAGCCGACCTGGAGGAGTCTCGCAGGTGGACCATTGGACAGATTCAGAGCAAGATGACCCAGCATTTTCTTGATGATGTCCGGGCCGACTGGGAAATCCCCTACGACGTCCAACTCTATGCCCCCGAACTGAATGAACGGGCGGACCAGCCTCCTCGCGGGATGGTGGCCGTGACCCAAGACATGATGGAGGTTGGACTTCGTTTTCCGCTCCATCCGGCCGTCTCGTACCTGTTGAACTATTGGAACCAGACGCCCATCCAGCTGCTCCCGAATTCATGGATGATCATTGTGAGCGTCATGGTCTTATTTGGCAAGAATCGGCTCTACCGGATGCCGACCCCTGGGGAAATGACATACCTCTACCGGATTCAGAGTGAAAAGAGTGGGACCGGTGAGGTCTACATTCAAACTAAAGGACAGAAGTTGGTGACCGGACTGCCGAGCAAAGGTCGGAACGATCGGAGGAAGTGGTTTTTCGTCGGTGGGGCGTGGAAGACCGGGTATCCGGATGGGACGGAGATCGACGTTCCGACCGACATCCGCCTCAAGAATCCCAGTAAGGAATTTTTAGCTTAAATTTGGATTAAGAGTACTGATCTAATTTCTTACTTCTCTTTGCAGGTTACCCTTGCCCTTCCGACCGGGAGCTGAATTTCGACTTTGCAGTTGTCCGGGAGCGGATTCTGTCGTTGCCGGCCACGGAAAGGAATCAGGCCGTCCTTCGGACTCGACAATCCCGAATTTCCGGCCGCTTCTTCCAGTTCCCGCGTCATCTAAAATTGACGGGTAAGTACCAGGGCGGGACCGGGTCCCGGCCTTTAGTTTGTTTGTTTTTTTTTTTTTGACACTTCGTGTCCCGTCATTACAGTGCCCGACTTCCCGATCGTAAGGCAGTGCCCGCCAGAACTCCTTGCACTACTACAAATTCGCTAAACAACAACGCAAAATAGACAACGGATATTTTGAAATCCGTTGTCTTTAAGACGTAATGCGTTGTCTTTTTACCGAACCGTTGTCTATTAGCGAGAATTTAGATAATAGACAACTCTTAGAAGCATACGTTGTCGTATAGCGTAGTCTATTATCGTGCATTCTCGCTAATAGACAACGGTAAAAATTAGCGTTGTTGTATTGCGTTGCCTAATATAGTTTTTCAATTTTATTTTTATTTTTACATTAAAATATAAATTTTAATTGAATTAAAGACAACAGATTTATGTATCCGTTGTCTTTCTATGTTGTCTATTTATATTTAATTTTATTTTTATTTTTATAATAATTTATCCTTATTTAGATATATCTTTTTAAAAAAAAAAATTGAATGTTAATATTTTTATATTTATCTTTTATGGGTTTTGTAAAAAAGAATATATTAGCGATATAAAAATATTGTACGTGTGATTAAAGTTTCACCAAGAAACTTGTTTTGAGAGTACGTATTAATTGTTACACCAAAAAAAATATGATTATTTTAAACTTGGAATTTTGTTGTTTATTAATAAAAAATATCTAGGCAAAATATTGTGTGATTAAAGTTTCACCAAGAAACTTGTTTTGAGAGTATTAATTCTTTCATTAAATGATAAGTATTATTTATTTTACAAAAGAGTCTATATTTATTGTTCTATTAAAGGGTATTAAATATTTTCAATAAAAAATATTAATTATTTTCACTATAGGATATTAGTCATTAAAATTATTAGTTGTTTTATTAAAGGGTGTAAGAAAATTATGTAAAAAAAAAACATGAATATTATAAATTTAAAAAAGTTACGAATTTTTTTATGGTATAGCTATGTCTTGAACCCTTGACCTTTTGAATCTTACATAGTGGGGCTCTAACCGCTTGAGATGTACTATTTTATTAGTTATTTTCACTATACATTTTTAGTTATGAATATTATTAGTTGTTTTATTAAAGGGTATAAAATAATTATGCAAAAGAAAAACATGAATATTATATATTTAAAAAAGTTAAGATTTATTTTATTGGTATGCTTGTGACTCGAACCCTTGACCTATTGAGTCTTAGGTAGTGGGGCTCTAACCACTTGAGTTATACTACTTTATTAATTATTTTCACTATAAAATATTAGTCATGAAAATTATTAGTTGTTTTATTAAAGGGTGTAAAAAAAATTATGTAAAAGAAAAATATAAATATAATAACTTTAAAAAAGTAACTAATTTTTTTATGGTATAACTAAGTCTTGAACCCTTGACCATTTGATTTGAGTCTAAAGTAATTGGGCTCTAACCATTTGAGCTATACACTACTTTATTAGTTATTTACACTATAGAATATTAGTCATGAATATTATTAGTTGTTTTATTAAAGGGTATAAAAAAAATATGTAAAAAAAAAATGAATATAATAAATTTAAAAAGTTATGATTTTTTTTTATTGGTATAGTTGTAACTCAAACCCTTGACTTATTGAGTCTTAGGCAGTGGGGCTCTAACCACTTAAACTATACCACTTTATTATTTAGAAAAATTATGGTTTTTTTAAACTTTAACATTTATGGTAAATTAATAAATTCTAGACAGAGTATTGTGTAAAAAGCCGTGAAACTTGTTTTGAGATTATTAGTTGTTTTATTAAAGACTATTAGTTGTTTAACTAAAGGGTATTAGTTATTCTAGTAAAAAATATTAGTTGCAAAACAGTTTCATGGTAAAATAATTAATTTACACAATATACCAATTCTAAAATTAAATTAAAAAAATTAACTGAAAAAAATAATAATTAAATATATATATATATATATATATATATATATATATATATATATATATGAGTTTCAGAAAACATTCTATATAGACAAAGTATATAGTAAAACTGGTTTATACATGAATCACTGAAGGGTATTAGTTATTTTCATTGACGAGTATTAGTTATATTTACTGAAGAGTATTACTGATTTACACTAAAGAGTTTTAGTTGTTCAGTGAAAATGAACTAAGACTCTTCAATGTAAACCATTAATACTCTTCAGTAAAAACAACTAATACTCTTCAGTAAAAACAACTAATACGCTTCAGTGATTCATATATAAACCAATTTCACTCCATACATTAAAATAGTAAGAGATAATTAAAAAAACCAGATTATAATTAACAAAGATATGGAAAATGGAATATTTAGGAATCGTGTGATTGCCCTGTATCTCCTCCATATCCGATTGAATGATATACTTGAAAAAAAAATTACCACTCTCTCCAACAGTTACATCGCACGGTTAAACCCTAGTTCTCCCCCACTCCCCCACTGCTATACGTTGTGATCGATCCACCATCGCACGTGTCTCCCGCTGCGACGCCCGTCGATGCCTGTGTCCGCCGCCGCGAAGCCGGTCGACGCCTGTGTCCGCCGCTGCCGCGCCCGTCGACGCCTTTGTCCGCCACATCGCAAGTGGTCTGTTTTCATCCTCATTTTGCCCCTCTATTACCGGTCTCACACTTCAAAAACGCTTCTAACAGTAAGTTCTAACTGACTCGAAACATGTATTTATTTGAGTATTTATCAATTTGATTGTTTCCTTGTTCTATCGCTCTGTTCTGTGTTGCTAATGCTATTATTCCTTGAATTTTATCGATCAATTTGGGATATAAAATCTCTTCAAACAACTACAAGCACTTCGTAAACCACATAGTTAAATATAGGATTAATGGGAACAGTGGGTAAGCTATTGGAAACAGGTTCAACTAGAATTTGTGTTTTTAAAAAAAAGGACTATGGTCCATCCCAAAAATAGTGAGCAAATTGATAGTTGGAGACTTGTTTAGTTAGGATTCTGAACACCAGCTATTTAGAGCTTTTATTTTGGGTTCTTGCTTAATCTGTTACTCTGCAAATGAGGAATTGTGAATGATGTTATTAGCTTCTATTTGCGTAATTCAAGGCTAAAATGGTAATTTTAGATATAACAAGTTGAAAAAGAAGAATATTGATAGGTTTAGGTTTGTGGATCCATATGGTGTTGGGCATGTACCTTCAAAAAATAATGATAAAGAGTTTGTTGAAGATCAAATCTCAAAAAGGGCACGATTTCTCACAAATAGACTTGTGGGAACACCAACTAATCAACTGTGTGTCGTGCCATGTAATGTAGGGTAAGTGAGATCAATTTAACAATTAAATTTTTTGATAAATTCATTTCATTCACTTATTATACGAGTCCATACGCAGAGAACATTGGATTCTGACAATCATAAACCCGCACAAAGAGGAAATTTGTTTATTTGATCCTCTTTATGATGGCATCAACAATGATGCATGGAAAGAAGTTGTTAACATGTATGCCCGTGTTTCTCTTATTATAATTTCATAGCTATAGTGATAATGTCTACTAACTTTATTCTACTTATGAAGGGCCTTAAGAATGTTCAATGCAGAGACGATGGCAAGAAAGCCCAAAAAGAAAGGTCCGGTATGGAAAGTAATCAAGGTATGTAAAAGTTTTGGATAGCGAGCAAGCACTCTAATTGAACAAGTTCTGAATTTTTGTATTTGTTCTTAAACTAGGCTCCTAGGCAACCGGATTTAAAGCAGTGTGGGTTTTTCGTACTGCGGTATATGAGGAGTATTATTTTGTTTGATGGAACATTCGATGTGGATTCAATGCAATCTCTGGTACTATTAAATTATTGTTTTTCGAAATTTGTCTATTTTAAAAATTATGCTTAATGTAGTATAATTAAAATCTATGTTATTTCACAGTTCAAAGAGAGGAGTTACACTACAACTCAAATTGATGAAGTGCGGTTGGAATGGGCTAAATGCATCCAGGGTTGCATGTAATGGAGTACTAAGACTTGAGTCTTTATTCAAATTTATTTGATAATTTTTACTCGATGTAAATGATGGTATTTTTTAGTATATTATGTTTTGGAACAAATTATGATCTGTACAGTTTATGTAATGGAATAGCTGAAAACTATGGTTTGGAAATTTGAAATGCAGATTATGATATAAATTTATTGGGTTTTTTTTATATACATATTATATATATATATATATATTAGACAACGGACATACATTATAGTGGAATTACATTGTAGAAAATATAATAGACAACGGACATATACCGTAGTGGAATTGTGTTGTCAAAAATGTAAAAGACAATGGATAAAAACTGTTGTTGAATAATGTTGTGTAATAAGCAATTGACAACAGATATCACACCGTTGTTGAAATGTGTAGTCAAAATTCTGATACACAACAGTCATTATCAATTGTCTATTGAGATGTGATACGTTGTTAAAATAATGATATACAATGGAGAATCACCGTTGTCTATTAAGAAACAATCCATTGTCAAAACTCTGATAGAAAACGGACAATATCCGTTGTCTATTGAGGTATGGCCCGTTGTCAAAATTCATATAGACAACGGATAATATCCGTTGTCTATTAAGATATGAATTGTTGTCTTTTAGATAATAGACAACGGATATAATCCGTTGTCAAAGAAGGGGTGTCTTTAACTACACCTTAATAGACTACAGACCCTTAAATTAATTAACAACGGATAATACCCGTTGTCTATTAGCTTTTTTGTAGTAGTGTTGAAAGCTGCCCGGAGATGTTTTCTCTTATTGGGGCCTGTGCGGTGAAGAAGACGGCCAAAGGGGCAAAGAAAAAGAAGGGAGCCGGCGCCCGGACCGGGATCGTGATCGAAGAGCCCCTCCCTCTCCAGTCGGTTCCGGCCGTCGGGACCGCTGCTACTGAGGCCCCTGCATCCCCCCAACTCACCGGCCGAAATAGGGGTCGGGAGTACACTGAAGACGAGGAGACTGGCCAGCGTGGGTCGAGTCCGGCCCCCATCGTCCTTTCTGACGACACACTGCCTGGGGCGGTCGGGGCGGAAGATGCGGCCCGCGCGGTGCCCGTTCCCGGCCGAGAAGACGATAGGACCTACTTCGGTCGTGATCCCGCCCGTTTCCAAGCGTGAGTCTTGTCTTTAGATTTTTCTTAAGGCATTTTTGTTCGATTCTGGCCTAATCTCTCTTTTTGTCTAGATTGACCCGCAACAACTCCGGCCTTCCTCCAATGGTGTTGGATTTTCTCTCTTCCCGGGCCCCGGGTTCTATCGTGGAGATGCCGGAGTACATGAGCCGGTCGGTGAACTCTTTGCCCCAAGCCTGGACGCGGGAGTTAGCCGACGTCGCTAATCGTCATCCTCGACACGCCGGTCGGGCCTGCGTTGCACTCGTTAGCCAGACGACCATCATGGCCAATCTTGTGGAGAGCGAGTTCAACAGTGCCCTCAGCACCGTGCGGAGGCTAGAGGCCAACCTGACCAGAGCTCGGGAGGAGAAGGTCGGGCTTGAGAGTGAGAACGTCGCGCTGAAAAAGGAGAGGGACTACGCGGTCGGCTAGATGGAGGCCGTCCTGAAAGAGAAGGATGACGCTCTCGGTCGGGCAGAGATAGCGTACAAGGCACTGGCCGATGCCCGGAACCGGGTGGCTGAGATGGAGGACACCAGTGCCGAACTGCGGCTGGAGGCGCATCGAGCCCGGGGGGATGCTGACCAGGCCCTTGCCCGGCAGGCCGGGTTGGAGAGGGAGCTCCAAAAGAAAGCTGAAGAACTGGCTGCCTCCCTTAGCCGGCCGGCATATGATCCGGAGGATCCGACCGCCAACCCGGTACTCTTCTCCGAGTTCTGCTTCTATATGGCTGCTGCCAGCATGATTCGGGTTGCACGCCAGGCCGGTCTTGAGACCAAGTCCCTGGAGGATTACTTCCGGGAGTATGCTGCCAAGAACCCGGTCAATGAGGGCTATTGGTTTCCCATCCTCGACCTGGAGACCGTCTTTAGGGTGGACCTTTCATGGTTTCCACACCGGCATAGGTTGATCCAACCGGGTCAGGGACCCCCGGCCGCTAATGAAGAGGAAGAGGAGGAGGGCGGGGAAGAAGATGTCCATCCGGAGGGTTCCCAGGCAGCGGTCGCAAGTGTCGCGGAGGCTTGTGTTGAAGAAATTGCTGCTTTTGTGGCCGGCACTGGGGAGCAAGCAAGCTCGGCGGCCGGAGCGGGCAACCCTTGATTTAGCCATGTCTTAGCTTTTCTTTATTGCTTTCGAATCTAACCGGCTTCCGACCGGATTTATCTTGTTTTAAACCGATGTACCTCCCGTCTTTCAGACCGGTTTTGACTTTATAAAATTCAGTTTTTCCTTGAACTTTATTGTTCTATTATTGCTCTCTTGCTTTCTTATACCTATCAAAGTAAATTTTCATAAGTATGAATGAGATTTTGACTCGGGCTCGAGTGTGATATGCCGACCTCGATACGGTCGGCATATGTTTTGAACTGAGCCCGGTTTCTAGGATTGCCTTGGTTGCCTTGCCGAGCTCAAGTGTGATATGCCGACCTCGATACGGTCGGCATATGCTTTTGAACCGAGCTCAGCTTTTAAAGTGGCTAGGGTGGCCTTTCCGAGCTCAAGTGTGATTCGCCGACCTCGATACGGTCGGCGTACGCTTTTGAACTGGGCTCGGTTTTTGGATGGCCTTGAGTGGCTTTTCCGGGCTCAAGTGTGATATGTCGTCCTCGATACGGCCGGCATATGCCTTTGAACTGAGCCCGGTGCTTGGGGAAAGATTGAGCTGTGTTAAGAGCCTTGTATTGATAAGAACTTTGAATACATAGTACAAGATCATTGGTAGTATTTCTTCAAGTAAATTGCATTCCAGGGGTATTGGTCCGGAGTTCCATCCATGAGTTCCAGCTCGTAAGCTCCCTTGGAGAGCCATTTGGATATCCTGAACGGACCCTCCCAGTTCGGGCCGAATACCCCTTTTGGTACCTGAACCTTTTTGAGGACGAGGTCCCCGACCTGGAATTGTCTGGCCTTCACTTTGGAGTTGAAATTTTTTTCGGATTTCTTCTTGTAGGCCGCATTTCGGAGGTCGGAATTGAGTCTCCTTTCCTCCAACATGTCCAAATCAATCATCCGGGCGGTGTCATTGTCTTCGGTGATCGTCTGGGCCGTCCGGTGGCTTGGTAGGGAGACCTCTGAAGGAATGACGACCTCGGTCCCAAAAGCTAAAGCGAAAGGTGTTTCGCCAGTTGAGTTCCTTGTGGTCGTTCGATACGACCAAAGCACATCGGGTAGCTCGGCCACCCACTTCCCCTTCTTGTCCTCAAGCTTAGCTTTAATAGTGTGCTTGAGGATTTTGTTTACGGCCTCTACTTGGCCGTTCGTCTGCGGGTGGTAGGGGGTGGAGAAAACTTTCTTGATATTCCATTTCTCACAAAACTGAATCATCTGGAGACCGTCAAACTGTTTCCCGTTGTCGGAGATGATCACTTGAGGTAAGCCGAAACGGCAGATGATGTTTTTCCAAATGAACTTGATGATTTGAGTCTGGCTGATCTTGTTGAGTGGCTCTGCCTCCGCCCATTTTGTGAAATAGTCGACGGCCACGACGACGAATTTGTGGCCCCCGGGCGCAGTGGGCATCGGTCCGATCAGGCCGATGCCCCACTGGGCGAAAGGCCATGGGCTATACATGGAGGAGAGCTGTTCGGGGGACAGTTTGATATTGGGTCCCAAGACTTGACATTTGTGGCACGACCTCGCTAAGTTGACGGCGTCCTTGTTCAGGGTCGGCCAGAAATATCCATGATTCCCACACACCCCCTCATGGATCTCGGCCAGAATGGTCTGGCCTTGCTCCGGGGTTATACATTTTAGGAGTGGGAGGGTAAAGCTTCTTTTGTATAAAAGATCGTCGATGAGGGTGTACCTTGATGACCGGAGTTGTAGTTGCCGTGCCCGAGTTCTATCTTCAGGGAGTTCGCCGGTCTTGAGGTGCTTTACGATCGGCGTCATCCAATTTTCATCCGTGCTCAGAACAGTCGCCACTTGTGCTCGGATGACCGTGGGCGTTCCGAGCGTGGAAAGTTGGATATTGGAGAGGTCGGCAGCTCCCTCCGCGGTTTCAAGTTTGGAAAGAGCGTCGGCCTGGGTGTTGTGCTCCCTTGGGATTTGCTCAATGAAGACTTGATGAAATTTCTCGCATAAGGTTGTAACCAGGTCGAGGTACTTCATCATCTGCTCTCCCCGGGCTTCGTATTCACCTTTGATTTGGTTGACCACGAGTAGGGAGTCCATAAAAACGTGCAGTCGGCAAACTCCGATGGCGATCGCGAGTTCAAGGCCCCCGACCAGAGCCTCGTACTCGGCCTCGTTGTTGGTGGCCGAAAAGCTGAAGCGGACTGCATGGGTGAAATTTTGTCCCTCCGGGCCGATCAGGACGATACCTGCCCCGGCACAAGTATTAGTTGACGATCCGTCCACATAGAGTTTCCAAGGGGGGTGGTTGATTCTTGTGAACTTGGGTGGGAAAGTTAACTCTACTATGAAGTCGGCCAGGGCCTGGCCCTTGATGGCCGTCCTTGGGGTGTATGAGACCCCGTACTGAGCTATCTCTAAAGACCACTTCAACAATCTGCCGCTTGTGTCCGGCCGGTGTAGGACTTGCCTAAGGGGTAGAGTGGTGAGGACCTCTACTTGGTGGTCGAAGAAATAAGGCCTTAGCTTCCTTACGCTCATGACCAGAGCGTATGCTAATTTTTCGAGCGGAGTGTACCTGAGCTCGGCATCGTGTAGGGCTTGACTCACGAAGTAGATCGGAAGGTGGTTCTGACCATCCGCCCGGACTAGTACCGCGCTTAGTACGACCTCGGAGGCCGCAAGATATAAGTAAAGCTTCTCCCCTGGGACTGACTTGACTAAGATTTGTGGGTTGGCCAAATATTCCTTTAGTTTTGCGAAGGCTACTTGGCTTTCCCTATTCCAAGAAAACTTGCCGTTTTTAATAGTCTAGAAGAAAGGCTTACTTTTATCTCCGAGCCGGGCTATGAATCTGTTGAGAGAGGCGAGGCATCTGGTCAGGCGTTGCACTTGTTTGATCGTCCTTGGCTCTTGCATGTCAAGGACGGCCTTGATCTTGGCCAGGTTGGCCTCGATCCCGCGCTGGCTGACGATGTGCCCCAAGAATTTGCCGGCCTCCCCCCAAAGTTGCATTTCTTTGGGTTTAGCTTCATATTGTAGGCCTTGAGGATCTTGAAAGTTTCTTCAAGATCCCTGAGATGGTCTTCTTTCTTCAAACTTTTCACCACAATGTCGTCGATGTAGACTTCCATGGTCTTTCCGATCTGTTCTGCAAACATCTTGTTGACTAGGCGCTGGTAGGTCGCACCGGCGTTGATCAGACCGAAAGGTATCCGGAGCCAAGAGAATATGTTCTTCTCCGTGTGGAATGAGGTGTGCTTGATGTCTTCGACGGCCATGGGGATTTGATGGTAGCCGGCAAAAGCGTCCATAAAGGACATCATCTCGTGACCGGCCGTGCTGTCCACCAGGTGGTCGATGTGTGGCATTGGAAAGTGATCCTTTGGGCATGCCGCGTTGAGGTCGGTGAAGTCTATACATAGTCTCCAGGCATTGTTTGTCTTTTTGACCAGGACGGCGTTCGCGACCCATTGGGGCTCGTCCCGGGCTTGCTCGATCAGTTTGTTGTCTAGCAACTTCTTGACCTCTTCAGCCAAAGCTTTGTACTTTTCCGGGCCGAACTTCCTTCTTTTCTGATGGACCGGCCTCTTGTTGGAGTCAATCTTTAGACGATGGCATGCGTGTTTTGGGTCTATCCCGACCATGTCTTGGTGAGACCAGGCAAAGACTCCAACGTTGGCTTTGAGGAATTCGATCACCTCCCCCCGCATTTCGGTCGGTATGTGAGAGTCGATCAGAACTTCCAATTCCGGCCTCGAGGGGTCGACTGGAATGTGTTCCAATTCCTCCAAAGTCGTAGCTTGTTCATAGCTCCGTCGGTCGGAAGAATCGAATCTGGGATCGAGATCGAGCTCGGATGGTTCGAAACCGATCCTTGGCTCGGGATCGTCGATCTGCATAGGCCGGGGGTCGGCGGATGTGGATCCGACCTCCGTGATGGGTTCTGCGGCCGGAGTGGCCGTTTCAGAGTCGGGGTGTGGCCCGTCCGGTGTTTGGTCGTTGCTAATTGAAAATAAATGAGAGTAGGAATAGTTCAAACATCTTCTAGCCATTGCCTGGTCACCCTTAATGGTGCCGACCACCCCCTCGGGGGTGGGAAATTTGATACAGTAATAGTAGGAAGAAGCAACAGCTTCAAAAACTTCTAAAAAGGGTCTACCCAGGAAGCCATTATACGAGCTTGGCTGATCTACAATTATAAAATCTAAAGGCCTTGTTATCCTGAACTCCTCGTTGTAGCGGCAGATGAGTTCCACTGAGAGCTTTATCCTCCCGTACGTAGCGACCGTTGCGTCCCCAAATCCCTTCAGTTGAAGGTCGATTGTCCTGATGAAGTTAACGAGGTCTCCGAGCTGGTCTAGGGCTGTTTTGAAGATGATATTGCAAAAACACCCATTGTCGACCAAAATGCGCTGGACCTCTCTGCCCAGGATCCGGGCGGCAATCACCAACGCATCGCCCTTCGGGAACAGCACTCCGGTCCTGTCCTGGTTGGAGAAAGTTATCTCCAAGCTCTTGTGAATCTTTGGTTCTGGGGGTGTGACCAAGTTGACGTTGGTCGCTGCCCGGACCTCTGCTTTCCGCTTCCGGTTGGACTGCGTCGAGATGGGGGTGAGGCCGCCTAGGTTCCCTCCGCCGGCCTGGATCATGTTGACCCGACCGCCGGGATTCATGGGTGGGAGGAGGTCATCCTCGTCATCGTCCTCCTCCAAAGCTGCGACCGGCCTGAGAGGCCGGCCGCCTTCCTCGTTTCTTCGAGGGTGACGCTGGGGCTGCTGCTGCTGTTGGTCCTGCCGGCCGGCTGGCCTCTGAAGGAGGTCGTTCAGACGCCCTTTGTCAAATAGCTTCCAAAGCTGCTTGAGGAGATCACGACACTGGCTCGTATTATGGCCAATAGAGTCGTGATAGGCGCAGAACTTTTTAGGGTCCAGTCGGGACCGGTCTCCAGAATAGGGCCCTGGCCTGGGAAGCACGTCCCGGTGCTGAATCGAATTGAAGATATGCGCGGGGGACTACCTCATGGTCTGAGTTAGGTGAACCTCAACGTCTTCGAATGACTTGAAGTTACCGGGAGGTTTTGGCCACTCTTCTGGCCTTAGGGCCGCTCTTGGGGGAGGTTTGGGCTACAGCCTCCGTCTCCTTTGGGGTTGGCTCGGACTCCCCCAGCCTTAGTGCCAGAAGTTTCCTCCGAGCCAGGTAGTCACCGACTCGGGCGCGGAATTCGGCGTAGGTTTTAGGGAAGTCCTTCGTGAGGTGTTTGAACATTGGGGACCGGCCGTGGAAGCCTCCCAGGGTTGCATGCAAGGCCAACTGGTCGCTTACCGCCTCGCCGGTTAGCATGACCTCGTCCACCCTGGCCACGTAGTCCTCGTCGGACTCTTCTTTCTCTTGGCGGATCCGCATCAGGCGATGCCAGCTTTCCGGCTGGGCAATTTTGGCCGCAAAGTATGATGAGAATTGGGCGCTTAAAGTAGCGAACGAGTCGATGGACCGTGCCGGGAGGGACACGTACCATCTGTGGGCGAGGTCGCCCAGGGTGAGAAGGAAAAGCCTGCACTTCGTGGCGTCTGTCGCGCCACGCCCGGTCATATAGATCCGGAATTTGCTCAGATGAGTCTCCGGATCTGTTTTCCCCTCGTAGAGAGGGGTTGGCGGGGGGACGATTTTGAGCTGGACCGGCGCGAGCTTAATATCGACCGCCAAAGGCTCACTGGCGACTGGCCGGGCCTTAGTTTGGCCTTGCGATTCGAGGAGCGCCTTCATTTCGTCAAGCTGCTTTTGCATCTTGGCGAGTTCAGGGTTGGGGGTTTCGACCAGTTGGTCGTCTCCGTCGGCTAGGGGGGCGATTCGGTCGAAAACGGCCGCACGGGGGACTCCGCGTCCCAAAAGGCCGCTTTGGGCGAAGCTTAGCTTGCGCCTGGCGGAGTTTGCCGGGGTCAGGCTGACCTCGGCCGCCCTCTTGTGGGGCATTTGGGCCGTGCTCCCAGAGTTGGAGACGGATTCGGTGTCCCCGTACCCAGTGTCGTAACTAGGTATGCGGCTCGGATACCACGACGGGTCTGTCGCGCCCAAAGAAACCTCGACCCCCGGATAGGAGGGGTTCCTCCGGAAAACGAATCGGGGAGGCCACGCGTGTGGCTTTCCTGTGGGCATGGGATGATCTCTGGGGATCCATTGCTTTCAGGAGAGGAGGAGTTTGTGGTTTGAAGACTTGAAGACTTGAGGATATGAAGCTTTGAAGAACAGTGAGTGTTCTTCAAAGAGATATGAGTTTGATGGGTTAGAATACCCTTCTTCTAGCGCCAAATGTTGTTTACCAAATATTTGTTGCTGGGATTAACTGGCTATTTATGAGAGCTTTGGTAAAAACATCAAATGATTGGGTTCCTAAATGCTAAAATGAATGCTTGAATGAAGAGAGGCAATAAATGCACAAGAACACTAAGAACACCAAGAATTGTCAGGGGTTGTTAGTCCCTGGGCTTGAATGAGTATGTGTATTGATTATACTGAGAGAGATTGAACCTTTTTTTACATTACAAATGTTGGGGTATTTATAGTTTTCTCACTACATGGGTATGTAGGTCATTTCCGGCCTCTTGGGGGACAGGTGCATTAAATGTCTCCTGCCTCTGAGGACGCGCGGGCTCTGATATGTCAGGGCTTGCAGGTGGCCGGCCACTAGGGTGTTGACGCGTGTCCAAAAAGGACGATTCTCTGGCGAATTTCCTCATTTGGATGGAATATTCTCCGAGTCTCTGAGTACGGAGGCGGCCTTTTTCCTCCTTGGGGGAGGGTCTCGTTTGATTCTGTCACGTGCTCCAGATCTCTCTTGCCGGCCGGGGGTCTTGAGTGATCGGAGGCCGGCCTCCTGGCGGACAGTGAGGTCGGAGATTCTTCCAGCCGGTTGGTCGCGCCCGGGCGACCTCCGCTGGACTTCATTGGTCTTGGCCGGGCCGGTCCGGCCACGGCCGGACTTCAAAGTGACTGTGATGAACGTGGACGGGCGTCCCGAGCAGGTTTCCGGCCTCGCTTTCGCGGTCGGAAACTCGTGGTCGGAGCCCGCTGTGGTCGGATACAGACCGGCCAGGTCGGTCCCGACCTCTGGGTATCTTCTTGCCTTTTCCGGCTTTCTTCCGGCCGGATCCGACATGCGGTCCGAAACGGTCACAACAAAAACAACTATGGAAATAAAAATGTCAAAAAATAACAATTTATAATGGACTCATTTTCTTGGGGCAAAAAATATAATTTTTCTCAAATTGATGGGTAAATTTATGTTAATGAACTAAGTATGTTGATTTAGTTAATTCCATCTACTCATTCTATATACTCCCCCGTTCCACCTGAATTTGCACCCATAGAGATGACACAATTTTTAAGAAAGATGTGTTTTTTTAATAAAGTAGTGACATATGAATAAATATGTGTATAAGTTTGTGAATGTGCACGCAAATCATTAATTTTTTTTTAGTAGTGTACAAATTTAAATGGAACGGACCAATATAACAAATGTGCAAATTCAACGTAGGGAGTTTCATCTTTTGAAATAGAATACGAGATGTAATATCATATATATATATATATATATATATATATATATATATATATATATATATATATATATATATATATATATATATGTAACAATATTAAAGTGCCCCATCATAATCCATATATATATAAAATTGCCTTTTGTTTTGTCTAATGTGATTTGTTTTAGCTTGCTGGGCTAGCTCGCAACTACTCTCTTTGTTATATTCTTTAATTTTTATCCTTTTTGGGTTTTTTTTTCCTGAAAATTGGTTAGATTGAATGAGTTTTTGGAAGATTCTGCGTTTGTAGTATATATCCGCAGCCTGTAGGACAACTAGCCATGACAAGACAAACTTACAAACTCTAGCAACATAGCCAACAGATCAAGGAGATGATGATAAGGGATTTGATTTTTATTTTTTTGTTCTTATACTATCTGGAAATGGCATTTTAATAAGGACGGTACATACATATTTAATTTTGTAACAATACTCACAAAGATAAATGTATATATTCGAAATTAATTACAAACAAAATATATTTTTAAATGATAATTTCTCTTCCATTTACACCCCTAAAAAAATGGGTGGTGTTTATAACTTATTGTGCTATAATTTTGAAATAAAAGAGAAAATAATTGTTAATTGAAAAATAGTGAAGCGATTGAACATAAACGATTATAAGAGAGAGTTAATTAAGCAAAACATCAAAATGATTACCCTGTCTAAAGTATGATTGAATATTTTTTAACTCAAGGTTCTCATAATTTTACTGGTATGTATATATATATTTTTTAGTGCAGTAAAACGAAACCACAATGTCATCAGATGTAGGGGGTCATAAACTTTTAAAAACCGCTCAAACCACCCGCATCAAACCACACTGCATTGTCTATCATTTATATAAAAAAAATTAGATAAACCACGGTTCTATATTTTTAGCAAACCGCACCGCTTTAGTAAGACAAATTGAATTTGAGGTGCAAAACCGCACCGACCACAATGCTAATTATACATACACATATATTTAATATGTAACATATATTTATTATATACATTTATCTATGTATTGAACTCACGTACATTTATACATATATATGAGTCTTTTAACATGATTGAATTTTACTTTCCAACTCATTGTTTATTGAATTTTAACTCACCTATTATTATATGTTTTTTTTTTTTAAAGTAATCAATTACAATAGTTTCCTAACATAATCAATTACAATAGTTCCTTCGACCACCGGGTACATGGCAACATCTTTTCATCTCGCTGTAAACCGGAACCGCAATCACCACAAGAGGGGGACCACCCGAACCCGCAACTCCGAACCACAACCGCACTGCAGCCGGAACCGCAACCACCACAAGAGGGGAACACCACCCCACCACAATAGGGGAACAACTACCCCACCACAAGAGGGAAATAAATTCTCTCTCCGTGTCTCGAACCCAAGACCTCTGGGTCTTAGGTAGTGGCCTCAACCACTTGAACTGCCAACACTTGACTTATATGTTATTTTGAACAACAACATACAAGTAATTTTAAAAAAAAAAAAATCTTGCTTATAAGAATTCTAGATGGTAATCTATTAATTTATAGTTGTTGTCATCATTCGCACTATAATCTCTAATTGATATGTATTGCCGATATTAGTAATGAAACCACCAAACCGTTAAAAATCGATAGAAATCTTTCAAAATCGCATGTTCAATTTCACAGTATAAATTGTTGTTTAAAATTGAACAACTAATCGAACCAAATAGCAATTAATACAATTTAAATTTTGTAAAATAAAAATAAAAAATTTGGCAACACCGCATCGCGATCATCCATAATCTGATGCGTTCAATTTCATCGTTAGATACTGATGATCACCACACCTAATTATTTGGTCTATTTTGTCAGATACTCCAAAGTATTAGTACTAGCCTAATTACTTGTCGGAATAATAATTAAGGAAAATACTAATTAATTAATTAACCCACACAATGCAGACATGATCTTCGATTTTTGATGCCTCCCAATAATCGTATACTATTCATAGTATATATATAAAAGATTTTTCTAGATCGTCGTCCCATATGATCAGACAAAATTTCAAATAAGATTCACAATTTTTTTTATATGTTAATAGATTTTATCCCACAGTCTATTTATTATTACATCCACACGCCTCACAAAAGAATTGATCTAGGAGCATATAAAATGATAATCGTATATGAAGAATACACGTACGAAGTATTATATGAAAATAGTTCATAATAAATTTATTATAAAATTATATTAAAGTATTAAATATTTAATTAGGAGTATTGATAATCTCATCAGAAGTATCACAAATTTGGGTCAGTGGTATTATATTGTAATTCTTGTAAATTGTTTTGAACCCAAATTAATAATACTCTAGCTGAGATTATCGATATTTCTAGTCAAATATTCAATATTTTAAAACGGTTTCATGATAAACTTATCATGAACCATTTTCATATAAAACTTACTCCGGTAAAAGAATATCACGTACATACATATATTAAACTTAGTAACATTTTCATGTGAAAGTACTAAACAATATTATTACTTTTATATTAAATAATTACACTCTATATATTAAACAATAGTAATATTTTAAAGACGAGAGTTCACGTGAACCTGAATTATAAAATGCTTCTAATGTTAAAACTTTAACGCCAAGCTCCAGCAAATCTTGGACATGAGGCCTACAACGTTGTTAATCAGTTAGGACCCACCAGCATGTGACCCATGTGTACCGTAGTTACATATATATTATAATTCAATTCAATTTCAATTTTTCAGATCCAGTGTGCTTGGGAATTTCGACAAAATATATAACTAGGTTTATTATTAAGTTTCAAAAATTGTAACCACATAAATTATCACGCAATGGAAATAAGTCATGTGTCTTGATGTTAGCAGCATTGTCTTCATCGCTCGTAACAAAACCACGATGCATATATTTAAGGGCATCATGGAAAAATATTGTGTCTCAATAATTGTTACAATCCATGTTTATTATGAACCGCCACCTTAATTTAGTCAATTCAAATGGTCAAAATTGATAACATGGCGCCGTTATAAAAAGAAAACATTCATTGTATTCGATGTTCTCTTCTTCATGCTTAATTATTATACTCCATTGTCCTAAAAAAAAATATGATCATTTTACAGATTTAAAAAAAAAAAAACCATAAATAAGGTAAATAAATAAACGATATTTTGGTATATTATATGGTCCATTTGTAAATTAAATAGTTGTTTGTGAGTTTAAAGTCGATGGCATGTCAAATAATTAAGTGATAGTTGAATGGTGAAGTAACAAAATTATTGAAAAAAAATAGAAAATTATACTTTTGAAAAATGGAGGTAATACAACTATTGTTGGCACTTGCGAGTGAACAAATTTCATACCACAACTTTTAATATAGAATATTTCTCAATTTTAATATAAAGCTTTTGTGTGGGGAAGAGGGTTATTATAAAAGCTAATATGAACATAAAGTATTAACAAAAGCAGGTGTGATAATGAATGTAAAGTACTTAGTTAGTTCTAAAAAAAATCAATTTCTAATTTCTTTCAAAAGGTACCATCATATAATCCCCCGCCCAATACAAATAGTCTAAAAACTTTTGGTACGAGTTTGAAGAAAATAAATATATTATGTACGTAAAAGTAAAAGAGATTGTAAGTTGATACAGTAAATTATTCTTATTTTAGGAAAGAAGGAACTACTTAAAATAGACGGAGGGAGTATGAGTTGTGAGAAGGTCTCATGTAAAATAGTTTCACCATGCAAACTCAAAACCATATAAGATATTTTTATTATACAATATTACTATTAAATTAATATTTATTAATAAAGCAATTAACACTACAAAAAAGATGGAGTTTAGCGACGGGAATTTTGCGACTGCAAGAATATCCGTCGCAAATTACTATCATTTGCGACGGATTTTTGTAAGTCGTCGCAAAAAATGAAAATTTGCGACGACTTAGGAAGTCCGTCGCAAATGATAGTAATTTGCGACGGATAAGCCGTCGCAAAATCTAGGGCCCACCGACTTGGTTTTGAACCGGCTACATTTGCGACGGAAAGGTCGTCGCAAATTTCAATTTTGAGTTTGCGAAAGTCAATTCCGTCGCAAAACATGCCCGTTTAAAGGTGACCGTTCGGGAAGCGACCCGTTTGACTTATTTGCGACGGAAGAAGCCGTCGCAAGTTTAAACTTTGTAATTGCGACGGACGAAAGCCGTCGCAATGCTTACATTTATATTCGCGACCTCTCGGGAAACGGCCCATTGACTGATTTGCGACGGACAAATTCGAGCCGTTTTACGCGTCTTATCGGGAAACGGTGCGTTGACTGATTTGCGACGGCTTTTCCGTCGCAAATCAGTAAGAAACGGCGTCGTTTTGCGTTTGACGGGCAAAATTTGCGACGGACAGGCGTCCGTCGCAAATTTTTTTCCACTTATTTATATAGGCCCGCCGCGTTGCAGACGGAGAAAGGGAGAAAAGAAGAAGAAGAAGAAGAAGAAGAAGAAGAAGAAGAAGAAGAAGAAGAAGAAGAAGAAGAAGAAGAAGAAGAAGAAGAAGAAGAAGAAGAAGAAGAAGAAGAAGAAGAAGAAGAAGAAGAAGAAGAAGAAGAAGAAGAAGAAGAAGAAGAAGAAGAAGAGGAAAAAGAGAGAAAAAGGAAGGAGAAGTCGGGTGCCGTCGCTGTAGAGCCAATCCGTCCCCACCGAGTTCTCGTTTCGTCATCTTCTACAAATAAAGCGTAAGTTTTCTTCATTTTTACCGTTTAAAATTTAATTTTAAAGCATGTTTAGAGAATTGATTTTAGTTGAGAATTGATTTTAGTTGAATTGTTTGAATTATATTAGTAATGAATTGATTTTAGTTGAATTAGTTGATCGAATTTTAATTTAAAGCATTTTTAAATTTTTGTTAATTAAGTTTAGAATTGAATTAGTTGAATTGTTTGAATTATATTAGAAATGAATTGATTTTAGTTGAATTAGTTGATCGAATTTAATTAGTTGATTGAATTTTAATTTAATTTTAAAGCATAATTAATTTTTGTTAAGTTTAGAATTGAATTAGTTGAATTGTTTGAATTATATTAGAAATGAATTGATTTTAGTTGAATTAGTTGATCTAATTTAATTAGTAGATCGAATTTTAATTTAATTTTAATGCATGTTTAATTTTTGTTAAGTTTATAATTGAATTAGTTGAATTGTTTGAATTATATTAGAAATGAATTGATTTTAGTTGAATTAGTTGATCTAATTTAATTAGTAGATCGAATTTTAATTTAATTTTAAAGCATGTTTAATTTTTGTTAAGTTTATGATTGAATTAGTTGAATTTATAATTATTACAGATGAACCCAGGTCAAGATAATTTTCTCAGTGTCATCATAGTCGACAACAAGTAAGTATTTTTTAATGAATTATGTATACTTTTAATTATATATATATTAATATAATTAACTTGATTTTTTAATTTTGTTGTCACAGACTGCTTCCAGCCCATGAGACTAGCTTAATCGTCTCACAAATCATTAGGATGAGACAATTTGAGTATGGTGCCCACTCGTGGAGTCAAGTGTCCGAGCAAAAGAGGATGAAGTATTTTGATGACTTCAAGGTATAAAAAATTTATTTATTATGATTTTAATTTAACTTTTAATTTTTTAATTTATTCGTTAATATTCTATTTTTAATTTATTTGCAGAGGCAGTGCGTTTGGGACCCTGCCAACGATAGTATTATGTACCAATTGTTCTGTGCGAAAGTGCAAAAATGGTACAAAGATATTATCTACGGCCTGAAGAAGCGGTGGGAGCGTGGGGATCGGGTGGAGTTGGGTCGAGCACCAGACGGACGATCGATATGGGATGGTTTGGTGGATCACTGGAACAGTGAACCATCATTCTGAAGAAGATCATGAAGGGAGAGAGATAGAGAGAGAGAGAGAGAGGGGAGAGGGAGAGAAGAGAGAGTCAGTTTGAACAATTTATTTATATTTTTTGAACAATTTATTTATGTTTTTTGAACAATTTTTGGTAAAGACATTCCCGGTTACAAGGTTTCCGTCATTATTACAGAGATAATGAGGGATAATTTAGAGTAGAACGCAATGAAGTTCAAACTCGTCTCGTCGCGGCGGAAGCAGTACTACTTGGATGGGTTTTGGGTATATATATGCAAATATTTATAAACAATTAGTTGGTTAAAAATATTTGCATATATATACTCGAAACTCATCCAAGTAGTACTACTTCCGCTGCGACGAGACGAGTTTGAACTTCATTGCGTTCTCCTCTAGATTATCCCTCAATATCTCTGTAATAATGGCGGAAACCTTGTGACCGGGAATGATGCTACAAATAGTATTTCAACAAAGATATTACTAATTCAGTGTTAATTAACTAATTACTTGTAGCAAACATATACATGATCTTAGATGAATTAATTTGGTGAATTTTGAAAAAAAAAAATGAGTCAATTTGGATACATATACAATTAATTGCGTACAAATGAACGAATTATAAATTTAAGCGGGAGTCGAAATAAATAGTTTTACAGAAATAATAAAAATTAAATGGCCCCAATATTTATAAAAATAAGTTAGAAACGAAAATGAATTAATTTGGTGAATTGTAGAAAAAAAATGAGTCAATTTGGATACATATACAATTAATTGCGTACAAATGAACGAATTATAAATTTAAGCGGGAGTCGAAATAAATAATTTTACCAAAATAATAAAAATTAAATGGCCCCAATATTTATAAAAACAAGTTAGAAACGAAAATGAATTAATTTGGTGAATTGTAGAAAAAAATGAGTCAATTTGGATACATATACAATTAATTGCGTACAAATGAACGAATTATAAATTTAAGCGGGAGTCGAAATAAATAGTTTTACAGAAATAATAAAAATTAAATGGCCCCAATATTTACAAAAACAAGTTAGAAACGAAAATGAATTAATTTGGTGAATTGTAGAAAAAAAAATGAGTCAATTTGGATACATATACAATTAATTGTATACAAATGAACGAATTATAAATTTAAGCGGGAGTCGAAATAAATAGTTTTACAGAAATAATAAAAATTAAATGGCCTCAATATTTATAAAAACAAGTTAGAAACGAAAATGAATTAATTTGGTGAATTGTAGAAAAAAAAAAGAGTCAATTTGGATACATATACAATTAATTGCGTACAAATGAACGAATTATAAATTTAAGCGGGAGTCGAAATAAATAGTTTTACAGAAATAATAAAAATTAAATGGCCCCAATATTTATAAAAACAAGTTAGAAACGAAAATAAATTAATTTGGTGAATTGTAGAAAAAAAATGAGTCAATTTGGATACATATACAATTAATTGGGTACAAATGAACGAATTATAAATTTAAACGGGAGTCGAAATAAATAGTTTTACAGAAATAATAAAAATTAAATGGCCCCAATATTTATAAAAACAAGTTAGAAACGAAAATGAATTAATTTGGTGAATTGTAGAAAAAAAAAAGAGTCAATTTGGATACATATACAATTAATTGCGTACAAATGAACGAATTATAAATTTAAGCGGGAGTCGAAATAAATACTTTTACCAAAATAATAAAAATTAAATGGCCCCAATATTTATAAAAACAAGTTAGAAACGAAAATGAATTAATTTGGTGAATTGTAGAAAAAAAAATGAGTCAATTTGGATACATATACAATTAATTGCGTACAAATGAACGAATTATAAATTTAAGCGGGAGTCGAAATAAATAGTTTTACAGAAATAATAAAAATTAAATGGCCCCAATATTTATAAAAACAAGTTAGAAACGAAAATGAATTAATTTGGTGAATTGTAGAAAAAAAAATGAGTCAATTTGGATACATATACAATTAATTGCGTACAAATGAACGAATTATAAATTTAAGCGGGAGTCGAAATAAATACTTTTACCAAAATAATAAAAATTAAATGGCCCCAATATTTATAAAAACAAGTTAGAAACGAAAATGAATTAATTTGGTGAATTGTAGAAAAAAAAATGAGTCAATTTGGATACATATACAATTAATTGCGTACAAATGAGCGAATTATAAATTTAAGCGGGAGTCGAAATAAATAGTTTTACAGAAATAATAAAAATTAAATGGCCCAATATTTATAAAAACAAGTTAGAAACGAAAATGAATTAATTTGGTGAATTGTAGAAAAAAAAGAGTCAATTTGGATACATATACAATTAATTGCGTACAAATGAACGAATTATAAATTTAAACGGGAGTCGAAATAAATAATTTTACCAAAATAATAAAAATTAAATGACCCCAATATTTATAAAAACAAGTTAGAAACGAAAATGAATTAATTTGGTGAATTGTAGAAAAAAAATGAGTCAATTTGGATACATATACAATTAATTGCGTACAAATGAACGAATTATAAATTTAAGCGGGAGTCGAAATAAATAGTTTTACAGAAATAATAAAAATTAAATGGCCCCAATATTTATAAAAACAAGTTAGAAACGAAAATGAATTAATTTGGTGAATTGTAGAAAAAAAAAAGAGTCAATTTGGATACATATACAATTAATTGCGTACAAATGAACGAATTATAAATTTAAGCGGGAGTCGAAATAAATAGTTTTACAGAAATAATAAAAATTAAATGGCCTCAATATTTATAAAAACAAGTTAGAAACGAAAATGAATTAATTTGGTGAATTGTAGAAAAAAAATGAGTCAATTTGGATACATATACAATTAATTGCGTACAAATGAACGAATTATAAATTTAAGCGGGAGTCGAAATAAATACTTTTACCAAAATAATAAAAATTAAATGGCCCCAATATTTATAAAAACAAGTTAGAAACGAAAATGAATTAATTTGGTGAATTGTAGAAAAAAAAAAGAGTCAATTTGGATACATATACAATTAATTGCGTACAAATAAATGAATTATAATTTAAGCGGGAGTCGAAATAAATAATTTTACCAAAATAATAAAAATTAAATGGCCCCAATATTTATAAAAACAAGTTAGAAACGAAAATGAATTAATTTGGTGAATTGTAGAAAAAAAAAAGAGTCAATTTGGATACATATACAATTAATTGCGTACAAATGAACGAATTATAAATTTAAGCGGGAGTCGAAATAAATAGTTTTACAGAAATATTAAAAATTAAATGGCCCCAATATTTATAAAAACAAGTTAGAAACGAAAATGAATTAATTTGGTGAATTGTAGAAAAAAAATGAGTCAATTTGGATACATATACAATTAATTGCGTACAAATGAACGAATTATAAATTTAAGCGGTATTCGAAATAAATAGTTTTACAGAAATAATAAAAATTAAATGGCCCCAATATTTATAAAAACAAGTTAGAAACGAAAATGAATTAATTTGGTGAATTGTAGAAAAAAATGAGTCAATTTGGATACATATACAATTAATTGTATACAAATGAACGAATTATAAATTTAAGCGGGAGTCGAAATAAATAGTTTTACAGAAATAATAAAAATTAAATGGCCTCAATATTTATAAAAAAAAGTTAGAAACGAAAATGAATTAATTTGGTGAATTGTAGAAAAAAAAATGAGTCAATTTGGATACATACACAATTAATTGCGTACAAATGAACGAATTATAAATTTAAGCGGGAGTCGAAATAAATAGTTTTACAAAAATAATAAAAATTAAATGGCCCCAATATTTATAAAAACAAGTTAGAAACGAAAATGAATTAATTTGGTGAATTGTAGAAAAAAAAATGAGTCAATTTGGATACATATACAATTAATTGCGTACAAATGAATGAATTATAAATTTAAGCGGGAGTCGAAATAAATAATTTTACAAAATAAAAAAAATAGTTGGGCAAAATATTTTAATAAACAACTTAGAAACGAAAAGAAATTAATTTGGTGAATTATAAAAAAAATGACTTAATTTGAATACATATACAATTGCAAAATAATAAACGAAAGTAGCTTGTGCCCTAGTGGCGCGCGCCCTCTACTCTTGCACAAAAGGTCCCGTGTTCGATTCCCCTTGGACTCAAAAAATGGATTAATTGTTCCAGACCTAATAAGACTAATATAGAAGGTGGGTTGCATATAACAAAGAATTGGCCGGTTGGCCCAGTGGTCCGCGCCAGCCCCGGCCGCCTCGGGTGCCCGGGCTCGAACCACGCGAGCCACTTTTTTTTTTTGTATAGGCTCGGTAATTTGCGACGGCCATATTCCGTCGCAAATTATAACACAAAAAAGTATAAAAAATATATAAAAACATTTGCGACGGAATTTAGCCGTCGCAAATGTTGTTGACCCGATCGGGTCTGACCCGAAAAGTTTGCGACGGACTACTGTCCGTCGCAAATTCTGTGTGACCCGGCCGGATCTGACCCCCCGATTTTGCGACGGATTTGTCCGTCGTTAATTTGCGACGGATGGTTGAATCCGTAGCAAAAATTTGCTACGGCTGTTTTAGGTACGGATACGTGTCCGTCGCAGATCCCGTCGCAAAACACTGTTTGCGACGGATTTTCCGTCGCTAATTCCGTCGCAAAACAGTGTTTTTTTTGTAGTGTAATATTGTTCAAATGTATATAAATAAAATGCAAATATACTTCGATACGAGGTTTGGTTTTATTTTCAAACTAGCAATTAGTTTTGAGTCTAGCAAGTAGCAACTCAATCGTGATGATGGGAAACAATTAACACAAGTCAAACCAGTTTGGATGACCCTTAACAGCTAGCCTTCCCATAATTATTCAGTCGTTTGTTGTATTATAACGAAATTGAATGAATTTGTTTTATAAAAAAATACTAATTAATAAAGTACCTGCATCTTATAATAAATTTCACACTTTTCTTTTTCGTCTGTTCTATCATAGTCTACACACCTCTAAAATGAAAATAAAACTCAATTATAATACTCAAACAATACCATTTTTATATAAATAATACCTTACACCGCCATTTTTCAATAATTTTCTTAGGGAGTAACTAATATTATATCAACAATTTATATAAAACTTATTCCTCATCACTGGATCGTGCAGACTTACTCGTTACAATAATTGAGCTTGAAATATTGAAGATATCTCTCACACACGTACACTAATTGAGAAACAAATAATTTGTTCATGAATTAATTACTATGCCCCTTAGTTTGACCCATGTAACACAGGTTGATTGACTTCATAATAAATGAAGAAGGCCTAGGGTAGCAAGGAAGTCATCGATCATTGAAGTTATAGTGTTAAATGATTTCCAAGAAATTAATGGAAATCGTTCTTAATAACCCTACTTCCAGCCCCTACCCTCCAAACTCATGGTTTACGAGTGTGCACAAAATATCACTGGCCCCGTCACTTAATTAAATTACCAAATCCACCCCACAAAATGTGTGTGGTCTCATTGTCATTAATGTATCTAATCAATCACTGTTTGTCAAATCAGCATCATCATTATGCTAATTAAGCGTTGTTAGTTAGAGGGTAAACGTGATTACAATTTCATCATTATTTTATTATTTCCGCATTATATATAAGTATAAGTGAAGTAGCAACTCTAGTGTATGTGTAAGTATAATCTCTTGCGGTGATCTTTTCCTTTATATAAATTATTCCCCTATTGTGACGGAATCTTATAACCCCAAACTCTCCCTATACTCTATGTGTCAACATATACATTCTTTCTAGCTAAAACAAAAAAACCCAATGGAACAAAACATTTTCTCCTCCTCCTCCACCACCACCACTTCCGCCACCTCCTCCGCCTATTTGTCCGGCGGCTCGACTTCGACCTCCGCCACCTCCACCTCCTCCTCTTCCTCCAACGAAAGCCTAAATGAGTGCTCCGAAGCTACCAAAAAAGCTCAAGGAGAAAAAAGTGGAAATGAAGTTGCCAAGCGGCGGAGGAGCGGCGGCGCCGCCGCCGATAAACACCCGACTTACCGCGGCGTGCGGAAGCGGAATTGGGGGAAATGGGTGTGCGAAATTCGGGAGCCGAGGAAGAAGTCGAGAATATGGCTCGGGACGTATTCAACGGCTGAGATGGCGGCTCGAGCTCATGACGTGGCGGCTCTAGCCATCAAGGGCCAATCGGCTTACCTTAACTTCCCGAACCTGGCTCAATACCTCCCCCGCCCGGCTTCCATCGCGCCGAAGGATATCCAAGCCGCGGCTGCAAAAGCCGCGGCTGCCACATTCCCCGAAGCCGAAGCCGAAGCCGAGCCGCCGAAGCTGCTTAGCTCGCACTCCTCCACTAATTTGGTATTAGAGTCGTCGAATTCGGCTCACGAAGACGACACATTTTTCGACTTGCCGGATTTGTCCCTGGGGAGCAGTGATGGGTATAGTTACTATGCTTCGCTGGCTGGAGCCGATGTCGGCTTCCGGCTTGAAGATCCGTTTCTGTGGGAGTACAGCTAGCGAATTAAGAGTACTTTTTTTTTAAAATATTTTTTTTTATTTTTGGTTTATTTTTTATTCCATTTTGTGAAATCGTGAATCACTAACAAAAAATCTTGATTGTGTTACAGAAATTGAAAATGTGTATTTAATTGCTTGTGTTGTTGCCCAACCTATAATTATATCTTGGGGCAATAGTGGTGTTCAAAAAATATATACTTATGTTCAACTTTTTTTTGTGCGTCTGTTCAATTATGCTGTACCAATTTGTAAAAAGTGGTTTGTAATTGTATTATCCTGCACTTAATCCTTATATCTTTTTGTGTCGAAAGTTTGACTCTCTATTCAGTAGGGACCGGACTTCAGTTTGCATTTGCAACACCATGAATTCATGATTTCCACTGTAATTATTTGATTCATTTTATTATATTGCATTTTAATTCTGTATCATATATATCAAATTTGTCTTATGTTCGAATCTTTATACCCGACAGTGCTACACGAAAATATCATTTGATATACTGCGATATTACAAGAAAATCAAGGAGTTTGATTCAAGTGTATTTCAATAAAGAATATAAATCTATTTTTTATCTATGTCCTCAATATTACATTATAGTAGTATTATGCTCTTAAATATCTTTCATCTCTTTTCATTCTTATTGAAAAAAAATTCTCAAATAAATATCCCCTTAAATTAAATGAAATACATGGGTCTGCAATTTTCTTTTTCTTTTTCTTTTTATATCTCTTTATGAGGATCTTCTTGTGTGAAAATAAAAATTTAAGAATCTGTCATTTTCCCTTGTAAGGGCTTTACAGGAAGTTTCGACTCCAAATATACTATTTTTAGATGCTCTGTTGATGTTGTTTATAGCTGTACTCAATTCTTCGGTTCTACCACTAGCTAATTTTAGATAACTAATAGTCAAAAATATTTCCACTTAGAAAGTTAGATGCGCTGCGTCATTATCATTAATTTGTTCCTTTTAATCATTATTATAGTTACATATTTTGTGATGTGACCGTTTGATCTTGTATTCACTTTTGTAGTCAATGATTACCGCTCTATATATTTATTACCCAATATCCCAAAATCACGATGGGAAAATATTAATTTACCAATCAAACAAAGAGCACTACCAAGTCATAATAATAGTAAAATTGAGATATAAATTTATTAACATTATCATTACTTTGAATGAATTTTTCTTTTTATTAAATGGTCTCTATATAAGACAGGTCTCAGTTTAATACATGAATTTGTGGAACTCCCAATCTAACTATATTTAAGAAAATATTATTTAAATATTTATGTAGAACATTTTTCATGTATAAGATCATCTTACACAAAAATATGTCTCAAATGAAATTTTCAAAATTATAATTTATTATGCAAGGTAATACTTGCTCACTAACTTGTGTCAATAAGATATTTTATATACAAGGTATGATCGATTTATAAGATAAGTCAGTCCATACAAAGTTTTATTCTGAGTTTTTAATTAATGTACGGTGGATTATGGATCCCCGAATTAGTAAGTCTTTTGTCATATATCGAGTATAAAAAAATTATATATGTTCCCACCACATTACACTTTCTCTAATCACCATTTGCTATAGTGATAAGTGATCTCACCATCACTATCGATTTTCTCTTACTTTATAGTCTATTCTTCAATCATTTAGCCTCCTTAATCTGATCTTTGGCCCTACCCATATCTTGCATACATATTTATAATGTACTATTATTATTATTATTATTAAAAATAATTGTGACCGGTGTATAAATCAATTTGAAAGGGGTTAGTACTTTTCAATTCGATAAGATAATAATAGATTTAAATACGACAATATTAATTGAATTAACCTTCATTGGGGCCCATAATTAAAAATACTTGGAAATTGTGCCGTATTTTATGGGTCATCAGATGTTAAAACGCAAGGGAATTTTAGTATATGCGTGTGCATGGGAGAATTGAATCTTCAAGTTTTTTACCCTAATTAATTAGTTGAAAACCCTAATTAAAATATAATTCTATTTTTCCTCCTCGAGTTGTTCGTTATGAAGTATTATTCTAATTTCAGAAAGTCAAACATACAGAAGCAAGTTGACTTACAAGGGTTACGATATAATAATGTTGTGGAAAGTAGACTGAATTACCAATCCCCATTACCAATTCCCAAGTCCTCATCATCTATTAATTTTATTAAAGATGATAAAAAAATTATTACATTTTCTTATTACACAAAAATTTATTACTTTATGTAATGTTGGAATTGATTTAGTAGATGAATGCGACAATCAAAGATCACAATCTTTTCTCAGTATTTTTTGGATTGAACCATGCAAAGGGCTTGTTAGTATGATTATTGTGTAGATGATTTATTTTTCTTGTGTGGTTTGTTACATAATGCAAAAGAACGATATCTATGTATTTGTTAAAGAGATTTTACATTGTCTAAATAAGTTTCACTGTAAAACTGGATTCAGACAATTTATACACTTTTTCTAATTACCATTTACGAGTAATATCATTTAATAATTTAAATGACACCCTTTAATATTACAACTAATACAATCAATAATTTATAAAGTGATACCCCTTTTAGCATTACGATTAACACTTTTTCAGTAATTTAAGTGAAACTCTATAACATTACGACCAATACATTTTCAATAATTTAAAAGAAACCCTTTAGCATTTATATGACTAATATTTTTTTTCAATAATTTAAGTAAAAATCTAATACATTTCAGTAATTTAATTGGTACCTTTTACATTACGGACAAAGACCTTTCAACAGCGGAACAAATTTCACGCCTTAAAATTGATTCATACAATACTTTTGTCTTTTTTAAGAAAATATACCAACTGAGATGTTAGATATATAATTATCTTAAAAAGATCTCTCCAGGTAAAAACGAGAATTTTAATATACAATATACTATACACCAAAATATAAAACCACATTTTATTTATATTCTAATAGAACAAAATAATTTTGTCAATTTAAATCTATATAACATCGACAAATAAATTGACGCATATGAATCACATAGGTACGTGTGTGTTTACATGGAGACACAATTTACATGAATGGTCGGCGGCAAATACTACTGCTATCATGTGTGAGCTTAGTGGGCATTAATTACTGTGTCAAACAACGTTCGAGATCCTAATCAATGATCTATTAATTAAGGTGCATTTTCGGTAGCCGTAACCTAAATATTTAATTTTTTTTACTTGATTAGAATTAATTTTTAATCAATTGAAAGATGAAATATATTATGACTAAAAAAGATAACACTACTATTTATTGTTAATATCTTGATGACAAAACTTGTACAATAATCACATACATGAAATAAATCACATTTATTGTTTTTTTTATGATTCATGAGTTTAATTATGATGTTCCGAATTAATCATCTTTTTTTAAAAGAGAGCACTACTCAAGGTTTCAAAATGAAACACATATTTATATATGAGACGGTCTCTTGCAAAATGTATATCAATTTTTTTAAAAAATAAAATTTAAATTGAAGTTAACTAGTCTCTCAGTTAAGAGCTGATTTCTTGTGAATTTAACTTTAAATTTAAAAAACATATATGGAAGTCAAAGTAACTCTCTCGGTCAAGAGCTGGTCTTATAAAGTTAAGAAAATAAAATAAAAATTGAAGTAACTAATTTATTTTTTCCATGAAAAGTTAATTAATTGAAATGTAATACACTAACCAAAAAAAAAAAATTTGCCTACGAAATTAAAATTTTTCCAACAAAAAATTTCGCAGTAACAATTGTCTACTATTTACTTATGAAATTTTCTAATTATGAAAGTTTCTACATTTCTCAACTTAAAAATAACTTGCCTACGAAATTAATTTACCTAGGAAATAAAATTCGTAGGTATAATCACCTACAAGTCATCTGCCTACAAAATTTTACCTACACCACAATTTGCTTACGGAATTTCCGTAGACAAATTTTTTTGTAGGTGTGGAAGAAAGATGTCTATACAATTGGATTTTTTTTTGTAGGCAATTCGTAGGTAATCCCCACTACGAATTTTTTTTGTGAAAATTTCGTAGTCATATTAACAATTTTCGTAGGTAATTTTATGTTTTGTTGTAGTGATACTTTAAAAAATAATTTAAAAATTGTTACACATTTTTACCACAAAAATATTAAGATCGACCACACATAAGGATTTCTCACAAATATGTATGTCGCCCTTGTATAGACGTTTAAATCTTGATTCTGGAATCAAAAGATCATTGCAAGTCCTTCTATACAATTTTTTATTACTGAATTAATGCAACATGCCATCAAGAACCAATAGCAAGAAGTTGACGTATAAGTATGTAAATGATTCTTAATATTGACCAAATTTTGTTGGCTAATCACTTTTTGTCCTGAAATATTTTATAATGCAAGGATTTTTCCTTGATTTATTATTATTATTGTTGTTATTATTTTCTTTAAGACTACTAAGGTTTACCTTCTAATTATTTATACATAAGGGCTCAAAAAAAAAAAAATATATATATATATATATATATAAATGTTACGATCACATATTGCTGTATAGTTAATATGCGTACAATTCAATTCACGAATGCAGCATTCACATCTAGTAGTACAGCATACTATAATAAGTAAAACACGTTAATTAAATGCGATATGCACTACACGTTTAAATAAGTTCACGTAGTACAGTCCTATGTATACATGCGTAAAAGTAATTACTTTTATTAATTTAAATTTTCTAAAAAAATATAATTAAATGACTCTCAGAGTCTCAAGTCATAAAAATTAATATCATGTACTGCATTTTTACCAAAATTGCCCTTGTCTTCTCAATAAAATCTTATATTATTTTTAGGCAAAGTCTAGTGTATACTATTAAAGTATTAATTTTTTATATTATAAGGTATTTTTTCTGAATTATGTTAATTTTTTTTATTAAAGACTATAAATTTGGGAGTTTAAATTACAAATCGTCCCATAACTTTATGACAAAACAGATTTAGTCCCAAAATTAACCTTTTATCAGATTTAGTCTCAAATTCTCTACAAAGTCCAATTTTGGTCCCAAATCGGCCGGAAAAAACAATACGACGTCGTTTTAAAGTCTGAAATTGAGGATATATGGCAAGGGTGTTGATGGGGCGTCCATATGCGCTAATTATATTTTATTTTGTCAATTTCTTTTAGAATTTTTAAATATATATAATGTGCAATAAAATTGTAAAAGAAAAGAAAAAATCAAATACAAAATAGTAGCCGTAAACGCCACATCAACACTCTTGCCGGAAATCACCGAAATTCGAACTTCAAAGTGAGACTTGGGACCAAAATTGGACCCTGTCAGAAAAATTGGGACTAAGTCTGATAAAATATTAATTTTGGGACCAAATCTGTTTTGTCAGAAAGTTATGGGACGATTTGTAATTTAAACTCATAAATTTGGATACATATAATACCAACTCTTTTTTTTATTATATATAAAAGAAAGGAAAGGAATAACTTCACTTCCTTTCGTCCAAAGTAATTCAAAAGATATATTAATTGCATTGCTTTCCAAGAAATAGTTTTAATTTATTAGCTGGAATGCTTCTTTATGTGCATGTGTTATTATCTTTAGACACCCATTTACTTTATTGAGAGCTTCATGTAACTTTTTTATGGACTGATTGTGAAAGGAGAAGCACTTAGTTGAAATTAGGTGGATTACATTGCAAATTGTCTAAATTATTAAAACGTACAATAATCTTTTTATCCGTGAAAATCCCATAAGATCGTAGTATTTGAAGATTAGCGGTGGTTCTTTGTTCCAAAAAGTCCGGGCGCGTTTACAAAAATTTGGCCTAAACCAAGTCTATTAATTTTGATAGATTTCTTAGGAAAAATATTATATGAAAATAGTTCATGATAAGTTTATCATAAAACTATATTAAAGTATCGAATATTTGATTAGAAGTATCGATAATCTCACTAGAAGTATCATTAATCTGGGTTGGTGGTATTATATTGTAATTGTTGCAATTTTTTCTTAAACATCGACACTCCTGTCAAATATTCGATACCTTAAAACAATTTTATGATAAAGTTATCATGAACCATTTTCATATAATACTTATTCATTTCTTTATAGGATGGTCTGACCCCACTGTTAATAAATATAATAACTGGTCACCCAAATTCTTATGTGCACCCAAGTGCATGCTTGAGTGCGCACAAAAATCACTCAATATATCATAATGTAAGTCTTCTAATAAATATTTATTTAAATTTAAGCTCACATTATCTAATTTCAAAATATAATATTACATTTTATTTACATATACAGTATATATATACTATATATCCCCTATTTAAAAAATAATTGTCGTATTAAAAGTTAAATTTTTATTTTAAATTAAGTGTCATTTTAACTATTCTTTTTCCATTTTTATTCCAATTTACTCCCCAATTTTATTTAAAATTATATGAGATTCTTTAGGAATTATTAAAATATAATAGATTTTTAAAAGATATATATATAGGGTATATATGTCAAATTTTATAGTTGATACAAATATTTTAAAATGACACTAATTTTGCAATAGATGTAGTAATATATCTTTTAAGAGTAAGTCTTGTATGAGACCGTCTCACGGCATGAGATAATGTGAATGTGTATAATTAGGGCATTGCTCATTAACACTTTAGTAGGTTGAGACCGTCTCATACAAGTTTTTATTTGCCACCTTTTAATGAAATTTAAAAAATTCGAAACACATTTAATACATAAGTCTCTATCGGATAGTCTAGCTTGCCTCCAACCCACAATAAGTCTTACTTTTGACAAACAAACTTACTATATAAAAGTGTTTTCTTGACATTTAGATGTAACATATGATTCCAATTGCTTTGGTATTAGTGTCAACGTCTTTAGGTTAATTTATAGTGATTAATTTGCTTTTTTTTACCTTTGCCCATCTTTTACTAATTCGCAACAATTGATTTTTGTTCTTTATCACTCCACATGATTGCAGTTTGGATTCCCTCTTTAGAAATTAGGAGTATATGAGTACTCATAAATTATTAGATACCGTGTATTATATACATACATCTACATTACTTTACAATTTGTTTAAGGGTTTCTTTATTTTTCTTCAATAATTTATAGTGTGTGGGCTCATCTCTCATGTATAGAATGACTAATTTTAGATCTTAAATTTTCACATCAAGCGACCAGAAGTGCGCATACTAAAAGAAGATAAATATTAGTACAACTACATTTATTAGTGTGCTGAATTGTATAATCTAGCCAGTTATAGTACCTATGAGAAACACTATTCATTGATCAAATTATATATGAATTAAATGATGATATAAAAATTAATTCCATATATGTTTTGATGTATACATTTGCGAGTAAGAATACGAAATACGAAATCGACAAGCACACTCTTTTAACAATTCTTTTATAAAAATTTTTTGCCTCAATCAAAAATCAAATAAATCAGTTCAAATAATAATCCTTCACATTATGAAATAATACTACTCGATTTTCATACAAGATCGTCTCACACAGGTACTCTTAAAATAGTACTACTACAATAAGTATTTTAATTTGATGTGGATATCGAACTCCATCATATTATTAACCAATGATTGCATAATTTGCATCCATTAAATTGAAGATTGATAACTAATGTTAGGTTTTTCATTTGGTTCTAAGTATGTGATAAATTTCAACTCTAACAACACAATTTGGAGAAGTTTGTCGGAACTCGTTTTATATATGCCCTTTTATAGGTCCATGATGGTTATGTAATAGTACACAATAGATGTGGAATCGACAAATATGTGTAGCTAATAAATACGTACTCGTGGGTGTGTGTCAACTGTCAAATAGTGTTGGGGTGAGATAAAAATATAATAAAGGGGTGAATATGTATGTCTATATACATGCATCCTCATAGTTTGATTAAATAAATAAAGTTTGTGACAATTACAATCAAGTCCCCTCGATTATCAAATCTTTAGCCTCAACGCTCATTTAACCCTTCCTTAGTCTCATAGTAATTATCGTTTTGGAGGTTAAATTTTATTTCAAAGTAAATGTTATTTTAGCTATTTGGATATCGAAGTAGTAGAAGGTATGGTTGTGTTGCATGGGAAGATTAGTCGAGAGAGAATATGAGTGATATCGTTCAAATGGGTGATGGGTTTGAGAGAATTTTTTAGTGTGGATTCGGAAGAGGCAAATACTATAGCGCATAGACTAGCCAATTTTGATTTCTCTTGTGGGATGTTGTATTTTTCTTTTCGTATTCCAAATGTTATTTATGATGTTGTAGTTGTCGATTTGGGTCACATTTTTTGAATGTGCGCACACACAATTAAGTGGACCCCGGAACAACATATATATATTTTATGTAAAAATTAATAGTGGGAGATATACATATATAAATATAATTAAGTGGACGATTAGAATGGCAATTTTGCCCATAGATATTTTCTTGATCCGAAATTGCACCCAACATGCCAAGATTCCAGACAATGACAACAAAATGATCATAACGATTTATATACATATACACACATCGTATCCTTGGCCTTTGCCCACATGGATTTTTTTTTTTTTTTTAAATATTGGAGAATCCTATGTTTTGTATAAGACCTTTCTCTAATTTATGTTCATTTTTCCTATTGATCGATCCATAAAACATGAGCCACGCGATATGAATTATTAGAAGAAATTTAAATTAGCAATGCATTGGAAGTTTCTGTGTTTGGAATATCAAGAGTTGCTTTCATTGGTTATTAGACGATTGGGTGATGTGAAATACGTACAACTTTGGTCTGTTTTTTTAACTTTTAACAAAAAAATAAATGTGATTTAATAAAGAGATGATAGGGGACAATTTAATGTCCCACCTTAGGAGATAGAAAATGAAATTGGCTTAGGGCGTGTTTGGCAGCTTCTGAATTTTGCATCACACACTCAAAAACTAGTCTTGATAATTGGCATATACTGTACAATTTCATAGCATCAAATGTAGTATAAACTTGATCGCCTAGCATTGTATATACGACAAAAGGGGGAAATAGTATCTCTTGAAACTCATGGATATGTTAATTATCTACAACTCTAAGGATATATAGACATATATATAATATCTATGTATTTAGAGATAGGGAGAGAAAGGTTGAATTTGGACAAAGTATGTACAACTTTAGTTCCTACTATAGGTCTTGTTTTTTTTAAGTATTCTAGAGGCTTTTTTTTATTAAAAAAATGTTAAAAACGACTCTTTTTTTAGGATCGATGTAGTGTTTGATTTTGGCTGGAGGTGGATGAAGCACATCAGAACGAGGAAAAAATTGGATGGAGGAAATTATATGAATAGTAAATTTTTGTTTGGTTTGTGTTGAATGGTAGGGATAGATGTAACTTTATGTCAAATCAATATTTTTTAGAATGATGATGTATTATTTTAGAATAGGTCTTGCGTGAGACTTTCTTATGGTGAGTTAGAGCATAAGTTGAATATGACGTATTAATACTTTAGAATGTATGAGTGTTAATTTGTATTAGTTTATGAACCGTCGCACCGTGAAACCGTCTCATACAATCTTTTGTTATTTTATTATTAGTAGTTAATGGTGTAATGTTTGGGTGAAAGAAAAGTAAAAGAAAAAAAATAAGTTGTAAGAAAAATAAGAAGAAAGAATGAGTGGATTATAAAAAGGTAGTGACTTGAACCAAACTTTACTAGTTTTTACTAAAAGTTACTCCGCAAGAGTACGGGTTCACTGTAGTATTGACAAGTATAGGGACCAAGTATTATCGAACCCAAGGGAAGGAATGTATGCGAATAGATCCCTGAAGATCTACGCGTCGTAGTTAATATGAGTGTATTTTTTTGGCTTTTTAAGAAATTAATTCTAAACTAAATTATACTAATTATGCTAAAGAACGAATAAAACTAATTAACTAAGGGTTGTTTGAAGATATAAATGGGTGATGCTTAGGATAGGAATCCCTACGTATACTAACGGAGCCGGTACATAATCAAAATAACCGTGATGTGCAAGAAATAATCTAAGTATAAGATTGTAAGATGAAAAGCTCAAGAATTAAACCCTAATACTTTATCCTATCAATCGACTTCACTAATCCACTAAACAAGTTAATAGATTGTGTTTAATTAAAGAGACCCTAATTTAACTAAGGTGATGTGGTCGTCCTCCCTAAATAAACCGGTAGATGAATAAACTCCTTCTAAACCCTCTCGTTAAGCCTACTAGTTGTTAAAGAGTGATAAGGTCGTCCTCTCTCTAACACTTTTCGTACGAAATTCAAAGGTAAATCTAGAATTTATTTTAAGCATTCATTAATTAAGAGAATTAAAACTAAACATCACGTGTTATCCTAATTATGTACCAACGTCCTACTTCTACGAGTTCATCCTACCCCAAGCATACAAGGGTTTTAGCCTAGCATGGTTTTAACAAAAAACGAAAGTAATTAAGCAAGCAACGAACATAAACATGACGAATTGAATTGAAAGGCTAAATAACATAAACAATGGTTTAAGGAAGAATTAAAATCTAAAGTATAATCGAATTAAAACGAAAATAGAAGTCTCAAGTGTCAAGTATCAAAGAACGAATAATCAAATTAACGAAATCCAACTATAAACTATCAAATCGTAATGTAAAAACCTCGATCAAAAGTAAAAAATTCTTCCTCGAACTCTTAGTGCTCTTTTTCTCTCTAAAATCTATCTCTATGCGTGAAGTGGTCCCCAAAAACGTGTTCGGAAGGGGTATAAATAGGCAACGGATCGAGTCGGAAATTATTGGGCCAAAATCCGCGTCTACTCGAGTAGAGCTCGAGCACTAAGTGCACGAGCTCGTGCAAATCGAGCGCACAATTCTTCCAGAACCCAAAAAGTGCACGACCACCTTAGCTCGTGCACATAGTGCACGAGTTGATTCCACTCGAGCACTGTGCACGACTACTCGTGCACTCAGTGCACGACCAAGCATAGCTCGAGCACAGTACACGAGCGCTCGTGCACTGAGTGCACGAGTTCTTCTTGCTTGTGTACTCCAGTGATACTTTTGCTCCCTTGAACTGATATTTTTCGTATTTCTTTCATATCTTCTCATCCGGGCATCCGTTTAAGTCGATTCAAAGTCCTACGAATTCCATTTTTTGCCCTCTATCCATCTAGGAGCATTAAAGAGACAAATTCATTAGTTCATAAAAATAGTACTCAATTGACTCTAAATACTCATCGAAATCAATCAAAACACAGGCATTTCGAGCTCTAAAATCTAACAATTTCACGCCTAATCAACCCCCCCAAACTTACCATGTTGCTTGTCCTCAAGCAACGAAATAATAAGTCAAGTGAAATTATTAGGAATGAATCAAGAATCAAATTATGCAAGTAATCGAACTCGAGTTTCAAAGATCATTCACACGTATACGAACTCACCCCCTTCATCATACTCATGCAATAACAACAAGAATCACCAAGCTCAAACATGGATGTGCTCTCGATGATGTGTTTCACTCCCTCACAAGTGTATATCAATAATAAGGGACTCACTCGATCAATCAATCACACATATCAGCAGCCATAGGCTTGTAAGCGCTCTCAACTTCGACCATACTCTAGAAATTAATGTCGAATCAAAAAGGACTTTTCTCAAGGTTGTAATGTAGGCTCTTTGGAGTGGGGAAACTATATGGGGTAAGTGACTCAAGTGAATGGAGAATAGAAAATCAAACTCAATATTTCGAGACGAGGAACAGAACACTTCAAACATCTTTATGCAATACACTTTCAATTCCACTACTCTCAACACTTCAATTTTTTTCTAACTCATTTCACTTTTTCAATCACCACATTTTTTCTCTTTCACACATACATATGAGCTCATTTTTCTTTTGCTCATTCTCAAATTCTTGGTCTTTCCCACAACTCAAAATCTCATTACACCTTCTTCTCAATTACACTCAAGCATTAATAATTCTCCTTTTTCAACTCAATCCCTTCTCATTCACACTTTTCCTATTCTCCACTCAAATTGGGACAAAAGAAGTTTAGGAATTCGGATAAGTGTTAAAATGTGCTAGCAAATAAAATAGGCTAAGGCTCAAACGGGCTAACAAGGGATAAGTGTCATTGGTAGGGAAAATTTAGGCTAAGTGACTCAATCAAATCAAAGATGACCTAAGATCACATTCGGCATATCAAACTAGACACAATCAAGAAGCGAGAGCACACACAAGTTTTAGCATTCTCTAAGGTGACGATCCACTCACAAACGAAGAGATCAATTCATGCATCTTAATCTCAAAAGACTCAAATCTCACAGTTTTCACATCCATGCTAGTCCTAGTGAATTCTCACTCTCATTCACACAAGTACTCAAAAGGAAAGTTTGCAAGCATACGAGTTCCCTCTCAAATCAACTCTAACTCCTACACTCACACAATTCAGACTCTAACTCAACTTCACAACTCACCAACTCATACTTCACACTCAAAGATAGCAATCAACAAGCATAAGATGATTGATAGACATGAAATATGTAGTAGCACATCAAAGCAATATCAGCTCAAGGAGCAACTCAAGGAACAATATATAACCCAACACAACTCAAAGAGAGGGTGTGCGTCTGTGCAATGTAACCATAAAATATATAAAAACTCCACCCCCCCAAACTTCGACCTTGTGAAGCGGTCTAAGTTTGGGGTGGTGGTTACCTCATCCAAGAAATTCAGTTTCTCTTAACCACTTGGCACACTCCCTTTTCTCGAGTTGGTCCCTTCAATTTGAATAACTCCATAATACCTTTACTCCCTCAAGATAATCCTACAAGCAACTCACTCAAATACGAGGTTAAAACATACAACTCAAAATAACACCCTAATAACTAAAAACACTCAAAAGCAAATAAAAATGGGTTATCTCCCATTCAGCGCTATTTTTAAGGTCCTCATGCCGGATCGAGCTCAAAGGAGCTTATGGGACATGATACTCAAAATTACCCCCTTACTCTCATAAGAGTGGTGGTTGAATTCCTTTTCTTGATGCCCCTTCATCATGAGTTCTTTTGCTTCCTTCTCATCCCCAAGTGGTGGGGGTCTCAACTTCTTCTCACCTTATCTGGAGGAGTCTTACTAAGCAATTTCTTGAGTTTGGACTTTTTCTTCTCAACTCCGCCTTTCTCTTCTCCTTTGGCCACATCTACCCTTTTCACTTCCGGACTGACTTCCTCCATAGGGTACTTCATGGCCTCGTATAGGGAAATCTTCACCTCTTGATCATCAACTTTCAACGTGATCTTCCCATTCGCCACATCTAACACCATCCGGCCGTAGCTAAGAAAGGTCTTCCCAAGATCAAAGGTACGTGCTTATCTTCCTCCATGTCTAGCACCACAAAATCGGCTGGAAAAATGTGATCTCCAACTTTCATGAGGACGTCTTCAACTACACCTTGAGGTCGAGTAATAGACTGATCGGCGAGTTGAAGCGTCATTATTTTCGGCTGAAGTTCTCCACCTCCAACTACTTGAATAGTGACAAGGGCATAAGATTGATGCTCGCTCCAAGATCGCACAATGCTGCCTTCTTGACTCCATTCCCGATATCACATAAGATCATTAAACTACCGGGATCCTTCAACTTCGGGGGAAGCGCTTTGTGCACTAATGCACTCACCTCATGGTTCAGCTGCACCAGCTTGGGCTCATTAACTCTACGTCTCTTCGCTATCAAGTCCTTCAGGAACTTGGCATAGTTAGGCATCTGTTCCAAAGCATCATAAAAAGGAATGTTAATATGTAGCTTTTTAAAAATATCAAGGAATTTAGCAAACTTTTCATCAAGTTTCTTCTTCATAAAGCGCTGCGGATGTGGGACAGGTATCACCGATTTGGGTACCCCCCCCCATTCATCTCTCTCAGTTTTTTCACATTCTTCCTTGCTTCATTTGTCTTCTTCCACTTTGGGACTCTCTCAATCTCTTCAATGCCTTCCTCTTCAGGCTCTTTGCTCTTTTGAGTGCCTTCACCCTCAACCCCTTTCTCAACTTCTACCTCCTCAATCTCATCTCTATCTTCCTTATGCTCTTTCCCTTCTATCTCAACCTCTCCCTCGAGCATCTCCGAGTCAACAGGCATCTGAGGACCATCATATTTGGTTTCACTTCTTAGTTGGATAGTCTTGCATTTCTCTTTCGGGTTTCCCTCCGGCATAGAAGGATATTTACCCAGCTCTCTACCCAATGATTTTGCGATCTGACTAATCTGATACTCCATCGAAGTGAACCGTCTAATGTTCTCTTGTTGAATTTTATTCAGCTCCACATCTCTCTTCTGGAGTTCTTGATCACGCTGATCGTCTTTCTTGTGTAATTCCTTCACATCATACTCCAATGAAGACAACCTTTTGCTTCCTTCTTCCACCTTCTGGAGGACCGCTCGCAACATCTCTTCGGTCGAGGAACCGCCTTCACCACCTGGGGGCTTTGAACCTGGATCAACACCTGGAGGAACTATGATTCCAGCCTTCGGATTGGCATATGAGAAATTCTCGTTCTTTCTCCATTGGTTCTGAGGAGGCTGCTGGCCTCCTTGATAGTCTTGGTTGTTTCTTCACTAATTCTTTGGAGGCTGTGGACCTGGTGGTACAAACGGTTACCCATAAGTGTTGGAGTTATACATGAAAGTATGTTTTTACTTTGTATAACTCATGTATTAAACACTTATTTATGAGAATAAATCTTTTATCACATTTGTTTTAAATATGATTGAATGTTGAATATTTATTGCAAACCGTTCAATATATATAATACGTGTTACATTGTAGTTAATGTGGTGATACCCGATCACAGAAGATCACATTAACAGTTTTCCTTGTAACTAAACGTACAAATTCACGACCCAGGTGGAATTGAGCAATCCGTCGTGAAAGGTCGATGTGTATATCTCAGATTGGCCTATCTTGACCAAGAGATTGCACTAGCACATTTAGTATGTGTTGAAGATGACCTACAGCGGGGATAAATTCTTCTGTTCTGATATGTGAAGAATTAGACCTCAGTGGTTATTGATTTCTTAATCTTCGTCACTTAAATAGGACCGTGTGTGTTTATTGGTTACTGCTTTGATTCATGTTGGGTGTGAATCATCGTGATTTTAAACCTTGTGCTTTGGGCAGTAATATTAATCATACGACGGTTGCTAAGATTTAATACGGAGAAACGCGTGCGAGTATGGCTCATGTGATTTGTCCCCTTGGTGGGCTCAGAAGTTTTATGGTACCAAATCTTGCAAGTGAAGAATTAGTTTCTTCGGTACGGATAATAATGTTGAGCTGTCTTTACTCCAATGTGAAAAATATTAATTAATTTAGAGCTATTCAGAAGCTCAATTAATTAATGGACTAGATAATCTTAAACGCGGGAAATAATAATCGGGAGCCCATATTATCGTAATATAAATTAAGATGGATAGTGCAGTATTAATTTATTAGTGGTACTAATTAATATTAATGGGCTGAATTATATTGGGGCTCAATATTGAAAATCAGAAGCCCATTGGAGGTCCAATCTTAATTCTCCTAAAGGCCCCTCAAGTAGCCCAATAATAATAAGGTGATTAAAATAAAAGAAAAAATATATTTGCTGATTTTTCTCTTATTTTTCAAAAATTACAAGATTATGAAAGAAAAGATTTTGTTGATTTTCTTGGAAAGATATTATGCAAGATATGTATTCTTGGAATACAAGATTATCTCATATATTCAAGAAGATCTAAATCTTGTGATTTCTTCCTAGATAATTTCGAAAAAAAAGTGAGAGAATGGCTAGAGAGATAGGAGGAACAAAGAAGTGAAGAATTAGATGCAAGATTTTAAAACTGATTTCTTGTGATCTTAAGAAGTGGAACAAAGAAGTGTTTGGGTCGATGGATAGGAGGATCGAGGAAAAAAGAAAAGAGATTTTGAGACTCGACACTATTGATGATGTTATCGGGTTGGAAGACACAGAAATCATTAGGAGAAATGAATTACGAGCTCTACTTACTTGTGATCTAAATCTAAAGAACAATTTCCTGAAATAGAAAGCTAGAGCCAAATGGATCCGAGACGGAGATGCTAATACAAGCTACTTCCACAAAGTCATAAACAAAAGGAGGAAACGCAATGAAATTGTGGGGGTATCTTTCAACAATCAGTGGTGTGAAGAGGTAGAAGAGGTCAAAAGGGGCACACTAGATTTTTTCAAGAAGCACTTTTCGGCCGACCCGACAGATAGACCAGTTTTTGCACTGGATTTTTGCCCTAATAAGGTCAGCCCGGGTGACAATCAAATGCTGATTGCTGGCTTTTCGGAGGAGGAAATTAAGGCGGCAGTGGACTCGTGTGAAAGCTTTAAAAGCCCAGGACCTGATGGGTTCAACTTTGGTTTTCTGAAAGATTTTTGGGAACTTCTGAAGGGGGATTTCTTAAAGATGTTTGAAGAGTTTCATGAGCATGGGAAATTTGTAAGGGGAATTAATCCTTCTTTTATAGTCCTCATCCCGAAAAAAGAGGAGGCAATGTGCTTATCAGATTACAGGCCAATATCTCTAATTGGTTGCATTTACAAGGTGGTGGCGAAAGTTTTGTCATTGAGGCTGAGCAAAGTACTGGATTCCATTATATCTGAGCAACAGTGTGCTTTCATTGGAGGGAGACAGATCCTAGACAGCGTTGTGATTATTAATGAGGTGATTGAGGAAGCAAGGGCAAGAAAAGAGAAGTGCATTCTATACAAGATTGATTTCGCAAAAGCGTATGACTCAATTGGTTGGGGTTATCTAAAGATGATTATGGAGAGATTTGGATTTGCGGGTAAATGGATCAAGTGGATTATGGAGTGTGTATCCTCGGCGCACGCATCTGTTCTTATCAATGGGAGCCCGACTTATGAATTTAAGCTGGGTAGAGGATTAAGACAAGGGGATCCCCTGTCCCCATTCCTGTTTCTTATCGCTGCAGAAGGGTTGAGCTTAATGATTGAGAAAGCCATCAACAACAACCTTTTTGCACCGTTTCATGTGGGCTATGATAGAGTTCGAATTTCACATCTCCAGTTTGCTGACGATACCATATTTATTGGTAAAGCCTCGACAGAGAATGCTATTTTTCTGAAACATTTCATTGCCAATCTAGAGATGGTGTCGGGACTGAAAGTCAATCGAGGTAAGTGCAGTGTGTCAGGAATTAATGTGAGCTGTGAGGAGTTGCAGAGGTATGCTAACACACTTGGGTGTCAAGTGGGAGAGGAGACATTTGTTTACTTGGGAGTAAAGGTTGGATGCGCACATCGAAAGGCTTCAGATTGGAATCGTGTTATTCAAAAAATACGGAATCGTGTGAGGAGATGGGAGGATTTAAACCTTTCCATCGGAGGTAGACTTACTTTGATTAATGCTGTCCTATCATCATTACCGGTCTACTACTTATCCACCTACCGTGCTCCGATGAAAGTCTTGAGTGAAATTGAGAGTATTCAAAGAATCTTTTTCTGGGGGGGGGGAGACGTGAATAAGAATAAAATATCATGGGTTAAATGGAAAAACATTTGCAAACCAAAAGAATGGGGGGGCTTGGGGTGAGGGATCTTGAGAGCTTTAATAGAGCTCTTTTGGGTAAATGGGTATGGAGATTTGTTGAAAATCCTGACAGTCTGTGGGTGAGAATGACTAAATCGAGATGGGGCAATAATGGGGGAATAGGTAGTCTTGGAGGGAGGAGGAGGAGAGTCTTGGGGTGGTGGAGGGAGGTGTTAAAGGCAGTAGGGGAGGGTGATGAGGGCTGGTTTTTTTCGGGTTTGGGGAAAATTGTGGGGATTGGAAAAAGTACTCTGTTTTGGGACGAAAAATGGGTGGAGGATAGGCCGCTAAAACTGATATTTCCGAGATTGTATAAATTGTGTGAAGATAATTCGTTGAGTGTGTGGGAGATGGGAGAGTGGGTTGAGGGAGAATGGAGGTGGAAATGGAATTGGAGGAGGGAGTTGTTTGAGAGAGAGGTAGATATTCTTAACAATTTAACTGATTTGGTGAACATGTACACTTTATCACAAGACAAGGAAGACCTTTGGAAATGGAATTTGGCACGTGATGGAAGATACAACACGAAGGAAGCATATACTGCACTTATTAAGGAAGAAGTCGAGACTCAAAGGGAGGAGCAAAAGATATTTTCAGCATTATGGAATAAGTGGATACCAAATAAAGTAAGTGTTCATGCTTGGCGTACTATTTGGGAACGAATTCCTTCTAAAATGAACTTGAGAAGACGTAACGCACTCCCACAGGGATCGAATACCCAGTGCCCGTTCTGCGATACCGAATCTGAAACTGTAAGACACGTTCTATTTGAATGTCACTTTGTGTTTCGTATTTGGATGGAATGTGTTGGGTGGTTCGGGGTAAGCACGGTCCTAACATCCAAACCAAAGATAAGTCTACTCCATTTTAGTAGACTTATTGGAGGGAAGGATGGGAAGACACTCATGGTGGGCTTATGGGAATGCATCATTTGGACAATTTGGAAAACCCGAAATGCCATTATCTTTAGAAGTGTAAAGGCAGAAGTCAAGGAGATCGTAGAAGACATCAAGAGGCGGTTATGGAGCTGGGTGATTACAAAAAGCAGTTGGAGACATAAAATCCCTTATGATGTGTGGTATAAGGAGCCTAGAAAAATTCTTGATTAAAACACATGTATGTTAGTTTTTTCTTGAATCCCTTAGGCATCTACGTCTAACTCATTGTAAATTGGGTACTTCTCATGCCCCGTTTATCAATGAAATCTCTTTTTCTGATCAAATTTTTTTTTCAAAAATTGCATATTATAAGGAGGGTGAGATTTTTATGGAATATTTTATTATGGAGAAAAGAATATAAGAGATATATTCAAGATTTCTTGGAGGCCAAGAAAAAGATTTTATCTCCCCTATTCTATATGCAAATTTCGAAATTCCTAGTCCTATATATAGGAGATGATTATTTCATCTCCAGTTTACAGTTTCACAGTGTTGAAAAAAAATCAGCAACTATTTTTTCTTTCTTCCTTGTTATTCTAATTGCTTGTGAGCACTTCCCACCGGTGAACAAGCAAGGGGAAATGGACATACTTGAGAAGGTCTTTTGGTTGATAGCACGATCGTGATAGTCCCGTTGTAATCAAAGGTCATATCTACAAGAGGTACGTAGTCACATAATCTCTTAGTTATCCGCCATAGATTTTATGTGAATTAATTCAACATGCATGATGATAAAATTGTTGTTGGAATTATTATTTGAATTAATTAGGATTAATTCATGCTATTAATAATTGAATTTAAATTCGTATTTAATTATCATCCCGAATAGATTCCGGGCACCCCTATTTTCCCAACAATAAGTTGGTCGCCCTTGATAATTTCCACCTTGGTAGTCATTCTGATTGTAATAAGGGTCTCTCATATAGTTGGCTACCTCTTGCTAACATGTGGGCTGGTCCACTTTCTCACTCATTATCGTATTTCCTCCAACCAAATTTTGCCCAATCTCGAGGTTGCTTATCTTTTCCATCATCGCCATCTACAGCTTCCTTGTTCCCTCACTCTCCTCCAACTGATATGCTCTCTAAAATTCTGGGTCCTCGTTGCATTGCCCGACATTCTTGACAATATTATCAACGATCTCTCTACACCTAGTTGTACCATAATTCAAGAATGCTCCACTAGCACATGCATCAAGGTGGGCTTGACCTGCCTTACTGGCTCCACAGTAGAAGAAAGCCATGATGTCCCCTTCGTTGTACCCATGCTGCAGGCACTCAATAAGCATGTTAGAGTATCTCTCCCAAGCCTGACGTAAGTCCTCTCCTGGCTTCTGCTGGAAAGATGAGATCTATATCCTTACTCTGATCGTTCTAGATGGAGGGTAGAATCGCTCGAGAAACAAACGCTCGAGCTCGGCCCATGTGGTTACACTTCCCCGTGGGAGAGTATTATCATACCACTCCTTTGCTATTCCAGATAAAGAGAACGGGAACAACCTGAGCCTCTTGGCATCTTCAGACATGCTGTTATAATTGAAAGTTGAGGCAATCATCAGAAAACTTCTCAAATGAGTATGAGGATTCTCCTTCCCGACCTCCCCCTTGAATTGATTTTCGGTAAGAACTTTAGGATTTCTGGGGAGATGGAGAAGTTGTTTGCCTCTACCGGAGGCAATGCCACTCCATCGTAATATCGTTGCGACTGTGCCGTAAACCTTCCTCAGATTGTTATGTCATGATCAGTGTTCTGAGGAGCATGCTGAGGATAGACGGGTGGTATAGGTACTTGCGGAACTGGTGGTTGGTTATAAGCAGAAGGTGGAGGATAAGGGTATGGTGGATAAGGATATGGTGGGTATGTGTAAGAATAAGGTGGGTTGTTTTGTGGGTAGACAGGGTTGTTTTGAGGATGCTGAACTAGGTTTCGAGCTGGATTGTTTTGATTCTGTGGAGCCGGGTTTTGGCTCTGGCTTTCCCCTGACGGGACTTGATTCTGACTGTCATTCCCTCCAGTGCCCTCAACCCGTTCCACTTCCTAATTATACTTAGCCGCATCGTCATCCAACTCATTACTAATGTTCATGTTATCGTTCTCTCCACCGACAGTGTTCATTCTTCTAAGAAAGCTCGGTTTCTTCTTGCTATTGTCTCAGGATCTAGTTGTGCTCTCTCCTCGCTCGTATCTCCTTGCGAGCGTGTTTTCATAAACCTGAAATACTAACAGAAGAATCAAAATGCAACTGCCGAACACGTAAGAATTAAACAGAAAAATAAATCACTCACTACTAACTACTAAGCTATCTCCAAGTCCTACTCAATGGACATACATCGCCTTCCCCGGCAACAGCGCCATTAACTTGAACCAAACTTTACTAGCTTTTACTAGAAGTTACTCTGCAAGCGTACGGGTTCACTGTAGTATTGGCAAGTATAGGGACCAAGTATTATCGAACCCAAGGGAAGGAATGTATGCGAATAGATACCTGAAGATCTACGCGTTGTAGTTAATATGAGTGTATGTTTTTGACTTTTTAAGAAATTAATTCTAAACTAAATTTTACTAATTATGCTAAAGAACGAATGAAACTAATTAACTAAGGGTTGTTTGCAGATATAAAAGGGTGATGCTCAGGATAGGAATCCCCACGTATACTAACAGAGCCGGTACATAATCAAAATAATTGTGATGTGCAAGAAATAATCTAAGTATAAGACTGTAAGATGAAAATCTCAAGAATTAAACCCTAATACTTTATCCTATCAATCGACTTCACTAATCCACTAAACAAGTTAATAGATTGTGTTTAATTAAAGAGACCCTAATTTAACTAAGGTGATGCGGTCGTCCTTCCTAGATAAACCGGTAGATGAATAAACCCCTTCTAAACCCTCTCGTTAAGCCTACTAGTTGTTAAAGAGTGATAAGGTCGTCCTCTCTCTAACACTTTTCGTACGAAATTCAAAGGTAAATACGAAATTTATTTTAAGCATTCATTAATTAAGAGAATTAAAACTAAACATCACGTGTTATCCTAATTATGTACCAACGTCCTACTTCTACGAGTTCATCCTACCCCAAGCATACAAGGGTTTTAGCCTAGCATGGTTTTAACAATAACGAAAGTAATTAAGCAAGCAACGAACATAAACATGACGAATTGAATTGAAAGGCTAAATAACATAAACTAGGGTTTAAGGAAGAATTAAAATCTAAAGTATAATCGAATTAAAACAAAAATAGAAGTCTCAAGTGTCAAGTATCAAAGAACGAATAATCAAATTAATGAAATCCAACTCTAAACTATCAAATCATAATGTAAAAACCTCGATCAAAAGTAAAAAAATGCTTCCTCGAACTCTTAGTGCTCTTTTTCTCTCTAAAATCTATCTCTATGCGTGAAGTGGTCCCAAAAAACGTGTTTGGAAGGGGTATAAATAGGCAACGGGTCGAATCGGGAATTATTGGACCAAAATCCGCGTCTACTCGATTAGAGCTCGAGCACTAAGTGCACGAGCTCGTGCAACTCGAGCGCACAATTCTTCCAGAACCCAAAAAGTGCACGACCACCTTAGCTCGTGCACATAGTGCACGAGTTGATTCCACTCGAGCACTGTGCACGACCACTCGTGCACTCAGTGTACATGAGCGCTTGTGCACTGAGTGCACGAGTTCTTCTTGCTTGTGTACTCCAGATATACTTTTGCTCCCTTGAACTGATACTTTTCGTATTTTTTCCATATTTTCTCATCCGGGCATCCGTTTGAGTCTATTCAAAGTCATACGAATTCCATTTTTCGCCCTCTATCCATCTTATGAGCATCAAAGAGATAAATTCATTAGTTCATGAAAATAGTACTCAATTGATTCTAAATACTCATCGAAATCAATCAAAACACGTCTAACAATTTCACGCCTAATCAGGTAGCGATGTGGTAATTTTAGGGTTATTGATGTATAATATGGATGAATATATATTTGGATAGGAGATGAAATGTATAGGTTCAAAAAGTTACTGGGATATGGGAACATTCAACCCCTATGTGAATGTGTACAACCATAAACAAACAATTTAGTAAGTGGTTTTTAGATTTTGTGTTGGGTTTGCAACTACCACATGATATGGCTAGATAGTACCATGGTCATACTCAGGGGTTGAAAAAAAAATCAATAGTAATGTGAATGAGTATAGAAAAATTATAGTGGTTAATGAAAAAAAATATATTATTCCCCCTTCTAATAAAGCAATCATTATCTAATTTGATTAATTTTTTCGTTAATATAATATAAAAAAAATTAGCTCAGTCATAAATTGAACTCGTGGTCTCTAAAGAAGAAAGAAAAGCTTTAACCATTGAAGCACAACAACTTATGTTTAAAAAAATGATTGACTTTTAGTTTTTGTACTGTATTTATATTAGACTTTCAGCCCCACCCTAATTTTTTTTTTCCTGGCCCCGCCCTTGATTATACTTATTCCGTTTACGAGCTTGAAAAAACATCTATATCTATATATATAGAAAATGTACAAAATATCTAATTTAAAATGTCAAAAAACTTGGTTGCTCAATTGTACAACATTACTAATTTTCCCCTCAAATTAACCAAAATGTCCCCCCAATACAACTAATATATGTTCCATTACATAATTTGAGAATAAATTGTAAAACATATATCTGATCGTCTCTCTTCTCTTTGCCACTTTGATTTCAGACAAATACAACTCAATCCAACTCCTAACACCAACCAATGAATCCCATCTAACTCATTTATGTGAGAGAAACAACACTCCCCCATCCCTCGAGTAATTATTTTTTAACGTCAAATTATATATTATTTGCATTAGAAAATAGTGAAAACCGACCACCCAAGCTCCCAAAAGCCCACATACATATCGCCACCATATGCTTAAATTGACAACGAATTGTAGTACAATTAATTTAATACTATAGTACTTAAATGGTCCCAAAATGAGTGACGTATATCTTACTCCAATAAATAGATACTGGCCCAAAGGCGTTGAGGAAAAAAAATGAACCATAGGTTTTCCACCTATATATACAATCCACACGTAAAATATCATGTTATGTACGATAATGTATGTGGCTAACACTAACCGATCATCAATTCCTATGTTGCAACATATGAAATAGTGACATGCAAAATTTATATGCACTAGTTATACCGTGAAATTTGTATGTTATTTTATGTAATTTTAATGAGTTATGGCGAGGATTCGGTGATTTACAACTATGTCACATTCTCGGAGGAAAAAGTAGTCGAGGAAATTAAGGCGAGATTGTGATGTTTGCTCTATTTAAAGGCAAAGTATTATATGAAAATAGTTCATGATAAGCTTATCATGAAATAATATTAAAGTATCATTAATCTCATCGGGAGTATCATTAATCTCATCAGGGGTATCATTAGTCTGAGTTCAAAAAAAATATTTTAAATTTTCTTGAACTTAGACTAATGATACCCCTGACAGGTTTAATGATACTCCTGATGAGATTAATGATACTCTAAAACTATTTCATGTTAAGCTTATTATGAAGCGTTTTCATATAAAACCTACTCCTATTTAAAAGGTAGGGGTGTAGTCATTTTATTTATTTTGGTTGGTTAGCAAATCCGAGAATGATTTTAGAATGTTAAGTGTGTTCTCTGTATAAACTGTGACTTTGTAGGTACTTCTGGTACCCTTTTTATTATTGAGTATATAAAGTTCTTTATCTGATAAAAAAAATTAGTATTTTTTAAGTAAGCAAACAGTTTTCGCAAGAAAAGAAACAAATTGATTGGTTGAAATTTATGGGTCAAAAATTGCATCAGTTGCAGCAAACAAATGGTTGATAAAACAAATGTCAATATAAACACTATCCGTAAGGGTGACCTAAAAGAAAGATCTTATTAGATTTTGAAATAATGGCAACCACCCATTATTAATAATTGCAGAAAGTTCAAGTTGAATTAAGTTTACATGCAGTAAATACTATCTAATATTATAAATTGAAAATATTGCATACGGAAGTTTATACACAACAAGCAATTAATTCCAAGAACACACATCAAACGAATTATAAAAGATATTCAAACAATTTTTTTTTTAATCATTATTTGATAAATTTTAATCGTGTCACGTGAGACTGCCTTTCAGATGAGGACTTAAGTCATCCATAATTCAGTATAAAATCTCCAATTATAATATAGTGTTCGTTATGGAATTTTTATTAAGAGCTTCGGTCAGGATATCTGTAAAATTAATGTATTGATTCTCTGTACAGAATTGGCATTCATATTGTTATGTACCTATTCCCTTGATCAATTATCGTGGGGAAAACTAAAAGCACTGTACGCAGCTAAGAAATTGGACACAAAATTAATACTTGTGCTGCCTTATTTATTGGGGGTGGGTGAAAGGGGACCCAGGTATTGGTAATAACAATGCAGCCAAAAATGATACCCCCTCCGTCGTAAAGATAAATGAATGAAAAGTATTTTAAAATAAAATGTGTATTGAGACAGTATTTTATTTCCATTTTTCTAGTGTGAAATTTATTGTAGAACATTCGGAAAAAAAAAAAAAAAGTGTAAAATTTATTACAGACGGAATAATATTCATAAATGGCTCCCCCGGTTTTGATAAACTTTAAATTTTCCCGGAGTTATTGAGATAATACATGAATTCCCCACAAAAGTACCACTTCTTTTGTTTTCCTATATCAATTTTAATTAAATTTTTTTAGCATGTTTTTAGGGCTTTAGTGAAATTACAATTGAATATCTTTAGAAACTCTGTAAAAAATTTAAAATAGCACCACTAAAATTTTAATATTTTTCAAAAATGAAAACGAAAAAAAAAAATCAAATATACATTGTAGACACAAGTATTACATTAAACATAGCATTTGTTAAAATAATTAGCACCATTACATTATTAAAAGGTTACACGAAATTTACAAATGAAAGAATTACAAATACAAGACAGTATAGAGTAAAGTAATACCCTTTAATGGAAACAAGTATTTAACAACTAATACTATTTAGAAAAATTAATATCCTTCGATAATTCATGTGTGAACCAATTTCACTCTTATACATACTATGTAAAAGTGGTTTAAGATAAGAGGGATGTAGAATTTTGTGTGAAATCCCACTAGTTTTAGAAATTTGCCAAAATTAAATAGTCATAAAATTACCCTGCTTTGGTAAATTACAATTATGTCCAATCCACTGACAAATGTGATTTGAAACACTAAAAAAATCCAACTACCTCTACAACAAATCAGATGCACATTCCATTTTCAGCAAGCATGCATGTTGTGTACACACACAAGAATAGACATCTGATTTCTGCAACTTCCAAAATAGTTGAAGGATGAGAGAGTATTGGGTAATTTTATTCCAGAGAGTACATCAACAATATTGCCAAATAAAAGCATAAAAAAACACAGTGAAGTAAAAAATAATTAATACTAACTGTGACCATTAGACTTGCAATTTACAACTCCAGCATACCTTCAGCAAAAATTCAGTCGAAAACTTTTCGACCATTTCTATCCGACACCTAGAAGAACCGAACCAGCAATACCTGAAAACGCGACCTAGGTAAAACAGTACAAGGCGATCAAATTGTTCATAAGAAAATATATTGGTAAAACTCCAAATTCTGGACAAAACTAACCCGGGAGAGGAAGAAACGAGGCAGATGAACAATAGGAAATAATGGTTGTCCAACCAATTATAATTATGTGACCATCAAGATGATCAATTAATTACATCAAAACCTTTTGCTATTTCTATCAAACCAACCTACATTTCACCCTACCAACAGAAAATGGGAGACGAGACATAATTCTGTACACAAAAGCATATAAAGCTCCGGGCAGGCTAATACACAGTTGGAATGTTGGGGGTTTCACATCATAATATTATTCACTCCAAAAATCTCCATGCGAAGAACTAGACTGATATCAATCTGCAAGTGATAAGTTAAATTGTATCCAGTTGCCTGGAGCTGCTCAACGAAGGGCGAAATCATAAGCACTACGGAAAAAATTAATTAAAAAATGTGATCCAGTATCTAAACCCAGAACTACCAAATTCATGCTAACTAGCAATTTTTCAAAAACCTCTATTCATTCGGATGTGGTCTTTTTTGGATTCAGCAGAACATAGTTACATAATACATTTGAAACATCATCCCCACAACCAACTGCTGGTTCATATTGACCCAGAAGGTGCAAGAATCGATACATCTAGAATTCCTGATCAGATGTATACAGGTTTAACGTCATTAACCCCAAAACTTGCAGCACACACTGGGCACTTGCGATGACGGGTATCAATTATTCTCTGTATGCAAGGATTGCAAAACAGATGATAGCATTTTGTGATGACCACCTGGCAGAAAAGTACTAATTAGCTTCTTTGCATATAATGATTTATTTTTTTTTATTTTGCAAGTGAAAGACCAGGAATAAACCAAAAGGATTTATTGCACAAATAAGATTCAGCCAAACATTTTTAAGTTGGACATTTAAAATCACTCGAGGACATTAATATAGGCCTTACAATCCCAACCAGCACACACACACACACACACACACACACCAATGATTGCATTTGCCTCGAGGACAAACCTTACTGTTGCAAAAATCGGTCTAATTTTCCAAATTTGGTCGCCTTGACTTTGGCCTAATTTTCATAGGTGGCTAGGTAATGCCTATATTTCAAGTTAACAAAGACAAAAAAAACAGCAGTCTTGGCCTTCCTTTAATTTTACAATAAACTTAAATTTCTAAAGTTCCCCACAGCTGCAAATCTCCTAATGTCTCGTGGACAAACGCATTTGAGCACCTTGTAGCTACCCTTAGTTTGGCAGCTGTGGGTGGGGCCTAAGGTCCCTGCCACGGTGAGGCTCTCGGTTCTCAAAAAAATATTACTAAAGTTAAATTACAATAAATACTAAAATCTAATAAGTGTCCAAATTAGACCATGATTGTGTATATAAGAGTTTAAGAAAGCCTTCAAGTGTGCTTGAATCCCTTATTTGTTTTTATCATGTAGCTAAAATGTTACAAAAAACATACCAATATAATTTCTATATACATATGTAATAAATCATTAGGCCGACTAGGTACCATAGGTGCTAATCAACCGCCCAAATTACACCTAGCAACCTCTGCAACATTGTACATTGACCACTACGTTCTCATCCAAACGGATTTTATCAAAAATCAATTTGGCATAATCTATATTTGTAGGCGTTCATGATGTCAAAGAGTGAGCAGAGAAGACCCAATTACACCAATTCCCATAACAGCAAAAGGAGGAAAAGTGAAGCAAAAGATAGAAAACTAATGCAAACAACAAACTAAGCCTTTATCCACAATGCGCAGATCAATGCAACAGATACTTTAAAAGGTGCAGCAAACTCCCAACAGAAAATGCAACAACCCATCTTCTAACACAAACTTAAAATGAGAACATACCTCCTTTCTTCTATCAAGGCAGACACTGCACTTCAGGATTTCCTTGTATTCCCTGAGCTCCTGCTGAAGCTTTTCAGCTACAGATGAACCCTCAACTTCCGATTTTAATCGCTGAGCCTTCCTCCGCAGAGTATCTAGATCTTCCTCTACCCTTTTCCTCTCAAACCTGTTCGCGAAAAACAGTCAGACAAGTAAATGAATGAACTTTCTCATTGATGGAATGAAAAGTAGGGAAATCCAGAACACCTCTCCTTCTCTAGTTCTATCTGCAGCTCAGCAAGACAAGCTCGACTCCTGTCAACCTGGGATTGTGCTTCTTCAAGGGTATTCATGATTTGTTGAGAAGACTTTCTCACATCTAAAAGTCTTCGCTGGGTGTTTTCTCCGGCAGCCGTGCTGTGCGCTCTATCTTCAGAAAGTCTCTGCCTGTAATCTGAGTAGGCTTTCAACTGCAGCCAAAAGATAAATCAATTCAACCAACTATAAGATTCGACACAACAAGCGCCACTGATATTTACCTGATCCTCAATTCTACCAGCTTTAAAGTCATAAAAATCTACAGTATTCTTGGTCTGCTGGACGTCTTTCTCCAATATACGCTTCTCCATAAGCAGACCATCTCCCATTTGTCTTGCATGTACGCCCTCTAAAACAAGCTGTAACAAAAAACAAAAATAACTAGATAACGCTTCCATAAGTAATCAATTAAACAAAAAAATTCGAGCTTGTGCTAGACAATTCATAACATAAGCAAGTTACACTTTCTTCAACTCCAGGTTTTAATCAGCAATTCAAGAAAATATAAATAGAACATGTCAATGGGGGAATAATAAAATTAAGAGTGAGTCTCTTGTGCACCTGGTGCATGATGTACGCAAAAGTTGAAGTTGTTTATACTGAAAAGTGTGGGTTGATTACACAGAAAAGTTTTCAATGTGATAGGTTTTCAGTGTAATCAACCCACACTGTCTCAGTGTAATCAACTCACACTTTTTAGTGTAAACAGCCTCAACTGTTGAGTGAGTGCACCGTGCACCAGGTTTCAAAATCCACTAAAAAGGATTGCCCATTGTTCTCCGCCATTCAGGCAGCGTCATATAGTTCATTCTCTCTTGATTTGTGTGATGTGAACTAAAGATTTTAAAAGTTGTTTAATTCACTTTTCGCGCACAAACGTAAGTTGAATGATTTTTACCTGATCTCACCTACTTTGGATCAAAATTGTACACACATAAAAAGTTCATTTTAGGAAATCCATGTGAATAAAGTTTAAATTATCACCTTTACATTATAGTCATCTCTCTCCGTAATTTGCTGCAAAAGCTGCTGGTTTTGAGTCTGCATGTCGTCATACGCCTGCCCAATAGTCTGTAGCAAATAAAGGTCAGTCACTTAATCTAATTTAAGAAGCATGATACAGTTATCCATGTCCAGAAGATATGTTCGATTAGAAGTTTCAAATACTCTGTAGCAAATAAAAGTCTATCGCCTATTCAGACTCAAGATGCATAACAGAGAGCTATTCATGCGAGAAAATATGATAGAATAAACACCTCTATCTCTGAAAGGTACGCCTCAGTTTCTTCATGTTTTGATTTTAGGACATCAGAAAGTCTTGCTTTTTCCCTGCAACAGTAAGTAGAACTTTGAGTATTCAAAACAACAAACCTTTTTCCAGTTCCTCAACAAGCCACACCAAATTCAATTGTTGCAACAATTTAGCTTGCAGATTCAAACTTCTCTGCCCTACCTATTTAAGATCATAAATTCTGAACTGGCCTTCTCTTCCATTAAATCTCTGATTACCTTACGTCTAGAGCAAATTTAAATATCTAATAGCATTCAATAATTTCATATCTTTTAAATGAATCCTACGAACACAGAAAAAATCCAAATTTAGCTCAAACAGAAAAGTCTTGACTTCTTTACGAGATCAAAGAGGAAAAAATTAATAGCATATTCTGGTGAGAGAATAGGATCTCGAGACTCCCGACAGCAATTAGACAAAAACCGATGTATATTCAACGCAAGAAAATCTCCTCAGCATATAAGACAAGAATCTAAAATCCATTCAACTGAGGAAGACTTAACAATAACTTAAGCAAAGTGCAGATGGATAAGCGACACCAGCCGCACCAACATTACTCACGAGCACACCTGACCTTTATTGCAAATATACAAAATAAAAGAATAATTGGCGAGATAAGATGGACCTCTTAGATGCCTGTAACTTCTTTCGCATTTCAGCAATTTCGGCTTCTGAGGCAGCTAGCCTTTGCTGGGCTTTTGCTTCAGCTTCAATTGCAACTTTAACTCGCAACTCCACATTGCGTTCATCAAGGGAAGAGTTAAGGCCTTGAACATGAGCCCAAGCCTTGATCTCAGAACTTCTAGCTTCACTGACTTCCCTGAATACAACACAAAGTGTTAAGGCGTATAATTTGCTATTCAGAGTGACTGTTATACAGGAAGACAGTCTCAATCTTAATAACCAATGGGCAAGCAATTAAAATAGGCATTCCATCAAGAAGGTGCAATTTTTCCTTCTAATGAACTCGCTTGAAAATCATAGTGAATGTTGTTGTACATGTAAAAAACAGACCATTACATGACACTTGTGAAAGTCCTACACAAGCTACATATTGAGAATAGTCACTATGCTACGAGAAACATGAAGATATCAATATAAGTTCAATAGTAATGAGGAGTAACCTTGAATCTATTAATTGATGTCCATACATTTCCAGGAAAAGCTTCAAGTCTGTTTCAGTTACCTTTAAATCACTTATCTGCGCCGAAAATCAAAATTACAGAAGTAAATCAAATCCCTATCTTCGAAAACACTTCTGATGATACCACGCAAAATCAATCTCTCTCGCTCTCGCTCTCTCTACATATGTTTGTGTGAATATATTTTACATACATATATAATATCTAAATGAGCAAGTTCAGAATTTACCCACCCAAACTTGCTTTCTATATTTGGAATTTTAAAAAAGAAATGCAGAAAAGCAAGCTATTAGCTTCGCTTTCAAATGGGGAGTGCAACGGCGAACTTCTTCTAGTGTATGTTCTACAACAATTAGCTCCAGATGACATTCCATCACTCTTTGATTCGGTCATTCAGTTATATTTTCTGCGGAAATCTTTTTCTTCTTGTGGATTCTTTTTCATTTCAAGTTATCTTGTATCTAATTAGTTTTTACAATATTTAATTTGAAAACCACATTGCATACCTATAAAAAAAAAAAAAAAATTCAAACCTAAAACGTGGGTGTGTGTTTCTTTGTGGTTTCAGTTGATCTTTTTATTGAATTTAAATGTGTATTGAATTTTAATAATTGTAATAAATTTGAATATTTATGGTGGGCTTAGATGAAATATGAAAATATAAAAAGCAAAAAATGTGTTCTACATAAAGATATACACTCAATAAAATTAAATGTATATTAGATACTCAGGTAATTACAATTAAACATTCTGACCTAAATATATTATCACATTGAGAATTAAGTAACAATCTGTTCACTTATAATATAAAAGATTGTTTAGCACATAAACCTACTGAAGTATACTTCCTAATCCTACACAACACAAGAAAAAACCCATACCACAGCTTTCAGTTTTTGAATTTCAGCATTATGCTGAGTTGATCTGGAAGTCAAAGTCTCCATTTCCTTCGCCTGTACATAACGCAGATAGAGACACAAGTATATACATGTGGAAAGTTAACAATTAGAAACTTTGGCCTAAAAAGGAACAGAAAAGCTGAACTTGGTTGCATCACCTTGCGATCAAGAATATTAGACAAGGATCCAACATCAGCTCGCAAACTGTAAATTTCCGCAGCAGTGTTCTTGTGTTTCGCTAACTGGTTTTGCATGCTTTCCATTTTCTCGGGAAATGATGAAACTAACGCCTTAAACTCAGCAATGATTTCTTTTCTACCTATAATCAAGAAAATCAATACACATTTATTAATAACAGAGAAAGCAGCAGGGTTAAAATCAGAGTAATGTGATTGAATGTCCATACCAGGTTCTTTACATGCTTCTTCCAGTTTGGCCTCAATTTGATTTTTTTCTTTTTTGTGTCTCTGAATCTCTATTTCTAAGTCACTTATTCTGGAGTCAACAACTGCTGAAGATCGATGAAGAACATCAACTAATTCATTTTTCATTGAACACTCTTTTTCCTTCCAGTAAAGACTTTCTTTCTCAACCTGGATTCAAAAAGGTGATAATGCACAACTTAAACTCTTTACAAACAATAAATGAAGGGAGGGAAAACAAAGCTGTCAACCAAGTAACCTGTAATTTCTCATAAAGAGATTGAAATTGAAATACATCTTCTTTAGCCTTTGCCAGTTGATCTTTCAGTATGAGATACGCTTGAGACGAACGAATACAATGAACATTCTTTAGATTACTCTGTGAGGCACAATTTAATAATAAGAGAAGCAACTGGAATGTATGATACAAGAAAGTAGAAAATATTCAGAATATAAAGAAGCTATACGAAAACGATTTTGACCTGCAAATTCGATAAGTGTCTTAATGTATTTAGCCTATCTTCATGAAGATGCTTGAGCTCATGCAATCGAGATGTAGATTGCTCCTGCATAGAAACAAAAGTTTCAGGAGTCTATTTTACACTCAAGAAACTTATGATCTGAACTAGAGGAAACACAGAATAGGAATTTACCAATAGATCCCTCAGTGTGGACTCCATGTCTTGTAAGTCTCTCTGTTTGTCTCTTGCTTTATCACTAGTTACTTGTTTACCTCCTCGATTTAGAACAGGGAAATTGGCTCCCTTTGCACCATCTCTTTCTGCCTTAAGAATTGCCAATTTACGGTTACTTTCTTCCAGTTCATTTATCGTGCTTTCTAGTTCTCCTTCAGATGGCAACAAATAATAATGACTAATAAAATCACTACGGATATAGCACCACTATGTCAAAAAAGAAGCCACAAAGCGCAGCAATAACTATATAATCTCAACGAGTTATACTAATTCTTTCAATAACCACCCAACCATAATTTTTGGATGATCAAGTTTGTGCAAATAACCTATGGAGCAAAAGAAACTCCAGCGGAAAACATATACATAGAGAAAATATACCTATATAGGTATACGAGTCAACAGATAACAGCTAAAATATAAAGATTTGGCCCTTAAGCTATATTAAAGTAAGCATTGGTCTCATTAAAAGATACAATTGACTTTTTACAATTCAATACTCGGGGATGGAAAAACCGATTAAATATAGAAGTCATAATTTTTTTTTTTTAATAAATTGACATTCAAATTTCACACTGATATCTGGTGCTAAAGAACATATGTGGCAAATGATCTGGCATGATAAAAACCTACTGAGAAAAACTTTTTATAGGAAAAAATAGTTTTCAGGGTAATAATACCTATTAAGTAAAAGTTGTAGCAAAGTTAAGTGACTCCTATCAACAGGAACTCTTAAGTTACCATGGCTACAAATGGAAGCACTGTGCAATAATCAACAGATTATCAAACAAATATTGTTCTTTATAGGAAATTAACATATCCAAAACCCAGTTGGAGGAAATCAGAACAGTAGAGGCAACTGAGCAAGACCCGAAACCAAATACATTGATAATACTACATTGCATTTATTGTTGTTACACCTGTTTAAGAAAATTCATTGGAGAGAAACATATAGAATACCTTTCACACACTTCAGATAAGCCTTATTCCTTGCATCGGCGTCTCTATGGCTCTGCAGTTCACCAGCCAGTGATTTATGTTTTAAGTGAAGCTTGAGGGTTGCTACTCTCAGGTTTCTAACCTCGGTCAGCAAATCAGAAGAAACCACATTTTGGCCTAGGAAGTGATAAATAGATTAAAACATGATATGTATTACGACACAGAAATGGGAGAGAGGGACGGGGAATAACTAGGAAATCCCAGAAGACATAGATACGCTGCATTAAAAAATTAAACCATTACCACTAGATGAGACTGCCTTCAGAGATGCAGCGTACAATCTGCACTTCAAATTATGCAGATTATCAAAAGAAGCTACAATATTTTGGAGTATAGCCTCTGATTTATATGCCTTTTCACCAACTATTTTTCTATCATCTTCAGTTGGATTCATAACTGTGCTGGCTGAGCTACTTTCAGTCGCACCTGTTTCTAAGAGCCGACTTAATAAGGCATCCTCTGGAAGTGAATCACCATCTAACAAGAAGATTGTCATTAGTTATTACTTTATCAGCAGATGTTCAGAGAACCTCAGTTCACATGCATAAAACAACATTATCCAGACTGGAAAATGCACCCAGTGAACATTAAGTAAGATATAAGAGGAATGCAAGCTGGCTACAACCGAAGTCGTCGATGTTAATTAACTGAAGAATTAAATTGATATCATGTTTAAACACATAACTCATAGAACAAGTAGGAGCACCCAGTGAACATTAAGTAAAACATATATATACAGGAGTAACGCAAAAACTAGATCTACAGGTGCAGCAGCCAAAATGTAAATAAACCCACTTTTTCTACACTAGCTCAGCTGTAACCGAGACCTTTTCTTCTGGTGGAATCAGCAGTGTGTATAGATTGGGGTTAGGGTTGGGGTAGGGGCAGAGGCAGATCTGAAAAACAGCTGCTTAGGAAACCAGGTCTAATTTTATTCACAGCCAAGGTAGTCAAAAGCGTTCGACTTAGCACTTAAGTGCACAAAGCGGAGCGTGAATACATGCCATCACTCTCGTCCCTTCCAGGCGGAGGCGGTAATAATAACCACCTTGATGAAATAAGATCTGTGCTGCAGTTTTTTTTTTTTTTTTTGCCTACTAAATATGGTGATAATAACTGCTTAATTCTAGGGTCAGCTTAATGAAGCCCATAATAATAGAAAGCCCATACCAATTTAAAAGCCCAAGTAAATAGGGCATATGACAAATAATAAAAAGTTGATAGAGATAAGAGATCCACAGGATTTAAAAAATAAGTACGCGAAAGGCATAGGGTTTCAGCATCTAGCTCCAGCAACTTTGTTCTTCGTGCAAACAGCAGATAATAGAGAAAGGCATTGGGTTTTTAATGTCAAATTTTCATTTAGTCCCATGTGTTTTACTATATGGATAACTTAAAGTTGTAATTAGGTTTATGATATATTGTATTATTTAATATTCGTAATGTTTTTGGAATTATGTGCTACACTTCGGTGAACCGTTTCTTTTTTCTTTTTCTTTTTTCTTTTTTTGGCCGTTTTGAGTGTGCTTTCCACTTTTGACTACCTTGTCCACAGCATTACTTGTTGAATGGGCTAAATAGAATTTTTCAAGCATAAATCCACCTTAAAATGCAATTTTATCTTCAAACTTTAAAAGAAGGAAAAAACAAAATCGAATAGAACCTAGCAGCAAACTTTCCAGATCAATCAAGCACGGTGAATGAATAAATGAATAGAACCCCTGATCAATAAGCATTCTAGTCACAGCTACTATAGTTGTGTTTACAGTAGGTTATTTATAAAAGCTGTTGTAAACATACAAAATATAAAAAGGATGAGGATCCATATAAAGTAAGCACTTATACAGAGCTGGATGGGATGGCACAGAGAAATATGAACAAAGCGAAACATAAGGACCTTAAATGTAAATGGGTTTCCACAAAATAACTAAACCTACCATATCTTTACGACAGACTACAGAGAAAAACACATACACTATTTATTTATGAGTATATCAAAAAACAACTGGGCCTTCATCCAACTAAGTGGCATCGGCTACATGGATCGTATCATGCTATTGAACTTAGAGCAAACACATGTTCTCGTTTATATTCAAGTATATCACATATTTTTTGATAGTTTCTTTTCAAGTCCATTTAGGTCTTCCACTTCCCCAATTAAGTTGAGTTAACCATTGAAATTATTATAGTAGCCATGTTTTAAAAGAAAATATCTACATCATCATAAAACAAAGAAAATAGACTATAACACAGACAGTTACAAAATAGGAAATGGATTATCACTACTCATACCAAAATAAATCATGTTCCACAATAACAGACTCAAATAAGCACACACACATATATATAGACCAATCCAAGAAACAAAACTTCAATGTCATTCTTGGAAATAACAGTTTGTCAGATAAACGCATAATAATAATAATAATAATTTACTACTAGAAAATATCACCGATCTACGAAAATACATTTACAATCTTTCGTCAAAAAAACCCTAAGTTTCCACACGAAAAAAGGGAAGGTGTTTTGCTGAAAAAAAATAATAAGGCAGTTTCTACAAAAGATAATACTTGAGCATATCACTGAACCATCAGCACCTCCAGGAGTAAATTACAACTAGAAGGGGGAAGTAAGAGACATGAAAGAATCCTCTACAATAGGAATCACTTACCATCTTTGGGTAGGTGGCGTTCTGAATATCGCCCATGTTTTGTAACGTCCAGCATGCAGCTTGAACGTGATTCAAAGTGATCAACCAGCTGGTACAAAAAATTGGAGCCAAAATGACAAATTGGTAAAAAATTTACATAAGCCAGATGAATCAATAAAGTTTGCATTGATTTGTCATTTTATTACACACCTAAAATGGATAACATCTAGGAACTCCTTTTTTCCCAAAACAATGCCCATAAAACAACCACTCAAAAGTATTGCTACAAGTTGATTCACAGTAAGAAACGAGAAATGATGGACTATGCTGAAATCTTTTCAATTTGATAGCAACACCAAACTATTGAAACATAGCAATTTAAGAATGAATTTCCTGTTGACAATAGAGGAAATGATATTGATATTATGATAGAACAGTAAAGCCCCATTTACTAATTTGAGGCTTTTTCCACTATGATTTATGGCAATAGCATCAACGCAGATGTGTTTTTTTCCTCTAGATATTGAAATATAATTTGCTTCCTGCTGATTGAGTTTTAAAATTTCCCAACGAAGATGTCAGGGAATGCAGATATGGAGTCATTAGCAAGAAAAGATGGTTGAAAGAAGTTGAAAAGTGAAGCCATAACTATTTTATTGTGCTTTCCAATAATTGTTTTACAAGTTCATTGTCCCCACTCAATTAGAGGCAAAACAAAAAACTAGTGCTACAATATAAGTATGTCTTGACAAAAGCGAGACCTTTATAAAGGAAATATAACAAAAAGTCAATAGGATAATAATAGTCATAATACCTCTTCCCATGAATTATTGACCACAAATAAGGTCCTCTCATATGACTGTTGTTTATCTTTCAACTCACAAAATCTGTCTTCGAGAGCATTAATCTCAACCTTCTGCGTTTCCAGCTTCTGCAGCAGTTTTTGATTTTGAAATTGTAGTACTGCTGCATCAAGCTAAAACAAAGGGAAAATATTAGTTATCTCAACAGGTAAGGGACTGAGTTTCTCAAGAAAATGTGCAAGCACAGCATGTCTAAACCAAATTCTACAATCCAATTCCAACATAAAAGATAGAATGAAGTGTCGAACCATCATAGGAATGATACATTAACAGAACTCTGCCGCATATCCGACTTTCAAAGAAACAAACAAATTTAGTAAAGGAATTTCATCCCTTTATTTTGCAGATATTTGATTAGCCCCACGATGATATATAAATAAATTGAACCACTAATGTCATGAATGACTGCACTCATGCATGGCGTGGTTGGCAATGCCTCAATATTATTATTTTTACCTTTAAGCAATAAATAGCACATAAATTATTTTAGGTTTCCTAGACCCAAACAATGGATCGCAGACATGATTTTTTTTACCAAAAAAAAAAGGTAGAACCCACCGACGGTGTATATTATGTCGAAAATAGTAGCATAGATCAAGTCGGCATGAAAAGGCCATCTCCTGGTGCACACCACTGGTTGCAATAGCCGCACCTTGCATATGGGTTAACAAGAGTTTAGGACCCGATGGTTGGACCTTAAGGGGAAAGGCCCAGCCCATTAAAATCAGAAATCAATAGATAAGTTTCAAGGGTGAAGTGAATTTGTTCACAACTTTCTTATTGGTCATCATAATTTGCAACAATAACTAAAGAAAACTCAATTCACAAGAAGTACCGAACCAAGTGGAGCAAGAAAGCCATTCATCATGCAGCATACAACATTTTTCTCTCCCAATCCAATACTAAAACAGAGTACAAGTAATTTAAAGGGGAAAAAAGCATCCCATATTACTTTCACAATAAAATCCAGGGCTGAAACTAGCTATGGTTCAAAAAAAAAAAAAACCTACACCAGCTATAGAGAGTTCCAATAATCTCAATAGAAAATTTGAAGTCCAGGTTCAATTCAAAGCATCAAATTCACTAATTCAGTAAGCTGTTACTAAATAAGATGAAAGACTAATCAAACCACAAATATGATGATCTATGCCAAATGTACCACGAATTACAACTTGTATAACATAAACCACAAACTGAAATCAGAACTCTTGCAGACAAGAAAGATGATATACATACACAACAAATTACATATTCTGATATCTCTAAGTTTCAGGTCATCAAAACAAGTTATCACATTGACCCAGATAAGTTACACCCACAGCTTACTATAGCATGAACATGCCTGAGAACCAATCCCAGATGTACAACACACAACATAAGAATTCACCCAATATCACTGCACATGCAAAACTTTAATCGAATCTTAGTTCAACTAAACTTCATAAATCAAAGTCATAATTTTTACGAAAAAAGAATAATAATTTAAGTAGCCATCTCACCTTTTTCTCCTCCGATAATGTCACAAGAGGCTGTTTCTTGGCCGCAGCGGCAGCAGGGGATAAGGAGCTAACATGCCGTCGTTTCTTGTCAGCTTCACCTGTGCTACCCATTACAACCCCACCCCTCAAAACCCTAGAATCATCGTTTTTCCTTCAAACCCCACAAACATAAAAAATTCATAACCAATTCACAAAACCCAGCGGACAATTCAGTACACAAATATGCTGAAACCTATGTACGTACAAAACCCCAATCTTTCGGCCTAAATTGGAATACCAGATTGAAGAAACAATACAATTTGTTTTATTTAAAATACATATATCAATATTATTTTTACTCCAACTCGAGAGAAACCCTAGGTCAGAGGGAAACCAAAATTCCAATTAACACAAGTTACAGGCCGATTTTCTCTTTTGCTCCGGCAAAATAACTCTTGAGAAAGTCTTGTAAAAATCACACACACACTCCCACACAGAACCTCTAAACACAACAATGAATGAGGAGAGAGAGAATAAATAAAACCATTTTAATATGATTGGAGAGCGGTACCGGAATTTGGTTATTTCCTAGGGGCAAAACGGTCATTGCACTATTACGTGCGGCTGCTTAAGAACATCGTGTGTCAACAATCCCGCTAACGTGATGTATGCCCGGGTGATTGTGCGAAATGACAAGAAGACCCTTGGGGGTTAGAATATAATGCTGGATTCGAGGATATTTGATTGGTGAAACCATTCGGTGTGCGTGAGTTGTCAATGTACAGGATAATTTCCTTTTATAAAGTGTAAAATGGGTCGGTTGAAATGGGCCACGGCCCAAAATATGGCCCATATGAGTGGGCCGAACTATGACCACATTAAGAGTACGTCAACAACTTTTTTCTAAGGCCAAGGTTATATACAGTCCTATCTTTTGTTAATACAACCCCATCAAAAAGTGTTCGGAAAAAAATCCGAAATTTTTAACAATTTTCAGAAAAAAATTCCGAAAATGCAAAAACAAAAACACTAAACAAATGAATTTTTGGAATTTTTTTCCGAAAATTGTTACGTTTTTCGGAAAAAAATTCCGTACATTTTTTTGGGTGGGGTTGTATTCACAAAATAGGGGACTGTATTTAACCTGGGCCTTTTTCTGAGCAATGGATGTCGGGCAAATTTTAGGCCCAGGTTATTTGGATCACATTTTTAATCAGTATACTACTTGGATTTGAATACCCTATCTAAGATTATTATGCATATTTACAGTTTTACCCCTATTAAAAATATCAAATTTCTCTTTACTTTCTCCTCCGTTCTCTCGACAGGATCTCCTGTAACAAAATGATGTAGCATCTTCTGTTACACTATTAGATTACTGTCATGTCTCATAAATGGATGAAAATTAACTCAACCAAACTAAGTTTAGTGAATATCTCAACCTTATTTCTATCAAAACTTACTAATAATTAAATTAAATCCACTATAACTTTTTAAAATATTCACTTTATTCTTTCTTTAAAATCTTACCCACTTTTAAAATTTTAAAATCAATTATTAAAACATAAATATAACAATTTTTACAATATAATCTGTAATATAATTTTTTAAATATATTGAACGTAAATTAAAAATGATTTAATAAAGTTAAAATAGAATGCAAAAGTTAAATTAACTAGATATATTCTATACGACGTACAACACAATTTTAAACTTAATTAAATTATGTGTTTTAAAAAAAATTATTATAAATGGTCCTTCGTATCATTATAATTTATTTCAAATATTGTTAAAATAAAAAATAAATTATACAAATAAATAATAAAATTGGATGTAGTACTATCCGATTGACAACAAATTAAAAACTAAATTAAATACTATAAATGAAATTTTATTTTTAATATCTAAATTATTAATTTTTCAAAATCTTAAATAAAAGAGTTAAAAACATTTTTTTAAGTATTATTTTCAAATGAAGTTTAAATCAAACATATTGGAAAATAAATTATGCGTACATCAACTATTTTTTTTTTCAAATATATTATAAATAAATTAAAAACTATTAGCAACCCAAATTAAAAATTAAGTTAAAGTTTGTATAAAGAAAATACGGTTTTTAAATATAAACTATTATTGTTTTCAAAATCTTGAACAAACAGATTAATCAAATTAAAAAGATCTATTTTGTCAAAAGAAATATAAAAAAAAATTATTTGTAATTACGATAGAACTAATTATTTGAATATGACATATAACTAATAAGCTATTTAAAGTATACTATTAATTCCAAAATAATTGTTTTCATTTTATTAAGAACTGGCTAAATATTTTTGTTCTCCTATAAATATTAAATAAATATGTATATTGACTGGTTGATATTTATTTTTGAACGTATATAATTAATTCATATGATTTGTATCTTCAAGTTTCATAATTAATTATGATTTATTTTGATGATTATGTTAATTTTTACAAAATTATAGTAAGAAATCTTGTATTTGGAACAAAAGATTATGTGGGAATAATTTAAATGTAATATTGAGAGTTGGGTTGAGCAATTGCAAACCCAATAAAATGCGGGCATATATGAGCTGAATCGTGAGGATCACGGGTTTGTGTGGCTTGGATCGGGTGGGTGCAATCTGGCCCACGAGTTTTTGTTTTTTTTTTTTTTTATTCTAATTTTAATACTTCCTCCGTCCTGGAACACATTGCACTACTTTTTTTTGTTCACATGGATTAAAAAAAATATAATAATTACACTTTTATGTATATTATAAGAGTGTTGTGAGAGTAAAGTTTAATGAATATTTTCCATTTTTAGGCATACAAACTTTTTGTGGGACAAATCAAAACAGAAAGTATGCAATGTCTTCTGGAACAGAGCGAGTAGAAGATAAAGTCCAATCAGCTGAGTTGGTATACATACACTGATACACAAAATCGCTGATTAGATTCCAATTTTTACTTATTATTCTAATTTAGATAACCCCTAGAAAGACTCTACGCGATTATTTAGATTATTTTGTAGACATTGTTGCTTGGACATTAAATTTATGAAACTTTGTTTGTTTTTATTTTTTTAAGCACTATTTATTTATTATTTAAAATTTATTATAAATAATATAAGTGAAAAGATAAAAAAAAATCGCAAAAAAAGTCAATGGTCGGCGCTAAGCCAGTAATCCACTGAGGGTTGGGTTAAGTACTTTCCAACCCACCATTATGTTGGGGAAATTATTGTGGGCCTAATCTCTAAGGCCCGCAAAATGGTGGGTTAAAATAGGTTGTGGACTGCTCATCCTATCGGCCCATTCTGACAGCTCTAAAAACCATTCTATTTTCCTTCTATCCTTACCCCAACACATTTCTCTTTTCTCTTCTTTTTTTTGATTTTTTTTATCTTTTGGTTTTATAAAGGATTTGAAAAAAACAATCCAATATATTTTTGTTTTGAGTATTTCATAAATAGTAGGTCTCTTGTGAATCGAGTTCACGTGAACTTTCTTTTTCAAGTATCACTATTATGAATATTAACTATTATTGTTTAAAAAGAATTGATTTTTAATGAGTGATAGCACGCATGCATAATAGTGATATTTGAAGAAATCGAGTTCACGTGAACTCGGGTTCATATAAGTTTTTGTCTTTCATTAAAAATAGTTGAATGGTTTTTTTCTTAATTTTATTAATTTATGGGAAAAAAAATTGAAACGTCATTTTTTGAATAAAAAATTAACTTATAATCTCATATTAAAAATTATACTACACCTTTTTATTTGGTCAAATTTAGTAATGAACATAAAATTGCATTGAATTTATTAAACTAATATATTTACATATTAATGATAGTTCAATTTTTCCCCTAAAAAAAGACATATTTTAGATTTTCTTTTAATTGTGCCATATGCTACATAATAGAGTAATTTGTTGTTCATTTAGTCTCTGTTTACTTTGTAAATATTAATGGTGGTATTTGATATACTCTCTCAGTCCCACTGTATATTATTTATTTGTTTATTTTGGTCTGTTTCACTATATATATATATTTTTTTAGCAATCTACTCATAAATTTATATTTCTACTTGAATAGGCTTTGTGTGAGACTGCCTCATAGTGTGAGATCAATATAATGTGACCACTTTTTAATTAAAATATGTCACTTATTAATTAAAAAGTTGTCACTTTTAAAAAGTGATAAAGATTTAACAAAAGTGATAATATTTTTGTTAAAAGTAACTTATCACTTTTCTTTAAAAATATTGTCACAATTTATTATAATCCTATCACTTTTTCTAATTTAGTTGGTCTCATAATATGAGACCGTCTCACACAAATTTCTGTCTTCCTGCTTTACCTTTATTTGTAACTATTTTCACTCAATTAACCTACTTCACTCTTATTTTTTATTTTAATATCTTACTTTTTATCACTCCATTTTGCATCATTTATACTACAATTATTATTTTAATAATTTTTCAATCTGTATATTCAAACCCTATGGTATATATAGTAGGACAATGAGAGTATTTGATAGGCAAAGTTTTATAAAAAAAATAGTTTATGACAAGCTTATCATGAAAAATTTTAAAGTATCAAATATTTGATAAAAAATCTCATCAAAAATCAGTTTAGTACATTAATTAAACAACTAATATTATTAAAAAAATATAAATAACTTATACGGTGAAACTGATTCATAGTATATTTTGTCTTTTGTTATTTTAATCATTTTTTTAAGACATGTGCATATCTTGTTTAGATTTCTGGATTTGTCACTGTTGCACATTGTATGCTCCTATAGTAATGTATAGTTTCGATTGTTGTCCATAATTACTGAGGAAAATTTGAATACAAATGCAACTAGAATCACTGACCAAAACCGCTCCATTCCATTGTTGAGAATTAGGGACGTATTTAGGATTTTGTCCCAAAGGAGACAAAATGTAAAGGGAGTTAAATTTTATAATTCCAAAGAATGAAATGATAAAAGTTTATGAATTTAAAACATAAGTATTTTTTTTATATGTACATGTCCTCGTCGAGAACGCTAAGTGCACACTTTATATCATTTTACTATGGCCTATGGGGTAGCATTGCCCTTAGGTTAACTCATACATAAATTAAATACGTACTCTCTCTGTTCCACTAATAAAATTCTTAGATGCTTTACTATTATCTACAAACTCAAATAAGGAGATTCTTTTATAAACTTAACTTCACAATATTTAACCTAACTAACATTTTTTTTACTTTGTACATTCGTTTTACTAAATTATCGCTTAAAACACTACTCATTCCACTATATTCTAAAAAAAAATATGCATTTTTCTTTACAAATTTTGGTGGGATGGAGAGAGTATACACTTTATAAGAAATCATTATTACATGAGTTCTTCCATATGCATGAACTTTCTTAGCTACAAGCGACGAGATCCAAATGAAATTAATAACACCTGTCGTAAGTAAAAGTACATAGATTTTGAGGCAACGAGAAACTATTTAAGTAACTAAAAAACCAAAATATGAGCTATGAGGTTCAAGGAGAAAATTGCGAAATTAGTCCTGTAATTATTAGGTTCTAGCAATTTTAGTTCTATAAAAATTAATTTTTGTAATTAGATCCCACAACTTTTAAAATACAACATTTTTACTCCTAATTATAAAAATTGCCGGAGTCCATATGGCACCGGTATGTCATCATTTAGCTCAAGTGACATAATGAAATCCATAAAATAAGCTCTACCGATGCTTTATTTATTTATTTATTAATCATTTTATTTATTGTTTTATTATGCCATTTAGGCTTAAACGGGGCCACATGGATCCCGGTAAAAAAGTTGGCATTTTTTTTTAATGCAAGACAAAAAATGTTGCTTCCTCCGCCTTCAAGTCCATTCTCATTTTTTTTCGTTCGTCCTCCAAATCGATTATTATTTTTTATTTTTTTAAATGTTACTCACCCCATCCGGTAGACTTACTTTATATTTTTATCATTCCATAAATAACGTATCATTAAATTTGTATTTTTATTTTTATCCTTATTTAATGTATCTTATTACTACTTACTAGTAATTGTTAGTAGTCATAGGGGTTAAATGATAAAATAAATAAAAAATTAATGTTCTAACTATAATAACTTTTATTTATTAATATATGTAAAAAAAATCTGTAAATTTATTTTTGTGGAACGGGAGAGTATTTTATTATTACACTCTCATATGAGAGGCACGGGAAGTACATTTCAAAAGTTATGGGACCTAATTATAAAAATTAATTGTAATGGGACTAAATTTTCAGGACTCAATAGTTACAGGACCAATTTTGCAATTTTGTCGAAGTTCAAGCCTTGGAATTCTCACTCCTACGGTCCTGCCTACATCCACCCTGCCGCCGGTGGTCGGAGCTGCATACAATATCTTCGGAGCAAACTCAAGCCTCTAATAACTCGCTAAAATGATGAAAGTTCTCGATAAATTTTCAGATTCGTTTCTCAAACAGAGGCGTTTCGGGCCCTCGATTTTGAGGGTTTTAGCATACTCCACCCAAACGCAGGCGGATACTCTGTATGGTAGGCTTCAAAAATGTAACGGGCAGAGGATTTCGGTAGTTCCAGTTATCGACGGCTGGATTTCTGAAGGTCGAGAGATGCATGATCAGGAACTCAAGAGATTCATCATAAACTGTAGAAAAAATCGTCGTTTCATACCCGCCCTTGAGGTATTGACCTAAATTGATCGATGTATTTTGGTTGTTTATACGTTTCTGAGTGCATATGTATGCGTGATTTCTGTTGCTTCTCATTTGTTGATGATGTGAAATTTCCAGTTCGAATTTCTGATTATGATGTTTAAAATTATAGTTTTATATGGAACAATGGCCTATGGTTTTCACTGAGCTTTCTAAATTACCTCCTTAAATTGCAAGAGCACCATTTTAGGACGCAGAACATTTTGATGGCCTCATCTTTGTCTCTATATCAATTAGATTCATAAGAGTTCATTGAGAAATCCATCCATAACTTGCTATAATACGACTCAGGCCTTGTAATATGTTATTGAAACATAATATGGTTCCATGATTTGCTCCGTTCATTCACTAAGAAACCCTTTGCAAAGGGCTATAATATCACACAGGCCTTGTAGTTTGACATTGGAACATTATATGGTTCCATGATTCTTTTTCCATTCCCAAATAGTAGTTGGCATATAGGACTTATCTGAACCCCACTGGCCAAGTTTTCTGTTGTCTAGAGCAATTCAGTACATTCTCTCCAATAGAATTTTTCTTTTTTCTTCGTATGCCCCAATATGTAACTTTTCCTGGTAAAGTTCATGTAGAGTAGATATCTTTGTTTCCATCCAATCAAATACTGATAGTGAGCATAATATATGTTATGATGTTACGTGTTCATATTAATCATGGGATGTGGTTAAGCAAGCTGTCTGAAAGTAAGTTGCTTGTATCATGCTAAAGGTTGTATGCCCACATAGATAATTCCACTGAACACGTAGATAACTTTACTTTCATTTCATGCAATTAAACTGCAAGTATATCATTTTGCCATTTCTTGAATCCAAATTACAATTGTCTATGACAGGTTGCTGAATGGATGAGTCGTTGTATGAAAAATTCTGCAATTAACTCAAGACATGTTGCTGTCCAGCTTGATCTGATATCGAAAGTTCATGGCGTGGAGCAAGCAGAAAACTTTTTCACCAGCCTTGATGAAAAAATTATAGACGTACGAGTTTATGCAGCTCTTCTGAACTGCTATGCTGATGGAAAATTGTTGGAGAAAGCAGAAGCCACCTTGGAAAAGATTAGGATGTTGGGCGATTACAGTACTTTGGCTTACAATACAATGCTGAGTCTTTACTCTCAGATGGGAATGCACGAGAAGCTAGACCCGTTAATGCAAGAGATGGAAAATAAGGGTATTAATTTTAACGAAGTTACTTACAACATCAGGTTAAACGCATTTGCTGGTTCTGACTCGAAGGGGATGGAGAGGCTTTTGATGAAGATGGAAGTGGACCCTATGGTCAAGGTTGACTTTTATACTTACGTTACGGCAGCCAAAGGATATATCAATGCTGGTGCTTTAGATAAAGCTTCAACCGCATTGAAGAAAGCTGAGCATCTGGTCAAACCTCAGGACAGACAGCTCATGTATGGGTCATTGATGACTTCTTACGCTACCATGCAGAAAAAAGAAGAAGTATATCGGTTGCTGAATATGATTCGAAGCTATGGGAGGTTAAATTATAGGTCCTGTGTTTACATATTCACATCTCTGGAGAAGTTTGATGACCTTGATAGTGTTAAAAGAATCTTGGAGGAATGGGAAGAAAAGAATACGCACTTTGATTTACGAATTCCAAATCTTGTCATATCTGCTTACTGTAAGAAAGGTCGTGTAAATGAGGCTGAGTCGATTTTGAATAGACTGATAGAATCTGGGAAGGAGCTGAGTGCAAAGACGTGGAGTCATATGGCATTTGGATACTACAAAAGTGGCCGGATGGAGGAGGCAGTCGAGATGACAAAGAAGGCGTTTCTGGCCACTTTTCCTGGTTGGAAGCCTGACCTCATCACAGTGGCTGCGTGTCTAGAATATATGAAGAAGAAAGGAGATGACGATGGAATGCAAGAAATGGTAATGCTGCTTGAGAAGTGTGGCAGCTTTTCAGTAGAATTTAAGGAGAGCATAGGAAAGTATATAGCAATGGGAAGCCAAAGCACTTGAAGGGGAACGAGGTAACTTTCTTTACAACTTCGAAATGCTTTCGTTGTCCTTCCTCGTTTCCATTGTCTCATAAAAAGCTCTCATAATCATTCTAGTACCCAGACGGTTCTGCAAATCCTAGCATGAGGGATCTTTAGAGTATCTGCAATATGGGGTTTTCTTTCACATGAGTTTATATATCTAGTAATGAATCCTTCTAGCCCATTTAGAAGTAGGCTTATTGATAATAGGTAAGTTGAGTGGATTGAAATGTCGACATAGTTGTACATGGAAGTTTATAATGCGACCTCATTTCAGGATCTCAGGTCTTCATCTTCTCCATCGAATGCTACCCGAACTTGATTCATGGGACTTGCAAAAGACACGCCAGGGGAGACCGTGGTTTGGGACACCGATGCTCAAGTTAGTCCGGAGCTCATTTCTTAATTATTTTGTAATGTAAAATTTAGGGCTTGTTTGTTTCGGGATTTAGGTGGGCGTGTGAAGTCATGACTTTACGCCCACAAGATGTAAAGTCTTGGATGATAATAAAAGTGTGTGTTTGTTTTGGGATTTTAGTAGAGTGAGATTTTACTTTATGTCAAATCATGTGTAAAAGTAAAGTAGGATGTGTAAGAGAAAAGTAGGAAAGAGAGTGTAAGTGAGAGAAAATATGTATTATAGGTTTGGATGAAGAATGGAATGTAAAAACAGGATGTTACATCTCTAACTAGAATGGGGCGGGAGCCGGAAAGTCTTAGTCATGTCCGTGTGAATCCCAAAACAAACAAGCCCTAGAGAAGATGGGTTTATGTGTATAAAGGAATTTTTGTTACATATTTCCCTAGTCCACCAAAAGTGTATTCATTTCATTTTTTATAACAATTTTATTTTCTTTGTCATCCAATTATCACTTAATTATTTCACATATAATTGACTTTACATACTCACAAACAACCGCTTAACTCATAAATAGATTCCACAATGCACCAAAATATATTTACTTTATCTATGTATTTTGAAACTTATTAAATAAAAACAAACACACTCTTTCATGGATGAGAGTACCTTATAAGGCTGAAACATTTATATGGATTACATACATAAAAGTACTAGGTCCATTTTTGAGTGTCATTAGGACACTCTTGAGATTGGGCTTGTCATGAATATTAGGGTTATTTCGGTGTTACTTGGACATTTTAAGGTTGGGCTTATCATTAGCATATTACGGACTTTTTTGTCTGGGCTTGAGCCCACTATAATAATTTATTCGGACTCCCCAATTAGAGAATTTGAGTTGACCAATATCAGATTCTTTAATGAAATATTTCATTTTATTCAACCAAAGGAGGAATAAATGACTATAGATCTGTATATGGGACTTGCAGTGAAAAAAAGCAGCTCATATACAACGAAAATTAATAATTAGATATCCAAGCATATTAGGAACAAAATCCCAAAATTAATACAATAGTTGGTCTTAAATCGCTATAAAAGCAACCAAAAACCTGTACACAAATCATCAAACACTCCTCCTCCTCTTGTAGCCATTTCATCAAGTCATTTTTTAGAGAGAATATAATGCAAGAGAGTAAAGCTATATCAGAAAAACCCTTAAATCCATATGTTGAACCATATGTACCTGTCAGAATTCGAGCCCAGGAAAGTATGTCAATGTTCATGACCTTCTCCTACGGCTCCCCGCTCACCGAAAGAGAAATCGTCAACTACTTCCACAGGTAAATCAAGAGACGGTCTCATACACGAGAAGAATCATCTCTATTTGAATATATTTGAGTCATGTCCCTATCTGAAACATGACTGGAATGTGACTTCACCGGTCCAGTCATGATCAGATAAACGAGATCTGTCACACACAAGGTTATGTCACAAGATGAATTTTTATTTTAATATATTTGAGTCATGTTCCACTCTGAAACATGACTGAACTGTGACTCCGCCAGTCCAGTCATGGCCAGATAAACGAGATCTGTCACACATGAGTTTGTGTCACAAAATTTTTAAGATGAATTTTCTCTGAAACATGACTGAACTGTGACTCCACCAAATCAGTCATGGTCAGATAAACGAGATCTGTCACACATGAGTTTATGTCACAAAATTATGAGATGGTTTTTTATTTTAATATATTTGAATCATTTCTGCTCCGAAACATGACCGGACTGTGACTCCGTCAGTCCAGTTATGAGTCAGATAAACGTGATTTGTCACACATAAATCTATGTCACAAAATCATGAGATGAATTTTATTTTTATATAATTGAGTCATGATTCCACCAGTCCAGTCAAGGTCAGATAAATGAGATCCGCCACATACAAGTTCATGTCACAAAATTAATAAGCACTGTCTTTCTATCTAATCATTTTTTTTTTTTGCGTAATGCAGTATCGGATACGGACACTGTGTGCACAACGTGTTTGTGCACTCGGGACAACGCGGGCGAGAACCGATGTCTGCCCACGTCATCTTCAACTCCCCGAATTTGCCTTGGAGGCTACTACAAGGCCGAGAAGTGTCTCGAGTTCAAGTTAATGGGAAGCCAATGTGGCTCAAGCGCTACATTGGCCGGGCCTACCGTTGCAAGCTATGAGGAAAATAAAATGTAATATTTTATGTTATTTTCTTGTGGTTGGAACTTATTTTGTATTTCTGGATTTGTAAACCCTAATCAATGAATGCGTCTTTTGTTCATTTAATTTGCACCCTTTTTTTTCAAATATACCCTCACGAATTTGCACTGATGGTGAAACACAAATATGAACGAAGAAGAAAGTAATTCAAACGATTCTAAACAATCTGGTGTGTAATATGCAATTCAAGGAATTAAAGAAGAAGGTTGTGGAAATTTGTAATCTACCTTATTTTGGTTTGAAGTCAAACAAATCTGTAAGGTGGTGTTTGGTGTGTTGGTGGATTTTAGTAACTGAACAATAAAATAAGAAAAATCTAGAAAACAATCTGAAAACTGAATTAATTAGAAGAAGACGAAGGTGGAAAGTAATCTGATAAAGGAATACAGTCTAACTGAAAAAAGCAAAAGAAAAATCGATAAAAACTTACAATATGCATCTATTGATATCATTACACTTGTAAATTAATATTATAATTTTATATTTATAAGCAAATTTCATACCAAGAGATGACTCTACTTACCGGAAATGATCTCATGCCACAATATAACGTAACCACCGCGAATGTGATAATGACACATAAGCAAATAAAATCTATCAATTAAAATTATAGTGGACCCACTGCTTATGTGTCACTATCACATTTTTGATGGGTACATTATATTGTGTCCATCGGCTAGCATGATATCATTTCCGCTCTACTTACATGCTGAAATACGAAAATAAAACTTACCTCTTTATTACATAATAATGAAGATATTTAATGCGGTGTAAAAGAAAAAGAAAGGATATTTAATGCATTTTTCCTCTAAAAAAGACATTGAATGCATTTGTAAGTCAAATTACCCTCATAAATTAAAGTTCGGTCTTACTGTCTTATGTAATTAATTGATATTTACCACTTTTAAAATGACAAAATAAAAGATCATAAATAATCATATGTACACCGGTGAAAATCAATTTATATTTTAATTATTTATGCTGTGATGTTACATAATCAGAGAAGTCCATCAATATCTAATTAATTATTTATGTACCATCACATAATAGAGGGTGAATATATAAGTTGAAATATGCATATATGTTCAAATATGAAAATGAAATCTACCTCTTTAGACGCAATAAAGAGATTGGATGCATTTTTTTAAAGTAAATTATCTTCATTTATTAAAGTCTCTGTCTTATTTTAAACTGGTGTTGATAGGCGAACATCATCCAGCATGAAGCGAACAAGAGTTACAGGCTTAAATAAAGATAGTCAACATTGGGGTGCATCTACCAATTCGAGAGGTGTATAAAGTGACGAACAACTCCCCCGACGAACAACTAATGGGCGAACATGTATTAAGACCCGAGACCAAGAATGAGCCAACTGTGAAGTCATCAATGACGAACAACTTGGTCAAATTATGATACAACAGCCATGGCGAACAACTTCCAAAGTACAACCTCAAGAGGCGAACAACTTTAAGTTGGAGAATCAACAAGATCAATCAAGCCGACCTAGGCGAACAACAATGGGTCCGAGATAAGACCAAAGAAGACTTTGTAGCTAAGATTCAGCTTTGATAGGATCAAAGGGACACATGTCAAGCATGCAGGCTAGGGAGACCAAGAGTCTTGGACACCTCATGCTTGTTAGTCTCTATAAATAGTTGTTCTCCAGCTGTGAAATACAAGTTCAAAAAAAAGTTAAAATGCATAAACAATTCCTAAACACACACAAATACACCTAAAACGCCCACACATACGAAATCAGTTCAATTTCGACTATCGAATTTATTAATCCGATAAATTCACACCCCGATTTACCATTTACGGTGGTAATCAATCACACGTTATTGATTGGTGACGTAAAAACGGATTAAAACAGCCACTAATCCTTACGATTAGATTCGTTCACCAACAATTTGGCGCTAGAAGAAGGGTTCGAACCTCCGATTCAGTGTGATTGCTCAAGAACTTCGAGTCTGAAACTTAAAGATTCAAATAAATCCTCAAGAAATTTTTGAAGATACAAGCAAAAGTGTTCTTGGTGTTCTTGGTGTTCTTCAATAACAATTTGAAGATTCAGAGATTAAGAAACTAATCCAACATTAGGATGCCTCAATCCAAGCAAACACAAGGATCACGCCTGTCAAGGAGAGCATCTCCTACTCGGGCCTCGACAGCAGACCATCAAGACCGTGATCCTAAGCACGCGAACAGATCACAGCATACAGCCATAACACATAACCTCCCGCCTGAAATGGAGGCTCTGGCGAACAACCCTAACGAGTTGGCTAAGACCATAGCAGCTCTCCAAGCCCTCCAGAAACAACAGGAACAAGTTAGACCTTCCCAAGCAAGGCCTAGGGATAAGTCTCTGGAAGTTGTGAGGGCTAAGACTGTTAGGGGCGAACAACATGAGGTGAACATCGCTCAAGTTAGGCAGGACAAGGGCAAGGCCAAAATGGCTGACCTAAGAGAAGAGCAGGCTGAGTCTGCCCGTGGGCGAACAACTTTGTCAAGCCATGGGACTACTCGTTCCAGTGCCCAGGACAGACTTGGTCAACCACAACATATCATGGAAGCTGCTCGCCAGAGAGCAGGTGATGGGCGAACAACTCTTGAACATCCTCGCCCAACAGTGCATGAAAGATTATCTCAGTCCGCCTTCAGACGCCTAGGGCCGAATGCGGCGAACAACCCTAGGAAGCAACTCCAGGAGGAGCCCACCCCGAGTGAGGGACTGCGACGAACAGAAAGGCATGTGCCTTTGTTCGCCGAACAACCTCCAAGTCAGGGGGCACCTTTGGATGAGTTGGCCAGTTTAAGAAGGGCAGTGGAAAGCATGCAGGGGCAATTGGACCAACAGAGAGGTATGGGGACGACCAGCATGCCATTATCCCCATTAGCCCCCCACATTTTAAAAGCCCCAATTCAAAAGAAGGTTCAATTTCCGGCAGGCATCCAGTATGAAGGCCTAGCAGACCCTCGAGTCCACCTTACCAAATATACGGACTACATGGTTTCCGTGGGGGCCAGCGACGCCACCCAGTGCCGGAACTTTCCATTAACGTTGGGCGACCGGGTTCACAAATGGTTTTCAGCAATGCCACCGGCATCGATCAACTCGTTTACCCAACTAGGTCGGGAGTTTCTTTCGCACTTTTCAACAGCTGGCTCGTATCTTTCCCAGAAACATCGACTGTCAGATTTAAGACAAAATGATGACGAATCTGACAGAGCATTCATGGAAAGATTCGATAAAGTGTTGTTGGAAGGAGAACCGGTCAGCGAGGACACTAAAATTGTCGCTGTCATGGCAGGACTGAAAAAAGGGTCAGAACTATGGAAAGAGGTACGTTTGAAGTGCCCAAAGAATTACGCCGAGTTCAGAAATCAGGCCGGCGTGTTCGTCTCCATGCATGAGGCACTAGAAGCAAACTTGGGGGAGAACAAAGTAGACCCCAAGGAGAACAACAAAAAGCCTGGTGGAACAGGATACAGAGTCCCGAAGAACATGAAAGCATTCAACGAAGGGACAGAACTCAAAGAAAAGCTCAACCAAGTGCTAACAGTGTCAGTTGACACTGTTTATGATAATGTAAAAGGCAAGGAATTGCTCTCCCCTCCGCGAAGAATCCGTCAGGACACTGGCAAACTCAACCCCAACAAGTACTGTGCATACCATCAAAGCGTGGGGCATTTTACAAGTGAGTGTAGAGATTTGCTCAAGCAACTCTGGCGATTTTATGAGGAGGGAAAGCTCTCCGAATTTGTTAACAGACAGCCCGGAAAGAGAGGCCGGGAGAGCAGCCCGGGGGAAGAAAGCGATGAACAGCCTCAACGGAATAATCGCCCCGGACGACCAGTTCCCGCTGCAGCTGCACGCCCATTGGAGGATATTTTCATGATGGAGCCTTCCGGCTCTGCCGGAGGTTGTTCTGATGGACGTCCACCAATGTCGAACAAAAAGAAGAAGGCAGAGTTACGAGCTATGGGCCAAGTTCAGGAAATGGGGATCAAACCAACCATCATGCAAACGACAAAGTTGACCTTTACCGAAGAAGATTTGGAAGGAATCTCGACCCCACATAACGATGCGCTCGTAGTCTGTGTCAAAATTATGGGAACAAGAGTCCACAGACTTTTGGTGGACACCGGAGCCTATACCAACATCATATTCAAGAAGACGCTCGACCAACTGGAAGATTGTTCGGGCTACATTCAGAGTACAACTCATAGAATTGTAGGCTTCGGAAATGCTGTAACCACTCCAGTAGGGGAAATTAGACTATCTGTACAACTTGTAACAGCCAATGAACCCGAAAAGAATATTACACGAGTGGTTGATTTTTTGGTCGTAGACCAGGAATCAACTTACAACGGGTTTCTTGGTCGCCCCTTTTTAAATGAATTCAAAGCTGCATGTTCCACTTACCACTATTGTATAAAATTTCCAACAGCAAGTGGGACAGGCACAGTGAGAGGAGACCAAAGAAGAGCTCGGGAGTGTCTCCTACAATTAAAAGCAAAGTTTACTCAAGTGTCCATGATGGAGGTTACCACAAGCTATCCTGACGATGAGCCGTCAGTACTTGAGAACATGATGGACATGGACGACCACATGAACACTGACGAACAACACTTGGACGAGCAAGTGTTGGACGAGCAACTCACCACCACCATTGAGGAACTTCCAGCTGACGAACAAAGAAGTGGTGGTGACGAGCAATCTTCATCAAGCAACTTGGAGGGCTGGGTACTGGCTAACAACAACGGATCAGAGCCGATGAATGATCTAGATCCCCGCCTGGAGGCAGAGCCCATGGATATCGAAAATGATACAAATCTTGAGGGGCCAATACTTGATCCCCGTTGGAAAGGACAAAAACGACGAGCAACTCCAGTCGAAGAACTAGAGACGTTCAGAGTTAACCCTGACAACGAGGATCTTGAGCTTTACATAGGATCTGAGCTCCCTGAGCCATACAGATCCCGGATGAAAGAATTCCTCCTCATGAATCTAGATGTTTTTGCATGGTCTCATGCAGACATGGTGGGGATAGATCCAAAGCATGCTTGCCACAGGCTCAACATTAATCAAGCCAAGAGGCCAGTCCATAAAAAACGAAGGAAGTACGGCCCGGACAAATATCAAGCGTTGAATGAAGAAGTTAAAAAGCTGTTAGACAACGATCTGATCCGTCAAGCACTTTGTCCACAATGGGTAGCAAACCCTGTGCTGGTGAGGAAGCCAAACGGAACCTGGAGGCTATGCATAGACTTTACAGATCTGAATGCAGCATGCCCGAAGGATAACTTTCCTCTCCCGCACATCGATCAATTGGTGGACAGCACTGCGGGTCACGAAATGCTAACATTCATGGATGCTTTTGCAGGATATCATCAAATCCCAATGCATCCTGACGATCAAGAAAGCACAGCTTTTTACACTAACAAAAACTTGTTGTGCTGGAAGAGAATGCCCTTCGGCCTCATCAATGCCGGGGCAACTTATCAAAGGCTGGTGAACAAAATGTTTGACCAACAAATCGGAGACACGGTGGAAGTCTATGTGGACGACATCGTGGTCAAAAGCCCCAAGAGAGGAGATCATCTCCAGCATTTGACCCAAGTGTTCGAGATTCTTCGGCATTATAACATGAAGCTAAATCCAAAGAAGAGCAGTTTTGGTGTCCATTCGGGGAAATTCTTGGGACATCTTGTTAGCCAGCGAGGAATTGAGGCCAACCCGGCAAAAGTTAAAGCTATTATGGATATGCAACCTCCACGATCAGTAAAAGAGGTGCAAAGGCTCACAGGATGCCTAGCAGCTTTGAATCGGTTCATATCCAGATCGGGGGACAAATGCCGTCCATTCTTTGAGGCCATCAAAAAAGGAAGCTTCTCATGGACTAACAACTGTCAAAGGGCCTTTGATCAACTCAAAGACTACCTGGGAGATGTTAAAATCCCATCAAAACCAGTCCCAGGAGAGAAGTTATTCCTATACTTAGCCGCATCAGAAGTTGCCATCAGCTCTGTTCTGGTGCGCGAAGACGGCAAATTCCACCAACCTATATACTACGTCAGCCAAGCCTTGCATGAAGCAGAGATCAAATACTCCCCAACTGAGAAGCTGGCGTATGCCCTGGTCATGAGTGTGCGAAAGTTAAGACCATACTTTTTTGATCATCAAGTCGAAGTACTAACAACTTTCCCGCTCAGACAGATCATCCATCGCCCTGACACTGCTGGACGTCTTCTAAAATGGTCACTAGAGATTAGCCAATTTGGGGTGACCTATGCTCCTCGAACAGCGATCAAAGGGCAAGCTTTAGCCGACTTTATAGTCGAACTAACTTTCCCACCAGATCCGACGAGAGGACTAGATCACCCCTGGCATCTCTATGTTGATGGGTCCTCGACAAATGTGGCGTCAGGTGCAGGAGTGGTACTAATTAGCCCTGAAAGACAAGTATTCACCTCGGCAATCAAATTCGGTTTTATGGCAACCAACAACGAAGCAGAGTATGAAGCTCTCATTGCTGGTCTTCACCTATCTCTCGCCGTAGGTGTTAGACGGTTACAAATCTTCGGAGACTCACAACTGATTGTAAACCAAGTCCGAGGTGAATACGAGGCGAGAGATGATCATATGATTGGTTATCAACAGATTGTTGCTCACCTTATGTCCATGTTAGATCAAGTCTTCATCGAACAAATCCCACGGACAAGCAACACTCAGGCAGATGCTCTGGCCCGACTAGCAACAAGTGAAGGGCCAGCAGAGTTGGCAGACATTATAATTACAAAGATGAAAGATCCATCAACAATAAGCTATAATGTCAACCAATTTGACGATCAAACTGCCGATGAGGACGACTGGAGAGCAAATATAGTCAAATACTTGAGAAATGGGGAGAAACCAAATAACCCTTTTGAAGCTGCCAAGCTAGTGAAGTGAGCCGCCAGATATACTCTGGTGGGAGAACAGCTTTACAAAAGGGGAATATCAGTCCCACTTCTCAAATGTTTGCCTAGGGGGCAAGGACGAGCAGTCCTCGAAGAAATTCACGCCGGAGTATGTGGAAATCACACTGGGGGGCAAGCCTTGGCGTACAAAACCATCAGGCAAGGGTATTATTGGCCGACATTACGTCAGGATGCGATCAAGAAAGCAAAAACTTGCCATCAGTGTCAGATTTTTGCCCCGAATATTCATACCCCGGCCCAGGAGCTCGTGTCAGTTTACAGCCCATGGCCTTTTGCAAAATGGGGGATGGACATCATTGGTCCTTTCCCAGCTGGAGTCGGAAATGTTCGATTTGCCGTTGTAGCAGTCGATTATTACACTAAATGGGCAGAAGCAGAGGCCATGGTGAACATCACGCAGCAGAAGATGATCAACTTTATTTGGAAGAACATTGTCTGTCGTTTCGGAGTTCCACAGGCAATTGTGACAGACAATGGTCCACAGTTTGATGGACAAGAGTTGAGAGAATTATGTGTGAAGTGGGGGATCAAAAAGCATTACTCCACACCTTATCATCCCCAGTCAAACGGACAAGTTGAAGCTGTGAACAAGATAATCAAGCATACATTAAAAGTAAGACTGACGGAGAGCAAAAGTGGTTGGTCTATCGAACTCCCGGAAGTCTTGTGGGCATACAGAGTTTCTCCCAGGTCTAGCACCGGAGAAACACCCTTTGCTATGGCTTTCGGAACAGAAGCAGTAATACCTATTGAGTTAAGGACCAGTACGATTAGGACGACCAACTTTGATGAACAAGCAAATAATTCTGCTCTAAGTGCTGAAATGGATTTGCTCGAAGAAAAAAGACTCAATGCTGAGTTAAAAAATGCAACATACAAGCAAAGAGCGGAGCGTTATTATAATTCCCGTGTAAAAGTCCGGGAATTCAGAGTTGGAGATTTGGTTCTAAGAAAACTGCTCACCCAACCTTCAGGAGTACTGGGACCAACTTGGGAGGGCCCATATCGTATAACAGAAAAATTCGTAAATGGCGTATACGATCTCGAAGATATGGAAGGCAAGCCGGCCTCATACTCCTGGAATGCCGTACATCTCAAGAAGTACTATCAATAAATGGGCGAACAATTATCTTGGGGGCAAGTATGGCGAATGAAGTGAATCAAGCAAATGGAATGGATCAAGGATCAAAAACTTGCATAATTTTTTGAAAATTTGGCTAAGTATAGATTAAAAGTTGCTCGCCACATTGTATAGTCTGGTGCTGCGTCTTTTATTTTTTAATAGAGCTGCTCGGCAAAAATCAATAAGCGAGCAAGTTTTTAGTTTGTGTTCAAAGTTGTTCGTCATATTGTATATGTTAGTGATGAACAGTCTTATAACACTTGTAATTTGTTCAAAATGTAAATACAGTAGTTGTTCGTCAGCAAAAGAAAAGTCCAAAGCTCGAGGTACCAGTCCATTTAAGGACCAAAGCCATTCAAAGGTTGTTCGTCTTTTAAGATGAGCAGAACCTAAGGCTAAACCCTATTCCATCAAAGGCAAAGTTCAAAAAGTGGACAAAGCCCAATACAATATGTTATAATTGCAAAAGCATTTCATGAAAATGTAAAGGCAATTAACATATAAGAAGATGAGCGAACAAAAGAAAGACATTCATTGAATTAAAGGCTTTTAAGCCCAAAAGATAGTACAAGCTGAAAGTAGCCATTACAAGTACTACAAAAAAGGAACGAGCAACTAATACAAAAGAAGACAAAAAGTTAAGTCCTAAAACTACTGCTGCTCGGCAGGAGGAGGATCTTGAGGTTGCTCGGCAGAAGGGTCGACAATCATGTCTCGAGCAAGATCTTCGGCAGCTTTATCCTCCACCTCTTTAGCGTTTTGCTCGTCAGCTACGGCCACCTCTTCCTCTTGTTCGCCTTCATCAACTGGAAGAGGAGGATGAGTGATGGCAATACTGGGGTCAAGTTTAACCCCAAGCACAGCCAAATCCGCTAACTGAATTTCAATATTGTTCGGCGGTGGATAGTTTTCTAGGAATTCATTTAAGTCCTTGCTCATTTCCTCCACCAGATCCTTGAAGTCATAAGCATCAGCCGTGTGGATGCTGTCCGCATAGGCACAGATATAGCCCAGGTTGGAGATAGGCCCACTCCGAGCTTGGAACTCTTGCTCGGCCTGCTCCCGAGTAAGCATCTCAGCCATTTGCTCCTTCAAGCGAGCAAGTTCCGTTTCAGCCTCTCCCCTGGCTTTCCTTTCCTCCTCCAACACAGTAATAGAGGAGTGTAGCTCAGCCTTTGCATCCTTCAGCTCGCCAGAGACAATCTGATAGTCTTCAATGCGCTTCTACTCCATGTCATTGGCCAGCTTTAGTTGATCCTTTAAACGAGCAATCTGGCCATTGAAGTTGTTCGCCATTTTCTCTTTTTCCTCAGTAAGCTGGCGAACAGAAGCGGCATGATGACGAGCAGTCTCCTCTAGCTCTGCTACTTGAGCCATTCCCCTTTGAGCTGAGACAAGGGAGTTTGCGGCTTGGACCATTGATAAGTGAAAATTATCAATGGGGCCTTGGGCGAGGACGGCTTTGTTCAGCGGCCGTGACCAGGCGCGAGCAACAATCTCAGCTGCCCGACGAACATGTTCATCCGGAATGTCACGGAAGCTCGCCGGAGTCTTTGAACAGGCTAACTGGTGAACCAGGTCTGCTCGCCCTGGGTAATCGTTGGGCCGGTATCTGCGAACAAAAAGAAGGTCAACACTTGAAAATTTTGGCAAATAAAAACTTGTTCGGCAAGAAAATAAGAACTTACTCAGAAAATTTTCGCTCGTCCCGGCCTAGATATGTAATGTCATCTGGGCTTCTGGGGGAGCCTGTGTCTTTGCTCGCCTTGCCGGACTTCTCCGTAAGCTCAACGGATGAGCGGCGTACAACCTCACCTCCAGGGCGAGCATGGCTCGAACCCACTTTCTCCTTCCCCTTGTCGGGAACGCCATGGGACACTGGAGTCCCGTCTGCCTTATTTAAACGTTTCCCCCCACGAGGAGGGGAAATGGGAGGAGATTGGATTTGAATAGGGGGAGCAGCCTGTCTTGGAACTTTAGCTCCCTCGGGTTTGTTGGTCATGGCGAGCACCTTTTGTGGGGGGTCACCTCTCCTTTTCTTCCCTCTTGGCGGCGCCATTTCGAGAACCCTTTGCTCAAGAAGGGCGTATGCGGGAGGAACGACAACTGTCACTTGCTCGGCTAAAAAAAAAAAAGAGTTAGACGAGCAAGTTAGGAAACTCAATGGCGAACAAGGCTAAAACCCAAAATTTGGAAATTCATACCTGGGGGCACCTCGACCTGGGCCTCCAAGTGGTGTGGGTATGTCAAAAGGCGAGCAGCTCTTTGACACCTTGTTCGGCAAAGGTAGTCAATAGTCCTATCTTCCTTGTTGCGGAGGCCAACCAAGCACGAGGTAAACAGAAACTCGGAGCTCAACTCCTCTTCTTTCGAATCCCACTTGGGTAGACGAGGACCTGCGAACAAACAAGAAAAGTTAAATTAGAACAACATAGCCCAAAGGCGAGCAAGAAATGGACTTACGTTTCAGTTTTCCATAGGCTGCTGGAGAAATTATTCGTCCAGGGCCGCCGTGTGGATCGGAAGATGCTCGCCAATCACCCCCAATCCAGAAGAAGTGTTGCTTCCAGTCACGAATCTTGTTCGGCACCTCTTCCACCATTTTCAGCCCAGTTCTGGCCTTGAGATAGTGATAGCCTTCTTCTCCTATGGGGCAGTTTGTAATTGTCATCAAGTAGTTGATTTCTTCCGCAGTGATCCGATCAACATACCACTCCAAGGCGAACAAGCACATGGAGCCTAGAAGGTTCATCCACCCAATTGGAGTAATTTGGGTGATGGCCAAGTTGGTCGCCTCCAGGAATCGACCAACAACGGGTGGAAGAGGCAGCTTTAGTCCGGCAATCAAGGTGTGAATGTTGATCGCCGTGCATCCTGGAGGTGGGCGATCAGCTCTTTCCTTTCTCCGAGGGGCCCATATGTGAATATCATATGGGATCTTGTATTCCTCCTGGATAGAGTCCAGTTCATCTTCGCGAACAACACTTTTTATCTTGCTCGCCTGGTACCCAGTTTTCACCTTATCCATTATTTGTCTCTGGGGACGGGGAAAGCTGTTCGCATACCTTTCAGCATATGCTCGCCATTCAAATAGTCGAGCAACCCCAGCTGGGATCTCGTTTTCCCGCATCTTTGGGGATGGAAAATTGATACCCTCCAGGAAATCGCGAGTGAGTTCGTTAAATTCTGGATCTTCAGAGTCAGCGGAAGACGAAGAGTTGTCGTTCAAATTGTTGTTCGCCGCGACTGTCAGTTCTCTCCCAGATGGGCCCGCACCAGTGTTTTCCACAGAGCGAACAACTGAGTCCACGTGAGCGTTCGACGCTGAGGAAACCTCAACTGGTTCTAGATCGCGAGCAACAATGGGAAAAAAGGGATCTAAGGTCTCCTCAGTTTTATTGCTTGAATGCGAAGACATAGGAGAGAGAGAAAAATCCAGACGGCGGTGGAGAGAGTGTTGCAGACGGCGGCGCTTCCCCGGAGAAGATGGTGGCGCTCGGATCCACACGGCGGCGAAGGAAATTTTGGAACAAAAAGTAGAGAAAAATAGAGAGAAAAAATAGTAACTACCTGGGAATTGAAATTTGGAACAAAATGGAAATCGCCGGAGCACTGTAGCAGGAGGGGGAAAAGTGGGAAAATTTTCAGTTTCCCCACTATTTATACCCCCAAACAAAAGTGGGGTCCAAGGCATAATTTTCTGATAACTCAGGGACTCAATTGAGAGAAGACGGGGTCAATTCCGAGCTAAACTAAAAGTTGAATGACCTTTAAGCAATTATAGGGGCGCGTGGCCTCGGGGCTGCTCGCGCGTGAACGGCGCGTAATCATTCCGCTGGCGTCATCTTCGTGGTCTCCCCAGACCATGGGAAGACGAAACGGTCACCCCAATGTTGCTCGTCACAAAGATGCTGTTCGTCCAAGTCTTGACCAAAATAATATCCTAACTACAGTTGCTCGCCACAAAGTTGCTCGTTTAATGCAACATCTAGTCAGAATAGGGGGCAATTGTTGATAGGCGAACATCATCCAGCATGAAGCGAACAAGAGTTACAGGCTTAAATAAAGATAGTCAACATTGGGGTGCATCTACCAATTCTAGAGGTGTATAAAGTGACGAACAACTCCCCCGACGAACAACTAATGGGCGAACAGGTATTAAGACCCGAGACCAAGAATGAGCCAACTGTGAAGTCATCAATGACGAACAACTTGGTCAAATTATGATACAACAGACATGGCGAACAACTTCCAAAGTACAACCTCAAGAGGCGAACAACTTTAAGTTGGAGAATATACAAGATCAATCAAGCCGACCTAGGCGAACAACAATGGGTCCGAGATAAGACCAAAGAAGACTTTGTAGCTAAGATTCAGCTTTGATAGGATCAAAGGGACACATGTCAAGCATGCAGGCTAGGGAGACCAAGAGTCTTGGACACCTCATGCTTGTTAGTCTCTATAAATAGTTGTTCTCCAGCTGTGAAATACAAGTTCAAAAAAAAGTTAAAATGCATAAACAATTCCTAAACACACACAAATACACCTAAAACGCCCACACATACGAAATCAGTTCAATTTCGACTATCGAATTTATTAATCCGATAAATTCACACCCCGATTTACCATTTACGGTGGTAATCAATCACACGTTATTGATTGGTGACGTAAAAACGGATTAAAACAGCCACTAATCCTTACGATTAGATTCGTTCACCAACAACTGTTATACCTTTTTTTAAATTATTATTCACTACAAAAAAGATGGAGTTTAGCGACGGGAATTTTGCGACGGCAAGAATATCCGTCGCAAATTCAGTGAATTTGCGACGGATTTTTGTAAGTCGTCGCAAAAAATGAAAATTTGCGACGACTTAGGAAGTCCGTCGCAAATGATAGTAATTTGCGACGGATAAGCCGTCGCAAAATCTGGGGCCCACCGACTTGGTCTTGAACCGGCTACATTTGCGACGGAAAGGTCGTCGCAAATTTCAATTTTGAGTTTGCGACGGTCAATTCCGTCGTAAAACATACCCGTTTAAAGGTGACCGTTCGGGAAGCGACCCGTTTGACTGATTTGCGACGGAAGAAGCCGTCGCAAATTTCAACTTTGATTTTGCGACGGTCCATTCCGTCGCAAAATATACCCGTTTAAAGGTGACCGTTTATCAAGCGACCCGTTTGACTGATTTGCGACGGAATTTGCCGTCGCAAATTTTAACTTTGAGTTTGCGACGGACCAAAGTCGTCGCAAATCTTACATTTATATTCGCGACCTTTCGGAAAATGGTCCATTGACTGATTTGCGACGGAATTTCCGTCGCAAATACGAACCGTTTTTACGCGTCTTCTCGGGGAACGGTGCGTTGACTGATTTGCGACGGAAAAGCCATCGCAAATCAGTAAAAACGACGTCGTTTTGTCTTTGACAGGCGAAATTTGCGACGGATAGGCGTCCGTCGCAAATTTTTTTACAATTATAAATACTCTCCTCGCGAAGAAGACGGATCCTGTGAGAAAAAAGAAGAAGAGGAGGAAAACGAAAGGAAAAGGAAGGAGAAGTCGGGAAAAGGAAGGCGTCCGTCCCCACCGAGTTCTCGTTTCAAAATTTTCTACAAATAAACCGTAAGTTTTCTTCATTTTTACCGTTTAAAATTTAATTTTAAAGCATGTTTAGAGAATTGATTTTAGTTGAGAATTGATTTTAGTTGAATTGTTTGAATTATATTAGTAATGAATTGATTTTAGTTGAATTAGTTGATCGGATTTTAATTTAAAGCATTTTTTAATTTTTTTAATTAAGTTTAGAATTGAATTAGTTGAATTGTTTGAATTATATTAGAAATGAATTGATTTTAGTTGAATTAGTTGATCGAATTTAATTAGTTGATTGAATTTTAATTTAATTTTAAAGCATAATTCATTTTTGTTAAGTTTAGAATTGAATTAGTTGAATTGTTTGAATTATATTAAAAATGAATTGATTTTAGTTGAATTAGTTGATCGAATTTAATTAGTTGATTGAATTTTAATTTAATTTTAAAGCATAATTAATTTTTGTTAAGTTTAGAATTGAATTAGTTGAATTGTTTGAATTATATTAGAAATGAATTGATTTTAGTTGAATTAGTTGATCTAATTTAATTAGTAGATCGAATTTTAATTTAATTTTAAAGCATGTTTAATTTTTGTTAAGTTTATAATTGAATTAGTTGAATTGTTTGAATTATATTAGAAATGAATTGATTTTAGTTGAATTAGTTGATCTAATTTTAATTTAATTTTAAAGGATGTTTAAATTTTGTTAAGTTTATAATTGAATTAGTTGAATTTATAATTATTACAGATGAACCCAGGTCAAGATAATTTTCTCAGTGTCATCATAGTCGACAACAAGTAAGTATTTTTTAATGAATTATGTATACTTTTAATTATATATATATTAATATAATTAACTTGATTTTTTAATTTTGTTGTCACAGACTGCTTCCAGCCCATGAGACTAGCTTAATCGTCTCACAAATCATTAGGATGGGACAATTTGAGTATGGTGCCCACTCGTGGAGTCAAGTGTCCGAGCAAAAGAGGATGGAGTACTTTGATGAATTCAAGGTATAAAAAATTTATTTTTTATGATTTTAATTTTACTTTTAATTTTTTAATTTATTCGTTAATATTCTATTTTTAATTTATTTGCAGAGGCGGTGCGTTTGGGACCCTGCCAACGATAGTATTATGTACCAATTGTTCTGTGCAAAAGCGCAAGAACGGTACAAAGATATTATCTACGGCCTGAAGAAGCAGTGGGAGCGTGGGGATCGGGTGGAATTGGGTCGAGCACCAGACGGACGGTCGTTATGGGATGGTTTGATGGATCACTGGAACAGTGAACCATCATTTTGAAGAAGATCATGAAGAGAGAGAGATAGAGAGAGAGAGAGATAGAGAGAGAGAGAGAGAGGGGAGAGGGAGAGAAGAGAGAGAAAAGAGAGAGTCAGTTTGAACAATTTATTTATGTTTTTTGAACAATTTATTTATGTTTTTTGAACAATTTTTGGTAAAGACATTCCCGGTTACAAGGTTTCCGCCATTATCCCTCAATATCTCTGTAATAATGGCGGAAACCTTGTGACCGAGAATGATGCTACAAATAGTATTTCAACAAAGATATTACTAATTCAGTGTTAATTAATTAATTACTTGTAGCAAACATATACATGATTTTAGATGAATTAATTTGGTGAATTTTGAAAAAAAAAAGAGTCAATTTGGATACATATACAATTAATTGCGTACAAATGAACGAATTATAAATTTAAGCGGGAGTCGAAATAAATAATTTTACAGAAATAATAAAAATTAAATGGCCCCAATATTTATAAAAACAAGTTAGAAACTAAAATGAATTAATTTGGTGAATTGTAGAAAAAAAAGGAGTCAATTTAGATACATACACAATTAATTGCGTACAAATGAACGAATTATAAATTTAAGCGGGAGTCGAAATAAATAAATTTATAGAAATAATAAAAATTAAATGGCCCCAATATTTATAAAAACAAGTTAGAAACAAAAATGAATTAATTTGATGAATTGTAGAAAAAAAAATGAGTCAATTTGGATACATACACAATTAATTGCGTACAAATGAACGAATTATAAATTTAAGCGGGAGTCGAAATAAATAGTTTTACAGAAATAATAAAAATTAAATGGCCCCAATATTTATAAAAACAAGTTAGAAACGAAAATGAATTAATTTGGTGAATTGTAGAAAAAAAATGAGTCAATTTGGATACATATACAATTAATTGCGTACAAATGAACGAATTATAAATTTAAGCGGGAGTCGAAATAAATAATTTTACAAAATAAAAAAAATAGTTGGGCAAAATATTTTAATAAACAACTTAGATACGAAAAGAAATTAATTTGGTGAATTATAAAAAAAAAATGACTTAATTTGAATACATATACAATTAATTGCATAAAAATAAACGAAAGTAGCTTGTGCCCTAGTGGTGCGCGCCCCCTCCTCTTGCACAAGAGGTCCCGTGTTCGATTCCCCTTGGACGCAAAAAATGGATTAATTGTTCAAGGCCTAATAAGACTAATATAGAAGGTGGGCCGCATATAAAAAGAGATGGGTCGGTTGGCCCAGTGGTCCGCGCCCGCCCCGGCCGCCTCGGGTGCCCGGGCTCGAACCACGCGAGCCACTTTTTTTTTGTATAGGCTCGGTAATTTGCGACGGCCAAATTCCGTCGCAAATATTGAATTTTGCGACGGAAAACAACCTGTCGCAAATTATAACAGAAAAAAATAAAAAAAATATATATAAACATTTGCGACGGAATGTGGCCGTCGCAAATGTTGTTGACCCGAACGGGTCTGACCCGAAATATTTGCGACGGAATACTGTCCGTCGCAAATTCTGTGTGACCCGGCCGGGTCTGACCCGCCGATTTTGTGACGGATTTGTCCGTCGTTAATTTGCGACGGAAGTCGAAATCCGTCGCAAAAATTAGCTACGGCTGTTTTAGGGACGAATACGTGTCCGTCGCAGATACCGTCGCAAAACACTGTTTGCGACGGATTTTTCGTCGCTAATTCCGTCGCAAAACAGTATTTTTTTTGTAGTGTATTATTAACAAAATTAAATTGCCTTTTTTTTTGGACAATATGTGTATATTTCTTCATCTCTCTCTTTTCTTTTTTGAATCGTCTTACGATTGTATATTTGCATTATCTCTTGCTTGATTTTAGATAATTGTATTAAATCCAGAGATCATATTCATAGGACATCTATCAAAGGCAAAAGTATTATATAAAAATAGTTCATGATAAACTGATCATAAAATTGTTTTAAAGTTTGACTAAGAGTATCAATAATCTTATCAGGGGTATCATTAATTGGGTAAGTGGTATTATATTGTAATTCTAGTAAATTTTGAACCCAAATTAATGATACTCCTGATCAAATATAATTCGATACTTCATAACAGTTTCATGATAAGTTTATCATAAACCATTTTCATATAAAACCTACCCATCTTCCAACTATTCTTCCATCTTTATATATATATATTTTGTGAAAAAAATTAATTAATTATGACATTAGTTATGTATTTTATTGAAACATCTATATCAGTTTAATTATATTCAAAGATAAATTAGACAACGACCACTTCTCTGAAAAGCATAATTCTATTTCTAAATAAAAATGAAATGTCAATTATTAATTGAAATAAAAGGAATTGAACCATATAGAAAGAAAAAAAAAATCTAGATTAACTATATAGAAACAATTAGCATTGTTAAATTCATGATATTTTTTCAATTAACCAAAGTTAGGTAAAAAAAATGCAAATAATTCAAAGGTCGTGATATTTTGCACTTTGTTTGTACATCGGACATGGCCAAATTTATTTGTATTTCAAATTTTGGCTCCGATACAGTGTTTGTAGTTATGCTTTCATTTAAATGTGAATGTGTACAAAGTTTGAGATCATAGTGGAGTAACTGCTATTTGATCGCGTCAGCAGAAATCAGTGCAGAGGAATTTTGAGTGAGAAATTTGATATATTTGTCACTTTAAAAATTGCATTTCTTTAACTCAAAAAACTTATTTCTCTTTCAATGCATCCTTTCCCAAAACAATTATTCCCATGGTTTCACCATCAAATTATATGTATTTATTCATTAGTTATTTTTGTTTATAATATTTCTTCAACAATAAAATATGAATTATAATAGAGTCCCACTACTCAAACCCCAAAATCCTCTAAACAAACCCCATAATTTTAAAGACAAAAATAAACATAAATAAAATGACTAAGTTATCCTTATATATATATATATATGTGGAATGAATTATACTCTAAATTTATGTTGATTTTGACTTTAGTCCTTTAAGTCATTTAATTTTAAAATTAGTATTTTAACTTTTAATTGATCAATCTTTTTTACTTACATTTTTTTAAACCCTGAAAATTATGTTTACAAATGTATTAAATATTTAAATAATCAAATTAAATGAAATTAAAAAATCCTTAAAATTTTGGAAAACAAAAGAAAATAAATCAACTAAATCTTCAAAATAATTTAACTAAAACAAATCCAATATTTTTTTTTTAAAAAATAAACTAAAAAATAGTTAAAAAGATCAATTAAATACTAAAAAATAACTAAATTAAGAAAATTATTTTAAAAAATCGTAAATATTCAATCGAAGCTAAATAAAAATAAAATTTTAATTGATTATTTAGTTTAATTATTTATGACAATTTAATTAAGATTTATAAAATAATTTTCTGATTTTATTTATCTTTAGCCTTTTCCTTTTTGAATATTTTTTATTATTTATTCTTTATTTTGTTTAGATTTAGATATTTTTCTTATATTTATGTAGTTATTTTATTTTTCAAATTTTCATATTAATTGATTTTTTATTTAATTATTTTTTTATTATTTAATTTTTGTCAAATTTTATTTAGGTTTAAATGATTTAAAAAAAATTAACTAAACTTTTTAAAAATTATTTTATTTTCTGAAATATTTAAAATAATTGTCAAATTTAATTTTTATTCAAATATATTATACAATTTGATTGATTATTAAAATTATCATTATGTTTATTTTATCTTTTGATATTTTTGAAGATGTTTATTTTGATAAATATTTATTTAGAAGATTTAGTTAATTATTATTAAAAAAATTCAAAATATATTTAATTTTTAATATAATTTTTTTTAATTATGATTAAAACTAAAGAATATGAAAGAATAAAAAAAAAATTAATGAAAATATGAAATTGTGAGAATTTTTAGTAAGTGATGTGGATTTAATGGAATTGTGGCAATATTAATGGAGGAAGGATATTATAGGAATTAAATGGGGTATGTTTAGTAATATATGTTGATTTTTAAATTTAATTGGGGTATGTTTAGTAGGTGGGGTAGATTTAGTGAATTTTGGGGTTTGAATAGTGATACTCATTATAATATTTAAGTTATAAAAAGAGAGAATTTTCTAAACACAAATAAATTTACGGATCGCAGCTGATTATTAAACCGTTTGTTACCATTGAAATCAAAATAAAAAGTATTAAGTCAGCCAAATTGGATAGCAAAAAATTTAAGGGGAAAAAAAATTACTATTCCCTTAGATTACTCATTTCTCTATAAAAGAAAAAAAAAAAAATCCCCTTTTTTAAAATAGTAAAAAGTAAACCTTTTCCCTTAAATTTATCCTTTAAAAAGTTGAAAGGACTCTTTTACCTCTACTAAAAAGCAATGTTAGTATATACCCACAAATACTAATAAACAACTCTTTTATTAAAATTTGTGCCTTTTTGTTTGGGTCATTCTAAAATGAATCGAAGGAAATCCAACACATTGCAATATATAATGGAAGGCCCACACTGCTGGGCAGCCCACTCACGACCGGATTCACGCAGAGTCAAAATTTGTACTCCTTCTGTCACCAACGCAACTGCCCCTCTCTTCAGAGGTATGTCCTCAACTAGATTGCCTCTTTTTATAAATAGACAATTTTTTTTTTTTTTTTTACAAAAATATTTCCAAAAGCAATTTTTTGGTTCTCTTTTATTTACTACAATGCCACTAAAAAATAATTTTATAACTTTAAGTACTAATAAACAACTCTCATATTAAAACGCGTGTCAAAAGTAAAGGGACAATTGAGTTGGGGACGGAGGGAGTATTATTTTCCCACTTGTTTCTCACGCTCCCCAATTAAACATGTTCACTCTTTTCTATTTGTTCTCCTTCTCTAGTAGGAGCAGTGCTCCCCACTACTCATTTCTATGTCGTGTCATCAATGCTACAATCTCTACTTCCCTAGTTTTTAGGTAGAGGTAGCGTGCCACGTGGGAGTCCTCGCTCCTACTGCGGATGCTTTAACAAGATAATTGATTCTATCAATTTTCGTACTAACAACATGCTTACAACTAATTTACAAGATTTCATTAAATACGTAACCCTAACTGAACTAAATCTGGACATTTAAATAACTTCTTTCTAGATCGTGTCATCAACCGTACAATCTTGTTTTCCCTAATTTTTAGGTAGAGGTAACATGCCACGTGGGAGTCCTCTCTCCCATATTGGATGCTCTAACAAGATAATCGATTGTGTCAATTTCCGTACTAACGAAATGCTTACAACTAACTTACAAGATTTCATTAAATACGTAACCTTAACTGAACTAAATCCGGACATTTAAATAAGTTCTTTCTAGATCGTGTCATCAACCGTACAATCTTGTTTTTCCCAATTTTAGTAAGAGGTAACATGCCACGTGTCCTCACTCCCATATTGGATGCTCTAACAAGATAACCGATTCTGCCAATTTCCGTACTAACGACATACTTACAACTAATTTGCATGATTTCATTAAATACGTAAACCCTAACTGAACTAAATCCGAACACTTAAATGACTTTTTTTATGTCGTGTCACCAGTCCTACAATCTTGTCTTCCCAATTTTTAGGTAGAGGTAGCATGACACGTGAGAGTCCTGACTCCCATTGTGGATGCTCTGACAATTCTGTTAATTTCCGTACTAACGACATGCTTACAACTACCTTAGATGATTTCATTAAATGTGTAACCCTAACATCACTAAATCCAAACACTTAAATAACTCATTTCTATGCCGTGTCATCAGCCCTACAATCTTGTATTCCCCAATTTTTAGGTAGAGGTAGTGCATGCCACGTGGGAGTCCTCACTCCCATTGTGGATGTTCTAACAAGATAATTGATTCTGTCAATTTTCGTACTAACGACATGCTTATAACTAACTTGCATGATTTCATTAAATACGTAAACCCTAACTGAACTAAATCTGAACATTTATATAACATATAGCATGCATATATGCTACTGAAATGAGTAGGTTTTATATGAAATGTTCATGTTAAACTTATCATGAAACTGTTTTAAAGTATTGAATATTTGATCAGGAGTATTAAAAATTGGGGTTAAAAAATCTACAACAATTCCAATATAACACTACTGACTCAAATCTTTTATACCCCTGATGAGATTTTTGATAATGCTAATCTAATATTTGATACTTTAAAATTGTTTCATGATAAACTTATTATGAACTATTTTCATATAATAATTTGTCTACTAGAAATATGTCTGATGTCTCTATTACAGTTGAGATGCTAAAGTCATATATATATATATATATATATATATATATATATATATATATATATATATATATATATATATATATTTTGCAATTATTAAAAAAATTGGTTAAATTTGCAATTAAATCAAGGGAAATATTGAAAAATGTCACTCTTAGATTTTCATTTTTAAAAATATCACCCAACATTTTTTTTTATAAAAAAGCTACTAGAAAAAGTTGTGCAGGGAATGGTACAAAGGCCGCACAGGGCATTTTTATATATAAAAAAAATTGTTGGATGACATTTTTAACAATGAAAATCTCAAAGTGGCATTTATCCATATTTCCCTTAAATCAAATATTGTGTGGCAATTAAACCTAAAATTTTACTAAGACGATTGTTTTGTTAGGGTGGTCGAGGGGTTGAATAGATATAGATGGATTACCCCATTAAAAAGAAAAATTAACCCATGTTTGTAAATGTTCATAACCCACACCGACCCTTGGAATAAAACTTGGTCTGAGATTTATTAACTAGATCTTTTGTATCAACACAATCAACTTAATTCCCTCTGGGTTGAGTAAACCTGAATCTGAACTCGTCTGAATATATTCAAATTAATTGATCCGGAAATAACAAAAATAAAATTTATCATTTCAACAAATTAACAAACCCTGATTTTTTAATACTAAAACTGCCATTGGGATCGAAATCACTCTTTCCTTAATAAAAAGATCAAAAGTTGTGTGAAACCGTTCACAAACTAGAGTCACATTACTGACACAATCTCGAACAAGACCTACCCTGATAAAAATCACTCCATTTTTTTTCCCATACAGGATCTATTTCAATGGATAGTTCGCCTCTCCACCAGTCAGTCTTGCATTCGTATTAGCCCACGGGCTCTACCCAACCACCTACTAGTCGTAGGGTAGGAGCGCTAAAATATTAATATCATATTAGGGAACAAGCTTTACAGAAGAATTTGTGCGGCAAGTGCTATTATTTATTTGGTAAGCAAAATATTTTTTATAACTTAAGAAAGACAAAAATTTGTGTGAGACCGTCTTATAGTATGAGACCGATCAAATAAAAAAAAATGATGAGATTATAATAAAATGTAATAATATTTTTAAAGAAAAGTGATAAGTTATTTTAAAAAAAAAAATATTATCACCTTTTGTTAAAACTTTATCGCTTTTTAAAAGTGACAATTTTTTAATTAATAAGTGACACATTTTAAGTTAAAGTTGATCAAATAGTGTTGATCTAATGTATGAGACGGTCTCATATAAGATTTACTCCTTAAGAAATAAAACTATAAGAGTTACTGAGAAGGTCATCCACAACAAGTTTAGGTTTTATATGAAAATTGTTAATGATAAACTTATTATGAAATTGTTTCAAAGTATCAAAATTTTTATTAGGAGTATCAAAGGTTGGGGTCCAAAAATTCAAAAAATAATTACAACACCAACCTTGATTTTTGATACACTTCTGATTAAATTTTTGATTATTTTGAGAGTACTGTTGCTGACTAAATGTATGCCCACATAGATAATTCCACTTAACACGTAGATAACTTTGCTTTCATTTCATGCAATTAAACTGCAATTATATCGTTTTGCCATTTCTTGAATCCAAATTACAATTGTCTATGACAGGTTGCTGAATGGATGAGTCGTTGTATGAAAAATTCTGCAATTACCTCAAGACATGCTGCTGTCCAGCTTGATCTGATATCGAAAGTTCATGGCGTTGAGCAAGCAGAAAACTTTTTCACCAGCCTTGATGAAAAAATTATAGACGTACGAGTTTATGCAGCTGCTATGCTGATGGAAAATTGTTGGAGAAAGCAGAAGCCACTTTGGCTTACAATACAATGCTGAGTCTTTACTCTCGAGAAGCTAGACCCGTTAATGCAAGAGATGGGAAATAAGGGTATTAATTTTAACGAAGTTACTTACAACATCAGGTTAAACGCCTTTGCTGGTTCTTATTCGAAGGGGATGGAGAGGCTTTTGATGAAGATGGAAGTGGACCCTATGGTCAAGGTTGACTTTTATACTTACGTTACGGCAGCCAAAGGATATATCAATGCTGGTGCTTTAGATAAAGCTTCAACCGCATTGAAGAAAGCTGAGCATCTGGTCAAACCTCAGGACAGACAGCTCATGTATGGGTCATTGATGACTTCTTACGCTACCATGCAGAAAAAAGAAGAAGCTGCGGGAGGTTAAATTATAGGTCCTGTGTTTACATTTTCACATCTCTGGAGAAGTTTGATGACCTTGATAGTGTCAAAAGAATCTTGGAGGAATGGGAAGAAAAGAATACGCACTTTGATTTACGAATTCCAAATCTTGTCATATCTGCTTACTGTAAGAAAGGTCGTGTAGTAGAGGCTGAGTCGATTTTAAATAGACTGATAGAATCTGGGAAGGAGCTGAGTGCAAAGACGTGGAGTCATATGGCATTTGGATACTACAAAAGTGGCCGGATGGAGAGATGACAAAGAAGGCGTTTCTGGCCACTTTTCCTGGTTGGAAGCCCGACCTCATCACACTGGCTGCGTGTCTAGAATATATGAAGAAGAAAGGAGATGATGATGACGCTACTTGAGAAGTGTGGCAGTTTTTCAGTAGAATTTAAAGAGAGCATATCGGGAAGCCAAAGCACTTGAAGGGGAATGAGGTAAACTTCGAATTGCTTTCATTGTCCTTCCCGTTTGATTGTTCGTTTCCGTTGTCTCATAAAAAGCTCCCATAATCATTCTAGTAAGTAGTACCCACACGGTTCTGCAAATCCTAGCATGAGCGATCATTAGAGTATCTGCAATATGGGGTACTTTTCTTTTGCATGGGTTTATATATCTAGTGATGAATCCTTCTAGCCCATTTAGAAGTAGATTTATTGATAATAGGTAAGTTGAGTGGATTGAAATGTCGACATAGTTGTACATGGAAGTTTCTAATGCGACCTCATTTTAGGATCTCGGGTCTTCATTTTCTCCGACGAATGCTACCCGAACTTGATTCGTGGGACCTGTAAAAGACACGCCGGGAAATGCCGTGGTTTAGCCGAACTTGATTCGTGGGACCTGTAAAAGACACGCCGGGAAATGCCGTGGTTTAGGGATTCCGACGCTCAAGTCAGTCCGGAGCTCATTTATTAATTATTTTGTAATGTAAAATTTAGAGAAGATGGGTTTATGTGTATAGATGAATTCTTGTTACGTATTCCCCCGTTCATTAAAAGTGTACTCGTTTCATTTTTTATAATAATTTTGTTTTTTTTGTCGTCCAACCATCACTTAATTATTTCACATATAATTGACTTTACATACTCATAAACAAACACTTAAATCATAAATGGATTCCACTGTACATCAAAATACACTTTATTTTATCTACCTTTTTTAAAACCAGTTAATAAAAAAAATTAATACAATTTTTATGGATTGAGGGAGTATCTATAAGGCTTAAACATTTATATGGATTTTATTACATACATAAAAGTATTAAAGGTCATTTTGAGTGTCATTAATACACCCTTGAAATGGGGCTTGTCATGAATATTAGGGTCATTTTGAGTGTTATAATTTGGACACTTTAAGGTTGGGCTTGTCATTAGCATATTACGGACCTTTTGGTCTGGGCTTGAGCCAACTATAATAATTTATTCGGACTCTCCAATTCGAGAATTTGAGTTGACCAATATCAGATTCTTTAATGAAATATTCCATTTTATTCAACCAAAAGAGGAATAAATGATTATAGATCTGTATATGGGACTTGGAGATTATGGAACTGTACCAAAAATCTAAATAAAATATTCAAAACAAATAGTAGTCGTTGACCAATTGTCTTTTTTAACAAAAGAATTAAAAACAAATTGGCTATAAAGAAATGTTAGGAAATTATAATTATACCATATTTCCCATTTTGACGTTGCTATATGTCGTGATATCTAATAATAGATGTGAATTTAATGTTTATACAGCTATAAACTGTTTGGAAATTATAAATACAAAATGTTCACGTTTTGAGAACATTGAAAATTGTCGTGATCTTTAATAAGAGATGTGAATTTAATGACCAATTAGCGATAAAGAAAAGTTTAGGAAATATAATTATAAAGTATTTCCAATTTGAGGAAGTTTCTATCTGGATCTTTAATAAGAGAAGTGAATTTAATGTGTAGCCAACTATAATAAAATGTTTGAAAATTATAATTAATAAAATGTTCACATTTTAAGGACGTTGATATTTGTCGTGTTCTTTAGTAACAGTCGTGTATTTAGTGACCAACTAGCTATAAAGAAATGTTTGGAGCCGTGATATTTAACAAGAGACTTGAATTTAATATTTAAGGCTATATGGTGGATGTATTGAACTAAAACTCCCTCGTTTAATTTTATTAGATCTTTTTTTTTACGTAATATGTTGAATACTATGGAGTATTATGAAATTATAAACAAGTAATTTATAAAAAGATCTAACGATAAGCCATAATAACCCCAACATATTACATGAAAAAAATATTAGGCTTTGTAAAATTAAACGAAGGCAGTAGAATTATTTTATGAATGTCGATTAGATATCGTACGTTAAATTCCAATATATTGTTTTTTAGATTTTTTTTTTTTATAAATGTCAATTAAATATTGTAAATAAATTATTCTCAGCTGCTCAATTATTTGATTCCAACCATATTCCGATTTGTGATTAATCTGTAAAAGTTTATCTTTTTTTTAAATAGTACTTATGAATGTCAATTAAATACCCTATAAGTAAATTGCTCCAATTTATTCAAGCCATATTCCAGATTGTAATTAATTTATAGGCACCAATTGTTTTCTAAATACTTTTTATGAATGTCCGTTAAATATTGTTAGTAAATTTCTCCTGATTCAATTATTTGATCTTAACCATATTTCAACTTATGATTAATTTATAAATACCAATCTTATTTCAAATAATTTTTATGAATGCTATTTAAATATTGTTAATTGCTCTTAGTTGCTCAATTATTTAATCTCAACCATATATTCGGGCTTGTGATTAATCTTTAAATAAAAGTCTTTTTTAGATACATTTTATGAATGATATTGCTCGCTCGTCGACCTTCACTGTCCCAAGCTGACAGCTTTGATTTAATATAAACAACTAATATCTTTTTAATGAAATAATTAATACTTTTCAAATAAATTTCATGGCGAAACTTGTTCACATCCTACTTTTATCTATTATTATTATTATTATTATTATTATTATTCTATACATGTCTTTTGCATTCGAGAGTAATTATATAATCTAAATTATCAAAAAAAAAAAAAAAATTATACTTCATCTGTCCCCCTATAATTTTAACATTTGAGGATGATACAAGTTGTAAAAAATATACTCCCTCATCCATAAAAAAATATGTTCCTTTATGAGTAAAATAATTATGTATGAATATAAAAATTAATGTCATGTGTGTAATTAAATGATGGTTGAAGGGTGATAATAAAGTACTCCTCCCATTTCAAATTAAATACTATCATTTTAGGTTTCTTAACACATATTAAGACACCAAATTTTTGTCATAATTACCCCTATAATTTTTTTTTAAAAAAAGATTGATTTCATTGTCTAAAAGAACCCATAGGCTACTTTATATGCATTGAAAAATATTTCAAAGGCTAAAATGACATTTGTTAAGTAAAAGATGCAAAATGTTAAAATGACATTTATTTTGAAATAGATGGAATAATTGTTTTCATAAAGGAAATGTGCATACTTTTGGTGGACAGACAAATAAAGTAAGTGAACGTACTTTTGATGGACGCGGATACTAATATTTTACTGTAAAGTTGTTGATGAAAAACATAAAAAAATAAAAAGATAGAGAGGGTGTAAAAAGGTAAAGTGAAAGTGGAATAAATAATAATATTTTATTGAAAATATCTTTTTTCAAAACAAAAAGTTAACCCTGGATGTCTATTTTTGGCAAAATGTTAAATTTAATTAGAGATGGGGGGAGTACCATACTACTCAAATATTAAATTCAAAAATGGTAATTCAATTTTGCAGTGAAAAAAAGCAGCTCATATACAACGAAAATTAATAATTAGAGATCCAAGCATATTAGGAACAAAATCCCAAAATTAATACAATAGTTGGTCTTAAATCGCTATAAAAGCAACCAAAAACCTGTACACAAATCATCAAACACCCCTCCTCCTCTTGTAGCCATTTCATCAAGTCATTTTTTGAGAGAGAATATAATGCAAGAGAGTAAAGCTATATCAGAAAAACCCTTAAATCCATATGCTGAACCATATGTACCTGTCAGAATTCGAGCCCAGGAAAGTATGTCAATGTTCATGACCTTCTCCTACGGCTCCCCGCTCACCGAAAGAGAAATCGTCAACTACTTCCACAGGTAAATCAAGAGACGGTCTCATACACAAGAAGAATCGTCTCTATTTGAATATATTTTAGTCATGTCCCTATCTGAAACATGACTGGAATGTGACTTCACCGGTCCAGTCATGATCAGATAAACGAGATCTGTGACTCTGTCACACATAAGTTTATGTCACAAGATGAATTTTTATTTTAATAAATTTGAGTCATGTTCCACTCTGAAACATGACTGAACTGTGGCTTCTCCGGTCCAGTCATGGTCAGATAAACGAGATCTGTCACACATGAGTTTATGTCACAAAATTATGAGATGGTTTTTTATTTTAATATATTTGAATCATTTCTGCTCTGAAACATGACCGGACTGTGACTCCGTCAGTCCAGTTATGAGTCAGATAAACGTGATTTGTCACACATAAATCTATGTCACAAAATCATGAGATGAATTTTATTTTTATATAATTGAGTCATGATTCCACCAGTCCAGTCAAGGTCAGATAAATGAGATCCGCCACATACAAGTTCATGTCACAAAATTAATAAGCACTGTCTTTTCTATCTAATCATTTTTTTTTGCGTAATGCAGTATCGGATACGGACACTGTGTGCACAACGTGTTTGTGCACTCGGGACAACGCGGACGAGAACCGATGTCCGCCCACGTCATCTTCAACTCTCCAGATTTGCCTTGGAGGCTACTACAAGGCCGAGAAGTATCTCGAGTTCAAGTTAATGGGAAGCCAATGTGGCTGAAGCGCTACATTAGCCGGGCCTACCGTTGCAAGCCATGAGGAAAATAAAATGTAATATTTTATGTTATTTTCGTTGTGGTTGGAACTTATTTTGTATTTCTGGGTGTTTAAACCCTAATCTATGAATGCATCTTTTGTTCATTTAATTTGCACCCTTTTTTTTTCAAATATACCCTCACGAATTTGGTGAAACACAAAAATGAACGAAGAAGAAAGTAATTCAAACAATTCTAAACAATTTGGTGCGTAATCTGTAATTCAAGGAATTAAAGAAGAAGGTTGTGGAAATTTGTAATCTACCTTATTTTGGTTTGAAGTCAAACAAATCTGTAAGGTGGTGTTTGGTGTGTTGGTGGATTTTAGTAACTGAACAATAAAATAAAATAAAATCTAGAAAACAATATGAAAACTGAATTAATTAGAAGAAGACGAAGGTGGAAAGTAATCTGGTAAAGGAATACAGTCTAACTGAAAAAAGCAAAAGAAAAATTGATAAAATTAAACAATATATATGGGAAAAAATGGAGAGATTTTTATTAGGGTAGGTCTCGTGTAAGACTGTGTCGGCATGACTCATTAACACTTTAAAAGAGACGAGTGTTAATATGTGCTAGTTTGTGAACCGTTTTAGTATTCAAATATCAGGGTTTGTTAATTTGTTGAAATGATAAATTTTATATTTGTTATTTCAAGATCAATTAATTTGGATATTTTCAAGATGAGTTCAGATGCAGGTTTACTCAACCCAGAGGGAATTAAGTTGATTGTGTTAGATACAAAAAATCTAGTTGGTAAATTTCAGACCAAGTTTTATTCCAAGGGTCGGTCTGGGTTATGAACATTTACAAACATAGGTTAATTTTTCTTTTTAATGGGGCAATCTATCTTATATCTATTCAACACCTCGACCACCGTAACAAAACAACGTCTTAAGTAAAATTTGAGGTTTAATTGCCGCACAATATTTGATTTAAGGGAAGTAGGGATAAATGCCACTTTGAGATTTTCATTTTTAAAAATGTCATCCAATCTTTTTTTTTTATAAAAATACCCTGCACGGCCTTTGTATCATCCCCTGCACAACTTTTTTCAGTAGCTTCTTTATAAAAAAAATGTTGGGTGATATTTTTAAAAATGAAAACCTAAGAGTGACATTTTTCAATATTTTTCTTGATTTAATTGCAATTTTAACCAAATTCTTGAATAATTGCAATATATATATATATATGTGTGTGTGTGTGTGACTTTAGTATCTCAACTGTAATAGAGACATCAGACATATTTCTGGCAGACAAAGTATTATATGAAAATAGTTCATAATAAACTTATCATGAAACAATTTTAAAGTATCAAATATTAGATTAACAATATCAAAAATTTCATCAGGAGTATAAAAAATCTGTGTCAGTAGTATTATATTGTAATTGTTGTAGATTTTTTTAACCCCAATTTTAATACTCCTGATCAGATATTCAATACTTTAAAACAGATTCATGATAAGCTTATCATGAACATTTCATATAAAACCTAATCATTTCAGTAGCATATAAGCGAGCTATATGTTATATAAATGTTTAGATTTAGTTCAGTTAGGGTTTACGTATTTAATGAAATCATGCAAGTTAGTTATAAGCATGTCGTTAGTACGAAAATTGACAGAATCAATTATCTTGTTAGAACATCCACAATAGGAGTGAGGACTCCCACGTGGCATGCTACCTCTACCTAAAAATTGGGGAAGACAAGATTGTAGGGCTGATGACACGGCATAGAAAGAAGTTATTTAAGTGTTCGGATTTAGTTTAGTTAGGGTTACACATTTAATGAAATCATGCAAGATAGTTGTAAGCATGTCGTTAGTACGGAAATTGACATAATTGTCAGAGCATCCATAATAGGAGTCAAGACTCCCACGTGTCATGCTACCTCTACCTAAAAATTAGGAAGACAAGATTGTAGGACTGGTGACACGACATAAAAAGAAGTCATTTAAATGTTCAGATTTATAAGTTCAGTTAGGGTTTACGTCTTTAATGGAATCATGCAAGTTAGTTGTAAGCATATCGTTAGTACGAAAATTGGCAGAATCGATTATCTTGTTAGAGCATCCAATATGGGAGTGAGGACTCCCACGTGGCATGTTACCTCTACCTAAAAATTGGGGAAAACAAGATTGTACGGTTGATGACACGATCTAGAAAGAAGTTATTTAAATGTCCGGATTTAGTTTAGTTAGGGTTACATATTTAATGAAATCTTGTAAGTTAGTTGTAAGCATTTCGTTAGAATGAAAATGACAGAATCAATTATCTTGTTAAAGCATCCGTAGTGGGAGCGAGGACTCCCACGTGGCACGCTTCCTCTACCTAAAAACTGGGGAAGGAAAGATTGTAGCGCTGATGACACGACATAGAAATGAGTAGTGGGAAGCACTGCTCCTACCAGAGAACGAGAACAAATAGAAAAGAGAGAGTGTGTTTAATTGGGGAGCGTGAGAAACAAGTGGAAAATTAACACTCCCTCCATTCCCAACTCGATTGTTCCTTTACTTTTGACACGAATTTTAATATGATAGTTGTTTATTAGTACTTATAGTGATAAAATTATTTTTTAGTGGCATTGTAGTAAATAAAAAAGAACAAAAAAGTTGCTTTTGGAAATTTTTTTGTAATTTTTTTTTTGTCTATTTATAGAAAGAGGCAATCTGGTTGAGGACACACCTTTAAAGAAAGGGGCAGTTGCATTGGTGACGGAAGGAGTACAAATTTTAACTCTGCGTGAATCCGGCCGTGAGTGGGCTGCCCAGCATTGTGGGCCCACCATTATATATTGCATTGCGTTGTACTCCCTTCGATTCATTTTAGAATGACCCAAGTAAAAAGACATAAATTTTAATAAAATAGTTGTTTATTAGTATTTGTAGGTATAAAATTGATTTTTAGTAGGGGTAAAAGGGTCATTTCAACTTTTTAAAAGGTAAAAAGGGGGAAAAATTTTCATTTTATGGAGAAATGAGTAATCTCGAGGGGAGTAGTAGCCCCCCCCCCCCCCCCCCCCCCCCCTACCCCATTTTTTTCTATCCAATTTGGCTGAGTTAATACTTTTTATTTTGTTTGCAATGGTAACAAACAGTTAAATTTAAGAATATAATGGGGTAATCTATCTATATCTATTCAACCCCTCGACCACCCTAACAAAACAACGTCTTAAGTAAAATTTTAGGTTTAATTGCCGCACAATATTTGATTTAAGGGAAGTAGGGATAAATGCCACTTTGAGATTTTCATTTTTAAAAATATCATTCAATATTTTTTATTTTTTTTTATAAAAATACCCCGCGTTGCCTTTGTACCATCCCCTGCGCAACTTTTTTCAGTAGCTTTTTTATTAAAAAAAATGTTGGGTGATATTTTTAAAAATGAAAATCTAAGAGTGACATTTTTCAATATTTCCCTTGATTTGATTGCAATTTTAACCAAATTCTGGAATAATTTGAAAGAAAAAAAAAGAATTTAGCATAATAACTGTAATAGAGACATCAGACATATTTCTAGTAGACAAAGTATTATATGAAAATAATTCATAATAAGCTTATCATGAAACAATTTTAAAGTATCAAATATTAGATTAGCAGTATCAAAAATCTCATCAGGAGTATCAAAAATCTGAGTCAGTAGTATTATATTGTAGTTGTTGTAGATTTTTTTAACCCCAAATTTTAATACTCCTGATCAAATATTCAATATTTTAAAACAATTTCATTATAAGCTTATCATGAACATTTCATATAAAACCTGCTCATTTCAGTAGCATATATGCGGGCTATATGTTATATAAATGTTCAGATTTAGTTCAGTTAGGGTTTACGTATTTAATGAAATCATGCAAATTAGTTATAAGCATGCCGTTAGTACGAAAATTGACAGAATCAATTATCTTGTTAGAACATCCACAATAGGAGTGAGGACTCCCACGTGGCATGCTACCTCTACCTAAAAATTGGGGAAGACAAGACTGTAGGGCTGATGACACGACATAGAAAGAAGTTATTTAAGTGTTCAGATTTAGTTTAGTTAGGGCTACACATTTAATGAAATCATGCAAGATAGTTGTAAGCATGTCGTTAGTACGAAAATTGACAGAATTGTCAGAGCATCCATAATAGGAGTCAGGACTCCCACGTGTCATGCTACCTCTACCTAAAAATTAGGAAGACAAGATTGTAGGACTGGTGACACGACATAAAAAGAAGTCATTTAAATGTTCAAATTTATAGGTTCAGTTAGGGTTTATGTATTTAATGGAATCATGCAAGTTAGTTGTAAGCATATCGTTAGTACGGAAATTGGCAGAATCGATTATCTTGTTAGAGCATCCAATATGGGAGTGAGGACTCCCACGTGGCATGTTACCTCTACCTAAAAATTGGGGAAAACAAGATTGTACGGTTGATGACACGATCTAGAAAGAAGTTATTTAAATGTTCGGATTTAGTTTAGTTAGGGTTACATATTTAATGAAATCTTGTAAGTTAGCTGTAAGCATGTCGTTAGTACAGAAATTGACAGAATCAATTATCTTGTTAAAGCATCCGTAGTGAGAGCGAGGACTCCCACGTGGCATGCTACCTCTACCTAAAAACCGGGGAAGGAAATATTGTAGCGCTGATGACACGACATAGAAATGAGTAGTGGGAAGCACTGCTCCTACCAGAGAACGAGAACAAAAAGAAAAGAGAGAGTGTGTTTAATTGGGGAGCGTGAGAAACAAGTGGGAAAATAATACTCCCTCTGTCCCCAACTCGATTGTCCCTTTACTTTTGACACGAGTTTTAATATGGTAGTTGTTTATTAGTACTTATAGTGATTACATTATTTTTTAGTGGCTTTGTAATAAATAAAAGAGAATAAAAAAGTTGCTTTTAGAAATATTTTTGTAAAAAAAGTTGTCTACTTATAGAAAGAGGCAACTGGTTGAGGACATACCTTTAAAGAAAGGGACAGTTGCGTTGGTGACGGAAGGAGTACAAATTTCGACTCTGCGTAAATCCGGCCGTGAGTGGGCTGCCCAGCATTGTGGGCCCACCCTTATATATTGCAATGTGTTGTACTCCCTTCGATTCATTTTAGAATGACCCAAACAAAAAGACATAAATTTTAATAAAATAGTTGTTTATTAGTATTTGTGGGTATAAAGTTATTTTTTAGTAGAGGTAAAAGGGTCATTTCAACTTTTTAAAGGGTAAATTTAAAGGGATGGCCGGGGTATACTTCTTACTATTTTGAAAAAGGGGGAAAAACCTTCATCTTATGGGAAAATGAGTAATCTAAAATGAATCGAAGGGACCAGTAGTTTTTTTCCCCCTAAATTTTTTTCTATCCAATTTGACTGACTTGATACTTTTTCTTTTGATTGCAATGGTAACAAACGGTTAAATAATCAGCTGCTTCATCAATAAATAGGATCCGTAAATTTATTTGTGTATAGAAAATTCTCTCTTTTTATAACTTAAATATTATGATTGATATTTAATTGTTGAAGAAATGTTATAAACAAAAATAACTAATGAAAAAATACAATATATAATTTGATAGTGAAACCATGGGAATAATTATTTTGGGAAAGGATGCATTGAAAGAGAAATAAGTTTTCTGAGTTAAAAGATATAAAATATTTGAAAGTCACACACAAATATCAAATTTCTCACTCAAAATTCCTCCAAGCACTGATTTCTGCTGACGCGATCAAATAGCAGTTATGATCTCAGACTTTGTACACATTCACATTTAAATAAAAGCATAACTACAAACACGGTATCAGAGCTAAACTTTGAAATACAACTAAATTTGGCCATGTCCGATCTACTAACAAACTTTGTCTGTGCAAAATATCACGACCTTGGAATTATTTGCATTTTTTTTACCCAACTTCTGGTTAATTGAAAAAAAAAAATCATGAAGCTAATTGTTTCTATATAGTTAATCTAGATTTTTTTTTTCTTTCTATTGTTCAATTCCTTTTATTTCAATTAATAATTGACATTTCATTTTATTTAGAAGTAGAATAATGCTTTTCAGAGAAGTGGGCGTTGTCTAATGTATCTTTGAATATAAATTGATATAGATGTTTCAATAAAATATATAACTAATGTCATAATATATATATATATATATATAAAAAGATGGAAGAATAGTTGGTAGATGAGTAGGTTTTATATGAAATTAGTTTATGATAAACTTATCATGAAACTGTTATAAAGTATCGAATTATATTTGATCGGAAGTATCATTAATTTGAGTTCAAAATTTACTAGAATTACAATATAATACTACTGACCCAATTAATGATACCCCTGATGAGATTATCGATACTCTTGATCAAACTTTAAAATAATTTTATGATAAGTTTATCATAAACTATTTTCATATAATACTTATGAATATGATCTCTGAATTTAATACAATTATCTAAAATCAAGCAAGAGATAATGCAAATATACAATCTTTAAGACGATTAAAAAAGAAAAGAGAGAGATGAAGAAATATACACATATTGTCCAAAAAAGGTAATTTAATTTTGTTAATAATAATAATTTAGAAAAAGCTATACCAGTTTAAAATAAGACAGAAACTTTAATAAATGGAGATAATTTACTTTAAAAAATGCATCCAATCTCTTTATTGCGTCTAAAGTGGTAGATTTCATTTTCATATTTGAACACACATGTATATTTCATTCGAAAATATCAATATGTGATAGTTATACAACAACTTATATATTCACCATCTATTATGTGATGGTAAAAATAATAATTAATTAAATATTGATGGACTCCTCTGATTATATAACATCACAGTATAAATAATTAAAATATAAATTGGTATCCACCAATAAACATATGAATCATTTATGATCTTTCATTTTAACATTTTAAAAGTGGCAAATATCAATTAATTACATAAGAGGTAAGACCGAACTTTAATTTATGAGGGTAATTTGACTTACAAATGCATTCAATGTCTTTTTTAGAGGAAAAACGCATTAAATATCCTTTCTTTTTCTTTTACACCGCATTAAGTATCTTTTTTATTATGTAATAAAGAGGTAAGTTTTATTTTCGTATTTCAGCATGTAAGTACTAAGTAGAGTCATCTCTTGTAATGAAATTTGTTTATTAATATAAAATTATAATATTAAATGTATATATTGATACTATATTATGCATTTATTAATAACAAAACATTTTATATTATAATATTAATTTACAAATGTAATGATATCAATAAATACATGTTATATTATTAATTTCATATTAGGATTTAGGGAACAAGCTTCACAGAAGAATTTGTGATGCAAGTATTATTATTTATTTGGTAAGCAATATATTTTTATAACTTAAGAAAGATAAAAACTTGTGTGAGACCGTCTTGTAGTATGAGACCGATCAAATAAAAAAAAAGTAATGGATTATAATAAAATGTGATAATATTTTTAAAGAAAAGTGATAAGTTGCTTTTTAAAAAAATATTATAACTTTTTGTTAAAACTTTATCGCTTTTTAAAAGTGACAACTTTTTAATTAATAAGTGACACATTTTAAGTTAAAGTTGATCAAATAGTGTTGATCTCATGTATGAGACGATCTCATATAAGATTTACTCCTTAAGAAATAAAAGAACAAGAGTTATTGAGAAGGTCAACCACAACAAGTTTCGGTTTTATACAAAAAGGGTTCATGATAAACTTATAATGAAATTGTTTAAAAGTATAAAAAATCTTATTAGGAGTATCAAAAGTTGGGGTCAAAAAAAAAAAACAATTACAACACCAACCTTGATTTTTGATACTTCTGATTAGATTTTTGATACTACTAATTAATTACTTGATACTTAAAAACAGATATGATAAATTTATCATAAAATATTTTTATTTAAAATTTTGCCCCACAATAATTGAAAGCCCGATCCAATAATAAGAGTTTGGTATATATAAACCCGAAATCCTAATCAAATGATGAGCCAAAATATTAAAATATGTGATCTATGTCCTATGAGCAAGTAATTAGGCAGTTGTAATAAATATATGTTGAATAAAATTGAAAGTTTTTTTTCTCTGTTTATAATTACATATATAAAAATAATTAAGAGAAGTTCTATTACGTGAAATTTATCAATTTTTATACTTTATATTCATGTTGTATGAAAAGGACAATATTCACCTGCACTTCTCGAGTTTTAAACTGGTATACCTTTTATTAATTATTATTATTATTATTAACAAAAGTTTAATTAGAAATGCAATTAAAATAAAAGTCGTATACTAAAATAATTAAGACAAGTACTACTACGTGAAATTTACCATGTTTATACTTTTTCTTTTAGCCCATTAATGTTTATACATTATATTCATGCTGTATGAAAATGACAATATTCGACTACGCTTATCAAGTTTTACATTGGTATTACTTTAAATTTTTTAGTTATCCAAAAATTTGAGAGTATGTAGAGAGTGAAATTGGTTCATATATAAATTATTGAAGGATATTAGTTGTTTTTACTAAATGTTTTCACTAAATAACATTAGTTGTTTTCACTAAATAGTAGTATTAATTTTTTTTAACTAATATTTTTCAGTGAAAACAATTAATACTTTTTAATGAAAACAACTAATACCCTTCAAAGGTTTATGCATGAACCATTTTCACTCAAAATTTGATTAGAAATACAAACAAAAGGTCACAACAATTTAAACCGCGTATACATTTAAAAAAAATCGAAAGTTTGATTAGAAATGCATTTAAGTGAAAGAATGAAATATTTTTTCGTTTTTTTTTTTCAATTGTCCAATTTTTTTGATTAAAAATGCAATTAAGATCGAAAGTTTTATCGCTCACGTCAAAATGACGTAATAGGGTCCAAATTGCTTGTGTCTTAATTGCAATTGAAATGTAAAAATTATGACTATTTTAGTATTTTTGCAATTATCCAAACTAAGAGAGTAAAGCTATATCAGAAAAACCCTTAAATCCATATGCTTAACCATATGTACCTGTTGGGATATGTTTTAGTTTTGATGATTTTCCAAAACATGTAATAGGTTTGAAAGCAGTCAGGATTGTATCTTTAGTTTCAGGTCAGGCTAGGTTAGCTCTCAGTAGAATAGGCTGTCAGTTGAGAAGAACTCAGTTGAGGGGGAACTCAGCGAGGGGGAACTCAGCAACACAGCCTGAGGATGTCAAGATGACACCAAGAAGAACTAACTGAAGCCATGCTTGCAACCTGAACCAGAAGAGAAGCCTGAAGGATGTCCCACTGAGTGTAAACCAGGCTGATCTAAGCTAAGTCAGGTGGACCACTCAGTGAAGAGCATGATCAGGAGGATCAGTGCTGTACCAAGTAGGCCCTGAAGGAGTCAGGCTACTGTGGTCAGGGAAGTTTGTCATTCAGCCTTATGACAAACTTCTTGGAAGAGATCTTCAAAGAGTCCCTGAAGGACAACTACACTGAAGACAAGTATGCCTACTGAAGATCGTCAGAGTCAGTGGAGGATATGCTAACTGAAGTCAGTGCGCCCTGATCAAGCACACTGAGTCAAAGATCCGTTGGATTCAGTCCACGTGGACCAATCAAGTCAAGTCAAACATGTCTGACACTGACAAGGCCGCATTCCAAGAAAAGTGGTTGAAACCATTAAATGCTGGATTCAAATGTGATTCCCTCCAACGGTTACATTTGAATCCACATTATATATACAAGCTCATAGTTGCGGTTGTAAGTGTGTTGAGTGTGTGAAGAGAGAAAATCAACACCTACGAGCTGTGAAGATGTGAGTCTTTAAGTGCATTATATTGGGAGTTATAAGGAGGCACGATTCACATCTTGTACACTGAACTTTGGAGTTCATAGATATACACAAATGAGTGTTCAGCTTGTAACTCACAGCTTAGAGAGGTTTTCCTAATCTTAGCTTTAGGCTAACACATTGTAAAGGAAAACCTCACCTAGTTGGAGAAACCCCAACTGAAACCACAACCATTGTCAGGTTTGTTGGTAGTAAGTTGTTTGTAAGGAAGTTAGGAAGGAAGTAAGATCTGGAGTATAGATCTGGTGCACCTTGGCATTGTTGATGACCTTTTCTAATCAAGATGATTAGTGACTGTTTTCTCAAGTTAAGATCGCCAAACAAAACTAAGAAATCATGAAATTTGATCAAGTAATATGTAAGGATGAAATTTGCAAGAGTTATGCTACTTTTTTATTTTTGGAAAAATTCCTTCCCCTTCATGCAAATGAAGGGGTATTTATAGGCATACAAAGAGGCTAGGTGTCACCATCTTGATGGCTTAGCCATTAGGATTTTGCCAAGTGTTATGACATTTGTACAACATCTAAATTATTGTCCAATGGATGGGTGTCAAGTGTTAAGACACATTGACTATTTCTAAAGTTGGTGACTCTTGGAGTTCCCAATGTTGTACTTGGTCTTTGGAACCACTCAACTGCTCTCCTTGGTGACTAGCTACTCGTATGTATGTCTTCGTTGGGTGTTGGGAACTTTTATAACTCAAGTTGCTCGCCTGCTCGCCTCTTGTTGAGACTTTGAGTCTTCTTGTTCTTGTTGTTCGCTACCTCGTAATGGCCTTCATGACAGGTTGCTCGCCGCCTTCATATGGGTATTTGTCCCTGTTGCTCGCCTCCTTCATTAGGACCTTAGTCCCTGTTGCTCGCCTCCTATGTCATACAATCCCTGTTGCTCGTCCTCTTCCATATTATTGCTTTTGATGATTTCTTAATCTTATTAGACCAATAATTTTGTTCCCAATATTGTTGGCCGGTTGTTCGCCTATCAACAGGCATGTTAAAAATAAGAATCCCAGTTAGTGAATTTCCTGTTAAATCAGGCCGTGGATGTAAGAGCTTGAGTCTCCGAACCACGTTAAACTGAGCGTTTTTATGTTTCATGTATTAACTAAAGTGTTGTGAAAATCAGCTCACTGAGAGCTTTGTTAAAGGAAACTTTGAATAAGTATTCAGGCCAGGGAGAGCCCTTCTCACTGACCAGTTCAGGCAACGCACTCGAGAGTTCAACATCTCGAGTCACTGTGCTGCTTAGAGCATGAGTTTCCAAGCCTTCGCTGACTTGGTAACTCAGCCTCTAAGCAGGGCAGTGACTTGAAGTGTAATCTCTCGAGTCACTGCCTTGTTAAGAGACTGAGCCCTCAAGTCATCACACTGACTTGATGTCTCTAACTCTTAGCAATGCAGTGGCTTGAGTACTATACACTCTTGATGAACTCCCTGAGGAAAAGTTAAAAAAAAAAAATTGTTCCTGAATTCCCATTTTGCCCTTCGAAAACGGGACCATCAGTACTTGTCAGAATTCGAGCCCAGGAAAGTATGTCAATGTTCATGACCTTCTCCTACGGCTCCCCTCTCACCGAAAGAGAAATCGTCAACTACTTCCACAGGTAAATCAAGAGACAGACTCATACACGAGAAGAATCTCTATTTGAATATATTTGAGTCATGTCCCTATCTGAAACATGACTGGAATGTGACTTCACCGGTCCAGTCATGATCAGATAAACGAGATCTGTCACACATAAGTTTATGTCACAAGATGAATTTTTATTTTAATATATTTGAGTCATGTTTCACTCTGAAACATGACTGAACTGTGACTCCGCTAGTCCAGTCATGGTCAGATAAACGAGATCTGTCACACATGAGTTTATGTCACAAATTTTTTAAGATGAATTTTCTCTGAAACATGACTGAACTGTGACTCCACCAAATCAGTCATGGTCAGATAAACGAGATCTGTCACACATAGGTTTATGCCACAGAATTATGAGATGGTTTTTTATTTTAATATAATTGAATCATTTCTGCACTGAAACATGACCGGACCGTGACTCCGTCGGTCCAGTCATGAGTCAGATAAACGAGATTTGTCACACATAAGTCTATGTCACAAAATTATGAGATGAATTTTATTTTTATATAATTGAGTCATGACTCCACCAGTCAAGTCATGGTCAGATAAATGAGATCCGTCACATACAAGTTTATGTCACAAAATTAATAAGCACTGTTTTTTCTATCTAATCAATTTTTGCTTAATGCAGTATCGGATACGGACACTGTGTGCACAACGTGTTTGTGCACTCAGGGCAACGCGGGCGAGAACCGATGTCCGCCCACGTCATCTTCAACTCTCCAGATTTGCCTTGGAGGCTACTACAAGGCCGAGAAGTGTCTCGAGTTCAAGTTAATGGGAAGCTAATGTGGCTCAAGTGCTACATTGGCCGGGCCTACCGTTGCAAGCCATGAGGAAAATAAAATGTAATATTTTATGTTATTTTCGTTGTGGTTGTAACTTAGTTTGTATTTCTGGGTGTTTAAACCCTAATCTATGAATGCAATTTTTGTTTCGTTTAATTTGCACCTTTTTTTTTCCAAATATACCCTCACGAATTTGCACTGATGGTGAAACGCAAAAATGAACGAAGAAGAAAGTAATTCAAACAATTCTAAACAATTTTATGTGTAATCTGTAATTCGAGGAATTAAAGAAAAAGGTTGTGGAAATTTGTAATCTACCTTATTTTGGTTTGAAGTCAAACAAATCTGTAAGGTGGTGTTTGGTGTGTTGGTGGATTTTAGTAACTGAACAATAAAATAAGAAAAATCTAGAAAACAATCTGAAAACTGAATTAATTAGAAGAAGACGAAGGTGGAAAGTAATCTGATAAAGGAATACAATCTAACTGAAAAAAAAAAGCAAAAGAAAAATCGATAAAAACAATATATGAAAAAAAAAGGAGAATTTTTTATTAGAGCAGGTGAGGTCTTGTGTGAAACTGTGTCGGCATGACTCATTAACACTTTAATAGAAATGAGTGTTAAGGAAAGAACAATTTCGATATAATGACAGTTTTAATCTTCAAATATTAGGGTTTGTTAATTTGTTGAAATGATAAATTTTATATTTGTTATTTCCGGATCAATTAATTTGGATATTTTCAAGATGAGTTCAGATTCAGGTTTACTCAACCCAGAGGGAATTAAGTTGATTGTGTTTGATACAAAAAATCTAGTTGGTAAATCTTAGACCAAGTTTTATTCCAAGGGTCGGTGTGGGTTGTGTACATTTACAAACATAGGTTAATTTTTCTTTTTAATGGGGCAATCTATCTATATATCTATTCAACCCCTTGACCACCCTAACAAAACACGTCTTAAGTAAAATTTTAGGTTTAATTGCCGCACAATATTTGATTTGAGGGAAGTAGGGATAAATGCCACTTTGAGATTTTCATTTTTAAAAATGTCATTCAATATATATATATATATTTTTTTTTTTTTTTAAATGCCTAGCACGGTCTTTGTACCATCCCCTGTGCAACTCTTTTCAGTAGCTTTTAAAAAAAATGTTGAGTGATATTTATAAAAATGAAAACCTAAGAGTGATATTTTTCAATATTTCCCTTGATTTAATTGCAAGTTTAACCAAATTCTTGAATAATTGCAAAAAATATATGTGTGTGTGTGTGTGACTTTAGCATCTCAACTGTAATAGAGACATCAAACATATTTCTGGTAGACAAAGTATTATATGAAAATAGTTCATAATATGCTTATTATGAAATAATTTTAAAGTATCAAATATTAGATTAGCAGTATCAAAAATCTCATCAGGAGTATAAAAATCTGAGTCAGTAGTATTATATTGTAATTGTTGTAGATTTTTTAACCCAAATTTTTAATACTCCTGATCAAATATTCAATACTTTAAAACAGTTTCATGATAAGTTTAACATGAACATTTCATATAAAACCTACTCATTTCAGTAGCATATATGCAGGCTATATGTTACTCCCTCCGTCCCAGACGAATTTGCACACTTTCCCTTTTTGGATGTCCCAAACCAATTTGCACACTACCTAAAAAGGAAACATCGATTTGCGTGCACACTCACATAAATATACACATATTTACCCATATGCCACTACTTTAACAGTTTTCTTAATATGTGTGTCATCTCAGGGGTGCAAATTCCCCTGGGACGGAGGGAGTATATAAATGTTCAGATTTAGTTCAGTTAGGGTTTACGTATTTAATGAAATCATGCAAGTTAGTTATAAGCATGTCGTTAGTACGAAAATTGACATAATCAATTATCTTGTTAGAACATCCACAATGGGAGTGAGGACTCCCACGTGGCATGCACTACCTCTACCTAAAAATTGGGGAAGACAAGATTGTAGGGCTGATGACACGGCATAGAAATGAGTTATTTAAGTGTTCGGATTTAGTTTAGTTAGGGTTACACATTTAATGAAATCATGCAAGGTAGTTGTAAGCATGTCGTTAGTACGGAAATTAACAGATCTGTCAGAGCATCCACAATGGGAGTCAGGACTCCCACATGTCATGCTACCTCTACCTAAAAATTGGGAAGACAAGATTGTAGGACTGATGACACGACATAAAAAGAAGTCATTTAAGTGTTCGGATTTAGTTCAGTTAGGGTTTACGTATTTAATGAAATCATGCAAATTAGTTCAGTTTGGCCATGTCCGATGTACAAACAAAGTGCAAAATATCACGACCTTTGAATTATTTGCATTTTTTTTACCTAACTTTGGTTAATTGAAAAAAAAAAAAAGGTCATGAATTTAACAATGCTAATTGTTTCTATACATTTAATCTAGATTTTTTTTTCTTTCTATTGTTTAATTCCTTTTATTTCATTTAATAATTGATATTTCATTTTATTTAGAAGTAGAATTATGCTTTTCAGGGCGTTGTCTAATTTATCTTTGAATATAATTAAAGTATTAAACTGGTATAGATGTTTCAATAAACTACATAACTAATGTCATAATTAATTAATTATTTTTTCACAATATATATGTATAAAGATGGAAGAATAGTTGGTAGATGGGTAGGTTTTATATGAAAATAGTTTATGATAAGCTTATCATGAAACTGTTATAAAATACCGAATTATATTTGATCAGGAGTATCATTAATTTGGGTTCAAAATTTACTAGAATTACAATATAATACCATTGACCCAATTAATGATACCCCTAATGAGATTATCGATACTTTTGGTCAAACTTTAAAATAATTTTATAATAAATTTATTATAAACTATTTTCATGCCTTTGATAGATGTTCCATGAATATGATCTCTGAATTTAATACAATTATCTAAAATCAAGCAAGAGACTTAAGACGATTCAAAAAAAGAAAAGAGAGTCTGTCGAAAAAAGAAAAGAAAAGAGAGAGATGAAGAAATATACGCATATTGTCCAAAAAACAAAAGTTAATTTAATTTTGTTAATTATAATAATTTAAAAAAAGATATACCAGTTTAAAATAAGACAGAAAATTTAATAAATGAAGATAATTAACTTTAAAAAATGCATCCAATCTCTTTATTGCGTCTAAAGAGGTAGATTTCACTTTCTTATTTGAACATACATGTATATTTCATTCGAAAATATCAATATGTGATCGTTATGCATCAACTTATATATTCACCCTCTATTATGTGATGGTACATAAATAATCAATTAAATATTGATGGACACCGGTATATATATATGATCATTTATGATCTTTCATTTTGTCATTTTAAAAGTGGTAAATATCAATTAATTACAAAGAGAGTAAGACCGAACTTTAATTTATGAGGGTAATTTGACTTACAAATGCATTCAATGTCTTTTTTTAGAGGAAAAACGCATTGAATATCCTTTCCTTTTTCTTTTAGACCGCATTAAATATCTTTATTATTATGTAATAAAGAGGTAAGTTTTATTTTCGTATTTCAGCAGGTAAGTGGAGCGGAAATGACCTCATGCCCACACACAATATAATGTACCCACCGTTAATGTGATAGTATATAAGCAATGGGTCCACTATAATTTAAATTGATAGATTTGATTTGCTTATATATCATTATTATATTCGCGGTGTATACATTATATTGTGTCCATCGGTGGGCATGAGATCATTTCTGGTAAGTAGAGTCATCTCTTGGTATGAAATTTGCTTATAAATATAAAATTATATGCATTTATTAATATCATAACACTTTATATTATAATATTAATTTACAAGTGCAATGATATCAATGAATGTATGCTATATTATTAATTTCATATTAGGGAACAAGCTTCACAGAAGAATTTGTGATGCAAGTATTATTATTTATTTGGTAAGCAAAATAATTTTTATAACTTAAGAAAGACAAAAATTTGTGTGAGACTGTCTTATAGTATGAGATCAATCAAATAAAAAAAAAAGTGATGAGATTATAATAAAATGTGACAATGTTTTTAAAGAAAAGTGATAAGTTACTTTTAAATTTTTTTTTATCACTTTTTGTTAAAATTTTATCGCTTTTTAAAAGTGACAATTTTTTAATTAATAAATGACACATTTTAAGTTAAAGTTGATCAAATAGTGTTGATCTCATGTATGAGACGGTCATATAAGATTAATTCCTTAAAAATTAAAAGAACAAGAGTTATTGAGAAGGTCATCCACAACAAGTTTAGGTTTTATATGAAAATGATTTATGATAAGATTATCATGAAATTGTTTTGAAGTATCAAAAATCTTATTAGGAGTATCAAAAGTTGGGGTCCAAAAAAATAAAAAAAAACAATTACAACACCAACCTTGATTTTTGATACTTCTGATTAAATTTTTGATACTTCTAATTAAATACTTGATACTTTAAAACAATCATGATAAACTTATCATGAAATATTTTTATTTAAAATTATGCCCCACAATAATTGAAAGCTCGATCCAATAATGAGTGTTTGGTATATATAAACCCGAAATCCTAATCAAATTATGAGCCAAAATATTAAAATATGTGATCTATGTCCTAGGAGCAAGTAATTTGGCAGTTGTAATATAACTAGAAATGTTGAATAAAATTGAAAGTTTTTTTTCTCTGTTTATAATTACATATATAAAAATAATTAAGAGAAGTTCTATTACGTGAAATTTATCAATTTTTACACTTTATATCATGTTGTATGAAAAGGACAATATTCACCTGCACTTCTCGAGTTTTAAACTGGTATACCTTTTATTAATTATTATTATTTCTGTCAATTTTTTTTTTTATTATTAACAAAAGTTTAATTAGAAATGCAATTAAAATAAAAGTCGTATATTAAAATAATTAAGAGAAGTACTACTACGTGAAATTTATCAATGTTTATACCTTTTTTTTAGCCCATCAATGTTTATACATTATATTCATGCTGTATGAAAATGACAATATTCGACTAGTGATCCAAAAATTTGATTAGAAATGCAAATAAATTAAAGGTCGTAAGTTTTTTAGCTCAGCAATTTTAAACCAGGTATAATTGAAAAAAATAAAAATAAATCGAAAGTTAGATTGGAAATGCAATTAAGTGAAAGAACGAAATATTTTTTCGTTTTTCTTTTTTTTCAATTGTCCAATTTTTTTGATTAAAAATGCAATTAAGCTCGAAAGTTTTATCGCTCACGTCAAAATGACGCAATAGGGTCCAAAATTGTTTGTGTCCTAATTGCAATTGAAATGTAAAAATTATGATTATTTTTACAATTCTCCAAAGGTTGTAAATTTGAGGACAATTAAGCACAGTTTCTAAATCCATGCCTGGACTTGTAATCAGTTGAACATCCATTAACCTACATGATGATTCCACCACTTCAAAAGAACAAAAGAATTGACCTGATTGTTGTTAAAACCTAACAATACAAACAAACAAGAAAGAGAGAGCTGCTCATTCGTCTTTCTGGGCGATTTCGTGCCTCTTTTTCTGGCCAGCCTCGACGAGCAAGGTCAAAAGAGCTTCGCAAACTTGAGAAGCATCTGCTTCCCCCGTATCCTCATTCAAAGCCGAATAAACCATCCAAGCGTGGTCTAGCTTACGCTTAGGCCTAACCACAATCGAGCCAGGAACCTCTGCATCACGGCAAGTCACCAGCCCGTCGCTCTTCTCCCCATACCTCATCTGAAGCAGCTGGGCACAGGCAGCCATTGCAGCACCCAGAGGGATCACCACCGGAACTGACGTAGGTTGTCCAATCATGGGCAGCTCTGCATGAGCAACACGGGATAACGTGGCCAAAACGGCTGGAGAAATGCTCGCCTCTGTGTGGAACGAAACAACCGGGAGCTCCTCTGGTAAACGGTACGTTCTCAAGAACTCTCTCCTTCTCTCGTACGTTAAGTCTTCTAGCGCTAGCATGTCACCCTTAATGTTAAACGACAACATTAGCAACAATCACAATACATATAACAAGGGGAAAAAGGTAGGGTAGAACATATATATATATACCTTGATAACTTTACAAATTATGATCTCCATAAGCTTTCGCATGTTAACATAATCGCCCAGTTGACCTTCACGCAGAATATCTGAGGCAATCGGACTGCCACCATACGGGCTTTGTGTTAATGCCAATCCTGCAACCTTATCCTTCAGGTCTTCCCAGTACATAGATATTGCGGCAGCAGCATCAACCCCACCTTTACTATGGCCCAGCAACAAAACACGCTTCCTGGAACCCCAATATATTTCTTCCACATAGTCCTTTATCTCTTTCGCATTCTTTTCCACTGAAGCCTAGAACTTAACTTCATTATAAAACAGAAGCAGCACATCGTGAACAGGACGGTTAATTGCGCATACCTCACTGTGAATTTTGGCTATATGACACGTAAGCCCCATCTTCGAAAAACTTGTTTTCGTGTTAACGAAATAAAGAGGTCCATGGTTGCTGAAAAGACCTACATATAGGGGAAAATTTATCAACTAATAATAAACAAAATTAAACTGATAAAACATTAAATCAGAAGCTATCAAAGCTGCAAATTAGTAATTGCATACACTTGCAAACTTAAGCAGGATTTAGTGTTCAATACTCACACTTATATAACCAACTAATTAAAATAACTTGTACTAAGGGTTTCCCTCACTAGCCTCATATGAAGGCACGGAGAGATGCAACTCTAATAACGAAATCAAGACAAATGAGCAAAAGCAACAGAAAGCTATTGTTACCTGGGACTAACAAGTAAATCATGGTGTTTGGCAACTTGTGCAAACCATGTCTGACACAGGAAGGCAAAAGGCCAACTATATATTAGAAAGAAAGGCATAACTGGTCAGTTAAAGTGGAGAAATTACACATAATAAATACCTTATGTCATCAAGTATTTCTGTGAATCTCTCTGTTCCATCTTCGACTGGTGGCATATCCGTAGCTTTTTGTAGCCACCCAATGTCATCAGCAGAGCCTCGAACTGTCCGTCTAACCTTTTCAAGAAGGCTGGTAACAGAAGATAATAAGATTACAAAAAACATAATGGAACATAACCTTAACTTAAGAGCATATAGAGTATGTATACATGAGGCATGAAAGATATTTCAGACATAGAAGGTGACCACGGGAATCAATATATAGCTCTCCTTAAGAAACACAACACCTATACATCAAGAAAACTAATACAAGTAGGCTTAGACAATAAGTACCCTTGAAAAATGGGAATGCCATTTTGGTTGGTGTTAATAAGTGCAGTAGATTCAGAAGCCTCTGCAGTTGGGCTCCTGGTTATTTCACCCTGGACTAACGGAGCATCAAATTTGGTATCAATCGATTCATATGAAGCACTTCCACTTGAAGAAACATTCACATTAGCTGTTGAGGCTCTTGCCCCTTCAGAAGCAAATGTTACCATTTCCTGCTCATTACTGGAATTGAAGACAGGCCTTACTGCAATAAACGTAGTCGGAAATAGCCGCATTAGAGTTTGAATAAGATGGAACATTAAGGATGTGTACAAATAGAGCAACTTCTTATTTTTCCGATTTTTGAAGGCACAATGGAGAATGTACAGTATACCGGGCAGATTTCTGTATGCTTAATCAAAAGTAGTTAGGTCAATTAATGGGCTGGGAGAAGGTAAAAAATAGCTAGATGCCTAAATCTACTAAAGATTAGGAGTTTGCAGACTCCCACGATGCCCAATTCGGTACATGATTAAACATAATGTGGCAAACTCAAAACCTTGTTGAATCCCAACTCTCCTTACTGAATATTAAGCCTCAATAACATACTTCCAATTACCAACATATTCTCTAAATCAACAGACAACATAACATGGGAACTGTGGTACAGCGAAAATCAAGAAATGGGAAACAGGGGAAAACATAAAGTTGCATGGAAAGCAATAGAATATAGTTTAAACACCACCACAAGTGTTAACAAAAGCACCTAAATGATTTGATCAACAGGCAAACTTTAAGATGGCAATGTCAAATTGATTCAATTTCACGTAAATGATATTCCCTGCTTAGCATAATAATATTCCCTACTTAGCATAATGTTCTTACAAATTCCAATTTCCCGTGCTTAAATTAGCACCAAACATTAGATGTTCTCAAAGAATATAGTTCAAAAGAAGTAGTATCATAGTTCAAAATCAAAATTATAAACAGATGAGAAAAATACTCGAAATATCTGGGAAGCAGCTGAAAATCGACGATTCGGCGAGGTAGGAAGCCGCGTCATTAAAAGCTGGCAGCGACGTAAATAATTGTGGAATACCAGGACGATCATCCCTCACCGCCGCCGCATTTCCCTTTCACACCAAAAATTAAAACAGAAAGAAAAAAAAATTAACAACTGCATCGAAAATACAATATTCTTGGCACAAATTGATGAGAAAAATTGGGGGAAAAAATCTGCGAAACTACCAGAAGCGGGGCGGACTCTCTGCTATTGGGACTTGTGGCATCCATATCCAAAAGGGCCTCTCGAGAAAATTGAAGAGCAGAAAAAATAATGGAGAATTTGAATAGATTACGATGCAAAACCTTGCACGCTATGGAACAGCGTATTTTAAAGCAATTAATGGATCAAGAAATATTATTAGACAGGTAAAATGTAACCGACTCAGTTAAAACAGAGGAAATTAAGGAAAGTTTCAGATTTCTCCAGATGAATTAGGGTCCAAAAGGGGGAAATTCTGTAGGCGGTTACGACGTCGTGCCACTTTTTAAAATATTATATTGGAACAAGTAACGATAAGAAATCGAAACTCACACGCTCAGTAATTGCCTCGAGTCCTTGCATTTTTTTATATTCTATTTTATTGGTATCAAAGTGTAATATTATTAAAAAGAAAAGTTATGTAACATCATATTGATATTAATTGTATCACCCCATCATTTCATTCATATTGATATTGACTGCACATGAAATATGATTCAAAAGTTTGTTACTTTTAAGTCTTACTATTGCTGCACTCTTTGATGACGTGTTGAAAATGTGTATCAGAGCTAGAAATTACTAATGAGATGGATTATGATACAGTAAATTTAATTGGAGTAGACTAATTTTATTATTGAGAGTAGTAGACAAATTTACAAAACATTATACATAAAACGCAGAATTTGTAGGAGAGTTGCACAGGGTTTCAGCTAATATATATAACACATAAATCCGTCATTGGATCTTGAAATAATTATTCATGATGAACATGAAAAGTTTGTTGCATATCGGATAGTGTTTAGGGGGTAAAGAGGGCGAGGTCATGGATGTGAATGAAACTTTATCATGGATCAAGAACTTGAGACTCAATCGTGTGATAGTTGAAATGGATGCAAAGATTGTTTTTATGCTTTATATAGCTCGAACATTGACCTATAGACTATCCATCTTCTAGAACTTTATTACAAATTGCAAATATTTGTTGAATTCAATTCTCATTCGTTGTTTACTTTATTTAGTCGCAATGTCAATGATTTGACGCATATTCGCTTTTACTGTTAAAAAAAATTGTCACATTACTGAAACAAAAAATCAACAGAATATGTTTCATTCATAATCAAATTTCAAATTCTTAACACCTCTATTGTAACATCACATGTAATATCTTAGTTCTTTCTTGCTATATGTATATATAATAATGATGAAATATATATTTAAATCCCATTACATAAAATAAAGTTGAAACTATTGTTCGGCCCAATTTTTCAGAGGCTACGAAGAAGAATCCCTTCAAATGTAATTCCAGGCCCAAAGGCCAAAGCAAGCCCCCATTCTTCTGCATTCTCTTTTTTGCCCCTCAACTCCTCCCTCATATACTCCATCACATAAAAGATAGTATTGCTGCTAACATTTCCAAAATCCATTAATGCCCTTCTGCTACACTCCAATTTCTTCCCATCCAAACACAGCTTAGTCTCCAGCCGGTTCAGTATCGCCGGCCCACCCGGATGGACCGCCCAAAACAGCTCATTCATCTCCTCCAAACCGGCTTTCTTCATAAGCTTTCTGCAAAATTCTTCAATGTTTTCTTCAATCTTCTGCGGCAAATCCCTCCCAAGCTTGAAATAAATCCCCTCTTCCGAGAGGCGGCCGTCGATCACATTGTTTGTCCCCGGCAAAAACTGTTGAATCGCGTAATTGAGCTCCATGAACGGCGATTCCTTCCCCGGAATCGGATCGGAGCCGATCACCACCGCCGCCGCTCCGTCTCCGAACAGCGCCGCTCCGACGAGATCGTAGGGGCGCGAGGTGTTTGGTGGCCGGAAACCTAGAATCGTCGTCTCGGAAGTCGTTAACAGGACACGGCTGCCTGGATTGTTCTCCGCTATGTCCTTTGCAACCCTAAGGCCGGTGACGCCGCCGTAGCAGCCGAGAAAGTACAACATCACTCTCCCGACGTCGTTTCGGAGGCCGAGCTTGTTCGCCAGGTACAGATCTCCGCCGGGGAGGCGAATTTCGCTCGACGAAACGTAGACAATGTGAGTGATATCTCCGATTGGCCTTTTCCATTCCCTAAGGCATGATAAGCTCGCTTCTGTTGCCATTTCCAGGACCGCCGGATGAGCTATTTCGAGCCTCTGTTTGATCGTCGGAGAGCCCTCTGTTGCCAATTCAGGGTACTGATCGAGCACATCTCTCGACATTACTGTGTATCTGGTTTTCACAGTAGTAGTTTTGCCTGAAATTCATGATAATCAGCAGGGGAAAATTGCAAATTTGGAGTCTCAGAATTTTTCAATAACAAATTTGGTGTCACGTTCTTTTATGGTCCCATTTTTTTGCAAATTTGATCATTTCCGTAAAGTTTTGGGATTAAAATTGCAATTTACCCATTTCTTTGGGACCAACATTTTTGTAGACTATCTATTCTCACGCAAAAAAATGCAATTTACCCTAATCAGCAACATATATGCATCAAAATTGAATTGAATTTGCTTACAGAGGCGCTCAAGTTTCTCCTTAATGGCAATATCTTCGCAGTTGGTATCGCGAATGTAGCCTTCGACTAAGAGGTCTTGGCGGACGAGCTGGCGAGGGAAGGCCTTCCCGATGGCCAGGACGGTCGCCTTTCCCGGATTAGGGGTGCGCCTAGGTGGGGAAGGGTGATGATTTGTTGCACCATTGCCGTTGGTGTGTGACATGGTTAGATTGGAGGAAAGATTATGGGGTTGGAATGAGGAGATTGGAGGAGAAAAGTGGAGTATAAATGGGTTTATTTAGTATGGTGTTGGAGATGGGTTGGTTTGCAACAGTTTTGCATGATGAATAAACAATTCAAGAATGTGTTTTCTGTTTTGATGGGTTGAGTGTGTGAAGCTAGCATTTGAATGAAACAATCTTTATGTTTCTTTAAATTGGAATTGGAATTGGAATTAATATGTGAAGTTAAGGTTTCATGCGACAATCTTGAAATGAAAGTGATCACTAGATTTTAATGGGTTCTGTGATCATCATGTGCAATGCACAAAGATTAGGGGAGCCGAAAATGGGAATGTATCACTATTTAAAAAAAAAAAAAGGTATCTATGAAGTGAAAATTGGTTCATACAATCACTTTATAATATTTTGTTGAGTGTAATCAATTAATACTCTTTAGTGTAATTAATTGATACTTTTTAATTAAACAACTAATATTTTTTGTACTCTTCAATTAATACTTTTCGTACCCCTCAACTAATATATTTTATGAAAACAACTTACTTATATCCTCCAAGACTAATATCAATCAATGAAAATAATTAATACCCTTTAGTGAAAACAACCAATACATTTTAAATGGTTCATGTATGAACTATTTTCATTTTATACTTTACAAAAAAAAAAAAAAAAACTTGAGTTTGATTGTGAAAGTAGTTTTTGTTGAAAATTAGTCATTTTTTACACGTGGTTTAATACGGTAGGTCAGAAGGTATTGGGGGGGGGGGGGGGGGGGGGGGGGGTAGGTTCGTTTTTTAATAAAATGACCGTTAATGGAAAGTTCATTTCGTAAACGATCATTTTATTAAAAAACGAACCTCATAAAATTCCGTAATACCCTCCGACATATTGCATTAAACACGTGAAAAAAACAGGATCAGTTTTCAGAAACATTTGGAGTATATAATTTGAGTAAATTTGTCCTCTCTAAGAAAAAAATTAGTGATGGAAAATCAAGTCACTATACAAATATTTGTCGTCACTACAAGAACTTTAATGATAGAAAATTTTGTCACTAATACAACTAATAAATTCATTTTCAGTGAAAACAACTAATACACTATAGTAAAAACAATTACTACTCTTTAATGAAAACTACTAATATTTTTCAATGGTTAAATACAATTTCTTTTTTTGTTAATACACACCACAAAAAAAAAAAAAAAAAAATCGGAAAGAAAAAACCGAATAACTTAGCAATTTTTAAAAAAATATTTTTTTGAAAATTATCAAGTTTTTCAGATTTTTTTCCAAATATATTTCAGATAGGATGAATTAACCCATAATAACTTGAGCCTATTTATAATTGGATTTCATGGACATAATAAATTGGTAATTTAACCCATTAATTAGTGAACCGAGGCTAGGAATAAGTATGCTATTGCCCCTTTTCAAAGCCCAAATATACTGGACTGAAGATGGCTAATAAGACAATGAGCCTCATTTTGGGTTGTTTGTACGAATTACTCTATCGTCTATATTGAAAAAACACTTCTTACATTTTTTAAATTAATAAAATTTATGAGCTTACTCATTAATACATTATGTTTTCTTTATCATTTGAAACTGAATGGAATACACCTTCAATGTTCAATTTCCCGTCACAAAAAGTAAAATAAAATTTGATGTGTATGGGGTGTGTGAAAACTGCGTCAGAAAAGTGTGGAGGGAGCAAATACTGAAAAATCAATGCATTTTTTTTTATTAATTTTCTAGAAATTTCAAGTAAATTCAGTCGACATTACATGAGCGATAGTATTAATTATCTAATTGACTCGTGAAGGATTACTTGACCACAACTAATAAATCTAGTGCAATTGCAAAGACAACAATGAAAAAAAAAAAAAAAAAAACTCTATGGATCATTTTGCGTAAATATTTGCCATAATGAGACTTCAAATGGGAACTCGAACGACGAACAACACGGAAAATGGGAGATAGTAGTAGTATACCAGACAAAGGCAAAAACAAAAAAAAAACAAAAAAAAAACAAATCAACTAATTTGGTAGGTGTTGATTTTTTACTTCTTTTTTTTCATTCGAATTACATGTATTATTTACTATACTCCTAAAGTTATTTCCTTAATTTCTTTCTTCCACTTGAAATGAAGCCCAACATTTTTCTTTACATGTGTTACACCCGATATTTAACTACCCGACCCATCGGGTATCAGATACAGGCCCACTGCTGTAGCGGGCTCGGAGGAGAACAGTCCTCCGGCCGGTCAGACAGACGGGCAGGGACCCAGACGTTGCCCGACATAAGCCTCTGGGATCGGCCGGGAAGGATACTTATAATCCACACGCCCGGATATCGGGCGGCCAGCGACGAGCCTCTGTGCAGGTACTCTACCCGCCTTCCCGCAAATGGCCAACCGGGGCATTTTCGTCCGGACTCGCTTCCCGGTACCCGAGTACCCGTCTACCCGACCACAGGCCACGCCAGCTGTGAGAGGATGTCGAGTGCCATCAATCCAGAGGATGTGACAGGGTCAAAGAGGGTCGTTGAGGTCAAGTCCAATCACCTCAGGGGTGACAGTGCCACGTGGCGTCTCCTCATTGGCGCGTAGGGGAGGCTGTAGCCACTTATTACCTTTCAGCTAGGAGTAGGAGGGACCCACGAGTCCACCTACCAAGCATGGGGAACCCCCACCTTGTACATTATAAATAGGGCTTTGAATGCCAATTTGTAACACACAACACATTGATTGCAAAAACATACTTGAGAGCTCATTTACTCTCACATTTATTACTCCCTGTTATCAGTTATATCAAATCCTACCCGCTAGGAACCCGGCAGCGAGACCAATCATAAATCGCTGTCAACATTTTGGCGCTAGAAGGAGGGTGACTAATATCGAAGTACACTCGGTTTCGTTTATCTAGTCACCTCGAACGAAATCCCATCCACTATCACTCAGAAATGACCACTTCGAAGGCCACACGAACCCAGCAGCAAGTCGAGGACATCGGCGAAACCGCCACTCCAGCTCCGGCCACGGCGGAGACCCTTCAGGGTCCTTTCGAGTTCTTGTCGGCCATAAGAACTCCGGAGGACCTCCAGGCCGCAAGGGCCATGATCGAGCGCCGTCAGGCCGAGATCGACGCCGCTCCTATCCGCACTCACCGACCTGGAAAGGAGCCAGCCCGAAGCAGGGCCACCTGCCAGCCCCGGCAGGAGCAAGAGGCGGCCAGGAGGGCCGCCAGCAACCCCCGGCCTCAGAATCTAAAGAGGCGCCTCGACGAGGAGGCCGACTCGCAGCGGGCTTCTCGCCGACCGGCGGGATCTGTCTTCTCCCGGTTGGGAACCCAGGCTCGGGGAGCTGCCCGACCTTGTGAGTCCAACGCCAGCTCCAGGCCCCGGGAGCGAGAACATGCACGATCTCCCAAGCGTCACAACGACACGGCCCCGAGGCCGTCGGTCCGTGACCGCTTGGGGGACAACCCTCGTCCCCGTTCTCCCCCCGCGGCCGACAACGCCATGGCCGCCATCCTAAAAAAGGTCTCGGACCTTGAGGCCAAGCTCGAGAGGCGGGACGGGCAACATCATGTCCCCTACATGCCCAACTCGCCCCTCGCAGACATCTTGGTGCGGGCCCCGGCCCAACCAAAAATCAACGTGGCCGCCGTGGGCCAATATGACGGGGAGACAGACCCCGTCACCCATCTCAGTAAATACTCCACCTACATGATCTCCATGGGGGCAACAGATGCCACCCAATGCAGGATGTTCCCGCTAACCTTGGGGGACAGGGCTCACCGATGGTACTCCTCGCTTCCCGCGGGGAAGGTGGTTTCATTCCACCAGCTAGGGGAACTGTTCCTGGAGCACTTCTCCTCGATGGCGCCACGAATGGCCGGCGCCAACCGCATGGCCAACTTGGCCCAGGGGAAAGACGAGACCGACCGGGCGTACATCGACCGGGTAGATCGCATCATCATGGAGGGCGAGCCCGTCGGGGACGAGGTCAAGCTCGTCGGGATCATAGGCGGACTCCGCCTAAAAACCAAACTATGGAAGTCGATGAACAAGGACTACCCCAAGTCCTACGCGGAGTTCCGGCAGCGAGCCGGGAAAATCATCTACAATGCGGACATCCTGGCACAGCGGCTAGGAGAGAGCACCCCTGCCGAGAAGGAGAAACCACGCGCCTCGGCAGGCACCACATCGAGCCGGAGGAACTTTTCCTACCGGGCTCCCCAGCCTTTCAAGCCCTTCGATTCCGTCGAAGTGAAGCTGGCCGAAAAATTGTCGGCCACCCCGGAGTACGTCTATGTGCAGATCCGGGACAAAAATATGATGCCCAAGGCACGGCCGTGGGTCCACAAGCCGGGGGTGCAGCTCAACCCCAACAAGTACTGCCACTACCATCAAACCGTCGGGCACAACACGAGTGAGTGCCGCGACCTCCTGAAGCAACTCTGGCGACTCTTCGAGGATGGGAGGCTGGAGGAGTTCGTGAAGAGGCCGGCGGCTAGACCGGAGGCTCAGGCCGCTGCCCGCCCCGTGGAGCCAAACCGGGAGGCGGCCCTCATATGCCCACCGATGCCGGAACATCAGGCCCGACAGGCAGTCAACATGCTCTCCCCGGTGGGAGGCTTCGCACCTACCACCTCGCTCTTCAACCGCAGACAGAAGAGTGAGCTGCGAGCGATGGACAATGTCCATCAAATCGCCCTGCCGATCAACACGACGGCAAAGGAATCAAACCTCCTCGCCTTCAAGGAGGAGGATCGCACCGGGGTCATCTACCCGAACCACGACGCCCTGGTCGTGTCCGTCAACATCATGGGCGTCACCGTCCATCGCATGCTCGTCGACAACGGGGCCTACTGCAACATCCTCTTCAAAGCCGCATTCGACCAGCTGGACAGCTCCTTTGAGAGGTATGTGGAGCCATGCGACCAGGTTATCAAAGGCTTCGGCGACGCCACGGTGAAACCCTACGGGATAGTTAGGCTAGCCGTAGAATTAGTTTCTAGTATAGACGCTGAGGTTAAGGCTTCGAAACAGCTCGATTTTATCATTGTCGACCAGCCGTCAACCTATAACGGGTTTCTCGGTAGGCCATTCGAGCACGAGTTCGAAGCCGCCGCCTCAGCATTCTATTATTGTATCAAGTTCCCAACCCCCTCCGGGAAGGTTGGGACTCTTAAGGGAAATAAAAAAATGGCACGCGGATGTTTGGCGTATATCGATGTTATTTCAAATTTTGCAAATCTAGATTATGTCTGCACAATCGGGGAGGGAGACATGGAAATAGACGAAGAAATCCCACCCGCTGCCCACCCAATGGAAGAAGATTCGCAAACTTTTGAGGACATCCAAGTCGACCTGGAGCCAAGGCTCGGGTACGAACCCATGGAGATTGACAAAACCCTAACAGGGCAGATCGACGATCCACGCTACGGCGAACGTGGAGCCAGTCCGATCGAAGAATTAATTTCGGTCACAATGAAGAGTCGGCCAGAAGTAAGTGTCCAACTCGGTTCGTCAATGTCCAGCGAGTTGCGGGCAAAGATGACCGCATTTTTAGAAGAGAACTTAGACGTGTTCGCCTGGTCCCATGAGGACATGGTCGGGATCGATCCAACCGTATGTTCACACCAACTGCACATCGATCCATCCCGCAAGCCGATCTCGCAGAAAAGAAGGAAATTCGGCCCAGACAAATACGCGATCATTGCCACCGAAGTCAAAAAGCTACTCGACAACAAACTCATCGGGATGGTCGACCCCGACGACAAGCCTCAATGGGTATCCAACGCCGTACTCGTCAAGAAGAGCAACAACACATGGCGATTGTGCATCGATTTCACGGACCTAAACAAAGCTTGCCCAAAAGATCACTTCCCGATGCCACACATCGACCACCTGGTGGACAGCACGGCCGGGCACGAGATGCTCACTTTCATGGACGCATTTGCCGGCTATCACCAGATCCCGATGGCCGCAGACGACCAGAAACACACAACTTTCCTCACCGAGAAAAACATGTATTTTTGGAAGCGGATGCCATTCGGGCTCATGAACGCTGGGGCAACCTACCAGAGGCTGGTCAACCACATGTTCCACGACCAAATCGGGGCGACCATGGAGGTATATATCGACGACATCGTCGTCAAGAGCGAGAAGAAAGAAGACCACCTCACACACCTAGCCGAAACATTCGAGATCTTGAGAAAATATCGGATGAGGCTCAACCCGAAAAAGTGCAGTTTCGGCGTCGAGTCGGGCAAATTCTTGGGGCACATGGTCAGCCAGCGGGGAATCGAGGCAAACCCGACCAAGGTACAGGCGATCCTCGACATGAGCTCTCCCCGCACGGTGAAGGAGGTACAAAAGTTGACGGGCAGCCTGGCCGCTCTCAGCCGTTTCATCTCCCGCATGGGGGACCGATGCAAGCCTTTATTCGACAGCATGCGGAAGGGGAAACTAAACTGGACTCCCCAGAGTCAGCTCGCTTTCAATAACTTGAAAGCATACCTATCAAACGCCCAGGTGTTGGCCAAACCCGTCCCCGGCGAGAAGCTTTTCTTATACTTGGCGGCGTCGGACTCAGCTCTCAGCGCCGTGCTAGTGCGGGCTGAGGGGCAGGCACATCTGCCGATCTACTATGTCAGCCAGACACTTCACGACGCCGAGCTACGGTACCCACCCCTGGAAAAGTTAGCATACGCCCTAGTAATGAGCGTACGCAAGTTACGCCCATACTTTTTTGATCACCAAGTAGAAGTACTGACAACGATGCCACTTCGCCAAGTACTACATCGGCCAGACACGGCGGGCAGGTGCCTCAAGTGGGCTGTTGAGATCGGGCAATTCGGAGTCACATACGCTCCCCGAACATCCATCAAAGGCCAAGCCATGGCCGACTTCATAGTCGAGCTCACTTACCCGGAGGCGATGTCCAAGATCGAGCAGCCACCTTGGAAAATGTACGTTGACGGATCCTCCACAACTACGCGGGCAGGCGCGGGAATTGTCCTTCTCAGCCCGTCCGGCCAGTCGTTCACGACAGCCATAAGATTTGGTTTCCACGCGACAAACAATGAGGCCGAGTACGAAGCATTAATTAACGGCCTGGAAATGGCCATGGCCATGGGGGTGAAGAGACTCCAGGTCTACAGCGACTCACAGCTCGTTACATGTCAAATCTCAGGAGAATACGAGGCGCGCAGCGATAGGATGTTGGCCTACCAGGGATTAGCCAAGAACCTGCTCGAAAAGTTCGATCAAGTATGCATAGAGGTGGTACCCCGACTCGACAATACTCAAGCAGACGCACTTGCCCGCCTCGCAACATCCGAAGGGGCAGCCGACATGTCCCAGATCACAGTTACTTACCTGACCGCTCCTACGAGTTCGAACCAGCGGGTGAGTAGCCTGGGGCAGGCGGAAGACAGCTGGATGACCCCCATCCTGAAATACCTCCGTGATGGCCAACTCCCAGTCGACCGGGTAGCGGCAAGACAGTTGCAGCTCCGGGCGGCCCGGTACACGATCATCGGGGACCAGTTGTACAAACGAGGCTTCGCCCTGCCCCTCCTAAAATGTGTAACGCAGGAGTAGGGAAGGAAGATCTTGGTAGAAGTCCACGAAGGACGCTGCGGGAACCACGCCGGCGGCCAGATGCTCGCCCAGAAGGTTATCCGACAGGGATACTTCTGGCCCACCCTGAAGAGGGACGCAATCAACTACGCGCGGGCATGCCACAAGTGTCAAATCTATTCGCCGGCAATCCATCAGGCCCCAACCGAGCTCACCTCAATCCTGAGCCCGTGGCCGTTCGCAAAGTGGGGGATCGATCTCATTGGCCCTTTGCCTACGGCCCCGGGCAGCGTCAAGTACGCAATTATCGCCGTGGATTACTTCACCAAATGGGCGGAGGCGGAATCACTGAAAACGATCGACCAGGAACACGTGATCAGGTTCATCTGGCGCAACATAATCTGTCGATTCGGCCTCCCACAGATAATCATTTCGGACAACGGGAAACAATTCGACGGGCTAGAGATGGAAAGATTCTGCCAGAAGCACAAGATCAAGAGGTTATTCTCGTCACCCTACCACCCCCAGTCGAACGGACAGGTCGAGGCGGTAAACAAGATAATCAAACACACGTTGAAGACAAGGTTGGAGGAGAGCAAGGGAACATGGGTGAGCAAGCTACCCGAAGTGTTATGGTCATATAGAACGACGTGTCGCACCGCAACTGGGGAGACTCCTTTTGCTCTAGCCTTCGGAACAGAGGCAGTCATCCCGGCTGAAGTCGTCATCCCGAGCCTCCGCACCTCACAACCCGTGGGGACCGAGAACGACCAGGCCATGCTAAACGAGTTGGACCTGCTGGAGGAGAGAAGGCTGTCCGCAGAACAAAGAAACATAGCTTACAAACGCCGGGCTGAAAAATACTTCAACTCGAAGATCAAGATCAGGGAGTTTGAAACCGGGGACCTGGTACTCCGACGGACGGTCGGGCAGCCCAAGGGGGCATTTGGTCCGAATTGGGAGGGACCCCTAAAGGTCTCCAGCCGCCTCGCCAATGGAGCCTACGAGCTGGAAAGCCTTGAGGGCAACCCGGCCCAATACCCTTGGAACGCCTCCCTACTAAAAAAATACTACCAGTAGGAGCTCATTGTAATCGCTACTCGAAGCGCAAACTTGTAAAAATCTTTAAGCGGTTGTTAAATCAATCCCATCTTCATGAAGTCGCTGCCCGACATTCGGCTATAGCACTTCATTAATTAATCTGTTGGTTAATTCTTTAAGCGGTTGGTAAAACAATCCCATCTTCGTGAAGTCGCTGCCCGACATTCGGCTATAGCACTTCATTAATTAATCTGTTGGTTAATTCTTTAAGCGGTTGGTAAAACAATCCCATCTTCGTGAAGTCGCTGCCCGACATTCGGCTATAGCACTTTATTAATTAATCTGTTGGTTAATTCTTTAAGCGGTTGGTAAAACAATCCCATCTTCGTGAAGTCGCTGCCCGACATTCGGCTATAGCACTTCATTAATTAATCTGTTGGTTAATTCTTTAAGCGGTTGGTAAAACAATCCCATCTTCGTGAAGTCGCTGCCCGACATTCGGCTATAGCACTTCATTAATTAATCTGTTGGTTAATTCTTTAAGCGGTTGGTAAAACAATCCCATCTTCGTGAAGTCGCTGCCCGATATTCGGCTATAGCACTTCATTAATTAATCTGTTGGTTAATTCTTTAAGTGGTTGACAAATCAATCCCATCTTCGTGAAGTCGCTGCCCGATATTCGGCTATAGCACTTCATTAATTAATTAGTTGGTTAATTCTATTGCCCGATTACGTTATTTACCCGGCCGATAAAACTAAAAGTTCAAGGAGACAAAGCGAAATGAAGGACAAAGCAATTTCATTAAAGAGGAAAAGAGAAAATACAAGACGGCCAGCGGCCAGCAAACTTAACAAAACAAAAGAAAAGAAAAATCATGGATGCGCCTCGTCCACCGCCCCCGGGTCCTCATTCGCCTCCTCGTCGGCAAGCGGGTAAAGGAAGGTCGCCGGGTCGCCAAGGAAGGACAGATCCAGCCCGCGATCGACCAGGTCCTTCAGCGTGATATCATAGTCCGGGGAGGGAGGATTGGACTCGACGTAACTCTTCAAATCGGCCAGAGGCCCGGAGTAATCGGCCTGGGGATTCTGGCGGAGTAGGGAGCGAATCGAGTCGGCGTAAGCATTAATGTACACCATGGACCCAGCCGACTCGCCCTCAGCGGCCAATCGGGCACGCTCGGACTCCAGGCGCCTCTCTGCCTCCGCCGCGAGAGCCTCCTTGGCTTGGCGGACTTCTTCAGCCGTCCTCGCCTCGGCATCAGCGCGCTTCCTCCTCTCCTCCTCGAGGACCCCCTCTAGCTCAGCCCGACTCGCTCGGCCGGCCTCCAGCTCCTCCCGGAGCTTCTTGTTCTCCTCTTCCAGGCGGGTAGCTTCGTCCCGCTTCGTCTGGAAGGCGGCCCTGTAAGAGGAGGCAGTTCGCATCTCCCGCTCGTATTCGAGCATAATGCCCTCCATGGCAATGGCGTTGCGGGAGGTACGGATGGCCGCCGCCCTCATCCGGTCGGCGAGCGAGACGGTCCTCGCGGCCTTCTGGCAGTTGAGGGTCCAGGACCGGGGAAGATTCAGCACGGCGCGGCGAAGTTCCTCCGGCCAAGACTCGGGCACGGCCTCCGAGTACGGAGGTTCCTGCGAGCGCAGGAATTGAAGAACCTCGGGCAGGGGCAGAGGCTCAGGCCTGCGTGAACACGGGAAGAGAAGACATGTTAAAAATCCTACATCACAAAAACGACTAGAAGACTTAGAGAAGAAAACGTAATACTCACGTGAGGTTATTGCCCCAGCCCAAGAATGAGAAGTCGCTGCGATCGCGGGCAGGGGAGGCCGGGCCCCCTAAAGTCGCCTCGACGGTGCCGGCCACGAGCCCGCCAGTCGCCGGGTCCAGGTTGACCGTTACCATAGCCGGGTCGACAGATGTCTGGCCCTCGACCCGGGCCTGCTTGTGTGGGCGCTGCCCGTCTGCCGGGGAGGAGGATGTCGGAGGCACCTGGGCCACGGGCGGGCTGCGAATCACCACCCCTGCGGCACGGACGGCTCCCCGTTTCGCCAACTTGGCCAGGGCATTCTTCTTCGGCGCCATGTCAACAGTCTCCTCGGAGGATTCGACGTTTACGACCGGGATGGCTGCCTGGCCGGCCTCGGTTGCGGTCCTTGGGGAGGCTGTCGGGGAGGTCGATGGCGTGGAGGATTCGGCCGGGAAGCGTTGCGCTGCGAGAAAAGTGACAAGATTAGAAATCGAGAAGCGAGAACGAGGATAAGGAGAGTCGGGCAGGAAAGAGTCTTACCACCGAAATCCAAGTGGCGCGGGAAAGTCTGAAGTCCGGAGAGCCTTCTGTACTCGTCGTCGTTGAGAAGTTCGACGTCGCGATTGTCCACGCTCTCGGATCTCACCAAGGCAAGCGCCTGCCTGAAGTCGTCGGTCAGGTCGGCCTGATTTGGTACCGCGCAACCTGCACAATGAAAGAAGAATTAGATCAGTACTAAGAAACGAAGAAAAATTCAGTATTTACCTCGACGGTTGCGCTCCCGATATTCCCGTGGAACCGGGATGGTGTGCCCGTCTATGCCGACGCTCTCCCAGGCGCCGCCGACCCACCACCACCTTTCCTGCCAGTGCGTCACCTTCGGCGAGATGCCGAAGACAACGGCATCTCCACCCCGGGGCTTCACGGAGTAATACCCAAGGTTCATCCGCCCGACCGAGGCCACGGTGTAATAGAGATAATTGAGCTCGGACGGAGTAGGCATACGATGCAGCCCGCGCCGACCGAGAGCGACCATTGCCCCCAGGATGTAGCTCCACCCATTCAGGGTGATCTGGGTGATCGACAGATTCCAGGCTGCGAGTAGCTTGGAGATGGCCGGGTGAAGCGGGAAACGGAGCCCGGCATGAAGGGTGTCCGCATTTATGGCGATTAGGCCTTCCGGGGGTTGGTCGGCCCGTTCATTCTCCCGGGGAGCGTAGAAGAAGACGTCGGAGGGCACCTGGAAGGTCCAGTACAACTCCTTCACGTCGGCGTCCGGGGGAAGGCAGCTGGGGCGGCGAGAGGCCCCAAAGTCAGTATCCTGCGACTCGAGATATGCGCGGGGAGGGCGCTTTCGTACGAACCGGCTCATATACTTCGAGTGGTCGAACCCGATTAGCCGGCTGTCCGCATAGTCAATTTGGTCGGGCACCGCTTCCCGCTCAAACAAGAAATCTTCGGCCCGGGGCGGGTAGGCGGAGACCGGGGAAACGCTTAGGGCTTCCCCCTCTCGTTGGGGGCTCATCCCCTCCAAATCGTCCGCGAAGGCATCCACATCCGTGGAATTGCCCTCGCCCTCCCTGGCGGCGGCGCGGGACGTTCCTTCCCCGGCCGGTTGGAAAGGCCTCTCGGCATCGGCGGCGGCACGGCGAATGAAATGATAAGCATCGGCGGCGCCGATGCTCTCGACGGAGTCGCTCATGACGAAAATAGAGTAAGAAGAAGAAGTGTCGAGGGAAGGAGCAGGAAATTACCTTGAGACACGAGAAAGATCGCCGGAATCTGGGGAAAGTCGCCGGAAAGATTTGAATCTCCTTAAGGGGGGCACGAGTTTGCAAGAGAGTGAAAATGAGAAACTGGGCTGGAAGCCCCTATTTATAGAAGAGGAAGGAGGGACTAAACAGCAAAAAACGGGGTCGAAAATGAAATAAAACAAAGTTATGGGGGGCGCGTGGGGGTCACGTGCGCAACGGTTGGGGAGCAGGTTCGGCGGACGTGACCCCTGGATTTCTGCGCATCAGTCACGCCATCCCGTGACGTCAGCAGGTGCAGCAGACGAGGCATCGTCTTGGGAATCGAAACGTCACCCCCAAAATTCAAATTCGAAATCAAAATGGTCTGCAGTTCGACCAGCCCGCCACCCGACGACTGCGGCCCCCCGATGTCGGGCTGGTGGGGCAATTGTTACACCCGATATTTAACTACCCGACCCATCGGGTATCAGATACAGGCCCACTGCTGTAGCGGGCTCGGAGGAGAACAGTCCTCCGGCCGGTCAGACAGACGGGCAGGGACCCAGACGCTGCCCGACATAAGCCTCTGGGATCGGCCGGGAAGGATACTTATAATCCACACGCCCGGATATCGGGCGGCCAGCGACGAGCCTCTGTGCAGGTACTCTACCCGCCTTCCCGCAAATGGCCAACCGGGGCATTTTTGTCCGGACTCGCTTCCCGGTACCCGAGTACCCGTCTACCCGACCACAGGCCGCGCCAGCTGTGAGAGGATGTCGAGTGCCATCAATCCAGAGGATGTGACAGGGTCAAAGAGGGCCGTTGAGGCCAAGTCCAATCACCTCAGGGGTGACAGTGCCACGTGGCGTCTCCTCATTGGCTCGTAGGGGAGGCTGTAGCCACTTATTACCTTTCAGCTAGGAGTAGGAGGGACCCACGAGTCCACCTACCAAGCATGGGGAACCCCCACCTTGTACATTATAAATAGGGCTTTGAATGCCAATTTGTAACACACAACACATTGATTGCAAAAACATACTTGAGAGCTCATTTACTCTCACATTTATTACTCCCTGTTATCAGTTATATCAAATCCTACCCGCTAGGAACCCGGCAGCGAGACCAATCATAAATCGCTGTCAACAACATGCTAATTATTTATATAATGAAGAATTAGATCATCTCCAACAGTGCTGAAAAATGGTGTAAAGTATGAAAAAATTGTTCCAGCAGTGACTTTAAACTTGACACTATAATAGTGTTTACACCATTATTTTGAGTTGGGACTTCACATTTGGTGTCCCATGGGACGCCATATTTTCTTTTTGTTCCTTTTTTTTTTGTTTAAGTGTAATTAAATTTTTATATTTAATATATCAATAATTTTTTTAATATTTATGTTGTTTTGTATAGTTTAGGTATATTTTTATTTAATATCAATATTTTTATCTTAATTAAAATAAATTTACATTATAGTTAATTCAAAATAATTTTAAGTGATTTAAAAATAATGTGCTATTAATTTAAATACTACACATAAATTCAAATAATGTAAAATAAAAAGGGAAAATGACAATGGGGTATACTTTATTCATCTAAAATGCAAGGTGGTTTACTGCCTTTTTTAAAATGCCATTAGGTATACTTTGACCAAATAAGTAATAATCAGACATATTAACTTCTCTTCTTGGCTGTCTAATCTATCAGTTATGGGTTCCTATTTCCCTCACCTACGTCCTCACTGTTGGTGAACGAATCTAATCGTGAGGATTAATGGCTGTTTTAACCCGTTTTTACGTCACCAATCAATAACGTGTGATTGATTACCACCGTAAATGGTAAATCGGGGTTTAAGTTATCGAATTCGGATATATGAAAACCGAAATTGAAATGATTTCGTATGCGTGCGCGTTAAGGTGTACTTGTGTGTGTTTGGGAGTGTTTATGAATTTTTTCTCCTCTATTTCATAAGCTGGAGAGCAACTATTTATAGAGACTAGCAAGCAGGAGGTGTCTCTGACTCTTGGTCTCCCTAGCCTGCATGCTTGACATGTGTCCTTTGACTCTAGTTTGACCTTATCTAAGCTAAATCTTAGTTACAAAGTCTTCTTTGGTCTTATCTCGGACTCATTGTTGTTCGCCTAGGTCGGCTTGATGGATCTTGTTGATTCTCCAACCGAAAGTTGTTCGCCTCTTGAGGTTGTACTTGGGAAGTTGTTCGCCTTATGCCTTTGTTTAGCTTGACTTTGGGATCTTTGTCCTTTGTTCACTTGTACACACCTCCTTGGCTATTTGTTGTATCATATTCTGACCAAGTTGTTCTTCATGGATGACTCCACAGTTGGCTCATTCTTGGTCCCGGGCCTTAATACCTGTTCGCCCATTAGTTGTTCGTCGGGAGAGTTGTTCGTCACTTCATACACCTCCCAGGTTGGTTAATGCGCCCAAATAGTGATTTTTTTTGTTTTAGACTTCAGTAATTGTTCGCTCCATATTTAGATGATGTTCGCCTATCAACAATTGCCCCCTATCCTGACTAGATGTTGCATCAGACGAGTAATTTTGCGGCGAGCAACTGTAGTTAGGATATCGTCTTGGCCAAGATTTGGACGAACAGCATCTCTGTGACGAGCAATGTTGGAATAACCGTTTCGTCTTCCCATGATCTGGAGAGATCACGAAGATGACGCCAGCGCAATGATTGCGCGCCGCTCACGCGCGAGCAGCCCCAAGGCGACGCGCCCCTATAATTGTTTATAGGTCCTTCATCTTCTAGTTTAGCTCGGAATTTACCCCGCCTTCTTCCAGTTGAGCCCCAGAACTTTCGGAAAATTACGCCTGGGACCCCGTTTTTGCTTGGGGTATAAATAGTGGGAAAACTGAAATTTTTCCCACTTTTCCCCCTCTTGCAACAGTGCTCCGGCGAATCCTTCCTTCCTCCGGCGATTCCAAGCTTCTCCGGCATCTATTCTTCCGGTGTTTGGCCTCCAATCTTTGAAACAAGGTAGTTATCCTCTTATTTCTTTTCTTTTCTTTACTTTTTCTCTCGAAAACGCCATCGCCGCCGTGTGGGTTAGAGCGCCATCGTCTTCTCCGGGACAACGCCGCCGTCTGCAACTCTTTCTACCGCCGCCTGGAATTTTCTTCCTCTTCTATGTCTTCGCACTCGAGCAATAAGACTGAGGAGACCTTAGACCCACTCTTTCCAGTCGCGATCCCCGTCGATCAACCTCCCTTCGAGATTTCCTCGGCGTCGGATCTTCACGTGGATTCTGTGGTTCGCTCTGTGGAGGACACCGGTGTGGGCCCATCTGGGAGAGAACTAACGGTTGTGGCGAACAAAAATCGGGACGAAAATTCTTCGTCTTCTGCCGAATCTGAAGATCCAGATCTCAACGAGCTCACTCGTGAATTTTTGGAGGGTATCAATTTTCCATCCCCAAGGATGCGGGAAAGTGAGATCCCGGCTGGGGTTGCTCGCCTATTCGAATGGCGAGCATATGCTGAAAGGTATGCGAACAGCTTTCCTCGTCCACAAAGACAAATAATGGACAAGGTGAAGACTGATTACCAGGCGAGCAAGATCAAGAGTGTTGTTCGCGAAGATGAACTGGACTCCATCCGGAAAGACTATAAGATCCCATATGATATCTACATGTGGGCTCCTCGGAGAAAGGAAAGAGCTGATCGCCCACCTCCCGGATGCACGGCGATCAACATCCACACCTTGATTGCTGGGTTGAAGTTACCTCTTCCACCTGTTGTTGGTCGATTCCTGGAGGCGACCAACTTGGCCATCACCCAAATTACTCCAATTGGGTGGATGAACCTTTTGGGCTCCATGTGCCTGTTCGCTTTGGAGGGGTACGTTGATCGGATCACTGCGGAAGAGATCAACTACCTGATGACAATCACAAGTTGCCCCCGAGGAGAAGATGGCTATCACTACCTCAAGGCCAGGACTGGGTTGAAAATGGTGGAAGAGGTGCCGAACAAGATTCGTGATTGGAAACAGCACTTCTTCTGGATTGGGGGTGACTGGCGAGCATCTTCTGGTCCACACGGCGGCCCTGGACGAATAAATTCTCCAGCAGCCTATGGAAAACTGAAACGTAAGTTCAATTCTTGCTCGCCTTTGGACAGTTGTTCTAATTTAACTTTTTTTGTTTGTTCGCAGGCCCTCGTCTACCCAAGTGGGATTCGAAAGAAGAGGAGTTGAACCCCGAGTTCCTGTTTACTTCGTGCTTGGTCGGCCTCCGCAATAAAGCAGATAGAACTATAGACTATCTCTGCCGATCAAGGTGTCAAAAAGCTGCTCGCCTTTTGACTTACCCACATCATTTGGAGGCTCAAGCTGAGGTGCCCCCTGGTATGGAAATTCCTAACTCCCTGCTCAAGTTTTGTTCGTCGTTAACATTTTTAACTTGCTCGTCTAATTTTAACTTCCTAACTCGCCTTTTTTTTTTTTTTTTTAGCCGAGCAAGTAACAGTCGCCGTTCCCCCAAGCTACGCTCTTCTTGAACAGAGGGTCCTTGAAATGGGGCCACCAAGAGGGAAGAAAAGGAGAGGGGACCCTCCACAAGCCGTGCTCGCCATGTCGAACAGGCCTGAGGGGGCTAAAGTTCCAAGACCGGCTGCCCCCCCAGTTCAGATTCGGTCTCCTCCCGTCTCCCCACCTCGTGGTGGCAAGCGCCTTAAGAAGGCTGATGGGACCCCACTGGCCGGAGACGTCCCCGGCAAGGGGAAAGAAAAGGTGGGCGAAAGCCATGCTCGCCACGAAGAGGATGCTATAAGGCGTTCTGGGGAGCCCACGGAAAGGTCGGGGAAGGCGAGCAAAGATGTAGGCTCGCTCCGTGGCCCAGAAGATCTTACGTTCCTTGGATGGGACGATCGGAAGTTTGCCGAGTAAGTATCTATCCTCTCTTGCCGAACAACTTTCATCCATTTTTTTTATTTTTCTAAGTATCAATTGCTTTTTTGTTTGCAGATACCGTGCCGATGATTATCCCGGCCGAGCAAGTGTTGTACATCAGTACGCTTGCTCGAAGACTCCTGTAAACATAAGGGAGATTCCTGGCGAACATGTTCGCAAGGCGACGGAGTTGGTCGCCCGGGCCTGGACGCGTCCCCTGGACAAGGCCATCCTTCAGCAGGGGCAGATGGACAATCTCCATCTCTCGATGATGCTCGTCGCCAACGGCCTCGCCACTGCCCAAAGGGCAATCGCCCAAGTTGCCGAGCAGGAAGAGTCTGCTCGCCACTATGCTAGTACAGCTCGGCAACTCTCTGAAGAAAAAGATGGCCTGGTGAGCCAATATGAGGCCAAGATTGCTCGCCTTAACAACCAGATCAATGTTTACATTGATGCTGAGCACAAGCGCCTTGAAGAGATTCAGGCCATGTCCAAAGAGCTGAAGGATAAGGAGAATTTGCTCGGTGAGGGGGAGAAGAGATTGACTTCGGCCGAACAAAGAATTGCTGAGCTTGAGGCGGAGAATGCTCGTCTCCGGGAAGCAGAAGCCAACCTCTTTACCCGTGAGCAACTTGAAGAGGAGGTTCAAACTCGCACCGGCCCCATCTCCAACCTTGGATATATTTGTGCCTACGCGGACAGCATCCGTACGGCTGATGCCTATGACTACAAGGAGATGGTGGAGGAGATGGCTAAGGATTTGAATGAGTTCCTCGAGAACTATCCTCCGCCGAACAACGTCAAAATCCAATTGGCGGATTTGGCTGTGCTGGGGGTTAAACTGGATAAACTCGACCCCAGCATCACCATCACTCATCCTCTACCAATTGTTGATGATGGCGAGCAAGAAGATGAACCGGCTGCCGCGGACGAGCAAAGTGCTAAAGAAGCGGAGGATAAGGCGGCTGAAGACCTTGCTCGGGATATGATTGTCGACCCCTCTGCCGAGCAACCTCAAGATCCTCCTCCCGCCGAACAGCAGTAGTTTTTAGGACTTAGCTTTTTTCTTTTCTTCTTTTGTAGTAGTTGCTCGCTCCTTTTTTGTAGTACTTGTAATGGCTGCTTCCAGCTTGTACTATTTTTGGGGCTTAATGCCTTTCTTTAATGGAAAATGTCTTTCTCATGTTCGCTCATTTTCTTATATATGTCAATTGCCTTTACATTTCTGTCAATGCTTTTACAATTATGACATATAGTATTGGGCTTTTGTTCGAATTGAACATTGCCTTTAGTGGAATCAGGGTTTAGCCTTAGGTTCTGTTCATTTTAAAAAACAAACAACCTTTAAGTGGCTTTGGTCCTTAGGTTCTGTTCATTTGTAAAACGAACAACCTTTGAATGGACTTGTACCTCGAGCTTTTGGATTTTTCCTCTCTTGGCGAACAACTATTATATTTACATTGCAAAATAATTACAAGTGTTATAAGACTGTCAATCACTATCATATACAATCTGACGAACAACTTTAAACACAAACTAAAACTTGCTCGCTTATAATATTTTGCCGAGCAACTCTATCTATAAAATCAAAAGCACTAGCACCAGACTATTCAACGTGCCGAGCAACTTTTGAATCTATACTTAAGAAAATTTTAAAAAATTAGGCAAGTTTTTAGCTGCCTTCTTAGCCTTCCTTCAACTCATACGCATCCCTTGCCCCCCAAGACATTTGTTCGCCCAACTTTATTGATAGTACTTCTTTAGATGCACAGCATTCCAGGAGTATTGGGCCAGCTTGCCTTCCATGTCTTCAATATCGTACACGCCATTGACGTATTTTTCTGTTATACGATACGGGCCCTCCCAAGTTGGTCCCAATACGCCTGGAGGTTGGGCGAGCAACTTTCTTAGAACCAAATCTCCAACTCTGAATTCCCTAACTTTTACATGGGAATTATAGTAACGTTCTGCTCGCTGCTTGTATGTGGCATTCTTTAGCTCGGCATTCAATCTTTTTTCTTCGAGCAAATCCAATTCAGCATTTAGAGCAGAGTTGTTCGCCTGTTCATCAAAGTTGGTCGTCCTGAATGTAGTGGCCTCTAACTCAATTGGTATTACAGCCTCTGTTCCGAAAGCCATTGCAAAGGGTGTTTCTCCGGTGCTCGACCTGGGAGAAACTCTGTATGCCCATAAGACTTCCGGAAGTTCTGTAGACCAACTGCTTTTACTCTCCGCCAGTCGCACTTTTAATGTATGCTTTATGATTTTATTTACGGCTTCAACTTGTCCATTCGACTGGGGGTGATAAGGTGTGGAGTAATGTTTCTTGATCCCCCACTTCGTACAGAATTCTCTCAACTCTTGTCCATCAAACTGTGGACCATTGTCTGTCACAATTGCCTGTGGAACTCCGAAACGACAGACAATGTTCTTCCAAATAAAGTTGATCATCTTCTGCTGTGTTATATTCACCATAGCCTCTGCTTCCGCCCACTTTGTGTAATAATCGACTGCCACGACGGCGAATCGAACATTTCCAACTCCAGCCGGGAAAGGACCAATGATGTCCATCCCCCATCTTGCAAAAGGCCATGGGCTGTATACTGACACAAGTTCCTGAGCCGGGGTATGGATGCCTGGGGCAAAAATCTGACATTGATGGCAAGTTTTGGCTTTTTTGATTGCATCCTGACGTAAAGTCGGCCAATAATAGCCTTGTCTGATTGTCTTGTATGCCAAAGCTTGCCCCCCAGTATGATTTCCACATACTCCAGCATGTATCTCTTCAAGTACTGCTTGCCCTTGCCCCCTAGGCAAACACTTGAGAAGTGGGATTGATATTCCCCTTTTGTAGAGCTGTTCGCCCACCAGAGTATATCTGGCGGCTCGCTTTATTAGCTTGGCAGCTTCAAAAGGGTTGTTTGGTTTTTTCCCATTTTTCAAGTATTTGACTATACTTGTTCTCCAGTCTTCTTCTTCACTGGTTTGATCGTCGAGTTGATTGACATTATAACTTACTGTTGATGGATCTTTCATCTTTGTAACTATAATATCTGCCAACTCTATGGGGCCTTCACTTGTTGCTAGTCGGGCAAGTGCGTCTGCTTGAGTGTTGCTCGTCCTTGGAATTTGCTGTATGAAGACTTGCTGCAACATGGACATCAGGTGAGCAACAATCCGTTGATACTCGATCATGTGATCATCTTTTGCTTCGTATTCACCTCGGACTTGGTTCACGATCAATTGTGAATCGCCAAATATTTGCAAGCGTCTGACACCAACTGCGAGGGATAGGTGGAGACCAGCGATAAGAGCTTCATACTCAGCTTCGTTGTTGGTTGCCATGAAACCAAATCTGATTGCCGAGGTGAATACTTGTCTGTTTGGACTTATTAATACTACTCCTGCCCCCGAGGCTATGTTGGTTGATGATCCGTCTACATAGAGATGCCAAGGGTGATCAAGTACTCTCGTCGGATCTGGTGGGAAAGTTAGTTCGACTATAAAGTCGGCTAATGCTTGCCCTTTGATCGCTGTTCGAGGAGCATAGGTCACCCCGAATTGGCTAATCTCCAGTGACCATCTTAAGAGACGACCTGCAGTGTCGGGGCGATGGAGAATTTGCCTGAGCGGGAAAGTTGTTAGAACTTCGACTTGATGGTCAAAGAAGTATGGTCGTAACTTTCTCACGCTCATAACCAAAGCATACGCCAGCTTTTCGGTTGGGGCATATTTGATCTCTGCTTCGTGCAAAGCTTGGCTGACGTAATAGATTGGTTGATGGAACTTGCCGTCCTCCCGCACCAAAACAGAACTGATGGCAACTTCTGATGCGGCTAAGTATAGAAAGAGCTTTTCTCCTGGGATTGGTTTTGATAGGATTTTGACATCTCCCAGGTAGTCTTTAAGTTGATCGAAAGCCGCTTGGCAGTTGTTAGTCCATGCAAACTTCCCTTTTTGACGGCCTCGAAGAATGGACGGCACTTGTCCCCCGACCTGGATATGAACCGGTTCAACGCTGCTAGGCACCCGGTGAGTCTTTGCACTTCTTTCACTGAACGTGGTGGCTGCATATCCAGGATGGCTTTAACTTTTGAAGGGTTGGCCTCAATTCCCCGCTGGCTAACAAGATGACCCAAGAATTTCCCTGAATGGACTCCAAAGCTACTTTTCTTTGGATTCAACTTCATGTTATAGTGTCGAAGAATTTCGAACACTTGAGTCAGATGTTGAAGATGGTCTTCCTTCTTGGGACTTTTGACCACGATATCGTCTACATAGACTTCAACCGTGTCTCCAATTTGTTGATCAAACATCTTGTTCACCAGTCTTTGATATGTTGCTCCAGCATTTATGAGGCCAAATGGCATTCTCTTCCAGCACAGCAAGTTTTTGTTAGTATAAAAAGCTGTGCTTTCTTGATCGTCAGGATGCATTGGGATTTGATGATACCCTGCAAAAGCATCCATGAATGTTAGCATTTCGTGACCTGCAGTGCTGTCCACCAATTGATCGATGTGCGGGAGAGGAAAGTTGTCCTTCGGGCATGCTGCATTCAGATCTGTAAAGTCTATGCATAGCCTCCAGGTCCCGTTTGGTTTCCTCACGAGTACTGGGTTTGCTACCCATTGTGGACAGAGTGCTTGTCGAATGAGATCATTGTCTAGCAACTTTTTAACTTCTTCATTCAACGCTTGATATTTGTCTGGGCCGTACTTCCTTCGCTTTTGATGGACGGGCTTTTTTGCTTGATTTATGTTCAGCTTATGACAAGCATGTTTCGGGTCTATCCCCACCATATCTGCATGAGACCAAGCGAAGACATCTAGATTCTTGGTGAGGAACTCTTTCATTCGGGATCTGTAAGGCTCTGGGAGCTCAGATCCTATGAATAATTCAAGATCCTCGTTGTTGGGATTAACTTTGAACGCCTCCAGCTCTTCGACTGGAGTTGCTCGTCGTTTTTGTCCCTTCCAACGGGGATCAAGTATGGGTTCCTCAGGGTTGGAATCATTTTCGATGTCCATTGGCTCTGCCCCCAGGCGGGGTTCAAGATCATCAGTTGGCTCCGTCCCATTGTTGTTCGTTTGTACTTGGCCCTCCAAGTCTTCTACTGAAGGTTGTTCGTCATCACCCCCTCGTTGTTCGTCAGATGGATACTCCTCCCGGGTGGTAACGAGTTGTTCGTCCAACACTTGCTCGTTCAAGTGCTGTTCGTCCGCATCCATGTGGTCGTCTATGTCCATCATATTGTTTAGTATTGATGGTTCGTCGATGGGATAACTTGTTGCTTCCATCATGGATATTTGTACAAATTTTGCTCGTAGCTGTTGAACGCATTCTCGTGCTCTCCGTTGGTCTCCCTTAATTGTGCCTGTTCCACTGGCTGTTGGAAATTTCAAACAATAGTGGTAAGTGGAACACGCAGCTTTAAATTCATTAAGAAAAGGTCGGCCAAGAAACCCGTTATAGGTCGACTCCTGGTCTACAACCAAGAAATCTACCATTCTTGTTATATTTCTTTCGGGTTCATTGGCCGTTACAAGTTGTACAGCTAATGTTACAATTCCCAACGGCGTTGTCACAGCATTTCCGAAGCCTACAATTCTATGTGTTGTATTCCGAACATAACCCGAATAATCTCCCAGATTATCGAGGGTCTTCTTGAATAAGATGTTCGTGTAGGCTCCGGTGTCCACCAACAGTCTGTGGACTCTGGTCCCCATAATCTTGGCACAGATTACGAGCGAATCATTGTGCGGAGTTAAGACGCCTTCAAGGTCTTTTTCGGTGAAAGTTAATTCTGCCGTTTGCATGATAGACGGCTTAACTCCCATCTCTTGTACTTGGCCAATCGCTCGTAGCTCCGCTTTCCTCTTCCGGTTAGAGTCAGGTGGTTGTCCATCAAAACACCCTCCTGCGGGACCTGCGGGTTCCATCATGAACAGGTCTTCTAAAGGTTGAGCTGGCATACTGGGGACTGGTCGCCCGGGTTTGTTGTTTCTCTGAGGTTGACCATCCTCTTCGTCTTCTGAGTTGTTTTCCCGAGCTCTTTTCCCAGGTTGCCTTTTAACGAAATCGGAGAGCTTTCCCTCCTCATAAAATCGCCAGAGTTGTTTGAGCAAATCTCTACACTCACTTGTAAAATGCCCCACACTTTGATGGTAGGCACAATACTTGTTCGGGTTGAGTTTGCCAGTATCCTGGCGGATTTTACGTGGTGGGGAGAGCAACTCTTTCTCCTTTACGCTCTCATACACAGTATCAACTGATACTGTCAATACTTGGTTCAATTTTTCCTTCAAATCCGATCCTTCAGTGAATGCTTTCATGTTTTTCGGGACCCTGTAGCTTGTCCCGACGGGCTTTTTGTTATTCTCCTTAGGATCAGCTTTGTTCTCCCCTAAATTTGTTTGTAGGGCCTCGTGCATGGAAACGAAAATGCCAGCTTGGTTTCTGAACTCGGCATAAGTCTTTGGGCACTTCAGACGTACCTCTTTCCATAACTTCGACCCTTTTTTCAATCCGGCCATCACAGCGACGATCTTTGTATCTTCGCTCACCGGTTCTCCTTCTAGCAAAACTTTATCGAATCTTTCCATAAACGCCCGGTCAGTTTCATCATCATTTTGCCTCAAATCTGATAGCCGGTGTTTTTGGGAAAGATACGACCCCGCCGTTGAAAAGTGAGAAAGAAATTCTCGACTTAGCTGGACGAACGAGTGGATTGATGCCGGCGGCATTGATGAGAACCACTTGTGAACCCGATCGCCCAATGTTAACGGGAAATTCCAGCATTGGGTGGCATCGCTGGCCCCCACGGAGACCATGTAGTCCGTATACTTCGTTAAGTGGACCCGGGGGTCGGCGATGCCTTCATATTGAATGCTAGCCGGAAATTGAATCTTTTTCTGTATCGGGGCCTTCAAAATGTGAGCTGCCAAAGGTGAGGATGGCATGCTGGTCGTTCCTATCCCCCTCTGTTGGTCTAGTTACCCCTGCATGTTCTCCACAGCCCTCCTTAGGCTTGATAATTCATCAAGAGGTGCCCCCGAACTTGGAGGCTGTTCGGCGAGCAAATGCATTAACCTTTCTGCTCGTCGCAGTCCCTCGCTTGGAGTGGGCACTTCCTGGGCTTGCCTCCTAATGTTGTTCGCCGCATTCGGCCCTAGGCGCCTGAAGGCTGACTGGGAGAGTCTTTCATGGACTGATGGGCGAGGCTGTTCAAAAGTTGCTCGCCCATCTTCTGCTCCCCGGCGAGCAGCTTCCCGTTGGGGTTGGCTAAGCCTGTCTTGGGCACTGGAACGTGTTGTTCCATGGCTAGACATAGTTGTTCGTCCGCGACCAAACTCAGCCTGTACTTCTCTTTGGTCGACCACCTTGGCCTTTCCCTTATTTCGTCTGACTTGGGCACTATCAACCTCTCGCTGTTCGCCCCTGGTAGTCCTGGGCCTAACAACCTCTAGGGACTTGTCCCTTGGCCTTGCTTGTGTTGGCCTGACCTGCTCTTGTTGTCTCTGGAGGGCCTGGAGAACAGCTATGGTTTTAGCCAACTCGTTGGGGTTGTTCGCCAAAGCCTCCATCTCAGGGGGGAGGTTATGTGTTATGGCTGTATGCTGTGACCTGTTCGCATGTCTCGGGTCACGGTCCTGGTGGTCGGCCGACGTGGCTCGGGTCTGAGATGCTTTTTTCGACAAACGTGATCCTTGGGTCTCTTTAGATTGAGGCATTTCAATTTAATTTATTTCTTAATTTTAAAATTGAAGAACACCAAGAACACTTTTGTTTGTATCTTCAAATATTTCTTGAGATTTTCTATGAATCTTCAAGTTTTCAACTTGAAGTTCTTGAGTAATCACACTAAACCGAAGGTTCGAACCCTCCTTCTAGCGCCAAATTGTTGGTGAACGAATCTAATAGTAAGGATTAGTGGCTGTTTTAATGTTTTTACGTCACCAATCAATAACGTGTGATTGATTACCACCGTAAATGGTAAATCGGGGTATGAATTTATCGAATTGGTAAATTCGGTAGTCGAAATTGGACTTATTTCGTGTATGTGTGAGTTTGGGTTTGTTTGTGTGTATTTTTTGTCTGAAATTCGAAAATTATATAGATAAGCTGGAGAACAACTATTTATAGAGGCTAGCAAGCATGAGGTGCTACTGACTCTTGGCCTCCCTAGCTTGCATGCCTGACATGTGTCCTTTGACCTTAGTTTGACCTTATCTAAGCTGAATCTTAGTTTCAAAGTCTTCTTTTGGGCCTTATCTCAGACTCATTGTTGTTCGCCTATGTCGGTTTGAATGATCTTGATGACCCTTCAACTGAAAGTTGTTCGCCTCTTGAGGGTGTACTTTGGAAGTTGTTCGCCTTATGGCTTTAGGATCTTTGTCCTTTGTTCACTTGTACACACTTCTTTGGCTGTTTGTTATATCATAGTTTGACCAAGTTGTTCGTCATTGATGACTCCACAGTTGGCTCGTTCTTGGTCTCGGGCCTAAATACCTGTTCGCCCATTAGTTGTTCGTCGGGGAGTTGTTCGTCACTTTATACACCTCTAAAATTGGTAGATGCACCCCAACTTGATTTTCTTTGTTGATTACCCTTGATTTGAGGTTGGTTCTTCATAATCCTTGATGTAGCTTTAATCCTTGTTCGTCATTTATTGACTTATGTTCGCCTATCAACAATACTATAATATAATTTATAATACTATAATTTAAATATATTATACTACACTAGTTTATAAATTTACCTTAATCATTATATTTATACTACCGTTTTTTTTTCGTTTTACCACTAATTAAAAAGAGAGTGGCTGTCTTTTTTTTTTTCCCTTTTCTTATTGTTATATGTTTTCCATTTCAAATCATATGGACCTATACTATGTTTTATGTTTCAATTTTTTTTTAAATAAATAAAAAAATACATTGGTTTTATTTAGATATTACATTTCCATCTAGGTAGAACACAAATACACATGTTCAATTTTTCATACTTTTTTAATAATTTTAGTGTAACGATTGGAAAAATCTTAATTAGGAAAAAAAAATCACCTTACTTAGTATTCAACTTACTTGTTATATGTCTACAATTTTCCTTCACCGATGAACCTATATGAAGGATTATATTTCAATATTTGTTTAAATTATTCCCAAAATACATTAGGTGTGATTAAATAATAGATTTGCATCTAGGTAGAACACAAATATATTCGTTGAAGATATTTCCGTATTAAGACAATTTTGTGTCTACTTTTTTTTAAAAAAAAAATTCTAATTTCCAGTAAAAAAACTTTAAAAAAAAATGTATTATGTGTCTAGTTAACTACATCATATATTAATAAGAATCAAAACTCAATTTTTTATTATGATCATAAAACTCACATTCATAAAACTTTCTTATAATTATATAATTTGTCACTCAAATCTGTACTATTTAATTTTGTAGAGTAACTCTCAAATACTATATTCATAATCTGGACCTTATTATTCAAAAATTTAATATTATACTTATTCCACCTATTGTCGTAATTTAAGACTAAATATTTACAATTTATATAATTATATCAAATTTAAAAAGATTAATCTTATTTTATAATTAAAATAAATAGGTCATACTATAATATAATTTATAATACTATAATTTGAATATACTATACTATTCTAGTATATAAATTTACCTTAATCATTATATTTATACTCCCGTTTTTATCGTTTTACCACCAATTAAAAAATAAGTTTTGATTGTCTTTTTTTCCTTTCCTTTTCTTATTGTTATATGTTTTCTATCTCAAAACATATGGACTTATACTATGTTTTATGTTTCAATTTATTATTTTAAATAATTCCCAAAATACATTGGTTTTATTTAGATATTACATTTCCATCTAGGTAGAACACAAATACACAGGTTCTATTTTTCATTATTTTTTAATAATTTTAGTCTAAGGATTGAAAAAATCCTAATTATGAAAAAATAATTCACCTTACTTAGTATTCCACTTACTTGTTATTTGTCTACAATTTCCTTCAACGATGAACCTATATGACGTTTTATATTTCAATATTTGTTTAAATTATTCCCAAAATACATTAGGTTTACTTAGATAATAGATTTGCATCTAGGTAGAACACAAATATATTCGGTGAAGATATTTCCGTATTAAGACAATTTTGGGACTACTTTTTTTTTTTTTTTTTAAATTCCAATTTTCAGTAAAAAACATAAAAAAACTAGGTGTTTAGTTAACTATATCATATATTAATAAGAATCCAAACTTTCTTATAATTATATAATTTGTCACTCAAATCTGGACTATTTAATTTTGGACCTTATTATTCAGCAATTTAATATTATACTTATTCCACCTATTGTCGTAATTTAAGTCGAAATATTTATAATTTCTATAATTTTAGCAAATTTGAAAAGATTAAACTTATTTTATAATCAAAATAAACAGGTCATACTATAATATAATTTATAATACTATAATTTAGATATATTATACTACACTGGTTTATAAATTAACCTTAATCATTATATTTATACTACCGTTTTTATCGTTTTACCACTAATTAAAAAGAGAGTGGCTGTCTTTTTTTTCCCTTTTCTTATTATTATATGTTTTCCATTTCAAAACATATGGACCTATACTATGTTTTATGTTTCAATTTTTTTTTAGTTAAATAATTCCCAAAATACCTTATTTTTATTTAGATATTACATTTCCATCTAGGTAGAACACAAATACACAGGTTCTAATCATCATAATTAGTGGTAATAATTTTAGTCTAACGATTGAAAAAATCTTAATTATGAAAAAAAAAACCACCTTACTTAGTATTCCACTTACTTGTTATATGTCTACAATTTCCTTCAACGATGAACCTATATGAATTTTTTTTTCAATATTTGTTTAAATTATTCCCAAAATACATTAGGTTTACTCTAGATAATAGATTTGCATCTAGGTAGAACACAAATATATTCATCGTTGAAGATATTTCCGTATTAAGACAATTTTGGGTCTCCTTTTATTTTTTTTTTAAAATTCAAATTTTCAGTAAAAAACTTAAAAAAACTAGGTGTTTAGTTAACTACATCATATATTAATAAGAAACCAAACTTTCTTATAATTATATAATTTGTCACTCAAATCTGGACTATTTAATTTTTGGACCTTCTTATTCAGCAATTTAATATTATACTTATTCCACCTATTGTTGTAATATTAGACGAAATATTTACAACTTCTATAATTATATCAATTTTGAAAAGGTTAAACTTATTTTATAATCAAAATAAACAGGTCATACTATAATACAATTTATAATACTATAATTTAAATATATTATACTACACTAGTTTATAATTTTACCTTAATCATTATATTTATACTACCGTTTTTTTTCGTTTTACCACTAATTAAAAAAAGAGTGGCTGTCTTTTTTTTTTTTTCCCTTTTCTTATTGTTATATGTTTTCCATTTCAAATCATATGGACCTATACTATGTTTTATTTTTCAATTTTTTTTTAAATAAATAAAAAAATACATTGGTTTTATTTAGATATTACATTTCCATCTAGGTAGAACACAAATACACAGGTTCTATTTTTCATACTTTTTTAATAATTTTAGTCTAAGGATTGGAAAAATCCTAATTATGAAAAAATAATTCACCTTACTTGTTATATGTCTACAATTTCCTTCAACGATGAACCTATATGAAGTTTTATATTTCAATATTTGTTTAAATTATTCCCAAAATACATTAGAATACAATTTAGATAATACATTAGGTCTATTATATAACGGCTCTAAATTGACTATATTATAAATAGGCATATTACATTCTAACCAAATTTTCCACTGCATAAGAGGTCAATTTATACTCCCGTTTTTACTTCAAATAATTATACAAAAAACTATAAGTACTTCTTAAATACATGATATACTTTAGGGAATACTTTAGTCATCTAAAATGCAATGTGTTTTACTTTGACAATATGGGTATAATTAATACTGTTAGAATCAAAGGTGTTTTCTACCTTTTTACGTGCATAGCAAAATTTAATATGTTCTTAAAAAAAATTGATTTAAACTCACATTCATAAAACTCTTATAATTATATATTTTCTAATTCAAATGTTTCATTTTTCCTTAATATTACTATAATATATTTAGCAAGAATTGATATATTACTTTTTCTTTATTTATTCTCAATATAGTATTCTGACGTTACTCTCCAATTAATCAAAATCTAAACGGGATTATTATAACATTTTTATATAATTATATCAAAGGTGAAAAGTAGAAATCTGTTTTGAGGATCAACATAAATAGGTCATACTATAACATAATTTATACTACTAAACTGTGGACTAATGATTATACTATTATACTTATTAAATGTATCTTTCTAAATTCTAATTTAAGCAACAGATTTCTAAATTCTAATTTAAGCAACAGATTTCTAAATGTATCTTTCTAAATTCTAATTTATACTACTAAAGTTAATCTCAATATTTACAATTTATATAATTATATCAAATTTAAAAAGATTAATCTTATTTTATAATTAAAATAAATAGGTCATACTATAATATAATTTATAATACTATAATTTGAATATACTATACTATTCTAGTATATAAATTTACCTTAATCATTATATTTATACTCCCGTTTTTATCGTTTTACCACCAATTAAAAAATAAGTTTTGATTGTCTTTTTTTCCTTTCCTTTTCTTATTGTTATATGTTTTCTATCTCAAAACATATGGACTTATACTATGTTTTATGTTTCAATTTATTTTTTTAAATAATTCCCAAAATACATTGGTTTTATTTAGATATTACATTTCCATCTAGGTAGAACACAAATACACAGGTTCTATTTTTCATAATTTTTTTAATAATTTTAGTCTAAGGATTGAAAAAATCCTAATTATGAAAAAATAATTCACCTTACTTAGTATTCCACTTACTTGTTATTTGTCTACAATTTCCTTCAACGATGAACCTATATGACGTTTTATATTTCAATATTTGTTTAAATTATTCCCAAAATACATTAGGTTTACTTAGATAATAGATTTGCATCTAGGTAGAACACAAATATATTCGGTGAAGATATTTCCGTATTAAGACAATTTTGGGACTACTTTTTTTTTTTTTTTAAATTCCAATTTTCAGTAAAAAAACATAAAAAAACTAGGTGTTTAGTTAACTATATCATATATTAATAAGAATCCAAACTTTCTTATAATTATATAATTTGTCACTCAAATCTGGACTATTTAATTTTGGACCTTATTATTCAGCAATTTAATATTATACTTATTCCACCTATTGTCGTAATTTAAGTCGAAATATTTATAATTTCTATAATTTTAGCAAATTTGAAAAGATTAAACTTATTTTATAATCAAAATAAACAGGTCATACTATAATATAATTTATAATACTATAATTTAGATATATTATACTACACTGGTTTATAAATTAACCTTAATCATTATATTTATACTACCGTTTTTATCGTTTTACCACTATTTAAAAAGAGAGTGGCTGTCTTTTTTTTCCCTTTTCTTATTATTATATGTTTTCCATTTCAAAACATATGGACCTATACTATGTTTTATGTTTCAATTTTTTTTTAGTTAAATAATTCCCAAAATACCTTATTTTTATTTAGATATTACATTTCCATCTAGGTAGAACACAAATACACAGGTTCTAATCATCATAATTAGTGGTAATAATTTTAGTCTAACGATTGAAAAAATCTTAATTATGAAAAAAAAAACCACCTTACTTAGTATTCCACTTACTAATTATTTTGGGAATAATTTAAACAAATATTGAAAAAAAAATTCATATAGGTTCATCGTTGAAGGAAATTGTATTAAATGTATCTTTCTAAATATAATTTTACTACTGTTTATTTCGCCTTACCAGAATGGTTTAGGGATTGACTAATTTCTGTATGATTATTTTTTCTCTTCCTATTGTTATAATTTTGAAATTTCAAAACATATGAACTTATACTATGTTTTAAGTTTCATTTTTTGCAATCTTGAAGATTTCCCAAAATAAGTAAAGTATATGTTCAAATTAGATGAACTTAGTATTCATAAAACTTACTATTCATAAAACTTTAGCAAATAATTATCTAAACTCCAAACTTCTTATGATTTGAGTGTAAAGTAATAATATGCCGAATTTGATTAGGGTTAATATAGTATAGTAATTAAAAATAAACTTTAATGGTTTTTTTTAGGTTATGTAATATAGGTTATACTTTTGTGTATAATTTAGTCATCTATGATTATGGGGTGATGTATTTTTTTAACAACAGTGGTATTCTTTAGTCATGTGAATCATAAGGTGATGTTAATACCTCTTATGCAGTGGAAAATTTACAGAAAAGCATACTCTATAAATTATAGACATATTTTTAAACCCTCTAAAGAATACTATAAAGTACACAAATGAGTTGATCCAACGATTTGCATGTAAAATATCAAGCCATCAATTGGGGAAATAAAATATAATGCAATCAAGTTTTATCTTTACCAATGTGATATGGTGCTATAATCTAGTTATTGACAACAAAGTAGTCCCAACTTGTTAATGAACAACAACAACAATTAAAGTTATCATATCAGCATCCATCAAATAAGAACTGCAACAATCATACTAATCAAACATTGTAACATTTACTGATTATAAGATGAACTTTATCAGTTGCTAAACACATAATAACTTACATTAGGAAAATTTTAACAGTAGCTAAATATATATTTAAACAATACGGATAGTACATAAAAGTCGGGAATAGACTACAGTGCACCCAGACCAAAATGAACCCCAGTTAGCTTTAGGATAGTTCCCAGTTTTTGAAACTTACATTGAGCAAACACCATAGGTAAGAGACCATTAAAATACTATTAAACACATTCAATCTGTTTAAACTCATTTCTTATCGATTATGAGTTTCCAAAGATTGAAAGCAAAACAGGGAAATTTTACATATACTACCCATATATTACAATGCCCCACTTAATCTAATATACGACCCATTAATCTAATACACGCCTAGGATCCATTACGCTGTGAACATATGGAAGAACCGTGCAATATTCCTCATGTTCCCCTGGCTCCAAAACAGTTTCATAAGTCCTCAATTCTGAATTATAAACCACGAGTATACCTAGCGGTTCAATACGACACAAAATACACTTGTTTTCCGGCTTCAACAAACGAAGGGGTTGAATGCATAAAACACGACCACCCTCAGGAATCACCCAACCCGCTGGAAAACGAAACCTTATCCAAGATTGGCTGTCATTGTAAGTCTCCAAAATCCACAATTCAAATTCTTCAAAACTAAACGTCAAGCTTGAATACACAACAAGTCTATCATTATCTAGTGCACCAATATCCCCATAGCTTGGTATTCGCTCAATTCCAAAAGGCAGGTTTATAAAGCCATATTCTTCAGTTGTCAAGCAAAAGCTACATATACCATAAGTTTCAAGAGAACGAGTTACCTGCCAATGAAGGTGACCCGCAACATACACACCTGGAGAACTTATTGGGTAGTCGTAGGGGAAGTCCCCAATCCTCCTCCACTCCATAGTTTGCAGCTCCAAAACCTTAACCTCTGAAGAAAATGAAGTGGTGTTGAAATGAGCAATTCTAATTATTTTGTAACCCTCAGTTACTTCATCATACCCCATTCCAAATATAATTGTAGCCTGGTTGCAATTTTCTGGAAATTCAATTTCTGTTGAAGTAATGTGCTTTACAACTGATGTAACTGGGTTTTTAATCCAGAAATCATCATAAACATTGCACATTACAACAAATCCATCACAACTAGCAACTGCATCTTCAAGTTCATCATCTTCTCCGATCAACCTCTGATTTTGACCATTCGCCTCTTCAGGAAGGATGTAGTTCAAAGGATAAAACCCATATTGAGCCTGGATTACAAAACCAATTGAGTTTTGCATTTCCATTTGAGGAAGGTGTAGTTTCTTCCCGAAGTATTTGCTTGAAATTGCAGACTCCCAAGCCTGATTAACCATTTTAAATCGCATTAATGGTTTGACTTGCATCCTCGCTAAAATTTCTAACATCACTTCATCGGGAAAAACACTTCCTCCAAGAGTTGGAGAAGGTTCCACAAATGGCCGCTGCATTTTCTGAATGAGAAGAACAATTTCGGAAATTATGATTTTGGTGAAAAAGGGTTTCTATAATTTGGAATTGCTCGAACTGTGAATAGTTTTCTGATTAGAGGGCACACATATATATAAGCCACTCTAATGTCTATTCGTTGCAGAGAGTTGCGTCCCTTCATATCGACTTTTTGGAGATTGTACTTACTTCTTCATCTTTATAGATATACTCAGACAATCTTTTTGAACTCTACCTCTAATAGGGGAACTGTCAATTGGTTTCTTTCGTTGTAGTATTTTTTTGAGATGTGACTTATAATGTTTACGAAATCTAATAGTAAAAAATATTAACAATTAAGCAGGCAAATCTTATTAGACTATTGACCAAAAATCCTCTGTATCTTCATTGGAAACATTCATAGATTTAAATTAGATTGCAACGAGAATCCTACTGCCAAAATGATTGTACTTAACCGTAATTTCATGGTAATATTTATCTATTATAGTATAGTATTATTGAAATCCTTTAAAGTATTTTTTATAAACATCTAATTTTTTGCTAATATAATGCGTCTTCAAAAGCAATTTAACATTATTTAAAACACTTGTAGGAAGAAAATTTTAATTATTATTTAGAAGTATAATCTTTGCTAATTAAATCCCTTAAAAAATGAATTCGAGATTGTTTGTAGCTAAAAAATCTTGCCCCTAGTATTTTTATTAATGAACTGATAGTATAATTCATTCATTAGTGTCTGGAATTGTCTCTGGAATTCATATTTTCCAAGTTATAATCCTTTTGTAATATATATACCTAAGGATTTAAATTAATATACTATTTTTAGGTTATATAGTCAAATTTATTTACTAAGTAAAACAATAAATTAAGTTTCTTGTACATTTTGTGTATCATACACTCACTCAACAATTGTTACTATATACTTTGAAAAGTTGGTCTCAATTACACTTTAAAGTTAATCTCAATAACACTGGAAAGTTAACACTGAGAACCAATTTTTGCAATTTAAAGTATAATTTGGACTAGCTTTTTTATTGTATACAGTATCACCTATTGACTGAGTGCAACGTGCACTTAATGTATATCCTTTTAAGAATAGTAAGTTTAAATCTTTACTTACTACACAATTAAAAATAATAAAAACTTCCATTTTTTAACAAATTCATGTATTAAACAATAATCATTTAATAAACCATGCACTGAGAATTGGAAAAAGTTATAATTATTTGAATTTATTAAAATTTCATATTAATATATTAAATTATAGTAATTAACTTAGTGCCGAAGTTATTATTATTTTTATTGCAAAGACTATATTTGCTGTAATAAATCCTTGAGAAAAACGCCTAAAGCTTTGTTTAGTACACAATAAGTAAAACTTCCATTTTATCATTGTTTTTGCACATAATATCTCATATTAATTTCTTAAATTATAGTAATTACCTTAGTGTCGAATTTATAATTGTTTTCATTTAGTAAAAGTTCATTTTAAAATTTAATTTTGGTAAGTAACACTTATATTTTATTTAACCTCTATTATACTGCACTAAATTAAATTTTAAACACCTATAAAATAGAAATTTTATTTAATGTATATTATACTGCAATAAATTAAATTTTAAACACCTATAAAATAGAAATTTTATTTAATGTATATTATACTGCAATATATTCAATTTTAAACATCTATAAAATAGAAGTTTTATTATCCAAGAATAAAGTACTATTATTGATGTTATTAATATCATTTTACAAATATTATAACCACAGTTTATAAAGTTTTATTTTTGGAAATCTAATATATAATCCTTTTAATAGTATCATTATTTTGTTTTAAATGCACAAGATATCTAAAAATTTATTGTGTGTATTTCAATATATTTTACTTTATATTCAATTTTATAACACAATTGTTATAGTGTCATAGTAAATTTGTGAAATCAGTAAATTCAATAATAATCTCCAGTGCATCATAACAATTCTAAGTTTAGGTTGTCATTTTATTATATAAATCCAAATTTACAATATGTACCACCTAACAAATTGAAAGTAATATGTACCACTTAAAACAAAGTATTTGTATTACTAATTTAGTATAAACTAATATAGTTATAGTATAAAACAATTTTGAATTATATACCTTTACTTTAAACTTTTATACTATACCTTTTGTCGTTTTACCCAAGTATAAAAACCAATTTTCAGCATCGATTGGTATATAATATTCTTATATAGCATTATACCATATTATACCATATTACAGTTTCTTAAATGTTTTTAATTTAAATACGTGGTGGGAAAAACTCAATAAACTAAATCTCCTGTAGCTTTAGAAAAATTAAGAAATTAAATCTCCTATAGCTTTACCAAAAAAAATCTAGAACTTAAATCTCCTATCATCTAATTTCTCAATTAAATTGAAAGATTTTGTTAAAATTCAATTCAATTTACACCCGATAATTTTTACAATTCTATTTACCATATCTCAACAATTATGGACAATAATAGTTTCATCCCCACCTTATTCTTCATTACTACATTTTACCAAATTTCCTTAGATATTTAAACCCATAGCTTATTCTGTCCATTTAAGACCATTTCTATAATATAATTTGTGCTTAAGATAGCTTCATTTAATTGTAACCAACATTCAAGTCACTAAGTAACCAACATACCATCATGAATTTATTTTTTGTTTATTGAACTTAATAGTAACATTTCTACATCTTATACCTATTATACTTATACTTCAATATATTACTATAATTTACTTTATAGTAAGCTTTATATCCTAATTGTTTTAATGTTTCTTTTTTGAAAAAATTGTGTATTCAATAATAATTTCCAGTTCATCATCATAATTCTAACTTTAGGTCGTCTTTTTATTATATAACTCCAAATTTGTAATATGAACCACCTAACTAATTTAAAGTAATATGTGCCACCTCAAAGAAAGTATTTTTATTATGTAATTTGTATAAACAGCATTAGTTATAGTATAAAAAATTTTAATTCTAAAACTTTATGTTTAGATTTTATACTATACCTTTTATCTTTTTACCAAAAACTAAAAACCATTTTTTTCAGCTATAGGAGTTCTATTATTCTTATACAGAACAATAGAGGTTAAATAAAATAAAGTAAAATGTAGTAATGAAGAATAAGGTGGGGATGAAACTATTATTGTCCATAATTGTTGAGATAGGGTAAATAGAATTGTAAAAATTCTATTATTCTTATACATAACATTATACCTTATTATAGTTACTATAATGTTTTTAATATATAATACAATCTTTAAAAAAATCAAGAAATTTAAACTCCTATAGCTTTAGAAAAATTAAGAAGTAAATCTCCTACAGCTTTACTAAAAAAAAACAATTTTTTTGAATCTCCTATACATATAATGGGTCAATGAAATTGAAACATTGTGTTTAAATAAAATTCTATTAACACCAAATAATGTTTTTCAATTCTATTACGCACTTTATCTATAACAATTTTGAACAATATAATATTTGAAAAGACCACCTAGTGTCTTTATTCTTAAATTTTACCAAATAGTCATTAGCTATGCCTATTTGAATGATTGTTATAAATAAATTAACATTCAAGCTAAGTCGGCACAAATTATATTATACAATTGGTCTAAAATAGTACATTCTACATGTATTGAGATATTTAGTTTTCACAACTTATTACCAATATTTTTAAAACTTATGCCTATCATATTTATACTTCAAGATATTTCTCTAACTTACTTTATGTAAAAAAAATTACCCTACAAGGAGATTTTATATTGTCACTCAAAATTAGAGACTTTATCTTCATTACTCTCTTTTTTCAATTTGAACAATAATATATACTTATTCCCAACTATAATACATGAATTATTAAATTTTACCAATTTTAACCAACTAACAAATAAAAGTAATATGTACCTTACGAAGCAAAGTATTTTTATTTTTGAACTAGTATAAACTACTATATGCGTTGGTAAAATACAAAGATTCATATTATACATGGAGTATAAATAATATACTATACCTATTATCGTTTTACCAACGCATAAAATTAGGATTATGCATATCATAGAACACTTATAATAGGTATTGTACTTTATTTTAATAAGGTATGTAATGATGAAGTGTAATACGCATTTATATGTGGTTGTATAATATAGATATATATTAGATAGAAAGTATTTTTATTATATAATTTGTATAAACAACATTAGTTATAGTATAAAAAATTTTAATTCTAAAACTTTATGTTTAGATTTTATACTATACCTTTTATCTTTTTACCAAAAACTAAAAACCATTTTTTTCAGCTATAGGAGTTCTATTATTCTTATACAGAACAATAGAGGTTAAATAAAATAAAGTAAAATGTAGACATGAAGAATAAGGTGGGGATGAAACTATTATTGTCCATAATTGTTGAGATAGGGTAAATAGAATTGTAAAAATTCTATTATTCTTATACATAACATTATACCTTATTATAGTTACTATAATGTTTTTAATATATAATCCAATCTTTAAAAAAATCAAGAAATTTAAACTCCTATAGCTTTAGAAAAATTAAGAAGTAAATCTCCTACAGCTTTACTAAAAAAAAACAATTTTTTTGAATCTCCTATACATATAATTTGTCAATGAAATTGAAACATTGTGTTTAAATAAAATTCTATTATAATGTTTTTCAATTCTATTACGCACTTTATCTATAACAATTTTGAACAATATAATATTTGAAAAGACCACCTAGTGTCTTTATTCTTAAATTTTACCAAATAGTCATTAGCTATGCCTATTTGAATGATTGTTATAAATAAATTAACTTTCAAGCTAAGTAGGCACAAATTATATTATACAATTGGTCTAAAATAGTACATTCTACATGTATTGAGATATTTAGTTTTCTCAACTTATTACCAATATTTTTAAAACTTATGCCTATCATATTTATACTTCAAGATATTTCTCTAACTATACCTTTACCGACGCATATTTATGCCTATCATATTTATTATACCTTTACGTATTTATGCCTATCATATTTATACTTCAAATTATACCTTTACGTATAAATAATATACTATACCTATTATCGTTTTACCGACGCATAAAATTATATTATGCATATCATAAAACAATTATAATAGGTATGGTACTTTATTTTAATAAGGTATGTAATGATGAATTGTAATAAGCATTTATATGTGGTAGTATAATATAGATAGATATTAGAGAATATACCAACTATATACTGATCATTCAAATACTTGAAAAACACATATACCTCATATACTAATAAACCTGATTATTTTGTCCTGAATAGAATATTAATCCATAATAGTCATACCAATGTCCAGCCATATTATACATATGGGATTGTCTAAGTTGGATTTGACTTTATCATAAAATAAAACACCATTCATTACTAACTGGGTATCAATCATTTATTGCCTCCTGCGTAGCAATTTCCACACTAAGGGGATCCAAAAACCACTCAACCATCTTCTTCCTGTATTCTGCCACTTCACAAACAAACCACTCTTTCGATTCACTTTTACTTCCAGTTATCGCAATCTCCATATTGTAACAGACAGCCACTCCACAATCTAGTGTTCCACTAGCTTGTTCAATGCATTCCACAGGTATGGGCTTCTCTGAACACGTAGAGTTCAGTAACAAGTGATTCGGTCTAGTTTCTTGGAATATGTTTCTCAGTGCATTGTCAACGTACTCAACCTAAAACCAAGTTAAATTAGTATAAACAGCATAGTAAAATAGTATACAAAAAATACTTAAACTGATAAGCGTATTGAAGAGACCAACCACTTTAATTGATCTTTCCAAATGAATATCCTTGGTATCTTTAGTTCTGGGAGGCTTTGAATTTAGAAAGCTCCATTTGCATGTTGATAATGAAAACATCAACAAAGTCCAGTGATCACCACCTGTTTCTGATTCACCTGGTAATGGCGTTGTGAGAAGCGGAAACAATAACACATCGTTGATGCCTACGGTCTCCAGTTTCTTATCCACAAAATGCCTCAAATTTTTTCCAACCACCCCTTTGAACTGAGATATGAAACACTAACAGAAAGCAATATAATTAGATGAATTATTGAAACATGGAAATAACCATAAAGCATTTGAATATCATTTTATATTAATACTCACCCAACATGCACCAGAGAATATATGAACATCTTTTGCAATTTCTGTCTTGTTCATGTATTTCTTTTTTAAAATCTCCCCCCATGAGTCAATTACCTAAAATAAACACATTGGGAAAAAAAGTCAATAACGAATATGGCAGAAATATATGGTTGATAAATCAATGCAACCAAAACTAGAGACAATATGTTATACCCCTAAAGAAAGACTATCATGATGAAGTATCGAAATGATGTCTTTCAAATACACAACCGATTCTGAATTTGAACCAATCCATGACCTGAACCTGTACACAAATTTTTCAAGGCAAAACATTTAAATCGTTAAAGTTCTCAAAAAACAAATATATATATATATATATATAATATTAAGTTAAATAATGTTGTTAAGGTTTAACTTACCTTTCTCCACCTATTGCCCAACATTCTTCAATTGTATCCCTGATCTCCTTTGTTGATATTTTAACAGCAGCCTTTGATACATCAAATTTCAGATGACCACGTTTACGCTTCCCTGCCACCTTCAACAATTCACTACTATTTGGTGGCGGAGTAACCTCGATCTTCTTTCTATCCGCCTTTTTTGTCCTTTCCTTTACCCTCCTAGCTAATGTACTTGGATCGACATTCTTCTTTGTGATGTCTTGTTTTGTTTCTGGAGTTTTTTCAATGTTCGTTTCTGGCATTTGAGATTGTTCTTGAGAACATGTTGTGAAAGCATCAACTATCTCTAATTGCCTTATGGTGTCTTCAAGATTATTCTTCTGAAGCTCCAACTTTGCATTCTTCTTTTTAGTCAAAGACAGTTCGGCCAAAGCATCCAACCGTTCTAAGTTGTCTGGGTTCTCCAGGACCTGAGTGTTTGTTGGCTCCTCCACTGACTTTATCTTCTTCCTAAGAACTTCTAGTTCTTCCCGAAGAACTTCATTCTCGCAGCTTTTTTTCAATAATTCTTCATTCATTTCTTCCACCAGCCGTTTAATCTCCTCTTCTTGTTTCCTTCTCAACTCATCTATTTGTGTCTCTTTGTCTTTGATAGTTTTCCTACAAGATTCTAACTCCGATCTTAAACTATTATCTATCTCTTTCCCTTCATCACCTGAAAAACTTCCCTTAATTCTACCACTGTATTTCTCAGATACACCTTTTGCAATCATCATGATATTGTTTACCGCCAATTCATGTTCCCTATCCAATTGATCAATAGGCTTACAAACCATGTAAGGGAATTCCGGTACTTTTAGAAAACTACATCTACCTCTTATTGAAGGCCCACCCTCATCCCTTTGGATTTCTATAGGTGTTTCTTGAACAGTTTCATCCAGATTTTGGGGAGGTAGAAAGTCAGGAATGTTTGTAGCAATAGGCTCAAAATGATCATCAGTACCTATATTGACTTCCAAATTATTACTGGGTGAAAATAAATTAATAGTTCGATCAACCCCTTCATCACTAGAGCTGAAATACTGATCCCCTAAAGTTCCCTCTCCAGAAGAATGGCTCGTACTTTCATCACAACCATCAGTTGAAACTTTCTCTGAGCCACCCTCGGTCCAGTATTTATCTAAAATTCGTACAACTTCCTTCTCATTTGCAGTAGGTTTTAGAGCAGATCTTCGTATCTAATTATGTCGAACCAAAAAAAAAATAACCAATTAATATAGAGCATATATTAGCTGCATAGTAATACTTGAGAACAAATACAATTGAGTTTACTTACATATCTTGTATCCAGCTGTAGTAGATTAACTCTTGCCAACTTATTCAACATCTTTGACAAATCCCAGTTTAAAATCCTTGGGAACAACTTCTCTTCATTGTACTCGAATAATCTTGTGTGTTCACACAATAAAAACTGCATACGCATCCAAAAAGAGGCAAATTCATTTAAAATTCCTATTTTACACCATATATCATTATAATTAAGCATGGGAAGGAATTTATATAAAAAAAAAAAAAATCTTACCGGCAGTAAGATTGCACACCCGCCAATAATCATGTTTTCACTTTTTCTTATTTGATCAATCAACACTTGAACAACCAAAGTACTCCAATCATAGGTACGTATGTCATCCATCCTCTCCAGATAAACAGAGTAATGCCACGGAACAGAAGAATTCCGACGAGGAACAAGTAAAGAACCCAACATATATAAATGTAACAATCTTGCCACATCACAATCAGATGTCTCATCTCCAATTTTGATTGTTTCAACAAGTTTCTTATACAATCTTTTCTTTGTCAGTACATAAGTCCCCTTAGTACTTCTAAACTCTTGTCCAAAGCAACGTTTTACCCATGGTGGATCCTCATACTCAATCAACTTTAATGGAATTTGCCTAGAACCACCTCTAATTCCCATAATAAGCATAACATCTAGGCTAGATATTTTAAATCTCTCCCCACCTACCATAAAGCTGTTCGTAGATCTATCAAAAGTCTTAAGAATTTTCCTAATAACATCCTCATTTTTGTACCAAGTTTTCTTAACAATTTTGTAGTTGACACAAATCATTGCATTAAATAAGATCCAAAATGGTGTCCTATGTATCTCCTTGAGATGGCTCTCAGTTAACCGTAGTTGCTGCAATTCCTTTGTACATGTAACCAAATTGCTTCTGTAATAAGTAACTTTCTCTTTCAACTTTACGCTCCCTAACAAATCCATAATTCAAAAATTTTCTTTTGAGTTTAAACATTATTATAAAATTGTTTCAAATTAACTTTTTTTTACTATAATTTCAAACTTAATACAATAAGATTGAATAAAAGCATCACTGACCAAAACTGTTTCGAGGTATTTCATCATCCTCATCGCTGCCATCTGAAGTTGACACGTCTAAGAAAACATCCCTTGACAATCCCTCATTTTTATATTTTTTATCTAACCAAAAAAACAATTATTCATTTACAGTAACTCAACAAAATGTCTCTAATATTTAAAATATTAAATTAAAATACCTTCTACCCTTATCTTTCTTTTTCTTGGTTTTCTTCTTCTTTTGGCACATTCCAATCGAGTATCATCTGTAAAATATTAAACAAAATGTATTTTTTATCCAATACATTCAATCAAAACCATACCAATTAAAAACATTATTCTCTCCCTATCCTAACTTAATACCTGAATCGGAAGACTCCATTTCTGTCACCATTATCGCTTTTCCTAATATGTACAACAGAAAAATATACGGTTGTGAAGAAGTATATATATTAAACATAATCCATATAGAAAATGGTATTCCATACCTTTGTGTTTCTTTTGTTCTTCATTACTACGCAATCTTTTCCTATAAGCCTCTGTTTAAGTTTTGTAAAGAAATATATTAAAATTCGATAAGTATCTTCAACAAGGTTTAATATTTTTAGCAAAAATTAAACCTTAAAAATCTCGAAAGAGACTATTTAATCATATTAAAGTACAGAAATGACACTAAAAACTACCTAGACTACAGAAGTTTTCGACGGAGGATTAACATGAAGGGACAACAAAAATAATCTAGGTAAACTGTTTGTACAGATTACCAAAAATTAATACTATACGGGTAAACCATCTTTATTATCTTCATATACAACAAAATTACTTTAGTTGATCTATTTCCACACGGAAGATGAAAAAGAATACTATGAGAACTATTTCTTACAGATATCAGCCGCAAATTTCTAAGATAGCATGTTTGTAATCTGAAAAGGTGTAATAACAAACTTTACCTTTGTCTACAGGACATACTGTATCCATTTTCCTCTTTAGCTTTTGACGGGATTTCGATCTTTCTAACTCAACAGAACCCTCAATTCTCAAACCATTCTTTCTTCCTCGTGCCATTGTCAAAATTTATTCTGTAATTAAAAAAGCAGAGCATTTGTTAAAAGATTATAACAAAACCCTAAAAAATAGCCAAAATTGTTTGACACAGTTTCCTAAATTAGGTATTCCAGAACCAGATCATACTATGTTGTAGACGAAAAGAAATTTGCAAAAAATCCATTCTTTACATACCTAAATTGCAACACGGAGCCTCGCGAGATGAATATAGTTGTCGAAACTTGGATGGTCTCTGAAATTTTTTCCTCTTACTTTCTCCCCCACCGTTTGTAATTTCCGATGAACATAAATGAAGTATCAAAATAAAGCAAAGAGCTTTTTTAGATGGTAAAGTTATTGTGTGTTTACTTAATTAATAGTGACTGATTTGACAACTCCCCATATTTTGCAGACGGGAGTTGATGGAGGAGGTTTGGGAAAGTAAGGTTATTAATGTCATTTTAACACAAAATATAACCCCACAGCAATTTACAAAAAGTAACATACTTTACTGCAATAAATCCTTAATAAACTAACCCAACTGTAAGTGCTCCAAATAAAAATACATATTAATAAAACGATACAAATATTACAATATGAGAACTATTACATGAAAGTACTACAAATAGACAAGTTACATAAAATAAAAAGACACACAATAGATAAAAACATGCAATCATAAAAATACATAATAATATTTTCGTATACAATTTCATTTTCCTTGTAATATTAAGGCAATGAACATTTTATTTTATTAAACTAATATTAAAATAAATATTAAATGAATTTTAATATGGATTATTATTTCATAAATAAAAAGTAATTCATTAATAAAGAATATTAATGGAATATTCTGTTTTAGTGTTATAACTAGTTTAAACTTATAGCTGACACTATAATAGAGTAGTGCAGAATTGACAGTAGAGTAGTGTAACCGCTGGAGATCATTTATCCATTGATTGAGCATTTGGAGTGATGTCATCGATTGATCCATCGGGACCAGGTGGTCCGAGTCGTAGACCTTGAGAAAAGATTAAACTCCATAATTTTTGGAGATTCCAGCCTCTACCCTTCGTGGCCCGAACAGTTATGTTCTCAACCCATCTCGAATTTCCTGAATAATTAATATGGACGCATTATTAATTGATTAATGTTAATTTTGACCCTAACAATATATATGTAGCAAATTAAAATGACTACGTACCTAGCCAGTTGCAAGTCAAATCGTACTCCCTAGCATAAATAGGGACCTTAATTCCTTGTTCTAGCAAAGCAGAAATTTCAGGGGAGAATTTGCTCGTAAAATCGGCGTTCATTGTCGCATAAACTGGACCGCTGCATATAACAAATTGAAGGCAAAAACTTATATGAGACCATCTCATATTATGAGTCCATACAAATTAACACCTACTCCTATTAAAGTCTTAATGAGTCAATGTCCTAATTACACTCATTCTCATTGTCTCATTTCATTATACAGTTTCATACAAGACCTACTCCAAATTGAATATTTCCTAAGACTTTCGCAATTTTTTCGAATGTCGTAGTACTAATCAAACACAAAATCAAGCACTAAGTCAGTTTTTTTTTTTTAAATTTAAATTGATTAAAATTGAAGAAGTGTTAATTACACATACATTTAGAGTGATGTTGGAAAGAAGGATTCCAGAGAGAATGGAACGACAGATGGCGTTTGCCTCTTCACAGTCGGGCGGTGAGGAGCGAGCGCAGACTTGGAGCTTGGCAGACGCGGGCCACCTCACTCCAGATGCTCAATCAATGGATAAATGATCTCATACAGTCACGTATATGTATGTCACCTGGAATTCGAAAAAAAAAAAAGAGTTATATCTTTTCTCACATAACAGGGCGATTGAATCGCTACATCTCGTCCCACCCGATAGGCATATATACGACAATGGGGCATCAGCGACGTTTTCGTTATACACGAAGATAATAAAACATCCTGCAATTAATAAAGTTATATATATATATACCGGGCTCCTTTGGTGTGAGGGAAGCCAGCGTGGCGCCCGAGGTCTTCAACACTATTTCCACCTAATAATTACATACGAAACTCAAAAGAATTAGCATGCAAAGATAAATGATGGCCTTCATTTCAAGAGGAAGAAAGAAAGAAAGAAACAACTTTAGGATTTTTGCATGAGATGTTGAGTATCACAGTGGCGTTAAAAGTATAAAAAAATTATATCAAAATTAATTCCAAATAGTTTCCACCATTGCATGATCCTTAGAATTAATCTTTTTGGTATTTGATATCCGGCTCAAAAAAAGACTAATTCTGGATACTTATAGTCCACCGTTCACTAGCAGAAGGTTCCATTTCAAGACAAAGTTTTGCTCTATATGGACTGACTCATCTCAGAAATTGATCGTTAATATTAATTTAGTTATCTAATTTTCTCATCGAGGACAAAACTAATAGAACCCCGTCTCGTACAATGGGACCAAAAATGGCTTCTTCTTTTTTAAGTGGGTCTTCTATTAACCTAAGTTCACATGAATATCTTTTTTCAAGTATCATTGTTATATATACATACTATCACTGTTTAAAAAATCAGATATATTTTAAACTGTAATACTGGATGTGTATAACAGTGATAATGTTTATATATAACAATGATTTTTTAAGAAATTGAATTCACGTGAACTCGGTATCACATAATTTTTTGTCTAAAAAATAATATTCTCTTAGGATTATTTTGTGTAAATATTGACATATATATTAGCACTAAAAATTGAAAAGTGGTTCTAGTGTGCACTTAAGTGCATTGTATGCACTTGAATTTTGAAAAAAATATTCAAAGTAAAACTCAATAATACCTCAAGAAGTGATCAGTAATACTCAAAGAGGTAATCAATAATACCCAAACGGCAGAAAAAGAAACATAATTCGATTTGTTTATGTGCGTTTTAAAAAAATTAAAATTAAAGTTAAAATTGAGTTTAAAGTTTAAATTCATATTATGTATTTGGGTGCATTCTAGAAAATGTGGAATTGAAAAATAAAATCGGGTAACACAGAGAGGGAGAGGAACACTGTACCATACTTAGATAAATTAAGAAATCCTTTTCATGTTTTCTTTTAAATGATAAAAATCCATTTCATATTTCCGTTATTGTATTCCATTAATTTCTAAGGTTATTAACAAACAAACACAACCTACTACAACATGCATTGTCCTGAGCTAGTGCAGAGCCGATCCTATAGGCCTAGTGCGAAGAAATAAAATTGACCCCTTTGAAACAAAAATAGTAATAGACAATCATTATATTGTATACACATATAAAAATATAAATAGAAGTATAAAATAGGTAATAAAATAAATTTAACTGTAATACAATAATATCGATAATTTTAGATTAAATTTATATTTTTTTAGCAATCTAAAACAATTTATAATGTTAATAATTTAAGAATTACTAGTAATAACAAAATTTGTGTAGCATATTTTTTTAAATATTTCACATGTAATAATTATGCGTAAATATTATAATAAGATAAAAACAAATGTCATGTGCATATTTTATGCACGAATCTCACATGCACATTCCAAGCAAATTCCGTGCAGGATCCGAATATGCATTTCTTAGCATGATCCAAATGTGTGGATTTCACAGTTTGTACATACATATTATATGTTTATTGTAATAAATTAATAAAGTTTCATAGGATATTTTAATAGATAAAAGATATAAATTATATTAACTAGTTATTAGATTTAAGCTCTTTATTAAAACAAAGCTTTATTTTGTTGATTGAATGTTACATGAAATAAAGATTAAAGTATATGCGATTTTATAGTACCAAACTTTGTGTTGCACATTCTTTTCGATATTTCATTTGTAACAATTATATGTATATATTATACTAGAAAATATATAAACGATATGTGCATATTTTGTGCACGCTACTTATATGCACATTTCGTGCACGATCCGTACATGCACATTTCGTGCAACTTTCGTGCACGATCCGTACATGCACATTTCGTGCAACTTTCGTGCACGATCCGTACATGCACATTTTGTGCAACTTTCGTGCACATTTCGTGCACGATCCGTACATGCACATTTCGTGCAAATTTCATGCAAGATCCGTACATGCACATTTCGTGTAACTTTCGCGCACGATCTGTATGTGCATGTTTTAAGCGTGATCCACATGTGCATAATTCGCGGTTCGTATGTACACATTATGTATTTATATTTTAGTAAGTTAATAATGTTTCACAAGATGTCTTAATAGATTAAATATATTAATTATTCATTATATTTAAGCTCTTTAAAAAAATTGAATGATGCATGAAATAAAGTTTAAAATAAGTTTTGTAATATAAAAAATTCATTTTAATTTTTTAATTATATATACACACACATATATAACTATATGAGTTTTTTTTTTTTTTTTTTTTTTTTACAATTGATATGAATTTTTTTTTTTTTACTATTTTTACATAGTTGAGATCCAAGATAATATATATTTTTATCGTTTTATTCTTTTTAAAATTAGTGATAGAACTTAAGAATGAAAATAAAGTTTAAATTTTACTTAAACTTTTCTTTTTCATTTTCTCCACAATAAGCTTCACACCCCATTGTGGCTCCGTCCATGCGAGTACCCTTCGTGACCCGACCAGTTAAGCTTCTCAACACATCTCGAATTTTCTGAATATTTAATAAAGACGTGCTCTTAATTAATTAATGTTAAATTTGATCCAAAGAATATATATATATGTGTGTGTGGGGCAAAGTTAAAAAATTACGTACCCAGCCAATTGCAAATCAAATCATACTCCCCAACATATACATACATTAGATATAAATAGATAGACATGGAGGAAGTCGTAGAAATCGATGGTAGCTTGGTCTGAGGTTTTAGGAATATCGTGTTCAGCATAAGACGAATAACTAAAGACTGTGACAGCTGGCTGGTCTAAGAATATCAAGTTCGTTTCCTGCACCATATATAAATCAAATGTACGTTTGAAAGAGTACCCGACAAAAAAAATGTATGAAAGAGGAATTTTAATTCAGAATTAAAGCATATACTTGTACCTTGTTCCAGGCGTACTGATTCCACTCTAGTGACAAATTGTCGGTCAAGTGAAAGGGCCCATTTTCATAGAATAAGGCAACTGAGCCACTGCACCCAGGCCCTCCTGATAACCATACAATGACGGGGTCATCAACTACGTTGTTTCTTGACTCAAACAAATAGTAGAACATCATGAAATATATAAAGTAATCATCAAACAATGTTGTTTACCTAATTAATTAATTAATTAAAGAAATTAAGAAGGGAATTAAATATATACCGAGCTTCTTTGGTGTGAGAGAGGCTATAGTTGCCAGCATGACGCCCGAGTTCTACAACACTATTACCACCTACTAAGATACTCAAACTAATTAGCAAGCAAAGATAAATGATGGCTTTCATTTCTAGAGGAAGAAAGAAACGACTTTAGAATTTATGCTTGGGGATGCATGAAATGTTGAGTATCACCTTGAATTTATAGTGGCGTTAAATGTATAAAAAAAAAAATGAAAATTTATTCCAAATAGTTTCCAACATTGCATGATCCTTAGTATTAATTTTTTGGTTCTCGATATCCGACCAAAGATCGATTAATTTGGGAGACTCATAGTCTACTGTCCACTAACAGGGGGTCCCATTTCAAATAAATTTTTTGCTCTATGTCGCCTAACTCATCTCAGCAATTGATCGTTAATATTAATTAGATTTCAAATTTTCCCATCGAGGACAAAACTAATATAACCTCGTGTCGTACAATGGTCAAATTTTGTTTTTTTTAGAAAGTAGGTCTTCTATGAACATGAGTTCATGTGAATATCTTTTTTCAAGTATTATTATTATGTATACAATATTATCATTGTTTAAAAAATTTAAATATTTTTTAAACGGTGATACTTAATGTGCATAACAGTGATAATGTTTATATTATATAACAATAATTTTTTAAGAAATTGGATTCACGTGAACTCGGTATCACATAAATTTTTGTCCAAAAAAATAATATTCTCTTAGGATTATTTTGTGTAAATATTGCCATATATATTGGCACAAAAAATTGAAGAGTAGTTCTAGTATGCACTTGAATTAAAAAAAAATATCAAAGCAAAAATCAGTAATACCCCAAGAAGTGATCAGTGATATCCCAAGAGGTAATCAATAATACCCCAACTGCAAAAAAAAAAAATCGGTATGTTTATGTGTACTTTAAAAAAATCAAAATTAATATTAAAATTGAGTTTAAAAATTCAAGTGCATGTGAAAGTGGAAAATAAAGTCGGGTAACCTAGAAAGGGAGAGGAACAGTACCATACTAGACAAATTAAGAAGTCCATTTCATGTTTTCTTTGAAAAAAAAAAATCCGTTGCATATTGTTGATGATCGATTCTAATCACGTGGATTAGTGGTTGTTTTTAATCATTAATTGGACCACCAAACAATAACGTGTGATTAATTACTATCGTAGATAGTAAATACGATAGATCGGGGTTAAGAAAATATAGATATGAGTATTGATTACGTATTTATTTAGTATGTGTGTGTAGATTTAGGTGTATGAGTATGTGTAGGCAAAGTTTGGATGTATTTGTGAATTTGTACTTAATTTTATTTCTGAAAATTCAAAGTTTTTATACAATCCTCCAAGTAGAAGGTGGATTGACTATTGCTCTCCCATGTGTGCATGCTTGACACATGAAGAGTTGACTATTTGACTTTATTTAAGCTAATCTCTATCCTCTAAACTGGATTAGTTCGTATTAGTGAGCTGCTCGTCTCTTTTGGACTTGTCCTTGAGGAGTTTTTAGTTTGATTTTGTTGGTTGATTAGCTTTCTGCCTTGGCTCTCTGGCTAAAGTAACTCGCCGTGGTCTTATTTGTATTTGGGAGGTCCTTATTTTGTTATAGCTCCTCTTGACAAAGTAGGTCCCCTAACAGCAGTAGTTCGTCTGACTATTTCTGTTCGATTGGACCTGATTTGATTTGTTTAATCTTTCTTCTTGTGGGGTTAATCAACTTAGTCTTGTTCGTCTTAAGCGTGATGTAGCTCGCCTATCAACATATATACGATATATTGTACTCCATTAATTTTTAAGGTTATTAAAAAACAAACACAACCTACTACAACATGCATGGTCTTGAGCTAGTAAGTTTTAATTATCAAATATATATATATATATATATATCAAATGAAATCGTACATTCATTTTTCTTTTTTACTTGGAATGACAAACTAAACCGTCGTTCACCTTTTCTTTTTACTTGGAATGAAGAATTATTTATTACTTTTCACAAGGCTTGGGAGAAAGTTAGATTACGATGGGTTATAATTTTCTACCATATAATTCGTACTCTCCAGGTTAAGTTAGGTTGCCACAGAAAAAACTTTGGTACTTTACATTCTAGAAATTATCTTCAATCTAAGGCATAAATTGTTATAAGCTCTTAAATTTAAATATAAATATTTCATCTAAGTTCTGTTAGTTTATTATGGATTTACAACTTTATTCCAATTGTAATAGTTAAAAGACGTCACTATTTTTTTACTTTTATTTAGTTGATAGAATTTTGATTTTTTTTTAATAAAAACTAGGTTCATTCTGAGGTCTACTCTAGATCGTCTAACACATGTTTTGACTTGTAGTAATTGACTGATGCTAAAGCCTTGTATATGTAAACCAATTTCATTACATTGTTTTGATTTTTAATGTGTATTTTGAATGTATTATTAATTATTTGATTAACTTGTACTATTAGTTAATAAATTTCTCACTAATATAGTTTTTCATTTAATAAACTAGTTTTACATAACACAGACTGATATCCACACACATATTCACACTTTGGTTACTAATTATGCACTTAGTGACCCATTTAGATATGAATCATAATATTAAAATTGGTTAATTGCAAATAAAATCACAATCTTTTCGCAAATTGCAATCTAATTTAAACTTTTGAATCTTTGCAAACAAAACTCCAGCTTAACATTTGGTTGTGATTCGAACCAACAAACAAAATTTTTATTATCCGGAAATGATTTTCACTTACTCGACAATAATTAATTAATTGTATTAATTATTTTTAGGTTGGTTCGGATGACAACACATAATTAATCATCATTTTTGGGCAAATTGAAATCTGTCATTTGGTTTGAATTGCTAACAAATTTAAAGTTTAATTTTTATTTGCAACATTCAAAAATTTAGATTAAATTGCAATTAGCAAAAATGTAGTAATTTTATATGCAATTAAGAAGTGGTGGCCGCGATAATATTTCGCCGTAAGGCTGATGGCCCAATGGTTTAGGTGCTTGTTTGGATCATGTAATTGAGTAGCGGTTCGCTTGATTGATGCTGGCCATTAATAGTATTTTTTTTTTATTTAATTTTTCTATTCAATTTTTTAGTTTATTTTTTTCTATTATGAATTTTTTTTAAGTTTATTTTTTATTATCATTATTAACATTTTCAGTTATATTCAGTTGAAGTTAGTGTAATTTTTCAGTTAAAATTAGTGTAACGTTTTAATTATATATGGTGTAACATTTTAATTATATATAGTGTAACTTTTAAAAATATAATATTATTGATCTAGATTAATAATATTTTCGATGAGATAAATGATACTTTAAAATTATTTCATAATACTTATCATAAACTATTTTTATATAATACTTTGACTATTCTGTATATTTCTCAAATTTCCCCATTTCTCAATCAATTCCTCCCTCACCTTCTATTAGTGTGTTAAAGCCCAAAAACAAAAAACAAAAAATAAAATTGTAAACATAAATAGTGCAAACCCAATTAATAATCATCCATGATTGAGAACAATACTTCTTACTCCTTTGCCTTCCAATTTCTATGCGGGACACATTACATATAGGCTAAGATATTTAATTGGTCAAGGTGACATTCATATCACTAATATAAATATATCATTGAATATTATATTGTATATACAGAGATTACACATAGAGATATAGTGAAACCCTCTACTTAGTCAGCACCTTAATCAAAGAAGTAGGCCTAATATTGTTTCTGGATTCGAAGAAGTAGTAGAACGTATCTGCAATCAATCACAAATTAACAATTAGTTGGCTAAATGCATGTATGCTATATATGCCAAATGTGTGTTATTTCATAAAAGAAAATGAAACCACTTGGCCCAATATAAAATGACAATATAACATTTCCGGCCCAAAACTAACAAAGGCCCAGGTTATACACAGTCCCCTGTAATGTTAATATACCCCCTCCCCCCTCCATAAAATATTTGATATCCTTACTCAATTTATGTATTATTATAGTATATTTATTAAATGATCTCATCATAAACTCTAGATAGCCAAACCTCTAATTGTCTATGTGGCATGACTAGGATGCATCCTTTTCAAGAATGACCCCTTCTCATTCGATCATTTATTGTAAAATGATCTCATCCGTTATTTTCTTCTTCTTTTGATCGTGTTCGTCCATTGATGATTAATATTATCTATAAATTTGTGCATCCCATCTATCGTTTCTCCATTCATTCACCGTTCACCTTTTTTGTTCGTCACATCTTGCCTAATTTTTTTTTCTAATCTTACATTTCTAATTTTGTCGCCCGTTTTTGTAGGTACATTGGATTAATTCTCGGGTCCTTCTGCTCCTCTTATGTACGTCCAAGTCCGGTGTTATCTGGGGAGAACATGTTATTTGGCAATTGAGCTTTGTAGAGTGCGATATTGATGATTCATCTCATGTAATATTAGTGTATAATAGTTTGTTCGAATTTTTCGTTCTTTTTTTTTTTTTTTTTCCCTTTTGGTGTATTGTTTCGGTGCTCGATTCATCCATTCATGGACTACTGTTGCATTTTCTTATGTAGATGTCTTTTGTGATCCATTCCATATGAATAAAACTTATTTATTTGAATCGTGTAATGCCTTCATCCTAAGTTTCTTATTTCTATCCTTTAATTTCTAATTAAATTTAGTTTGACATGTTAATTCCTTATCTTTTAATTATTTTAAATTTGGACTTCTTATTTAGATTCGATTTTTGTATCCGATAACTTTCGTGTGTATATTCAATATGCTTCTGATTTTTTTTTATATTTAATAAATTTGGTCCACAAACCTAAATTGTATCCAATCATTCGTCCACTTTCCATTAATTTAGAATATAGTAACTGCTCTTATAATTATTATAATATAAATTCTTAATTAATTTCATATTTATTGAACGAAAGTAATGTGTAGTTAACTATGGAAAATGGGCTCGCTTGCTAAGGACCATTTCTTGATGTTTCAATCTTTGAATAAGTCAAGTGTTGGTAGCTCAAAGTGGTTGAGGCCACCACCTAAGACCCAGAGGTCTTGGGTTCGAGACACGGAGAGAGAATTTATTTCCCTCTTGTGGTGGGGTGGTTGTTCCCCTATTGTGGTGGGGTGGTGTTCCCCTCTTGTGGTGGTTGCGGTTCCGGCTGCAGTGCGGTTGTGGTTCGGAGTTGCGGGTTCGGGTGGTCCCCCTCTTGTGGTGATTGCGGTTCCGGTCTACAGCGAGATGAAAAGATGTTGCCATTTACCCGGTGGTCGAAGGAACTATTGTAATTGATTATGTTAGGAAACTATTGTAATTTATTACCTTTCAAAAAAAAAAAAATTCTTTGAATAAGATACTTAATATTTTATTGAATCATTATAATTTTTAATTTATAAATCTTATTAATAGTTCATAATAATTTTTTATTTATAAATTTTAATAATAGTTCATAATTTTTAATATACGTTAATGGGTTGATTCCTTATCTATTGACAAGTTACCGTATTGAAAATCTCTGTTGACTAAGAGTTGGAATGAATGTGCCATTCTTTATGGAGTTGATCAGGATAAGGACTTGGATATTCCATAATCAAATTTATAAAAATATATATAAGAGTTTGTTAAGGATCGAGATTTTATTGGATATTTATTTATATATATATATCGGGATCTAATTTTTGTTATTATTGACCTAATTATTTTTTAAAAAAATCGTTGTTCTATTTTTTTTTTAATATCAGTTTTCAATTAGTTTTTAATTATATAATTCTTCTTTCCCACTCCATATATAAATATAATTACGTAAATTAATTTATTGTATTTAGATATGGTCAAACTTTGTATATATTAATGATTATCAATTATCTTCTATTGACTTTCAATTGGTATTAATTATCTTCCCTTGCGAAAATTTAAGTAACATCAATAATAAGTAGATGTAGGCTAGGTTCATGAAAGATGAAGTAACCACTCCATTGACTGAGGAGTTGATTGCACAATGAGATTAGATATTTCAATTTTTCAATTTTTATGCCATGTATCACAAGTCAAATAATGTTTTAAATTTATATGGAAACCGTAATTACTTTACATGTCAAATCTCAATTTTCTACTCTAATTCGGTAATTATATGGAAAATTTTCCATTGATTTGTTCAATAATTTTCTCAATTTATATTTCATTTTTAACACTCTGAAAATTTAGTTTATCTAATATTTTGGTCAAACAATTTTCATTGCAAATTATTGAATACGTATCTTTAATTTGGAATTATGAATTAGAGATATTGAGAATTTATGAAATAGTCTTAGTGTGGAATTGAGAAATGAATTAATGTATTAATAATAATTATTAAATGGTATAGTATCAATTAATGGATCCTTGCTATTGTTATAGCCTTTTGCTAAATAGTTAAACGTTGAATACTTGAATATTTTTAATAGCGTGATTATTCTCTCTCCGTCTAATCGTCATTTTGCATTTGAAAATTCATGAATTAATAACTGATGTTTAATTTGTTTGTTATGATATTATTGGTGAGTGGTCGTGCGCATTTTTAAACGTGTTTTTCTTATGAAATTATAACATTTATAGTCCAATATTGAAATAAGGGTGATGATATTAATTTTGTGTTCTATCCTTACCAATTATAAGACTTATATTAATGTTAGAAAAACTATCTCAAACTAATTCCATGGTACAAGTCCGCAGTTTCGTATTAAAACAATTTCTTTTTTTAAATTATCCATGAATTTATTTGTAATACCATAATTAATATTATTGCACTAACACTGATATAGTTTGCATTAACTCACAATTTAAATAAGAATGAAAAATAGAAATTAGAGTTTTGACGTGGGTTTGCCATCGAGTGTGCATGTATGCGTGTATAGTTATAGATTTGCATGCATGTATTTGTGAGTATATATATATGCATGGAAATGTGTATGTATAAATTCCTGCAACATATATATGCACGTTTGTATTTTATATTTTAAATAAAGCATACTATGTACCTAAAACTCTCCCTATATTTCTCATTAGTCATTGAAGGAGATTTTAGTCTTGGAGACTTTTTCTATCACTAAAGAGTAGGAATATATTTTCAAATATTATATTTTGATCTTCTATTCTATGCAAAATATTATATTTGACTTTGTTGTATATCTTTAAATTCTTTCATTCAATATATTTTTTTAGGATAAATTATATCAAAAAAATTATTAAAATTATGGGTTGTGGATTGTAGAATTGGCGCTTTATGCATATACTTGAGTTCCCATAGTGTTTGTAGATAAAAGTTTTGAGGATGGGGTAACAGAGAAATGATATCTATTGATTATTTAAATTCTATCAAGTCACTACAAGAAAATTGAGTTTCAATGACAACAAATCCTATCATATCCTGTAATTATTGTTTCTCTAGCTAAACACCTTTAATAAAAAGAAACAATATTTTAAGATATGTCTTTAATGACATGAAACAGTCTTTAAGGACAAGTCTTTAATAACAGACAACAATTTTTAATGACATGATCCTATCATTGGACTTTTAGCTACATAATCAATAATGAAATGATTATTATCACTAAAGACCAATTACTTTGTAGTGAGTGTTCAGGAGTGCAAAATCATTGTTTGATCTTGAAAAAAAGTGTGTCAATATAGTTCTTTTAAGAAATATTGACCATAAGTTCAGTTTGTGCAATGTATTATTTTCATGTGCTTTGGATTTTGTGCTCGCATGATGCTCTAAGTCAATAAATAAGGTCCACGTCACACTCCATTTGGATTAAATAGGCTGGAGACAGGATTTCTCCCTATTAACATGAACCTAATTTAATCCAAATAGAGTGCGGTGTGGATCTAATTTATTGACTTGAAACACCACATAAGCAGTATTACTGGAGCACATATAAATTATGGGCGATTTCTTAAAATTTATATTCCATCGAAATAGCCTTTTCTGATAATAAAATGACTATAATTGAGAAATTTAGAAGATAAAGGACCGAATTTTGACTCGGGTAAAGTTACAGGACCATTTATGATGTTTTCTCTCTTTTTTCCTCTATTGTAGAAACCCTTGAACTTTCCAGGTATTGACTTATATGCTTTTCAAGTTCTACATGTATGTTACAATACTTTTACTTCAAATCAAAATGACATTTTTTTTTTTTAAATTTTATATGGTTGCAGAGAATAATTATTGTTTCATTTACATTATCAAATATAGGGTATTTATTAAACTTTCATTCTAAACAACCGGTTGATTTCTTTTACAGTATCTTTACGAGCTTGCAAAATTGAAACAATATCTTTACGAACTTGCAAAATTAGGACAATATCTTTACAAACTTGCAAAACTAGAACACTATATTTTAATGTTAGCAAATTTAGGCCAAATTTTATAAAATACGGCCAACTGGACATATCATAATCGGGATTTATTTGATCCACATTTTACAAATTTTGGCCTAAATTTATCCAACATAAAAGATAGTGTCCTTATTTTGTAAGATTGTAAAGATAGTGTTCAAATTTTATAAGCCCATAAAAATAATTTCCTAAATTTGTAAGCCCAAAAAGATAGTGTCCTAATTTTAGTGTTTGTTTTATTGAAATAAATATACTTTTATTAATTTAATATATTTTTTACGAATAAATAATTAATAGTTAGATAACCAAATGAATAAGAACATATTTATATGATGTTCTTAAAAAAAATTCTAATATTTTTTTTGAAACCCGTGAAATTCGCGGGTTTACAACTCGTGTACTTATAATTTAAAAAACAAAATTCTACCTTGCATTATTTTAGCCACTTTTGGTTTTTTTTTTTTTTTCTAAGTTTAGGCCGCATATTTAGGCCCTTTATCTTCCTATTTATAAGTTGCTGAAGATATTGAGAACGGTGATAAATGATTAAAATATAGGATTTTTCCCTTTTTGCTATCTTTACTAATTAACGTGGATAGAAAGTGTTAACTTCGTCTAAGTATACACTCGCTGCATCACTTTGTCTTTCACTTCTCTTGATTACAACAATTATGAGACTTAGGGGGCGCTTGGTTAGCAATTCTTCAATGGTAATGGGAATGGAAAATTATTTCCATCTATGCCCTTATAATATAAATGATGTGTTGTGGGAAGAAGTGATCCAATGGTGACACCATTGCTAGTGTCATGCCCCAATTTTGGAATAGAAGTAGACAACAAATGGTTGTTGGTGGAGGAAGGGGGGAGCGATTGAGGAGGATGATTGTAGGAAGAGAATAGGGTAATCAAAATGGAGCAGTGATTACCTTATTTAGGAGGAGAGGTAGTCATTTTGTTCTCATGAACCATGCTAATTACACTAATTTTTAATCTTATTCCCATTACCATTGAAGAGTTGTTAACCAAGCGACCCCTTAATTTATCATGCACACCACTACATTTTCCAACACCTATGTGTTGCATGCATGCCACAGGAGTGGTTGAACTCACTGCAAACCCCTCTATTATTATGTGTTATAGATTTTAATTTTTGTTTATTTTTATACAGTTGTCAATTTATCCATCAAAGCTTACTTATTTTTTTAAATTAATTTATAAACTTAGACGCAGTGGCGGATCCAGAACTTCATAGTGGGGTGGGCTGAAAAGTACATAGTCAACCCATTAAAGTTCATGGCACTACAAAAAAATTAATAATTCCCTACACAAAATTTTCAACTTGATCAACACAAGTTACAAGAAAATAAAGAATTACCTACAATTTGCGTCCTAAATTTTCTAATTATGATAGCATCTACATTTCTTAACCTAGAAACAACTTTGTCTACGGAATTAATTTGCCTGCGAAGTAAAATCTCTAGGTATAATTACCTACAAGTCATTTGCCTACAAAAATTTACCTACATCACAATTTGCCTACGGAATTTCCCTAGGCAATTTTTTTTGTAAGTGCGGAAGGAAAATTTCAATACAATTAAAAAATTTGGTAGGCAATTAATATACAATCTCCACTACGAATCTTTTTGTTGAAAATTTTGTAGTCATATTGACAATTTCCGTAGACAATTTTATGTTTTCTTGTAGTGGAAAATAAAGTCTTCCTTAAATAGTTGGGCTTGTTTGCGATTTGCCTATAATTTGTTTTTAAATTTTTTTAGGTATTTTCATTACTCAACCCACCTATAATTTTGTAGGCAAATTGCTGGTAAATAATTAATGCCTAGGAATTTTATTCCGTAGGCAATTTGATTTTGTAGGCGATTTGCTTGTAAGTTGAAGAATGAAGGTCCTTACATGATTAGAAAATTTTGTAGGTAAGTTGTAGGCAATTCCAATATGAAATTTTTTTTGTAGGAAAACTTCGTAGGCAATTATAAATTAGTAGACAATTTTTTGTTTTTTTGTAGTGAAAATTTTAACAAGTAGATTAAAACAGTAACATGTTACATGGAATTTTGTTATAAAATTCCTTTTGCAATATATGGGACAAAGTTTGAAATAATAATGTACAAATTTCACAGAATATCATAATACATAAAACAATTGGAATGGCTGAATGGGGCTCAAAGATTTCGTATATTAACAAGTGAACTGGACTCTTAATTAGGAACAGTGTGGGCTTTTAAAATATTTTGGGCTGGACTCATTCACAATAGCATCATATTTAAACACACATATATGGGACTATTTGGGGCTTGCACTGGGCTAGAGCCCAGTGCAGCCCGCCCCTTAATAGATCCGCCTCTGCTTAGACGATGATCTTTACCCTAGTCTATTTTTTTTATTTATCACTTGATTTGACATCAAATTATTAGGCAGTATGATTACTTATGGACATAGTATATACAAAAAATTTCTATGCTATCCTGTTGGGCATTATCCAATAGTATAGATATAACTGTATGTACGTGTGTTCGTGTTACATCATTCCATCAAAAGAATTTAAAGGCAAGTGAGAACAAGTATATCTATTACATATCGAATTAGCCAACAAAATTAATTCTCGTACACGTGAAATTCAATATATTTCTTTTTTTCGATTGTCATGATTATATATATATATATAGATCATACCAACAATTCCCACATAATAAAAAGTAGATATATAAAATAAAAGTAATATGTTGGAGGTATTATTCACCCGTGTATTAGTATTGATGAGCTAGGTTTGAGACTTGAACTAATCATGTATTTGTTTCTATTCTAAATAACCACTGCAATAACATTGGGGTGGAATAGACGGCGTGTTAGACGGAAAAGTAGACGGTGTAGGAGCAGAAATATCATGACAACCCCAACTGAAAAGATAGCCTATGTGTTTACAATCCGCTTCGCAATTGGGGTGCTCACTCACTGCATGACCCTATAACGTAATCTGGAGAAAATTTGAATACAATTGTTATTGTTAATATATACTTCATATAGTAAGTTAGTAACTAATGAAAATTTTGGAAACAAAAATTTACCCGGAATTTTTTCAGTTACGCCTGAGCTATGAGAATAACTTCAATCAAAAGCAGGGATTTCGATGTGTTAAAAGCCAGTTGAGTTAATGATTAATTTTATCACCCAATTCTTTATCTATTTATAATGTAAATTAAAGATAGTTATATGTACTACACCACATTTTCACGTGTCTCCCTATGTAACATTTTTCTATTTATCTTAATTTTATTGATATAATTTCTTTCTATCCATGCACTAATAAATTATGAAACATTTTCTAAATGGTTTGTGCTCAATCAACATTATCTCGTACCATCAAAATCAGATCACTATTTCTTAATTTGCCGTGACAAATATTATTGAGTTTATAAAAGTTGTTTCAATTGTTTATTCGCAAATGACACAATTGAATTCTCATTGAATTGTAACCCATTATCAAACCTAGGTATTATTGCCTTATTAAGCCAAATTTATTTGGGATTTTAAGATCATTTTTAATTGAAAATTAACCCATTAACAGACCTAGAATTCAATAAAGGTAATGATTTTAAACACAATTTCGTAGCTATATTAACAATGACAAAAACTTGTATGAGACCGTCTTATAGCATGAGACAATACACATTAATGCCTACCCCTACCAAAGTGTTAATGAGTTAATACCCTAATTATACCAATTCCTATTGTCTCATGCCATGAGACGGCCTCATACAAGACCTAACAATATTTATAGACAATTATGTGGGTTTTTAGTAAAGGTATAGTCAAAAGATAATACGTATCCATTCGTGACCAAAAAAATAAATATGACAAATTTTAACCATCATCCCACCCTAGCTTGCCCTCACAAAGATCAACCCAAATCACAAAAAATAGGAGGGTATAGTTGGTAAAAGATGAAACTTTAAGCAATTTGGTCATATTTATAATTTAACATGGTAATTTATTTAACCCATTACCGTACCAAGGTTAGGAACTAGCATGACGTTTGTCTTTGCAAGCCCAAATTTAACTGTTGGGCTGATACTAGCTAATAACAGACGATTGGCCTTTATCTGTTGATTTCAGTTGTTTATATGGATTATTCCATTGTCGTCCTTATTGAAAAAAATACTTATATTTTTAAAGTTAATAAAATTATATATGAGCTTACTTATTAATAATACATTATTTTTTCTTTATAGTTTGAAATTGAATGAAATAAATCTACACTATTCAAATCCCCCTCCCTTCCCCCCAAGTAAAAAAAAAAAAAAAAAGTGATTAGCATTGATGTGTGTGAAGAGTAAAGACTATGTCAAAAAAGATAGAGTGAGCAAAAACTGAAAAATCGATGTTTTTAGGTTAATTTTCTAGATATTTTAAGTATCTAATTGACTCGTGAAGGACCACTTGACTCATGCAAAGGAATAAACGTGAATATATATATATATATATATATATATATATATATATATATATACTCTTATTATCATTTTGTGTGATGATTGACAATTTCGTTATGCACAAAATTGAACTCACTCGCAAGTGTACGAGATTGTTATTATAGTAAGGCAATTGATCAAGTTATAAAATTATCGAATCCAAAGGAAGCAAGTGGTTAATAAGTCGATCCTAAGTTGACATGCTTGGAAATTTAAAGTATGAGCTCGGTTTTGCTACACTAATTCAAACAAGGAAATTAAAAACGAGCAAGAAATGGAAATCTATCTAACTTAGAGACGAAGTGCGAGGGGAGGGATATGCTTAAGATGATGTTGATTATGCAATTATTGAAGCTAGCTTAACTTATGTCTCTCTTATGTTTCATATCATGATTAGACTAGATCAAATTAACCTCATCAAATTATGATTCGGAGTGTTCTAGACTATCTAGCATCTTTCGATGTCTTAGAAATCTAAAAATAGCACTTGATAACTCATTTCCTTCGATTAAGCACCCGTTGGAACGAGCTCAACTCGCGTATTGTTGTCAATTCAAACAAAATGCATAATCTAATAAAAATAAATCATCAAAGCTCAAGTAATCCACAATCAAGGAATCTAACCATTCCATTCAACACAATCAAGACATAAATCAAACAAAACTTCAATTCTCACATTATCTAAATCATCCAAAGCATAACAGATTTAGCTCATGGTTATAGAAGAGACAGCCATGACTAAGGAAGCTAAATAAGCAATAAAATTCATAGAAATCAAATTAAATTGCAATAAAATTTGAAAGATATCACCTCTAATGATGAAAATGGAAATTAAACTCTGCAATATTCTCTAATGCATGAAAAGTAAACAACTACTAATTGAAAGTTAAATCTAATCTAATCTATGGTAGAGATGAAAGGAAATGGAAAAAAAAAAATGAAAAAAAAAAAAAAAAGTGGAAGAAAACTATTCTAGGGGATTAGGGTTCTAAAACTCTCTCTAAATCTGATGGAAAGGGTATTTAAAGTGTGGGATGAGGGTGTTTTGGACGAAATTGCAATTAAATCTCTCAAAAATCATGGATTTTCGTATCTTTCAGCCTTTACCGAGTAACTCGCGATATCTCGCAACATCTCGCGATAAATTGGAATGCTTGAAATTGGCTTTGGACTTCCTCCGCACGACCGTGCTTTTCAATCCCACGCCGTGCAACATTTTTTTGGCACGAGCAGTAGCCACGACTGTGCTAAACACATTGAAATCGTGCGACATCCTTCCTAAAACGACGCCGTCTTTCATCCCGACATTTCGAATCCCGGTGGACTACGGTGCTACTTTACCATTGATTCCGATCCTCGGCGTTGATGGTAAGCTTTCTCGATGAGCTTTGGAGCTTTTCAGCGTCGGTTGCTTCCAGCTCCGGCATCGAGCAACAGCTTTCCGTCGTGCTTTCCATTTCCGGTGGTAATTTGAATTTCCGGTGTGTATGTGGTGGTAGCAATTTAATGTAAATAATCACACAAAATCTAATAAAATAAGCAAATAAATCATACGAATTTCGAGCAATTATCACACTAATTATGTGATTATATGAAAAAGAACTCGGATAACATGGAAAATGAGAGTAGTATACTAGACTAAGAAAACGTTGAATTATGAGCAATAGGGGTAAGCATTTAGTTAATTTGGTCGGTGTTGATTTTTTGTTAATAAAACCTAATTATCCGTAGTATTGTTGTCGATCGCTGGTTGGTGCAATAATTTATCTTAATTGGTGTTATTTGTTTGTTTATTCGAATTACATGCATTATACAATAAAATTGACCAATTATACTTAAAAAACATTTGAATTAATTATACACGTATCAAAAATAAATATAGATCAATCAATATCCATATTTATTTGGAAGAGGAGATTTTTTTTTTTTAAATTTAGTTAGTTCTTCGTAAAATGAAAACAATTATTTTGTAATTATTATATATAAATATATTTTAGTGATATGTTGTATTCAAATAATTGGCAAACTAATAATAAATACTTTAATTTAATTTATTTTGATAAAATATAACCTTTTAATTTGATTAACCCTTTTGTCTGATATTTTAAAAACAACTATAGTTTAAATCTTAAGAAAACCTATTTCCTTTACCAACTTTTTACTTAGTCATTAATTTTCTTCGGAAAATTTTTTTAGTTGTTAATTTGGTTTGCTAATATTATATAATTTATCTTTTTATATATATTTGGAAAAATGCTTTAATTTGGTATATGTATAATTTGTTTTTAAATATACTTGAGAAAAACTTTAATTTGAAATAAATTTATATTTAAAAAAATATGTTTGACCCTTTTATTTAAGATTTGAAAAGATATAATAATTGAGTTTTGAAAAATGTATTTTTTTTTCCAGTCATATAAGCACTAAATACAATTTAATTTATTTATTGGTATAATTTGTTTTTTATTTTTAAATATATTTGAAAATAAATTAATAATGATATAAAAGACCATTTAAAATAAATTAAAAATGATATAAAATATTTCACTTAATTTAGTTTAAAATTTTGGTGTATGTATACCCTTTTTGTAGTTAATTTAATTTTTACATTCAATTATAAATTTATTGTTTACATTTATTTTTAATATATTTAAAAAAATATATACTCTAGTTACTGAATCGTAAGAATTATTATATTTATATTTTAATAATTAATTTTAAAATTATAAATATGGGGTAAGATCTTGAATAAAGAATAAGTGTTTCTTTTTAAGTTGTAATTAATTTGAATTAGTTATTTATTACTAGTAAGATTTGATTAGATATAGGCATTTTTATTATTAGTTAATTAATTTATGAATTTTATATAATGATCTTTACCACAGTACATCTAATTAATAATTACTAGACAATATGATTACTTGTGGACATTGTATATGCGCGTGTTCGTGTTACATCATTCCATAAAAAAGAATTTAAAGACAAATGAGTTCAAGTATAAATATTTCATATCTAATTAGCCAACAACTTAATTCTTGTACACAAGAAACTCAATATATTCATTTTTCGATCTTCATGATTATATATATATATATATATATAACAATTCCCACAAAGTAAAAAGTAGATATATAAAATAAAATTAATATGTCGGTGGTATTATTCACCCATGTATTATTAGTATTGGTGAGCTAGGTTTGAGACTTGAATTAATTATATGTTCGTTTCTATTATAAATAGCCGTAGCAATAACATTGGGGTAGATTAGACGGCGTGTTAGACGGAAAAGTAAACGGTGTAGGAGCGGAAGCATCATGACAACCCCAGCCGAAAAGATAACCTCTGTGTTGACAATCCGCCTCACAATTAGGGTGCTCACTGCATGACCCCATAATGAAATCTGGAGAATATTTGAATACAATTGTTATTATTAATATATACTCTATATATATGATAACTAAATGAAAATTTGGGAAATAAAAATTTACCAGGATATATTTTAGTTGCTTCTGAGCTAAGCAACAATGCTATGAGAACAACTCCAATCAAAAGCAGGGATTTCGATATGTTAAAAGCCATTTGAGTTAATGATTAATTTTATCTCCTAATTCTCTGTCTATTTATAATGTAATTAATTAACCTTGACATATGCCCATATTAAAGATTATAATATGTACTTCAACACATTTTTCATGTGTCCCCCTTATAACATTTTTCTATTTATCTTAAATATATTGATATGATTTCTTTCTATTCATGTATTAATAAATTATGAAACATTTTTTAAAATGGTTTGTGCTCAATCAACATTATCTCATACCAAATCAGATGAATATTTCTTAACTTTTCGGAACAAAAATTATGTCGTTCCACCTAAAATACAAAAATCAAGAGGGCGAAGCTGGCAAATTATAAATATATTTTTAATGCAATTGATAACATTTAAAATTGGGTTTATAAAAGTCATTTCAATTGTTTATTTGCAAATGGCCAAGTTGAGTTCTCATTGGATTTTAATCCATTATCAAACCTAGGAATTATTGCCCATTAAGCCACATTTATATGGGATTTTAAGCTCAATTTTCTAATTGAAATTTAACTCATTAACAAACCTAGGATTCAATAAAAGTAATGATCTGAGACACAATTTTGAGCTATATTAACAATTTCCATCGACAGTTTTATGTTTTCTTGTAGAGAAGGTGCAGTCAAGAGATATACTATACATTATACATATTTATTCTTATATTAAAAAAATAAAGATGCAAATTATAATAATCATTCCACCCTAGCTTGCTCTCATAAAAATACACCTAAATCACAAAAAGGAGGGTATAGTTGGCAAAAGTTAAAAGTTAAGCAATTTGGTCATGACCCAGGCTAAATACCCCTCCAACTAATGAAGATATACCTCCATCAATATTTTAATATTTTATTAAAATTGTAAAATTACATATATAACCTTAGTTTTTTTTTATCAGAAAAAAAGAATTTTATTCACACAAATTGGTCATAATGTATAACCAAGCAAAGGATACAACTACAAAAATGGCTTTTAGACTATTAAAACTCTAGAATTTTCTAACTAAATATTTAACATATATAACCTTAGTAATTACACAGAAAGAAAACCTAAGACTACATGCACCCCTCATCTCATTCTTATGCAAAAGACGTTCAACCATATGCGTGTGAATGAAAAAAAAAGAAATTAATCTTGTTTCCATCATAATACGATCAGACGGCACAACAACGATTAATTCACGTTTTCGAACTATATTCTAGTGAAAATGAGAGCATTTCAACCTTCCTATGTATGTTTTCTTTGTCCTTTATTCCATAGGTTTTCTCTTTAATGTATAAACTCTGTTTTAAATTGTTAAATGTTGTTAGTTGTTTATATTGTGTGTATTTGTGTACGAAATGTTGATGTTTTAGGCATTGAACGATGTTGAAAGTTGAATGGTTTTCATTTGCACATTTTTTTCTTTTCAAATTTCCGCCAAGCCAGTTTTCGGACCTGATTAGTCGAAAGTTTTACTTATTTTCGAACACCAATTGCCGATATTTTGAATGGTTAACGAGTTTCCAAAATCTGGTTAATTTTTTGGAAACATTTTGCCGAAACATTGTGTTAATTTAGGGAACAGTTTTTCGAATGCTACTTATTAGAATTTTTTTTTCTTTTATTAATAAGAATATAAATGGTAGTATAAGGGTTGTGTATCTACTAATACAAATTAAATAAGTAGGTGAATTTAGACGGAGGTGTATCTCCATTAGTTGGAGGGGTATTTAGCTTGGGCCTTTGGTCATATTTTTTATGGCCCAGGTTAATGTGCCCACATTTGTTGGTAGTACACACACATGATGAGTACACAACCCCACAAACTGTCATTTTTACCGCTATTTAAAAACCTTAAATTTTCTTTCTCCCTTTTCCTTGTGGCCGGCACGGCCGCATTCACGCCTACTTCCAGTTCTTCTCCCCCCAATTTCTTTTTTCCTCATCCTCTTCCGCATCTTCCCCTCTCTCTCACTCTTGTTTATGTATGACACCTCCATGAATCTGAAAAAAGATGAATAAAAAAGTATGTAAAATTGGTAATCGCTTCATAATAAGCTTAACATAAAATAATTTTAGAGTATCATTAATCTCATCAGGAGTATCTTTTGGCGCGCACAGGTCCTTGCTGTTGTTCGTGCTCATAATTTTGAGCATTTCCTTACCTGCACTGAATCCGATGTACCTTCTCTGTTTTCTTTTGATGAGGATGGTGTTTCTCAGCTGAATTTGGACGCTCAATTGTGGCATCAACGTGATCCGTTTGTACTCAGTTGGACGCTTAGTTCAATTTCTGAATCGATGCTTGGGCATGTGATTAGATGTTCTCTCTCTTTTTATGTTTGGAAGGTGTTTGAGGATTTGTTCATGTCACAAACTAAAGCCAAAGTTATGAATCTCAGGTATATATTACAAACTCTTAAGAAAGGTAATGCTACAATTGATGAGTATGTGCTCCAAATCCGTTCAATTGCTGATGAATTACATGCTAGAGGTTTTGATATCTCGAATGATGACATGATTATGCATCTACTTGGTGGTCTTGGCTCTGAATATGATGCAGTGGTTGTCAATCTAACAACCAGATCTGATTTTCTATCATTTACTGAGGTTCAGTCCATTCTCCATTCTCATGAGATGAGATTGCAACAGTTTGCAGTCAGTCAACAAGTGATGACTATCACATCCTCTTCCTCAACTCTGTTGCCTTCAGCCAATCTTGCTTCTAAGGATTTTAAGTCTGGGAATGGAGGTAAACCTAAGGGTAATGGTGGTAAACCAAGGTTTTTCAACAAGTCGAGGACTCCTTGTCAAATCTGTGGCAAGACAAATCATACAGTTGCTAGACATTTTAAGCGGTCTGGTCATTCCTTTCAAGGTTTAGATCATAATTATGGCTCTTCTCCTAGAAACCGGATGCATCCTCAAGCCTCTTCTCAGTCATCTCATGTCACACATCAGGCCAACTTTGCTCACTTTACACAGAATACTACTCCTCAATCCCATCATTTTGCTTATGCTACTGAATCTTCTTTTGATCCTGTTTCATCTTCTACTCAGTCTTCAGGTAATGAATGGTATGTGGATAGTGGAGCAACACATCACATTACTTCTTCCCTTGGTAGCATGCATATTCAGCAGCCTTATAAGGGTAAGTCTCATCTAACTGTTGTTGGAGTTATACGTGAAAGTATGCTTTTACTTTGTATAACTCGTGTATCAAACACTCGTTTTATGAGAATAATTCTTTTATCGCATTTGCTTTAGTTATGATTGAATGTTGAATTTCTATTGCAAACCGTTCAATATATAGCACGTGTTACATAGTAGTTAATGTGGTGATACCCGATCACGGAAGACGACATTAACAGTTTACTTGTAACTAAACGTACATTTTCACGACCTAGGTGGAATTGAACAATCCGCCGTGAAAGGTCGATGTGTAAGGCTCAGATTGGTCTGTCTTGACTAAGAGATTGCACTAGCACATTTAGTATGTGTTGAAGAGGTCCTACAGCGAGGAGAAATTCTTCTGTTCTGAAAGGTGAAGAATTAGACCTCAGTGGTTGTTGATTTCTTAATCTCCGTCACTTAAATAGGACCGTGTGTGCTTAATAGTTACTGCTTTGATTCATGTTGGGTGAGAATCATTGCGACTTCGAACTTTGTGTCTTGGGCAGTAATGTTAATCATACGACGGTTGCTAAGATTTAATACGGAGAAACGCGTGCGAGTACGGCTCGTGTGATTAGTCCCCTTGGTGGGCTCAGAAGTTTTATTGTACCAAATCTTGCAAGTGAAGAATTAGTTTCTTCGGTACGAATAATAATGTTGAGCTGTCTTTACTCCAAAGTGAAATATAGAGCTATTCAGAAGCTTAATTAATTAATGGACTTGATAATCTTAAATGCGGGAAATAATAACCGGGAGCCCATATTATCGTAATATGGATTAAGATGGATAGTGCAATATTAATTTATTAGTGGTAATAATTAATATTAATGGGCTGAATTATATTGGGGCTCAATATTGAAATTCAGAAGTCCATTAGGAGGTCCAATCTTAATTCTCCTTAAGGCCCCTCAAGTAGCCCATTAAGTAGCCCAATAATGACAAGGTGGTTAAAATAAAAAGAAAATAATTATGCTGATTTTTCTTTATTATTTTCGAAAATATGATGATTAGGAGAAATAAGATTTTGTTGATTTTCTTGGAAAGATATTATGGAAGATATGTATTTTAGGAATACAAGAATATCTCATATATTCAAGAAGATCCAAATCTTGGATTTCTTCTATGAAATTTTCGAAAATTACTAATTAATTAGAAGGGTGAGATTTTTGTGGAATATTTTATTTTGGAGAAAAGAATATATGGGATATATTCAAGATTTCTTAGAGTCTAAGAAAAGATTTTTTCCAAGCCCATATCCACATGAAAAAATCGGTCACTACTTCTTATAAATAGGGGATGATTATTTCATCTCCAAGTACATAATTCCATGTGTTGGAAAAATCAAGAAGCATAGATATTTTTCTTTTTCCTTAGTTTATTAAATTACTTGAAAGCGTCTCCCACCGGCGATCAAGTGAGGTGAAAAGGGAAATACTTGAGAAGGCTTTGGGTTGATAAAGCGAGATTATAATTGTCCCATATATCCAAAGGCCAATTCTACGAGAGGTACGTTAATCGTATATTTACTTGTTTATTTCCGCCTAGTTAAATATGTGAAATTAATTTAACATGCATGATGATAATTAGTTGTTGGAATTATTATTTGAATTAATTAGGATTAATTCATGTTAGTAATAATTGTATTTAAATTCGTATTTAAATTTCATCCCGAATAGATTCCGGGCACCCCTATTTTCCCAACAACTGGTATCAGAGCCACGGTTTCGGGCTCTGAATTTTAAATTGGAATTTAAATTGTTAAACATTAAATTGAAATTGGATAGTAGAATTGTTAGATCTTTTTTGCAGGTATCCAATTGTCATGGTTTTAATGTTGTTAATTTCATGCGTGTGAATTAATTGTTTTTTAATTCGATTCGTTCGAATTCGTTTTTCTCGTGAGAAAATCCACGAGTAGATTAGTTGTTTTTATTTTGATTCGATCATTGTAATAGACTAGTCTAGATCTAATATTTATTTTTTGTAAAAATAAATTGTAACCGGATCGTGACGAAGAACGAAGAATTAAAAACGGCGTACCCGGACGACGCATACAAGCGTGGCGTGTGTATGGACGTAAAATCATGCAAGGGGTGAAGAAAACGAGTACGAACGGCGAAAAAAATGGCGCACGGGGGTGCACGACGCACGCCGTGCGCAACGGGGGCTCGGCGCCGCGCGCACGCGTGGGCACGCCTCGGGCGCGGGCTGCAGCGCCTCGGCGCGCCTCCGTGCAGTGCCTCGGGTGTGCCTCGGGTGCGCCTCGGGGCTGCGCTTCGGCGCGCTTCGGGAAGCGCTTCAGCGCTTCTCGGGCCGGGAAGCGTGCGGGCCCACTTCGTGGGCCGACGCGCACTGTATCTCAGGCCGTGGAATTTTTTCGGTTCGTGTTTTTTTTCGTGTGATTTTAAACGTCGTCCCGAACCCCAAACGATGCTGTTTTTGAAGAAGTGTTGTTGTTCGAGTGGGAGCACGTCGGAAAGCAACAAGGACGATTTTTCGCATCAAGACGTGAAGAAATTAAACCGTGACAATTGGAATTGAGTGCTCCAATGTGTTTAATTTTGTTTTGATGGATGTTTTATTTCGTGCAATTTTTATTATTTGTTAATATGTGTTTGCATGAATTTAATTGTCCAAGAAAAACCTTACTTTCGAAAATTACTAAGTATGTTTTTATAATCGCAATTTTATTCCGGATATTAAAATTGGATTATTTTGACCTCCATAATTTATTTATTTGTGAAGTTCTTTTGGAATACATTTCCCCCTCCGATCGGCCAAAAGAACGGATTTCACATGAATAAATTCTGAAAGGATGATTGTGGATTATTACTAGTGGCGGTATTGACCCTCACCACGAGTGGCTTGCTCAAAGCGAAATAATAATCCTGTATTTAATTATGGTTATTACTTAGGCATAGGAAATTGATATTAACTTACTCCCCTCGGATTCCCTGTCAGTTTCTATGTGGTCAAAGTGGGAGCCAACTATTAATTTTGAATTAAGGATTTGTAGCTTTTAAGTTTGTAATCCGCTTGAATGTGTTTAAATGTATAGACCACCCCTCGTGGCGCATTTAAATTGTTTCGAGATGTTGGCTGATGCATGATTATATTGTTTTAAGGTTTCAATATAATTGATGTGATCGAATTATGTGATAATTTCGTATTTTTCTAGATATTAATATGAATGTATGTTTTATTCTCATTTCATCATGTCGCAACCTTTTAATCCACTGTTTAATATACTTAAAGTTAATAAACTTTTTGGAGAGAATAATATCGATTGGAAATGTTTTTTTTAAATTTTGTCCTTACTGCACGAAAACACAATTGGGTTATTTACGTTAATATACCCGGCAAGCCTAATGATAAGTCAAGCAATGGGAAAAGGCAGTTTATGATTTGAAGTGTGACAATGAACACATGAAGTGCATCATCTTGACATCTCTGTCTGAAGATTTGAGGCTTGTCCATGGAGACATTGTATCCGCTGTTGAAATCATGGAACACCTTGAAGAGATGTCTTCACATCAAACCCATGACTAATCAGTTCACCAAACATGACTCGGTCAAGTTGGAAATGGTGGAGGGAACGCCCGTGAGGGAACACGTTCTCAAGATAATGGCATACCTTAACAAGTTGGAAGTACTTGGTGCGGATTTTGATTGATTTCATATACCATTCTCTACCGAGAAGCTTTGAGCAGTTTTGTCTGAACTGTCAGATGAATGAACGGACAAATCGTTTGCCCGAGCTCTTGCAAGCTTTAGTTTCGGTGGAGGTGAAAATGGAGCACCAGTCTAGTGTTATGGTGGCTAATGGTCCGTCTACCTCTTTTGGTCCCAAGGGAGGGAAAAAGAGGAAGAGAACCAAAGGCCGGATCCAAGCAAATCCAATTGTTGCGAAAGACAAATGCAAAGGCAAGCATCGAAGGGGAAGTGTTTTAGTTGCGGTGAGAGAGGACAATGGAGGTCTGCCTGTTCCAAGCCTAAGAGGCTAGGAAAGTTAGGTAATTCACACACCTTAGTCGTCGAAACTTGTGAAGTGGCGTATGCTGTCTATTCGTGGATAGTGGATACGAGAGCTACTGGTCCCATTTGTTTCATGGGTTTAAGCTAACCCGACGACTTAACGGAAGTGAGATCCCCATCATATCGGGCAATGCTACGAGAGTGGCAGCTGAAGCAGTGGGAGAAGTGCGCCTATCTTGTGAAGATAGAGTTATGGTCTTGAGAGACGTTCCTCATGTTCCTAGTTTAGAAAGAACTCAACCTTCAGTTTCTAAACTGTTTGAATAGATACTCAGTTTCTTTTAATAAGGATGTTATTATTGCTTGAAACGATGAGTTTATCCGTTCTGGAACTTTAATGGATGATCTTTATACCATTATTTGGGCACACCACTCACAAAATTGAATCTAATAACACATCGATTATTTCGAGTAATAAAAGAAAGCGTTCTTCGGAGATGAACGAAACACTTCTATGGCATCTTAGACTAGGTCATATTAATCTAAAGTGGATAGAGAGATTGGTGAAAGACAGATCCTTGGAATCATTCCAAGTCGAACCGTTTCCAACTTGTGAATCCTGTTTAGAGGGTAAAATGACCAAGAGGGCATTTGGAGCCAAGGGGAATAGAACTACGGAAGTGTTAGAACTCGTTCATACCGATATGTGTGGTTCAATGACGATCATAGCAAGAAGAGGTATGAGTAATTTGATGATTACTCAAGATACGGATACATCTACCTTATGATGCATAGGGAAAGAAGTATCAAGTCTCTACGATTTGTTCGTGGAGGCGAATACCTTAGCAATGAATTCTTGAACTACCTATCGGAAGAAGGGATTGTATCCCTGTTGACCACATCGGGAACCCCTCAATAGAACGGTGTGGTGGAGCGAAGGAGCCAGACTCTTTTAGAAATAGTCAGATCCATGATGAGTTATTCGGATTTACCCAAGTCGTTTTGGGGTAACGCCTTGGAAACAATGACTTATATTCTAAACTTGGGGCCATCCAAATCGGTTCCTAAAACCCCAATGGAATTGTGGACCGGGGCGCAAGCCCATTCTAAGACACTTGCAGATTTGGGGTTGTCCGGCATACGTGCTAGACAAGGAAGCCGGTAAATTGGATCCATGTTCGGAATTAAGGTTGTTTATAGGATATCCCATGGGAACGAAAGGGTGTATGTTCTATAGTCTCAAGGATTAAAAGACCGTGATTAGTTCGCACTTTAAATTCTTGGAGGAAAACTATATGAACAAAAGAAAGCCCAGAAGTGAGATTACCTTAGACGAGTTAAGAGGGCAAACTCCTATTCCAAGTATACAAGATGATATACCACACGTCATACCTTCACAACCGGAACCCCGTCGTAGTGGGAGGATTGCAAGGCAACCCGAGAGATTCATGGGAATTGGAGAATCTTCGGATTTGATTTCCGGCGATGAATCAGACCCATGAACGTACGACGAGGCAATCTAAGACAAAGACGCGGAGGCGTGGCAAACCGCAATGGAAACCGAGGTGGGTTCGATGGATTATAATCAAGTGTGGGAGTTGGTTGATCCACCTAGTGGGGTAGAGCCCATTGGATGCAAGTGGGTGTACAAGAGGAAAAGAGGACCGGACGGAAGGGTAGAGACCTTCAAAGCAAAGCTTGTGGCCTGTAGCTATGCTTAAGTCCATCCGTATTCTCTTGTTGATCGCTGCGCACTTAGATTACGAGATCTGGCAAATGGATGTCAAGGCAGCTTTCCTTAACGGAAGTCTTGATGGGATCTATATGCAACAGCCCAAAGGTTTCGTTGAAAAAGGCCAAGAGCACCTCGTATGCAAGCTTAAGAGATCCATTTATGGACTTAAGCAAGCGTCGCATACTTGGAACCAGTGTTTTGATCAAGTTATTAAGTCTTACGGGTTTGTGATCAAAATAAGTTCGAAAGTTGTGGGTGTAAAAGGTGTGACGGAACTGCGGTGGTATTCTTAGTATTATACGTAGACGATGTTCTGCTCATTGGAAACAATGTAAAGGTATTGTCAGACGTAAGGGTATGGCTGTCAAATCAGTTTGATATGAAGGACTTAGGGAAAGCCGGTCATATCCTTGGGATCAAGTTCACTCAAGATCACAAGAGGAGGATGTTGGGTTTATCGCAAGTTTCATACAAAGCCACTGTTTTGAAGCATTTCAGCATGCAAGATTCCAAGAAAGGTTTTGTACCTTTTAGGCACGGAATCCATCTATCTAAAGAAAAATGCCCTAAGATGCAAGTGGAGATAGATGACATGAAAGACGTTCCGTACGTTTCGGACGTAGGAAGTCTTATGTATGCAATGTTGTGAACGAGACCGGATATCTGCTTTGCCGTGGGCATGATGGCAAGATATCGAAGTAACCCCAGGAAAGCACATTAGATTGCAATTAAATGTGTTCTTTAGTTTCTGAAAAGAACTTGGTATGGAATGTTGATTTAACAATCAGACAATCTAATTCCCATGGGATACAATACACGGACTCAAATTTCCAATCAGACATAGACTCCAAAATAACTACCTCGGGTAGTGTGTTTTGCATGGGAGAAGGAGCCATGACATGGAGAAGCGATTTGCAGAAATGCATCGCCGATTCGACCATAAAAGCCGAATAAGTAACTGTTTGTGAAGCAGCGAAAGAAGCGGTTTGACTCAAGTACTTCTTAGTGGACTTGGACGCTGTTCCGAATTTGCCCGACAAGATAACTGTCTTTTGTGACAATGCCGGAGCAGTTGCAAATTCAAGGGAACCGAGAGCCCACAAGGCCAGCAAACACATTGAAAGAAAACACCGTCTTATACGAGAAATCGTTAAGAGAGGAGATAAAGAGGTGGCAAAGATAAATGTCGGAGGACAACCTAGTACATCCATTCACAAAGGGTCTGCCTCAGAGTACATTCGAGAGAAATGTGGATGGAATGGGAGTCAAGACTATTGCCAATCTGCTTTAAGTATAAGTGGGAGGAATTATTAGGTTAGTGTAGGTTGACATGAGATGTCACGTAGAGCTACTACACTAAGACATGCGTGATGTATACTAAAAGCAGACTTTAAGTATAAGTGGGAGATTGTTGGAGTTATACGTGAAAGTATGCTTTTACTTTGTATAACTCGTGTATCAAACACTCGTTTTATGAGAATAATTCTTTTATCGCATTTGCTTTAGTTATGATTGAATGTTGAATTTCTATTGCAAACCGTTCAATATATAGCACGTGTTACATAGTAGTTAATGTGGTGATACCCGATCACGGAAGACGACATTAACAGTTTACTTGTAACTAAACGTACATTTTCACGACCTAGGTGGAATTGAACAATCCGTCGTGAAAGGTCGATGTGTAAGGCTCAGATTGGTCTGTCTTGACTAAGAGATTGCACTAGCACATTTAGTATGTGTTGAAGAGGTCCTACAGCGAGGAGAAATTCTTCTGTTCTGAAAGGTGAAGAATTAGACCTCAGTGGTTGTTGATTTCTTAATCTCCATCACTTAAATAGGACCGTGTGTGCTTAATAGTTACTGCTTTGATTCATGTTGGGTGAGAATCATTGCGACTTCGAACTTTGTGTCTTGGGCAGTAATGTTAATCATATGACGGTTGCTAAGATTTAATACGGAGAAACGCGTGCGAGTACGACTCGTGTGATTAGTCCCCTTGGTGGGCTCAGAAGTTTTATTGTACCAAATCTTGCAAGTGAAGAATTAGTTTCTTCGGTACGAATAATAATGTTGAGCTGTCTTTACTCCAAGGTGAAATATATTAATTAATTTAGAGCTATTCAGAAGCTTAATTAATTAATGGACTTGATAATCTTAAACGCGGGAAATAATAACCGGGAGCCCATATTATCGTAATATGGATTAAGATGGATAGTGCAATATTAATTTATTAGTGGTAATAATTAATATTAATGGGCTGAATTATATTGGGGCTCAATATTGAAATTCAGAAGTCCATTAGGAGGTCTAATCTTAATTCTCCTTAAGGCCCCTCAAGTAGCCCATTAAGTAGCCCAATAATGACAAGGTGATTAAAATAAAAAGAAAATAATTATGCTGATTTTTCTTTATTATTTTCGAAAATATGATGATTAGGAGAAATAAGATTTTGTTGATTTTCTTGGAAAGATATTATGGAAGATATGTATTCTAGGAATACAAGAATATCTCATATATTCAAGAAGATCCAAATCTTGGATTTCTTCTATGAAATTTTCGAAAATTACTAATTAATTAGGAGGGTGAGATTTTTGTGGAATATTTTATTTTGGAGAAAAGAATATATGGGATATATTCAAGATTTCTTAGAGTCCAAGAAAAGATTTTTTCCAAGCCCATATCCACATGAAAAAATCGGTCACTACTTCTTATAAATAGGGGATGATTATTTCATCTCCAAGTACATAATTCCATGTGTTGGAAAAATCAAGAAGCATAGATATTTTTCTTTTTCCTTAGTTTATTAAATTACTTGAAAGCGTCTCCCACCGGCGATCAAGTGAGGTGAAAAGGGAAATACTTGAGAAGGCTTTGGGTTGATAAAGCGAGATTATAATTGTCTCGTATATCCAAAGGCCAATTCTACGAGAGGTACGTTAATCGCATATTTACTTGTTTATTTCCGCCTAGTTAAATATGTGAAATTAATTTAACATGCATGATGATAATTAGTTGTTGGAATTATTATTTGAATTAATTAGGATTAATTCATGCTAGTAATAATTGTATTTAAATTCGTATTTAAATTTCATCCCGAATAGATTCCGGGCACCCCTATTTTCCCAACAACTGTTGGTAATGGCACTACTACTTCTATAATGCATACTGGATCATTACATGTTAATAGTCTTATACATGGCAAAACATTGGCATTTTGTGACATGCTACATGTTCCAGATATCACTAAGAATCTAATCAGCATTTCTAAGTTTCTTCATAATAATGATGCTATAATAGAATTTCATGCTACCTTTTGTTTTGTTAAGGACAAGACAACCAACAGAATCCTTTTTAGAGGAACTCTTAAGGATGGCTTGTACCAACTGGATATTGCTACCCTACCTAAGACTCACTCTACTGGATATAATAAGACAGTATTACCTTCTATTTCTCAATGTAATTCTGTTGTTGCTTCTTTTCCTAGTAAGGCTGATATTTGGCATTTAAGACTGGGGCATCCTTGCCATGAATCACTTTCTTCTGTATTGCAGTCTTTGAATGTTCCTAATAAACTGGTTTCTTTCTGTGAGGCATGTAAGCTTGGCAAAATGCATCAGAAGACTTTTCATTCGGTTTCTACTCATGCTTCTTTACCATTTACTGTTATTCACATGGATGGTTGAGGTCCTTCATCCTCTCTTTCTCATGATGGTTTTAAGTACTATATTACACTTGTTGATGAGTGTACCAGATACACCTGGATTTACCCTCTCAAGGCAAAATCTGATGTAGCTTCAATTGTTATCAGTTTCATTAATATGGTTGAAAGACAGTTTTCTGTGAAGGTAAAAATGTTTCAATCTGACAGGGGTGGTGAATTCACAGTTCTACACAAGCATTTTCAGTCTTTGGGTATTGTTGTCAGGCATTCTTGTCCCTATACTCATCAACAAAATAGCCTCATTGAAAGGAAACATCAATATATAACTGAAATGGGACTTTCTTTGCTAGCTCAAGCCAAGTTGCCCATGGTTTATTGGTGGGATGCCTTCTCCATTGCAGTGTTCCTTATTAATAGGCCGCCTACTCATGTACTGAACAATGTTTCCCCATTTCGGAAGCTCTTCAATGCACCTCCTGATTACTCAATTCTTAAGGTTTTTTGTTGCTCTTACTATCCTTTCTTAAGGCCATATAACTCTTCCAAGTTACAACTAAGGTCTTCCAAATACTTGTTTCTTGGTTACAGTCCTACTCATAAATGGTACAGGTGTTTGCATCCTGCTGGTAGAGTGTATATTTCCTCTACTGTTGATTTCAATGAGATGTAGTTTCTTTTTCCAGAGTTTACTACTCTCTCCTCTTCTTCTCCTGGTCCTTCTGGTCCTCCTTTACTAAAGATACCTCCTCCCAGTTTGACTCCCTTTCAACCTGTTCACCCAACTCAACCAGTCCAACCAGCTCAGTCTAATCCCTATCCTTTTACCAACTCACATATCTCTCCCACTCAGAATCATGCATCATCCCCTTCACACTCTCCTTCCTTTTCCAATAACCATTACAATGGTTCTCCTGTGCACAACTCTTCTAGTTCTCCAGAACATCATATTTCTTCTATTCCACAACCTTCTACTTTTTCAAATCCAGAATCAGCTTCTTCTAATCTTCCAGCTTCTATTCTTCCCTCTCACTCTATGATTACTATAACCAAAAATGGTATTTTCAAACCCAAGACCTTTGTTTCTTCTGTTCTTCCAGTCCTTCATGAACCTGACACTGCAGCTCAAGCCTTCTTGGTGCCTGAGTGGAAACATGCTATGCTTGAAGAGTAAAATGCTCTTCTTGCCAATAACACTTGGAAGTTAGTTTCCTCTTCTGCTGATATTAGTCCTATTTCTACAAAATGGATATTCAGGGTCAAACACAAGGCAGATGACTCAGTTGAAAGGTATAAGGCCAGACTTGTGGCAAGGGGTTTTCAACTTAATGCTGGTGTAGATTATTTTCATACATTCTCTCCTGTCATCAAGCACATCACTATCAGAATCATGTTCACTCTTGCAGCTACCTTTGGTTGGCAAATACAACAAGTGGATATTAACAATTCTTTCTTGAAAGGGGACTTACATGAACCTGTATACATCACTCAACCTGATGGCTTTGTTGACTCCTCCAAACCCACTCATGTTTGCAGACTTGTAAAGGCTCTTTATGGACTAAAACGGGCTCCCAAAGCCTGGTATGATACTCTCAAAGGTTTCTTGGTTCAACTTGGTTTTGCTCATAGTAAGTCTGATCATTGTTTGTTTCACAAATCTGCTAATGGAATGAGGCTCTTTATCTTGGTTTATGTGGATGATATACTGATTACTGGTGATGACAATGAGGCTATCTCTCAGCTGATACACACTCTTCATCTTAAGTTCTCACTGAAGCATCTAGGGCCAGTGAACTACTTCCTTGGCATAGAAGCCAATGTTACTCCACATCACATCACTATTTCTCAATCCAAGTATGTCAAAGAACTATTAGCCAGGACAAATCTTTCTTCTTGCAAACCTTGCCCTTCTCCTGCATGCCCTAGTGTTAAACTTACACAACATGATAACACTATTTTTTCCCAGCCCTCTTTATATCAAAGTGTGGTAGGTGCTCTTCAATATCTAACTCTTACAAGACCTGACATTGCTTTTTGTGTTAACAAGCTTAGCCAATTTTCTGCCTTCCCAACTACGAATCATTGGGGTGCTTGTAAACGGGTTCTTAGATACTTGAAAGGTACAATTTATTCTGGTTTGCAGTTTACTCCTGTTACTGAATTTCAACTTCAAGCTTTTGCAGATGCCGACTTTGCTTCATCCTTGGATGATAGGCGAAGTACCTCAAGATTTTGTGTTATGCTTGGTTCTAATATCCTCTCTTGGAGCTCGAGGAAACAAAGTGTTGTTGCTAGGAGCACAACTGAAGCAGAATATAGATCCTTGGCCTCTACTACAACTGATCTTGCTTGGTTAACATCATTGTTCTCAGAAATTCGCATTCCGCTCCGTACTCCTTCGTTGCTTTGGTGTGATAATGAGGGGGCTGTAACCCTTTCTTTCAGTCCTGCACTTCATTCTCGCACAAAGCACATTGAAATAGACGTCCACTTCCTTCGTGAGAAAGTCCAGGACCGCATTATTGATGTTCGCTATATTGCTAGTGAAGATCAACCCGCAGACATTTTCACGAAACCCATGGCTCCTGCTCGATTCCGTTCGTTATGCTCTCGACTTGGTCTCTTTTTCACATATGGTCCTTAGCTAGATGGGCGTATTGTAGTGTTTGCTTCATAGCCATGCATGCGCCTTTCATCATCAAGTCCAGACTCTTCTATCAACTACCAGAAACTGCTAGAAGCTGCTAGAATCAAAGCTTACATGCAAATGTTTACTTGCCAGCTAAGAAAACAGCTTAGGGTAGTTAGTCTGTTAGTTAGTTTCACAATGTAATTAGTTAGTTAGCCATCATGTGCATGGCACATGCGTTTCTCTCTTTACGTGTATAAATATCATGTACTGCAATTCATCACATTCAAGCAATAAACATGAGAGATTAATTTACATATTGAGAGTTTTTCAACAGGGGGAAGGAGCCGAGAGAAATTAATTGGGCAAAAATGCACATAATAAATTGATAATGTGAAGTGTCATATGTGAAGTATGAAGTCTACTGAGCTTAATTCAATAAGGAGCTATGTTGATGAAGTGTTAGCCGTGAGAGTTAGTCTATTTGGGGTATCAGCAGAGTTATATTAGATGAGGTTTATCAGATGAGGTTTAAACAGTGGAGTCCTATCAGTGGAGGTCCAGACCGGAAGTCATCTGATGTTAAGTGACCAAGTCAGTTGAGGTCAAGTCATCTGATATAAAGTACAAAGACGCGAAACACCAAGTCGAAGCTAACGCGAAGGCGGTTCTAACTGAATCAACTGAAGCGGTTATTGGAGTTTGTTAGCCAGCTGGATAACTGCTTTACTTATGAGTTAGTTACAACTGAATCAAGTCTAGATTCTTCTCAATCTCTGTAAATATAAATAAGTGCTTCCAACTGAGAGAAGTAACTTAGAACTTTAGATCTTCATCTGTGAGCGCAAACAGGAGAGATTGTGAGCGATTGTAACTTGTAACTTCCGTTTTCTTTCTTAGTGGAATACTCTATCCTCTCGGATCCCGTGGACGTAGGAGTTCTTCTCCGAACCACGTAAATCTGGTGTTCTTGTGTTATTTTCAATTCCGTTCTTACTGCATTTGATTCCGATTCCCGGAAACAAGTTTTCTTGTGAATCCGAAACCGTGATTAACAAGTGGCGCCGTCTGTGGGAAGCAATCATGGCTGCAACTAAGTTCGACATTGAGAAGTTCACGGGGAAGAACGATTTCAGCTTATGGAAGATCAAGATGAAGGCACTCCTGGTACACAATGGGTTGTACGAAGCCTTGTTGCCACCGGCTCAGGTGGCTTCTGGATCTAATCCGGTGAAGGTGGAGGAGAACAAGAGGAAGGCGCATAGTGCCCTTATCTTGTGTCTTGGGGACAAGCCATTGAGGGAAGTATCGAAGGAGGAAACCACTCTTGGGATCTGGAATAAGTTGGAGCAGTTATACCAGACCAAGTCTGTTACGAACAAGTTATACATGAAACAGAAGCTTCAAGTCTTCAAGATGAATGAAGATAAGAATCTTGGTGATCAGTTGGACGAGTTCAACAGACTGGTGGATGATCTGGAGAGTTTGGATGTTACAATTGATGATGAAGACAAGTCTTTAATGTTGTTAAATTCTCTACCTAAGTCTCTGGAAAATTTCAAGGATGCCTTACTATTTGGAAGACAAGATCAGGTGATGTTTGATGATGTTCAAACTGCCCTGAAAACCAAGTTTCTACAGATCCAAGCTGATGGGAAGAAGCCTGCTGAAGGATTGAATGTGCAATCCAAGAAGAAGAAGGGGTTTCAGTCCAAGAAGAAGGATGGTGGAAAAGGGAATAAGGGTGGGAAGAAATCTGATTTTGTTGAGAAGAGGAAGTGTTTCACTTGCCATAAGGAAGGTCATCTGAGAAAGAATTGCCCTGAAAGAAAGAAGAAAGACAATCAAGGTGATCAAGATGGAGATGCAGCTGTTGTGGAGGTTGAAGGATATGATAGTGCAGAGGTCTTGATGGTTAGTCATGAGAGGCTAAGTCAAGAGTGGGTCCTGGACTCTGGGTGTACTTTTCATATGTGTCCACATGAAGACTGGTTCCTGGATCTTGAGAAGATTGATGGAGGTCTTGTTCTTTTGGGTAATGATGAGAGCTGTAGAGTGCAAGGATCTGGTTCTATCAAGATCAAGATGTTTGATGGGGTGGATAGGATCTTATCTGATGTCAGGTTTGTTCCTGAGTTGAAGAGAAATCTTGTTTCTCTTGGTACATTGAATTCTAAGGGCTTTGAATTCAAGACAGACAAGGGAAGTCTGTCAATAACCAAATCTGGAAGGATTGTCATGAAGGGGGCTATCAAGAATGGTTTGTATACTTTGATTGGAAGAACTGTTACAGGGTCAGCTGATGTTACCATGGGGTCTTCTGAGGTTAACTTGTGGCACAAGAGATTGGCACATGTTGGTGAGAAGGGCCTGGTGGAGTTATCCAAGAAGGGAGCAATCCCTGGGAAGAGGATATGTAAGCTGGAATTTTGTGAGAGGTGTGTTCTTGGGAAATCAAAGAAGCAAGCATACCAGAAGGGGAAGCATACCACCAAGGAGGTTATGGATTATATACATTCTGATGTATGGGGCCCAGCAAGGGTATCCACTCATGGTGGAGGCAGGTATTTCCTTACCCTTATTGATGATTATTCCAGAAAAGTTTGGGTTTACATTCTTAAACAGAAGAGTGATGTCTTCTCTAAGTTCAAAGAATGGTTGATTGAACTTGAGAATAAGAGAGGCAGGACTATCAAGCACTTAAGGACTGATAATGGGCTTGAATTCCTATCAGAGGAGTTTCAACAATTCTGTAGAGAGAAGGGTATTACTAGGCATAAAACTGTTCCTTCAAACCCCCAACAGAATGGTCTAGCAGAGAGGATGAATAGAACTATTCTGAAAAGGGTTAGGTGTATGTTATCTGATGCTCATTTACCTAAGAGTTTTTGGGGGGAAGCTGTTAACACAGCTGTGTATCTCATTAATAAAGTGCCATCATCTGCTATTGAGTTTAAAACCCCAGATGAGGTTTGGTATGGAAAGATATCAGATTACTCAAAGTTGAAAGTTTTTGGGTGCCTAGCTTATGTTCATGTGAGGCAAGACAAACTTGAACCTAGAGCTTTAAAATGTGTTTTCATTGGGTATCCCAAAGGTGTTAAGGGGTATAAGTTGTGGTGTCTGGAGCCTGGAAACCAGAAGTGTATTACCAGTAGAGATGTTGTGTTCAATGAATCACAGATGGGATACAAGTCTGGTGGAGGTAATGGAGGGCCATCAGCTGAGGAGATGGATGGTGTTATTTCTGAGTCAATTACTCAAGTAGAGGTGGAGCCTGATCATGACAAGCATGATAGCTCATCTGGTTCTGAACCAGAGCAAGCACCAGGGGAGAATGAGTCATCAGATGAGGATAGTGCACCAGTAGAGGAGGAAGAAGGAGTGCCAGAAGCAGACTTGAGAAATTATAGTTTGACAAGAGACAGATCCAGAAGACAAATACATCCTCCAGTAAGGTTTGGCCGTGTGGATCTGGTCTCCTATGCACTTGTTACAGCAGAAGCCATAGAGTACCAGGAACCTAAAAGCTACAGGGAAGCCCTTGAGTGTGATGATAGGGAGTCATGGGTGACAGCCATGACAGAAGAGATGGAATCTCTTAAGAAGAATCAAACTTGGATTCTTGTTGATAAGCCACCTAGGCAGAAGCTAATCAGTTGTAAATGGTTGTTTAAAAGAAAGCTTGAATCTGGTGTGAAAGATCAGGTGAGGTTTAAGGCCAGGTTAGTTGCCAGAGGATTTACTCAGAGGGAAGGAATTGATTACAATGAGGTTTTCTCACCTGTTGTTAAGCATTGTTCAATCAGATTACTTCTCAGCAGAGTAGTCCAAGAGGATCTGGAGCTACAACAACTTGATGTAAAGACAGCTTTTCTGCATGGTGATCTTATTGAGGATCTGTACATGCACCAGCCAGAAGGGTTTGTTGAACCAGGGAGTGAAGGGAAAGTGTGCCTGCTCAAGAAATCATTGTATGGCCTCAAGCAAAGTCCAAGGCAGTGGCACAAGAAGTTCAATGAAGTTATGCTATCCATTGGTTTTGTAAGGAGCAAGTATGACACTTGTGTATACCTGGAAAGGCAAGGTAGTGATGTGATAGCCTATCTTCTGATCTATGTAGATGACATGCTTATTGCCAGTAAAAGCCTTCTGAAGATTCAGAGTATCAAAAGGAAGCTAAGTGCTAGATTTGATATGAAGGACTTGGGAAATGCTAAGAGGATTCTTGGAATGGATATTCTTAGGGACAGAAAAGGTGGAAGACTATTCTTATCCCAGAAGAGTTACATTGAGAAGGTCCTGAAGAGGTTTAACATGCATGAGAGTAGAGCTGTGTCAACTCCTCTGGGACAACAGTTCAAATTATCTAAGGAAATGGAACCAAAGTCTGATGAAGAGAAGAAGACTATGATGAAAGTACCTTATGCAAGTGGGGTTGGAAGCCTGATGTATGCTCTGGTCTGCAGCAGACCAGATTTAGCTTATTCATTGAGTATGGTGAGCAGATACATGGCTAATCCTGGGAGATTACATTGGGAAGCTTTGAAGTGGATATTCAGATACCTTAAGGGGTCATCTGATCTGGGTCTGATGTTTGAGAGGATGGCTGACCAGAAGAGTCCATTGGAAGGATTTGTAGATTCTGATTTTGCTGCTAATCTGGATACCAGAAGATCTTTAACAGGGTATATCTTTACACTTTACAATACTGCTGTGAGCTGGAGATCTGTTCTGCAGAGTGGAGTGGCTTTATCTACTACAGAAGCAGAGTTTGTTGCAGTGTCAGAGGCTGTTAAGGAGGCTTTGTGGTTGAAAGGCATAATCAAGGATTTTGGCATAAACCAAAGGGCTGTGGTTGTTCATTGTGATAATCAGAGTGCAGTACATCTGGTTAAACATCAAGTGTTCCATGAGAGATCGAAGCACATTGATGTAAGGTTGCATTTTGTGAGGGAAATCATTGATAAAGGAGTGGTTCTCATCCAGAAGATATCTACAGATGACAATGCTGCAGATATGTGTACAAAGTCTTTACCAGGTACTAAATTCAAGTTTTGTGTTGAATTGGTAAAGATGAGTGTATGGGATGTTCCTTAGGCCCAAGCTGGAGCATGGAGGAGAGGAGGAGAGGATTGATACTTCTCATCTGAGGTGGAGAATTGTGAAGTGTCATATGTGAAGTATGAAGTCTACTGAGCTTAATTCAATAAGGAGCTATGTTGATGAAGTGTTAGCCGTGAGAGTTAGTCTATTTGGGGTATCAGCAGAGTTATATTAGATGAGGTTTATCAAATGAGGTTTAAACAGTGGAGTCCTATCAGTGGAGGTCCAGACCGGAAGTCATCTGATGTTAAGTGACCAAGTCAGCTGAGGTCAAGTCATCTGATATAAAGTACAAAGACGCGAAACACCAAGTCGAAGCTAACGCGAAGGCGGTTCTAACTGAATCAATTGAAGCGGTTATTGGAGTTTGTTAGCCAGCTGGATAACTGCTTTACTTATGAGTTAGTTACAACTGAATCAAGTCTAGATTCTTCTCAATCTCTGTAAATATAAATAAGTGCTTCCAACTGAGAGAAGTAACTTAGAACTTTAGATCTTCATCTGTGAGCGCAAACAGGAGAGATTGTGAGCGATTGTAACTTGTAACTTCCGTTTTCTTTCTTAGTGGAATACTCTATCCTCTCGGATCCCGTGGACGTAGGAGTTCTTCTCCGAACCACGTAAATCTGGTGTTCTTGTGTTATTTTCAATTCCGTTCTTACTGCATTTGATTCCGATTCCCGGAAACAAGTTTTCTTGTGAATCCGAAACCGTGATTAACAGATAATATAAGGTCCAAGCCCATATACTTGTATAATGACGCGAGGAGTGATAGAGAGTGGAAGAATTCATTGCAATTTGCAAGCTGACAATTATTATAGGCCATGGACCCTACAACTATTTGCAATTGAAAGAAGAAGTAAGCATTGTTGCATGATAATCAAGAATAGAAAAGCATTTGGGCAAATCAAAATAAGATATATTAATCCTTAAACGACGTTGCTGCATGATAATCAAGAATGAAAAAGTATTTGGGTAAACCAAAATAAGAAACATAAATCTTTAAACGACATTGTTGCATGATAATCAAGAATGAAAAAGCATTTGGACAAAATTTTGTTTATTCGAAACTTATTCTTCACCGCCTAATTTTTGTGTGAAATGTTTATTTTTAAACAATTGCCGTTTGTTATGAATTTTTTTTTTCGGTTTTGAACATTTTTGTGGAGAATGAATTGAAATAGGCCCACTTCATTAAGCCACCACTTAGGCCCATTTGACGAGGACTTTTTTGGGCCCGGTTATATACCCTTCAATTATAGTAGATACACCTCTAATTGTTTTTTTATTTTATTAATAAAAATCCTATACTACCCTTTATTTCTTAAAATTAACTACCCAAATCATATTCCTAACTTCTAATTTGAATGACCACGGCAGCCACACCCTCCACCCCCGCTGTCCCCGGCCACCGTCACACATTGCATATATGATGATACCATTTTTTTCTTCCCTCAATATGTAATAAATACTCTAAAGTTTTCATAAGTTGCACTGAGGAATTTTTTTTAAAAGAAGCCGTGGAAGTAGGAAACGAAAAGCCATAATTTAACTTGAAAAATAGTCCATCAAAATTGATCTGAGTTAAATGGGTGAAAAAAGCATTCATGAACATAAAACAATTGGATCTATTGTAATAGGAGATGCGATCTATATAGAAGATTGAGGGGTGAGATCATTTTTAGTTGCAGTGGGAGACATATGCGGTTGCACCACCTACGTGCCGCCACGTGCCACTTCCACCTCAGAAGTCGGCGCCGCTGTCAGATCGGGAGAGGAGAAGACGAAGAAAAAAGATAGAGAAAAATAGTAAAGAGAAAGTTATAATTGATAGTTTAATGTGAATGAAGATGCATCTATTAGAGTTGGAGGGGTATATAGCCGGCCCCCTTTTTTTCTATTTCTTTTTCCAGGGGATAGATGATTTTTATTGTTCCACCATATATATAAATCGAACTAATCACACTTTTGGATGAACTATATTTTTAGCTGACTTTATGATCTACTTTTTGTACCCTTTTCTAATTATGTGTGACAGATTTAATTTTCTTTTTATTTTTATACAATTTTTAATTCATCCATCAAATTTTACTTTAAAAAAAATTAATTTATGAATTTTAAACAATGATCTTTACCCTAGTCTATTTCTTGATTTATCAATTGATTTGACATCTAATTATTAGGCAATATGATTAAGGCAAAGTATTATACGGAAATAGTAGTTCATGATAAGCTTACAATAAAACTGTATGAATATTTGATCAGAAGCATCGAGAACACCACAAATATCATTAATCTGGGTTGGTGATATTGTATTGTAGTTATTGTAAATTTTTTAAAACTCAAATTAATGATACTTCTGGTGAGATTATCGATACTCCTGGCCAAATATTTGATATTTAAAAAAAATTCATAGTAAACTTATCATGAACCATTTTCATACAAAACTTACTCTATTGTTCATAAAGTGTATGTGTGTTTATGTTACATCATTCCATCAAAAGAATTTAAAGGCAAATGAGCGCAAGTATATTTATTTCATATCTAATTAGCCAACAAAATTAATTCTCAAAATTCAATATATTCCTTTTTCGATCGTCATGATTATATATACAGATCATACCAACAATTTCCACAAAATAAAAAGTAGATATATAGAATAAAATTAACATGTTGGAGGTATTATTAATTCACCCGTGTATTAGTATTGATGAGCTAGGTTTGAGACTTGAATTAATCATGTGTTTGTTTCTATTCTAAATAACCACTGCAATAACATTGGGGTGGAGTAGACGGCGCGTTAGACGGAAAAGTAGACGGTGTAGGAGCAGAAATATCATGACAACCCCAACTGAAAAGATTAGTCTATGTGGTGACAATCTGCTTCACAATTGGGGTGCTCACTGCATGACCCTAAAACGTAATCTGGAGAAATTTTTAATACAATTGTTATTATTAATATATACTTCATATAATAACTAATGAAAATTTTGGAAACAAAAATTTACCCGGAACTTTTTCAGCTGCGCCTGAGCTAAGCAACAATGCTATGAGAATAACTTCAATCAAAAGCAGGGATTTAGATGTGTTAAAAGCCATTTGAGTTAAATGATTAATTTTATCACCCAATTCTTTATCTATTTATAATGTAAATTAAAGATTATTATATGTACTTCACCACATTTTTCATGTGTCTCCCTATATAACATTTCTCTATTTATCTTAATTTTATTGATATGATTTCTTTCTATCCATGCACTAATAAATTATGAAACATTTTCTAAATGGTTTGTGCTCAATCAACATTATCTCGTACCATTAAAATCAGATCACTATTTATTAACTTGTCGTGACAAAAATTATGTCGTTCCGCCTAAAATCACAAAAATCAAGAGAGCGAACCTGACAAATGATTTTTTTTTTTAAATGCAATTGATAACATTAAAATTGAGTTTATAAAAGCCGTTTCAATTGTTTATTAGCAAATGGCCAAGTTGAGTTTTCATTGAATTTTAACCCATTATCAAACCTAGGAATTATTGCTCTATTAAGCCAAATTTATTTGAGACTTTAAGCCCCAATATTCTAATTGAAATTTAACTCATCAACAAACCTAGGATTCAATAAAATTAACTAGACACAATTTTGTAGCTACATTAGCAATTTCCATAGATAATTCTATATTTTTTGTAGTGAAGGTCTAGTCAAAAGATATACTATACATTATAAGTACCTATTCTTGTTTAAAAAAATAAAGATGACAAATTTTAACCACCATTCCATCCTAGCTTGCCCTCACAAAAATCAACCCAAATGACAAAAGAAGGGTATAGTTTGGTAAAAGATAAAGAGAAATTATACAACATACTACAATTCTAGAGGCTTAAATGCACAATAAAACATGAGAAATTCCATGGCACAATTTAATACATTTGGCAAGTGATTTGTATTTTAAAAGATAGGCCCCACATTCTCTCTCTCATCTCTCTCTCAACCTAATTTAAATATATCAGATTTCTTCTCTCACCACATTTAAAAGGTCAGATCTCTTCTCTCTCTTAAAATGGACGTCACTGTCTATCTCTCTCTTTCAAAAATGGACGACACCACCACCACAGCCGCCGCCACCACCATAGCCGCCGCCACTGCTACCACCACCACCTCCTTAGCCGCCACCACTACCACCACCACCTATAGCCATCATCCAACGGAGAAAAACCACCCAGATCCGTCACTCTCTCTTCATTTTAAATGCCACCGATCTCTACCCTCTCCCTCTAACACCATAACCACCACTGCCACCACCATAGCCATCATTACCACCAATCACCACCACTGCCACCACAAATTTCAACAGATCAAGCGGCGGTGGTGCCGTCGCGATTGGGGAGGGGGGTTAGATCGAGATCCTTTCCGATCACCACCACCACCGGTAGATGAAGCGGCGGGGCAGCGTAGATCGGTGGTAGAATCTCTCTAGCACGTGACTTCTCTGCCCAGATCTTCATGTCATCAATCTGGAGACTGCCGGAGCGATTTCTTCATCCCCTTTTCTCTTTCCCTGTCCTGCTGAATGCGTCGTGTGCTAGAGTGTTTCTTCTTCATCGAAGCTTTGACTTTCCGATTGAGGATAGGCTGACCAGGTAATATTGCTTGAATATAATTAGATAAGGTTTTGATTAAAGCACAATTTTGTTTAAAATTGACTGAGAAATTTTTTTTGTCAAAGAAAGTTGGAAAATTGAATTTTTTGTGGACATGAGTAGAATCAATGACCTATTTAGAGCATACAAGGCACAAGATTTAATTGAGGTGTCTCGTTGGATAGCAGGCATTTGTAGTGGGTATTTTTTCTAATATATGAATTTTAATATGAACTTAATGATTCTGAAATTAAAATGGTGTTGAGTACTTGATATGTGTTGTAATGATTCCAGGCATTCAAATATGGATGGAGTTGTTGAAGATTTCTGGCATTCAAATATGGATGGAGTTGTTGAAGATTTCTGGAAACTCAAGGATTAAAAGGCTTTGGAAACTCAAAGCACACAGAAAGTCAGTCTGTTATTTTAATTTATTGGGCGTATGTTCAATTTTTTATTGCCATTTGTTCATAATCTTGGGCTGTTGTTCATAATTTTTGTGCGTATGTACACATTTATTTTGGCAGTCTTGTTCATAATTTTTGGGTGCACAATCCTTGCAATGGTAATATTTTAGATTGTTTATATGTAATTTCAAAATTATTAATGAAGGAGGTGTTTCTAAATGTGTTTGAATTGTGTGATTAAGGAGATGATTTTACTGCTAAAATGTATATGTTCTACAAAATTTATGCACGATGTTCAAAAAATGTTGTTTTATGTTCAAAACTAAGAAAGACCCGAATATAAACAAAAAAATTCTGGTTAAAAATTTACCTCAGGAAATGTGTAAAAAGATAGCCTGAGTCAGACGCGTGTCAGATTCTGAAATTGAATATGGGCCCTCAAATTGTATCAATTAATATTTTTGTTTAAAAGATGGGGACCACAAAATGTAGTAAAAAGTTCTATAAGATTTTTTACCCCCTATTTTGCAATTAAGGCTTTAGGATTGTAGTAAATATTAACTACCCCAAAGATAAAACTCTAAAGCAATTTGGTCATATTTATAATTGGACATGATAATTTATTTAACCCATTATCCTACAAGGCTAGGAACTAGTATTCTATTTGGCCAAGGTTATATACAGTACTATCTTTTATTAATATAACCCCATAAAAAAGTGTTTGGAAAAAAATCCGAAAATTTTGATAATTTTCAAAAAAAAAATCTGAAAATAAAAATAAAAAATACTGAACATATGAAATTTCGAAAAAAAATTGCGAATATATTTTTTTGGGTGGGGTGTATTCATAAAATACAGGACTATACTTAACCTTGGCCATTCTATTTTGCCTTTTAAAGTCCAAATCTACCTGTTGGGCTGAGACTAGCTAATACTCCTTCCAAATATTTGTCAAATTTTTTTATTATTTTTTTTCCAAAATATTTTTGTGTATTACCAATATAACTATATTTAACTGGGCCCAATTAAGGAGGGCCCACTTCATTAAGCTACCACCATTTAGGCCCATTTGACGAGGAATTTTTTTTTTTTTTTTAACAGAGGACGGAGATTATTAAATACTAAAATATAGCAGCCGAGAACATACGTCAATATTTTTATTGTTCCAGTTCCACCATATAAATCGAATTAATCACACTTTTTGACATACTATATTTTTAGCTGACTTTACGATCTACTTTTTTTTCCCTTTCTAATATGTTCTCCAACTATTACTTTCAAAAAAAAAAGGTTCTCCAACTATGGTCTTTAATTAATTCTTAAAGACATATATGGAAGCGTGGGAGTAGTTGATTAGATTAATAAAAACTTCATTATTTAATTGTCTTCCACAGACATACAGATACTTGATTATATCAGATCACTAATCCACTGATTGAGCATCTGGAGAGATGCCATTGGCTGATCCATCGGGACCAGGTGGCCCGCGTCGTAGACCTTCAGAAAAGACAAAGCCCCATATCTTTTACGGATTCCGGCCTCTACGCCTTCCACGGTAAATGGAACCCACTGGGCCGACAAGTACCCTTCGTGACCCGACCAGTTAAGGCTCTCAACCCATCTCGAATTTCCTAAATAATTAATGTTAATTTTGATCCTAACAATATAGCAAATTAAAATGATAATTACGTACCCAGCCAGTTGCAAACTAAATCGTACTCCCCAGCATAAATAAGCACCTTAATTCCTTGTTCTAATAAAACAGAAATTTCAGGGGAGAAGTTTTTCACATAATCCACAGACATGGCTTCGTGAACTTGACCGTTGCATATAACAAATGTAATATTTGCCACTACTCCCAGGGCTTGCTGGACCATCGGCTGATTAAGGAATCTCTCCGCTCTCGAGAAGTCGTAACACAGAGAACTAAATTCGCATTTTTTGCGAATGTCGTAGTGCTAATATTCAATCACAACAAATTATTATTCAAACACAAATTTGGTTAAAAAAGAAAATCAATAGAAGAATTTACGTTTAGAGAGATGTTGGAAAGACGGATTCCGGGGAGAATGGAACGGCAGATGGAGTTGGCGCTTTCACATGAATCGGAACGAACGCTGCAGGCTTGGAGTTGATCCTCACACGACTCCACGTCTCGGTTGAGTGTGCCGTACCGAGACGCGTTAATGAGCTTAGCTTCTAAAGCATAATCCAGGTATGCTCTGGTCTGGATAGCAGGGTCCGTCCACCCATTTCCAATTGCTACTCCCTAATAATTAATTAACTAAACATAATTAGATTATAATTATGTGATTAATTAATTAAATAAGTACGTACTTTGAGGTTTATGTGTGTCCCTTCATTTTTTTTGTTTTTCTGGAGAATGAGGGCAGCAAAAGCAGGGATGTAATGGCCAGCATACGAATCTCCCGTGATGTAAAAGTCGTTTTTTGTGTACTCTGGGTGCTCTTCAAAGAACGCCTACATTAATTAATTATGAGATAATTGAGATCCATATATATGGATATAGATATAGATAGGTGGACCTGGAGGAAGTTGTAGAAATCTATGGCAGCTTGGTCTGAGGTTTTAGGAATATCGTCTTGAGGGTAAGGCGAGTAACTAAAGCCTGTGCCAATTGGCTGGTCTAAGTATATCAAGTTCGTTTCCTGCACCATATATAAATCAAATGTACCAAAAAAAAATGTATGAAAGAGTTGGTACGAATTTTAAGGGAAAATTACTTTTTTTTGTCCTATAACTTTACTACTTTTTTATTTTCGTCCTTTTAACTTTCAAATTTTGATTTTAATCCTGTGACTTTACCTATTTTTTATTTTCGTTCTGTTGACTTTCATATTTTGATTTTCGTCATGTATCTTATATATTTGTTTGATTTTGGTCCTACAACCTACTAACTCTTATAGGACTAAAATAAAAAAGCGATAAAGTTACAGGACTAAAATCAAAAGTTAAAAGTCAGCAGGACGAAAATCAAAATGAGGTAAAATTACGGGACGAAAAAAATCATTTTCCCGAATTTTAATTAAGAATTAAAGTATATGGTTATACCTTGTTCCAGGTGTACTGATTCCAGTCTAATGACAAATTGTCGGTCAAGTGAAAGGGCCCATTTTCATAGAACAGAGCAGCTGAGCCACTGCACCCAGGCCCACCCGATAACCATACTACAACGGGGTCATCACTCGCATTCTTTCTCGACTCAAACAAATAGTAGAACATCCTGAAATAATTAAAGTAATCACCAAACAATGTAAATTCATTGTTTACCTAATTAATTAATTAAAGAAATCAAGAAGGGAATTAAATATATACCGAGCTCCTTTGGTGTGGGGGAGGCTATAGTAGCCAGCATGGCGCCCGAGTTCTTGATCAACACTATTAGCACTTAAGATAGTCAAACTAATTAGCATGCAAACATAGACGATGGCTTTCATTTGTAGAGGAAGAAAGAAAGACTTTAGGATTTATGCTTGGGGATGCATGAAATATTTGAGTATCACCTTGAATTTATAGTGAAGTTAAAAGACGTCACTATTTTTTTACTTTTATTTAATTGATGATAGAATTTTGATTTTTTTTAATATAAACTAGGTCCATTAATTCTGAGGTAACGTCTAAAAGATGTTTTGACTTGTAGTAATTGATTGATGCTAAAGTCTTTGTATATGTAAGCCAATTTCATTACAATTGTTTTGATTTTTAATGTGTATTTTGAAAATATTATTAATTATTTGATTAACTTGTACTATTAGTTAATTTCTCAGTAATAGTTTTTCATTTAATAAACTAGTTTTACATAACACCAGCTCTTGACGGATATCCACACACATATTCACACTTTGATTAGCACTTAGTGACCAATTGCATGGTGTAACTGAATATAAATTGATCCATTTAGATATGAATCATATTATTAAAATTGGTTAATTGCAAATAAAATTATAATTTTTTCGCAAATTGCAATTTAATCTAAACTTTTGAATCTTTGCAAACAAAACTCCAGCTTAACATTTGGTTGTGATTCGAACCAACAAACAAAATTTTTATTTTCCGAAAATGATTTTTCACTTACTCGACAATGATTAATTAATTGTATTAATATGTTTAGGTTGGTTCGGATGACAACACATAATTAATCACCATTTTTGGGCAAATTGAAATCTGTCATTTGATTAAAATTGCTAACAAATTTAAAGTTTAAGTTTTATTTGCAACGATTAAAAAATTTAGATTAAATTGCAATTAGAAAAAAAAAAAGTAGTTATAAGGCTGATGGCCCAATGGTTTAGGTGCTTGTTTGGATCATGTAATTAAGTAGCGGTTCGCTTGATGCTGGCCATTAATAGTATTTTTTTTTTTTTTTAATTTTCTATGCAATTTTTTAGTTTATTTTTTTCTATTATGAATTTTTTTTAAGTTTATTTTTTATTATCATTATTAACAATGTCAGCTATATTCAGTTAAAGTTAGTGTAATTTTTCAGCTAAAATTAGTGTAACGTTTTAATTATATATGGTGTAACATTTTAATTATATATAGTGTAACTTTTTAATTAAAGCTAGTAAAACGTTTAACTTTAAGCTATATTTTTTTACAATTATTACAATATAATATTATTGATCCAGATTAATAATATTCCCAATGAGATGAATGATACTTTAAAATTATTTCATAATACTTATCATAAACTATTTTTATATAATACTTTGACTATCCTGTAAATTTCTCAAATTTCCCCATTTCTCTATCAATTCCTCCCTCACCTTCTATTAGTGTGTTAAAGCCCAAAAACAAAAAACAAAAAATAAAATTGTAAACATAAATAGTGCAAACCCAATTAATAATCATCCATGATTGAGAACAATACTTTTTACTCCTTTGCCTTCCAATTTCTATGCAGGACACATTACTTATAGGCTAAGATATTTAATTGGTCAAGGTGGCTAATGAATTTTTAATATAACATTCACATCACTAATATAAATATATCATTGAATATTATATGGTGTATACAGAGATTACACATAGAAATATAGTGAAACCCTCTACTTAGTCAGCACCTTAATCAAAGAAGTAGGCCTAATATTGTTTCTGGATTCGAAGAAGTAGTAGAACGTTCTGCAATCAATCACAAATTAACAATTAGTTGGCTAATTGCACGTGTGCTATATATGTCAAATGAGTGCTATTTTATAAAAGAAAACGAAACCACTTGGCCGAACATAAAATGACAATACAATTCCGGCCCAAAACTAACAAAGGCCCAGGTTATTCACAGTCCCCTGTAATGTTAATACACCCCCTACCCCTCCATAAAATATTTGATATCCTTACTCAATTTATGTATTATTATTATAGTATATTTATTAAATGATCTCATGTACTTATAATTTAAAAAACAAAATTCTAACTTGCATTATTTTAGCCACTTTTTTTTTTCTAAGTTTAGGCCGCATGTTTTAGGCCGTTTTTCTTCCTATTTATAAGTTGTTGGAGATTTTGAAAACGATGATAAATGATTAAATTTTTTAGGATTTACCCTTTTTGATATTTTTACGTCTCATCGAACCCAAGATCTTTGTCCGCCTTATGACTTTGATACCACGAAAGAATTCCGTCTCATCTAAAAGTTCGAACTTATAAAAAGGTGTGAAATTAATTCATTTAATTATTTTCCTTAACAAATAGAAAGTGTTATCTTCGTCTAGGTATACACTCACTGCATCACTTTGTCTTTCCCTTCTCTTGATTACAATAATTATGAAACTTAATTTCTCATACACACCAATGTGTTGCAATGCATGTCACGGGAGTGGTTGAACTCACTACAAACCCCTCTGTTATAATTATGTGTTATAGATTTTTATTTTAATATAGTTGTCAATTTATCCATCAAATATTACTTATTCTTTAAATTAATTTATAAACTTAAACGATGATCTTTACCCTAGTCTATTTCTCGATTTATCACTTAATTTGGCATCAAATTATTAGGCGGTATGATTACTTATGGACATAGTATTTACGGAATTTTTTTATGCTACCATGTTGGGCAGTGCCCAACAGGGTAGCATAGATATAACTGTATATATGTGTGTTCGTGTTACATCATTCCATCAAAAGAATTTATAGGCAAATGAGCGCAAGTATAATTATTTCATATCTAATTAGCTAACAAATTAATTCACCCATGTATTATTAGTATTGGTAAGCTAGGTTTGAGACTTGAATTAATCATGTGTTTGTTTCTATTCTAAATAACCACTGCATGACTCTATAACGTAATCTGGAGAATATTTGAAAACAATTGTTATTATTAATATATATTCCATTTAATAACTAAAAAAAATTGGGAAATAAAAATTTACCTGGATATATTTTAGTTGCTTCTGAGCTAAGCAACAATGCTATGAGAACAACTCCAATCAAAAGCAGGGATTTCGATGTGTTAAAAGCCATTTGAGCTTATGACTAATTTTATCACCCAATTCTTTATCTATTTATAATGTAATTAATTAACCTTGTCATATGCCCATATTAAAGATTATTATATGTACTTCACCATATTTTTCATGTCTCTCCTTTAATTAATAAATTTTTTTAATGGATTACACTTTGTACTTAAGCGTTTGCACTCTGCATATTGCAATCGCACCGTATCGTCCTATTAATAAATTAAATTAATAAATATAAAATTACAAAAATATCCTCTCTTTTTTACTTTAAAATAATTTATAATATTAATTAATTAACATTTAATATTTCAATAAAACTCTTTTACATATTATTAAAATTAAAATTACAAATAACATATTAATAATATCCTAATCAATAAAACCATCTCAAATTTTAATTTGCAAGTGCCGTCATTTCCAAATCCCAAATGTTCTTATTAATTTTGGTATATGTATATAATCATATTTTCATTCACGTTGATGAATTCACAGATTTTTCTTCCGATTGTTCCATGTCAGAGTCAGACGAATAAGAACTCAGAGATACTCACCTATATTTTCAATATAGAATAACCTGGGAACAGAAAAAAAAAATTAATTAACCAAAAATCTACAGAACCTCCTCCGGCGCTCGCCGCCTGCCGTCCCCCATTCGTGCTCGCCGTCCATTGTCCGCTCTCACCATCTGTTTCAGACGGAGTCCGGAGCGGAGACAGATGATGAGGAAGAAACTCAGGTTTAATAGGAAGAAGAAGAACCGATAAAAAAAAACGATTAAAAAAAAAAAAAAGAAGGGAGAAAGGTGTTGATAGGCGAACATCATCTAAATATGGAGCGAACAATTATTGAAGTCTAAACAAAGAAAATCACGATTCGGGTGCATTAACCGATCTGGGAGGTGTATGAAGTGACGAACAACTCCCCCGACGAACAATTAATGGGCGAACAGGTATTAAGACCCGAGACCGAGAATGAGCCAACTGTGAAGTCATCAATGACGAACAACTTGGTCAAACTATGATACAACAAACAGCCAAGGAGGTGTGTACAAGTGAACAAAGGATAAAGATCCCAAAGCCAAGCTGAACAAAGCCATAAGGCGAGCAACTTCCAAAGTACAACCTCAAGAGGCGAACAACTTTCAGTTGTAGAATCAACAAGATCAATCAAGCCGACCTAGGCGAACAACAATGAGTCCGAGATAAGACCAAAGAAGACCTTGTAACTAAGATTCAGCTTAGATAAGATCAAAGGGACACATGTCAAGCATACAGGCTAGGGAGACCAAGAGTCTTGGACACCTCATGCTTGCTAGTCTCTATAAATAGTTGTTCTCCAGCTGTGAAATACAAGTTCAAATTCATAAACATTCCCAAAACACACACAAACACACCCAAACTTACACATACACGAAATAATTTCAATCTTCATATTACCCGAATTCGATAATCCAAACCCCGATTTACCATTTACGGTGGTAATCAATCACACGTTATTGATTGGTGACGTAAAAACGGATTAAAACAGCCACTAATCCTTACGATTAGATTCGTTCACCAACAATTTGGCGCTAGAAGGAGGGTTCGAACCTTCGGTTTAGTGTGATTACTCAAGAACTTCAAGTTGAAAACTTGAAGATTCATAGAAAATCTCAAGAAATATTTGAAGATACAAACAAAAGTGTTCTTGGTGTTCTTGGTGTTCTTCAATTTTAAAATTAAGAAATAAATTAAATTGAAATGCCTCAATCTAAAGAGACCCAAGGATCACGTTTGTCGAAAAAAGCATCTCAGACCCGAGCCACGTCGGCCGACCACCAGGACCGTGACCCGAGACATGCGAACAGGTCACAGCATACAGCCATAACACATAACCTCCCCCCTGAGATGGAGGCTTTGGCGAACAACCCCAACGAGTTGGCTAAAACCATAGCTGTTCTCCAGGCCCTCCAGAGACAACAAGAGCAGGTCAGGCCAACACAAGCAAGGCCAAGGGACAAGTCCCTAGAGGTTGTTAGGCCCAGGACTACCAGGGGCGAACAGCGAGAGGTTGATAGTGCCCAAGTCAGACGAAATAAGGGAAAGGCCAAGGTGGTCGACCAAAGAGAAGTACAGGCTGAGTCTGGTCGCGGACGAACAACTATGTCTAGTCATGGAACAACGCGTTCTAGTGCCCAAGACAGGCTTAGCCAACCCCAACAAGAAGCTGCTCGCCGGAGAGCAGAAGATGGGCGAGCAACTTTTGAACAGCCTCGCCCATCAGTCCATGAAAGACTCTCCCAGTCAGCCTTTAGGCGCCTAGGGCCAAATGCGGCGAACAACATTAGGAGGCAAGCCCAGGAAGTGCCCACTCCAAGCGAGGGACTGCGACGAGCAGAAAGGTTAATGCCTTCCGAACAGCCTCCAAGTCAGGGGGCACCTCTTGATGAATTATCAAGCCTAAGGAGGGCTGTGGAGAACATGCAGGGGCAACTAGACCAACAGAGGGGGATGGGAACAACCAGCATGCCATCCTCACCTTTGGCAGCTCACATTTTGAAAGCCCCGATACAGAAAAAGATTCAATTTCCGGCTAGCATTCAATATGAAGGCATCGCCGACCCCCGGGTCCACTTAACGAAGTATACGGACTACATGGTCTCCGTGGGGGCCAGCGATGCCACCCAGTGCCGGAATTTTCCGTTAACATTGGGCGATCGGGTTCACAAGTGGTTTTCATCAATGCCGCCGGCATCAATCCACTCGTTCGTCCAACTAAGTCGAGAATTTCTTTCTCATTTTTCAACGGCGGGGTCGTATCTTTCCCAAAAACACCGGCTGTCGGATTTGAGACAAAATGATGATGAAACTGACCGGGCGTTTATGGAAAGATTCGATAAAGTTTTGCTAGAAGGAGAACCGGTGAGTGAAGATACAAAGATCGTCGCTGTGATGGCCGGATTGAAAAAAGGGTCGAAGTTATGGAAGGAGGTACGTCTGAAGTGCCCAAAGACTTATGCCGAGTTCAGAAACCAAGCTGGCATTTTTGTTTCCATGCACGAGGCCCTACAAACAAATTTAGGGGAGAACAAAGCTGATCCTAAGGAGAATAACAAAAAGCCCGTCGGGACAAGCTACAGGGTCCCGAAAAACATGAAAGCATTCACTGAAGGATCGGATTTGAAGGAAAAATTGAACCAAGTATTGACATTATCAGTTGATACTGTGTATGAGAGCGTAAAGGAGAAAGAGTTGCTTTTCCCACCACGTAAAATCCGCCAGGATACTGGCAAACTCAACCCAAACAAGTATTGTGCCTACCATCAAAGTGTGGGGCATTTTACAAGTGAGTGTAGAGATTTGCTTAAGCAACTCTGGCGATTTTATGAGGAGGGAAAGCTCTCCGATTTCGTTAAAAGGCAACCTGGGAAGAGAACCCGGGAGAACAACTCGGAAGACGAAGAGGATGGTCAACCTCAGAGAAACAACAGACCCGGGCGACCAGTTCCCAGTATTCCAGCTCAACCTTTAGAAGATCTTTTCATGATGGAGCCCGCAGGTCCCGCGGGAGGGTGTTTTGATGGACAACCACCCGACTCTAATCGGAAGAGGAAAGCGGAGCTACGAGCGATTGGCCAAGTACAAGAAATGGGAGTTAAGCCGTCCATCATGCAAACGGCGGAATTGACCTTCACCGAAAAAGACCTTGAAGGCGTCTTAACTCCACACAATGATTCGCTCGTAATCTGCGCAAAGATTATAGGGACCAGAGTCCACAGACTGTTGGTGGACACCGGATCCTACACCAACATCTTGTTCAAGAAGACCCTCGATAATCTGGGAGATTATTCGGGTTATATTCGGAATACAACACATAGAATCATAGGCTTCGGGAATGCTGTGACAACACCGTTGGGAATTGTAACATTAGCTGTACAACTTGTAACGGCCAATGAACCCGAAAGAAATATAACAAGAATGGTAGATTTCTTGGTTGTAGACCAGGAGTCGACCTATAACGGGTTTCTTGGCCGACCTTTTCTCAATGAATTCAAAGCTGCGTGTTCCACTTACCATTATTGTTTGAAATTTCCAACAGCTAGTGGAACAGGCACAATTAAAGGAGACCAACGGAGAGCTCGAGAATGCATTCAACAGCTACGAGCAAAATTTGTACAAATATCCATGATGGAAGCAACAAGTTATCCCGTCAACAAACCATCAATACTGAACAATATGATGGACATGGACGACCACATGGATACGGACGAACAACACTTGGACGAGCAAGTGTTGGACGAGCAACTCGTTACCACCCATGAGGAACCTCCATCTGACGAACAACAAAGGGGTGATGACGAACAACCCTCAGTGGGGGACTTGGAGGGCCAAGTACAAACGAACAACAATGGGACGGAGCCAACTGATGATCTAGAACCCCGCCTGGGGGCAGAGCCCATGGACATCGAAAATGATTCCAACCCTGAGGAACCCGTACTTGATCCCCATTGGAAGGGACAAAAACGACGAGCAACTCCAGTCGAAGAGCTGGAGGTGTTCAAAGTTAATCCCGACAACGAAGATCTTGAACTATTCATAGGATCTGAGCTCCCAGAGCCTTACAGATCCCGAATGAAAGAGTTCCTCACCAAGAATCTAGATGTTTTTGCTTGGTCTCACGCAGATATGGTGGGGATAGACCCGAAACATGCTTGCCACAAGCTGAACATAAATCAAGCAAGAAAGCCCGTCCATCAAAAGCGAAGGAAGTACGGCCCAGACAAATATCAAGCGTTGAATGAAGAAGTTAAAAAGCTGTTAGACAACGATCTCATTCGACAAGCACTTTGTCCACAATGGGTAGCAAACCCTGTGCTGGTGAGAAAATCGAACGGAACCTGGAGGCTATGCATAGACTTTACAGATCTGAATGCAGCATGCCCGAAGGACAACTTTCCTCTCCCACACATCGATCAATTGGTGGATAGCACTGCGGGTCACGAAATGCTAACATTCATGGATGCTTTTGCAGGGTATCATCAAATCCCAATGCATCCTGACGATCAAGAAAGCACAGCTTTTTATACTAACAAAAACTTGCTGTGCTGGAAGAGAATGCCGTTTGGCCTCATAAATGCTGGAGCAACATATCAAAGACTGGTGAACAAGATGTTTGATCAACAAATTGGAGACACGGTTGAAGTCTATGTAGACGATATCGTAGTCAAAAGTCCCAAGAAGGAAGACCATCTTCAACATCTGACTCAAGTGTTCGAAATTCTTCGACACTATAACATGAAGTTGAATCCAAAGAAAAGCAGCTTTGGAGTTCACTCAGGAAAATTCTTGGGTCATCTTGTTAGCCAGCGGGGAATTGAGGCCAACCCTTCAAAAGTTAAAGCCATCATGGATATGCAACCACCACGTTCGGTGAAAGAAGTGCAAAGACTCACCGGGTGCCTAGCAGCATTGAACCGGTTCATATCCAGGTCGGGGGACAAGTGCCGTCCATTCTTTGAGGCCGTCAAAAAAGGAAAGTTTGCATGGACTAACAACTGCCAAGCGGCCTTCGATCAACTTAAAGACTACCTGGGAGATGTCAAAATCCTATCAAAACCAATCCCAGGAGAAAAGCTCTTTCTATACTTAGCCGCATCAGAAGTTGCCATCAGCTCTGTCTTGGTGCGCGAAGACGGCAAATTCCACCAACCTATATATTACGTCAGCCAGGCTTTGCATGAAGCAGAGATCAAATATGCTCCAACCGAAAAGCTGGCGTATGCTCTGGTTATGAGCGTGAGAAAGTTACGACCATACTTCTTTGACCATCAAGTCGAAGTTCTAACAACTTTTCCGCTCAGGCAAATTCTCCATCGCCCCGACACTGCAGGTCGTCTCTTAAGATGGTTACTGGAGATTAGCCAATTCGGGGTGACCTATGCTCCTCGAACAGCAATCAAAGGGCAAGCATTAGCCGACTTTATAGTCGAACTAACTTTCCCACCAGATCCGACGAGAGGACTTGATCATCCTTGGCATCTCTATGTGGACGGATCATCAACCAATATAGCCTCGGGGGCAGGAGTAGTTTTAATCAGCCCAGATAGATAAGTATTCACCTCGGCAATCAGATTTGGTTTCATGGCAACCAACAATGAAGCTGAGTATGAAGCTCTTATTGCTGGTCTCCACTTATCTCTCGCAGTTGGTGTCAGACACTTGCAAATATTTGGCGATTCACAATTGATCGTGAACCAAGTCCGAGGTGAATACGAGGCAAAGGATGATCACATGATCGAGTATCAACGGATTGTTGCTCACCTAATGTCCATGTTGCAGCAAGTTTTCATACAGCAAATTCCAAGGACGAGCAATACCCAGGCAGATGCGCTTGCTCGACTGGCAACAAGTGAAGGCCCCGTAGAGTTGGCAGATATTATAGTTACAAAGATGAAAGATCCATCAACAGTAAGCTATAATGTCGACCAACTCGACGATCAAACCAGTGAAGAAGACTGGAGAACAAGTATAGTCAAATACTTGAAAAGTGGGGAAAAAACAAACAATCCTTTTGAAGCTGCCAAGCTAGTAAAGCGAGCCGCCAGATATACTCTGGTGGGCCAGCAACTCTTCAAAAGGGGAATATCAGTCCCACTTCTCAAGTGTTTGCCTAGGGGGCAAGGGCAAGCGGTACTCGAAGAAATACACGCTGGAGTATGTGGAAACCATACTGGGGGGCAAGCTCTGGCATACAAAACCATCAGGCAAGGGTATTATTGGCCGACATTACGTCAGGATGCGATCAAGAAAGCAAAAACTTGCCATCAGTGTCAGATTTTTGCCCCGAATATTCATACCCCGGCCCAGGAGCTCGTGTCAGTATACAGCCCATGGCCTTTTGCAAAATGGGGGATGGACATCATTGGTCCTTTCCCGGCTGGAGTAGGAAATGTTCGATTTGCCGTTGTGGCAGTCGATTATTACACTAAATGGGCAGAAGCAGAGGCCATGGTGAACATCACGCAGCAGAAGATGATCAACTTTATTTGGAAGAACATTGTCTGTCGTTTCGGAGTTCCACAGGCAATTGTGACAGACAATGGTCCACAGTTTGATGGACAGGAGTTGAGAGAATTCTGTGCGAAGTGGGGGATCAAAAAACATTACTCCACACCTTATCATCCCCAGTCAAACGAACAAGTTGAAGCTGTGAACAAGATAATCAAGCATACATTAAAAGTAAGACTGGCGGAGAGCAAAAGTGGTTGGTCTATCGAACTCCCGGAAGTCTTGTGGGCATACAGAGTTTCTCCCAGGTCTAGCACCGGAGAAACACCCTTTGCTATGGCTTTCGGAACAGAGGCTGTAATACCAATCGAGTTAAAGGCCACTACATACAGGACAACCAACTTTGATGAACAGGCGAACAACTCTGCTTTGGCTGCAGAAATGGATTTGCTCGAAGAAAGAAGATTAAATGCGGAGTTAAAAAATGCCACATACAAGCAGCGAGCAGAACGTTACTATAATTCCCATGTAAAAGTTAAGGAATTCAGAGTTGGAGATTTGGTTCTAAGAAAGTTGCTCGCCCAATCTCCAGGTGTATTGGGACCAACTTGGGAGGGCCCGTATCGTATAACAGAAAAATACGTCAATGGCGTATACGATATTGAGGACATGGAAGGCAAGCCGGCCCAATACTCCTGGAATGCTGTACATCTAAAAAAGTACTATCAATAAAGTTAGGCGAACAAATGTCTTGGGGGGCAAGGGATGCGTATGAGCTGAAGGAAGGCTATAAAGGGCTAAAAACTTGCCTAATTTTTTAAATTTTCTTAAGTATAGATTCAAAAGTTGCTCGGCACATTGTATAGTCTGGTGCTAGTGCTTTTGGTTTTATAGATAGAGTTGCTCGGCAAAAATATTATAAGCGAGCAAGTTTTAGTTTGTGTTTAAAGCTGTTCGTCAGATTGTATATGATAGTGATGGACAGTCTTACAACACTTGTAATTATTTTGCAATGTAAATATAATAGTTGTTCGTCAAAAAAGGAAAAGTCCAAAAGCTCGAGGTATAAGTCCATTCAAAGGTTGTTCGTTTTACAAATGAACAGAACCTAAGGACCAAAGCCACTTAAAGGTTGTTCGTTTTTTAAAATGAACAGAACCTAAGGCTGAACCCTGATTCCACTAAAGGCAAGTTCAATTCGAACAAAAGCCCAACACTATATGTTATAATTGTAAAGGCATTGACAGAAATGTAAAGGCAATTAACATATATAAGAAAATGAGCGAACATGAAAAAGACGTTCCATTAATCAAAGGCATTGAGCCTAAAAAATAGTACAAGCTGGAAGCAGCCATTACAAGTACTACAAAAAGGAGCGAACAACTATTACAAAAAAAAAAAAATTAAGTCTAAGGCCTATTGTTGCTCGGCGGGTGGAGGATCTTGAGCCTGCTCAACAGGGGGTTCAACAATCATTTCACGGGCCAGATCTTCAGCAGCTTTATCCTCGGCCTCTTTTGCATTCTGCTCGTTAGCCGCGGCCACCCCTTCCTCTTCTTCGCCTTCGTCAACTGGAAGAGGAGGATAAGTAATGGAAATACTAGGGTCGAGTTTGTCAAGTTTGACCCCTAGTACTGCCAAATCCGCCAGCTGAATTCGGCGGAGGATAGTTCTCCAGAAATTCATTCAGATCCTTGCTCATCTCTTCAACTAAATCCTTGAAGTCATAAGCATCCGCCGTGCGAATGTTGTCCGCATAGGCGCATATATAACCCAAGTTTGAGATGGGCCCACTCCGAGCTTGAAATTCTTGCTCGGCTTCTTCCCTTGAGAGCATCTCAGACATTTGCTTCTTTAGCCGAGCAACTTCTTCTTCTGCTCCTTCTCTCCTCTTCCTCTCTTCATCCAGCGCAGTCTTAGAGGAGAGCAGCTCGGCCTTTGTATCCTTAAGCTCGCCGGAGACAAGCTGATAGTCCTCAATGCGCTTCTTCTCCAAGTCATCAGCCAACTTCAATTGATCCTTTAGGCGAGCAATCTGGCCATTGAAGTTGTTCGCCATTTTATCTTTTTCCTCAGTGAGCTGGCGAAAGGAGGCGGCATGATGACGAGCAGTCTCCTCTAGCTCGGCTACTTGAGCCATTCCCCTTTGAGTTGAGACAAGGGAGTTTGCAGCTTGGACCATTGATAAGTGAAAATTATCAATGGGGCCCTGGGCGAGGACCGCTTTGTTCAACGGCCGTGACCAGGCACGAGCAACAATTTCAGTTGCTCGGCGAACATGGTCGTCCGTAATATCACGGAAGCTCGTCGGCGTCCTAGAGCAGGCAAACTGGTGAATCAGATCTGCTCGCCCTGGATAATCGTTGGGCCGGTATCTGCGAACAAAAAGAAGGTCAACACTTGAAAGATTTGGCAAATAAAAAACTTGTTCGGCAAGAAAGTAAAAACTTACTCAGAAAATTTTCGCTCATCCCGGCCTAAGTATGTGGTGTCCTCGGGGCCTCTGGGGGAACCTATATCTTTGCTCGCCTTGCCGGACCTCTCCGTGAGCTCGACAGATGAACGGCGAACAACGTCCCCTTCTGGGCGAGCATGGCTCGAACCCACCTTCTCCTTCCCCTTGCCAGGGACATCGTGGGACAAGGGAGTCCCATCAGCTTTCTTTAAACGTTTCCCCCCATGAGGAGGGGAAACGGGAGGGGACCGGATTTGGACTGGGGGGGCAGCCTGTCTCGGAACTCTAACCCCCTCAGGCTTGTTCGACATGGCGAGCACCGCTTGAGGAGGGTCACCTCTCCTTTTCTTTCCTTTTGGCGGCCCCATTACAAGGACCCTTTGCTCAAGGAGAGTGTAACTTGGAGGAACGGCAACTGTTACTTGCTCAGCTAAAAAAAAAAAAATTAAATTAATTAAAATTAGGCGAGCAAGTTAAACAAGATAATGACGAACAAAGTTTGAACCGAGAGTTAGAAATTTTCATACCTGGGGGCACCTCAGCTTGAGCCTCCAGGTGGTGAGGGTAAGTCAAGAGACGAGCAGCTCTTTGACACCTTGCTCGGCAAAGATAGTCAATAGTCCTATCTGCCCTATTGCGGAGGCCGACCAAGCACGAAGTAAACAAGAACTCGGAGCTCAACTCCTCCTCTTTCGAATTCCACTTGGGTAGACGAGGGCCTGCGAACAAACAAGAAAAGTTAAATTAGAACTACTTAGCCCAAAGGCGAGCAAGAAACAAACTTACGTTTCAGTTTTCCATAGGCTGCTGGAGAATTTATTCGTCCAGGGCCGCCGTGTGGACCAGAAGATGCTCGCCAATCAGCCCCAATCCAGAAGAAGTGTTGCTTCCAGTCACGAACCTTGTTCGGCACCTCTTCCACCATTTTCAACCCAGTTCTTGCCTTGAGATAGTGATAGCCTTCTTCTCCCAAGGGGCAGCTTGTAATTGTCATCAAGTAGTTGATCTCTTCCGCAGTAATCCGATCAACATACCCCTCTAAGGCGAACAGGCACATAGAGCCTAGAAGGTTCATCCACCCAATTGGAGTAATTTGGGTGATGGCCAAGTTGGTCGCCTCCAGGAATCGACCAACAACGGGTGGAAGAGGCAGCTTTAATCCGGCAATCAAGGTATGAAGGTTGATCGCCGTACATCCGGGGGGTGGGCGATCAGCTCTTTCCTTTCTCCGGGGGGCCCACAGGTGAATATCGTATGAGATTTTGTAGTCCTTCCGGATAGAGTCCAGTTCATCTTCGCGAACAACGCTTTTTATCTTGCTCGCCTGGTACTCAGTTTTCACCTTATCCATTATTTCCCTCTGGGGACGGGGAAAGCTGTTCGCATACCTTTCAGCATATGTTCGCCATTCGAATAGTCGAGCAACCCCGGCTGGGATCTCGTTTTCCTGCATCTTTGGGGATGGGAAATTGATACCCTCCAAGAACTCGCGAGTAAGTTCGTTAAGGTCTGGATCTTCAAATTCAGCAGAAGACGAAGAGCTTTCATCCCGATTGTTGTTCGCCGCAACCGTTAGTTCTCTCCCAGATGGGCCCGCACCGGTGTCCTCCACAGAGCGAACAACAGAGTCCACGTGAGCGTTCGACGCTGAAGAAACTTCAACTGGCTCTAGATCGCGAGCAACAATGGGAAAAAGGGGATCTAGGGTCTCCTCAGTTTTATTGCTCGATTGCGAAGACATAGAAGAGGAAGAAAAATCCAAATGGTGGTAGAAAGAGTTGCAGACGGCGGCGCTATCCCGGAGAAGACGGTGGAGCTCGAACCCACACGGCGGCGATGGCGTTTTCGAGAGAAAAAGTAAAGAAGAAGATAGGAGAAGAAGAGTAACTACCTGGGAGTTGAAATTTGAGGCCAAATACTGTGGAACGGACGCCGGAAAGCTCGAAATCGCCGGAGGAAGGAAGGATTCGCCGGAGCACTGTATCAAGAGGGGGAAAAGTGGGAAAATTTTCAGTTTCCCCACTACTTATACCCCAAGCAAAAACGGGGTCCCAGGCGTAATTTCCCAAAAGCCCCGGGGATAAAATTGAAAGAAAACGGGGTTAATTCTTAGCTAAACCACAAATTGAAGGGCCAATAAACAATTATAGGAGCGCGTGGCCTCGAGGTTGCTCGCGCGTGAACGGCGCGCAATCATTGCGCTGGCGTCATCTTCGTGATCTCCCCAGACCATGGGAAGACGAAACGGTTATTCCAATGTTGCTCGCCACAAAGATGTTGTTCGTCCAAATCTTGACCAAGACGATATCCTAACTACAGTTGCTCGCCACAAAGTTGCTCGTCTGATGCAACATCTAGTCAGGATAGGGGGCAATTGTTGATAGGCGAACATCATCTAAATATGGAGCGAACAATTATTGAAGTCTAAACAAAGAAAATCACGATTCGGGTGCATTAACCGATCTGGGAGGTGTATGAAGTGACGAACAACTCCCCCGACGAACAATTAATGGGCGAACAGGTATTAAGACCCGAGACCGAGAATGAGCCAACTGTGAAGTCATCAATGACGAACAACTTGGTCAAACTATGATACAACAAACAGCCAAGGAGGTGTGTACAAGTGAACAAAGGATAAAGATCCCAAAGCCAAGCTGAACAAAGCCATAAGGCGAGCAACTTCCAAAGTACAACCTCAAGAGGCGAACAACTTTCAGTTGTAGAATCAACAAGATCAATCAAGCCGACCTAGGCGAACAACAATGAGTCCGAGATAAGACCAAAGAAGACCTTGTAACTAAGATTCAGTTTAGATAAGATCAAAGGGACACATGTCAAGCATACAGGCTAGGGAGACCAAGAGTCTTGGACACCTCATGCTTGCTAGTCTCTATAAATAGTTGTTCTCCAGCTGTGAAATACAAGTTCAAATTCATAAACATTCCCAAAACACACACAAACACACCCAAACTTACACATACACGAAATAATTTCAATCTTCATATTACCCGAATTCGATAATCCAAACCCCGATTTACCATTTACGGTGGTAATCAATCACACGTTATTGATTGGTGACGTAAAAACGGATTAAAACAGTCACTAATCCTTACGATTAGATTCGTTCACCAACAAAAGGGTCAAAATTAAACAAACAAATTAGAATGAAAATTGTGTTTTGATTTGATTTCATAATTCAAATGATTTTTAAAAACTGTAATTTAATTTTTTTTAATTATTATAAATAAGATACAAGGTTAAAATATTTTTCAAAACAAAAAAACTATAAGGATATTTTTGTAATTTTAAATTTTTTTCTATAAAAAAATAATTATTTTCCTCCGGGCGAAGCTAGATCGCAAATGGCGAAATTAAATGATGTGTCAAGTTTTTATTGGTTTACTAGGAAGAGGGAAAGTCTTTCTAACAATAGAAAAACCCATCTTTAGTTTTATCGATATGATTTCTTTCTATTAAATTATGAAACATTTTTTAGATGGTTTGTGCTCAATCAATATTATCGCATACCTTTAAAATTAGATCAATATTTCCTAACTTGTCGTGAAAAAAATTATGTCGTTTCGCCTATCCAAGTCTCAACCCAAATCACAAAAATCAGGAGGGTGAAGCTGGCAAATGATTTTTTTTAATGCAATTATAACATTTAAAATTGGGTTTATAAAAGTTGTTTCAATTGTTTATTCGCAAATGGCCAAGTTGAGTTCTCATTAAATTTTAACCCATTATCAAACTTAGGAATTATTGCCCTATTAAGCCAAATTTCTTTTGGGATTTTAAGCTCAATTTTCTAATTGAAATTTAACACATTAACAAAACTAGAATTCAATAAAATTAATAATTTTAGATATAATTATGTAACTATATTGATAATTTTCGTAAACAATTTTATGTTTTTTTGTAGTGAAAGTCTAATCAAGAGATATACTATACATTATACATATCTATTCTTATACTAAAAAAATAAAGATAACCATTTTTCCATCCTAACTTGCCCTCACGAAAATCAATCCAAATTATAAAAGACAGGAGGGTATAGTTGGCAAAAGATAAAATTTTATGCAATTTGGTCATATTTATAATTGGACATGGCTATTTATTTACCCATTTCCGCACCAAAGCTAGGAACTAGTATGCTATTTGCCGTTTTCAAGCCCAAATCTACATGTTGGGCTGAGATTAGCTAATAACAAACAATGAGCTTATGAGCCTCTGTCTAGCGATTTGAGTTGTTTATATGGATTACTCCAATGTCGTCCATATTGAAAAAAATACTTATATTATTAAAAGTAATAAAAAGTATATATGAGCGTACTTATTAATACATTAAAAAAATTCTTTATTGTTTGAAATTGAACGGAATGAATCTTCATTGTTCAAATTCCTCCCTCCCCCCTCCAAAACAATAGAGAGAGATTACAATCGATGTGTGTGAAAACCACATCAAAAAAGTGGTGTGAACAAACACCGGATTAATTTTCTAGAAATTTCAAGTAAATTCGGTGGACATTACATGAGCGCTAGTATTAATTACTAATTGACTCATGAAGGACCACTCGTGCAATGGAAAATTCCAACTTATTTTTTTACAAAAAGTTGTTAAGAACTTATTTTATGATTTTATAAGTTATTAAACATCTTATTTTACCAAACACGTTAATAGTGTTTATAAGCTCTTGAACAACTTATAAACTATTTTTAAGCTATTTTAAAAAGTTTATAAGTTCAGTCAAGCACTCTCTTAATTGGTTTACTTTATTTTATTTTTGATATGAATTTCTAGTGATTGTGTGCCAACCTTCTTTTAAGGAAGGAAAACTTTGTAATAACATATTGAAATAGAGAGTTTTCTTGCTATCAACACCTAGTGTACATAATATCAAGATGCTCAGATTATTGATATTCTATCATTATATATATATATATATATATATTTTTTTTTTTTTTTTTTTTTTTTTTAATTTGGATGCTTGACAGACCTTTTTATATAAGGTTTGTAGACTAAAATAATGGTTACGAAAAATAAATTAGGAAGTTACATGATGTTCATAAAATGTATACAAGCACAAGTGCTGAAAAATAAACATTAAGAAATTCACAATTATTTCAAGCACACATCCCCTGACAAATCGTATTGCCCATAAATAATCAAATTTTGGAGTACCTTTCTTGTGCATTTGGTATATGATGTACTCACTCTACCGTTGACCCTATTTACATTGAAAAATTTATTTCAATTACACTGAAAAGTGTGGTTGGATTATACTGAAAATTAATTTTTAGTGCAAACTTTTCAGTATAATTCAACCACACTTTTTAGTGTAATTGAAATAAAATTTTCAATATAAACATGGACAATTATTGAATGAGTGCATCGTGCACTTGGTGCATATGAATTTGCCCAAATTTTGCAAGCATTAGGTAATAAGTATCACTCAATCAATTCTTGCCACATCGTCCATGAAATTTTAGGCCCTCTAAGATCTATGATGGTCCCGATCAAAAAATAAATACGAATGTCCAGATCTCGGATTAAACAATTTAATCATTTGATACATCACATCTCAGCCTTTCGTTACATGCCAATTTGCTACAAGGACACCCAACTTAATTGGCTTTGTTTATATTGTCCAATTGACAATATGATCAACAAAGTAAATAATATAAGTCTCCATATAGGTTAGTTTATATTTATGTCAATATTATGAAAACTCAATGGCACCAAGTGTTGTGCCAACCCCACAATATCAAAATATACGACATATAATTGCGACGCTGATGATAATCTTCTGACCATCACACCCCAAAGGGAAAAGAAAAAAACGAAATTGGGAGAAAGATTATACTCATACCTGATGACTAATACTCAAGAACTTCCCATGATTCCACTCTTCGATCTTTCCACAAAAAAATTGAGTCCAGCTTCAAGTTCATGGATTTCGACTTGTACGAATGTTCGAGAAGCTCTTGAAGAATATGGTTTTTTTATTGCAAAGTATGAGGATGTTTCACCAGAACTGGATAAGCAAGTGTTTGAAGAAATGGAAGAAGTGTTTGACCTTCCACTTGAGACCAAAACTAGAAACACTTCTGATTTGGTTTTCTATGGGTACGTTGGACAACTGCCTCATGCTCCCATTCATGAAAGCATGGGAATTCCAGAAGTAACAACTCCTGATGCTGTCCGGAACTTCACAAATCTCATGTGGCCTTCAGGAAACAAGAAATTCTGGTATGCAAACTATAATCAAGTCGAGTATCTAGCCGGCTCAACTTAGAAAAATCTAGAACTCGAACAAGTTAATCAAATACGAGCTCAAGCTACTCGATTTCCTTTACCTCAACAATATCCAACTTAATAGACTCTAGAGCTTTATCGAGCTTAGGAAACTTGATCATTATAGTTATTTACTTGTGTATTTATGCATACCTTAGGTTCGTTATACAAGTAATCAAGTCAAGTAGCGTCGAGTTTGGTCTCGAGCCAACCTTAAAGAGGTAAGCTCAGTCGAGTCAAGCTCAAACCTAGGACTGTATCGACTCAACTTAGCTTGTACATGCACACACCCTCTATGTTAGCCATACGCATGAATATACAACTTTTAATTCTTGTTAAATATACTTCAATGTATATATGTGCGTGTTATTACAGTGAAAGCATAGAATGCTATGCAAGGATAGTGTCAGGGCTGGAACAATTAGTGGACAAAATGGTGTTTGAAAGCTATGGAACAGAAAAACACTATGAATCCCACGTTGGATCAACAACTTACCTCCTCAGAACCATAAAATATTCAGTTCCAGATATCAACAAGGACAACTATAATATGGGGACAAATGTGCACACAGACAAGAGCTTCTTATCCATACTTCATCAGAACGAGGTTAATGGACTAGAGATAGAGATGAAGAACGGGGAATGGTTCGCTATTGATGTCCCTCCTGGATCATTCATTATCATGGCTGGTGATGCTTATCAAGTACTGGCATGTCATACAATTAGCATATTATTGCAATTTTTGCTAAATTTGATATTTTATTTATGTTGTTTTGCCCATTTTAAATATTTGAACAAAGGCATGGAGCAATGGGAAGATATATCCAGCAAAGCATAAAGTGACGATGAAAGGGAACAAGCCCAGATATTGCATTGCACTATTTTCATTCAACTATGGCACTACATACATACCTGAGGAGCTGGTGGACACAGAGAACCCATTGCAGTTCAAGCCGTTTGATAATTTTGGGTTGGCTCGTTTCTATCTCAGTGGTGCGACCTCAATGACTGACAGCAGTGCTAAAGCATACTGTGGTCTTACCGCCTAAAAGTTTGGTTTGTAATGTGCCTGGATGGCGACTGTGTGTGTGCGTGTATTTTATTTTGGAGGATGTCGAGTTTAAATCTATGTTCACGTGTATCATAAGACATTGTTATAGTCAATAAAAAGAACAGTGTGCAATTTTAAAAAATTCAAAATGCACCTTGCAAAACCTGGTCGATTGAACTCCCCAAAGCCTCTGATAATATAATGATGCCAAAGTAGACTCCAGAATATGATCTTAGAGAGGGTGGTCTTTTTGCAGTTCTTAATATTTTCGAATCTCAGCTGGTTTATATACAAAGGGATAGCACTAGAACTGAAGTATTTAACCTACATTGGCACAACATTGTATCTCAAACGGCTTCGACCATACCATTGGGTGTGCTTTACGTAGGGCGTTGGTAATAATATCTGCAGAAAAGGAATGTTCGTTATCACAATATGTTCTGTCTAATTATTACTATTATTACTATTATTATTATTATTATTATTATTATTATTATTATTATTATTATTATTATTATTATTATTAGAATTTTGAAAAATGTTAACTTAGTGGAAAGGGAACTCTTGATCCCTCCCTAACTTCTGAAAATCATTCAAAGCTATTCAAATAAGCAAAGAAGATACACCGAATATTCACAGAAAAGGAGAGACTTACACATAAATACGTATGCCATACATTGCTGCATATTTTCTTATAAGGCGCTCAACAGTATACCATTCTGAACGATCTGTGCCGTGCTGATAATTGATCCGGGGAATGTGTATTGAAGCTGCCAAAATTATAGGGAAAAAAAAGAATCATCAGGCATATTTGCAGATATCCTATGGACTGGATCAGCTGACAAATTAGTGTCAACAGATGGAATATGTATAGTGCCAAAAAAAAAAAAGATTCAATACAGCATCATTCAGTACGAAGAGAAGTCATTAAGCCACGTTGGAGAGTCAGAACACCAATATATGAAAATGAAACCAAGATTACATTGTTTCTTAATTTCTGAAACTAATTTTATAAAATTGTAGTCAGCATAAAACCATTAGAGTTCAATTAACAGAGAGAGGACCTTAGATGTATCTCAGATGGACAGCATCATTTAAATAAGCTTAGTCTAACTTGCTGCAATCCATTCAAGCACCGGTTGCCTCATGATCGCCCTGTTCTTGATTTCTCTATTTTACCACATGTTCGTCTGAACATTCATTGAAATTATAGGAAAAGGCCTGCATGATCTCCCTCCCTACCTACCTATAACTGCCTGTCTACCAATAATCTACATAACTTTCATAGAGATCTCCGTTTTAGCTGATCAGATCAATTGTATCACAACTACCTCATATCAAACGCATAAATTAATATTCATATTCAAAAAGAGCCATGAAAAAGGGGAAGCCAGCACTTTCATGCTCAAGTTGATAAAGCGCAAAAAGAAAAATAGAATCTTAGGATCTTGGAACAGTGGTCTTGCACTCAAACATCAGTAGCTAATGCTAGACCTTGTCAGATTCCGCAAGCGTGGAAACCAAAACACGTGCATGTTCTAGCAAATAGCTAATAGAAAAACAATTCCATCGGGATGAGTTTTTTTAGTAATCAGTTAAAAGTAGAAGTGCAAGGATCTTAAAATGCGACTCTACCAGAATGTTGAGCGGCAGAAAATGATGCTTTTGCAAGGCAAACTTCCAAATCAGCAGTAGAGATACTGCTGCGAGGGACTTTACGCCTCTGATTATATGATTGCACAACAGCTAAAGCTACCCACTGACGAGTACTAGTATGAGCACTCAAATCACCACCATCCTCTGTAGAAAATTAGTCACAAAGCTAATCAATATCTAAGTCCAAAGAAAATTATATTGAAATTCAAAGTATAAATGGATGACAATTTGGGTTGCCACTTGGAAGAACTTAAAACCTCTAGCTCACAAACAGCCCAAAATAAACTAGAAAACTAAAGAAGTGAACTGAAAGCGTGAAAAAGAACAAAGTTTTGGTTCTCTGAAAATATGGCTGGTAATGTCTTCCCACATTGAATTCATAAGGGAGGATCGTGGGGTTAATAAGGATGGACAAGTATCTCCATTGGTATGAGACTTTTTGGGGGAAACCCAAAAACAAATTCGTGGGGTGGCTCGGAGCAAAGCGGAAAATATCATACAAATGGGAGATCGAGGTCCATCCGGGGTCCCAACAATGTGTCTACACATTCATTAACTTGACAATAGGAAGAGCACAATGAAATGGTTGTTAACATTAAAACATGAAGTAGCATTCCAGAAATAAACAAGCAAAGTCTGTAAACAACGAAAATTGCTTCAGCACTCTGAAGAATCCCTTAAGAGAAGAAGTATATACGCAGAGAGAGCTAAAACTGACCAGTTATTTCTATAAGATGCAAATCACCCAGATGTAGATCTCCAAATTCTGATGCCCGTTCATATGCATTAGGAACAGCTGCTGACAGCCTTGATAGAGCATCAAACATACCCCCATGACCCCAGTTTCCAGAATTATCAACACAGCTGCTCAAAGGACTTCAACAAGTCAAATATCTTAACTATAATATTATATAGGAAACAAATACTTTTGATTCTCAACAATCATTTGAATAATGGGCAAGACCTGATTTTACTCAGGAACTATGTATTTACATTATTAAAAGTTACAACTAAAAAGTGAAGCGGAAGAGTCATCAAAACAACTGAAATCAACAATTAGTAGGAGATATATGATTTTATGCACATAATCATCTTCATCTCATATCATCCAATCCTCAATTTTTAGCTGATTATAACTTCTCCAAGCTACATAAATCTGCATCAAATATCAAGGATGTTTGTATGCTAAAAGATAACCCAAATATTTTTAGATCTCATAACTTTGTTTGGCAGGTTATGAAACATTTGATCTCATCTAAAAGTATAACTTCTTATTTGTCTGAATAAAATGTTTGAATGCTTGTGAAGACACTTTTGTTTATGAGTAGGAATACATTTTCGCCCTTGCCTCAAACTAAGCCTTTGTGGGATTTAAATCAGAAAGAAAAATACATAAGAGCTGAAAGTCTCAGGTAACCCAAAGCTTATAAGTCCCTGCCAGGATGATTTGAAGCTTGTGAACTTCGTCCTAAATTTAGTCACACATGTACCCTATAAAATCTTAATAACCTAATGTGATTTCTTGGGAAAAAAAAAACAAGTTTAACCAACATGCAAGCATGCATGTTCCACTAATAGATCTAAAAGACCACATTAATGTTCCTTGGAGATATTTACCTGAAAATAATTGTAGGCTCCGAAGGAGAAACTGCTGCAGTATTTGTGCAGTCCCCGTAAACAAAGTGGACTGAGCCAGAATCCGACATCATATCCTGATTGGCCACACTGGCTGGATTGCTAACAGATAGTGAATGATATCCTAAGGTTTCCCATTTAGATAGTTTTTTCTCTTCTGCCTTCTTTCGAGCAGCTTCAGCATTATGGTGCTTCTCATCAGGTAAGCGTCTTCTATCACCCAGTTCCAGAACATAGCTGGCATCTTCTGGTAATGCCTGCTTGAACTTTTCAACCCATGACTTGTACGAAGCTTCATTAAGGTCAGGATCAATATATATTGACTCAGAACCCACTTGCATGACTATATCTTGACCATTCATTAAATCTATTGGGTTGATCTCAAACTTCCTGTCACCATCATCTGATTGTAACTCATGGCGGGACGCAATAACCTTTTCGGCTAAATTAGTCAGTTTGCCCATATAAAGTTGATCATCTGATTTTTCCATATTTATTTCCTCATGATCAAAAGCATGCAACCCATATATGACAGATTTCAAATCACCAGCTTCACTTCCTCCAACATTACTTCCATCTTGATCCAAAATGTCATCTCCTATAACATTACGACTAAGTTGTAACTTCCTTTCTGCTCTACGCATAATAACCTGCATCATTTCTTTTCAGCACCTAATTGTGAACATAAGAAAAAAAAAAATTGCATCTCACCTCCTCAATAGTTCGTCCAGTAACCAAATTGATAGACAACACATGATTAATTTGGCCAATTCTGTGGGCACGCTGCAGAGCCTGCTTATCCACTTGCGGATTCCAGTCTTGCTCATAAAATATGACCTACAAAGTGTTCAGTATTCAAAATCTATTACAAGCATATGAGTCACATGTAATATGCCCCAAAAAGAATGAAAAAAACTTCCAACTTGACATATTTGACAACTCCTAGAAATGAAAAGTCTAAGATCTAACACGCTTCACAGTAAATTTTGTAAGGAATATAACATTTTCAATCATCCTCAACATTGAAGTTGAGAAGGGTCATAATTACTACTTCCATCCCACAATTCATTGCACACTTGTCTTATTCGTACGTCTCATAATTGATTGCATACCCAAAAGGGAACTTCTTTCATAAACACCACCCTCACAATATTCACATATTTACACAAAATGTTACTCCCTCCGTCCCAAACTCGTTTGCTACATTGCCAAAAAGGTCCATCTCATACTCGTTTGCTACATCTATTTTTGGCAAAAAAGTAACAATACTTTTTAATATTATATTCTCCATACACTAATAACCAAAATCATCTACTTTATCACTTTAAATACTATAAACAACTATTTTCTTAAAACCCGCACATACAGTAACCGAGAAAATGAGTTTGGGACGGAGGGAGTATTACTTTTGGGACCCATATTACACCCAAACTAACCACTTTCTTTACTTTATACGTAAAGGTTTTACCAAATTACCCCTCAAACCTCTACATATTGCACCTTTATCTTAATCTTTGTGCCCATTTACATGTGCAAACATTAATTGGAACGAGTAATTTTTAAACCCTATCATAATTACCAAATATGGATGTGATTTCACCAGTTTAAATAATTATCCACATTTTAAATGGCTTAGGCTCAAATAAACTTTTATGTGATATTTCTCTGAATAAGTCCATCTAACAAAGAAAATAATAATAGAACATTATAGGAAAACTGACAAAAATGATGAAGCCACAAGTATCTACATTACAAGAGCAGTGAGTGGAACGTGTGGAGGAAAAGGAATTTTTTTTACATATTAGAAGAATACTCACAGTATCAGCAGCAACAAGATTTAGCCCCACACCCCCAGCTCGTGTGGAGATCAAAAAGATAAATGGACTGCTAGTATAAGCATCAGTACTGGCACTTGGTTTATGGCTGAAGCTTCTAATTGCAGCAAAACGCTCCTCTGCTCGAATTGAACCATCAAGACGCTCGTAAGTATATTTCCTCATTCCTAAGAAGTCCTGCATGATGTAAATATATGATGGAAGACATAATAGGCAGCCAGATGGTATTGAGCCTCACAGCAATAGACAGAAGATAAAAACTCACCTGTAATATATCAAGTGTATGAGTCATCTGAGCAAACAACAGAACTCGATGCCCAGACTCATGCAACTTCTGGAGTAGCTGATCTAAAATTAGAAGTTTGCCACTAGCCTGATGACGCATAGATTGAAGTATTAAAATAGTATACCATACGCAACCATAAAACCCAATGAAATAAGAAATTCTTAAATTACAGAATGTGGAAGTGGCAAAAATGAACACCAAGATGTGCCTTGGTTTCAAACAAATGAAAATTTTCAATTCCTTTTTATTTTTCTTGTTTGCACTGATAACTTTATATGTATAAACTCATCTTTCAGTTAAAACTTCACCCATCAGTATTGTTTTGTAAAATATGAATATAACTGTTTGACTACCTGAACCAGGTGTTCACCCTCCTGATACGGTTCAGGCTCAATACCTGGGAAAAGGTATGGGTGGCTACATGCTTTCCGAAGCTGGATTACCTGAAGGAGAATTATAATTTACAAGCATAAGACTTGCATCATGAATGGCAATTTTTCTTGTAAGTACAATAATGTGGCGAAGAAATCCAAGATAACAATTAATAAACACAGAAAGCATCCGCTTACAATATTGTTCAAAGACTGCGCACCGGAACCTCCAGCAGCAAGTGCAAGGAGCTTTGGAAGTTCTTTTCTTAGTATTGACACATAAACTTTCCTCTGTAGGGGAGACAAAGGTGCAATTCTGTTGCAAAAGGCTTCAAAATCATCAGCCAATGCATAATGTAGTTAAAAAAAGTTCACAATTCAAGAATCCCTGCTAAGTTTAGTGACCTCATAGATAGTAATATGAACTCACATAACAAACAGAAACACAACTACAACTAGAAACTAACACTGTTATTTCGGTAACAGGTGGCAGCACCAGAGTTCCAGACTCCACAAGTTTAGATTTGGTCCTCCTTAGCATGAAGGCCCCCAGCACATTTTTTAAGATCTTAAAGAATTCCTTCACTTTCTCTGCATCTTGGCCTGCATGAGAAGGTGCTAAAAAATGTCAACCAAGAGCTCTGTAATAGAAATACTTCATTCTACTAAATTGGAATCATGTATCCATTCTCTTTGAAAGCCACTGACTATGCAAATTGTGTAGTCAAAAATTAAATTTAACATTCAGCAGATTAAAAATCAAGCACCCTATTCATCCTAAAAGAATAAAACATAATACATAACAAAATTTGCAGATGATAAGTTTACAAGAAGGATCTCCAGCTTCCTTGAAATAAGAGAGGAACTGCTCCAGTGTTCCAAATATTAAAGGCATACAGAAGTGCATCAATGCCCAGAGTTCAGTAAGATTGTTTTGAATAGGTGTTCCAGTCATGAGCAGTTTTCTTGGCATGACAAACCGCTCTCTCAAAACGTTATACAAGACCTGTTTTGAAAAATTAAAAAAAGGAGAGCAGATAAGCTATAACGAAACAGATTTATCAGACAAACCCAGTTACTATACTACACCATATGCCCACTACCACTATGCAGCACTGCGCTTATACACATCTAGCATTATAACCAAATACAATTTCAGAAAAGGATAGTATTCAGATTGCAACAGGAAGGGAAAATAAACTGGAATCTTTGAACATACACTGGAAGGGTTTTTTAATCTCTGTGCTTCATCAATTATTGCATAATGCCAAGGGAATTGGGAGAGAAAATCCTGATCAATCAATGCTATGTCATAAGTTGTTAATAGCACATCAAATGGCAATGTTGGGACCTGTGGGAAACAAATATTGACAAAAGATATGAGAATATATCACCATATTATAATATTTGGTACAAATAGCTCTACGTTGGCTAAAATAAGTATATGACTTACATGAGATGATAATGGCAGCACTTTTACATACTCATGTATTTCCCTGCGCAATTTACGTCTGTGTTCCTTTTCTCCAACATAACGAAGTAGCCTTAATTTTGGAGCAAAATTGGCAACTTCAGACACCCAACCATCAGTCACACTAAGAGGGCACAGCACCACTGCAGGTTGTATTTAAAATCTTAATGATGATCTGAATAGTTTAAAGTAGGGAAATGAAAATATATGAAGACATGATTTTGCTTGTATGATTTATTTACTCACGGAATGGGCCAGGAGACTTTTGGCATACTTTCAAGTAACTCAAAAGAGAGATAGCCTGCAAGGTCTTCCCCAGTCCCATCTATAGCGAAACAATTACCACGAAGGAAGTCGTAACTCGTATGTAATACACAAAAGAGCACCAAAAGTTCTTTAAAAGCCTTATAGTACCACTCACTACAACAACTCTAATCTAGAAGTTAGATGTATTAACATTAGCATTTATTGAAGCCGACAATCCCCAAAGCCATTCATTAAGGTGCATCTTGACCGGTTGACATCTTTAATATGCCCCAGAAGATATACTCCTTTAAACTTTAATATACACAAACATAAGCATCTAGTTGCAATGGCATAGTCTCTTTATTGATAGTTACACCATCAGAAAGTTCACATCATTTAGATCATAAAATCCAACAGGGGAGAACTCTTTCTTTCCTCAATCACATTTTGAAATGTAAAATGCCAAATTCCATTAATATTTTAATGATTGGCTCCACACGATAATCAATAGACAGTTTATCTAATAACTCTCAACTATAAAATTTTAATAGACACTCTTTTCACACGAACTAGAGTGGATCATCAAGAATCCCCACACTTCCAACAACTTCATTCAGATGAAACTGAAACATAATTCTACAAGAAAAAAACACCAACAAGTCATTACAACATTCACATTACCAGATCTGCAAGGCTCCAACTACCAAAATTCTCACCTCATCACCTGCAAATTAAACGAATAGCCAGCAACAAAATCGTTACAAAAAGAGCGGAAAACAGAAATTCATCAAACAGAATCAAGGTAAAATCAATTCAAACATTGCCTGGTGTATAAGAATACTATAATACTTAGATTTCCATCAGCAGAAAGAGGTTTACTATACCAAGTATGACGTTGACGCCGAGATGGTACCGGCGAATGAGCCACGAGACTCCTTCCACTTGATGAGGCTTGAGTGTAGCCGTGATACCGAGGTCCGAGTCATCAGCACGCGCTTCACCGGCGGTGCGTGAGTCCCCGTCGTGCACGCACTTCGCCGCCGCGATCAGCCTTTGCTTGTAATCCATGTTTTTTTGCCAGAGCGGTGGGCGGTGGCGGTGCAAAAAGGTTTTTGAAAATCTTGAATTGACCATAATACCCTCGTCGATATGTAAACGAGAATTACAGGTGGCGGGAATAATTGCTCGAGCGAGATACCTAATTGGCGGGCATTTTTTGGTTTCTCCTCAAAAAAATACTCCCACAGTGCCTATTTAATCTTCTCATTTTATCTTTAGTAAAAAAACAATAAAATTCTCATTTTATTTAAAATCGTGCTATTTTTTATTCGTCAGTACATAAATGTCAATACAAGTCTACATTCTTTCTTCCAAGAAAATACTCTTAATAATTACTCACTCCATCCTATATGAATTTGCACAATTTTTAAAAAATATATATTTTTTAAATAAAATAGTGATATATAAATAAATATGCGTATATATTTGTGAGTGTGCATGCAAATTAATATTTTTTTATGATAGCGTGTAAATTCTTATTGGATGCCCAAATAAGATAAGTGTGCAAATTATTATGAGAAGGTAGGAACGGTATTTATTGTGATTTATATGAATTTAATATGAGTATAAGTGTTTTTTAATGCTCTAATTAATGAGATAAATGATTTGTATGAATTGATAATTGGGACAAGATATTAAAGAAACGAGTTGATTAGATATTTTTATAGCAATTCATCACGTTTCAATGAAAGGCAATGTCACATTTTAACCAAAATTAGTTCATATTTCTAGTCAAATTTAATGTACGATTAAAATGAAGCTAACATCACATAGCAATAAATACTAGAATCACAATTTACCTATGTACTTAGTTATATCGGGCAGTGATGCACATGAGATTAACTCAAATCAACATTTAACCCATGTAACTTTACAAAGGAGGAAAAATGTGTAAATATGATAAATACATTAAGTCCTATATTTTGGTAATACATCCTCGGGGTTAATACTCTTTCCATATGATGAATACATCCTCCAATTCCCTAGCCCCCTTTATGTCTGTTAGAACCTGGAATGAACAAATGCGACGAAGCTCTGCAACTGGAAACGGACTTAAAGGACTAAAACAAGAAAACGAAATTGGGCACACGATTTTACGTGGTTCGATCAATTGATCTACGTCCACGGGAGGTCTGAACTTCTTGATTGAACAATTAGGGAGAAGAATTACAGAGAATTACACAAATCACTCAAGAACCCTAAAATATGTACTCTCAACTAATTCTCACAAGTAAAGTGTAATTGGAATCAATTTGATACAGATATATATTGCCCATAAGCATACGCAACGGATTCTGTAACGGATTTGGCTCGTCGAAGTCTGTTATGGAAACGCCCAATTCGATTGCATCAGGTTTGCGGTTATTTCAGTTATAACCGCATTCCGCTTCATACACTCCCAAACTTGATAAGCGCACCACCCGCAAGAAAAATAATACTTTTGAACAATTGCACTGATACCAAATGTAACCAACTTCACAATACTCCTCCTCATTGCACATTGTTCATCATCTCCTCCTCAAAACAAGTGATATCAGTGAACATCCCATGCTACCAAGTTAACTAACTTCATACAAAGATTGAACTTAGCACTTGGTAACACCTTTGTGAACATATCAGCAGCATTGCTCTCTGTAGCAACTTTCCTCACCTTTATTACCCCTTTCTCCACCATGTCTCTAACAAAATACAACTTAACATCAATATGTTTGGATCTTTCATGAAATACTTGATGTTTAGCTAAGTGTATTGTGCTTTGGTTATCACACATAATCTGAACTCCTCTCTGTACCACATCAAAATCTCTCAGCATACCTCTTAACCATTTTGCTTCCTTCACAGCTTCTGTTAGTGCAATGTACTCTGCCTCTGTGGTAGATAAGGCTACCACAGATTGTTGCACTGCTCTCCATACTATAGCAGTCCTATACGATGTGAAGACATATCCGGATATTGATCTTCTTGTATCAATATTGCCTGCAAAATCTGAGTCAACATACCCTTCAAGAGAGTCACCTCACAGCTCATGTCTTTTGAACATCAGACCAGTGTTGAGTGAGCCCCTTAAGTATCTCAGTAGCCATTTCAATGCTTCCCAATGTTCTTTGTCTGGATCTGCCATGTATCTGCTAATAATAGAAACTCCATGTGCTAAGTCTGGTCTACTACATATCATAGCATACATTATGCTACCTACACCACTGGCATATGGTACACTCTTCATTTCCTTTCTTTCTTCTGTGGTTCTTGGAGCTTGAGTGACTGACAGCTTAAATTGCTGCCCAAGTGGAACAGAAACAGCTCTTGCTTCATGCATATTGTATCTCTTCAAGACCTTTAAGATATAGTCCTTCTGTGATAAGAACAATCTTCTATGTATCCTGTCTCTGTGTATATCCATTCCTAGAATTCTCCTGGCATCACCCAAGTCCTTCATTTCAAACTTGGAATTCAGTTTATGCTTCAAAGCCTCAATTCTTCTCATGCTCTTGCTGGCTATTAACATATCATCTACATATATCAGCAAGTAAGTGATCACTTGCCCTTTTTCCCTTTCAAAGTACACACAATTGTCATACTTTGATCTCTCAAGGCCTATCTCCTTCATAACACTGTCAAACTTCTTGTTCCACTGTCTGGAACTTTGCTTCAGGCCATAAAGTGATTTCCTTAAATGACATACCTTGTCTTCATTCCCAGGTAGCACAAAACCCTCTGGTTGTCTCATGTAAATGTCCTCTATAAGGTCTCCATTTAGAAAGGCTGTTTTAACATCTAGCTGTTGTAACTCTAGATCATTATGAGCTACCTTGGCCAACATAATCCTTATGGAACAATGCTTCACAACTGGAGAAAATACTTCATTGAAATCAACTTCTTCTTCCTGTGTGAACCCCCTAGCAACAAGTCTTGCCTTGTATCTGATCCTCTCAGTTTCTGCAAATTCAATCTTCCTTTTGAATATCCATTTGCAACTGATGACTTTCTTGCCATTTGGTTTTCTCACAATCTCCCATGTTCCATTCTTATCCAGTGATTGAATCTCCTCCTTCATTGCTTGCATCCATTGATTCCTTTCATTGCTTTCAATAGCTTCTTTGAAGTTCTGAGGTTCATGGTATTCCAGCATTTCTGCTGTCACAAGAGCATAGTGCACCATGTCAGCTTCCCCAAACCTGGAAGGAGGATGTATACTCCTCCTAACTCTATCTCTAGTCAAGCTGTAGTTTCTGAGGTCCACTCTACCAGAAGTATTCTCATCAGATGAGTCTGGTTCCCATTCTGAATCTGGTACTTGTTCTTCTATAGGTTCCTGGTGTTGAGTTTGATTCTTCATCCTCATCTTGTTCAATTTCAACAGATGTACCTTCAGGGGTGATATTACCATCAATATCCTGAGCATTCCCAGTGTGTTTGTATCCCATCACTGACTCATTGAATGTTACATCCCTGCTCACCATACATCTTTTGTGACCTGGTTCTAAACACCACAATTTATAACCTTTTACACCTCTAGGATAGCCTATGAACACACATCTTATGGCTCTTGGATCCAACTTATCCTGTTTGACATGAATAAAAGCTTGACAACCAAAAACCTTTAAATCACAATAGTTAGAAAGCTTACCATACCAGATCTCATCTGGTGTCTTGAAATTAATGGCTGAAGAAGGAGTTTTGTTGATTAGGAAACAGGCTGTACTCACTGCTTCCCCCCAGAAAGACTTTGGTAGTTTTGCATCAGCAAGCATGCACCTGACCCTTTCAAGGATTGTTCTGTTCATCCTCTCAGCAAGTCCATTCTGCTGTGGATTCAATGGAACAGTCTTGTGCCTTGTGATTCCTCTTTCTCTACAGAATTCATTGAACTCCTCAGAAAGATATTCCAAACCATTGTCAGTCCTGAGATGCTTCACCTTCTTCCCCATCTGGTTTTCTTGCTTAATGACCCACTCCTTGAACTTCGGTAGGGCTTCATTCTTATGTTCCATAACATACACCCAGACCTTTCTACTGTGATCATCAATGAGTGTCATGAAGTATCTCCCACCACCATGAGTTTCTACCCTTGCAGGCCCCCATATGCCAAAGTGGATATAATCAAGTGTTTCCTTTGTCTTGTGCACTCCTTTAGGATAGGAATGTTTCTTGGATTTACCAAGAACACATTGTTCACAGAATGTGAGTTTTGTGACAGTATCCTTTCCAAATACCTTCTTCTTGGATAATTCATGCATACCCTTTTCACCTATGTGACCCAATCTTTTATGCCATAACATTGAATCTTCTAGACTCATTGAGTTATCTACTGATCCCATCACACAGCTTCCTTTCAAAAGATACAGACCATTGCTTTTGTGTCCTTCCATCAGTGTCTTTCCATTCTTTGTTACCATGATGGAACCATCCTTAGTACTGAACTCACAGCCTGCCTCATTCAGTGTTCCAAGGGAGATTAAGTTTCTTTTCAGATCAGGAACATATCTCACCTTTGTCATATGAACTTTGGTACCATCTGTCATGATGATCTTCACTGTCCAATTCCTTCAACCTTACAAGATTGATCATTGCCTAACAGTACATGACCACCATCAATACTTTCAAGTTCAGTAAACCATTCCTTGTGTGGGCACATATGGAAAGAACATCCAGAATCAAGAACCCATTCATCATTAACTCTGGATTCTGATACAGTTAACACCTCTGCACTTTCATAGCCATCTTCAGCTATGGTGACATCAGCCTTCTGCTCTTCCTTATCCTTCTTGCCATTGGGACAATTCTTCTTGAGATGGCCAACCTTGTGACAAGAGAAACATTTCCTTCTCTCCACAAAACCAGATTTCTCCTTGGTGTCATCTTTCTGATTTTCTCCTTTCTTGAACTTATGGTTTTTCTTCTTCCCCTTGAACTTCACATTCAATCCTTCTCCATCACTCTGAGATTTCTTGTCACCAGCAACCTTGTCCCCATTAATCTGAAGAAATTTTATCTTGATTGCTGTTTGCACTTGATCAAAATCAAGCTGGCTCTCTCTACCAAACATCAATGCATCTTTGAAGTTCTCAAGAGATTTTGGTAAAGCATTCAATAGCATTAATGCCTTATCATCATCCTCCATCTTGACTTCCAGATCTTCAAGATCATCAATACACTTGTTGAACTCATCAAGCTGTTCAACCATGTTCTTATCATCCTTCATTTTGAAACCAAGAAGTTTATGCCTTACATATAACTTGTTTGAAACCGATTTAGTCTGATAAATGCTCTCAAGTTTCTTCATCACATCAATGGCAGATGTCTCCTTACAAACCTCTCTCAGTGGCTTGTCTCCAAGGCAAAGGATGATGGCACTATGAGCTCTTTCAAGAATCTCAGCCTTTCGATTCACATTCGTAGCAGATGCCCATTGCTCATCGGTTAAGAATGCATTAGATAAACCATGTTGAGTTAAGAGTGCTCGAACCTTGATTTTCCACAACCCAAAATCATTCTTGCCCGTGAATTTGTCTACTTCCAATTTCAGCGACGTCATTTTCAATCCAAACAGCTTCCCACAGACGGCGCCAATTTGTTAGAACCTGGAATGAACAAATGCGACGAAGCTCTGCAACTGGAAACGGACTTAAAGGACTAAAACAAGAAAACAAAATTGGGCGCACGATTTTACGTGGTTCGATCAATTGATCTACGTCCACGGGAGGTCTGAACTTCTTGATTGAACAATGAGGGAGAAGAAGTACAGAGAATTACACAAATCACTCAAGAACCCTAAAATATGTACTCTCAACTAATTCTCACAAGTAAAGTGTAATTGGAATCAATTTGATACAGATATATATTGCCCATAAGCATACGCAACTGATTCTGTAACGGATTTGGCTCGTCGAAGTCTGTTATGGAAACGCCCAATTCGATTGCATCAGGTTTGCGGTTATTTCAGTTATAACCGCATTCCGCTTCATACACTCCCAAACTTGATAAGCGCACCACCCGCAAGAAAAATAATACTTTTGAACAATTGCACTGATACCAAATGTAACCAACTTCACAATGTCTTTATTCATTTTCATTTATTTTTTAAATTTTAGAGTGAATACCTACATAAAACCACGTCGGTCACTGTCGTTGTAAAGCAACGCCAATACTACGGTCGTATTACCATGCAGTGTTAGCTGCCATGTCAACGTTGTCGTTGTTGTACCCACGACGAAGAAAGGTCAGTAAATGAGAGTGTTTTCTAGGATTTATAAGTTTGAGATTGTTTATATATATATATATATATATATATATATATATATATATATATATTCTTTTAGAGTGTAGGTTAAGTTTTTATGTACAAACGAGCTCAAACACTGAAATTGAGTGAATGTATAGTAGTCTTTAGTTGAGAAATTTGTGGTTGTGTTAATTTCTTCGAAAAACACAAATTGAAACCTTCGGGTTTAATTTTCCAAAATTAATGCATATGTTCGGGTTTTTTTCCCGGCTGCGGCTAAACAAACCCCGAATTCACTATACAAACCCCGAATATATTTTTGACAAAAATATCTTTATGTTAAATGTCTATATTGTCCCTATTTTAATATTACTTAAATTATAAATTCAATTCCCTTTTTTCCTTTCTTATTTACTTTTCTCATATTTTCACCAAAAAGCCCTAAAATTCCTAATTTAGTATAATGAAATAATCAGGACAATTAACTCATTAAAAAATCCAAGGAAACGTGTTTTCTCGTTTGCCTCCACACCATAGAGATTCCTTTGGTTTTTATAGCACTGTAAGTGCCATTTTGATGTTGTTCTCAACCTCATGGTAAGAGTCGTGTGGTGGAAGTGGGTCTAGGTCGCGGAGTAATCGTCCACAATTATTCTCAAATTCATTATATTTCAATGAGAAATAGAAATTAAGATGGATTTAAATTGAGAGTGTCGGACGAGAGGGGAAACAACAAAAATAGTGGGCAGAGCTTTTAGATCCTTCAATTAATGGAGGTTATCCTACATTTAGACTGTGATGAATGTTTATGTTTTCGTTGAAATCGAAACAATTTGTGATTGATAATGAATACATTCTATCAATGAGGATTAAGAAAAAATTAAGTATAAAGGATATAAAGGTCTAAAAATGGGGTGTGTGTAGTAAATTTTAAAAATCAAATATAATGAATGGGGTATAAAAAGTAATTGGGGTATATACAGTAAATTTGGGGGTTTATTTAGCCGCACCCTTTTTTCCCGATGCATTTTTGGATATTATTTTGAACATTGTGTATTTTTGTTTTTTTATAACGCTGCTATTTTGCGTACTTTCTGTTGATTTTGTATATTTTGTGTACAAATGAGCAATTTATGATAGTATTAACTTGAAAATTTTAAGTTTGTAACATTTTTTCGAATTTATGTGGTTGGGAGCGTAGAGAGTTTTAGAGGGGTGTATTGGTTATAGAGTCTATATGATTTTTTTAGATTTTTAAAGTCTGGGGGTATTCAATCTAGATTTTCAAAAGTCTTTAAAAATCCTGAGGTATTCAATACGGATTTTAAAAAGTCTTAAAAAATTTTAAGGTATTCAACAGTCTATGAATTTTAATACTCCACGAATTTTCTTAGATTTTCCTTCCAAAATATGAATAGATTTCACTCTTCAAAATCTCTTCTAATAACCAGATATTTCTACGGATTTTGAAAAGTCTTAAAAAAATCTTTAGGTATTCAACAGTCTATGGACTTTCTTTGATTCTTTTCCATTGGGATGTTAACGGGGCGGGGACGGGGGGTCATTCCCCATCTATGTCCCTGCAAAATAAATGAGAATTTTTTCCCCCATCCCCGTCTCACGGGGGATCCCCGTCTCGCGGCGATTCCCCATTCCCCGCCTACTTAATTTTTTTATCTCATTTTTAAAATATAAAAAAATATTTAAATATACACAACAATTACTTTAAGTTGGTGTTAAAAAAAATTAATTTAAACAATTTGAAGAACCTCTAATTCTAATATTTTTAATTAACATATATACTATAATTTGGAACTAATAACATAACATTAAATAAAAAAATATAATTTTTAATAAATAGTTAATTGAGTAGGAAACTATGAAATATTTATGTGCAATTTACTTTAACATTAAAATTATATATAAATATATTAATTATATAAAAAATAATGCGGCTCCCCGCGGGGAACGAGACGGGAATCCCCCGGGCTGAGAATACTATCCCGGTCCCCCCATACGGGGCAAAAAAATTATCCGTCCCTGTTTGCTTTGGGGATTACCCGCCCCGTTGTCAAGTCTACTCTTCAAAAAATATAAATAAATTTTACATTCCAAAATCTATATATATATATATAAATAAAAGTGAGGAGAGAGAAAAAGTTATTATTATTGGAGCAAGTGAAGTCCACTTGCTTTGTAGTGCAATAGTGAGGCTCACTCTCCATCAAAGAGAGTGGATTAATTTTACCATTTTATTTAATTTTACTTTACATCTATAATCTTAAAATTCTTTTAAGTTTTTTATTTTAAATCTATTTTCAATACTCTATATATCAAATCAAATGTCTTTTGAACACTTTTAATTTAACATATATATTGCACATATAAAAAGAAAAATCATGTTTAAAATATTTGTTTATTATTTTTAAAGTGTTTTTATTGACTTTAACTATATGATTAATCGAATTTAAATAATTTTTATTTAGACTATATAAGTTTGATAAATATTAAAATTATTTTTATGAATTTTAGTATTTGTTGTAAATTTAGTACATAATTAAAAATTGTGTGATTAATTAAATAATTGTAATACTCACATATATACAATATAATTTTAACATATTAATTGATTTATGGATAAAATAAATTTAATACAAACATTTTTTTATATTTAGTTCATTGTACAATCTCGCGTTTAAAAATTATAATATTCAATCCGTGCATCGCACGGGAGAAACACTAGTCTCTTCTAACAACCTGAGACTTCTATGAGGGCGATGTATAACGGTGATGAAAATGAAGATGAAATAATAATGTATTTTTTAAAAAAAATAATTTGGATAGTTTTTTTAATATACAAGTGTGTCCCATATATATTTGCATCAATGGTTCCAGCGCCGGAGTCTATGTAAATCCATGTAAATCAATAAAAAAATGTATTCCACAATCCTGTAAAGTCTATGAAAATCCAAATAAATCAATAAAAAAAATCAGTCAAACTCTGCATGGAGTCTATAGATATTCTAAATCCACTGACTTTTTAAAGTCCAATAAAATCCGATAGAATTCCAATTGAATACACCCAAGTTAATTTTAATGGAGTGTACTAAGTATTAGCAAAACATATGAATGCATATAACCTGCCATATGTTTTATATTATGAATAATATCAATTCAGGCCTCAAAGATGGTAAAACTATCAATTTAAAATCTAAAAGATTTTTGCTATCAATTTAGGGCCTGAAAGATAGAAAACTATCAATTCAGAACCTGAAAGATAGAACCTATCAGTTTATGACTTAAAAATATTAAGACTATGTTTGACATATTATAATTTAGATTCTGCTTTTATTTATATACATTATTATTTTTTCGTTATTTCATCTGTAATTTATTTTTCAATTACGTGAAATTAATATATCTTTATATCTTTGAAATTGTGGTTTATAAAAATATTAGCGAATAACATGAAATTATTAGAGATCAAACACGGTCTTAAAATGAGTGAGTCTTAAATTAACAGTTTTATCTTTCAGGTCTTGAATCGATAGTTTTTTATCTTTCAGGCCCTGAATCGATAAGAAAAATCTTTCGAACTTTAAAATAATAGTTTTACAGTATTTTAGGGTTTGAATTGATAAAACTCCTTTATACTTATATTAATATAGTAATCTTTGTTTTGATTTTGAACTTGCCCAATTTTGGGTTTTCTGATTTGGGCCTTGGTCCATCTATTTTAGTTTGAAAGGCTTGGGTTGTTCAAATCTTTTGTTGAGTTTGGGAAAGAATCTTTTCACCCAATCACGGTTTAGTTTAACATCTAACAGTCCACTCCAACAAAAATTTCTAAACTAAATAATATTCTAATCGTTTTTTTAACAAACTCCTGAACAAAAATTGGAAAGGGTAAAGTACCTAATCTCGTGTTTGGTTTGAGGGATTGTACAGGACCACGGCTCTAGATAGTCTAGAGCGATTATCTCGTGTACAATTCGATTTAGAAAATTTGGTTCTAGTCCAAATTTTTTTGTTCTGGTCCAAATTTTTTGGTTCAAGTCTATCCATTTTCCAATAGTCGTTTTAATTCAATTCTAACTAATCCAATCATATCCCGTAAAATAAATGGCCCTTAGAGTTTTGGTTAGTAGTGCCCTTGCTTTGTGTTTTGGGCTTTATTCGTGTATCCTCTTGGATTTTAGGCTTTTCCCGTTTTTTCCCACTCTTTTTATATTTTGACCGTGTTGTGGGCCTTGTGGCTCCCTTAATTTACTTTTTCCCCTTGAATACTTAATAAAAACTAATTAGACAAAATCATTATGATTATGAAATGCCACAAAATCTTGTCCAGGTAAAAAAAACTTGTTACTTTGGTAATAAAATAGATGATGCATGTTATCATGACAGTTTTACTAAATATCATGGTGCACGTTGATATTAAGCACTGAAATTGGATTAGACTACTCGAAAATTGACTTAAAATTGTTTATTAAAATTCAAATATTAAATTTTATTTATTAAAATTCAAATGTGTCTAAAAAGATGAAACAGATGTTAAAAAAATAAAAATAAAATTAACGCACTCAGATATTTGATTCGACTTAAAGTATTGACCGTATTCATACTTTTATCAATTCAATTGAAAATAAAATAAATAAAAATGCAAATTTTTTAGAGCTCCGTCGAGAAAGAAGTATACTGGCCTCAATTTGATAAGTGTAAACTCATAAAACCTAAATCTAAAATGTTAATTATAATTATATAATTCAAAAAATTAAAAATAATATGTAAAGAGTGCCTCCCTTAAATACTTGCCGTCATTTTTATGCTTTCGCCAGATCCATCATCAATAGCTATTAGTGAAATTCTAAATCGCGCAAACTAGCACGATTTGGAGCTCTTAATCATATCACCATTTAACTTCCATTCAAGACGTTTGCTCTTAATCATAGAAGAATTATATTATTCTATCATCATTTGTCGTCTGTCCAGATCATGCAACTCTCTAATTTTTCATATAAGTTGAGAGCCCTAATTTTTCTCACAAATTGAAAGTCTGACTGCGTATAGTGGTGGATCAACAGTGGAATAGTAAAATACAATGAATATGAATTATATTTTCGTTTCTGCATTTAAGTGGCATACTGATTATATAATTTGTATTATTCGTAAAAAATTCAATAATTTGACTCATCGTTTTGTTAGGGCATTTAAATTATTTTCAAGCCCTTATTACTGGATCGAGTTTTCAACTATTGTGCATGACATTCTCAATATTTTTTGTTCCTGCATTTCTTAAGTTATAATTTTTTTTTTTACTTTCCATAAAAGTTAATTGTAATTGCGGAGTGTTCTGCAAATACTTCTTTTTTTTAGGTGTTCTGCAAATACTTTAATTACTACTTATTATTGTTTTTTTTCAAGGTGTTCTGCAAATACTTTAATTACTATTCTCTCTCTCTCTCTCTCTATATATATATATATATATATATATATATATATATTACTATTCAATTAGTCCGCAGATCTATAATACATTTAAAAGTGGTTTGCACTTGTAAATCATTTTTAGACCGATTTACCCCTCTTATTTTTTTTGTACTATTTTATCCTTTAGTTCTCCCTTTGCCTCTACCCGATTTGCCTTCTCCCTCATGCAACGCTACAGCTCCCGCAGTCCAGCTTGAAATCTCTTTCGCTCCGTCTTCCTAAACATTAGCGCCTGATTCGATACTGTGTGGCTCTTCCACACCCAAAAACTACTGCGTAGAAGGACTCTCTTGAAAAAGAAAATATTTCATGGTTATCGGAATAAATAATGCGTTTAGCAGCCGGAAAAGACGACACATGAATGCCACAGGTTTGTCGATTTCTCGAGCTTTGGTGTTCAAATGTTTATTTCGTGAAACATCTTAATGTAGTGTCTTATATATAATAGGTGAGAAACAACAAATTCTGGAGTCAGATAAAGGAATAATCATTTGTTTTGTCATTAGTCATATGTGGGAAGAAACATTTATGTATACAGTGTGTGTGTGTGTGTGTCGTTTTCTGGCTATCCGTGTTAGGCATCTTCGACTGTATTTTCCCATCGCTATGAAATTCACCGATCTCGAGGTACGACCGAACAAACACGCCCTTGCGCATGTGATTAATTATTTTAAATTTTAAATTTTAATTAATGAGTTTTTGGATAATTAATTGAGTAATTAGGTTTCGAGGGTTGGGGGATTGTGATGTTGCGTGCGGCATTCTCAATCATTTTTTATTTTTAAGAAAACTAGCAAAGGAATTTACTCTACTCTTTCAATTTAGTTGAACTGATGATAGTAATCCTATATTTTGTAGTAGCTCGTGCAATATAAATGTAATGTATTGTGTATGTGAATATTTATGCAGATAACTTTATATTTATGTCTAAGAAATCATGAACAGGGCCAAATTTAAGATGCATATATCAATAAGAAAAAAATCAACAGGCTAATGACAAAAAAATCAATTCACCCTGCAAAAAATCATCAGATTAAATGTGATATTTTTCTTATAATGAGTTGATGACTATATTTGATAATTAAAGAAGCTTTACATGTAACCTATAGCGTATTTGGTTAGAATACCATATGAAGTTAGGAATGGAATAGTGATCCTCGAAAAATAGGATGAGAATTTATGGTTAAATTAGTAAAATTTTGATAGATGTTTCTGTATCCTCATATGGATTGCTAGGGTTGAATTAGTCCCCCCAAAAGTCATTTATTTTTTGATAGAGAGGATACATCCTCGATTTTAAATGTTCTCTGTCATTTTCTTTTGGTTTTAAATGTCATTTGTTTAATATTTTCTCATTATGTGGCTTGGACATTTAACTATCATTTGAACTCAGTTTCAAATTTGGTTTTTTTTTAATGACTGCAAAATTGTAGTATTGCAGTTTTAGTGGGATTTTCGATGATGTTGGATAATTCCTTGTTTGTTTGTGCGGATTGTTTTGATGTGTTGATGTGCTCTTGCGGAATTTCTTTCTTTACTTCGATATACTTATCAATGCATCACTAATCAACTGTATTTTGATCATTTTTGGAATCTAAGAGCAGCGTTGGTTTTTTCCCATTAAATTAAGGGACGTAAGGACTAGCAAGGGGTTGGCAGTTTAGAAGAACGTCTGTCAGGTTATTTTAATAAATGATTTGGGATTAACAATTTGACATCCAAAAAGAAGATTTATGCTTGTTAATCTGTTTTGCTCTCATAGACCATAACGGATGCACTCTAAGAGTAGCTAGATCAAGTGTGTAGCTTTTAAATAGAAGCAAGTTAGTAAAATGATAATCTGAAATTGAGGTTACATATGAAGTGATTTATTTTTTTCAAATTCTATCGTCCCCTATATTTTCAATCAACAACATCTTTTGGGTGAGTGCAAGCTATTCTATATTGAGGTATCAACCATGGATTTTACAAGTGCTTCGGTTAGTTATACTTCTCATGCTTTTTTCTTTGTCTTTTGAAATACGTCTCCTGTTGATATTATGACAGAAACTCTTGAATTTTTATCTCATTATTTAGTTTATAAAAAATTAACAGGCCTTATGTTTAGCTCAAGCCTTATAAATTAGCTCTCACCATATGGTGAAAAATTTAAGCTTTCTATTTTAGTTGCTCTGCATTTTCCTATAGTTCTACTTCTAATTGATCTAGAGAAAGTATTGCTTAATTGTTCAAGCTTTGTAAAGCGGATGCATCACTTTTCTGAATATAATTAGTCTTGAGTTTGAAGTGCCATTGGTTGACACTGGATGGGGAGATAAAATAGAAGAAAGAAATCGAAACTTCATTTTTTTTCTTTTGAACTATGATATCCACCTCCTTTTGTTTTTATAAGTAGTTAGGTCTTTCTTAGATATACTATTCATTATTTTCAATTTGGTGATTCGTATAATTTGATAGTCAAATATATTATCTTACTTTTACTTCATTGTGTTTCTCATTTCAACTGCCCCCTTTTCCCTGGAATATTTATGCTTCCCTTCTTCAATTCTGCGAGGATGATTTGGGAAAAATGCAGGGATGCATAACTTGACCTTTTTGCGACCTATTCCCAGCAAAGCTGATAAGATTATATTTTATATTATCTTTTCATGTTTAGTGAACACACGTTTTTCCTTTCTCAATATTTGACATGGTGAACTTATGTAGGTGGAGCATGTATAGCTTAAATGGGGGCTAACCAAGATTAGAGGCCCTTAGTTGTTTATTATATGGAAACCTTGTGTATTGCATTTTAACCAATTATTTTTGTTGATATTTTAAAACTGGATTAAATGGTCAAAACTTTTGGCAAAACTTTTATAGCTAATCTTTTGGTTTAGCTCCTGGCCCAAATGCTCTACTCTATATACCTGAAAAATGGTCTTCAACGTAAATTCCACTCATCCAAACAATAACTCACCCCAAATTTTCTTTGATCACTTCACAGAGCTGGAACTGAGTCATGCTCCATCAAGCTCCAAAGCGTGCAAGGAGAATCAACGTAGGGATGGGCTAAATTACAAGTAAGTTTGTTCTATGAATGTTACACCTTGATATTTCTTAAAATAATTTTATGACTTCTTATCAGTACTATAAATTTAATTTCAGCCTTTTGTATATTACGTTTTCTTGATGTCCATAAACATATATAATTATAGAAAAATTGTTGTCCAGTTCTTGATTTCCTTCGTCACACTCTCACTTTAGAAAGGTTTACTCTTTCTACGAATATTAATTCTTAAATTAATAAAACACATATATTAATCTATTTTCTTGACATTCTTCTAGGAACTGCATGATTTTTTGGTTGGTGTGAATGGGGGTTAATTCTAACCAATTCTTCAATTTTATAGTTTTTAAATATTTGATTTTATGCAATATAATTAATTAGAGTGATAGCATAAGAAATAATAGTCTCTGTTATTTGTTCATGGTCAAGGTGAGACGTGAACTCTCTAGCATTATTCTCTTGATTTGTTTATATATAGTCATATGTGCTCATTGCCATGACTAAAATGGCACTTGCCGCTGTTTAGTCTACACCTGAGAAGCATCAAAGACATTCTTGCTTTTTTGTTGATTATCGTTGAAGAGAATAAGTGCATTTACCTCGGGAAGATGCTACTGATGAGATGTGTATATTCGTACACGATGAAACTCGACAGAATGGCTGATAGCCTTTAAAGCACATTTTGAGTCTTATCTTGATTGTATTTATATGTTTCAATTGATAATTTAACATAGATATTATAATCCGTTTATCCAATCATTTCAGTTGATAAATTAACATGTAAAAGCAGCAATGACCAGTGAAGATTTAAGTGTGATGTATATATTGATTAAGTTTGTGAAGAATTTTAAAGCAGTTTCCCAATTTTTCAAATTTAACTATTCTCTACTATAAAGACATGTCGATTACTATGGCAAACTTATAGAAAACGTGCAACGCACGTGTTAAAAGACTAGTTTGTTAAAAATCATGAGTTAAATAAAATAAGTGCAGTAGAATCGAATTGTGGAGAAGACAACGGAGACAGATGGAAACAATAAAATCAAATAGGCTACAAAACTCTACAAATAAACAAGTATTGGTTTGAATTCCATCTACATAATCATCATATGTTCACAGTGTTCTGATTTTATACTATTTTATTTATTTTCTAATACATATATGCTGATGTGATATATATATCAGATAGGTGATCATCAAGTTAATGTTATTCAACCATTTGGAACATTTCAAGAATGCCCAACCAGCTAATGAAAGTTTTTGTTTTTTTTTTTTTTTTGGTATTTCACAAAATTAATAAGATGATTTTACCTAAGACCATCTTCCACAAAATATAAAGAATTTTGATGGGTGAAACCAATATTCAACCAAAACGTGATTTCACAATCTTAGGTGGAAATCGAAATTGTGTTTGCATTTGATTTTCTCTTTGTTCAATCCAACCGGATTATAGAAAAATTATATGAAAGTGAGGTGCTTTGGTAAATAATTAAATGAAATCATTTCACATCTCTTTATAAATTCAAATTTTTAGATAAGATGAAATTGTCTTATGGTATCAGTATTGAGAGCACTTCCACCCATAGTAAATTATTCATTTATTGGGTCTCCCCAAAAAGGAAAAATTGAGAGTTCGGCCCATAAGTGAGGGGGAAGGGAATATAAAGGAATAATTAAATGAATTAATTCCACAGCTCTTTATAAGTTCAAATTTTTAGCTAAGTTGAATTTTTTATTTTTTTTACCTGAATTTCAATTAAAATTAATGAGCCCACATATCAATCCATAAAAACAAAATATTTACCCACGTAATTTACATCATTCTTGTATTTGGTAAGTCCCCTTCATTTCAGTGGGCCGGGGATAAGATTATAGGTGTTCAAATCATAAGAACCCTTGTCCTTGGAAAATTATGACATGTCTAAGAATCCTTTAATTAGATGCCTTCCCCTTAAATTTTGTTCCTATTGTTGTAAGAAAGCCACTAAAAGTGTCGAGTAGTAGGTGATTAGATGCTTAATGAGGATTAAGCATCTTTTGCGGGCACTTAAACTAGAAGAAATCAACTTAGGTACAATTAAATAAACCACCTCTTAATTTCCACACATTTTCTAAATATATATTTAAGCTTAAAAGTTTTTTTTCCAGTAAAATTAAAGTTTTATTGCAAAAGGGATACAAGAGGTACCAACCCTCACAATAAAATTGTATAAATTGTGAACTCAGCAAAACCAAAAATCTTCTGGTATTTTTCAATCACCCTTTACATTACCTTTCCTTTCCTTCTTAGTCATGAGAAACAATTGGTGTACCCTGTGATTAAAGGCCCACCACCCTCGTCCTGAAATTTGATAGAAAAATATAATTTTACAAAAGTTTCTTATCTTTAACAGAAATTGAACTTCTACACTATAACTATAAACAATCAATTGAGGATGGCATCTAGTGATTTGGTGTTTTTAAAACTTAAAAGTCAAATTTAGATTTCATTAAAAGTCTAATGCCTCCGCCCCATTATTATTTGCACACTTTCCATATTCTTTCGTTCCAAAATTATTTGCACACTCCAAATAAGAAAGCATTGATTTGAGTGCACACTCACAATAATATATACATATTTACTCATATGTCACTACTTTTCTCTAAAAGTACAATTTTTTTAATATGTGTGTCCTCTTTTGTATGCAAAAATGCTGGGACGGAGGGAGTATTACTTATACGGGTAAAACATAAACTTTTATAAAAGCTATTTAAGCTAAGACATACTGACTCGATTAAAGTTCTTTATGTATTTTCATATCTTCTATTCAATCTGTGTTTTAAAAAGCGGGTCAGACCGCTGCTCGCCAAGCCCAGCGGACGGCTCAATCCTATTGGGCCGGTCACTTCCCGAAACGGATGCAAACCGCCCAAAAACGGCAAAAACGGGTTGAACCGGTCACCGATCGGACCGGTCAACCCGGCGGTTTTGTTTGAATTGGAAAAAAATAAAACTTATGGGCCTGTTTTGCAAATTTTTTTTGGGGAAGTCCTAATATCCTCTGCCCGTTTTTCTTCCACAATTTTTCTACCGTTCTTCTTCTCTTTTCTACGGCGAGTCGGCGACTGGTTTCTCCGGCGAGCTGCTTCTCTAATCAAGGCGAGGGTTGCAAGGCACGCGACGACTTCTCTCTTCGGCTGCGACTACTTCTCTCTATTTGGTAAGTTTTTTTTTAAATCTAAATTCTTGTTCAACCGAAAATTTTCCACACACGGGGAGAAATTACTTTGGTATAAATTACTTTGTCATGAATTACTTAGTCATGAGAAATTTATTGATTATTTAGAACCCAAAACTGACGTATGCTTTGTAAATTGAAAGTTTGCAACTTTGCATATCTATTGAAAATTTGATATCGTAATTCGCAACAGTAAGTTAGTAAAGGAATATTGGAAAACATTTTTATCCAGTAGATAGTTTGCATTTAGATTATTATGAATTTTTAATTAATGTTTTTCCTTATTAGATATTGTAGATTTAGATAATTTATTATGAATTTACTTTTGATAAATTATGAATTTATTATGAATTTACTTTTTATATTTCAGATCATGGTGGACAATGAATCTACACAATCTCAACAACCACGAGGACAAGAATCAAGGACTAGGAGTGGTAGTGGTGGTGCTCAAAATGTTCGCCAAAAAGTTTATCTGGCATGGAAGCATTGCGAGGTAACTAGAACAGATAGTGCCAATAAAACATTTAGATGTATTTATTGTAGTAAAACATACAGAGGGGGAGGAATACATCGCATGAAAGAGCATTTAGCATGTCAATCAGGCAATATCACTAGTTGTCCTAAAGTTCCCAATGATGTCCATATTCAGATGAAAGGGAATTTAAAGGAGATTGCAGAGGCTAAAAAGTGGAAAAAGAATGTAGCTAATTTGCATGAATCAATAGATGAGGAAGAGAATTCAAATGTGCATGATAGTGGTAAGGAAAAAAAGAGGAAAAAACCCATAGGAAACTACATGAAAGATGGTTCAAGTTCAGGGGTAGATTTAACTCAACCTGGTATATAAGCATCATGGCATAATAAAGAAAGAAAACATGATACTGATATGGCCGTAGCTTTATGGTTTTATGATGCTTGTATACCCATGAATGCAGTTAACTCTAGATACTTTAAGCCGATGATGAGTAGGATAGCATCTATGGGTCATGGGTACACTGGTCCTAATTATCATGCTTTAAGAGTGCCATTGCTTAAAGAAGCAAAAACTCAAGTACACTTGACCATTGAATCTCTTCGTTCTAAGTGGACTAAGTCTGGGTGCACTATAATGGGTGATGGTTGGACTGATAGGAGTCATAGATCACTGATTAACTTTTTGGTTTATTCTCTTGATGGCATATCTTTTATAAAATCATGTGATGTGTCTGATATTGTGTCAAGTGCTGAAAATCTGTGCAATCTCTTCTCTGATATTGTTGACATGGTGGGTGAAAAGAATGTGGTTCATATAGTTACTGATAATGCTAGTAACTATAAAGCAGCTGGAAAGTTACTTCATAGGAAATACCCTGGAGTTTATTGGTCCCCTTGTTCTGCTCATGTTATTAATTTGACTTTGGAAGATGTTGGGAAAATGGACTTAGTTCAAGAGTGTGTTACTTTGGGTTCTAGGATTACCACTTTCATTTATAATCATAAGTGGCCTCTTGCTTGGTTGAGACAAAGACATGGTTGGACCGAAATTGTTACTCCTGGAGCCACACGATTTGACACAAATTTTATTGCATTAAGAAGTTTGTATGATCATAAAGAACATTTGGAAGCTATGGTCATATGTTATGACTTTAAGAAGTTCTTGAAAACTGAGAAAGGAAGAGGAGTTAAAGACACTGTGTTAAACCAAAGGTTTTGGAATAATTGTCTTATCTTTGTGAAAATCATGGAACCACTGATGAGGTTATTGCGTATTTGTGACACTGATGAGAAGCCTTCGTTGGGCTATATATATGAGGGGTTGTCTAGAGCAATTAGGGGCACAAAAGAGGTTTTCAATAATCAAGAGTCTAAGTACAAGCCATTTGTTGATATCATCAACAAAAGATGGGATAAAATGTTGAGAAAGCGTCTCCATGCAGCTGCATATTGGTTGAATCCTGCATTCTAATATGATCCAAATAGCAATCTTCGTAATGAGCCAGAAGCTTACAAAGGTCTACTCGAAATCATTCAAGACCTTCACCCGGAGACAGATGGTATAATGAATGAAGTTACTATATTTCGGAATGGTAAAAAGAGTTTTGGGATTTCATTGGCCAAGAAAGAAGCAAAAACCACTACTCCCGGTATGTTACTTTATATATTAAATTATTCATATAATCAATTTATTGTTGCTAATGCTTATATTAATTATTTTTTTCATATGATGTTAGATGAATGGTGGAGACTATTTGGCATTGATGCACCACACTTGCAAAAACTTGCCATTAGAATTTTGAGTCAAACTCCATCTTCTTCCGGTTGTGAGCGTAACTGGAGTGTGTTTGAGCGGATTCATACTAAAAAGAGAAATCGACTGGAGCATGAGAGACTAAATGACCTTGTGTTTGTTCATTATAATTTGCGTTTGAAAAATCGATATATTCATCTATCACTTTTTGCTATGTTTTTATCATTATGCAATTGATTATTGAAATTTGAAACTAGATTTTTTTTTTTTGCAGCAATAAAGAAATGCACAAGACATATGATCCGATTGATTGCGAGTGCATTGATAAAGTTGATACTTGGATTATTGACGAGGTGTCAAATGGAGAGCTTGATTATGATGCAATATTGGAAGAACTTGATAATGAAATTGCTACTGATGAAGTACCTCAATCACAAGAAGGTAATATATGTTCATATATTGTTTGAGTCATTATCTATAAGATTTAAGTATCTATACTTTATGTTTTTTTTTACTAGGTAATGAAAATGTTGAGAGAGATATACTCAACGATTACATTGATTTGACGAAGTATGGACTTGGAAGCATGAGATCCAGTTCTAGCGGTCTTAATTTGGATGTTCTTTCAGATTAGATATTTTTATGTTGTTATTCGTAGGTGTTGGCATTTTATGAACTTATTTTAAATTTGATGTTTGCATGACATTTGGTTAATTCGGTTTTACATTTGATGTTTGTATGACATTTGGTGGACTTGTTTTATTAATGTTGACATTTGATTAAGATTGTTAAAATTTAACTTTAATATGCAATGATAGATGTATGTTTATTTAATTTTCGTCATAATTTATACATATGATTTATTATTACAGGGGGAAAATATTTATATATATATATATATATATATATATATATATATAAAAATTTTATATATTTAATTATGACGTCATAACGGCTTAATCGCTTTACTAACGGTCAGACCCCGATCCGACCGGTCCGACCGAAAACGCTGAGGCTGTCCGGTTCAACCTCCGCTTCCGCTTTTAAAACATAGTATTCAATTTAATAAATATTATATACTCATATTCATTAATTTTATTCATATGAACAAAAAAAAACGTACAAAACTTGAAATCACACTATTAAATGGGCTTAAAAAGATTTTTAAATGATTTTCAAACTCAACTCATTTATTAAAATATTCAAATTTGAGTCTAATGTAACTTTTATCACATGTAACAGATAGAGGTGGAGCCTAATAATTACTTCCTCCGTTCCGAAAAAACTTGCACACATGATTGTGCACACAAAATTGTGCATATGTGTAAATATGTGTATATGTTTGTGAACATCACTACAAGAATGTTAATCGGTTTTTATTCACAAGAAAACTTGTAATCAGAAATCGGATTTATGACAACAACTTAAGAATGAAATTGAAATCAATGAAAATTAAGAAACACCAGATTTACGTGGTTTGGAGAAAATACTCCTACATCCACGGGATCGGAGAGGGTCGATCTTTCACTAAGAAGAATAGAGAATTTACAGTTCACTGAAACTCACAATATCTCTTTGTGTGTGTGATTATTCACTCGTTCTATTTCTCTCAGTCGAGAAGAACCCTTTATATATTTACAGAGATTGGGATGAACCCTAGATTCACGAATCCTCATATGTTAGGTAGTTATCCAGCTGGCTAACGACTTCGATAACCGCCTTAGTTGATTCAGTTAGAACCGTCTTCGCATTAGCTTCAATTTGGTGTAAATCACGAGTAACGATATTCAGAGCAGATGACTTGACCTCCTCTGGCTCTGGTCATACTCACCTGGTTCTGGTCTCTTCTACCAGACTCCTCTGGTCTTCCTCCTCTGCCAGACTCCTCTGATATGTCTTATCTGGTCCAACTCCTCTGGTACCCCAAATTGACTAACTCCCACGGCTAACACTTTAACAACATAGCTTTATATTGAAACACAAGCACAACAGATTAGATACTTCACATATGACTCTTCACAATTCTCCACCTCAGATGAGAAGTATCAATCCTCTCTTCCTCACCTCCATGCTCCAGTTTAGGTTAAGGAACATCTCATACACTCATCTTTACTAATTCAATACAAAATTTAAATTTCGTACCTGGTAAAGACTTTGTGCACATATCTGCAGCATTGTCCTCTGTAGATATCTTCTGGATCTGAACTACTCCTTTGTCAATAATTTTCCTTACGAAGTGCAATCTTACATCAATATGCTTTGATCTCTCATGGAACACTTGATGTTTAACCAGATGAACAACACTCTAATTATCACAATGAATGACCATAGCTTTTTGATTTATTCCAAAATCCTTGATAATGCTTTCAACCACAAAGTCTCCTTAGCTGCCTCGGATACTTCAACAACCTCTGCTTCTGTAGTAGATAATGCAACCCCACTCTGCAGAACAGATCTCCAGCTAACAGCAGTATTGTAAAGTGTAAAAATATACCCTATTAATGACCTTCTGGTATCCAGATTAGCAACAAAATCAGAATCTACAAATCCTTCTAGTGGACTCTTCTGGTTAGTCATCTTTTCAAACATCAAACCCAAATCAGATGACCCTTTAAGATATCTGAATATCCATTTCAAAGCTTCCCAATGTAATCTTCCAGGATTAGACATGTATCTGCTTACCATACTCAATGAATAAGCTAAGTCTGGTATGTTGCAGACCAGAGCATACATCAAGCTTCCAACCCCATTTGCATAAGGTACTTTCATCATAGTCTTCTTTTCTTCTTCAGACTTTGGTTCCATCTCTTTAGATAGTTTGAACTGTTGTCCCAGGGGAGTTGACACAGACCTACTCTCATGCATGTTTAACCTCTTCAGGACCTTCTCAATGTAACTCTTCTTGGATAAGAATAGTCTTTCAGCTGCTTTGTCCCTAAGAATATCAATTTTAAGAGTCCTCTTAGCATTTCCCAAGTCCTTCATATCAAATCTGGCACTTAGCTTCCTTTTGATACTTTGAATTTTCAACAGGCTCTTACTAGATATAAGCATGTCATCTACATAAATCAGAAGATAAGCTATCACTTCACTCCCTTGTTTTTTCAAATATACACAAGTGTCATACTTGCTTCTTACAAAACCAATGGATAACATAACTTCATTGAACTTCTTGTGTCATTGTCTCGGACTTTGCTTGAGACCATACAATGATTTCTTGAGTAGACATACATTTTCTTCTTCTCCTGGTTCAACAAACCCTTCTGGCTGATGCATGTATAGATTCTCAATAAGATCCCCATGCAGGAAAGTTGTCTTCACATCAAGTTGTTGTAGCTCCGGATCATCTTGGACTACTCTGCTCAGAAGTAATCTGATTAAACAATGCTTGACCACAGGTGAAAACATCTCATTGTAGTCAATCCCTTCTCTTTGAGTAAATCCTCTGGCCACTAACCTGGCTTTAAACCTCACTTGATCCTTCACACCAGACTCAAGCTTTCGTTTAAACAACCATTTGCAACTGATTAACTTCTGCTTAGATGGCTTGTCAACAAGAATCCAAGTATGATTCTTCTTAAGAGACTACATCTCTTCTGTCATGGCTGTAACCCATGACTCCCTATCATCACACTCAAGAGCTTCTTTGTAGCTTTTAGGTTCTTGGTACACTATGGCTTCTACTGTAACAAGTGCATAGGAGACCAGATCAACACGACCAAACCTTGCAGGAGGATGTATTTGTCTTCTGGATCTGTCTCTTGTCAGGCTATAGTTTCTCAAGTCTGCTTCTGGCACTTCTTCCTCCTCTTCTGCTGGTGCACTATCCTCATCAGATGACTCATTATCTCCTGCTTCCTGCTCTGGTTCAGAACCAGGTGAGCTATCCCGTTTATCATAATCAGGCTCCATCTCGACTTGAGTAATTGACTCAGAAATAACACCATCTATTTCTTCGGCTAATGTCTCTCCATCACCTCCACCAGACTTGTATCCCATATGTGATTCATTGAACACTACATCTCGACTGGTAATACACTTCTGTTTCCCAGGCTCTAGACACCACAACTTATACCCTTTAACACCCTTTGGATACCCAATAAAAATACATTTTAAAGCTCTAGGTTCAAGTTTATCTTACTTCACATGAACATAAGCTAGGCATCCAAACACTTTTAGCTTTGAGTAATCTGATATCTTTCCATACCAAATCTCGTCTGAGGTTTTAAACTCAATAGCAGATGATGACAATTTATTAATGAGATACACAGCTGTGTTAACAGCTTCTCCCAAAAAACTCTTAGGTAAATGAGCATCAGATAACATACACCTAACCCTTTCCAGAATAGTTCTGTTCATTTTCTCAGCTAGACCATTCTGCTGGAGGTTTGAAGGAACAGTTTTATGCCTAGTGATACCCTTCTTTCTACAAAATTGTTGAAACTCTTCTGATATAAATTCAAGCCCATTATCTGTTCTTAAGTGTTTAATAGTTCCGTCCCTCTTATTCTCAAATTCAGTTAACCATTCTTTGAACTTAGAGAAAACATCACTCTTCTGTTTGAGAATATAAACTCAAACCTTTCTGGAATAATCATCAATAAGGGTAAGGAAATACTTGCCTCCACCATGAGTTGATACTCTTGCTGGTCCCCATACATCAGAATGTATGTAATCCATAACCTCCTTGGTGGTATGCTTCCCCTTCTGGTATGCTTTCTTCTTTGATTTCCCCAGAACATACCTCTCACATAATTCTAGCTTACATATCCTCTTCCCTGGGATTGCCCCCTTCTTGGATAACTCCACCAGACCCTTCTCACCAACATGTGTCAATCTCTTATGCCACAAGTTGACATCAGAAGACTCCATAGCAACATCAACTGATCCTGTTATTGTTCTGCCTATCAAAGTATACAAACCATTCTTGATTATACCCTTCATAACAATCCTTCCAGACTTGGTTATTGACAGAACTCCCTTGTCTGTCTTGAATTCAAAACCTTTAGAATTCAAAGTACCAAGAGAAACAAGATTTCTCTTCAGGTTAGGTACAAATCTTACCTCAGATAAGATCCTATCAACTCCATCAAACATTTTGATCTTGATAGAACCAGATCCTTGCACTCTACAGCTCTCATCATTACCCAATAGAACAAGACCTCCATTAAGCTTCTCAAGATTCATGAACCAGTCTTCATGTGGACACATGTGAAAAGTACAACCAGAGTCTATGACCCAATCTTGACTTAGTCTCGCATGACTAACCATCAAGACTTTTGCACTATCATACCCTTCAACCTCCACCACAGCTGCATTTCCATCTTGATCATCTTGTCTGTCTTTCTTCCTCCATTCTGGGCAGTTCTTTCTCGGATGACCTTCCTTGTGGCAAGTGAAACATTTTCTCTTTTCAACAAAACCAGATTTCTTCTCACCCTTATTCCCCTTTCCACCATCATTTTTCTTGGATTTAAACCCCTTCTTCTTCTTGGATAGAACATTCAATCCTTCAGCAGACTTCTTCCCTTCAGTCTGGATCTGTAGAAACTTGGTTTTCAGGGCAGTTTGAATATCATCAAACATCACCTGATCTTGTCTTCCAAATAGCAAGACATCTTTGAAATTCTCCAGAGACTTAGGTAGAGAATTCAACAGCATTAATGACTTGTCCCCATCATCAATAGTAATATCCAAACTCTTCAGATCATCCACCAATCTGTTGAACTCGTCCAACTGATCACCAAGATTCTCGTATTCACCCATCTTGAAGACTTGAAGCTTCTGTTTCATGTATAACTTGTTCGTAACAAATTTAGTCTGGTATAACTGCTCCAGTTTATTCCAGACTTCAAGAGCGGTTTTCTCCTTCGATACTTCTCTCAACGGTTTATACCCAAGACACAAGATAAGCGCACTGTGCGCTTTCCTCTTGTTCTCCTCCACCTTTGCCGGATTAGTTCCAGAAGCCACATGATCCGATGGCAACAAGGCTTCGTACAGACCGTTGTGTACCAGGAGAGCCTTCATCTTAATCTTCCATAAACTGAAATTGTTCTTCCCCGTGAACTTCTCAATGTCGAACTTGGTTGTAGCCATGGTTGCTTCCCACAGACGGCGCCACTTGTTAATCGGTTTTGATTCACAAGAAAACTTGTAATTGGGAATCGAAATTATGACAACAACTTAAGAATGAAATTGAAATCAATGGAAATTAAGAAACACTAGATTTACGTGGTTCGGAGAAAATACTCCTACATCCACGGGATCAGAGAGGATTGATCTTTCACTAAGAATAATAGAGAATTTACAGTTCACTTAAACTCACAATATCTCTATGTGTGTGTGATTATTCACTCATTTTATTTCTCTCAGTCGAGAAGAACCCTTTATATATTTACAGAGATTGGGATGAACCCTAGATTCACGAATCCTCATATGTTAGGTAGTTATCCAGCTGGCTAACGACTTCGATAACCGCCTTAGTTGAGTCAGTTAGAACCGCTTTCGCGTTAGCTTCAATTTGGTGTAAATCGCGAGTAACGATATTCAGAGCAGATGACTTGACCTCCTCTTGCTCTGGTCATACTCATCTGGTTCTGGTCTCTTCTACCAGACTCCTCTGGTCTTCCTCCTCTACCAGACTCCTCTGATCTTCCTCCTCTGTCAGACTCCTCTGATCTGTCTTATCTGTTCCAACTCCTCTGGTACCCCAAATTGACTAACTCCCACGGCTAACACTTTAACAACGTAGCTTTCTATTGAAACACAAGCACAGCAGATTAGATACTTCACATATGACTCTTCACAAAGAAAATAAAGAATTGCCTACAAAAAATTTCCAACAAAAAAGTAAGTAATAAGAATTGCCTATGAAATTTTCTAATTATGAAAGCATCTACATTTCTCAACCTAAAACAATTTTGCCTACGAAATAAGATCTCTAGGTATAATTGCCTACAAAATTTTACCTACATCACAATTTGCTTAAGGAATTTTCGTAGGCAACTTTTTTTTTTTAGGCGAGGAAGCAAAATGTCCATACAATTAGAATTTTTTGTAGGCAATTCGTAGGTAATCTCCGCTACGAATTTTTTCGTTGGAAATTTTGTAGCCATATTGGCAATTTCCGTAGGTAATTTTATGTTTTCTTGTAGTGTGTGCACATAAATTAATGTTTTTTTTTATAGTGTGCATATTGACGTGGGACGGATCAAAATGACAAGTGTGCAAATTGATGTGGGACGGAGAGAGTACTTGTTTATTTTTAGTAAAGTAGTGACATATGTGTAAATATGTGTATATTTTTGTGAATAAATACACAAATCAATGTTTTCTTTTTCTGAGTGTGCAAGTTATTGTGGGGCAGACTAAAAAAACAAGTGTACAAATTTTTTCAAATGGAGATAGTGTATATTAATATGAGGCTCAGATCTTGCAACCAAAATTCCAACCCGGTCCATTTCATCAATAGTGACATCTCTGTGTTATTATGAACAATAAACCTCAATTTTCATGTTGATTCTCAATTCACGGTTTGAGAAGTTGCCAAATAGAAACTAACAAAACCGAACCGTGAAGACCTCTACATGTCACACAATTATACCATCCAAGAAGCTAATGGTAAAATCCCACTTAATTTGAAATGTCACTAGACAATGTCTCTTTGTCCCCATTGATGATGGTGGTTTATGTTCCTCAAACCCTCCACCACCACCACTTTGAAAGATCCCCTATTTAATTAAAATAAATAAAAATGACCAAAGCAAAATATGCTTTTGATTGGAGGCCAACACCAAAATTGGAAACTCCCATGTATAATATGTCCACTTTCAAATTTACTAAATTATAATTTGCCCATAAGGGGACACACATTGTTGAGAGTGAAATCATCAGATTCCCTCATTACACGGCAATTAATTATGTGACCCATTCCTTGCTTGTCGCTTTATTCATAGTATCAACCCCAACCATGCTAATAGGTATCAAATGTCATGACGTGCTACTAATATATATTGCCATTTCTTTATCATTATTGATGCACTAGGTTGGTTTTGTGGCTCCATTATTATTTTAACGTAGGCTTTTTCTGCGAGTATATAATTTTATTACATCATCTACCGTAAAAGAGGATTCTTGGATTTTGCCTTTTTCCCACCTACATATGTATTAATTTAGGAACTGGCTTGCTTAAAAATATATTTTAATGCGATGTCAATTTTTTTTCTCTATTGAATTCAAAACAGATTTAGGATTGTACTAAAAGGATGAAAATCTTTCATGCTATAAAATACTAATTTATAGTTTCAATCCAAAAGGAGAGATTTCCTTATAAAATATAGGTCTAAATAATATTTTTACGGAAAAAATTTGTATGAGATCGTCTCATGGCATGAGACAACACAAATTAACACACATCCTACCAAAGTATTAATGAGTCAATGCACTATTCACTACAAAAAAGACGGAGTTTAGCGACGGAGAATTTGCGACGGCCAAATATCTGTTGCAAATTACGTGAATTTGCGACGGATTTTGGTAAGCCGTCGGAAAAAATGACACTTTGCGACGACATAGGAAGACCGTCGCAAAAGTTAGTGTTTTGCGACGGAAGTGTCCGTCGCAACAAGAAGGGCCCACCGCCTTCGTCTTAAACCGGTTACATTTGCGACGGACACGGCGTCGCAAATTTCAACTTTGAGTTTGTGACGGTCCATAACGTCGCAAAATATACCCGTTTAAAAGTGACCGTTCGGGAAGTGACCCATTTGACTGATTTGCGACGGAATAGGCCGTCGCAATTTTTAACTTTGTATTTGCGACGGACCAAAGTCATTGCAAATCTTACATTTATATTCGCGACCTTTCGGGAAATGGTTCATTGACTGTTTTGCGACGGAATGTCCGTCGAAAATCCGACCCGGTTTTACGCGTATTCTCGGGAAACGGTGCGTTGACTAATTTGCGACTGAAAAGCCGTCGCAAATCAGTAAAAACGACGTCGTTTTGGCTTAATTTGACAAGCAAAATTTGCGACAGATAGGCGTCCGTCGCAAAAAAAATTCCACTTATAAAACTCTCCTCGCGAAGCAGACCGAGAGTGCGAGAAAAAAAAAAGAAGAGGAGGAAAACGAAAGGAAAAGGAAGGAGAAGTCGGGTTTAGTTGATTGTAGAGCCAATCCGTCCCCACCGAGTTCTCGTTTCGACATTTTCTACAAATAAACCGTAAGTTTTCTTCATTTTTACCGTTTAAAATTTAATTTTAAAGCATATTTAGAGAATTGATTTTAGTTGAGAATTGATTTTAGTTGAATTGTTTGAATTATATTAGTAATGAATTGATTTTAGTTGAATTAGTTGATCGAATTTTAATTTAAAGCATGTTTAATTTTTGTTAAGTTTAGAATTGAATTAGTTGAATTGTTTGAATTATATTAGAAATGAATTGATTTTAGTTGAATTAGTTGATCGAATTTAATTAGTGAATCGAATTTTAATTTAATTTTAAAGCATGTTTAGAATTTCTTAAGCTTAGAATTGAATTAATTGAATTGTTTGAATTATATTAGAAATGAATTGATTTTAGTTGAATTAGCTTAGTTGATCGAATTTTAATTTAATTTTAAAGCATGTTTAGAAATAGTTAAATTAGTTGATCGAATTTTAATTTAAAGCATGTTTAATTTTTGTTAAGTTTAGAATTGAATTAGTTGAATTGTTTGAATTATATTAGAAATGAATTGATTTTAGTTGAATTAGCTTAGTTGATCGAATTTTAATTTAATTTTAAAGCATGTTTAGAAATAGTTGAATTAGTTGATCGAATTTAGTTGATCGAAATTTAATTTAAAGCATGTTTAATTTTTGTTAAGTTTGGAATTGAATTAGTTGAATTGTTTGAATTGTATTAGAAATGAATTGATTTTAGTTGAATTAGCTTAGTTGATCTAATTTTAATTTAATTTTAAAGCATGTTTAGAATTTGTTAAGTTTAGAATTGATTTTAGTTGAATTGTTTGAATTATAATTTAATTTTAAAGCATGTTTAGAATTGATTTTAGTTGAGAATTGATTTTAGTTGAATTGTTTGAATTATATTAGAAATGAATTGATTTAGTTGAATTATAGTTGATCGAATTTTAATTTAATTTTAAAGCATGTTTAGAATTTGTTAAGTTTAGAATTGATTTTAGTTGAATGGTAGTTAATTAATTAATTTTAGTTGAATTAGCTTAGTTGATCGAATTTTAATTTAATTTTAAAGCATGTTTAATTTTTTTTTCAAATTATGTTATAGATTTTTAAAGCATGTTTAATTTCATTGATTTTAATTTAATATTTCGAATTTTGTTATAGATGAGCGGACAAGGCAGTGGCAGTGGCAATGGCAGTGACAGTCAGCAGCCTCCGAGGGATGAGGAGGCGAGTCGAGGAGGGCGAGGAGGGAGGAGACGAAGGGCCTCACTGAGACCCGTGGTTCCACCTATTTTCAGACCGAGGTCTCAATCAGAGACCTCTTCACAGCCTGGCTCCTCCTCACAGCAGACTGCTGAGGGCTCATCCTCCTCCCGACAGCATCTGGTTGTTAAAGCACGGATGACTGTTCAGCCACATGGTTCAACGTAAGTTTTAATATTTTATACTCAATTTTTTTATTAATTAAAACCTAATTATTTTACTAACTTTGAAGTTTTAATTTTACAGTTGGATTCCTGGTCATGAGGCTAGTAATCAGGTTTCCCAGTCCATCCTTGGATGTGGATTCGAGCCCACCGCTTACAGTTGGGGGCTAGTGTCCGATGCAATGAAACAGACATACTTCGAGGAGTTTAAGGTATTAATTTAATTTATTAATTCACTGTTTATTAATATCAAATATATAAACAGATATTTACATTTAAATTGTAATTGCGGAAAGAATGTGTCTGGGCACCGGAGCACGATGATCAGATGTGGAAAAATTTCGAAAAATATGCGGCGGAAAGGTACAGAGACCTTCTTTTTAGAATGAGTGAGAAGTGGTACAAGAAGGGAGATGCCACCAACATGGGGACTGACACTGAAAGGCGGTCGATTTGGGACCAATTCCTCCGGTACTAGGATTCTCCTGAATTCAAAGAGAAGTCGGTGAAAAACAAGGTGAATCGGCGTAGTGACCCTGATGGAGAAGGGATGACGAGACATCGGGCCGGTTCTCGGTCCATTTATGAGCACGGGGTTGAGATTTGTAAGTTTCGTCTTTAATTTTGTAGTTTTTGAATTTATATTATTTTTTTCCTAATTTTTTATGAGTGATATTATTTTACTATATTTTTTTCTAATTAGGCGGCGGAGCAAGGACGCGAGCCCTCTCATTTTGAGAGATTGCAGCTCGCCCACCCACTCGTCGAGGAGACTGGGAAATCTACCTACGGTCGTACCACCGAGATCCACGTAAGTATTATTTTAATATTAATATTATTATTTTAATTTTTAAAATTAAAAGTATTATTTTATATTTTGTGTTCAATTTATTTAGTTTTTTGTATAATTAATTTGCAGAGAAAGATGCTCGATGACCTTGCCTCTCAGCCTCAACCTGAGGAAACGGCAGAGGGGTCGGGGTCGATGCCCCCCACACAGCCTTCTGTTGACGTTCAAAATGAATTGTTCTTCAAGAACGTCAAGGCTAAAAAGGGGTGGTTCGCTGGATTGGGCAGCTTCGGAAAGAACTTTTTCCGACCCCGTGGCTCGGGCTCATCCTCCTCTCAGTCTTCCATCGACTCTCATCCCAGTGAGGTCGAGAGGCAGCTTGCCACGGTGGTGGAGCAGATGAAGAACATGCAGAGGCAGCAGCGAGAGAAGGAAGAGTATGAGAGGCAGCAGCGAGAGGCGCACGATCGGTATACAACTGTATGAAGAAACAAGAATCTGATGAACAAACAAGAAGATTCATTATTGAGAATAAGGGTTTTCACAATGTGGATGAAATGTTCTATATACGTAAAGTAAAGAATGAAAGGTCAGGGGTTAGCTATTTATAGCTAACAATAATGAAACATAACTAATATGTCTAAGGCTATCAACTAATACTTGTTGACTTGGTCTTCTCCTTTATACTCCCTCTCAAAATGGGAATGGATGTTAATGATTCTCATTTTGGTCTTGAAACTCTTGAAAAGAGAAGGACCTAATGGTTTTGTTAGTATGTCGGCAAGGTTGTCTTCAGATGGGATTTGGATCACCTTGATGATTCCTTCTTGTATCTTCTCCCGAGTGAAATGGTAGTCAATCTGGATATGCTTGGTCTTCTCATGAAGCACTGGATTATGTGTTATGCAAAAGGCCGATCTACTATCTGTGTAGAGGATTGCTGGTTGGGGATGAGGCATCTTCAAATCATGTAGAATGTACATAATCCATTGTAGTTCACTTGTTGAATAAGCCATTGCCCTGTATTCTGCCTGAGCTGATGATCTACTCACCGTTGATTGCTTCTTTGATTTCCAAGAAATTAAGGAGTTTCCAAGATAGACAATATATCCACTCACACTCCTTCTTGTAACTTAGCATCTTGCCCAGTCTGAGTCAGTGAATGCTTGTAATTTGAGGCTGCAATCTGATGGATAGAAGATGCCTTGACCATGTGTACTCTTGATGTACCTAAGAAGTCTGTGAACAGCAGAAAGATGTGCCTCTGTGGGCTTGCTCATGTACTGTGTTAGTGTTTGAATGGGATAAGAAAGATCAGGTCTAGTTATAGTAAGGTATAGAAGCTTACCAACCATCCTTCTGTATGTAGAAGGATCTTTCAATAATGCAGAATTTTTGTCACTTGTAAAGCCTTGCTTGGAATCCATAGGTGTTTCACAAGGTTTACTTCCAAGATATCCACAATCATTTAGAAGATCCAAATCATATTTTCTTTGACATAATTGAAGACCTTTGTTATTTTTGGCAACTTCAATACCAAGTATGTATTTCAGTTCCCCTAGATCTTTGATTGTAAACTTTTTGTCTAAAAAAGATTTGACTCTCAAAATCTCATCTAAACAGTTACCAGATAAAATGATGTCATCAACATAGCAAACCAAAACAGTGAACTCACCATTCAAGTCTTTTGAAAATATTGAATTATCAGCTTTTGATTGAGTGTATCCAAACTCAATTAGAGAATCTTGTAACTTGTGAAACCATTGCCTAGAGGCTTGTTTCAAGCCATAGAGACTCTTATTGAGTTTGCAAACTCTTTTATCATTAGCATTGCAATAACTAGGAGGAGGGAGCATGTAAACATTTTCATCCAAATCACCATGTAATAAGGCATTATTGACATCTAATTGATGTAAAAACCAGTTATTTGCAGTAGCAACAACAAGTAAAATCCTTACTGTTGTGATTTTTGCAACAGGGGAAAAAGTATTAAAATAATCTATACCCTTTTCCTGAGTATAGCCTTTAGCTACAAGTCTAGCTTTGTATCTTTCAATAGTTCCATCAGCCTTATATTTAACTTTGTAAACCCATTTACAACCTATGCAATGTTTTCCTAAAGGTAAATCAACCAAAGACCAAGTGTTTGTTCTTTCAAGAGCTTGCAACTCAAGTTGCATAGCTTGCTGCCAATTAGAATTGGTGCTAGCTTGCTTATAAGTTGTAGGCTCTTGTATTTGAAAAATGGTAGCAATAAAATGTTTATGTACATTTGAAAGTCTACTGGTGGATAGAAAAGCAGAAATAGGATATTGATGTCCCTTAGTAAAAGCATTATTTGCATCATGAATATTTTCAGTAGGTATACATTCAGCTTTGTCAATAGTACTATTGCAAGTATTTAGAGAGGGAAGAGAGGTTTCATACACTTGCAAATAGGCAGGTGGATGTCTTATTCTGGTGGATCCCCGTTGATGTGGATCCTCAACTAGAACAATTGGTGGGGAAGGATTAATTGGTTGTTCAGCTGGATTGACTAAAGGACCTATCAATTGTGTTAGTTCTTCATCCAGATCCTGATAAAAAATCTCAGTATGATCATGAAGATTGATGGTTTGAGAGTTTGAATCTCCATTTACAGCAGTGGTATCTTCAATAGGAGTATCATAATTTGATTGTTCAAGGAACATTTTATTAAGAAATTTATCAGTACCAACTGTATCTGAAAAGGGAAAAATGTGTTCATAAAATCTTACATTCCTTGAAATAATAATTTTTCCAGAATTTATATCCATCAAATTATAACCTTTGGTTCCAAAGGGATAACCAAGTAAGACACACTTCGTGGCTCTTGGGTGAAACTTGTTTCTATTTGCCACTAGGGTGTTTGCAAAACATAAACAACCAAAAACTCTCATATGCTCATAATCAGGTAACTTATCAAAGAGGAACTCAAAGGGACTTTTATTTCCCAGAATTTGAGTAGGTATTTTATTAATTAAATGAGCAGCAGTTAGAACACATTCAGTCCAGAATTTTAAAGGTAAACAAGACTGAAAAAGTAAAGCTCTAGCAACTTGTAACAAGTGTTGGTGTTTCCTCTCAGCAATGCCATTTTGCTGAGGTGTTTCAACACAACTTGTTTGATGTATAATTCCATGATCAGAATAAAAGGAATGAAGAAAAAATTATGTGCCATTATCACTTCTAATGACTTTTATTTTCTTGTTAAATTGAGTGCATACCATTGCATAAATCTTTCAAGAGAAATAGCAACATCAAATTTAGCCTTTAAAAGGTATAACCAAGTGCATCTACTGTAATCATCAACAATAGTCAAGAAGTATTTGTGACCAGTGTGTGAGATAGTGGAAAAAGGTCCCCACACATCCCAATGTATAAGGTCAAAAGGGGCATTAGAAACAGAAACAGTACTGTTGAAAGGTAGTTTCTTTTGCTTTGCTAAAGGGCAGATTTCACAAGGAATATCAGTGTTTTTCCCTGTTACAGTTAAAGATTTTATTTGAGAAATACACTTCTCAGAAGCATGGCCTAATCTAGAATCCCACAAACTAAAGTCATTCCTCTTATTTTGAACAGAGTTCACATAAACTTTATTACAAGGAAAATGTAAATGATATAAACCTCCAAGTTGATTAGCAGTACCAATCACAGTCTTGTTTTGATTGTCCTGTAAAACACAATGAGTGGACAAAAATGTAACAACACAAGAGGAATGTTTTGTTAGATGTGAAATGGATAACAGGTTAAAGGAAAAATCTGGAACAAACAATACATTATAAAGAATCAGTTTGTCATGTAAAATCACATTTCCCATCAAAGTAGCAGTAGTAACTCTGTTATTAGGCAAGTTAATTTTTATATTCACAGATACAGGTTCTGTTGAAAATAACTTTCTATCACTAACCATGTGATCAGTTGCACCAGTATCAAGAATCCATGAATGGGTTTCATTAAGAGTGATTGAATGGAAACATGAATGCAAACCTGCACCATGGGAGGATGGGGCTCCTTGATCATAGGATGAAGAATTTCCCAGATCAGTAATAGCAGCTGCAGCAGAGTGGTTTGATTCCTCATTTTGTTTCAGTTTGGAGAACTGCAAAAATTGCTCAAAAAATTCTTGTGTAGTCAAGGGATTGTTAGTGACAGTGTTATCCGCTGAAATCTGGTTGGAAACCAACACATTAGCAGGGGAATCAACTTTAGAACTCTTCTCAGTTTGTCTAGGGCCTCTAGGATCTTTCCAACCTGGTGGATAACCAATGAGTTGAAAACATCTATCCACTGTATGACCAGGGGCATCACAATGAGTACATTTCAGACCCTTCTTCTTTTCCTTGTTAAACCTAGAGTAACTACCATTTCTAGCTAACATTGCCATAGAATCATTGACTTCAGAATGTGAATTTAAAGACCTCTGAGACTCCTCTTGTAGTAACAAGGAAAACACCTTGGCAAGTGGAGGAAAATGAGAAGCCATAAAAAATTGACTCCTCAGAGCAGCATAGGACTCATCAAGACCAATCAAGAACTTCATCACAGAATCTTGTTCTTGAGTTTGGGCAACAGATTTTAACAATTCACATGTACACTGATCCATAGCACCACAATTGCATCTAAGAACAAACCTAAAACTAAGATACTCATCCCAGAGTGCCTTAAACTGATTATAATATTGAAGCAGAGACTGACTCCCCTTAGAAATTGTAGCAATATCTTTCTCTAGTTGAAAAACACGAGCTAAATCAATTTTTTTATAATGAGCATGCAATTCATCCCAAACATCTTTGGATATAGTAAAATATTCCAAAGTTTTCTTAATCTCAGGCTCAATAGAATTTAAAATCCAAATCAAAACAAGATCATTAGCCCTAACCCAAGCTAGATAGATAACCCTATCATCAATCTCTAGGGGTTTAGGAATTGTACCGTCAATTAAAGGAACCTTGTTCTTCACGGATAAAGCACGCTTCACCGAATGGCTCCAGGAAGTGAAATTCGTACCATTCAATTGCTCAATCACGATCGACACAGCAGTGCTGTCATTGTGATGAAGAAACAACGACGATAGAGGATTCAACACAGGGTTGAGCAAAGTCGGATCAATCACCGGAGGAATAGCAGCAGCCATTAGATCAAAAACTTGACGAAACTTGATCGAAGAGAGAGGCGATAGACGCGAATCGATCAGAAACTGATAGACGCGATAGACGCAGAAACTGATCGGAAATCGATCGAAGAAGATCGAAGAAAATTAAATCGCGATAGATGCGAAACGCAAGCGGAATTTCAGGATCTTTTAGTGAATTGAAAGACCTAAAACTGATACCATATGAAGAAACAAGAATCTGATGAACGAATAAGAAGATTCGTTATTGAGAATAAGGGTTTTCACAATGTGGATGAAATGTTCTGTATACGTAAAGTAAAGAATGAAAGGCCAGGGTTTAGCTATTTATAGCTAACATTAATGAAACATAACTAATATGTCTAAGGCTATCAACTAATACTTGTTGACTTGGTCTTCTCTTTTATGAGCTGAGATGCAGCGGTATTCAGTCGAGGTGCAGCAGTATATAGCCGCCATGCAGGCGTGGTGGCAGATATTCGCCTCTGATTCAGTGCCACAAGCGCAAATGCCTGCGCCACCGATGTCGCCGACCCAGCCAACGATGCTGCCGATCCCGCCGACTCAGCCACAGATGCAGTTGATGCCCCCGAGCCAGCCGCCGATTGTTAACTTGGGCGAGGATGAGGAGGAAGAGTAAGACGGATTTAATTTCGACGGTTAAAAAAATTTGATTTTTAATAAATATGAAGTACAATTTTTTTTTTAGTTTGAATTGTTACTTTAATTTAATTTTTAATTGTTACTTTAATTTATAATTTTGTGAATTTATTTTAGTTTGAATTTACTTTTATTTAATGTCAAAATAAATAATTTTAACAAAAAAATAAAAATAAAATGGACACAACATTTATAAAAATAAGTGAGAAACGAAAATGAATTAATTTGGTGAATTATGAAAAAAATGAATCAATTTGGATACACATACAATTAATTGCGTACAAATGAACGAATTATAAAATTATGCATTGTCGAAATAAATAATTTTACAAAATAAAAAAAATAGTTGGGCAAAATATTTTAATAAACAACTTAGATACAAAAAGAAATTAATTTGGTGAATTATGGAAAAAAAAGAGTCAATTTGGATACATATACAATTAATTGCGAACAAATGAACAAATTATAAATTTAAGCGGGAGTCGAAATAAATAATTTTACCAAAATAATAAAAATTAAATGGCCCCAACATTTATAAAAATAAGTGAGAAACGAAAATGAATTAATTTGGTGAATTATGAAAAAAAAAGATTCAATTTGGATACATATACAATTAATTGCGTACAAATGAACGAATTATAAATTTAAGCGGGAGTCGAAATAAATAATTTTACCAAAATAATAAAAATTAAATGGCCCCAACATTTATAAAAACAAGTGAGAAACGAAAATGAATTAATTTGGTGAATTATGAAAAAAAACGAGTCAATTTGGATACATATACAATTAATTGCGTACAAATGAACGAATTATAAATTTAAGCGGGAGTCGAAATAAATAATTTTACCAAAATAATAAAAATTAAATGGTCCCAACATTTATAAAAACAAGTGAGAAACGAAAATGAATTAATTTGGTGAATTATGGAAAAAAATGAGTCAATTTGGATACATATACAATTAATTGCGTACAAATGAATGAATTATAAAATTATGCATTGTCGAAATAAATAATTTTACAAAATAAAAGAAATAGTTGGGCAAAATATTTTAACAAACAACTTAGATACGAAAAGAAATTAATTTGGTGAATTATAAAAAAATGACTAAATTTGAATACATATACAAATAATTGCGTAAAAATAAACGAAAGAAGCACATGGCCTAGCGGCCGCCCCTCCTTCCCATGCACAAGAGGTCGCGTGTTCGATTCCTCTTGAGCGCAAATTTGGATTAATTGTTCAAGGTCTAAAATTGATACATATAGAAGGTGGGCCGCATACAATAAGTTATGGGCCGGTGGCCCAGTGGTCCGGGCCCGCCCCACCCGCCCCGGGTGCCCGGGCTCGAACCACATTTTTTTTGTACAGGTTCGAAATTTGCGACGGTCAAATTCCGTCGCAAAATGAAACTTTTGCGACGGAATATGCCCGTCGCAAATTGTAATCGAAAATATTAAAAAATAAAAAATAAACATTTGCGACGGCAATGATCCATCGCAAATGTTGTAGACCCAATCGGGTCTGACCCGAATTACTTGGGACGGACTGTAGGCCGTCGCAAATTTTGATCGACCCGGTCGGGTCAAACCCGTCAATTTTGCGACGGGAGGCAAAAGTCTGTCGCAAACATTAGCTACGACTGTTTTAACAACGGACACGTGTCCGTCGCAAATTCCGTCGCTAAACAGTATTTTTTTTTGTAGTGATTTATACACATTTTCATTGTCTCATGTTATGAGATATTCTTATACATGACTACTCTATTTTTACATATAAATTGAAAACTATTACTCTAATCACTCCGGTTCTCCCTAAATCTGTCCTGATTGTATTGGATTTATTTATTTATCTTTTTTATATTTTATTCAAGATGTTCATTCTACAAAATTTCACACACCCACATATGTGTATGGAGTAAAATGTTTTTTTTTTTTTAACAAAACAAGGACGGTATTTTTTTGGGCTGACAAAATAAGGAATATAAATTTTTTGGCTGACAAAATAATGACTGCAATTTCTATAGATATCAAAACAAAGACCATAACTTTTTAAAGTAGCAATTTGATGCCAACATAAGTTTGGACTACCCTCTTTCGGGCTTATTTTCCACATGAGAGTTACTTGAGCTTGTTTTTGGGCTTAATATATACTACCTCCGTCCTACAACACTTTGCACAGTTATTATTTCTCTTGTGTTTTTGCGAGCGAGTTTTTCATTATTATTTGATAAGATAAAATGATTTTAAAATTACTTTATAATAGAGAAGAGGTAGATCTATCAAACCCTACCTTTAAAATTATTTTATCATTTCAAATACTTATAAACAACTCGTTCGCTAAAACACGAAGATAAAGTAATTGTGAAAAGTGTTTGGGGACGGAGGGAATACCAGATGTGCGATCTAACACCCAAAATACACCGGTAATCCAGGTTAGTTCGATCTCAAATTGCTATTTTTAAAAATTACGGTCTCAAATTTTGCTAATTTGAAAAGCAACGGTCCTTGATTTGCTACTTTTAATACACATGGTCTTTGATATGCTACTTTTAAAGTTTTTATTTTGCTGCTTTTAAAAGTTGTGGTGCTTGTTTTATTGACCTAAAAAGTTATCGTCCTTATTTTGTCATCAGACAAAGTTTCAATTATTTAGAAAAAACCACCCCACATATATATAAATTTGTAGGCCGTGCACTTTTCAACCGCCTATATAAATATATATAAAAAAATGAATTATGTTAATATGTGTGTGTGGTGCACCAGCAGATTCCCAATGTAATTTTGATGGTGTCACTGGGATACATTGCACAAATGCTATATGCACATTGATGGAACATTTGTCCCATCAATGTGCATAATGCATTTGATGAAATTGATTAGGTAATGATTAGATGATGATTATTAAAATTATTAATTATTTAGTTATTTTAATTATTTATTTATTTTAATTATTTTACAAAAAATATTAGTACAATGTTTAGGGTGCATGGTGATGGGATGATGTTATTTATCTTTATTTATTTACTCTAATTATTTTACAAAAAATATTAGTTGTTTCATTCAAAAGTATTAATTGTTTAGAGTAACTATTATTTAAAAAAAACTATTTTTAATATTAAAAAAATTAGCTACTTAATTCAAAAGTATTAATTGTGAGGAAGAGCAAATATACACAATTCTAATAAAAATACACTCATTACAAGAAAAAAATCCAATCATTACAGGAAAAAAAAATACACACATTACATATTTTTCATAAAAATTTAAAAAAAAAAAGGATTTTTTTTGTTATCATTTTTTGCCTTTTTGTCAGTCTCACGTTTATCTTTACGTCGTTGTGCATGATCGTTGTGTAGATAATTTTATAGATCTATATGATCTTTAAATTGTAACTCTAAACCAAACAAAATTTTACATTCAACACAATTTGCCTAGAAATTTCCGTAGGAAAATTATTTTGTAGGTGGGAAGGAAGATGCCTATACAATTAGAATTTTTTGTAGAAAAATCACTTGTAAGTAATTATTTTAATAATATTTTACTCATCATCACCCTAAACATTTTACTAATATTTTTTATAAAATAATTAGTGTAAATAAATAATTAGAGTACAGTTAAAGTTAATGTAAAAAATAAATATGACTTTCTAAATATTTGATGCAATTTAGCAAATATTTGAACGCACTAATTAATTTGATCACTTAAATATCACTTTTCAAATATTGTATAAAAAATAAATATGATTTTTCAAATAATTAATAAGATTAATTGATTAAATAATTAAAGTTTAATTTAAAAAAAATAAAAAATTTAAAGTAGCACACTGATTGGACACCAATGTGTCAAATCAGTATGCATTAAATAATTAAAATCTAATAAAATAAATAAAGTAGCACACTGATTGGACACCGATGTGTCCAATCAGTCTGCATATAGCAGCACTCGATACATTGGCGTGAAGTATTTACTACTTACTTAGTGAATGAGTTGAATGTGGATTTTGATTGATTTGAAGGAAATTTAATGTCAAACGATCAAGTTTTTTCTATGAATATATTTACATGTAGAAATGGTGTTTATTTGTAAAAGGTCATGTATATTGGGGAAGCATTCAAGTAGGTGATGATTGTAAGGTCAAGTTGATTTGATGACCCACGTACTGGACTTAATAATGAAATTCAACTCGATGTCTAGTGTTGGCCATAAGTGGTCAATCATAAAACCACTGACATAAATATATTTTGTTGTTTAAATTTATATGCAAATATTAAATAAATCACACTCTCATGTGCACATCAACAATTGAGATTGTTTATACTAAAAAATTTAGACTGATTGCACTGAAAAATGTGGTTAGATTACACTGAAAATCTAACCACATTTTTCAGTGCAATCAGCCTAATTTTTTTTAGTATAAATTCAGTGTAATCTAACTCCACTTTTCGGTGTAATCAAATCACATTTTTCAATGTAAACAGTCTCAACTATGGAGTGAGTACATCATACACCAAGTGCACAAGATAATTTCTCATTAAATAAATTCCCCCTCATTTGAAATTCCAAATTTATAGAAGGATGTGAAATTATTTTATTTATATAGTTCCCTAATATTCGTCCTTGGACTTGATCTCCATGCTTATTAACTTCATCATGTGGAGTACTAGGGAGCTAGGTCCATATAATTTAATGGGAGTTTGAACTCAAGGTGTGTGGGTGTTGCGAGCATGTTGATTCTGATACCATGAAATAATTCGGCCTCATTTGAAAATTCTAATTTATAAAAGAGTGTGAAATTAATTTATTTGTACACAAATTCTAATATGTATTTGAGTGTATAGCATACTTGGATTTTAAGTTCAAATTTCATTCAATTTTGATTTTTTTTCAAAACTCATACAAACACATCGAACTGTGTGTGTTTTTTTTTAGTTGGAATATTACTAATTTCTACTTGGTGTATTCTTTTCAAAATTCAAATACATATTATACACTCAAATGTCTAAAACCACTCTTATTTTTATATTAAGATACGTGTAAATCAACTCACATCAATTAACTCCCCTCGATTTATTCCGCATCCATTAGAAATGAGTTGCTCAACAAATTTTTAATTTATCTACTCTAAAATATTAGAACGGTACAAAATTTGCACATAAATTTTACGTTGAATTTTAAAAGGAATAGTGTTAGGTGATTAAATAAATGAATTAATTACACATGTGTGTATATATTTTAATTTAAATAGATGTTTTTTCTGAAGTGAAGATCAAGGAGTGATCAACAATTTAACATATAGGCGGAATTGTTTTCTGCAAAGTTTAATATTAAAGTTTTTTATCGATCCAATATCATGAAAGATTTTAAGCTCATTTAAAAGGTGCTAATTAATATATTTATATTAATTGTACTAAACAAATAATATATTACAAAGTATTTAGTGAAAATTGGGTATTAGTTGTTTTCATTAAAAATATTAGTTGTTTTAACTGAACTGTATTAGTTATTTTTACTGAAAAATATTAATTATTTATTGAAAACAACCTAAGACTCTTCAGTAAAAACAATTAATATTTTTTAATAAAAATAGTTAATATTCTATAATAATTTATGTATGAACCAATTTTACTCTATACATACTAATATATATATATATGAAGGGAATTATTATTTTCCGCCATAATCATCACAAAGCAAGAAAGTAATGAAAAGTGGGGGCCGAAACACAGTTTAATTTGGTCTGTTTGAGTACTGGTGTTGTACATTAATGATAGTACCTTTTTTTTTTTTTTTTTTTTTTTATGTATAACATACATAACATAACTTATAAATTGAAGATGAGTATTTAAAATAGGATTTTGCTCAAGTAAATAACGCATGTATATTCAGAGTTAGCTATGACTTATGGCAAAGTATAGTTATGTAAAAATAGTTTATGATAAGTTTATTATGGAAATAGTTAATGATAAATTTATTATAAAATAGTTTTAAAGTATTAATAATTTTATAGAGTATCATTAAGTTGGATCAATGATATTATATTGTAATTATTGTAAAAAAAAAAAAATTGAACCCAAATTAATAATATTTCTTATGAAATTAATAATACTTCTTATTAGATTGATGATATTTTAAAACAATTTCATGATAAAGATATCATGAATTAGTTTCATGTAAAATCAACTCACGACTTATTACAAAACATATACTTTTAATTGATTATGTATATTTTTTAATCGTTTAGTGTATTTGATATCTTTTTAAATCATAAAATTCTTTTAATGTATAATTTAAATAAATCATGAAGGGAATTTTCGCAATTTATAAAAATAAAAGGGGAAAAAAAAAAACTTGTCCTCCAACGAGGACTAAAGTATGAAGCAATATGACCCACCCACTTCATTCAATGAAATCTGAATTTGGTGAGACTAGACCCACTAATATTCGTTTTCAATGTGCCCAACAAAAATGTTAAAACCATGGTATTTACACAAATACCTCAGGCGAATTCATTCTTTCTCTGCGGAGGAACACACGTGAAATATTTTACATGTAAAATATATTTAAAATAGGTAAATATTAAAAAAAAAAAAAGATTGAGTCGTTTCAGGTAAAAATTCGTGGAACTTGGCCGGGCCGAGCCGGGTCGGGTTTGGTGAATTTTTTTCAAAATCTCGCTCAAGTCAAGTTTCAGGATTTTCAAAATCTGACATTAACATGCTTTGCTTCAATAGTAACACATATTTCCTCTAACAGTAACACACATTTGCTCCAATAGTAACACATATTTTTAGTAACATACACTTACTCTAACATTAACACACATTTGAAGTAACACATATTTACTCTAATAGTATCATACATTTGCTCTAATTGTAACACATATTTGTAGTAACACACAATTGTTATGACAGTAACACACATTAGCAGTAACACAAATTTACTCTAACAGTAACATACATTTGCTCCAATAATAACACACATTGCACTAATAGTAACATATATTTTTAGTAACACACATTTGCTACAATAGTAACACATATTTTTAGTAACACTAATTTGCTTAAATAGTAACACATATTTCGTCTAACATTAACACACATTTGCTTCAATAGTAACACATTCCCCAAGGAAAAGTATCCATCAATCTCATCTTCTTCTTCCACCTCTTCTTCATTCTCTCCACCACCACATTGCCGGAAATTCAGCTCCACATCAGTCCTAATCGCCCTTTTAATTCCCAATACACCAATTTCTCCGCCCTCTTAGATCCCCAATACACCTCAATTCTAATCCCTGCTTCTCCAGCCACTCGAAGAAGCAATTTTTAGACATAGTTTCACCATTAATTTTACGCCGGATAATTAAGCTCTCACCGGCGATCTTAGTCCCGATTTCAAGCGCTTCCTCCTCGAACCTGTATCGCCTCTCTACAGACTCTGCTCCTCCACCACATCCTCCCTGTTAAGCTCACTGGCGCAACTGGCCCGCCGATTCAACTCGCGACGCCACTCTCACACGATTACCTCCAATTCTCCGTACGTTGGGGGTTCGAAAATTGTGCGTTTAAATTAATAAACGAATTCATTGGACCTCGATCCCCCGTCGTGATGCGACCTTATCTTCATCAAGTGATGGGCACATATCATGTTTGTTGTTTATGCATTGGATCTTTTATTTTAATATGCGTTATTCTATGGATCTAGATTTCGTAGAATATTTCATAAAACAATTTTTCTTTATATTAAAATAATTTCTAATATAAATTATTACTTAATTTTATTAACCACTATCTAATATTTAATATTTTAAATATTTTTTAAAGATTTGATATTAAAATTTTAAATATTGTAATACTAAATTTTTATATTAATTATAAATAATTTAAATAGTAAAAACTTAATTGTTGTCGGTGTTCTTGGACAATGATATGATACTGTTGACTTCAATTTTTGACTCTTCTGATTGAAATTTTAATACTCCTCATCAAATATTTGATAGTTTAAACTTTCGAAACAAGTTTATGATGTGTTGATCATAATCATTTTCATATAAAATTTACGTTTATTTTTTCTTTAAGTCTCTGATATATTGGAAGAAAATTTATTTCAGTGATGATTACATTATTAATGTTGTACTCTAATTTTGGGGAAAAAATGACAAAAATATATTAATGGTTTTGACATAGTAAACAATTGAGGAGAATATTATTATTGTAATTTTTTTCATCAAAATTAAGTAATGATCTATTTTATTTAGGAAAAGGAATAATATTGATAAACCATCATAATTATAATTACCCTATAAAAAAGTTCACGCATAACGAATGTAACTTAAAAAAACCGAGATCTGCCGATAACAGTACTCATAGCTATACTATTTTTTTTCTTTAAAAAAATTGTATATGAGAACATATTTTGAATACACTCATTTTTCTCATGTAATAATCCAAAAATTACAATGGAGATGTAAATCATAGTATTATATAAGCTGTGTATATAAAACTCGAGCAAAAATATACTATATGTATGTAATGTAATTAATTTGTTCAATCAACTCCTCATATAAGGTAGATGAAGAATACAAGGTATAGAGGCAATTCCAGAAGTTTAGAGAATACCCTAAAAAAAAAACACTGTTTTGCGACGGAATTAGCGCGGAAAATCCGTCGCAAACAGTGTTTTGCGACGGTATCTGCGACGGACACGTATCCGTCCCTAAAACAGCCGTAGCTAATTTTTGCGACGAATTTCGCCTTCCGTCGCAAATTAACGACGGACAAATCCGTCGCAAAATCGGCGAGTCAGACCCGGCCGGGTCACACAGAATTTGCGACAGACAGTATTCCGTCGCAAATATTTCGGGTCAGACCCGTTCGGGTCAACAACATTTGCGACGGCCACATTCCGTCGCAAATGTTTATATATATTTTTTTTATTTTTTTCTGTTATAATTTGCGACGAGTTGTTTTCCGTCGCAAAATTCAATATTTGCGACGGAATTTGGCCGTCGCAAATTACCGAGCCTATACAAAAAAAAAGTGGCTCGCGTGGTTCGAGCCCGGGCACCCGAGGCGGCCGGGGCGGGCGCGGACCACTGGGCCAACCGGCCCATCTCTTTTTATATGCGGTCCACCTTCTATATTAGTCTTATTAGGCCTTGAACAATTAATCCATTTTTTGCGTCCAAGGGGAATCAAACACGGGACCTCTTGTGCAAGAGGAGGGGGCGCGCGCCACTAGGGCGCAAGCTACTTTCGTTTATTTTTATGCAATTAATTGTATATGTATTCAAATTAAGTCATTTTTTTTTATAAATCACCAAATTAATTTCTTTTCGTATCTAAGTTGTTTATTAAAATATTTTGCCCAACTATTTTTTTTATTTTGTAAAATTATTTATTTCGACTCCCGCTTAAATTTATAATTCGTTCATTTGTACGCAATTAATTGTATATGTATCCAAATTGACTCATTTTTTTTCTACAATTCACCAAATTAATTCATTTTCGTTTCTAACTTGTTTTTATAAATATTGGGGCCATTTAATTTTTATTATTTCTGTAAAATTATTTATTTCGACTCCCGCTTAAATTTATAATTCGTTCATTTGTACGCAATTAATTGTGTATGTATCCAAATTGACTCGTTTTTTTTTTCATAATTCACCAAATTAATTCATTTTCGTTTCTAACTTGTTTTTATAAATATTGGGGCCATTTATTTTTTATTATTTCTGTAAAATTATTTATTTCGACTCCCGCTTAAATTTATAATTCGTTCATTTGTACGCAATTAATTGTGTATGTATCCAAATTGATTCGTTTTTTTTCATAATTCACCAAATTAATTCATTTTCGTTTTTCACTTGTTTTTATAAATGTTGTGTCCATTAAATAAAAGTAAATTCAAACTAATAAATTCACAAAATTATAAATTAAAGTAACAATTCAAAAATTAAATTAAAGTAACAATTCAAACTAAAAAAAATAATTGTACTTCATAGTTATTAAAAATTAAATTTTTTTAACAATCGGAATTAAATCCGTCTTCCTCTTCATCCTCGCCCAGGTTAACAATCGGCGACATCGATGGCTGGGTCGGCGGGATCGGCGGCATCGATGGCTGGGTCGGCGGGAGCGGCGGCATCGGTGGCGCAGGCATTTGCGCTCGTGGCATTGAATCAGAGGCGAATATCTGCCACCACGCCTGCATGGCGGCTGTATACGCCTGCACCTCGACCCGATACCGCTCCACCTCAGCTGTATACCGGTCGTGCGCCTCTCGCTGCTGTCTCTCATACTCTTCATTCTCTCGCTGCTGCCTCTGCATGTTCTTCATCTGCTCCACCACCGTGGCAAGCTGCCTCTCGACCTCACTGGGATGAGAGTCGATGGAAGACTGAGAGGAGGATGAGCCTGAGCCACGAGGTCGGAAAAAGTTCTTTCCGAAGCTGCCCAATCCAGCAAACCGCCCCTTTTTAGCCTTGACGTTCTTGAAGTACAATTCATTTTGAACGTCAACAGAAGGCTGTGTGGGGGGCATCGACCCCGACCCCTCTGCCATTTCCTCAGGCTGAGGCTGGGAGGCAAGGTCCTCGAGCATCTTTCTCTGCAAATTAATTATAAAAAAAATTAAATAAATTGAACACAAAATATAAAATAATACTTTTAATTTTAAAAATTAAAATAATACTATTAATATTGAAATAATACTTACGTGGATCTCGGTAGTACGGCCGTAGGTAGACTTCCCAGTCTCCTCGACGAGTGGGTGGGCGAGCTGCAATCTCTCAAAATGAGAGGGCTCGTGTCCTTGCTCCGCCGCCTAATTATAAAAAAAGATAGTAAAAATTAATACCACTCATAAAAAATTAGGAAAAAAATAATATAAATTCAAAAACTACAAAATTAAAGACGAAACTTACAAATCTCAACCCGTGCTCATAAATGGACCGAGAACCGGCCCGATGTCTCGCCATCCCTTCTCCATCAGGGTCACTACGCCGATTCGCCTTGTTTTTCGCCGACTTCTCTTGGAATTCAGGGGAATCCCAGTAGCGGAGGAATTGGTCCCAAATCGGCCGGTTTTCACTGTCAGTCCCCAGGTCGGTCGCCTCTCCCTTCTTGTACCACTTCTCCCTCATTCTAAAAAGGAGGTCTTTGTACCTTTCCGCCGCATATTTTTCGAAATTCTTCCACATCTGGTCATCGTGCTCCGGTGCCCAGACACATTCTTTCTGCAATTACAATTTAAATGTAAATATATGTTTATATATTTGATATTAATAAACGGTGAATTAATAAATTAAATTAATACCTTAAATTCCTCGAAGTATGTCCTTTTCTTTGCATCAGACACTAGCCTCCAGGTGTAAGCGGTGGGCTCGAATCCACATCCAAGGATGGACCGGGAAACCTGATTATTAGCCTCATGACCAGGAATCCAACTGTAAAATTAAAACTTCAAAGTTAGTAAAATAATTAGGTTTTAATTAATAAAAAAATTAGTATAAAATATTAAAACTTACGTTGAACCATGTGGCTGAACAGTCATCCGTGGTTCAACAACCGGATGCTGTCTGGAGGAGGATGAGCCCTCAGCAGTCTGCTGTGAGGAGGAGGAGCCCGCACCAGGCTGTGTAGAGGTCTCTGATTGAGACCTCGGTCTGAAAATAGGTGGAACCATGGGTCTCAGTGAGGCCCGTCGTCTCCTCCCTCCTCGCTCTCCTCGACGAGCCTCCTCATCCCTCGGAGGCTCCTGACTGCCACTGTCACTGCCTTGTCCGCTCATCTATAACAAAATTCGAAAAAAATCAATTCAGCTCTACAATTCAACTATTTCTAAACATGCTTTTAAATTAAATTAAAATTTGATCAACTAATCTAATTCAACTAAAATCAATTCTAAACTTAACAAATTCAACTATTTCTAAACATGCTTTAAAATTAACTATTATAATTCAAACAATTCAACTAAAATCAATTCTAAACTTAACAAATTCAACTATTTCTAAACATGCTTTAAAATTAACTGTTATAATTCAACTAATTAATTCAACTAAAATCAATTCATTTCTAATATAATTCAAACAATTCAACTAATTCAATTCTAAACTTAACAAAAATTAATTATGCTTTAAAATTAAATTAAAATTCAATCAACTAATTAAATTCGATCAACTAATTCAACTAAAATCAATTCATTTATATATAATATAATTCAAACAATTCAACTAATTCAATTATAAACTTAACAAAAATTAAACATGCTTTAAAATTAAATTAAAATTCGATCTACTAATTAAATTATAATTCAACTAAAATCAATTCATTTCTAATATAATTCAAACAATTCAAACAATTCAATTCTAAACTTAACAAAAATTAAACATGCTTTAAATTAAAATTCGATCAACTTAAATTATAATTCAACTAATTCAACTAAAATCAATTCATTTCTAATATAATTCAAACAATTCAACTAATTCAATTCTAAACTTAACAAAAATTAAACATGCTTTAAATTAAAATTCGATCAACTAATTAAATTATAATTCAACTAATTCAACTAAAATCAATTCATTTCTAATATAATTCAAACAATTCAACTAATTCAATTCTAAACTTAACAAAAATTAAACATGCTTTAAATTAAAATTCGATCAACTAATTAAATTATAATTCAACTAATTCAACTAAAATCAATTTATTTTTAATATAATTCAAACAATTCAACTAATTCAATTTAATACCACTTAAAAAAAATTAAACATGCTTTAAATTAAAATTCGATCAACTAAATCAACTAAAATCAATTCATTACTAATATAATTCAAATAATTCAACTAAAATCAATTCTCTAAACATGCTTTAAAATTAAATTTTAAACGGTAAAAATGAAGAAAACTTACGGTTTATTTGTAGAAGATGACGAAACGAGAACTCGGTGGGGACGGATTGGCTCTACAGCGACGGCACCCGACTTCTCCTTCCTTTTCCTCTCTTTTTCCTCTTCTTTTCTCTCTTTCTCCGCTTGTAAAGCGGCGGTTCTGTATAAATAAGTGGAAAAAAATTTGCGACGGACGCCTGTCCGTCGCAAATTTTGCCCGTCAAACGCAAAACGACGCCGTTTTTCACTGATTTGCGACGGCTTTTCCGTCGCAAATCAGTCAACGCAACGTTTCCCAATAAGACGCGTAAAACGGTTCGGATTTGCGATGGAAATTCCGTCGCAAATCAGTCAATGGGCCGTTTCCCGAAATGTCGCGAATACAAATGTAAGCTTTGCGACGGCTTTTGTCTGTCACAAATACAAAGTTTAAAATTACGACGGACTGTTCCGTCGCAAATCAGTCAAACGGGTCGCTTCCCGAACGGTCACCTTTAAACGGGTATGTTTTGCGACGGAATTGCCCGTCGCAAACTCAAAATTGAAATTTGCGACGACCTTTCCGTCGCAAATGTAGCCGGTTCAAGACGAAGGCGGTGGGCCCTAGTGTTTGCAACGACTTTTCCGTCGCAAATTACTATCATTTGCGACGGACTTCCTAAGTCGTCGCAAATTGTCGTTTTTTGCGACGGCTTACAAAAATCCGTCGCAAATTCACTGAATTTGCGACGGAAATTCTGACCGTCGCAAAAAACCCGTCGCTAATCTCCTTCTTTTTTGTAGTGATATTTTGGTCACCCTTATATTTGTATTCATGTGTATCTTTGAATTTATTTGTATTGTTTTGTCAAGTATCACTTTTTTCTAGTATTTTGGGGTATATATGAATTATTTATACTTTAAAAACGTGTAATTTTATGTGTTATTTTAAAAAAATATATTAAATATTAACACTTCACATGTTAAATATGTACAGTAACACTTTGTACAGTTAAACAATGATGCTTTGAAGAGAATAAGTTTCAGTACATAAAATATATATATATATATATATATATATATATATAAGTTTATGTAATTACACCACAAAAAATACCATCTTAGACTAGGGAAATTAAAGAGGGAGAGGGTTTTGACGAGGGTTATGAGTGAACAAGGGTTTTCATGAGGGTTTTCTTTCCCTCGTATTTCACGAGGGATTTGCCGAGGAAAAGTGGGGCCCCCCTCTGTCGGACGAGGGATTTGACGAGGAAAGTACCCTCTGCAACTGGACGAGGGATCCTTCCCTCGACAAAAACTGACGCAGCAGGTAGGAGAGGGAACAGACGAGGGAATCTGTCCTCTGCAACATCACGAGGGATTTTTCCCTCTTCCCCTCATAGGATACTCTTCACGAGGGACCTAAACCCTCTTCAAATTTTCGAAAATTTGAATATGCATGCAGAGCATGCAGGCTTTTGTGCAGAAGGGTATTTATTGGGCGAGGGTTAATCCCTCTTCAAAGTCCTCGTCCAATCTACCACACATATTATACTTTCGGCCCACAGAAATGAAACAATTGTGGAAATAGAAGAGAAGGAGGAAGAAAGGAGGGGAGAAAGAAGAAAGGAGAGGAGAAGAAGAAAGGAGAGGAGTCCGGTCCGTTTTCCACCACCACCGACGTAAAATTTTTGTTTCCAGTTGCTAAGCACTTGCAAAAACGTTTATACGGTAATTTTTTTTAATTTTTAAACGGTTATAATTTATATATAAATATTATATATTGCATAATATATATATATATATATATATATATATATATATTTCATGTATATATATGTGTGTATGTACTCAAATATATATGTATATATGTAGGTAATTAGTCATATAATTAATTTATTTAGTATTAATTGTTAATATATTTTGCATGCATATATAGGTATATTTAATTTGTTGATTAGTAATTATAAATTAATATATATTTGTGTAGTTAATATAAATAATTATTTAGTGGAATTTAATTTGATATATATATATATATTTAGTTGTTAATTTAGGTGCTAATTGATTTGTTAATGTGTGTATACATTCATGTATGTATTATTATTCATGATGTATATAATATACATGTTGAAGTTGAAGGAGGGGTTTATTGATATTGTTTGTTGTAGAATATGTGTGTTCCGACTTAGTTAATTATAATTAAGTCGGAAATGGATGCACGTATGAATTTTGATTAATTGGGGAATATGAAAAAACAAAACGAAACTCTGCCGAAATTTTTAGAAAATATTAATTAATTAATTATAATCTAATAATAAATTAATTAATAGGAGAATACAAATGATTAATTGTAGGGTTTTGAGTATTAATTCATTAATATGAAACAAATTGATATGGATTATTCAAGTCGTTTACGTTGGATGTATGGTCCAAGATCGATTAATGGCATGATAGCTCCTGAATTTATTAGTGGACTCGATTCATTCATAGACTTCGCCACTAGTAACCCGAATTGGATGAATCGAGGAAAGATTAGGTGTCCCTGCAACAAATTTAGATGCAGGAACAAGACGTTTCAGTACCCCGATGACGTGAAAGCTCATTTGTATAGAAATGGTTTTATGCCAAATTATTACAATTGGGTTTTTCACGGTGAGGAAAATTGGGGTCAAATTCCACATCAATACAATGATCAGGCGTCGGCTTCTTACGGGCCGGTTGATGAGACAGCAGGATCTAGCTCGTACCACGATATGATCACAGACTTAACTTCCGGTCCCCACTTTGGAAATGTGGATGACGAGTCGCCTGTTGAGGAACCCCCTAATCAGTATGCTGCACAGTTTTATGATATGCTTCGTGCAGCGGATCGAGATTTGTATCCTGGATGCGAATCACACTCGCAACTGTCATTCAATGCCCGCATGCTGAACATTAAAACTGAAAACAGACTATCTGAAAGGGGTTATAATCAAATCGTTGACCTGGTTCGTGAGATATGTCCTTCGGATAATTTGGTACCCAGAAAGTTTTCCGATAGCAAACAGTTGATGGGTGAGATGGGGCTTCCTGTGGAGAGGATCGACTGTTGTGCAGAGAATTGTATGTTATATTGGGGTGCAGACAGCGATCTTGAATATTGTAAGTTTTGCTGTCGGCCACGGTTCAAACCCTCTAGACGCGATGTGAATGGTCGACTGAAAAAGAAGAGCCCTTTCAAGGAGATGTTCTACTTTCCCATCATCCCTAAACTGCAAAGATTGTATCAGTCCAATGCAACTGCGAAGGATATGACATGGCATGCAAGTTGCTCTAATAATGATCAGTCTGGTGTTATGCGTCACCCTGCAGACTCGCAGGCTTGGAAACACTTGGACCAGTCGTATCCTGAATTTGCATCAGAAATTCGGAACGTGAGGTTGGGCTTGAGCACCGACGGTTTTCAGCCGTTTGGGCAGTCGGGGAAACAATACTCCTCATGGCCCGTGATACTGACACCGTACAATCTACCGCCATGGATGTGCATGAAGGATCAATTCATGTTTCTTACGGTTCTGGTGCCTGGTCCAAAAAATCCAAAGGATAAATTGGATGTATTTTTACAACCATTAATCCGTGATTTGATAATTTTATGGGAATATGGAGTGGTAACGTATGATATTGCTACAAAGCATAGTTTTTTTATGCGGGCTGCACTAATCTGGACCATAAGTGACTTTCCAGCCTACTCGATGTTATCTGGATGGAGCACATCTGGAAGGCTTGCTTGTCCATATTGTGCAGAATACACAGATGCTTTCACTTTGAGGCTCAGTCGAAAGCAGTCGTGGTTTGACAACCATCGTAAGTTCTTACCCAGATATCATCTGTATCGAAGGAACAAGACTGCATTCAGAAAGAACAAAACAGTTGATGATGATCCACCGCCCATCCGTACAGGTGTTTCGATCCTTGAGGAAATTAATTGGATTGGATTTATGAAAGTTACGGAATAGGGTGCTGATGCTCACAACAAAGTTCTAGATGGGGGTTGGAAGAAGAAGAGCATTTTATGGGATTTGTCGTACTGGAGTACGCTGATGATCCGACACAATTTGGATGTGATGCACATCGAAATAAATGTGTTTGATAATCTCTTCTACACGGTGATGAATGTGGAAGGGAAAACGAAGGACACAAATAAATCTAGGGATGAGCTCAATGAATATTGTCGTCGACCCTCGTTGCAGAGATGTCCAGATACAGGAAAGTACCCCAAAGCTGCTTATTCACTTGATAAGAGACAGAGAGATATTGTTTGCAAGTGGGTAGATGAATTGAAATTCCCTGATGATTATGTGTCCAACCTGTCTCGTTGCGTAGACTGGAGAAAATTGAAGATGTTTGGGATGAAGAGTCATGATTGTCACGTGTTTATGCAGAGACTGCTTCCAATTGCTTTCTGTGAATTACTGCCGGCCAACATTTGGAAAGCTATCACTGAAATTAGTTTGTTTTTCAAGGAGTTAACATCTAGGACCATTACAGTGGAAAACATGACTAGGTTGGACCATGATATCCCAGACATCTTATGCAAGTTGGAACGAATATTTCCACCCAGCTTCTTTAATTCAATGGAGCATCTACCTGTCCATCTTGCATATGAGACAAAGATCGCTGGTCCAGTACAATACAGATGGATGTACCCATTTGAGAGGTAATCTATTAATTTACCTGTTTATTTTTAATATAATATCGTTCGGGAATTACAGTAGCTCATCCGTGGACCTTGAATTAGGTATCTTCACAATTTAAAGTTAAGTGTGGGTAACAAGGCGCATGTGGAAGCTTCAATTACAAATGCTTATTTAACAAAAGAAGCATCAATGTTTTGTTCCCATTATTTTGAGGACCATGTGCTGACGAGGCGACACAATGTACCTCGCAATTTCAGCGGTCGTGAAGTACCCGAAGCAGTTGAAGGTAATCTTTCGATATTTGTGCCTTCTGGTACACATCTTGGAAAGAAGGGTAAAAGATGGATTGTAGACTTAGAGAAGCAAGTTGCCCACACGTACGTGTTACTAAATTGCAATGAGGTGCAACCGTATATTGCGTAAGTTAACCTACCTCTTAGTGGAAACTTAAGTTGTTTTTTATCTTCTAATTTGTGCCTCAATCATATGTAGTGTATTTTTCGAGTAACTACTGCTTGTTCAACCGAATCTATCAGGTGCTGAAAAAGACGATGTGCTTCAAATGGAATTTGCGTCGTGGTTTGAACAACTTGTAAGTGATATATATGTATAAGTAACTTGTTATTATTAATTTTTATATATAATGACATATATCATAAAATTTTAAAATATAGGTGGAGAGAAATCGTATTCAGGATCAGTTTATACGTGCTCTCGCGGGCGGTCCTAGCAGTACTGTCACCACGTACCCTGGGTATTACGTGAATGGTTTCAAATTTCACACACGAGATTATGGTGCCTTTAAAGCAACCATGAACAGTGGAGTTTGCATTAAAGGAACAAACTATGATTCCAATGAAAATGATTTCTATGGGATACTCGAGGAAGTAGTGGTTTTGGAATACCCTGGACTTACTGGAAAAAAAGTTGTTCTGTTCAAATGTCAGTGGTTTGATCCTACTGTACCGAGGGGAAAAAGAATACATCCTCAGTATAAACTCGTGGACATTAATCCAAGAGGACGGTACGGTCGTTATGATCCATTCATGCTTGCAAGTCAAGCTACTCAGGTTTACTATTGTAAGTATCCCGGTGCATCTGTCCAACCGGGTCGAGAGTGGTGGGCAGTTTGCACCACCAAGGCGCGATCCTTAGTGGAAGTCGATAGAAAGAGTGAACCAGAGCTTCCCCCATTTCAAGAGGACGATATAATATATCAGATGAATGTGCAAATAGATGATGATCCTGTCGTTTTGGCTGATTTTGACGCTACACTAATTGAGGTAGAGAATGAAGAAGAGGAAGAAAGTGAAGAAGATGTTGAAAATGATGAAGAAGATGATGAAAATGATGAAGAAGATGAAGAAGATGATGATGAAGATGAAGATGAAGAAGATTGATGAATTCTGTATTTGTTGTGTTTGTTTGATGTATTGATGTGTTTGCTTGTTTTAATTAATTAATGGATTCTGTATTTGTTGTGTTTGTTTGATGTATTGATGTGTTTGCTTGTTTTAATTGTTATGTACATACATATTTTAATTTTACATTATATTGTTACTTAATGTATTAATTGCTATGTATATAGATGGCTGGAGGTAGAAGTATCCGTAACTTGTTCGGTGGCCGGCGATTATCCTCTCGTACACCAGAGTCGGACCAAGAGAGAGAACCGGTATAACTCTTTTTAGTTGTCCCAACCAAAATATCATGTACACATGTTATAACTGTACGTAATTGTTAAATACAGATGGAAACATCGAAAACAAATACAGGTCGACGCAGCTTTTGGGGATCCTCCTCCCAAACCGGAAGAGTACCAGTTCCTAATTTGCAGAATCAGAATGAAGAACCAGATATGGTTGAGGATGACCCCGTCGTTCCGGAAACTGCGGAAGAGCTCACCAATCATGCACCTCGTCTGAACCGGCTACGCATCTATATGTGTATGTTAAATATAACTTTGTCTTTTTTATTTAATTTTATTAAAATATATATATCAATGTGTGAAACAAAGTTTCTACAGATTGATGCCCTCGAATGCTGTTTCGAGGTTGATTCGGAACATCATGTCCCGTCGAATGGAGATGGGCGGTTTCACTTATAAGCTGGTGTCAGAAGGAAGGAGGAAAGAGTAGTGGGAGACATTCCAGGTAATTGTTAATTTTGTTAAGTATGTAGTATTATATGTATGTCTACATTTTTACTTAATTAAAATAAACGTGATTGTATATATTTTCTTCAGAGGGAGACCTACTGGGATCCGACGACAGAAAATACGGTGGTAATTAAAAAGTTGTTCATCCAGAGGTGTAGAGAATGATTCTCGGATCTCCTCAGTCTTTGGAAGAGGATCCATCGATGTGAAGGAAAAAACCCACCGTGGGAGCCGACATTTTGGACTGCACTACTCGAGTATTGGCAATTGCCCGAAGTCATTGCCAAAAGCAACCAGTGTAGGACAAACCGCTTATCTTCGGTCGGAGGAAGAGGCCCCTCAAAACACAAAGGAGGGGCAAAAGGAGTTGCACAATGGATTGAGGAATACGTAAGTAATTAATCCTGCACTACAACATAGGGAGATTTTAATTACTTTATTATACATAACCCGAATTTTTTGGAATACAAGAGAAGAAATATAACCGGCTCCCAACTGAATGGGAAATTGTGCAATATTTCCACAACTGTGGGGAAGGGAAGTACACGTATGGGGGAATTGCTGAAATAATTGTAAGTGTTTTACATTAACATTAACAATATAAATAACACGTTTATATACTTTTTCATTTACATAATTTTGTATGTCTAGGGCTCCGTGGAGGAACGAGTCTCGCAATTACCGCCTTCAGCCGACGAAGATGAGCGCTTGAACCGATTGAGTCAAGCGTATGCTGAGACAGTGAGACCAGAACACGGAAAAGTTAGGGGTCTCGGTCAAATGAAGACGATGCGCATACAATCTGGCCCAGGCGGGACATCATCTGGCACACACGTTGGCGGCTATGACCAAAGAGATGTTGATCGCTTGTTGGCTGAAGAGCGCGCGAGATATGAAAGAATGCTGGCGGAGCAATAGAGACAGTATAACGAAAATTTGCGTCAGGAAGTGCACAACCAGATGATGGCGTGGATGCAAGGACATCAGGGAAACCTACCTAGTGGGTTTTCCCAACCAGCTACTTCATATCCTCCTTACCCAGCTTATCCTTCTTATCCTCCCGCCCCTGGTTACGCCCCCTGTCCTTCCACCGGTCCTTCTAGTGGTGTTCCTCCCGTTCCTCCTAGTGGTTTTCCCGCCGCCCCTTATCCTCAGGCCTCTCCTGCTCGTCCTCCAGCTTCTGGTCCTTTCCCGTCTCGTCGTAATTCCATATCTCCAACTGGATTTGTAGACCTACTTGAAAGAGGTGCATATTCTGGTTACCCTCCGAGGGGTAATTATTCTAGAAATGAAAGAGGTGGTGATGATGATGATGATGATGATGTGAGATAGATGTCATGAATATTTGATCGTGTTTTTGAACTATATATGTTGGTTTAAGATTTTACTGTTTATTTAGATTTAATTGTCTGGATATTTGAGCATGTGTGGATATTTTAATTGTTATGTCTGGATATAATTGGAACTATATATGTTGATTTGTTATTATTATTATTATTGATTTTAGTGAAAAATAATTTCAAAAATATTTATTTTAAAATTTTATTGATTTAATAAAAAAATAGACTTTATATGTGTATATGTGTACACATATATATTAGTAAATAGTGAAAATAAATATATGTGTATTAGTGTATTAGTGTACACATAATAGTAAATAGTGAAAATGAATTTAAAAAGTACTTTTATTTTATTTTATTGATTTTTAAAAAAATTAACGATCAATATATGTGTATATGTGTACACACATTAGTAAATAGTAAAAATAAATTAAAAAATATTATTTTTAAAAACAAAAACAATCAATATATGTGTAATAGTGAAAAATAATTAAAAGATATTTATTTTAAAGTTATATTGATTTTTAATAATATATACAAGTGATAGTTTAATTTTATATGTAATGATAATTTTCATATAAAATATAAAAAACAATTAATATTAAGTAGTATTATATTTAAAATATATTACAGAAAATATATTAAACATATATATTACACTTTAAAACATAACAAGTAAATAGCCTTGCCCAAGCGGCACGGCGAAACACGCAAGACCTCCGCATACATGGAGGTCGCGTGTTCGAAACCTAAGGGAGGCGAATTTCGCCTATCTTATTATAATATATTTCCAAACCTCTCAAAGTTGATGTGTCAACACCTCCTTATTTTAAGGATGATGTGACATGTCTCAAATCTCTCCATTTTGAAATACTGCGCTCTCATTAAAAGTTGGTTAAACTTTTAATCTCGACCCTTCGTTCTATATCATTAAATCTAAACCATTAATTTATATCTGCATAATTAATGCAAATAGATATTTTTTCCATTTTCTTATTTAGTTATTTTTAGAATTTATTATAAATCATATTTTTTCCAAACCTTAATGTAATTAAATATGATCTATTTATTGAATGAATCTAAATTTATCATTTCTAAGTTTGACTTAGTATATATAGTATAACTAGTGCTAAACCCGCGATTATCGCGGAACTGTATATAAAATTTATGGTAAAATTATTAATTAATTTATTTTAAGTATTATAAATGTGGTTACTATTATTATTTTAATTATTTAATTTTTTATTGTATTTTTTAAAATGTTAGCTAATAATAAATAATTCTATTTCAATAACAATAAACTATAAATTCATGACATCTATTATTGATCAAATGTTTAGAAAATAATGCTTACAAATTGAGGAAAATCTATCTATAAACAATATTTGTGGTGTATTTGGAAGGATTTCCTTTAGAATCAAGTGACAAAATCTTCAATCTTCTACTCGAACTAACTCCGGATACTGCAACATAAAGTTGACCATGAGTGAAAATAGGCTTGGGAAGATACAATCCAACAGTAGAAAGCGATTGCCCTTGACTTTTATTTATTTTCATGACAAAACACAGTAGAATTGGAAATTATCACCTTGTAAAATATACCGGCATTGTAGGATCAAAATTTGTCAATGTAATTCTTGAAATGAAGACTTTATTTCCAATATTCCTTCCAGATATTATTTCAGTCTAGAGATGTGGTTATCAAGTTTTGTGACGATCAATCTTGTTCCATTGCACAAATCGGATTTGTGATCAATACTTCTTAGTAACACTATAGACACTCCTTTCAAGATCAGACGGTGATTTGACATTCCAGAACACCTAACATAATTTAAAAATTCAACTATAACCATCTGTCCATTACCTCCTTCTCGAAATTTAGAGACACAAATACTGTCTGAGCTTAAGTATACTTTAGTATCACCCGAAATCAGATAAAAACTTATCATTTATAAACTCCACATCTCAATGAGTAGGTGCAAGTATTGTTTTATCCTCAAAGTATTTATGTGTCCTTAAATTATCAATCAAGGATGGATAAAAAAATTTCTATTATAGATGCAATTGGAGCAACAACATCACAAATTAAATTATCTTTCAGAATCTCAATCTCAGTGACATCATCTTCCCTATTTCTAATTTTCTCATCACCAACTTTCAGATTCCACCTTGAGAAGTTAACAATATCATCATCATTTGAGGACGTATTGAGATCAGAACGTTGTAATCTCATGTTCTTCGTCAATCTTAAATTCTTAATATTGAAAACAAATAAGATGTATTTAGTTTTTCAATAATAATTTTTTTTAAAAATATTATCATTTAATAAAAGATGCATAAAATACCTTGCAATGATCTCACAAATATGAAGCATTGATAGTTGAGTGCACAATATCCTCTCGACTTCCTTTGGGTATAACATGGAGTCCCTTTCTGAAATCTCTTCAAGCACAATGATTTTACCACCAAAAGACATATCACTCATGGTTCCATCTAGAGATCTAACAATATCCCTCAAGTTTCTATCCAAAGCTAAATCTGTTAATCATTGATGTCTCATCTCATATAATAAGTTTTGTCTTCAATAATAGTTAGGACAAATGTGTCCCCAGCTTTATGTTACACGTGAAGGTCTCATCAATATTAAGCGGTATAACAAATCTTGAATGAGCAGTACGTCCGTCGGACAGAAGAGTGATGTTATTCCACTTGATGCAACATTAAGAACTATATTATCTTCCGAACGTATTGTTGCGGAGATCGTTCTCCAAATGAATGTCTTTCCAGTTCCACCATATCCGTATAAAAAGAAGACTCTTCCTTTTTGCAACCAAACAACTTCAAGTATTTCACTAACCACAAATTTTTGTTCTTGAGTTAGAGTTGAACTTAACTTGTCATATTCTTCTCTTTGTTCAGGCCGATCGTAATTCAATTCTTGTTATTTACTACATCTTTCTCAAACTCAAAATCTGGTACTGACATTGATGTAAATCTACTCAAAGTGGATCCATTCATCTGCAGTAGCTTATCAATTTTAATTAAAGCCAACTTGTTCAACTTTTCACTGTTAAGCTATAAATCTAAAAAAAAATTACAAAAAATATAATTGTAAATTATTTTTACAATATAAATCAATTAATTTTTTTTAAAGTTGTTATACCTGTAATATTCAATATTCATCTTCTTTTATAGAGTATATCATCTGGCATACACTCCCACGTCTTTTCGAACACGGTTTCTGGAGAGTTCATTGAAGATGACATGAGAAGAATAATGAATAAGTTCCTCACGTGATGAGCGCTTGTCCAATAACTTACCTCTGTTATCCCATCAATGTACTCAAGATCATCATCCAGCAATCTCATTGAATAGCAAGCATCCTTAAAGGTAACATACACAATATCACCAATGGTTCGTATCACCTCAAAAGATGTTGATTCGTTACTATAAGACAATAATAGATACAAATAATACTCTTCACCAGCCCCCAATAGAACACTGTATAGTCTTCCCAGAGAAAATCTATTGTACTTTCTCTTTTCCCACTGATATTATTTTCTACCCCAAACATACATCTTTGGAAATTCCAGATAAGTCAGCTTCTTTGCATCCTCATCATCAGTTTTATTTTTATCCATCCACGCCAAGAACATTATATTACCTGAAGATGGTCTTTCGAGTACATCATCAATGTAATCTTCATCTCGAAAAATAACTCTCTGTTGATTAGGAAGATGGAAATCCAATCTCATAACCCCTGGATACCTATAATGTATATCGAACTGAAGAGTTCTCCAAACTGCTTCACACGGAGATATGTATCTACAGTTTACGAAATTTTCCACTTCGCCTTTTGATTTTTATTCACCTTTAGTGGCCCCTTTCTTCTCCACATTAGCTATAACCCATCGACTTCTTTATTGATATACTTGAACAAATACTTGATGAATTTATACCTATTGCACCACTCAACATTTATATTACCTTGATACCTTCGCAACAATATTGGACTGTAAAGAACTACAAAACGTTTATCCAAATGAACAATTCCTTTATCAACAGTGACCCCTGTACTTCTTCTTCTATACAGTGGGAAACCTTCGTCATCAACATATGTAAACTCATTATAACTCTTTGGGAAATTCTTTGAGCAAATGTTGTTGACCATGCAAGGAGAATTTATTTTCACCAATCCACAGGGTTGGTGAATCATGTAGTCACTTACCAAATCATACAAAATACATCATCATCTTTATCTAGTATTTCTACAGATATGATACGGTCAACATCCTTCGGATTTGGAATTTTGTTTTCATGGTTTAGAAACAAAAGAATTTGAGCATGTAACAATCCTCTTTTCTGAAATTCCACTGAGTATAACACTACAGATTGAAAATATTTGAATCAAGTTATATACTAAAATAATTTAATAGAAATATAAAGTTATTTTATTCATGAAAGATAAATATTATGGAGCTAAAAATTTAATAAATATAAAAAGATAAACTTACATGCATCAATTTTTTCAAATATTTGAAGTTCCTTAAACTCCTTCACAATACGATCAAGTTTCATCTTAAACATTCTGTAGAGAATATATGGCCTATCAACAGATTCAAGACCTTTCTCATTTAAGAATCTTGTAATTTGGGGCCATTTTAGATTGCAAGTAATTGTGATAAATAAATCTGGGTAAGAAAAACACTTGCAAAGTGTCATGACATCTTGAAAATTTTGAATCATATACCTAGGTCTGTCTGTGAAGGATGTAAACATTATTCTTTTACCCGTAGAAGATGGATCCACATCACCTCTATCAACTGCAGTTTTCATATCATTCACTCTGCTAGACCTCAATTTAACTTGATTAAATTTTATAAATAACAACCTTTCCGACTCAATCATAGTATATGAATCCACCAAAAATTGCTGGAAAAGTCTCTTAGATAGGAATAAAGTTTGTTTTATTATTATGCTCGTGTATCTAAACGAAAAGAATTCTCGCATTGTTAGTCTGATTTTTTTTTCTTGTTGTAAAACCAACATCATTATGAACCACATCAATCCTATAAACATCCTCGTCATACAAGAACAATAAATGATACTGTAATGGAATATAAGATGGATGTAATTCACTTATTCTTTACAATTCACTGCTACGGGTCTTTTAGTATCACATCTCTTTTTTCCATAGCTGCATCATGTCCCCTGGAATAAGAGCTACAACTTCAGAAGCAATAGGAAGGGTTATAAACTCTTCCAACTGAACTCCTTCTTTCTAGCAAATTTAATCACAAATTTGGCTCACCTCCAGACATAATACTTTTCCTTGCGAAATTGCATTGCAAATGGATTGAAAGTATCCACCATCCTCTTAAGTTCACCAACAATACTATCATTCAGTTTATCCTTCAATCTCCTCAAGTACAAATAAAATAATTGAATTGATTAAAAAAATTAATTATAATTATTATATTTTATAATTTGTTCAACTAAAATAATACAAAATATAAAATATATTGTAAGAATCAGACTCATCACAATGCGATAATTTTTTTCCTTTATTGATTCTCATTTCGTCTAAATCTTCTAAATTTTTTTGGTGAATCTATACATCTCAATATATTGTTTATATTTTTCTTTTGTAGGATAAGAATCTATACATCTCAAGGTATTGTAAATTTCATCAATTCATCTTTCGTGTGAATCCGTATTTCTTTTTTGCAGGATATGAATCTATAATTGTCAAGGTATTTATATTTTATTTTATGTTTTTGATCATTTAATTGTATTAATTTAATCCGCATCTTTTGCTTAATCTCTTTTACTAATGATTATTTCAATGTATATTATTATAATTCTTTAAATAACAATTTTTATGTTTATTTATATTTCTATAAATAATAATATTTATATTGATTATAATTTAATTTGAATGTTATAGATACATCAAAATATACCTTTGATATTTTCAATTGATTAACAAATCTGTTTTTTTTTAAATCAATAATAATGTAAATTCTTGACTATTTTTTTAATATGATGAAAACTTTCTTAATCATTCTTTATAGATAAAACATAAGCATCGAACCTTGGAGAATAAATTTTAATATGATGAATCATTTCGAAAATAATTTATATTTTTTATATTTTTAATAGCTGAATACTTTCTACTATGTAAAATTCTGATTTTTTTTAAATTCGAAGATTTATTAAATATGTTAATATTGTTGCTCTTAGTTTTTTTTAAAGGAAAAAATGACTCTTTTCAAAATATGTGATTTAATATTGTAAATTCATACATCAATCAATATATAAATTTATCTTAATTATATACTTTATTTATTTATATTAATTTTAAATTTAATTTTATGCTATTATTTTTGTATCATTGAATATAGATTACTTATATTAGGTAAATTTGACTCTTTTATAAAACATGTATTTTAATTAATCTTAATTTATATATTATCTAAATACATCCCATTTTTATGAATATATAAATATAGACTAATTATATTAGGAAAAGTTGACTACTTTTTTATAGTATGATTTAAGTCATATATTTTTTAATTACATAAAATATTAGGTAAATTTGATTTTTTATAAAACATGTGTTTTAATCAATCTCAACTTATAATTTGTCTAAATACACTCTATTTTTATGAATAATTAAATATAGATTTCATAGATGTCATAATTTTTTCCTTTCAATTGGATTTCATAGCTTATAAATAATGTTGCATAGTGATATAAAGAGATTCGACCTTTTTTTTTTTTAATTAGATGAACGTATATTGTAAGTTGGAGAATCTTTGTGAAAAATTTATTATTTTAATATATAAAAGATCACATGACGTAGTATTTTGAAATTTAATATTTTGGAATGTAATTTCAAAATTAGGGACTATATCATCATATTATATTAGTCAATTTTTTCTAATATAATTAATCTTTTATCAATAAATTTAAAATTGATGTAAATAAGTAAAGTATATAATTAGTTTAAATTTATATATTGATTGGTGTATGACTTTATAATTAAATCACATGTTTTAAAAAAGATCAAATTTCCCTAAAAATATTGAAGTCATTAAATTATTTTTGAATTTAAAAAACAATTAGAATTGTTACTCAGTTGAATTTATCAAAGGCATATTTTGGTTGTATATATAACATTCAAATTCATACTCAAAAAATTATTTATTATTAATGAATCATGATTGATTTTTTTTTTTAAAAAGATATCCACCATCCAAAAATAGTTAAAAAATGTTAGTTTGAAGAATACATTATTTACTTATTTTATTTTTAAAGATACCACTAACCAAAAATTTAGGATTTAGGAATGTAGGATAATATAAAATTACCTAATAAATTATCTTACTAAATTATCATTCAAAATTAGTCAACTTTTCCTAATATATTCAAATTAAAATTTAAAATTGATTAAATAAGTAAAGTTTATAATTATTATAAATTTATATATTGTTCCTAATATAATTATTTCAAATCTAATCTTTTAAAATAATATATAAAATATATCCATCATCCATATTTGTTAAAGATCCGAATAATTAATATTTTATAAAGAGTCTAATATATATTCCTAAAATATTTGAATATTCGTATATTTGATATATTCCTAATATTCGTATAATTAATTATTCCAATATATATTCGTATATTTGATATATTCGTATATTTTAAAATATTCGTATAATTAATTAAAATATTTGAATATTCGTATATTTAATTATTCCTAATATATATTCGTATAATTATTACATAAAATATTAGGTATTATTTGAATATTCGTATAATTAATATTTTTCGAATTACATAATATATTTCGAAAGATATATTCATCATCATCCAAATTTGAACGATTCTTCATCATTATAGAATTAAATAAAAATAAAAATTATAACTTCTCATAAAGAATATTATTTATAGAATTTTAAATAATACATTGAATAGTAATTAATACATTATAATGTTAAAAAAATCTAATTTTTAACATATAATCAATGATTCTTCATCTTCACAATAAAATTGATCTTCCACTTCGTCTTCATATGAAAAATTGATCATCAACTTCATCTTCATTGTTGATGTTCAATCCTAAATATATAATTAAAAAAATCACACAATAATCATTTTCATACGAATAAAATAAAATTAAACAATAATTAATAAAAAAAAACAAAAATCAAATAATTAGTAAATAGAGTAAATACATTTAGACACGTAGAAATTTGTATTCCTCCAAATCACCAAAAAAAAAAGTGAGTTTAAGGAAATGATCATTGGTAGAAGAGATTAGACAAAATATGAAGATTAAATTCATACACCAAATCTATAAAATAAAATAGAAAACAAAAAGTAAATACCTTAAGATGAAGATCCTGCAAAAAAAAGAAATATTAAGATTGAATATATTGGGATGAACATCCTGCAAGAAAAGAAAAACATGAAGATTTAGATGAAAAGAAATATAATATAAAACTTCATAGAAAAATTGAAAAGAAGAAGAAGAAGAAGAATTGGAATAGGATGTGGAGAAATTATTGTAATTGATTTTTGGTTGTGTGAGATACATGGTATATATAGAGGAAATGTGAAAAAATCAATGGTCAAGATTAGATTAAATATTAAGATTCAATGGCTGAAAATAGTTTTAAAAGTCAATGAATTGGGTGAATGAGAGGAGAGTATTTTTAAAATAGAGGCTTGAGAGCTTGCCACATAGGATTCCAAAATTTTGTCTTTATAATATATCTTAATACACTATAAAGACAAAGTTTTGGAAGCCTATGTGGCAAGCTCTTAAGCCTCTATTTTGAAAATGCTCTCCTCTCATTCACCCAATTCATTGACTTTAAAAATTATTCTCAACCATTGAATCTTAATATCTAATTTAATCTTGACCGTTGATTTTTTCACATCTCCTCTATATATACCATCTATCTCACACAACCAAAAATCAATTACAATAATCTCTCCAAAGAAATAATCCAATTCTTCTGTTTATTTTTTTCAATTTTGCTATGAAGTTCTATATTAATTCTCCTTTCGTCTAAATCTTCATTTTTTTTTATCTTGCAGGATCTTCATCCCAATATATCCAATCTTCATTTTTTTTTTTGCAGGATCTTCATCTTAAGGTATTTATTTTTTATTTTTTATAATTTTGATGTATGAATTTAATCTTTATATTTTGTCTAATCTCTTCTACCAATGATACTTTCCTTAAACTCATTTTTTTGTGATTTGGACGAATACAAATCTCTATGAAAATGATTATTGTGTGATTTATTTTATTTTATTTTATTTTTTGGATTGAACATGAAGATGAAGTGGATGATCAATTCTTCGTATGAAGATGAAGTGGAAGATCAATTTTATTGTGAAGATGAAGAATCATTGATTATATGTTATACATTAGATTTTTTAACATTGTAATGTATTACATACAATTCAATGTATTATTTACAATTCTATAAATAATATTCTTTATGAGAAGTTATAATTTTAATTTTTTTAATTTTAAGATGATGAAGAATCGTTCAATCTTATATGATGGATATCTTTTATATATATTCATCTTCGATTCGATGAATATATCTTTCGGAATATATATTCTTGAAAAATAATAATGGATTATTGAAAGTAAGATTTGAGTCCATGAATCCTTTGAAAACATGAGTTTTCGAATTATGTATATGATGATGTACTTTGAATATAGTTGAAATGTTAATACAATTAATCTTACCTTTTAAATTTCCTTCTAATTAACAACTAAGATTTATTGACCTTTTCTTTTATACTATTTAATAAACTAAGATATTTTTAATGTCTTTACTAAAATTAATTAACATAAAACATTTTTGTTAATTTTCAAAATGAATCTTTTCAATGTGGTGGATACAATATTTTTTTCATGTGTACCAACATTTCCTTAAAATTAGTATAGAATAATAATATATATACCAAATAATTAGGAATACACAATTTTTTATTATTATTAAGATATGGTCTAATAGAGAACATGCTTACGTGTGTATCTCATGTCCCTTAAAATATGGATGAATATTTACTAAACATGTTCGAATAAAATTAAAATTTTATTTTTAAATTTAAAAATTATTTTTATTAAGATATTATTATTTTTTAAATTAGGAAAATTTGACTCTTTTTTAAAATATGTGACTTAATTAACAAGTCATATATCAATCCATCCATCAACTTTTCAATTTATTCACTTAACTTATGTACCTCAATTATATATTTGATTGTATCTTGATATTATCTCACATTCAATGTTGATTATATAATTTAGGAAAAATTGACCTGTGTTTAAATCCTGTGATCCAATTAACAAGTCATATATCAATATATATATATATATATATATATATATATATATATATATATATATATATATATATATATATATATATATATATATACTTATCTTAATTATATACTTTTATTATTAGGATCAATTTTATAGTTGACTATATTCTATTATTTCATTAATTTAATACAAATTAATTATATTAAGAAAAATTCTTGTGTAGGAAAAAATTTGACGGGATTGTTATATTTGTTACATAATTAAATGTCATAATTCAAAAATGTTGACCGATAATTATTATATGAAATAATGAATGGTTTGTAATTAAATCTTCCAATTAATTTACTTATACCATTTTATAGTTTGAGTTATTCTTCTATACACCCAAGTACATGATATGCACTTGAATTTTAAAAGTTAATTCCGAAAAATACATAGTTCAGTGTGTAATGTATGTTTTGAATCAGTAAATCCCAAAACAATAATCAACAATATCTTAAAGTAATAATCGGGAATATCATGAGCAAAAATTAACAATACCCCAAGTGGTAATCAATGATACGTAAAGTAGTAATCAATAATATCTTAAAACATGATATTAATAGTTTCATATCATGTTACCAATTCGTTTACATATATGTAAAATATAAAATATAATATATAATCTTTCCAATTAGAAAATAAATTAATAAAATATTTACTTTCTAAATAACAATTAATTCATAAATTCTAGCATTCAATTGGATTTTAATTTTAATTTTGACTTCAACTTTAATATTTTCAAAACATGCACTAAGCCACTAAAACGCCGAACTATGTAATTTTCTTTTTTTGCAATTGGAGTATTACTAATTACTTCTTGGGGTATTATTGATTATATCTGTTGATAGGTGTTGAATCTTAAATGAGAAAGGTTTGGAATCTGTTGATAGGCCAGATATTCTCTGCAGAGAGGTTAAAATGAAACTTGATCGTATCGTGAAGGATTTTAAGGAACTTCAAATATTTGGAAAAATTGATGCATGTAAGTTTGTCTTTTTATATTTTTAAATTTTTTGTTCCATAATATTTGTCTTTCATGAATAAAATAATGTTACATTTCTATTGAATTTTTTAGTATATAACTTGATTAAAAAAATTTCAATCTGCAGTGTTATACGCAGTGGAATTTCAGAAAAGAGGATTGATGCATGCTCATATTCTTTTGTTTTTTAACCGTGAAAACAAAATTTCAAATTCAGAGGATGTTGATCGTATGATATCTGCAGAAATACCAGATAAAGATGATGATGTATTTTTGTATGATTTGGTAAGTGACTACATGATTTACAGACCCTGTGGATTGGCAAAATGAAATTCTCCTTGCATGGTCAACAACAATTGCTCAAAGAACTTTTCAGAGAGTTATAATTAGTTTACATCTGTTGATGGCGAAGGTTTCCCACTGTACAGAAGAAGAAATACAGGGGTCACTGTTGATAAAAAAAATTGTTCATTTGAATAACCATTTTATGGTTCCTTACTGTCCAATACTACAACGAAGGAGTTGATAGAGTTACTGCTACTGTGGAGAAGGAAGGGGTCACTAAAGGTGAATCAAAATTGAAAGACGGAGTGAAAAATTTCGTAAACTGCAGATACATATCTCCGTGTGAAGTAGTTTGGAGAACTCTTCAGTTCGATATACATTATGTGTATCCACCGGTTATGAGATTGAATTTCCATCTTCCTAATCAGCAGATAGTTGTTTTTCAAGATGAAGATTACATTGATGATGTACTCGAAAGAGCATCTTCAGGTAAATCAATGTTTCATGGCGTGAATGGATAAAAATAAAACCAATGATGAGGATGCAAAGAAGTTGACCTATATGAAATTTTTAAAAATCTATGTTTGGGATAGAAAAAAATACCAATGAAAAAAGAGAAAAAGTAATAGATTTTCTTTGGGAAGACTATACAGTGTTCCACCAGGGGCTGATGAAGAGTATTATTTGTATCTCTTACTGTCTTATAATAAGGAATCAACATCTTATGAGATGATACAAACCATTGGTGATACTGTGTATGATACCTTTAAGGATGCTTGCTATTCAATGGGATTGCTGGATGATGATCGTGAGTACAATGATAGGATAACAGATGCAAGTTATTGGGCAAACACTCATTACTTAAGGAACATATTCATTATTCTTCTCATGTCATCTTAAATGAATTCTCCAGAAATCGTATTCGAAAAGACGTGGGAGTGTATGGTGGATGATATACTCTATCAAAGAAGACGAACATTGAATATTCCAGGTATAATATTTTTTTAAAAATTAATTTGATTTAGATTATAAAATTATTTTATAATTATATTTTTTTTCTAATATTTTTTTTAGATTTACAGCTTAACATTGAAGAGTTGAAAAACTTGGCTTTAATTGAAATTGAGAAACTACTGCAGATGAATGAATCCACTTTGAGTAGATTTGCATCAATGCCAGTATCAGATTTTAGTTTGAGAATGATGTAGTAAATAAACCCATTTGTCAAGAATTGAATTATGATCGGTCTGAACAAAGAGAAGAATATGACAAGTTAAGTTCAACTCTAACTCAAGAACAAAAACTTGTGGTTAGTGAAATACTTGAAGTTGTTCGGTTGCAAAAAGAAATAGTCTTCTTTTTATTTGGATATGGTGGAACTGAAAATATATTAATTTGGAGAACGATCTCCGCATCAATACGTTCGGAAGGAAATATTGTTCTTAATATTGCATCAAGTGGAATAGGATCTCTACTTCTGCCTGGCGGACGTAATGCTCATTCAAGATTTGCTATGCCGCTTAATATTGATGAGACCACCATGTGTAATATTAAGCCGGAGACACATTTGTCCGAACTATTATTGAAGATAAAGCTTATTATATGGGATGAGGCATCAATGATTAACATATTTAGCTTCAAAAGCTTTGGATATTGTTAGATCTCCAGATGGAACCATGAACGATATGTCTTTTGGTGGTAAAATCGTTGTGCTTGGAGGAGATTTTAGACAGATACTTTCTATTATACCAAAAGGAAGTCGAGAGGATATTGTGCACTCAACTATCAATGCTTCATATTTTTTGGATCATTGCAAGGTATTTTATGCATGTTTTATTAAATAATAATATTTTTCTAAAGAATTAATTATTGAAAAACTAAATACATCTAATTTGTTTTCAATTTTAAAGTTTTAAGATTGACGAAGAACATGAGATTACAAAGTTCTGATCCCAATACGTCCTCAAATGATGATGATATTATTAACTTCTCGAGGTGGATTTTGAAAGTTGGTGATGGGAAAATTGGAATAGGCAAGATGGTGTCGTTGAGATTGAGATTCCGAAAGATAATTTGATTTATGATGTCATTGATCCAGTTGCATCTATAATCGAATGTATTTATCCATCCTTAATTGATAATTTAAGGACACAAAAATACTTTGAGGATAGAACAATACTGTCACCTACTCATCGAGATTTGGAGTCTATGAATGATAAGATTCTATCTATGATTTCGGGTGATACTAAAGTATACTTGAGCTCCAACAGTGTTTGTGCCTTTGAATTTCGAGAAGGAGATAATGGACAAATGGTTACAGTTGAATTTTAAATTATGTTAGGTGTTTCGGAATATCAAATCACCATTTGATCTTGAAAGAAGGAGTGCCTATAAAGTTACTAAGAAATATTGATCACAAATCCAGGTTGTGCAATGGAACAAGATTGATCGTCACCAAAGTTGGCAATCACATTCTCGAGGCTGAAATAATATCCAGAAGGAATGTTGGAAATAAAGTCTTCATCCCAAGAATGATATTGACAAATTCTGATCCTACAATGCCGGTGAATTTTACAAGGCGATAATTTTCAATTCTACTGTGTTTTGTCAAGTGCAATCGCTTTCTACTGTTAGATTATATCTTCCCAAGCCTGTTTTCACTCATGATTAACTTTATGTTGTAGTATCCAGAGTTAGATCGAGTAGATGATTGAAGATTTTGTCACTTGATTCTAACGGAAATCCTTCCAAATACACAACAAATGTTGTTTATAGTGAGATTTTCTGCAATTTGTAAGCGTTATTTTCTAAACATTTGGTTAATAATAAATGTCATGAATTTATAGTTTATTGTCCTTGGAATATAAATATTTATTATTAACTAACATTTTAAAAAATACAATAAAAAATTGAATAAATAAAATAATAATAGTAATAACATTTATAAAACTTAAAAAAATTGATTAATAACTTTATCATAAATTTTATGTACAGCTCCGCGATAATCGCGGGTTTAGCACTAGTTAAGATATAATGTTCGATTATTTTTTCCTAAAATAAAAGGTATATAGTTATATATTCCAAAGAATATTCTTATGTGATATATTCTTATTATGGACAAGATATAATATTGCATGTATTTTTTTTATTATAAATAAGAGCATATTGTATTTAATTTTTTCACATCAAAATTTCATTTGTTCCACTCTTTTGCTGAGATTTCTCCCATCAATTGTTGGTTAGTTATATATCTATTGTTATTAGTATATTTATTTTATAATTAAATTCATCATTTTAAGTGCTTACAATTTGATTAGATTTAAATATCAATAATAATAATGATTGTTGTTTTATGCTCTATATCGTTTAGTTTAAATATTCTTCATGTGCAAAAATAATATATTTAACTATACCATATATTTTTATCTGAATAATTATGATGGTTTAATTGTTGTAATTTAAATCTCATTTTAGATTTCAAGAGTATTGACACCTCAATTTTCTCTGATTTCTAATATCAAGAGTGAGAGCAAAAAATTGACCGTTAAAGTTAGGATTGAAAAAGTTGGACAATATTTTTTAATAATTTTAATAGAGACAAGTTCTACTTGGAACTCATTTTGATCGATGAACATGTATTTGTAACGTTAAAGTTTATTTCAAATTTTGTATTGTTTCTTATATAAATTAATTTCTTACCCTATACTCCCAATAACTAATAATGTTGATTAATTTATAAATTATTCAATATTAAAATGGAAATTGATTATTATTATTAAATTATTAGTCTAAGTAATGTTATTCCATAATTGTTATTAATTTATGTGAATTTTGATATTCTTTTTTTTTAATTATTTAGTTTGTAGGATATACCTATAGGGTTTAGTGAATGGCACGGGCCATAGCTAAACAAACCCCATAATTTATTGTATATACCTCGAAATTTTTTAGACAAAAATACTCTTATATTAAATGTCTACAGAAAATAAAAATAATATATTTTTTCAGTACGCGAAATTCGCGTGGGTACACTCTAGTTATATCATGAGAGTAAGGTGTGTGGGTGCTAGCCTAGTGGATCCGCGGGAGAGGGTCCGGGCCTGAGGTCGTGGGTTCGAAACCCACGAAAATAAAAAAAAATTCGGCTGGGACTACGCGAGGGACTACACGAGGGAATTTCCCTCGCCACGTCAGCCGAGGGAAAATTCCCTCGCCCAATGACAGCTTGTCACGTCAAAGATGAAGAGGGATTTAATTCCCTCGCGCACATTTTCCGAGGGCATTAAAGAGGGATATTTCCCTCGTGCCCCTTTCCTGAGGGTTTAATTCCCTCGCCTTTTCCGAGGGCTTAGCCGAGGGAAATTTTGTCGAGGGATTTTTTCCCTCGTCTGTTCCCACGCGAAATCCCTCGTTAAAATCCTCTCCATTTTTCGAGGGATTCGTTTTTCCCTCGTGTACAGATTGGCGACGAGCATTTTGGAGAGAGAATAAATCCCTCTTCAATACCCCTCTATCTTCGATTCCCTCTTTAAAACCCTCTCCAAAACCCTCTTTAAATCCACTAATTTTTGTGGTGTTATTACTAAGGGTGTTTGATTAACAACTCTTCAATTATAATGAAAATTGAATAAAAAAATTAGTGTAAGATAAAGTTTATATGAAAATAGTTCAGGAAAAATTTATCATGAAACTGTTTTAAAATATAATTTTTTTTATCAAGAGTATCAAAAATTTCATCGGGAGTATAAAAAATCGGGGTCAATGGTATTATAGTGTTGTTATTGATTTTTTCGACCCCAACTTTTAATACGCCCGATTGATGAGATTTTTTATATTTTTTATCAAATATTTGATACTTTCAAACAATTTCATGATAAGATTATTATAAATTATTTTCGTATAAATGAAAACAAAATCATTATCTCCCATCCAAAGTAAGATAATCACTACTTCATTTTGATTATCTATTTCACTCCCTACAGTCTTTCTTCCCAATCAGTCTCCTTTTCCTCATTTAACAATTATTTGTTGTCTACATTTATTTTAAAATTAGAGCGCGACACTAGTAATTCAGCTATCATTGTGTCAATCTTTTTTCAATATATCATTTTTATTAGGGAGCGCGGAATATAAATTTTTATTTTCGTTACTAATGTGGAATTTGAATGAAACGCCTATTAATTTTTTTTTTTTTATAATTTTACCAATGTTTTAATCTTCATTGTAATGTAGGAAATGATTAAAATATTAGAAGGGTCTCCATCAATATTAATAAAGAGTAATTTTATATGAAAATAATTCATGATAAATTTATCATTAAATTGTTTTAAAATATCGAATATTTGATCAGGAGTATAAAAAAGTTCATCAGGAGTATTATTAATTTGGATTCAGGAAAAGTTACAACAATTACAATATAATAACACTGACCCAAATTAATGATAGTTCTGATGAAATTATTGATACTTTAAAAATGTTTCATGAATAACATATCACTACTATTAGAGAATATTCTAGATAGAAATCAATTGGTTACAAGCCATGCATGAGGAAATGGAAGCTTTTCATTCCAACAACACATATGAGACCTTGTTCCGCGACCTGCTATTGGAAACATTGTTGGTTCTAAATGGGTGTTTTGAACCAAATTTAAGGCCGATGGTACAATTGAGCGTTACAAAACCAGATTAGTTGCACAAGGGTTCACACAGATCCAGGGGTTCGATTTTTCACACACATTTAGTTCTGTCGTCCGTTTTGCAACTGTTAGAGTCATCTTGGTTGTCCAACGACGATGGTCACTACATCAACTAGATGTCATAAGCGCTTTCCTTCATGGCATCCTTGAGAAGTCAGTTCTCATTGCTCAACCCCAGGCTTCATTGTGTGCAAGCTTAAAAAGGTTCTTTACGATCTTCGACAAACACCTTGTGCTTGGTTCGACCGCTTAAGCTCTTTCCAGTCGTGAGTCCGAGTATCGTGCAATAGCAAATACAACGAAGAAAATATTATGGCTTATCCATTTGCTTCGTGAGCTTCGTGCACTACCCTCCTCGCGTCTTGTGCTTCTGTGTGATAACAAGAGTGTTTTATTCTTAAGTCAAAATCCTATTGCCCACAAACAAGCCAAACACAGTGACATTGACTATTATATCATCCGTGAACTTGTCACCAGTGAAAAATTGCGTGTTGATGAGAATCTCACACTTAACCTGGGGGTATTAGAAAATATTCTAGAGTATCAGAATTTTCTAAATATAGACTAGTTCAAATCAATTTGAATTGATATAAATATATTTTATATCTTCTAAATTTGATGTAAATATGTAATTGTTTTTTACTTGTAAAAGATGTTGTAATCTCCTATTTATGAGTATAAATCAATCACCAGTCAAATTAACACAATATTATTCTCTCTACAATTACTATGTTCAAATAATAATTTGCCATTTCCTATCATTTTGCCATTAATAAAGTAATTAATAATCCTATCGTTTTTATATACGTTTGATACTATGATGAAGTGCCCATCCTAATTATTTTAGGTGGAAAGTTGCTGTGTGTACTTAAGGCAAACGATAAAATATATTTAAGAAGTACTATTACTTTCATAATCTTGAATTATATCAAAACTTAATTAAAAAACACTTCAACAAAATAAATGAATAATAACACAAGAAAACCTTATATAAACACGTTTGCCTCCTCCCCAAACATCACTCCCATTTCCATACTAATAAACGCTTCACAAAAACCACCAAAATGCTGGCCAAAGCGTGCCACCTCCTCCCCCCAAAACTCCCCTCCGCTGCCGCATCTCCGCCCCGACTCCCACCGCCAACGTACAACCCCCCACAGCACACCACCACCACCCCCCATGCCATATCCATCACCGCCCCCACCACCATCCCTGACCTCTCCCCACCCCTACCCGACACCGACACCGTTGCGGCCTTCTGGGACTATCAATTCCTGTTCGTCTCCCAACGCGCCGAGACGACCCACCCCGTCTCCCTCCGCCTGGTCGACGGCGCGTTGCCCCACGACTTCCCCTCCGGCACGTACTACCTGACGGGGCCCGGCCTGTTCTCCGACGACCACGGCTCGACCGTCCACCCCCTCGACGGCCACGGCTACTTACGCGCCTTCGACATCGACGGGGCGAAGGGGGGTGTGGAGTTCATGGCGAGGTACATAGAGACGGAGGCGCAGGTGGAGGAGCGGGACGCGCGCACGGGCGAGTGGCGGTTCACGCACCGGGGCCCGTTTTCGGTGCTGAAGGGAGGGAAGATGGTGGGGAATACGAAGGTGATGAAGAACGTGGCGAACACGAGCGTTTTGCAGTGGGGTGGGAGGCTGTTTTGCCTTTGGGAAGGGGGGGATCCCTACGAGATTCAATCTCGGACCTTGGATACTTTGGGCAAATTTAAGCTTGTTGATGATCGCCAAATGCCGCCGCCGCCGGGAAATGATCCTCGTTTCCAAGGGGATAAATTCAGGGCTAACTTCTTGGACGTCGCTGCTCAAATCTTGAAGCCAATACTATACGGTAAGTAGTTACAATTTCATTATCTCATTATTGAATATTATGCTTATAAAATATAATGTGTTAAATATTATGATATTAATTTATATGTTACTGAATGAATCCAGTTTAATATAATTAATAAAATGAACAAGTTTCGTTGTGTATTCACATGCATTTCAAAGTTTTAATGCACACTCACGTGCATTTACTATATTGATATTGAGTAGTACTCTGTAATTTGTGAAAAGAAAAAATCCTGTCATCTCATGAGTATACATATATTTGGTTGAATAAAATTTAGTTTAATGCATTGGTTTGTAAATTTAATATTGATGGGAATCAAATTTTGTAGGAGTGTTCAAGATGCCTCCCAAGAGATGGTTGTCGCATTACAAGATAGATGTACCAAGAAATCGACTCTTGATCATGTCCTGCAATGCTGAAGACATGTTACTCCCACGCAGTAATTTTACTTTTTACGGTGAGTAAACTATAATAAATAATATATAATTTATCTTCTCTCTTTTTTAGAGCAAAAAGATAATTAACTACGATCCTTTAAATTTTGGTTTTCACTATAATTTACTACATATTCTTCATTAGAAAAAATTATGACAAGGTTAATTTAATAGATTGTCTTAATTTAATAGTTTGTGGGGCTTTCAGGAATGTCAGCATGTGGGTCTGTCTTTTAGGTATTGTCCAAATATAAGTGAACAAAAAGAGGGATAGAAATATTTTTAGTCCCATAACTTTTTACCTTTTTTAAAATGGTCCAAAAAAAGATAAATGTAAAAGTTTAGTCTCAAATTTTTGCAAATTGTACAATTTACATCCCAAATTCGCCAGAAGCGACAAAAAAATCATCGTTTTTTGACATGTGCCGTGCACGTGAGCGTTCAACTTAGACAAACATGTTGATTAGGTTATTAATAAATAGTTTTTATGTTTTGAAAGATTGTATTTAGAAATGATTTTGACGTTATGGCAAAAAAAAATTGGAGAAGGATTTCTAGGGTTATTCAAGTTCGATTTTCATTTTTAAAATGAATATTCACCGAAAATCTTCAAATTGAACATGCATGTGCCGGACTCATGTCAAAAAAATATTGTATTTTATCAATTCGGCAAAATTTGGGATGTAAATTGTACAATACAAAAAAAATTGGGACCAAATTTATACATTTATCTTTTTCGGGATCATTTCAAAAAAGGTAAAAAGTTGTGGGACTAAATATATTTTTATCCCACAAAAAACTAGTATAGTTTGCAACGAATATACTTCATAGGACAACAAATACATATGGGACAAAAATACATAGGTGCTGTCACTTCGGTCCCAAATATACTCTTTTCAGGTGGGTTCTAACTATTATACATTATCATTTAATCAATATTGTAATGATATATCCTTATTTCTTAAAAATTGTAGTAATATATTTCTTACTTTCTATTTTATTTGATTTTCAGAATTCGACTCCAATTTTAAGCTCGTACAAAGTCAAGAATTCCACATCCCTGATCATCTGATGATCCACGATTGGGCCTATACAGATTCTCATTACATATTGTTTGGAAATAGGATCAAGCTAGACGTTGCAGGTAATTTCATTTCTTCATTTAATTATAATTAAATAGTATAATCAGCATAACTTATCAGCCCAACATACATATGCCTTTAAACATATACGACAAAATTTTCGATTTCTCATTAGGCATCATCGTGCATAAAATAACAAAAAATGTTAAGATGCCGTTCTATTGGAATCACGTTTAACCACGACAAAGACAGTTAAATGTTTAAAAAATAACAAAATAGTAATATTTTTCTTAATTTTGCGTTAATTAATAGATTGAATTAATAATGACAGGATCAATGACTGCGGTATGTGGATTATCTCCCATGATATCTGCTTTATCAGTAAATCCCAGCAAGCCCACATCTCCAATTTATCTTCTTCCGAGGCATCCAAACAAGGCCTTAACAAGAGATTGGAGAATTCCGATTGAAGCCCCTTCACAGATGTGGGTTCTTCATGTAGCTAATGCTTTTGAAGAGAGACAAGTTAACGGAAACCTGGAGATCCAAATCCAGGCCAGTGGATGCTCTTATCAATGGTTCAATTTCCAGAAAATGTTTGGTAAATTCAAATTAATCCACTATTAATTTTAGCAAATTTTAATTTTAATTAATTGTTGATAAATTTGCTGAATATTTTAATTATTTTCCAGGGTATGATTGGCAGAGTGGTAAATTAGATCCTGCCATGATGAATATGGAACAAGGCCAAGAAAAATTGCTTCCTCACCTAGTCCAGGTAGGGAACCTGATATTTAATTTATTTAACTTGATTTTTTTAATGATTATATCCTATTTAATGTCACATAATGTCAATTATGTGTCGTGTCAGCAATTTTGTTAGTAATTCACAAGTAAAATTTAATTTGATATAAGCAACATAGTTTTGCAATATTAAGACGGCTTTGGAATCAAAATGGGACAATTTTTGGGTGACAAAATTAATGAATTTTATTTTTTACTATATATGGTGCCAAAACAAGTGTGTATTATATAATTTATATATATGATTTTTAGGATGGATTATATTAATGTGTTGTGCAGGTGAATATAAGTTTGGATAAAGATGGAGCTTGCCAAAGCTGCATCGTAGACGACCTGAATCAATGGAACAAAGCTTCAGATTTTCCGGTGATAAATCAAGAGCTTTCCGGCACCCGAAACAGCTACGTCTACGCGGCTACTTCCTCCGGTTCACGGCGGTCTTTGCCGCATTTCCCATTCGATACGGTGGTTAAGCTCAACACGGCCGATAAATCCACCCAAACTTGGTCCACCGGTAGGCGGCGCTTCATCGGCGAGCCCGTTTTTATACCCAAAGATGGCTGCAATCGCGAAGACGATGGCTATCTTCTTGTTGTAGAAGTGAGCACCATTTTTTTTATGACAAAGTATAGAATGAAAATGGTTCATACATAAACGTTTGAAAGAATTTTAGTTGTTTTCACTAAAGAGGATTATTTGTTTACTTAAAACAAACTAAGACTTTTCAATTAAAATAACTAATATTCTTTAGTGAAAACAACTAATACTCTTTAATGAAAATAACTAATACTATTCAATGATTTATGTATGAACCAATTTCACTCTATACATGCTTTTATTTTATTTTTAATGAGATCCTGGAAATGGTTTATACATAAACCATTAAAGGGAATTAGTTGTTTTTACAAAAAAATATTAGTAATTTTCACTGATGAGTATTAGTCGTCTTCACTGAAGAGTCTTAGTTGTATATTGGAAACAAACCAAAACTCTTCGATGAAGACAACTAATACTCTTCAATGAAAACAACTAATACTATTCAATGATTCATATATGAACCAATTTTATTCTATACATACTCATAATTTATTTATTTAGGGGCCTTTTGGTAGACCTTAGTAGTAATTGACAAGATATACTATTTCTCTTGTTTTTTCCTATTAGGTCTAAACTAGTTAACTAAAATGTGTTTTGGTGTACTTAAATTTCCAGATACTGTGCACTCAGATTTTTTATCTCCCCAAATTTTGGGGATAATAAACCGGACGAAATGAAAATATTAGAACGGGCTTGATATATAAATACGGGCTTGCAAATAGCTACCAAACAGACACTACCTAAGATAATTAAACTATCTTGGCTCTATCTTGCACACCAAAAGGGCCCTTATTGTTGGTTGGTTTGTGCAGTATGCAGTGTCAACACAAAGGTGCTATCTTGTTGTCCTAGACTCCAAATTGGTTGGAAAAAAGAATGCTCTAGTTGCAAGGTTTGAAGTCCCTAGGCATTTGAATTTCCCTCTTGGATTTCATGGATTTTGGGCTCCAAATGTTTCTAAAGCTCCTGCGACCACCCTAATTTCAAAGCCCAATCAACAATCTTATTTTACTCGACGGCTGGCGAAGTCAATGGCATCTGTAAAATAGAATATAATTAAGATAAATATCACTTATAAAATATTAGGGGAAATATATATATACACACATACGATACTAGACGACATCTACTAGTGGTATAGACTATAGTGTAGTGTAGGGAAATTATTTTCTTGCTTGTAACATAATTTTTTTTAAAAGTATATTTACTGATGGAAGTAGTATTTGTCGGTTCGATTTTCTCGTGCCTCATTTTGTATATCATTAAATGGATAAATAATAATTACTTACAATTCCTCAACGTAAAATAAACTATTAATTGGATGGCATAAAATATTATACTCCGTATATGTTTTTTTTATGTTCACTAATGGGTATAAATAGTGACTGTAGTATGGGCCTTCAAAAGTGGGTGCATATAACCTGGGCCTTATTTATGTATATTCGGGCTTTCGACCCAAAAGATCAGAAGCATTTAATAATTTGGGCCTTCAACCAAAGAGAACAAAATTATGTAGCAACTCAAATTACGTACCTTCCTATAACACACCCCACTAAAAAATATATTCGAATATTTTTTTAAAAAATTGATAAATTTTAGAATTTTTATAAAAGAATTGTCAATAAAGAATACAAAAGAACAGTCTTAAAGAATTGTTATTTAACCATAAATTTGTCAATTATGTGTGTATTCACAATTTTTAAGACAATTACATGGACTGTAAATTTAAATTGATTTAATTTATACTTTTTTTAAAAATTACATTAGCTAGTATAGAGTGAAAATGGTTCATATATAAATTATTGAAGGATATTAGTTGTTTTCGCTAGAGAGTATTAGTTGTCTTCATTAAAGAGTTTTAATTTATTTTCAGTAACCAACTAATATTTTTCAATGAATACAACTAATACTCTTTAGTAAAAATAATTAATACACTTTAGTGAAAATGACTAATACCCTTTAATGATTCATGCATGAACCAATATCATTTTTTTTTTCATACAATTCATTTATTACAATGATAGGACATCAGAAATTAAAAGTGTATAATTAAATCAATATAATCTCCCTATTAAATTTAGACAAAAGTTTGTTTGATTTCGAGTCTACGTGAACTCGATTTCTTTAAGTATCACTATTATACATATCAACTATCATTGTTAACACACAATCACTATTTAAAAAATCAAATATTTTTAATTAGTAGTTGTGAATATATATAAAATCATTTAAAATTGATTATTTTTATGCTGTCAATTTTTTAATTTTTTTTTTATTGGAAAGATTTATAAATGATTTTTAAGACTTATGGCTTATGAGTAAGTGGCCGTCAGCCAATAAACCCTCTTCTTCCAAACCAAAATTCCCCCAATTTTCAAAACTTCCTTCCATTCACAAACCCCCATCTTCGACGCCCCGCTTAAATTTCACAGCAACACCGCCATCAGAAATCTCCCGCCGCCGCCGACATGGCCGGAACGGGCTTCTCATTTGCCGGCGCTTCCTCCTCATCGTCTTCTTCTCCCTTCTCATTCGGCTTCGGTAACCCTAGCTCGGCGGCCTCCGCCTCATCCGCGCCTTCTTTGCTGCCCCAAAGGGATTGGAAGCGCCGAAAGTGGAGGCGGCGGCCGAAGAGGTTGTTGGGGTCGGCAATATCGTCCTCTCCATTTGGATCATCTACGCCGGCATCAACACCTGCCACCAGTACACCAGCATTTGGGTCGGGTTTTCCCCTAACAACCGGTCAATTCGGATCATCAACATCAGCGCCAACTGCTGCTGCAACTGCATCCATATTTGGGGGCGGTTCTTCTTCTGCAGGCATATTTGGATCCTCCACATCCACATCTGCAACTACCACCGGAGCCACTTCATCATCCTTGTTTGGGTCAAGTTTTGGATCAACTCCTGGTCTTTTCGGGTCTTCATCCGCCAACACTTCAAGTTCAGCTTCTTCAGCATCTGGATTTTCATTCCCCGGCTCATCTACCTCAACCTCAACCTCAGCATTCTCCTTATCCCTCAATACTCAAAGTTCAGCGGCTTCAGCACCTGGCTTTTCTTTTCCCAATGCTTCTTCAACTACAACTTCCTCCACGCCTGGACTTTCATTTCCCGCATCATCGGCCTCATCAGCGCCTGCATTTTCTCTTTCCACAGCCGCCACCTCCACGGCTTCTTCCGGTTTATCATTTCTGAAGAGCAGCACTCCCGCCTCCTCATCATCAGCCACGGTTTCTTCGTCATCCACGCCTGGTTTCTCATTTGGAACTGCAGCTTCACCTGCTTTTTCAACGTCTCTTTCGAGTGCACCTGTTTCAAAACCGGTGACGTTTGGTACCACCACCCCTTCACCTCTATTCTCGACAGTTACAACTACTACTACAGCTAGTGTGTCTTCTGCTGCTGCTACTGGCACCAGTGCTAGCTCGACTTTAACCTTCCCAGCATCTACTGGTGCATCTACACCAGTGGCGACAAGTACAGCTGCTCCAACTCCAGGTTTTACTGGTTTCGGTACAACTAGTGCACCTGCATCTTCCTCTGGAGCCACGACTGCTTTCTCGCTGTCCTCGAAACCACCCACAACTATAGCCTCGTCGGCATCACAAACCTCATCAACTGCTGCACTACCTTTGTTTGGTAGGATGCCTTTTCCCTTGAGCCCATTCAAGTTTTTGCGCTCTTATGTACTTGTCCAAAATGTATCGATTATTTGCTTTATCTGCTGCACTTATTTAACACATCAAACATAATTATCTCTTCACCTGTGAAATTATTATGTTGTTATTGGAGTTGGTTTTTAACATAATTTTTTTACTTTGTGAGCTGATTGTTGAATGTGATAAGTGTTGGTATTAAAGTACTAATCTGGTGTTCTGCTAATTTGGTCATGGCTCAGGAACAATTTATCTTAGAAATAAAATTTTGAACCTGACGGAATTATATAGTTTCTTGTATCTCTGGCAAAATTGTTTATTATACCATGGCCTAATTCCATGATTACTTTTTATGAACTATGTCATTTCTCCCCAAACAGTTCCATAATACTTTCCTTATTGTGTTTTTTGGCTGATGTTTTAACATTACTAAATTGTATGTAGGTGTGACGGCTGTGAGCTCAACAAGCGCAGCGAGTTCAAGTGCTAATTCTGCTGCTCAAACATCATCTGCCTTGGTTGCAGCTTCTAGTAGTGGGTTTGTACATCTTCTCACTATGCATGTTTGTTTTGCACTTTTGTTAGTACAAATATATATAGTTTAGTATCCTGAGTTGTAGTCTTCGGGGTAACTGCTGTTTATTAGATTTATTTATTTATGCATTTTACCTGGTGTTTGTTATCTTACATTATGGTATTTATGTTCCCTTACAACGTCTTACATGAACAAATATAGTGCTATATCTAATCCTGTAGTAGTATATTAACTCCAATGTAACAAATTTCTTCACAATGAAAGTGATAACTTTATGTCCCACTTCATGCTTTGCTAGTTATCCAAAATGAGAGTAGGTCTTTTGTGAATCAAGATCATGCGAATTCTGTTTTCCAAAGCAATACACTTAGCCTACGAAGTAAATATGTTTTATTAATGTTTAATTTCATGGGTTATTCTTCCCAAAATTGCCAAAAGATGTCACTTTATATGATATATGGTATTACTTTGTGTTCTAAAAGGTATCGCTGAGTTCACCGTGAACCTGGTTCACATAAGTTTTTTTCTGGAAATGATGGCATGCCACTATATAATTTTAAGTTGAAACATCCTTATTCTCCTTTTCTTAGAAACAAAGAGGAACAGATAGCCAGAAACCACTTTTCTTATAGTCATAAAATGGCCTAGGATTGAAAGGTGATGGGTTTTAGTTTGTCATGATGATATTGAGAATTACACCTAAGGATTCAATGTATTGTATTTTGGTATTATAAGAAAAGTGAATTAAGCTTGTGGAAATAAAGTCAAGATACTTTCTGTACATCATAAACCTATGTGTTCTGTCTATCTGACTCTTTTCATGGATATGCTTATCCTGTAGGACTACTTCAACCACCACTGCACCAAAGTTGCCATCTGAAATCACTGGAAAAACAGTTGAAGAGGTACTAAAGAAGTTTCCGACTATTTTTTTAAGTCGGATTCACAGTTTGCTTATCGGTTTATCTCTAGCAACTTCTCTGCGTATTCTGTCGTTTTACTAATAATTAGATTGATGACAAAAATATCTATATATATGCCCCATTGGAGAAAATACATATCAAACACGCACAAAACTCTTGAGCAACACAAAATATAGATCCTACCTACAACCAAAAGATAGTACAACTTAAAGGAAGTGATATTTTACTACCATGTCTCAGACCAGTAACAATCAAAATGATGCACCATATCCTAAATACGCACGTTCGTACTGCCATGTATGTCGTTGTCCAGCCTCCATCAAGGTTTCCGAGGCCCGAACCAACCCGGGTAGGTTATTCTACTCTTGTGATGTACACGGATGGTCACATTGGTGTGTGCCAATAGAGTATGTCAACACAAGAAATGACGATGAAGCTACATCGTCAAGACGAGGCGGGTGCAAAAACGAACAGATGGGGCTTGGAACACAGTACGCCGGTCGGTGCAACCTCACACTTGGGACAATATTGCTAGCAAATGCACTAACACTTGGAGCAATGATTTCAATATTTGCTATCATAGCAGTGAAGTTTATGTAACGGTCAAAATTACAATGCATACAATTACCACAACAATGTATTTTCCATCTAGCAGTCTAGGACCCTAAAGTGACATGATGTAGTAGGACTCGAATGAATATTATGTAACTTTATGAAAATATTGTTTTGCTTATTCCAAAACATTGTAATGTGTTTATGGGGTCAATTATTTGTGAAATCTAACATGCCATAACAGTATGGGGTATCTAAATAAATATGCATAATCGAATAAAACAAATTGACAATTGAGATATATCATTGATTTGAAAGTTCCAACGAGATGAACAAATTGTATATCATTGATTTCAACAAGATGTGAAAAGTTCCAGCGAGATGAACAAATTGTATATCATTGATTTGGAATCAGTCAAAATACAAGAGGAAATAATACACCCATGAAAATACTACAAAAAATAAGCAGCAGCAAGCATCTAAAAAACCTAGTGCTTAATCACAAAATAACTAGATCAACCTGGTCTCCAAAAATAAGTGAATCAGCAAAAAATAATTCACAAGTGACCATTAAGATGCGTTGCGCTGCAGCAGATGTTAGATACTTGATTCACCCCAACAAAACTAGCACACAAAACCACATAATTCTGCATAACAGTTTCGCTAGACTGACCTTGAAGATCTTCAGATAACAAAAAATAGGAGATGCCTGACAAACCCCATCCCGTAATGTGCTGTATGAACAATGGACATTTTGATGACAAAATAAGGAACAAATTACAAAACAGGTCAATGTAAAAAAGAAAAATCAGTCATAACAGTTTATCATGTTAGGTATGAAAAAATGGAGATATAAGAATACAAAGGATTGAACTGCAAAAAAATATACCAAAGTAAACCCTATCACAACTGTGGTGATGGTCGAGCCTTCTTCTTCGTTACATGTTCACCGCGAGAGGGAATTCTCTTCATTTTAGGTCGACCGGGGGGTCGTTTTAGGATAGGTGGGAGAATCTTCTCTTGGTCAACCATGTTCTGCAGCTCAAACTTCAGTGTTTGGGGAATTGGATGAATATCCGATTTGTAACAGTTTCGGTATGTGTTTGTAAAAAATGTTGAATCAATGTATTCAGTTATATCGCAGCGACTACGACTTAAAACAGCTATGGCGTGGGCACACGGGAACCAGAGATTTGCCATTGAAAACAAGAGCAGACCCTGCCTTGCAAATTTACCACAACTGAAATATTGGACTTCACGTGAAACTCAGAAGTCGAGCTCTTGCTTATAGACCAAGACTTGCCATCTTGAAGGAAGGAGTTCCATATCTGCTGCCACTTAGGGACAAGATCATCATTCCATTTTTCGGCCTGACCGTGTCTTTCCACAAACCACCGACCAAGCTCACTACGAATATACTCTAACATGTTTGTAATGGGAAGGGACCTACCCTTGAGAATCCAATTATTGAAGGATTGAGCTGCATTAGTGTAAACACCCGTTTCAAATTAGAAAATTAGGAGTTTATTAAAAAAAAAAAAAAACTGTTGCTGACCTTTCAAATTTTTAAAGAATCAGTAACAGCTGCCTAAATTATTTTGGTGTGGCAGTTTCTTTTGGGCATAAATGGCCACTACTTGAGATTTTATACGTGCTCCAAGTCTGAATTCTTTTCTGAAAATCTATATTTGTATTAGAGATTCCCTAGATAACTTCATATTCACGAAATACCAATTTCAACTACACCGTTGGTTATTTTCTGCAGCATTTGACGCAAGGTATATTTCCATCTCTTTGACTTTCCGTAATTGTTTTTGGTCACTGTTTCTAGTTCTATTCGAGCTGCCATGGATTTCCCAAATTTTATCAACTGACTTTATTTTTATTTTTTTCAAAATAATGTACTCTATATTTTCTGTAATGGATACGACATCAGTGGGGCAGGGAACTTTCATGGTTTGACATATTAGTTGATGGACTTTAATATTAATATTAGGGTATTAGTCATGTTATTAGATTTTTGGTTTCGTGTAGCAATAGTCAGAGGTATAGGGATGTTGTTGGATAAGCTTTGACATATAAATTCTTATTGATTTCATATTCTTTTGACTGAAATATTTTAGTAGGAATTACAGGGAATCTAGTATGCAACTTTAGAATTTTTTTTTTTTTTTGGTTCTTTAATTTAAGAGAATTTTTTCTTCGGTAAAGTAGATTGGAAATTTTATGTTTATCGTCTTAAGATAAGAATTAATTCCTATTGTTTTACAAAGAGATTTTTCATCATCTACAAAAGTGACCGTAATGGAAAATCTTGGGGAAATAATTATTTTGGGGTAGAGCAGGTTTATGTGTTCGGAAGGTTTAATTATATAGTTTTATTTGAGGATATATTTATATTATCATTTAAATAGATTTAATTATCTATTTTAGGCGATGGTAATTTCGAGGGCTAGTTCGTACGAGGCTTCTACGTATCACTTCTTGCATTCGAATTCGAGGTGGGGTTTTATTGCTTTATTCTCTACAGTGGTTAGTAGAGCTCTTTTGCATGTGTTATTCGGTGTTTGATGTTTTAAGTAAATGCTTAAGTTGTCTACTATGTGAATTGTTTTCCAATGTTATGCAAATGATGAAGTTCATTATTATGGCAAAGTCTAATAGCCAGGGGCCCTATTTGTGGTCCGGGACCGACGGGTCTTCGGGTGAATTCCGCCGTGCTCGGCAAAGTCTAATAGCCAGGGGCCCTATTTGTGGTCCGGGACCGACGGGTCTTCGGGTTTAACCCGCCGTGCTCCAATGTTCTATTGCAATGTTCAATGGCAAAGTATTATGACAATGTTCTATGACAAAGTATTATGACAATGTATATGTGTAAATGTGAAAGTGATTTACAAGTGGTTACTTAATTATTTATTTCTAACATTATCTCTGAATAACGTGACTCCACTGAGTATGCTTGCATGCTCACCCCCAATATATTTCCCCCTTTCAGGTTGAGGAGTTGGAGAGCGAGGAGTGGTGATGGGAGACGGATTTTAAATATCATCTAAGCTTAAATTAAACTACTCAAGTTTAAAGTTGACTAAATTTCTAGTATTTTTACGTACTTAGACTTACTCGTGATTTTTCTTCAGTTTTCAGAATTATGGGTGTTATCAGTTTTTAGTTAAAGTATTTTATTCAAATTTGAAAGCCGTTGCTGGTTACCGTTAGAGTGTTTTTAAATTATAGTTATTTTCTTTACCGTTATGCATCTAAGTTTCAAAATTAGTTGCGCCCAAGTTAGTTAATATAACTACTTTTTAGGATGTCCGTTTCATGAAAACTAGGGCGTGACAATGTGGTATCAGAGCGGGTCTACGTTCTTGTAGACTTGCTAAAATCTAACTTTTTGAAATGAGTTATTATTTAAAGTGCATCGATTGATGAGTAAATTATAGGAATAAGTCGTCCATCATCACCTCACCTCTCCAACTCCGAAAGGTACATGCTCTTATTTTGTTTAAATTGTTATGATGTTGCTTTACATATCACATTTCAAAGGATTCAACCAAGTTATGTGGTCATGTTGTAATGTGCATGTTTCAAGCAAGATAAATATGTTATGACCATGATTGGGTAATTGCCCTTGAATAACTAGAATAGATTATGTTTCATATGAAAGAAGTATACATTGTTGAGGATACTCAATCTGATATGCGAACTACGTTGATAGATGGTATATAGTTCCTTTAAGGGACCTAGGAAGAGGGTTACCTCCCCTTATGATGAGCAAACTAAGAAATTCCTTCATTATAAGTATAATGGACGTGACGACTTGGAGACTCATTTAGCACGTATGCGATGCATGTGGATGAAAGTAAAAGATCGAAAGCGCGGACCCTCTGTATCGTATGCCATTTACATTTTATCTCGTTCGCTTCCAAGCGAGTGGAGGGAACCAGCCGAACGGTTATACAAGGAAATGGAAGACGAGGAAGCAGAATTCGGATGGAGTTATATCCATTTTGAGTATAATTTACTGACGATGTGGCTAACAAACGACACGCGTACACCAAACGAAAAGAGAGCACAAGCCCACGAAGACAAACTCCAAATGGAATATGAGGAGGAAATGAGGCAAGAAGAGGAACCGATGGAGGAGGAGCCCAAAGAGAACCCAGAAGTTGACCATATTGAATAATTCAGCATAATACATTTTATTTATTTGATATTTTCTTTTTGTACCACTTGAGTTAATGGTTTCACTTTATAAGGAATAAGTATTTTCTATTGTGTTATGCACTTCTGTGCTTATAAAACTTTCGTTGTTCTTTGGATTTTATAATGGTGAATTGGTGATTAATAAAACAAAGTTCTGAATTTTTCGTAGACTATGGACAACCAAGGAGATAATGTGAACCAGGTCAACAACGGGGAGCAAGGGAACAATCAAGCTAACAATGAGGAACTAAATTTCCAAAACAATGCCAAGGTTGTGGAGCAATTTCGTCGATACAAGCCACCAACTTTCAATGGACGGGCCGGGCCTTCTGCGGTCGAGGAATGGATTCGAGCACTTGAACGTGTCTTCCGACTTATCAGGTGCACAGATCAGCAACGAGTGTCATGTGCAGAGTTTCAGTTTGTGGAGGATGCCGACCATTGGTGGGAAAGCTATTGGAGATCAAGGACGGAAGCAGAACGTGAAGCACTTACGTGGGATGGGTTCAAGGAAATAGTCATGGAGAGGTATTTCCCCGATTCTTTCCGTGACCAGATGGAGTCCAAATTCTCCAATTTGCAGCAGCGAAATCTGACTATCGAGGAGTACGAGAGACAATTCAGCAAGTTGTCCCGTTTTGCCCCAGACATGGTGGACACAGAACGTAAGAAGACTAAGAAGTTCAAGAAGGGGTTGCATCCGGAGATACGAAACATCCTTGCAAGTCACGGAGACATGCCCTTCAGTGAGTTGGTCAAGAGAGCGGGAGAGATTTAAATGAGTCGGCAAGATGAAATTGTCACTCGAAAGCCAGCTGAAAATTCGGGAAAGAGGAAGTGGGATTAGCAACCTCGGAACAACAATCAGGGCAAGCAAACAAGATTCCAAGGCAATTCATCATTCACACGTCCCTAGAACAACAACTTTGCACCGGGCAGATTTCGAGGCGCCACGGGTGCTAACGCTCAACCTGTCAAGCCAACCTGCGCTAATTGTGGAAAGAACCATTTGGGAGAGTGTCTTGCGGGGAAAGGTGTATGTTTCAGATGCCATCAACCGGGTCACACAGCTCCGTACTGTCCCAACTTTGGGAATCAAAATTCTGCACTAAAGAGAAATGCTAGGGTGTTCTCCATGACTGGATGAGAGAATGAAGAGCATCAAAATTCTGACACCCTTACAGGTATGTTAACGTTAAATAAAGTTCCAGTTGTAGCTTTATTTGATACGGGTGCAACACATTCTTTTGTGTCCACGAAGTGTTGTGCCAAAGTTGGTTGCAAAGAAACCAATACGGTAAAAGCACTTGATGTTAGTATTCCCTCGGGTGAAACAATAGTTGCTGATAAGGTAGCTAAGGATGTGAACTTAGACATATGTGGTAGAAGTCTAGAGGCTGACTTATATGTTATAGAGATGGATCACTTTGACGTGATCTTTGGGATGGATTGGTTGTCTAAATACCAAGCTAGTATTGACTGTCGTAAGAGGGAAGTTGTGCTGAAATTATCGAGTGGAGAGGAATTAGTATACTTCGGGTCTCGACCCGGAACTCACAACCTCATCATAATCGCTATGAAGGCCATGAAGATGCTTCGGAGGGGCGATTGTCAAGGGTATTTGGTCAACGTAATGGGTACCCCAGCTCATGAACCGAATATTGAAGACGTACCTGTAGTTCGTGATTATCAAGATGTTTTTCCTGAAGATTTGCCGGGTACTCCACCTGTTAGGCAAGTGGAGTTTACCATAGATTTGGTACCCGGATCAGCACCTGTATCCAAGGCACCATACCAGATGGCACCGAAGGAGTTGGAAGAACTTAAGGTGCAACTACAAGAACTATTGGACAAGAAGTTTATCCGGCCAAGCGTTTCACCATGGGGAGCACCTGTTTTGTTTGTGAAGAAGAAAGACGGAACTATGAGGATGTGCATCGACTATAGGGAGTTGAACCGACTCACTATCAAGAATAAATACCCTTTGCCAAGGATAGAGGATTTGTTCGACCAGTTGAAAGGTGCCAGTTGTTGACAGCGATTTATAATGGATCTCGCTGCCGGGTTCCTAGCGGGTAGGATTCGATATTAATGATAACAAGAAGTAATTAATGTGTGAGTAAATGAGCTCTCAAGAATGTATTTGCAATAAATGTGATGTGTGTTACATTTGGGCATTAAAAGCCCTATTTATAGAGTACAAGATGGGCTTTCCCATGCTGGGTTGGTGGACCTGTGGGTCCCCCCTACTCCTAGCTGGAAGGTAATAAGTGGCTACAGCCTCCCCTACGAGCCAATGAGGAGACGCCACGTGGCACTGTCACCCCTGAGGTGATTGGACTTGGCCCCAACTGCCCTCTTTGACCCTGTCACATCCTCTGGACTGATGGCACCCGACGTCCTCTCACAGCTGGCGCGGCCTGAGGTCGGGCAGACGGGTACTCGGGTACCGGGAAACGAGTCCGGACGAGAGTACCCTGGTTGTTTATCTGCGGGTAGGCGGGTAGAGCGCCTGCTCCGGAGCTCGCCGCTGGCCGCCCGATACCCGGGCCTGTGAGTAACTAAGTATCCTGCCCGGCAGCTCCCAGAGGCTCGCGTCGGGTAGCCTCTACGTCCCCGCCCGTCTGTCCGACCGGTCGGCGGACCATTCTTGCCCGAGCTCGCTACAGTAGTAGGTCCATGTCTGATACCCGACGGATCGGGTAGTAAATATCGGGTGTAACAATTGCCCCACCAGCCCGACATCGGGGGGCCGCAGTCGTCGGGTGGCTGGCTGGTCGAACTGCAGACTATTTTGAATTTGAATTTGAATTTTGGGGATGACGTTTTGGTTTCCGAGACGACGCCTCGTATGCCGCGCCTGCTGACGTCACGGGATGGCGTGACTGATGCGCAGAAGTCCAGGGGTCACGTCCGCCGAACCTGCTCCCCAACTGTTGTGCGCGTGGCCCCCACGCGCGCCCCTGAATTTCGTTTTATTCCATTTTTGACCCCATTTTTTGCAGTTTAGTCCCTCCTCCTTCTTCTATAAATAGGGGCTTTCAGCCCATTTTCTCATTTTCACTCCCTTGCAAACTCGTGCCCCCCCTTAAGAAGATTCAAATTTTCCGGCGAATTTTTCAGATTCCGGCGACTTTTTCGACTTCCGAGGTAATTTTCTTGTTTTCTTCTTCAAAACTCTCTTCTCTCTACCCCCCATTCGCCATGAGTGATTCCGTCGAAAGCTTTGGGGCAGCCGATGCCTACCACTTCCATCGCCGCGCCGCCGCCGACGCCGACGCCGAGAGGCCTCTCCATCCGGCCGGGGAAGGGACTTCCCGTGCCGCCGCCGCCAGGGAGGGCGAGGGCAATTCCACGGATGTGGATGCCTTCGCTGAAGATTTGGAGGGGATGAGCCCCCAACGAGAGGGGGAAGCCCTAAGTGTTTCCCCGGTCTCAACCTACCCGCCCCGAGCCGAAGACTTTTTGTTCGAGCAGGAAGCCGTGCCCGACCAAATAGACTATGCGGATAGCCGGCTAATCGGGTTCGACCACTCGAAATATATGAGCCGATTCGTGCGGAAGCGCACTGCCCGCGCGTACCTTGAGGCCCGGGACACCGAATTTGGGGCTTCTCGTCGCCCCAGTTGCCTGCCCCCGGATGCCGATCTGAAGGAGCTCTATTGGACCTTACAGGCGCCCTCCGACGTTTTCTTCTACGCCCCCCGGGAGAACGAGCGGGCTGACCAGCCGCCGGAGGGCCTTATTGCCATCAACTCGGATACCCTCCATGCCGGGCTTCGCTTCCCGCTCCACCCAGCCATCTCTAAGCTGCTCGTTGCGTGGAATTTATCGATCACCCAGATCACCCCAAACGGGTGGAGCTACATACTGGGAGCAATGGTTGCTCTTGGTCGCCGTGGGCTGCATCGTATGCCGACCCCGGCTGAGATCAACCACTTGTATTATACTGTGGCCTCGGTCGGCCGGATGAACCACGGGTATTATTCCGTGAAGCCTCGAGGTGGTGACGCCATCGTCTTCGGCATCTCGTCGAAGGTGACGCACTGGCAAGAGAAGTGGTGGTGGGTCGGCGGCGCGTGGGAGAGTGTTGGCATCGACGGGCAAACCATCCCGGTTCCTCGGGAGTATCGGGATCGCAACCGCCGAGGTAACTATTAAATTTCTCATCCATCCCTTAGTACTGATCTAATTCTTCTTTCACTGTGCAGGCTGCGCGGCTCCAAACCAGGCCGACCTGACCGACGATTTCAGGCAGGCCCTTGAGTTGGTGAAGTCGGAGAGCGCGGAGAATCGTGACGTCGACCTTCTTAACGACAACGAGTATAGAAGGTTGTCCGGGCTCCAAACCTTCCCGCGCCATTTGGATTTTGGTGGTAAGACTCTCCCCGACTTTTACTTTTACTTCTCCCCGAAATTTAACCCGTTATTGCTCTTGCAGCGCAGCGCTTCCCGGCCGAATCTTCCACGCCGTCCGATTCCCCGGCAGCCTCCCTGAGGGCAGCACCCGAGGTCGGTCAGGCATCCATCCCGGTGGTTAACGTAGAATCCTCCGAGGAGACCGTCGATATGGCTCCTAAGAGGAATGCCCTGGCGAAGCTAGCGAAGCGGGGAGCCGTTCGCACCCCCGGGGTGACGATCCGTAGTCCACCTGCGACCCCGGCGCCCCCGACATCCTCCTCCCCGATGGACGGCCAGCGTCCATCAAAGCAGGCAAGGGTTGAGGGTCAGACGTCTATCGACCCGGCCATGGTGACGGTCAACTTGGACCCGGCGACGGGCGGGCTTGTGGCCGGCACCGTCGAGGCGACCATAGGGAGCCCGGCCGAACCCGGTCGTGATCGCAGCGACTTCTCCTTCTTGGGCTGGGGCAATCACCTCACGTAAGTATTTTTGTTTCTTTTTCCAAGTTTCCTGGTCGACTTCGCATGTAGCTCGTTTAACACTTTTCTTGCCGTCGTTTTGCAGGCCTGAGCCTCTGCCTCTGCCCCCGCCCGAGGTCCTTCAATTCCTGCGCTCGCAGGATCCTCCGTACTCGGAGGCCGTGCCGGAGTCTTGGCCGGAGGACCTACGCCGCACCGTGCTGAATCTTCCTCGGTCCTGGACCCTGAACTGCCAGAAGGCCACGAGGACCGTCTCGCTCGCCGACCGGATGAGGGTGGCTGCCATTCGCTCCTCCCGCAACGCCATTGCCATGGAGGGCATCATGCTCGAGTTCGATCGGGAGATGCGGACTGCTTCCTCCTACAGGGCAGCCTTCCAGACGAAGAAGGACAAAGCCATCCGTCTGGAAGAGGAGAACCAGAAGCTCCGGGAGGAGCTGGAGGCTGCCCGCAAGAGCCGGGCGGGGCTGGAGGAGGAGAAGAGGAGGTTGCTCGCCGAAGCCGAGGCGAGAATGGCTGAAGAAGTCCGCCAAGCCCAGGAGGCTCTTGCGGCCGAGGCCGAAACTCGCCTGGAAGCTGAGCGTGCCCGACTGGCCGCGGAGAGTGAGTCTGCCGGGTCCATGGTGTACATCAACGCCTACGCCGATTCGATCCGCTCCCTTCTCCGTCGGAATCCTGAGGCCGACTACTCCGGGCCCTTGGCGGATTTGAAGAGTTATGTCGAGTCCAATCCTCCCTCCCCGGACTACGACATTACCCTGAAGGATCTGGTCGATCACGGGCTGGACCTTTCGTTCCTTGGGGACCCGACGACCTTCATCTACCCTCTGGCCGACGATGAGGCGGCCGAGGATCCGGGCGTGGTGGACGCGGCGGGCCCGTGAACTTATTTTTTTTCTTTTTATTTTGTTAAGTTTGTTGGCCGCAGACCTTTGTACTTTTCCTTTTGCTAATTCTTGTTAATGAAATCCCCCTTGCTCTTTATTTTGCTTTCATTCTCGTTTCTTTGCACTTAGCCCAACGATTGGGTTAATAACGTAATTGGATAATAAAAGATGAAGTGTTCTAGTCGAATGTCAATCGGGTCGAACTAACGACTATAAAATTAATCGACAGATTAATTAGTGAAGTGCTATAGCCGATTGTCGGGCAGCGACTTCACGAAGATGGGATTGATTTAACAACCGCTTAAAAGAATTAACCAACAGATTAATTAATGAAGTGTTATAGCCGAATGTCGGGCAGCGACTTCACGAAGATGAGATTGATTTAACAACCGCTTAAAGAATTAACCAACAGATTAATTAATGAAGTGCTATAGCCGAATGTCGGGCAGTGACTTCACGAAGATGGGATTGATTTAACAACCGCTTAAAGAATTAACCAACAGATTAATTAATGAAGTGCTATAGCCGAATGTCGGGCAGCGACTTCACGAAGATGGGATTGATTTAACAACCACTTATTAATTTTTACAAATTTGCGCTTCGAGTAGCGATTACAATGAGCCCCTACTGGTAGTATTTTTTTAGTAGGGAGGCGTTCCAAGGGTATTGGGTCGGGTTGCCCTCAAGGCTTTCTAGCTCGTAGGCACCGTTGGCTAGGCGCTTAGATATCCTTAGGGGTCCCTCCCAATTTGGGCCAAATGCCCCTTTGGGTTGTCCGGCCGTCCGTCGAAGCACTAGGTCCCCGGCTTCGAATTCCCTGACCTTGATTTTCGTATTGAAGTATTTTTCAGCTCGTCGTTTGTAAGCAATGTTTCTTTGCTCGGCGGATAACCTTCTCTCCTCCAGCAGGTCCAACTCGTTTAGCATGGCTTGGTCGTTCTCGGTCCCCACGGGTTGTGAGGTGCGGAGGCTTGGGATAATGACCTCGGCCGGGATGACTGCCTCTGTTCCGAAAGCTAGAGCGAAAGAAGTCTCTCCGGTTGCTGTTCGACAGGTTGTTCTGTACGACCATAACACTTCGGGCAGTTTGCTTGCCCATGTTCCCTTACTTTCCTCCAACCTTGCCTTCAACGTGTGTTTGATTATCTTGTTTACTGCCTCGACCTGCCCGTTCGACTGGGGGTGGTAGGGTGACGAGAACAGCCTCTTGATCTTGTGCTTCTGGCAGAATCTTTCCATCTCTAGCCCGTCGAATTGTTTCCTGTTGTCCAAAATGATTATCTGAGGGAGGCCGAATCGACAGATTATGTTGCGCCAGATGAACCTGATAACATGTTCCTGATCGATCGTTTTCAGTGATTCCGCCTCCGCCCATTTGGTGAAGTAATTCACGACGACAATTGCGTACTTGACGCTGCCCGGGGCCGTAGGTAAAGGGCCAATGAGATCGATCCCCCACTTTGCGAACGGCCACGGGCTCAGGATCGAGGTGAGCTCGGTTGGAGCCTGGTGGATTGCCGGTGAATAGACTTGACACTTGTGGCATGCCCGTGCATAGTTGATTGCGTCCTTCTTTAGGGTGGGCCAGAAATATCCCTGTCGGATAACCTTCTGGGCGAGCACCTGGCCGCCGGCGTGGTTCCCGCAGCGCCCTTCGTGGACTTCTACCAAGATCTTCCTTCCCTGCCCCGGCGTTACGCATTTTAGGAGGGGCAGGGCGAAGCCTCGCTTGTACAACTGGTCCCCGATGATCGTGTACCGGGCCGCCCGGAGCTGCAACTGTCTTGCCGCTACCCGGTCGACTGAGAGTTGGCCATCACGGAGGTACTTTAGGATGGGGGTCATCCAGCTGTCCTCCTCCTGCCCCAGGTTATTCACCCACTGGTTCGAGCTCGTGGGGGCGGTCAGATAAGTAACTGTGATCTGGGACATGTCGGCTGCCCCTTCGGATGTTGCGAGGTGGGCAAGTGCGTCTGCTTGAGTATTGTCGAGTCGGGGTACCACCTCTATGCAAACTTGATCGAATTTTTCGAGCAGGTTCTTGGCTAATCCCTGGTAGGCCAATATCCTATCGCTGCGCGCCTCGTATTCTCCTGAGATTTGACATGTAACGAGCTGTGAGTCGTTGTAGACCTGGAGTCTCTTCACTCCCATGGCCATGGCCATTTCCAGGCCGTTAATTAATGCTTCGTACTCGGCCTCATTGTTGGTCGCGTGGAAACCGAATTTATGGCTGTCGTGAATGACTGGCCGGACGGGCTGAGAAGGACAATTCCCGCGCCTGCCCGCGTAGTTGTGGAGGATCCGTCAACGTACATTTTCCATGGTGGCTGCTCGATCTTGGACATCGCCTCTGGGTAAGTGAGCTCGACTATGAAGTCGGTCATGGCTTGGCCTTTGATGGATGTTCGGGGAGCGTATGTGATTCCGAATTGCCCGATCTCAACAGCCCACTTGAGGCACCTGCCCGCCGTGTCTGGCCGATGTAGTACTTGGCGAAGTGGCATTGTTGTCAGTACCTCTACTTGGTGATCGAAAAAGTACGGGCGTAACTTGCGTACGCTCATTACCAGAGCGTATGCTAATTTTTCCAGGGGTGGGTACCGTAGCTCGGCGTCGTGAAGTGTCTGGCTGACATAGTAGATTGGCAGATGTGTCTGTCCCTCAGCCCGCACTAGCACGGCGCTGAGAGCTGAGTCTGAAGCCGCCAAGTATAGGAAAAGCTTCTCGCCGGGGACGGTTTGGCCAGCACCTGGGCGTTTGACAGGTATGCTTTCAAGTTATCGAAAGCGAGCTGACTCTGAGGAGTCCAGTTCAGTTTCCCCTTTCGCATGTTGTCGAATAAAGGCTTGCATCGGTCCCCCATGCGGGAGATGAAACGGCTGAGAGCGGCCAGGCTTCCCGTCATCCTTTGTACCTCCTTCACCGTGCGGGGAGGGCTCATGTCGAGGATCGCCTGTACCTTGGTCGGGTTTGCCTCGATTCCTCGTCGGCTAACCATGTGCCCCAAGAACTTGCCCGACTCGACGCCGAAACTGCACTTTTTCGGGTTGAGCCTCATTCGATATTTTCTCAAGATTTCGATCGTTTCTGCTAGGTGTGCGAGGTGGTCTTCTTTCTTCTCGCTCTTGACGACGATGTCGTCGATATATACTTCCATGGTCGCCCCGATTTGGTCGTGAAACATGTGGTTGACCAGCCTTTGGTAGGTTGCCCCAGCGTTCATGAGCCCGAATGGCATCCGCTTCCAGAAATACATGTTTTTCTCGGTGAGGAAAGTGGTGTGTTTCTGGTCGCCTGCGGTCATCGGGATCTGGTGGTAGCCGGCAAATGCATCCATGAAAGTGAGCATCTCGTGCCCGGCCGTGCTGTCCACCAGGTGGTCGATGTGTGGCATCGGGAAGTGATCTTTTGGGCAAGCTTTGTTTAGGTCCGTGAAATCGATGCACAGTCGCCATGTATTGTTGCTCTTCTTGACGAGTACAGCGTTGGATACCCACTGGGGCTTGTCGTCGGGGTCGACCATTCCGATGAGTTTGTTGTCGATCAGCTTTTTGACTTCGGTGGCAATGACCGCGTATTTGTCTAGGCCGAATTTCCTTCTTTTCTGTGAGATTGGCTTGCGGGATGGATCGATGTGCAGTTGGTGTGAACATACGGCTGGATCGATCCCGACCATGTCCTCATGGGACCAGGCGAACACGTCTAAATTCTGTTCTAAAAATGCGGTCATTGCTGCCCGCATCTCGTCGGACATCGATGAACCTAGCTGAACACTTACTTCCGGCCGATTCTTCATTGTGACCGAAATTAATTCCTCGATCGGGCTGGCTCCCCGCTCGCCGTAGCGTGGATCGTCGATCTGCCCTGTTAGGGTTTTGTCAATCTCCATGGGTTCGTACCCGAGCCTTGGCTCCAGGTCGACTTGAATGTTCCCAAAAGTTTGTGAATCTTCTTCCATTGGGTGGGCAGTGGGTGGGATTTCTTCGTCTATTTCCATGTCTCCCTCCCCGATTGTGCAGACATGATCTAGATTTGCAAAATTTGAAATAACATCGATATACGCCAAACATCCGCGTGCCATTTTCTGATTTCCCTTAAGAGTCCCAACCTTCCCGGAGGGGGTTGGGAACTTGATACAATAATAGAATGCTGAGGCGGCGGCTTCGAACTCGTGCTCGAATGGCCTGCCGAGAAACCCGTTATAGGTTGACGGCTGGTCGACAATAATAAAGTCGAGCTGTTTCGAAGCCTTAACCTCAGTGTCTATACTAGAAACTAATTCTACGGCTAGCCTAACTATCCCGTAGGGTTTTACTGTGGCGTCGCCGAAGCCCTTGATGACCTGGTCGCATGGTTCAACATACTTTTCAAAGGAGCTGTCCAGCTGGTCGAATGCGGTCTTGAAGAGAATGTTGCAGTAGGCCCCGTTGTCGACGAGCATGCGGTGGACGGTGACGCCCATGATGTTGACGGATACGACCAGGGCATCGTGGTTCGGGTAGATGAGGAGGTCTGTCTCTCTTGCCGTCATGTTGACCGGCATGGTGATCTGGTGGACGTTGTCCATTGCCCGCAGCTCGCTCTTCTGCCTGCGGTTGGACAGCGAGGTGGTGGGTGCAAAGCCACCCACCGGGGAGAGCATGTTGACTGCCCGATGGGCTTGATGTTCTGGCATCGGTGGGCATATGAGGGCTGCCTCCCGGTTTGGCTCTGCGGGGCGGGCAGCGGCTTGAGCTTTCGGTCTGGCCGCCGGTCTCTTCACGAATTCCTCCAGCTTCCCTTCCTCGAAGAGACGCCAGAGTTGTTTCAGGAGGTCGCGGCACTCACTAGTGTTGTGCCCGACGGTTTGATGGTAGTGGCAGTACTTGTTGGGGTTGAGCTGCACCCCTGGCTTGTGGACCCACGGCCGTGCCTTGGGCATCATATTTTTGTCCCGGATTTGCACATAGACGTACTCCGGGGTGGCCGATAATTTTTCGGCCAGCTTCACCTCGACGGAATCGAAAGGCTTGAAAGGCTGGGGAGCCCGGTAGGAAAAGTTCCTCCGGCTTGATGTGGTGCCTGCCTGGGCACGAGGTTTCTCCTTCTCGGTAGGGGTGCTCTCGCCCAGCCGCTGCGCCAGGATGTCAGCGTTGTAGATGATTTTTCCGGCTCGCTGCCGGAACTCCGTGTAGGACTTGGGGTAGTCCTTGTTCATCGACTTCCACAGTTTCGTTTTTAGGCGGAGTCCGCCTATGATCCCGACGAGCTTGACCTCGTCCCCGACGGGCTCGCCCTCCATAATGATGCGATCTACCCGGTCGATGTACGCCCGGTCTGTCTCGTCCTTTCCCTGGGCCAGGTTTGCCATGCGGTTGGCGCCGGCCATTCGTGGCGCCATCGAGGAGAAGTGCTCCAAGAACAGTTCCCTTAGCTGGTGGAATGAAACCACCTTCCCCGCGGGAAGCGAGGAGTACCATCGGTGAGCCCTGTCCCCCAAGGTTAATGGGAACATCCTGCACTGGGTGGCATCCGTTGCCCCCATGGAGATCATGTAGGTGGAGTATTTGCTCAGATGGGTGACGGGGTCAGTCTCCCCGTCATATTGGCCCACGGCGGCCACGTTGATTTTTGGTTGGGCGGGGGCCCGTACCAGTATGTCGGCGAGAGGGGAGTTCGGCATGTAGGCGACGTGGTGTTGCCCATCCCGTCTGTCGAGTTTGGCCTCGAGGTCCGTGACCTTCTTTAAGATAGCGGCCATAGCGCTGTCGGCCGCGGGTGGAGAGCGGGGACGAGGGTTGTCCCCCAAGCGGTCACGGACCGACGGCCTCGGGGCCGTGTCGTTGTGACGCCTGGGGGATCGTGCCCGCTCTCGCTCCCGGGGTCTGGAGCTGGCGTTGGACTCGCAGGGTCGGGCAGCTCCCCGAGCCTGGGAACCCAGCCGAGAGAAAACTGAGACCGCAGGTCGGCGTGAAACCCGTTGCGAGTCGGCCTCCTCGTCGAGGCGCCTCTTTAGGTTCTGAGGCCGTGGGTTACTGGCGCCCCTCCTGGCCGTTTCCTGCTCCTGCTGTGGCTGGCCGGTGGCCCTGGATCGGGCTGGCTCCTTTCCGGGTCTATGAGTGCGGATAGGAGCGACGTTGATCTCGGCCTGACGGCGTTCGATCATGGCCTTGGCGGCCTGGAGGTCCTCCGGAGTTCTTATGGCCGACAAGAACTCGAAGGGACCCTGGAGGGTTTCCGCCGTGGCTGGAGCCGGGGTGGCGGTTTCGCCGATGTCCTCGGCTTGGTGCTGGGTTCGTGTGGCCTTTGAAGTGGTCATTTTTTCTTTGAATGAAAGTGGATGAGGTTTTGTTCGAGGTGACTAGATAAACGAAACCGAGTGTACTTCGATATTAGCACCCTTCTTCTAGCGCCAAAATGTTGACAGCGATTTATAATGGATCTCGCTGTCGGGTTCCTAGCGGGTAGGATTCGATATTAATGATAACAAGAAGTAATTAATGTGTGAGTAAATGAGCTCTCAAGAATGTATTTGCAATAAATGTGATGTGTGTTACATTTGGGCATTAAAAGCCCTATTTATAGAGTACAAGATGGGCTTTCCCATGCTGGGTTGGTGGACCTGTGGGTCCCCCCCTACTCCTAGCTGGAAGGTAATAAGTGGCTACAGCCTCCCCTACGAGCCAATGAGGAGACGCCACGTGGCACTGTCACCCCTGAGGTGATTGGACTTGGCCCCAACTGCCCTCTTTGACCCTGTCACATCCTCTGGACTGATGGCACCCGACGTCCTCTCACAGCTGGCGCGGCCTGAGGTCGGGCAGACGGGTACTCGGGTACCGGGAAACGAGTCCGGACGAGAGTACCCTGGTTGTTTATCTGCGGGTAGGCGGGTAGAGCGCCTGCTCCGGAGCTCGCCGCTGGCCACCCGATACTCGGGCCTGTGAGTAACTAAGTATCCTGCCCGGCAGCTCCCAGAGGCTCGCGTCGGGTAGCCTCTACGTCCCCGCCCGTCTGTCCGACCGGTCGGCGGACCATTCTTGCCCGAGCTCGCTACAGTAGTAGGTCCATGTCTGATACCCGACGGATCGGGTAGTAAATATCGGGTGTAACACCAGTGTCTTCTCCAAGATTGATTTGAGGTCCGGATATCACCAGCTAAAGATCAAGGATAGCGACATTCTGAAGACAGCATTTAGAACTCGATATGGACATTACGAGTTCGTAGTTATGCCATTTGGACTGAGCAATGCTCTTGCCGTATTCATGGACTTGATGAATCGGGTGTTCCATCCGTACTTGGATCAGTTCATCATCGTCTTCATCGATGATATATTGATCTACTCGAAGAATCAAGAACAACATAAGGAACACCTAAGTTTGGCATTGGACGTGCTTCGCAAGGAGAAATTGTACGCAAAGTTCAAGAAATGCGAATTTTGGTTGGACCGAGTTTTGTTTCTTGGGCATGTAATCACCGCCCACGGGATAGAAGTCGATCCGGCAAAGGTGGAAGCGGTTAGCGAGTGGAAGGCACCCACGAATGTGAACGAGGTTCGTAGTTTTTTGGGCTTGGCGGGGTACTACCGGAGATTCATCGAAGGGTTCTCAAAAATTTCATCACCTATGACTCGTTTAACGAGAAAGGGAGAAAAGTTTGAATGGACCAAGGAATGTGAGGAGAGTTTCCGGGAGTTGAAGAGAAGATTAGTCACTGCACTAGTACTAACGATTCCGGATGGTTCTAATGAATTCGTTATCTACACCGATGCATCGAAGCAAGGTTTGGGTTGTGTTTTGATGCAACACGGTAAAGTAGTTGCATATGCATCGAGACAATTAAAGGTCCATGAGTTGAATTACCCCACTCATGACTTGGAACTTGCTGCTGTGGTTCATGCTTTGAAGATTTGGAGGCATTATCTATATGGTGCAAGGTGTGAGATTTACACCGATCATAAGAGTTTGAAGTATTTCTTCACACAAAAGGAGTTGAATATGAGGCAACGAAGGTGGCTTGAACTGGTAAAAGACTACGATTGCACGATTCAATATCATCCCGGTAAGGCAAGCGTAGTGGCGGATGCACTAAGCCGCAAAGTTCGAGGGGGGCTATCATGTCTATTGACGCAACAAGAAGAGTTAGTGAAGGATTTCGCCAAGCTGAATATAGAGATTTTAAAGTCGCTAAAGAGTGTTGAGGCACTTGTAGCAACGATGATAATTCGGCCTTTGTTACGAGACCGAATCAAAGAAGCACAAGACAAAGATGGATTCTTAAACAAGATGAGGAAGCGTGTACAAGATGGGAGTGCAAAAGGATTCATGTTGACGCCTGACGGTACACTTGTTTTCGAGGGTCGACTATGCGTACCAAAAGACGAGGAGTTGAGAAAAAAGATTTTGGAAGAAGCTCATTGTACGCCGTACACAGCTCATCCGGGAGGAACGAAAATGTATCGAGACTTGAAGACACTATTTTGGTGGAGGAATATGAAGGGAAGCATCGGAGCTTTTGTGGAACGATGTTTGACGTGCCAACAAGTGAAAGACGAGCATCAACGACCTTCGGGACTACTAAAGCCACTTGACATTCCGGAGTGGAAGTGGGAACACATCACGATGGACTTCGTAGTGGGTCTACCACCATCAACCAAGGGAAATAAAGCAGTTTGGGTCATTGTTGATAGATTGACAAAATCGGCACACTTCCTACCCATCAAGATGACGTTTGGTATGGATAAGTTTGCTCAGTTGTACGTTCGAGAGATTGTAAGACTACATGGAGTTCCTGTCTCGATTGTATCTGACCGAGACACTAGATTCACTTCCAAATTTTGGAGAAGTTTACAAGAAGCTATGGGGACCAAGTTGAAATTCAGTACAGCTTTTCATCCTCAAACCGATGGACAGTCCGAAAGAACTATTCAAATTTTGGAGGATATGTTAAGAGCATGCGTGTTGGATCTTGGTGGCAATTGGGAATCCTACCTACCGCTGGTGGAGTTCGCTTACAACAACAGTTATCAAGCTACGATTGGAATGGCTCCTTTACGAAGCGATGTACGGAAGGAAATGTAGATCTCCAACATATTGGGATGAAGTCGGAGAGAAGAAAATTTTGGGACCCGAAATTGTCGAGCAGACGGTTGGGGTAGTGCAAAAGATTCGAGAAAGAATTAAGGTGGCCCAAGATAGACAAAAGTCGTACGCCGATAAACGAAGGAAAGACTTGCAGTTCACTCAAGGCGAGAAGGTGTTCTTGAATATCTCTCCTATGAAGGGAGTTACCAGATCTGGTGTCAAGGGGAAGCTTAGGCCAAGATATATTGGCCCTTTCGAGATTTTAGAACGAGTTGGTGATCTAGCTTACCGGCTTGCCTTACCGCCAACACTTGCGTTGACGCACAACGTCTTCCACGTGTCAATGTTGAGGAAGTACGTACATGATCCGAGTCACGTTGTCAACCATGCAACTTTGGAAATCAACAAAGATATGACGTATGAGGAGGTCCCTGAGCTCATTCTAGAAAGGAAGATCCACAAGTTTCGCAACAAAGACATGGTGCTTGTCAAAGTTAAATGGAGTCGCCATGGAGTGGACGAAGCCACGTGGGAACGAGAAGAAGAGTTGCAAGCAAAATACCCCGAATTTTTCCCACGAGGTAAGATTTCTAAATTTCGAGGACGAAATTATTTTAAGTGGGGTAGATTGTAAACACCCGTTTCAAATTAGGAAATTAGGAATTTATTAAAAAAAAAAAAACTGTTGCTGACCTTTCAAATTTTTAAAGAATCAGTAACAGCTCCCTAAATTATTTTGGTGTGGCAGTTTCTTTTGGGCATAAATGCCCACTACTTGAGATTTTATACGTGCTCCAAGTCTGAATTCTTTTCTGAAAATCTATATTTGTATTAGAGATTCCCTAGATAACTTCATATTCACGAAATACCAATTTCAACTACACCGTTGGTTATTTTCTGCAGCATTTGACGCAAGGTATATTTCCATCTCTTCGACTTTCCGTAATTGTTTTTGGTCACTGTTTCTAGTTCTATTCGAGCTGCCATGGATTTCCCAAATTTTATCAACTGACTTTATTTTTATTTTTTTCAAAATAATGTACTCTATATTTTCTGTAATGGATACGACATCAGTGGGGCAGGGAACTTTCATGGTTTGACATATTAGTTGATGGACTTTAATATTAATATTAGGGTATTAGTCATGTTATTAGATTTTTGGTTTCGTGTAGCAATAGTCAGAGGTATAGGGATGTTGTTGGATAAGCTTTGACATATAAATTCTTATTGATTTCATATTCTTTTGACTGAAATATTTTAGTAGGAATTACAGGGAATCTAGTATGCAACTTTAGAATTTTTTTTTTTTTTTTGGTTCTTTAATTTAAGAGAATTCTTTCTTCGGTAAAGTAGATTGGAAATTTTATGTTTATCGTCTTAAGATAAGAATTAATTCCTATTGTTTTCCAAAGAGATTTTTCATCATCTACAAAAGTGACCGTAATGGAAAATCTTGGGGAAATAATTATTTTGGGGTAGAGCAGGTTTATGTGTTCGGAAGGTTTAATTATATAGTTTTATTTGAGGATATATTTATATTATCATTTAAATAGATTTAATTATCTATTTTAGGTGACGGTAATTTCGAGGGCTAGTTCGTACGAGGCTTCTACGTATCACTTCTTGCATTCGAATTCGAGGTGGGGTTTTATTGCTTTATTCTCTACAGTGGTTAGTAGAGCTCTTTTGCATGTGTTATTCGGTGTTTGATGTTTTAAGTAAATGCTTAAGTTGTCTACTATGTGAATTGTTTTCCAATGTTATGCAAATGATGAAGTTCATTATTATGGCAAAGTCTAATAGCCAGGGGCCCTATTTGTGGTCCGGGACCGACGGGTCTTCGGGTGAATTCCGCCGTGCTCGGCAAAGTCTAATAGCCAGGAGACCTATTTGTGGTCCGGGACCGACGGGTCTTCGGGTTTAACCCGCCGTGCTCCAATGTTCTATGGCAATGTTCAATGGCAAAGTATTATGACAATGTTCTATGGCAAAGTATTATGGCAATGTATATGTGTAAATGTGAAAGTGATTTACAAGTGGTTACTTAATTATTTATTTCTAACATTAACTCTGAATAACGTGACTCCACTGAGTATGCTTGCATGCTCACCCCCAATATATTTCCCCCTTTCAGGTTGAGGAGTTGGAGAGCGAGAAGTGGTGATGGGAGACAGATTTTAAATATCATCTAAGCTTAAATTAAACTACTCAAGTTTAAAGTTGACTAAATTTCTAGTATTTTTACGTACTTAGACTTACTCGTGATTTTTCTTCAGTTTTCAGAATTATGGGTGTTATCAGTTTTTAGTTAAAGTATTTTATTCAAATTTGAAAGCCGTTGCTGGTTACCGTTAGAGTGTTTTTAAATTATAGTTATTTTCTTTACCGTTATGCATCTAAGTTTCAAAATTAGTTGCGCCCAAGTTAGTTAATATAACTACTTTTTAGGATGTCCGTTTCATGAAAACTAGGGCGTGACAATTAGATGTCATCTCACCGTACCGTTGAATGTGGGAGGAGTACGCAACTGCCCACTTTTCTCTAGGTAGTCCTTCCAGAAAGTCTACAGCGGTTTTACCACTCAACTCAATGAATTTGTTAACGTTTTCCTGGAATAACCGCTCATTAGGTGCATATGCGCAAGCATTAAAATACTCAACCAGCTGGCGCCGATTGGTGTTTGTCCAACCCTTTGCAAAACGAGCCTTCAGATTCAATTTAAGATGATAAATACAGTAAAAGTGAATAGGTTCAACGAAAATATTATTAAATGCATTGAGCAAACCTAGGTTCTGATCAGAGACGAAACACATGCTTTACATGATCGCGAATATTCGATAGAAACCATGTCCAATTATGAATATCTTCAGCTCCAACAACATCAAATGCAACAGGATATAATCCTACAAAATGATGACACAAAATTTATACTAAGGTCAAAAATTGGGAAAAAGGATAGCAGATTGAAACAGAAAACGGATATATGCATCATTCCATGGGTTGACGCAGAAAATGGAAATGAAACACAAAAGTGGTAGCATAACACTCTTATTTAGTACCGTTGTTTCCGTTCTTTACCGTTGCAGCTAGGAGTGTGCCTTTGGCACGTCCCTTCATAAATGTGTCGTCGACGAACAGCATAGGGCGACAGTTTTGGAACCCATCTAAGCAAGCCTTGAATGCCACAAACAACCGTTCAAACCTCTTGAAAGTATTATCCGACTCAAGTAGTACAACACTCCCGGGGTTTGTGCATATGATAGCTTCGCAATACCAACGGAGTTGGTCATATGATTCATCGAATGTGCCGTATATCTGGTCTTTCACAGCCTCAATAGTGCGCCACGCTTTGTGATATGGGATTTGAAAGCCATAATCATTTTTCATCTTGTCAACTACATCCCTACCACACACTTCACGATCGTCCTTGAAGTTTTCTAAGAAGAAACGACCCATTATTTTTGGACTAAGCCTTTCGGGGGTAACATTCGATAACTTGCCAATACAAGTGTGAGTTAGCTTAGCCTTGTAGACCTGATAATTACCAGTAACAGGGTGAACCCTGACCTTTAAAAACCAACCACAACCTTGAGAATCGTTCTGCGAACATACTACGTACTTATACTTAGTGTCGTTTTTTGAGAACTTAAAGTTAAACTTCATTTGGGATGAATACTTGATGATTGCTTCCTTAAAGCCTTCTTTACCACCAGGGAAAACCGTACATACCCCACCCTTTAACAACCCTGCCCATGCATCAGCTAAATAGGTCTTCTTTGGTAGTCTAGGACAAACATCGTACCTCGGGATGTCATCAAAATCATCATCCAAAACATGACCCTCCTGGTCATCAAATGAACTAGATTTATCACTAAATTCTTGGCCAAATGAATCATCGACATCTAAACTATTAATGTTGCTACTACTTTGGTTGGAATTTGATGAATCATTTAGCCGCACGTCAACTGAGACTACCTTAGTTGAATCCAAATCACAAAGTAAGAAAATACTAAGCATATCATCATCACTTTCAAGCACACAATTGCTAAGAGTACCAACACAACACGATAAGAAAAATGACTGAAACATAAGAACACCCCACTTAGCTATAACTTGGGATCGGAAATCGCTAAATGAACAATTGGAGCCAATTGAGAATAACTTGTGTTCCCCCTGAAAATCGTGGCAAAAATAAGCTTTGCAACCATTACAGACCGCATATATACCTAAACCCACAACAAAATTGATCGAAAATTGGGAGAAGAAGGGAAATTTTGTGGAAGAGGTTATGCGGAAATCAGATACAGAGGCTAGGGGATGATTGAGTTTAATTTTCAAAATTTTGAATTCGAGAATGGGACTGCTCCCGTTGCATCAGCCATCCTTCGTCGCCGCATTCCCGTCTTCCAATGTAGAGGAGATGAGCTGAGGAAGAAGAATGAATTTAATAATACCCACCCGGTGGGGCCCTGTTAAAAATAAAAGACCCATAAAAGTGTACCTCCATGTAATAAAGTGTGTTTTTTTGTAATGAAGGGAAATTCATGGGGCTCTCTTAAATTTGGTGCAAAAGTGTGTGGTTCTATGTAATTATTTCTAAAATCATTTAAAATTGATTATTTTTATGCTGTCAATTTTTTAATTTTTTTTTTATTGGAAAGATTTATAAATGATTTTTAAGACTTATGGCTTATGAGTAAGTGGCCGTCAGCCAATAAACCCTCTTCTTCCAAACCAAAATTCCCCCAATTTTCAAAACTTCCTTCCATTCACAAACCCCCATCTTCGACGCCCCGCTTAAATTTCACAGCAACACCGCCATCAGAAATCTCCCGCCGCCGCCGACATGGCCGGAACGGGCTTCTCATTTGCCGGCGCTTCCTCCTCATCGTCTTCTTCTCCCTTCTCATTCGGCTTCGGTAACCCTAGCTCGGCGGCCTCCGCCTCATCCGCGCCTTCTTTCGGCTTTGGTTCCGGAGCAACGCCATCCTCTTCCGCCTCTCCATTTGGCGGTTCCTCTTTCTTTGGTTCCTCTGCAACAACATCGTCGGCCGCCACCTCCCCTTTCGGCTCTTCCAATCCCTTCGGGGCAGCATCTTCCGCTACGGCCCCGACATCTGGTCTATTCGGATCGTCGTCGTCGTCTTCGGGTACGACCACCACTTTGAATTTGCTTGGGTCCTCCTCGTTTGGCGCAGCTCCTGCACCCAACCAATTCGGATCCGGGTCAAGCACTGGTACCAACCTATTTGGGTCATCTTCCGGTGGAGCTCCTACTTCTAACCTATTCGGATCATCGACTTCAGGTACGGGCATAACTGCTAGCCCCTTCGGCGCTACTACTACGACTGCCTCGCCTTCCCCATCTCCATCTCCATTTGGTACCTCAACGCTTTTTGGATCCCCTGCTACCGGCTCCACACCTTTGTTTGGGTCTGGGGCTCCAACTCCGAGCCTATTTAGTGCCAATTCAGCCGCTTCCGCGAGCAATACCAGTTCATCTATATTCGGGTCGGGGTCGGCAATATCGTCCTCTCCATTTGGATCATCTACGCCGGCATCAACACCTGCCACCAGTACACCAGCATTTGGGTCGGGTTTTTCCCTGACAACCGGTCAATTCGGATCATCAACATCAGCGCCAACTGCTGCTGCAACTTCATCCATATTTGGGGGCGGTTCTTCTTCTGCAGGCATATTTGGTTCCTCCACATCCACATCTGCAACTACCACCGGAGCCACTTCATCATCCTTGTTTGGGTCAAGTTTTGGATCAACTCCGGGTCTTTTCGGGTCTTCATCCGCCAACACTTCAAGTTCAGCTTCTGGATTTTCATTCCCCGGCTCATCTACCTCAACCTCAGCATTCTCCTTATCCCTCAGCACTTCAAGTTCAGCGGCTTCAGCACCTGGCTTTTCTTTTCCCAACGCTTCTTCAACTACAACTTCCTCCACGCCTGGACTTTCATTTCCCGCATCATCGGCCTCATCAGCGCCTGCATTTTCTCTTTCCACAGCCGCCACCTCCACGGCTTCTTCCGGTTTATCATTTCTGAAGAGCAGCACTCCCGCCTCCTCATCATCAGCCACGGTTTCTTCGTCATCCACGCCTGGTTTCTCATTTGGAACTGCAGCTTCACCTGCTTTTTCAACGTCTCTTTCGAGTGCACCTGTTTCAAAACCGGTGACGTTTGGTACCACCACCCCTTCACCTCTATTCTCGACAGTTACAACTACTACTACAGCTAGTGTGTCTTCTGCTGCTGCTACTGGTACCAGTGCTAGCTCGACTTTAACCTTCCCAGCATCTACTGGTGCATCTACACCAGTGACGACAAGTACAGCTGCTCCAACTCCAGGTTTTACTGGTTTCAGTACAACTAGTGCACCTGCATCTTCCTCTGGAGCCACGACTGCTTTCTCGCTGACCACGAAACCACCCACAACTGTAGCCTCGTCGGCATCACAAACCTCATCAACTGCTGCACTACCTTTGTTTGGTAGGATGCCTTTTCCCCTAAGCACATTCAAGTTTTTGCGCTCTTATGTACTTGTCCAAAATGTATCGATTATTTGCTTTATCTGCTGCACTTATTCAACACATCAAACACATTATTATCTGTTCACCTGTGAAATTATTATGTTGTTATTGGAGTTGGTTTTTAACATAATTTTTTACTTTGTGAGCTGATTGTTGAATGTGATCAGTGTTGGTATTGAAATACTAGTCTGGTGTTCTGCTAATTTGGTCATGGCTCAGAAACAATATATCTTAGAAATAAAATTCTGTACCTGAGGGAAATTATATAGTTTCTTGTATCTCTGTGGCTTTTCTGGCAAAATTGTTTATTATACCATGGCCTAATTCCACGATTACTTTTTATGAACTATGACATTTCTCCCCAAACAGTTCCATAATACTTTCCTTATTGTGTCTTTTGGCTGACGTTTTAACATTACTAAATTGTATGTAGGTGTGACGGCTGTGAGCTCAACCAGCGCAGCGAGTTCAAGTGCTAATTCTGCTGCTCAAACATCATCTGCCTTGGTTGCAGCTTCTAGTAGTGGGTTTGTACATCTTCTCACTATGCATGTTTGTTTTGCAGTTTTGTTAGTACAAAGATATTTAGTTTAGTATCCTGAGTAGTAGTCTTCGGGGTAATTGCTGTTTATTAGATTTATATATTTATGCATTTTACCTGGTGTTTGTTATCCTACATTATGGTATTTATATTCCCTTACAACGTCTTCCATGAAACAAATTTAGTGCTATTTCTAATCATGTAGTAGTATATTAACTCCAATGTAACAAATTTCTTCAGAATGAAAGTGATAACTTTATGTCCCACTTCATGCTCTGCTAGTTATCCAAAATGAGAGTAGGTCTTCTGTGAATCAAGATCATGCAAATTCTGTTTTCCAAAGCAATACACTTAGCCTACAAAGTAAATATGTTTTATTAGTGTTTAATTTCATGGGTTATTCTTCCCAAAATTGCCAAAAGATGTCACTTTATATGATATATGGTATTACTTTGTGTTCTAAAAGGTATCACTGAGTTCACCGTGAACCTGGTTCACATATGTTTTTTTCTGGAAATGATGGCACGCCACTACATAATTTTAAGTTGGAACATCCTTATTCTCCTTTTTCTTAGAAACAAAGAGGAACATATAGCCAGAAACCACTTTTCTTATAGTCACAAGATTGCCTAGGATTGAAAGGTGATGGGTTTTAGTTGTCATGGTGATATTGAGAATTACACCTAAGGATTCAATGTATTGTATTTTGGTATTATAAGAAAAGTGAATTAAGCTTGTGGAAATAAAGTCAAGATACTTTCTGTACAGCATAAACCTATGTGTTCTGTCTATCTGACTCTTTTCATGGATATGCTTATCCTATAGGACTACTTCAACCACCACTGCACCAAAGTTGCCATCTGAAATCACTGGAAAAACAGTTGAAGAGGTATTAAAGAAGTTTCCGACTATTTTCTTTAAGTCGGATTCACAGTTTGCTTATCGATTAATCTCTAGCAACTTCTCTGTGTATTCTGTCGTTTTACTAATAATTAGATTGATTCTCTCACTAGTCAGCCAAAAAGCACCCCACTGAGACTTTGTCTGAAAGAAGAAAAAAGAAAAAAAAAAGAAAAGGAAAAGGAGTGTTAAGTAAATAGATTTATGAGAAAAAAGTAAGGAAGGGGACTGTGGGTACATGCGAAAAATGTGTAAATTTTGTATTTGTTCCCTATTTCACTACCTCCAAGTTTAACACTCTCCATCGACATCAATGCACTGAATAGGCTGCTTAATTCTCCATTAACTCTTTTCTCTATTTCCATGTCCCACATGCACATGTTACTGAACTTCAATTCTCATGCTGAAAACTTGCAGATCATTAAGGAATGGAATGCAGAACTACAGGAGCGTACTGGAAAATTCCGAAAACATGCTAATGCTGTAGCTGAGTGGGATCGAAGGATTCTGCAGAATCGTGACATTCTTCTCAAGCTTGAGGTATTTCAACATTTGACATTCGAATGCATCCCATTTATTTATTTCGCTTAGGTGGATATGGATCTCATGCCTGGTTTTTAAATGTTCGAGTTTATCTTTTTCTTGTATTGGTAGCACTTGGACGACTTATTAGTTGACAATGCCATCTCATGCACTATAGTTTCATCTAATAAGTAGACTATAGTTTATAAGCTTTGTGTTTTTCTTCTCTTGTCTTTTCCACGCTAAACCGAACTACTATTCAAAGTGGTAGTATAAAAGTATTGTGCATGAAACTTGGAGTTTTAAACTGTGAATACTGCATAGAAAGTTTTTTGCCATTTGCAGTGAAAAAATATCAAAGTTGAACATGTAAACTTGTTTAATGGTGTCTTTGGACTTTAAACAGGATCTTGTTGTCTGAATCTTAAGTTTGAGTATGTCTTATGGAATTCACATTTTACTCAACTGATTAATGGGCCTATAATTTCTGATTGTTTCTCACACTGACTATGATGCTTAAAATTTCGTTCAGACTGAAGTTGCAAAAGTGGTTGAAACACAAGGTAGTTTGGAGCGGCAACTGGAGCTAATTGAAACTCATCAAGATGAGGTATTCTTCACTCATGTTAATAGTATGTTGCCCTATTTAGTAGAAGATAAGTTTACTTTTGAGAATTCAATGCAAGAAAAAAAATGTGTGCATCTACAGGTTAAGACATGAGACTTGTATATTAATTTTCGACGACCTTCTTTGTATTATGAAGCATCTAGGACTGCATTTTTTGCTCATTGTGTACAACTTTTCTAGCTTCTCACAGCAGTAGGTAATTTTTATTGTATGACATAGTCAAACAGCTGGAAAGTTTATGCAATTGCCCAGTTGCACTCTCTGAATGAGGTTCATCCATAATTTTTGTTTTCTCTGTGATTTTAGGTTGACAAGGCCTTGTTTAGTATAGAAGAGGAAGCTGACCGAATGTACAGAGAGGAGCGTGGGGTGCTTCTTGATGACGATGCTGCATCCACAAGAGATGCAATGTGAGCTCAGATTTTCCTACTAATTATTTTTGTTCAACAATGCCCCACCCCTGTACCCATTCTTATTTCACTTTTATTTTATTGAACTTCCAGCTATTGTTGATAACTTATAATGGTTAATTGGATTGGTTCTTACAAAGTTAGGTATTAGCTAATGATCAAACAAAGGCTCTTGAAAATGGCTTTGTCTAGAAAATAAAACAATCTAAGACTTAATCCCCATGCGTTGGCCTAGTGGTGACTGGCGAGGGCTTGAGATTTAAAAGTGTGATGCTCTATAAGTCTCAGGTTCGAATGGGACCCCCCCCCCCCCCCCCCCTCTCCCCCATTAGCGGACGGTGGGTTATGAGTCCTCCGGATTAGTCGGTCCTTGGGCCAGATATCGAGTACCAAAAAAAAAAAATCTAGGACTTTTTCATGCTATCCACTTATGGTTTGCTATATGCTATTACCTTGTACATTTATTTTTTTATAGCTGGTACCTTGTTTTGGATTTGTGAGGAGGTGGTGCATAGTTGCTTTGAGTAAACTTTCTGTTTTTCTGACTGCAGGTATGAGCAGTCTGAACTGATAGAACGGGAACTGGAGCAGATGACAGAAAATATTAAAACAATTATTAATGCTCTTAATGCCAATCAAGTAAGCGGCTTATTATTGTCATATGTTATTTTCTGAAAATATCCTTTTGATTTGTCCAATGAGCTATAAAGAGCTTACTATAATTTGCTTTGATTAGGGTGGAGAGCCTGAGGCAGCGGATGGAATGTCTCCCCTGGATGTTGTTGTTCGAATATTAAACAATCAATTGAGTTCATTGATGTGGATTGATGAGAAGGTCAGTTTCTAATTAAAACTCTACTTCACTTACTCTGCTATTATTAGATTTGTTTCTTCTGTGGAATTGAAGGAAGTACTATTGCATACATGGAGGGTAAAATGCTTGGTACTTGTTTAGGCTTCTGCAAATCTAAGCCACCTTCATACCTTTAAATAAACTGCACATATCAAGAAGGTTATCTCATTCTTATCACGTACCATAAGGCTATATCTTCTGTTTTTTTTAGTAGATGACTATATCTTGTTTTTCTGTTACCTAAATGTTCACAAACCCGTATCTGCTGTGGTATATTTATCAGGATTTTGTGGATGTGTGTCTACAATTATATCTGCTAATGTTTTCTCTCTTCCAGGCTGAGGAATTTTCGTTGCGTATTCAGAAGCTTGCTAGCCAGGGTCCAACTGCAGATCGTGAATTGATGGGCCCAAAACTCTGGTTGAACTGATATGCTCAACTGTGTTAAAAAAAATTGAAGTGTGTTGCGACCGATAATGCAAAATGCTTCGTGAGTTGTGTTTTAAAATTTTGATAAATGTTAATCTTAGCTGAAAAGTAGTGGAGTAGTTGATTTTTGCTGTATCTGCGACTTCGGAATGTTTGATGTCATCTTCTTATGATTTTGAATTTTACAAAGTCGTGTTACGGACATTCACCTTAATATTTTTTACATTTCTTATATATACTAGCTCAACAGGTGCGAGTTATTTAGTAGAAATATATATATATTTCTAAATGCAAACTGATCAAATCTCGTTAAAAATTTATAGGAGATGCATTAGATTGATCATATTTGTTCAACCATATGTTCCATGAGTTGATGGAATTTCAATTCATCATGTTTTAAAAGAGTTGACTTCAATGTTGAATTGGAGGAACGTATCATTCCATGTTAGTTGTTACAATACGCTCACCAAATCATAGTTTTTTTTAATAGATTGTATTTATCGCTCGTTATCATTCAAAAATTCCAACTGCTTATCCTCATCAAACTCCACCGCAACCTAATTTTATAGTGTACTTGTTAAAACATAAAAATCTATGGTAAAAATTTGTGTGCATTCTTTTAAAAGTGTTAATGTGTATGATCAACTTATGCTTCTGTCCCTACTCAAAATCTATATATTGTATGTTTGGATTCTTTTGAAGAATATTCTCCGAATATTATTTATAATTTTAGTAAAAAATCTTGTCTGATCACTTACTCTGGTTAAGAGATCCATGTATTATTGAGGTAAATCGGTTAATTTGGTTGACCCTTCCCAAAGATATACCTTAATTAGTTTTCTTAATGTTATCCGAAATCAAGTATCTAAAACCTACCAAAATCAAAGGGCAATCCTAAAATAAAAAAGAAAGAAAAGATTATGGAACATTTCATAATCTCTGCTAATTGAAAATATAATCTCTTCTTTTGAATCGTTCCCGCCAATTAAAACATGCACGAGATTCTGTGCTTCTTACTTAATTTTGAATCGTTCCCGCCAACTAAAGTTAATTTTATTCTTCATTTCATACTTTAATTTTTCAATTATATTGATATCTTTCATTTACCAGAATTTACTATTTCTTTGAATTGATTTAGGGTCAAATATCTAAGTTTTATGTTTCCTATTGAAAAAAAAAAGCATCAATATACTTTCATTATTCATAGCAAATTATTTTGTGAATGATACTCACAATAACTATTAACGTGAATAAAAATTTACTAATACTTTTGTTGAAATAACTAGTTTTTTTAGTAAAAATTACTAATATTATTTCAATTAATACTTTTTTAGTGAAAACAACTAATACCTTTCAAATCTTATACATTTAATACAATTCACTGATACATTTTATATAATTAACTAATATCCTTCAAATAAATTTCACCACATAATACCTTCTCTACTTTCATAATTGTTTAATGCTTTTCACGTAAACTAAAAGTTTGAGATCAAATTTTAGCGTAAACCGAGGGTACAAAACTTATTGAGTATGTATAGAGCGAAACCGGTTTATACGTAAACTACTTTGTAATACTTTTTAGTATAACCAACCAATATCTTTTAGTATAATTAACTAAGAACCTTTAGTTAAACAACTAATATCCTTCAATGAAAACAACTAATACTCTTTAGTAAAAACAACTAATATCCTTCAAATGATTCATATTTTTGCTATATATTATGCCAAACTTAGTACAACAATTCTCCTATAAACAAGTTGTATAGTATGAAATTAATAATATTATATGTAACCATTACATGCATTCATCAATATCATTAAACTTGTAAACTGAAATCACAGTGTAAAATATTATGATATCAGTGAATGCATCTAATAATATCTGTAAATGAATTTAATGATATCAGTTTTATATTAAGGACAAGTTTCAAGGAGGATCTGCTCAACTTTATATGTTACAAACAAAAAAATAAGACAAATTCGAATTTACAAAAAAACAAGAGACATACGAATCCAATTTTTTTACGTGTTATTTTTTCCTCAATTGAAACCTTTCTTGATTCTAGTCCCATCTCAACGCGATTATTACATAAATAACCAAATCTGCAAGAAATAATGAAAGAACATGCAATCTCTCCTTAATTAATCTCCAACCCCGGCCTCAAAAACGGAAACATTTCACAAAAGTTCACCGATACGATCAAAGCTAAATGGTGAACTCGATCTTTACATAAACAAACCAAATCTACAATAAGATTAAAATTAAAAGCATTAAAAGCCTTTCCTTAAAACTCCAAATGGAAACTTTTCTCAAGCCTCTATAAATACAATCTTAACCCCTCTCCAAAAATCTCATCACCAAGTTTTAAGGATTCAATCAAGGTTTTGATTAATAATAATGTCGTCCATTTCTTCCAACATGAAAACCATGCATGTCCTAATGTTCCCTTGGCTAGCACACGGCCACATTTCTCCATACTTGGAATTAGCCAAAAGGCTTGCCACTAGAAATTTTATCATCTACATATGTTCCACCCCGGCAAACTTGAGTTCGATCAAGCGAAAAATAGGCGAAAAGTACGCCTTTTCGATCCATTTAATCGAACTCCACCTCCCCACAACTTTGCTCCAACCTTGCTTCCACACCACAAATGGCCTATCACCGGAACTAATGCCGAAGCTCAAACTCTCCCTAGATATGGCCCAACCCGAGTTTAGGGCCATTTTAGCCTCCCTAAAACCCGACTTACTAATATATGATTTTTTGCAGCCGTGGGCGCCCTTGGTGGCCAAGAAATATGGCATTACGGCGGTGGAGTACATGACGAATAGCGTGACAATGGCGGCCTACATGTTCCACTTTTTCCTCAACCCTAAGGCGGAGTTTCCCTTCGAGGAGATACACTATCGCGACTATGAACTCGTTCATCGCGATAGCTTGAATTTACTCGATTATAAGGTGAGAACGAATGCTTTCGAGGGTGTAAGGAGGTCTAGCAAGATTGTCTTGATTAAGGGTTTTAATGACATTGAGTTGAAATATAGTGGTTATCTTGAAAAGTTGATTGGAAAGAAAGTTGTCCAAGTTGGTGCCCTAGTTCAAGAACCTAGTCAAGAATTCGACGAGGGTTCTTCGATTTTCTTCGATTTTCTTGATAGTAAGAAGGAGAAATCGACCGTTTTCGTGTCGTTTGGGAGTGAGTATTTTCTCAAAGAGGAGGATATGATTGAGCTTGCTCTAGGTTTGGAGCTAAGCAAGTTGAATTTCATATGGGTGGTTAGGTTTCCAAAGGGAGGAGAGAGAAAAACCCTAGAGGAGAGTTTGCCATTAGGGTTTCTTGATAGGGTGGGTGATAGGGGTATGGTGGTGGAGGGGTGGGCCCCACAAGCTCAAATCTTGGGGCATAGGAGTATTGGTGGGTTTGTGAGTCATTGTGGTTGTAGTTCAATGATGGAAAGTATGAAGTTTGGGGTACCTATTATAGCCATGCCCATGCATCTTGATCAACCACTCAATGCTAGGCTTGTGGAGAAAATTGGTGTGGGTTTGGAGGTGGTGAGGGATGGCCTTGGGAAGCTCCACAAGGCGGCGGTGGCGGCGGTGGTGCGCCGGGTGGTGGCTGAGGGCGGCGGAGAGGCGGTGAGGGCAAAGGCGAGGAGAATGAGTGAGCAGATGAAGGCTAATGGAGAGGAAGAGATTGATGAAGTTGTGAAAGAGATTGTGAAGCTTTGCTTTAACTTCAAGAAGAACAAGAAGAAGCGGAATGGATTCTATACTAATTTGAAGGATTTGTTTGCAACTTATTTTTTAGCGTGACACCGTTTTTGTTTAAGTGTGTTCTTGTTTTAGTTGTTAAATAATTGGATACCACTGCAAATTAATTTTTAAGAATTGCAGTTGGGTATATCCCCGTATATGTAGTTTATGAATTTTGCATTTCATAAGTGAAATTTAGTGTTCAATTTTAATTTATGGTGTATGGCATATCTTCTATTTATAGTGCTTATATTAACGTAGCAATGCATCTTTTTGCTTAAATTAAATCACGACAATTAAATTAATTTCAAGTCTACTTCTAATATTTCATCAATAAAAAAGAAAAGGTCTACGTCTAATATATTTAGCTTAATATCAATGAAAAATTCCACGACAAACAATTTATACTGAAAATAATAATTCTGTTTATAGTGAAAATTAATATCTAACATTATTAAAAATTCACGCTACATGTGTATACAAAAAATTTGCCTTACAATTTTTAGATCTTATATGTCAATAAGCTCTTGAAGTATTTTCATAATTTATCTAAAGAATATTTTGTCAAAATAAGATGATCATATTTGAAAATAAATCTTCTTGTGTTTTCTTCAACGAAATAGGTCTATTATTTTCTTTTTGTGAAATGTTCAGCCTAGATATTATAAAATCATATTAATAGTATCTTATTTTGAAATATTATTATTTTCCTTTTATAAGTACTATCAAATACACTAGAATATCTTATAACATATATAAATAAGATCTGCCACATATATGAGACCGTTTTATACAAATATATATCTAAATTAAGATTTTTGACCATATATAATAGGTAATGTATATTAACTTATATTTATCAAGAATAAACATTACAATCTACCCAAATAATATTAAGGTTAAGTTACGACTTTTTATTTATTTATTTTTAAGTAAGTTACACCGTTTAACATTAACTACACTTTGCCAAACCTATTATTTGACCAATACCATTCATAAAAATCGATTCTGTATATATTAATTCCTAAATTTATTAAGGAAAAAAAATATCACAATCACTACCACAAATATATTGTCTTCAATTCAGTAAATCTAAATATTTACTTGGGAGGAAAGTAATAAAAAAAAAAAGTTGAAATTTCGATATATTATTATTTATTGTAAATTCTTTTGAGTTCCAAGATTTTTTTTTATTATAATAAATAAGATTCTCTCTTTGTATTTTATTTATTGGTATTATTATTTTCAAAGTATATTAATTTCTATAATAAATGCGGTAATAAAGCAGAGGAGAGTATTTTCATGGCAAAGACGTGCCACGTTTCACGTCGTACGCAAAGCAAAGCAGGAAAGTGCGAAGAAAAGGAGAAAACAGGTTTGTTAATCTGTAAAAATGGCACCAATCCTCACACACATGTGTGTGTATACACGTATTTATACGCAATGTGCACATTTACGGTTCATTTGGGGACTGATTTCTATAAATGCTGAATTGATGGTAAATGTTGGTGTGAATATTTGAAGGTATTGTGATGGTCAGAGATGGCGGAAGGAGCTTATGTGAATCTGAACAAAAACCAGAATCCTTTGCAGGAAATCACGCCCGGAGAACTCAATCAGCCCATCGATGTTGTATCAGTACGTTTCCCCTCTCTCTCTCCCCATAATTTATTAAGGTAAATGCAACAGGGATTTTTGTGATGCTTCAATAAATTTTATCTAGTACGTGATAGATCTGTGATTTTATTTTTCTGAAATTAGGCATTCCCCATTCCCCTCTAGTCTACTTTTATATATACTGTGATTAGTCATTCTTCTTGGAATTTCAATCAGGAATGACGTATTCCTTTGATTAGTGACTATTTTGATTTAGGTTAATATCGGCTGGGACTTGAATTTCATGTTAGTAAATTACAGCTGCATGTTTTAAGCGTGTACTTCTCAATCTATAATTTTAATGGTTTGAAGTTTGGCCCGCTTGGTTGGGGGTGATGATTATAGGATAGTGGGTATTAAAGTGATTGAGGAGTCATTCAAGTAGAGTGTAATGAATGAGGAGTCATTTGATAGATAAATTATAACTATTTTCAATCTTGTTACAATGTATTGATAATATCAAGCACTACTTATGGAATCATTCCCATTACCCTATAACCATTACCCCAACCAAGCGGGCCCTTAATTCATTTTTGTATTTTTATCAATTGGATTTATTTAATTATGTTTATCGATTAGGGCTTGATATTTTAATTGAAAATAACAATTCATGTTTGAAATTTAACTTAAGCACAATTTTATTGCTTAATGGTCATAATGTTCTAGAGCAATTAGCTAATGCTGGATTGTTTGCTTCATATCGTACCTGCGTAGTCTTTTCATGGTCTCAAAAATCATGAAAAGGTTTAATTTGTTGCAGAAACTCATAGCACAATTCGGAATTCTTGACATTTAATACTATTTGTTTGTCCCTGTAGTCTATAATTTTGATCATCTGTGTTGCTGATGATTTCTGTCATCAGATTAATGCTCCCAGATGTGAAGAATGTGGACAAGTTTTACCACCAAGCTACTCACCCCCAGCTGATGAAGACTGGATGACTGGGATTTTTGGATGCAATGAAGATACTGACAGTTGTAAGCCTTCATGACCTTTGTTTTATAAATCCAAACTGTCGAAATAGTTTCACATTCTATTAGAAATGTGTGGAAAAATGTTATATCCTTATACCAATTAGTCAACTGAGAATTACCATTGTTGTACCATTGTTGTTGTGTATGATGCACTGATGTGGCCAATGATAAAGTGATTCCTAATAAAATATGATAAGTCCAATTGATAATAACCTTATTTAACAACTCTTGTTGATTTTGCTTCGTGTCTAGTTCACAATATGGACAGATTACTTGCAATATGAATGATGGTCTGCTCAAATTGTAGGCCTAACAGGAATGTTCTGCCCCTGTGTCCTCTTTGGGCGCAACGTTGCAAGTATGAATGAGGAGATCACAGAGCGAAGTGCGTGCATTACTCACGCAATGTGCGTAGAAGGTGGGATTGCACTTGCTATCACTACAGCAGCATGCCATGGCATAGATCCAGATACGGCCTGTCTTTTAACAGAAGGCTTGCTGTTTGCTTGGTGGGTGTGTGGCATCTACACTGGTATGGGTCGACAATCGTTGCAGCGGAAGTATCACTTGAAGGTAAATTCTTTCATACTTTTCATCTTGAAAAAGCTCTTCTTTAAAGTAATATTGTTTAGCATACAAGTATTATGTTTTAATATATATGTTATTCTTCTCAAAATCACTAAATAGTTACCGAGTTCACCATAAAACTTCTGTGATTTGTAGAAGATTTTGTCTTAATATATCTACAGCAAGAGGATAAGTAAACAGTAAAAAAGAAATTGTGGTGCATTTGCAGAATTCACCTTGTGATCCATGTATGGTTCATTGCTGCCTGCATTGGTGTGCTATATGTCAAGAGCATAGAGAGATGAAGAAGCATCTGTGTGAAGAAGCTGTCTCGTCGGGAGCTACTGTCTTAAATCCTCCCCCTATTCAGGAGATGAATGCAGCTGACAAACAGGGGACTCCTGGATCATCATCTCCGCGACAAAATAATTTGCAGTTGCAACCTGTGTGAGAATCTTATATTGGCTATCATCATAAATTTGATTTTAAAAGAAGAAACATTTTTTTTAATAAAGAGAAGTGAAGAGTATTGTTGAGTTAAAATTTGTACTGGTAACTGGGGTTTGATTTTGTTTCATATAGATCAACAAACTTTGAGACAAGTGATTCATCTCATTGCACCATTCCTTCTGTCACGGTGATATGATTGGATAAATGTGTGTAGAAGTTCAAATATATAGCTTTGACAATTGGATTTTGTTGGTCGAGTGTAATTTTGGGGTGATAGTGAAAATGGGTGTAGTTGTTGAAAAATGTTTGAAAGTTGTAGGGTTGAAATCTGAAAATGTACTTTTAAACTGTATTTTGCAGGGAAAACGATGGTGAAAATGGGTATTTCGGGAAAAAGAAGAAAGATAATTCAACTATTTAGAATAGTTGAAAAAGGGTTGAAATTTGAGAATACAAGTTTAATACTCTCCCATTCCGCTATTAACTTTTCATCTTGTTCGTCCCACTATTAATTTTCCATATCTTTATTGAACATCAATTAATAATATTATATTTATACACTTTATTCATATCTATTCGTTTAAACACATTACATTTTATTCTCTTCTCTCTCCATCACATCACATGTATTATATTTATATTTAATTATTCTTTTAAAATGTTGTGCCAAAAAATAATGGGGAGTTAATATTAAAAATGGAATGAAGGGAGTATATAATTTTCATTCGTGTTAAAGATTTAAAATTCAATTTTCAAATTTTATTCTCATTTCGCAACTAAAATACCTATAAACATATTATTACTCTTCTCAGTACATTATTACTCTTGTCATCCCCATTCTCCAAAAAGCATCTTAAAATATAAGAAAATCATTTATGTTCAAACATTTACTGGGGGTCAGCCTTAGCTTGATAAATCGTCAACTAATTTTTCCTCAAAAGATGAGGAAAAAATCTGCAGTCCATAAAAAGTCACCAATGAATCAAGTAAAGGCCTCTCGCTGCTTTGTGGGTAGGTCCAGTTGAGGCTCAAAAGCAGAGAGAGAAGCAAAGTATTGATCAACCATATCTTGAGATACATGTTCCAGGCTTGGGGGATCCCACTGCATTATTTCCCCAATTTAATGCCAGTCAAGAGAGAAAAAGACAAGAACAAAGCAGCAAAGTCAAAAATAGCAGAAAAATGATGCTGGGAAGTTGAATAGGTTTTACCTTGGGTGTGAAATCTTTATCGACCAGCTTTGCTCTAACACCCTGAAAGGAAGACACGAAATAGATTCATGACAAAGAAACCAATGGGTATGTTCTTGAGCTATTAAGGACAGTTAATACCTCACGAAAATCACTAGTTATTTGACCAGAGATTCCCTGTAGGGACATTCTATACTCGCGAATAAGGCATTGGTCGAGTGTTTGAAACCTACCTTCTCGTATCTGGACCAGGAAAAAAACTAAGTTAGGCGAATAAGTACTTTGGACGGTAATTTTTTTTCCTCGAGACAACAGAGTGAATCTTAAAGGACTTACAGATTTTAATGAAACCTTCAAGCTTAATGGTGCTGCTTCTTCAAGTTTTTTCAGAGTTGAAGCACACCATGCATCATTCGTTCTAGAGGCCTCGATTTTCTGAGAAGTATATAGAACATATATTAAGAACTGCACTGATCGTTACAGCATAAATTCTGCATGATAATTGGATAGAAGGAGTTGATTTAAGGAGCCGATTTGATGAATAGATTTCAAACTTTTCCACACTATATGGATCTCGATCCATAACATGGAATTTTAAGGATTTCAAATCTAATTCTGAAATGGATTTAAATCCATGTTCAAATCCATCAATCCAAATGCAACCACGCTTCATCAAGGAAGATCTCAAACCCATTCTAATTACACCACTACCACATGCAAACTATTGTATTCCTATATCAGCTTATACACAAATAAGTCTCCAAACACTGAAAATAACATATTAATAACCAGTAATCACAAATTAATGTGGATAACTGGGAGTGTGTGGGTGGGGAGGGGAATAGAGCGAAAGGAAAATGCTTGTCTTACATTCTGCTTTCTTTGAAAAAATGGTTATGTTAGCATTTATGATATCCCCACTTCATTAAAAAGAAAACAGGAAGTACTAGTCGTAAATGCAAATAAGTACTTTATGCATGCTTACCAGAGTTTCAATGATTTCTTCAACTGTGTCGTGGCTGAAACATTTGTCAACTGTTCTAATCCTGACCATGCCAGAAATCAATAGAGAACAAACTATCAGCTCACATTTATACAGAAAGGGAAAGTGAGAGAGAGAGAGACAGAGAGAAGGATCCTAGATCACAGCATGATTAAGTTAACACTCAGCATTAAACAGCAGAAAACAGGAAGCAGAATTCAAGAATATAAAGGCAGCAGTATTAAAAGAGATTTTTTTTTTCCTTAGGTCAAATCAGCCATCAGTTGCCTACTCACGGTCATTACATAATAGTTTGCTTCACATGAAGTAACAAAGAGGAAAGAAGAGCTTTGTCTAATATTGCATCACGTTGGCCTCTCTGCATAAAAGAGAGGAATACTCCCCAAACTCAATGAGACCAACCAATTATACCAACTTGATTTTGATGATATTGTATCAAAGGAAGCTTATAGATCTACATATCCCTCTTGTCATTGCAACTTTCTTTTCCAAAAAGAAGTATGATCCACCATAAGAAAAAATTAGCCTAAAATCCTCCCAAAATTATGAACTCTCCTCATTTTATTTCCTTTTCTCAATATATGTGTTCAGGATAATAAGTCCTCCAAGCGAATTTAATAGTGAAAGGCAAGAACCATTTATCTCATTCACACAGGTAAGGATTTTCACTATTGTATTACAGTCCTCAACCATGAAGCACCAACTATCTTCAAGTTACTGTGCAAATAAAAATGAGATCATTTGTTTGTATTCAGTCTGACTTAATGGTACACCAGGAAAATTCTAGAAACTCATTGAGGTCTACATATGAAACGAAACAAAACAAACAAAGTAACCAAGTTTTTTAACTCGTTGTCAAGTCTTCAAATAAACAAATAGAAAATAGACATCAATAGTTATAGGTTTAGCAAATGATGATGCATGTGAGCGGAACATCGAAACGTATGACCAGCACCCAGTTTAACTCATCATAAGCACCCTTCCAGCCTATACTCAGGATCTAACAAATTTAAACTCATTAGCAACTAAATAACCAAAAATAAGGCACCTATGCATTACACTTGTCTGATCTGGAAAGACAGTATCTCCCTGGTTTCCCAAAGTACTTTCAATGACACAGGGATCATCAGAAACCAAGTTCCCAAGTTGTTCCTCGACCAGAGGAAGTTTCTGCAAGGATGACGGATGACAAACAATACGGTTAAATTGAAAAACTGAAAAGTGCATCGGGTAATGGAAAAGCATACGAGGATCCAAAATAAAGGAAAGAAAAGGCCAGTAGGGAGGACCGTAGAAAAGTGAGTAGCGAGCCCACAGGATAACATTTCTGCTCCATTCAGCTTCGCCCCTGTCATAGCCAGGTATTCACCTGGAACCAGATAATAGATTGAGGCTTAATCAGCTGCAGTACCAGTTACAAGCATAATCATTTCTCTGGATAACATCCCATATAGATGGAACCATGATACAAATAGGACTCGTGAACTGAAAAAGCCCAGATGTTTTAGAAAAGAAGTAAACTAAAAGAAGCAGCTTTGCATGATCTTTGACAGCTTGATATTTACCCAAATATCCAGGAAGATGGGAGAGGTAAAATGATGCTCCCGCATCAGGATGGAAACCAATTAATGTCTCTGGTGTGGCAAATATCTGCAGTAATGGAAACAAGCTTTGCTTGAGTTATAAGCAAAAGGAGAACAATTTATGTACATTATGCAAGTAGATAAGACACTTCCACATAGATGTGGTAAAGCTCATATGCCTGTATGCCACAATGAAGATATCAACTGTGACAGGAGACTAGCCTGCAAAATCTAATGATCTCAGATATGATTAAGGCTTCAACTGAGAAAGAGAAACCAACTATGAGTATAGATACTCCCACTGTTCAACATAAAGTAAAAATGAGAATTGCAGGAATATTTTAAATTGCAACCAGAACCTCCAATATCTATGTTTTGTCTCCAATTGAATATATTATTTCATTTAACATCTGAGGTTCATAATACTAGAAATAGCTTAAGGTGTACTTGACGTGCTTTACATCTTAGGTTCAAAACTAAGATTAGTTTGGGCTTAATTAATTGTATGATTCCCACGTATGCTAACGTTCTTTACGAAACAATCCTAGGAAGAAAATACTCAGTTACACGGCAATCAGCAATAATCTATAGCATTATGTTCCAAATAAATAGATGCATTAAAGTATAACTGAATTAAACTGATCCTGGATATCTCTCTTAAGAGAATGACAAATTGACAATAATGAGAATAGCCAACGCTATTTATACTTGCATCTGTTCATACAGTTTTATCAGTTGCGACCCGAAATGTGCCAGGGATGGATATTCCGGCCCCACCACCCATTGTAATCCCATTTAAGAGAGCTACCTGCATACAACATAAATTCATTGAAGTCCGGCTGAAGTAAATGATAAAGCTGATATTATGTCAGTTCTTATTCAGCTGAGAAATAAAATTACGAATTGTGACCAGTTGCAAAGATATAAACAAACCATCGCAATTTTTGTTTAATAAAGTGATAATTACAGAAAAAACAACATATCTAAGAGCATGGTGCGTGCATGTCACATTTAAGGGCCAAGGTATTCAAGGAAATGGAGCTAAAATATGGAGCAACAACATTATTAAGCATATTTCACCTTGTACATTGCTTAAAAATAACAAAATAGCACGAGTAATAAAAACATTCTTAGGGACATTTGCAGCAACACCAATTCTGTTTGAAGGCAACTGAAGTTTGTTGTTCCATTAACAATATATTACATGCACTAGTAAGAAAATCAGAAAGACAAAAGGATGTAGTAGAGGACACACAAGTGTACAAGACAACCACATGTACGCAGATAAAAGATACTCACATGTGGCTTCAAATAAGTACCAAGAAAGTAAATAAAACTATATATTGTCCTGAAGAATTGTTTGCTGTCTTCTAAATGCCCTGCATGAATTGAAACAAGAACCTATGACGGCCATGTTCACCAAAATGATAAAAAAGTAGACAACAAACATTATAAAAAAGAAATCTGGGATCACTTTGTTGTAGCAACAACCTAAAGTTGATATATGTATACTTTAGAGCGCAGGCTATATAGGTATTCAATAATTCCAGAGGATAGTAATTCTCCTGTGGGGGGGGGGGGGGGGGGGGGGGGCAGGTGTATCCGTTTTAAGAACATTAGAGACAGAGAGAGGGGGGAGGGAGGCATGAGAAACGGAGGGAAATATCTAATACTACCTTCTTTTATCAGATTATACAGTGAAACAATATCTCCACCAGCTGAAAATGCCCTGCCTCCACCCTTCAAGAATGTCAAACAACATTTGAGCTGCTTTGCTTGAGTGAAATTAACAACTCTGAACAAGCTTTGGGTATGAAACAAAGAAAAATGAAAAAATAAAGAGAAATGAGAGAGTTAAATGGCTCAGAAAGTTGGGGAAGAGAAGGAATACCTTCAAAGCAACAAACTTGATACCAGGGTCATCTTCCCAATTTTTGTACAACTTCTGAAGCCTCGCAACCTAAGTTGCACCACATGTTTATGTTTACATTAATTAGGGGATAGAGTTAATAACAACAAACTAAACCTTAACTATGTGGCTAAAAATGCAATATATTCAGTAACTAGATTGTACTATACCCTACTTAACACTGGCAGCACTTAAATCATTGTATTTTTTTTAATGGTGGAAAACAATATTTTAACAAACACTTCCCAATATGTTTGCAAACATCCAATCAACTCCGATTTCATAATGACCAACTCGAGATTGGAAGCGAAACATAGACCTTCAGCTATTTGCATCTACAATCATCTCGTTGACGGAGAAAAAAATATAAACATAACCTTGTCTGATACTTTGACAAGCATCAAAACAGCAAGGACACATTTCAGTAAATTAATTGCCAATTCAAAGTTGGAAACAAATATTAAGCCCGAAAACAATGAAATTTTTCTAAGCATATGTCACGTATAAATTTGACTAACCACAGAGGTGTTTAAAGCATTGAGAGAAGCGGGTCTATTGAGAATTGCTGTTCTCGAACCAGCTTTTCCCTCAACAACAACCTGAAAATTAGTCCAAAAATGAAACAAGATATCAATATCCATGGAGAGAGGGGGAGGGAAACTGAAAAGTAAAGCGTGAGGACCTACTAAATTATCAGAATCATCGATGAGGGGATTGCTAGAGAGAGACGCAAAGCGTCTGCAGCCATAACTGAGCTTCTCCAGAGACAAAACGCGACGGAATAGCATTACAGATTTACAATTTCGCATTTTTTTTCCCGGCGGAATTCGCTCCTCTCTCCTGTGAAGTTCGAAACCAAGGTTATTTTCGTTTAATTATTGGAAAAACAAAACGTATTGATTATTATATGTATCTTACATTTTTTTTTTTTTTTAATGTAGTTGCATAAAATTAATATATCGTACCTAAAATGGCTAGAGGTGAAGTCCTAAGTAAGATTTAGGTATTCCGAAATTTAAGTCATTAGTTGAAGGGTATTAGTTATTTTCACTGAAGATTATTAGTTGATTTTATTGAATAACACTCTTCAATAAAATCAACTAATACTCTTCAATGAAAACAACTAATATCTTTCAATAATTTATGTATAAATCAGTTTCACTCTATACTTTGTTTTTCTAGAGATATAGATGTCACTGCTTTACTAATTTAACTAGAATATTTATTAGGCATGTTCATATTTAAATAATACTCAATTATATTTAAATTTATGGTTCCAAGGAAAATATTAATTTGTCAAGAGTTGGTAGCTCAATAGGTCTGTAATGAGTGTATTTTTGTTAGAATTGTGTATATTTGTCATTCTTCACAACTAATACTTTTGAATTAAATAACTAATATTTTTGTAATATTAAAAAATTAGTTACTCTAAACAATTAATACTTTTGAATGAAACAACTAATATTTTTTGTAAAATAATTAGAGTAAATAAATAAAGGTAAATAACATCATCTCATCATCACCCTAAATATTTAATATTGTACTAATATTTTTTGTAAAATAATTAGAGTAAATAAATAAATGAATAATTAGAGTAAATAAAACAACTAAACAATTAATATCTTATTATACTATATTTTCAAACCTCTTCAAGATGATGTGTCAACACCACCTTATTCTTAGGGTGATGTGGCATGTCCCAAATCTCTACATTTCAAAATACTGAGCTCTCATTAAAAATTGGTTCAAGTTTTGATCTTGACCATTCATCTCACAAAATTTAATCTAAACCATACATTTATTCATTTAGGGTTAATATAATTATATATCCTATTATTATCACTATTTCATTCTCTCTCCTCCCTCTCACACGATCAGCCGTCGCTCTTTCTGTTTTCTTTCGCCGCTGCGAGCAACTGTCCTTACTTAGCCGTCGTTGCTGCTCCTTTCTTCCGCCGCTGCAATCGACTCTTCTCCTTTATTCCACCGCTGCGAGCGTCTCTCCTCAATTAGTCGTCGCCACTCCACTCAGGTTGTGCCGCGAGCGACTCTCCTCACCCAGTCGTCACCGCTCCACTTAGGTTGTGCATCTCTACGGATCTTCTCCCTCCAATTAGTACGAAATCAGAAATTTTCTCTTCTCCATGTAATCTCTATTCTTCAATTTGTTAATGTGTTTTTTTAATTTTATTTTTTCTTTTAATTTTCTATCCGTCTATTCTTCGATTTGTTAGTGTGTTTTTTTAATTATATTTTTTCTTTCGATTTTCTATCCAGACCAAATCTAATCGAAATTCTCGATGAAAAAGGTTTGACATATTTGGCAATTTTGTGGATCTCTCTTTTGCTTGATGTTTTGATGACCATAGTAGGTTGTGCCTCGAAGGTTCTAATGTTATGCTTTGTTATGATTTCATTAAAAGTAGAATGGCGAGGTAAACAAATTGTTGGCTTTCGATTTTTTTTATGATTACATATTATTATTCTCAATATGACAATTTTATAACCTTAAAGTGGTGTTTGAAAGGTGCTCTGTTTAAACCTCTAGCTTCTTGATTGTTTCTTCAATTTACTTGCTATGGAGTACATAAAAATACTGATCTTTGTGATAAGTTCTCTGTTGGGCACTACCCTACTCTTTTATGGGGTCCATCTTCTAAGTTTGTGCGAGGAAGTTGGGACCCGAATAAAAAATAATGAAATACTCTCGATCGAGAATGGATGAACAACATATTGCTTGCTGAATTGGATTAACAAGCAATAGAGCAGGTAATAATCTTTTCTTTATGTTGGCAAGTTGCTTTTGTTGTAGAGTGTTATTTTTAATTTTATTTTTTCTTTCGATTTTCTATCCAGACCTCATCTGATGAAAATTCTCGATGAAAAAGGTTTGATACTACTTAACTTATTTTAGCTTAAATTATTGAATATTGATGTCTTTCAATATAATATTGTCTACAAATATGACCATGTATTTGTTTTGCAATATGTTATTGCTTTAACCTATACAATATACTGATGGTCTGAGTTGAATATTAAATGTGATGCTTTGAAATTTTGGACTAACTTAAATAACTAATTAGTTAAGTGAAAATGATTGATAAACTATTTGTAGGCTGACTGACTCTACAAATATCACTTGAATTGCAGCTACCTTTTGAGTCATGTGAGGAAAATGGACCAGGTAAGAATTGGGATGCTCTTTGTTGTTATTTCAGATCCTGTACACAATCCTTAATGTATCATACCTTTTCCTCTTCTGCAAGCAGTGTTTAGTAAGTTCATAACTCAATGCGTTCATTTTCTGATAGTGATAATCCAAGTTGCATTCTTCTCACTCATTCGTACTTCTGAGATTAGTTTTTTTCCTTTCTATGCTTTGATGATGCCAAGTGGATAAGATATATTTAATTATTTTAGCATATTTTCATCTCCTATATATTACAGCATAATCTACTCTTCCTCTCATAGGTTTTCAACATGTATTATATGCACAAAAGTTCTTGAATGTTCATTTGGTTATTGAAGGTTGGTAATGAGATAAAAAGTTTGCATCTTATAATTAGAGTCCAGTGCTCATATTCTAATGTGTTGTTTTCTGAAGCTTGATGAACCTTAACTTCTCCATTTGGGTTTCACTATACTGTAATGACAACTTATTTAGTTGTTTTACGAATAAATCAAATGTAATTCCACCTCTATATGTGTATCTGTATAACTGTGTGAGACCCTTATTTTGTTTGGAACTTTTGATCAACCATATGTTGTTTTACTTAAGTGCCATATTTCTGTCAATGAGATCATTTGTTTTATTTTATTGATATAATGGATTTGATTATAGTGGTTGACATGATATTGTCACCAAAATAGTATATGACACCAACACTTTTTTGCCCTCAAATATAATATCTTGCCTTCAATAATAGATTATAATAAAAAAACTATTTTTGGATAAAGTTTTGCGTCCAAAATAGACTATTAAACTGTAAAATACAGATATTCTTTCTAGACTAGGATTTCGATTTTTCTTTTATATTATTTTTAACATATAGATATTAAAAGAGTGTTGTAATTTATAAATAAGTAAAAAGTTGTTATATCTTATATAATTAATGTATATATTTTTTCTTAAAATATGTGGCATAATTTTTTTATGGATAGAAAATTATAGTATTGGAAAAAAAATAAGGACATTAAGTTTCTTTACTAACAATTTAAGTTTTATAACTTTAAAAAGTATCTTACTCTAAAATATAATAAATCTGAATATATTTTAAACAATGGAAAAATAAAATATTTACGTAAAATACAGAATATTATTTTAAATATTATATTAATACAGGTAGACTTTTTTCACAGTTGAATGATTTCTCCTCTAAGGTGTTTTTGAAAGTTATTTTTACAAAATATTGATAGATGTTAAATTTGTATGAGGGAATTGAAATATTTAAGAAAAAATATTATCACTGAAATAGTATATGATACCAAAAAAATCTTGCCACCAAATATAATATATTGCCTTCAATAATAGTTTATAATACAAAAATTTATTTTTGGATAAAATTATGCCGCCAAAATAGACTATTAAACTGTAAAGTACATATATTCTTCCATAGACTATGATTTCGATTATTCTTTTATATTATTTTAACATATAAATATTAAAAAAGTATTGTAAATGATAAATAAGTAAAAGACTATTATATGTTATATATATTTATAAATATATATTTTTTAATATGTGGAATAAATTTTTTATGGATAATAAATTATAGTGTTGGTCAAAAAGAAAAAGAAAAAAAGAACATTAAGTTTCTTTACTAAGAACTTAAGTATTATAACTTTAAAAAGTATCTTGCTCTAAAATATAATAAATCTGAATATATTTTAATCAATGGAAACATAATATTTACGTATAATATGGAATATTATTTTAAACATTAAATTAATGCAAGATTTTAAACATTAAATTAGTGCAAACATATTTTTTTCACGGTTGATCGACTTCTTTTATTTTATATTTTTAGAATTTATTTTTGCTAAATATTGATAGATGTGAAATTTGTAGCAAATAATTGAAATATTTTTTAAAAGATATTGTCACCGAAATAGCATATGATTCCCAAAAAATATTGTCACCAAATATAATATCTTACCGTCAATAATAGATTGTAACACAATTTTTTTTTTGATAAAATTCTCCCTGCAAAATATAATTTGAAACGGTAAAATATAGATATTGTTTTGTAGAGTAGGATTTTGATTTTTTAACTTTTTTTTAGCAAAATATTTGTACATGTGAAATGTCCAAGAGAAAAATTGAATTAAAAAAAAAATGGCGCCTAAAGGTCAATTCTTATTGTTGAATTGTGTATTATAAACACCAACACATTAATCAATTGTTCCCACACAAACATCTACACAATATTCATTTTAATTATGACATCTTTTTTTGTCAAATGTTAATTACCTATCTGGATGTGTGATTCTATCTTTAGAGTTGAACTTTTGTGTTCGATTGTTATTGTATCTTCATACTATGGGGGTGTTGATGACCTTTTCTAACCAAGATGATTAGTGGCTGTTTTCTATAATCAAGATCACCAAACAAGATCAAGAAATTTCTAATCTATGATGATTAGTGGCTGTTTCCTCAAGTTAAGATCATCAAACAAGATCAAAGATTATGAAATTTGGTTATCAACAGGGGGAAAATTGGGCATGCAAGTAACAATAAGTGTAATTTTAAGTAATATTTTGTTATTCTAATTTGAGATTGAATGTGTGAATTAGTTAATACTAGCGCAATGCCCGCGTGTTACGCGGATTTTTTAATACTCCATATAAAATTAAATTTTAAATTATAATTAATATTTGATTACAATATTATTATATAATTATTCTAAAAACTTAAATCATATTAGTATGCAAATGAATATCACCTACAATTATACATTTCAATTTGATACATAGGTATTTTTTCATTCCTTACCTACAAAGAATTTGCTTAAAAATTTTTATCGTGGGGATTGCTTATGAAATTTCTTACAAAATTTTCTAATTTATAAGACATTTTCATTCCTTACCTATAAAGAATTTATCTACGAAATCTTTATAGTTAAATTGTTTGTGGGTAATTTTTTGTATACAAATTACTTGTGAGCAATTAATACCTAAAAATTTTCATTTTCATTTCACATATTAAATATACTTAATTCATTTATTTGGAATACTCACAAATTATTTTTAAATATTGTACTTTCTCAAATATGTAAAATAAATTATTATTTCATCACGTGGAGAAACATCTAATAGACTTTGATAGACAAAGGTTAAAATAGTTTTTCAAAATATGCAAGTAGTTATGTATTGGTTTAGTTGGTAAGTATGCTATTTGTTATTGTTATTCAAGAGGTCTAAGTATCAAATCCTTACTAATACATTTTTTTTAGGAAAATTAGTATCTAATGTTAAGATGATACTTACCACTTCACACACAAACTCCAAAAAAAAAAAAAAAAGACAAAAAAATTTCATTATATAATTACCACGTATGCACAAACATATATGTATTGACTTTATAATAAGACGACACGTGTCAATAAGAAACACAAAAAATCAACACATAAGTAAACACATGAAAATTGACACATAAGAAAAATAAACCAATATTCGACACGTAAGCACAACTCACCAAAATTCGACAAATAAGCAAACAAAACTCCCTATTAGTATATAGAGGGATTTATCAAATTTTCTATCTATGCATGTTTGGTAATTTTTAGTATTTGTTGAATTATAATTATAATTGTAAAATTATATCGAAATTACAATATATTTTTTAAAATTAATATTTATAATTTGAAATATAATAACAATTTTTTTTCAATCCGCGAAATTCGCGGGAATACGTACTAGTTTTCTAATAATCATCACCTTAAACATCATCATCATCTCTCATCTCACCCATCTCATCAATGTCTAATTGGGTGTGCAAATAGCGCTACTCGTTCCCCTCTTGTGGTGGTTGCGGTTCCAAGTTGAGGATTCGGGTGGTCCCCCTCTTGTGGTGATTGCGGTGGGGCGGTGTTCCCCTCTTGTGGTGGTTGCGGTTCCCAGTTGCGGGTTTTTGTGGTCCCCCTCTTGTGGTGATTGTGGTGGGGGTGGTGTTCCCCTCTTGTGGTGATTGCGGTTCCGGTCTACACTGAGATGAAAGAGATGTTGTCATGTACCAGTCGAAGGAACTATTGTAATTAATTATGTTAGGAAGTTATTGCAATTGATTACCTTTAAAAAATATTAATTTTAATTTTTTTTAAAGAAATAATTTTAAATTAGGATTAATGAGTTTTGGTGAAGTTTAGTTTGACGCTCAGCTCAGGAATGTTTTTTTCTTTTTGGGCTTTCATAAAAAAGAAAATTTATTTTTAGAGTTATTTATATTGTAAATTAAAATAATAGCTTTTGTAATTATTATCTTTACAATTGTTGCACCCAAGATTTTCCTCAACCAAAAGAAAAAAAAAAGTCGGTAATTTTTAATTTATTTATTCTTAAATATCTTTTATAATGAAATGACAACTCAAAAATAAGATATTACTACCTTCCTTAATTTTTTTTTAAAAAAAAAATAATAAAAAAAATGGAAAGATTAACAAATATATATATGAACGATAAGAATTACCAAGTCATGATAAATTCCATTATATTGTCCTAAAAAAATATTATTAAGTACTCGGCATACCAATCTTGATAAATTCCAAAGCTTATTTCTTCATCTAATCCAAGCTCGCCATACCATCAATCTGCAATCGCCGCCCACCGCCGTGCCGCCACCGCCATTAAGTACGTCTCTTTTCTCTCTATTGTTTTGGGTTTCTGTTTCTGATTTGGTTAGTATTATGTGTTATTATCACTATCAGTTTTGCTAATTAGAAAATTAGGGTTTTGGTCGATTGGGGATTTTGATCCAACTTTTGATTAATTTCAATTGAAGACCCTAAAATTATCTTTATCCTAATTGATTGCTCATTGACATTCTAAAACCCCTCTTTTATTCGATTGTTCTAAATAACTTGAATATGTATACTTGGTAAAACAAAAAATACTTTTTCGTACAGTTGTATATAGCCATATAGGTGAAAGCCCACGGTTAGAGGTTAAACTGATTGTGTTGCTTATTATTTATTTTATTTGGACTAAATTAGATATGTAGTAAAATCAGTTTTTATAATTTCTTTTACTATGTATTTAATAGAGTTAGCAGCGGCTGCAAATTAGTAAGCTTAATATTTTTCCCGCTCTCATTTGTAGTTTGAAATAATACAGATGCTGTAGAACTTATTATTGAATGGATTTAACACAAATTGTTTATAGCTCCTTGTATACACTGACAAGTGACTTGCTATTAGGTTATGTATGTTACTTTCGTCTTCGCCTGATGTGCTAAATTTTTTATTTTTCCTCAGCAACTTTGAGTTTGTATATCTTAGATTTTATGTTATTGTTGTCCTAGCATCTACCTTTCACCAATGTCTTAGAAGGTAAGTTGTATGTTTGATGTGCTAAATTGTTTATGCTTCCTCATTTTATATGCTCCTCAGCGAGTCTTTGAGTTTGTATTTCTTAGATTTTATGTTATTTTTTGTCCTAGCATCTGCCTTACCTGACAATTTTTTTTTTTAGAAATTAAGGTGTATGTTTGATGTGCTAAATTGTTAATATTATCTACCAATTTTTCTGCTCAACTTTTTTCCAGTTTGTATAACAGTTAATGCATCATTAACCAATGTATATCTTAATTAGGGCGTAATGGATGGAACTGTGATGCAATTCAAGGAAGAACTCATTGAGATTGAACTTGAAGCTGAAAATCTTTTATTGGGACGCCATGAGGTAATTAAAATGAATATGGATATGAGTTTGCATTGCAATTGTTGTTAATATTTTGATGTGCAAGTAATTGTGATTGCAGTTAGTTGAAATTGATAGAATGAGGAATGGGAACAGGGAAGCTTTAACAGCGCTAAGAAAGAGGGCTAGAACAACAAAAACCAGTGTCCCTTCCCCTTTTGAATCACTAATGAGGGATATTGATTCACGGCCACTAGTGAAAGAGGTCTGTGCAACATGTGGTGATCATGATCCTCGGGAGAATACACTGTTAATGTTCCCTGGAACTGACATCCTTGCGACTATACCATTTCATGCTGCTCACACCATCTTAGAGAAAGGTACGCTGCATTTGGATTTATTGTCATCCATTCGAATTTTATCTTGGGTGACATGCAGAGAACAAGAATATGTTTGGGTGATTAGTTCGGAAAATGAAACTATATACTTCTGGGAGACATTTTTGAACTGTAGATATTATGCCTTAGTTTCTGGTCGTGGTTAATGGAGAACATTTTTGACTGATGATGTCTTGTTGATTTTGTTTTATTGTAGTTGGTGGGTATTGGTATGGTGTAGAATTATATTAACTTTGTAATAAATAATTGATGATTGCGATTAGTAAGATTGAAATAAAAAGTATAAGTGTATAACAAGGTCAAGTGTAAGGGATAGTCTAACCAGGTGGCTTAGCCCACCTGGCCACCGGGTTCCTCACTCTAGTGAGTGACCCGGGTTCGATTCCCTCTGGGAACGAATTATGGGAGTTATAAGGAGGGCTTGGAGATTTCTTGGTGTATTTGGGGGCTTGGTGAACTAATCTAACTACTAACAACTAACATTTATCGATCAAAAAAAAGTGTAAGGGATAGTCTCCGAGTCGCATTCCGAGCTCTTTTTTGGTCTCTTTTGTTAGGAAGGAACATGAGTGTTTGAAGATGTTCAGGAATCCCGAGATGAAACCTGGGATAGAATTAAGCTTAGGGTCACATGGTTGTATCCAATATTGCTAGAAAGTGGAAACTGGAGTATAGTGCTTTATATTGTATAATAAGATTTTGTGTCCCTCATAGAGCTGTTACACGAAACGAGCTGCTCGTGAGCTCGGCTCGGCTCGACTCGGCTCGACTCGTCAGGTTAAACGAGCTCGAAAAATACTCGATTTCTTAACGAGCCCAACCGAGCTCGGCTCGTTAGGCTCGATAACTAAGATTTTTCTTAAAATTCCATTAGGCTCGATAGGCTCGGCTTGACTCGATGGGCTCGATAGGCTCGTTACACTCGTTAACGAGCCGAGCCGAGCTCGAATTATTACTCGTTAATGTTACCGAGCCGAGCTCGGCTCGACTCGATAAGAGCTCGAGCCGAGCTCGAGCTCGAATAACAGCACTCATTTTAACTGTAATCAATAGTTTTTGTTTTGTCATCAAGTTAAAGGAAAACACATTTTTGTCTGCAAAGAATGAAAATGAAGATTTGAAGTGAAACCAAACATAGGGGTAGTTTTTCTATGGGGAAAAGATTGTTTTAATTACGATATGCAAATTGCGAAATGCCTTATTTCGTTAATTGCAAATCGGAGAATCTCCCCTTATGCTTATCATAGTCTGGACCCAACCTGTAATGATTTAAGTAGGTGATTAGTATATGCTATTTTATGTTTTAAAATGATGCATCGATGTTTGGCCTGCAAATTCAGATTATATTTTTCTGAGTGGAAAGTCAGGATGGTAGGATATATTTCAAAATTAAGTTGCTAGAATGGATCAATCGATGCATCATACTGGCTTTCAAATGTAAAAATGATGAAATGATTCACAAGGCTACTAGGCAAGGCATCTAACTTATTAGACCAAGGGTGGATATAATCAATAGAAATGAGCAAACTCTGCTGCATACACGCTTGCCTTGGTTGAATGTCCTGCTAGTTAATTGCATCAACTTGATCCCTTAATTCAAGAGATCGTAATATATCTGGAATGCAAGAGTTTGAATATCACTTGAGCTTATCAGATGATTGGACGTAAAATACAATTGGAACAACTTCTAGAATGTAAGAACCATCTAAACAATCAATTTCTTTTGAGCAGTCCTTTCTCATAATGAGCAGTGTGGTGAAATTATATTTTCATTATTAAGTGTTGAATATGCATTCCAGAAGTCATTCATAACCCCAACTCGAAATGGGGTTACTGCATATCTCCATTATGATTGCCATTTAACTGTTCTACAAGTACCTTTTCAACCACTCCCTTTCATTTTGGAGCTGCAACCCAAGTGTTGAAAAGCCATTTTTCTGCATGCTACTTTAGGGGATGGGTGTCGTATTATACATATATCTTTGCTGTAGATTAGTTTCCTGAAGCTGTATCCATAGTTTTGAAAGGCACGCCTGAGGTGCGCCTAAGGCGCAAGGCGCTTGAGGCTATAGGGTATGTGCCTTTTGGAGTTTTTTGAGACGAGATTCAAATGCGCGTGCCATTTTGCGCCTCAGATGAGGCGACCAAAGTGCGCATCTTGGTCAAAACTTTTTTCACAGTAACTTTTGCACATTTCTGGGTCATATTTTTAAAAATTACTGGCACTTACCCCTATTCTCCTACTCGTTTTTAAAAAGTTGTTAAGGGCTGAATTAAAACATTTAAACTAGGTTAAACAAATAACTAGGGTTGTAGGGGAAAAAAAAAGCATACCAAGTTCACTTGACTTGGAGTGTGGTTGGTGATTCTCTTAGAGTTGATGAGCCTGCATATCAAACTAGAAGGAAGAAATCATCATCGAGTATAGGTAGTTCAATTGCTAAGCCACCTAAAGGTAAAGACAAACAATTGGACTAGGGAAAAAATATGAAAGACTCATCTTTTAGACCCTAGAGATGAAAATGAAGATGAATTTGAGGAAGAAGAATACATTGATGATGAGGAGCAATTTGGCAATGATGAGGACTTTGATTTGGATGAGAATGCGGATTAGCCAACCACACTAATGAAAATCTTAACTGCTGTTTTTTTTTTTTTTTTTTTTTTAACATTTGACGGTTTTTGTGTGATAAGGAAGTCTAACTTCATAACGTTAGTATTAATTTTATGTTTAAATGTTCTAATGTTTATTTATTGTTTTTTTGGTAGTATTATGTGGTACTAAACTTTATTTTTGTAGGTCAGCATGTGTGAAATATGCTATAACCTTATAGAATATAAAATAATGTTTAGGGGAAAAAAAAAGGATGAGGCGCGCCTTGCGCCTCGGGCGTTAGGACCCCTCTTGTGCCTCTGTGTGCCTTGCGCCTTTCAAAGCTATGGCTGTATCTAATCAAGTAGAATGTTGGTTTTGTTCGTCTGACATTATGGAAAATGACTTTCTGAGTTGTAGTTTCTCATGTCATCTCATTTGTACGTGGTCTTTCCTGCTTATATAGATCAAGCCCGCCTTGATTTTGATTCTAAGAAGCTCCAGAGCTATGTCAAAGAAAAAGCCCTTTTGATTTCAGAAAAAGGTGTTCTATCTGACAAGATCAGTCCCGGTGTACTAAGATCTCTGGTGTCGTTAGCTGATAAACCAAAGTAACCACCTGCTGATTACAATACTCCCCCCCCCCCCCCCCAACCCAAAACCATTGTGTGAAACTAATTTTGTGAAACTAATTTTATCTCTCTGTTATTTGTTTGTTTCATTCAGGATTGAAGAGAAAGATTAACCCCATTGCAGTTATGGAAAGGATCTGAACTATTATTAATAGGGTACGTCAAAACAATTTAATGCACATGCTATCTCTTCTTGTGTTTCTTACAGTTGGTAAATGAAATGAAAACATAAGTGAAAAGCTAAAATGACGATTTTTATTATTGTCTTTGGTTGAATGATAAAATGCAAAAGGGGAAGACTGAAGAGGGGACTGCGTAGCTTCAGATAGAGAAAGGAAGGAGAAACTTATAGCCTTCAATTTCTTTTTTACCCTAATAAAGCATGATATTGCCTCAAATTGTTACCATGTAATTCTAATGCATGGTTCGTTTCCCGCAACAGTTATATCTGGCCAAATGTGAAATAAGCTCTCATGTGCTTCATATTTTTCCAGCGTTTGTTAGCACATATCACATCACAGAAAAGGAGATCTGCAGTACTTGGCTTAAGGGATGTTGGCTTTACAGAAACTCTGTTTAAAGTTTCATTAAAGGATGAAGCATGTGTCATTTTTGTGTGTGTTGGTTCATATTTTCCTTTCAAGCTTTTTCCTTTTCTGCAATTAATTTGTTTTAGAAACATCCTCTTGCACCTTGGGACAGCTTTCTTGTCCCCTCTTCATTAATTTCCCCGTCCGCCAAAACATTCTCCATTAAAGACTGCAAAAGCAATTGCTTAATCTTGTGATGAAGACTTTTTATCTTGTAAAGAAAATGACTGAATAGTTCCTTTTAATTACAGAGCAACATAGGGATGCTAAATGCTGCTTGAAGAAGACCAAAAAAGTAGTAGCTCACAAGAGACAGCGACTAAAGAAGCTTCCTTTTGATGATGAAAGCTACTAACTAATTTATCCATCATCAATCTGCCACAAACTTGTCAGGTTAAAGGAGATATTTTAGTGGTCTTAATTATGAATGAAGGGTACTCTTTCCTAACTTTAAGATGAATGTTTGTGTCTCATGCCCTACCATAACTGGAATTACGACAGACTTCTCATCTCGTGTGGTAACTTAATTTCACTATGATTCAATCACTTTTGCCATCTTTCTGAATTACTATTTGTTTTATGGCTTCTTACATTGCTTTTAATGTGCTTACTGTGAAACATCAACAGCAACTTTGTTTTATTATTAAGGTTATTTGATAGTAGTAGTTAACTAACATCATGCCAAATCATATAATTCTTTCGTGTGCATTTGAAACTCATTGAATGGACAGGTTCAAGCACAATTAAGGAACAGTCAGACTCCTGGGTCCCAAAGAAGTTAAACATTTGTATTATGTGGTCGTGATTTAAAGCATTATTTGACATTTTTGTCACACCTTCCTTTTGTTCTCTTCTTAGCAGAGCGCACGTTCTTTGAACTTGTTTAGCGTTCGTCCTTTCCTTTTATATGTGCATGTTAATGAATTGTTTTTAAGCTGATCTCAATTATCAGCATCAGGGATGGAATATTGTGGACATGATTCGTATCGGGAGACACCGAAGAATGATTGAAACTTAAATTCAAAAGATGGGGTTTGATTTTGGAGTCCAAAATCAATGTTTACTTTCATGGTCTGTGTTAAGGGATGTTGACTGGGCAGAATGAAAGTTGTTGCTTAGCACTGGTCCATGTTAATTATTGCTAACAAGGAATCTCTTTGTCGTGCAATTATGAAGCAATATTGAATATTTATTGTGGTTTTAAGAAATTTCAGGTAAATTGAACTAAGAAAAGGCAAAATTAAACCTGCCGGTAAAAGAAAATGGGCATGTTTCCTTTTTCTTCAGACCCAACTGTCTAAATTCCAAAGAATGTTGTCAAAGGCATATCGTAAAAGTTGACTCGTTGACTCCTGACTTTTGCAGGGATCTGGATCACCTCTTGTATAGGTCCCGTGCATGGGGTGGATATTGGATCATACATATTCATACATGGGTTGGATGTGATCCAAGAGTCCTTTTATGTGCGAGTGTGTGTGATCCAAGGGTCCTCTAAGTGTGAGTCTGTGTGATCCAAGATCCACCCTTTACACAAGACCCTTCTGTACAAAAAGTGATCATTGTCGTAAATTTTGTATAAAAAAAAGGCCCTTCTGTACAAAAAGTGATCATTGTCGTAAATTTTGTACCCAATTCATCATGCGATCTCGTAAGAGGCATATCTTGTGAATGCAAGGTGGATTTGAATATGTATAGGTTACTCAACTATGAAGGAATTTTATCAATCTAAGGTTTAATTTGAAATTTAAAAGATTTTTCATATTCATTCAGAACATTGAAATTAGGAAACTATTAATGCAGGACCTGCAAGATAGAGAATATAAATTTAGAACTCAATTATTAATTAACACCATATGTGGTATTCTATAGTTTATATTCTTATTTGTTGATGTACATCTTTTTTCATTTTTACTTTTTTTTCTTCTTATATTTTCCACTGGCGTAAAATTAATACTATATCTTTTACTTTTTAGAATCGTGATTTATAACATTATTGTTGGATAACTGGAAACTATAAAATGTCAAACTTTGTCTTAGAATGTGTGAGTTTTAAATCGACAATTTCTACCTTTCAAGTTCCAAATCGATAGTTTTCAATTTTTTTATGTTTTAAATCGATAGGAAAAATATTTCCGGCCCATAATTGATAATTTTTTTTAAAAAAAAGTCCTAATGAATTGATAATATACTCGAATTGGAATATATATATATATATGAATGAGTTGCATGATGCTTTGTTTGCAGGGAGGGGGTAAAATAATTCTCCTTGTATAATGAATTGACACACCCTACGATTCAATTGCAATAATTCGATTTCAGACTCAGGAAAACGACCTCAATCCAACAAAATAAATAAACAGTGATGATAATTTAAAGGCACAATAAAAATTGTTTGCAGAATTTGATGCTTGTATTAATTTTTGCTAGAAAAAAAAAGGGTCTAGAAAATTGGGTTAATTGAGGGATGGCAGCGTATGAATAAGACTTTTCAGAGGATTGGCATGTGGTATAGTTTATTGTAATAAATATTTGATGTTGTGTAAAAAGAAAAAAGAAAAGAGAGGGTAATTATTGAAGAAGGGCTCCTCAACATGATTGTGCTCGAAACTAATAAGTAGGACTATGAACATGTGCAACAAGTTGCTTTCAACTGACATTGTTTCAGAGCTCTTATGCTTTGTTGTATCTTTTGTTTGCATCTGTGAATGTTCATTTTCAAGAAATAGTTATACTTGTGGTTTTGCCCATCTAAATATTTCTAAATTTTCTTCCCTTTCCCTAACCCCTCCTATTTCTATTTCTTAAGGGTCATCCAATTAAACATGGAAAAAAAAAAAGAGTTGTACGCGATTTTATCGTAAAGTCTCTGATGAACAAGTTTCCTAGTACGAAATTAATAGTATTAGATATATTCATCGATTCAATTGCATATATTCACTAATATCATTAGACTTATAAACCGAAATTACAGTGTAAATTTTTTTATGGTATCAATGAATGTATCTTATGATATCAGTTTCATACTATGAACAAGTTTCACATAAGACATACTCCGATCTCATTCATCCACCATTGAAATGAGAGTTTGAAGTTCTCGCTTGCAAATTACGAATTTCGATAAGAATGGGTAGAAATGAATTACATCTTGTTTTAATCACCCATGAAATACAAGTCATGTGTTGATGTAATTATCGAGTGTAGCATGTATTGAACATACAATGGAACATAAATTCAATATTTCTCACTGTTTGCTCAAATATTTTTTAAAAAAATTAGAAGAGAAATTTATTTCAATTCAAAAAAGAGAAAATAAATACTCCCTCCGTCCATGAAATATAGTCCTGGTTGTCTTATTTAGCTGTCCACGAAAAATAGTCTTATTGCCTAAAATGGAAAGAATAAACTTTATCTAAACTTTTCAACATACACACATAACATTTTTAAAATAATTTATTTTGTACTTGATGTGATACAATATTCCTACTTTTTACATATTATACCAATTTTCTTAATAACCGTGCATAAAACAACAAGACTATATTTCATGGACGGAGGGAGTAAGATCTTTCAAGATACATGTAAGAAAAATCCTAGATTATTGCAAGCCTACAACCTCTACATATGAGACGATAACACCAATCGAATCAAGATAGTTATATTGTCTCGTGATTGCTTGCAAAGTCAACAAAGAATCAAAATATATATATTTACATGTGAGCATAACTCCCATCGAAACAGAATTAGATACAACAATCAAACATGACCATCTTAGAGTATGTGCATCACTAAGAGTGTGTTTTGAAAAAAAATTATACTATGCAAAGTGATTTTGAGTGTTCCGAATTTAAAGATTCTACTTAAATTAATCAATTAGAATCTATAATTTAAAAGTTGAGAAGAGAATATTTTTACCCGATTATAATTTATCACTATTTATTTCAATAATTTTTTTTTTATCAAACACTCAATATTTACAAATTTTGTAAATAACCACCACTTTCACCATCAAACAAATTTTTTCTTACAATCACTAAATTAAACCGCATCTACAAAACATAATTTTTTTCGCCAACACAGAAATATATAGCTCAATTTCGAAACCGTTTGACCAAAGAGCATAAGAACAAATAACTATGATTTGGTTGTATGTTCAAATATACCCCCCGAAACAAGTTCAATTATTATTTTCCTTAATTGGCAGAATAATCTTCAAAATCCTTGAATCATTAGTGCTCCAACATTTGTAGTCCTTTTTTCTTGGCCTTTCTGAATGAACTAATTTTCATATGTTAAAATTGTTTAGCTGTTCACGACTTCTTACTATTCATCTTTGGAGTTTATAGTAATTACTCTTCTGAATTTGAATGTGAAAATTAAGGATTAATTGTTGTAAAAAAAAAAAAAAGTATTTTCACATAGAAACAGATAAAGTGTCACAATTGTGTCATATATCTTATATAGTAATTTGTTATGTTTTCAACGTCGAGGGTTGAAAATGGGGAATTGAAAAAGTTTGAACCAAACAAGTTAAAAGGGAAGTTCCATATAAAAAAAAATGAATTGTATTTTGTTCATAGTTATTTAATAAAGGAGCAGGGCCGATCCTAACAATTTTAAGGCCTAAGTCGAGTTTTAAACTTAGGCCCCTCGTATTCCTTTTAATTAAATGATTATCAAGGTTTGTCTATTAATTTACACTCTCATATTGAACAAAAGTCACCATATTTCTCATATATACAACCATTTCTTCATTATCATTTGATGTATTTGTATCATAAGTTTAAGTTGAATTGAAGTTCATTCTACACTCCAAATATTTCTCTTCAAAATTTTCACATTTTCCCTCATCTAAAAAATTCTAAATTTTATTATTTTTCTCCACGACGGCTTGATTATTAGTATTATAATATTTATTAACATCACAAGCTTGACTTTGAATTAAATCTTCAATCCTTCTTCTTTTTTCGTCTTTTCATAATTTAGACATATATTTAAGAAATATATACTGGAGAAATAATTTAAAATTTAAACTAAACAAACAAATCATAGAAATATATTCATCAACCAATATATATATATAACACATAAAATATGTCATATTAATTTATATTACAATTTTAAATCAATTTTATTTCTTTCTTTATCTATAAATATGGAAAATGATTGATAAATCATAGATATTGAACAATATACGATGTTTGGTTTTCATATTTGAAGGTATGTTATTTCGAGGATCAAAATGTAAACATCACAATTCACAAAATTGAGAAAAGTTTTTCAGCAGCTTGGGTCAGACACATGTTGATTTGGTTTTTGCAAAATCATATATATATATAATTTTGGGCCCCTAAAAAACTACCAAATTTCTGGGCCCGAGTCGATCGACTCATTGGATTCATGACCGCACGGCCCTGTACAGGAGATATGATATTCAATATATAATTTATTAAGTATATTATTAATTTTTATTTAAATTAATTTTCATGTATATATACTGATATAGAGATAAATAGTTTTTTGGTCCCGCAACTTGTCTAGTGTCCAATTTTGATCCCGAAAATATTAACTGTTCAATTTTGGTCCCATAACTTATTGAATCGTCCAAATTTGGTCCCAAATGAGACCAAAATTGGACAAATCAATAAGTTACGGGACCAAAATTGAATAATTAAAATTTTTGGGACCAAAATTGAATAATTAACATTTTTGGGACCAAAATTGGACACCAAACAAGTTAGGGACAAAAAATTATTTTTTCGTATTCATTAATTTTTTTCTATTCTCACCTTTTATATATATACATCAATGGATTTATTTTTCATGAATATAAATACAAATATTTGAAAAACATCTATAAAACATGAAAAATAAAAACCCATTATTTTTCAATTCCAATAATTATTATTTAAGATGAATTACAAAGCTCCCATAAAATACTAATAATGAAATTTTAATTACTAACTAAGAATTTAAATTGCGATAGAGTAAATAAAATAATAAATTAATAATTTTCATATAAATTTTGATTCTCTATATCATCATAAAATAATTCCAAATTGCTATCGTGATCTCTTCTCCACCAATAATATATACATGATTATTACAAAGATTATTTTAGAGTATAATTAATTAAATAGTATTTGATATATGTGTATGTGTGCGTATGTATATATATATATATATATATATATATATATATATATATATATATATATATATATCAATGGATTTATTTTTCATGTATATAAATACAAATATTTGAAAAACATCTTGTTGGGTGGCGAACAATTAAGTAATTAATAAATAGGAGATTATTACTTAGTAACAGAATAACAAACCAAAGAAGCTAGCAGTTTCGTGGAGCGAACAGCTTTGTAAAGGAGCTAGCAAGTTTGTAGAACGAACAGCTTCATAGAAAAGCACTAATGCCGCAAGCAGAATTGGGGCGAGCAGCCTTGCAAAGAACAGCTGTGCAAACGGCTCAAGCCAAAATCAACTTGGGCGAACAGGTTCGTAATGGAGCGAGCAACATTGTAAAACTATCCCAAGCAAGGAGCGAACAGCTCGAAATGCAAAGAACCATGACATGAAATGAAGACGTGCAAGCGAGCAACTGGTCACCGTCGAGAGCATCTCAGTAGTGCCAAAGACCATGTACAACATTGGGAATCCCAAGAGTCACTAGCCTAGATATGGTCCAGGTGTCCTAACACTTGGCACCCATCCAATGAGCAATAATGTAGATGTTGTACAAGTGTCCTAACACTTGGCAAAGATCCAATGGTTAAACCACCAAGATGGTGACACATGGCCACTTTGTATGTCTATAAATACTCCCTTCATGTACATGAAAAAAAGAGAACAATTCAATAATATAGCTAAACTCTTGCAAAATTATTCCTTGAGCATTACTTAGCCAAATTTCATGATTTCTTGATCTTGTTTGGTGATCTTAACTAGGGAAAACAGCCACCAATCATCTTGATTACTAAAAGGTCATCAACAATTGGCGCTAGAAGGAGGGTGTCGAACCTTCGATTTGTAAAAGTCGAAGAAAGTTTGAAGACTACCATCGGAATCTGCATAATTTCGCCGGAATCCGGGGAGAGGCTGCCGGAAAACAAGAGTGCACATTCTTAGGACAAAGATTTACAACACTTTGAGGGTTTTAATGCATGTGTGCATGAACTAGGGTTTTCAAACCTTTATAATCACACACAAGGCTAGTAACCCTTGGGGGAAAGTGTTTGCAAGAACCAGTTTACTCCACTCATTTGCTTATTATCCATATTTTGATAGTCAAAATGGTTAGATCACAAGAAGAACGACATTCGAGTATATCTCCAAGTCGTAGACCAAGAACTAGGGTTTCTTCCACCGAAGGACATGCACGGACAGTAAGAGCAACTTCGCAGAGGAATATACAGGTCACTATTGACACGATTCCACCGGAAGTTGAAGCTCTTGCTCAAAACCCCGAAGAACTAGCAAAAACGATCACTGTCCTTCAATCATTACAAAATCGACAAGCAGCAGGACCATCAAGAGCACCTGTGGCGATCAAACGAGCAGGCGAGCAGGAGCGTACGGGCGAACAAAGAAGTAAACTGAGAGAAGATGCACGTCGAGACGAGGCTGACAGCGAGAAAGTCCGTAGAAATAAAGGAAAAGCTCCATTGAGCGAACGTCTAGGAAGCAGAGGAGAATCATCACCAAGTCGAGCAGATGAGTCAAGCAAAAGTACTTCCCGAACAAGTGCTTTGGAGAGACTAGGTACAAGGAACGCAAATAGGAGGGAACCATCCCGAAGGAACGAGGAGCGATCACACCATCCTGCTCGCCCATCAGTGCATGACCGAATCAGGAGGTCAGCTTTTGGCCGGCTAGGGCCAAATGGAGCTAGCAATGCCGCTAGGAAGACGACTCAGGAGAAACGTCCCGTTGGCAAGGGACTGCATCGTGAAGAGGTCACTGAACCCAATCACGATGAACAGCCTTCCATCGGGAGAACTCCCCCAAATGAATTGCATGAAATGAGAAAGGCGATCGAAGAATTACAGAGACAGTTGGAATCTCAGAGAGATGTCGGATCGACTGTTCTCCCTTCCTCATCGTTATCTCCATCTGTCCTCAATGCACCAATCCAGAAGAAGATACAGTTCCCAGCCATCAATTTGTACGAGGGAACGTCGGACCCCCGCATTCATGCGACAAAATATTCGGATTTTATGATTTCGATGGGGGCAACCGACGCCACACAATGCCGAAATTTTCCACTCACCCTGGGAGATGGCCCGCACAGATGGTTTTCAGCACTGACTCCTGGCTCCATCAACTCTTTTGCCCAACTAAGCAAAGAGTTTCTGTCCCACTTCTCAACTGCCGGGTCTTACTTGACCCACAGACACCGTCTAGCAGATATTAGGCAGGGAGACGAGGAGTCTGACAAGCAATTTCTGGAAAGATTTGATAAAGTCTTACTGGAGGGCGAGATGGTGAGTGAGGACACGAAGATTGTGGCAGTGATGGCTGGTTTAAAGAAAGGAACTGATTTGTGGAAGGAAATGCATCTGACTTGCCCGAAAACATACACAGAGTTCAGACACAAAGCGGGAATTCATGTTTCAATGCAAGAGGCCCTACACCGAGAGATGGGAGACAAAGCCGATCCAAAGAAGTTTAGCAAGAAGTCGGGAGGAAGCGATTACAGAGCTCCGAAGAACATGAAGTCATTCAATGATGGAGCTGAGTTGAAAGAAAAGTTGAGTCAAGTCCTTACTATGTCTGTGGATGCTGTGTACAACAATGTTAAGGACAGGGAAATGTTGTCAGAGCCGCGGAAGATAAGGCAAGAGAGAGGAAAACTGAACCCGAACAAATACTGTGCTTATCATCAGAACATTGGCCACTTCACGAGCGAGTGCCGAGATCTGTTGAAGCAGTTGTGGAGGTTCTATGAGGAAGGAAAGCTGTCCGAATTCGTGAAGAGGGAACCAGGTAAAAGGCCAAGGGCACCAGAACCGTCCAGTTCGGATGACGGGGACAGTGATGACCAACCAAGCAAAGCAGGTAAGAGAGGAAGGAAGGTCCCAGTAGCCCCAGCAAGGCATATCCCGGAAATCCTAATGCTGGAACCCACTGGACCAGTAGGTGGTTGTTCTGATGGGAGACCACCTATGTCAAAAAGAAAAAGGAAGGCGGAACTGAGAGCAGTGGATCAAGTGATGGAAGTAGGCACGAATCCATCGACCAAACGAACGGGGGACCTAACTTTCTCAGAAAAAGACTTAGACAGAGTACTTACTCCCCACAATGACTCATTGGTCATTTGTGCCAATATTATGGGGACAAAAGTGCACCGTCTACTTGTCGATATTGGTTCCTATACGAACATCCAGTTCAAGAGCACGGTGGACCAGCTAGGAGATTGCGCTGAGTACATCAAAGACTGTGATCACAAGATTGTAGGATTCGGGAATGCTGTGACCACCCCGCTAGGAATGGTTACGTTGGCAGTTGAGCTTGTATCGGTCGAGGACCCGGAGAGGAAAATGAATAGAATGGTAGACTTCCTGGTTGTAGACCAACAGTCCACCTATAACGGGTTCCTCGGCCGTCCTTTCTTGCATGAATTTAAAGCAGCTGTTTCAACGTACTATTATTGTTTAAAATTCCCAACAAAGAAGGGTGCAGGTACAGTCAAAGGAGACCAGAAGAAGGCTCGTGCGTGTCTTTTGCAGATACAGTTGCAGGATCATCAGGTCAACATGACAGACAGGTGCTCAAACAAGGACGGAGACGATAGCGAGGCCATGACTTCTATCGACACTGAAATAATGGAAGTCGACGAACAGCTTCGCACAGACGAACAGCCGCGCATCGGCGAGCAACTGTGCGCAAACGAACAGCCGCGCATTGACGAGCAGCTGTGTGTAGGCGCACAGTTGGGCGGAGACGAGCAGAAATGCAAGGACGAGCAGGTTGTCCAAACAAGAGATAGAGAAGCTGCTCGCCCAGCGGACTTTGATGCAGAGGATATCGAGCCACGGCTGGGAGCAGAACCGATGGAGACCGAAGATGAGCCAAAGGCAGAAGGGCCCATTATTGACCCCAGATGGAAAGGCCAGAAACGAAGGGCTACCCCGGTTGAAGAGTTGGAAACTGTAAGAGTCGACCCGAACCAAGAGGGCTTAGAACTCTTCATAGGGTCCGAGCTACCAGAGCCGTACAGGACCTGTTGGGAAAATATAGGGGTGCCCGTAATCTATTCGGGATGAACTTTAAATACGAATTTAAATACAATTATTACTAGCATGAATTAATCCTAATTAATTCAAATAATAATTCCAACAACTAATTATCATCATGCATGTTAAATTAATTTCACATATTTAACTAGGCGGAATTAAACAAGTAAATATGCGATTAACGTACCTCTCGTAGTAATGGCCTTTGGATATACGGGACACTTGTAATCTCGTTCTATCAACCCAAAGCCTTCTCAAGTATTTCCCTTTTCACCTCACTTGATCGTCGGTGGGAGACGCTTTCAAGCAATTTAATAAACAAAGGAAAAAGAAAAATGTCTATGCTTCTTGATTTTTTCAACACATGGAATTATGTACTTGGGGATGAAATAATCATCCCCTATTTATAGAGGGTAGGGGCCGAAAATTAGAGGAGATATGGGCTTAGAAAAAATCTTTTCTTAGTCTCTAAGAAATCTTGAATATATCTCATATATTCTTTTCTCCATAATAAAATATTCCACAAAAATCTCACTCTTATTTTCAAGCTTATAGTTTTCGAAAACTTCAAGGATAAAATCTAAGATTTGGATCTTCTTGAATATATGAGATATTCTTGTATTCCTAGAATACATATCTTTCATAATATCTTTCCAAGAAAATCAAGAAAATCTTATTTCTTTTTTATTCCTAATTTTCGAAAATTATAATAAAAAATCAGCATTGATATATTCTTTATTTTAATCACCTTATCATTATTGGGCTACTTAATTGGGCTACTTGAGGGGCCTTAAGGAGAATTAAGATTGGACCTCCTAATGGACTTCTGAATTTCAATATTGAGCCCCAATATAATTCAGCCCATTAATATTAATTATTACCACTAATAAATTAATATTGCACTATCCATCTTAATCCATATTACGATAATATGGGCTCCCGGTTATTATTTCCCGCGTTTAAGATTATCAAGTCCATTAATTAATTAAGCTTCTGAATAGCTCTAAATTAATTAATATATTTCACCTTGGAGTAAAGACAGCTCAACATTATTATTCGTACCGAAGAAACTAATTCTTCACTTGCAAGATTTGATACAATAAAACTTCTGAGTCCACCAAGGGGACTAATCACACGAGCCGTACTCGCACGCGTTTCTCCGTATTAAATCTTAGCAACCGTCGTATGATTAATATTACTGCCCAAGACACAAAGTTCGAAGTCACAATGATTCTCACCCAACATGAATCAAAGCAGTAACTATTAAACACACACGGTCCTATTTAAGTGACGGAGATTAAGAAATCAACAACCACTGAGGTCTAATTCTTCACCTTTCAGAACAGAAGAATTTATCCTCGCTGTAGGACCTCTTCAACACATACTAAATGTGCTAGTGCAATCTCTTAGTCAAGACAGACCAATCTGAGCCTTACACATCGACCTTTCACGGCGGATTGTTCAATTCCACCTGGGTCGTGAATTGTACGTTTAGTTACAAGTAAACTGTTAATGTTGTCTTCCGTGATCGGGTATCACCACATTAACTACAATGTAACATGTACTATATATTGAACGGTTTGCAATAGAAATTCAACATTCAATTATATCTAAAGCAAATGTGATAAAAGAATTATTCTCATAAATCTAGTGTTTGATACACGAGTTATACAAAGTAAAAGCATACTTTCACGTATAACTCCAACAATCTCCCACTTATACTTAAAGTCTGCTTTTAGTATACATCACGCATGTCTTAGTGTAGTAGCTCTACGTGACATCTCATGTCAACCTACACTAACCTAATAATTCCTCCCACTTATACTTAAAGCAGATTGACAATAGTCTTGACTCCCATTCCATCCACATGTCTCTCGAATGTATTCAGAGGCAGACCCTTTGTGAATGGATTTACTAGGTTGTCCCCGACGCATATCTTTGCCACCTCTTTATCTCCTCTCTTAACGATTTCTCGTATAAGATGGTGTTTTCTTTCAATGTGTTTGCTGGCCATGTGGGCTCTCGGTTCCCTTGAATTTGCAACTGCCCCGGTATTGTCACAAAAGACAGTTATCTTGTCGGGCAAATTCGGAACTACGTCCAAGTCCACTAAGAAGTACTTGAGCCAAACCGCTTCTTTCGCTACTTCACAAGCAACTACTTATTCGGCTTCCATGGTCGAATCTGCGATGCATTTCTGCAAATTGCTTCTCCATGTCATGGCTCCTTCTCCCATGCAAAACACACTACCCGAGGTAGGTATTTTAGAGTCTATGTCTGATTGGAAATTTGAGTCTGTGTATCCCATGGGAATTAGGTTGTCTGATTGTTAAATCAGCATTCCATACTAAGTTCTTTTCAGAAACTAAAGAACGCATTTAATTGCAATCTAATGTGCTTTCCCGGGGTTACTTTGATATCTTGCCATCATGCCCACGACAAAGCAGATATCCGGTCTCGTACACAACATTGCATACATAAGACTTCCTACGTCCGAAACGTACGGAACGTCTTTCATGTCATCTATCTCCACTTGCGTCTTAGGGCACATTTCTTTAGATAGATGGATTCCGTGCCTAAAAGGTACAAAACCTTTCTTGGAATCTTGCATGCTGAAATGCTTCAAAACAGTGGCTTTGTATGAAACTTGCGATAAACCCAACATCCTTCTCTTGGATCTCGAGTGAACTTGATCCCAAGGATGTGACCGGCTTTCCCTAAGTCCTTCATATCAAACTGATTTGACAACCATACCCTTACGTCTGACAATACCTTTACATTGTTTCCAATGAGCAGAATATCGTCTACGTATAATACTAAGAATACCACCGCAGTTCCGTCATACCTTTTATACACACAACTTTCGAACTTGTTTTGATCACAAACCCATAAGACTTAATAACTTGATCAAAACACTGGTTCCAAGTACGCGACGCTTGCTTAAGTCCATAAAATGGATCTCTTAAGCTTGCATACGAGGTGCTCTTGGCCTTTTTCAACGAAACCTTTGGGTTGTTGCATATAGATCCCATCAAGACTTCCGTTAAGAAAAGCTGTCTTGACATCCATTTGCCAGATCTCGTAATCTAAGTGCGCAGCGATCGACAAGAGAATACGGATGGACTTAAGCATAGCTACAGGCCACAGGCCACAAGCCTTGCTTTGAAGGTCTCTACCCTTCCGTCCGGTCCTCTTTTCCTCTTGTACACCCACCTGTATCTAATGGGTTCTACCCCATTAGGTGGATCAACCAACTCCCACACTTGATTATAATCCATCGAACCCACCTCGGTTTCCATTACGGTTTGCCACACTTCCGCGTCTTTGTCTTGGATTGCCTCGTCGTACGTTCATGGGTCTGATTCATCGCCGGGAATCAAATCCGAAGATTCTCCAATTCCCATGAATCTCTCGGGTTGCCTTGCAATCCTCCCACTACGACGGGGTTCCGGTTGTGAAGGTATGATGTGTGGTATATCATCTTGTATACTTGGTATAGGAGTTTGCTCTCTTAACTTGTCTAAGGTAATCTCACTTCTGGGCTTTCTTTTGTTCATATAGTCTTCCTCCAAGAATTTAAAGTGCGAACTAATCACGGTCTTTTAATCCTTGAGACTATAGAACATACACCCTTTCGTTCCCATGGGATATCCTATAAACAACCTTAATTCCGAACATGGATCCAATTTATCGGCTTCCTTGTCTAGCATGTATGCCGGACAACCCCAAATCTGCAAGTGTCTTAGACTGGGCTTGCGCCCCGGTCCACAATTCCATTGGGGTTTTAGGAACCGATTTGGATGGCACCAAGTTTAGAATATAAGTCATTGTTTCCAAGGCGTTACCCCAAAATGACTTGGGTAAATCCGAATAACTCATCATGGATCTGACTATTTCTAAAAGAGTCTGGCTCCTTCGTTCCGCCACACCGTTCTATTGAGGGGTTCCCGATGTGGTCAACAGGGATACAATCCCTTCTTCCGATAGGTAGTTCAAGAATTCATTGCTAAGGTATTCGCCTCCACGAACAAATCGTAGAGACTTGATACTTCTTTCCCTATGCCTCATAAGGTAGATGTATCCGTATCTTGAGTAATCATCAAATTACTCATACCTCTTCTTGCTATGATCGTCATTGAACCACACATATCGGTATGAACGAGTTCTAACACTTCCGTAGTTCTATTCCCCTTGGCTCCAAATGCCCTCTTGGTCATTTTACCCTCTAAACAGGATTCACAAGTTGGAAACGGTTCGACTTGGAATGATTCCAAGGATCCGTCTTTCACCAATCTCTCTATCCACTTTAGATTAATATGACCTAGTCTAAGATGCCATAGAAGTGTTTCGTTCATCTCCGAAGAACGCTTTCTTTTATTACTCGAAATAATCGATGTGTTATTAGATTCAATTTTGTGAGTGGTGTGCCCAAATAATGGTATAAAGATCATCCATTAAAGTTCCGGAACGGATAAACTCATCGTTTCAAGCAATAATAACATCCTTATTAAAAGAAACTGAGTATCTATTCAAACAGTTTAGAAACTGAAGGTTGAGTTCTTTCTAAACTAGGAACATGAGGAACGTCTCTCAAGACCATAACTCTATCTTCACAAGATAGGCGCACTTCTCCCACTGCTTCAGCTGCCACTCTCATAGCATTGCCCGATGTGATGGGGATCTCACTTTCGTTAAGTCGTCGGGTTAGCTTAAACCCATGAAACAAATGTGATCAGTAGCTCTCGTATCCACTATCCACGAATAGACAACATACGCCACTTCACAAGTTTCGACGACTAAGGTGTGTGAATTACCTAACTTTCCTAGCCTCTTAGGCTTGGAACAGGCAGACCTCCATTGTCCTCTCTCACCGCAACTAAAACACTTCCCCTTCGATGCTTGCCTTTGCATTTGCCTTTCGCAACAATTGGATTTGCTTGGATCCGGCCTTTGGTTCTCTTCCTCTTTTTCCCTCCCTTGGGACCAAAAGAGGTAGACGAACCATTAGCCACCATAGCACTAGACTGGTGCTCCATTATCACCTCCACCGAAACTAAAGCTTGCAAGAGCTCGGGCAAACGACTTGTCCGTTCATTCATCTGACAGTTCAGATGAAACTACTCAAAGCTTCTCGGTAGGGAATGGTATATGAAATCAATCAAAATCCGCACCAAGTACTTCCAACTTGTTAAGGTATGCCATTATCTCGAGAACGTGCTCCCTTACGGGCGTTCCTTCCACCATTCCCAACTTGACCGAGTCATGTTTGGTGAACTGATTAGTCATGGGATTCTGATGTGAAAACATCTCTTCAAGGTGTTCCATGATTTCAACAGCGGATACAATGTCTTCATGAACGCGCCTCAAATCCTCAGACAGAAATGTCAAGATGATGCACTTCATTCATTGTCACGCTTCCGATCATAAACTGCCTCTTCCCATTGCTTGACTTATCATTAGGCTTGCCGGGTACATTAACATAAATAACCCAATTGTGTTTTCGTGCAGTAAGGACAAATTTAAAAAAAATTCCAATCGATATAATTCTCTCCAAAAAGTTTATTAACTTTAAGTATATTAAACAGTGGATTAAAAGGTTGCGACATGATGAAATGAGAATAAAACATACATTCATATCAATATCTAGAAAAATATGAAATTATCACATAATTCGATCACATCAATTATATTGAAACCTTAAAACAATATAATCATGCATCAGCCAACATCTCGAAACAATTTAAATGCGCCACGAGGGGTGGTCTATACATTTAAATACATTCAAGCGGATCACAAACTTAAAAGTTACAAATCCTTAATTCAAAATTAATAGTTGGCTCCCACTTTGACCACATAGAAATTGACATGGACTCCGAGGGGAGTAAGTTAATATCAATTTCCTATGCCTAAGTAATAACCATAATTAAATACAGGATTATTATTTCGCTTTGAGCAAGCCACTCGTGGTGAGGGTCAATACCGCCACTAGTAATAATCCACAATCATCCTTTCGGAATTTATTCATGTGAAAACCGTTCTTTTGGCCGATCCGAGGGGGAAATGTATTCCAGAAGAACTTCACAAATAAATAAATTATGGAGGCCAAAATAATCCAATTTTAATATCCGGAATAAAATTGCGATTATAAAAACATACTTAGTAATTTTCGAAAGTAAGGTTTTTCTTGGACAATTAAATTCATGCAAACACATATTAACAAATAATAAAAATTGCACGAAATAAAACATCCATCAAAACAAAATTAAACACATTGGAGCACTCAATTCCAATTGTCACGGTTTAATTTCTTCACGTCTTGATGCGAAAAATCGTCCTTGTTGCTTTCCGACGTTCGTCCCGACGTGCTCCCACTCGAACAACAACACTTCTTCAAAAACAGCATCGTTTGGGGTTCGGGACGACGTTTAAAAACACACGAAAAAAACACGAACCAAAAAAATTCCACGGCTTGAGATACAGCGCGCGTCGGCCCACAAAGTGGGCCCGCGCGCTTCCCGGCCTGAGAAGCGCTGGAAAAGCGCCCGAGGCGCGCCGAAGCACAGCCCCGAGGCGCACCCGAGGCGCAGCACAGAAGTGCGCCTAGGCGCTGCCCGGGGCGCCCGAGGCGCTGCAGCTGCCTGCCGAGGCGCGCGCGCGCCGTGCGCGCGGCGCCATGCGCCCGTTGCGCACGGTGTGCGCCGTGCACCCCCGTGCGCCGTTTTTTCGCCGTTCGTCCTCGTTTTCTTCACCCCTTGCATGATTTTACCTCCATACACGCTCCACGCTTGTATGCGTCGTCCGGGTACGCCGTTTTTAATTCTTCGTTCTTCGTCACGATCCGGTTACAATTTATTTTTACAAAAAAAAATAAATACTAGATCTAGACTAGTCTATTACAATGATCGAATCAAAATAAAAACAACTAATCTACTCGTGGATTTTCTCACGAGAAAAATGAATTCGAACGAATCGAATTAAAAACCAAATTAATTCACACGCATGAAATTAACAACATTAAAAACCATGACAATTGGATACCTGCAAAAAAGATCTAACAATTCTACTATCCAATTTCAAATTTAATGTTCAACAATTTAAATTCCAATTCAAAATTCAGAGCCCGAAACCGTGGCTCTGATACCAGTTGTTGGGAAAATATAGGGGTGCCCGGAATCTATTCGGGATGAACTTTAAATACGAATTTAAATACAATTATTACTAGCATGAATTAATCCTAATTAATTCAAATAATAATTCCAACAACTAATTATCATCATGCATGTTAAATTAATTTCACATATTTAACTAGGCGGAATTAAACAAGTAAATATGCGATTAATGTACCTCTCGTAGTAATGGCCTTTGGATATACGGGACACTTGTAATCTCGTTCTATCAACCCAAAGCCTTCTCAAGTATTTCCCTTTTCACCTCACTTGATCGCCGGTGGGAGACGCTTTCAAGCAATTTAATAAACAAAGGAAAAAGAAAAATATCTATGCTTCTTGATTTTTCCAACACATGGAATTATGTACTTGGGGATGAAATAATCATCCCCTATTTATAGAGGGTAGGGGCCGAAAATTAGAGGAGATATGGGCTTGGAAAAAATCTCTTCTTAGTCTCTAAGAAATCTTGAATATATCTCATATATTCTTTTCTCCATAATAAAATATTCCACAAAAATCTCACTCTTATTTTCAAGCTTATAGTTTTCGAAAACTTCAAGGATAAAATCTAAGATTTGGATCTTCTTGAATATATGAGATATTCTTGTATTCCTAGAATACATATCTTTCATAATATCTTTCCAAGAAAATCTTATTTCTTTTTTATTCCTAATTTTCGAAAATTATAATAAAAAATCAGCATTGATATATTCTTTATTTTAATCACCTTATCATTATTGGGCTACTTAATTGGGCTACTTGAGGGGCCTTAAGGAGAATTAAGATTGGACCTCCTAATGGACTTCTGAATTTCAATATTGAGCCCCAATATAATTCAGCCCATTAATATTAATTATTACCACTAATAAATTAATATTGCACTATCCATTTTAATCCATATTACGATAATATGGGCTCCCGATTATTATTTCTCGCGTTTAAGATTATCAAGTCCATTAATTAATTAAGCTTCTGAATAGCTCTAAATTAATTAATATATTTCACCTTGGAGTAAAGACAGCTCAACATTATTATTCGTACCGAAGAAACTAATTCTTCACTTGCAAGATTTGGTACAATAAAACTTCTGAGCCCACCAAGGGGACTAATCACACGAGCCGTACTCGCACGCGTTTCTCCGTATTAAATCTTAGCAACTGTCGTATGATTAATATTACTGCCCAAGACACAAAGTTCGAAGTCACAATGATTCTCACCCAACATGAATCAAAGCAGTAACTATTAAACACACACGGTCCTATTTAAGTGACGGAGATTAAGAAATCAACAACCACTGAGGTCTAATTCTTCACCTTTCAGAACAGAAGAATTTATCCTCGCTGTAGGACCTCTTCAACACATACTAAATGTGCTAGTGCAATCTCTTAGTCAAGACAGACCAATCTGAGCCTTACACATCGACCTTTCACGGCGGATTGTTCAATTCCACCTGGGTCGTGAATTGTACGTTTAGTTACAAGTAAACTGTTAATGTTGTCTTCCGTGATCGGGTATCACCACATTAACTACAATGTAACATGTACTATATATTGAACGGTTTGCAATAGAAATTCAACATTCAATTATATCTAAAGCAAATGTGATAAAAGAATTATTCTCATAAATCTAGTGTTTGATACACGAGTTATACAAAGTAAAAGCATACTTTCACGTATAACTCCAACAGGACCAACATGATTGAGTTTCTTAAAGCAAACCTCGATGTGTTCGCATGGTCGCACGCAGACATGGTGGGCATCAGCCCCGAACATGCCTGCCACAGACTCAACATCGACCCGAGGAAAAGGCCAGTTCATCAGAAAAGGAGAAAATTTGGGCCCGACAAATACGAGGCGCTTGACGTGGAGGTTAAAAAGCTGCTAGATAACGACCTAATCAAACAAGCGTTCTGCCCGCAATGGGTGGCGAATCCAGTATTGGTTAGAAAAGCGACTGGAGCATGGAGACTCTGCATCGACTTCACAGATCTTAACGCCGCTTGCCCAAAAGACAACTTTCCGTTGCCTCATATTGACCAGCCAGTTGATAACACCACCGGACATGAGCTGCTAACGTTCATGGATGCATTCGCAGGATACCATCAAATCGCGATGCATCCCGATGATCAAGAGCACACAGCGTTCTACACCAACAAAAACTTGCTATGCTGGAAGAGAATGCCATTTGGGCTAATCAACGCTGGAGCTACATATCAGAGACTGGTTAACAAGATGTTTGATGATCACATTGGGAAGACGATGGAGGTATATGTGGATGACATTGTTGTCAAGAGCTCAAAAAAGAAAGATCACTTACAGCACCTGGCTCAAACATTTGAGATACTTCGGACCTACAATATGAAGCTGAATCCCAAGAAAAGCAGTTTCGGAGTCCATTCTGGGAAATTCTTGGGACATCTGGTTAGTCAGCGTGGAATTGAAGCAAATCCCGTAAAAGTGAAAGCGATCATGGAGATGCAACCACCCAGATCAGTTAAAGAAGTCCAACGACTAACCGGATGCCTAGCAGCTCTGAACAGGTTCGTTTCAAGATCCGGAGATAAGTGCAGACCGTTCTTCGAAGCAATCAAGAAGGGAAAATTTCAATGGACAGACGCCTGTCAACAAGCGTTCGAGCAACTGAAAGAGTACCTCAGTGATACAAAATTCTTGCCAAGCCAATCCCAGGGGAAAAGTTATACTTGTACTTGGCGGCTTCAGAGGTAGCAATCAGTTCAGTGCTCGTTCGACCAGAAGGAAAGTTCCACCTACCCATTTACTATGTAAGTCATGCCTTGCACGAAGCAGAACTCAGATATTCACCAACAGAAAAGCTAGCATATGCGCTGGTGATGAGCGTCAGGAAACTTCATCCATATTTTTTCGACCACCAGGTGGAATTGTTGACAACGTTCCCGCTCAAGCAAATACTGCACAGACCCGATGCGGCTGGTCGGCTCCTAAAGTGGTCCTTGGAAATCAGTCAGTTCGGGATTTCATATGCTCCTCGAACAGCGATCAAGGGGCAAGCCTTAGCAGACTTTATAGTCGAACTGACTTTCCCCCAAGATCCAACGAGAGGACATAGCCATCCCTGGCACATGTATGTTGACGGATCATCAACTAATACAGCATCGGGGGCAGGTATAGTCTTGATAAGCCCAGATAGGCAAGTTTTTACTTCAGCTGTTCGATTCGAGTTCATGGCGACTAACAACGAAGCAGAGTACGAAGCTGTGATCGTTGGGTTACGCCTAGCATTAGCAGTTGGAGTACGAAGGTTGCAAATCTTTGGAGATTCGCAATTGATCGTCAACCAGGTCCGAGGAGAATATGAAGCAAGAGATGAAGACATGGCTTTGTATCAAAAAATTGTTGCTCACTTGGCTTTCTTGTTCGAACAAATATACATTGAACAGATACCGAGAGACAATAATGCTCAAGTAGATGCATTAGCCAGGCTAGCAACCAGTACCGGACCAGCAGAATTGTCGGAAGTGACGCTAACAAGAATGTCCAAACCGTCAACCGAAGATTACAAAATCTATCAGATCGACGAAGATTTCGAAGAAGACGACTGGAGAATACCAATCGTTGAGTATTTGCAAAACGATAAAAAGCCAGACAACCCGTTTGAAGCTAACAAGTTGGTTAAAAGAGCAGCAAGATACACCATGATGGACGGACAGTTGTACAAGAGAGGAATTTCGCTCCCACTTCTGAAATGCTTGGCTAGGGGGCAAGGACAAGCAGTGCTGAAAGAGATCCATGAGGGTGTATGCGGAAATCATGCCGGAGGACGGGCCTTGGCATATAAAACAATAAGGCAAGGATATTACTGGCCAACCCTCCTCCAGGATGCGATCAAGATTGCCCGAACTTGTCATAGATGTCAACTGTTTGCCCCGAACATTCACAAACCCCCACACGAACTGATTTCAGTCAATAGTCCATGGCCGTTTGCAAAATGGGGAATTGACCTCATTGGGCCTTTTCCACCGGGACAAGGAAATGTTTGATTCGCGGTGGTGGCTGTTGACTACTACACGAAATGGGCAGAAGCAGAAGCACTCGGGCGGATCACACAGGAGAAAATGATCAACTTTATATGGAAAATATTGTTTGTCGTTTCGGGGTCCCTCAGGCGATAGTGACGGACAACGGGAGACAGTTTGAGGGAAAAGAGATCAGAGATTTTTGCGAGAAATGGGGAATAAGAAAACATTTCTCGACACCGTACCACCCCCAATCGAATGGTCAAGTAGAAGCAGTGAATAAAATAATCAAGCATATACTGAAGATTCGTTTGGTTGACAAGCAAGGGAAGTGGTCAGAAGAGCTACCAGAGGTGTTGTGGGCATACCGAGTATCCCACAGAACAAGCACAGGCGAAACACCGTTCACAATGGCGTTCGGGACAGAAGCAGTAATACCGATTGAGCTAAAAGTCCCAACAAAACGAACAGCTGCGTTCGACGAAGAGACAAACAACTCCGCAATGGCAGCAGAGTTGGACTTGCTTGAAGAAAAAAGAATAACAGCAGAATTAAAAAATGCAATTTACAAAAGAAGAGCAGCAAAGTACTACAATTCTCAAGTAAAAGCAAGAGAATTCGAAATTGGGGACTTGGTACTCCGAAAAGTTTTGATACCACCAGGAGTATTCGGCCCGACTTGGGAGGGCCCATACAAGGTGACGAATAAGTGGCACAACGGCACATACGACCTTGAAGACATGGAAGGCAAGTCGTCCCAATACTCCTGGAATACAACTTTACTCAAGAAGTACTACCAATGAAGTCCTGTAAGTCTTAGAAAGTTTGTAAATAGATCTTTTGTAATTTTTGAAATTTTTGCGCAAGTTTATAAGCGAGCAGATTTGTATTTATCTTACTAAGCGAGCAGATTTACATCTATTTTACTAGGCGAGCAGAATTGCGTTTATCTTTTGTCTTGCTTTCTTTTAGATTTTGAGCCTTAAGTCCAAACTACTTAGTTGCTCGCCCAAAAATTTGCAAAATGTAAGTCTGTTATAAGACGAACAATAAAGCATATTGAATGCAAAATAAGGCTAAGTCCCTAATGGACCAATAGCCCACACTAATGAAAGGCCAAGTCCACAAGCGACCAAAATGGCCCAAACAACTAAAGGTCAAGTTCTATAAGAACCAAATGACCAACTAAAAATTTTACTAAGTGTTTACCTTAAGAAAAAAGGAACATTTAGAAATTAAATCATAAGCAAAAGAAAGAGGCGAGCAATTAAGTGAGACAAACAAAGAGGCACAAATTAGTAGATGAGCAAAAATTTTCATTTCTCTTAAGTCAAAAGATGTTTACAATAGGAATGGGAAATACAGAAAGAGTGTACATCCTATTGTAAATAAAACTATGTCTTCAAGAGGGAGGTGGAGGAGGAGCATCTGCAGTTCTGGTCGCCTGGGCACTCGGCTGCTCGTCTGGGGCACTTGTGCCAGCCCCATCCAGAGGAGTTAAGGGAAGTGAAGACAACCCCTCGAAGACTTCATCAGTGGCCGCCGTGCTGGTCGCCACTGGGGTAGGATCAGGCTGGCCGCCATAAGTGGGGGCAGCAATGTCGACCTCCTCGCTGAAGACGTCCAAGGGGAAGCCAAGATCGGCCAGATCAGAGACGAACAAGGTAGATCCAGGAGCAGGAGGATAATTCTTGACATATTCAATGAAGTCCGCCTTCACCGCATCACGAATATCTTGATTGTGATCATGGGCGAAGTGGATAGACCTCAAGCATTCGGCAAAGGCCTATGTACCCGAAGTTGGTCTTGTCCAACACCTCTTGCTCGTGGACTTCATAATCGATCATGTTTTTGCGCTCTTCCTCTAGCCTCTTGATGTGCTCCTCGGCAACTAGCAGGCGAGCAGCTAAGTCTGCTCGCTCCTTTTCAGCCCTTTCGGCTCTCAGATCTGAAGTTTGAACCTCCAACATCATCTTTTGAGCCTTGTCCAAGGCACTCTGCTCGCCGGCCAAGGAGGCCTCTATTTTACTCTCCATCAAGGCCAGCTCCTTAGCATGCTCGGCCTTGCACTCTTTGATGGCAGATACTCTCTCTTCATCCATCTTCTCCACGCGACGGCCCAAGTCGCGGTTTGTTCGCTCAAGATCTAGGACCTGATCGAGCAGCATCTGAGACTGGACCAACTGGTGGCTAGCATTGTACGCCACCAGGCGAACATTATCGCTGGCGGATTGGCAACCAACAAGGGTGTTTGCCGATTTCGTCCAGGCCCTTGAGACCATCTCAGTAGCCCGGCGAACAGGGAGATCCGGGATGTCACGGAGCGAGGAGGGGGCATTTTTAACCACAGAGAGGTGGTGGAGTGTTGTCCCTCGGCCGGGGTAGAGTGTTGGGTTATACCTGACGAACAAAAACAAATGTTAGTAAGCGAGCAACATGGAACTAAGCGGCGAACAATAAGAAAGTCGGGGACGATTAACTTACTCCTTGATTTTCACCGGATCCCAACCCAAGTAAGAAGTGTCCCTGGGATTGTCCCCTGTCTTGGTCGCCACCAAACTGGCGACCACCTGCTGTTCGTCCACTACCTCCATCGAGGTAGATTTCGAAGTAGGGGATCTTGGAGCAATGTTGCTCGCCTCTCCAGCAGTCTTTGATCGCTTCAAGGCGCAATCATCACCGCGACTGCCACGAGCATCATCACCTCGCGGTTCTTTCCTTCTCTCCCTTTCCCTCTCCTTCTCCTTCCTCACATCCCGCGGAGAGGAGGCAGTTTTGGCCGCAGGCTTGCGGCGACCAGCTCCGGCGGCTGGGCGACCAGTGGGGTTCTCCCCTGCCCGGAGGCGCATGATGGCAAGGGGAGGGTCCATCTTCCTTCTTGAAGCGTCGGCCATTTGCTTTACTCGTCTGGCGAGCAAGTAATATGACTCGGGCACAGCCGGGATGGCAACGGTGACTCGTTGATCTAACAAGAAAGAGACAAGGGTCAGACGAGCAAGAATGATTAGCGAGCAAGAGTGATTGGCGAGCAAGAATAAAAAAGTTACCTTCTGGGACGGCGGCTTGAGCTTCAAGGTGGTGAGGACTCGTAACCAAACCAACAAGTTTGCGACAATGAGCCTTCGAGAGATGGTGTATGTTGCGACTAGCAACGTCGCGAAGAGAGATAATGGCTAAGGTGAAGAGAAATTCGTCGCTGATATCGGGATGCCCCCACTTCAAATTTCTCGGACCTGCAAAACAACGGAAAGGATTAAAATTAGTCCTACTTATGAATTAGCAAGATAAAATTAGCCCTACGTTTGATGTTTCCAAAGCCTTCAGGCGACATGATGCGCGCCTGCCCGCCAGCGAATCCCTCAGTTGCTCGCCAATCTCCACCAATAAAAAGGAATTGGCAATGCCAACCCTTAATCTTATTGGGAACACCTTCAATAAGTTTCAATCCGGTCTTCGCTTTAGCATAATACCAACCAGCACCGTCCTCGGAGATAGTTAAAGCATAAAGAAGCTCCGCGGTTGTTATTTTATTTTTGTAACCCTCAAGACCAAAAAGTGTCATGAAGGCTAGAAGAGTACTTCAACCGTTTGGGGTGATTTGAGTGATCGCCAAATTCATGTCGAGCAAGAACCGACCAATGAGCGGATGAACGGGGAGCGGGAAACCCGTGTTCAACACATCCAAGTTGATCGCCGTGCAGCCAGGAGGGGGCGATCAGCAGTCTCTCCTTTCTTCGGTACATACATGAAAATATCGTAGGGGATTTTGTACGTTTCACGGATGCTCGCCAGATCATCCTCAATAACAACACTGGCAACCTTGCTCGCTGCATAGTCCCCATCCTGAGCCTTCATAATTACCCTCGATGTGGGGACAAAAGTCTTCGAGTAGCGACCAGAGTAGTCCGCCCACTCGTTGTCACGAACAACTCCTTCCGGGATTCGAGATTCAGGTGTAGTTTGAGAGAGAGGAAAATTGATTTCCCTTAAAAACTCCCAAGTGAGCGTGTGACCTCGCTGCTCGCCACCTCGCTGCTCGCCAGCATTGTCAGCTTGATCGCCCTCAAGGTCAATTGAACCCTCTATCTCCGCGGCCACTGCTGCAGAATCTTCTCCAAGGTCAGAAGATGTTTCAGGTTCGCGAGCAAGAGAGTGAATCTCTTCTTGATCGCCAGAGCGGTCAGCGGCGAACATCTCCACCGAGCGAACAACGGAGCTCGCGTCTGAGTCCGTGCCTTCATCCACTAATAACGTGCGCGGATTGTTCGCCAACGCTTGGCGAACAGATCTGCGCGGAGAGGCTATATCTACGGGTCGTTTTTCCGGGTTTCGCCCAGGTCCGGATTGGGAGGAACTTGAGGGGGAAAACTCCATTTGAAATAAGAGATGAAGAAATTTGGATAAGTATGGAGTAATGTATGGATAAAGATGCCACCGGAGAAGTTACGATGGCGGCGACGGCGTCAACAGTACGGCGGCACTACGACGGTCCACGGCCGGAATGACAGTCACAGTTGCAAGAGATACGAGAAATAGGAATTTTTTTACGAAATTAAAGGAAGAAAAAGAAATATAAGATGAATTACCTTCGAAAAACCAAAATCTAGAGCAAACACGAAGAAATCCGAACGCAAGAATCGTAAAGGAGGAAAGCTTGAGAATGCTTTAATGGCGAAAATCCGGAAAGAAAAGAAATGGAAAAGGAACCGCCTATTTATAAGAATAAAATGGGGGCGAAAATGCAATATTTGCAAAATACTATAGGCCCCTATGAGCAAATTGGGGATCGCGCGTGACTGACGCGATGCCTCGCGTTCCGTGCCTCGGGAATCCAACCGTCGCGACACGAAAAGGCGTTCACTACTGGTCGCGCACGTAAGCTCTCATGCTCGGCTGTTCGCCCAACTGCTCAGATGCTCGCCCATGTAAACATCCATGTTCCATTCTTGCTCGCCCAATTTTCAAAGAAATTATAGCTTGGTCCCAATTGATCAATCCATGCCCAACATGAGACCAAGCTAGGGGGCAATTGTTGGGTGGCGAACAATTAAGTAATTAATAAATAGGAGATTATTACTTAGTAACAGAATAACAAACCAAAGAAGCTAGCAGTTTCGTGGAGCGAACAACTTTGTAAAGGAGCTAGCAAGTTTGTAGAGCGAACAACTTCATAGAAAAGCACTAATGCCGCAAGCAGAATTGGGGCGAGCAGCCTTGCAAAGAACAGCTGTGCAAACGGCTCAAGCCAAAATCAACTTGGGCGAACAGGTTCGTAATGGAGCGAGCAACATTGTAAAACTATCCCAAGCAAGGAGCGAACAACTCGAAATGCAAAGAACCATGACATGAAATGAAGACGTGCAAGCGAGCAACTGGTCACCTTCGAGAGCATCTCAGTAGTGCCAAAGACCATGTACAACATTGGGAATCCCAAGAGTCACTAGCCTAGATATGGTACAGGTGTCCTAACACTTGGCACCCATCCAATGAGCAATAATGTAGATGTTGTACAAGTGTCCTAACACTTGACAAAGATCCAATGGTTAAACCACCAAGATGGTGACACATGACCACTTTGTATGTCTATAAATACTCCCTTCATGTACATGAAAAAAAGAGAACAATTCAATAATATAGCTAAACTCTTGCAAAATTATTCCTTGAGCATTACTTAGCCAAATTTCATGATTTCTTGATCTTGTTTGGTGATCTTAACTAGGGAAAACAGCCACCAATCATCTTGATTACTAAAAGGTCATCAACACATCTATAAAACATGAAAAATAAAAACCCATTATTTTTCAATTCCAATAATTATTATTTAAGATGAATTACAAAGCTCCCATAAAATATTAATAATGAAATTTTAATTACTAACTAAAAATTTAAATTGCGATAGAGTAAATAAAATAATAAATTAATAATTTTCATATAAATTTTGATTCTCCATATCTTCGTAAAATAATTCCAAATTGCTATCGTGATCTCGTCTCCACCAATAATATATACATGATTATTACAAAGATTATTTTAGAGTATAATTAATTAAATAGTGTTTGATATATGTGTATGTGTGTGTATGTGTGTGTATGTATATATATATATATATATATATATATATATATATATATATATATATAGAATACGAAAAAATAATTTTTTGTCCCTAACTTGTTTGGTGTCCAATTTTGGTCCCAAAAATTTTAATTATTCAATTTTGGTCCCGTAACTTATTGAATTGTCCAATTTTGGTCCCCAAATACCAAATTTGGACGATTCAATAAGTTATGGGACCAAAATTGAAAAGTTAATACTTTTAGGACCAAAATTGGACACTAGACAAGTTCCGGGACCAAAAAACTATTTATCTCATACTGATATACACAATGTACAAATGTATAGATATACAATAAAATCAAATATAAGAACAACATTAGAAATTAAAAGTACTTTTTCAATTCTATTTTCTCATTATTGCATTTATTTTTTAATTCTAAAAAGTCGTTTCATGTCTACAACTACAACATTATTTATTTATAATTATAATGCTGTTGAAATAACTGTACACAAAAAAAAAAAAAAAATTTAAGCACAAAATTGTATGACTGCCCTAACAATTTTCCTTTTTTACATATTTATATTTTACAGTAATCTTTAAAAACATTAATTTATCTTTTGAAAAAAACTATAGAAGAGCTCAAAGCTAGATTGTTGAACAGGTTTAGTGATAAAGATCAATAGTAATAATTTTTCTTTTAATGGTGTTACTATGCTAAGTTTGGAAAATTTTATGTTGTAACCTAGGCATATAGTTTTAATAAAACTTCTGTTTCACTGAGTAAAAAAAAAAATCACACATTTATATAATTTAAAAAAAAAATTGTTTAAGCCCTTCTCAAATAATATGCTCCATGAAATTGAAAAAGGCTGAAAATATTTAAATAGAAGTATCATTTTTCATAATTTCAATAAAAATGTGAAATAAAATAAAAACTGAAAATGTGTTAAATTATCTGCCACAAAAATATGCGGCAGATAATTATGTTTCCACTCAATCTGCTTACCAACAGACAGCCCCCTCCTGGCTCACTCTTACTATCCGGCCCTTTTCATTTATTACTTTCAATCACAAAACATCTCAAGGGGTCTCCTCATTTTGCTCTACCCTTGAGAATTTTCAATCCCCTTCATTTAATTGTGAATTACTATATATATATATATATATATATATATATATATATATTCAATATTTCTGTGCAATCGTCTCATGTAATGAGCCAGTGAGACGTAAATTTCACTTAACTAATATTCCTTCCGTTTTTTTTATCTATTCCATTTTATACATTCATGTAAATCAATTTTCGTATTAACTACATTATCAAAAAACTTTTATACTCATATTAAATTTATATAGGCCACAATAAATATTTACTTATGTGGGTTTTCTATTGAAAAAAGGTAATTAAATTTGAATCGGTATTAATATAGTGACAAATTAAAAAAATACAAAATTTTGTGTAAAATGAGACAGTTAAATAAAAATAAATAAATATTATTAAAAAATAAAATGAATTAGTTCAGTTTAATTCTGATTAAATATAGAACCGTCTCACAAAATAAAATATGGTTGATGGTCTTCACTCCATTTTAACAATTTAATCAAAATCACCAATACCATAAATATATCTCCCCTCAATAATAATTATATCAATTAAGCCACGTGCTTTACACTTATGACCTGACTAAGTTTATTAAGCATTCAATCAACCCATGAGGTTGGTTCGGAAATTTTAATGTGAAATCAATTTAAAAGGAGACGTGGGAGTAATATTTTATGAACAATTTTTTTTTTTAATCAACGTCTAGTGACATCTCACGCATGCCCTACGAAAAAATAATCTCAAACGTACAATTAAATTACTGCTTCCAATTGTCACTTTAAAAAAAAAACCCTTATTTGGCCTTACTAAATTAGTTCGGATTAATTTCTCAAAAGAAAAATATATCAAATGCACTAGCTTGTAATACTGGATTGTAAAAAATAACTATTTCTTATGTTTCAAAAAAAAACTTGCACATTTGGTTCATTTTAAAAGAATTTACACACTCTAAAAAAATAAAATATTAATTTATGTATATACTTACAAAAATATATACATATTTATTTATACATTACAATTTTATTTTAAAAAAAAGTTTTTTTAAAAAAGTATGCACATACCAATGTACAAGTTGATACATAATGAAGAGAGTTTCATTTTGAATTGCCCGATTAATTGATTTATAAGATATTCATTTACAGTAATGTGCATATAGAATTAAAAAAAAAAAAAAAATGTCTGACTTGGTAGACATTCCGTACATAAAATAGTCAACGTCTGTGTCAGCCTTTTTCCACCAAATGCCACCCCACTCTGCACTTCACCCACCCCACCCCAGTATCTCCTTCACAGTCATAAAACAAAAATAATAAAATAAGCCCCTTTCCTAAACCCACGCGCCGTCCATACCTCACGCGCCACCAATAATTGCTATTCGGTTACCATCGTAATCATGGAATGGTAAAAACGTTTTAGCAGGATGGGCGAGAGTAGAGTGAAGCACACGCGCCATAGACTGTTCATCACAAGGAGACAACAATACATCGTACATGGTAGATATGATCGTATCCCCTTTCTGTCTTCTTCCTTGGGTACAATTTTATTATCGGTGAGTACATCTTTTTATTTTAAATAAATTCTCTTGGGTTAATTGAATATTGATAGGATGTAGAATTACATTATTTTAACAGTTTCGCAAATTAAAAGCAGTACTCCTCCCTCCCACCGGTATTTGGGTTTGGTAAATTCTTGAGTATAAAGTAAAAAATTAATCTAATTGAGTGTAGTGTGCATTTAAAAAATAATAATAATAATAATAATAATTTGTATAAATATGTAAATAATGTGGAGGTGAATTTTATAATTTTTATTTTTATGAACAAATAATTATGGAACAGACTAATAAAATAAGCATACAAATATTTGAGGAAAGGACACTAATAAGAAAAGAGTTTGATAGTACAATATTGATAAAAATCCATTTATGACAATGTAATAAAAGTGGAACAATCACATTGTTCTCAATTCTCAATAAAGAACTTTTTTTTTTTTTTACTGTTTTATTATTTTAAAATTCTAAAACCAACTTAAGTACCGCGCCAGATTCATCCTTCCATGTTGAATTCCTTCCAGCTCGAATCTTTAATTTTGTTTTGATTTATACTATATACATTCAAATTTATGTGATTTATACGATATATACATTCAAATTTATGTGTTACAATCGAAGCAGGTACCAATGTAAAGATTTTTTTTATGGCGATCACGATAACATTACGAAATATCATGTTTTAGTGATTTTAAGGGAAATATGCTATGAAATTAATTTTTTTTGTAAAACATATTATTTCTTCCGTTTCAAATTTATTTTCTCATTTGATTTTTTAGGAATTATAATGTCGAAATTGATTTGTAGTATTTAAATGGATAATTTTTTTTTTTATGAAAAGTTTTAGTATTAGCCAATGTAAATAATTAAGATAAAATGAAAATACTTTTGTTTGCAATTATTAATAAAATAAGATGTAATTTAAAAATGTTCATTCCTAGAAGATAATAGTAGAATGCGTGTAGTAATGGTATGTTTAATATGTTAAAAATATTACTTTGAAAAAAGAAATTTACGTGAATCTAGATATAAGACCTACATTATTCAAAAGTTTATCCGCACACTTGTTGAGACTAGTAAATGAATGTAAAGCAACAAATTAAATAATTATGATATACTCCCACCCTCCATTCTAAAATAAACTTCCTATTAATTATTTTTCACGGAGATTAAAAAGTATTAACATAAAATAAAAAGTAGTACAAATAATATAATTAAATAGAAAAAATAAAATAAGTTATATAATTGAATAGAGATGATAAAGTGTAATGTGTGGATAAAAAAAAATGTAAAAGTGGGTAAGTGAGTTTCCAAAAATAGTATGCGAAATTTATTGTGAGATGTCCAATTTTAAAAGATAAGCTTACTCTAGGAGGAAGAGAGTTTATTTTTATTAGTAATTTGATTTGATTTTTATCTGATTTACTCCATTTGTCCCAAAATTATAGTTACATTATTGTTTGTCACCTTAATTTTATTTTATTTTTCTCAGCAAAAGATAAATTTATTACTAACTCACAGAAGGTGTATAAGCCATACCCTCTACAGCAGACTTACATCAGATCATTCAGGTTTACAAAACCACAAAAACCAGCTAACTTAATGACCAAAAAACAAGTCATTCGCCTGGACCAATCTCTATAACAAAAAACTATTCAAACTCATGTTTCCGACTCGTAACCAACTCCACACTCTATTTTTAAGTTCTACCAGAATCTCATCCTCCCAAGCTTGTGAATTATTAAAAATCACAGCATTCCTAGATTTCCATAACAACCAAACCAAACACTCCCAAATACAACTCAACACCGCTTTATCCTTCTTCTTTTTTCTATAATGAATTTGTCACCTTAAATTAAATTGAGTTTAATTAATAAATGTAAATTAGCACGTATGTGTAAAATTATAACATGAGATTTAAGTACACTAATATTATAAATATAATTGTGAAAAAATAATGTTGGTTTATTACTGTTTATGAAAATATCAATTGATCAAATGAAATAGTAATTTCGGTAAGTAGCAATTAAGTATGAGATAGAGGGAGTAATTGTTCGGACGAGATTTCCTATTATACAATAATGTAATATTTCATGTTACACCATTATATTAATGACGTGAGTAAACAATACTACTAAAAAATTATTGGAATGAGTGATATTCTTAATAATATTGCGTAAATTTAGAAATTAAAAATTATGTGCAGTGAAGTATTGATTTAAGGAATGAATTGATGTCACTTTTCTTAATAATAAATAAAATTTTCAAAAAATATTGTGTGGACCACATTACGTGTGATTGTTGCAGTCGCATAAATTAATTATGAAAAATAATCGGTCAATTCTTGGATGATAAAATAATTAGTAGGAGCATTAATTAGAAACGTGAGAGTGAGAGCCGGAGCCATAACAAATGCAGCAAAAGCTTTCCACATTGGGTGACCAAGCGGATAATATTTGTACCCCATGCCCACTTTCCCACGTGCGATAATAGCGCGTGACACACTGCAATGGGGTTTGTTTAACACTCCCATTGCAGTAGTTTATTTGTCCTTCAAATTTATTCCCTTCGAAATGAGCACAAATTTCAAAGATAATGAGATAAAGTGAATTAAACAAGTGTATTTGAGGTTCATTTGTGAGTAAAATAATTATTTATGAATAAAATAATAATTTTAGAAAAAAAAGAAGATTAAAATTTTGGAAAGAATTAAAAAAAAGTGAAAATAAATTTCTGAAGGGAGAGAGTAGCATTTAATTCTATCCTTCCATCACCGGCCGGCCGACATTAATTTTGGTAATTTGGAATCCAACTAATTCAATTATTTTCCATTATTCAATATACCATGATCCTACTTTTAAGAAATGAGTGTTCTAGTGTGTATTTGAGTGCATGTTATGCATTTGGATTTTGAAAAAAAATACTTCAAGCAGAAATCAGCAATACCTAAAGAAATAATCAGTAATATTCAAAGAAGACATCAGTAATACCACAACTGCAAAAAAAAAAATATAGTTCGGTGTATTTGTGTGTATTTAAAAAAAAAAAATTAAAATCAAAATTGAGCTTAAAATCCAAATGCATGCTATGCACTTGGATGCACCCTAAAATTTGCCTTAAAAAATTAGTTTACTTATGATTTATAAATTGTGGTTTACAGAATTTAATGATAATGTAGAGTCTTAAATCTCATATTTTGTGAATATCTTTATTTATTCATAGTGGATATAAATTAACTCTACTAAAATAACTATAATTAGATAAAATATCTATCATCTCTCAATTAAATATTTTAAATTCTCCTCACCTTAAAAAAAAATTATGCTACCTTTGAATTATTTCTTATTATGCTACCTTTCAAAATAATCAATATTTCTTTTTATAATTTTGTAAAAAAAAAATTAACAACTAACAAATTGTACAATACGTGGTACACCTAAAAATAAATTAAATTATTTATTTAATATACTTTTAAATTTATTTTCAAATGGCCCACTATATTATTTTTAATTTATTTACAAATATATTTAAAAATAAAAAATAAATTGTGTCTAAAAACTAATTAAAATTGTATGTAGTGCTTATACAATTATACAACATTGAATTAACAATCAAATCAAAACTATATATAAAAAATGAGTAGGTTGTTGATAGACGAACAACTAAGCTTGATTAGCAAACAGTTAACCGATGCTTAATAAAATAAAGTCGGGATCTAATGAGAAAATGTATGAGCAATTTGAGGTAATACCTTCAGTTGTATGGTGGTGTGAGCAATCGGCCCACAGCCAACAAAGACGAGCAGACAAGTGAGGTGAAGACGGCTAAAAAGAAATATCTAACTTGGAAGGACGATTGAGCGAGCAGCTAATCACCACGAGACATGTCCACTTAAATGTATTCTTAGACATTGTATTAAGATTGTAACAAGTGTATTTACACTTGTCATATATAATGTCCTAGTTTAAGAATAAGATAAATGTCTTAACATTTGTCAAAAAGGTAGAGTGGGTGATTAGTGGTATGACACCTCGTGCTTGCTTACATATATATAAATACATTCATTTTTAAGGAAATAAGATAAGAGAAAATACACAAATACAATCTTATGTTGTCAAAATTTTCCCTCGTGACTTTATCATTTTTAACCCTTCATTCAACCTTATTTGATGATCTTACTATGAACTAACAGCCACCAATTCAGTTATTTGGATCAAGATCAACATAGGTTTTATTTGTAAATAGTTCATAATAAATTTATCATAAAATTGTTTTAAAATATCGAATATTTGACCAGAAGTATAAAAAAGTTCACCAGGAGTATCATTAATTTGGATTCAAGAAAATTTACAACAATTATAATATAATACCCCTGACCCAAAGTAATGATACTCCTGATGAGATTATTGATATTCTTAATTAAATATTTGATACTTTTAAATTATTTCATGATAAATTTATCATGTACTACTTCATATAATACTTTGCCTAAAAAAAGTATGTCTTTTTAAATCTAAACTATTAATTATTTTTAAAATTTTAAATAAAAGGGACAAAATAATTAAAATAATAAGTTAAATATATGTAAAAACATATTAAAAACTGAACGTGCACCATATTAACATCTAAGTTAAAAATGGAGTATAATTTTTTTTTTTTAATTTAAACTATTATTTTCTTAAAAAAACCTTGAACGTAGAGTTAACCAAATTAAAAACGATATACTTAGTAAAAATATTAAAAGTATTTATTGGTAATTAGTAATGGAATCAATTATTTGATTATAAGAAATCACTAAAAATATATTTTAAGTATAATATTATAAAATAATTATTTTCATTTTATCAAAAACTACTAAATACATTTTTATTTTCTCTAAAATATGTATATTGTCTGCTTTTTACTTTTTGACACGTATACAAATTTATATGTTGTATGTTTAAATTTTACAATTAATCCTGGATTATTTAGAAAATTAAAATTTTGTAAAAGATATTTCAAAGGTAATATAATCACAACATTCGTTTGGAAGACAAATTGAAAATATTTTGGAAATAATTGATTGAGAGAAGATATAAATTTTCTCTAATCATGGTTATTTTGGTTGAGTTAATTTTTATTTGTTATATGACATATGTTATTAATCTAACGGTGCAATAGAAGATATTACATCATTATGTAACAAGAGATCTTGTCCATGTCAACCATATCTTAATAAATAAATATCTTCTTAAAGAAAATAACAAAAAGTTATGACAAACTTAATCGGAAGCGGAGGAAGTATTTATTTTTATAATTATTAATGGCATATTATTACGAAAGAATATGTATAGAGTGAAATTGGTTTATATATGAATTGTTGAAGGGTATTAGTTGTTTTCACTAAAGAGTATTAGTTGTTTTTACTGAAGAGTATTACTAGTTTACACTGAAGAGTCTTAGTTCATTTTCACTGAACAACTAAAACTCTTTAGTGTAAATCAGTAATACTCTTCAGTAAATACAACTAATACTCTTCAATGAAAACAATTAATACCCTTCAGTAATTCATATATAAACCAGTTTCACTCTATACTTTGTCATTACGAAAAGATCAATTGATTTGAAACGTATTATTTTGTCGCAAAATCTTCTACGAACAAGTTTCATAGCATAAAATTTATATATTTACATATAGTTGCTGATACCATTAAATTTATAAACTGAAATCACAGTATAAAATATTATGGTATCAGCGCAAGCATATAATGATATCAATAAATACTTATTGTGATATCAATTTCATATTATGAACAAATTTCACTAAAGATATGCTCTTGTCTATTTTTTCGTTGCACAAAATATATATTGTGAGATGATTACACAAAACATGTTCATCTTTTCCCTTCAATCTAAATTTTGAATACAAGTATGATTCCTTATTTTCTCAAAGGCAATATATAGATTTTAACTAGTTCATACATGAATCATTTAAAGGGTGACATTATATGTTTTTATTGAAAGGAATTAGTTGAAAAATAAGAAGAATATTAGTTGTTTAACTAAAGAGTATTAGATGATTATACTGAAGGGTATTAATTGGTTACACTAAAAATATTACAAAGTGATTTATATATGAACCAATTTTACCATACACATATTCATTTCTTAAAAACGAAAATCATTTCCATATAATTTTCTGGTAAGGGGATCTACGCAAATTTTCTCAAGGACCATTAATTATATTTAAATTCGTCTAAATTCTTAAACAATTATATTAGTTTTGTTTTCTTAATAAGAAAAAAGATAGAGTCAAAACAATGATTAGATTCTTTAGAAATCTTGACCGATTAAGTAGATCATTAATAATTGACTGTGTGATTCACTACGCAGATACCTAAATACTTGGGTAGGGATATCTAGAGTTGGTATAGTGGTGATTATGTGAGATTTAAGAGTGTAGCTAATGTTTATAAGTCTCAATTTCTAAACCAATAAGGTGTACTTAATGTTTGAGATAAGTCCATTCATACAGAGCAAAACTCTGCTTTAAAATGGAATCTTTGCTAGTGGACATTAATTTATGAGTCACTCAAATTAGTCGATCCTTAAGCTTCCTAAAAAACAATTGCATGAGATATTGAGATTTTTTCACTGACTAACAAAAGGAGTTCGTGGGATAGAAACAGAATACTATTTAACTAATATAGGCAAGTACTTATTTGAGACCATTAATAATTAGTACATATAAATTAATACTCATCTATTCTAAAGTGATAATGAGTCATATCCAAATTATATTTCATCTCATTGTATCACACAAGACTTACTCATTAAGAAAATAAATGAGTTGAGTTAGAGTTTACGTTCATCAAATATAAACTGATCCCACGAAATAACATTCGTAAGACGGTTTCATGCAAGACCACCCTAAAAAATAATATATTTTTTTTTTCAAGAAACATCTTCTCTTGATCCATTTTAATCATTTTTTAGAGGAGAAATTTATCTTCAAATAATTGTTATCAGATTCCAATTATAATTTTAGAAAATAGCACCAAAATTCTAAAATATTGTTACCAACATATATAATTATGTTAGGAAACTATTGTAGTTGATTAACTTGAAAAAAAAAAGCATATATAGTTGATGAAAATTATAAGTTTATAACTTGTGTATACTTGGGCTGTAGGGCCAATTACTAGACTTGATTTTGATTATGCACTATCAGAAATTTTCGACTTAAATTTGGTGTTTTATTTTCTAGGAGCATTTAATATCCGTCTTAAAAAACATAATATAAAATAAAATATTATTATAGAATATAGGATTTGGTGGGAAATGAACTTGGGAATCCAACTAAAATTTAATTTTTTGCAGTTTAAACAAGGAAAAAAAAGCAAGGTAGGGAAATTTGGGCAAAAATTATGAATTTACTGAATATTTGTTGGTTCATGACCGGGTCAACATTCAAGTACATTGAGGCACAGGCCTAACAGTCACTGTCTGTTTAAAATGTCACAATGTTCTTCACACTAAAAAAGTTAATAAAAAGAGAAATATTCATTTCCCTCAAAAAGAACAATGAAAAAAAGAGAGAGAGAGAGATTTTTATCATCACATGCATGAATCCCATAGAATTATCTTATTCCATTAATTATTTTTGTCGTTAGCCGAAGTATATTTCTTAATGCAAAAAAAAAAAAAAAAAATTAATTTACTATACATAAGAACAAAAAAATAAAATACATATAATGTATATAAACAAATTTTAGGGTGCATCCAAGTGCATATCATTGCACTTGGATTTTAAGCTCAATTTTAACTTCAATTTTGATTTTTTCAAAATACACACAAACACTTCGAACTGTATTTTTTTTGCAGTTGGGATATTAATGATGTCTTCTTGGAGTGTTATTGATGTCTTCTTGGAGTATTACTGATGTCTTCTTGGGGTATTACTGATTACTTCTTGGAGTATTACTATTTTTGCTTGAAGTGTTTTTATTTTTTCAAAATTCAAGTGCATACCATGCACTCAAGTGCATATTAAAACTATATATATATATATATATATATATATGTGTGTGTGTCCAATATTAAGGGCCCGCTTGATTGAGGGTGATGATTATAGGGCAATGATAATGATTCCATTAGTAGTGATTGATATTATCAATACATTGTAATAAGATTGAAAATTAGTTATAATTTACCTATCAAATGACTCCTCATTCATTACCCTATACTTGAATGACACCTCAATCACTTTAATTCCCATTACCCTATAATCATTACCTCCAACCAAGTGGGCCGTAAAAGTGTAAGGACCCAAGTAAAGACGCTATTTCTTTTTATTGATATAATAGGAGAAATTGCAGCCGCTAATATAAACTCTTTATTTCCTTCATCAGTTTGGACACAACCAGAGTTCAAATATGCAAATTTTAATTGAAGGAAAAAATACGATTATAATTCTAACCGATTATTTTCGGTACAACTAGAATCCTTAACTAATTTTTTTAGATAAAACCTCAAACTTTTATCCTAGGCAGTGATATGCAGAAATCAGGCTAGACGGTCTCCTTTCAATCCAATTTTTACAAAATCGATAAATCTAGGCGTTTTTGGACCTAGGCGACGCCTAGGCGGTTCGGCCCTAGTGTACCTAGGCGCTAGGCGGACATAAAACGCAATGTTACCGATTTTCGACTTTTACAACCTTAATCTTAGGAACAAATATGCTTTTTTTAAGTATCTATTGACATAAATATATCATTTTTCTTCTTAAATTAAATAATAAAAATGCACTTCAAGTAATCTAAAAATTAAATTACATTGCAGACCACCAACTTTGGCATTAATATTTTTATTTTAATTTAGTATTTTTTTTATAAATTAATAATTTTATTTTTCAAAATAAATAATTATGTTTAATAAAAAAATATATAATTGGTATTTATTATTTTGGTGTTTTTTTTTTATGTTGGCATGATTTTGTGAAATACAAATTATTATATTTGTTCTTAAAATTATAAAATTTATCATTCAATTACATTAGTTGAAATATATGTACATGAATATATATATTCATAAAAGTTACATTTTGTTCAACTTTAAAAAGATAAAGGGTATATTTGCAACAAAAAAAATACTTTAAAATTTTATTTAAACCTGAAAAAATATATAAGATATTTATTTGTACCAAAAAAATTAGTTTACAGGCTTATTTGTACATAGGGTAGTAGTGAAAGAGCATGGATGTACATTTTCTCTTTAATTTATGAGTTTATGCTTAATTTTGGAAAAGAGCATAAATCCAATTGAAATAGTAATTTACTTTTTGCATGCATTACTAAAACAGTTATATGACGTAAGGTATATATATATATATATATATATATATATATATATATAAATTACGGGATATCACGGTTAAAATTATCTAGTGGTCTCCTATGAGATTATTTTACATTATGACTGATAGTTTTCAAAAGAACCGTTTTACCCTTTGTGTGGAATTTTCTGCAATATTCTACAATTTTTTTTTTCGGGTACAATATTTTGAAATATAATAATTATATGGAATATTTTGTATAAAAGAATTTCATATATAAATAGAGAAACTATATTATATGATTCATAGATTTATGTGGCCATGGTGTAATTATATGTTAAAGACCAACACGACTCAAAGATTAATACGGAGATGATTTCATCCAAATTTTTGTCACAAATTAATAATATATTATATATAAAAAAAAAGTAATTTTGCATGATTCTGTTTAGTTAATATTATTAATTACAACAATTATTAATTACAAATAGACAAAGTATAGAGTAAAACTAGTTTATACATAAATCCGTGGAGGGTATTAGTTGTTTTCATTGAAGCGTATTAGTTGTTTTTATTGAAGAATATTACTGATTTACACTAAAGAGTCTTAGTTGTTTGGTGAAAATGAACTAAGACTCTTCAGTGTAAACCAGTAATACTCTTCAGTAAAAACAACTAATACTTTTCAGTAAAAACAACTAATACCCTTCAATGATTCATATATAAACCAATTTCACTCTATACATACTCTTACAAATATACTCCATATATTAACACATATTTTTATATGAGATTGATTTGAAGATGCTAGGCCATTAATTTCCCTAGCAAGATTGTAGTAAAATTGAAAATGAGTTATAATTTACCTATTAGATGACTCCTCATTCATAACCCTCTACTTAATTAAATGACTCCTCAATCACTTTAATTCTCATTACCCTATAATCATCACCCACAACCAAACAACCCTAAATAAATGAATTGATTCCTCAACTTTTTACAAATTATGACTTTTAGATGAGACAAAATTCTTTTATGGTATTAGAGTTAAAAGGCTCACGCACAGACAAAGATTTTGGGTTCGATTCACGAATGAATTACATTGTGCATAGACGCGAGCTTCAACGAGGAAAAGATTGTCTTTCTCAGTTGGCTTTGTTTTCTTTGATCAACTAGTCGTGCGGTGGCAGCATAATGTAGTAAAATCAAACTCCTGGGCTTAGTTCGGGGAGCAAAGCTTATGACGATGTTGGAAGGTCTCAAAAGATGTAGGAGGTATATGAAAAGGTATGAGAATGACTATATGGGTGGAATTAAAGGCACTCCCTATATATTTTGGAGGGTTGACTGGTCTTTAAAAGTCAGCATAACAACTTTATGCTTACTTTTAAGGAACCATCAACCCTCTAAAATATATGGGGAGTACCTTTGATTCTACCCTACTATCACACTAATACAATCATTTTCATATACCAAGTATTCCCTAAATTTGATCTAACACGATTCATTTGACCAATAACTTGCAGTAAATCTGTGAGATGAACTCACAAAAGACTATTTATACCAAGCATGATCAATAAATTGCTGTAAACCTGTGAAATGAATTTACAAAAGACTATCTAAATATACCATTTCAAACTCAATATCATGCTAAATAATTAAGAGCTCGTTTGATTAAGTTAATTTTAAATAATTTATAAACTCCAATTTCTTATAAGTTGTTTAAAATTTTTATAAGATGTTATTTTTAAGTAACTTATAAATTGCTAAAATATTTGACTAATAAAACTTATAAGATCTTTGATAATTTATAATAAATATTTTTTAAAAATTTATTTTAATATAACTTTTTTTATGTTAACAAAAGTGGGTGAGGGTACGGGATGGGCTGAGTATGGTGGGGATTACCACTTATAAGTTGTAAGATTTTTTTTTTTAAATTTTATAAGTGATTCAATATCTTATTTTATCAAACACTTTGAATATACTTATATACTTATAAGGTCATCAAACGAGCTCTTAATATCTTCTATCCATGATCAATGTTTTCGTGTTTGTAGAAACGCCTGGTACTCGATCTCTTCTAATATAGAGAATGTTACATGTTTTTATTCTTTTCACTCTCTATTTCCTATTTAACATTTCTCAATTTCGAAAAAGAAAGAAAAAATTAGTTGGGGTTTTATCCACCTCAAAAACATTGTATTTCTTCCATTATGTTTGTTGTTGATTTTTTTTTTTCAGGGTTGTTCTCGTTGTTGATCCACGATATTGTTGATTTTGCTTTGTCTTTAGTACTCACTTAGGGTTCCACACTGTCCCCTTTACAGTGTTAGAAAATTCATTTAAAACATATTAAAAATACTTTTATTGAAACTTTATCAAGTCGAAAGTGAGTAGAGTGTGGTTTTAAAAATTTCACTCTTCTCAAGTTCAATAGAAATGCCTCGGCTAACTAAGTTTTTATTATTTAAAAATAAAAATAAAAGAATTTCTTAACGGTAACACTCCCTTCGTCAATCAAAAATATATCCATTTTTTCTGATTTAAGTGTGTTTTTTTTTTTTTTATTTATCAACCATCAATTTAATTTTAATGATCTGTAGTGAATTGTGTTGCTCTTGTAAATTAATCAAACATGGGTCTACTAAATGATTGAACTTTCTTTAAATTCCCTAGGTTTTGGGCCAAACTAAATTGGACAAATAATTCACCAATCATCAGTGCACACGTCATTTGAATTTTGAAATATTAAAAACATATTCATATACTTATATTCTAAAATTTTACGAGTGTAATAATGCTTATTGCATCATTTCATTTTTAATATAACAATATTGTCATATTCACCCCATATTAAATATAATAGACAATAGGGCGCTATATCATCTAAGGGGGCGTTTGATTAACAACTTTTCAATGATAATGAGAATGAGATTGAAAATTAGTGTAATTATGATGGTTAATGAGAACAAAATCACTACATTCTCTCCTAAATAAGGTAATCACTACTCCATTTTGATTACACTATTCTCTATCTACAATCATTCTCCTCAATCACTCCTCTATTCCTCTACCAACAACCATTTGTTGTCTATCTCTATTCCAAAATTGGAGCATGTCACTGGTAATGAAGTCACAATTGTAACAATTTTTTTTCCCAACATATCATATTTATTACGGGGGTATAGATGGAAAATAATTTTAATTCCCATTATTATTGAAGAGTTGCTAAACAAGCGCCCCCAAATTAAATTTTGTATTTCACCATTTATCAGTAAAAAAAAATTGAAGCCAATAACACAAAGGGAATATTATTGCACCTCTCCCAGTACACATCTACCTTTTGAGGACCTGGACATTCTTTACAATGTGATATAAATCCAGGCCCAATGTTAAAATAGAAAAAGAAAAGAAAAGCAGAAGGGCTTAATTGCAAATAAAAACTTGTGGCTGGGTAAAACAGTAAGTGCATTTAAGTAGAAGATGTTTATAGAGACAACCTATCTCTGAGAAAGCCGCCTCACACAAGTCAGCAGGTTCTCAGTTCCTCTCTCCCTCTCCTCTGCTCACACCTAGAGAGAGAAACCAACCACTGTCCCTCTGTTCTAGAGAGAGAGGGAGTATTATTGATACCATTATAGAGAGAGAGAGAGAGAGTTTGTTTCAAAAGATTAATGTAGAAAAGCAAAATCCTTTTAGGCTCTATATTTACCACTACCATAGCCTTTTTGATTACTGCATCTTTCTCTCCCAGTTCCAAAACTGAAAGTGCCGTAATTAAGGTGAAATTCTCAGTGTGTTTCTTGCTATAATTCTAAACAAGGAAAACCCTCAAACACCCCGACATATATCCCTCCTTAATTCCGCCCAAAGATTAAAAACTCAAGAAAAAGAAAAACAAAACTTTTTTAACACACAATCAAGAGAGAGAGAGAGCTAAAGTGTTTACAGCCTTTCCAGTACTGTCCACAATCTTCCCCCTTTAAAGCTGACAGATTTCCTACTCTCTTCTCCTCTCTCTTTCCTCTATAAAGTTGTCTCTTGATTTCAGATATTATCTAATTAATCAACTCTTTGAAACAGGCTGAAAGGCTGCTTCCACTGTGGCACTGTTTTCTAGTGAGAGAAAATGTTGGACTACGGATGGGGAAACCCATCATCGATCATGCTCTCCGGTGAAGAAACCGCCCATGACTCCGAACCGAACCGCCCGGTTTTCGACCCCTACTCGGCTCACGACTTCTCCGAGACAGCCAATTTCGTCAACCCCAACGCCCACTTCGCCGCCGTGAATGCCGCCGACCACCACCACCACATGCCGTTCAGCCAGCAGAACCCTAATTCCAACCCCCATTTCACCAGCTTCTACGACTCCCGCGCCTACGGCGGCGCCTCCGGTTCATCGTACTCCCACCCGCCGGCTTCGATGCTGACGCTCGAACCGGGCGGGCCGAACGGGTTCATGGTGGTGCCGAAGAGCGAACCGGTGGTGGCCGGGCTCGAGTTCAACCCGGAGTACAATAGCAGGATAGGGCTTAACCTGGGCGGGCGGACCTACTTCGCTTCCTCGGAGGACGACTTCGTGAACCGGCTCTACCGCCGGTCGAGGATGATGGAACCCGGTTCGGCTAATTCTCCCCGCTGCCAGGCCGAAGGGTGTAACGCTGACTTAACCCACGCGAAGCACTACCACCGCCGCCACAAGGTGTGCGAGTTCCACTCAAAAGCCGCCACCGTCATCGCCGCCGGTCTGACCCAGCGGTTCTGCCAGCAATGTAGCAGGTTCGAAATGACCGAAATACCCTCCCCATGCATTCCTCGCTATATTTGGTGTGTGTGAGAAACATGCTAATGATTGAGTGCGGCAATCCCGAGGGCATTTGCGTCCTCTCCCACTAATTGTGTTTTCCGTTTCGTATATGCACAAAATTCAACATTTGGATAATGTACAACTTTTGTAGCTGCTAGTACACCCCCCATGTCAAATCCTGATGAAAAAACTTTCCATTTTCAGATTCCATCTCCTTTCGGAATTCGACAACGGCAAACGAAGTTGCCGAAAACGGCTAGCCGACCACAATCGGAGAAGGAGGAAATCCCAGCAATCTAATCAGGATAACAGTAACAAATCCCACTATGAAAACCCCGCCGCCCCCAATTCCTCTTCTGAAAACCTAACAAGTAATCAATTAACCATCTAATTCCTCATTAATTTCCCTTGCTCATAATTACTAAGATTTGGAATCACGTAAGAATTTTCGAAAGTTTAATTTAATCGACAGGGTCGCCGCCGGATTCCGGGCCCCACTCATCCTCCGTCACCGTCGCCATATCGCCGCCGCGGATTTCCCTGGATTGCTTCGGCCGCGGGTCCTACAACGGCGGCGGCGCCACTTCCTCCTCCGCTTCAACGAGCTCGCTCTTTTACTCGAACGGGTGATGTTATTATATTAATCAATCAATTATTAATTAATTAGCACGGCAATGTGTCGCCGGAATCTCGATTTAGCTATTAGAAATAATTTAACATAGTTGAGGAGCTTGATTCGATCAGAAATATTAATTAATATTAGTAGTTGTTAACCCTTAATTAATTTTCCTAGATTAATTTCAATTGCATTCGTCGATCAAATTTGATTTAATTACATGTATTGTACATTGTTATTATTATATGATGATTATCGCACGTACTATATGTGTACCGTATACGCGTTAGCCATATATGAACAATGTACCTTCATATTCCTGCGAATTGATTTCCCACTTTGCATGCCCAACTCCAGCTTTAACCGTTTTCATTTTGCTTTTTTGAAAATAAAATGTACGTGTATTTGTATGTATATATTCGATATAATTCTTTCTGTGTTTTACCACATTTCCATTTGGACACAAGGGCTGGTTTTGGCAGGGAAACACTCATGCAGGTCTTTACTATTCTAAGCTGCTGCATTATTTTATTTTTGTCTTCTCTCTGCGATATTTTTAATGCGGTAACTTTTTTTTATTGGGATGGGGTAAAATTTCTAAACCTGGTAAAATTTAATCGAAGACCAAGACGTGAGTAAGTCAAGCTGTCTCCTGCATGGAGGCTATTTCTTGATGAAAGATAAATTTTTGTGGGGCCTTTCCTTTATAATATATCTACTGTTAGTATCATGTGAATAAGGGTGATTGAGATGGTGATATATTTACATACATATACTTATATGTATTATATTGGTCTTTTTTTTTTTAATTGAAACTATTCTTTTATCTAAAATCTAGGGATAACAATGGTTTGGGATATGTATTTGGATATATATGATTATATGTCTTGTATTGTAAATTTGGATATTTGGGAAATTAAATGATGTTTCAATTTAACTATCGAAATGAACTAATTATAATAATTGGGAAAATTGCACTTTTAGTTCCAAGAGAATGAGTGTAAAATATTTTTGGTACCTATGTGCGAAAATATATATATATATTTTTTGCAATTTCAGTTCCATTCATGAATTTTCAAGACCAAAACTGCAAATTTATCATATTCTCTTGGGACCAAAAATACAATTTATACATTCTCATGTGACCAAAATTGCAACATATCATATTCTCTTGAGACCAAAAGTGTTAAAAAAATTAAGGGACTAAAAATGCTGATTTTTTTTTATATTTTTAAATAGACACAATCTTTTGGGACTAAAAATACAATTAACCCTATAATAATTTATAAGTGATGTATTAAATTTGTATTTCTACTTTTACATGTGCATCTCTATTTTATGGTAATTTGTAATAATTACAAAATGATTTAAAAAATGATTATAATTATAAATTGGTTCAATAAATTTGTATAGACACATAAAAATATTTACATAGATCTATAATTTTTTTTTTTTTTGCCAATATATATTTGTACAAATCTATTAAATTATTTTGTAATTAGGTTTATTTTTTGAATCAATATATGAATGCTCAGATAAATTTTTGGATTCTTTTCCTCTATGCCAAATGAATATAAATCACAGTGAACCAAAAGTTAAACAGTTTATCCATCAGTTATCCTCAAGTTACACTATATCATCAATTAATATTGGAAGGTAATGTTTTTTACTTTTCAACTCATAACAAGCTGTCATGAGTAGTACAGTCAAAATTGATGTCGAAGGGTTATGGTCTTGTTTAAATATGTAATTAAATTAGATAATATAGATATTCAACCTAGTCAGATAATGCAAAGAATACCTCTATTTAATGTTAGAGAAAAAAATAAAAAAAACCTCCAAATTAAGTGTGATTCTTATGTACAACATGCACTTAAATTTTGAGTTCAATTTTAAATCAATTTTAACTTTTCAAAACCCAATTTATTTAATGAACTTTGAAAAATCAAAATTGATTTTAAATTGAATTCAATATCCAAGTGCATGTATACACTTGGATTTTGAAAAAAAATATTTCAAACAAAAATCAATAATACTTCAAGAAGTCATCAGTGCTACCCCAATAAGTCATAAGTAATACCTCAAGAAATAATCATTAATAGCCCAATTGTAAAAAATATAGTTCGGCTTGTTTGTGTGTGTTTTGAAAAAATTAAAATTGAAATCAAAATTGAACTTAAAATATATATATATATATATATATATATATATATATATATATATATATATATATAATTATTTATCTAATATCCCTAAATGGCTAAAAAGCTAAAAACATAGTGGGAAGGCTCCATCTTTTCAATTAATGAAAGGAAGAATAATAGTAGCATCCGATTAAGACAATAAATTACAATTCTTTATTTATTTTTTCTTTCTTGAAAGTAAAAGGCAACCTATAACCATTAGATTCTCGACTTACCATCGTCGACCCAACTTCATTCAAATGAATAGTTTCCATAAACGGAAAATAAATAATGTCCACGATTCTCTATTTCAATGTGTTGGTGTGAATATTCAATTGGAAAAGTGTGAGACAAACTTATTGGATCCCTTGATTACTAAATAGTAGACCAATGATAATATTTAAGGAGGTTGAAACTTGAAATCATGGTGGCACCGCATTAATATTCATTTATTATTTTGTATATTCACCTCCAACTTGCAACAAACATTAATGTATACCTAATATTATTTATTCTGAAATTATAATTCTTATTGTACTAGTAATTAATTAATGAATTAATTTTGGGTTTGAATCTTACTCCATTTTACTACCTTGTGAATTTTTAGTCCCCGGTTAAGGGCGATGTAGGGGGGTGCTACCTTAATACAATGCCCACCCTACTTAGTTAGGGTACTATTGCTCCCAATTTCCTAACATTTTTTGCGTGAATGTAGAAATTCTCCGTCGACCGTTTTTTATTTTTATATATGATCTAGAAATTATGTGGAAATTATAAATTTAAAACTTGATACTCCCTCCGTCCACAAAAATTTTACCCGGTTACTGTAGCACACCGTTTTTAATGAAAATTAGTATTTTATTGAAAAAGTGAATAAAGTAGATAAAGTAAGAGTATTGTGGTGGGTATTGTGGGACCCATTTTTTGTTTGTGAGTGTAGTTTATTTCCAAAAGAGGAATGGGTAAAAATTTGGTGGACGGACCAAAAAGGAAAGCGGGTAAAAAATTGGTGGACGGAGGGAGTATATGATTTCTATCGATTCTCAGGTTTGAGACAAATAATTTTGCGGATCAACTGTTTTAAATCACATTGACTCTATTATATAGTATAATATAATCAACGGGTGGATCAATTATGTTTTAAAGGACACAATAATTTAAATATAAAAGTGAAACACCATCTCGCATGAGACTTCTTCATTTATTAATAAAGTGACAATTATATATGTGGCAAACTGACACTCCCGTTAAAGAATTGTTGATTAGGGATGTTAACAATAACAAGTAGTATTTGAAAGCCCGGACACATCTCATTCTTTGAATGACGTTGGAGTGATCCACTCCAGATCACTTGTCGGTCCATTCTATATGCACCCATTTTTTTGTTGTTACAAACTAGTGCAACATGTATTTTTAAATATATTACATAAAAGTTAGAAGCAAATTTATGAAATTGCTTTCACATCTTAAAAGATGTTAATGTCAGTAGGAATTTTAGTTAAAATATTATATTGTATTTCATATTATGCTTTATTGCCTAAAAAAATATTTGTGAAGTTACATTATTAATCATGTGATTCATATGCTTTACATAGTAGGAGTATAACACACACATATATGTGTGTGTTAAAATTTTAATATGTAAAACGGGCTCGAATGGATCGGGTCGGTGACCAAACTACCATTCCTATTATGTTGACAGTGCCAAAATATAAGGTCCATTGTCAATGATTACATATATATTAGACCTGGATCAAGTAGTATTTAGAGGTTATTTTTGAGGCCCTAAATTGATACCTGCTACGAGAAAAAAGTTTTTTTGTCCCATAACTTATCTTGTGTCCAATTTAGGTCTCAAAAAATTTAACTATTCAATTTTGGTATCATAACTTATTTAATTGTCCAATTTTGGTCCCAATTTCACCGGAAAAGCTAAAACGACGTCGTTTTATGTCACATGTGGCTCACGCGCCGGCCAAAATTGGGGATTTATGTCGCCCATGCTGACGTGGCGCTGACTGTATTTTTTTTTTTTTTTAATTAATTATTTTTATTTAATATTTGTTTCCACCTCATTAAATAATTAATAAAATTAATTTTAAATAAGATACCACTCAATACCAATTCAAACTTACGGTTTTTCTAAACCAATTCAAACTCACATTTTCTAAATAAATAATAAATAAAATAAGAGAAATTGAATTACATGAACAAAGAATTCACATCGTAATCAAATGCAGACTCTTAGATACCCTTCTTGAAATCCGATTTCAATCTTCCCTATTTTTTTTTAAATATTGATTTGAATTGGCTTAGTAAATCCGTAAGTTTGAATGAGTATTAAGTTGATATCTTATTTAAAATTAATTTTATTAATTATTTAGTGAGGTGGAAACAAATATTGAATAAAAATAATTAATTAAAAAAAAGAAGAAAAAATACAGTCAGTGCTACGTCAGCATGGGCGACATAAATCCCCAATTTTGGCCGGCGCGCGAGCCACATGTGACATAAAACGACGTCGTTTTGGCTTTTCCGGTGAAATTGGGACCAAAATTGGACAACTAAATAAGTTATGAGACCAAAATTGAATAGTTAAATTTTTTGGGACGTAAATTGAACACAAAATAAGTTATGGGACCAAAAAAACTTTTTTCTCTACATTTTCCCATATCGAAAAATTCAATGAGGCTACAGGATCAAAAAAAAAAAAAAAAAAAAATTCAATGAGGCTACTCACATTTTGCATATCTTCCAATGCATGTGGTACTAGAAAAACGTTTTTTTTTCCCCTCAAAATTCTTAATTAACGAATTTAAAAAAAAATAATTTTTGTATGCACCCAAATGCATGACATGCACTTGAAATTTGAAAATCAATTATAAAAAATACATAGTTTGGTGTGTATTATGTATTTTTTTAATCAGGAATACCTCAAACAGTAGTAAATAATATCGCCCAAGCAGTAAACAATAATATTCAAAGTAATAAATAATAATATCACGAGCAATAATCAATAATGACCCAAGTGGCAGTCAATAAGAAATCAACAATACCCCAATATATTTTTAATTGAAAAAGTCAAAATTAACATGTCATGCACTTGGATCCATACACAAATTTGTGTTACACAAAAGTGAAAATCTAGCCGCCTGAGAATGATAATTAGGGCTGCATATCAAGGGCTTGTTAGTCATAAGTATGATATTTCACTACTACAAATTCGAACTAAGATAGCTGTACTTGGACAGCCATTAAAAAAACCGCTCTCCAAGTGAGAGATTAGAGAGCGGTTTTACAAAATTTATTTAAAAAAAAAAAAAAAACAACTAAGACAGCGGTTATAAACCGCTGTCCAAGATTTGAACTAAGAAAGCGGTTTTAAACCGCTGTGCAAGAGGTGAAAGCTAAGACAGCGGTTAAAAACCGCTGTCTAAGGGGTAACTTAAAGAGCGGTTCAAAACCGCTATCTAGGTGGTTCTTGGATAGCGGTTAAGAACCGCTGTCTTAGATAATTACTTGGAGAGCGGTTATTAACCGCTTTCTAGGTGTTTGACCTCTTTTACCCCCTTTGACCCACATTCAGATCCCTAAATTCACCACGCACGTCGCTCTCGCTCTTTCCTTTCTTCTTCCTCTTCATTCCCACGCCGCGCCATCTCCTCCGCCGCCTCTCGACTCCGCCGCCTCTTCCCACGCCAGCCACCTCGCGACGCCACCTCGCGACGCAGCCCGCCGCCGAGGCTCCTCTGCGACGCCGTCCCAGCCGCCGCCGAGCCTCCGCCGTCCCAGCCCGCCGTCCCAGCTGCCGTCCCAGCCCGCCGCCTCGCCGCCGCCGCCAGGTAAATTTCTCTTTCTATTTTTTTCTAGTTTTAGTTATTAGATAATTTAATTGATGAATTTGTATTAGATAATAATTAGATTATTAGGTGTATATTAATCTAATTGATGAATTTGTATTAGATAATTGTGTTTAAATTATTTCTAGTTAATTAACTTATATTTGTATTAGATAATTGTGTTTAAATTATTTCTAGTTAATTAACTTATATCTACAAGTTATAAAAATAGCTAAATGTGTGTACGCAATTAATTAGTCGGCTTTTGGCTAATTAATATGACTCCATTTTGGAATGACGTATTGTCTTAATTTGTTTGACAACAAAAAAAAAAAAAAAATATGTTTAGTTGAAGGAGAGGTAATAGTTATTATTTTGAGATTGATGGCCAAGAATTATGTTTGTATTTGACTTCATGAGTTAGGGTATGAATTCAAAATAAGTTTGACAATGAGTAATTGATTATGATATATATATATATACTTGATTATGGTATTGGTGAGTAATAAATATGATCCTAGTATATACTTAATTGAGCTCATAAGATGATTCTTATGAAGCATTGTTAGGGTTAGAATTGTTAATTAATTGAAGGCTTTAGAATTAATTTTAGATGAAATTGTTAGAATGCATGTTAGGATTAATATGTTATAATTTTATTTGAAATTGTTAGAATGCTTGTTAGAATTTTAGAATGTCTTGGGACTTATAGAGTGTCTTGGGATTTATAGCATGTTAGAATTTTAGAATGTTTTGGGACTTATAGCATGCCTAGCTAGAGGTTAATAAATTTTACAAAACAGTAGTAGTTGTAAATAGAGTTGAATTACTAATTATATATAGACTCAATACGTGTGCTTTTCGATTAATTTATATAGGCATCTCTAGTTCTATATGGATCGAAAGTGGGTTCGGGCATATAGATTATCAGAGGAGTATATGAATGGGGTGGAAGAGTTTTGTAATCATGCAATTAGACACTGCACCGACCATCGATACATTCTATGTCTGTGTTGGAAATGTATGAATGGAAAAACTGTTAGTGGTCGAGAAAGTTTGTTTGACCACTTGATGTGTCACGGTATTGATAAAACATATACCGTTTGGACATTTCATGGTGAGGGAAGAGATGGATGTAGCTCTAGCAACATAAGAACTGACTTTAGGTTTGAAGATACAGTGGATGAGGATAGTTTCAGAGATGTACCGAATGTTGATACATCGAGTGGGGATGACACCAATCTGCGAGATCACCCTTATATGTTTGAAAAATTAAGGGATGACGCTGGATTGCCCCTTTGGCCCGGGTGTAAGAAGGCAACAAAAGTGTCAGCTGTGTTGATATTGTTCAACCTAAAAGCAGCACATGAGTTATCTGATGTGTGCTTCTCAAGTATGCTGGAAGCAATTAGTGGTCTATTGCCCGATGGAAATGTACTGCCTACGAAAGCATATGAGGCTAAGCAAATGCTTAAGTCCATCGGGTTAACACATCAGAAAATTCATGCTTGCCCGGGTGATTGTATCTTATTTCGGAAGGAGTACGAAGACCTCGATGAATGTCCCAAGTGTGGGAAGAAGAGATATCTGAAGAATAAATCTCCAGCGAAGGTGATGTGGTACTTCCCAATAATACCAAGGTTCAGGAGAATGTATAGTAGCGGTGTGGATGCTAGAAATTTAACTTGGCATCATGATGATAGGATCGATGATGGAATGCTAAGACACCCTGCTGATTCACCCCAGTGGAAGACATTCGATGCCAGACATCCAGAATTTGGTGACGAGCCACGACACTTGCGTCTTGCACTCTCAACTGACGGAATGAATCCGTTCGGTATCCAAAGTACCAACCACAGTACATGGCCAGTGATTCTAATGGTTTATAATCTTTCACCGGAGTTGTGCATGAAGCGCACTTATATGATGTTGTCTATATTGATATCAGGACCCAAACAACCTGGTAACGACATAGATGTATGTCTGGCTCCTTTGATAGAGGACTTGAAGCTCCTGTGGGATGAGGGCGCCGATGTGTATGATGCTTATAGAAAGGAGAATTTCAAGTTGAAGGCCATGTTGTTTGGGACTATCAATGACTTCCCCGCTTATGGGAATGTATCTGGATATAGTGTGAAGGGGGCCGATGCATGTCCTTGGTGTACCACGAACACAGATCACATTCGTTTATGTCATTGTAGGAAGACTGTTTATATGGGGCATAGAAGGTGGTTGGAGCCAACACATGAGTACAGAAGAATGGCCGATGCATTCGATGGCACAATCGAGACACGTGGAGCACCATGTTTATTGTCAGGTACAGATGTATTGAACGAGATGAAGAATGTCAACACACAATACGGAAAACACTTTGCAAAGAGTCTCCCAACTAGAGGCTGGAAGAAGGAATCAATTTTCTTTCAATTGCCCTATTGGAAAGAGTTGTATGTTAGACACTTCATTGATCTAATGCACGTTGAGAAGAATGTTTGTGCTAGTTTGCTCAATACTCTGCTAGCTGATAACAAGTCTAAGGATGGTTACAATGCAAGAATGGATATGGTTGATATGGGTATAAGAGCTGAACTGGCACCTGTGTATGAAGAAGGTAAACCACCGAAATTACCTCCTGCTGCACACACCTTGTCCAAGAGTGAGAGAAAAATTCTTCTTCAAACACTAAAGGATGTGAAAGTACCAGAGGGTTATTCGTCCAACATACAGAGACTTGTTTCAGATGATGGCGTGAAGTTGATGAATCTGAAATCGCATGACTATCATGTCATCATGGAGAATTTTTTGCCCATTGCAATACGTTCTATCTTGCCTGAAAATGTGCGCATAACCATAACAAAACTTTGTTGGTTCTTCAAGGCAATGAGTAGCAAAGTTATTGATCCTAGAAAATTGCTTGGTTTTCAGAGACAGATTGTGGGGACGCTTTGTGAGCTTGAAATGTATTTTCCTCCTTCATTTTTTGATATAATGATTCACTTAACCGTTCATTTGGTTCACGAGACAAGGATGTGTGGTCCTGCTCGTATGCGATGGATGTATGGTGTAGAGAGATATATGAAAGTGTTGAAAGGGTATGTGATGAATATGTACAGGCCGGAGGGATGCATTGCAGAACGCTATTTAGTAGAAGAAGCAGTCGAGTACTGGTCTGAATTTATTCCGAATGTCGCTGCAATTGGACTTCCAAGTACCCGATACACCAATAGAATGGATGGTGAAGGCATTACCGGTGGCCAACCTGTAAGTGTTAGTATGAAGGAGCTAACACGGATGCACTTGTGTGTACTTCACAACACGGTCGACGTGCTTCCTTTTATTGACCTGCACATGCAGGCACTTTCTGAGTCTTTTCCCACCAGAGCTAGATCATGGATTGAAATTGAGCACAATCGCACGTTTGTTGACTGGTTCAATGGTTATGTTGCAAATATGTTGTCACAGGATAAAGACTCGGTGAAAGAAAGAGTTAAGTGGTTATCCAGATTACCTGATAGACATGTGTATTCATACAAGTGTTATCTTATTAATGGATACACGTTTTATACCAGAGATCATGATGCCACAAGTACAATGCAGAATAGTGGGGTGTCTATTACTGCAACTGCATGGAATCAGTCGAATACCACTTACTTTGGACAGATTGTCAACATTTGGGAACTCGACTATGTTGGTCACCGTGAGCCAATTTTCGATTGTAGTTGGGTGAGGATCCCAAATGGGGTCCAAGTTGAACGTTCTGGGTTCGTACGCGTTGATTTGAAGAATGTGGGATACAGAGATGACTCTTACATAATGGCTAGTCAAGCTCAACAAATTTTCTATGTCCCCGACCCAGTTAACAAGAAATGGTCAATTGTGCTTCTGTCAAACAAATTTAACCATAGTTACCAGATCAACGATCACGTCGATGAAGATGTTGACATGATTGATGATCCTTTCCAGAACTTCACTCATTATGTACCCTCTTTCGACGATTCTGCAAATCCCCGTCCGTACCAGAGAAAACTTACAAGTGATGATGAGTATATCAATCCGGATCTCGTCAACATTCATGGTCATGAACAAGAAAAGTCAACCAAAAAACGAAAAAGAAAAATCAGTGCTAAAAAGAAATGTATGACTTTATTGAATGTTATTGTTTGTGCTTTATTAAATGTTGTTTCTTTATAATTCTTACATATTTTTTATTTTACTTCGCAGGATCATGGATTATTTGCCCTATGATAGAGATGATGGAGATGATCCAGCTTATTTTCCATATGCTGGAGATGAGCCAGATGATGGAGATGATCCAGATGACGGAGATGATGACACAAGACAGGATAACACTGATGCTCCCACCTCTAGTAGCTCTGGAGAGAAGCGCAAGAGGGGTATAGTCACGATGACTTCACTGAAAAAAGACCGTAGCAAAGGAAAATTACTGAAGGTAATTTTAATACAATTGAACAGTTTAATTGATATTATATTAATTAATTGTCTGTTGACCTAATGATATCATTGAATTGCAGTTATCATTCAATGAGTATGGGCAGCCGATAGGACCAGAGAGTGCGAAGTTGGCGTACTTCATTGGGTCTGCAGTCAGGAGAGTTGTCCCTATCGTACTGCCATGCAATGACTGGCGTAAGCCTGAGATGACTCCTTTCAAGGAAGCGATATGAGATGAGCTCGTGGTATGTTAATTAATTGTAGTGCATATTAAAATTGTTGTATATTTTTTTTTTATGTGAAATTACTAAATATAAATTGTTACATTCTATATGTATATGCAGTCAACATTCATTGGCCTTGATCACACAAAGAAACATGATATACTTAAACAAGCTGGAAATAAGGTCAAAAATTTTCGGACTTTTCTGAGGAATAAGGCACGAGACCCGAAGACTGGTTTGTATTCGCCTACGCCGCCTAAAGACTATGCGGAATCCCCTATGGTGGCTCCTTATTGGCAGGAGTTTGTGCGTAGATCTATGCTTGATGATTTCAAGGTAAAATTGATTAATGTTATTTCACCTATTATTTTTTTTTCAGTATTTATCTTATTTATATTACACTGTAGGAAAAAAGTAACAGAAATAGCATACAAGCTAAGAATATGGAGGCGCGATATCGTGGATCTTCCAGAGGTTATGCACGCATTAGGGAAGATTTGGTGAGATTTGCTAACTTTTAATTTTTTTTATGATCATTCACTTCATTAATATATATTCAGTTTTAATGATTTTTTACATGTTTATTATTATCGTAGAAAGAAGAAAAAAGGAAAGGTGGAGAGAGTGCACCTGTTGTTACCCGTTATGAGTTATTTCAGACTACAAGAAAGACTCGAGATGGGAATGTTCCCGATCCCAAAACACAGCATATCATTGATGAAGCGGTAATTCATCCATTATTTTTATCTTTAACATTATAAACTATTATTTAATTTGAAATGATTTAATAATATTTGTTTGTTATTTAGGAGCGCATATCTCAGAGCATGACGCCCGACGAGGCTCGCACTGTGGGGACTGATGATCTGTTTGCACGGGCAATAAATTGTCAGGAGCATCCCGGACGCATACGGGGACTTGGATTTGGCGTCACGAAGAAATCATTGAGTATGGCACCTGGTATAGCGGCTATGTCTAAGGTGGATCAACTTTCAGCACAGGTTGCCGACTTAGCTAAACAAGTTTCGATGATATCAAACCATCAAATGAGATACGGGATGTCATCTAGTGGTGCTAGCTGTGAAAACAGTGCTCCTATGTTTTCCGCTGAGGCTAGAGAGAGTGCTGTTAGAAACAATGCTTCAGACGACTTTCATGATGCACTTCTAAACGTCTCCAAGGTATCAGATGTATCTCGTATTTGTTTTAATTAAGTACTAGTATAAATTTTCTAACTGAATATCCTCTTCGAACAGACGACTCCTTGTTACCTTTATTTGGATTATCCTCTTCGGTTGGTGGCCACTGGAATGTTGTTCGATAGCTCCAGTGGAGTGATCCATGGTCGCCCAATCACTCCTGGTTTTGTGAAAGTCACCCTCACTGTACCTGAAATTGGACAAGAGACTTCACTGTTGCCAAAACCAGAAGATGTGGCCACCACAGTCGGAGACGCGATCGGGCATTTCCTCGAATGGCCGCAAAACTTGGTTTCTCTCACAAAAAAGGTAAAATACATGTTATTAAAGTAATTAATAAGTCAATTTATTTTAAATAATATTACAAATATTGATTGTAGATACTCCCGACTCCACAAAAGACTACACAGAGGGAGAGACCAGGGGAACCAACTGTTGGTGTGCGCAGACGGCGATTAGGGTACCCCCTGGCCGGAGACGTACCCCACGATGTCACTGTAATGAGTACGGTGCACTACATGGTGTCCTCCAGGTTCAATACAATCACAGTGCCCATTAATGCTTACTTTAACTATGTTGGATATGAGGAGTTCATCATACGAGATTATGTCGAAGAAGTCTTCGATGACAAGTGGTTGAGTGCAACTACCATGACTTTTTACCTCAGGTGTGTTTACTTAATTCTCAACATTTACTTCATTTATAGTTTAACTTACTTATTAAATATTAATATTAGCGTATGTTGGTTAAAGGTATTTGGGCGAGGTATATTTAACCGTAGATGTCGTTGCAAGTGCAAAATATTCCTTCATCTGTCCCCAAGTGTGTAGCATTTTTGGTAATAGGACACAGTATATGAACGACATTGTTCAACATATGTTGAAATATACAGAGAGAGACCATCTCATTTTTTGGCCAAACAATGTGGGGTAAGTATAATAAATATTTCATAAAAAAATTTATTTATACGAACAAGCGATTAATTTTAATTTTGTTAATATAATGTAGTAATCATTGGGTGATGTTGGCCATAAGAATGAGGGATCTTACTGTGTATTATTTGGATCCAGCTACGGATGGGGTGTATACAAATCGTCCCGATCTTATAGCATTTATGGAAGGGTACGTAAGTTAATTTTTAATATTCTCATATTATGATTTGTTTTACTTTTAAGATGAACTGACTCTAATGTATATTTATTTTTTAAAATAATTATATAGTGTGATGGCAATGTATCAGACTAGTCTTCCAGGTAAAAAATCAGATACCACCAATATTAGTAAAGTGCTGTGGAAAAACATTAAGGTAAGTTACTTTAGAAAATTAGCAAATTTATAGAAAATAATCATAGTTATAGTACATGATTGTAATTGTTAATCAATAGGTTCCGAGGCAGCAAGATGGCAATCACTGTGGACATTTTGTGTGTTGCTACATTGAAGATATAATCTTGACTTCTCGGACGACCATTCCTGAAGAAGTAAGTCGATTATCGATTTATTTTAAATATGATTGAATAAAAAATGTTTATTATTTAATTAAATTTTCTATGTAATTTGCAGTTTGTGCATAGGCCTCGGATCCCTTTTTACAACAACGCTCGAATGGAGAAATGGAAGATGGATTGGATTGGGTATCTTTACAATCGATTCTTGTAACATTATTATAACTTTTGATAGCATCATATATATATATTAATTTGTGATGAATTAATATTTCATGTTATTGGATCTTATATTATATTTATTTGATGTTACGAATAAATTATTAGTATATGTATTTTGGTAATTTTGTATATATTAGCAGGTTTATTATTTAATTGAAAAAAATATATATTTAATTGAATAAAATATATATATAATTGAAAAAAACGGTTAAAAAAGCAGGTTTATTAATATATATATAAATAAAAAAAATTAAAAAAGATCTTGGACAGCGGTTAATAACCGCTGTCTAAACAAATAAAAAAAAATAGAAAAGACTCTTGGAGAGCGGTTATTAACCGCTCTCTTAGTGTGGCACTTGGAGAGCGGTTTTTAACCGCTCTCTAAGAGTGAGGCTTGGATAGCGGTTATTAACCGCTCTCTTAGTGTGGCACTTGGAGAGCGGTTTTTAACCGCTCTTTTAGTTCTTCCTCTTGGAGAGCGGTTCAGAACCGCTCTCTTAGCTCCTACCTTGCACAGCGGTTTCTTAACCGCTCTCTTAGACTAACATAGCTGTTTCTTAGAAAGCGGTTTTAACCGCTTTCTAAGTGGAAAATCAACCGCTTTCTAAGGTCTAATTTGTACTAGTGTTTAGCGGTAATATAGCAAGGGCTGGTTAGTCATGAGGATGATAATAATTAGGGCTATGACTATCTAGAGACACAAATCTTATTCAAGTTTCTACAGGGTGATTTTTTTTGACTCGGATTGGGTTTGGTAGTGGTTGATTTAAGGGAGAGAATTAATATGAACATTATTGGAAGTAATTCCTTGCTAGTCATGAATTGTACAAGATATGTAACACGTGGCACATCCAAACAAACCTAGACTGTTTTGACATTAAAAAAAAAGTATGGAATTAATTTTATGTAAAACTTTTTTACAATATACTACCAGAGTTGCAACTCATTTCATATTAGAATAACTAGTAGTATATTTAATAAAATAATTAATATATTTTAATAATTCAACTAGTACCGTTTGAAATACACAAAATGCAATCCAATTGCACCATAATTGATTTAAACAAATTTTTTATGTATCATAATTAAAAAAGCTCTTATGTGACTCGAAATCAATTCAGAAACTGAGTATTTTTTTTTTAATTTAAAACGTCACTCCCTTCGTCCCAAACTTACACATAGTGAGACACACTTCAAAAAATATGCTAAAAAGTGGTTTTTTTGTAAGGTGTTATTTGAACATAAAATGGTATTGTAAGGGTGGTACTGTTAAAAAAAAATTAAATGAATTAATTTACATTTTTCTACAAGTTCGGATTTTTAGATAAGATAGAATTCTTTCATGGTATTAGACGGATTTCAATTCCCGTTGAAAGCAACTTCACTCATATTAAATTGTCCACTCATTGAGTCTCTCTCTCTTTTAAGTCCAGCTCATGGGTGAGGGAGAGTGTAAAGAAAATAATTCAAATGAATTAATTTCACAATTCTCTATAAGTTCGGATTTTTAGATGAGGCGAAATTCTTTTGTACAATTGAGTTTTATTTTTATTTTAAGAGTGTGGAGAGTAATGTAAAATGATTGAAAAAAGAGTATGTATAGAGTGAAACTAGTTCATATATAAATCATTAAAGAGTATTAATTATTTTCACTAAAGAGTATTAATTATTTTTACTGAAAAATATGAGTTGTTTATATTAAAAAGTATCAGTTTGTTTTCACTAAATAACTAATACTCTTTAGTGAAAACAACTATTACTCTTCAATGAAAACAACCGATACTTTTTAGTGAAAACAACTAATACCCTTTAATGATTCATGTATGAACCATTTTCACTCTATACTTATAGTGTAAAGTTTATTGCATGGAAAAAGTATAAACTTTGATTGAAATTTGCAATATCTTCCGTCTCTTATTGGTAACTTCCTATAAATAGCCTGTAAAAAAAAAAAAAAAAAGCAATAATATGAGCAAATCTTTTTCCTGGAAATTTTGGAAAAAAATCACAAATGGTCCCGTAACTTTGGCAAAGTCCATAAATGGTCACGTAAGTCTTCACTTTATCCATTTTAGTCCTTTTAGTATCAATTTTGGTCCTTCTCGCCGGAAAACTTAAATTTTCACCGGAAAAGTTATCGGAAATTTGTTGTAACTAACATAATGAACCGAAAAAAATATCAAAATGACAAGCTCAACGAGAAGAAGAAAATAGTATATGTTTTGACTCAAATGTTACCGTAAATTGTTTGAAAATTAGCAATTGGAATAGATTAAATTCCAATTTTAGGGATAGATGTAATCGAAACATGAAATTAATTGAGGAATTTTCTTCTTGGATGCGAGACGATTCAAATGATATTAGCAACGACCCTCAACGTAACCAAAATGAAAAATTAGGGCAACTTTCCGGTCAACTTTTAAATTTTCCGGCGAAAAGGACTGAAATCGATACTAAAAGGATCAAAATTGATAAAATCAAAACTTATGGGACCATTTATGGACTCTGACAAAGTTACAGGACCATTTATGATTTTTTCTCGGAAATTTTTTGCATCCTCATACAGATTTGAAAATCTTGAAATCAGAAGAAGTTGGTTGAGTGTTTATTTGTGGGCCCTCCCCAATGGCCTTGCCGATTACCATTTATTTGATTATTTTTTATGTAGATGCTGAATTTGTTACAGCAAGTGAGCAAAAGATTTGCAAATCATGAGTTGAAAAAAAAAAAAAAAATTTTTATGACAATTTCATTAAAAATTGTATTAATCCTCTTCGAATTTATGTAAAAAGTTGATGAAAATAAAGAAATATACAAAAACTTCCCGTATATAATCATGTGAATCACATTGATATTGTACGTATTAAACAACCATGTTTGAGAATCACAAATATATATATATATATATATATATAAAAGTCGCGGAAAAGAAAAGGGAGGATAATGTGTGTTCACACTTCACACACACACGCATTTGTTTTGGGAATATCCTCCCAGGGCCAGGGCCAAATCTGATCGTCTCTTGTCCCATATGGCTCCACATCCCCACGCTGCCTCTCCACCTCATCACGTGCCAATCACGTGCCAATGCTTGACTACGAATCCCCACCAGTATCCATGCAGAAACTGCCACGTGGATGACTACAAGAGATTTCTGTTGCATTGAATTCTAAAGACTTGGCCAGGGACCCCCGGCGGTTTCCCACAGTGCAGACGTGTCCGCAAAACATAAAATTTTATCACGAGTTCAAGATTTTTTTATAAGTTTAGCATTAATTTTAGAAAAACAAACAATTGTCTTTTTTTTTTCTTTTTTTTTTTTTCTGACTCAATTCATTCTGTCACGTAACCAACGAAGACTACTCCCTCCGTCTCAATTTTGTTTTCCCGTTTGATTGTGTGCGGAGTTTAATGCGATAGTTGAATTTTAGTATTTAAAAGAATAAAATAGTACTCCCTCCGTTCATGAAATATAGTCATGGTTGCCTTATTTGGCTGTCCACGAAAAATAGTTTTGATGCCTAAAATGGAAAGAATAAACTTTATCTACTTTTTTAACATACACACATAACATTTTTAAAATAATTTATTTTGTACTTAATTTGACACAATATTCTTACTTTTTACATATTATATCAACTTTCTTAATAACCGTGCAAAAAGTAACAGGACCGTATTTCGTGGACGGAGGGAGTATTGAGAATGATGAATGATGAATAAAATAATATTTAAATGAATAAATTAGTATTGAGAATGGTGAATGGTGAATAAAATATTATTTAAATGAATAAAATAGTTTCCATTTTAGAGATGAGAAAGCAAAATTGGGACGGACCTTTTTGGCAAATGGGAAAACAAAACTGGAACGGAAGGAGTAATATCTTTGCACTCGACGCACCTTTCAATTTAAATATATAATTGAAAAATTATTGTTATTATTACATAAAATTATTCATATTATTTTTTAAAAGTGAACTCTTATTAAATGCACTTATTAGTAATAGTAGGGGTAGCATTTTTTTAAAAATACACTTTTGTTGTACAGTGCATATAATGCATACAAAAGTACGTATATAATAATTTTATCTCAATATTTTAAGATCAGTATGTACAGAATGAAATTGGTTCATAAATTATTGAAAAAGTTAGTTGTTTTCTTTAAAAATTATTAGTTGTTTTTCACCGAAAAGTCTTAGCTAATTTTCATCTAATATTTTTCAGTGAAAATAACTACTCCCTCTGTCCCAAACTTAAGTTCCCGTTTACTGTTTGCACGGTTATTAAGAAAAGAATTGTTTATTAGTATTTAAAGTGATAAAGTGATGATAAAATGATAAAGTGATAAAGTAGATGTTTTAGTTATTAGTGTATGGAGAATATAATATTAAAAAGTATTGTTACTTTTTTGCCAAAAGTAGATGTAGCAAATGAGTATGAGATGGACCTTTTTGGCAAACGGAAACTTAAGTTTAGGACGGAGGAAATACTTTTTAACGAAAAAAATTGGTACAAGAAGAGGTGGATCGACCGGTGGAGGAGGAAATGTTGTATATTAAAGTATTTACATAATATAAATGGAGTTGAGAAAGCTTTTCATGAAAAGACATTTTTTAGTTAAAGGTTGTATCAATTCGATTCAATGTGACTATTCAGTAAAATTGCACCTTTTGGTGAGTAAGAGTTGCAACTCTTAGGTTTACTGCGACCCTTGAGTAGAGTCGCAACCTTTCAATGTAACTCTTGAGTATCTATAAATACTCAAGTTGTGGAGATTTCCAAACATCGAATTGAAAATTGAGATTGAAAATTAGAGTTTCTCAATGCACCAAAAAGTCGAGTCTCTCTATATATAGTAATCGAGTCTTATATTTTGAGTTTGTTGATACACTTGTGATTTCTGCTTCTGAAATTTGTTAGAGTGTAACTATCGAATTTTTGTGAGATATGTTTTGTATTCTGGAAGGTCAATTCCCTGTGAACCATTTACACCGATGTAGGAGAAATTAATACCTTTAAATTTCATTTTGTAGCGTATTATCCTTTTGTTCCAATTTTATTTTTTCTTTTTACTTTATATGAATTTTAATGTGAGGGTTGCATTGTAGTATCTTAAATGAATAAAATAAATTTTTATAAAGTAATTTTAGAAAAAATGAAAAAATAAAATTAAGACAAACATTTTTACAAATGGAAAAAAAAAAAAAAAAATGAGACGGGCTGTTATACCAAAAAAAACTCAATACACCCAAACTCAGTAATTTTGGTATTCGGAAATGTTTATCATTATTGTATTGGATCCCTTATACCAAATTTATGAATGATATTGGTATATATAATTATACCAACATTCTTGTATATCATTTCAATTATTTTGGATATTTTCCGAACTGATAAATGCTGTACATCTAAACTTAAGATATTTAGTTCAGTTTGTTATTTGATAAGAATGGGGAGAAATTTGATGTTGGTTTTCAAATTTGCATGGTTTGTGTGTTATAAAAATGGAGAAATATGTTTATATATGCATATTCGAAAATCTCATGTGTGGACAAAAAGAAATTGTAGACGAAATTAAAGGAGGAATATGCAATTGGTGCTCCACATATTTTTTCACCTTTGTATTTTCACTTTTAAAGATTGTTTATTGAATCGACCCTACTATAAGGTTCTTGGATTTCAGTTTTAGTTGTGATGTAATATGTACTTGCTGGCTGGGTATTTGCATTTGGTTTGATAAAATAAAAATCATATTCCTTTTTCTGAAAAAAAAAAAAAACACACTCCAATTTGTAATATATTTTTTATTGGACAAAACGTAGTGATATATTTGAATTCTTTTTTTTAATTATGTAAGTAGCAATTTATTGAGTCAATGCCACTTTGACTTTGGCTTTCTGTACTCCCTTCACATCTGCAATTCTAGACGCTAGTATTCTTTTATACTTCAAGATATAATTATATATATATATATATATATATATATATATATATATATATTTTGACAGGTTGAGTATATTTTACTTTTCAAAAGTTGGTCATAATATGATATTATCGCTTTACATAGACGCAAACCTATAAAAAAAAAAAAAAAACTTTGCAATGTTACACGTCCTGTATTTCCAACAGACGAATTTAATTTTTATTCGGGTGCAAATGATATAGAGTGAAGTTCGGAGCAGGAAAAACATATTACTTCCTCCGCTCCAGAACACATTACAAAGTTTCCATTTTAATTTGTCCCACAAAGAGTTTGCCCTTAAAATGATAAGTATTTATTTAACTTTACTCTTGCAACACTTATATAATATACATAAAAGTGTACTTATGAAAGAATTTCGGATCTTTGTCCAGGTGTGAGCCTATTGGCTCTAATACCATGAAAGAATTCAGTCTCATCTAAATGTCCGAACTTGTAAAGAGATTTAGAATTAATTCAATTATTTATTTTCCTTACAACTTATTATACCTTTTTCTTTATCCGTGTGCCCAAAAAAGCACCACAATTTGTTTTGGGACTGAGGGAGTATAATGGATATTTATTCTACAGTAATAAGGTCCGAAAAGCTTATTGGCTAAGGGATGGACAAAATATGACTCAATGTTTCTCGGCCCAAAATCAAGAATCAGAGTGGTTCTTTTGTTTAGTTGCCACTGGTTTATAATATTTCGTTAAAAGGGTTGATTTAATGCTTAAAAGATTTATTTTTTTAAGCAAAACAAAAAATTAATTTTAAGAAAGACAAAAATAAAAAAGGCGACAAGGTTAGAAGGTTCGATCCAACAATGTGGACTTTAAAAAGATGAGAGGTCCTAGCAAAAGAATGTGTCAAATCATTGACATTTCAACGAACAATATTTAAAAGAAACAAGATTCCTCCACAATAATTCCTTACCTTCACGCACATTGTCTCCAAAATATCGTGTTTAAGATCTCAGCAGATTTTATAGCATCATATATTCTCTTTCTCATCCATTTATTCCCCACTTAATAGTTAATATTTTCTCTTTCAAAAAAAATAAAATAATAATAGTTAATATTTTCTACCACACCCCATCTACCTTTTTACACATTCATCAATCCCGATTTTACTTCATCTCAAATAACCATTCCAATGCTAGTTTCATAGAATCCTTATTGAAACTTGCATCTATGTTTAGTTTCACATATATTGCAGCGAGTATATGCAAAAGCTTGTTGTTTTAATTTTCCAATTATTGACAAAATTAATAGACAAAGTAATATAACTTAAATGATTAGAATTCCACTATCTATAACTTAAAAGTCATGGGTTCGAGTTAAAACATTATTGATTTTTTATTTTTTTTTAACAAAATCAATAGTTATATGAACGGCATGCGATGGTAGCAAGCAAGTCTTATCCCATACAACCCTATTTCTTTATTTCCAGATTTGCCACTCAATGGTCATTGCTCTCTCAGTTTTTAAATCTATTAGTTTCCTCAGTAGCTATGCAAACAAATTTGCATGCTCATCCACCTCCTCAATTAGTTGTTCAATATAACTCCATGAACAAAATCACAATCAACAATCAAATGCCACAAAGTTTCCGAACTAGTTGAGCAAAACGAACAAATTGTAATAAAAAAAATTATTGATATTAAAATATTTATCACTTTGCTATAATTGCTAAGAATCCTTTACTCATTCTCCAATAAAAAAAAAAATTTATTTATGGAGGAACGTGCATCTTCCCCAGTTTCTTCCCATGTGAATCTCTATCATCCCAGTCATTCGATATAATTCTCATTGCCAAATGATACGCAGACTTGGATGGAGGGATTTAAGAATTTTTTAGTTTTATATTAAAATCATTACTTCAATTATCTATTATCATGGAGGGATTTGAACCTGTAGATTTATAAATTTATTGTCAAACTCATTCTACTGTTTGGATAAAAATTAAAATAATGAATTTATAAGTCCTTTTTGTTATGAAAGTTATGAGGTGTGTGTATACGAAGATGAAGAAAAATGCAGACACAAATTTAAAATAGTAAGTCGAGGCACGAGTTGGACTCGCTCTCCGTAAGACGTTATTGCCCCGTACTCAGGTGCAATACGGATCGTTGGCAACCGTCCCCAAGATACAACGACTTTGAACTTTCGACTGTTGCACTACAAGTCGGAAGTTATCGGCGAATCGCAAATAGGTATCCGGAACTTTGATTTGATGTTGGAGTGATTGAAGTGCATTCTGGGGGTGGTGTATTTATAGTAATTGAAGAGGTGTGGTGTATTTTCCATGAAGGGGGTGCAACCTTTTGGGCCTTCAATCTAGGCCCTTGGATTTGAATTTTGAACCCAAGGGACGTGTCCGTACGGGTCTGGGTGGCCGCCCAATGCGACTAAGCGAGCCCGAGCCCGAGCCCGAGCGGGTGTGAGTCCAAGTCTTTGGGTGCTTAGTCAAGATTATCTTTCTATGACATAAGTCTACTTATATGGAAGGTTCATTTCTTCCAATTTTCCAATGTGGGACAAGGAACTCTTTTTCCTTCTTCCCCTTTTTTTTTCCTCTTCAATTTAGGAATTTCTCATGATAAATTCCCAACTTTGTGTATTAATATCTCATTCATCCGAAATTGGTTTTGAGCAAGTTAATACACTAAATTCATCTACTCCGAAAGTAGATTATGAATTTGCAATTTATTTCCATTTCCCATAAATGGAACACCAAGTTAAAATTGGTCAAACTTGGGTCAAACACCCAAATTCCAAAACCAATTTCCAACACTTTTTAAATCAATGAATTTCAAATCCATATATTTTAAAATCCAAACTTTTACATAAAGGAAATGCATTTTGTTAAATATCTGATGAAATACCAATTCTGTAATTTAATTATTTCTTGAACAAACTATTAAAAAATAAAATTCTATTTTTGTCAAATAATGAATTTCGAATTTATGAATTTGATAAATTCTCTAATAAATTAAAATTTGAATATAAATAGATAATTTGAAATGTGCGGGAATTAAGATCGATAAATTTTTAAATCCTCCTCAAACCAAATCTCTTCATCTAAACATAACCTTGTACAACATCTTAATCCAAATACAACATTTGGAATCATTTGAAATAGACCATGATTGCATGTCGTATATTTCACCCGTCATAACTTAAACCATATAAAATCCTGAATCTTCTATTCCACTTTAATATTTCATTTTATCTCCCAGTTTTAAACAAGGTAAAAGTGAAAAAACAAATTATATAGAGAATATTAGTTTTGGAGAGAATCAATTATTTTATTTTACACTCTCCTCTTAACTCATGGGTTGGATTCACAATTTTTTTCTCTTTCGAGAGAAGGTTCGATAAGTGGATAATTTAAAATGAATGGAATTGTTTTCAATTGGAAACGAACCAAGAATGTGTAAACGTGAGCCCTTTAGTTTTAATACCATAAAAACATTTCACATTATCTAAAAATTTAAACTTGTAGATGATATTCATTTTGGATTTTGAATAGAGTAGATTTTAAAAATAAATAATGTTACATAGATTATTTATAAAATTTTTAAACTTATTATTTCCCAAACACACATCATCATGAGCATATATAAAACATGAATATATATAGTCAAAATTATTTCAGAAAAATTGGAAGAAAGAGAAAGAAAGCCCATGAATTACTGCAAAACAACAAGAGTGCCTTGAAACAACCAATTATAACTAAAGAATGAGCGAACATACAAGTAATCAGTAACCCATAGGAAGCTTCCACAGATCAGAGCAATCTTGAGCATCCTTGGAAGACTTATGATGATCGTGCATAGAAAGAAGCCCGAATGCGGAATTGGGGGCCTGCATGAGGTTCAAAGTGACGTGTGGGTTGGGCCCGGCCCGAATAGAAGGGAGCTTGTAATCCTCTGATGAGTTGTTGAGGTGCCTGCAGGCTAAAATGGAGGCCCGATTCTCTGCGATGAGCTCACGGAGGGCGGCGCTGCACCGGGCAGGAAGATCAGGGGAGGTCCAGCAGGGAGTGTTGTTATTGGATGACAGAAGAGAGAGAGCACACTCGCTGTTATTCACCAATTCTGTCGGTCTTCCTACACCCATCATTGTCATGTCTACAACAATGTATTTGTGTCAATTTATATATCAACTCCAGAGTCTTTGAATATATATTTTATTCGATTTGACTTTTAGACAAGTCCAAAACCAAATGTAACAACTCGGAATGCGTCAATATATAACTTACTTAAGTGCCAAGTATTACTTTTCCATAAATTTCTTGTTGATTTGAAATTGATTAAGTAATGAATGGAAATACTAAAAAGTGAGACCAACACAATGTGTCTTTTTTTTCCAAATTTACATCAAGTTTACAGATAAGTAATGGAGACTATCTGCATACGAGCTACTTAGATATGTATGCATAGAGATAGAGAATTAATATGTATGAACTAATAACTACGTTGATTTTAATTTGGGGGATTAACCCTTTTGATTTAGGGATCGGATTTGGGAGAATTACCCCTTTGATTTCCATTTTTATTTTCAAATACTTTGTACATTAATTTTATTATTTATTCCTTACAAAAACTTCTAAATTACATTAAATTTCACTAATAATTACATGCAAAGACATCATTACTATGCGTGGACTCCCATACTAATATTCTTGAAAAATCAACAGTACAAAGTGTTTGTAGAATGAGATAGTACATTATATGAATTTTTTTTTATTTGAGTTCGTCAATAGAAAATATTCATGATACTGTAATATAAAATAAAAACTGTCCACCTAAGCAAAATTCTAAATCCGTCATGAACCGACTAATTATCTCAATTGGGAGTAGAAGATGGTTATAAAATTCACATTTGACAAGAGAGAGATATTAAAGGAGAAAATGTGTAGGACTAATCAAAGTTGGAGGACAAAGAAAGGTTATAATTGTTTTGGTCATGAAAAGCAAAGTTTGACGACAGTCATAACAGTTAAACATGTCAAATTAGGACATGACAAAGTACGGCGTACTTGGATCCATTGTGTAAGATCAATTAATTAATGATTCCTACCTTGGTCGACTAACTAATCATTTAATTAAGGCATGCATCTAGACAAAAAGTTAGTTAATTAAGATTAAAATAATAAATAAATAATGACCTTGAGAATGTCTCCTATTCTGTTCTTGGGAGCTCTTTCTCCTCCTCTCATTATGCCCCGCCAGTCTCCTCCTACAACTCCTCTTTGCATCATCGAACTCCGCCACCGCATGAAACCTGCCCACACATGTCCTTTTACATTAATATTCAAAATAAATGATCTCATCTAAATATTCAAACTTATTTTATTTATTTATATAATTTTCTTTATGTTCTTATTTAATATGAATAGAAATTGTTTTCAGTAAGAATTGAACTCCTAGTATTTGAATTTGAACATAAGTCTATTGGCTTTAATACTATGGAAAAAAAATGGATAGAGTGAAATTAATTCATATATAAATTATTAAAGGGAATTATATATATTCACTAAAGAATATCAGTTGTTTTCGCGGAAAAATTTTAGTTGTTATTACTGAAAATTTTTAGTTTATTCTCAGTAAGCGACCAATACACTTCAGTGAATATAACTAATAATCTCGGTGGAAATAACTAATAATCTTTAGTTAAAACAATTAATATCTTTCAATAATTCATATATAAACCATTTTCACCTGCTCTGTTAAAAAAAAAAAAAAAAATCTTATCAAAAAATTTGAATTTGTAAATAGAAACCAAATTAATACATTTATATTATTTATGTTACAAATACCCTCACAGCCACAGGAACCCAACAATAAAAGCACAGTATAAACAGTGTGAATCGCACCTGCTGCACTGTTGGCAGAAGCGCTGCTCAATTCCGAGCACGACCACCCTCGGCGCCTTCGCGTGCATTTCACACACCTTGTGCCGCCGGTGATACTCCTTCGCGTTCACCAGCGCCGCCGCGCACCCCTCCACCTGACACCTCGGAACCACCGCGGCCGCGTCGGCGTAGCACTTCCCCTTCTTGGACGGCTCGGCCTCCGCCGGAGTGCCGTCCTCGAAGTAGTGGCGCTTCCCCAGCTTCAAGCACGTCAAATGCGGGTCGGGGCTGAAGAAATTCGGATGCCCCTCTTTGCTCTTATCTTGCAGCATCAGCGCGTGGAATGCACTCACGGAGGAATCGGCGGCGGGGGGTGGCGGCGGGTAATTGAAGGAGTTGTGGAGAGGGAAAGTCGGCCATTGCTGATCCCCCCTTGAATTGTCGAGGGATTCCCATGCAGGGTTGGGGGCACAATTACCATTATGCCCTCTGTTATTAAACAGGGTCCAGCAATATTCCATCTTCTTTCTTTGGGTTGCAGAGTACTTTGTGTAGGAGGAAGGAATTGGTTAGTAGTACTATATAGAGAATGGGGAAATATTGCTGCACTAAAACTTGGGGATCTGTTTTTGCTTATGCAAAATAAGAGGGTATGGTATGGGTGTGGAAATTAAATAAAGTGGACCGGATTAGATTAGATTAGATTAGATTAGATTGATGGGGGTGGGTGGTAGGGGGACAGGGGGAGGGGCATGGTTCAACTGTGTTCTACTCCAATAGGGTTATGTCCTTAAAGAGAAAAGCTGCATTTTTTGCAGAGTGAGTGAGGTAATCATACACCCTTTGGGACTGACCAATTTCTGGGTATCAATATTTTTTTATTTAATCTTCTATAGTATGGGAAATTATTTCATTCTGATTTATCATATCTTACTATGTACAAATTTTGTAAATATATAAGGGCGTGTCATTACATTTTCGTAGCATATTATGGAGCAATACTAAAACAATTGTATTATAAATGTATAGTCATTTTTTAATGGAATTTTTAAGAATAAACACGTGATTTGAGTAGAATTTTACTGAAAGATAAGAAGGAAGGGTGGTGGGACCTGCCAAATTAAGGGAAGCAGTTGCTCTTGAAATGATTTTTGATAAGAATGGTCAGATCTGGAGACTGGCCCAATAACAGCGGTGAAATAAATATACCCCCAATATTTTCAATTAATAAACATACGTATGTGTATGTGTATGTGTTTGAGATGGGACTTGATAAAATTATACAGAGACTCAGAGAGTAGTTACGACCTCGGTTCTCTAATTTGTCCAACTCCAATAATGGCAAAATAAGAGGTATGATTTCTTGTTTTTCTTCCAATTCTTTCTCTGTTCTCTATTCAATTTGGCTTTAGATATTTAACTCAAAGTATTGATTATAATATATCTCCTAATTTATGAGGGAAATTTAAACAAAAGAAGAGGGATAATATATTGATTTTACTTTATTGTTCGGTAAAGCTGTGGTTTAAACTCACGATATTTGGGTCATCTAGTGAGACTCTAACCGCTTGAGCTATATCATTTCTATCATACCTAAGATAATATATTGTTAATGGGCATAAGTACTATGTAATTCATTTTCAAAGTACAATTAATTTGTATTTTGTTGAGTTTTTAAACAGTATTAGTTGTTTATATTAAAATATACTAAAGTGCATTTCTCTATATTTCTCTATTTTTATCTCCAATTTTTGCCTTTTACCAATTTAAATTATATATTTTAATTTTTCGCACGAATTTTTTTTGTAAAGACTAGAGTAAGACGGAGAAAATAATTAGGAACAAGTTGTATAATAAAATTATTTTAGAGAGTCGTTTGTAAGGTAATGTAGAATTTATTGTATCTTAGACAAATTGTAATAATAGATTGATGTATGTTACACAAGGCATATAATTTTTAGAGCACATATGGTAATTTATCATTAACAAGTAATGCTTATGTACACCAATTACAAATTTTAAAGAAAAACTGTATATTAACCTATTAATATTATTCAATAAAAATAAATAATACTATTTAGTAAAAATAATTAAGACGGTTAGAAAAAAATTACACAATGCAATTGATGTAAGAATTTTTAATTATGAAAACAATTATATTATGTTTAACGAGTTTATAAATTTAAACAATCACACATATTCATAATTTAAACAAATAAAAGATTCCTAAAAGAAACAAAACCAACTGAAGGAAAAAAAAAGAAAATCAAATATGAATTGTGAAGCCGACTTTCCAAAAAATTTGGGCCGAATGAACGTGAACAATCACTAGTTAACTGAAATGATCAAACCAACGTAACCGATTTGTCTGCTCCCATTATTATTCAACCCCCTGGGCTATTTTTAAATTAAATTTCATTTCATTAATAATCACAAACAAACATATCTTTTTTTATTCATTAAAATTAAAAAAATTATTCTTATTAAAAAATTATTTTATTCACTTAAAAACTACCAACCAATTTCCATACTAAAATTTCTATAAAAACAACCATGCAAACATAATGTTAAGGACGTAGTATTTTATTATAATTAAATGTTTTATTTATTTTTATTTATGCTACTAATTAGTGGTTATTTACTGAATAATTGCAATAAATTTATTAAAATGTAATACCATATTACTGACCTACTGCTCACTTCTAAGTAGGTCACTACTAATTACCAAACAATTTCATTAGTAGTACTTGATACTATCTCCGTCCCAATTTAGATTACCATTTTTTAAAGGATTAATTGCATATAAATACATCACTTTTTTTCCAACTTTCAATTTAATCCTGAACTTTACGATTAAATTATAAAAATCCAACCTTTTAACGAATTTAAATCTGATACATATTTTTGTGTCTCCGCTCGTTTTCGACCGGTATCTGGTGACGTGTCTCGCCGAGACACGTCACCAGGTATCGGTCGGAGACGGGTGGAGACACAAAAAGGCGAGACACGTCACCAGATATCTGTCGAAAATGGGCGGAGACACAAAAACATGTATCGGATTTAAATTCGTTAAAAGGTTGGGTTTTTATAATATAATCGTGAAGTTCAGGATTAAATTGAATGTTGGAAAAAAAGTGGTGTATTTATGTGCAATTAATATTTTTTTAAATGACACGATTTTTAATAAAAGAGTTGTTTATTACTCCCTCCGTCCACCAAATTTTTACCCGCTTTCCTTTTTGGTCCGTCCACCAAATTTTTACCCATTCCTTTTTTGGAAATAAACTACACTCACAAACAAAAAATGGGTCCCACAATACCCACCACAATACTCTTACTTTATCTACTTTATTCACTTTTTCAATAAAATATCAATTTTCATTAAAAACTGTGCTCTACAGTAACGGGGTAAAATTTTCGTGGACGGAGGGAGTAATACTTTTGAGTATAAAGTAGTTTTTTAGGAATTGTTTATTAATGAAGGTTGAGTTTGAAAAAGTGGTGTTGTTTTTAGCCATTTTAGGAAATGAGTAAATAAAAAAAAAACCTTCTTTTTGGGGCTTTTTGGTAAACAAGCTACATTGCCAAAAAAGTTTGTCCCGTATTCGTTTGCTACATCTTCTTTTGACAAAAAAGTAACAATATTTTTTAATATTATATTCTCCATATACTAATAACCAAAAATATCTACTTTATCACTTTAAATATTATAAACAACTATTTTCTTAAAACCTGTGCAAACAGTAGATGAAAAAATGAGTTTGGGACGAAGGGAGTATATTATAATAAAATTGAAAATGAGTTATATTTTTCCTATCAAATAATTCTTCATTCATTACTTCACATTTGAATAACCACTTAATCATTATTTTCATTACCCTATAATTATTACCTACAATTAAGTGGACCCTGAAATTAGTCGCATATATATTATTTAGTAATACTACGAATGTAAGTTAGTAGATCAGTTTAGTGTGCACTCACGTGCATATTATGCATTTGAATTTTGAAATTATATTCAATTGCAAAAGGTATGAAAAACACATATTTTGATTTTTTTTTTTAAATATGTAATACTTCAAACAATAATCAACAATATCTGACAAAATGGTTTAACTTAAATGGTTAGAGTTTCACTACCTATGACCAAGAGGTCATGAGTTTGAATCGCAAATTTAAAGGTAAAAAAAAATTTAACAATATTGCAAGCAATAATCGGTAATATTACGAGTAATAATCAACAATATTCCAACACTACAAGAAAATAAAGAATTGTGTAAGGAATTTTTCAATAAAAAAAAAAAAAATCATAGTGGGATTGCCTACAAATTTTTATAAGACATCTTCGTTCCTCAACTTAAAAACAATTTGTCTACGACAAAAAAATATAGTTAATTAATTAACTACAATCATTTCCTATGAAAAAAAATTATTTGTAGATAAAAAATTAAAATGCCTATATATATATATATATATGAAACGGAATTAAGATGCCTATATAATTAGATAATTTTGTAGGCATTTTCATTGGTAATCTTCACTATAAATTATTTTGTTGGAATTTTTTTTTAGCCATATTGACAATTTTCGTAAGCAATTTTATATTTTCTTATAGTGCAAGTGGTATACAACAATACACAAAACAGTAATCAACAACACCTTAAGTAGGTTTCAACAATATATCAATATTTTTTTATTATATATTTATTCTTAAAAAATCAAAATAAAATTTAAAATTGTACTTAAAATTCAAGTGTTAAAGTAGGGAGTTAGGTGCATGTTAGAATTATTTTTTCAAGTTAATAATTTAAATATACATCATCGAGATATCAACAAATCGTAATTTCAAAAGCAATATAATTAAAATGATTGATTTTTTATACTCTCAAATATACTCAGCATTTATACACTCAAGAATTTGTGAATTAAAATAGAGCGACGAAGCAAAGTGATAACTATATAGTCGGTGGGGAGAGAGTGTGAATTTATGACTTTTATATTAGCTTAAATACTTTAATCGTTGTTGGTATTCAATTCAGCAGTCTGCAAAGTGAAAACTACAGTCTCTCTCTCTCACACACATGACACACCCCTGCACCAAAAACACCTCATACTTCAACAAAGATTTTATTATAATCTGATTGCGACTACTCTTTACACTTTTCCATCCTTTTCTTTCTTAATTTTAAAATCAAATGCTTTTATATTACTAGCATTATTGAATAAATCCGTATGAAAAAGAAATCACATATACAATGATATGGAATAATGCACTAGTCAAACAGCCATATTGGATTGTAAAGTTATAACACAAAGCAATTAAGAGTAAGGTTTAATATATATGTTACTCCCTTTGATTTTGATTGTCCATAAAAAAAATATACGGATTCTAATAAAAAGAGTTATTTATTAGTATTTATAGATATAAAGTAGATTTTTAAAAGGCACGGCTATTAACACCCACTATTATACTTTGTTCACCCACTAATAAATTAATCCACCATGTATATTGCTTATTTTTATATTTTTTCTTAATACACCCCCTTAAAATTTACAACTATAACCTTAATATAATATTTACATCATTTATTATATATACACACCCATAAATTTGAAATTAAAAAAAAATAGCACATCAACAATTACTTTTTATTTTAATTGAACCACCGCTTCCTGACGTTTAAAAAAACCACAATTCCTTTTATTTTTATGGTGTACCAATTTATAGATAAACAAAAATACTTTAATCTCATTTAAATTGTGTCTTTATAATTTATAATTTTAGGATTATACCTTTTTTTTAATGGTGCAATTGTGTGTGAAAGAATATAATTTTTTACGTGAATTCTGAGATTTTGGGGATGGTGTTGAAAGCATGAGTGTTTAATAAATACAATGTTTATTTTTTATAAAGGGTATATTAGTATTTTTATTAAACACATTTTTTTTAAAAAAAAGAGGTGGGTGAACAAAGCATTTTCATGTGGGTGAATAGTAGCGCCCTTTTTAAAAAGGGTAAGAGTTGTTTATTAGTATTTATGAATATAAAGTAGATAAATTAGTGACATGCGGGTAAATAAATGATGTTTTTAAGGGGTAAATTAAAAGGAACAATGTTTGTTTTTTGCTATTTTGGGTAGGTGAAAAATAATTTTTTTTTTTTATGGTAAAACGGATAATAAAAATAATTTGGAGAGAGTATATTAATTCAATTAGATGATTGGAGTTAAATTTAATTATTGTCCTATTGAAGACAGATATATTGACAATGACAAAATATTGTGGTAGTGCTATACTCCTCAAGTTCCATCTCAAATGTCGCTTTAGAAAGTAAAAAATTCAAAATATCTGTCGTTATTGGATTTTTAAAAACTAGGTATTAAATTTTTTTTAACCACTTTGCTCTTTTTATTAGTAGCTTGCATAGGGTATCTTATAACCATAAACGACTCATTAATAACATGTGTGAGTATTTTTACCTTTCGAAAAAATATAACATGTGTGAGTGTGAAAAAAAAAAAAAAAACCAAGTATTTGAAGGTATATTAGTTCTTTATAGTAATAAATGATTTCCTTAATACGTGCGATAAATAAAAAATGACAGATAAATTGGAAGACAAATTTTTTTAAATAGACCAAATAACAATATCAGTAGTAAAAATAGGATTGCTGAAAAAATATTTACGAATATAGGGTTTGATCGCCTCTCCCAGGCGCGATCAAAGCATAACCAGATTTTCTACCCCTTGATCGCGCCTGGAAGAGGCGATCAACAGAGTAGCAATGTGCCAATACCCATGAGCAATCAAATATAACAACTTTGATTAAATCCCTGATTTCTTGATTTGCGGTTTAATGTAAATTTATTTTTGAAATATGGCCATAATTTCTCATCCATGCGTGTCTGATGATGCAGCAAAATCATGAACCTTCATTGCATACAATTGTTCAGAGAAAGAAATCTGTTAAAAATATTATTATTGGAATATGAAAAAATCAATTTACCAAAAATAGAAGAAAATTTTGGGCGGGAAAATATGATATATTCCAAAATTAATTCAATAAAATTAATATTGTATATATATGATATATTTCATTAGTTGTTAGATGGGAATTAAAAATAGTTTATTGTAATATAATATATTTATTTATGCATGATATAATTTTTTTAAAATTAAAATTTAACTTTTTATAAGTTAGTTCCTATCAAACAATATATATTTATTAATAATTTTAGGATATATTCCAAATAAATTTATAATTCAATAAAATTTATAAAATGATGTACAAAATAAACATATTTTTATTTTGAAAAAAATGAGTGAATCATATAATTATGTCAAGGAACATGCATCCTCCTAAATATGATATTCCTTAATTTGATTGATGTTTCTCCAAGTGAAATGATATTAAACACCTCAAAATAATTTATATATTAAAATAATTAAATTAAAAAAAAAAGACATCTAAACTAAATTCACAGCAAACACAATTACATGTCGATATATGGACAAACTAAATTCATTAAAATATTTAATAACATTGTTTGTTTCTTTAGAACCAAGAATAAATACTATGTGTACAATAATTGCAATTTACATATATATACTGAGAATTTTTCATCTAGTAGCATATTTCCTGTGCACCGTTATTAAAAAAAAAAAAGATAATATATGCATGCAAAAAAATTCGAAAAATATTATTAATTATTTTTTGAAAAATTTACCTTTTGATAGTAGTGTCTGTACTCCTCAGGTAGATAGCAAAATACCAACTAGCTTTTATTTTTGTGTATATGTGAGACTGCAACTTGAGAAAAATAAATTTTAGAATAAAATAAAAAACTGCAAAAAATTTAAAAATATCAAAATACTTACATTTTTGTGGGGATTGGTTTGTATTTTGGAATTTTTTTTTTTTCCTTGTATTTGGGAAGAAGCAGCCTTATTTTTTTTTTAGGCTAAAATTCGGACAGAATAAAGAGGGGAGAATGAATACTAAAATGATGGATGAATTTTGAAAGGAGTACTAAAATTTTCGGTGCAATGAGGGGAGGAAGAAGAACAAAACTGAAATACTAGTGATAAGAAGAAGAAATGAGGGAAGGAAAAAGAAGAAATTTTCGTGCAGAAAAGGGGAGGAAGAAGAAGAAATTTTCGTGCGTGCAGAGAAAATGGGAGGAGGAAGAAGAAGAAGAAAGCATCTGTTATATACATTTTAGACAAGCAAATTCGGACAAAATAGGAGTCAAACCGCGTGGGAGGAAGCAGCACACCGTGTGGGAGCCATGTGAGTGTGTCAGAATGTGTCGTGGATCGCCCTTGCCAGAGGCGATCCACGACGTGGCGAATTTTCGTGTTGATCGTGCATGGGGAGCGCTATCTACTCTGTTGATCGCCTCTGCCAGGCGCGATCAAGGGGTAGAAAATCTGGTTATGCTTTGATCGCGCCTGGTGAGCGCGATCTTCTCTTTTGATCGCCTCTCCTAGGCGCGATCAACCCTATATTCGTAAACATTTTTCCAGCAACCCTATTTTTACTACTGATATTGTTATTTGGCATTCAATTTTTTTTGCCTAAATTGGAATGTGAGCAGTAGATAAATAGCCCACCGCGAGCATTATGCTATTGTAACAAATTGGAATTTTATTATAGGAACTAGTGCAAGCCCCCGCTTTTAGTTTAGAAATTTTAGATGATGTTGTTCGTATATTTCATTTATTATAAAAATTAGTGTGTATCCCGTAAATTTTGCGGACGGAAAAAAAATATATTATTTTTATTTTTAAATTATACATGTAAATTTTTATTTTATTTTAAATATCTTGTAATTTTGATATAATTAAACATCAATTAAAATTATTTTAACTAATTCAATTCCCTCCTAAACATTTCATGTATACGTGTATTTGAAAAATAAAAATTAAAAAATCGAAAATTTAAAATAAAAATTGCTAACTTTTACTATTATAGTATTACACATGGTAAGATATTGTATATCATGACAAGATTTTTTGGAAATAATGTGTTATTTCAGTGACAATATCTTTTGGATAGTAAAATTTTGTCCAAAAAAATTAATGCTATAATCTATTATTAATGGTAAGATATTGTATTGGATGACAAGATTATTTGAGAATCTTGTCATATTTTACGTGACAATATCTTTTGCAAAATATTTTAATATTCTCTTAGAAAATTAGCATACATAAATATTTTGCAAAAGTATTTATTCCAAAAATATCTATTATTGTATTATACATGGTAAGATATTGTATTAATGACAATATTTTTTTGGAATAATATGTTATTTTAGTGACAATGTCTTTTGGATAGTAAAGTTTTGTAAAAAAAAAAAAGGTTACAATCTTTTATCCATGGTGAGATATGGTATTGGATGACAAAATTTTTTGGGAATCTTGCCATCTTTTACGTGACAATATCTTTTGCAAAATATTTCAATATTCTCTTACAAAAATTAGCATATATAAATATTTTGCAAAAATAAATTCCAAAAATATTTAAGTAAGAAAATCGTTGAACTGTTAAAAAAAATATCTGTTTTACCTTTTAGAAGACATGGCGGCAGCGCCGAGACTGTTCAATATGGAGCACGTCAAGAACTAAAAAATGAGGCGAGAAGAAAAAAATCTAAGACCAAGAAAAATACTATAAAAATCAGTATCATACCTTCGGTTCAAGGCTGCGGTATCCGATGCGATTTGAGGCAGCGAGTAGCAGCGAGGTGACGCCGGTTTGTAAACAATCTGATAGGAAAGGGATGCCGGAGTGAGAAAAGAATAGAGGAGAGGCGGTGACGGTTCGGAATCTACATACCTTGGATCTATCCTTATTTTGCATATCTGCTTTCGACGCGATCGCCGGAGTCCACGATAGATGCCGCCACTTGATTCATTGGGCTAGACGGAGAAGTCGCCTGAGATGGTTTCGGAGTAGGCACAATGATCGATCAAGCCGGAGCAACGACTGCGCATAAGCAATATTGGTGATGACGATGCCGGCTGTAATAGTGGAGGTGACACCAATGATGGCTAGTTGCAATGGAGAGAGAAACCGGCAGTGTATTTGAGAGAAGGGGGACAATGTGTGTGATACTCTTAATAAGAGATTAATAAAACCTAAATACAAAATGAATGGTTTAGATTTAATTTTGTGAGATAAATGATTGAGATCAAAACTTAAACCAACTTTTAATGAGAGCGCTACATTTCGAAATGAAGAGATTTGAGACACGCTACATCATTTTACGAATAATGTGGTGTTGACACATCATTTTGGAGAGATTTGAAAATATATTATAATAAGATTTAATTATAAATGTTTATTTTTTTGGATCGGCCCTGAATCAATTTAATTGCCTTCCAGATGCTGTACCATTGAGAATGTTTCCTTGATCACAAAAAACTCGATTAATGTACTTATTATAACTTAAAAGTTTATAATTATTAAAAAAAAAAAGGGAGCGTATCTTTTTTTATCTTTTGTAAGGGATATAAAGGAGAAAGCTAATAGGCATTCTAAAGAAAAAAGAAAGTGTGGCACGCAACTTTCCTTTTGGAGGAAAAAAGGGAGACAATGAGATATCCCGACTCCCAAATAGTGAACATTACTCATTTTTACCAACTGTGGGGATATTATTTTGGTTTATGATAAATTGCTCGACCTTTTTTTTTTTTCTTTTTTTAACTCATGACAATCTCTACATTAGTTTTTTTTTTTTCCTTTCTTTTTATATATATATATAAAAAAATTCAAATTAGGGAGTACAAGAGATATTCCAACTCTTACAACAAATCAAAGCAAAAGTTTACAATAATATCAAATACATCATACCAGCAAACATATTCTTAAACTACCCAACAAACTTTAGGATTAGCCAATTACACTTAAAAAAATAAAATTTCTGAATGAGGGAACTTTTATAATCAACCACGACCATAACCTTACTTTTAGTTCATCTGTCGCTCTTTCCTCATTAGGCACCCTTCCTTCAAAGACACTATTATTCCTACACCTCCTTATGTACCAAACAATACCAGTTCATACGGTTGCTACAACTCATCTATTTTTCCTGAACCAAAAGCAACACAAAAATTGGTAAAATGAAGAAATGTGATTCTATGAGATATCATTCCTCAATTCAACCAACTCATATTGCCCGCCCATAAATGAGCCCTGATTAGGCGTGAAATTGTTATGATTTATAGCTCATTTTGCCCGTGTTTTGAATGAATTTGATGAGTATTTAGAGTCAATTGAGTACCATTTTCATAAACTGATGAATTTGTCTCTTTGATGCTCATAGATGGATAGAGGGCGAAAATGGAGTTCGTAGGACTTTGAATCGACCCAAACGGATGCTCGGAAGAGAAGATATGGAAGAAATACAAAAGGTATTAGTTCGTGCAAAGAAAAATATCACTTGGCTCAAAGTTGGAGATGCTCGAGCACCACCGCTCGAGCAAGAGGGAAGTCGAGCGCGTCTTAGGCTCTGGAAGACAAGGCACTCGACCAGGTTGAGGTCGAGTGCCCCCATTCGACCGTATGCATGTGCTCGACCAAGCCATGGTCGAGCAGCCCCATTCGACCACCGTACTCATTCGACCAATTCACGGTCGAGCGCCACCGCTCGACCAAAGGGCACTCGAGCACCATTTTGGCGCTGTAAGTCAAGGCCGCTCGACCACATTGAGGTCGAGCACTAGCTCTCGACCACTACTCGAGCGCGCGAGATTTTGGCCTTTTTCACCCATTTTCGGCCCGTTGCTTATAAATACCCGATTCCAAGCTCGTTTTTAGACACCCTTTGATCACTTTTCATATTTTGGGCATACTTGGAGCTTGGTAGAGAGATTTTGGAGAGTTTCATACTTGTAATCGAGGTTTTGATTTACGAATTCATAGTTTAGCTACTTCTTTTGAATCTTTTCGTTTAATTCTTTCGTCCTTGAACCTTTGAGACTCATAAACCCTAATTTTACCAGATTTATTGAGATTTAGAGATATTCTTTTGTTTATAATTTTCAATTCTTTTGATTATTCAACTATGCAAATGTTCATCGTTCTTGTGATTGTTTTCGTTACTTCAATTACCATGTTAGGTTAGAATCCTTGCATGCTTATGGTAGTATGAACTCGTAGAAGTAGGATGTTGGTACATAATTAGGATAATTTGTGATGTTTAGTGCTAGTTCTCTTAATTAATTGAATTCTTAAAATAAACCCTAGAATTATCATGGATTTGAGTATGTAAATTGTTAGAGAGAAGACGACTGCATCACTCTTTAATAACGATTAGGCTTAACGAAAGAGTTTTAGAAGGGGTTTATCATCTACCGGTTTATCTAGGGAGGACGACCGCATCACCTTAGATAAATTAGAGTCTCAATAATTAAGCACAATTCATATAACTTGGTTAGTGGATTTGTGAAGTAGGTTGATTTGACGAAGTATTAGGGTTAACTCTTGGGCTTTTAGTCTTTCAATCTGGTGCTAGATTAGGGAAGTTGATTGCCTAGTTTTAGTACACTTAGGATTAATACTTGCACATCACGATTATTTTAGTTATTGTACCAACTCCGTTAGTATACGTAGGGATTCCTATCCTGAGCATCATCATTTCATATTTGAATCTTATACTAGAGTTATTAGTCAATTTAATTATTTGCATTCATAGTGATAGAATTTAGATTAGTTTAATACAATTCTTGAACCAGAACATACACTCATATTAACTACGACGCGTAGATCTCGCATACATACCTTCCATTGGGTACGATATACTTGGTCCCTATACTTGCCAATACTACTGTGATCCCATACTCTTGTGGGGTAACTACTAGTTGAAGCTAGTATTTTGTGTTCAAGTCAAGCACCAAAGCTACAATCAAATAAAATGTGCCCCAGATTCTAGACATTCACCCCCATAATAGAACACGAAATGTCTCCAGTTTCTGTGATAATAAAATGTCTCCAGTTTTCCGACATCCACCCCACATAATAGAACATATTTAAGCTTAGCTTTTATGGGTAATCTTCGTCTTAGCACTTTCCACATGATCACATGTACTCTTCTTGGAGCGTAACTTTTTCAAAGTGTTTTAAACGCCTTTTTCCTGGTGTTGCTGCTACTGTATAGCTATTGAGATTTCTTTGGACAAGTTCGTGTACGCTACCTTTGTTGAGAACATACCATTGCTTGAGAGCTTCCAACTCAATAAGTCCTCCCTTTCATGAAAAATACCTGCTAATACAAGAGAATAACTCATCAAATAAGAAAAACTTCCTCCCTCTCAACCCAATTAAATTCCCACATCCAACCATTTGAATCCCAAGATCCTATCTCACTCACATTCGCCTCCCTCTGCTCACTAATCCTAAACAAACGATTAGCATCATACATTCATACTCCAGTCGTCCATGAATCTTATTTTTATTTACTGTTAGATATAAAATTTAATAAAAATTACTAAGTGAATAAAGTAAAAGTATTGTGAGGATATTGTAGGATTTATTATTTGTTTGTGAGGTTTATTTGATTAAAAAAGAAAACAATAAAATTTGGTGAACACCCAAAAATAAAAGTACAAGTTTAATGAACGGATGAAGTATTATTTTTTGGATTGAACATATATCATGCATTTGTTTTTCCATTTTTTTGTTTTATTTTTGTTTTTTGTTTTTTTTGTCAAAGTATCCAAATGATTATCTCCTTCAAAAATATAGATAGGTGAGCTTTCAAGACGACACTTTTCATTCTAGCCCCACCTTGTGTTAATTTAATGCATGGTTATTGTCACTTGAGTTTCATTTTACTTGAAAAACAATGATTTATCTTATCATGGAGAGGTCTTTTTTATTAAATATTATAGTTTTAAAATAAGTGTACGTAACAAAATATTTATGGTTTTCTGAAACCTTAACAAGATAAGTTAAGATACCATTAATGAAATAGCACATGGGTCATTTAATTTGGTATGACTGGCGTCCCATTATAATTTGTGTGGCAATCTAATCAAGTCTCACCACATTTGTTTAATTTGTGGTAAATAAATGAAAGACGGAATATAAATTTAGAAATCAAATTATATGTCCAAGATAAGTTGAATCACCAAATTAAAAATGGTAATTAAAAATGGTAGTATGTGGGCAGTGGGGAATCTAGAAATTTTGAACAGGGTATGCACAATTACATTGTAAAACTTATTTGCATTTTATGGTATTAATTTTTTCATTAAAATGTATTAATTTGATAATAATTTTGTGTAATAAAAATAAATAATATCATTTTGATTTGTATGGTGAAACTTGTTTACAAGAGACCTTCTCTAAAAAAATATATATAGGCAATCTAAAACTTGAAAAATACTCAATATGAAAAGGCAAAAACTTGTGTGAGACCGTCTCATGACATTAAACAACATAAATTATCAATTATCTCGGCAAAATTATTAATGCGTCATGACCAATTTATATGGCATCCCATCGTCTCATGGCATAAGACAGTCTCACACAAGACCTACTCAATTAAGAATTACATTTTTTTTCTAAATTTGAATATACCATATATATGAGTATGTATAGAGTGAAACTTGTTCATATATAAAATATTTTGTAGTATCTTTTAGTGTAAATAAATAATACCCTTTGATGTAAACAAATAATACTCTTTAATTAAACAACACGTACTCTTTATACCCTACAACTAATACTCTTTAGTGAAAATAATTTGTATCCTCCAAAATAATACCCTTTAGTAAAAACAACTAATATTCTTTAATAAAAAGAACTAATACCCTATCATTTTATACTTTGCCCATATATATTTAATCATTTCAACCAATTGTTGTAGTCCAAAGTGTTCGGTTACAACCCTATAAACACTTATTATTTAATCGTTAAAACATAGGATTATATTCATAAGTAAAAGTTTCCCGATCATGATTAATGAATAGTGACAATAATATACTCCCTCCGTCCATCAAATTTTTACCCGCTTTCCTTTTTGGTCCGTCCATCAAATTTTTACCCATTCTTCTTTTGGAAATAAACTACACTCACAAACAAAAAATGGGTCCCACAATACCCACCACAATACTCTTACTTTATCTACTTTATTCACTTTTTCAATAAAATACCAATTTTCATTAAAAACTGTGCTCTACAGTAACCGGGTAAAATTTTCGTGGACGGAGGGAGTAGCAGTTTCAAGTCTAATATGTGTAGTAGTACTCCCTCCGTCCACAAAATATAGTCATGGTTGCCTTATTGGGTCGTCCACGAAAAATAGTCATGTTGCCTAAAATGTTAAGAATAAACTTTATCTACTTTTCTCAACACACACACATAACATTTTTAAAATAATTTATTTTGAACTTGATTTGACACAATATTCTTATTTTTTACATATTATATCAACTTTCTTAATAACCGTGATAAAAGTAACAAGCCCATTTTTTATGGACGGAGGGAGTAGTTCCTAAAAAATGAGGGTATGCTATTCCTACGTACATCCGCCACTGTATGTAGAATATGTGGCAAGTTGTAGTTTGGGTCCAGTTCGTTACAGCAAGTGATGAAATAATAATGGGACTAAAATGAATGACTGTGAGATCAAAATATAATTGAATTTCATATATTGGAGACAAGTATGTATCAAACTTTTGCTGCAATAATTTTATATATGCAACAGTTATAAATTCGATGATCAGCAGATAATTGAATACACGCCCTATATCAATAAACCAGAAACAACAAAATATGTACCTCATGATTAGGTGAGATTTTCCAACCAATAAATTTGGAGGGAAATGCAACTAACTTGTACAAAATAGTTAAGTATATGCCAGGAAAAGCACACGTGAGAATTTTTTTTTCTCTTTGCGTATTTAATATTTGGAAGGTTGAGGTACATGTCTTAAATATTACTACTCATTTTATCCTCTATTTTTTTTGGTCACCAATTCAGCACTTACAAAAAATAGTCGACGCAAAATTGTTCTAATTTGTTTGAAAACTTATAATGGAGCCTTAAAATTTAGGGTTAATTTCATATAAATTCACCACCTTTATGCTTAATATCAATTTAATTACGAACTTTTAGATTTTTGTAAAAAAAACCCAACCTTTGACATAGTTGCAATTTAATACACGTTTTTTTTTTTCTTCCCGCCGGCAACCGATGATGTGGCTTGTCGGATGTGTCATCTTGCCACGTAGGATTATACTTGTTTATTTTTTAAATCCACATCACAAGTAACACTTACAGTTTAAATAAAACATCATATCTACTTAAAATTAAAATGACAACCAAATAAATTAAACAACAACCAATATAAATTATATGTAATAAATCTCTTCACGTTCTTAGTTTTTGAGATTTATTTGGTTGCTATTTTAATTTTAAGTAGAAAGATGTTATTTAAATGGTAAGTGTTACTTATGATGTGGATTTAAAATATAAATAAAATAAACGTGTGTAATCATACATGGCAAGATGACATGCACTCCGGCGAGTCACGTTATGGTTGCCGGCCGAAAGAAAAAAAAACTTGTACTAAATTGCAACATTGTCAAAGGTTGAATTTTTTTTACAAAAATCTAAAAGTTCATGATTAAATTGATACTAAGTATAAAGATCGTGAATTTATATGAAATTAACCCTAAAATTTATGTTTGAGCTAAAATTGATAATTAATCAAGTTGAGCTCGAATGTGATTTTATCGATCTGGAGCAAATTTTAAACTGTATTATATGTTTAAATTTGTTCAAATAAGTTTTTATGGAATGATACCTATTAATTTGATTTATTTTCAGTCGTAATGAAAATTTTGAAATATAAAAAATACTCCAACATATTTTTGAAGATAGTCCTAAATGAGTTGGGAACACGTGTAGTGACCCCACTCCCTAAAGAGGGGCCGTACATGTAATAAGAGATGGTCATCGTAAACCACACTGTTTCTTTTAATGAAACACACAACAATCTATGTGGATAAAATGAAAAGAAGAAGAAGCTAAAGAGTGGTGAAGTTAGAATTGAGTGGGCAAGGGACCATTTTCACACAAATATACCTACTTTTTCACCTTTTATTGTAGCACTTTTTAAAGGGCGGGAAGACTAGAGGGACCATTTGCATGAGACTATATATATCAAAACTTTATTTTTTTATGTAGCGGTCAATTTTTAATTTTTTTTATTCGCCAAAAGTAGTAGTCATCATAATAGGTCTTTCATTGTTGATAATTTATCACTAGAGAAAGATATTATGTATATCATTACATAATGAATTTTTGTTTTCAAAAAAATAAAAATATTCATTACTCAAACACCATTCACAAAAAATACAAGTTCATCCCAATAACGAGGGCTTGAAAATACTAGTAGTCCTAGTAGGACGATGAACCAAAATATTGATATTTCTATAAACAATAATATTAATGGTGTACAGTACACAAGGTGCACATAATATTTTGTCTTAATTAGATTTATACATTGATGTGTTTTGAATCATTCCATATTAGAATTTACGCAATTCGACACATGATAGAATCCTATACCACCTTTCAAAGGCTCCCTCTAGATAGGTCCCTTTTTTCATCAAATTGAGCACCTTATTTTACTACTTCTAGCAACAAAATAAAGTGTGAACCGAGTATGATGTAGCTGAAGATTGAATCCAGAATAATTGATGATTAAGCTGAGAAAATTAATTAATTAATTAATTAATTGGAGCCAAGAAAAGATACTCACCAAAATATAAAAATCCATTTAGTTTATTGCGGCACAAAATTTACTCTAAATGTGTGTTGAAGAAAATCCAAGGGTAAAACATCATCATACTGAAGTCATGGACCATAAGGCATTTTTGGATTGATTGACGTCATACAAGTTTGTTTGTTGTAAGCATTAAATGTTATTCGTTAGTACTTACCATTAATTTCATATTACATAAAAAATTATCATCAAAGTTCGTTCAAAAAAAAAAAAAAAAATTATCATCAAAGTGTTCCGCCCCACCTTAATATCCAATAGGCCACGGTTGCTTGCACTAGCCTTTTTATTAAATACACTAAATTTTTTGAAAAAAAATCCTATATTTTTTTCAACTTCACTATGTTCGAATTTTTTTTCAGAAAAAGTGAAAAAATTCTAATTTTTTTCCGAACACCGAGTAGTATATTTGTACCATTCTCTATTTCATCAATGAATAGTAATTTTCTACTCTTACTAACGCATTCCAATCTAGTAGTATCTTTTCTTTTCTTTCTTTTTTTCAATTCCTTTTCATATTACTATAAAGAGAACATTCAAGTTGACAGTTATTTTCTTTCTCGTCTGTATAGGTGTGTGCATGACTATCCATAAGCCCCCTCTAAGTTAAGCTCATACCCATCCTTGCACAAATCCCTGCTCTCTCGTAATTAAATTGTTTAATTTGACTCAAGTTTGGAGATGCCCAATATATACATAAGCCCAACATCAACCGAAGAAGACCTACCAAACAAAAATTTTATTCAGCCCAATATGAAGTAGAGCTTTTTTTTTTTTTTTACGGAAGAAGTAGAGCCTTGAATTAAGTATAAGACTAATACAACTATACAAGAAAACTTTAAAGTCCATACATGTTTAATATCTGATCACGGGTAAAATGAAAAACAAAACCTTTTAATTCAAGGTTCTTGGTGTATTACGCACTAATAAATTCAACAATGAAAATCTAAAAAATATATATGTATATAAATTTTACTATGTATAAAAAATATATAATATCAAATTCAAAGTTTGATTATGTCCGATGAATTAATCATAATCCCAATACAAAAACTTCATGGGCAGATCTTTTCAGCATCACAATACATTTTAATTCAAATAAATTTAAATCAGTTTCTTCTTTTCAAAATTATATGGGCCAAATGCAAAGTCTAACCCAGGTAAAGTTTAGCCCAAATCAAAGCCCCACATCCACTCTATTTCAATTTTCTAATTTTCTTAAGGGGCAAAAAAAAAAAACCAATTTTTCTTGTGTTTCTTTTTTCTAACCAAAGTTGAAATCACTTTTATTTGCCCACCCGTGAACCGGAAGTAGCAGCATCAAATTTTTTTTATCTTTTTTTGTATTCTATTGTAAATATATTTTACATTCTAATTCACCCACTATTACAAAAATATTGCACCCCCCTTATAGAATATAACTTAAAATTTTAAAATAAAAATAAGAGTACCGCGTATGTATAAAATGCCAACATTTATAAGAGTGCCTTGTTTTCTCCTCTCGAATGGAACACTTATTCAGCTTTTTATTATCAACTTAAAATTTCCCCTCTTTTTCTTTCAAAAAAAAAAAAAATCCCTTCTTTCTGTTGGGGTGTGAAAGTTGAATGGACTGTACACTTAGGCCCAATACAGGACCGAATTATTTTGCCCAATTTTTCGGCCTAGTCAATCATGATTTTAGGTTATGGTTCGTTTCTTATAAATAGATGTTTTCTCCTTGTATTCGGTATCAGAAAAACATAGTGAAAATCTCTGGTTTGGCATCACCCCAGAAGTAGACGTAAGATGAATTGGGTAAACAAATTTGTGTTTTTTTTTTGTGATTGTGTTTGTACTTTTTCTCAACACTTTCATTCCTTTTCCATTACTTAAACGTGAATCACATGGTGGTGTTATTTCGACAGCTAATACCAGTCAAACAAACATTGCATGTATTTAGTCCCTGTAGTTCGGGAAACGTGCGATTTCCACACAAATTCAACTTTGAAATTTTATACACCAAACTTTAATGGAGAAATAAAATCAACAATTCAGGAATAAAATGTGTTACTTACAATATTGTGGGCAATGAACTAATTAGGCACCATTATATAGAATATACTTGGGTACAAAATAAGATGCTAGTTGCAACAGGAAAATCCCAATGTGACTTAATAGTTATAAATTCTCGGCGTGTAGATTCATGTTTAGACTAGAAAAACCTTCCCATATTTGAATTAGAAAAGTAGAAAGTGAATCCATTTGCTCTAATGAATTTAACATCGTGCACTCTCATATGCACCGGGTGCACGGTGCACTCACTCAACAAATTGTTTACACTTAAACTTTTATGAGATAAATAGTTTTTTGGTCCCACAACTTGTCTAGTGTCCAATTTCGGTCCCAAAAATATTAACTTTTTAATTTTGGTCCAATAACTTATTGAATCGTCCAAATTTGGTCCCAAATGGGACCAAAATTGGACAATTCAATAAGTTACGGGACCAAAATTGAATAATTAAATTTTTTGGGACCAAAATTAAATAATTAAAAATTTTGGGACCAAAATTGGACACCAAACAAGTTAGGGACAAAAAATTATTTTTTCGTATTCATATATATCAAACACTATTTAATTAATTATACTCTAAAATAATCTTTGTAATAATCATATATATATTATTGGTGGAGACGAGATCACGATAGCAATTTGGAATTATTTTACGAAGATATGGAGAATCAAAATTTATATGAAAATTATTAATTTATTATTTTATTTACTATATCGGAATTTAAATTCTTAGTTAGTAATTAAAATTTCATTATTAGTATTTTATGGGAGCTTTGTAATTCATCTTAAATAATAATTATTGGAATTGAAAAATAATGAGTTTTTATTTTTCATGTTTTATAGATGTTTTTCAAATATTTGTATTTATATTCATGAAAAATAAATCCATTGATGTATATATATATATATATATATATAAGGTGAGAAAAGAAAAAAAATTAATGAATACGAAAAAATAACTTTTTGTCCCTAACTTGTTTGGTGTCCAATTTTGGTCCCAAAATTTTTAATTATTCAATTTTGGTCCCGTAACTTATTGAATTGTCCAATTTTGGTCCCATTTGGGACCAAATTTGGACGATTCAATAAGTTATGGGACCAAAATTGAAAAGTTAATATTTTTGGGACCAAAATTGGACACTAGACAAGTTGCGGGACCAAAAAACTATTTATCTCAAATTTTTATACTAAAACTCGATTTTCACTTTTCAATGTAATCAAATCATATTATTCAGTGAATGCACCATGCACTAAATGAACAAGAGAGTTATTCAATTTACAAGCGTTAAAAAAAATAAAGTGGACAACTAGAAATTGTTTGCTACAAGAAAATAAAAAATAAGGAATTTTCTAACAAAAAAGTTTTCATAGTTGGATTGCCTACAACTTACCTACAATTTTTTTTAATCATGTAGGCACCTTCATTAATCAACCTACAAACAATTTACCTACAAAAATATCGTAGACAAATTCTTTATAGGTAATGAACGAATATGTCTATATAATTAGAAAATTTTGTAGATACTCCCTACTACATAAAAAATTGTTGGAAATTTCGTAGTTATATTGATAATTTTTATAGGCAATTCTATGTTATCTTTTAATAATTGCAATCTTCTATATATATTTTTTTAATCAAGGAAATGATGATTTGATATTATATAGCAATGAATTTGTGGGGCTTCAACCCATCAACGTCGCACAATAACTGTCACACGGATGATCCGATAAACAATCTGACAATCTATTCAAGTATGCAAATATTGGAGACTACTTCTCATAAAGAGTCTATTACACGCCTCCTTATCCATATGGAAAACTGAAAAGAAAATAGCAACAACAACAGAATAATGATGACACTTAACAGAAGTTTGATGAGAGCAGTTGGTTCAAACTTCATACAGTTATTCATGCACATCAACCAACCATTCCTAACTTCAAACTCAAAAAAACTCCCCCAAAATTTCTACTTCTCACACAAATATCTCTTGCTTCTGACAACGACAACACCAAAACACTCATTCACTTACCCACCACAACATTTTTTACAACTAATTAAAATCAAACTTCTTTTTTACACTATATATATTAAGACAAATAAAGTTCTTGATTTAGTCATCATGGGAATTGAAATGCTAACTAATAATATTAATGAATATTAAGGGACCATCTTTATTGACAATCATTTTCTTGAAGAAACTAAAAAGTGCAAGATTAATGTAATTCACCAAACTTCTTTAAAAAGTCAATAAAATAACATACACTTTTTAGAAAGATTAATTCAAAGTGTTTCTCATTCATGAAGCCTAGATCAATGATTTCACAATCACAACCAATTTTGATTTGCCCTTTTCTTTATAACCAAGCTTCTTTCCCTTCCTCCATTTTTCAAGTTGATCACAAACTAACATGTTATCATATTCATTCCTATCTCTATTTCTCTCTCTCCTCTTTTCATCTTGTAACAATATTCATGCAAGAACACCACCAATCTTCACCGTAAACCCAAAAAACATTTCTTCCCCGGTCCAATCACACGCATACACGTGGCATGAATTCGAAAAATTTCATGACGCGAGCAAGGGCACCCTCGTAATCGGCATTTCCAAACTCAAGAAGTACTTCCACAGGTTCGGATATTTAGATGAGATGAATTCCACCGACATATTCGACTCGAATCTCGAGCTCGCCATAAAAACATACCAAGCGAAACTCGAGATTCCCGTTACCGGGAACCTCGATTCCCGCACGCTTTCCCATCTCATGATCCCCCGGTGCGGCGTGCCCGACGACCCATCCCCGTCGGGCACGCCGCTCGGGAATAAAAAGTACGTGTACTTCACGGGGCGCCCCCGGTGGGGGCGCAACATCCCGATGAGGCTAACGTACGCCTTCTCGCATAAAAACATGATAAATTCTCTGAGCACCAAGGTGCTGAGAGGCGCGTTCGAGCGCTCGTTCGCCCGATGGGCGTCCGTGATCCCCGTAAAGTTCGTGGAATCCGACGATTACGGGTTCGCGGACATCCGGATAGGGTTTTATTACGGGGACCACGGCGACGGGGAGGCGTTCGACGGGGTGTTGGGCGTGCTGGCGCACGCGTTTTCGCCGGAGAGCGGGCGGTTCCACCTGGACGCGGCGGAGAGGTGGGCGGTGGATCTGGAGGAGGAGAAGGCGGCGGAGGCGGTGGATTTGGAGTCGGTGGCGACGCATGAGATCGGGCATTTGCTAGGGTTGGCGCATACGGATGTTAAAGAAGCGGTTATGTATCCGAGCCTGAAACCGAGGGAGAGGAAGGTGGATTTGAAGGTGGATGATATTAAGGGGGTGCAGGCTTTGTATGGGTCCAACCCTGATTTTAGTTTTGAGGATTTCTTTGAATCGGATATGTCTTCTAATGGTGGGAGAGATGGAGATGGATTCGTTAAGGTTAAGTTGGTGGTAGTGTTGCTATTATGGTTGTGCATGTAAATGTAAATATATATGGGGTGACAAAATGGGTTGAATTTTTTAGGCAACTTTTGGTATTAATTCATTTTGTTTATCGATCGTGTTGGTCGTCGCGTCATATATAGTTCATTAACTATTTTTTGACCATTTTTATGTCGTGCACCCAAATTGTGGTACACAAAGTTGGACACTTGAAATGTGACACGGTTGATATCAATCTGATCAGAAGAGTTATAGAGAAAAAATTATAAATTAAATAGGGTGTTTTTAGCAATTTTCTGTATAAATGTATTTAATTATAACAGGAAATTTGTTGTGCTTGTATGTGACTTGTTGACTAGATTTTTCTTTTCCCCAGTTTAACAAAAAAAAAAAAAAAAAAGTTTGTCCTAAATTGACTAAAATGTCCCGCAAAATATTTGAAATACATATATAATTAATTGGATAGAAAATAACAAGTTTATACAACTGCGCAGAGAAGATTTTGAGCAATTGAAATTATGCATTTTTTTACATTTTCTCATACAGTATAATTAGACCCCATAAATTTTACAGTGCATGTGTAATAATTTTGATTTTTTTTTTGTCAGTAAAATAAATTTTATAAAGAAAAAATATTTGATGTAAAAAGTTACGTTTTGAGATGTTTGTATAATTTTTTTACGTAAACAACATTTTTCAAGTAATATGTACTCCCTCCGTCCCACAACACATTGTGGGGCTACTATTCCTCTCGTATTTTTGTGAGTTGATTTTTTTTTTTAGTATTTAAAATGATAAGATAATTTAAAATTAATTTATAATAGAGAAGGTAGATCTATCATACCATACCTTAAAAATTATTTTATCATTTCAAATACTAATAAATAATTCGCTCGCTAAAACACGAAGATAAAGTGAACTCCGCAATGTGTTCCGGGATGGAGGTAGTATATTATACCTCAAATATACATACATATATATGTGTGTCGTAATAAGATACTACAAGGAATTAAATTATTTCTTGGATGACGCCACCAGTTTTAATGTTGTTGGTCGATCGACTTTAAGTATACCTCATGAGTCATGACAATAGATGGAAAGAGTCAATTTGTTTAATTAATATAATATTGTTAATAGAATTGTTGACTGTGCTAATATTTTATTTGTTTCGAATGAGGTTGATGTGGAAGGTGAGTTGGATATGTACAAGCTAGGCACAATCAAACACTATTTAGAAAGGTAAATTATATTTTGAGGAAATTAATATTAAGAAGTGAGTCGGGCAGAGTAATGCTTGCTTTATTGTTAAGAGAAGTTGAAAGGTGAGTACGATCAGTACCCTTCCAATATATGTATGTCTCTATCTATAATACATATGTAATCATTATTGATCTCAATTTTGTTCTCCTTAATTGAATTTTAATTGAACTAAGTTTCTTCGATTTGCTTGTAATTTGTGTTCTATTGAGTTGGGTGAACAGAAGATTGGGAAGTGATCAGTTGGTGCTGCCACAAATGAAAACAGGGACTGGCAAAGAGATATCTAGGCTAGATGTATTTATTTTTAAAAGTTAGTGAGAAATGTTTTAAAAAAATACTTTTAGAAATAGTTTTTAGTTTTTCAAAATTAAACACCATCAGACAGGTGGCAGTTCCACTACACATTAGAGGCATGAAAATAGAAGCTATCTCCATGTTTGATCATGAGTTATTGTATGGACACGTGATAGTTGTCGCGTCAGCAGCTAGATTTCTACACTTTAAAATTATAGCCCTCGAATCCTTTTATCTCCACGCTTTTCAAGTGTTTAATTAGTTTTTTTTACTAAGACGGGAAACAATTAGATCATGAAAAATAGAAGTTATCACCATGTTTAATCATGAGTTACTGCATGGACACGTGACAATTGTCACGTTAGCCGCTAGATTTTTACACTTTAAAATCATGGCCCTCAAATTCTTTTATCTTCACGCTTTTCAAGTGTTTTACTAGCTCTTTTCACCCAGCCGGGTAACAGTTTGATCATGAAAAAAACAAGTTATCACCATGTTTGATCATGAGTTACTGCATGGACACATGACAGTTGTCACGTTAGCCGCTAGATTTCTACACTTTAAAATCATGACCCTCGAATCCTTTTATCTCCACGCTTTTCAAGTGTTTTACTAGTTCTTTTTACTAAGACGCGTAACAATTTTCTATATATATGTGTTGAAAATATCTATAATATTGAGATTCTAATTATTAAATTAAATGTGTAAAGTTGTCTTAATTAAATAGATTGATCAATTAAAACAATTTCTATAAAATAAAGATCAAACTGGTTTTTCTCTCGTTCAGTCTCCAATTAGAGAAGTTAGTTAATAGAGAATTTCAACACATATTTGAGATGTTCTTTCATCTTGACTTGGTCTTCCATTCAACGAATCTTGACACTTCAGATATTTGGCTAAGTCCTAAACTTTGGGCTTAAAAATATTAGAAAGCCCTTCAAGACTCAAATCCAGCACAAAGTCCAATTGTCATGGATCAAAAATCAAGGTCCACGGTCCCGAGCCCAAACTTGGTCAATTTTCCTTTTAATTTTCACTCACAATTATTTCCAACAGAAAATTCCACCATTATTTAAATAATTGTTTATGTGGTATTACAAATATAAGTGTGTATCAGTTGATGATCATTTAATCATTTGCAATATGTAATTAGGCAAAAATTTATGTGATACATCATCACACGGTGAAACGGTTCTTAAACTAGCACTAATTAATACAAATTTCTTCCAAAATATTAATGCATTATGTCCAACTTATATTCTCCTCAGACAACACCTACTAATGTCATTAATATCTACTCATTCAATAGTATGGAAATTACATGAAAAAAATAACTTATATTCCCTCTATTCCACTATAAATTTTTTTTTTTTTTTTTATGTCCCACTGTAAGTTTTATATTCCATAAAAAGAAAAAACAATACTCAATATATTAATAAACAAATATTTTTTTAAATAACTACTCTTTACTTTTTCACAATTCCCCATTACTTTACACAAAACTCATCATATAACCCACCATATATTAATAAATAATACACTTTTTAAAATAAAACAACAAAAAGAAATAAATAACTTATACCTGGTAGGCGACGTGTGAGCCCAAATTCGATTAGCAAAACTATTATGAATGAAGCATTCTCGTCGTGGATTCAGGCGAGTTTCCACATAAGCTACAGAAAAATATATATTTAATTAATTCCATGTGCGACTTTCCTGGTATGATTAATTATAACTAAGCTTAATTAGCATTTAGTATCCATATATTAATGACATAATGACGGTTTCCGACATCAAAAGAAAAGGAGGAAAATTCGAAGAACCGTCAAAGAAAATATCTCTTCAAACCCCACCTGCAGGAAGCGATCCGCAACAAAAATCCAAGAGCTAGCGACGAAATGGCGAAACTGGGCATTGCAATCAAGAAATCGATGAAGGAAAGGGAGGAGAGAGTCGGTATTTTACTACAGTTTTGGGACAGCTGGAGTTTTGTCAAGTTATTGTAGTTTCATTCACTGTGTAATGCCGTTTCGGCTGCGTGATGTTCAGGAGTTCTTTGCTTGAGCTAGTTTTGTTCCGACAGCCCCCGTACGTACTTGATATGTGAATCTGTATATATTTACCGAATTACCGTCTTAGTATTTATTTACTTTATCATATGACCATTATGATCTATTTATTTAGAAAAAAGAATGTACATATTTACATGATAAAAATATTTATAAATGGCAGTATTAATGTATCAGTGAACGCAGAGCTTTATTACACTCAACGTATTCCACTAACTTTCTACCTGGTCTTGGATTAAATTTTCCAACTTTTTTTAGTCGTGCGTGCCACAGTAAATTTTTCCTTTTATAAATAGGAAAAATAACGCTTTAAATGACTATTCATTTACTAATTATTTTTTACAAAAATAGCATATTATCCTTTGCGACTAATATATGTTATCTCGAATTTGGATTTTGAATGGCAAACACAATTTGACATAATGACATCAATTCCAACAATAAATATAATAGGGATGTATATATCTTTAAATTTAAATGAAAAATTAAAAAGCATTGAGCCATCCAAATGGCATAGGTGGAGTCTATGAGCAATAATGATAGTGATGACCATTTCTACTCCCAACAACATCTCACTTTCATCTTGCCTCCCCAAGAAGCACCATACCTCACGTGTCCCTCGATTGGTCGTGACACGTGTCATCTGCCACTGTCCACCATTTCCAGCCACAAGGTGTAGCTCAGAAATTATGACAAATAAGGCAATGCAATTAATTACAAGTAATCTTTTAATTTTATTTTTTAATTTGTGCAATGAATTTATGATAATACGGAATTGCCCCCTGCCCTACACATAATGTTTCTGATCAAATCTGTTCCTCGATAGATACGAACTTTGACTCATACCCCAACTCTCCCCGATTGCATGTGCCACTTTTTACGTTTCATTTTTTGTGTTATAATTTGGATATATGAGTCATGTTAAATGTTAAAAAAAAAATAAAAAATCAATGATGCATTATAATTTTAAGTTCATATTTTCAAAAATTAAAAGGTAAAAAATATATATTGGAATATGAAAAATGAGACTGAGAAATTGAGCTGTCCTCTCCCTCCTGAAAAATTACAAGTGGCGTGGTGAGAAAATAAAAGAAAATAGAAGACAACTTTACATGCAAACAATAATCAAAAGTTAATATTATCATATAGATAATCATTAATAACACAGGAGAAAGAAATGTATAATGATAAAGTAGTAGAATTGATGGAGGTCAATCATATCATTGATATTCCTTTATGACTTCACAGCACAAAGAGATTCTGATGTTACTCCAAAATCTCTACATTAGTGGTCTCTAATTTGTTCTTTATTTTAGTATTTTATTTGCTCAATTTTTATTGCAGTTCTTGATTTTTCCCCCTCCCCGGTTAATCGCACAGCTGGCGATGGTAATCGGAAATTACCATTTCGCCCTGTTATTTTTATTTCTAAAAATAGATATTAATTTGAATATGGCCAATAATTGATTTAGTGTGATCACAACCGCAGGAAAAGATCTAGATTCTATTTCAGATCTCTAACAACATAACATGTGTTAATAAATATGCACTTCTTCCATTTCCTAATAATTTTTTTAGACGTCTTAACATAATTTTTACACTTTAAATATAAAAAAAAAAAAAAAATTACAATATTTATTTTATTTCAAAATATTTTTTATTCGTTTATCTAAAAATAGAAAAAATAATTAAATGTATCACCCCACATATAAAATAGTATGAAGTATTTTTCAATTTAGACCATCTATTCAATTTTAGTATTTAATCCATTTTTTCATTATCTTTAAAATACGATACTACAACTTTCCGCATTATTTGCTCAAAAGATTTGTCAAGAAAAATATAATAAATGGTCATATAACTTTGCATGAATCTATAAATAGTTTTATAATTTTTTGACTTTATTAATTTTGGTCCTTTTAGCCGGAAAATTTAAATTTTGGCCGGAAAAGTTACCGAAAATCTGTTGTAGCATACACAATGACTCAAAAAAGTATCCGAATGATGAGCTCAACGAGAAGAATAGAATAAATATGTTTTGATTCAAAATTCACCGCAAATCGCTCTAAATTAGCCACGGAAATGGATGAAATTTATGATTTTGAAGCCCAAGAATTGGGGTAGGTGTAATCGAAATATGAAATTTGGGGAGTTTTCTTCCTGGTTGCGAGACGATTCAAATGATAGTAGTGCATCCATCAACATGACAAAAATAAAGAACTAGGACAATTTTCCGGTCAAAATTTAACTTTTCCTGCGAAAAAATCCAAAATTGATAAAATAAAAATTTACAGGATCATTTATGAACTCAAACAAAGTTACAAGCTAAGATCATTTATGATTTTTTTTCTCAAATTTGTCACCAACTAGATGCATCATTTTCAAAAATATCACAAGTGGTCCTTTAACTTTGTCTGAGTCCATAAATAATCATGTAAGTTTTTACTTTATTAATTTTGGTCCTTTTGATTTCAATTTTGATCCTTTTCGCAGGAAAACTAAATTTTTGCCCGAAAAGGTTATAGGAATTCGGTTGTAAACATACGTAATGACATAAAAAAAAATATCAAAATAGTGAGTTCAACAAGAAGAAAATTAACTCACCGCAAATTGCTCGAAATTAGCTAAATGGACGAAATTCACAATTTTGAACTCTCAAATCTTGAGGTAATATGTAATCGAAACATGAAATTAATTGAGAATTTTTCTTCTTGTATGTGAGACGGTTCAAATGATAGCAGTGACCCGTCAACGTGACCAAAATAAAAAAATAGGGCAACTTTCCGGTCAAAAAAAAAAAAAATCAACGAAAAGGATCAAAATTGATAAAATAAAAACTTATAGGACTATTTATGGAATCAAACACATGACCATTTGTGATATTTTCCACATCATTTCCTACAAAAGAATAAAACAATTTTATCACTTTAACCTTTAAATATTTTAAAATCAAATCACATGTCATTATTTTTTTCACACTAACGCAATTCTCGTATTAAAATAAGTCCCAGGCTCTTACCTCCATTTAAAACCTACTTTATCTCACAAGTATAATGTTAATGAACTACCTTCTCAGTAAATGCTGCATCTAATTGTGAACGAAGGGAGTTTAAGACATTAAAAATAAATTATGACTATTTGTTATACGTGTCAAATATGGTATAATTCTATTCTTAAATACATATATTAATGAACGAGGGGTATATTAATTAGATATAAGAAAAAAAAAAAAAGAATATAAAGCAAAATGAAATTCCCTAGTGACCTGCAATCAGTTGAAAATCCAGAGGTCTACTATTCGTGATTAGTTTATATGACCATCAATTGTCATAGACTTAGGACCCCTAATGTTTTAATTCAACCCATTTCCATTTATTAGAAAATTTTGACTAATATAAAAGTATAACTAATATATCACGATAAATATCAGGCCTAATTTACGTTATCGATCGAGTATAGTATGCAGCACCTTGTTACCAAATATCCAAGTATTAATTGCTGATCTAGAAACTCTAGCATTAATGACACAAGTTTGATTTGTCATACATCTAATTAATTGATTATAATTTGACTTGTGGCCATATTAGTATTAACAATCTGTAATGTTGGAGTCTTTTGTAATTGAGTCGGTTCTAAGAGGTGTAAGGTGCAAAATAGAATTAACCAGATGAGACCGCGTATTACGCAAAATTTCATTTATATTTCGTTTTATAACATAATATTATAAAAAAAATTATATATATATATATAAATTTTATCAAATAATAATATATTATAATTATATAGTAAATGAAAAAAAAAGTTGAATGTTCCACATTATTTTTTACAACCTCAAAACAGAAATGATACATTTTCACAATATCAATTTTATTTCGAAATATCATTTATTAAATGGCTAAATTTGAATAGAATTCGATCACTCGTAATGAGATATTGGAGATAATCTCATGCAAATCTTTGTTAAGATAAATTATCACTCATTAAAAAAATTTACATTCCAAATTAGTAAATAATATTTAGTGAATAATTTTCTGAATATTTCAAGTTATGGATTTCAGCATCTTAAACACTACATAACCATTTATTTATTATTTAATAATACAAAAAGTTAATTCAAACCGGTTACCTAATAGTCTAATACTTGAGTCATTTAGATTTTCAAATTCCTTAATAAACCATCACGTCAAGGGCATAAGTTTTCACGCTTTACATGAAGTGATGCTGATTGAATTAGTATTTATTAATCACTTGCAAGAATAAAATTGCAAGTTAAAGTAGAACTTGATGATCTCAATCAACTTAGACTAGCTAGAATCCGATACATGTCAATTTCATGCATTGACTATTTATCAACAATTAATATTTAATTAGTTAATGGGATAGCCTTCAATCGTCACCAAAGCTAATTAATAAATAAATAAAGTAATGTAATTAAGCTTAAACCGTGTTAAAAAAGTTTGTGCGTTCGTTGCTTCCGATATTGAAAGAAAAAGTTGCAAATGTACTGTCACAGCAAGCAATTTGCATGTGGCCACATATCTCTTTGATTATTGTTTGGCAGCAAAAATTCAACTATAAAAATTAATAATGGAATACAACAAATTTAAATTCCTTATATTAACTCATGGTGACTTTAATATCTTAATCTTCAAACAATCTACACATGAGCTAGGTTGGTGTTTTCTATTTTTCCATTTCCTAATCCCGTGATCATGATTCATTTTAAGATGGATTACATATAATATGATCGGTAACACTTGAGTGAACTAGTTGCATTGTGTAGTTGGTTTCCGAGTAATATCAATTCATGAAACGAGTAATACTATTTTGTGAAACAAATAATATCATGAAAAAGGAGTACAAAGTGCAAATGGTGTATTTAAGAATTTATCATATAATATATATTTCTTTTATATTGAAATATGATTGAAAATAATAATGTAATAGTTATTAGTCTCGTATATATACACCATATACATCGTAGAAATGGTGTACAAGACACCTACCATGTAATGTTTTATGATGCTTCTTCTTTCGCTATTTGTTTGAGGGAAATCCGTGTTGCAAAAGTTATTGAATAACTAAAACAAATGAGAAGTCGATTTTGTTGCTTCTAAATCTTGATATCATTATGATATTATCCATTGTGAGTGGATTTGCGTGATCTTTTTCCTTTCTAAAAGACTTGTATTAATTTAACTTATATATGGACTTTAATAGCACGACACACATCTCATTATTGAGTTAAAAAATAAAGCCATATGATCTCAAAATGTAAAAACTACTTATACTATTATTTTCCCTGAAAAACACACCTAACAAGGTCCAAAGATGGTAGTTTGCTTTCCTTGAAAATGGAAAAAAAAGTGAAAAGACAAACATATATACTTGGGCCAAGATTCTCTTTTGGTTGTGTGAATCTTGGTGTTATAGTGGGGTAAAAAAGTAAAATCCGACCGAGGTGAGACAGTGGTAGTTAAATTTCACAGGGGAGTTGATAGGCATGCATCTCCCCACTCGTAAAGTGTGGTTGCTTAAATATATCATAAATGGACAAAATTGATACACACTCAGACCTTGCAGCCTTTATACAATTCTCTTCTGTAATCACAGTAACCATATATAGGGTCAACAGAGACATATATAAGGGTATTAAATTAGACCAAATTAAAAAAAATAAAAAATTACATGGATCATAGAAAAAAGCAGTTGCAACTGGTACCAGTTTTAAAAATTATTACACTCCGGCCAAAAAAAAAAAAAAAATCATCTTGATTTTCTATCCTTCACAAAAATTAGTTTTGTTTCTCAAAATATAAATAATAAACTTTATCATACACATAATATTTTTAAAATAATTTATTTTGTATTCAATTTGACACAATTTTCTTACTTTTTACATATTATACTCCATTTACTTTTTTAATAACCGTGAAAATAACAACACTACAAGAAATTTGACTTTTAATGACAGTAATCATGTCATATCATGTCCTGTCACTATAATTTTCCTAGTTAAATGTCTTTAATGATAAAAAATAAGTAATTTTTATTCACAGGATCTTGTCATTTAAAATTATTTTTTGTTATTAAATTTTTTTAGCTAGAGAAGTTATTATGACATGGTTATTGTCACTAAATGTCAATTTTCTTGTAGTGAAACTTATTTTTTTGTAGACGAAGGGAGTAACATCCTTCAGCTTATATATTTTTTTTTATGTGGATTGATATTTTTCATTATGTATTCCAATTATTTTTAGATGAACTAAATTTTGATTAAATTTGTGTCAACTGTGTGCCCAATATCTTAGGCATTATATATACACACAAAAGTAAGATTGATTGAGGATTTCGGAGTCAAATTCAACATAAACTGAAACTATTAGTAATAATTGATTTGTATATGTTTGATTACAAGTAAATTGCATGTAAAATATGAGCCCAAGTTTTTGAGAAAATAAAGGAGTGATTAATATGTACCCAAAAAATAGAGAAAAAAAGAAAGCGAAAAGGATGGCACTTATTACTTGGGAGTGGAGGAAATTTATGTTAAAATTTAATAATAATATTTCTTAAAAAAGCAGAACCATAATATGGATAGAGTTGTAGATACTTTCAATGAATCTGATAAAGTTAGCAGCTTTAGGTACTTCCCGTACTATGAATTTTGTTTTGGGGGAAAAAGGAAAACCAAACGCATTGAATTCTTTCCTTACACACACCACACCAAATTATGAGGTTGTGCATACTTCAATCCCCACCTACGTCGTGAACCCTACTCTCATTACCTTTTTTTTTTTTTTTAAATTCACTAATTATAATTCAAATTTATCTTATATAATTCCACATTATATATAATTACTTCATGATATAGATATTGTTTAATAATGACTTACATGTTTGATCTTTGATCTATTTCTTATTGTGTTTCAGTGTTTAGAACGAGTATAAAATTTGAGATTTTTTTTAAAATGTTGCATGAAATATCAAACTTATCCATGATAAGGAGAAAAGAAAGTGACCAAGAACTAATTAAGCAAATTAAGTTACTTAATATATAAAGAAGTTCAAGAAAACAAAAAGAGCATTCTAGCTTTAGCTAATACAATACATAAAGTTATTACATGATATTATTTGGATAGAAGAACATGGGCCAAGTAAAGCTCTCAATTAAAGTCAAAAAAACACTTGAAAACAACTTACAACTACAAATACTACTACTACTTCATGTAGTATATATAGCTATATATATGTGTATATATATATATTATTAATTAATATAGACATCCAAGGACACAAAGAGATTTTATTATATTTTATTGGGGTCCATATCTCCCCCTTTTTGATTAGCTAGCACATTACATCCTTGAGAAGCTTGTACCTTCGGGTGGAGGGGCGTGGCGAGGGGGTTTTTCCGGTGGCTTTCTCGGCGGAGGAGCCGCCTTCTTCGCGGTGGTGCTGTTTCACTAATTTTGCTTCATTTGCATGCGATTTAATCATATTATGCTTTGAAGATGAAGACGATGAATTCCTTTCCTCGCATTGGCACCAGTCGCACACTTCTATTGGCTCCGCGTATTCTCCATAGTAGTTGCTGCAGTAGCTACAAATTAAAAGAAAATTGAAATATTATTATATGATCATAATATGTTTCATGACTTAATTCACCGGCGGTGAAATCCAATCATGGATGGGGCTATTTAATTTGGGAGATATATATATATAATCATGGTGATCATCATCACAAATATGCATGTTAACAAAACACACCCACGCGTGTGTGTGCGTGTGTGAGAGAGAGAGAGGACATACGAGTGCTGGAAGCGGTTGCGGCACTTGGAGCAGCGGAAAAGCTTATCCGGGAACCCCACATCTCCGCACATACAACACACAGTTTGGAGATCCATCATTTTCCACTTTTCCCTTTTCTTTCCTTCCTCCTTTTTTTTTTCAATGAAAACTGAAAATCCAAATACTAAGAGATGGAATTAAGGGAACTCGGGTGGAGAGAGAGAGAAAATAGTGGGGTTTTCAAGTCGGTTTGCGCATATATATATGCAAAAATAAACTAGAATAACTATATTATAATATATATATATATATATATATTTATATTTATGAAGTGTGTGTGTTGTGTGCGTGTGTGGAGAAGGGATAGATAGAGATACAGGTAGACCACAGGTTGCTTGCAGTCGTTTTCAGTTGGAGAGAAATTTGTGAAGGTTGTGGAGAGAATGACAGCTTTATCCCTAGTGGTGTGATATATGCTTGCTGGGTTTGCTTCATTTCCATCTCCATCTCCCTTTATTTATTGTTAGAGACACAACTCAATAAGTCTACCCCTCACACTCTTCCTAAGCGCGTCTCACCCAATTTCTTGCTATTTAATTAACAAATCTTACTATCTTAGGCATTAACTCTACTTTTTCAGTTAATGCAATTTTCATAAAACTTTGATTCAGTTAAAAAAAAATGTGTGTATACATATATAACTAAAAGCATCTGCTCATAAAGAGAAAATTACTTGATTCGTAGGTTGAATAATACTCCCTCCGTCCCAGAATGCTGTTCACACTTGAGTTTGACATGTTTTTTTTAAGAAAAATGGAAGTATATGAGTGTGGAGTTGAATAAAATAATGATAACTTTATGTTTTATTGACTTTTGTGAGAGAGCGTTATTTCCTTTTTTGGGTGTGAACAAAATCTTGGGACGGAGGAAGTATTAGTAATTTTTTTTAATATACAACTAATACTATTCATCATATAAACTGATTTTTTTGTTACGATCACTTTTTTTATGATCTGAGAAAAATTATATATTAAAAAAATTGGTTTAATTTTTTGTCGATTAAATTTAAAATGCAATATCAATTGCACTCAATATTCTAGAGCACACCTCTTTTATTGTTTTGTTTAAAAAAAACCAAAAACAAAACCTAAGGTACGCCTAGTTATGCTTGTTTCGAGTTTTTGTGTGCATTAACAAATCTTGTATTTGCAATTTTCGACTTACATGTATCGATGAATAGTAAAATTATTTATTAATTTTGAGATATTGTACATCATGATTTTATTGAGATGTAAAAAAAAAAAAAAGATATTTTAGAAAATTAGAAGATGGTGTTTGTGATTAAAAAAAGTAGTGGAGAAATGGATGGTGGAAAATTAAATACGCAACTAAAAACGTGAGTGAATAAGCCCAATAATATATGTTGGGATCTTGAAATCTCAAATTTAATTTGATTGAAAAATTAAAAAACAAATATGTTTTTAAATTCTAATTTGAGTATTTCACCTTATTTTTTTACAATTTGATGGGGATACATGTTGAAATTGTTGTAAATCTAAAGGATTTATTATTCCAAATCTATAAAATTTGATGTGGACATTACTAATGGACCAATGACCCAATGGGCTTCATATCTTAAACTAGGGTTTTATTCTTATAAATAGACTATTGTACTCATAATTGTAATCATTTATACACAAGAACATTAGTGAAACTCCTGGCTTGGCTAGCCCTCAGACGTAGTCGTTCCCGACGAACTGGGTGAACAAATCTCGTCTTTTATTTTACGCACTTATTTACAACACGTTATCAGCACGAGACTCTGCCCGAGATTAAGAGGTACGCCCTAAAATTAATTCTCTACAAATCATATGAATTAATCCTCGTACCGAATTATTTGATCCATGTGTTACATGATGTATATGCTCTTGAATTATTAATTTGATTTGTTCTTGTAATTAATTGAATCATATCGTGTTTCGAATTGGATTATTTTCAAATTGAGAATCGAACGAGCAACGACCGCCGGCCAGCGCGACGCCCGCGGCCAGCAGCCGCCGCCGTTCGCGCGGCGCTACCCGTGCGCTGCCGGTCGCCCCTTCGCCGCCTCCGTGCGCGGCGTCGTGGTGGCGCAAGCCCTCCGCACGTGGCGTCATTCTCCCCGGAATTTTGTGAAATCCTAATCTAATTTCGGTTTCGTTTTAGGATAACACAAAATTTTAATTAATTTATTTTAAAATCCTGAAAATATTTCGTTAAATTTCATTAATATACATGAAATATTTAGCCTCATGAATATGCATGTTTATTAAGTCGTAAATTTTCCTTGAAATTATTTTCATGTGATTATCGTTCATAATAAATTATTTTGCATGTATCTATGATTTAATTATTTTACATGCATTATTTTTCTCGCACATAGTTTATTTATTTATAGTCGGCGCCCGGTACTTGTCGGACCGTAATTTATGTTTTGGGTAGACGGTTGACTTGAACCGAAAATACTAACTTCTTACTAGTAGTTTTCCCGCAAGCGTACGGGTTCACTGTAGTATGGGCAAGTATAGGGACCAAGTATTATCGAACCCAAGGGAAGGTGAGTATGCGAATAGATCTCTGAAGATCTACGCGTCGTAGTTAATATGAGTGTATGTTTTTGGATTTTTAAAGAAATAATATCTAAGCTATAATACTCTACTAAGGCAAAACAAAGAATTAAATTAATTATCTAAAGTTTGTTTTCAAATATGAGATGTTGATGCTCAGGGTAGGAATTCCTACGTATACTAACGGAGCAGGTACATAATCAAAATAACTGTGACGCGCAAGAAATAACCTAAGTAAAAGATTGTAAGATGAAAGCTCAAGAATTCAAACCCTAATACTTTATCCTAACAATCGACTTCACTAATCCACTAACAAGTTAATATCGTGCTTAATTAACGAGACCCTAATTTAACTAAGGTGATGCGGTCGTCCTCCCTAGATAAACCGGTAGATTAATTAACCCTTTCTAAACCCTCTCATTAAGTCTACTAGTTGTTAAAGAGTGATAAGGTCGTCCTCTCTCGAACACTTTTCGAAAGAACTTCAAAAGTAAAGTTAAGATTGATTTAAGAATTCATTAATTAAGAGAATTAAAACTAAACGTCACGAATTACCCTAATCAAGTACCCACATCCTACTTCTACGAGTTCATCCTACCCCAAACATACAAGGGTTTTAGCTAGACATGGTTTTTACGGAAACAAAAACAATCGAAGAAGTAACAAACATGAACATAATGATTTTAACTAAGAAATTATCAAACATAAACTAGGGTTTAAAGAAATAAATGCTAAGAACCGAAATTAAATTAATAAAAAGAAGTTTCAAGTATTCAAGAACAAAGAACTAAAGGAAAGAAACTAAAAATCCAAACCGAACTATGAATTCGTAAGTAAACCTCAATTACACGTGAAAATTAAGCTTGCTCGTCTCTTCTCCTCTTTCTCTCTCCAAAAAACTAACTTTAAAAGTGATGTGGTATTAAGTGGTTTGTAATGTGATGTCCAAAATCGTATTCGGGATGAGTATATATAAGCGTCGAGCCGAATCGGGAACTAATGGGTCGAAAAACAAATCCGGAGGCAAAATATGAATAGTGCTCGAGCAGCACCTGCTCGAGCGGGGGCGCTCGAGCTGTGTAGGTCGAATGAAGTAGGGGCTCGAGCAGTAGCGCTCGAGTTGGTCGAATGGCGAAATGTTTCTGTAAGTTTTTGGACGCTCGAGCAACATGCTCGAGCGGTGGCGCTCGAGTGAATGACTCGAATGAGCAAAACTTTTTGGAAGATTTTAGCGCTCGAACCACACCCTTGCTCGAACGGTGGCGCTCGAGTGAAACAGCTCGAGTGGTCCTCCTTCTTCTTGCAGTGATATTTTTCTTCTCGCACACTAATACCAATCGTATTTGTTGATAGGCGAACAGCCGGGCAACGAGATTAACATAAAGATACTAATCTAATAAGATTTAAGAGATCATCAGAATTAATAATATGAAAGAGGACGAGCAACAGGGATTATATGTCCTAAGAGGCGAGCAGCAGGGACTGCTGACCAAATAGATGAAGACGAGCAACAGGGACTATATGCCCTAAGAGGCGAGCAGCAGGGACTGTAGACCAAATGGAAGAGGACGAGCAACAGGGACAAGTATCCATGTGAAGGCGGCGAGCAACTGGTCATAAAGGCCATTACGAAATAGTGAACAACAAGAGCAAGAAAACCCAAAGTATTTAACAAGAGGCGAGCAGGCGAGCAACTCGGATCATAAGGGTTTCCAACACCCAACGAAGACATACAGACGAGTAACTGGGCACCAAGGAGAGTAGCTGAGTGGTTTCAAAGACCAAGTACAACATTGGGAATACCAAGAGTCACTAACTTTAGAAATAGTCAATGTGTCTTTACACTTGGCACCCATTCATTGGGCAATAGATTAGTTGTTGTACAAAAGTCATAACACTTGGCAAAATCCCAATGGCTAAGCCATCAAGATGGTGACACCTAGCCTCTTTGTATGCCTATAAATACCCCTTCATTTGCATGAAGGGGGAGGATTTTTCCCATAATAAAAAGTTGCCCAACTCTTGCAAATTCATTTCTTACACTATATACCATGATCTTAATGTTTGTTTGATGATCTTATGTAGTAAAAACAGCCACTAATCATCATAGATTAGAAAAGGTCATCAACAATTGGCGCTAGAAGGAGGGTTCGAACCTCCGTTTCACAAAAAAGTCGAAAAAAGGTTGAAGAACTTCACCGGAATCTGCAAAATCCGACCGGAATCCGGGAGGAAGCCATCGGAGATCAAGTGTACACTCTATTTGAAGCAAAATCATCCATATAATCATCACTTTGAGGGTTTAAATGCGTATGTGTATGAACTAGGGCTTTCAAACCACTATATTCATACAAACAAAGCTAGTAACTCTTAAGAAAGGTGTTTGTTGAAGGCATAATCACCCCATTCATTTGCTTACCACTTGTACTTCGGCAACCAAAATGGTTCGATCACAAGAAGAACGACATTTGAGCACGTCTCCAAGTCGTAGGTCAAAAACGAGGGTTTCGTCTACCGAAGGACATGCACGTACGGTAAAAGCAACTTCGCAAAGAAATGTCCAAGTTACCATTGATACAATTCCCCCGGAAGTGGAAGCTCTTGCTCAAAATCCCGAAGAGCTAGCAAAAACGATTGCTGTCTTACAAGCATTGCAAAGGCGACAAACAGTCGGGCCATCAGGGACGCAGGCGGCGACCAACAGGGCAGCCGAGCAGCGAAGCGAAGGAAGAAAAGACGCACGAAATGACGAGGTTGACAGCGAAGAAATCCGTAGGAATAAAGGGAAAGCTCCTTTAAGTGAAAGACTTGGAAGTCGAGGAGAGTCCACTCCGGGGACAGGTGAGGAGTCGAGCAGCGGGGACACAAGGAGTATAAGCCACCATCACACAAGAAGGGCCAGTTATCGCAGAACACATAGGGAGGATCAACTGAGAGGCGAGGAGCGAGCAACAGGGCAAACACACCCTGCTGCTCGCCGCTCAGTGCATGAAAGGCTAAGAAGATCAGCCTTCGGGCGATTAGGTCCCAATGGAGCCAGTAACATCGCTAGGCACGCCACTCAAGAGAAACGTCCCGTTAGCAAGGGACTGCGTCATGAAGAGGTCATTGAACCCAATCATGACGAACAGCCTTCTAGCGGAAAAACGTCTCCAGATGAGTGGCAAGCTTTGAAGAAAGCGGTGGAAGAGATGCAAAAACAGTTGGAGGAAAAGAAAGGCGACGGATCGACGATGTTGCCATCATCGCCCTTGTCCCCGGATATCCTTAATGCGCCGGTACAAAAGAAAGTACAATTCCCGGCCATTAATTTGTACGAAGGAAATTCAGACCCAAAAGTACACCTGTCCAAATATACCGATTACATGATATCGGTAAAGGCGTCTGATGCAACTCAATGTCAGAATTTTCCGTTGACTCTTGGTGACGGTCCTCACAGATGGTTTTCTGCCCTAGCTCCAGGCTCCATCAGTTCGTTCATGCAACTCAGCAAGGAATTTCTCTCACACTTCTCCACGGTCGGGTCTTACCTTACACAGAGACACAGGTTGGCAGATCTGAGGCAAGGAGATGAGGAGACTGATAGAGCCTTCCTTGAGAGATTCGATAAAGTCCTATTGGAAGGAGAACCAGTGAGTGAGGACACCAAGATAGTGGCAGTTATGGCAGGGCTTAGGAAAGGGACAGACCTATGGAAGGAAATGCACCTCGCTTTCCCTAAAACTTATTCCGAATTCAGGCACAAGGCCGGAGTGTACATTTCGATGCAAGAAACTCTACAGAGAGAGCTAGGAGACAAGGCTGATACCAAGAAATCGGGAAAGAAGTCAGGAGGGGAATACAAGGCCCCTAGGAACATGAAAGCTTTCAGCGAAGGGTCCGAGTTGAAGGAAAAATTGAACCATGTCTTATCCGCATCAATTGAGGTTGTGTACAACAACGTGAAAGATAAGGATATGCTGTCTGAACCCCGCAAGATACGGCAAGAACGAGGAAAGATGAACCCCAACAAATTCTGTGCATACCATCAGACTATAGGTCACTTCACAAGCGAATGCCGAGATCTCTTAAAACAGTTGTGGAGATTTTACGAGGAAGGAAAGTTGTCAGAGTTTGTGAAGCGACAGCCGGGAAAGAAACCAAGGGTGGCGATATCCTCCGGCTCGGAAGATGACGAGAGTGACGAACAGCCGAGCAGGAGGGATCAAAAAAGGAAGAAAACGATGACAGCCCCAGCTGAACCCGTCCGAGAAATCTTAATGCTCGAGCCATCCGGACCGGTAGGGGGCTGTTCTGATGGTAGGCCACTGATGTCCAAAAGAAAAAGGAAAGCAGAGCTGAGGGCGGTAGCTCAAGTCAGGGAAGTTGGGGTAAATCAGGCTACTAAAAAGACAGGCGAGTTGGTGTTTTCTGAGAAGGACTTGGACGGGATACTCACCCCGCACAATGACTCACTGATCATCTGTGCTAACATCATGGGGGCCCGAGTTCACCGTCTGCTTGTGGACACAGGCTCCTACACAAACATCTTATTCAAAAGCACACTTGATCAAATAGATGATTGTGAAGGATATATAAAGGGATGTGATCATAAGATAGTGGGATTCGGTGACGCTGTAACCGTTCCTTTAGGCTTAGTAACGTTGTCAGTCGAGCTTGTATCGACCGAGAATCCCGAAAGGAGACTGACTAGGATGGTTGAATTCTTAGTCGTAGATCAGCAGTCTGCCTACAACGGGTTTCTTGGTCGACCTTTTATAAATGAATTCAAAGCAGCTGTTTCAACGTACTACTATTGTCTTAAATTTCCAACCTCGAAAGGCCCGGGTACGGTTAAAGGTGATCAAAGAAAAGCCCGAGAATGCCTCCTGCAACTTCAACCCACTGACAACAGAACATCCATGATGGACGAGCAGCCGAGCAGCAGGGACGAAGGTGAACCTTCCATCCTAGACGAAATCATGGAGTCCGTCGACACTGAAGTGATGGAGGTGGACGACCAGCAGGGCGTGGACGAGCAGGAGGGCATGGTCGAGCAACAGGGAAGAGAGGCCGTACCCGAACTAAATCAGGTTGAAGACTTGGAACCAAGGCTGGGGGCAGAACCAATGATCAAGGATGAGATCAACTTTGAAGGGCCCATTATCGATCCTCGATGGAAAGACCAAAAAAGGAGAGCAACCCCGGTAGAGGAGTTAGAAGCAATAAGAGTTGACCAGAATCGAGAAGACTTGGAATTATTCATTGGATCTGAGCTCCCTGAGCCATACAGATCCAGAATGGAACAATTCCTCAAGTCCAATCTCGATGTATTCGCATGGTCACATGCCGATATGGTAGGCATCAGCCCTGAGCATGCCTGCCATAAGCTAAATATTTATCCAACTAAGAAACCGGTGAGGCAAAAGAGAAGAAAGTTTGGACCCGATAAATATGAAGCATTGGACACGGAAGTGAAGAAGTTACTCGATAATGATCTTATCAAAGAAGCCTTATGTCCTAGATGGGTAGCAAACCCGGTGTTAGTGAAGAAATCAAATGGTACATGGAGGCTATGTATCGACTTCACTGATTTGAATGCCACTTGCCCTAAGGATAACTTCCCATTGCCTCATATTGACCAACTGGTGGACAACACGGCGGGACACGAGCTCCTTACCTTTATGGACGCATTTGCTGGGTACCATCAAATACCAATGCACCCAGATGACCAGGAGCACACAGCGTTCTATACCAACAAAAACTTGTTATGTTGGAAAAGGATGCCGTTCGGGTTGATTAACGCAGGAGCCACGTACCAGAGACTCGTTAACAAAATGTTCAATGAGCATATCGGCAAGACAATGGAAGTGTACGTGGACGACATAGTCGTGAAAAGCCCAAGAAAAGAAGATCATTTGGAACACCTTGCACAAACGTTTGAAATACTTCGAGCATATAACATGAAGCTAAACCCAAAGAAAAGTAGCTTCGGGGTACACTCGGGAAAATTTCTTGGGCACCTGGTCAGTCAACGGGGTATTGAGGCGAATCCATCAAAAGTCAAAGCAATTATGGATATGCAGCCGCCAAGGTCTGTTAAAGAAGTTCAACGACTAACCGGATGTCTAGCAGCCCTAAACAGGTTCATTTCCAGGTCCGGAGACAAATGCCGACCTTTCTTTGATGCCATTAAGAAAGGACAGTTCAAGTGGACGGATAATTGCCAACAAGCGTTTGAGCAGTTGAAGGAGTATCTGAGTGATACTAAGATTCTATCAAAACCCGTCTCCGGAGAAAAACTGTACTTGTATATAGCAACATCAGAGGTGGCAATCAGCTCAGTTTTAGTTCGAGCAGAAGGGAAATTTCACTTGCCGATTTACTACGTGAGTCAGGCCTTACATGAAGCAGAGATTAAGTATTCGCCCATGGAAAAGTTAGCCTATGCACTGGTGATGAGTGTGAGAAAGCTAAGGCCATACTTCTTCGATCATCAGGTGGAAGTCTTAACAACTTTTCCATTAAGGCAAATCTTGCAAAGGCCTGACACAGCTGGTCGCCTCCTCAAATGGTCGCTCGAAGTAAGCCAATTTGGAATAACTTATGCACCTCGAACAGCGATCAAGGGACAAGCGTTAGCCGACTTTATCGTCGAATTAACATTCCCTTCAGATCCGACGAGGGGTCATAATCATCCATGGCACATGTATGTAGACGGATCATCAAATAACACAGCAGCAGGGGCTGGGATAGTGTTGATCAGCCCAGATGAACAAGTATTTACCTCAGCAGTAAGGTTCGAATTCATGGCAACAAACAACGAGGCTGAGTACGAAGCATTGATAGCCGGATTACGACTAGCTCTAGCCGTGGGAGTAAGAAGAGTTCAAATTTATGGAGATTCCCAGCTGATAGTCAACCAAGTCCGTGGGGAATACGAAGCCAAAGATGAGAACATGGCTTTATATCAAAAGATCGTTGCTCACCTGGCTTCGCTATTCGAGCAAATTTATATCGAACAAGTGCCAAGAGATAATAATGCGCAAGCAGATGCACTTGCTCGTCTGGCTACAAGCACGGGACCAGCAAAGCTTTCAGAGGTCACCATCACAAGAATTTCTAACCCATCCACCAATGACTACAAGATCAATCAGATCGAAGAAGAATTGACAGAGGATGACTGGAGGGCACCGATATATAGATACCTCAAAGATAACACAGTACCTGAAGATTCCCAAGAAGCAGCAAAGGTGGTTAAACGAGCAGCAAGGTTCACAATCATGGATAACCAACTTTACAAGAGAGGATTTTCACTGCCCCTACTAAAATGCCTGGCAAGGGGGCAAGGTCAGGAAGTTCTGAAAGAAATACACGAAGGAGTATGCGGAAATCACGCAGGGGGGCGAGCACTGGCATACAAGACAGTGAGGCAAGGATACTACTGGCCAACTTTACTACAAGACGCAATCAAAGTTGCGAAGACTTGTCACCGATGCCAACTATTTGCCCCCAACATACATAAGCCCCCGACGGAACTGACTTCGGTAAATAGTCCATGGCCGTTCGCAAAGTGGGGAATAGACATTATAGGACCTTTCCCAACGGGAAAGGGGAATGTCAGATTTGCAGTAGTGGCCGTGGACTATTACACGAAATGGGCCGAAGCTGAAGCACTGGTGACGATAACACAAGAGAAAATGATCAATTTTATCTGGAAAAATATAGTTTGCCGGTTCGGAGTCCCACAAGCAATAGTGACAGACAATGGAAAGCAATTCGAAGGAAAGAAGATAAGAGATTTTTGCAAAAAGTGGGGTGTCAAGAAACATTTTTCAACACCGTATCATCCTCAATCTAACGGTCAGGTCGAAGCAGTCAACAAGATAATCAAGCATATCCTCAAAATCCGTCTGGTGGATAAGAAAGGCAAGTGGTCGGAAGAACTGCCCGAGGTACTTTGGGCATATAGGGTATCACATAGAACAAGCACTGGAGAAACACCGTTTGCTATGGCATTCGGTACAGAAGCAGTCATACCTATAGAGCTCAAAATACCGACTGAGAGGATAGCCGAGTTCAATGAGCAGGAAAACAACAAGGCACTAGCTGCAGAGATGGATTTGATCGACGAAAAAAGAATCTCAGCAGAAATAAAAAACGAGATATACAAAAGAAGGATTGCAAGGTACTACAACTCACAAGTAAAAGTCAGGGAATTTGAAGTCGGGGATCTGGTGCTCCGAAAAATCTTAGCAACACCTCCAGGTGTATTTGGACCGACTTGGGAGGGCCCATTCAAGATAACTCAAAAGTGGCACAACAGCACATATGATCTCGAAGACATGGAAGGCAACTCGGCCCAATACACCTGGAACGCAGCCTTGTTGAAGAAGTATTATCAATGATTAGGAAACCAATGTAAAGTCGTTTATAGGCTATCGTGTCATTTATATTTTTGTAAGGTGTAAGATAGATGAAATTTTCATACTTTTTTGGCAAAATTTGTATGTGGACAGATGATGGTTCAGTAAGTTATAAGCAAAAGGTATCAAAACCCAACTGTTCGCCAAACAGAAAAGCTGCTCGCCGAAGATACTATATGCATAAAAGCACAAGTACAGTGGAGGCGAGCAGCAGGGTCCACGAGACCAGAAGGCCCACCTAATCGCCCCCCCCACAAGAAAGTTGCTCGCCAAAAATACTAAGTGCATAAAGCACAAATATGATAGAGGCGAGCAACAGGGCACATGCCAATGCATAATTGCTCGTCCCGAAGTTGAATGCACTTAAATACAAATACGGCAAGTGGCGAGCAACAAGGCATAGAAAGAAGCATGATAAAGGGTTAAGTTCTTAAAGAACAAAATAAACCCATACATGAACATGCATAAACTTGCAAGGAAAAGTATTTTACTTTCAACATAAGAAAGAAATACTTAAGCAAAAAATAATTAAAGGGCAAATAAGAGGCGAACAATAAAATAAAAGTGCAATTCTCATTCATTAGCACCAAAAATTACAAAAGATAAACATACAACCATCACCCTACCACATCAGCTAGACAAAAAAGAAACTAAGCCTAAGTCTCGGGAGCTGGCGGAGCAGGTGGCACCAAAGGATCTTGGGAAGAAGGAGGAGGTGGAACATCTTGCACAGTGACCCCGGGGACCTGCTGTTCGCCTACTGCCGCAGAAGAGCTTGTTTCACCAAGGGGATTAGGGAGAAGGGGACCCAAAGCTTCAAAGATATTCATGTCCCTGTCCGCCTCCACTCTCTCCCTGGGGGCAACAACACGAACATCGTCTTTGAAGATGTCTAAGTTAACCCCCATCTCTCCTAGGTCGGCTACCGGGATCTCAAAGCCGGGTGCTGGAGGGTTTTCTGTGACATAATCCGTGAAATCCTTGATAGTCGAGGTCATCACGTCCAAACCATTATCCAAGGCATACTTCACATTTCTTACACTATCAGCATACGCACAGATGTAACCAAGGTTGGTATTATCAGTTACATCCTGCACATAAGTGGTGTAAGAAATGGCACGCTTGTTCTTCTTCTCCAATTGGTCGACGTGGACCTTCAACGACTCCACCCTTTCCACCAGACCCACCCGCTCGGTCTCCAAGACTTGCAAACGATCTGTGGCGACGCCTAAATCCAACCTAAGCTTCTCTGAAGCGTTAGACGCTATCATCTCCCGGTCCTCAGTGGCCTTTACCTCTCGCGTCCATGTAAGCTTGGCTCGCTCGAAGTCAGCCTTCATCTTAGCCAACTCTTCATCTTTCTTCTTCAGCTCCTCGTCCCTCTTCTTCAACTGAACAAGTTGAGCATCACGATCTGCTTCAACTTGCTCGAGCCGTCGCCCCAGACCGCGATTTGTTCGCTCTAACTCGACGGCTTGATCCAAGACTCGTTGGGCTGTAATTGATTGATGGCTCGAGTTGTAGCTCAACAGACGAGCATTATCACTGAGACTTTGGCTCTGAATAATTTCTTCGCCGGTCTTGGTCCACGAGCGGGGGACGTATTCCATGGCTCTGCGGACGTGGGAGTCCTTAATCTCTTAGGGTGCGGGAGGAGACTTCACACAGCTAAACTGGTGAAGCACCTTTGAACGACCGGGATAGTCGTTTTTCCGGTACCTGTTCAAAAGAAAAAGTCATCAGAAAACAAAGTCAAAGGAGTAAACGATCAAACTGAATAGGAAGATACTCACTCCCTCATTTTCATGGGGTCGTAGCCCAAGTATGAGTTGTCAGGAGATGTGCTTCTTCCTTGACCGGCGATCATAGCACCCACAACTTGCTGCTCGGTCACCTCCTCCACCGGCGAAGAGCGAGTAGTAGATTTACCCACTTGGGAAGAGCCTTGCCCTTTTGCCCGCTTAGCACGGTCATCTCCCCTACGAGGAGCAGTTTCCTTGGCAAGTCGTTTCTTGCCCCTCGTGTCTTGGGGAGGCGGCGAAGAGCGAGCAGGAGGGCGGGGAGCAGGAACAGGAGCCTGAGGAACAGGGAGAGGGTCCTGGGGAGCTTCTTCTTCATCCTCATCCGCTTCAGCTCTAAGCCTGATCAAGGAAGTGCAAGGATCAAACTTTTTCTTCTTTGAAGGATGATTAGCTGCCATCTGTTTAACCCGACGTGCGAGTAAATGATAGCTTTCGGGAATAGGAGGAACAGCGACCGTTACCCTTTGAGCTGAAAACAATACAAAAATTATCAGTAAAATTGACAAGTAAAACTTATCCTAAAACGACCAACAAGGCCTAGGCGACCAGTAGGGTCTAAACGACCAGCAGGGCCTAGGCGACCAGCAGGGTCTAAGCGACCAGCAAGGCCAAGGCGACCAACAAGGACAGATAATAGAGAACACGGGAAAAATTATAAGTAATGCTTACCCTCATGGACCTCTGCTTGTGCTTCCAAATGGTGAGCACTGGTGATAAACTGAGCGTGCTTGCGAAGGTGCACTTGCGAGAGATGTTCAACACTCCGATCTTTAACGTCCCGAAGAGAAATCAACGCAAGGACGTATAGAAACTCTTCACTCAAATCCGGATGCCCCCACTTCAGGATACGCGGACCTGCAAAAACAAAGAAAAAGATTAAAATTAGTTCACCTAAAAGTTCGATGAACTGAGATTTAAAACCTACGCCGAATTTCGCCGAAATGCGTAGGAGAATCTATACGCCCCGGTCCTCCCGAAAAATCGGAGGACGCCCGCCAATCGCCGCCAATATAAAAGAACTGCCTGTGCCAACCCTTGACCTTGTTGGGAACTCCTTCAATTAGCTTAACGCCACTACGGGCTTTGATGTAATACCAACCAAGCCCTTCTTCATGAGCAGCCGAAGAGATAGTCAGTGCGTAGTGTATCTCTGTCGTGCTGATCTTATTCCGGTACCCCTCCAACCCAAAAAGGGTAATAAAGGACAGTAGAGTACTCCAACCGTTAGGAGTAATCTGAGTGATTGCCAGGTTTATATCCTTCAGGAATTGCCCGATTACAGGATGTAGAGGAAGGGGGAACCCCAATTTAAGTATGTCGAGGTTGATGGTAGTGCAACCTGGAGGTGGGTCGTCAGCTCTCTCTCCTGGTTGGGGGGCATACAAATGGATGTCGTACGGAATACGATAGCGAGATCGTATCCGAACTAAATCCTCCTCTATAATCTCGCTGGATACCCTACCAACTGTGTATGGCGATGAACGGGCCTCCATAATAGGTCGAGCGGGAGTAGGGAAAGCCTGGTGGTACTTATTCGCATAGTCGATCCAATCTTGTCTTCGAACTACGGCTTTAGGAATAAGAGATTCGGGCATTGACCTTGAAACGGGAAAGTTTATCTCTCGGAGAAATCCCCATGTGACTCCCTCTTGCTCGCCCCCTGGTCCAGTTGCTCGCTGCTCGCTCCTTACTTGGTGCTCGCTGCTCGCTCCCCTCTCTTCTGGAAGACTCATCCCATCTATTTCAGCAGCGACCTCGGAAGAATCTTCACCCAAGTCCGAATTAGTCCCCTCTCGAGCCGAGGAGTGAGCAACAGGGCCTTGGACATCCTGCTCGCCCGAGCTGTCCACAGCATAGAATGAATCAACGGAGCGAGCAACGGAGCTCGCCTCAGAGCCCGTCTCTTCATCAACGAGCAGGGTCCTAGGGTTTTGCCCAGCTGCTCGCCGGAGCGAACGGCGAGGAACAGGGGCTGACTGTTCATCTTCCATGGGCCTTTTTCCCAGATTTCGCCCAACAATCTCAACAGAGGGCGTATGACTTGAGGAAGGTGACGTCATCCTCGAAAACTTATGAAAATTTTCGAAAATCCCTCGTACAAATCGAACAATGGAACAATGGAATCGAACGAAGGAGGAAGTAATCACGACGGCGATGCGACGGCGACACGGCGGCGATGCGACGGCGACGCGGCGGCGATACGGCGGCGACGATGGCGGATAAGGAAAATGAAGAACGAAAATGGCGAAATTGGAAAGTGAAATGCAAGCAATAACAAGAACAAACAAGAAAATCAAAGGATTTACCTTTGATTTGGACAAAATCGGCTGTAGAATCGAAGAAAACAATGAAAAGGAAAGCTTGAAAACTCTTCAATGGCGGTTTGTTTATGGAAGAACGAAAAAGAAAGAAAATGGAAGGGGGGAACTATTTATAGATATGTATTCGGGGGCAGAAGTAAGGAAAGTAAAAAATTGAAGCCCCTAGTTGCAAATATAGGGGCGCACGCTTCGGCAGACTGCATCGCTTCGTATTCCGTGCCTCGGGAAACGAAACGACGCAAGTCAAAAGGAGGTCCCTCGCTGCTCGCCTCCAGGAGTTCTCCGCTGGTCGCTCCCCAAAAGTTCCCGCCTACAAGAGATTTGAAAACCTATTGCTCGCTCCCTACAAAAATCAAACCCACTTTCCCTGTTGCTCGCCTCCTATTTAATAACAGCCTATCCTATAGTTTGACAAAAAGAATATATATCCTTTTATGCCAAACTAGGGGGCATTGTTGATAGGCGAACAGCCGGGCAACGAGATTAACATAAAGATACTAATCTAATAAGATTTAAGAGATCATCAAAATTAATAATATGAAAGAGGACGAGCAACAGGGATTATATGTCCTAAGAGGCGAGCAGCAGGGACTGCTGACCAAATAGATGAAGACGAGCAACAGGGACTATATGCCCTAAGAGGCGAGCAGCAGGGACTGTAGACCAAATGGAAGAGGACGAGCAACAGGGACAAGTATCCATGTGAAGGCGGCGAGCAACTGGTCATAAAGGCCATTACGAAATAGTGAACAACAAGAGCAAGAAAACCCAAAGTATTTAACAAGAGGCGAGCAGGCGAGCAACTCGGATCATAAGGGTTTCCAACACCCAACGAAGACATACAGACGAGTAACTGGGCACCAAGGAGAGTAGCTGAGTGGTTTCAAAGACCAAGTACAACATTGGGAATACCAAGAGTCACTAACTTTAGAAATAGTCAATGTGTCTTTACACTTGGCACCCATTCATTGGGCAATAGATTAGTTGTTGTACAAAAGTCATAACACTTGGCAAAATCCCAATGGCTAAGCCATCAAGATGGTGACACCTAGCCTCTTTGTATGCCTATAAATACCCCTTCATTTGCATGAAGGGGGAGGATTTTTCCCATAATAAAAAGTTGCCCAACTCTTGCAAATTCATTTCTTACACTATATACCATGATCTTAATGTTTGTTTGATGATCTTATGTAGTAAAAACAGCCACTAATCATCATAGATTAGAAAAGGTCATCAACAGTATTTCTTCGATATCTTCTCATCCGGGCATCCGTTTGAGTCGATTTAAAGTCCTACGAACTCAGTTTTTCGCCCTCAATTCATCTATGAGCATCAAAGAGACAAATTCATCAATATGTAAAAATAGTACTCAATTTACTCTAAATACTCAATAAAATCGACCAAAACTTGGGCATTTCTAGCTACGAAACATGACAATTTCACGCCTAATCAACCCCCCAAACTTACCATATTGCTTGTCCTCAAGCAATGAAATAATAAGTTAAGTGAAATTGTTAGGAATGAGTCAAAGAATCAAATCATGCAAGTAAATGAACTCGAGCTTCAAAGATCAATCACACGTATACTAACTTACCCCCCTTCATCATACTCATGCAATAACAACAAGAAACACCGAGATCAAACATGGATGTGCCCTCGACGATGTGTTTCACTCCCTCACAAGTGTATATCAATAATAAGGGACTCACTCACTCAATCAATCACACATATCAGCAGCCATAGGATTGTAAGCACTCTCCACTCCAACCATACTCTAGAAATCAATGCCGAATCAAAAATGACTTTTCTCAAGGTTGTAATGTAGGCTCTTTGGACAGGTGGGATAACAATATGGATAAGTGGCTTAAGTGAATGGAGAATAGAAACTCAAACTTTAGTACTTCGAGATTAGGAACAGAATACTTCAAACATTTTCAATCAACACACTTTCAATTCCAATACTCTCAACACTTCAAAAAAAAATTCTAACTCATTTCACTTTTTTCAATCACTTCACTTTTTTTTTCTCTTTTTCGCACAAACATATGAGCACATTTTTTCTTTTGCTCATTCTCAAATTCTGTTGCTCTTTCCCACAACTCATATTCTTAATCACACCTTCTTCTCATAATCACTCAAGCAATCACAACTCTCCTTTTTCAACTCAAATCGATCCATTCACATTCACATCTTTCCTATTCTCCACTCAACTTGGGACAAAAAGGCTTAGGAACTTGGAATAGTGTTTAAATGTGCTAGCAAATGAAATAGGCTTAAGGCTCAAACTGGCTAACAAGGGACAAATATCAATGGTAAGAATTTTTTTTGGCTAAGTGACTCATTCAAAATAAAGATGGCCTAAGATCACATTCGGCATATCAAACTAGACACAATCAAGAAGTGAGAGCACACACAAGTTCTAGCATCCTCTAAGGTGACGACTCACTCACAAACGAAGAGATCAATTCATGCATCTTAATCTCAAAAGGCTCAAAACTCACGGCTTTCACATCCATGATAGTCCTAGTGAATTCCCACTCTCATCACACAAGTACTCAAAAGGAAAATTCGTAAGTATACGAGTTCTCTCTCAAATTAACTTTAACTCTTACACTCACACAATAAAATCCCTAACTCAACTTCACAACTCACCAACTCATACTCACACTCAAAGATAGCAATCAACAAGCATAAGATGATTGATAGGCATAAAATATGTAGTAGCACCTCAAAATATTATCAGCTCAAGGAGCATCTCAAGGCTCAATATATAACCAAACTCAACTCAAAGTGAAGGTGTGCGCTTGTGCAATGTAACCATAAAACATATAAAAACTCCACCCCCCCCAAACTTCGACCTTGTGAAGCGGTCTAAGTTTGGGGTGGTGGTTACCTCATCCAAGTAATTCAGTTCCTCTTAACAACTTGACACACTCCCTTGTCTCGAGTTGGTCCCTTCAATCTGAATAACTCCATGATACCTTTACTCCTGTTGATAGGCGAGCAGGAGCATCATCTGGGCGACCAGGATTAGCGCAAATCACACAAAATTTAAACTGGAATTAACACATGATTCACCCATGGCATCCGGCGAGCAAAACCTACATGCGATCAAGGCACATAGGCGAACAAAATCAGATCAAAAGCCACATGACGAGCACAAATGGCATCCTTCCGATCAGATCCAACCACAGCGCCTAAATAACAATTAAACAAGATGAAAGACCATCAGAATCAGACTAAAGACTCCTCAAGGACAAGTCCAAAGTGACGAACAGCTCTAGACTGCGAGCAAGTCCAGTAGATAAGGATAGAATTTAGTTAAGATAAGGTCAAATTAGTCAAAGGACAGGTGTCGAGCATGCAGACTTGGTCGGCTAAAGGTCGTGCCACCTCCTGCTGGGCAAAAGTCTATAAATACTTAGATTTTTTCAGCAAATAAAACAAGCACAAATTAATATACACGTCCAAACTTCGATTACGAATCTAAAGCAACTCGATTAACTTACAATCGAACTTAAACACGTAAGCTCACGTGCGATTCAAATCCATCTAAACCCGAAAATTCGTATTCACTAATTACGTTAGTGATCAATCACACGTAATTGTTTGATGATCAATTAACCACCTAAAACAGCCATTAATCTTCAAGATTAGAACTGATCGTCAACAACTCCCTCGAGACAATCCTACAAGCAACTCACTCAAATACGAGGTTAAAAAATACGACTCAAAATAACACCCTAATAACATAAAACACTCAAAAGCAAATAAAAATAGGTTGCCTCCCATTCAGCGCTATTTTTAAGGTCCTCATACCGGACCGAGCTCAAAGGAGCTTATGGGACATGATACTCAAAATTACCTCCATTACTCTCATAAGAGTGGTGTTTGCCAATCTTTCCTTCATTCCCTTTCATCATGAGTTCCTTTGCTTCCTTCTCATCCCCAAGTGATGGGGGTCTCAACTTCTTCTCACCTTTATCTGGAGGAATTTTACTAAGCAATTTCTTGAGTTTAGACTTTTTCTTCTTAACTCCCCCTTTACTCTCCAACTGGACCTCGTCCACATTTTTCACTTCTTCATCCTTCAACTTCTTCCCTTTATCCCTATCAAAATTAATCAAGATCGTAATGCTCATGAGTCAAATTATCAAGTGAAGGACTAACGAAATCATGAATATAAGAAAGATTAGGGATAGGAGGTGTGTCTTCAACACGAGGATCAATGACATCCATGCAATAACAACTCTCATCCTCCTTTGGGTACTTCATGGCCTCATATAGGGAGATTTTTATCTCTTGATCGTCAACTTTCAATGTTATCTTCCTATTCGCCAGATCTAGCACCATCCACGCCGTCGCTAAGAACGGTCTTCCTAAAATCAAATGCACGTGCTCATCTTCCTCCATGTCGAGCACTACAAAGTCGGCTGGAAAAATGTGATCCCCAACTCTCACGAGGACGTCTTCAACCACAACTTGAGGTCGAGTAATAGACCGATCGGCTAGTTGAAGCGTCATCGTTGTCGGCTGAAGTTCTCCACCTTCCAACTTCTTAAAAAACGACAATGGCATCAGATTAATGCTCGCTCCGAGGTCGCACAATGCTTCCTTCTTGACTTTATTCCCGATATCACATAAGATAGTGAAACTCCCGGGATCCTTCAACTTCGGTGGAAGCGCTTTGTGCACTAATGCACTCACCTCATGGTTCAACTGCACCAACTTGGGCTCGTCTACTCTCCGTCTCTTCGCTATCAAGTCCTTCAGGAACTTGACATAATTTGGCATCTATTCCAAAGCATCATAAAAAGGAATGTTAATATGCAATTTCTTAAAAACATCAAGGAATTTAGCAAACTTTTCATCAAGCTTCTTTTTCATAAAGCGCTGCGAATATGGGACGGGTATCACCGATTTGGGTACCCCTCATTCATCTCGCTCGGTCCCTTTCACATTCTCCTTTGCTTCTTTTGCCTTCTTCCACTTAGGAACTCTCTCAATCTTCTCAATGTCTTCCTTTTCAGGCTCTTTGCTCTCTTGAGTGCCTTCACCCTCAATCTTCTTCTCAACTCCTACCTTCTCAATCTCATCTCTATCCTTCTTATGCTCTTTCTCTTCTATCTCAACCTCTACTTTGGGTGTCTCAGAATCAGCAGGCATCTGAGGACTATCATAGTTGGTCCCACTTCTAAGCTGGATCACCTTGCAATGCTCTTTCGGGTTCCCCTCCAGCATAGAAGGATATTTACCCGGCTCTCTACCCAATGATTTTACGATCTGGCTCATTTGGTACTCCATCGAAGTGAACCTCCTATTATTCTCTTGCTGAATTCTATTCAGCTCCACATCTCTCTTCTGGAGTGCTTGATCACGCAGATCGCCTTTCTTGTGCAACTTTTTAACATCATACTCCAAAGAGGACAATCTTTTGCTTCCTTCCTCCACCTTCTGAAGGATAGCTCTCAACATCTCCTCAGTCGAGGAACCGCCTTCTCCACCCGGGGGTTTTGAACCTGGATCAACACCTGGAGAAACTATAATTCCGGCCTTCGGATTGGCATATGAAAAATTCTCATTCTTTCTCCATTGGTTCTGAGGAGGTTGCTGGCCTCCTTGATAGCCTTGATTATTTCTCCACTGATTCTGAGGAGGTTGTGGACTGGGTGGTACAAATGGTTGGCCATAGGAGGGCCTTCCAAATTGATTGCCACCTTGTGGATACCCGCCTTGATTGTAGTAAGGTCCTCCCATATAGTTGGCTACCTCTTGTTGAACTGGGGGCTGGTCCACTTTCTCACTCACTGCTACATTCCCTCCAACCAAATTCTGCCCAACCTCAATGTTACTTATCTTCTCCATCATAGCCATCAACAGCTTCCTCGTCCCTTCACACTCTTCAATCGAATATGCCCTCTGAAATTCTGGGTCCTCGTTCCATTGCCCGACATTTGTGACAGTGTTGTCAATGATCTCTCTGCATCTAGTTGTACCATGGTTCAGAAATGCTCCATTAGCACACGCGTCAAGATGGGATTGACCAACCTTGCTGGCACCACTATAGAAGAATGCCATGATATCTCCCTCATTGTACCCGTGCTGTGGGCACTCAATTAACATGTTAGAGTATCGCTTCCACGCCTGACGTAAGTCCTCTCCTGGCTTCTGGCGAAAAGAAGAGATCTCTATCATTGCTCTAATGGTTCTAGATGGAGGGTAGAATCGCTCGAGGAACAGATGCTCAAGCTCAGCCCATGTGGTTACACATCCCCATGGAAGCGTGTTATCGTACCACTCCTTCGCTATTCCCGTTAAAGAGAATGGGAACAGCCTGAGCCTCTTGGCATCTTCAGACATGCCATTATAATTGAACATAGATGCAATCATCAGAAAACTCCTCAGATGAGTATGCAGATTCTCCTTCCCAACCTCCCCCTTGAATTGATTCTCGGTAAGTAGCTTTAGAATTCCAAGGAAAATTGAGAAGTTGTTTGCCTCTACAGGAGGCAATGCCACTCCATCATAGTACCGTTGCGGTTGTGCCACAAACCTTTCTCAAATAGTCATGTTCTGATCGGCGTTCTGAGGAACGTGCTGAGGAATAACAGGTGGTACGGGTACTTGTTGGACTGGTGGTGGGTTGTAAACAGGAGGTGGAGGGTACGGGTATGGTGGATAAGGGTATGGTGGGTATGGGTAAGGATAAGGTAAGTTGTTTTGTGGGTATGCAGGGTTGTTCTGGGGATTTTGGACAAGGTTGTGAGCTGGATTGTTTTAATTCTGTGTTCCCGGTTTTTAGCTCTGACTTTCCCCTAACAGAACTTGGTTCTGACTGGTATTCCCTCCAGTTCTGTCCACCCGGTCCACTGTCTGATAAAACTCATTAGCAGCATCATCCAACTCATTACCGATGTCCATGTTATCGTTCTCTCCTCCGACAGCATTCATCCTTCTTAAAAAGGCTCGGTTTCTTCTTGCTATTATCTCAGAATCTAGCTGTAGTCTCTCTTCGCTCGTATCTCCTTGCGAGCGTGTTTTCATAAGCCTGAAACACTAACAAACGAATCACAACACAACTGCCGAACGAGCAAGAATAAAATAGAAAAATAAAGCACTCACTATTAACTACTAAGCTATCTACAAGTCCTATTCAAATGACATACATCGCCATCCCCGGCAACGGCGCCATTGACTTGAACCAAAAATACTAACTTCCTACCAGTAGTTTCCCCGCAAGCGTACGGGTTCACTGTAGTATGGGCAAGTATAGGGACCAAGTATTATCGAACCCAAGGAAAGGTGAGTATACGAATAGATCTCTGAAGATCTACGCATCGTAGTTAATATGAGTGTATGTCTTTTGATTTTTAAAGAAATAAAATCTAAACTATAATACTCTACTAAGGCAAAACAAAGAATTAAATTAATTATCTAAAGTTTGTTTTCAAATATGAGATGGTGATGCTCAGGGTAGGAATTCCTACGTATACTAACGGAGCAGGAACATAATCAAAATAACCGTGACGCGCAAGAAATAACCTAAGTAAAAGAATGTAAGATGAAAGCTTAAGAATTCAAACCCTAATACTTTATCCTAACAATTGACTTCACTAATCCACTAACAAGTTAATAGATCGTGCTTAATTAATGAGACCCTAATTTAACTAAGGTGATGCGGTCGTCCTCCCTAGATAAACCGGTAGATTAATTAACCCTTTATAAACCCTCTCATTAAGTCTACTAGTTGTTAAAGAGTGATAAGGTCGTCCTCTCTCGAACACTTTTCGAACGAACTTCAAAAGTAAAGTTAAGATTAATTTTAAGAATTCATTAATTAAGAGAATTAAAACTAAACGTCATGAATTATCCTAATTACGTACCCACATTCTACTTCTACGAGTTCATCCTACCCCAAACATACAAGGGTTTTAGCTAGACATGGTTTTTACGGAAACAAAAACAATCGAAGAAGTAACAAACATGAACATAATGATTTTAACTAAGAAATTATCAAACATAAACTAGGGTTTAAAGAAATAAATGCTAAGAACCGAAATTAAATTAATAAAATGAAGTCTCAAGTATTCAAGAACGAAGAACTAAAGGAAAGAAACTAAAAATCAAAACTGAATTATGAATTCGTAAGTAAACCTCAATTACACGTGAAAATTAAGCTTGCTCGTCTTTTCTCCTCTTTCTCTCTCCAAAAAACTAACTCTAAAAGTGATGTAGTATCAAGTGGTATGTGATGTGATGTCCAAAATTGTGTTCGGGACGAGTATATACAAGTGTCGGGCCGAATCGGGAACTCATGGGCCAAAAAACGAATCCGGAGGCAAAACATGAATAGTAAACAAACTCGTAGCAAATGCTGAGGTTGTAGTAAGTCTGATGGTCCAGGTACCTTGAATGACAATCAAGCTCAGGCTCGTGGAAAGGCTGTACCTAACACGAATCCCGCTACTCAAAAATCTGACAATCAAGATAAGGTTGAGCAGTCCTGCTACAGTTGCGGATGCAAGGGCCATTGGTCTCGCACGTGTCGCACTCCTAAACACTTGGTTGAGGCTTACCAAAAGCAACAGAAGGACGATAAGGGGAAGACTCCTAGAGTTGAATCTCACCATGCCAGCCTGCCTGAAGCAAACCCTGACCAAGACAACGTAGATCCTATGGGCATTGAGCTTAAGGACTTTGGAGACGATGAGTGATTTGCGTATTTGATTAATTCTAGTACTTTATTTTCGAATAAGACAATTTTATGTTTTTGGATCCTTTCTTTCGGATACTTCATTTTATTTTATGGATGATACTATTATTTTAGCTTTGATGTGTTTAATTTAAATAACTGTCCATTATATTTATTTGGATATTGTTGTTCTCATTTATGGCTTGTAAACATATCAGCTATTAGGGTTGGACAATTTTCTCTTGCATGATGGACGCACATAGTGATTTATGTTTGGTAGATAGCGCCACCACACATACAATCCTAAAAGATAGGAAGTATTTTCATAACTTGATAGAACGTAAGGGGAGTATAACTACAATAGCAAATGATAGTACGTTGATAGTGGGCTCCGGAAGAGCTTCCATTGTCCTCCTCATGGGTACCGAACTCATAATCGATAATACTTTATTGTTTCCACAATCTAAGCGTACCCTACTCAGTTTTAGAGATATTTGGATAAACGAATATCACATTGAAACTAAAACTGAGAACAATAACGAATACCTTTTGATGACTATTACTCGAGGTAACCGTAAACAAGTTATAGAAAAACTTCCTTCCTTCTCCTCCAGATTGTACTATTCCTACATCCGGCCGTCTAGTTCCCATCTAGCTATGAGTATGAAATTCCATGACCCGAATTCTTTTAAATTGTGGCATCAGTGGTTAGGTCATCCAGGACAAACTATGATACATAGGATTCTATCTAATTCAACTGGTCATAATATTTCGAATAATAGAATCCCTCATGTTGATGAATTTATTTGTGATGCATGTTCTAAGGGTAAGTTGATAGTACGTCCGTCGCGCACTAAGGTTGGACTAGAGTCTCCAATTTTCCTTGAGCGAATTCAAGGAGACATTTGCGGACCGATTCACCCAGCATCAGGACCATTTCGTTATTTCATGGTCCTTATTGATACCTCCACTAGGTGGACATATGTATGTTTTTTGTCCATCCGCAATCAAGCTTTTGTGAAGCTCATTGTGAAAACTATCGAGCTTAGAGCTCAATTCCCGGATTATCCAATTAAGTCTATTCGCATGGATAATGCTGCTGAATTCAGCTCAAAGGCCTTTATAGATTACTGTATGGCCCTGGGAATTAAAGTGGAGCATTCGGTCCCCTACGTCCATACCCAAAATGGTCTTGCTGAGGCGTTAATAAAACGTATCAAACTTATCGCGAGACCATTGCTTATGAACTCCAAATTACCCACTTCATGTTGGGGGCATGCAGCCCTACATGCATCGCACTTATTACAAATCCGTCCAACTACATATAATGATCATTCCCCCCTACAGTTAGTGATTGGGAAAGAACCTAGCATTTTCCATCTGTGTATTTTCGGATGTGCGGTATATGTTCCGATAATATTACCAAAGAGGACCTCTATGGGCCCACAAAGGAAAGTCAGTATTTACGTCGGATTTGACTCTCCATCCATCATGAAATACCTCGAGCCTTTGTCCGGGGATCAATTAACGGCCCGGTTCGCTGATTGCACGTTCGATGAAGATTACTTCCCGGCATTAGGGGGAGATCTGAATTCAAAATTGAATGAATGCCGGGAGCTTACATGGAACGTAAGTAATCTTCAGTATCTAGATCCGCACACTTATCAATCTGAACTAGAAGTTCAGAAGATCATTAACTTGCAAAATCTAGCAAATAATCTGCCAGACGCGTTCACTGACCATAGAGGTGTAACTAAATCGCATATTCCTGCAGTAAATGCTCCCCAAATGATTGAGGTCCCAAGCAAAACAAGTACTCATACCCCCACGCGCCAGAAGCGTAAAGGACCCTCAAGAGATAGTAATACACCTAAACGAAAGGCTAGCAAATCTGGTCAGTCGAATGTAAAATCTCTAGAAGAGATTCGTCTAGATAACTCAAAGTCTCTAGGAGATGATCGTCCTAGTGATGAAGCACGTGCACAAAATATTCAATGCACTAGGACCGTGGAACGACCAGACCCAAATACAATGGGAAATGAGGAAGGTCTAGTTGACGTAAACGTCGAAGTCTCTGTGAACTTCACAGATACGGGAGAAACATATAATAGAAATATTACTGTCATCGACAATACATTTGCAGCGTCAATTGCTCTTTCCATTATAAATGATCTAGATCCAGAACCCAAAACAATCGTTGAGTGCCGGAAGCGCTCCGATTGGGTTAAATGGAAATAGGCAATTGAAGCAGAGCTCGCATCGCTTAACAAAAGACAAGTATTTGGCTCTATCGTCCGTACACCCACGCGTGCTATCCCCGTAGGATATAAATGGGTATTTGTACGAAAACGAAATGAGAACAATACTGTGGAGAGGTATAAAGCGAGGCTTGTAGCTCAAGGGTTTTTGCAGAGACCCGGGATTGATTTCGATCAAACCTATTCTCCCATCATGGACTCAATAACGTTCCGCTACTTGATATCTTTGACAGTTAAAATGAATCTCCAAATGAGATTAATGGACGTAGTAACCGCGTAATTATACGGATCACTTGATGCCGACATTTACATGAAAAGCCCCGATGGATTTGACATTCCTCAGATGAGGGATGGTGAAAACCGTAGTATGTATAGCATAAAACTGCAGAAGTCGTTGTATGGCCTGAAACAATCGGGTCTCATGTGGTACAACCGACTTAGTGAATTCCTTCAGAAGAAGTGATACACATTCGATAAAGTTTTCCCATGCGTATTCACGAAGAAATCGCATAATGGTTTTTACATCATATCCGTCTATGTTGATGACCTGAAATAATCAGAACATGCAAAGAGATTGAAGAAGCCAGTTCAATCTTGAAAGCCGAATTCGAAATGAAAGCCTTGGGTAAAACCAAGTACTGCCTCGGCCTGCAGATCGAGCATCTCCCATAAAGAATTCTTATACATCAGTCGACCTACGTGAAGAAGGTATTGGAGAGATTTCACATGGATAAATCTCATCCACTTAGCACCCCTATGGTTGTTCGATCCCTCGAAGTGGATAAGGACCCATTTAGACCAAGAGAAGATTCAGAAGAAATTCTGGGGCCAGAAGTTCCTTATCTTAGTGCTGTTGGAGCATTGCTCTATCTCGCAAATTGCACTCGGCCGGACATTGCATTTGCTGTCAATTTGCTTGCAAGACATAGCGCTTCTCCTACAAGGAGACATTGGAATGGTGTTAAGAATGTTCTATGGTACCTCCAAGGGTCTCAAGATCTTGGACTATTTTACAGTAAGAACCAAGACAAAGCCTTAGTAGGTTATGCGGATGTTGGCTATTTGTCTGATCTCCACAACGCCATATCCCAGACTGGTTACATTTTTCTCTGTGGTGGTACCGCGATCATGAGATCGGTTAAACAAACCATGGTTACCACGTCTTCAAACCACTCAGAGATAATAGCTTTATTTGAAGCCGTACGAGAATGTGTTTGGTTAAGGTCCTTGGTAAAACACATTGGTGACTCGTGTGGTATCGCTAAAGGCGATACACCTCCCACCGTTATATTTGAAGATAACGCAGCTTGCATCGCACAAACGAGTAATGGGTACGTCAAGGAAAACCTGACGAAACATATTTCACCTTAGTTTTTCTACCTATACGAACTCCAGAAGAGTGACGTGATTACCATTCGAAAGGTGCAATCTAGTAACAATCTAGCAGATCTGTTTACTAAGTCCTTACCTACGTCTACTTTTGAAAAGTACGTTCGTGGTATTGGGATGCAAAGACTCAAAGTGTTGTTGTCTTCAGGGGGAGCGGTAACCCCGAAATGAATCTAGAATATTTGATCAAGAAGATCGATTACATTCCTCCCTAACTTATTATTTGGTCGATACCTAGCATGTGGAGTTTTTATGACAAGACATTTATGTTATGTCGTAATGTTCAGGGGGGAGTGTTGTAAATCTAGAAGATTTATTATTCTAAATCTAGAAGATTTGATGTGGACATTACTAATGGACCAATGACCTAATGTGCTTCATATCTTAGACTAGGGTTTTATTCTTATAAATAGACTATTGTACTCATAATTGTAATCACTCATACACAAGAATATTAGTGAAACTCCTGGCTTGGCTAACCCCCTGACGTAGTCGTTCCCGACGAACTGGGTGAACAAATCTCGTCTTTTATTTTATGCACTTATTTACAACAGAAATGAGTACTCTTCAAATTATCTATTTGATTTTATAATTTCATTTGTTTTATATTATACACGCTTTATTTATTTTTTATTATGAATATTTTAAAATTTATTAAAGAAATAGAAACTATTAGAGAAAAGAACCCAAAGATATAAAAGTAAAGAAAAACTTAGACAATAAATGTTACTAGATCAAAGAATTGTATGATCCGGCCCATGCTAGTTTGGACATGTTAATATGTAGCTAACTAGTTAGCCTTATCTCTAGGATGTTCATTGACCTTTTATGGTCAATGTCGCACCTAACATATATCCCACGAACAAAACATTTACTATCTTATACTCCCCCACTCCATTATTTCTTTCATATTTAAAAATGATACTTTTTTTCTTTCATATTTAAAAATGATACTTTTTTTTAAGTATAGCATGTAAGTGTGGGAGTGAATAAAATAATAATAATTTTATATTTTATTGATTTTTGTGAAAGATGATTTTTTTTTTAAGGTGTAAAAGTAATTGTGAGATGTCCAAATAAAGCAAGTGTGAAAATAATCATTGGACGAAGGAGGTATATGAATATGAAGTAGGGTATATTTATATTAAATTTGGGGCAGAGTCTTCAAAGTATTGTTTTTCCAATACCCTTATACATGCATTTTACTCACTCCATCCCACAAAAATAAAAATAAAAATTCTATTTATATCCCACCAAAATAGATCAATTACGATATTTAAAATATTACTCCATTAAATTATTATTTTCATCTTTACTCATATGTAATGTAGCTAAGTTGTTTTTCAAATAATTATCTAAATACTTGTAATTGTTGTGAGAAACAAGTAAACATAAGGGCAAATGGTAAGATAAAGAAAATAATTAATGTTTCTAGTGTGATTTTCTCGTGAATCAGTAAATGTCAAAATAATAAAATTAACTTTTAATGACAACAATTATATTATGGCATGTCATTATATATTGTTTTTCTAGTTAAAAGTCTTTAATGATAGAAATCAATCTTTAATGTCGACATATTGTATTATTTTCTGGCATTAAAGACTTTTAACTAAAAAAATAACAATAACAGGATTACTGTCACTGAAAATTATTGTTCTTATGGCGTGTCTATCAAACAAATATCTTAATAATTTTGAAATCTTGAATGCTTAATAAGAACAAACTTACCGAATATGTGTTGGACTGATCTTAGCGTAGGTGTTACACTTAAATTCTCTACTTATAAATGAGACAAATATGCTCCATTTTATAGTGTATTTTTCAAGAGTGGTTCCTATAACTATGACTAGCTAGAGTAGAGGAATAACCCTACCTTTTGCAATATGATCATTGTGTTGGGATCTCTGAACTCGTACCATAGCATTGTCCTCATACCTTGGATATATATATTGATACCACAAAGATGGGACAAGTTGAGGAATATTGATACCTTTTTGCAATATGTGCTAGGGAAATAATTAAATGAATTAATTTTATAATTTTTTACAAGTTTGAACTTTTAGATGAAACGAAATTCTTTTATGGTATCAGAGTTTAAAGGTTCACGTTCGAACAAAGATTTTGAGTTCGATTCTCGCGTGAGAACCAACTCACATGAATGGGGAATGTTAGCATGAAGAATTCATTTCATTTAATTATTTCACTAACAATATGACCGTTCTTGGTCCAAGTTAGAATATTTTCCGAGGAAAGACACAACAACTATCTACAACTTATTAAAAAAAAAAAAAAAAACCCAACTGTCTAAGACACGTAAATTTGCCAAATGAATTTAGATAACATTTATATTTTGCATGTTGCATTTTTTATTTGTTTTTTACTTTATTTTCTTTTATTTGTATGTTTTATTAATTGCATGTAGTTTTCTCTATCTTGATTTTTGTCCGCAAAATAGAGCATGGAAGTGGCGTTGGATCTCGATGTAATTTTACTCTCTTTTTTCAAAAAAAAATATTACTTTCATTTTTTAAACTTTTGTTCTTGTACTCTCACTTAATTTTTCTGTTTCTACTCTTCTTGCATAAAAGGTACTCCCTCCGTCCCATAATTGTTTGCACACTTTTTTTATTCGTCCGTCCCACAATTGTTTGCACACCAATAAAAGGAAATATTTTTATAAACTCCACCCTCACAATATTCACATATTTACAGAAATTGCCATTATTTTTTACCTTTTGGGCCCACAATACACTAAATTCAACAACTTTCTTCACTTTATACCCACAAAATACTACTCATTACACTTTTGTCTTAAAAGTTGTGCCCAAACTTTGGTGCAAACACTTATTCGACGGAGGGAGTATATACTTTAGTTGTGGGCGGGTGTCAAGACTATGACACTATATTTCCGTCCTTTCAAATTAATGTAGGACAAAATATTTTAGTTTTATCAATTACGATCACGTGAACTAACCCATAATTAACATCAATTATGTCCTATAATTGATAAATTTAAGATTCTATCCTATATTTGTGACTTCCAAAGCAGAATGTTCTAATTTTAACACACGTCCATGTTTTTTGTCCTGATTTATTTCCCCTAAAAACACCGATAAATTTCAGAGGATGAGACAAAAAAATATAAAGTGGAATTAAAAATGTGAGCTAATTAACTTTTGACAAAGTATAAAGTGAAAATAGTTCAGATGAATCATTTGAAGGTTATTCGTTGTTTTCATTAAAGGGTATTAGTTATTTTCGCTTAAAGGTATTAGTCTGGATCACTCCAAAAAAAAAAATACTGTTTAACGACGGAATTTGCGACGGATTTTCCGTCGCAAACAGTATTTTGCGACGGACACGTGTCCGTTCCTAAAACAGCAGTAGCTAATTTTTGCCGTCCGTCGCAATTTAACAACGGATAAAACCGTCGCAATATTAGCGGGTCAGACCCGACCGGGTCGCTCAAAATTTGCGACGAACAATATTCCGTCCCAAATTATTCGGGTCAGACCCGATCGAGTCAACAATATTTGCGACGGAAATAGTCCGTCGCAAATATTTATTAATGTTTTTTTTTATTTTTTTCGATTATTATTTGCGACGGACATTTTTCCGTCGCAAAATAAAAATTTGCGACGGAATTTGGCTGTCGCAAATGCCGAGCCTATACAAAAAAAAAAAAGTGGCTCGTGTGGTTTGAGCCCGGGCACCCGGAGCGGGCGCGGACCATAGCTTATTATAGACGGTCCACCTTCTATATTAGCCTTATTAGGCCTTGAACAATTAATTCAAATTTGCGCCGAAGGGGAATCGAACGAGCGACCTCTCGTGCATGTGGAGGGGGCGCGCGCCACTCGTGTGCGTGCTACTTTCGTTCATTTTTACGCAATTAATTGTATATGTATTCAAATTAAGTCATTTTTTTTATAATTCACCAAATTAATTTCTTTTCGTATCTAACCTGTTTATAAAAATATTTTGCCCAACTATTTTTTTATTTTGTAAAATTATTTATTTTGACAATGCGTAATTTTATAATTCTTTCATTTGTACACAATTAATTGTATATGTATCCAAATTGATTCATTTTTTTTCTTAATTCATCAAATCAATTCATTTTCGTTTCTCACTTGTTTTTATAAATGCCGTGGTCATTTAATTTTTATTATTTTGGTAAAATTATTTATTTCGACTCCCGCTTAAATTTATAATTCGTTCATTTGTACGCAATTAATTGTACATGTATCCAAATTGACTCTTTTTTTTCCATAATTAACCAAATTAATTCATTTTCGTTTCTCACTTGTTTTTATAAATGTTGTGCCCAACTATTTTTTATTTTGTAAAATTATTTATTTCGACAATGCGTAATTTTATAATTCGTTCATTTGTACGCAATTAATTGTATATGTATCCAAATTGGCTCAATTTTTTTTCTATAATTCACCAAATTAATTCATTTTCGTTTCTCACTTGTTTTTATAAATGTTGTGGCCATTTTTTTTTTTTTTGGTAAAATTATTTATTTCGACTCCCGCTTAAATTTATAATTCGTTCATTTTTATGCAATTAATTATATATGTATCCAAATTGACTCTTTTTTTCTTCTATAATTCACCAAATTAATTCATTTTCGTTTTTCACTTGTTTTTATAAATGTTGTGCCCAAATATTTTTTTATTTTATAAAATTATTTATTTCGACAACGCGTAATTTTATAATTCGTTCATTTGTACACAATTAATTGTATATGTATCCAAATTGACTCATTTTTTTCCATAATTCACCAAATTGATTCATTTTCGATTTTCACTTGTTTTTATAAATGTTGTGCCCAACTATTTTTTTATTTTGTAAAATTATTTATTTCGACAACGCGTGATTTTATAATTCGTTCATTTGTACACAATTAATTGTATATGTATCCAAATTGACTCATTTTTTTTCATAATTCACCAAATTAATTCATTTTCGTTTCTCACTTGTTTTTATAAATGTTGTGGCCATTTAATTTTTATTATTTTGGTAAAATTATTTATTTCGAACTAAAAGTAAATAAATTGCAATTCACAAAAAAATAAATAAAAGTAACATCAATTCAAACTAAAAAAAAATTGTACTTCACATTTATTAAAATTCAAATTTTTCTACTCGTCAGAATTAAATTCGACTTCCTCTTCCTCCTCATCCTCGTCCAGGTTAACAATCAGCTGCTTGATTAGGCGTGAAATTGTCATGATTCGTCACTCGAAATACCCTAATTTTGGCCAATTTTGTCGAGTATTTGGAGTCAATTGAGCATTATTTTTATACATTGATGAATTTGCCTCTTTAATGCTCATAGGTGAATCGAGGGCGAAGAACGGAGTTCGTAGGACTTTGAATCGACTCAAACGGATGCCCGGATGAGAAGATATCGGAGGAATACGATTGGTGTTAGTGTTGAAGAAGAAAAGTACTAGTTGGAGAAATTTTGGAGCATTCGAGTAAACCACTCGAGCACTAGCGCTCGAGCACGTTGCTCGAGCGCCCAAAACATGCAGAAAATTTCGAGCGCTCGAGCGCCCCAATTGTACAGAGGATTTTCACTGCTCGAGCACTTGTGTCATTCGAGCTCCATGCTCGAGCGCGACCGCTCGAGCAGGCCTGCTCGAGCATCTTCATTTTTTGCGTTTTCAAAGGCATTTTTCGGCCCATGAGTTCACGATTCGGCCCGTTGCATATATATACTCGTCTCAAGCTCGGTTTTGGGGGACCAGACATCACTTGATAGTTTTAGACTTATAGAGTTAGTTTTTGGAGAGGAAGGAGAGAAGCAAGCTTTACGTTTACGTTTTTGAGGTTTTCGTTACGAATTCATATTACGATCTTACTTTTTAGTTTCGTTTCTTTATATTTTTGTTCTTGAACACGTTGAGACTTCTTTTCTTGAGTTAATTTCAATTTATTCTTTATTTCGTTAAACCCTAGTTTATGTTTGATCTCTTCTTCGTCTTAATTATCATGTTCATATTCGTTATTTATTCAAGTGCTATTATTTACGTAAAACCTATGTCTAGCTAAAATCCTTGCATGCTTGGGGTAGGATGAACTCGTAGAAGTAGGTTGTGGGTACGTAATTAGGGTAACTTGTGACGTTAGGTTTTAATTCTCTTAATTAATGAATTCTTAAAATTAATCTTAACTTTACGTTTGAATTTCGTTCGAAAAGTGTTAGAGAGAGGACGACCGTATCACTCTTTAATAACGAGTAGACTTAACTAGAGGGTTTAGGAAGGGTTAATTCATCTACCAGTTTAGCGAAGGAGGACGACCGCATCACCTTAGTTAAATTAGGGTCTTATTAATTAAGCACAATCTATTAACTTGTTAGTGGATTAGTGAAGTCGAGTGTTAAGGTAAAGTATTAGGGTTTAGAATCTTGAGCTTTCACCTTACATTCTTTTACTTAGGTTATTTCTTGCGCGTCACAGTTATTTTGATTATGTACCTGTTCCGTTAGTATACGTAGGGATTCCTATCCTAAGCATCACCATCTCTTACTTGAACACAACCCTTAGTTAATTCATTTCTTTCGTTCTTTAGTTTAATTAGCTTAATTTAGTTTCAATTAATCTTTCAAAAAACCCAAAAATATTACACTCATATTAGCTACGACGCGTAGATCTTCAGGGATCTGTTCACATACACTCCATCTCGTGGGTTCGATATACTTGGCCATTATACTTACTCATACTACAGTGAACTCGTACGCTTGCGAGGAATCTACTAGTAGAAGTTAGTATATTCGCTTCAAGTTACTGCTGCATTGGGGGCATCGGCGACATCGGCTGGGTCGGCGGCATCGAACAACTAATATTATTCAAACTACTCAACTAAAATTAATCAACTTATAATATTATTCAAATCATTCAACTAAAATAGATCAACTGATATTATTTAAGATTACTAAACTAAAATCAAACAACTAATATAATTCAAACTACTCAACTAAATTCGATCAACTTATAATATTATTCAATTCCACTAAACTAAAATCAAACGACTAATATAATTCAAACTACTCAACTAAACTAAAATCAATCAACGAATATTATTTAAAATTATTAAATTAAAATCAAGCAACCAATATAATTCAAACTACTCAACTAAATTCGATCAACTAAACAAAAATCAATCAACTAATATTATTTAAAATCATTAAACTAAAATCAAACAACTAATATAATTCAAACTAACTACTCAACTATATTCGATCAACTAAATAAAAATCAATCAACTAATATTATTAAACTTAAATCAAGCAACTAATATAATTCAAACTACTCAACTAAATTCGATCAACTAAACAAAAACCAATCAACTAATATTATTAAAAATCATTAAACTAAAATCAAACAACTAATATAATTCAAACTATTCAACTAAATTCGATCAACTAAACAAAAATCAATCAACTAATATTATTTAAAATCATTAAACTAAAATCAAACAACTAATATAATTCAAACTAGCTACTCAACGTTATTCGACCAACTAAAGTAAAATCAATCAACTAATATTATTAAAAATTATTAAACTAAAATCAAACAACTAATATAATTCAAACAATTCAACTAAAATCAATTCTAAACTTAATAAATTCTAAACATGCTTTAAAATTAAATTTTAAACGGTAAAAATGAAGAAAACTTACGGTTTATTTGTAGAAGATGACGAAACGAGCACTCGGTGGGGACGGATTGACTCTACAGCGACGGCACCCGACTTTTCCTTCCTTTTCCTCTCTTCTTCTTCTTCTCTCTCTTTCTCTGTCTGCATCGGCGGCCTGCTTATATAGGGGGAAAAATTGTGACAGACAGACATCCGTCGCAAATTGTGCCCGTTAAACGCCAAAACGGCGTCGTTTTTGCGAATTTGCGACGGCTTGTCCGTCGTAAATTTGAAAATTAAAATTTTGCGACGAAACGCGACGTTTCTCGAAAAGTCACGCAAAACCGGGTCAGATTTGTGACGGCAAGTCCGTCGGAAACCAGTTAACGCACCGTTTCCTGAAAAGACGCAAAAAAACAGGTCAGATTTGCGACGGACAAAATCAAAGTTAAAAATTGCGACGACCTTTTCCGTCGCAAATCAGTCAAATGAGTCGTTTCCCGAACGGCCACTTTTAAACGGGTCGATTTTGCGACGGAAATGGCTGTCGCAAATTTCAACTTTGACTTTGCGACGACTTATCCGTCGCAAATATAGCCGGTATACAACGAAGGTGGTGGGCCCTAGATTTTGCGACGGACATACCCGTCGCAAAACACTAATTTTTGCGACGGCTTTACAAAACCGTCGCAAACTGCCATTTTTTTCGACGGCTAACCAAAATCCATCGCAAATACACAAAATTTACAACGGATAATTGACCGTCGCAAATTTTCCGTCGTTAAACCCCGTCTTTTTTGTAGTGGATGATACATGTTATTTTCATTAAAGAGTATGAGTTGAAGAGTGCAAAGAGTATGTGTTATTTAACTAAAGATATCAGTTATTTACAGTAAAATGCATGAATTGTTCAATAAAAAAATATTGCAAAATAGTTTATGTAAACTCTGTATACCCTTAACTTTTAGTTTATTTTTCATGATCCATTAATAATGGGGCATTACTATTGGGGCAGAATACCAGGAAGAATAGAAGTACAAAAAATTAAAATTTAGAAAATAATAATAATAAGACAGAGTATAGAGTGAAACTAGTTTATAAATAAATCCACGAAGGGTATTAGTTATTTTCACTGAAGAGTATTAGTTGTTTTTACTGAAGAGTATTACTGATTTACACTAAAGAATCTTAGTTGTTCGGTGAAAATAAACTAAGACTCTTCAGTGTAAACCAGTAATATTTTTCAATAAAAACAACTAATACTTTTCAGTGAAAACAACTAATACTTTTCAATGAAAACAACTAATACCCTTCATTGATTCATATATAAACCAATTTCACTCTATACATACTCTAATAATAATAACTTATAGTGGAAAAATTTGTAATTAGACATAATTATGTTTGTGTGAGATAAATATTCACTGTTTACTTATTTATCTACTATCCCATCCTTTTTTAATTATTTAATAAGTTTTAATTATATCTATTACTTAATAGTATTTTTTAAAATTATTTAATTGACTTGTCTCTATTACTTAATAGTAATTGTTAAACTACGGAAATTAGGTGTAAACACTAAACACGGTACCCACGCGTGAAACTACGAGTACCATCCAAACCTAATAGTACAGGGTTAAAAAGGTAAATGCAAGTTATACTCTCCTCTTAAAGAAATCAGACAGCTTCGTATATGTACTGGTCTCAATTCTCATGACGTAGTTGGGATGTATTCGTCATTTAATCATTTAATATGGGTGAATATATAATATAGCCACAATATTATGAAATCTCCTTTCACTATAACCTTTTATGTATGGTGGTCGGAAACACCATCATTATGAACATAAATAAACCTTTTTTTGTGATTTGATAAGAAAAAGAACCTAAGTAACAAGTTTTCTAATTTAACAATATTGATGTGGACAGTGACGGAGCCAGGAATTCGGCTCAGGGGGGCCCACTTAGAAATAAGAATTTTTTATTTTATCTGATATTAATATTTTTGAAACATATATTTCCACAATCCATCAAAATTATATTTACTTTCCTTATTTTGAACTCTTTACTTCATTTATATAGATCTAACAATACATTTACTTTACGTATTTTATCCACCCATTTTATAATTTATTTATTTTTTCTTAAAATTTGGTTCAAGCAATTAGACACAATTTTAGTGGACGGGCGGAGTAATATATTAATAAAAGATGATCAAATTAAGTTTCAATTTGTTGTAATAAAACTAGAAATAACAATATAGTGTACTAGAATAAAAGAGAAAAATGTTTAAAAAATGAGCTTCATATATTCAAAAGTTTTAAGAAAAAATAAAAGAGTAACTCTCTTGAACACTTGGTGTATGGTGCACTCACTCAACAGTTGATACTGTTTACACTGAAAAGTTGGTCTCAATTACACTGAAAAGTTGGTCTCAATTACACTGAAAAGTTTACACTAAAATTGAATTTCAGTGTAAACTTTTTAGTGTAATTGGAACCAACTTTTCTGTAGAATTGAGACCAACTTTTCAGTGTAAACAATATCACCTGTTAAGTGTGTGCACCGTGCACTTGGTGCATATGAGAGTTTGCCAAAATAAAAAGGGAGATATTGGAAGAAAAGTTAATTTTTTTAAAAGCAAATTTTGTAAGGAAAAAAATTGAAATCATATATAATAAAAACAAAATACTGAAATTCGAAAGCAAATAAAAAACACAAAGGAATTATTATTAGAATAGAAAAAGATAAAGTATAGGCTCATTAGGGATCGAACCTGGGCTCTTCAGGTAAAGTACTTATCTCAGGCGGCCAAACCACTAGGACAAAATCAAATAATTCAATAAAATGGAAACTAATGTATATGTAATAATATTTTCACAAAGTTCAGGGGGGCCCAGTGCCCCCCCTGTACCCAAGGTAGCTCCATCCCTGGATGTGGATGATCTTTGAGCAAGTAAACCGAATAATCTTATTTTTTGAATTATTTATTTTATTACTCTAAATTAATTATAGATGATCCTGCATCAATCTCAAACATTTCATAGGATGTTATTTATAATATTACTATGGAGGCTTCCATTTACATAATAATATAAGATATTATATTTTAATCACTTTTAAATTTAAGCAATATGTAACTTAAATATTATAAGAGAATTTGTTTTAATAAAAGTAGCTAAAAACGTATACTATAATTTATAAATGGTTAAAAACATGATATAAGTTTGAAAAATGATTGTTTTCTCTCCATTAAAGAAGATATTTATGCATCTTACATCATTAAACAATACTCCAATATACAATATGACTATTTTTTTTTACAGTTATTAACATTAATTCTTACTACAATAATATTAATTCATATAAACAATAGTATTAATAATGTATGGTACACATTTACAAAACATAATATTTTACGTTTTTTTTTTACATGGGATAATATCTTACAACGTAATAAAAGAAGTAATGACGTTTAGTAGACAATCTGAAGCCTCCTGTCGGACCAGGGGTGGGGGCCTTGGGGGCGAGAACTTCGTCTTTTGCTACAATACCCAATATATATATATATATATATATATATAATGAAATCTTTAAGCATTATTAAAAGATTTTGTTAGTCATATCGTTATAATTCTGAAAATCATGAAAGATTTGATACGACGTATAGGGGGATAAGCATCTTTATAACAGAGGCTGGTAGGGTTCCCTCATTATTTTTTCAGACCATTAGATTTCAAAACTCCAAATATTTTATAGTCGCCTATATCTTTCACATATCCCTGTCTACTTAATTAGGTATCTTAATACGCATTATATTAAAGTGAAATGTACTCATCAAATTAGATGCTTCACGTAATAAAAAAATTTATTTAAATATGATATTGTTAACCGTGCGAAACAAAAAAATGGAGTAAGAAAATTATTATTAAAGGCTATAATTTTTTTTATCAATTTTTGCAAATTGTCACTGAACTTGCTTGTTTATTAAATTATTCCAGTTTTGAGCCGAAAGGACATATATTTTATTCAATTTTTATTTATCAGTCTTGAGAGCCCGATCAAATATTTTTAAATTTACCCAATATAAAAACATTACAAATTTAACTGCTTTAGCATCACTATTTATAAATTATGTAGCATTAATCCATCCAATTAAGATCCAAGAGTGAGTCCCTTACAAGCCAGTAATTTTTTGTGCAATTCAAAATAGGCAAAGTATTATATGAAAATAGTTCATGATAATCTTATCATGAAACAATTTTAAAATATCATTAATCTCATCGGGAGTATCATTAATCTCATCAGGGGTATCATTAGTCTGAGTTCAAAAAAATTTAAAACAATTACAATATAATACCACTAACCCAGATCAGTGATACCTCTGACAGGTTTAATGATACTTCCGATGAGATTAATGATACTCTAAAACTATTTCATGTTAAATTTATTATAAAGCGTTTTCATATAAAACCTACTCTTCAAAATATTATGAGTTGTTTTTATTATACTATTAATATATTTTAATAAATCAACTAGCTAATTTTAGTTTAATATATTTTAATGAATCAACTAGCTAGTTTTAGTTAAAAATATACACAAATTAAGTACATATAAATTTTACAATAAAACTAATTTACAATATTCTTTATCAAGATTCACAAACGGCGAACATAAAAATAAAGAAAAAACTATTCCATTTAGAAATATGTTTCTCTCACCCACTCCATTTTATTTATCTCTACTTGCTTCATTTTATTTATCTCATGTAACATGATGATTGCGTGAAAAGAAATTTACTCATGTGAGAAGGAACAATCTCATGTGAAAAAAGAAAATTTTACTAAGTTTTTTTTTTAAGTATGAATTAGTGTGTAAATGAATAATAATTAATTAGTTGAAAATACATTTAGTTTCGATATATCAGCATGACTCATCTCTCACACAGCATTTCAACCTTCATATAAGAATTTATCCTCATGGGGTTTTGGTACATTAGCCGCATAAAGACCTATTTGTTTTTTTTTTTTTTTAATATCATAAATCATGTATGTTTAATTCATTATTTAAAATTTTAAAAAATATATATATACTGACCTATTTGTTTTTTTTTTTATATCGACATAAATCATGTATGTTTCATTCATTATTTAAAAATTTTAAAAATATATATATACTTGCTAATTAAAAAAATATTCATTATTTAAATCATACATGTTTCTTAGTTATATATTACTATTAATTTTTAACAAAAATATTAATTATTTAACTGATAATTGAATATCAATCAATTGCAAGTTGCAAACATAAAATATTACTTTTAAAATATTTATCACATGCTGGGAATTCGATGACAACACTATTGAAACGTGACATACTTAAGGTGAAATATAGATCAAGTATTCTAATCCAGACTCTAAACTCAAGAGGGGGCTAGAAAAAAATAAAAAAAATTGGTCTAAAAAGTAAGTAAAAGATATTTTTGTCCGTAATTTGAGCAATGTGGTGTAACAATTTATATTTGGCAAATGTAAATTTAAGACGTGGAGACGATAAACATGAAATTGGGCCCACAGACTTCATGGAACATAGTGTGAGGGGTAGGTACTTATTTATGGCATCTTTGGGTAAAAAGTTGAAATAAAGGGGGCAGAATTTATTGGGCTCTGAGTTATATTTTTGGTCCTCATCTTTGAGGGAAAAAGGGAACAAGATAAAAATGTACTCCCTCCATCCCAATTTTGTTATCCCGCTTAACTGTGTGCGGAGTTTAATGCGAGAGTTGAATTTTAATATTTAAATGAATAAAATAGTATTGAAAATTATGAATGATGAATAAAGTAGTATTTAAATGAGTAAAATAGTATTGAGAATGGTGAATGATGAATAAAATATTATTTAAATGAATAAAGTAGCTTCCATTTTAAAGATGAAAAAACAAATTGGGACGGAGGGAGTACTACTTATTTATGTTCTTCCTGTAAACTTTTTCTATGATTTCTATAATTAAAGAATTTAGAATTTGATTAAAACTAGTAATTTTATTAATTTAGGCTTCAATAACTCTAACCTTCCCAGGTTCAACCCCTCGGATTTTTTACTTTTTAAAAGAAAACTAAATCATATTTGTTGATGGAGTTTAAGGTGTAATTCTTGTTTCAAAATGTTCGATATTTTACATATTTTATACCTTATTTTTTCATTATACACCTGTTGTGTGACGAATAAATCCTTTAAGACGAGGACGAGTAGAGGAACTTCATGCGAATTCATCAAGAGAAGTGGATAAGCGTAGCCCTCATCTCGACATTCGTGTTCGTCCGTTCGGTCTCGTCTCCGTCGTGAATAGCGTCAGGATCACGTTCCGCCCAGAAGATACCCAGCCTCGGCACACGGACGACCATGCTCGATAAGACTACAACCTAAGACAAGGAAGAGATCCGGTAGAATGAGTCACACGTCGTCGTGAAGGACGAGACGGTCAGGCATCAGGTCTTGACCGGCGTTGGGGAGATTTGGACGCTATCAGAAGATCTTTCCAATTCCCAATACCAGGACCAGAAATCACGACCGACTCGACATGGGAGGCCATACTTGTGTAAGGATATCCCACGACCTTAGGGAAGATATGATTCCCTTTCCACGTGGCCAATTGTAATTGGACCAAGATCCACAATACGGAAGATATTCCTCACTAACCCAGTATGGGCCTGGCCCAGCATTAGATGTTGGGTTGTACATGTCCATCAAAAGGTCAGTCCAAGGGGTTGCCTTTGGACTATAAATATAGGTTCAAACCGCAATAAATGACACGAACAACATTAAAGCCCAAGTCATAAATAGACTTGGCAAATCTTCTTGCATTTATTATTTCTGTTCTACATTTATTATTAAAGGCCTCAAGCCTCAAATATCCGATTATAGTCACAAATCACACAGCCGTTACTCATCCAAAAGCCACATTAATCCACATTTAGATACGTATTTTGGGTAACAACAATTGGCGCTAGAAGGAGGGTGTGTCAATCTTATACATACATCAAAGAAAAACAATCTCGTCAAACTAGAAAGATGGCGAACCAAGATGCTGGCGAAGGCACGTCTCGCCCAGCTCAGGAGACGGCAGGTGCGGAGCTAACATCCACCCCTATCCGACAAACGAGGGATGTACCTGTCATCGCCGCTGATTTGAGCACCCCCGAGCAAGTGGAGACTGTTATTGAACAGCTCCAGCGACGAGCAAGGGAGATGAGGAGGAGCCTGGGCATACAGACTCCACCCTCATCCAACAAGAGGAAGAATCCTTCACGATCCACCCGGCCCCCGAGAGAGGCTCTCGTCGATCTCTCGATGGGCCAGGACTTGACCGAACCCACCCGGTCAACGACCTCGAGCTCCAGGTCGGTCTTCAGCCGGCTCGGCAGCGAGTCATGGGACCAAACAACGCCGAGCTCAGAGTCCGAGTCCTACACAAGATCCTCGAGGCATCCCGGCCGTACCAAAGCCGCCCACACGGATGCACGGGCGGGGCTGCATTTTCCCGTCAGAAGACAACTCGAGGGTGCGCAAAGCTCCCCGATCCCAAACCTCGAGCGCCGCGTGTCGGCTCACGAACGTTTGGGCCCCGAGGTCACTCTCCGAGCCGAGGGCAGTCAAGGCGCCCTGATCGCAGCCCTCCAGCAGCGTTTAAATGAAATGGAAAACAAGTTGGAGGCCAAGGATTCTCCGTCCAAACGATCCAACATCGGCAAGGAGCCCCTGTCTCAGGAGATTGAGGAAGCCTACGTTCAAACGAAGGTCACCCCTCCCCAAACCCCTTTATACGAGGGAAGGTCCGACCCGGAGATACACCTCAGCAAGTACCGGATCTACATGACCGGCCGAGGCGCTACGGACGATATGAAATGCCGTCTGTTTCCCCTCACACTGGGGGAGTTGGCACACAAGTGGTACACCAATTTACCATCCCGCTCCGTCACAAGCTTCGTCGATTTGAGCGAAAAGTTTCTGACTTTCTTTGCGGCAAAGATCTCCAGGCCCGAGGGGCGACACAGGCTCATGAGTATCAAGCAGGCGGACAATGAGTCCGACGAGGCATATGTCGACCGTGTCGATGAGATTATCCTCACAGGCGAACCAGTCAGCGACGAGATCGCCCTCCATGCCACTCTGAACGGTTTCGCGGCGCTCTCCCCTATGTTCAGGCACCTCTCCAAATGCCTCCCCGCAACGTACGCAGAGTTCAAAGGGAGAGCCGGGGAAATGATCACGCGCCAGAAGCTCCTGGCACAGCGGATGGGTCCACCAAAGGCCGTGGTGACAGCCCCGGCCCCAAAAGCCGAGGCAGGGGAAAGGCCCAAAGCCTCCCCCCAAAGGAAGAACACTTCCGGGCCGCGTCAGGCAGGTGGCAAGGCGCCCGGGACGTTCAAGAATTGGGCCAACGAGACGGACGAGCAGCTGCTCCAGGTTTTGGCCCAGTCCCCGACATTCGTTTTCAACGCGATCCAGCACGACGACCTGTTGAAGAAACCAAGGGCCATTGACTTGAAGTGAACTACACTAGCTTTCTACTAGTAGTTACCCCGCAAGAGACCGGGTTCACAGTAGTATGGGCAAGTATAGGGACCAAGTATTATCGAACCCAAGGGAAAGTGTGTATGCGAACAGATCCCTGAAGATCTACGTGTCGTAGTTAATATGAGTGTAATGTTTTTGGGTTTTTGAAAGATTAATTAAAAGACTGAATTAAACTAAGTAAACTAAAATACTAAAGAAATCAAATTAACTAAGGGTTGTGTTCTAATGAGAGATGGTGATGCTTAGGATAGGAATCCCTACGTATACTAACGGAGCAGGTACATAATCAAAATAACAGTGACGCGCAAGAATTAACCTAAGTAAAAGAATGCAAGATGAAAGCTCAAGATTTTAAACCCTAATACTTTATCCTAACACTCGACTTCTCTAATCTACTAACAAGTTAATAGATTGTGCTTAATTAATGAGACCCTAATTTAACTAAGGTGATGCGGTCGTCCTCCTTCGCTAAACCGGTAGATGAATTAACCTTTCCTAAACCCTCTCGTTAAGTCTACTCGTTGTTAAAGAGTGATACGGTCGTCCTCTCTCTAACACCTTTCGAACGAAATTCAAGAGCGAAGTCTAGATTAATTTTAAGAATTCATTAACCAAGAGAATTAAAACCTAACGTCACAAGTTACTCTAATTACATACCCACAACCTACTTCTACGAGTTCATCCTACCCTAAGCATGCAAGGGTTTTAGCTAGACATAGATTTAACGTAAACAATAACAATTAGACAAGTGGCGAACATGAACATGGTAATTAAATCAAAGAAAAGATCGTACATAAACTAGGGTTTTAAGATATAAAAGAATAAACTGAAATTAATTATCAAAACGAGGTCTCAACGTATTCAAGAACAAAAGATATTAAGAAACGAAACTAAAACGTGAAATCGTAATGTGAATTCGTAAGCAAAAACCTCAAAAACGTAAAATTAAACTTGCTCGTCTCTTCTCTTCCTTCTCTCTCTAAAAATTCTCTGTAAAAGTGATGTAGTGCGTTCGGGGATCCTTCAAAACGTGTTTGGAAGAGATATATATAGGCAACGGGCCGATTCGTGAACTCGTGGACCGAAAAACATAAGTTGGAGAAAATGCCTTGGAAGCGCTCGAGCAGACCCGCTCGAGCGGATCGCTCGAGCTATGGTGGTCGAACGGATCAGGTGCTCGAGCGGGGCGCTCGAGCTCTTTTGGTCGAGCAGTTTTGGTGCTCGAGCGGGGCGCTCGAGCTACCTTCCTCGAGCGGCCCAAACGTTCTGTATATTTTTAGGCGCTCGATCTACTTCACTCGAGTGGGGCGCTCGAGTGACGATACTCGAATGGGTCTTCCTTCCTTTGCAACTAACACTTTTCTTCACACGTACTAATACCAATCGTATTTCTTCGATATCTTCTCATCCGGGCATCCGTTTGAGTCGATTCAAAGTCCTACGAACTCCGTTTTTCATCCTCGATTCACCTATGAGTATCAAAGAGACACATTCATCAATGTATAGAAATAGTACTCATTTGGCTCTAAAAACTCAATAAATTCGACCAAAACTAGGGCGTTTCTAGCTACGAATCATGACAATTTCACGCCTAATCAACCCCCCCAAACTTACCATATTGCTTGTCCCCAAGCAATAAAATAATAAGTCAAGTGAACTTGTTAGGGATGAGTAAAAAAATCAATCATGCAAGCTAATGAACTCAAGCTTCAAAAGTCAATCACCCGTATACTCACTCACTTTCTTTTATCATACTCATGCAACAATAACAAGAAACACCAAGATCAAGCATGGATGTGCACTCAACGATGTGTTTCGCTCCCTCACAAGTATATAACAATGATCAAGGGACTCACTCAAACAATCAATCACAGAAATTGGCAGCCATAGGCTTGTAAGTGCTCTTAACTTCGACCGTACTTTAGAAATCAATGCCGAATCAAAAAGGGCTTTTCTCAAGGTTGTAATGTAGGCTCTTTGGACAGGTGGGATAACAATATAAGGTAAAGTGACTAAAGTGAATGGAGAATGGAAAATCAAACTTTGGCACTTCGACATTAGGAACAGAATACTTCAAACATGTTCAATCAACACCCTTTCAATTCCATACTCTCAATACTTCAAAAAAAATTTCTTTCTCACTCTTTCACTTCTTTTTTCAATCACTTCACTCTTTTTTTTTTCTCTTGCACAAACACATGAGCTCAATTTTTCTTTTGCTCATTTTCAATTTTTTCTTTCCCACAACTCATATCTCATTCACACCCTTATTTTATCACCACTCAACCATCATAATTCTTTTTCTCAAATCAACTCAATTCCTTCAACCTTCACACTTTTCCTATTCTCCACTCAAATTGGGACAAAAAGGCTTAGGAACTTGGAATAGTGTTTAAATGTGCTAGCAAATAAAATAAGCTTTAGGCTCAAAGGGGCTAGCAAGGGATACATGTCATTGGTAAGGAAAATTTTGGCTAAGTGACTCAATAAAATCAAAGATGGCCTAAGATCCTATTCGACATATCAAACTAGACACAATCAAGAAGCAAGAGCACACACAAGTTCTAGCATCCTCTAAGGTGACGATCCACTCACAAACGAAGAGATTACTTAATGCATCAAAATCTCATAAGGCTCAAAAGCTCACGGCTTTCACATCCATGCTAGTCCTAGTGAATTCTCACTCTCATCACACAAGTACTCAAAAGAAAAATTCACAAGCATACAAGTTCTTTCTCAAATCAGCTCAAACTCACACACTCACACAAAAGAATTTCTACTCACCCTTACAACTCACTCTACTCATCAAATCATACTCAAAGATAGCAATCAACAAGCATAAGATGATTGATAAGCATGAAATGTGCAATAGCGAGTCAACTCAAAATCACCCCAAGGAGTATCTCAACAAACAATAATCACTCAAACTCAACTCCAAGATAAGGGCGTGCATGCATGTGCAATGTAACAAGAAACATAAAAAAAAACTCCACCCCCCCAAACTTCGACCTTGCTAGAGGTCTAAGTTTGGGGTTGTGGGTTACCTCAACCAAATAATTCTGTTTCTCTCACTAGCTTTGCACACTTCCTTGTCTCAAGTTGGTTCCTTCAATCTCCACTCCTTTGGTACTCCTTCGAGACAAGCCTACAAGCAACTTACTCAAATACGAGGTTAAACATACGACTCAACAACATCCTAATAACATAAAAGGAAAAAAAACTAAAAACACTCAAAAGCAAATAAAAAATAATGGGTTGCCTCCCATTCAGCGCTATTTTTAAAGTCCTCATGCCGGACCGACCTCAAAGGAGCTTATGGGACATCATACTCAAAGTTATCTCCCTTACTCTCCTAAGAGTGGTGTTTGAACTCCTTTCCTTGATGTCCCTCCATCATGAGTTCCTTTCCTCTTTTCTCATTCCCAAGTGTTATGGGTCTCAACTCCTTCTTTCCTTTATCTGGAGGAGTCTTACCAAACAAGTTCTTGAATTTTGACTTCTTCTTCTTAACTCCTCCTTTTCCCTCTAGCTGGACCACGTCCACTTTCTTCACCTCTTCATCCTTCAACTTCTTCACTTTATCCCTATCAGAATAATCAAGATCATAATGCTCATGGGTTAAATAGTCAAGTGAAGGACTAACAAAATCATAAATATGAGAAGGATTAGGGATAGAAGGTGTGTCTTCAACACTAGGATCAATGACATCCATGCAATACAAGCTCCCATCCTCCTTCGGGTGCTTCATGGCTTCATATAGGGAGATCTTCACTTCTTGATCATCAACCTTCAACGTAATCTTCCCATTTGCCACGTCTAGCACCATCCCCGCCGTAGCTAAGAACGGTCTTCCCAATATCAGGGGCACGTGCTCATCTTCCTCCATCTCAAGCACTACAAAGTCGGCTGGAAAAATGTGATCTCCAACTCTCACTAGGACGTCTTCAACCACACCTTGAGGTCTAGTAATAGACCGGTCGGCAAGTTGAAGCGTCATCATTGTGGGTTGAAGTTCACCACCTTCCAACTTCTTGAAAAGCGATAACGGCATCAAATTAATGCTCGCTCCGAGGTCGCACAACGCTCCCTTCTTGATCCCGTTCCCGATATCACAAAGAATCGTGAAGCTCCCGGGATCCTTCAGCTTCGGTGGAAGCGCCTTGTGCACTAATGCACTCACCTCGTGGTTCAGCTGCACCAACTTCGGCTCATCCACTCGCCGTCTTTTCGCAATCAAGTCCTTCAGAAACTTTGCATAATGCGGCATCTGTTCCAAAGCATCATAAAAAGGAATGTTAATGTGAAGTTGTTTAAAAACATCAAGAAATTTTGCAAATTTTTCATCAAGCTTTTTTTTCATGAAGCGCTGTGGATACGGGACTGGTATCACCGATTTGGGTACCCCCCATTCATCTCTTTCTGTTTCTTTCACTTTGTCCCTTGCTTCCTTTGCCTTCTTCCACTTAGGAACTCTCTCAATCTCCTTACTTTCCTTGCCCTTCTGGGACTCATCCATATCTTCATGTTTCTCAATCCCTTCACTTTCAGTCCCCTTCTCAACTTGGGACGTCTCAGAATCAGCAGGCATCTGAGGACCTTCATAGTTGGTTCCACTTCTAAGCTGGATCGCCTTACAATGCTCTTTCGGGTTCCCCTCTGGCATGGAAGGATATTTTCCCGGCTCTCTATTCACCATCTTTGCAATCTGGCTCATCTGGAACTCTATAGAAGTGAACCTTCGATTGTTCTCTTGTTGAGTTCTAGTCCACTCAACGTTCATCTTCTGGAGGTCTTGATCACGTTGATCACCCTTTTTATGCAACTCCTTCACATCGTACTCCAAAGATGACAACCTCTTACTTCCTTCTTCCACTTTCTGAAGGATAGCTCTCAACATCTCCTCGGTTGATGCACCGCCTTCTCCACCAGGAGGTTTAGACCCCGGATCAACACCTGCAGGAACAGTAATACCAGCTTTTGGGTTAGCATAAGAAAAGTTCTCATTTTTCCTCCATGTGTTTTGAGGAGGTTGCTGGCCTCCTTGAATTCCTTGTGTGTTCCTCCATTAATTTTGAGGCGGCTGTGCCCCTGGAGGTGCAAATGGCTGGCCATAAGAAGGCCTTCCATACTGATTTCCACCTTGGTAGCCATTCTGATTGTAATACGGTCCTCCCATGTAATTGGCTACCTCTTGCTGTCCACTGGGCTGGTCTACTCTCTCATTCTCTACTGCATGCTCTCCACCCAAACTCTTTCCCAACTCGAGGTTGTTGATCTTTTCCATCATGGCCATCAGCAGCCTTCTCGTTCCTTCTCCCTCTTCAACCTGATGCACTCTCTGAAAATCTGCATCCACACCCCAAGCACCGGCATTCGTGACAATGTTGTCCACGATCTCCCTACACCTTTCTATGCCTTGATCCAGGAATGCTCCGCCCGCACAGACGTCTAAATGGTCTTACCCCGCCTTGTTGGCACCACTGTAGAAGAATGCCATAATATCCCCCTCATTGTACCCGTGTTGCGGGCATTCAATCAACATATTTGAGTATCTCTCCCACGCTTGGCGTAAATCTTCTCCTGACTTCTGGCGGAAAGAAGATATCTCAATTCTTGCTTTTATTGTCCTTGATGGAGGGTAGAATCGCTCGAGGAACAGACGCTCGAGCTCGGCCCAAGTGGTAATACCTCCCCGCGGGAGCGTATTATCGTACCACTCCTTGGCTATTCCCGTCAATGAGAATGGGAACAGCCTAAGCCTCTTGGCATCTTCAGACATGCCATTGTAATTGAAAGTAGATGCTATCACGAGGAAACTCTTCAGGCGAGTGTGAGGATTCTCCTTCCCGATCACCCCTTTGAACTGATTCTCGGTAAGCAGCTTTAAAATCCCCGGGGATATCGAGAAGTTGTTCGCCTCAACAGGAGGCAAAACCACTCCACCATAGTACCGTTTTGGCTGCGCTGCAAACCTCCCCCGAATAGCCATATTGTGATCTACGTTTTGAGGAACGTGTTGAGGATTAGCAGCAGGTACTGGTACTTGTTGGGGTGGTGGTGGGTAAACAGGTGGTTGATTATAGACTGGGGGTGGAGGATATGGGTATGGTGGGTAAGGATAAGGTGGGTATGGGTAATGTTGGTATACTGGGTTGTTGAAAGGGTTATTTGGGTTTTGTGGGTAAGCAGGGTTTTGGTTCTGGTTTTGGGGTTGTGTTTGTGCAGAGTTGATTGTGTCTTGTGGGTTCGGGTGTGGGCTCTCAGTTCCCCCTATGGGTATCTGCTGATTACTGCTGTTTCCATTGGCACCCTCTGCCCGTTCCACAAGAGCAGTATACTCTGCAACTATTTTGTCTAACTCCCCAAGTTCATCAGAAATCTTGTCTTTGTTTCCCGCGGCAGTAGTCATTCTTCTCAAGAAGGCTCGGTTCCTTCTAGCTATTGTCTCAGGATCTGCAGGTAACCTCTCTTCGCTCGTATTGCCTTGTGAGCGTGTTTTCATAAACCTGAAACACTAGTAGAAGGATCAAAACGCAACTGCCAAATAAATAAAAATAAAAATAAAACAGAAAAGAAAGAACTCACTACTAACTACTAAGCTATCGACAAGTCCTATTCAAAAAGCATATTACGCCATCCCCGGCAACGGCGCCATTGACTTGAAGTGAACTACACTAGCTTTCTACTAGTAGTTACCCCGCAAGAGAACGGGTTCACAGTAGTATGGGCAAGTATAGGGACCAAGTATTATCGAACCCGAGGGAAAGTGTGTATGCGAACAGATCCCTGAAGATCTACGCGTCGTAGTTAATATGAGTGTAATGTTTTTGGGTTTTTGAAAGATTAATTAAAAGACTGAATTAAACTAAGTAAACTAAAATACTAAAGAAATCAAATTAACTAAGGGTTGTGTTCTAATGAGAGATGGTGATGCTTAGGATAGGAATCCCTACGTATACTAACGGAGCAGGTACATAATCAAAATAACAGTGACGCGCAAGAATTAACCTAAGTAAAAGAATGCAAGATGAAAGCTCAAGATTTTAAACCCTAATACTTTATCCTAACACTCGACTTCTCTAATCTACTAACAAGTTAATAGATTGTGCTTAATTAATGAGACCCTAATTTAACTAAGGTGATGCGGTCGTCCTCCTTCGCTAAACCGGTAGATGAATTAACCTTTCCTAAACCCTCTCGTTAAGTCTACTCGTTGTTAAAGAGTGATACGGTCGTCCTCTCTCTAACACCTTTCGAACGAAATTCAAGAGCGAAGTCTAGATTAATTTTAAGAATTCATTAACCAAGAGAATTAAAACCTAACGTCACAAGTTACTCTAATTACATACCCACAACCTACTTCTACGAGTTCATCCTACCCTAAGCATGCAAGGGTTTTAGCTAGACATAGATTTAACGTAAACAATAACAATTAGACAAGTGGCGAACATGAACATGGTAATTAAATCAAAGAAAAGATCGTACATAAACTAGGGTTTTAAGATATAAAAGAATAAACTGAAATTAATTATCAAAACGAGGTCTCAACGTATTCAAGAACAAAAGATATTAAGAAACGAAACTAAAACGTGAAATCGTAATGTGAATTCGTAAGCAAAAACCTCAAAAACGTAAAATTAAACTTGCTCGTCTCTTCTCTTCCTTCTCTCTCTAAAAATTCTCTGTAAAAGTGATGTAGTGCGTTCGGGGATCCTTCAAAACGTGTTTGGAAGAGATATATATAGGCAACGGGCCGATTCGTGAACTCGTGGACCGAAAAACATAAGTTGGAGAAAATGCCTTGGAAGCGCTCGAGCAGACCCGCTCGAGCGGATCGCTCGAGCTATGGTGGTCGAACGGATCAGGTGCTCGAGCGGGGCGCTCGAGCTCTTTTGGTCGAGCAGTTTTGGTGCTCGAGCGGGGCGCTCGAGCTACCTTCCTCGAGCGGCCCAAACGTTCTGTATGTTTTTAGGCGCTCGATCTACTTCACTCGAGTGGGGCGCTCGAGTGACGATACTCGAATGGGTCTTCCTTCCTTTGCAACTAACACTTTTCTTCACACGTACTAATACCAATCGTATTTCTTCGATATCTTCTCATCCGGGCATCCGTTTGAGTCGATTCAAAGTCCTACGAACTCCGTTTTTCATCCTCGATTCACCTATGAGTATCAAAGAGACAAATTCATCAATGTATAGAAATAGTACTCATTTGGCTCTAAAAACTCAATAAATTCGACCAAAACTAGGGCGTTTCTAGCTACGAATCATGACAATTTCACGCCTAATCAGCCATCAACCCTAAAGCACGAGTCAACAAGGCCAAATGGTATGCATACCACGATGGCGCAGGGCACAATACCAGCGAATGCCGAGACCTCCTCCGGCAGCTTTGGAAGCTTTACAAGGACGGAAAGTTAAATGACTTCGTCAAAAAGCCGGCCGAGACAGCCCCCCACAACCCCGAGCAGGAACGGGGGTAGCCACGCCAGCAGCAGGCTCCGAGGCAAGGCCATCCCGTTGCATATGTCGAAGATGAGAAAAGTGATGACGAAGAGATGGAGGTACCACCACTCCGTCAGGGAGGACGTGTGAACATGCTCCAGGGGGGAGGGACTCTAGGAGGTCTCATCCCGATCTCAACCATGTCGAATCGCAAGAGAAAGGCCGAGATCAGGGCTTTTGAAAATATCCACACCATCTCCCCGCCTGAGCCAACCATTTCCAAGACTTCCGTGATCACATTCACTAACGCTGATCGGGAAGGGGTTCTATGCCCAAAAAATGACGCTCTCGTCATATCTACCAAGATCCTCGGAGTTATCGTCAATCATCTTCTGGTAGACAATGGTTGTTTTTGCAACATCATCTTCAAATCAGCTCTCGACAAGATGGGAAGTTTCGCCTCGTTCATCAAGCCTTTCGACACCGTACTCCGAGGTTTCGGAGACACCGCCGTCCAGGCCTATGGAAGAATCAAACTGTCCGTGGAGCTCACCTACCACGAGAAGGAAGAAACAAGGATAACTAGACAGCTAGATTTTGTAATAGTCGATCAGCCAAATATCTATAATGGCTTTTTAGGTCGTCCTTTCCTTGAAACTTTCGAGGCGGTTGCCTCATCCTACTTTTACTGTATCAAGTTCCCCACTACGGAGGGCTTAGTTGGCACGGTAAAAGGGGACCAAAGAATGGCTAGAAAATGTTTGAATTACCCTTGTCTCCTTTTAAATACCGCACATAGCCCCAAATCACAAGTAACTGACCTCGTTCCTCCACTAGGACGGGACACAAAGGACGCGATGACCTCCGGCGACAATCTCATCCAAGTATGCAACGACCCTTTAGAGCCAAGGATTGGTTTCGAGCCTATCACGGTCGAGTTCGACCCACGTGACGAGCGCTCGGACCCAAAAGAAACCATACCAGACGAAGAGCTAGACAAACTTCTTTTAGACCCAGCCCGGCCAGGTTTCGAAGTAACTATGGGGTCTAGCATCCCATCCGAATTGAAAGGCCAAATCTCGGACTTCCTCATAGATAGCCGCAATGTCTTCACCTGGGATCACAAAGATATGGTCGGCATCAATCCAAAGCACGCATGTCATCATTTGAAGATTGACCCCAATAGGAAGCCGGTCGCTCAGAAGAGGAGGAAGTACGGCCCCGAAAAGTACGAGGCCCTAGACGTCAAGGTCCGGAAGCTTTTGGAAAACAAGCTGATCGTACCCGCACAAGACGAACCACCATGGGCCTCAAACCCGGTCCTCGTCAAAAAAGTGAACGGCGCTTGGAGGCTCTGCATCGATTTTACGGATCTGAACGCGGCATGCCCCAAGGAACATTTCCCAATGCCACACATCGACCACCTAGTCGACAATACGGCCGGACACGAAATGATGTCTTTCATGGATGCGTTCGCCGGGTACCATCAAATTCCCATGGCCTCCGAAGACATCAAGCATACGTCTTTTCACACCGAGAAGAACATGTACTCTTGGACGAGAATGCCCTTCGGTCTGAAGAACGCCGGGGCAACATATCAACGCTTGGTCAATACCATTTTTTCCGAGCAAATAGGGAAGACGATGGAAGTCTACATAGACGACATCGTGGTTAAAAGTGTCAAGAAGGAGAATCACCCTCATGATCTCACCGAGGCGTTTACCATTCTACGGGCCTACAACATGAAGCTAAACCCGAAGAAATGCCACTTCGGCGTTGGGAGAGGAAAATTCCTCGGCCATATCGTCAAACAGAGGGGCATCGAGGCGAATCCCTCCAAAATTAAAGCAATCATCGACATGACGGAGCCGAGGTCGATACGCCAAGTCCAGGTGCTGACTGGACGATTGGCCGCACTAAATAGGTTCATCTCGAGATTAGGCGACAAGAGCAAGCCTTTCTTCTCCACTATCAAGAATAAAAAGTTCACGTGGAACAGAGAGAGCCAACTGGCATTCGTCAAGCTGAAGGAATATTTGGCTAACCCCAAGATCCTAGCCAAACCAGTTCAGGGAGAGAAGTTGTTCCTATACTTGGCCGCATCCGAGAGCGCTCTGAGCACCGTATTAGTGAGGGCCGAGGGGCAGGAGCATCTACCGATTTATTACGTAAGCCAAGTGCTACACGAGGCCGAGACGAGGTACTCACCATTGGATAAGATCGCCTACGCGCTGGTCATGAGCGTCAGAAAACTAAGGCCCTACTTCTTCGACCACCAAGTGGAAGTTTTGACGACACTGCCCCTCCGACAAATCCTACATCGCCCCGACACAAGCGGACGTCTAATCAAATGGTCTTTAGAAGTGGCCCAGTACGGAGTCACCTACGCATCTCGTACCGCAATCAAGGGGCAGGCGCTGGCAGACTTCATGGTCGAACTCACGTACCCACCGCACCCATCCAAAATAAGCCACCCCGTATGGAAGCTTTTCGTGGATGGCTCCTCGACGAGCATTTGCGCTGGGGCCGGAATCATCCTAATAGGCCCGGACGGGCAATGTTTCACTAACGCCGTCAGATTCGCTTTCCTTGCTACAAATAACGAGGCAGAATACGAATCTCTCATCGGAGGCCTCGACCTCGCCATAGCAGTGGGGGTCCAAAGATTGAACATCTTCATGGACTCATTATTGGTAGTAAACCAGCTGACCGGCGAATACGAGGCGCGGGGAGAACGGATGATCAAATACCATGAGCGGGCCATGGAATTATGCAAAAAGTTCCACGAGGTATACATTGAGCAAATTCCAAGGGAACAAAATTCGCAGGCCGATGCTCTAACCAAGCTGGCCACCTCGGAGGGGGCAGCAGACCTGTCCAACGTCAATCTAACGAGGCTCAAAACCCCATCAATCTATCAAAACTTGGTAGGCATGATCGAGGATGAGTCCCCAAGCTGGATGACCCCAATCTACGCATACCTGAAGGACGGCATCCTTCCGGAAGATAGAATCCAGTCTCGACAATTACAGCTCAGAGCCACAAGGTACACAATCATCGATGGCCAATTATACAAAAGGAGTTTCACCCTCCCCCTCCTCAAATGCATCACCCCGGAGCAGGGAAGGCTTGTTTTCGACGCGATTCATGCAGGGGTCTGCGGAAATCACACCGGGGGGCAGTCACTATATCAAAAGACTTTGAGGCAGGGATACTTCTGGATTAGCCTACGGCGAGACGCAATTACATACGCCAAAACATGCCACCAATGCTAGACGACGGCCCTGGACATTAGAATAGCCCCAGAAAACTTGACCTCAATGATCAGCCCCTGGCCTTTTGCACAATGGGGGATTGACCTTATCGGCCCTATGCCCACTGCGCCCGAGGGGATGAGATACGCTGTCGTCGCAGTGGACTACTTCACCAAGTGGGCCGAGGCGGAGGCCCTAAACAAGATCGACCAGGCACAGATCACCAAGTTCATCTGGCGGAACATCATATGCCGTTTCGGCCTCCCTCAAACCCTAATTTCGGACAATGGAAAACAATTTAACGGGGCCGAAATAATGGAGTTCTGCGAAAGATGGAACATCAAGAGAAGCTTCTCCACCCCATACCATCCTCAGTCGAATGGACAAGTGGAGGCAGTCAACAAGATTCTCAAACATACCCTAAGAGCCAAGTTGGACGAGGCCAAGGGAAATTGGGCCTCAACCCTCCCCGAAGTTCTTTGGTCCTACAGAACGACGTCTAGGAACTCGACAGGTAAAACCCCGTTCGCTTTGGCTTTCGGAACAGAGGTCGTTATCCCCGCTGAGATACTAGTCCCAACTCAAAGGGCATCACACACTATCTCAGAGAAGAGCAGCGAGGTCAGGAGAGCCGAGTTGGACGTCTTGGAAGAACGAATACTCACATCGGCCTCGAGAAATGCGATCTACAAAAGAAGATCGGAGAAATTCTTCAACTCAAAGGTCAAAGTCAGGCGTTTCTCCGTTGGGGACCTCGTCCTCAAGAAAATTCAACCTAATGCAAAGGCCCCCCTCGGCCCAAGATGGGAAGGACCTTTCCGAATAGCTAAATTTGTGGCAAACGGGGCATATGAGCTGGAACACCTAAATGGCGTCCCCGATCGCTACACGTGGAATGCCGCCAACCTTAGAAAGTACTACCAATAAAACAAAATGTAATCATTTCCTTCATTTCAGCAATGAAAAACCAAGATTCGTTTCCATTCCAAAGGCCTCAGGCCAAGCACCTTAAGACTCTCTGAGAGGCCAAGCCTCCCAAGAGCATTAAGACCAATCTCTCCGACTATGTCGGGATGTCATGAAAGTCCCCGGACGAGATACGATCTCAAAGGGGCAAAAAGTCTCATTGAGCGAAAGCCTCCCGAAGGGTCCTAAGGATCCGAGGCGAGCACGTAACGACAAGACTTTTTTAGGTAGGCACGTTACACCCAGACTCTTTAAGAGGCCAAGCCTCCCTAGAGCACTAAGACCAATCTCTCCGACTATGTCGGGATGGCACAAAAGTCCCCGGACGAGACACGATCTCAAAGGGGCAAAAGACTCCATACGAGGTAAAACTCAGGCGAGCGCTAACATACAAGCCTTCTAAGGCGGTATAGTTAAAGACCCGTACCAAGAGTCACGTCTTGAAGTACAGGTACCAAAGACTCGTACACTCGACGAGCTCAAGCTCTCGACGAGCACAGGAAAGTCTCGTACTAAGAGCCTCGACTCAAAGTACGAGCATAGCCAAGTCTCTCGATGAGCTCAAGCTCTCGACGAGCACAGGAAAGTCTCGTACTAAGAGCCTCGACTCAAAGTACGAGCACAACCAAGTCTCTCGACGAGCTCAAGCTCTCGATGAGCACAGGAAAGTCTCGTACTAAGAACCTCGACTCAAAGTACGAGCACAGCTAAGTCTCTCAATGAACTCAAGCCCTTGACGATGATAGAAAAAGACTACAACAAGAATTACGGGAATCTCGACGAGGTCAAAATACGCCATTAAGACCCAAGGACGCATGACGAAGTTCGAACCTCGGGGGCAGACAGACGATACACAACCGCAACCATGATAAAGAAGCCATATTTTATCTAAGTACAAAAAGTATAAAGTTACGACTATAGACGAGAAGAAAAGAGTTTTCATTAAAAAGAAGAATTCCACATGAGGCCCCCACGGGCAATTACAAAATGATATTACTAAAGTAAATGGCCTAATCTACTCTGGATTTGGCACTTCAATGGCAGCAGGATTCTCAGAGGCCTCCAGACCGGCAGCGGCAGATGGAGAAGTGTCGACCAGAGTTTCTTCACCAGGGGGGACGAATTGATCTTTTTCTTCGTCCCCATCGTCGGAGGGATCAGGAGGGCTCTCCCCGGGCATCAGCAGCCGGGATCGATCTGGCCACCAGCTCAGGTCAATTCCCATCTCTTTCTCCAGGTCCAGACATCCGACGTAGATATTGCCATGGAGAGGATGGGAAAGGACGTACTCGCGGAAGAACTGGACCAGTTCATCGAGGGGACGCCCAACCTTGTACAACACCCTGAGCGCGTCCAACACCGCCAAATAATATGAATAGTTGGTGGTCTGTGCCGGGTCGGTCAGAGCATCGTATTCCTCCGGGGAAAGAGCCATTTTCTTTTTGAGCTCCTCCACTATCTCTTTCGCCGAAGCGAGCTCACTCCGAATCTGGGTCATTTCCTGGCTAGCTTTTTTGGCCTCAGCCTCAGCCACAAGTGCCCTCTCCTCGGCTTTCTCTTTCCTTTTCTCAGCATCGGCCTTCTCGTCAGCCAATCTAGCCGAAGATGCTGCCTCCCGGCGCAACTTCTCCTCAAGAGTAGAAGTATTCTCGTCTAACGCCTTTATTCTGGCAGACAGAACAGCCACCTCGGCCGTCACTTTCTTGCCGGCCTCCACCTCCCCCTCCAGGAAGGCCATCCGCGCCTTAAGCTCTTCGAAGAGTTTCCTCTTGCTCTCGGCCTCCCGGAAGTTACGATCAGCTTCGACCTCTTTCTGGCACAGAGCTTGACTCATCACCGCGATAGCCTTCAGTTGAAGGGCCTGGGCAAGGTAGAGATTGGAATTGCCCGTATTTTGCTTAACGGCATCATCCAACTCAATATCCCAAGCACGAGGAACATCGCGCATCGTCCGGCGAAGACAGGCGGGAAGATCATCAAAGCTCTCGGCGAACTTCGAGCCGACGAGGTCGAGAACTTGGGCCGAGGGCGCGGGATCGTCTTCCATGCTACTGAAAAAACAACGTAAGTCATAAGTCCCCAAAAGAACAACGACTCGACCTATGAGGAACAAGTAAATGATCTTAACAGGCCACCCTATGAGGATCCCAACCTAATAAGGATCGAGATGGCATCTCTCTAGAACGCAATGACGGGCTGCCAGCGCCAACCGCATATGCCCTTTCGCCAAGGCCAAACCCCTTCGCGGGGGGCGAAAGAGCCACCCCGACTCCCCCGGCGTCGTCGGAGTGTCGTCCCTTTTTGGCCGGTGGGGAGGGGGTCTTATCCTCGTCCGTCGGAGCAACAGACACTGTCGGGAGGATGACGGCGGTCGGAATCACCGCAGAGGGGGCTTGTGGGGCGGGCATCGGCAGAGATCTTTTCGTCCCTTTCTTTTTCTTGCCGACCAGAGCTTTCATCCGGGCAAGGGGATCAGGCATCTCCATAATTAGTTCCGGAGGACAGGCAGGGTAGACGGGATAGTCGCCTGCCACCCAACAAGGAAGGGTAAGCTTCACAGAATCAAAACAAGTCATAAAGACAATGTTAAGATAAACTTACGGGGAGGGATCTGAAGATGACGGGGCGGACCGAAGAAGCGAGACTCCAATCTTTTCTTCTCAGTAAGGAGCATCCGATAGTGGCGATCCCGGTAGTCCACCAAATCAACTTTCGCAAGAATAAGACGAAAGTCGAACGGAAGCTCTTCCCTTCTCGGCACCACGTAACCTGCAACAAGAAAACGCATTAGATCAGTAAAAGACGATCAAAGAAATACACAGTGGCTTACTCGCTTTCTTGTGCGCGAATCGGGTGGGGATATCGACATCCACGTTGCCGCGACCAGATTTCCACCTCCCCGACACCCAGAACCAATGCTCGTCCTTGACATGAACCTTGGACGGCAAGTCATAGACAATTTTCCCGTGCCGATGCTTGACGTGGATGAGGCCATTCTTGCTGGACTCCTTCGCTAGGCCGTATAGGTATTTCATCTCACCAGCGGTAGGCATACGATACAGGCGATGAAGGCCAAACAAAATGTACGTCCCGACCACAACACGCCACGAATTCACACTAAGCTGGAGCGGGGCCACCTCCCAAGCGTTCAGAAGATTGGTCAATGCCGGGTGCAGGGGAAAACAGAGTCCCGCGTCCATGATGTCGTAGGACACGGCAACCATTCCTGGCGGCGGTTGATCGGCCCTCTCGTCAGGCGCCGGGACATGAAAGTGAACATCAATGGGGACCTGGAAGGTACGCCGCCAATCCTTGAGGTTTCTCTCAGTGACCTTGCTGGCTATACCATTCCAATGGAATCTCGACGTGGACGGGGTTAAGAACTCGAAGGGCTGACGATCAGGCTGCACATAAGTATAGGAGGCCCGATAATAGTCGTAAATGAAATCGGGTCCCGGTCCCGACCTCCTATCTACAAAGGCCGCCCACGGCTGATGGTCGCGCTCAATTTCTTCGGCCCTTTTCCGCCAAAAGGCCAGTTCCTCGGTTTGTTTCGCCACCGTCTCGGCCTCTATCGTCTCTGATCAGTCTCGGGCCTTCAAATCCTGGAGGATACGCGTGGCTTCGGCAGGAAGATCGCACCGGGACGGTTCGTTGGCACCCCCATCACGACCAGAGTCCGCACCAGATACGGACGGAGCGGCGCCCGGTTGGGAAGAAGACGCTCCAGACGCCCCCGGGGCACGCCGAAAAACCGCATCAAGGCCATCATCATCACTGAGAGCGAAGGGGTTCCGGCCGCTAACCCCCTTTTGCAGGTGCTGCCGGAGTTCGCCAACCCCTCGGCCATGACCGGGGGAAGAAGATTCGTCCATTTTTTCTCTTGATCCGAGAAGAAAAAGAAGGCAGAAAGGAAAAAGAGAGGAATATGAAATGTGAACTTACCCACAAAGACAATCCGGAAGTGATGCGCACAATTTCACCTGGAAATCCGAAACACTTTCCAAACAACACAAGATGAGCGCGAAGAAGAGATCTTTTGAAAAAAAAAAGGGTCCCTCCTATTTATAGAGGGGACGGAGGGGCCTGAAAGCAAAAGACTTTTCGCATTCACGGGGCCCAAGGGAATTAGGAGATAATACGAGGGCCACTCCGCAAACGCGTCGCATCCACGAACGCGCGTCTTAAGCAGTCGCGACGTTTGGGTGAGCGCGTACGATTCACTCGCGTCATTTCCCTATAAAGTAGCCATCATTACCTGTGTGTAGGCATCCCCTCGGGGGAAGACATATCGCGCCTTCCCGAGGAACACATGCTCTCAAGCCCAACCTTTTGGATTTCCCTCGTCACACCGGGGTCGCCTCGCCTCGATGAGCACCTCAAGGCAAGCTGAGGGGCAATTGTTGTGTGACGAATAAATCCTTTAAGACGAGGACGAGTAGAGGAACTTCATGCGAATTCATCAAGAGAAGGGGATAAGCATAGCCCTCATCTCGACATTCGTGTTCGTCCGTTTGGTCTCGTCTCCGTCGTGAATAACGTCAGGATCACGTTCCGCCCAGAAGATACCCAGCCTCGGCACACGGACGACCATGCTCGATAAGACTACAACCTAAGACAAGGAAGAGATCCGGTAGAATGAGTCACACGTCGTCGTGAAGGACGAGACGGTCAGGCATCAGGTCTTGACCGGCGTTGGGGAGATTTGGACGCTATCAGAAGATCTTTCCAATTCCCAATACCAGGACCAAAAATCACGACCGACTCGACAGGGGAGGCCATACTTGTGTAAGGATATCCCACGACCTTAGGGAAGATACGATTCCCTTTCCACGTGGCCAATTGTAATTGGACCAAGATCCACAATACGGAAGATATTCCTCACTAACCCAGTATGGGCCTGGCCCAGCATTAAATGCTGGGTTGTACCTGTCCATCAAAAGGCCAGTCCAAGGGGTTGCCTTTGGACTATAAATATAGGTTCAAACCGCAATAAATGACACGAACAACATTAAAGCCCAAGTCATAAATAGACTTGGCAAATCTTCTTGCATTTATTATTTCTGTTCTACATTTATTATTAAAGGCCCCAAGCCTCAAATATCCGATTATAGTCACAAATCACACAGCCGTTACTCATCCAAAAGCCACATTAATCCACATTTAGATACGTATTTTGGGTAACAACAACACCTATTTCAAACCGCCTAAGATATCACTCACATTTTACCTTACCTTTTATTAATTCTACTCCCTAAGTAAATCAGTTGACCATAGTCCATCTATACAAGAGAAGAGATATTTTTTTTCTCCCTAAGTAAATCAGTTGACCATAGTCCATCTATACAAGAGAAGGGATATTTGAAAGAGAGAATGAACTACAATTAAAGATGTGACAAAAACTCTCAAAATAATATAAGGTTATAATAGTCAACATACATCACTTCTTAATTTTAATAACAAATCCTAAAACTTCACTCATTCGAACCGGAGGGAGTATATTATATTTAAAATTATTAATTTTTCACACTCGGGTATAAATGGTGTCAAGCAATTAACCTTCCAGAATACAAAACTTATTTATCATAAATTCAAAAATTACATCCTAGCGACTTTCACAAAACAAGAAATCACAAAGAAAAGTATTATTCATAATATTAGAGAAGGAAAAAAAAAATCCAAAAACATGTATACATTATTTGTACTGTACAATTTGAATGTATTTTTAAATTGTAGTATTAATTATTTTACTTAAATAACAATAATTAGTAGCATATGTTAATTATTTCTTTAAAAAATGCATATAATTGTACCGTACCGTAACACATATATTATTTATTTTAAAATAAATACCACATGCGTGGAGAAGGATTGAGAGACATCGAGGAACAAATAACATGTAGTGCCATCTCATTTGAACATTGACTTTGCACCTCTTTTCCACTTTTCTTAGTTGATGAACCATTTATATGTACATACATGCATGTATATTAATGTAAGTATAGCCTTGGAAAACACATAAAGTTTGTAATAATTAATTAAGTCCTTTTTGTAGAGACAATAAATAGGCTTGCCATTTACTAAATTGTTTAGAAGTAAGCTTTAATTTAGGAGTATATGGGATTTGTTCTGTTTGTCGAGTTGTAAGAATTAATACAGAGCGTAACAACAATCCTGGCCTGGATCGAGCTAGTACATGCAAGTGGACAATGAAAAATGTGGGGCACAGAATTTTGTGGGCCTCCATGTGTTTGTGTTTGCTTGCAGGGATTTCCAAACAAACACAAAGATACTTCATAATTCATACTATCAAGATACCACTACAATCAAGACTTACTCAATTTTGCTTTAAATAATAATAATAATTACAAAATAATTCAAAGTTACGACTAGAAGATGTGCATATTGATTAAAGGTGTTAAAAAAAAATCAATTTATAAGCTCAAATGAAATAATTTGTGTTAAGGAAAATAATTAAATTAATTAATTTCACAACCTTTTACAAGTTCGGACTTTTAGATGAGGCGGAATTCTTACATGGTATCAGAACGACAAGGCTCACGCCCGGACAAAGATCCTAGGTTCGCTTCCCGTTGAAAACAACTCCACCGATGGAACGGAGAAATCGAACAATAGTAACTTCAGCCTGAAGAGAGTCATAATTAGCTTCAAATTGCACCCATATGAGACATATATTGGTCTTTAATGATAAAGATTATGTCATTATAGTTTTTCAGATAAAAGTCTTTAATGATAGAAGAATGATTTTTAGTGACAAGTTTTGTCATAAATTTTTTTCTATCGTTCAAAACTTAACTAGAAAAACTTTAATGACAATTTTATCATTACTCAATTTTCTTGTAGTGTGGTAAGCATGATAACATTCATTTTTAACTCCTTCTTACAATTATGATGCATTGTGAAATGAATTATGATATGATCGAAACTGATTTAAGTGTCGGAATCTCTATGTTGAAACCCTTCCTAATTTAGGTTTTGAATTTGGACCAGATTAAATAAAAAAAATAAAAAAATCCGAGATTATAACTTAGTCCGCTTCAAACACCTGATTATTCAAGGGCCATGTTGATGTTGGTTTTAATAGTTATACAAGCGTATGTTCCTTTATTACGTGAATGTGAATGATAGGGATATAAATATTTTTAGTCCCATAACTTTTTACTTTTTTTGAAATGGTCCCAAACAAGATAAACGTACAAATTTAGTCCCAATTTTTTGTAAATTGTACAATTTACATTCCAAATTTGTTGGGAGCGACAAAAAATCATCGTTTTTTGACATGTGTCGTGCGCGTGAGCGTTCAACTTAGACAAACATATTGATTAGGTTATTAATAAATAGTTTTTGTGTTTTGAAAAATTGTATTTGGGGTTGTTCAAGTTTGTTTTACATTCTTAAAATGTATATTTACCGAAAATCTTCAAATTGAACATGCATGTGCCGGACTCATGTCAAAAAACGGTGTTATTTTATCAATTCGGCGAAATTTGGGATGTAAATTGTACAATGCAGAAAAAATTGGGATTGAATTTGTACAATTATCTTTTTGGGACCATCTCGAAAAAGGTAAAATGTTATGGGACTAAAAATATTTTTATCCCGTGAATGATACAATCATGAAGTTCTAATTTTAGGAAACTATTTTGTTTGAGAATTGAACGTTGCATGTGAAGTCTCATCCCATCAAGCAAGCAATTTAATTTTTAAAGTAAATGGACTCTGATCAACAATCCTTGCAAACATATTCCAACTTATTCTTGTAAATGTATAAGAGGTATGTTAACTTATGTAAATTAATTTCACCATATAATTGGTTTTATTTTTATATATATTTAAATAATATTAATCATTTTATTAAAATGCATAGTATGTCAGTATTAATTATTTCATTAAAAAATATTAATTTATTATATTATAAAGTGATTATTATAAATCAATTTATAATTATTTATAAATATTGTGTAAAACTGTTGTCTTCTTCTCCTATACTAAAATGAACATCTCTTATCACAAACGATCTCATTAAATTTCTTTCTTTTAAGTATCACATTGAATTATTTTTATTCTTAAACCGTAAGGGTATGTTTGTTTTGGGATTTAGGTGTTCGGGGTAAGTCACAACTTTAAAATCTTAGAATGTGAAAATTTTGATAAATAAGAATAGTAAGTGTTTGTTTTGGGAGTTTGGCAGGGTGAAATTTTGATTTATGTGAAATCAATGTTTAACAGTGATAATATTATTTTACTGTATTGTGTAAGAAAAATATAGGAGAGAGATTGAGTGGATGATAAAAAACGATATGATTGTATTGAATTTTGTGAAATGTATTAATAGGTTTATAGATATTTTTAGATATGAAAGTATTAATAGGTTTGTAGATATTTTTAGGTATTGATTGAGTTTGAGATTTGAAAACCTAATTTTAAATCTCAAACTCGTATGAGTGTGGATCGCAAATTACAATTCTATTATTTAGATTAAGAGAAGTAGGAGCCGATAAATCAAGCGAAATTAAAGAAGAAAAAGATTCCATAATAAACAAAAGTCTATTCAAATCCAAAACAATGCTGCCCTAAGTTAAGAGGGGTGTATTCAATTGGGATTCTATTGGATTTTTTTGGACTTTAAAAAGTCTGTGGATTTAGAAAATCTATTGACTCCATGCAGAGTTTGACTAATTTTTTTTATTGATTTACTTGGATTTTCATAGACTTTATACAATTGTGGAATACACTTTTTTTATTGATTTACATGGATTTTCATACTCCGGCGCTGGAACCATTGATGCAAATATATATGGGACACACTTGTATATAAAAAAAATGTTATCCAAATTATTAAAAAAAAATGCATTAGTTAAAAAAAATACATTATTATTTCATCTTCATCTCCATCACCGTTATACCTCGCCCTCATTAGAAGTCTCATGTTGTTAGAAGAGATTTTGGAGAGTAAAACTTATTTATATTTTTTGAAGAGTAGACTTGACAACGAGACGGGTAATACTCAAAGCAAACAGGGACGGGAATTTTTTTTTGCTCCGTAGGCAGAGACCGGGATAATATTCTCAACCTGGGGGATCCCCGTCTCGTTCCTCGCGAGGAGCCGCATTATTTTTTATATAATTAATATATTTATATATAATTTTAATGTTAAAGTAAATTACAAATAAATATTTCATAGTTTCCTACTCAATTAACTATTTATTAAAAATTATATTTTTTTATTTAATATTATATTATTAGTTCCAAATTATATTATTTTCACTTTAGTATATATGTTAATTAAAAATATTAGAATTAGAGGTTCTTCAAATTGTTTAAATTTTTTTTAGCACCAACTTAAAGTAATGGTTGTGTATGATTAATTTTTTTAATTTAAATATTTGTTTATATTTTTATATTTAAAAAATGAGATAAAAAAATAATTAGGCGGGGAACGGGGAATCCCTGTGAGACGGGGATCCCCGACGGGTGGGGATGGGGGGAAAATTTTCTCCATTTATTTTGCAGGGACGGAGATGGGGAATGACCCCCCCCCCCCCCCCCCCCCCCCGTCCCCGCCCCGCCCCGTTGACATCCCAATGGAAGAGAATCAAAGAAAGTCCATAGACTGTTGAATACCTAAAGATTTTATAAGAGTTTTTAAAATCCGTAGAAATCTCTGGTTATTAGAAGAGATTTTAAAGAGTGAAATCTATTCATATTTTGGAAGGAAAATCTAAGAAAATCCGTGGAGTATTAAAATCCATAAAATGTTGAATACCTAAAGATTTTTTAAGACTTTTTAAAATCCGTATTGAATACCTCAGGATTTTTAAAGACTTTTGAAAATCTAGATTGAATATCCCCAGACTTTAAAAGTCTAAAACAATCCTACAGACTCTATAACCAATACAACCCTCTAATACTACATCCTTCTCTTTTCCTTAATGGATTCATAAGTTGTAGGACACATTTAAAATATATATATATATATATATATATATATATATATATATTATTGATTTTTTTTAACAAATAAGTGAACGCGTCGAAAAAGAAATTGTTTAAGTGAGTTTTTTTTTTTTTTTCAAATGTGCTCAAGTTAGGATCGCTATCAATCAAATCTAGACAAGACATACTAATAGTAGAACATAGTTTACAAGCTATAAATTCTACTTTTAGGCTTATTAGTCTAATTAAAGGGCTCCTCCTCTCTGTTGTTGTCTATGGAACTTTTTTTATTTTTTATTTTAACAAATTATTTAGTGTCTGAACATGATGCGCTATGGACGGTTGAGATTGATCTATTAATTAATTAATTTATTTTTTTGAACTTACTCACTTAATACTAATTCGTATTTTTATTTATTTGATAAATTAAATTTTGAGCTACTGTAATATAAGAAAATCTTACAAGTTAATTAGTATTTCTTCCCGTCTAGTAAAAGAATAGTGTGTACCTACTATTTATAGTTAATAAATTTTTCTTCCCTGAAAAAAAATAAAAAATAAATAAAAGAATAGTGTATTTTTCTAACCATGCTCTATATTGTTCCTCCTCTTCCATGCCTTGAGGATGGGGAAATAGTTTATATTTGCCTTTTCAATTCAATATTTATTTAATTTTCAAGTTTATAGCTTTTAGTATCTCCTCAGACTTCAGGCGAGTTTGTGTATTTTCTCCAGCAATTAAGTGTGATTATCGGACTTCGAATAATCTAATTTCTCCATTTCACATTAATTGTCATTTTAAAAATTAAATTTTATTTCAAATTAACTTTCGTTAAGTTTCTTCCATATTTCTTCCTAATTTACACATGCTATAATTTCTCCTTATTATTGCAAAATATATTTTTATCTCACGCATTCTCTTTCTTTTTCTTATTAGAGAATACATTTATCAAAATTTTATATGTTCCTAATTTTATACTACTATAAAAGTTTAAAAACAATAATTAATATAAAATGGAGTTTATAATTTTTAGTAAAACAAACTAATACTTAACAAATTAATATATTTTACTGAAATAATTATATTATTTAAAAAAATTCGCACAAAATACAAATTAATTGGAAATTAAAACTGATTTACATAAAAAATTGTCAAATTTCACTCCTCTCCTGTGATATTATCCTGTCAAAAATATTCTACATTTTTCTCGTCATTATTGTATAATTGTAACAAAACTTCACTTGAGGCCCAACAATATTTTTTGCTTTTTAACTTGTCCTGAAAAAAGAAAAGTTACTGGATGTGACATGTGATAAAAACACCGGAGACAGGTACCAAATTTGAGTACATGAAATTAAGACATGCTTTTATTATCTACCAAAAATAAAAGAGTAAACACGAATTGAACCCCAAACCAAAAAAAAACGCCCACTTAAAAGCGTTGTGGGATTTTGACGGTTTTGGAGTGATTTTAACGTGTTCACCAAACCTTTCTGCTTAAACCGGTTTAGGTAAGATTTATAGGTAAATCTCTTCACTAATCATTAGTCCTTTTACTTGGTTCTTATATTTAAAAAAATATTTCACTTCTTTAGCAAATCCAGTCACATAATTCTGTCACTCCCGTATATACGAGAAATGCTATCTGTATGGTAGCACTGCTGTATAGTGTTGTACCACCTTCTTCTAATTCTAATTTTATGAGAAAAGTGAATACTTTCATTACATTATTTACATACATCGAAAGGCCTGCACCTTGACCTAAATGGATAGGATTAATGGAGGTTTTATAATTATAGGGAAGAGAGGACAAAACAGCTTTATGTGGACGCTGGGTTTGTTTCCTTAAAGAACAGCACTCCCTACACTCAGTTCTGCTTTAAGAGTTTTTTTTTTTTTTTTCTATTTTTTTCTTTTTTTACATGTGATATTTCTAATTTATAGGGACCACTTAAGATCTCAACTACAGACTGCTATTCAACCACAATTATTGAAACTTTTTCCAATCTGCACATTGCATGTTCCCTCCCTAACTTCTGTACTAAAATGTACTCCTATTCAAGATTTTTGTTTACTTGTACCGACAAATAAAATACAAAACACAATCAATTTTAATTTTAATACATTAAACATGCCCATAATCGAAAATGACAAATTAAAACTTTAATTTAGACATTAGTTTCATCGTGAAATTCAATTGCATTTTTAAACTGTACTTATTTTTATTAAAAAATATTACTGGCTAATTATCTTTTAACAATCAATTAGCGCAAATATACACACGCGAAAATTTAAAATATACGATATACGTTTACGTGTGTGATAACTACAGGACCGATATAAATCTGACCAAATGAAACATCAAATAGAAAAGAAAAAAAAGGTAGAAAAGCTCAAAAAAGTGGGCACAAGCGATGATTTTGAGAAAGAAAGAAATGCTGAAAAACAAGCACCAACAATATGGGGAATATGGTGGGCCATGTCAATTTCAGAAACTTAGGAGAGTAGTAGATTTTAGCATATACCTACCAAAATTCCTAGCTTGCTGTCAAACTTAATGATCAAGAGGTTTCATTTTTTTTTAACCCAAAATACATGTGATTTTTTTAATTTTTTGTATATATATAAAAAGAATTTTTTTTTTTACCTCAATTGGGGAGTGGGCTCACCAATTTTTAAGATTAGCTACCGCGCATGACTTACCTAGTTGCCACTTGCAAATGCTTTTATTTGGTGCAAGCAATTTGGCAAGTCTACAAAATTAATTGCGATCTCATCAACAAGAAAAGAAAATGCCTAATCTTGTTTAATAGAGCACTAAATGGACATACCTCCTAATCCTAAACGATGTTTATGTCTCTTAGGGGCCGTTTGATTTACGGAATGAGATTAATTGGATGTGACTGAATTAGATGACATTGGATTAGATATGATTATTTGAGGAGGAATGTGTGTTTGGATTGTAGGATTTTTTTTTTCTTATTGAATAATTAAGTGGGTTTAAAGTGCAATATACTATTTTTAAAGCATGAGACTATGAAGTTCCACCATCCCTAAGGGTCTGTTTGTTTTGGGATTCACCCGGACAGGACTAGGACTTTTCGGCCCCCGTCCCATTCGAGTTAGAGACGTAACATCCCGTTTTTACATTTCATTCTACATCTACACCTATAAATACCTATTATTACCTATTATTACTTATCTCTCACTCAATCATTACTCATATATCACTTTTCTCTCACTCAATCATTACCCACATATCATTATTCTCTCCCTAAACTCTATTTCCTACTTTTCTCTTACACATACTACTTTTCTCTTACATATGATTTGACATAAAGTAAAATCCTACCCTACTAAAATCCCAAAACAAACACACTCTTTTATTATCATCCAAGACTTTACATCTTGTGGTCGTAAAGTCATGACTTCACACGCCCACATAAATCCCGAAACAAACAAGCCCTAAGGGATTATTTAGTCCCTCATTTGATGGATTAGGTAGGTTTATGACTTGGACCCCAATTTTATCCTGGACCGTAAACCTGCGAACCAAACGCAATATTACATGGGATTAAGTGGGACTAAAACTTTAGTCCCACCCAATCCAGCGTATCAAACGACCCCTTAGGGTGTGTGTTTGCAAACAAAACTAATAGTTTAGAAAATGTGAAGTTTATGAAAATAAGTGATTCTTCCTAATTTTATATTATCCATCGTGTGATACTAATATACTCCATAAAATAAAATAAAAACGCAATTGTCATTTAAATCTTAGAAGGGGAATTAAGTTCGAGTTGCAACTTGCAACACTTGCCCCTAGCTGACATAAAAAAATAAAAACTGAATACATTCTGAAAAATATGAGACCAACATTTAAAGCAAGTGGGAAGGATGGTTTACTTGAGTTTCTTAAGACAATGATTGTCACACTTTATCCACGGCCTAGACACCTGGTCTTCTTCAGACAATGATTGTCCTAGTTTATCCTCACAAGTTGCTGGAACAGAGATGATTGTATCCAACGAAACTTATACACGATTGTATTGCTATAGGAAAAAATAGAGCGCGACTGTGGATGCATAAAGAAGCACGTAATATGGGTATACTTTACTCGGCCTAAAAACGACTTGCATTAAGAATGTCGATGCCTACGACAAATGACACTACTAACAACACAACAGACTAGAGCTTCACAAACTGAAATCCAAACTAGAATGATATGATTAATGTGGAAAGAGATGAGACTAATACACCAAGACAATTGCAATTTTATAGAACTTTCAACACTATAGCAAGTGCACATAGTTATGTAATTATGCAAGCTATTTAAAGCCATCTAACCTATGGCTAAGAGTTAACCAATTAATGAACTTCAATGAACTAAAAATATCATTTCAAGTTGGCTACACCAAATATTGGATGATACTAAGAAAAAAATTCTTAAATCCACTTCTGGTCTTTGGGCAACTGAGATGTGTAGTTGTAGGTCAAGCAATAAAAATAATCCCAGAAGTTGAGCTTTTTTTCAAGCTAAAATTTACCATCAACTTTCAGATATATTTGCTGCTATTTTACTTAAAGAGTAGAAATCATCGCACACAAAATAGAGTAGGCTTGATTTGAGCACCAGTTTCACATCTAAGACGATTAGTTGATAAAATAACACTAGCTGCTTGCATATATAAAGGGACAAACCAGAGCAAATCCTGGTTAAAAAGTGGTAAAATGAAAAGATTTCATTTCTATTTCGCTAAAAATCATGCCTAATGTTGTTAGTTTGACCATTATATCTCCTACTCCACAGGTACGAATTATCGATGTTGCCATGAGTAAAAAGGATGTTCATATATTCGTTACCTGTCCCTTCCCTTTTTGAGAGGAAAAGGTAGGGTGTTCCAGGCTCATTTAATAACATTAATAAAGCAATTCTTGAGTTCCAACAGGTTAATGACATAATTACCTTTTATTCCTGAACATTGATGAGCGTGTATAAGTTAAGCTGTAAAAATGTGATCTTAACTGTCTCAACAATGTGTTATCCAAATAAGTTACAAATTCCCACATCCCCAATAACATATGGAGCTACCTGGCATGGTATTATAATTACAGAAAATCGCTGATAAACAAACGACAATGTTAAACAAACCAGAGAAATCTCTTGTGATCAAGTCAAGACAGGCAGCAACAAACGGATCTCATTAGTCATGCACAGTGAGTGGACGTTCCTCTTCTATTGTAAGGATCGTTAATCATTAGAATATGTTGAGCCTCAGAAATAGGTGTTTTTTTTTTTTACAGCAGAAATAGGTGTTTGAAAACAGCTAAAAAATATTAATTCACTTTATATTGTTGGTACAATATCTCAAGTGCAGTTAAAATTGAAACTCACCGTTTGTAAACTGAACAGAGATTGGCAGCTCCTTGAACTCATTCTTTCCAAGAATAGGGAGCTCGCTCAACAACCAGATAGTCTTTTCTAATATCTTTCACCACCCGAATTTCATCATCAATGTATAGAGACTCAAACCTGCACGCCAAATATAAAATGGTGTGATCTCGAATACTAGCAGAAAAGAAAACTCAACACCAATTTCTTCCTAGTTTGAATTCAAGCGACTACAGAAGGGAGATTTCAAAACTAACTGGAAACAGGTGAGGAATCATTATGACACAAAGAAGTAAACATGCAATATATTGCAAATAAAAGATATCGAGGGCACCCAGAGAATTTAAACAAGAGTATGCGACAAGTAAACAACTATTTGCAAGACAACAGATATATACGATCTCTTAGACATCAGGAAGGAGATAATTTAGGTTTTCCATAAGGAAACATCTATAATTTAAAAAAAAATTAAGTATTCTTCGACCATTTACTCCATGCATACACAGAAAAGTTGCAATGACGTAAGTCCTCGTGCATGACATAACTAGAAGCTGTAACAGCTCAAATATGTATCCTTAAACAACATAAATTTCATGCAGAAGAACTGTAAAAAAAGGTTCAATAGTTGTGGCAACACTTACCAACCCTGACCAAATGGTGGCAGAGGAAACTCCCAACTCTTACCCCGTAAAACTGCACTTGTAAATCTGCAAAGCGTTCAATACACAAATTATGGTGCGCTACGAAAAATTCTTCGAGCAATAACAAAGACAAAGAAGAAGCACCAATTTCTTTTATCATGACTTACCAAATTTCTGCATCCATTACATGTTCAAAGCTCATGTAATAACAAAACTTTTAACAGTGAGCAATTCCATTTGTCTCTAGACCATTACAGATAACAGTAAAAACACAATTCATCCACATGATTGCAGCACAAATATACCACATGACTATATTAGACAAATAAATCTAATGTTATGATCAAGAAGAGCATCACAACTCGACTACTCCATATACTTTAAATACAGATAGATACACACACACAGAAATAAGTGAAATTAAGAACTTCATACCATCGCCCAAACAAGCTAGCTCGAGATATACCACAAACAAATTGTAACTCAGGCATAGTCTTTCAATTACAAACAGAAACAAAAGTGTCCCTAGTTATCCCCTCAATTATACTTATGGGGCCGTTTGGTTTGAAGGACTGCCTGGATTGGCTTTATAATTTCAGGTAATCTCATGTTTGGTTTGAAGGACTGCAAAGGATCATGACCCTGGACTAAACTAGGGGCCGGATCCATAATCCCGCTAAACCCCCATTTTAAGGGCTATTGAGTCCTGACAAATAGGTGAGATTATTTGTTCTACCGAATTACAATTACCATTTTGTTCTCCATTTTCTATCTTAAGTGACCAATCTACCCTTATTCAAAATAAAAATAATCACCGTCCGATTTATCCTCATAAAAAATAACTGTCACCCGATTTATCCCACTTAATCACACAATCCAACCCTACAATCCAAACATATATTCATACTCAATAATCCAATCCAATCCAATCCTTTTCAGTCCAATCTCATCTGGTCCAATCCAGTCGCGTGAAGCAAACGCCACCATAATGACTTATTTCTCGTGTCTAATTACTTAACACTTCGAATCCATCAATCAAGATAGACAGTCTCATTAATCAAGACACACTCGATTCACATTCTGGGGAAATTATGAGTTACACGGTGTTTGAAACATCAAACATGACAACATAAGAATCAAATCTCGGAAGCAGATAACTAATATACTTCAAAAAGAATAAACAAAGGATGTAAAGTACTTACTGGAAATTAACTCTTTGAGCGGAAGCAACCTGAATATCCGACCGAACAAAGAAGACTCCGTCTGGGGGGAAAGTGATAACATTGTTCAGAGTCTTTTCTTCCACATCAATCACCTGCAAAACATCACCCGCAGAGGTACCGAAAAACGATGCATATTTTATAATGAAGAGCTGCTCCTTCTCGGTGGTCCAGAGCATCCGCCACGTGGCGGACAAGGATTTGTCGGTGGTGACCGTACCGGCGCCCACGGCGGCCAGGGAATCGATGGCGTCGATTATCTGGGTAAGCTTTTGCGGATCGGATTGGGTTTTGATGCCGCGGTCTTGGTCGGAGATGAGGGTGAGCAGGTGGCGCTTGGCAGCGAGGGCGGGGGACTGGGATTGGTCTGTGAGGGAGGAGCGGGTAACTGTAGCGTGGCTCCTTCTAGGTATACAGCAGAAGGTGGAAGTGGCGGGAAGGAAAATACAGTTGGTCGCCATGTGTACTTCCCTGATCTTTCTCCGCCACCGGTGGTTGATTTTTTAATTAGGAATAAAGAAAAGGGAAAACTAAAATTTATTATTTATCCACTCCAATATTTATATTTATTATATTAAATAGTATTATATAGCGCACATATAAATATACACACCAGTATAAGTTCATAGACATTTATTTTTATCAATTTGTATTCTAAATTTTAAGATGCATCACACCTTTTTTGAAGAATATATTTATCCTGCCTTTCAAGTTTTAATTTGTAGTTTATATAATATAGAGTAACTCTCCCATATGAATACCGTATTACTACTACTTTAACATTTTTTTATAAACACAAATAATACTATTAAAAATACACATAAATTGTAAATGGTGAAATTGGTTTACATATACTAATATACCAAGTTAATGAAATAATTATAAGGGAAAATAGAGTTTTTTGTCCTCTAAGTTTGGTCAACTTTGCTTTTCGTCCTACTAAGTTTTGACGTAACATTTTAGTCCTCTAACTTTCAAAAAAATTACTTTTTCGTCCTATAACCGGCCACAGGCGGTAACCTATCTGGTCACGCTGACGTGGCACGAATTAAATCTTTTTTTTTTTTTTTTCGGAACAGAGGGAAAGTGAGCATGTGCGCCTCACGTGACATTAAAGAGGCGGGTTAAAGGGGGTAAAACACCCAATTTCACCGCCATTTCACATAAACCCTAATCCCTAAATCTTAGCACCATCGATCGAAGCTTCATTCGGCGAAGTAGGTGATTTCGAAAGGCGATTGAAGATAGAAGAAGTCACGCTCGTTCTCGATTGCGAAAGAGATGAAGCTTCGGGATCCTGAAAAATATGTAGATCCCCCCCCTCACTACGGTAAGTAATTTTTTTACTCTTTAGTATTTTAATAGGGTTTAGGGCATGCAATAAATCGTGTAGGTGTAAAGTTGTATGCTTTAAATGATAGTGTGGTCCATATGCTCTGTTTTTTCAAATAAAGTAGGTTTGAAGATTCTCTTGGTATGTGTTTTGTGCATATAGTATTGTGTAGTCAATGTATTGTGGTCCCATATGTATTTTTTAGTTCCTTTGTGTTGGACTGAAGTGGCTATACTGATGTGGCGTTTTTTTTTTTTTTTTTTTTTTTTCAGATGCAAATGGTAGTGTTTTAACACTCTGTTTTTACACGGGGGGGAAATTATGTAATGGGGTAGAATATGTAGATGGGAATATATATATATATTTGATGAAGTTGATAGGAATCTATTCAATATTGGGTCACTTAAGGAGTTTTGTTGTCATTTGAGTGGTGATGCAGTGAGTCTATTATATGTAACAAGTAACAGTGGGAAACTAGTCCAACTTAATACTGAAAATGATTGGCAAACTTTTTCATCAAATGCTATTAGGCTGGGTAGAGAGTTAGATATATTTGTGGTGAGTGAAGGGGGGAGTGATGTTGAGCAGGATGGGGGGGGGGAGGATGATGATGACTCTCAGGATAGTGACTTTAAAATAGGCAATGAGAGTGGTAGTGATGATAGTTATTTAGCTGATAGTGAGAATGTGGATAGTGAGAGTGAAGGTGTTGAGGAGAATTGCAGTGAGTTAGAGAGTCAGAGTGAGGAAGAGGAGTTTGATGATGATTCTGGGGAGGATAATGTGGCAGGGAGTGCGGAGGATTTTGATAGTTCTAGAGACTCTGATGAGGAGAATGGGGGTCATAATTTTCCTATTTACAATGCTAAAACACTTTATGACCCTGAATTTTCTGTAAACATGATCTTTAGCACTAAAAAAGAACTAATTGATGCAGTGCACTTTGGAGCAATTTTAAGTAGGAGGTCAATTATCATAAGCAAAAATGATAAACTTAGGGTTCATGCTAAGTGTAGAGGTACAGATTGTGAGTGGAAAATTCATGCTTTATGCATTCCTGGTGAGGAAACTTTCCAAATCAGAACTTACAACCCTACACACACTTGTCCAGAATCTTACCATATCAAGAGCATTAAGTCTAAGTTGCTAAGTGGGAGGTTTGGGTATCAGTTTAAAAATGATCCTGCCAAAAAGGTTACCCATTTTGTAAATGACATCTCATTTGAATTGGGTCTGGATATTACACCACATCAGGGTTATAGATGCAAGAAATTAACCCTTAAGACCACTTGTGAGGATTTTGATGGGCAGTATAAGCTGTTATGGGATTATGCCAATGAAGTTAGAAGAGCTAACCCTAGATCCACTATAATTATAGGACCTGATGATTCTACTGGTGAACATAGGTTTGATAGGATGTATATGTGTCTGGGGCCAGTGAAAGAGGGATTTATGACTGGGTGTAGACCTCTAGTTGGGGTGGATGGGTGTCATCTTAAGGGGCAACTTCAGGGTATTTTGTTGTCTGCTGTGGGGGTTGATCCTAATAATAATTTGTACCCTATAGCATATGCTTTGGTTAGTAAGAAAACTGGTGACACTTGGGAGTGGTTTTTAGGACTGTTGAAGGCAGACTTAGAGATTGATGATGACTCATTGTGGACCTTCATTTCTGATAAGCAAAAAGGTCTAATACAGGCTTTCAACAATATTTTCCCTGGGTCTTCTCATAGGTACTATGTAAGACATCTACATAGTAACTTTAGGAATGCAGGTTTTAGGGGTCAAGCATTTAAGATAGCTTTGTATAAGGCATCTAAAGCCACAACAATACCTCAATACTTGCAGAGGATGAAAGAAATGAGAGAGTTGAGTGAGGCTGCTGCTCAGTGGTTAAGTGATAAGCCTCCAGAACACTGGAGTAGGGCATACTTTAATTGCACTCCTAAGTGTGATATGGTAATGAACAATATGTGTGAGTCTTACAACAGTAGCATATTGCCTGGGAGAGAAATGCCTGTGATTAGTATGATGGAGTGGCTAATGGAGCACCTTATGGGGAGAATTGTGAAGAATAGATCTAACATGTTTAGAGGAAAGATATGGAAGGGACTGTTATGTCCAAAAATTCAACATGAAATTCAACATTCTGTGAAGCATTTAGGTGAGTGGGTTCCAGTGAAGGCTAGTGAGAGTCAATACCTTATCAGAGGTTATGAAAACACTGCTTATAGTGTGGATTTGAATAAATCCACATGTGGGTGTAGAAAATGGGACTTGACAGGGATCCCATGTGTGCATGCTATTAGAGCCATCTATTGTGAAGGAAAAAGGCCTGAGGATTTCACAGATGCATGCTACAGGTAAATTAATTCTGTTTTTTAAGTTCAATTTTATGTAGTGTGAGCACCCACAAGATATTTTACTAATCTTTCAAGCATATTTTGCAGAGTGAGCACCTACAAGATGGTGTATGATTACACCATCACACCTATTAATGGGAGAAATGAGTGGATACCTACTGGACTGCAACCATTGTTGCCTCCATTGATTGGAAGACAAGCTGGTAGACCAACAAAGGCTAGAAGAAGAGAGCCTGAAGAGCCACTTCAGAAGCAGAAAAAGAACCCAAGAGGGAGGCCTAACACTGTTAGAGCAAAGAGGAACCAAAACTCCTTAAGGTGTAGCAAATGCCACCAAATTGGACACAACAAGAGAGGATGCAAAGCTCCACAAGAGGCTCCAGTTGCTGCTCCACAAGATGCTCCACAAGATGCTCAAGTTGCTGCTCCAGAGGATGCTCCACAAGCTGCTCCACAAGATGCTCCACAAGATGCTCAAGTTGCTGCTCCAGAGGATGCTCCACAAGCTGCTCCACAAGAGGATGCTCCAGAGGAAAATCCAGATAAGCCTCCAGATGATAACTTGGGTACTTTTTTATTACTTGATGTAAATTCTATTACTTGATGTAAATTCTATTACTTGATGTAAATCCTATTACTTGATGTTGCAGTTGATAGCTTTGGTGATGTTGATTTACAAGTGTTGAGTCAGGTTATTGACAATCCAACACCAAATGAAGCTTCAACCTTAGAGGTATGTGTGTTTTGATTAGAGTATTTTTTGTTTAAGAATTGCACTTTTTGAGTCAAATACTTACTGCCTCTATGTTTTCTACACAGGATGCACAACCTAGGACTTGTACTACTATCAAGCAAATTCAAACAAAAGGAGACCAGAGTACTACTAGTAAGGTTTTCAAGAAGGGTGGAAAAAATTATGTGTTGGGTTCGAATCTGAACTCATATGTTGCTGGAAAGAGGAAGACAAGTGCAAAGAAAAAGCATAGGGGCAAGAAGAAGATGTGAAACACTTGTAGATGTTTAGATGCACTAGTTTATGGCATGTTGGCCCTTGTTTATGGCATTTTGGCACTTGTTTTGGCACTTTTTTGGCATTATGACACAATAGTTGTATAGGTACTTTGCCAAGTACTGGTCCAGTACATATTTTGATGATCATTTTGGCACTTTAGTATCTGTTTAAGCTGGTCTTTTTGGATCTTTAGTTGATATTTAGATGATCTTTTTGGCACTTTAGTATAGCAAGGCCAAATGGTGGATTTCACATGTTTATTTTGAAAACAATGTACCTCATTTGGATATGGTGTTTGGAAAATCAATACAGGTTGTTGTATTCAGATCAATTTTTACACTTCAATTCTTATAACTTTAGATGATCATTAACAGTTCAATTTTCACACTTCAATTGCTCTAACATATTAAAACTTCAATTGCTCCAACATTATATCATTAACACTTCAATTGCTCTAACATATTAACACTTCAATTGCTCCAACATTATATCATTAACACTTTAATTTTCACACTTAAATTGCTCTAACATATTAACACTTCAATTGCTTTAACATTATATCATTAACACTTCAATTCTTGGGACAGATCAAATATGCAAAGAAATTCAACTCAATACAATTGCATTACATTTACTAGAAAACACATTACAATAAATATGACCACCAAACATGATCATATTACAATATGCTCCACAAGCATGACAACATTACATTACACATTATAGAAACCACATTACAAAAACAATACACCAAGATGCAACCAAAGCTACTTGCATTTGTTTCCATCCTCCCATCCCCTGTTTTAGCTTTTTCACTTGAGCTTCCAATTCGCCATTTTGCACCCTCAAGTCTTCGATAATTTTTTTTGTTGCTGGAGGAATTGGAGGGTCTACCCAGTCAAAGAAATTGCAACCTCCACCCCCAGGCTGCCAAGAGTTTTGAATTTCGAATTTAACCTTCCAGTGAATGCTCAAAATTTTAAAATTCAGCATAAAAGATGAAAAAAATCATACCTTCCAACACTTACACCCATAGAATCTTCTACCCGGATTTTCCCTCGTATAAGAGGTACGTATTCGAGCACGAACCATACATTCACATCGAACATTATGTTCGACACACCCAGAATTATACGAACTAGTTGAAGACATCGAATGCTTTTCTTGAAGACTCTCCTAGATTCGACACCCCCAGGATCGAACAGCCCAACAATGATGTGGTAATTTGGGATCGATTGAGAGAGGGAATTGGGGCTAATATTTGGGAATTAGGGTTTTTTTAGTTCTGGAGCGAAAATTGGGCGATTTCCCCCTTTAACCCGCATCTTTAATGTCACGTGAGGCGCACATGCTCACTTTCCCTCTGTTCCGAAAAAAAAAAAAAAAAAAGATTTAATTCGTGCCACGTCAGCGTGACCGGATAGGTTACCGCCTGTGGCCGGTTATAGGACGAAAAAGTAATTTTTTTGAAAGTTAGAGGACTAAAATGTTACGTCAAAACTTAGTAGGACGAAAAGCAAAATTTACCAAACTTAGAGGACAAAAAACTCTATTTTCCCTAATTATAATCTTTGCCTGAATGAGAGATCCAACCAAAATAGCTAGATAAGTGCATTTACCATATGATTCACGTGTAACTCCTTCCTCGTTTCTGCATTCAAGAATAACACAAATACGTGCATGAGAGAGTGGAAGTCAACACATATGTAAAGAGTTGGAATAATCACTCTTAAAGACACTTTCTTTTGTTCCATTTTTGAAACTCTGGCCTTAAAAGATCAATCAACAAGGCGTTCATCTATGATAAGATGGTCTAACATAAAAATATCCAACAAATTCTAACTCAATTAATAAATTAATTAGAGAAAATGGATATTGTTAATGTTGCTTTTGAGATCAAGATCAGTAAAGCAAACCAAGCAGACGGTGTGAATTTTATAGCATTTATAGTGCCATCAATGGTATATGAAGTTGAACTAAAATGATAAAAATTATGAGACGCACAAATGACAAATTCATGAGGTTCCTAAGTCGGGTAGTTTTGTGCCTAATTCAGAACAAAATATCGAAAAAATATTTAAATACAACAAATTGATAGTGGATAACTTTTTCACTCTGAAATTTCATTGTTTCAGATTTCAACCAGATTGAAAGATATCCATCTTTGACTATGTGAAACTTGATCCTAGAAAACCAGAGATTAAATGTTCGATCGGTTTTGCCGTGATTTTAAATCGAATTGAATAAATCAATATTTTAAAACTAAATTGAACCGAACCGAACCGTATTATTTCGATTATTTTGGATTGAACAACTATTATTAATTAGTTTTATGCAAAAAACTGTATTTGTAAAAAGAAATATAAGTATATACTCAACATTACAAAACACATTAAATTGAGATAGAAAATTAAACAAAAGTTTAAAAATGATGTTTACAAATTTTACAAAACATCACAATACTAAATAATTCAACAAAAACAATCCAACACATGTTTAATATAATGATTTATTATTATTTTTTAAGTGTTTTTAGTAGAAGAGTTATGAACTATGTGATAATTGTGTCTTATCGATTAGTTTTAAGTCAATTTAATATATATATATATATATATATATATATATATATATATATATATATAAAATTCACATTTATTAATAAATTAATATAGTGGTATATAATTTTTTTAAATATTTTTAATAGGGAAAATAACTTTTTTTGTCATATAATTTTACCTCTTTTTTATTTTCGTCTTGCTAGCTTTCAAATTTTGATTTTAGTCCTATAATTTTACCTCTTTTTTATTTTCGTCCTGCTGACTTTCAAATTTTGATTTTCGTCATGTAACTAACATATATTTTTTTAAATTTTGGTCCTACAACCTACTAACCCTTATAGGACTAAAATAAAAAAAGTGGTAAAGTTACAGGACTAAAATAAAAATTTGAAAATCAGTAGGACGAAAATAAAAAAAGTATGTAAGTTATAGGACTAAAATCAAAATTTGAAAGTTAGTAGGACGAAAATAAAAAAGAGGTAAAGTTACCGAACGAAAAAAATCAATTTCCCATTTTTAATATGTAATTCGGTATGTTCGGTTTTTCAGTGTTAAAACCGAACCATAACAAATAAACCAAATTTATGAAATATTAAAATCTAAAATCGAATTTTATTGTCAAAAATCGAACCGAACCGATGAATTCAGTTCGATTTTTCGATTTTTTCGGGTATATTGCTCACTCATAATCAAAACCACCTAAGCATGGTAAAAAAGTATAAACCTGATCCATACAATAAAAAGACACGATCTCGGTTACGACAACTTTTTTGGAGTACAGGATATCCTACAATGGAAAACCCATACAATCACGATATGAGTGGTGACGGTAAATATGGGTGGTGAATGCCATAACAATAAAAAATTTGGGTGAAAAGATTTATTCCCTTATTACATCTAGCTTCCCAGATATTTGGGCTTTTTACAGATTACAATTGGCAGTCCAGCGAGATAATGTTTGGGCTTTCATAGTTCACAATGGGCAGTCCAGTGAGATAAGGCGAAGATTACTTGCACTAATCTCTTTGATAAATACACTACCATTTTTTATTTTATTTTTGAAATTTGTAGCATTCTCGAAAAAAATATTCCGACTCTCTTTTAAAATTTCAATATGTTCGAAAAGAAAAATCTAAAAAAAAAAGGAAAATAATTTCATCCGGATAGTGTATTTATCAAAGAGGTAGTGCAAATATCCTGTGCCTTGAGATAATGTTTGGGCTTTTTCCAGGACACAACTGGCAGTCCAGCCCAAGTTATAACACCCCCAAGCACGACGTCGTGCGATTTAAATTTTTTCCCTCAAAACTCAAACCCTCTCAAATACGAAGAGGTTTCTCCGCTTTTCAAGCCCTGAACTGAGAACTCTCCAGACGCAGAGCAGAGCAGTAGTCTCGCAACTTCGAAGTCGAGCGAAGCCGATCAGATCTAGGGTTTCTTCTTGATTTGTTGCTTCGCCATTGTAGATTAATAAATTATGGCGATTACAGCACATTCTGACATTTCCGGTGAACGGCAATCTGGCCAGGATGTTCGCACTCAAAACGGTACGTCCTCTTCCGTTTAATCTAAGTTTGCGCATTATTATGTGTATGAATTTGTCTGCACTATTCATCTTACTTTGTGAATAATGTGCGTTATAAATATATCCGCCTTTCCTTTTTTGTTTAAAATGTGCAGTGATGGCGTGCCAAGCAGTTGCGAATATTGTCAAGTCATCACTTGGTCCTGTTGGCCTCGACAAGGTATTTTTTTTCTTGCATTCTTCTCTTCAGATAAACTTTAAGTAGGTTTAGACATGGTTTTGATATACAGACATGTATAACATGGAGAATACTGAGGCTTGGATCCGTATGGATCAAGGTGGAGTTCTGTTTTAAGTTGCTCTTCTGCGTCGATGCTATTGCCCTACATATTACATGGCTAGACCGTATATAACTTAAAGTGGAACAAATGTACTTATCTAGATTCTTTTTTTTTTTTTCCGGAATGATTTTGTATGCCAGAAATCAAGATAAATGTGTAGGTAAGATTATGCCCATTATTTCTTCATTTAGGAAGTGGTTGTTATTATGTTTAGTTTTTTGGAACTCTTGATATTAAGTTTCTAATGTAAACATTCTTCTATTCTCTTGGTGCTGCCAAAAGCAATAAAAACCAAATTAAAATTTGCTGAAGATAATGTATGGAGACTGGAGAGACTGAGAGAGCAATCTCATAGAGGTGATAACTACAATGAAAGAATAGGTTGTCTTTTTGCATATTGTGTTTCAGTTACGTTGTTGTGCTTCCCACATTTCACATGGAGATTTTTGATATGGAGTGAACTGATGAATGAGTATATAATTCCAATTTTTCTTATTATATGAAGTTCTTTTTCTTGGTTTGACCTTGAAATGACTCTTGACGGTTGGTTTCCAGATCCGACCAACCTTAACAATGACAAAGGGTGCTTGAGCAGAAACTTAATAAGGTTTATAACGTTGTTGGCTTGTTGCCATTGAGAAAACTGACTACATGCTAATTTCATCTCTTCTAGTTTCAACTGTCAACATTCTGGTTGTGCACATGTTACTAATTCATGTTTCTTAGTATTTAGTAACCATCTGCAAGATTTCTGCCATAATATTACTTTCTTATTGATGGATTTTTCTTTTAGCATGTGCGTTTCTAACTTGTTTGATCATATTTATGGAGTTTTTTTGGTGAGCATACTAGTTGAGCTGATTTGATATCTATTGAGATTTTTTACCTGATTTTTGGTACTCCTCAGATGCTTGTAGATGACATTGGTGATGTGACAATCACTAATGATGGTGCAACAATCTTGAAGATGCTTGAAGTTGAGCATCCTGCTGCCAAGGTGAATGGATTATAATAATTGTTATTATTGTTATCATTATCATTTTTTCCGCATGAAGTAGCATGTTAACTATTGGAACTATTGTTTTGCCTTTATGATTGTAGGTACTTGTTGAGTTGGCAGAGCTTCAAGACCGAGAAGTTGGAGATGGGACAACTTCTGTAGTTATCATAGCTGCAGAATTGCTCAAGGTAGTAATGAAGTTAGTGTCTCGTCACAAGAAAAACTCGTGCTGCTTAGATTTCAGTACTCTTGAGTGTTTTTCTTTGTGAATATAATACTAATCTGGCGTTTCTTTCTGCAGAGAGCCAATGATTTAGTGAGAAATAAGATTCATCCAACATCAATAATCAGTGGTTACAGGGTGCACTTCTTACTATATTATATTTTTGTTATGCCTTTTTTGATTGATTTGTTTATTTCCCAAGGACCCTGTCAATTTTAATATGTTTTACTTTTTACTTTTTTTCCTTTTCTTTTTTATATCTGTACATGTTGATGCTAAGGATTTGATTTCATAATTTTGTTGTCAGCTTGCTATGAGGGAAGCATGCAAATATGTTGATGAAAAGCTGGCTGTAAAGGTAGCACTCTTTCATTTGATTACACTCCAGAAATGATTGTTACCATTTGCTATGGCTTTCATATATTTTGAAATCGCCACTAAGGCTAAAAATGTCAAACGTAAACTGTTCAATTTAGCGCGTTATGTTGCCTTTAAAGTGTACTGTAATAGAATTCCTGATATTGTATGTAGGAAGGTACAAGTGACTTTTCCTCTAAAGATCTCAATCTATTGCTTTTATAAAGTTTTGTGTTTCTATTTTTATCTTTCACTTTACAGAAATTTTGTTTATGAATGACAATGTTCAGCAGCATTTGTTGTTAGATGAATTGATCATAAAAATGTCTAGGTTAAGACCTGGCACATAGGTTTCTTGAATATGTTGTTCTGCTTCTGAAAGAACATGATAGGATGTGATCAATTCATCCTTTTAACTAACATATTCATTATGTGTTTAGGTTGAAAAACTTGGTAAAGATTCTCTTGTTAACTGTGCCAAGACAAGCATGTCTTCAAAGCTGATAGGTGGTGATAGCGATTTCTTTGCAAATCTGGTAAGCTGATGGGTGATGAACAATAGAGCTCAATTATCCTGTCATGGATGTATTATCAGTCGAGTTAAAAGAAAAGAACTTCCAGTCACCTAAATGTGATGTAAAGTGAAATCGTAATTGAGTAGCTTTAGCTTCACAGAAAGATATTTATTTTTTCTTGTTGAAAATTGGTATATCTTAAACCTTTTATGGTCTAATCTTGTTTCTTGACCAAGATATTCATTGTATTGCAAGCCAGATGATTACATTCATATTTATGTATTGATATTTTTTTTGCTTTTCTTTATTTTTTTTGTAAATTGAACTGTGTAACTTATAGGTTGTGGAAGCTGTACAAGCAATAAAGATGACAAATGTGAGAGGAGAAGTTAGGTATCCAATCAAGGTTGGTTGTGTATAATTGACTATTTATTGGTTGTTTTCCATGCTGCTTTAAAGATGGATTTTCAATTAGTTTGGATGAATGGTTTAAAATTTTGTTGCATTTTTGGTTTTCTATTGCTGTTGTATCATATATTCCAGTCATGCTGTCTCCAGCAACCCAAAGATGGGTCAAGACTCCGTGCTGATTTTGTAGATCTATACTGATAAGTGATAACTAGTTATTAAGAGAATTATTGTGTGCACTGAATTACGCATTGACCTTTCATCTAGAAGAGGGATATTCTGATGCTCTTCTTGGCGCTCAGGGAATCAATATTCTGAAAGCCCATGGGAAAAGTGCCAGAGATAGCTATCTACTTAAAGGATATGCTCTCAACACAGGGCGTGCTGCACAGGGGATGCCCTTGAGGGTTGCCCCTGCCAAAATTGCTTGTCTTGATTTTAATCTCCAGAAGACCAAAATGCAAATGGGAGTCCAAGTTTTAGTCACTGACCCCAGGGAGTTGGAAAAGATTCGTCAGAGGTGAGTAAATCTAAACATCTATGGATTCTAACATAGTTATTTGCTTTCACATATTAGTTTCATGCTCATTGGAATTGGGTGAAGTAAAATAAAAATATTCACTTTTAAACTAGTCTTTTAGGAAAATATAATTTCTTGTATAAATTTAACACTCGTTCTCTGTCGTTCCTTAAGTTCTTAGTTGAGTTAGGTGGCTGGGCAACAATTGTTTACATATATATCAGTGTAGAACTTCCATGGGCTTTACCTGTAATGTAGTAATAATAAAATGCCTGTTTGTGTTTCAGAGAAGCTGACATGACCAAAGAGCGTATTGAGAAGATTCTTAAAGCAGGAGCAAATGTTGTTTTGACTACAAAAGGAATTGATGACATGGCACTAAAGGCAAGCTTTTTGCTCAAAGTTCATTGCACTATGTCTTAAACCTGTGTTGAACAGTGAATTTCTAGTTGGTGGCTTAATTAGTCTCTCTAAAAGCATCCAATCTGCAATTCATTGGCTACAATTTGTATTTCAATTAATTGGTGTGAATGTTGCATCTTCATAAATAAAGCCAATTCAAGTAGAGAATTGTTTAAGGAAATTGGAATCATCTGTTAAAATATTGAAAGCCAGAACTATATTCTGTGAATGTTTGGGAATGCTGTAGCATTATGCTAACCCTAGTGTGTTTTGACGAATCTGCAGGTTTTCCCTGTATTTGCATTCTAATGTGATATTCTGTTACATTGTCTTATACTGTTTCAGTACTTTGTGGAGGCTGGTGCAATAGCCGTGAGACGTGTTCGCAAGGATGACCTGCGCCATGTTGCCAAGGCAACTGGTGCAACTCCGGTACTCTCTCTTCTTAACTTAGAATTGTGTATGCCCGCATAATCTCGTTATCTCTGCAATCTTGCTATAAAATTTGGAAAATGAATGAGTTCAGAATTGGAATCGGTGGGATTAGATCTATTCAGGCCATGGAAAAATTTCAGTAATTGGAGTGTTTAAGTAGGATTGTTGGGATGGTGTCCAATTAAGCAATAAAAAAATCTGGAGCATCTACAGAAGCTCAAAGTTTGGTTCTCTCATATTGCCAAAGGAAGTTGGCTTTTGTCTAATTACTTTTGTCTAATTACTATTACTTGCCTGTTTAAGAATTAGATGGTTGTCATGGCCGGTGTTTAGTCTGATCAAGAATTAGATGTTAGTCAGTAAAAATTAGATGTTGCTCTTCAAAACAAACCATCACTCAGTCATGATAAATTAGTTCCTTTTTGCACATCCTTATCTGTTCTTAAATTGAGGGATTTATTGCCGGAAATGCTCAAAGTTTTTACTTTGATGCTTGTTCACTTCCAGTGGATCTGCCAATGAAAGTTGTCTGAAAAGTTTGGCTGTGTGGTTTTATGGGACTGAAAAAAAACTGAATTGATTGTCATGCCACTGTAGAATGTAATATTAATTTGGTTCCAAATTCCAATAGTGAAAGACTAGAAAGATGAAAATACTTTTCCTCAATTCGATACTCATCATCTTTGAGGGGAATAATTGTGCTGTAATCACTGCTTCTATGCAGGTCTCAACTTTTGCGGATATGGAAGGGGAAGAAACATTTGATTCGTCATTTCTTGGATATGCTGATGAAGTGGTGGAGGAACGCATTGCTGATGATGATGTTATTATGATTAAAGGGACCAAATCTTCAAGTGCGGTATGACTAGTCCGTGCTGCAATGCTATATGATACTTTTTGCTTGGTTGACGTGCTTCAGTTTTTGCAGTTATTTAGCATGCTTCCATTATCTGTTGTGCTAGCTATCACATATTTGAACTTTAGAAGTGCTACGTTTTGAAGATTAAGACACACTACTTTTCACTCCCCATGCAACTAACATTTGGATGTAATATGTGTTCTCTTCAGGTTTCATTAATACTTAGAGGTGCCAACGACTACATGCTCGATGAGATGGACAGGGCTTTGCATGACGCTTTATGCATCGTAAAAAGAACACTGGAATCTAATACAGTAAGTGTTCTCCGTTTAGTTGCTTCATCTCTACAAAAATAGAGTTTGCTTACTAATTTTGACCATTGTCATATGAACTTCTGGTCAGTCCATTGTTTTTACTGAATCAATAAGCACTGTAAATATAATATTCTCACCAAGATTTATGTTTAGATGTAGTAAGGAGACAAGATATAAAATTCACCCAGAATATTTTTCCTGAACAAGATTTATGTACATCTACGCCCTAAACTTCCTTGCCAATAAAAAAAAACAAAAACAAAAATAATAAGTACAAATTCATATTTTTTTATTAGATGCATAACTATTTTTTTAGAGAAACGCTAAATTAAAATAACCAAATTTTGTGGTATACAAATACAAATAAGAAAATGTATTTTAATTTTTAGATTATTTGAAGTGCATTTTTATTTAATTTTAAGAAGAAAAAAATTATTTATATTAATAAATACTTAAAAGGGCATATTTGTTCAAATAAAAAAAAAAGTGAAAGGGTTTCCTTGTTCCTAAAATAAAAGTTTTGAGGGCTTAGTTGAACCAAAAAATAGTTTAGGATTCTAGATGTGCCTTTTCCCTTGATATAACAAGAAAACTGCAAAATCTTGTGGTACTGCTAGGAAAGTGGAAACTGTCTTGGTTCATTCCATGTGGTTTTCTGGTAGGCGCCTCTTAACTTGTGGAGAGTACATCAATGCCATGCGTCCATTACTCTTTACTGTTTGGTTTATCTCTGGAAATTCTTGTATCTCGGGTCCAATGAAACAGTTCTAACTATAGTAGATTTTGTTATGACTCGTGATTTTTGCAATTGTTTTTAATTTTAGGTTGTTGCTGGTGGAGGTGCCGTTGAGGCTGCCCTGTCTGTATATCTAGAGAACTTAGCTACTACCTTAGGGTCCAGGGAGCAGCTGGCTATTGCAGAGTTTGCCGAATCTTTTCTAATTATACCGAAGGTCCAGCTATTATTCCTGAATCATATCAGTACTTGACATCATATATATTCCTTAGATATTAAACTTGCTAACTATTTCCCTTCAGGTGCTTGCCGTCAATGCTGCTAAAGATGCAACTGACTTGGTTGCTAAACTAAGAGCGTACCACCACACTGCACAAACTAAGGCAGATAAAAGGCACCTATCAAGGTATAAAACCCTGATTTATCATTATCACAACATAAGGATGTAACTAATGTAAGACAATAAAGTTTCTCCTTTAGTTCTTCTGAACTAGAAAGTAACGATCTTTGCACTTGCAGCATGATGATTCTAGAAATTCCATGTTTCCGTAAAAACATCCTCACAATTGGCCATAACCATGCTTATCTAGTTTAACTTTTAACTGAGGCGTGCTTTTAGAAATATGCCATTTAGCTTGTCTTACTTATTTAAATGACTGAATGTTATATAGTTGTTATAAGGTTCTGATAGTAATAGTTGTAGCTTACACTGGGTGATCAAATAATCACTTGGGTCTTTTTTTTCGAGCTGTGTCAGACATGTGAATATCGCCAGCAAAAATAATTTTTTACAAAATTTTTACTGCTTACAAAAGTTGAATTATTTGGTAATCCGTATATATTGTTGAGACTTTAGTTTGTAAATTCTTGAACACTTGATGCACCGAGTAATTAGCTTAATGAGATACCAATTGCAAAAATATAAATATATTTAACAATTTCAGCTAATTGGCGATTACCCTAATATCATTGAAAAAGTTTAGAAGCTTGATTATCAGTCTTTATAAGTTGATGGTTATGGGGATGTTTATGGGTGCAGCATGGGTCTAGACCTGGTAAAGGGCACCATCCGCAACAACTTGGAAGCAGGAGTCATCGAACCTGCAATGAGCAAAGTAAAGATAATTCAAGTAAGAGTTTAATCCCAGTGTATGAATTACCTTTTAGTAGGTATAGTAATTAAATGTATTACATCAATTATTGTTCAAGACATTGTGGTTAAAATTTTCTTATTCCCCGTCAGTTTGCTACCGAAGCTGCCATTACTATTCTACGAATTGATGACATGATCAAGCTTGTTAAAGATGAAAGTCAGAATGAGGATTGAGTTTGTGGCCAGTGATATTTATAGGCGATTGAGGTTTTTCCTTCAAATGAATACTGGATTGGGGGGTGGGTGGTGGGGGCTATTGTAGTTAAGTTATTTGAGTACTTTGTTTTCTTTTTGTGTGAATTGAAGAGTTTTGAAGTTTGTGGAAGAATCTGCCCGTATCTAGAGGTAGGAAGGCAGTAGGGAGATCGGCAGTAGAGTGGGGCCTGAGCTCGATTTGGGCCAATGCTTGAGCGGCCCAAGGGCTTCTAGTGCGTAGGTGGGCCTTACTGAACATACTGGTAATGTTTTTGAAGTAGGGACAGTGAAATTTTTCGTTGCAGAAAGCTTTCTGTTTTTTCATCTACTATATCAGGTAGTAATATTTTCTGTTGTGTGGTCAACACAAATGCACCCTATCTCTTAACGGGGTATATTTATTTCGTCAAAGTTCCTTGAGCATAATGAATACTATCCCTAAACTTTTTACACGCACGCAAATGATTCAGAACTTGCTTCTGCATTCTATTTTGAAATTGTTTACTCTATATATGACTTGGTTGAATCTAGGGCACTTGATTGGAAAATTTTAATGAAAATGAGAATGATCATATAGGGTAGCTATGGTTGTTAATGAGAATAAAGTATTTATAACTCTCTCTTAATTTTTTTTCCTCAATTATTTTTCTATGCCTAACAACATTTTTTGTTTTTTAAATTAGAGTACAGTACTATGATTTAATTGGCTCCCATACTCCACACATCCCAAGTGTATTGAAGAAAAATAAATTTGCATTCTCATTGAAAATTTTGAATTGTAGTCACTTTAGTTTAACTTTGAATTTTAGTCACTTTAGTTTTTAACTGTGATGGAGAGTTGCTCTCAACCCATACTCGTTTAAAACTCATATTGACCCTGCTTGTATTTCTATAGGTTCTGACGGACAAAATTGTTTTGATAGGCATTTATGTAAAATTTTAATAATTGCAGTTGGATTTACACTTTTTACATAAGAAAAATGTGTTGCTACTCTTACTAGAGAAAAATGCTTGCACTCACTTTGGCACAATCTGATATTTACATATCTGAAAGCTTAAGATTTAACTCAAAAGATGAGTATTATACAAAGTCCAAGACACAGCTCAAAGTTTATTACCATTGAGAAGTATAAATTTTAGAAATCTCCGAAATTAGGTTGCATTTGAATGGAGTCATTTGAAATGCAAAACTTTTAAAAATTGGACTTCAAATGACATGATTTTATTAGGTATTTAACATACTTCAAAATTTAAACTAGGATCAAAGCTAAAAATTTAAAATTTATCAGTTTAAATATTTTACCCAAAAATCTAGAGTGTAATTAAATTATAAATTTAAAATTCATAACTCAAATTCCTTCGTCCAAGTACAACCTGAGTGGTCTTTATATTTTAACGTGCCATCACCGAGGATTAAATATCATAAAATTGAAATAGTTTTTATTCATAAAAATGCACCGTTACCCCATTTAATAATTTCATGGATGTTCGATTCGTTATTTTGTTACTTCATCCCAAGAGAGGTGAGTACATGTGCGTGCAATAAGTAAGATTATATTGTGATGTCTGATTTATGATAATCTACGATTAGATTTACGATTATAATAACAATCCCTATGAAATTGGTAGTACTTAGTACCAATATAATGAGGATCACGTGAAGATGCACGTGCTAAGCATTTTATATGGGGATCAGAAACCCACTCTCCCCTCACATGCCTTTAGTAAATATACTTTGAAACACTTTTCAGTTTTCACCTTTTGTTTATCGACACTCCCTCAGAGCCCTTACTGTTTTTATCTCTATAATAACAACTTTTTAAAAGAAAATTGAACAAATGACATTCAACGCCAAGAGACGGTGAGTATTGTAATCAAAATGAAAAAGAAATATACATATGAATATGAATTAGTGGGGTAAATGGATAAAGGATTAAAAGTATTGTCCAACACATTCAATTGTGTTGGATTAAGGAAAAAAGAAAAATATTCACCCCGTTAAAAGATTAAGTGAGAGAGAATTAAATAGTTTTTTTCCCGAAACTACATTAGGCTGGATTAAACCATGAAACCAATTTCTTGGAACAACAAATTAATAATCTACTATATTTTTTAAAATTTAGGTGGTGTATGTTTCAAATTCTTCATCCTGAATAATAATGAAAATTTTGTCATGCCTCTTGATATACTGGGGGAAAAGTTTGTGTCATTGTGTCCTAATTTTTAAAAAGTAAATGAACAGAAAAAGATTGTTGGTTGCGACATAAAGGAATGATAAGAAGAATAAAAATTTAATCAAAATGAATCCATAACTATGTTAGAGAATTAAATGAATTGATTTCATACCTCTTTACCAGTTCGAACTTTTAGATGAAGCAAAATTATTTCATAACCAAGGCTCACGCCTGCACATTATAAATGAATTGATTAGATATTTCTTTATAAATTCGAACTTTAGATAAAGACGAAATTCCTTCAAATTACCTTAAGTAGATATAAAAATAATGTTACTAATCATCTTTTATTTTTATTAACCATCATAATGTTGGAGTGTGGAGTCTGAATGGACTGTACACTTGGACTCAATACCGGCGATCCAACTTTTTTTTGCCCTTTTTTGGCCCACTTTCTCCGGCCCTAAATTTAGGGTTAGGGTTCGTTTGTTATATATACACGTTTTCTCCTTGTATTCGGTATCAGAAAAATAGTGAAAAACTCTGGCTTGACATCGCCCCCAGTCGTAGTCGTGAGACGAACAGGGTAAACAAATCTCGTGTTCTATTTCGTGATTGCGTGCATGAGCTTAATCTTAACGCATAATTACCTCATTCTCATTCATACAGGAAAGATTTCAACCAAGGTAGGCAAGTCAATCGACCACGGCCAAAAGTAAGCAATAGTAGAGAAGGAGTACTTGAGTAACTGTACGGACCGTACCAATTCCTACTTGGCTGAATCTTGGGCATGCATTCCCCCTAACCCCCCGGCGCCACATCTCCATGTGACCACCCCACCCCCTTCATTAATACTATATATATATATATATTATACACACAGCCAGTGTGTGTATGTGTGTAGAGACATATGCGAAAGGTACGGAGTGGGCGGTTTAAGCCCTCACTCCCCCCTCTTTAATGCCTACTTTCTTTTCTTCCATTCCATTGAATTACAGCTGGTTCCAGTTGTCGCCACGTGCACCATCCTCTACAAAATATATATAAAATCCCGACCTTCATTTTCCCATTTATTATTCTAGTAAATATATAAAAAATAAAAACTCGAATTTTCAAATTTTACACCACTAAAGAATCTTATCCCTACTCTATCCGCCCCAGCATCACACATCATTGGTGGTACTGGTAATTATGTCTCTTGGTTGAATATGAATTTTTCTGATTTAAATATTAATTTAGTTTTATTTATCAGTTTCCAATGCATTTTATATAAATAATGGCAACATTGTGATTTCACATTGCATATATATAGGAAATTCAAAGTGTGCACATGTGTTAGGTCCTAGCAAAGTTCATGAGAATGATGCATGTATCGCTTTAATCTTTATCATTGGCTTTGCCCATCAAGTTTGAATATTTAATTATCATGCAAATTAAAAGCATATTCAGGTTGTTGCATTTAATTCTTTTTTTTAATGTACTATATTTTTCCATGCACCATAAATCAAAAGAATTAACAATAAGTATGTCGCTTAATTTTATAACAAAACATTAATACACCTTTATTCAGATACTAGCTCATGGGAAGATTTCAACAATTCATAAAATCATTAAAATTTCAAGCTTAATTAATAATTTCAGTGTCCTAAGAGTTAAAACGTGGGAGACTAAGTAAAAGTTCAACCCATCACCTAGGCGACCGTTTAGGAGAACTTTTAGTACACTATGATCCATGCATGTGGACATTTTGGTGATAATATGAAAATTTGATCAAACCAAAAAAAAAAAAAAAAAATTAAACTGGTATACTTGTATACTATAATATAGTTTATTCAATTGCAATTAATACACTGAGTACGTACCTTTTACATTTGTAACTTACAGGTTTTTAACACTTTATATATTAACCGTTCAAATGCGACAAATGAGATTTCACCGTAATACTATAGATAGAGAGGGAGAGAGAGAGATATTGCATGGTGCGATTGATACTGCCCACGTTCCGTTGCCCCCTTTCTTCACATCATTTATACCTTGCTTTCTGCTACTCGCTTCACTCACTCATCTCTCACCCTTTCTCTCTCTACAATATCTCTCTCCTCAAAACGGAAAATTGTACATGGATGTATACGGCGGACTTTCTGTAGACGATCTTCTAGACTTGCCCACTGATGATCATTTCTTCTCTTCCTCCTCATCCGCCGCCGCCGCCGCTGCTTTCCATCACCCAGCCACCTCTCACTTTGACGATTCATCGATTCCGAGTCACTCCGCTGATTTGTCTGACATACTTTGTGTACCTGTGAGTGAGATCTCTGTTGATTATTGTTTGAATTTGAATTAATTAATGGTGATGCTGTACTGCATGGTTCAATAGTTGTACCTTTGATTTTGATTGAAAATTGAATCCGTTTGTTCGATAGAATGACGACGCGGCGGAGCTAGAGTGGCTGTCGAACTATATGGACGATTCGTACACCGATTTCCCGGCGAATGAGCTCACCGCCGCCGTTAATTTTCACTCGATTAACGCGGCCGGATTCCACGGCCGCGCTCGGAGCAAGCGATCCCGGCCGGCCATCTCGTCGACGGGCGAGAGCAGCGGCGGCGGCGCGGAGAATGCGGAGGTGGCGCGTAGGTGCACGCACTGTGCGTCGGAGAAGACGCCTCAGTGGAGGACCGGGCCGTTGGGCCCGAAGACGCTGTGCAACGCGTGCGGCGTGAGGTACAAGTCGGGGAGGCTGGTGCCGGAGTACAGGCCGGCGGCGAGCCCGACGTTCATGCTGACTCAGCACTCCAACTCTCATCGGAAGGTTCTGGAACTGCGGCGGCAGAAGGAGATGCAACGCCAAATGCAGCAGCAGCAAGAGACGTACGGGCGTCATTTCCGCGTGTGCTGACGCCATCTTGGTACACGTGTCGGCATCGTAATCCTCTAATCTCATCGCAACGCGAATGGACAGTGATGCATTGCTAATGCTAGCTAATTTTAGTTACTACGAATTTAAAAGAAATTGTGAAATTTTTGCGTCTTTTAAGAGGTTATTTTTACGATTTTCTATCAATGAATTTACTTAATAGCAAGATAATGAGTATATATTTAAAAACAAACTAGCAAATTTGAGTTCATACATTTTCCGGTATACTCATTTCAACACGCATGGATTAAATAAATTATTTAGGTGATGGAGTATTAACTAATATGCTAATTAACGTGAAACGACATAAAATTCTAGAACAAGTTCTATATAAGACCATCTCAATATATTTTTGCAAATTTTTATAATATTTACATTTTCAAAATATTACAAAATTAAAAAATAAAATTTGTCTCCCATGTATAAAATCATTGTATTAGTTTTGTCAATGTGATCTTACAAATTCATTTCTCGATTTGGGTGGAAAACTATTTGGGCCAGCTAATGGTTTTCTTTCAAAGTAAAGTTTAATTAGCAATTAGGATACGTATTTTTTGTGGACTTAGCTTTTATTATTAGTATTCAAGGTTAGAATGTTATCAACAGCTCTGTACTGGTGTGAAACTTAGTGCCCGCTTGATTGGGATGATGATTATAGGATAATGAGAATAATTGTTGGGTATTATTAATACATTGTAATAAAATTGAAAATGAGTTATAATTGAATGACTCATCAATCACTTTAATTCTCATTACCCTATAATCATCACCCTCAACTAAGCGAACCCTTAAAATTAAGACCTCTGTGTAATTAAATAAAGATTTTCATAGTAATTCTGGCTCACTTAACCAATGCTCATTTTATAAAATATCAACAAATGACTTGCATGAGAGTAGACAAGAGAAGCACTTAAATATAAATTTTACGCCTTTAGACAGAGGAAAAATAAAAGTGCTATAGATGTTAATTATTGGACATGGCTGTGAATGATTTCTTTTAAATTTGGAGTATAAAACAACTCCACAAATTGTCAAATTTTAGGATTTGCTATAAAGCTAACATTTATGATATGGTGGAAACTGGCTCAACGGTCCAGGTTACAAATGTCAAACATCATTTAATTATCTAGGTAGTAAAAGAGTTGATCAGATTTGAAAGAGAAATAACATCTGCTACTTTGGCAGTACAAATCAGAAAGTTCTGATGAGTCCCCGTTGAGAGGACGAGGCAATTAACTCACTTATTTATTTGTTTTTACATCAATCCAGCTACTTCGTTCAGGATTTCATTAAGTGCAATTTATAGGGTTGATACTGTATTGATCTTAACTAATAATTAATGCTCCCTATGTTCCATTTTTTATTGTTTCCTTGTCGCAAAAGTTCGTATTCTTTTCCATTGCCTCTTTCATTAATAATATTTTTTTATTTATCATAAGATCGCTATAAACAACTTTATTTTCTTTTTACATTATTTATTTATGCTACTCAAAAATAATTATATCAATATAAATATTAATAAACAATTCTATATTAAAATTCATATCAAAAGCAAGGACAGTAAAAAATGGAGCACTTTTTATAGAAACCAACTAATACTATTAATTAATATTTATAATAAAACACTAATATCCTTACAAAATACTTGAAAAAAGCAAATCAATTAAACGATAAAATTGGTTTATGCGAGACTTTGCATTGATGTTCAACTGAACACAAAATGTCATAACCCTGGGCATGTACCTTAATAAACAGTAGATATTGCACGCAATAAAATTCACCAAGTGTAACATTTACTCCCTCCGTCCCAACATTTTTTGCACACAAAAATGGGTACATATATTAAGAAAAAATTATTTTTTGAGTAAAGTAATGACATATGGATAAATATATGTATATTATTGTGAGTGTGCACGCAAATCAATGTTTCTTTTTTTTAGAGTGTGCAAATAATCTTGGGACGGACGAAAAAAAAAAGTGTGCAAATAATGGTGGAACGGAAGAAGTACTAACAAACTGCAAAATCTTATACTTCTTCCATTCCGAAAAAAATTTGTACTACTATTTTTTCGATCTGTTCCACCATAGCCTGCACATTAAAAAAACAAAAATATTGATTTGTGTGCACACTCTTAAATAATTTTTTTCCAAAAAAACATGTGTCATTTTAAGTGTGCAGTTTAGACGTAGAGAGTACAAAAGGAGATAAATGTGAAACCATGATATATTTAACATACGAGCAATGTGAGTCAGAATCCAGAGGTGGTTTTTGTCAGATAATGAGCAAAAAGGAAAAAGAAGAGAGCTTTCATTGGCAGTGTTTATTAAATTAAATTAGGAGGAGGAAGAGTGAGCATCTGAACTTGTAAGAGTTTTTTGTTGTGTGATGGGGAAGACTGCAATTGCAATTTGCCCCCTGCCCAGCTGCTGCATGTGCAGTAGAGAAAAATAAGGGCATTGCTGCAAATTAGGTTATACTTGACAGAGAAGCAGCGTCTTGCCTCCTCGCCCCATTGTCCGTTTGCAAAATTCACCTTTAATATGGAAAATTGAACTCAAATTCAATCACGTATCATATGTGGTATATAATGATATTGAGAATCAAATTCAATCACTTAATACGCCCCTCAACTAGATTTGCCTGACCTAGGGGAAGTTCGATCGCTTCCAAATTGGATGAATTCAAAGATAACATAGCATTGCTTAGTAATAGTAATACAAATATTATAAGAAAATAGAGAATTATCGGGGAATTTTTTTAATATGGCAGCTAAATTTCCAATAAAAACTTAGTCAGTGGAAATTTTCTTAAATAAATTATTTTTAAGTAATTATTTATGGGTAAATTGCTTATGAATTTTATTTCCTAGACAAATTATTTGTATAAAAAAAATTATAGGCAAAGTTGTAGGTAATCCCACTACGGAGTTTTTTATTGGAAATTTTGTTGGAATATGGAGTCTGAGCGATTGCTTTACGTCATCGATCATGGTTACGGTTCAGTTTCGGGTATATATATCCTTTTGATTTATTGTAATTGAGTTGTCACGGAAATTAGTAAATCTCATGGTTTGACAGTACTCACGAACATAGTTAATTCTTGATGAACTGGGTCAACAAATTGTGTATTATTATTTTTCATTTTTGTTATTTCTTCGTAATTGCAAATCTATTCTTAATAAATTTGTGTAGTATTGAAATTTTTTATAAACAATTCTAATTTTCCAAGTAATTATTTATTTTGTTACCGTAAAAGTGCAAATTTTGCCCGCATGGGCGTAGCTCAGTTGGTTCCTGGGTGGCAGATTGCTACAAGGACGCAGGATCGAGCCCTGACAGCCGCAGTGTGGGAGTTTTATCCCTCCAATGTGGGGGATAGCTCCTTGTGGACACCAAGGCACTAGTCCTCCTACCTAATGGGCCGCTGAGTCACCATAATTTACCTTCTCCACCCAATCCTGTCGGGCCAAGGGGTGGGCGCCCTAGGGGCGAGGGCTTCGCCTTTTGCTACAAAGTTGTTGTTAGCGCGTTGTATAACCAAACATAATTATAATTGTAAAGTGAGTGTATAGAGTAATTTTGTGTGTATAAAATGTTGGGAAAATTATATTTTTAGGACACTTATGGTTGTTTGTAAAATATTACATTATGGACAGATAGTGTCTTAATTTTGCAAAACAATTGTGAGTTTCCACAATTGTGGAAACCTTATGTAAAATTGATGTGCAATAATTGTGGAAACGGACAAATAAGATAAGTGTGCAGACAATTGTGGTGGAGTAACTATTGACAAATAAAACATTAAAGTTATTTATTTTTGTATTTTCAAATTTAATACTCCCTCCGTCCCACAAGTGTTTGCACCATTATTTGGGCACAACTTTTAAGACAAAGGTGTAATGAGTAGTGTTTTGTGGGGTATAAAATGAAGAAATTGGTTGAATTGAGTGTATTGTGGGCCCAAAAGGCAAAAAGTAATGGCAATTTATGTAAATATGTGAATATTATAAGGGTGAAGTTTATAAAAAAGTTTCATTTTATGGGTGTGCAAACAATTGTGGGACGGATGAATAAGGAAAGTGTGCAAACAATTATGGAACGAAGGGAGTAATATTTTTGTCAAAGACTCATGTGAGATCGTCTAAGTAAAATGAGTATGTGGTTAGTTTGGACCTCATGTGCACCATATATACATCCATCTCAAGGAATAAGACGTGTGATAAGTCAATGCACAACCTGGTGCATATAGAGATGTACACATTACATATGATCTAAGAAGCCAATGTATGGATAAGTAGCGGATTTGCCCAAATCGTGAATCTAGTTTGATCTTACTAAAAGCTAGAGAAATCTCAACTATAGAAGAGCCTAGAACCTCAGTTTGTTTGAACGCCACAAAATTTTGCTAAAAAATCCTCAAATAAACAACCTCGCAAAGAGATTAAATAAATTCAACAATTGAATTTTTGTATTAAACTTCACACTTATTTTCCAAATGATTACATGTCCTATGTATATGCTACAAGTAGGTGTGGAAATAGGCCAAGCAGAGGTAAGTTTTTTGTTGGACAACTTGGACCTGTTTGGCCTAAATATGATCTATTACCCGTCATAGACTTTTTTTCAGAGGTTTGGTCTGACTTTTTTAATAAATAGGTCTAGCCCCAAAACCTTTTCGGAGTGTTATTAGTTATGTTTACTAAATTATATTCAATAACCATATATATTATCATTTGATAATAACAATAATTCTTTAAATCTTAAATGAAGAACAAAAACTTTTTACCAAAGGATTATCAAATAATATCACGATAATAAATCCATCAAATAATATTTTGATTAATATTTAATAATATTCTTATATAAACATATATTATATATTTATTAATAAAGTTAAATAGGTTGGCTTGTTAGACTTAAAACATTTATAAAAAAAACTCAAGTTTGACCTATTTAAATAAATGAGCTTTTAAAAAAGTTTGAGCCTGACTAATTTATTAAACGAGTTGAGATGAGTTTTAGTAGGCCGAGTCGAAGGCCCTGTCGGATAGTCTGACCTATTTTCACCACTAACTACAAATGACTCTTGAAGCGTCTTCATGCATGTACATTAACACTTTAATGTATCTGTTGATAGGCGAACAACCGGCCAACAAGATTAGGAATAAAATTATTGATCTTATTGGATTAACAAAACATTAAAAATAAGCAGTTGAGAGAAGGACGAACAACAGGGAATAGGGCCCTAGGAGGCGAGCAGAAGGGCCAGTTGACCAAGTCAGAAGAGGCGAGCAGCAGGGACAATGGACCATATGAAGGAGACGAGCAGCTGGTCATAGAGGTCCTTATAAGGAGGCGAGCAACAAGAACAAGGGGATCCAAAGTATCAACAAGAGGCGAGCAGACGAGCAGACGAGCAACTGGGGTTATAAAGGTTTCCAACACCCAATGAAGACATACAGACGAGTAGCTGGTCACCAAGGAGAGCAGCTGAGTGGTTCCAAAGACCAAGTACAACATTGGGAATTCCAAGAGTCACTAACTTTAGATATAGTCCATGTGTCTTAACACTTGGCACCCATTCATTGGGCAATAGTTTAGATGTTGTACAAGTGTCCTAACACTTGGCAAAATCCCAATGGTTAAGCCATCAAGATGGTGACACCTAGCCTCTTTGTATGCCTATAAATACCCCTTCATTTGCATGAAGGGGGAGGATTTTTCCCATAATAAAAAAGTAGCTCAAACTCTTGCCAATTCATTTCTTGAATATTACTTAACCAAACTTAATGATCCTAGATCTTGTTTGATGATCTTAATGAGGAAAAACAACCACTAATCATCATCGATTAGAAAAGGTCATCAACAATTGGCGCTAGAAGGAAGGTACGAACCTCCGTTTGTTGAAGATTTGAAGGAGTTTCTACAAAAACTCATCGGAAATTGCAATATTCCGGCAACAAGTCGCCGGAAACTGAGATTTGTAAGTTTAAGTGTTTTTGGGTGGTAATACACAAGACCTACAAACTTGAATGCATGTATGTGAGAATAAGGGTTTGTAAACAACCAAATTCTCATACACAAGGCTAGTTGTTGATTGGTCAAAACATCCACAAACACAAGATTGTCTTCAAAGAAATATTAAAATTTAGAAAATGGTGCGATCACAAGAACCACAAGAATCAAGCAATTACCCGTCAAACAAGTCACGAACGAGGGTATCATCAACCGGAGGACATGCAAGAATGGTACGAGCGATGTCCCGGCAAAATGTCCAAGTCACCATTGACACTCTTCCCCCAGAAGTAGAAGCATTGGCTCAAAACCCGGAGGAGTTGACCAAAACAATAGCCGTTCTGCAATCCTTGCAACGGCGACAGGAAGTCGCAGGACCATCAAAGGCCCGGGAGGCGAGCAACCGGGCAGCAGGGCACAAACCATCCAAAGCCCCGGAGGCGAGCAACCGGGCAACGGAGCAAAGAACAAAACAACGAGAAGATACAAGAATAGAAGAAGTCGATAGTGAACAAGTGAGAGGAACTAAGGGCAAAAGACCAATAAGTGAGCGACTAGAAAGTCGGGGAGAGTCTACTCCAGCAACGGGTGAGGAGTCGAGCAGCGGGGACACAAGGAGTATAAGCCATTATCACACAAGAAGGGCAATTTATCACGGGACGCATAGGGAGGATCAACTGAGAGGCGAGGAGCGAGCACAAAAACAAACACACCTTGCTGCTCGCCGCTCAGTACACGAAAGGTTGATAAGATCAGCCTTTGGGCGATTAGGTCCCAATGGAGCTAGTAACATCGCTAGGCACGCCACTCAAGAGAAACTTCCCGTTAGCAAGGGACTGCGTCATGAAGGGGTCATTGAACCCAATCATGACGAACAACCTTCTAGTGGAAAAACGTCTCCAGATGAGTGGCAAGCTTTGAAGAAAGCGGTGGAAGAGATGCAAAAACAATTAGAGGACAAAAAAGGCGTCGGATCGGCAATGTTGCCATCATCACCCCTGTCCCCGGCTATCCTTAATGCGCCGGTACAAAAGAAAGTGCAATTCCCGGCCATTAGTCTGTATGAAGGAAATTCAGACCCGAAAGTACACCTGTCTAAGTATACCGATTACATGATATCGGTAAAAGCATCTGACGCAACTCAATGTCGGAATTTTCCGTTGACTCTTGGTGACGGTCCTCACAGATGGTTCTCCGCACTAGCTCCGGGCTCCATCAGTTCGTTCATGCAACTCAGCAAGGAATTTCTCTCGCACTTCTCCACTGTCGGATCTTACCTTACGCAGAGACATAGGTTGGCGGATCTGAGGCAAGGAGACGAGGAGTCTGATAGAGCCTTCCTTGAAAGATTCGACAAAGTCCTACTGGAAGGGGAACCAGTAAGTGAAGACACCAAGATAGTGGCAGTTATGGCAGGGCTTAAGAAGTGGACAGATCTGTGGAAGGAAATGCACCTAGTGTTGATGACCTTTTCTAACTAAGGTGATTAGTGGCTGTTTTCTATAACTAAGATCACCAAACAAGATCAAGAAATCATGAAATTTGGCTAAGTGATGTTCAAGAAATAATTTGACAAGAGTTTGGACTTGTATTGAATTGTTCTCCCTCTTTTCATGTACAAGAAGGGAGTATTTATAGACATACAAAGTGGCCATGTGTCACCATCTTGATGGCTTAACCATTGGATCTTTGCCAAGTGTTAGGACACTTGTACATCATCTACACTATTACTCATTGGATGAGTGCCAAGTGTTAGGACACTTGGACCATATCTAAGCTAGTGACTCTTGGGATTCCCCATGTTGTACTTGGTCTTTGGCACTTCTGAGATGCTCTCGACGGTGACCGGCTGCTCGCTTGTACGTCTTCGTTAGATGTCATGGTCCTTTGCGTTCTGAGCTGTTCGCTCCTCGCTTGGGATCATTTTACAATGCTGTTCGCTCCATTACGAACCTGTTCGCCCAAATTGACTTTGGCTTGAGCCGCTGGCACAGCTGTTCTTTGCAAAGCTGCTCGCTACAATTCTGCTTTTCGCATTAGTGCTTTTCTACAAAGTTGTTCGCCCTACGAATCTCCTAGCTCCGCTACAAAGCTGTTAGCTTTTTCCATTCATTATCCTGTTGTCAGGTTTAATGATAATCTTTCGTTGATTAAATGCAAAGTTGTTCGCCCATCAACAATTGCCCCCTAGCTTGGCCTCATGTTGAATGTGGGTTGATCAACTGAGACCAAGCTACAATTTCATTTTCGAACAATGGGCGAGCAGAAAGGGAGTATAGTTGATTATGTGGACGAGCATCCGCGTGGGCGAGCAAACGAGCAATAGGAACTTAAGCGCGCGACCAGCAACGAACGCCCCTTCGTGTCACGACGGTTGGATTCCCGAGGCACGGAACGCGAGGTGTCGCGTCAGTCACGCGCGACTTCCAATTTGCCCATAGGGGCCTATAGTATTTCGCCAATATTGCATTTTTGCCCCATTTTATTCTTATAAATAGGCGATTTCTCATTCATTTCTCTTTCTTTCTTCTTTCGATTCTCACGCTTCCGCCATTGACAAACGCTTCGAAGCTTTCTTTCTTCGTGATTCTTGTACCTGAATCTCCTCTTGTGTCATTTTGTTCTTCGTTTTCAAAGGTAATTTGTCTCGTTTTTTCTTTACATTCCGATTCCGTATAATTTTTCTTTTTCTTCCGTATTTCCTTTAATCACTGTTACTCCGGCCGTGAGCCGCCATTGTGCCGTCGTCTCGTAGTAACGTTGCTGCTGTAATTTTGATTTCGGACCCATTGTACTTAAAATCTTTCCAAAATTGGTCAAACTTCCGCCTCGTTATTTTGAATGGAGTTTACCCCCTCAAATTCATCTCAATCCGGACCCGGGCGAAACCCGGAAAAGAGACCCGCAGATCTGAATACTCCGCGCAGATCTGTTCGCCAAGCACTGGCGAAAAACCCGCGCACGCTGTTGGTGGACGAAGACACGGACTCCGATGCGAACTCCGTTGTTCGCTCGATAGAGACGTACGCTGTTGATCGCTCAAGCGAGCAAGAAAAAATGCAACCTCTCGCTCGTGAACCCGAAACTTCTTCCAACTTGGGGGAAGACTCAGCAGAAGTGGCCGCGGAGATAGAGGGTTCTGTTGATCAAGAGGGCGACCAACGAGTTGGCGAGCAGCAATGCCCCACTCTCACTTGGGAGTTTTTAAGGGAGATCAACTTCCCCATTGCTCAAACTACACCAGAATCCCGGATCCCAGAAGGAGTTGTTCGTGACACCGAGTGGGCGGACTATTCTGCTCGCTACTCGAAAACTTTTGCCCCCACATCGAGGGTAATCATGAAAGCTCAGGATGGGGATTATGCGGCGAGCAAAGTTGCCAGTGTTGTCATTGAGGACGACTTGGCGAGCATCCGTGAAACATACAAGATCCCCTACGATATTTTCATGTATGTGCCGAAGGAAGGAGAGACTGCTGATCGCCCCCCTCCTGGTTGCACGGCGATCAACTTGGATGTATTAAACACGGGTTTCCCGCTCCCCGTCCATCCGCTCATCGGCCGTTTCCTATCCGACATGAACCTGGCGATCACTCAAATTACTCCAAATGGTTGGAGTAGTCTTCTAGCCTTCATGACTCTCTTTGGTCTTGAGGGCTACAAAAATAAGATAACAACCGCGGAGATCCTTTACGCCTTGACCATTTCCGAGGATGGTGCTGGATGGTATTACGCCAAGGCGAAAACCGGATTGAAACTCGTTGAGGGAGTTCCCAATAAGATTAAGGGTTGGCATTGCCAATTCTTCTTTATTGGTGGAGATTGGCGAGCGACTGAGGGATTTGCTGGCGGGCAGGCGCGCATCATGTCGCCTGAAGGCTTTGGAAAAATCAAACGTAGGGCTAATTTTATCTTGCTAATTCATAAGTAGGACTAATTTTAATCCTTTTCGTTGTTTTGCAGGTCCAAGGAACTTGAAGTGGGGGCACCCCGACATTAGTGACGAGTTCCTCTTCACCTTAGCCATCATCTCTCTTCGCGACGTTGCTAGTCGCGACATACACCATCTCTCGAAGGCTCATTGTCGCAAACTTGCTGGTTTGATTACGAGTCCTCACCATCTTGAAGCCCAAGCCGCCGTCCCAGAAGGTAACTTTATATTCTTGGTCGCCATACACTCTTGCTCGTCCATCATTCTTGCTCGCCTAACGTCTTTTTCTTGTCAGATCAACAAGTCACTGTTGCTATCCCGGCCGTGCCCGAATCGTACTATTTGCTCGCCGGACGAGTTAAGCAAATGGCGGACGCTTCAAGGAGGAAGATGGATCCTCCCCTTGCCATCATGCGCCTCTGGGCATGGGAGAACCCCACTGGTCGCCCAGCCACCGGAGCTGGTCGCCGCAAGCCTGCGGCCAAAATTACTTCCTCTCCGCGAGATGTGAGGAAGGAAAAGGAGAGGGAACGAGAGAGGGAGAAAAAGAAAGCGTCGCGGGACGATGATGCTCGCGGCACTCGCGGTGATGATCGCGCCTCCAAGCGATCAAAGACTATGGTGGAGGCGAGCAGTGCTGCTCCCCGATCTCCAGCCTCTAAGTCCACCTCTTTGGAAGTGGTGGATGAACGGCAAGTGGTCGCTGGCCTGGTGGCGACCAAGAAAGGGGACAATCCCAAAGACACCTCTTATTTAGGTTGGGACCCCGTTAAAATCAAGGAGTAAGTCAATTGTCTTCGCTTTGTTTGTTGTTCGCCGCTTGGCGCAATATTGCTTGATCACTGACTTCTGTGTTTTCTGTTTTAGGTATAACCCAGCGCTTTATCCTGGCCGCGGGACTACTCTTCACTATCTCTCAGTAGTGAAGAATGCACCTCCTTTATTCTCCGACATACCTGATGCCCCTGTTCGCCGAGCAGCCGAGATGGTTCCAAGGGCTTGGACAAAATCGGCGAACACCCTTGTCACTGGCCAATCTGCAAGTGATAATGTTCGTCTGATGGCATACAATACTAGCCATTAATTGGTCCAGTCCCAAATGCTGCTCGACCAAGTCATGGAGCTCGAGCGAACAAACCGCGATTTGGGCCGTCGCGTGGAGAGGATGGACGAAGAAAAAGCCTCTGCCATCAAAGAGTGCAAGGCCGAGCATGCTAAGATGCTGGCTTTGATGGAGAGGAAGATGGAGGCCTCGTTGACTGGCGAGAAGAACGCCTTGGAGAAGGCTGAGAAGATGCTGTTGGAGGTGAAGTCCTCAGATTTGAGAGCTGAGAGAGCTGAGAAGGAGCGAGCAGACTTATCTGCTCGGTTGCTCGCTGCCGAGGAGCATGTCAAGAGGTTGGAGGAGGAGCGCCAGAACCTGATCGAATACGAAGTCCATGAGCAGGAAGTGATGGACAAGACCAACTTTGGGTACATCTGTGCCTTTGCGGAATGTTTACGGTTGGTCCACTTCGCCCACGATCACAATCAAGATATTCGTGATGCGGTGAAGGCGGACTTTATTGAGTACGTGAAAAATTATCCTCCTCCTCCTGGCTCAACTTTGTTCGTCTCCGACTTGGCCGACCTCGGTTTTCCTCTGGAAGTCTTCGGCGAGGAAGTCGATATTGCTGCTCCCACTTATGGCGGCCAGCCTGACCCTGCCCCAGCGACGACCAACGCGGCAGTCGCTGATGAGGTTTTTGAAGGGTTGCCTTCGCTTCCCTTGACTCCTATAGACGGGGCTGGTACAAGTGCCCAGGGCGAACAGCCGAGCGCGCCGGCGACCAGAACTGAAGATGCTCCTCCACCTCTTCCTTGAAGACTTTAGTTTTTTCTTACAATAGGATACACAACATTTCTGTATTTCTCATTCCTATTGTAAAACTTTTTGATCTAATGATATAAAGATTTTTGTTCGTCTACAAGCTTATGCCTCTTCATTTGTCTTTACTTAACTACTCGCCTCTTTGTTTGTCTTACTTAGTTGCTCGCCTATTGTTTTTTGCTCATGACAGTTTCTAAGTGTTCCTTTTTCCTTAAGGTAAACACTTAAATTTTAAATTGGTCATTTGGTTCTTATAGAACTTGACCTTTAGTTGTTTGGGCCATTTTGGTCGCTCGTGGACTTGGCCTTGCATTAATGTGGGCTATTGGTCCGTTACGGACTTAGCCTTATTTTTGCTTTTAATAAGCTTTTCTGTTCGTCTTATAACAGACTTGTATTTTGCTAATTTTTTGGGCGAGCAACTAAGTAATTTGGACTCAAGGCTCAAAAACTAAAATTCAGCAAGACAAAAGATAAAAGCAATTCTGCTCGCCTGATAAGATAAATGCAAATCTGCTCGCTTATAAACTTGCGCAAAAATTTCAAAAATTTACAAAGGATCTATTTACAAACTTTCTAAGACTTACAGGACTTCATTGGTAGTACTTCTTGAGTAAAGTCGTATTCCAGGAGTATTGGGACGACTTGCCTTCCATGTCTTCAAGGTCGTATGTGCCGTTGTGCCATTTATTCGTCACCTTGTATGGGCCCTCCCAAGTCGGGCCGAATACTCCTGGTGGTATTAAAACTTTCCGAAGTACCAAGTCCCCAATTTCGAATTCTCTTGCCTTTACTTGAGAATTGTAGTACTTTGCTGCTCTTCTTTTGTAGATCGCATTTTTCAATTCTGCTGTTATTCTTTTTTCTTCAAGCAAGTCCAACTCTGCTGCCATTGCGGAGTTGTTTGTTTCTTCGTCGAACGCAGCTGTTCGTTTTGTCGGGACTTTTAACTCAATCGGAATTACTGCTTCTGTCCCGAATGCCATTGTGAACGGTGTTTCACCTGTGCTTGTTCTGTGGGATACTCGGTATGCCCACAACACCTCTGGTAGCTCTTCTGACCATTTTCCTTGCTTGTCAACCAAACGAATCTTCAGTATATGCTTGATTATTTTATTCACTGCTTCCACTTGACCGTTCGATTGGGGGTGGTATGGTGTCGAGAAATGTTTCTTTATTCCCCATTTTTCGCAAAAATCTCTGATCTCTTTTCCCTCAAACTGCCTTCCGTTGTCTGTCACTATCGCCTGAGGGACCCCGAAACGACAAACAATGTTTTTCCATATAAAGTTGATCATTTTCTCCTGTGTGATCCGCCCGAGTGCTTCTGCTTCCGCCCACTTCGTGTAGTAGTCAACAGCCACCACCGCGAATCGAACATTTCCTTGTCCTGGGGGAAAAGGTCCGATGAGGTCAATTCCCCATTTTGCGAACGGCCATGGACTATTGGCTGAAATCAGTTCATGTGGGGGTTTGTGAATGTTTGGGGCAAACAATTGACATCTATGACAAGTTTGGGCAATCTTGATCGCATCCTGGAGGAGAGTTGGCCAGTAATATCCTTGCCTTATTGTTTTATGTGCCAAGGCCCGTCCTCCGGCATGATTTACGCATACACCCTCATGGATTTCTTTCAGTACTGCTTGTCCTTGCCCCCTAGCCAAACATTTCAGAAGTGGGAGCGAAATTCCTCTCTTGTACAGCTGTCCGTCCATCATGGTGTATCTTGCCGCTCTTTTAACCAACTTGTTAGCTTCGAATGGGTTGTCTGGTTTTTTATCATTTTGCAAATATTCAATGATCGGCATCCTCCAGTCGTCTTCTTCGAAATCTTCGTTGATCTGATAGATCTTGTAATCTTCGGTTGATGGTTTGGATATTTTTGTTAGCGTCACTTCCGACAATTCTGCTGGTCCGGTGCTGGTTGCTAGCCTGGCTAATGCATCTGCTTGAGAATTATTGTCTCTTGGTATTTGTTCAATGTATATTTGTTCGAACAAAGAGGCCAAGTGAGCAACAATCTTTTGATACAAAGCCATGTCTTCATCTCTTGCTTCATATTCTCCTCGGACCTGGTTGACGATCAATTGCGAATCTCCAAAGATTTGCAACCTTCGTACTCCAACTGCTAATGCTAAGCGTAACCCAATGATCACAGCCTCGTACTCTGCTTCGTTGTTCGTTGCCATGAACTCGAATCGAACAACTGAAGTAAAAACTTGCCTATCTGGGCTTATCAAGACTATACCTGCCCCCGATGCTGTATTAGTTGACGACCCGTCAACATACATGTGCCAGGGATGGCTATGTCCTCTCGTTGGATCTTGGGGGAAAGTCAGTTCGACTATAAAGTCTGCTAAGGCTTGCCCCTTGATCGCTGTTCGAGGAGCATATGAAATCCCGAACTGACTGATTTCCAAGGACCACTTCAGGAGCCGACCAACCGCATCGGGTCTGTGCAGTATTTGCTTGAGTGGGAACGTTGTCAACACTTCCACCTGGTGGTCGAAAAAATATGGACGAAGTTTCCTGACACTCATTACCAGCGCATATGCTAGCTTTTCTGTTGGTGAATATCTGAGTTCTGCTTCGTGCAAGGCATGACTTACATAGTAAATGGGTAGGTGGAACTTTCCTTCCGCCCGAACGAGTACTGAACTGATTGCTACCTCCGAAGCTGCCAAGTACAAGTATAACTTTTCCCCTGGGATTGGCTTGGCAAGAATTTTTGTATCACTGAGGTACTCTTTCAGCTGCTCGAACGCTTGTTGACAGGCGTCTGTCCATTGAAATTTTCCCTTCTTGATTGCTTCGAAGAACGGTCTGCACTTATCTCCAGATCTTGAAACGAACCTGTTCAGAGCTGCTAGGCATCCGGTTAGTCGTTGGACCTCTTTAACCGATCTGGGTGGTTGCATCTCCATGATTGCTTTCACTTTCACCGGATTTGCTTCAATTCCACGCTGACTAACCAGATGTCCCAAGAATTTCCCAGAATGGACTCCGAAACTGCTTTTCTTAGGATTCAGCTTCATATTGTAGGTCCGAAGTATCTCAAATGTTTGAGCCAGGTGCTGTAAGTGATCTTCCTTTTTTGAGCTTTTGACAACAATGTCGTCCACATATACTTCCATCGTCTTCCCGATGTGATCATCAAACATCTTGTTAACCAGCCTCTGATATGTAGCTCCAGCGTTGATTAGCCCGAATGGCATTCTCTTCCAGCATAGCAAGTTTTTGTTGGTGTAGAACGCTGTGTGCTCTTGATCATCGGGATGCATCGCAATTTGGTGATATCCTGCGAATGCATCCATGAACGTTAGCAGCTCATGCCCGGCGGTGCTATCAACTAGCTGGTCAATGTGAGGCAATGGGAAGTTGTCTTTTGGGCAAGCGGCGTTAAGATCTGTGAAATCGATGCAGAGTCTCCATGCTCCAGTCGCTTTCCTGACCAATACTGGATTTGCCACCCATTGCGGGCATAACGCTTGTTTGATTAAGTCGTTATCTAGCAACTTTTTAACCTCCACGTCGAGCGCCTCGTATTTGTCGGGTCCAAATTTTCTCCTCTTCTGATGGACTGGCTTCTTCCCCGGGTCGATGTTGAGTCTGTGACAGGCATGTTCGGGGCTGATGCCCACCATGTCTGCATGCGACCATGCGAACACATCGAGGTTTGCTTTAAGAAACTCAATCATGTTGGTCCTGTACGGCTCTGGTAGCTCGGACCCTATGAAGAGTTCTAAGCCCTCTTGGTTCGGGTCGACTTTTACAGTTTCCAACTCTTCGACTGGGGTAGCCCTTCGTTTCTGGCCTTTCCATCTGGGGTCAATAATGGGCCCTTCTGTCTTTGGCTCATCTTCGATCTCCATCGGTTCTGCCCCCAGTCGTGGCTCTATGTCCTCTGCATCAACGTTCATTGCCCTTGTTTGTTCTTCCTCGTTGCTAGTAGTAGCAGCTTCTGTTCCTCCTGTTTGGGCAAGCTGTTCGTCTTCGCATTCCTGCTCGTCCTCGTCCAACTGTGTGCCTTCGCACATCTGTTCGCCAATGCGCAGCTGTTCGTCTGCGCATAGTTGCTCGTCGCTGCGTGGCTGCTCGTCGACTTCCATTATTTCAGTATCAACGGAAGTCATGGCCTCGCTATCATCTCCGTCCTTGTCTGAGTACCTGTCCGCCATGTTGACTTGGTGATCTTGCAACTGTATTTGCAATAGACACGCACGAGCTTTCCTTTGATCTCCTTTGACTGTACCTGCACCCTTCTTTGTTGGAAATTTTAAACAATAATAGTACGTTGAAACAGCTGCTTTAAATTCATGCAAGAAAGGACGGCCGAGGAACCCGTTATAGGTGGACTGTTGGTCTACAACCAGGAAGTCTACCATTCTATTCATTTTCCTCTCCGGGTCCTCGATTGATACAAGCTCAACTGCCAACGTAACTATTCCTAGCGGGGTAGTTACAGCATTTCCAAAACCTACAATCTTATGATCACAGTCTTTGATGTACTCAGCGCAATCTCCTAGCTGGTCCACCGTGCTCTTGAACAGGATATTCGTGTAGGAACCAGTGTCGACAAGTAGACGATGCACTTTTGTCCCCATAATATTGGCGCAAATGACCAATGAGTCGTTGTGGGGAGTAAGTATCCCGTCTAAGTCTTTCTCTGAGAAAGTCAGGTCCCCTGTTTGTTTGGTCGATGGATTTACACCCACTTCCATTACTTGATCTACTGCTCTCAGCTCTGCCTTCCTCTTTCTTTTCGACATAGGTGGCCTCCCATCAGAACAACCACCTACTAGCCCAGTGGGTTCCAGCATTAGGATTTCCGGGATATGCCTTGCTGGGGCTGCTGGGACCTTCCTTCCCCTCTTACCAACTTTGCTTGGTTGGTCATCACTATCTTCGTCATCCGAACTGGATTGTACTGGCGCCCTTGGTCTTTTACCTGGTTCCCTCTTCACGAATTCGGACAACTTTCCTTCCTCATAGAACTTCCACAATTGCTTCAATAGATCTCGGCACTCGCTCGTGAAGTGGCCGATGTTCTGATGATAAGCACAGTATTTGTTCGGGTTCAGCTTTCCTCTCTCTTGCCTTATCTTCCGCAGCTCTGACAACATTTCCCTGTCCTTAACGTTGTTGTACACAGCATCCACGGACATAGTAAGGACTTGACTCAACTTTTCTTTCAACTCAGCTCCATCATTGAATGACTTCATGTTCTTCGGAGCTTTGTAATCACTTCCTCCCGACTTCTTGTTAGACTTTTTCGGATCAGTTTTGTCTCCCATCTCTCGGTGTAGGGCCTCCTGCATTGAAACGTGAATTCCCGCTTTGTGTCTGAACTCTGTGTATGTTTTCGGGCAAGTCAGATGCATTTCCTTCCACAAATCAGTTCCTTTCTTTAAACCAGCCATCACTGCCACAATCTTCGTGTCTTCACTCACCATCTCGCCCTCCAGTAACACTTTATCAAATCTTTCCAGAAATTGCTTGTCAGACTCCTCGTCTCCCTGCCTAATATCTGCTAGACGGTGTATGTGGGTCAAGTAAGACCCGGCAGTTGAGAAGTGGGACAGAAACTCTTTGCTTAGTTGGGCAAAAGAATTGATGGAGCCAGGCGCCAATGATGAAAACCATCTGTGCGGGCCATCTCCTAGGGTGAGTGGAAAATTTCGGCATTGTGTGGCGTCGGTTGCCCCCATCGAAATCATAAAATCCGAATATTTTGTCGCATGAATGCGGGGGTCCGACGTTCCCTCATATAAATTGATGGCTGGGAACTGTATCTTCTTCTGGATCGGTGCACTGAGGATAGACGGAGATAATGGTGAAGATGGGAGAACGGTTGATCCGACACCTCTCTGGGATTCCAACTGTTTCTGCAATTCTTCGATTGCCTTTCTCATTTCCTGCAATTCATCTGGGGGAGTTCTCCCGATGGAAGGCTGTTCATCGTGATTGGGTTCAGTGACCTCTTCACGATGCAGTCCCTTGCCAACGGGACATTTCTCCTGAGTTGTCTTCCTAGCAGCGTTGCTAGCTCCATTTGGCCCTAGTCGGTCAAAAGCTGACCTCCGGATTCGGTCATGCACTGATGGGCGAGCAGGATGGTGTGACCGCTCCTCATGCCTTCGTGATGGTTCCCTCCTATTTACATTCCTTGTTCCTAATCTCTCCAAAGCACTTGTTCGGGAAGTACTTTTGCTTGACTCATCTGCTCGACTTGGTGATGATTCTCCTCTGCTTCCTAGACGTTCGCTCAATGGAGCTTTTCCTTTATTTCTACGAACTTCCTCGCTGTCGGCCTCGTCCCGACGTGCATCTTCTCTCATTTTACTCCTTTGTTCGCCAGTACGCTCCTGCTCGCCTGTTCGTCTGGTCGTCACAGGTGCTCTTGACGGTCCTGCTATTTGTCGATTTTGCAAGGATTGAAGAACAGCAATGGTTTTTGCTAGCTCTTCGGGATTTTGAGCAAGAGCTTCAACTTCTGGTGGAATCGTGTCAATAGTGACTTATATATTCCTCTGCGAAGTTGCTCTCACTGTCCGTGCATGTCCTTCGGTGGAATAAACCCTAGTTCTTGGTCTACGACTTGGAGATATACTCGAATGTCGTTCTTCTTGCGATCGAACCATTTCGACTATCAAAATATGGGTAAATAAGCAAATGGATGAAGTAATCTTGTTCTTGCAAACACCTTTTCCAAGGGTTACTAGCCTTGTGTGTGATTATGAAGGTTTGAAAACCCTAGTTCATGCACACATGCATTAAAACCCTTAAAATGTCGTAAATCTTTATCCTAAGAATGTGCACTTTTGTTTTCCGGCAGCTACTTCCCGGATTCCGGCGAGATTTTGTAGATTCCGATGGGAGTCTTCAACCTTTCTTCGAATTTTTCTACAACCGAAGGTTCGAACCCTCCTTCTAGCGCCAATTGTTGATGACCTTTTCTAACTAAGGTGATTAGTGGCTGTTTTCTATAACTAAGATCACCAAACAAGATCAAGAAATCATGAAATTTGGCTAAGTGATGTTCAAGAAATAATTTGACAAGAGTTTGGACTTGTATTGAATTGTTCTCCCCCTTTTCATGTACAAGAAGGGAGTATTTATAGACATACAAAGTGGCCATGTGTCACCATCTTGATGGCTTAACCATTGGATCTTTGCCAAGTGTTAGGACACTTGTACATCATCTACACTATTACTCATTGGATGAGTGCCAAGTGTTAGGACACTTGGACCATATCTAAGCTAGTGACTCTTGGGATTCCCCATGTTGTACTTGGTCTTTGGCACTTCTGAGATGCTCTCGACGGTGACCGGCTGCTCGCTTGTACGTCTTCGTTAGATGTCATGGTCCTTTGCGTTCTGAGCTGTTCGCTCCTCGCTTGGGATCATTTTACAATGCTGTTCGCTCCATTACGAACCTGTTCGCCCAAATTGACTTTGGCTTGAGCCGCTGGCACAGCTGTTCTTTGCAAAGCTGCTCGCTACAATTCTGCTTTTCGCATTAGTGCTTTTCTACAAAGTTGTTCGCCCTACGAATCTCCTAGCTCCGCTACAAAGCTGTTAGCTTTTTCCATTCATTATCCTGTTGTCAGGTTTAATGATAATCTTTCGTTGATTAAATGCAAAGTTGTTCGCCCATCAACACCTAGCTTTCCCTAAAACTTATTCCGAATTCAGGCACAAGGCTGGAGTATACATTTCGATGCAAGAAACTCTACAGAGAGAGCTGGGAGACAAAGCTGATACCAAGAAATCGGGAAAGAAGTCAGGAGGGGAATACAAGGCCCCTAAGAACATGAAAGCTTTCAGTGAAGGGTCCGAACTGAAGGAGAAGTTGAACCATGTCCTGTCCACATCAATTGAAGCTGTATACAACAACGTAAAGGATAAAGATATGGATATGTTGTCTGAACCCCGCAAGATACGACAAGAACGAGGAAAAATGAACCCCAACAAATATTGTGCATACCATCAGACCATAGGTCACTTCACGAGTGAATGCCGAGATCTCTTGAAACAGTTATGGAGGTTCTACGAAGAAGGAAAGTTATCAGAATTTGTGAAGCGACAGCCGGGAAAGAAACCAAGGGTTGCAATATCCTCCGGCTCGGAAGATGATGAGAGCGACGAACAGCCGAGCAGGAGAGATCAAAAAAGGAAGAAAACGATGACAGCCCCAGCCGAACCCGTCCGAGAAATCTTAATGCTTGAGCCATCCAGACTGGTAGGGGGCTGTTCTGATGGTAGACCACCGATGTCTAAAAGAAAAAGGAAAGCAGAGTTGAGGGCAGTAGCTCAAGTTAGAGAAGTCGGGGTAAACCAAGCTACTAAAAAGACAGGCGAGTTGGTGTTTTCGGAGAAGGACCTAGACGGGATACTCACCCCGCACAATGACTCACTAATCATCTGTGCTAATATCATGGGGGCCCGAGTTCACCGTTTGCTTGTGGACACAGGCTCCTACACAAACATCTTGTTCAAAAGCACACTAGATCAAATAGATGATTGTGAGGGGTATGTAAAGGGATGTGATCATAAGATAGTGGGATTCAGAGACGCTGTAACGGTTCCTTCAGGCTTAGTAACGTTGTCAGTCGAACTTGTATCGACCGAGAATCCCGAAAGGAGACTGACTAGGATGGTTGAATTCTTAGTTGTAGATCAGCAGTCTGCCTACAACGGGTTTCTAGGTCGACCTTTTATAAATGAATTCAAAGCGGCTGTTTCAACGTACTACTATTGTCTTAAATTCCCAACTCCAAAAGGGCCAGGTACGGTTAAAGGTGATCAAAGGAAAGCCCGAGAATGCCTCCTGCAACTTCAACCCACTGACAACCGAATATCCATGATGGATGAGCAGCCGAGCAGCAGGGACGAAGGTGAACCCTCCATCTTAGATGAAATCATGGAGTCCGTCGACACTGAAATGATGGAAGTGGACGACCAGCAGGGCGTGGACGAGCAGGAGGGCATTGGCGAGCAACAGGGAAAGGAGGCCGTACCCGAACTAAATCAAGTTGAAGATTTAGAGCCAAGGCTAGGGGCATAACCAATGATCAAGGATGAGGTCAACCTTGAAGGACCCATTATCGATCCTCGATGGAAAGACCAAAAAAGGAGAGCAACCCCGGTAGAGGATTTGGAGGCAATAAGAGTTGACCAGAATCGAGAAGACTTGGAATTATTCATTGGATCTGAGCTCCCTGAGCCATACAGATCCAGAATGGAAGAGTTCCTCAAGTCCAATCTCGATGTATTCGCATGGTCACACGCTGATATGGTAGGCATCAGCCCTGAGCATGCATGTCATAAGCTAAATATTTATCCAACTAAGAAACCGGTGAGACAAAAAAGAAGAAAATTTGGGCCCGACAAATATGAGGCATTGGACGTAGAAGTGAAGAAACTACTCGATAATGATCTCATCAAAGAGGCCTTGTGTCCTAGATGGGTAGCAAACCCAGTGTTAGTAAAGAAATCAAATGGTACATGGAGGTTATGTATCGACTTCACTGATCTGAATGTCGCTTGTCCTAAGGACAACTTCCCACTGCCTCACATTGACCAGCTGGTAGACAACACGGCGGAGCACGAGCTCCTTACCTTCATGGACGCATTTGCCGGGTATCATCAAATACCAATGCACCCAGACGACCAGGAGCACACAACGTTCTATACCAATAAAAACTTGTTATGTTGGAAAAGAATGTCGTTCGGGTTGATCAACGCAGGGGCCACGTACCAAAGACTCGTTAACAAGATGTTCGATGAACACATCCGTAAAACAATGGAAGTGTACGTGGACGACATTGTCGTAAAAAGCCCGAGAAAAGAAGATCATTTAGAACACCTTGCACAAACATTTGAGATACTTCGAGCGTATAACATGAAGCTAAACCCAAAGAAAAGTAGCTTCGGGGTACACTCGGGAAAGTTTCTTCGACACCTGGTCAGTCAGCGGGGTATTGAGGCGAATCCATCGAAAGTCAAAGCAATCATGGATATGCAACCACCAAGGTCCGTTAGGGAAGTTCAACGACTAACTGGATGTCTAGCAGCCCTAAACAGGTTCATTTCCAGGTCCGGAGACAAATGCCGACCTTTCTTTGATGCCATCAAAAAAGGACAATTCCAGTGGACGAGTAATTGCCAGCAAGCGTTTGAGCAGTTGAAAGAATATCTGAGTGATACCAAGATTCTATCGAAACCTGTCTCTGGAGAAAAACTGTACTTGTATCTAGCCGCATCAGAGGTGGCCATCAGCTCAGTCTTAGTTCGAGCAGAAGGAAAATTTCACTTGCCAATTTACTACGTGAGTCAGGCCTTGCATGATGCAGAGATTAAGTATTCGCCCATGGAAAAGTTAGCCTATGCACTGGTGATGAGTGTAAGAAAGCTAAGACCGTACTTCTTCGATCATCAGGTGGAAGTCTTAACAACTTTTCCATTAAGGCAAATCTTACAAAGGCCTGACACCGCTGGTCGCCTCCTCAAGTGGTCGCTCGAAGTAAGCCAGTTTGGAATATCCTATGCACCTCGAACAACGATCAAGGGACAAGCGTTAGCCGACTTTATTGTCGAATTAACCTTCCCTCAAGATCCGACGAGAGGTCATAATCATCCATGGCACATGTACGTAGACGGATCATCAAATAACACAGCAGCAGGAGCTGGGATAGTGTTGATCAGTCCAGACGAACAAGTATTCACTTCAGCCGTAAGATTTGAGTTCATGGCAACAAACAACGAGGCGGAGTACGAGGCACTGATAGCTGGTCTACGTCTGGCATTGGCTGTGGGGGTTCGAAGAGTTCAAATTTATGGAGATTCCCAGCTGATAGTCAACCAAGTCCATGGGGAATACGAAGCCAAGGATGAGAACATGGTCTTATATCAAAAAATTGTTGCTCACCTGGCTTCGCTTTTTGAGCAAATTTATATCGAACAAGTGCCAAGAGACAACAATGCGCAAGCAGATGCACTTGCTCGTTTGGCCACTAGCACGGGTCCAGCAAAGCTGATACCTCAAAGATAACACAGTACCTGAAGATTCCCAAGAAGCAGCAAAGGTAGCCAAGCGAGCAGCAAGGTTCACAATCATGGATAACCAACTCTACAAGAGAGGATTTTCACTGCCCCTATTAAAATGCCTAGCAAGGGGGCAAGGCCAGGAAGTTCTGAAAGAAATACACGAAGGAGTATGCGGAAATCACGCAGGGGGCGGGCACTGGCATACAAAATAGTAAGGCAAGGGTACTACTGACCAACTTTATTACAAGACGCAATCAAGGTTGCGAAGACTTGTCACCGATGCCAGCTATTCGCCCCCAACATACATAAGCCCCCAATGGAGCTGATTTCGGTAAATAGCCCATGGCCGTTCGCAAAGTGGGGGATAGACATCATAGGACCTTTCCCAACGGGAAAGGGGAATGTCAGATTTGCAGTAGTAGCCGTGGACTATTACACGAAATGGGCCGAAGCTGAAGCACTAGTAACGATAACACAAGAGAAAATGATCAATTTTATCTGGAAAAGTATAGTGTGCCGGTTCGGAGTTCCACAAGCAATAGTGACAGACAATGGAAGGCAATTCGAAGGAAAAAAGATAAGAGATTTCTGCAAAAAGTGGGGTATCAAGAAGCTTTTTTCAACACCATATCATCCATAGTCTAACGGACAAGTCGAGGCAGTTAACAAGATAATCAAGCATATCCTCAAAATCCGTCTGGTGGATAAGAAAGGCAAGTGGTCGGAAGAACTGTCCGAGGTACTTTGGGCATATAGAGTATCACATAGAACAAGCACTGGAGAAACACCGTTCGCTATGGCATTCGGTACAGAAGCAGTTATACCTATAGAGCTCAAAATACCAACTGAGAGGGTAGCCGAGTTCAATGAACAGGAAAACAACAAGGCACTAGCTGCAGAAATGGATCTGATTGACGAAAAAAGAATCTCAGCAGAAATAAAGAATGAGATATACAAAAGAAGGATTGCAAGGTACTACAACTCGCAAGTAAAAATCAGGGAATTTGAAGTCGGGGATCTGGTGCTCCGAAAAATCCTAGCAACACCTCCAGGTGTATTTGGACCGACTTGGGAGGTCCCATTCAAGATAACTCAAAAGTGGCACAACGGCACATATGATCTTGAAGACATGGAAGGCAACTCGGCCCAATACACCTCGAACGCGGCTTTGTTGAAGAAATATTATCAATAGTTAGGAAACCAATGTAAAGTTTTTTATAGACTATCATTTCGTTTATATTTTTGTAAGGTGTAAGATCGAGGAGATTGTTCAGTGAATTATGTGCATAAGAAAGCAAAATGTGTTAAAACCCAACTGTTCGCCAAGCAGAAAAACTGCTCGCCGGAGACAAACAAGTATAAAAAATACAAGTCCAAAAGGAGGCGAGCAGCAGGGTCCATGAGACTAAGAAGCCCACTTAATCGCCCCATCACAAAATATTGCTCGCCGAAGATACTATATGCATAAAAACACAAGTACAGTGGAGGCGAGCAGAAGGGCACATGCCAACACATAGTTGCTCGTCCCGAAGCTGAATGCACTTAAGCACAAACACAACAAGTGGCGAGCAACAAGGCATAGAAAGAAGCATGATAATGGGTTAAGTTCTTTAAGAACCAAATAGACCCATACATGAACCACATACATAAATTTGCAAGGAAAAGTATTTTACTTTCAACTTAAGAAAGAAATACTTAAGCAAAAATTAAATAGAGGGCGAATAAGAGGCGAACAATAAAATAAAAGTGCAATCTTCATTCATTAGCACCAAAATTACAAAATATGAGCGTACAATCGTTACTCTACTACATTAACTAAAAGGGCAAAAAATAGGATAAGCTCTAAGTTTCGGAAGCTGGCTGAGCAGTTGGTGCCGGAGGATCTTGAGGAGGAGGAGGTTGAACATCTTGCACATCGACCCCAGAGGCCTGCTGCTCGACTACTGCTGCAGAGGAGCTTGTTTCACCAAGAGGATTCGGGAGAAGGGGGCCCAGAGCTTCAAAGATCGTCATGTCCCTATCCGTCTCCACTCTCTCCTTAGGAGCTATTATGCGGACATCATCTTTGAAAACACCCAAGTCAACTCCCATCTCTCCTAAATAAGCCACTGGGATCTCAAAGCCAGGAGCCGGAGGGTTGTCAGTAACGTAGTCCGTGAAGTCTTTAATGGTCGAAGTCATCACATCCAGACCGTTATCCAAAGCGTACTTCACATTCCTCACACTCTCAGCATATGCACAGATATACCCGAGATTGGTATTATCGGTAACATCTTGCACATATGTAGTGTAAGAGATGGCACGCTTATTCTTCTTTTCCAGCTGGTCGACGTGGACTTTTAGAGACTCCACTCTCTCCACCAGACCCACTCGCTCCGTCTCTAAGACCTGCAGACGATCAGTAGCGACGCCCAAGTCCAGTTTAAGCTTCTCTGAAGCATTGGACGCTACCATCTCCCAGTCCTCAGCGGCTTTTACCTCCCGTGTCCATGTAAGCTTGGCTCTCTCAAAGTTTGCTTTCAGCTTGGCCAGCTCTTCATCTTTCCTCCTCAGTTCTTCATCTTTCTTCTTCAATTGAACAAGTTGAGCATCACGATCTGCTTCAACTTGCTCAATCCGTCGCCCCAGACCGCGATTTGTTCGCTCTAACTCGATGGCTTGATCCAAGACTCGTTGAGCTGAGATTGATTGATGGCTTGCGTTATAGCTCAATAAACGAGCGTTATCACTAAGGCTTTGGTTCTGAATAATTTCCTCGCCGGTCTTGGTCCACAAGCGGGGAACATACTCCATGGCTCTGCGGACGTGGGAGTCCTTAATCTCATGGGGTGCCGGAGGGGACTTCACACAACTAAACTGGTGAAGTACTTTTGAGCGACCAGGATAGTCGTTTTTCCGGTACCTGTTCGAAGTAAAAAGCCTTTAGAAAATAGAGTTAAAATGACGAACAATCGAAATGAAAGGGAAGGTACTTACTCCCTCATTTTTACGGGATCGTAGCCCAAGTACGAGTTATCAGGGGATGAGCCCCTACCCTGACCGGCGATCATCGAGCCAATAACTTGCTGCTCGGTCACCTCCTCCACCTCCTTACCTGATGTCCGCTGCTCGCTCCCGTGTCTCCTGGGAGACTCATCTCTTCTATTTCGGCAACGACCTCAGAAGAATCTTCACCCAAATCCGAGGTAGTCCCTTCTCGAGCCGAGGAGCGAGCAACGGGGCCTTGAACGTCCTGCTCGCCCGAGCTTTCCACAGCATAGAAGGAGTCAACGGAGCGAGCAATGGAGCTCGCCTCAGAGCCCGTCTCTTCGTCAACGAGCAGGGTCCTAGGGTTTCGCCCAGCTGCTCGCCGGAGCGAGCGGCGAGGAACAGGGACTGACGGTTCGTCTTCCATGGGCCTCTTTCCCGGATTTCTCCCAACAAACTCAACAGATGGCGTATTACTCGAAGAAGGTGACGTCATCCTTAGAAATTTTTGAAAACCCTTCGTACAAATCAAATAAGGAGATTTGACGAAGAAGTGAAAGATCACGATGGCAGCAAGGCGGCGATACGACAGCAGCACGACGGCGATGGCGGATGAATAAAATGAAGAACAGAAATTGCAAAATTGAAAAGTAAAAACAAGCAATCACAAGAGTAAATAAGAAGAATCAAAGGAATCACCTTTGATTAGAACGATGCTCACTAAAGAATCGAAGAAAACAACAAAAGGAAAAGCTCGAAGGTTCGTCAATGGCGGATTTGTGCGCAAGAATTGGAAAAGAATGAAAAAGTGAAGGGGGAAGCTATTTATAGATATGGATCTGGGGGCGAAATTGAGAAAAGTGAAAAATTGAGGCCCCTAGATGCAATTATAGGGGCGCACGCGTGAGCAGACCGTGTCGCTTCGTATTCCGTGCCTCGGGAAGCGAAACGACGCAAGTCCGAGGGTCGCTCCTCGCTGGTCGCCTCCCAGAGTTCCCGCCTAAATATTTGAAAACCTGCTGCTCGCTCCCTATAAAGAAGGAACTCACTTTCCCCGTTGCTCGCCTCCTATTGGATAACACAGCCTATCCTGTAGTTTGACAAAAAGGATAAAATATATCCTTATATGCCAAACTAGGGGGCATTGTTGATAGGCGAACAATCGGCCAACAAGATTAGGAATAAAATTATTGATCTTATTGGATTAACAAAACATTAAAAATAAGCAGTTGAGAGAAGGACGAACAACAGGGAATAGGGCCCTAGGAGGCGAGCAGAAGGGCCAGTTGACCAAGTCAGAAGAGGCGAGCAGCAGGGACAATGGACCATATGAAGGAGACGAGCAGCTGGTCATAGAGGTCCTTATAAGGAGGCGAGCAACAAGAACAAGGGGATCCAAAGTATCAACAAGAGGCGAGCAGACGAGCAGGCGAGCAACTGGGGTTATAAAGGTTTCCAACACCCAATGAAGACATACAGACGAGTAGCTGGTCACCAAGGAGAGCAGCTGAGTGGTTCCAAAGACCAAGTACAACATTGGGAATTCCAAGAATCACTAACTTTAGATATAGTCCATGTGTCTTAACACTTGGCACCCATTCATTGGGCAATAGTTTAGATGTTGTACAAGTGTCCTAACACTTGGCAAAATCTCAATGGTTAAGACATCAAGATGGTGACACCTAGCCTCTTTGTATGCCTATAAATACCCCTTCATTTGCATGAAGGGGGAGGATTTTTCCCATAATAAAAAAGTAGCTCAAACTCTTGTCAATTCATTTCTTGAATATTACTTAACCAAACTTAATGATCCTAGATCTTGTTTGATGATCTTAATGAGGAAAAACAGCCACTAATCATCATCGATTAGAAAATGTCATCAACATTATCTAGAACCTTCATGAATATAGATAGTATTAGTATATCTAGCACCTTCTAAGTACATAATTAATATACTTTGACTAAGATAAATAGTCCTTGTGGGACCTTTGTGCATGGACGAAAATTGTTTGTATAAAATTTCTCCATCTTGGACTTCTAATTTGGATATGTTGTAAGCCCAACATTTTTTGGAAATTCCAGACCATGAACTTGAATAAAATTCATCATTTGGCCCATTGTAGATTCCACCTACACTTTTATCTTTTATTTTTCAACAAGGATCGCCATCCATGGCCTCCTTAATCTTCTTATACCTTACCCTGGTAATTGGCCTATTATGAAGGATCAATGAACCCTTCTTGCTTGCATGGTTTTGCAAGGATGAAACTTCATCACGACCATTCCATTAATTTTTTTTAAATAATTTAATCTATAATAATCTTTTTAATTCTTGATGGTATTTATGTATTTTTCTAAAATGTTATAAATATATTAGTGAAATTAATAAATAAAACATTACTGTCATAAAAAATATAGAAATATAATTATAATTTGAAATATTTAATCTAGAAATCTGAATATTTTTTAATCAAAAATCCATTTAACCTACATAAAATTTGAAAATATTTAAAAATAATAAATAAATTTTAACAATACCATTAAAAATACAAATGTTGATACAAATTAAAATATTTAAATAATAATTATTTGAAAATCTAAGCATATATATTAAAAATTAAATTTAACCCAATTTCAATAAATATTATAAATTTACTTTCAATTTTTTTTTAAAATTACATTTCTTTTTCTGAAAAATCGTCACTTGCACCAAGATTGTTCGAAAACTCAACCCAAATGAAATACGATGAAATGGACCCCTTACATGATCATATTCTCTTTCACGCTGCCAATAAAACCCCGTTTTGTATTTTTTTTTTATCAAGTAAAAATAAATATATTGATGAGAAAAATAGGATTATAGGTATAAGTAGTACCCATAATCCAGAAAACAAGTACATAGCATTTTACAACATGGAACAATCTAGGATTCGAGAGGCACAAATTATACTAATTAAACATTGTATCAAGAAGGCTCCTTCACTACCAATCAATTTCATAGTTTGCCTCTAGTCTCTTCAACAATCCTATCTCTATTCCATAAACCATCACAAAATAATTTGTCTTTCTTACCGTGCTTCACACTCGAGTATTGATGAAAATGACCCCAAAATCTGATTTTGTTATAAATATCAAGCCAATCTTCTCGTGAAGAGGCACATGCCAAGAAAATGTGTGAAATAGTTTCCATTTCCGCCTACATAACTGTTGCACATTACTCATCAATATTTCAATTTCTTATATGTAATTTTTATAAATAAAAAATTGATGGTTGTCTCTTCTTAGGCGGGTTCGATTACTTCTTCAAAATTTAAGAACTTAATCAACTTAATTGAGAGAATTTTATTTCCAATTTGGTGAGAATTATATGTAATGATTCAAAATTCACTCCTTATTTAAGTCTTATTTCTTTAAGTTTATACAATTTGAATTAATTATTTCAAATTTTCTAAAAACTAACTCTGGACAATTAATTAGAATGGGTAAGCTTTAACTATTTTCCTTTTTTATTCTTTTTAAATTTTGGTGGCATATATTTTAATATGACTAAAATAAGACGTTTTCTTTTACTGCACTTATATAGTAAATAATAAAACGATGAACCTGGACAAATATAGAGAATACATAAGACGTAATTTGGAGAGATGCAGAGGCTAAAAATGAATCAATCTTCTAAGTAAAAATAAGAGAAATGGTACAATATATTTCATTCATTTACATGATTTACATGGATATCTCCGAAGAAATGAAATATAACATCTCGATACAATACACTTGAAGTCTACTTATCGCAGAAACACGGTATCCACGATAGCCAAGTAGGTGAACAAACTCTCAATTGGAAGAACGATCTGATACAAACGTGTTCATAATCTGCAAAATATGAAATGAAAGACGAAGAACAATGACATATATCTATATATCTCAAAACAAAACAAAAAACAAAAAAATAGACTAACATGTTAAGTTGACATCGAAAACCTGGATGAAGATGCATACAATCCACAAAAACAAAAATGGAGAGATGAATACGCACGATCGACTATATATCTGCAGCAAAATAGTAACAGTAACGGGAGAAAAAAATCGAAAGCAAAATATGGGATTAGAAATTGAAGGAATTGGATGATTGAAAAACTCAAGAGATGTCATGAATGAAATTGGAGGAATTTGATGATTGAAAAACTCAATAGACGCCATGAATTTATAGAAGAATTTGAATAGAAGTGGACGATAGAGATCATTGCAAAGAAATCAATGGATGAGATAAAAAATAGAAAAGTGAAATGATAAGAGGAGAGAGATGTAGGAGAATATGAGGGTTGCTACATAGGCACAAAAAGGTTTATGAATATAGTGTTATTATTGATTTCTTATGTTTAGTTATCAACTTATGTGTCATTATCATGTTAGTAAATGAGTACCTAAATTCATGATCACTCCCTGATGAATCATGTCAGTTATATAAATATTTTACCTCACATATTCTCATTTAATTATACTAGCTATAAATTTGTGCTTCGCACGTTATATGTAAATAGTCAGCAAAACTTTCCTCACAACCAAACTAACAAGCACTATCCACATGTAATTTAAATAACTAAAAAACTCATAGCCCAAAAGAACTACTCAAATGGATTAAATCCTAAATTAAGTATTCAACGCTCTCTTAGAAGAGTTAAACGGGAACAATTATTGAGCAGATCAATATAATTCAAACCTTATTAATTATAACCACTGATCAACCTCTGTAGCGACATTTGAAACTCAACCATTAAACAAAAAAAATAAAAAATAAAACTCCTAGACCTCACACATGAAAACTAACTAATAATTAAAAATCAATTAACATTTGGAAGTTGGTCAACTAACACCAGTTAAACCAAAAAAATAATCATTCTAAATAAATAACTTCTTAGCAACCATTCAGATATTGCAAATGCATATGTCCATGTCAAACTTCCAAGGAAAACACATTAACGTAATTACTATCCCCCATACCATACATAAATCACATTGTGACCATGTTAAATGTTAGATCATTTAATAATCATGTTTCATGATCCTGAAAAATCACAAGATACACACACATTTTTATATTCCATTCTGTAATAATTTTTAATCTTGTAATAAGGGTGTGTTTGCAAATACAAGTAACAACTTAGAAGCTTAAGGTATGAGAGAGTGCCTTTAAAAATAAGTGTTTCATCCACTTGAGTTTGCAAACACCCTCTAAACTTAGATGAATCATAAATAAAAGAAAGTCCTGTTAACTATGAACAAACACACCCATTCACATGCCTGCAATCAAATCTAACAATTAAGTGATTTTCCTTCTGAAAATAAATTAAGTGGCAAATAAAAGCTTCTGAAAATGAAGGAAGATAGCAGGTTCAAGATATATTACCTAGATAGGGGAACAAAAGCAGGAAAAGCTCCACACGTCTTTCTTGCTCTCATTGAGGTACTCGTGCGTAATAGATCCAGAGAATTCAATTTATATAAAGTTTATCATATTATTGGATAGCATTACATGTCATGATTTTAAGGTACTCATGCATCATTGAGGAAAAGCTGCTAAGGCCATTCCATAAGACCTCTCGATATTCACCAACCGATGAGATTCCACAAATTTGAAATCCTTAAAAAATAATTTTCAAAAGCAATTGCCATAATCACATGAAACATATCTGACCTATGGAATTCTGTAACTGATACTTTTAATTAAGAACGGGCCGGAGGGTACTATAAGCAGGATAGAATTGCACAACTCATAAAATGAGAGGGATAAAATTGTCAAAAAATATTTCTCAAATGCTAGCCACTTGTAACAGGAGCTGCTTGCTTAAGTTCGTTACGCACCACGTAGAAAAAACAGAACACAAGTTCACCTTATTACAACTCTGAAATAAATTTCAATTATCAAATTTTATTCACAGGAAACACAACTTAGATGTTAAAAAAAGTTAGGATAAATCATGTTAAGTAGCTAATTAACCATTTTTGAACTAGAAATGAACTGAGTGCCCGTATGTAGAATGAAAATTACCTGCAAGAAGATAAATTAAATGTTGTTCGCAACAATTCAAAATCATAAAGGTTGTGAATCATATTCCAACTATATTGATGTGAAGCGCCTCATGAAGAGTCCAAGAAGTAATGGAAAATCTCCAGCAGAGAATGATTCAAAATATTAACCTAAGCATATCTATAATCTAAGAAAATGAAATCCAACAAGTGAAAAAATGAAAAGCAATCCATAACCAACGACTCTAAATACCAGGAATGAAAATCGTCAAAGACATCCGTGATTGAACCTAGAAATGTTCAATAATTTCATGTAAGTGTTCCTATAATCTTACCTCAGTTTTTACAGAACAAATATTTTCTTCTCCACGGACGTCTCTTTGAAAACCTTAAGTGCCTTTTGATGTTTAATTATTCCCATAGTTTTGATGTTAATTTGCAACCTGAGTATGTAATTGTTTTGTTTTTTTAATTGACACTAGTAATTCTCTTTTGTGATTGATGCACAATGTGAATTTTTATTTATAGTAATTCTCTTATGCGATGCACAACATGAATTTTTATGTGAAATTGTATTGTGCAAGGCTGAATGTGTTCATAATTTAAATTATAATTATTTTATCCAACTACTTTTAATCTTTATTAAATTATTTATTTATATATTAATTTGTGAACATAATGTACATGTGAGTGTATCACAATTATTAAACTAATTGTATAAATTTTAGTTATGAATTATATCCAACTTGAGTACTAAATTTATAAAATGATTTTTAAATTTAATAAAACTTATATAGTTAAAAATAAAAAATTCAAATTTAACTCTCATAATAAAAAAAAACAATAGAAACTCTTTAAAAATAATAAAATGTATAATTCAAATCTAATTTTATTTTTCATATGTAATATGCATATCAAATTCTAGAAGCCGTAATTTGATATATGACATGTTAAAAGTTAATTTGGAAAAAAAAATCTATTAAAAGCACAATTAACTGATTTTGCAACACAATTTCACTCCTAAAAAGAAATAAAGAAAGAAAAAAAAAAGTAGGATCCACTATTTCACCGATAAGCAAACATATATTGTTACTCCACTCGCTCTCAGAAGAAAGAAAGAAAGAAAGAAAGAAAGAAAGAAAGAAAGAAAGAAAGAAAGAGAGAGAGGTATAATCGCGCACCATGGGAAAATTATCACAAATTATTTATGAGAAATAGAGAAGACTAAAATAGAATGAGAAAGGTGGCTAAAATAATATCAAATAATCTATTTTCTTAAAACCATTTCTTTCCTCTCCTACTCAAACCCATGACTTGGGGTCATATGTGGTGAGGCTCTGACCACGTGAACTATACAACTTTGTCTATTGTTTTAAAGGTAAATATGATTCAAATACTAAATTAGAACTTCATCCCATGTATGAAATTGTCCCATACAAAATTCATCATTTCGGGTATCGATACATACCTAAATACCGAGAACCTTTTATTACTATACCATTTTCCTACCATAAATTTCGATATTGGTACCATATCGTATCAATAATCTTTGTATTTTTTTCAATTTGTTTTACTACTTGTCTCACACAAAAATTTTCAAATTTATTAAATGTATAATATAAAATGTAGTCATTTAAAAAAATATAAAGTGATTCTAATTTCTATGAATAAATTTCTTAATAAGGTGTGTTGTTCGAACCATTGTCTTCAAGCACATATTGAAACTTAATTTTGGTTATTGAGTGCGTGTGTTGAGCTAAATTTTCTGCAATAAATATTTGGTTTGTAAAAGGTTAGCGAGTAAATCTTGTATGAGACAATAAAAATTGGTATAATTAGGGCATTGACTAATGAACACTTTGGTAGGGGTAGTTGTTAATTTGTGTTATCTCATGTCATGAGACGGTCTCATACAAGTTTTTGCGAATGTTAGCTAAATAAATGTTTTAGATAAAGACAATAATCAATGAACCTAGTAAAGTGTCTAATTAAAATCATTGCATCTAAACATGTATGTGTGTCATGACTACTAAGTGAAAATCTGAGATATACAATGGAGTATAAAATTAAAATAAAATAATAATGCTAATAAGGATCCACACGCAATCAAAATTTCAACTAAACTTCAAAATTATTTGCAGCTATATAATTCAACAACCCGAGAAAAATAAGGAAGTTCCAGTGAATTATTAAGTTATTGTATGTATCATTTTTAGTCACAAACCCTTTCATATCATTCAGTCAAATTTAAAAAAAAAACAAAAACTATAGTATACAACACCAAGAGATGTCCAACATGAATACATTGAATAGTATAAAAAATTATATTTCTTTAAGGAAGCACTATATTGAAACAACACAAGATCAATTTTCAATATTTTATATCGAACAAATTACAACTTATCTCAATTGAAATGTCTCAATTTTCAATTGAAGGTTTATGCAAAAAAAAAAAAAAGGATGAATACTGCATTCTCTGAGCAAATGGAGGAAAACACGTTAAAATATGAAAACTAAATGCCTCATCGTGATGAAATCTTCGAGATGCCAATTCTTAAATTAGATGTTGTGAGTTTGGAACATAAAAAAAATCACAATTGGGACCAAACAAAGAAAAACTTGAGAATATGTGAGGAGATTTCAAGTTTACAGTAAATGAAAAAGATACTTATATTTTATCTTTCCATGGTTCGAGTATACAATGTCCAAATTTCTCCAACTTCATACCAAAAGTTAGTCCCAACTTCATTCCAAAATCAAATTTCGACACCAGTAAAATATTCCACCAATAAGAACAAAACTCCAACAAAAGAATTTCATGAAATTGGCAAACATAATCAGTCGATTAACACAAAATCATGGGTAAATTGAATATAAAAATTCATAAGATTGACAGAGATAATTTAGTAAATTACAGGAGACAGAGTGAGCATCGTTGGCGAAGGCGCGAGAACCGGAAGTGTGTAGGATATTGCCGCAAGCGACAAAGGCTGTTTACAAATCAATATCGCGTTGCACATATTTTCTAAATGGTAATTTTTAAGATGAAAATTGAAAATGAGAAGATAAATTGGAAAAAGTCAGAGAATACAGTGCTTACATCTTTTTTAAAGAGGAAATTTTTAAGAAATCAATTAATGTTGAATTTCAGGTGCTTGAACTATGCACTAATAATAAAAATTGAAAGGAAATTGAAAGGTCAGATTTCATTTTTAAAATTCACAAGTCTTATCGAATAAATATGTCTTTTTAAATAAATAAAAATAATTCAAAACAAATCAGCAATAATGCGTGTGAACAGTGCAATAATTACATGGCTAGAGTACCCGACACGTTTTACTCTTCCAAGACACTAAAATATTAGTATATCCCAAAATTATAAGTAATAAATTATATATACTAAAAATAGAAAGTAAAATGAGCGGGAAAATAAGGATTATTATTTTTAGCAAACTTTGCTGTTTTTATATATACTAGAATTACTCCCGTGTGTTGCACAGTTAGCATAAGTTTTATCTATATACTAAAAATATATTAATTTATTGTAATTTTATTTTAATTTATGCAAAAAAAAAAAATTATGACTTATAATATTTTTAGTTATTAATATTTGTATTATATATATATATATATATATATATATATATATATTATGTTCTTCTATTTCGTGTGCATTATTTAATATGTTAAAAATTATTATTCAATTATAGAAAAAGTTCGGAGCGACAAAATTTAATTGGAGAAATTTTATGTTAGTGCGAATATATATATATATATATATTCAAATTAATTGTTAAGTATAAAAAAAATATTCATTCATTTTAAAAATATTATTCATTTAGATTTTATTAAAATGTGTCTTATGGATAATAAAAGTCAAAACATATATAATAACATTATCCTTAAAAAAATTATAAATCTAATTTTAATTCTCACCTTTAATGAAAAAATATTCAAATTGGCACAATGTGAATTCTTCATAAATAATTTTAGGTGCACCGCGTAATTAAATATATTTTAAAAAATAGATCTTAATATCACTGTAAAGTTATCCTTGTTTATACTGAAATGTCATCCATGTAATCGCGATTTAACATGGAGCGACTTTTAAGTGTAGATAAGAATATTAACATTAGGGCTAAATTTTTAAGAATACATTTTAATTATATTGTGCAGTTAGTGTAATTCAAAATAATATGTATAATATGTAAAAATCACGTGTCTTCAAATAAACATATAAAAGTATATATATATATATATATATATTTTAAGTATCAATTAATTGTTTTTTTTTTTACTTAATTAACAATATATTAGCCGATAGCTAATTGTTTTTGCTGCTCCGATACCTAATTGTTGAGAGAGGGAGAAAGATCCATATAGCAATGCAACTGAAAATTCATTTTATATTTTCAATTTGAAAATTGTAACGATAACATATGAAAACCATGTTAAAAGAATTTGTTGTTAAAATTTATGTAACTTGGTCATAAGTTACCATTAGTGCTTGATGATGTCAGCAGTAATCATGATGTTTCCCAAGGTACTAAATTACTTTTGGAATTGTTGCTATGGTAATAAAAGATTTTTTGAAGAGAAAAAGACAACTTACCGTAAATAGAATAAAAAACTGGGCGGGAAACAAATATAGTAGACTATTGTGTTTTTATATATATATAGACTAGTTATAAACCACGTGTGTTGCACGTTATGTGTAAGTGGTTGTAAACAATATTAGTAGAAAAAAACGACTCGATATTTTTAAAAGCCAAGAAAAATTCACAAATCACATTTCACGTGTACAATATAATTTCTTAACATCAAATGAAAAAATAATTTCTAAATAAATGTGCTCAAGCATTTCTCTCGTTAAGTTACAAAATGTACAACTTGGTTGAAAATTTTCGCATGTACAAAGTCGAAGTAGTGTAGGCTACAACATTAAGTATTTAAATGAATCTTGAAATCTTTAAAAGACGTTTCTTTTAACATAGAGATTTCTTCTTGACCCCATGATCTTAGTACAAACTTTCAACAACCAAAATCTACCAAGTTTCTTATCGGTGAGCCAAAAAGTGCATTGATAGCTTAATACTACTCTAGTTACAATAATAAACCCACTATAAAACCCTGCAAGATGAGATATAACAAATTATAGTAAATGAATCTCCGTGTTATTCATCATTGTTTGTAGAGATAGCAAAAAGCTATCTATGGACCAGCATGAATTGTACTCTAATCAACGTATGCATATCATTTTAAAATGAAAAGGGGAGTAAAGAAAATTACGAACATGTCAGGAGAGAATTAATGAGAACTCAGTCCTCCTTTATTTGGAAGCCAAGTACTCTCTACTCTGCTCCAGAGTCTATGTTTTCTAAAAAAAACAAAGATCCAATAAAGTTTAGATAGGTAATTTAAGTAAGGAACTAACACACTGTTTGAATGAATTTAAAAGTCGAAAGGAAAGTCTGGAGTCAACAATAAAAAAAATAAAAAAAATCAGGCTGATCAACAAACTTAAGCAAATAAAAAGTGGCGATAATGTGAAAAATCATATTGTATTAAAGATGATAAAATGAACTCATCAATATGGTTATGTAGGGAGAGATTTCACCTTCTCCCATGTAGAACTCGAGGATGTCTGGTTGCACCTAGAAGGAGAGTTATTATTTGCAGGTACAGTGTGCAACCGAAAAATGGATTAATCCCAACTCTTTCTACCAATTCAGGCAATATATATAATTTCATGAAAATAAAATGATGGGGCGTCATCAAGCTTCACTATAACAGACTCAATTATTTTATACTACATCCAAAATGAAAATCCTACAAAAATGGAAAAAAGTTGCCATAGTAAAATTAATTAACTCATTATTAGCCTACCTAAAATATAAAAACTAACAGTATACACTATTTCTAGTTTTCTTTTTATTACAATGTGATCCATTGTGTATTCTTAGCAGGTATACCTCATTATATGGAAAATGAATTTACTTTTATTTTTGTTTACATAAACATTTAAAGCACAAATTTCAGTTTTTCTACAAGATTCTAAGCAAATGAAATGCTAAACCAATAGAGTTACCACCCTTTCATCGACATTAAAGAAAAGTAAAATAAACAACTCCCACACAAGTTATAAAAAGTTATAAAACTAAATTCTTTTGCTAAGGATCACCCACAAAAGAAAAGTAAAGAAAAGTAACTTGTATGTGAGGAGGTGCAATCACCATAAAAAGTAACATAAACATCTCCCACAAAAGTTAATTAAATTTCACCATAAAGAATATTAACTTCTGTAATTGAACCAAACAATGAAACAAAACTACAGAACAAAATAGGGAGAAAGGAAAACAACTAAATTACGAACAACTTACCTTGAAAATAACCACTGAATCTTCGTCTCAAACATACACATTTAACTCTTGGTAAAAGCTAAAGCGTAACAGAGAATAAAGAAGTGATCAATTGATGCATAATATACACACCTAGTTTCAAACTCTTTCAAAGAAAGTAGAAAATTGTAAAAGAGCATAAAATTAAACATCACACCTCATTATCAGCCTCCACAACTACAAGTAGAAGATAGGATCTGATCTTTTTTTTTAATTGTCCTTAAGAGCATAGTCAAGGGTTGATATTTACCACATCCACTTGCTTGTTTAGCTTCACCAAGCTCTGTAATCATATAAATCTCCTGAAACCACATCAATTAAGCAGATAGGAAAATAAATCATTTAAGTATTTAGATATCCCGATAAATATAAAATGAAATACAGTGGAAAGCAAACAAACTGCGCTCAAAAGAAAAGTGAGAATATGAGAATTGAGATTAAAAGTACTTGATATCTGTTGATTACTTCATGATAAGATGGTAAAATAAAGCACGTGTTCATCTCAACAAAAACCTAACGTTAAAAGTAAAATGAAACAACCAAGCAAGAAATAAAGGCATACTTCCATGTGGACAAAAAATTAATTTCCATCTCCCAACTTTTCCTAATCCCTGTCTAGTAGCAATTCGAGCAGGCGAGGTTTTAAAATATCATAACATAACCCAAAAATCATAAGAATCTCAAAAAAAAAAAAATTAACCCATGTTTCAAAATAAATCAAATCCATAGTTAGAAATTTAAGCAATAATAATAATAACAATGCTACAGAAAATTAATAGAATTTGAATCGCACTGAAAACGGCAGTAACATATGTAACATGTCTTATAACACGAAATTATAAAGTTCCAGTACGATGACATCTACTATACCAATGCAACATTTAGTTTTATCAAAGACCGACGCTCCGGTGTTTGCACCTGGATAGGCTTCACAAACAAAGATCTACACAAATTCACTTACAAACATATTCAAAAAGTCAATAGTGTAAACTGAATGTGAGAAAATCCAAACTGCCAATAGCAACAAAATGGGACCTATAATTCTTGAATGATGCTCCTGCCTGAAAAATTCTTTGAGAAAGTATCACAGACCAACCATGAATGAAACTAATATGTTGAACAATCACGTAAGAAAAGGTGAAATTGATGCTTAGGTGAAACTGAATTAGCATAACCATTTTTCTCTTAAGTCCGATCAAGAGCCTTGTTACTCCACATGTAGGCATATAGGAGGATTCACTCTCACCCACTGCACGAAGATAACCAATATTGATCAAGAAAATGAGAAAAAGACGACTAAAATGATGCAAAGCCCTTAAAATTGTAAAAGAATTGCCAGAATATTAGTAGAGTTGTACTACTATTACCACAATTGATCTCCATGAACTACCTTTTCGTGGTTTCAAATTAAGTCATGCACAACCTTGCTCTCTCTTCTTAAACTTTCAATGTTGGAAACAACCCTCAGCAAGATATTCGAGAGAAGTTGCGATGATATTTGTTAAAAGTAGAGGAAGAATTTGCTACTTTCCAATCGAGAACATCAAAGCAGGAAAATCGCGAAGATATCAAGAAACACCACATTTCAAATTAGAAATCCAACCTGAATATGCCATCATAAAATTCACTGGAAATGGGAATATTGAGAATTGGGTATTAAAATTAGTCTAACATAAAATATACAACTCAAGCCAATCAATTCAAATTTATAAAATAGCACCAACAATTGAGTAACTCCATACAAACACACATAATATAAGTTGTTGGTAAAAATGTTAAGATACTTGTTAGAACCAGGAAATGTAAAAATAGTTACCTGTTGGCAGCAATAATTTGTTAAGGAGCTTCAATTGGAAAGGTTTTTGCCTTCAACTTCTTCGATAAAACCTCCAACTGATCTAAATTCATCTGTTTCCATAACAACACAAAAAGTAATTCAATAAAGATTATTGAGACAACATAAATTTAATGTCAAGGGACAAAAATGCCCATTCATATAACACATTGCAAGAATACAATTCATTCTAATAACACCATCTAATGGGCTTACGCAAAGATCGAGTGAATAATAAAATCATTCATTTTAATTTCACATAGCATACAATAGATAGGCAATGCACTTACACAAAAACAATGCTTAGATGCCTATTCTTCCCCATTTTCAAAGGAGAAATTATGCCTCCAAGAATAGTCAATACCCCTTTATGTCTTCGAGCATTCTGGGTGCGAAATAAGGGGATGCACATGTAGCTATAAATAAAATTCCAATATACACAAACCCTATCAACTATATGCCAATTAAAACCCTTGTATTTTCTTTCTTAATACCTATCAATATGAAATCAATAAACTAAAGAGAATAAGATTAAGATACATTAGGAATGCGTCATTCAAATCAAAGAACATAAATGTAATAGAATACAAGAACAGAAATATAATAGAATACAACCACCCAGAAAATTTACAACGAAATTGAAGCCAAAATTGAGATTAAATAAATCAATAATGCAATTGTCAGAATAATAATTGACAACTTAAATGGATTTTCAGTAATGAAATAAAACATGTAAAACCCAATCGAGGAAATTCAAAAGAAAATTTAATCACTTACTGGATCGATCGGGCAACCGCTTTCAGTTACATTGATTGATACAAAGAAGAGGGAAGACGGACCATCGAATGCAAAAATATTGTAAAATGCAGAGTTGCACGTGAAGAAGGGGAAATCTTACCAAATCAGAATGTAAGTTGAACCGGTATTCTTCTATGGGAGCACATGAAAGCCAAATTAATAGGATGTTAGAATAAAAGTTAAGAGTTGAAATAGTAAGTCATGCACGCAAAATCTGATTCATGAAATATGCTTAGATAAGAAAATCCCAGCAAATAATACCTTGGCCTTCATTCCAGACAGTATTCTACAATATGGGACAAATTATCACTAAATAGAATATGCAAATATAGCATGTTCAATAAATATATGAAGGGAAGCATCACCATGAGTGGGAGTCTAGGAAAGACAACAATAGCCTGAGAATTCATGCTACCTTCAGTGATTGTATATGGTCATTCTCAACTGCCTTCAGGAACAAAGTAAACTCTTAATACCTTCAATGCAATGAACTCCAACTGAAAAATAACCTATGATAAATCTTACCGATGCATGCCCTTTAATTGTGACATGCAAACAAAATTGTGGTTGTGATAAAATTCCCCAAAATCCCTCCATTATAAAAATGGCATGAAGGTAGAAAGACGGATATTTGGAATTGGAAAAGACACACACGATAATAATAAATAATAAAATAAAAAGAACATAAAATAATGGGATGAAACTGTTCAAAATTAATGAGGGGAAGGGCATAATCGTCCGAAAATAATTTACAAGTGCTAGGCACTTTTATATAGATTATAGATATATAGATTATTACTTGTAAAGATTTTATGCAGTGCCCATGACAAGCTTGTGCATATCATTGCTCTCTTAAAAATAGAGCTTATTCAAAAGAAAGTGTGGATAATTGATAACTCAACTGACATTAGTTTTAGACTGAAGGTGTTCCTTGAACAGGTAAAACGGTATACCTATGCTTCCATTGATTTATGCAATACCAGAATGCCTTGTATTTTATCTTCCTTTTTTCTTTTCTTTTTAGGGTAGTTATGTTGATAATATGTAGGACAAGTTGTATTACATTATGTCTAGCCAATAGGCAGTTCCTATATTTGGTGAATTTTCAGAAGAGCCAATAAATTAAAAAAAAAATACCTTGTGTTGTTTAAACCATTATGTTTATATGTTACTATGTTAGAGTAGTGATGCAATTCATACTCTTAGCAATTCAGCAAATTGATGAGAAGCATTTCAGTCTAAGGAAGCTTGCATGTAAAAATTGATTGCATTATGCACACAAATATTATTACGTACATATACATATGCAAAATAAAACATTAAAGAAGAACAAAAACTTTGGTTTCTATGATGTTCTGATATGTGTATATATATTTAAACAAAACATTAAATATTATGCTTATACATAATTTCAGTTTATTTTAACATTAAACAAGAGAACTTCCACTAAGAAACATACATAAACTCACAAACCCCTAATTGATGGAGGATTAGAATTTCAAGATTCTTGTAGGTTCTAGATGATCTTGAACTAAAACTAAAAGATAAATTTGAATACTCTAACTCCGAACAAAACCTTTTAAGAAAACAATTTACTTGTCCCTGATCAACCAACTAACCTCCAAAATATGACATAATTAAATCTTCACCAAATCAGAATGCCACTAAAATTGAAATTGAAATCCCTAAACCCTCGCCAAAAAAAGAAAGAAATAGAACTCGAATTCGCAGAATCCAAAATCTCCAGTTAAAAAAAATGGAAACCCTAAAAAACAATAAAACTCCCAATTAAATCAAACCATATATTAAATTAACATACCTCTGAGCAACAATATTCATTCGCGAGATTCACGCTTCGACATTTTGTCCAACAACAATTTTCTGGCTATTTGTAATTGTGTATTCATCGAATGGCCATCCTAACGATGATATCGCCGATATGTATTCTCGTTGGCGACGATGGAGAGGATGGAGTGGATAGTGAATGCTGATCGTCGAGAAAGTAAAGAACATGAGAGTGTACGAAACGACACAGTCAGTTTAAAAAATTAATAAATGGAGGACGAAAATGTAAGAAGGAAAATAGGGAGGGTAAAGTTGTCTAAAATGATTTACAATCTCTAGATATAGATATAGATTTTAATATAGTATATATGTGGCATTATTTGTTCAAATAATTCATTAAATTGGTAAAAAAAAAAAATCTAATTAACAAAAAATGTAAAAAAAAAAAATTGAATATTTTCAAATTACTTTTACTAATAAATACCAAAAAATAATTAAAAATCTCCAACATTACAAATCTCCAATTATAAGTACAAGATCATTAAAAAAATTAATAGGGACGCCACCAAAGTTACTTCATTAATAATACAAAAAAAATTCATTAAAAAATATTAAAAGAATAAATAATTGTTTATCGTCTTCACCGGACGCGAAGAATAAACTAGGCCTTCGAAATCAGAAGGCAGGTACCATCATCCCCAACCTCCATTCTTCACCCAGCACCACTGTCGGACCGCCGTTGGACCGTTATCAACGTATCTCAAATATAATTCAAGTTCCTTTGCACACAATCCAAATTGTTTTTCTGATCAAAGTCCATCTTCTACACACGAAAAAATTAAACAAGAGGGCACACAAATCGCACGGCGACAGACTGATTGGTGGCAAAATCAAAGGAGAAGAGGGAGAGATCCATATCCCAAATCGTTTTTTAGTTCCGAAGCCCCACGACCATATTCTTTCTCTTCTTCCCTCACACCGCAATCTGATCTAATGCCCCCACAAACCTATGTTCTTCTCTCGGTGAAGAAGACACGTCCCTGAAGAACAAACTAGAACGTCGGAGGAATGGGAGATGAACATGGAAGATCTATGTTAAACCCAAATAAATTCAAAACACTGGGGGAATTTGATTTTACATTTTTTATATTATTTCTTTGTATAATAAATATAATTTATTATTTTTAAAGATTTATTCATATAATTTACCAAATAATATTTATGAGTATATATAGACTGAAATTGGCTTATATACATAAATTATTGAGGGGTATTAGTTATTTTTACTAAAGAGTATTAATTATTTTTATTGAGAAATATAAGTTGTTTTCACTGAAGAGTTTTAATTTTTTTTTCCAGTAAACAACTAATACTCTACAGTGAAAACGACTAATACTTTTCAGTAAAAATAATTATACTCTTTAGTGAAAATAACTAATATTCTTCAATGATTCATGCATGAACCATTTTCACAATATACTTTGTTTATATTTGTTGTAAATCCAGTAAATTTAATATACCAAATCCGAAATATTTGATGTGGACATTACTTATGGGTCTAATAACCTAAACAGACTTTGGGGTTTCTCTATTATAAATAGATCTTTATACTTAGTATTGTATACACACATAAATATTAGTGAAAACTCCTGGCTTGGTACGCCCCCAGACGTAGTCGTTAACGACGAACTGGGTAAACAAACCGGTGTCTCTATTTTACATTTATATTTTACAACACGTTGGTCCCGGTACAAGATTGAGTAATACGGGAGGAATACACGTATACAAATTTTTCTCTCTTTCAACCTGACTGAGTCCCCTAAACTCAGACTGATGTTGAACACTGAGTAGATAATCCACCTACTAACAGCACTGAGTGCAAGTGAGTTGGATAACTATCTACTTATGTTCCGTGTGTAATGTGTGAGCCCTAAAAGTTTATAGTCTTGTTTTAGTTTGCTTACTGAAAACTTGTTTTCTTTCGTAAGAAGTCGTGGTTAGAAGGGCAGTGTTCAGTTTAATGATCAGGCTGATTGATTCAAGCCTGATAAACGATGCAATGAACGACTTAAATGAATAAGCAATCAAGAGCAACAATCAAAGCAATAAAGAACACAAGGAAGTAACGTGGTTCAGAGACTCAAACTCCTACGTCCACGGTCCTAATTTAACAGGAAAATCCACTAAGGATTGACTTGTTTTTAACGTGCCAAGGTGCACCAGAATCAGCTACACTCACTGACCCTTACTTCCTCCTTCTAACTCACTAACAACCTCAACCAACAAACCTGACTAGAGGGTTTTGGTTTCAGTTTGGTTTCCAACTAAGATTGTGATTATCCTTACAAGTCAATGATATGCTAAGGATGGATAATCACTATAAGCTTAAAATATAGCTTTGTTCGCTCAGTGGAATACAGAATAACTCTCTAACTAAGAAACACTTGGGAAAATTTAAGATGTTTCGAGTGCTTCTTTGAATGCTGAATGCTTTGTGTGCTGAGAGTTGGAGTAATTTCTTGGCTTCGAAATTTCCCGTAACCTTGCTTGGGTCCAAGGTCTTCTGTATTTATAGGCAACTTTGAAAACTATATGTTGGAAGAGATAGCCTTCTGAGTTGTCTTCTCGTAGGATTTGTTCAACGGATACATCTCTCATGCAACAGCCGTCCTTGCATGGATTTGGTAATTTCATTTAATGCATGCCCACTGAACTATGCAGGGATGTCAGGTTCAAGTCAGTGTCCGTACATGACTTGGCGCTCTCTGATTGGTCCACGTCAGCTGGTAGGTGGGAATGTCAGAACTCGTTCTTTAATTCAGTCTTGTCTTTACTGAGTTTAAGTTTGTCCTCATCTTCGTACGTTTCCCAGCGCTGACATTCCTTTTGATTTGCTTGGATCCTACTCTAAGTCTTCTCCCAATACTCAGTGATATCTTGTTCCCTACAGGACTGAGTTAGCAATGATCTCAGGATCATGCTCTTCATCCTGACACTTACTCAGCCAGCTTAGATGAACGGCCATAAGCTCAGGGTGGTGCTCTTGTGTCTTCAGGCTTCAGTCTTGATTGTCATCAATGAGTATTCCTCTCATTGAGTTCCTGTAATGTAAAATACACTAACTTACAAACCTAACCAAGACTAGCCTGACTATTACACATTCTGAGGCAAGTCATCTTTTCAGGGGCTTTGGGATTTAGTCAAAACTGACATTGTCCCAACAATTTCCTCCTTTTTGATGATGTCAAAACACTGAAAAGATCCTCTAAACAATTAGAGGATATGAAGTCCTATTCTATAAGACAAAGTCAGTGTTAGAGCAATTCTTGATAAAGTACAGAATTTAAATAACAGCAAAAAAAAGACAATGCGTTTTTTGTCTGTGGGCAAATGTAATGGATTTCATTGATGATATGGAATTGAGTACAATGATCTAATCTATTACAAGAGGTTGTGAACACCTAAAGCAATCTCATTTCAGGCTCGAGTCCATAACTAGCATAGACTCTGATCTTCAGCTCTTCAACTCTCTTAGATTGATTCACAAAACCTTCAGCTCTGGCAATCTTTAATACTTCAGTCATAATAGCCTTATTGTCATGCTTGTTCGATCCAGGGATAAGAGGTGGTGGACGGGCAATGAATTCAGGGGCCTTCACTTGGACTTTGGCTGCATCAGCTTCCTCCAAGATCTTCCCAAGAAGTCCAGGATGATTGACCATCATGTAGTTAGTGAAGTGGGCATCGATATCTTCAGTGTCGCCCCATTTCTTCACCACATACCAGAGTCTGATGAACTCATCCCTTGCATCCACCCAAAATTCTTTCAGAGTCTCTGAGATGAACTCGTCGACTAGAGCTTCCCTCTTAGTCACCTCCGGCTTCCTGACTTGAAGAATTGTTAACTTTCTCGCTGTTGGTTTCTTCCTGTACTTCCTCTTCTCAGGCATGACCTTCTTTCTCCTCAACATGCTTAGGAACCCATCATCCAATTCCCTTTGCTGAACTTCAGTCGGCTCTGAAAGTTTTTCAACTTTCCTTTCCAGAATGCGCATCTTCTCTTTTTCAGCAACTTCTGCTCTACGATGAGCCTCACTTTTCTCATGGGGCAAGCCTCAAGCCTCTTCACACAAAATTACCACTTCGTTGGCATCAAAAGAAATTGGGTTCTTCCTTGTGTTTAAGGATGAGCGCTCTGGAATCTCTTCAGGGATGGATGGGAGTTGAGCTTGAACTTCCTTCTCTAAAGGCTCTTGTGCCTGAACTGCAGCCGCCAACTTTGCTGACTTTCGTGGAGTGGTCTGAGCCTCCGATGCCTCAGGGAGGGATCTTTTCTTCTGTTCTTCCCCCTTTTTGGCATCATCCTTAGCCGGAGTAGGTGGAGGGTCTTTAGCCGTGACTTGGCTGAGAACATGTGCACCATTTTCCACAACAAAGGTACACAAGGACTGAACTTCCTTGATTCCCTCCTTAAGTAGGTCAACCCCAGTAGCTATTCTGGATCCTGCAAATGACACACAAGCAGTACTGGACTGAAGCTTCTTTTGTAATGACTCAGTGTTAGTCATAAGCTCCTGTTCAGTGAGCAGCAGTCTTACCTCCATCTTCCCAGACTACTCGCAAACCCTGTTGGCCTCTAAAGCAATTCTTGCAGACTCTAGAGCAACCTTGGTCACCTCCTGAGTGACATTCTCAGAGTATTGAGCAATCTTCCCTGACTCCAGTGCTAGTTTGGCCACCGAGTCATTGATGACCTGAGTGAGCAGCTCTCCAGCCTGACTTGCCAGTTGCTCCACTGCCTTGGTCATTCTCAGGTTGGCTCCTCTTTGAGCTGAGCCAAAGTCTGCTTGAACAACTTCTTCATCTTTCTCCTCTCATGTTTGATTGATTGTGCAGTGCCAACCATTGTTATCTTCTAATTGACGAGCTCTTTGTTGGCAAGAGTGTTGTAGGCTGACTTCGTCCAGTGAATGTGCTTATCGAGAGCCTTGGCATCTTTCTCCTTCTCATCCTTGATCCTCTGGATCTCCTCTTGAAGCTCAGCCAAGTTCTCAGTGGTCCTTTCTTGCTTTACCGTGATGATGCTGGTAAAGTTACCTTGCTGGGATCCTGTGATGATCACCTCATCGCCAACCTTCTCTTCATCAGTCATTGGTTGCTTTCCCTCGGCAGCCCCTGCAACGTCAGTCCCCTCATCAGGGTGCACTGAATTTAGTTGTTGAGTGATCAAGGTCGCCTGCTCAGGCTCAGTCCCGTCAGCTTGAACTTGTTAGTGTTAGTGTCCTAGAGACAATCCATCGAAAGGACATAATACTAAGATAATATTCAGATTTAGTTTAATATTATTATTGGTTTAATATTAAATATATGGCGTTACACTTATCTGAATATGATGTTTGATTGTTTTCATATATTCTTATTTGTTGTTTCCATGAATCACTACTGTCATTGAGTGAGTGAGAACTCAGATGGCTTAAGTATGATTCTCAAATAGCCCCGATCAAGGATCATCAAGAATGGGATATTGATGATGCAATTGAGATTGGTGTGTGATCTGCATCATACTCTTAGAGAGTGTAGTAAGATCTCACTTACTACGAGATATCTGGTATCTCATGATGGATGCACAGATACCTTAGAGGGTATTGGTATACCTATCCGAGAAACTATTTGATGTAATTCCACATAATGTGTATATGGGTGTCTCTGTTAGTGGGAGCGATGTGATACTCCTCTGACTTGAGGTCAATACGCACGACATGTGCGGAGTGATGGACTTTGACCATGACCGGCGCTTGCATCCTCCAAGGGTAGATATGGCATGGATTGGGTTCATCACGAAGTACATGTGCGTGGTAGTTAAGCCAAGAATAGAATTCATTCCTCAATGTGGATTTAGAGAGAATACTCGTCTTCTCATCATAATTGGATCTAAGACGTCGGTCGACGCGTATCAACTTAGACTTTGTGGCTAAGTATGATATACTTGATCAATTAGTGATTGGAGATAATATAATTAAGTTATTTGAATAGACACTTCATCATGTTCAAGACTTAATCGGGTATTCGCGAATGAAAGGAAGATATCACAATAGCTCACAGTATTAAAGGTAGTTGCATATTTCCTCGCAACGTACCTCGTATATTGAGAATGTCTAATTTATTGTCTAGGGTTCAGTTAAGACCGTTAGTTTGACTAATCGCTCGATATACGAGGGTATATGGGTTACACAACAAGTAATGACAATTTACCAATTATAGTTGGTTGATTAAATATTATATTGGATATAATATTCAATTTATGGAGAGTATAATAATAATTATATTTGGAATTAATTATTATTATTATTTAATTAAATCCAATTTAATTAAATATGAAATTCCAATAATAATGTTTGGAATATTATTATACAAGAATAATATATGGTCAAGATATTATTCGTAAGAACATATCTAGGGAGAAATAATCCGTAGAGATTATATTATGCATATCTAGCATATTATCTTGCTTAGAAATTAAGCTAAGGTAATCCCTATAAATATGTGTCATGTGGGAATTCAGAAAAATACATATAAGAAATATAATTTCTCCATAAAATCTCTAGTCAGAATTTTCCTAGCAAATTCGTCTCGAGATTCAACGCTGGCATATCAGTGCGGGTTGGTAGAAAATCGTTACGTGGATACCATAGTTAAGGATTCCGCGTACAAATCGATGTAAGGATTTATTTGTTATTATTAATCCTTTATGTTTTATGTTATACAACCATATACAGATTCGTTGTTGGTGAATCGTTATCTTCCGCTGCGCCGAACATGGTGTTCATGCCTCTAAATTCCAACAAAACTTTGGGTAAGGTACCCTCAGAACCAGGAGTCTCCTTTGGTGCCTCTACATCATCCTCATTTGCCTCAGGGCAGGGAATCTTTTCACTGGTTGATGTATCATTGGCAGCTGAACCAGCCTTGCTGGTCTCAGCGACTGCTCCACCCTTAGACACAGTCCCAGTTTCACCTTCCCCTTGAGCACTAGGCTCAAAGTCCATCAAGTCCACCTCACTGGCAGTTTCCTCCACCAACTTCTCCTGGGCATCACCACCCTGACTTCTGTCACTTCCATCATCATCATCACCCTTATCATCATCAGGGCCATCCAAGAATCATCCCTCTCTTGCCACCTTTATACTCTGAACTAGCTGCTTTAAATTTTCAAAGTTCAACAACTGCAACAAGCTTGTAATTTTGAAGTATGAACATAACCTAGCCTCCTCCATCTCCCAGTAGTCCCATCCTCTCGCCTCTACCATCATTCTTTGCTCCTCCATGTTGGACTGCTTGTAGTCAAACCAAACTTTCAACTTGACTACATTCCGACACAGAACCTTGTACTTGTTCAGGCTGGGCCAACATTGGGATATCCATTGATGAGCATTCTCCCTGAGCATTTTCTCATATATTTTCTTAAGAACAGTCTCATCCACCTCTTCCTCCTCCGCCTCTTCCAGGAAGTCATCGATAGTGTTGGCCTTAGAGGTACTGGCCTTAGGAAAGTCTTTTGGGTTTGGATAAGAGGGAAAATCTTCTGGGTTAGGTGATGAAGTGTTTGGTTCAGGGTTATTGTCAAGCTCAATGGTGTTTGATGTGTTTGGCTCTGACTCGTTTGTGGGAGGGATAGAGTTTGGTTCAGAGGGGTTGGTCTAAGTGGGATTGGGTTCATTTGTAGTGGTTTCAGTGGGGTTGGTTGTGGGTTGGATAGGTTCAACAGTCGTTGAAGGTTGGGGTTCATAGGGTAGTTCAGGCTGAAGAATCTCCGCAGACTCAGTAGTCTCACGGACTTGAACTAAGCCAGAGACCCAAGGAGAGCTTGACTAATGCGATATTCCCTTAGGGTTTACCTCCGTTAATGCTTTCTTAGGAGATCCCTTGACACCCTTCCTCAGTCTTTTCAAAGGCCTCGCCTCCACTTCAGCTACACTCTCTTGAGCTTCATCGTTGTCTTCCTGACCTTCTTTTAGGTCACTCATGGAAGTCTTCTCAGCTCCCTTCCTCAATCCCTTCACAGTGGCCTTTGCCTTCAGCACCACTTTCAGTTTAGCTCTCTTCTTATCCTGAGCCCTTTCCTCCTCCTCTTTCTCCGCCTCTCTTTCCGCAGTAACCTCGGCCTCCACATCCTTGCTCTTCTTGAAGAGCTCATCCACCCTCTCTAGCACGTTGGTGACAACTGCCTTCTTCTTGCCACCCACCTTCTTCCTCTGATCCTTCTGAGGAGTATTAGGGTCAGGCATGCCCAGAATATCATATGTATCACCCTCAGTGGTGAACATAATCTTCTTGGGGGAGAGATCATCCTCCCAGTCAAACGTACATCCCTGATAGGCTTCAGAGATGAACAAAGACAACCTGGTCCCAAACGGAAGGATAACACCCACTGAGATGTGCTTCTTGTCCTCATCCTTCCTCAGTTTATCCTTTGCAGCCTGACTGAGCTGGCCAAGGAAAAACTGCTCCCAGTTAGCCTCAACACCGTCTACCAAAGCCCCCATTATTCTCAGCTTTGGCAGGCTCAACTGCTCGTGGGACCCCATGGTGCCCATGATCATCTTCGAGACAATGTCAATTATGGCACGATACTCAGGCTTGAGAGTATTCTTGTGTTGCCTAGCCTTGAACTCAGAGGAGCCTGACTTCGTCCACTCCTTCAGGAGCTCCCTCTCCTTGTTCTCCTTGTAAGTCCAAGGATGGATTCCGGAGCACGGAAGTCCAAACACTTCTTTCACTATTTTGTGGAGATCGATGTCGCGAGTCTCCTTGTTATAGAGCTTTTCTCCATCGTCGTTCTTCTCCCCAGTTGACACCAAGACGGTAACCCTAGTGAACAGTTCACCCTTGTGAGTGAAGAGATTCAGGTACGCCTCCACAACTGCCTTTGGAAGCACGGAAGTGGGTTTTCTCGTGAAATACTTCTCCATCCTGGCCCTGGCGATCCAATTGAAGACGGGCTTGATCTCTTTCATGTTCGTGCAGACTCCTTCCATGGTGATAATGTGATCCATGTTCACCAAATTGTTTTTTTACAACATCATCAATGTTGTCTGTGGTCCAAACGGTGTCAAGAAATTCCATTGAGGTTTGAGAATTTGAGAATTGAGAAATTTGTGAAGTGCTTGAGTCGAGAGAAAACTCAGTGTGCAGTGTGAGATTGTGTTTGCGTAAATTTCTCAAATGGCATTTCAGATTGGTATGAGTGAGTCAGTTACTCAAACATGGGGTTGGGATTAATCCTGAATTTGAAAAGTTTGGAAATGAGGGGCCAAGATTAATCTTTGTATCAATCATTTTCCCACGTCAGTCATATTCCGTATAAAATGGACACGTATATTAAAAAGTAAATGAACGCATTAAATGCTCCGATGCGCGTGGGTTTAAATATCAAAAGACGCGCTTTTAATGAAAACGGAATGCATTTAATAAATATTCTCAGGAAGGAAGTCTCAGTGAGACACTTCAAATTCACAAAGGTCAGGATTGAACTCATACCTGTCAGGGAGACATTGTAGCACCCCTGATACCTCACTGAGTCGAGTCTGGCCTGAGTTCCCCCTAGATCCTACACTGACTGCTCTCCCGGATCTAAGAGGCCTAACTCCACTGACAGTTCCATAAATCTTGCTTCAGCCAAAGGCTTAGTCAAGATGTCAGTTATTTGCTTGTCAGTGTGAATTTTCTCCATCCTAATATCCTTCTCCTCCACATGATCTCGAATAAAGTGATGTCTAATATCCACATGCTTGCACCTTGTGTGAAGCACAGGGTTCTGAGTGATTGCTATGGCACTATTGTTGTCACAATAGATTGGAACTTCATTTGCAAATACTTGGCAGTCTCTCAATTGTTGCCTCAACCATAAAATCTGAGCACAACAACTACCTGTAGCCATATACCAGCCTCAGTTGTGGATGTCGCCACTGAATTCTGTTTCTTGCTGAACCATGAGATCAATTTACTCCAAAAAAAACTGACATGTCCCTGAAGGATACCAGTCAGTTCTAAGTTGTCATCTGAAGGATACCATAGTCCCATATTGAATGTCTTTTTCAAATACTTAAATATCCTCTTAGCAGCCTCCAAATGACTTCTCTTGGGGTCAGATTGATACCTAGCACACACACCCACTGCAAAAGTAATATCAGGCCTACTTGCAGTCAAGTACAACAAAGATCGAATCAGTCCTCGGTACTCAGTCTGGTTCACTGAAGCTCCTTCAGTGTCAGGATCCATCTTCCAATTTGTGTTCATTGGGATCCTAGCCGGATTGCAATTTTGAACTCCAAACTTCTGAATCAAGTCTCTTGTATACTTGGCCTGATTAATGAAAGTCACTTGATCAGTCTGCTTGACCTGTAATCCTAAAAAGAAGTTCATCTCTCTCATCATTGACATCTCAAATTTATCAGTCATCAACTTAGAGAATTTCTCACAGAGCTGGTGATTTGGTGATCCAAATATTATGTCATCCACATAAATCTGGACCAAGAGAATGTCATCATCTTCAGTGATCTTGAACAAGGTCCTTTCCACTGTCCCCTTCCTGAACCCGTGGTCAGCCAGGAACTGAGAGAGGGTATCATACCAAGCTCTAGGAGCTTGCTTAAGTCCATATAGTACTTTCTTTAAATGGTATACTCTATCTCCAACCTCAAACCCGGGAGGTTGTTCAACATATACCCATTGAGTACACCATTCAGGAAGACACTCTTGACGTCCATTTGATACACCTTAAACTTCTTATATGTTGCATATGCAAGGAAAAACCTGATAGGTTCCAACCTAGCCACTGGAGCAAAGGTCTCGGCATAGTATATCCCTTCAGACTGACAATACCCCTTTGTAACCAATCTTGCCTTGTTCCTTACTACAACACCATTCTCATTCTTCTTGTTCTTGAAGACCCATTTGGTACCGATAACACCTTGATGCCTAGGTCTACCTACCAGTTCCCAAACCTGATTCCTTGTGAATTAATTCAACTCCTCTTGCATGGCTATAATCCAGTTCGAGTCAGTGAGAGCTTCTTCAATGTTGTTAGGATAAAAGTTGTTAGTTTTGATGAGTTAAAACAAACCAGAAGATGTAATAGGACCATCTGGACCTGTTAGCCAGATGATGATCTAGATTAGGACTTAGTCTAGGGGGAACTGCCAGACCAGAAGACTTCACCAGAAGAGTCACCAGAAGACCCCACCAGAGGACTTCACCAGAAGACTCCACCAGAAGACTTCACCAGATGAGATTGACCAGAGGCAGAGGACCTTCCCCAGACCAGACGAGTCTGGTGGAACAAAAGATGCTCAGTTTTGATCCCCTGATTCTACTGAGTATTCTGGTTTTTTACCAGATTAGGACCAGAAGACACCGAGGTTGCCTGGTGTCTGGTCTTGCCTTCTCTGGAGAGAATCAGAGTTAGGCAGAGGAAGCTATTGACCGTTGGTGATTCAAATCAAGTCAACATGTCAGGATTGGAAAGTATTTGAAGATAATCAATCCAAGGATCCCACCAACCCAATCAATCAATTAGGGAATTGATTGATTGAGACTTCATTATATAGAGGATCTGATTGGATTAGCCCTCCAACGGCTAGCCCTAATCCCCTCTATATATACAAGAGTGCAGTTCAAGAAAAAGCTCTAGAGACTCTACACGCGCATAAGTGATCCAAGCTTTTGATATTCATACCAAGCACTCTTACTGTTCATAATATTTATCTACTCTAAAGGAGTTATTGAAACCACAACCTGTTCATCTATTAGACAAGGTTGTTGGCTGGTTGATCTTTAGATTGAAGTTAAATCTAAAGAGGTTGTAAGAAGGAACTGGTACTTCCCAATTCCAGTAAGTAAGTTTGTGAGTTGGTTGATAGTGAGACCCCTTGGTTATAAGGGAGGGTGGACGTAGGATATTCAATCCGAACCACTATACATCTTGTGTTCTTTATCGCTTTATTTTACTTATTGTTTGTTGATTATTGTTCTCTTGTAAAAGACTTTGAAAGACATTTAACTTAAGCTTCCGCAATTAATCTAACTAGTGGGACCAACAAGTAGTATCAGAGCAGTGTGTCCAACGACCACTGCTTTGTAAAGCTTTTGGTGGTCACCGGGCAGATCCATTGCTCTTCAGTGCTTTTGTTCAAGTTCTTGTTATTTCCCTGAATTTCTTATCAAAATGTCTGCAAAATCTTCTTACAAGAGTCGTAAGCTCCCAAAATTCTCTTTTGAGGATTACAGCCACTGGAGTTTCATGATGAGCAATCATCTTGGAGCTATTCACCATCGCATGTTAGATGTGGTTGAAAGTGGCCCCATTCAATTTTACTGGACTCCTATTGATAGTGGCAGGTCTGAGTCCAGGGAAGAAACTAGTGAAGTTGCCCAAAAAGCTGCAGAGGATAGAGTCCCCAGGCAACGAATCCTCAAGAAGAAAGATGAGCTTGACAATGATGAAAGAAAGCTCTACAACTTGGACCAGGTGGAAAGAACAGAGATCATTAACACACTTACCAAAGAGGTGATTGAAAAGGTCAGAACGTGTGCCACTGCCAAGGAGATGTGGGACAAACTGGCGTTACTATGTAAGGGAACAGAGAAGATCAAAGATAACAAACTCCAAGCTGTTCAACACTCGTTTGATACCTTCAAGATGAAACCAGACGAGACCATTGACCAGCTGGACATGCGTCTCACAAACCTCCTGAACAAGGCTAGTGCCTTAGGTAAGACCTACTCTAAAAAAGAAATTAATAGTAAAATCTTGCGTTCACTAACAAGCAGGTGGAGAATTAAAGTCACTGTGATCAAGGACAACAAGAATCTCAATACTCTGGATCATCATCTTCTGTTGTCTGATCTCAAAGCATATGAGTATGATCTTCAAGAGGAGGATCAAACAGAAGAGGTTTCCTCTTCTGGCCAGAAAGGTGTTGCATTCTCTTCAACTATCAAGCATGATGTCAAGCCAAAGGAGTCTACTGCAGATGACTTGAGCCTCAAGGAGCAGGTAGCACTTCTAACTCGTAAATTAGATAAAATGAGTTCAAAATATGGCAGGTACAAAAGGCATTGGAAGGAATCTTCCAGAGACAGAAAGAGTTCTTTCAAGCCTGCAGAGAAGGAGAAGACATCTGGAGACTCAAGGGAGACCAGATTCAGAACTCCAGAGAGGAGGAGAGATGACAACCCTGGCAACTCTGGGAGATCAGATTATCAGAGGAGGGATGGTAGCTCTGGCAGACCTGACTACCAGAAGAGAGAGAGTAGTCCTGCCAGATCAGACTACAACCAGAGGAGGAGAGAGCCAAGTCCTAGTCCCAGAGGAGACAATGCCTGCTACACATGCAACAAGACTGGTCACTATAGTTATGATTGTCCTCAACTCACTCCTAGGGAAAGAGAAGAGAAAAGAATCAAGAGAGATAGGAGATATGCAGATAAGAGAGCATTGCTGGCAGAAGCAGAGGAGGAGGATACTAGTTCCAGTTCTTCTTCTTCTGACTTTGGATCAGATGATGATGTGTGTCTTATGGCAGACATCACTGAGGTAAATGAAACTACTCTAGTTTTATCAAATTCCAAATGTACTGAATCCTCTAATTCATCTGGTAACTCCAGAGAGTCTGATATGCAACAAATGCTATCAGATCTCCAAAATTGTGTCCAACTTTGTCAAAAACTTGAGAAAGAGAATGGTAGGCTCAGAGCTGAAGTTCAATCTCTCTCTCATGAGCATAAATCCACCAGAGAACTCATGAAAGTTCATTCCAAAGAAGTCTCTGAACTTCAGGATAAGATCACAGAAAGAGATACTCTGGTAGATCAACTCATGAAAGAAAAGAACTCTCAAGAAGATGAGATCACTGAACTCAGAGCCAAATACCAGACTCTTATCAAGGGAAAACAAGTTGCTCACAACATAGAGGAGATACCTATGCCCAGAGAAGCTCCTAAGATACCATATGTTGTATCTATCATATCAGAGTCTTCTCAGCACATTTGTGATAAGAGTGGTTTAGGATATTCTGGAATTTCCTCTAAAACTCATAAATACTTTTATAATAAAGACAAGTCTGTAAGAGCTGGTAAATTGGTAGAAATCTGGGATGATAAAGACTTAACTGGTAATGGTTACAAGGTGGTTCACAATCCTGACTGGAAAAGGAATCACTCTGTTAATCACATTACATATGGTCCAGAAGAGTTGACTGTTCTGGAAGAGAAGATGATAGAGAATAAGTGTCAAAAAGGGGAACCATTAAAGATTGATGGTTCTGTGAACAATGAGTCCCAAGGAGTAGAAATTACTCAAATTGGAGGACCCCAGAGAAATCCTCAAAGGGAACCTAAACAGATTAGGGGACCTCAAAGGAAACACTCAAGAAAGGGGAATACCAATCAGAGTAATAATTACCAGATAAGGAACAATGTTCAACAGCACCAGGTACCCCAGAGACAGTTTTCTCAGAGGAATCAGTTCCAGAATAGGTATACTCAAAGGAACTATAATCACCAGAGCAAGTCTAATTATCAGAACCAGAGGAGGTCTTCCAGATCCATCTATAGAAAACCAACTGATCTGGGTAGTTATGACACCAGAGATGGTTCTTCTAGGATGTACCCTTACAACCAGACCTTTAAGACCATGTCTTTGAGGCAGGCCATTCCAAAGGCCAAATTTGAGAAAAGGTACACCAGACCTGTTTATAGGAAAGGTGTCCTTATCAGACCAGTAGCTCAATATGTCATTGTCAGAGGATATGTGCTGGTAGATAGATTTGGAAGGAAGATGAGATCTCCTCATCCATCAAGGGATGATCTTTATCTATGGATTCCTACAAAACCTGCAACTAACCAATCAGGACCCAGCACTAGTAGGGGACCTAATTGATTTCTCTGCAGGTAGATAAGAGTCCATTGGAGAAAGGATTTTCAAGCAACCATGTCTGGTACATTGATAGTGGATGTTCCAAGCACATGACCTTCCAGAAAGATAATCTCCAAGATTTCAAGCCACTGAATGGACCAAGAGTGATGTTTGGTGACAACAACTATGGCGTCACCAGAGGAGTTGGAAAGTTGACCTTCAATGGAGTTTCTGTAGAAGAAGTTTACTATGTTGAAGGACTCAAGCATAATCTGCTTTCAGTATCCCAATTCTGTGACAAGGGATACTCAGTGAAGTTTTCTAGTGATTCATGCACTGTTTTTGTTGGAGTTATACGTGAAAGTATGCTTTTACTTTGTATAACTCGTGTATCAAACACTTGTTTTATGAGAATAATTCTTTTATCGCATTTGCTTTAGTTATGATTGAATGTTGAATTTCTATTGCAAACCGTTCAATATATAGTACGTGTTACATAGTAGTTAATGTGGTGATACCCGATCACGGAAGACAACATTAACAGTTTACTTGTAACTAAACGTACATTTCACGACCTAGGTGGAATTGAACAATCCGCCGTGAAAGGTCGATGTGTAAGGCTCAGATTGGTCTGTCTTGACTAAGAGATTGCACTAGCACATTTAGTATGTGTTGAAGAGGTCCTACAGCGAGGATAAATTCTTCTGTTCTGAAAGGTGAAGAATTAGACCTCAGTGGTTGTTGATTTCTTAATCTTCGACACTTAAATAGGACCGTGTGTGCTTATTGGTTACTGCTTTGATTCATGTTGGGTGAGAATCATTGTGACTTCGAACTTTGTGTCTTGGGCAGTAATATTAATCATACGACGGTTGCTAAGATTTAATACGGAGAAACGCGTGCGAGTACGGCTCGTATGATTAGTCCCCTTGGTGGGCTCAGAAGTTTTATTGTACCAAATCTTGCAAGTGAAGAATTAGTTTCTTCGGTACGAATAATAATGTTGAACTGTCTTTACTCCAAGGTGAAAGACGTTAATTAATTTAGAGCTATTCAGAAGCTTAATTAATTAATGGACTTGATAATCTTAAACGCGGGAAATAATAACCGGGAGCCCATATTATCGTAATATGGATTAAGATGGATAGTGCAATATTAATTTATTAGTGGTAATAATTAATATTAATGGGCTGAATTATATTGGGGCTCAATATTGAAATTCAGAAGTCCATTAGGAGGTCCAATCTTAATTCTCCTTAAGGCCCCTCAAGTAGCCCATTAAGTAGCCCAATAATGATAAGGTGATTAAAATAAAAAGAAAATATATTGCTGATTTTTTCATGTTTTTTTCGAAAATAGTAAATCAAGAAAAGAGAAGATTTTGTTGATTTTCTTGAAAAGATATTATGGAAGATATGTATTCTTGGAATACAAGAATATCTCATATATTCAAGAAGATCCAAATCTAAGGATCTCATATTGAAATTTTCGAAAATAATTAAGTTTAATAGGAGAGTGAGATTTTTGTGGAATATTTTATTATGGAGAAAAGAATATATGAGATATATTCAAGATTTCTTAGAGATTAAGAAAAGATTTTCTCTTGTCCATAAAATATACAATTTTCGTTCCTCTCACTATTATAAATAGGGGATGATTATTTCATCTCCAAGTACATAATTCCATGTGTTGGAAAAATCAAGAAGCATAGATATTTTTCTTTTTCCTTAGTTATTAAATTACTTGAAAGCGTCTCCCACCGGCGATCAAGTGAGGTGAAAAGGAAAATACTTGAGAAGGCTTTGGGTTGATAAAGCGAGATTATAATTGTCCCGTATATTCAAAGGCCAATTCTACAAGAGGTACGTTAATCGCATATTTAATTGTTTATTCCGCTTAATTAAATATGTGAAATTAATTCAACATGCATGATGATAATTAGTTGTTGGAATTATTATTTGAATTAATTAGGATTAATTCATGCTAGTAATAATTGTATTTAAATTCGTATTTAAAATTCATCCCGAATAGATTCCGGACACCCTTATTTTCCCAACAAATGGTATCAGAGCCACGGTTTCGGGCTCTGAATTTTAAATTGGAATTTAAATTGTTAGAACATTAAATTGAAATTGGGTAGTAGAATTGTTAGATCTTTTTTGCAGGTATCCAATTGTCATGGTTTTAATGTTGTTAATTTCATGCGTGTGAATTAATTGGTTTTTAATTCGATTCATTCGAATTCGTTTTTCTCGTGAGAAAATCCACGAGTAGATTAGTTGTTTTTATTTTGATTCGATCATTGTAATAGACTAGTCTAGATCTAGTATTTATTTTTTTTGTAAAAATAAATTGTAACCGGATCGTGACGAAGAACGAAGAATTAAAAACGGCGTATTCGGACGATGCATACAAGCGTGGCGCATGTATGGAGGTAAAATCATGCAAGGGGTGAAGAAAACGAGGTCGAACGGCGAAAAAAACGGCGCACGGGGGTGCACGGCGCACGCCGTGCGCAACGGGGGCACGACGCCGCGCGCACGCGTGCGCGCGCCTCGGGCGCGGGCTGCAGCGCCTCGGGGCGCCTCGGGTGCGCCTCGACGCGCCTCGGGCAGTTTTCCAGCGCTTCTCGGGCCGGGAAGCGCGCGGGCCCATTTCATGGGCCGACGCGCGCTGTATCTCAGGCCGTGGAATTTTTTCGGTTCGTGTTTTTTTTTTGTGTGATTTTAAACGTCGTCCCGAACCCCAAACAATGTTGTTTTTGAAGAAGTGTTGCTGTTCGAGTGGGAGCACGTCGAGACGAACGTCGGAAAGCAACAAGGACGATTTTTCGCATCAAGACGTGAAGAAATTAAACCGTGATAATTGGATTCGAGTGCTCCAATGTGTTTAATTTTTGTTTTGATGGATGTTTTATTTCGTGCACTTATTATTATTTGTTAATATGTGTTTGCATGAATTTAATTGTCCAAGAAAAACCTTACTTTCGAAAATTACTAAGTATGTTTTTATAATCGCAATTTTATTCCGGATATTAAAATTGGATTATTTTGGCCTCCATAATTTATTTATTTGTGAAGTTCTTTTGGAATACATTTCCCCCTCGGATCGGCCAAAAGAACGGATTTCACATGAATAAATTCCGAAAGGATGATTGTGGATTATTACTAGTGGCGGTATTGACCCTCACCACGAGTGGCTTGCTCAAAGCGAAATAATAATCCTGTATTTAATTATGGTTATTACTTAGGCATAGGAAATTGATATTAACTTACTCCCCTCGGAGTCCCTGTCAATTTCTATATGGTCAAAGTGGGAGCCAACTATTAATTTTGAATTAAGGATTTGTAACTTTTAAGTTTGTGATCCGCTTGAATGTATTTAAATGTATAGACCACCCCTCGTGGCATATTTAAATGGTTTCGAGATGTTGGCTGATGCATGCTTATATTGTTTTAAGGTTTCAATATAATTGATGTGATCGAATTATGTGATAATTTCATATTTTTCTAGATATTGATATGAATGTATGTTTTATTCTCATTTCATCATGTCGCAACCTTTTAATCCACTGTTTAATATACTCAAAGTTAATAAACTTTTTGGAGAGAATTATATCGATTGGAAATGTTTTTTTAAATTTGTCCTTACTGCACAAAAACACAATTGGGTTATTTATGTTAATATACCCGGCAAGCCTAATGATAAGTCAAGCAATGGGAAGAGGCAGTTTATGATCGGAAGCGTGACAATGAATGAAGTGCATCATCTTGACATTTATGTCTGAGGATTTGAGGCGCATTCATGAAGACATTGTATCCGCTGTTGAAATCATGGAACACCTTGAAGAGATGTTTTCACATCAGAATCCCATGACTAATCAGTTCACCAAACATGACTCGGTCAAGTTGGAAATGGTGGAAGGAATGCCCGTGAGGGAGCACGTTCTCGAGATAATGGCATACCTTAACAAGTTGGAAGTACTTGGTGCGGATTTTGATTGATTTCATATACCATTCCCTACCGAGAAGCTTTGAGTAGTTTCATCTGAACTGTCAGATAAAGGAACAGACAAGTCGTTTGCCCGAGCTCTTGCAAGCTTTAGTTTCGGTGGAGGTGATAATGGAGCACCAGTCTAGTGCTATGGTGGCTAATGGTTCGTCTACCTCTTTTGGTCCCAAGGGAGGGAAAAAGAGGAAGAGAACCAAAGGCCGGATCCAAGCAAATCCAATTGTTGCGAAAGGCAAATGCAAAGGCAAGCATCGAAGGGGAAGTGTTTTAGTTGCGGTGAGAGAGGACAATGGAGGTCTGCCTGTTCCAAGCCTAAGAGGCTAGGAAAGTTAGGTAATTCACACACCTTAGTCGTCGAAACTTGTGAAGTGGCGTATGCTGTCTATTCGTGGATAGTGGATACGAGAGCTACTGATCACATTTGTTTCATGGGTTTAAGCTAACCCGACGACTTAACGGAAGTGAGATCCCCATCACATCGGGCAATGCTACGAGAGTGGCAGCTGAAGCAGTGGGAGAAGTGCGCCTATCTTGTGAAGATAGAGTTATGGTCTTGAGAGACGTTCTTCATGTTCCTAGTTTAGAAAGAACTCAACCTTCAGTTTCTAAACTGTTTGAATAGATACTCAGTTTCTTTTAATAAGGATGTTATTATTGCTTGAAACGATGAGTTTATCCGTTCCGAAACTTTAATGGATGATCTTTATACCATTATTTGGGCACACCACTCACAAAATTGAATCTAATAACACATCGATTATTTCGAGTAATAAAAGAAAGCGTTCTTCGGAGATGAACGAAACACTTCTATGGCATCTTAGACTAGGTCATATTAATCTAAAGTGGATAGATAGATTGGTGAAAGACGGATCCTTGGAATCATTCCAAGTCGAACTGTTTCCAACTTGTGAATCCTGTTTAGAGGGTAAAATGACCAAGAGGGCATTTGGAGCCAAGGGGAATAGAACTACGGAAGTGTTAGAACTCGTTCATACCGATATGTGTGGTTCAATGACGATCATAGCAAGAAGAGGTATGAGTAATTTGATGATTACTCAAGATACGGATACATCTACCTTATGATGCATAGGGAAAGAAGTATCAAGTCTCTACGATTTGTTCGTGGAGGCGAATACCTTAGCAATGAATTCTTGAACTACCTATCGGAAGAAGGGATTGTATCCCTGTTGACCACATCGGGAACCCCTCAATAGAACGGTGTGGCGGAACGAAGGAGCCAGACTCTTTTAGAAATAGTCAGATCCATGATGAGTTATTCGGATTTACCCAAGTCGTTTTGGGGTAACGTCTTGGAAACAATGACTTACATTCTAAACTTGGTGCCATCCAAATCGGTTCCTAAAACCCCAATGGAATTGTGGACCGGGCGCAAGCCCAGTCTAAGACACTTACAGATTTGGGGTTGTCCGGCATACGTGCTAGACAAGGAAGCCAGTAAATTGGATCCATGTTCGGAATTAAGGTTGTTTATAGGATATCCCATGGGAACGAAAGGGTGTATGTTCTATAGTCTCAAGGATTAAAAGACCGTGATTAGTTCGCACTTTAAATTCTTGGAGGAAGACTATATGAACAAAAGAAAGCCCAGAAGTGAGATTACCTTAGACGAGTTAAGAGGGCAAACTCCTATACCAAGTATACAAGATGATATACCACACGTCATACCTTCACAACCGGAACCCCGTCGTAGTGGGAGGATTGCAAGGCAAACCGAGAGATTCATGGGAATTGGAGAATCTTCGGATTTGACTCCCAGCGATGAATCAGACCCATGAACGTACGACGAGGCAATCCAAGACAAAGACGCGGAGGCGTGGCAAACTGCAATGGAAACCGAGGTGGGTTCGATGGATTATAATCAAGTGTGGGAGTTGGTTGATCCACCTAGTGGGGTAGAGCCCATTGGATGCAAGTGGGTGTACAAGAGGAAAAGAGGACCGGACGGAAGGGTAGAGACCTTCAAAGCAAAGCTTGTGGCCTGTGGCCTGTAGCTATGCTTAAGTCCATCCGTATTCTCTTGTCGATCGCTGCGCACTTAGATTACGAGATCTGGCAAATGGATGTCAAGACAGCTTTCCTTAACGGAAGTCTTGATGGGATCTATATGCAACAGCCCAAAGGTTTCGTTGAAAAAGGCCAAGAGCACCTCGTATGCAAGCTTAAGAGATCCATTTATGGACTTAAGAAAGCGTCGCGTACTTGGAACTAGTGTTTTGATCAAGTTATTAAGTCTTACGGGTTTGTGATCAAAACAAGTTCGAAAGTTGTGGGTGTAAAAGGTGTGACGGAACTGCGGTGGTATTCTTAGTATTATACGTAGACGATATTCTGCTCATTGGAAACAATGTAAAGGTATTGTCAGACGTTAGGGTATGGCTGTCAAATCAGTTTGATATGAAGGACTTAGGGAAAGCCGGTCATATCCTTGGGATCAAGTTCACTCGAGATCACAAGAGGAGGATGTTGGGTTTATCGCAAGTTTCATACAAAGCCACTGTTTTGAAGCATTTCAGCATGCAAGATTCCATGAAAGGTTTTGTACCTTTTAGGCACGGAATCCATCTATCTAAAGAAATATGCCCTAAGACGCAAGTGGAGATAGATGACATGAAAGACGTTTCGTACGTTTCGGACGTAGGAAGTCTTATGTATGCAATGTTGTGAACGAGACCGGATATCTGCTTTGCCGTGGGCATGATGGCAAGATATCAAAGTAACCCCGGGAAAGCACATTAGATTGCAATTAAATGCGTTCTTTAGTTTCTAAAAAGAACTTGGTATAGAATGCTAATTTAACAATCAGACAATCTAATTCTCATGGGATACACGGACTCAAATTTCCAATCAGACATAGACTCCAAAATACCTACCTCAGGTAGTGTGTTTTGCATGGGAGAAGGAGCCATGACATGGAGAAGCGATTTGCAGAAATGCATCGCAGATTCGACCATAGAAGCCGAATAAGTAGTTGCTTGTGAAGTAGCGAAAGAAGCGGTTTGGCTCAAGTACTTCTTAGTGGACTTGGACGTTGTTCCGAATTTGCCCGACAAGATAACTGTCTTTTGTGACAATGCCGGAGCAGTTGCAAATTCAAGGGAACCGAGAGCCCACAAGGCCAGCAAACACATTGAAAGAAAACACCATCTTATACGAGAAATCATTAAGAGAGGAGATAAAGAGGTGGCAAAGGTAAATGTCGGAGGACAACCTAGTATATCCATTCACAAAGGGTCTGCCTCTGAGTACATTCGAGAGACATGTGGATGGAATGGGAGTCAAGACTATTGCCAATCTGCTTTAAGTATAAGTGGGAGGAATTATTAGGTTAGTGTAGGTTGACATGAGATGTCACGAAGAGCTACTACACTAAGACATGCGTGATGTATACTAAAAGCAGACTTTAAGTATAAGTGGGAGATTGTTGGAGTTATACGTGAAAGTATGCTTTTACTTTGTATAACTCGTGTATCAAACACTTGTTTTATGAGAATAATTCTTTTATCGCATTTGCTTTAGTTATGATTGAATGTTGAATTTCTATTGCAAACCGTTCAATATATAGTACGTGTTACATAGTAGTTAATGTGGTGATACCCGATCACGGAAGACAACATTAACAGTTTACTTGTAACTAAACGTACATTTCACGACCTAGGTGGAATTGAACAATCCGCCGTGAAAGGTCGATGTGTAAGGCTCAGATTGGTCTGTCTTGACTAAGAGATTGCACTAGCACATTTAGTATGTGTTGAAGAGGTCCTACAGCGAGGATAAATTCTTCTGTTCTGAAAGGTGAAGAATTAGACCTCGGTGGTTGTTGATTTCTTAATCTTCGTCACTTAAATAGGACCGTGTGTGCTTAATGGTTACTGCTTTGATTCATGTTGGGTGAGAATCATTGTGACTTCGAACTTTGTGTCTTGGGCATTAATATTAATCATACGACGGTTGCTAAGATTTAATACGGAGAAACGCGTGCGAGTACGGCTCGTATGATTAGTCCCCTTGGTGGGCTCAGAAGTTTTATTGTACCAAATCTTGCAAGTGAAGAATTAGTTTCTTCGGTACGAATAATAATGTTGAGCTGTCTTTACTCCAAGGTGAAAGACGTTAATTAATTTAGAGCTATTCAGAAGCTTAATTAATTAATGGACTTGATAATCTTAAATGCGGGAAATAATAACCGGGAGCCCATATTATCGTAATATGGATTAAGATGGATAGTGCAATATTAATTTATTAGTGGTAATAATTAATATTAATGGGCTGAATTATATTGGGGCTCAATATTGAAATTCAGAAGTCCATTAGGAGGTCCAATCTTAATTCTCCTTAAGGCCCCTCAAGTAGCCCATTAAGTAGCCCAATAATGATAAGGTGATTAAAATAAAAAGAAAATATATTGCTGATTTTTTCATGTTTTTTTCGAAAATAGTAAATCAAGAAAAGAGAAGATTTTGTTGATTTTCTTGAAAAGATATTATGGAAGATATGTATTCTTGGAATACAAGAATATCTCATATATTCAAGAAGATCCAAATCTAAGGATCTCATATTGAAATTTTCGAAAATAATTAAGTTTAATAGGAGAGTGAGATTTTTGTGGAATATTTTATTATGGAGAAAAGAATATATGAGATATATTCAAGATTTCTTAGAGATTAAGAAAAGATATTCTCTTGGCCATAAAATATACAATTTTCGTTCCTCTCACTATTATAAATAGGGGATGATTATTTCATCTCCAAGTACATAATTCCATGTGTTGGAAAAATCAAGAAACATAGATATTTTTCTTTTTCCTTATTTATTAAATTACTTGAAAGTGTCTCCCACCGGCGATCAAGTGAGGTGAAAAGGGAAATACTTGAGAAGGCTTTGGGTTGATAAAGCGAGATTATAATTGTCCCGTATATTCAAAGGCCAATTCTACAAGAGGTACGTTAATCGCATATTTAATTGTTTATTCCGCTTAATTAAATATGTGAAATTAATTCAACATGCATGATGATAATTAGTTGTTGGAATTATTATTTGAATTAATTAGGATTAATTCATGCTAGTAATAATTGTATTTAAATTCGTATTTAAAATTCATCCCGAATAGATTCCGGGCACCCTTATTTTCCCAACAGTTTTCTCTTCTGATTATAATGATATTTTGCTAATAGGCTTGAGGAAGGGTAACATTTATCTTGCAGATTTTAACAGTTGCCCAAGAAATGCTTGCCTAGTTGCAAAAGGATCTGCAGAGAATAGCTGGATTTGGCACAAGAGATTGTGTCATCTTAACTTCAAAACACTGAATAAATTGGTATCCTGGTTTTTAGGGAATAAATTGGTATCCTGGTTTTCTAAGAAGCAGACTTCAGTTGCTACATCAACAACAGAAACAGAGAAATTAGACATATCAGAGAAGGTATATCTCCAGATGAGGTATACACCAGGTGACACTTGTCCCAGATGAAGTGCTGAGCCAGATTCCACAATATCCAAAGTCTTCTCTGACCAGGACCAGATGCGCTTCATCAGAGGAGATGTAACACCAGATTGGCTGTGGTATCATCTGGTTACAATATCAGGTGAAAGGTATGTCTTTACTTCTCTGGCCTCTGATCATTAGGATACACCTTTCAAATTAGTAAGTACACTCAAAACGTTTCAACTTCGGAGTGTATTTAAGACTAGGGTATAGGGTCTAGGCAATCATTTCGCTTTTTCTCTTGACTGCCACAAAACCCCTTTATGCCCAGTCCCAATGACTATGCCAACGCACCAGATTAAATCTGTATCTTGCCTTTCATCGTGGCCATCGGATTTAATCACTGTGCAAAATGTCAATCAATGCTAAAATTGATTTTGTTTCCTCGATTAAATTTTGAAATTACACGCGTTCACACTTCATTTAATAATCAAGCCACGCGTATTACCCTATTTAAATCAAATTTCCTGTCAATCTGTCCTTTCACGTTTCCATACTTTCAAACCCTAACCTCTCTCTGCAAAGTATTTCTTTCTCTCTCTCTCTCTTTCACAGTAATGGCCCCTCCGTGCAATTTTGACCATGTCCTGATGATGAAAAAGCTAAAGACGGAGATGGTGGTGGACTTTTATACCACCAAGAACCCAGTTGTGCTGTCGATTCTGGAGATGCTCCAGAGTGCAGGGGTGGAGAAGTTGATCTCCACTGTTCCCAAGGATTTTCGTACTCTTGACGGATATGCGGCCCAGTTGTTGGTTCGTATGAAGATTCATGAGGATTACATTTCGTCCAAGATTGATGAAGATGATTTGGTGTTTTCTAAGCACGATTTCTGCGCTCTTTTCGAGAACATTTCTGCGGTGGGAGTGGATCCTTTGACGTACAAGGAGGATGACATTATTGGTTCTTTCAAGATCTTTGCTCGATCTTCCTGCCAGAATATCACAAAGGGCTTTTTGGACAAGCATCTGAGGCAGAAGTACAAGGTCCTTTTTGATATAGTTGTTAAGGTGCTTATGTGTGAGAATCACAACACATATGCCATTTTCAACGGCAGGATGTGTGTGATGAGGGCTTTATATGATGGTGTTCAGTGTAATTGGGCAGAGTTCTTCTGGGATGTGTTGAGGAAGAACAGATTGAAGGTGAAGAAGGAGCCTTGTCCTTCCAAGCCAGGGGAGTTGCAGTTCTTCTTCACTGCAAATGTCTCTTTGGGGACTAAGTTAACTCTTATTCTGGATTCTCTCCTTCCAGAGAAGAAGTGGAAATCATCTTGGTGCCATAGTTATCACAAATCCAAGATCCTCTTCTCTAAGGATGGCCCTCTTCATGGCCATGCCGACTCGGATGGAGAGCAGGCTATCCCTGCCCCTCCTATTCAATCTATTCCCTCACCTCCAAATGGGCAGAGAAAGCAGCAGAAGCAGAAGACCCATAAGAAAGCTTCTGAAGCAACTGGTTCTTCAACCGTTGCCTTTTCTGGTTCCTCAGAGGAGGACCAGATTCCCCTTCTTGATGTGCTTAAGAAGAAGGGTGATGATGATAAAGCTGTTAAGAAGGCTGGAGCAGCCAAGAGGAAGCGGCCAGAGGAGGCCAGGAGAGGCTCTGCTAAGAAGTCAAAGGCTAGCAGGAAGGCAAAGAAAACCCTTCTGGTGGATGAGCCTTCAGAGGAAGAAGAGGTTGAGCCTCTTGTGAGGAAATCCAAGGCCAAGAGAGCCCTTCTTCAAGATCCTGACTCTGGATCTGATCTTGGAGAGGCCTTGGAGAAGGCCATTGAGGATGCTTCCCAGATGATGGAGGATGCTCCAGAGACTGTTGTACCTGCTGGTGTTGACCCAGCAGAGGTAAATCCTTCCCTTCCATCTTCTTCACCCATTAATCTTGTCTCCCCCTCTACCTCTCCCCCAGATAATATTCCCCAAACCCCATCTGCCTCTGGTAACCCTATTGTTCCACCAGAGCAGATTATCCCAGATACCCCAGTATTTACTCCCTCTACCATTCCTACCCAAACACCTTCTCCCCCAAATTCCCAAACACATCTTCCCACAAACCCCTCTCCCCCACCCTCTGTACTAGAGGTACCCTCAACCTCTTCTGGTGCAGAAATCCCTCCTCCTAACACTTCCACCTCCCAGATACCTCCTACACCTTCTGTACCAGATATTCCATCATCTTCTGGTGCAGATCAACCCATTCCTTCCACCTCTACTTCACAAAATCCCAATCCTCCCCAAACCCATACAGACCAGGACCCAACCATTTCTATGGCTCTGGGATTCGTTGGCCCTCCCCCTTCTCCTACCTGTTTAACCAGAGATGATAATGAAGATGAGGAAGCTTCACTTGAGCCTGCTGTCTTAGCACCTTCCTCCTCTGCCTCTGGGCCCAAACCCTTCACTTTCTCATCTGCAGAAATGGGTCCCATTAGGCAGAGTATGAGTGTAAGTACTCAGCTCTGGCTAAGAGAGCATTTCCCAGTTCTTCTGGAGCACTTACCACTTCTGGCAGAGCTTACTGATGCCAAGGTCTGGAGCAAGGCCAGACTTGAAGATGTGGAGGACCTAATGTTGTTGCTTGAGGAAATGGGTCCCTCCAACTTCACTGCTTGGGAGATTGAGCTAAAGCAGAGGATGAATATTCAGAACCCAGCAGAGCTGGAGACTCCTGGTGCTGCTAAAGTCTTGATTCGCACCCTGCTCATCCAGAGAGGAGTAATGCTCACTCCAGAGGGCCCCACTTACAAGTTTGGTCCTCATTTTGTCTTCCCTCCAGAGCTATATTCAGATGAGGAAGACTTTGAGATGTCTCCTGCCGTGCTCCAGAAGATGAAAGCTTTCTTCAATGAGCAAATCATGCAGATTGGGCGCTTTTCAAAAGCTATTCAACATATGGCCCCTGCTATGATAGAGCATCAGATCAGGCATGAGAGGAGAATCTTCCTGAAGCAGTTAAAGTCTTCTCTGGCAGAGGTAAAAGCTTCTTTTAAGGCAAATGGCTTATTCGTCAAGCTGGATGTCATGCACAGCCAGAAGCAGCTTTAGGAGCACGTGCTGGAGCAGTTGAGACCTGTCTCTGTGCTCAAAGTGGAGATGGCCAGCCAGATGATTCAAACTGCCAAGCTGAAAGACTCCCTCCAGGAGATGTTGGAGAAGCAAGTGAGACTTGTTGCAGAGTCTAAAGCTTACCTGGAGGAGGCCAAGCAGCTGCGTGATCTTCACTCTTCCTCCAACACTGCCTTGCCTGATCTTATAAGACAGGTAGTGGAGCCCCTCCTTGATGAAGTTAAAAAGGGGGAAGAGAAGGCCAGAACTGATCTGGCGAAGACCACAAATGAAACACTCTTCAGCCATGGAGCTCGTCTGGACCTGCTGGAGAATACATTGGCCCAGGCTGAGTTGCAGAAGAAGAAGAAGAAAGAGCTCAAATCCCTTTCCATGGCTAAGCAGCTTGCTGCAGAAGAGGAGTCCGAAGCAGAGCAGGATCCAATTTCCATCTCTGGACCTGCAAAGAGGAAGATAAGGAAAGTGAAGAAGAGCTTCCTTGAATCTGTGGTTGAAGAAGCAGAGAAGAGATTCAAGGAAGAGTCGCCTGAAGAGAGGCAAGCAAGGATAAGGAAAAACATAGATGAAGAGCAGAGGCTTAGATATGTTAGAAGGCAAAATAAGAAGAGCAGAGAAGCTGGCATCACTCCTGGTGCTAGTGGATCCAGCCAGAAGAGGAAAGGGCCTGTTGAAGTCATGAACATCCTCCCTCTCAGGACAGAAGGGTCCTTTGACTCAACTGTTCCTGTGCCTTTGATAGAAAAATGGAGAGAAGCCAAGACTCTCTGGTTCATTCAACATTACATCCAGAGACCTCCACCAGAGGATGATGCTCTCATCAACAGGACTTTCCATTCTTGGATGCAGGCATATGATGCAGATTTGTACAAGCAGTTGATGGATTCAACCATTGAATTCAACCTGGAAGTCACTGCTCCTGAGTTCCATTTTCTCAACACTCCAATGGCAGGAGACCAGGTTGATTGGGCTGAGCTGAAGAGACTGTACAAGACCAAGGTGTTGGCAAACTTCACTCCATCATCTTCTGCAGAGTTGAAGGCCATTCAAGATAGATTCTTTGACTGGTTCCTGGTGCCCAAGGATAACAGAAGATATGCTTAGAATAGGACCAGAATTGCTCTGTAATATGTAATCATCTTTGTCCTTTCTATCAATGAAATTCATATCTTCTCTGTTCAAAAGACAACCTCTTGTTGTCTTATTTGTTTGCCTGATAAGATCTACTCTAAGGTCTTATCCTTTAATGTTTTCTTGCTTAAGTTTATTATTCTTGATCAGTTCTGGTATGTTTTAACTCCATCAAAAAGGGGGAAATTGTTAGGATAAAAGTTGTTAGTTTTGATGAGTTAAAACAAACCAGAAGATGTAATAGGATCATCTGGACCTGTTAGCCAGATGATGATCTAGATTAGGACTTAGTCTAGGGGGAACTGCCAGACCAGAAGACTTCACCAGAAGAGTCACCAGAAGACCCCACCAGAGGACTTCACCAGAAGACTCCACCAGAAGACTTCACCAGATGAGATTGACCAGAGGCAAAGGACCTTCCCCAGACCAGACGAGTCTGGTGGAACAAAAGATGCTCAGTTTTGATCCCTTGATTCTACTGAGTATTCTGGTTGTTCACCAGATTAGGACCAGAAGACACCGAGGTTGCCTGGTGATGGTCCCGTTTTTCGAATACCAAAATGGGAATTCAGGAGCAAATTTTTTTTAAAACCATTCAACGCAACATGAATGAGCTCAGTGACGAAATACTCAAGTCACTACGTTGCTGAGAGTCAGAGCTATCAAGTCAGTGATGAGACTTGAAAGCTCAGGCTCTCAACAAGGCAGTGACTCGAGAGACTGAGCTCTCGAGTGCGTGCTGAGTTCAGTGCGAAGGGCCTCAAGTCACTGCGTTGCTACGAGTCAGAGTAGTCAAGTCAGTGTGGTGACTTGAAGACTCAGTCTCGTAACAAGGCAGTGACTCGAGAGACTGAACTCTCGAGTGTTTGCTTAAGCTTGTCAGTGAGATAGATTCTCCCTGGCTTAAATACTTGGCTAACTTCTTTCTTTCGAACTACACTCAGTGAGTGGAAATAACAAAACCTTTAGCAAGTACATAATGATAAATAACACTTGGTTTAACGTGGTTCAGAGACTCAAGCTCTTACATCCACGGCCTAATTCAACAGGAAATCCACTCCTTGGATTCTTGTTTTTAACGTGCCAAGGTGCACTTACAACTGGACTCACACCCCTCCACGGAGCTGCCTTTCCTTACAAACAACTTACCCCCAACAAACCTGACTAGAGGGTTTTGGTTTCGGTTAGGGTTTTCTCCAACTAGGTGAGGTTTTCCCTTTACAATGTGTTAGCCAATAGCTAAGATAGGGAAAACCTCTCTAAGCCTAGAGTTACAAGCTGAGCACTCTTATGTATATATTTGTGAACTCTCAGTGTATAAGACGTGAGTAGGACCTCCTTATATCTCCCATGCACGTATGTTACTACTCACACTCTCAGCTCGTAGGTGTTGGTTTTCTTACAATGATACAACAACACAACAACTCAACACAACCTCTCAACACCAAGCTATGAGCTTGTATTTATAATGGGGATTCAAATGTATCCGTTGGAGGGAAGATACATTTGAATCCAACATTAAATGGTTTCAACCACTTTTCTTGGAATTCGGCCTTTGTCAGTGTCAGAGTTGCTGCCTCGTGCTGATTGGTCCACGTGGCCTGGATTCACGGATCTTTGACTCAGTGGGTTGACCAAGACCCACTGACTTTAGGTAGCTTCCTCCTTCACTGACATGATGATCTTCAGTAGACTGAACGTCTTCAGTGTGGTTGTCCTTCAGAGACTGTTTGAAGATCATTTCCAAGAAGTTTGTCATAAGGCTGAATGACAAACTTCCCTGACCACAGTAGCCTGACTCCTTCAGGGCCTACTTGGTGCAGCACTGATCCTCCTGATCATGCTCTTCACTGAGTGGTCCACCTGACTTAGCTTAGATCAGCCTGGTTTACACTCAGTGGGACATCCTTCAGGTTTCTCTTCTGGTTCAGGTTGCAAGCATGGCTTCAGTCAGTTCTTCTGGGTGTCATCTTGATGTCTTCAGGCTGTGTTGCAGAGTTCCCCCTCGCTGAGTTCCCCCTCAACTGAACAGCCTATTCTACTGAGAAATGACTTAGCCTGACCTGAAATAAAAGATACTATCCTGACTGCTTTCAAACCTATTACATGTTGTTTTGGAAAATCATCAAAACTAAAACATATCCCAACACCTGGTGTCTGGTCTTGCCTTCTCTGGAGAGAATCAGAGTTAGGCAGAGGAAGCTATTGACCGTTGGTGATTCAAATCAAGTCAACATGATCAGGATTGGAAAGTATTTGAAGATAATCAATCCAAGGATCCCACCAACCCAATCAATCAATTAGGGAATTGATTGATTGAGGCTTCCTTATATAGAGGATCTGATTGGATTAGCCCTCCAACGGCTAGCCCTAATCCCCTCTATATATACAAGAGTGCAGTTCAAGAAAAAGCTCTAGAGACTTTACACGCGCATAAGTGATCCAAGCTTTTGATATTCATACCAAGCACTCTTACTGTTCATAATATTTATCTACTCTAAAGGAGTTATTGAAACCACAACCTGTTCATCTATTAGACAAGGTTGTTGGCTGGTTGATCTTTAGATTGAAGTTAAATCTAAAGAGGTTGTAAGAAGGAACTGGTACTTCACAATTCCAGTAAGTAAGTTTGTGAGTTGGTTGATAGTGAGACCCCTTGGTTATAAGGGAGAGTGGACGTAGGATATTCAATCCGAACCACTATACATCTTGTGTTCTTTATCGCTTTATTTTACTTATTGTTTGTTGATTATTGTTCTCTTGTAAAAGACTTTGAAAGGCATTTAACTTAAGCTTCCGCAATTAATCTAACTAGTGGGACCAACAAATGTTTTGAGGCTCTTGCTCAGAGAGAAAGCAACAGAACAGTGTGCTCTTACCATAGAACCGTCTGGTCCTGACTCCCTCAGTTGGATCACCAATGACCTGGTCAATGGGATGACTCTCTAGCCATGTTCTCTTGCCTGGAGTTGTTCCTGAATTACTTGCAATGTTAGTGTCTACAGGTTCATAGAATTCAGGATATTGAATAGAAGTGGATGATCCTGAGTCTATACCAAAGGGATTTATAAGCTCAATGTCAGTGACATTGATTCCCCCTCGATGAGGCGACTCGGGAGCCGTCTCAGCTGCGACCGCATCTTTATAGACGGTACTTACCTCAGGTTGAGCCTGTTCCTCAGTCTGAGGCTCAACTAACCCTGATGCGCTAGGCTTATGAGTGGCTCTTGTATCATCATTGTTGGTCCCACTAGTCAGTATAATAATTTATGCATAAGCTAAAATAATAACCTTCTTTGAAATCTTTTTAACAAGAGCACAAATAACACAAGAGAAAATAATGAAAGCAGTAAATAAGACAAGATATATAGTGGTTCGTAACTATCCTACGTCCACTCTCCCTTTTGCAAGGGGCCTTACTAACCAACCAACTTACTCACGAACACTGGAATTGACAAGTACCAGCACCTTGTTACACACTTTAGATCTAACTTCGATCTAAAGTATAGTCTACTCCAACCTTATCTATCAAGATGAACAGGTTAAGTATAATCCAACTATTTAACTCCTTAAGAGTAGATATGAATCAAGAACTATAATAGTGCTAATTGCTTGAGAATAATAAGGCTTAAGTATGATCTTCGTGCACGTAACTAGAGTTTTTCTTCATACTGGCACTCTTGTATTTATAGAGGTGATTAGGGTTTAGCTGTTGGATAGCTAATCTAATTAGATCTCTATTTATGGAAGCTTCAATCAATCAATTCCCTAGTTGATTGATTGGGTTGGTGAGATCTTTGGATTGATATCTTCACTCTGACTTCCAATCTGATCAAGGTTGACTTCATTTGAATTACCAACGGTCAAATACTTCCATTGCACAACTCTGATTCTTCCAGAGTAGGTTGAACCAGACACCAGATGACCCAGAGGTCCTCTGGTCCAGAGTCGGTTAAGAAACAGATTATCCAGTAGAATCTGGAGGTGATTCTGAGCATCTTTTGTTTCACCAGATTCGTTTGGTTTGGGGAAAAGTCTTCTACCTCTTATCTGAACATCTCTGATGAAGTCTTCTGGTAGAGTCTCCTGGTGACTCTTCTGGTGAAGTCTTCTGGTCTGACAGTTCCCCCTATACTAAGTCATAATCTAGTTCCTCATTTGGCTAACAGGTCCAGATGGTCCTATTACATCTTCTGGTTTGTTTAACTCATCAAAACTAATAACAATTTTTCTTACAATCATCCTGATCATCGTCATCATCCCATCTTGGAATTGGCACGGTTTTGACCTTTGGATCAGGTTGATTCTTCAAGCTTAGCCTTGTCACTCTCCTTGTGTCCTCCTCAGTGTCAGGATCCAACACTCTTATCCTAGACTCATTGACAGATTCATCAAACACAACATGTGGTGATTCCTCCACAACAAGGGTCCTACAGTTGTAAACCCTGAAGGCTTTACTAACTTCAGAATATCCCAAGAATATTCCTTCATCAGATTTTCTATCAAAGGCTTTCAAATGGGTCTTCCCATTGTTGAGGATGAAGCACTTGCAACCAAATATATGGAAGTGAGAGATACGTGGCTTCCTCTTGTTCCATGTCTCATATGGGGTCTGTGCATGTTGTTTGTTCAGTATGAATCTATTCTGAGTGTAGCATGCATTGTTGATTGCCTCAGCCCAGAACTTCTTGGGCAATCCTGACTCAGCTAGCATGGTCCTGGCAGCTTCCTTCAGTGTCATGTTTCTCCTCTCAGCGACACCGTTTTGTTGTGGGGTTCTAGCTGCAGAAGTCTCATAAGCAATACCAAGTTCATTACAGAAATCAGAAATATATGAATTTATAACTCAGTGCCCTTGTCAGATCTGATCTTAGTAATGGACTGATTCTTCTCATTGCTGAGTCTTCTGAGCAACTCTGGAAGCTTCACCTGTGTTTCCTTCTTATTTAACAGGTAAATAACCCAAGTATATCTAGAATAATCATCAATAACTACAAGGGTATACTTCATACCATTCATACTCATAGGTGTTACCAGGCCAAACAAATTCATGTGCAAAAGCTGAAGAACCCTATCAGTGGAGAAGGAAACTTTCTCTTTGAATGATGATCTGGCCTGCTTCCCTTCCTGACATGCTTTGCACACATGATCCTTGCTAAAAACTTCATTAGGTAAATCTTCTACAAGAGAAGGTCTAGAGATTTTGTTAAGAATCTTGAAGTTCAGGTGGTTTAATCGTTTATGCCATAACCAACTGAGCTCTGAAGAGCTTTTAGCAACAAAACAAGTATTAGGAATAGTGTTGCTCCAATCAGCGAGATAAACGTTACATTTCCTAATACCTGACAGAAGCACTTGTGTTGATTTATCCTTGACTGAACATATATTCGATGAGAACTCAACACTGAAACCTTTGTTGTAATATTGACTTACTGACAACAGACTATGCTTCAGTCCTTCCACAAAGGACACATTCTTCACTCTGATTGTACCTGTTTTCAAGACACCAATCCCTTTAGTAAAACCTTTTGAGTTATCACCAAAGGTTACCTGTGGACCATCGTTAACTTGAAATTCTTGGAGAAGACTCTTCATTCCAGTCATGTGCCTTGAGAAACCACTGTCTAGGTACCAAACAGCTTTGATTGAGTCTCCTCTCCTCTTGTTGTGATCCACAGCCGCCTGCAAACAAACCAGGCTTTAGGTACCCATTGGGTGTTGGGTCATATGGTGTCAGTTGTACCTTTCGGGATCCAGACTTACTTCATTACCCTGATTGCCTCAGAGTGGTGGATCTGTTTCCCAGAAACATCCACATACACTACTTTCTTCTTCTTAGCCTGAGAAGAAGATGGTGTATGAGTGTCAGGCTTAGGCTTCACAGGAGCTTGAGTGGATGCCTTTTGGGTTGGCTTCCTGTTCTTCCTATGCCTTGGTGCAGCTGGTCTTGAGGTTTGTCCCTGATAAGGGTCTTGCTTTTGGTTCCCCCTAGGCAAGTGAGGGAACTGAAAGCAGTTATAGGTTTTAGGATGCCAAAACCATGGAGGTGCTATCATGCCTGGCCTTCCCTGAGGGTATTGTCATGCATGATAATACCCCTGTTGAGCAGTCTGAGTGCTCTTGGCCTGAGTCTTCCTCAGCTTACATTGAGGTTTCTTCTGGCCTGAGCTCTCAGGGGCCTCCTTCGGTTGCTCAGCTTTTCCCTTGGGTTTTGGCTTAGCAACTTTTGGGGCTACCCTGACTGTCTCAGCAGTTTCCTTACCCTTATCAGTTTTGAGGGCTTCAAATATAACTTTCTTTGTACCCTTGCCTGCCTGGACAAACACTCTCTCAGTGTTGCTTCCTGAAGCAACATGAGACTGACCTTGTGAGGATTTCTTAGAGACATATCCAAGCCACTTTTTCTCATTCCCAAGCATCTGGCTGCTATTTATTTCCTCTCTAGCCACTGAGGATTTATTCATTACTGCAGCCTTCTGCTTAAGAGAGTCCTCACTCTTTTTCAGGATTTCATGTCTGACAAAAAGGTCATCAAACTTGCTCCTGAGTACTTCAAGTTCTTCCTTCCTGACCAGCTCTTCATCAGCCAGTTCTTTCAGAATCTTCTCTCTTGGAAGACGCCCAACATTGATCATGTCAATTTCCTGAGTTAGTCTCACAATCTGAGCTGATTCTTTCAGATCTGACTGAGTGAGTTTATCATTCAGATTTTGAACCTCAGTACACAATTTCGAGTTCTCCTCTACCAGAAAGACATTAGTTTCCTACAGCCTGGAGAAATCAACCATCAATTGATCTAAGCAGATCTAAAGGTTCATTTCTTTGGCTGACTCTGAGCTGAGCTCAGGATTTCTACCACTATGTGAACCACACACAAAATTAGATGTTACCTCAGACTTTTCCCTAGCCATAAGGCAAAGATCATCGGAAAAGAGTTCAAGCGACCTCTCCTCAGGACCATCCGAGTCTGTAGCTTCCTCAGCGAGCATGGCTCTCCGGTAAGTGTACCTCTGGTCTCTCTTGGCCATCCTGTCTTCTCTCTCCCGTGCACTCAGTTCTGGGCAGTCGTATTGATAGTGCCCACCTTTGTTACAGTTGTAACATGTAGCTTGCTCATCTCCTCTCTCATTTCTCGGCTCAGAGTTCCTTCTTGAGTCAGGTTTCCTTTGTCTTGATGAGATTTCATTCTTCACTGAGTACTTGTCATCTCGAGTACGTCTCTGTTCATCTCTACGATCGGGCTTTGGATCTGAATATCTCCTCTCATCACCATGATCGCGTATAGGTTCAGTGTTTCTTCTTTTCTCATATCTCCGAGAACTTTGGTGGGTTTCATCATGTTTCCTGTCACGAGTATCCTAATAATATTTTTAATAACGACCAAACCTGGAATTTAGCTTTTTAAAGCGTCTGGCCATCAGGCTGTACTCCTCAGCGAGCTCTTCTTTGCTCATCTCCATCAGTGACCTTGATAAACACTCGACAGGTTCTGACTTGGCTTTGAATGCCACACTTTTCTCAGGAGCTTTCTCTTTCTCCTCCTCTTCAGGCTGTACTTTCTTCTTTCTCTTGTTCAGATCATATTCCAAAGCTTTGAGCTCTGAAAAAAGTAAAGCTGAAGTTATATTACTTATATCCTGAGTGTTTTTCAACATAATAACACTGTTATCCCATCTCTCAGGAAGAGCATTTAGGATTTTAGAAGCAACTTCTCTTTTGGGAACCTCTTTTCCCAACATCACCAACTCATTCATCATCTTGATGAATCTTGACTCCAACTGATCGATAAATTCATCAGGCAGCATCTCGAACGCTTCAAATTTCTGAATAGCAATATTCCTCTTGTTCTCCTTTATCTTTTCTGACCCCTCGTACATACTAGTCAGCTCATCCCAGGCCTCTTTTGACGTCTTTAAGTTCATCAGCCTTGCTGACTCCTCGAACGGTACCGTGTGAAGAATAATGTTCCTGACCACATTGTCCAGTCCCACCATCTTGATCTCATCATTGGTCATATACTTCCTCTCCTTAGGAACCTGTACGCCAATGTCGAGATCTTTATATCCCAATCCTCTGACATTCGGGATAGTTATCTTGATCGGCCCGTCCCTGATAACTCGCGGCATTTGGTCATGGATGACATCTAGATGTGCCTCAAGTATGAACTTCCAATAGACAAAGTTAGCAACAGAAAATTCAGGTAATGAAGCTTCAAGTCTCCTCGAAGTCATGATGATGCAAGTTTTCTAAAAAGCAAAATCAGATTTGTTAAGTGACCACCAACAGTTTCTCTTCTGAAACTATTAGTATTCAAAGTCAGTGGTCCTTTGAACCACTGCTCTGATACCACTTGTTGGTCCCGGTACAAGACTGAGTGATACGTGTATGTGGGGGAATGCACGTATACAAATTTTTCTCTCTTTCAACCTGATTGAGTCCCCTAAACTCAATGTGATGTTGAACACTGAGTAGATAATCCACATACTAACAGCACTGAGTGCAAGTCAGTTGGATAACTATCTACTTATGTTCAGTGCGGAATGTGTGAGCCCTGAAAGTTTATAGTCTTATTTTAGTTTGCTTACTGAAAACTTGTTTTCTTTCTTAAGAAGTCGTGATTAGAAGGGCAGTGTTCAGTTTAATGATCAGGCTGATTGATTCAAGCCTGATAAACAATGCAATGAATGACTTAAATGAATAAGCAATCAAGAGCAACAATCAGAGCAATAAAGAACACAGGGAAGTAACGTTGTTCAGAGACTCAAGCTCCTACGTCCACAGTCCTGATTTAACAGGAGAATCCACTAAGGATTGACTTATTTTTAACATGCCAAGGTGCACCAGAATCAAGTACACTCACTGACCCTTACTTCCTCCTTCTAACTCACTAACAACCTCAACCAACAAACCTAACTAGAGGGTTTTGGTTTCAGTTTGATTTCCAACTAAGATTGTGATTATCCTTACAAGTCAATGTTATGCTAAGGATGGATAATCACTCTAAGTTTAAAATATAGCTTGGTTCGTTCAGTGGAATACAGAATAATTCTCTAACTAAGAAACACTTGGGAAATTTAAGATATTTCGAGTGCTTCTTTGAATGATGAATGCTTTGTGTGCTGAGAGCTTGAGTAATTTCTTGGCTTTGAAATTTCCCGTAACCTTGCTTGGGTCCAAGGTCTTCTGTATTTATAGGCCACTTTGAAAACTATCCATTGGAAGAGATAGCCTTCTGGGTTGTCTTCTCGTAGGATTTGTTCAATGGATACATCTCCCATGCAGCAGCCGTCCTTGCATGGATTTGGTAATTGCATTTAATACATGCCCGTTGAACTGTGCAAGGATGTTAGGTTCAAGTTAGTGTCCGTGCATTACTTGGCGCTCTCTGATTGGTCCACGTCAGCTGGTAGGTGAGAATGTGACTTGAAGCGAATATACTAGCTTCTACTAGTAGCTTCCCCGCAAGAGTACGGGTTCACTGTAGTATGGGCAAGTATAGGGACCAAGTATTATCGAACCCAAGGGATGAGTGTATGCGAATAGATCCCTGAAGATCTACGCGTCGTAGTTAATATGAGTGTGTTATTTTTGGATTTTTTAAAAGATTTATTAAAAGACTAAATTAAACTAAGTGAACTAAAATACTAAAGAATACGAATTAACTACGGGTTGTTTTCAAATGAGAGATGGTGATGCTCAGGATAGGAATCCCTATGTATACTAACGGAGTAGGTACATAATCAGAATAACTGTGACACTCAAGAAATAACATAAGTCTAAGAATGCAAGGTGAAAGCTCAAGATTCTAAACCCTAATACTTTACCCTAACACTCGACTTCACTAATCTACTAACAATTTAATAGATTGTGCTTAATTAATGAGACCCTAATTTAACTAAGGTGATGCGGTCGTCCTCCTTCGCTAAACTGGTAGATGAATTAACCCTTCCTAAACCCTCTCGTTAAGTCTACTCATTGTTAAAGAGTGATACGGTCGTCCTCTCTCTAACACCTTTCGAACGAAATTCAAAAGTAAAGTCTAGATTAATTTTAAGAACTCATTAACCAAGAGAATTAAAACCTAACTTCACAAGTTACTCTAATTACGTACCCACAACCTACTTCTACGAGTTCATCCTACCCCAAGCATGCAAGGGTTCTAGCCTAACATGGTGGTTTGAATAATAAAAGCAATCACAAGAACAATAAACATATGCATAATTGAATTAACGAAAGAAATCAAGAACATAAACGAAAGAACAAATTAAAGTCTCTAAAGAAATCTATATAAATCTGAAAAACTAGGTTTAATCGTCTCCAAGAGTAAAGAAAGAAAGAATTAATCTAATACGTTCAAAAGAAATACTAAAACGAAGAATTCGTAAATTAAAACCTCGATTACAACGTATAAAACTCTTCCAATCTCCCTCCCAAGCTTTCTCCTCGCTCAAAATATGTAAAAATATGTGTTGGTATGTTGTGATCTGTGAAAATATGCTTGGAAGGGGTATATATAGGCTTTGGGACGAATTTGGGCGATTTTGGGCCAAAAACACGCAAAAACGCTCGAGCAACACAGCTCGAGCGCCCCATTCGAGCTTGGTGGTCGAGCGGGTCAAGAGGTCGAGCGAGACGCTCGACCGCTGGCTGTACACATGTTCGTAAAACCTTCATAACTTCTCAACCGGGAGTCCGTTTTGGCCGATTCAAAGTCCTACGAACTCCTCTTTTCGTCCTCTATCCATCTATGAAAACCAAAGAGACAAATTAATAAGTTTATAAAAATGATACTCATTTGACTCCAAACACTCATCGAAAACACTCAAAACCTTGGCAAATCGGGCACCAAAACATAACAATTTCACGCCTAATCAGAATGTCAGGACTCATTCTTCAGTTCAGTCTTGTCTTTACTGAGTTCAGGTTTGTCCCCATCTTCGTACGTTTCCCAGCGCTGACATTCATTTTGACTTGCTTGGATCCTACTCCAAGTCTTCTCCCAATACTCAGTGATATCTTGTTCCCTACGGGACTGAGTTAACAATGATCTTGGGATCATGCTCTTCATCCTGACACTTACTCAGCTAGCTTAGATGAACTGCCATAAGCTCAGGATGGTGCTCTTGTGTCTTCGGGGTTCAGTCTTGATTGTCATCAATGAGTACTCCTCCCATTGAGTTCCTGTAAAATGTAAAATACACTAACTTACAAACCTAACCAAGACTAGCCTGACTATTACACATTCTGAGGCAAGTCATCTTTTCAGGGGCTTTGGAATTTAATCAAAACTGATATTGTCCCAAGAAGTACGAATGCCCTGCTAATTAAATTTTATAATTTTTAAAACACGTTCTCTGCTTACAATCATGGTAGTCGGAACTGAGAGTAAGAAGTTGAATTCATTCAAAATCATAACCTTACTATTTTTGCTTATTCTTGATGGCGCAACAGTTCTTCCCAAAACACCACCAAATGCACGTTTAGGTATTTTTTTCGTATTCGGCTATGGATTAAGCGACACCGAAAACTCTATTAGAATCCTACCAAAGGGACCTTTACTTCCAGCCGTATGTTTACCTTATGGTAAAACTTTCCCCGATTTCCATACCGTCCAACGCCCCCGCCACGGTTAAGATCAGCCGGTAAAATTCACCCCAAGGACTGGCCAAGTCGTTGCATCATCAGGGACTGGCCGCCGTCACGTATCCCAATGCAACAACGCCTCTCTTCCGTTCGCAGCACTGGCCGCCTCCGTCGGTGCCTCTCACGAGCCATGCGGTGCGCCGTCCTTCTCTCTCTCTGTCGAGCAGCAATCGCGCATCCTAGCGCCGCCCTCGCTCGTGTCATCCAGACGCCGTCTGCCGCTGTACGCCGTAGACTCCCACGACCAGTCACCGCCGTATGTGCTGCCGCCAGGCTTCCATACTAAGTTGTTGTCCCGTGCACATGCCGGGTCTATGGAAAACCACGCGGTTTGATCCGGTAGTACGATCCAATATGCTGCCGTCAGTGCTTTCGCATCAACGCCAAGGAAATTTGCTTCATCAAGGTCTCTCTCTCGCTCTTAATTAATACTAAAATCGGCTTTTAATTATCTAATTCTTTTTTGTATTCAATTTACACTGCATAAGGTAGTGAAATTGAATATGTGGTGTGTATATATATACAGTTACGCATCAGAGTTCGCACGAAAGCGTGGTGGACTAGGCCAATTAGATTTTTATAAGGAAAATAACAATCGCATGAATTATATAGAGAATGAAAGTTTGGTTAACTTGGGAAATTTCTTAAGCCATGAGTTAGAAAAAGGACCTGACATAACAAAGAGCCAAAATTATCCCATAATTCAAACGTTAGAAAAACTGGGATTAATAGGCGAAGATATTAAGAAATCAAGGGTCGAGTATGTTTGTAAAATGAAGATAAAAAACCCTGATATTAGGATTATCACAGCTAATATCGAATATAGTCCCTTAGATAAAGAAGAATTCAAAAAACAGATCCCCGAAATGTTGGATCAAAAATTGATTAGAAGGTCTGAAAGTCCACATAGGTCAGCAGCCTTCATAGTCCGAAACCATGGGGAAATTAAACGAGGAAAAGCAAGGATCGTGTATAATTACAAAAGGCTAAATGACAACACGATCGATGATGGATATAATATCCCCAATAAAGATAGCTTGATCAACTTAATACAAGATAAAAAAAGTTTTTAGTAAATTTGATCTAAAGTCAGGTTATAATCAGCTTAAACTAGAAGATTGGTTCAAACCATGGACGACATTCACATGCTCCGAAGGACATTTTGAATGGAATGTCCTCAGTTTTGGCCTAAAGAATGCTCCCTCAATTTTCCAAAGATTCATGGATAATATATTCCTGAAGTACGATTTCTGTCTAGTTTATATTGATGACATTCTTGTAGCAAGTAATACTATTCAGGAACATGAAGAACATTTAAAAATTGTTTTCGATGAAATAAAAAAAAATGGAATTGTAGTTAGCAAACGAAAAATGGAACTTTTTAAAAGAAAGATATCATTCTTAGGATTAGAAATTGGAAATGGCAGAATAGAATTACAGCCCCATATTTCGGAAAAAATTCTGCAATTTCCTGATAAATTAGAAGGATTAAAACAGATACAAGCCTTCTTAGGATTACTAAATTATGCCAGAAAATTTATACCCAACCTTAGCAAATTGGCAGGTCCCTTATATAGTAAAACAACTAAAAATGGGCAACGATTCTTCAATAAAGAAGATATCTTATTAATAAAAAAGATAAAAGAAGAAGTAAAAAAAATCAAACCTCTAGAATTACCTCTAATTAGTGATTACATTATTATCCAATGCGATGGAAGTAAAGAAGGATGGGGAGCAGTAATGCTCTGTAAACCCCATAAATACAGTCCAAAAAACGAAGAAAGAATAGCGTCCTATTTTAGTGGAAATTTTGGGAAAATAGGAAAAAATTGGACATCTCTAGATTTTGAAATCCAGGCCTTAATAAATGCCTTAGAAAAATTCAGAATCTTTTTAAACAAAGAATTCACGGTAAGAACAGATTGCGAAGCAATTGTAAAATTTTTAAGAAATGATAATAGCAAAAAAGTGAATCGAATCAGATGGATCAATTTGCAAAATTTGATCCAAGAAAATGGGTACAAAATCAATTTCGAACACATTAAGGGAAATGATAATAGTATAGCTGATTTATTGTCAAGAAATATTAACAAATTTTTAAATACAGGAAATGGATCGTAAACTTATACGACCCTCCAGCAAGAAGAAGGTTAATACAGAAAATAGTTGCATCAGTTGTGGCTCGATGGATCCAAAAATTAACAAAGTTTCAGAGACAAGCACTAGTCAATCCTCCAACAATACTGATCAATATTTACAGTTTGGCACAGTTCTCCTACCCATTTGCACAGAGAAAGAAAAGAAATTTCGTCCTTTAATTGAACACAGTGCGACACGGGAACAACAGTGTCTTTTGGACAACATCTGGCACCTCAAAACACTGCCCAATGCCACCTCCTTCAAAGTACAGGTCCTTAATGCCCTCTGTTCTTATTTCGAAAATAATAAAAAAGATAATTATTCCTATAAACCCAGGTATAGATACTATGTGGTTTTCAGAGGAACTAAAATTGGAATCTTCCATAATTTCAATACAGTTAGACAGGTTACCCAGATCAAAAATCCTTCCTACAAGGGATACGAAACCTTTGAGGAAGCCATTAAATATGCTAGAAATGAGATAGGAATGAATTTTTATATTGAGCCAGAAGAAGTTAAAACATACACAGAAATGGTGAAAGAACATCCCACAGAGGTTATAGATAAACAAAATGAAAGGATTGTTCTCTTAGAAAAACAGGTTATTGATTTACAGGCACAATTAATCCAAAATAATAATGCTATAAGTTATAAGGATAATACCATTAGTATCTTAGAAAAAATGGTAACAAAACTTAATAAACAGATTAATGATTTAAACACAGAAAAGCTTGAAAAAATGATTCCATCATCCAGTCATGAAGCCTTCAAGGCTAGACTACTGGATCTTCCCCTATCACAGGTCATGAAACCCGTCTTCGAAAGGGTTCCAGAATTAGAACAAATTATTTCAAACAAAGTGATTACACAATTTCCACAGGTCCTGATTGATCTCCAGAAAAGGATCCTCCAGATCCACTTCGGAGAATTACAGTTTAAACAAATAAAGGTTGTACAGACCCATGTTGCATGGGGATCAATACAGGAAGAACCTGAATCTCCCTTGGGAATTCCTGGGTTCCTCAAACTCCAAATTGATCTCAATAAAACAGATTTACCCTTTGATGAAATAATACAGTTCTATCACAACGGAGTGATTGATTTTCTAGAGTACCATCCCGAAGAAAAACTTAATACACTCTTCGAGAAGTTTGGGGAAAAGTTCCTCCTCATTTGTGGAAATATCCCCAATTGGTCGATGAAGAGGAGATTCTTCTGCAAAATCTTCTCAACGCTCCCAGAAGTTATACAGACATCCTATCGACCATCCCGAAAAAGGGTGGTTATTTCCGAAGAAGACACTCTCCGAAATTTGGAAGCTAGCCCATACGATTTCAACAGAATAGAGCTAAACACAGTTTACAAATATGCCCAAAGCTCCAAACACCAATTCACACAATGGAAATGGGACTGGCAGAATTACAAACTCCTCGGGGAAGGACATTTCATATTGATTTTCGCCACCACCAACTGGCGCATGCTTCTCCCCTTCAGTGGAGAAGGAGAACTATTTGAAGAACAGTACATCATCAATTTGGATGAACAGTTTTCACAGATGGAGGAAGACTCCGACAACAGCACAGATTTCACAGTTCCAGACACCCACCGAGACATCTAGAAGAATAGGACATCACAACAAACTTGAACAGTATTAGGACACGTTTAAGATTTTGACGATGTAAATATTGACACGTTAGCGTTTTTCTTCCACTTATCTTGTATGAATCATAATTGTCCACGTAGTCTTAGTCCTGTTTCTTTATGGCCTATAAAAGGCAACCCCTCCATTGTACATAGAGATATAGAAAAAACCATCAATAAAATCTTTTCTCATTCTCAAAATGTTTTGCTAATCTCCCTTCCTTGTCCGATTCCTTCTATCCCTAATTATCAAGTTCATGCACACCTAGACCATCCCATACTTTTGTATATCCTCGTCTGCGCATCTCCTAATCTGTATAGCTCCCCCACATACCCTGTATATCTTGTCCGGTATGCTCCTCTTATCCCTTAATTCTATCTTCTTTTTTGAGTGTTTTCCTAACTTTGTATGTTGTTTCTGCATTTGTGTTCGTCTCTTGTTTTGTATATTTCGTTATGTTCTCTTCATCCTTGTCTATACGTGTTTTTTCTTTCTCATGTTCCTATGTATTCTTTTGTTCTCCCTTCTCTCGAGCCTATGTGGGCTCTCTTAAATATACACACCCCTCTGTCTCTATGGTATCAGAGCCTTCTAAGATTTTGAGGCCCAAAAGACTTGGACAGGCTCAGTGTGTTGAGGTAGCCGACGATGGCATATACCTATTTTACTGAGAACCCGCCAAGGTGAAGGATGAGAAATCAAGGAATGGTTCTAATATCTTGAGAAGAAAGTTGTGTATTTTGAATAAGCCTACTTAGGATTGTTGGTTTGTCTTTTTCGTTTCCTGTTGTTTTTTAAACTTCTTTTGATGGGATGAACGAAGGTATAGCTAGCTTGTTAATGAAGGTTTAAGGATACGACTTTTCTTAAAAATATTGATTCACAACCTACAAAGCGTATCGACTATCTCGATCTCGATATCACTCCAAAACGTTGTTTTGTTCAACACCCGGTTGATAAATATAAATTAATGTGTTTCTTTGAAGGAAATTCCAAACATATTTTTCACAGTGATAATAATCATTTAAACGTCTTAACTGATTTACTAATAAATTTGGGAATAAGTTTAGAAAAGGATAGAAAAGATTTTTCTAATAAATTAGAGGAATTAAAAAGGGGCGTTTTTTAAAACAGTATTATTAATAAAAAGATTTTGGAAAACCTAGATTTTATCAAAGATCAAAATAATCAGATTATCACTGAAAACAAAAGTTTGAAAAACATAAAAGGTTCAATTGAAGAAGTTAATAGAATTTGGGACAAAATCGGCAAATCAATTTCGGTTTTTGAAAAAGAAAAAATCTCGGAAATTGATAAACTTACCAAAGCTTTTGAGAACTTTCATATTTCCACTGAAAGGCCAAGAAAAAATATCACTCCGCAAGCTTATAAATTTTGGAAACCCAAAGAAAAATGAATAATTTGCCGTTTTCAGGAACTTCAAGGACTTTACAAGAAACTAGACAAAGTACTTCAAACATAAATGATATTATTTCTTCAGAATCTTGTATAAGTTGAATAATGCAAAGGGGTTCAAGTATCCGACAGAGTCAAGGTATTGTACAGTTAGATGAGGAAATTGACGTGGATCAGAGTCTCGATTTATACAATAACAATCAGATCAATATCCTAAATCCTAAAGTTCTCTATCAGACTGGGGCTCTAAATATTAGAACAGTTCTTATAAGAAGCAGTAGAGAAGAGGTTCTAAGAGTTACAGATAATTCTCAAACCATAGAATTATTTTCTCCAAATACAATCCAGAAAATTAAGAAATCAGGTAAAAGATTTGTTCATATTGGCCTCATCATAATTGGAATTAAAGGCTTAGGAAGAAAAGAGTTAGGAACGAAGGTCCTAACAGTAATTTTAGATAAATCTTGGAAAGTAGATCTAATGAAAGCTATTATTTCCGGAATGGAAGTTGATATGAGCCAAAATAGTGCTTTATTTTACTGTGCTCCTTCAGTTTTAAAAGATGTTAATGATTTAAAAAATTTAAAAATAGGATTAAAGTCAAAAGGATATGAAGACTTTGAAGGCAATAACTTAGTAATCAGTATTGGGATATTAGGAAAGGCTAGTAATAGATCCGGAATGAATTTCAAAATTAATATTGATGGCATAGTAGAAAACATTGCCAGAAAAAGTATCAAAATGATAGAACCGGTAAAGATTAATCCAGAAAATTTAGCAGGATTAGAATGGAATTTAGATGATTTCAAGGAAATTAGTACTCAGATGCTAGTCCCTCAAAAAAGCATAATTTACGAAAACTCTAATTCCACTACTAGTTTAAGATTTACCAATTTCGAAGAAAAAGAAAATAATGAAGAAGAAGCAGTTAGTTATATGGCAAATATTGAAGAAGAAGAAATTTACGACACAGAACCTTTTTATGACACAGAAACTGAAGTTTATGATTTAATTGGTTATAGTCTTTTTGAAAAATCTGATCTTAATACAGATGACAGTTTGTCTGACACGGAGGTCGAAACCGGATATAAAATTGAGGAAACAAAAACCTCGATCGACCAAGTTTTAAATAAAAAATTTACAGAAATGAACATACAAGAACAAGTTGACGATATGTTAATAGAATGCATGACGGATATAGGTATGACTTACGAACAAGCCTATACGGAGTTGGAAAAATATTTTAATTTACCTCTTGTTAACGATATAACAAATGGGAAATGTATGATTTCTGATTTTTACAAAAGTGAGACTAATTTCATGGATCAAACCATGATAGATAGTAAAAAAAGATTAAAACCGGAATTTGTAGAAGCATGACAAGGAAGTTCAGAAAGTTATGGGAGACAGCTTTGGGTTCCTGCATCGATTAAATATGAAGGTGAGTCAAATTCAAGAGGAAAAGGTGGTAGATTACCCATAGGAAAATTACACAGTTCGGATATGCTCTTACTAGAACAACAAAGTCCGCAATTATGGACTGATGAAATATTAGTTTGGGAACAAACAGTAGTAAGAAATTGGGAAACCAATAAAAAAGCGGACATCGATATGTTCTCTTATTTAGAAACTACCCTAGGACCTATTGCGTTAGGATTCTGGCAAAGTAAAAAGGCAAAAAATCCAGAAGAAGTTAACGTAATAAAATCTTTAGGAGATAACCCTTATAATTTTACTAGTCAAATAAGAACGCTCTTGATAGGAGTGGATCCCTCTAAAGATAACACTTTTATTCAGGATACGGCTGTCAGGAATTTAGAACAACTAAGTATCTCTGATTTCAAATATATCAAAGAATTTACCACTGATTTTGCTAGATTACTCTCACAAACAGGAAGGGCCATGGATGATGAATTATGTGACAAATATTTTGTAAAATTACCAGGAGATTTAGGTAGAAATCTCCATAATGAATGGAAAAAATTAGAAAATACAGAAGGACTAGGTTTAGGACCTAGGATCACTTTCGCCTTCACCAAATTAGAAGAAAAATGTAAGGAAGCAACTATTCAAGAGCAAATTAAAAAACAAGCTTGGGCTTTTTGTAAAACTGCTATTTATACACCTCAGGCTTATGGTTATTATGACAAACCTTATAAAAGGAAATATCTTAGAAAAAGCACTTCCTATAACAAGAATAATAAGTATGATAACAGAAATAGGTATGTTAGAAAACCACAGAAACAGAATTGTAAATGTTTCATTTGTGGAGATGAAAGACACTTAGCAAACAGGTGTCCCAATAAAAACAGAAATTTAGAAAAATCTAATCTTATTGAACAACTAGGAGAATTCAAAATAGAAGAAGTTGGCTCTAACTCAGATGACGGGTCAGTCTATAGTATTTGTAGCGAAACTGAGGAAAGTTCTACAAAAATTACTTACACCTACATGAACAATACTGAAATCGAGTGCACCCATGAATGGATACGCTTCAAAGGTAACAATCATATTAGTTGTTTTAATTGCAAATTTTTCCCTGCCACTAATAGGAGATATCAGTGTAATAGATGTTTTAAGGAAATATGTTTTATTTGTATCAATAAATTGTTTAATATTCCTACAGATTTAGAAGGAAGTGTTAATATTCCCAATTTACATAATGATTTTTATAAAGAAAAAATTGAGAAACATGAATTAGCCATCGAATTAGAACAAATAAAGATTATAAACCTAGAAACTAAGGTGACTCAGCATAATTTGAGAATAAAAAATTTAGAAAAACGATTGGCTAAAGGAAAGGAAAGTATAGAAGAAGATATAGATATAGAGGAATCAAATAAGTTGTCTGAAAATTTGGAAAAAACTATCTTATTAAATAATTTAAGTAGCAATGAAAAGGGAAATTCCAGTCTAATAACCTTACGTTGTAAAATATGGCTTAGTAACAACGATTTCGTTGAGTTAGAAACCTTATTAGACACAGGGAGTACCAAAAGTTTAATGGGATATGATCTGATCCCAGAAAAATTTCATAAAAAATTGAACTACAGTTTAGTGACTAGGACAGTTGAAAACAGGACTATACCAATTACTCACTATACTGACCCATTAGGAATCCAATTCTTAGATTTTGCTGGAAACTATAGTTATAAATACGAGTTACCTCAGGTTTTAATAAATCCAAAATCCATAAAATCAAAAGACTTCCTTCTAGGATTAAATTTCATAACAAGTTTGAATGGAAGTATAACTATTAATAAAAACAATATTACTCTAAGCAAACAAGTTTATAGTTTTCCTACTAATAGATATAGTTACGCATCAGAGTTCGCACGAAAGCGTGGTGGACTAGGCCAATTAGATTTTTATAAGGAAAATAACAATCGCATGAATTATATAGAGAATGAAAGTTTGGTTAACTTGGGAAATTTCTTAAGCCATGAGTTAGAAAAAGGACCTGACATAACAAAGAGCCAAAATTATCCCATAATTCAAACGTTAGAAAAACTGGGATTAATAGGCGAAGATATTAAGAAATCAAGGGTCGAGTATGTTTGTAAAATGAAGATAAAAAAACCCTGATATTAGGATTATCACAGCTAATATCGAATATAGTCCCTTAGATAAAGAAGAATTCAAAAAACAGATCCCCGAAATGTTGGATCAAAAATTGATTAGAAGGTCTGAAAGTCCACATAGGTCAGCAGCCTTCATAGTCCGAAACCATGGGGAAATTAAACGAGGAAAAGCAAGGATCGTGTATAATTACAAAAGGCTAAATGACAACACGATCGATGATGGATATAATATCCCCAATAAAGATAGCTTGATCAACTTAATACAAGATAAAAAAGTTTTTAGTAAATTTGATCTAAAGTCAGGTTATAATCAGCTTAAACTAGAAGATTGGTTCAAACCATGGACGGCATTCACATGCTCCGAAGGACATTTTGAATGGAATGTCCTCAGTTTTGGCCTAAAGAATGCTCCCTCAATTTTCCAAAAAGATTCATGGATAATATATTCCTGAAGTACGATTTCTGTCTAGTTTATATTGATGACATTCTTGTAGCAAGTAATACTATTCAGGAACATGAAGAACATTTAAAAATTGTTTTCGATGAAATAAAAAAAATGGAATTGTAGTTAGCAAACGAAAAATGGAACTTTTTAAAAGAAAGATATCATTCTTAGGATTAGAAATTGGAAATGGCAGAATAGAATTACAGCCCCATATTTCGGAAAAAATTCTGCAATTTCCTGATAAATTAGAAGGATTAAAACAGATACAAGCCTTCTTAGGATTACTAAATTATGCCAGAAAATTTATACCCAACCTTAGCAAATTGGCAGGTCCCTTATATAGTAAAACAACTAAAAATGGGCAACGATTCTTCAATAAAGAAGATATCTCATTAATAAAAAAGATAAAAGAAGAAGTAAAAAAAATCAAACCTCTAGAATTACCTCTAATTAGTGATTACATTATTATCGAATGCGATGGAAGTAAAGAAGGATGGGGAGCAGTAATGCTCTGTAAACCCCATAAATACAGTCCAAAAAACGAAGAAAGAATAGCGTCCTATTTTAGTGGAAATTTTGGGAAAATAGGAAAAAATTGGACATCTCTAGATTTTGAAATCCAGGCCTTAATAAATGCCTTAGAAAAATTCAGAATCTTTTTAAACAAAGAATTCACGGTAAGAACAGATTGCGAAGCAATTGTAAAATTTTTAAGAAATGATAATAGCAAAAAAGTGAATCGAATCAGATGGATCAATTTGCAAAATTTGATCCAAGGAAATGGGTACAAAATCAATTTCGAACACATTAAGGGAAATGATAATAGTATAGCTGATTTATTGTCAAGAAATATTAACAAATTTTTAAATACAGGAAATGGATCGTAAACTTATACGACCCTCCAGCAAGAAGAAGGTTAATACAAAAAATAGTTGCATCAGTTGTGGCTCGATGGATCCAAAAATTAACAAAGTTTCAGAGACAAGCACTAGTCAATCCTCCAGCAATACTGATCAATATTTACAGTTTGGCACAGTTCTCCTACCCATTTGCACAGAGAAAGAAAAGAAATTTCGTCCTTTAATTGAACACAGTGCGACACGGGAACAGCAGTGTCTTTTGGACAACATCTGGCACCTCAAAACACTACCCAATGTCACCTCCTTCAAAGTACAGGTCCTTAATGCCCTCTGTTCTTATTTCGAAAATAATAAAAAAGATAATTATTCCTATAAACCCAGGTATAGATACTATGTGGTTTTCAGAGGAACTAAAATTGGAATCTTCCATAATTTCAATACAGTTAGACAGGTTACCCAGATCAAAAATCCTTCCTACAAGGGATACGAAACCTTTGAGGAAGCCATTAAATATGCTAGAAATGAGATAGGAATGAATTTTTATATTGAGCCAGAAGAAGTTAAAACATACACAGAAATGGTGAAAGAACATCCCACAGAGGTTATAGATAAACAAAATGAAAGGATTGTTCTCTTAGAAAAATAGGTTATTGATTTACAGGCACAATTAATCCAAAATAATAATGCTATAAGTTATAAGGATAACACCATTAGTATTTTAGAAAAAATGGTAACAAAACTTAATAAACAGATTAATGATTTAAACACAGAAAAGCTTGAAAAAATGATTCCATCATCCAGTCATGTAGCCTTCAAGGCTAGACTACTGGATCTTCCCCTATCACAGGTCATGAAACCCGTCTTCGAAAGGGTTCCAGAATTAGAACATATTATTTCAAACAAAGTGATTACACAATTTCCACAGGTCCTGATTGATCTCCAGAAAAGGATCCTCCAGATCCACTTCGGAGAATTACAGTTTAAACAAATAAAGGTTGTACAGACCCATGTTGCATGGGGATCAATACAGGAAGAACCTGAATCTCCCTTGGGAATTCCTGGGTTCCTCAAACTCCAAATTGATCTCAATAAAACAGATTTACCCTTTGATGAAATAATACAGTTCTATCACAACGGAGTGATTGATTTTCTAGAGTATCATCCCGAAGAAAAACTTAATACACTCTTCGAGAAGTTTGGGGAAAAGTTCCTCCTCATTTGTGGAAATATCCCCAATTGGTCGATGAAGAGGAGATTCTTCTGCAAAATCTTCTCAACGCTCCCAGAAGTTATACAGACATCCTATCGACCATCCCGAAAAAGGGTGGTTATTTCCGAAGAAGACACTCTCCGAAATTTGGAAGCTAGCCCATACGATTTCAACAGAATAGAGCTAAACACAGTTTACAAATATGCCCAAAGCTCCAAACACCAATTCACACAATGGAAATGGGACTGGCAAAATTACAAACTTCTCGGGGAAGGACATTTCATACAGATTTTCGCCACCACCAACTGGCGCATGCTTCTCCCCTTCAGTGGAGAAGGAGAACTATTTGAAGAACAGTATGTTGTGACCGTTTCGGACCACGTGTTGGATCCGACCGGAAGAAAGCCGGAAAAGGCAAGAAGGTACCCAGAGGCCGGGACCAACCTGGCCGGCCTGAATCCGACCTCAGCGGGCTCCGACCACGAGTTTCCAGCCTCGAAAGCGAGGCCGGAAACCCACTTGAGACGCCCGTCCACGTTCATCCCAGCCACGTTCAAGTCCTGCCGTGGCTGGACCGGCTCGGCCAAGATCAGTGAAGTCCAGCAGAGATCGCCCGGACGCGACCGACTGGCTGGAGCAATCTCCGACCTCGCTGTCCGCCAGGAGGCCGGCCTCCAATCACTCAAGGCCCCCGGCCGGCAAGAGAGATCTGGAGCACGTGACAGAATCAAACAAGACCCTCTCCCAAGGGGCAAAAAGGCCGCCTCCGTACCCAGAGACTCAGAGAATATTCCATCCAAATGAGGAAATTTGCCAGAGAATCGTCCTTTTTGGACACGCGTCAACACCCTAGTGGCCGGCCACCTGCAAGCCCTGACATACCAGAGCCCGCGCGTCCTCAGAGGCAGGAGACATTTAATGCACATGTCCCCCGAGAGGCCGAAAATGACCAGAATACCCCTATAGTGAGAAAACTATAAATACCCCCACTTTTGTAATGTAAAAAAAGGTTCAATCTCCCTCAGTATAATCAATACACATACTCATTCAAGTCCAGGGACTCACAACCCCTGGCAATTCTTGGTGTTCTTAGTATTCTTATGCATTTATTGCTTTTCTTCATTCAAGCATTCATTCTAGCATTTAAGAACCCAATCATTTGATGTTTTTACCAAAGCTTTTATAAATAGCCATTCGATCCCAGCAAAATATATTTGGTAAACAACATTTGGCGCTAGAAGGAGGGTATCTAACCCATCAAACGCATATTTTTTTCACCTCTCTTTGAAGAACACTCACTGTTCTTCAAAGCTTCACATCCTCAAACCTTCAAATCTTCAAACCTCAAACTCCTCCTCTCCTGAAAGCAATGGATCCCCAGAGATCATCCCATGCTCACGGGAAAGCCACACACGTGGCCTCCCCAATTCGTTTTCCGGAAGAACCCCTCCCATCCGGGGGTCGAGGTTTCTTTACTCCTGACCAGGCCGGGTCAGGGAGACGCCGCCAGGCGGAAGAGGCGAGGGGGTGCCGGAGCACCACCTCCGCCTCCAAGAAAAAGGCCCAAGCTCGCGCTCTCAAGGGTAAGGCGAAAGCCAGGGAGCACCAGGGTGAAAGCCAGTGTCGGGCAAACTCCATCTCCACCCGTTCTCGAGGTTCCGCCCATCCGGTTTTCAACCGTTTGGGTACGACCGACCTGTCGTGGTATCCGAGCCGCGTTCCCAGTTACGACACTGGGTACGGAGACACTGAGTCCGTCTCCAACTCTGGGAGCACGGCCCAAATGCCCCACAAGAGGGCAGCCGAGGTTAGCCTGACCCCGGCAAACTCCGCCAGGCGCAAGCTAAGCTTCGCCCAAAGCGGGCTTTTGGGACGCGGAGTCCCCCGTGCGGCCTTTTTCGACCGAATCGGCCCCCTAGCCGACGGAGGCAACCAGCTGGTCGAAACCCCCAATCCTGAATTTGCCAAGATGCAAAAGCAACTTGACGAAATGAAGGCGCTCCTCGAAGCGCAAGGCCAAACTAAGGCCCGGCCAGTCGCCAGCGAGCCTCTGGCGGTCGATATTGAGCTCGCGCCGATCCAGCTCAAAATCGTCCCCCCGCCGGCCCCTCTCTACGAGGGGAAAACAGATCCGGAGACTCACCTGAGCAAGTTCCGGACCTACATGACCGGACGTGGCGCTACCGACGCCACAAAGTGCAGGCTCTTCCCACTCACCCTGGGCGACCTCGCCCACAGATGGTACGTATCTCTCCCGGCACGGTCCATTGACTCATTCGCCACTTTAAGCGCCCAATTCTCATCATACTTTGCGGCCAAAATTGCCCGGCCAGAAAGCTGGCATCGCCTGATGCGAATCCGCCAAGAGAAAGAAGAATCCGACGAGGACTACGTGGCCAGAGTGGACGAGGTCATGCTGACCGGCGAGGCGGTAAGCGATCAACTGGCTTTGCACGCAACTCTTGGGGGTTTCCACGGCCGGTCTCCTATGTTCAAACACCTCACCAAGGACTTCCCTAAAACCTACGCCGAATTCCGCGCCCGAGCCGGTGACTACCTGGCTCGGAGGAAACTTCTGGCACTAAGGCTGGGGGAGTCCGAGCCAGCCCCAAAGGAGACGGAGGTCGTAGCCCAAACCTCCCCCAAGAGCGGCCCTAAGGCCAGAAGAGTGGCCAAACCGCCCGGTAACTTCAAGTCCTTCGAGGACGTTGAAGTTCACCTTACTCAGGCCATGAGGCAGTCCCCCGTACATATCTTTAATGTGATCCAGCATCGGGATGTGCTTCCCAGGCCGAGGCCCTATTCTGGAGACCGGTCCCGGCTGGACCCTAAAAAGTTCTGCGCCTATCACGACTCTATTGGCCACAATACGAGCCAGTGTCGTGATCTCCTAAAGCAGCTTTGGAAGATGTTTGACGAAGGGCGTCTAAACGACCTCCTTCAGAGGCCAGCCGGCCGTCAGGACCAACAGCAGCAGCAGCAGCCCCAGCGCCAACCTCGAAGGAACGAGGAAGGTGGCCGGCCTCTTAGGCCGGTCGCAGCTCTGGAGGAAGATGATGACGAGGATGACCTCCTCCCCCCCATAAATCCCGGCGGTCGGGTCAACATGATCCAGGCCGGAGGAGGGAACTTAGGCGGCCTCACCCCGATCTCGACGCAGTCCAACCGAAAACGGAAAGCAGAGGTCCGGGCGGCGACCAACGTCAACTTGGTCACGCCCCCAGAACCAAAGATTCACAAGAGCTTGGAGATAACTTTCTCCAACCAGGACAGGACTGGGGTGCTGTTCCCGAAGGGCGATGCGTTGGTTATTGCCGCCCAGATCCTGGGCAAAGAGGTTCAACGCATTTTGGTCGACAATGGGTGTTTTTGCAATATCATTTTCAAAACAGCCCTAGACCAGCTCGGAGACCTCGTCAACTTCATCAGGCCAATCGACCTTCAACTGAAGGGATTTGGGGACGCAACGGTCGCTGCGTACGGGAGGATAAAGCTCTCCGTGGAACTCATCTGCTGCTACAACGAGGAGGTCAGGATAACTAGGCCGTTAGATTTTATAATTGTAGATCAGCCAAGCTCGTATAATGGCTTTCTGGGTAGGCCCTTTTTAGAAGTTTTTGAAGCTGTTGCTTCTTCCTACTATTACTGTATCAAATTTCCCACCCCCGAGGGGGTGGTCGGCACCATTAAGGGTGACCAGGCAATGGCTAGAAGGTGTTTGAACTATTCCTACTCTCATTTATTTTCAATTAGCAACAACCAAACACCGGACGGGCCACACCACGACTCTGAAACGGCCACTCCGGCCGCAGAACCCGTCACGGAGGTCGGATCCACATCGGCCGACCCCCAGCCTATGCAGATCGACGATCCCAAGCCAAGGATTGGTTTCGAACCATCCGAGCTCGACCTCGATCCCAGATTCGATTCTTCTGACCGGCGGAGCTATGAACAAGCTACGGCCTTAGAGGATTTGGAACACATTCCGGTCGACCCCTCGAGGCTGGAATTGGAAGTACTGATCGGCTCTCGCATACCGACCGAAATGCGGGGGGAAGTGATCGAATTCCTCAAAGCCAACATTGGAGTCTTTGCCTGGTCTCACCAAGACATGGTCGGGATAGACCCAAAGTACGCATGCCATCGTCTAAAGATCGACCCCAACAGGAAGCCGGTCCATCAGAAAAGAAGGAAGTTCGGCCCGGAAAAATACGAAGCTTTGGCTAAAGAGGTCAAGAAGTTGCTAGACAACAAGCTGATCGAACAAGCCCGGGACGAGCCCCAGTGGGTCGCAAACGCCGTTCTGGTCAAAAAGACGAACAATACCTGGAGGCTATGCATAGACTTCACCGACCTCAACGCAGCATGCCCGAAGGATCATTTTCCAATACCGCACATTGACCACCTGGTGGATGGCACGGCCGGGCACGAGATGATGTCCTTCATGGACGCTTTCACCGGCTACCATCAAATCCCCATGGCCGTCGAAGACATCAAGCACACCTCATTCCACACGGAGAAGAACATATTCTCTTGGCTCAGGATGCCTTTCAGTCTGATCAACGCCGGCGCGACCTACCAACGCCTAGTCAACAAGATGTTTGCAGATCAGATCGGAAAGACCATGGAGGTATACATCGACGACATCATGGTGAAAATCTTGAAGAAAGAAGACCATCTCAGAGATCTTGAAGAGACTTTCAAGATCCTCAAGGCCTACAATATGAAACTAAACCCGAAGAAATGCAACTTTGGAGTGGAGGCCGGCAAATTCCTGGGACACATCGTCAGCCAGCGCGGGATCGAGGCCAACCCGGCCAAGATCAAGGCCGTCCTTGACATGCAAGAGCCAAGGACGATCAAACAAGTGCAACGCCTGACCGGATGCCTCGCCTCTCTCAACAGATTCATAGCCCGGCTCGGAGATAAAAGTAAGTCTTTCTTCTCGACTATTAAAAACGGCAAGTTTTCTTGGAATAGGGAAAGTCAAGTAGTCTTTGCAAAACTAAAGGAATATTTGGCAAACCCACAAATCTTAGTCAAGCCAGTCCCAGGGGAGAAGCTTTACTTATAGCTTGCGGCCTCCGAGGTCGCACTAAGCGCGGTACTAGTCCGGGCGGATGGTCAGAACCACCTCCCGATCTACTTCGTGAGTCAAGCCCTACACGATGCCGAGCTCAGGTACACTCCGCTCGAAAAATTAGCATACGCTCTGGTCATGAGCGTAAGGAAGCTAAGGCCTTATTTCTTCGACCACCAAGTAGAGGTCCTCACCACTCTACCCCTTATGCAAGTCCTACACCGGCCGGACACAAGCGGCAGGTTGTTGAAGTGGTCTTTAGAGATAGCTCAGTACGGTGTCTCATACGCCCCAAGGACGGCCATCAAGGGCCAGGCCCTGGCCGACTTCATAGTAGAGTTAACTTTCCCACCCAAGTTCACAAGAATCAACCACCCCCCTTGGAAACTCTACGCGGACGGGTCATCAACAAATACTTGTGCCGGGGCTGGTATCGTCCTGATCGGCCCGGAGGGCCAAAATTCCACCCATGCAGTCCGCTTCAGCTTTCCGGCCACCAACAACGAGGCCGAGTACGAGGCTCTGGTCGGGGGCCTTGAACTCGCGATCGCCATCGGAGTTTGCCGATTGCACGTTTTTATGGACTCCCTACTCGTGGTCAACCAAATCAAAGGTGAATACGAGGCCTGGGGAGAACAGATGATGAAGTACCTCGACCTGGTTACAACCTTATGCGAGAAATTTCATCAAGTCTTCATTGAGCAAATCCCAAGGGAGCACAACACCCAGGCCGACGCTCTTTCCAAACTTGCGACCGCGGAGGGAGCTGCCGACCTCGCCAATATTCAACTTGCCACGCTCGGAACACCCACGGTCATCCGAGCACGTGTGGCGACCGTTCTGAGCACGGAAGAAAATTGGATGACGCCGATCGTAAAGTATCTCAAGACCGGCGGGCTCCCCGAAGATAGAACTCGGGCACGGCAACTACAACTCCGGTCATCAAGGTACACCCTCATCGACGATCTTTTATATAAGAGAAGCTTTACCCTCCCACTCCTAAAATGTATAACCCCGGAGCAAGGCCAGACCATTCTGGCCGAGATCCATGAGGGGGTGTGTGGGAATCATGCCGGAGGCTGGGCCCTAGCCCACAAAGTGGTCAGACAAGGATATTTCTGGCCGACCCTGAACAAGGACGCCGTCAACTTCGCGAGGTCGTGCCACAAATGCCAAGTCTTGGGGCCCAACATCAAACTGTCCCCCGAACAGCTCTCCTCCATGTATACCCCTTGGCTTTTTGCCCAGTGGGGCATCGACTTGATCGGACCGATGCCCACTGCGCCCGGGGGCCACAAATTCGCCGTCGTGGCCGTCGACTATTTCACAAAGTGGGCCGAGGCCGAGCCACTCAACAAGATCAGCCAGACTCAAATTATCAAGTTCATTTGGAAAAACATCATATGCCGTTTCGGTTTACCTCAAGTGATCATCTCCGACAATGGGAAACAGTTTGACGGTCTCCAAATGATTCAGTTTTGTGAAAGATGGAATATCAAGAAAGTATTCTCCACCCCCTACCACCCGCAGACGAACGACCAAGTAGAGGCCGTGAATAAAATCCTCAAGCACACTATTAAAGCTAAGCTTGAGGACAAGAAGGGAAAGTGGGCGGCCGAGCTACCCGACGTACTTTGGTCATATCGAACGACCACAAGGAACTCAACGGGTGAAACACCTTTCGCTTTAGCTTTTGGGACCGAGGCCGTCATTCCTTCAGAGGTCTCCCTACCAAGTCATCGGACGGCCCAGACGATCACCGGAGACAATGACACCGCCCGGATGATCGATTTGGACATGTTGGAGGAAAGGAGACTAAATTCCGACCTCCGAAATGCGGCCTACAAGAAGAAATCCGAAATTTTTTTCAACTCCAAAGTTAAGGCCAGACAATTCCAGGTCGGGGACCTCGTCCTCAAGAAGGTTCAAGTACCAAAAGGGGTATTCGGCCCGAACTGGGAGGGTCCGTTCAGGATATCCAAATGGCTCTCCAAGGGAGCTTACGAGCTGGAACTCATGGATGGAACTCCGGACCAATACCCCTGGAACGCGATCCACTTGAAAAAGTACTACCAATGATTTTGTACTATGTATTCAAAGTTCTTATCAATACAAGGCTCTTAACACAGCTCAATCTTTTCCCAAGCACCGGGCTCAGTTCAAAGGCATATGCCGGCCGTATCGAGGACGGCATATCACACTTGAGCTCGGAAAAGCCACTCAAGGCCATCCAAAAACCGAGCCCAGTTCAAAAGCGTACGCCGACCGTATCGAGGTCGGCGTATCACACTGAAGCTCGGAAAGGCCACCCTAGCCACTTTAAAAGCCGAGCTCGGTTCAAAAGCATATGCCAACCGTATCGAGGTCGGCATATCACACTTGAGCTCGGTAAGGCAACCAAGGCAATCCTAGAAACCGGGCTCAGTTCAAAACATATGCCGACCGTATCGAGGTCGGCATATCACACTCGAGCTCGGGTCAAAATCTCATTCATACTTATGAAAATTTACTTTGATAGGTATAAGAAAGCAAGAGAGCAATAATAGAACAATAAAGTTCAAGGAAAATCTGAATTATATTAAGTCAAAACCGGTCTGAAAGCCGGGAGGTACATCGTTTTAAAACAAGATAAATCCGGTCGGAAGCCGGTTACATTCAGGAAAGCAGTATAATAAATCTAAGGCAGTTTGAGTTCAAGAGCCGCCTTCCCCGGCCGCCGGGCTTGCCTGACCTCCGGTCCCGGCCACATAGTCGGTCACTTAATCGACCAAGGCCTCCACCACAGCCCCGTCTCCGCCCGGTACCTGGGGCCCCTCCGCAGGGATTTCCTCCTCCTCCTCGTCTCCTTCTTCCTCGTCACCGGCCGGCGGATTCTCACCATTTTTTAACAGCCTGTGCCGATGGGGGAACCACGAGAGGTCCACCCCATGGTCGGTCTTGAGGTCGAGAAAGGGGAACCAGAAACCGTCGCTGACCGGGTTCTTGGCAGCATACTCCCGGAAGTAATCCTCTAGGGATTTAGTATCGAGACCGGTCTGGCGCCCTACCCGGATCATGCTGGCAGCAGCTACGTAGAAGCAAAACTCGGAGAACAGCGCTGGGTTCGCGGTCGGATCCACGGGATCATACGCCGGCCGGTTCAGTGCGGCAGCCAGATCTTCATTCTTCTTTTCAAGCTCCTTCTCCATCTCCGCCTGCCGGGCCAAAGCCTGGTCGGCGTCCCCTCGAGCTCGGTGCGCCTCCAACAGCAGGTCGGCGTTGGCGTCTTCCATCTCAGATACCCGGTTCCGGGCACCTTCTAGGGCTTTGAATGCCATCTCCGCCCGGCCTAGGGCATCGTCCTTTTCCTTCAAGACGGCCTCCATCTGACCGACTGCGCAGTCTCTTTCCTTCTTGAGCTGGGCGACTTCGCTCTATAGCCCGACTTTCTCCTCCCGGGCGCGGGTCAGGGCACTCTCGGTCCTCCGAAGCGACCTGGAGATCTCTGAAAGCTCGCTCTCCATCGTGTTGACCACGATGGCCGCCTGACTGATCAGCGCGACCTCAGTCCGGCCCGCGTGTAGGGGACGGTGCTCGACAATGTCGGCCAGATCCTTTGTCCACGCCTGGGGGAGGGAATTCGCAGCCCGGCGCATGTAGTCCGGCATCTCAGCCGTTGAACTCGGGGCACGAGAGGAGAGGAAATCGAGCACCATCGGAGGAATATCGGAGTCATTTCGAGTCAACCTGGACAAGTGAAAGGTCAGATCAGGTACAGAAATGAAATGGTGTGAGAGTGAGAACGTCAAAGTTAAAAGACTTACGCTTGGAAGCAGACCGGGTCCCGACCAAAGTAGGTCCGGTCATCCCCTTGTCCAAGAACGGGCTCCAGACGAGCCACAACTTCTATTCCGACCGGCCCGGCCCCAGGGGGGGTGTCGTCGGAAACGTCTATCGGGGCCGGACTCGACCCATGCTGGCCGGATCCCTCGATCCCGGCCTCCTCCCAACTTCGTTTCTTCCCCGTAATCGGAGAAGAGGTCGGGACCTCAGCAGCTGCTGCCCCGGCGGCCGGAACAGACTGGAGGGGGAGAGGCTCCTCTATCACGATCCCGGTCCGGACGCCGGTTCCTTTTTTCTTCTTCGCTCCTTTAGCCGCTTTCTTTGCCGCGCAAGCTCCCATCAAGGCAAACATCTCCGGGCAACGATCGGAAAACTCAGGGGGGCACTGCCTGACGATCGGAAAATCTGGCACTGTACGACCAAAATCCAAGTTAAAAAATATATATATATATATAAATACAGATCGGAACCCGGTCACTTACCCGTCAAATTTATATGACGAGGAAACTGGAAGAACCGGCCGGAAATTCTGGCTTCTCGTGTCCGGAGGACGGCTTGATTCCTTTCCGAGGCAGGCAGGGACAGGATCCGCTCTCTGACGACCGCGAAATCAAAGTTCAATTCTCGATCGGAAGGGCAGGGATAACCTGCAAAAGAAGGCAAAGATTAGATCAGTACTTTTAGTTCAAAGGCAAATTAAAGATTCCTTACTGGGATTTTTAGGGCGGATGTCGGTCGGAACGTCGATCTCTGCTCCATCAGGGTACCCGGTCTTCCACGCCCCACCAACAAAGAACCATTTCTTTCGATCGTTCCGACCTTTACTGGGCAGGCCGGTCACCAGTTTCTGCCCTTTCGTCTGGATGTAGACCTCTCCGGTCCCACTCCTTTCGCTCTGGATCCGATAGAGATAAGTCATCTCTCCGGGGGTCGGCATCCGGTAGAGTCGATTCCTGCCAAATAAGGTCATGACGCTCACTATTATCATCCAGGCGTTCGGCAGCAGCTGGATGGGCGCCTGATTCCAGTAGTTCAACAGGTACGATACGGCCGGATGGAGGGGGAAGCGGAGCCCGACCTCCATCATATCCAGGGTTACGGCCACCATCCCACGCGGAGGTTGGTCCGCCCGTTCGTTTGGCTCGGGTGCGTAGAGATGAACGTCAAGAGGTACCTCCCATCCGGCCCGGGCTTCGTCGAGTTGGCGCTGGGACATCTTGCTCTGTACTTGGCCAATGGTCCACCTACGGGACTCCTCCAAATCGGCTATCCGAATAGTGACCGGATAGCGAACGGTCGGCTCGCGCGGGAAGTGATCCAGATACTCCTCGTAGTCGAAGGAGAGAGACTCGACCTCATCCTTCCTCTCCACATATTCCGACCACAGACGAAAGGCCTGTCTGACCTGGTCTCGCCGATCTTGGCTGACACCCCGACCAACTGCGGCCGGCCTCTCAACCTCTTCGGAATCGGATCCCGAGGCCTCCCCCGCGCTCCCAAGCCTTTCTTTAATCATCTCGGCCGCGAGATTTTTGAGGAGCAAGTTAGTGGCCCGGTCGTCGCCCTCGCCACGACCGCCTTCTTCCTCATCTTCCTCCAGGAGATCATCCAGTGGATCCCTATCCCCCACGGGTCGGGCCGCCCCTTCATCCTGGGATCATTCCGTAGCCAGAGGAACTCCCTCCCGGGCACCTTCACCCAATAATTACCGTCCCGGGCGTGGGAACAGGGCATCTAAGCCATCGTCATCTCGCGCCCAGATAGAGCCCGCCAGACGGGAAGGGGAGGCACCACTCCCACCGCGAGAGCTTCCTCCTTCGTCGAAAAGACGCCGGTTGGCGCCACCATCTCCTCCGCCGCTAGAGGAGGCGCCACCCCTTTGCCCAGGCGGAGGACCTGTCCACCGTCGCACCATTGTATAAATAAAAAGAGTTGAGGTAAAGAAATTTGAAAATTACCTTCGCAACACCAATCGCCGTCGTGCAAAATTCATCGCCGCTGTGAGAAGCTCGCCGGAAATCGCCTAAGAGCAGCTGCAAATCGCTAAAGAGTGAAAACCCTTGGGAGTGAAGTGACACCCCTATTTATAGGAAATGGGTGAGGGCCTATTTCGAAATAAAATCCTAGATATAGGGACCTAGGTGCAAGAATTTGAAGAGACGGTTTCGGCGTCAGACGCCTCGTACATTACACGCATTAAATGCGCGAGATTCGAGGAAATCAAATCATGTCACGCACGACAGCTTTCAATGCGCGTAATCCGAGGCGTCGCCTGACGTCATGCGCACCTTTTTAGGCAAAATAAGTACAACGCCCATCCTTCCAGTCATCGCATAGCCATAAACCGGTCTCCGACCGCCCCGGGCAAGTCAAGGCCGACACCAACACAAAACGGCAAACGACCACCTCGCCCCACATTAACTTTGAGCGACGAGCTGCGGGGCAATTGTTGTGACCGTTTCGGACCACGTGTTGGATCCGACCGGAAGAAAGCCGGAAAAGGCAAGAAGGTACCCAGAGGCCGGGACCGACCTGGCCGGCCTGAATCCGACCTCAGCGGGCTCCGACCACGAGTTTCCGGCCTCGAAAGCGAGGCCGGAAACCCGCTTGAGACGCCCGTCCACGTTCGTCCCAGCCACGTTCAAGTCCTGCCGTGGCCGGACCGGCCCGGCCAAGATCAGTGAAGTCCAGCAGAGATCGCCCGGATGCGACCGACTGGCTGGAGCAATCTCCGACCTCGCTGTCCGCCAGGAGGCCGACCTCCGATCACTCAAGGCCTCCGGCCGGCAAGAGAGATCTGGAGCACGTGACAGAATCAAACAAGACCCTCTCCCAAGGGGAAAAAAGGCCGCCTCCGTACCCAGAGACTCAGAGAATATTCCATCCAAATGAGGAAATTCGCCAGAGAATCGTCCTTTTTGGACACGCGTCAACACCCTAGTGGTCGGCCACCTGCAAGCCCTGACATACCAGAGCCCGCGCGTCCTCAGAGGCAGGAGACATTTAATGCACCTGTCCCCCGAGAGGCCGGAAATGACCAGAATACCCCTATAGTGAGAAAACTATAAATACCCCCACTTTTGTAATGTAAAAAAAAGGTTCAATCTCTCTCAGTATAATCAATACACATACTCATTCAAGTCCAGGGATTCACAACCCCTGGAAATTCTTGGTGTTCTTAGTGTTCTTATGCATTTATTGGTTTTCTTCATTCAAGCATTCATTCTAGCATTTAAGAACCCAATCATTTGATGTTTTTACCAAAGCTTTTATAAATAGTCATTCGATCCCAGCAAAATATATTTGGTAAACAACACAGTACTTCATCAATTTGGATGAACAGTTTTCACAGATGGAGGAAGACTCCGACAACAGCACAGATTTCACAGTTCCAGACACCCACCGAGACATCTAGAAGAATAGGACAGCACAACAAACTTGAATAGTATTAGGACACGTTTAAGATTTTGATGATGTAAATATTGACACGTTAGCATTTTTCTTCCACTTATCTTGTATGAATCATAATTGTCCACGTAGTCTTAGTCCTGTTTCTTTATGGCCTATAAAATGCAACCCCTCCATTGTACATAGAGATATAGAAAAAACCATCAATAAAATCTTTTCTCATTCTCAAAATGTTTTGCTAATCTTCCTTCCTTGTCTGATTCCTTCTATCCCTAATTATCAAGTTCATGCACACCTAGACCATCCCATACTTTTGTATATCCTCGTCTGCGCATCTCCTAATCTGTATAGCTCCCCCACATACCCTGTATATCTTGTCCGGTATGTTGGGAAAATAGGGGTGCCCGGAATCTATTCGGGATGAAATTTAAATACGAATTTAAATACAATTATTACTAGCATGAATTAATCCTAATTAATTCAAATAATAATTCCAACAACTAATTATCATCATGCATGTTAAATTAATTTCACATATTTAACTAGGCGGAATTAAACAAGTAAATATGCGATTAACGTACCTCTCGTAGTAATGGCCTTTGGATATACGGGACACTTGTAATCACGTTCTATCAACCCAAAGCCTTCTCAAGTATTTCCCTTTTCACCTCACTTGATCGCCGGTGGGAGACGCTTTCAAGCAATTTAATAAACTAAGGAAAAAGAAAAATATCTATGCTTCTTGATTTTTCCAACACATGGAATTATATACTTGGGATGAAATAATCACCCCATATTTATAGGTGTAAGGTGGTCGAATTTTTGATGTTTATTGGGCTTGAAGAAAATCTTTTCTTAGACTCTAAGAAATCTTGAATATATCTCATATATTCTTTTCTCCACAATAAAATATTCCACAAAAATCTCACCCACCTAAGTAAGCATGAAATTTTCGAAAATTATAAGGATTAATTTCAAGATTTGGATCTTCTTGAATATATGAGATATTCTTGTATTTCAAAATACATATCTTCCATAATATCTTTCCAAGAAAATCAACAAAATCTAATTTCTCCTAAATATGCTTTTTTCGAAAATATCAAAGAAAAATCAGCAATATATTTTCTTTTTATTTTAATCACCTTATCATTATTGGGCTACTTAATGGGCTACTTGAGGGGCCTTAAGGAGAATTAAGATTGGACCTCCTAATGGACTTCTGAATTTCAATATTGAGCCCCAATATAATTCAGCCCATTAATATTAATTATTACCACTAATAAATTAATATTGCACTATCCATCTTAATCCATATTACGATAATATGGGCTCCCGGTTATTATTTCCCGCGTTTAAGATTATCAAGTCCATTAATTAATTAAGCTTCTGAATAGCTCTAAATTAATTAACATCTTTCACCTTGGAGTAAAGACAGCTCAACATTATTATTCGTACCGAAGAAACTAATTCTTCACTTGCAAGATTTGGTACAATAAAACTTCTGAGCCCACCAAGGGGACTAATCACACGAGCCGTACTCGCACGCGTTTCTCCGTATTAAATCTTAGCAACCGTCGTATGATTAATATTACTGCCCAAGACACAAAGTTCGAAGTCACAATGATTCTCACCCAACATGAATCAAAGCAGTAACTACTAAGCACACACGGTCCTATTTAAGTGACAGAGATTAAGAAATCAACAACCACTGAGGTCTAATTCTTCACCTTTCAGAACAGAAGAATTTCTCCTCGCTGTAGGACCTCTTCAACACATACTAAATGTGCTAGTGCAATCTCTTGGTCAAGACAGACCAATCTGAGCCTTACACATCGACCTTTCACGGTGGATTGTTCAATTCCACCTAGGCCGTGAAAATGTACGTTTAGTTACAAGTAAACTGTTAATGTCGTCTTCCGCGATCGGGTATCACCACATTAACTACAATGTAACACGTACTATATATTGAACTGTTTGCAATAGAAATTCAACATTCAATCATAACTAAAGCAAATGCGATAAAAGAATTATTCTCATAAAACGAGTGTTTGATACACGAGTTATACAAAGTAAAAGCATACTTTCACGTATAACTCCAACAATCTCCCACTTATACTTAAAGTCTGCTTTTAGTATACATCACGCATGTCTTAGTGTAGTAGCTCTACGTGACATCTCATGTCAACCTACACTAACCTAATAATTCCTCCCACTTATACTTAAAGCAGATTGGCAATAGTCTTGACTCCCATTCCATCCACATGTCTCTCGAATGTATTCAGAGGCAGACCCTTTGTGAATGGATTTACTAGGTTGTCCCCGACGCATATCTTTGCCACCTCTTTATCTCCTCTCTTAACGATTTCTCGTATAAGATGGTGTTTTCTTTCAATGTGTTTGCTGGCCTTGTGGGCTCTCGGTTCCCTTGAATTTGCAACTGCTCCGGCATTGTCACAAAAGACAGTTATCTTGTCGGGTAAATTCGGAACAACGTCCAAGTCCACTAAGAAGTACTTGAGCCAAACCGCTTCTTTCGCTACTTCACAAGCAACTACTTATTCGGTTTCCATGGTCGAATCTGCGATGCATTTCTGCAAATCGCTTCTCCATGTCATGGCTCCTTCTCCCATGCAAAACACACTACCCGAGGTAGGTATTTTGGAGTCTATGTCTGATTGGAAATTTGAGTCCGTGTATCCCATGGGAATTAGATTGTCTGATTGTTAAATCAGCATTCCATACTAAGTTCTTTTCAGAAACTAAAGAACGCATTTAATTGCAATCTAATGTGCTTTCCCGGGGTTACTTTGATATCTTGCCATCATGCCCACGGCAAAGCAGATATCCGGTCTCGTACACAACATTGCATACATAAGACTTCCTACGTCCGAAACGTACAAAACGTCTTTCATGTCATCTATCTCCACTTGTGTCTTAGGGCATATTTCTTTAGATAGATGGATTCCGTGCCTAAAAGGTACAAAACCTTTCTTGGAATCTTGCATGCTGAAATGCTTCAAAACAGTGACTTTGTATGAAACTTGCGATAAACCCAACATCCTCCTCTTGGATCTCGAGTGAACTTGATCCCAAGGATGTGACCGGCTTTCCCTAAGTCCTTCATATCAAACTGATTTGACAGTCATACCCTTACGTCTGACAATACCTTTACATTGTTTCCAATGAGCAGAATATCGTCTACGTATAATACTAAGAATACCACCGCAGTTCCGTCACACCTTTTATACACAACTTTCGAACTTGTTTTGATCACAAACCCATAAGACTTAATAACTTGATCAAAACACTGGTTCCAAGTACGCGACGCTTGCTTAAGTCCATAAAATGGATCTCTTAAGCTTGCATACGAGGTGCTCTTGGCCTTTTTCAACGAAACCTTTGGGTTGTTGCATATAGATCCCATCAAGACTTCCGTTAAGGAAAGCTGTCTTGACATCCATTTGCCAGATCTCGTAATCTAAGTGCGCAGCGATCGACAAGAGAATACGGATGGACTTAAGCATAGCTACAGGCCACAGGCCACAAGTCTTGCTTTGAAGGTCTCTATCCTTCCGTCCGGTCCTCTTTTCCTCTTGTACACCCACTTGCATCCAATGGGCTCTACCCCATTAGGTGGATCAACCAACTCCCACACTTGATTATAATCCATCGAACCCACCTCGGTTTCCATTGCGGTTTGCCACACTTCCGCGTCTTTGTCTTGGATTGCCTCGTCGTACGTTCATGGGTCTGATTCATCGCCGGGAATCAAATCCGAAGATTCTCCAATTCCCATGAATCTCTCGGGTTGCCTTGCAATCCTCCCACTACGACGGGGTTTCGATTGTGAAGGTATGACGTGTGGTATATCATCTTGTATACTTGGTATAAGAGTTTGCCCTCTTAACTCGTCTAAGGTAATCTCACTTCTGGGCTTTCTTTTGTTCCTATAGTCTTCCTCCAAGAATTTAAAGTGCGAACTAATCACGGTCTTTCAATCCTTGAGACTATAGAACATACACCCTTTCGTTCCCATGGGATATCCTATAAACAACCTTAATTCCGAACATGGATCCAATTTACCGGCTTCCTTGTCTAGCACGTATGCCGGACAACCCCAAATCTGCAAGTGTCTTAGACCGGGCTTGCGCCCGGTCCACAATTCCATTTGGGGTTTTAGGAACCGATTTGGATGGCACCAAGTTTAGAATATAAGTCATTGTTTCCAAGGCGTTACCCCAAAACGACTTGGGTAAATCCGAATAACTCATTATGGATCTGACTATTTCTAAAAGAGTCTGGCTCCTTCGTTCCGCCACACCGTTCTATTGAGGGGTTCCCGATGTGGTCAACAGGGATACAATCCCTTCTTCCGATAGGTAGTTCAAGAATTCATTGCTAAGGTATTCGCCTCCACGAACAAATCGTAGAGACTTGATACTTCTTTCCTTATGCATCATAAGGTAGATGTATCCGTATCTTGAGTAATCATCAAATTACTCATACCTCTTCTTGCTATGATCGTCATTGAACCACACATATCGGTATGAACGAGTTCTAACACTTCCGTAGTTCTATTCCCCTTGGCTCCAAATGCCCTCTTGGTCATTTTACCCTCTAAACAGGATTCACAAGTTGGAAACGGTTCGACTTGGAATGATTCCTAGGATCCGTCTTTCACCAATCTCTCTATCCACTTTAGATTAATATGACCTAGTCTAAGATGCCATAGAAGTGTTTCGTTCATCTCCGAAGAACACTTTCTTTTATTACTCGAAATAATCGATGTGTTATTAGATTCAATTTTGTGAGTGGTGTGCCCAAATAATGGTATAAAGATCATCCATTAAAGTTCCGGAACGGATAAACTCATCGTTTCAAGCAATAATAACATCCTTATTAAAAGAAACTGAGAATCTATTCAAAACAATTTAGAAACTGAAGGTTGAGTTCTTTCTAAACTAGGAACATGAGGAACGTCTCTCAAGACCATAACTCTATCTTCACAAGATAGGCGCACTTCTCCCACTGCTTCAGCTGCCACTCTCGTAGCATTGCCCGATGTGATGGGGATCTCACTTCCGTTAAGTCGTCGGGTTAGCTTAAACCCATGAAACAAATGTGATCAGTAGCTCTCGTATCCACTATCCACGAATAGACAGCATACGCCACTTCACAAGTTTCGACGACTAAGGTGTGTGAATTACCTAACTTTCCTAGCCTCTTAGGCTTGGAACAGGCAGACCTCCATTGTCCTCTCTCACCACAACTAAAACACTTCCCCTTCGATGCTTGCCTTTGCATTTGCCTTTCGCAACAATTGGATTTGCTTGGATCCGGCCTTTGGTTCTCTTCCTCTTTTTCCCTCCCTTGGGACCAAAAGAGGTAGACGAACCATTAGCCACCATAGCACTAGACTGGTGCTCCATTATCACCTCCACCGAAACTAAAGCTTGCAAGAGCTCGGGCAAACGACTTGTCCGTTCATTCATCTGACAGTTCAGATGAAACTACTCAAAGCTTCTCGGTAGGGAATGGTATATGAAATCAATCAAAATCCGCACCAAGTACTTCCAACTTGTTAAGGTATGCCATTATCTCGAGAACGTGCTCCCTCACGGGCGTTCCTTCCACCATTTCCAACTTGACCGAGTCATGTTTGGTGAACTGATTAGTCATGGGATTCTGACGTGAAAACATCTCTTCAAGGTGTTCCATGATTTCAAAAGCGGATACAATGTCTTCATGAACGCGCCTCAAATCCTCAGACAGAAATGTCAAGATGATGCACTTCATTCATTGTCACGCTTCCGATCATAAACTGCCTCTTCCCATTGCTTGACTTATCATTAGGCTTGCCGGGTATATTAACATAAATAACCCAATTGTGTTTTCGTGCAGTAAGGACAAATTTAAAAAAAATTCCAATCGATATAATTCTCTCCAAAAAGTTTATTAACTTTAAGTATATTAAACAGTGGATTAAAAGGTTGCGACATGATGAAATGAGAATAAAACATACATTCATATCAATATCTAGAAAGATATGAAATTATCACATAATTCGATCACATCAATTATATTGAAACCTTAAAACAATATAATCATGCATCAGCCAACATCTCGAAACAATTTAAATGCGCCACGAGGGGTGGTCTATACATTTAAACACATTCAAGCGGATTACAAACTTAAAAGTTACAAATCCTTAATTCGAAATTAATAGTTGGCTCCCACTTTGACCACATAGAAACTGACAGGGACTCCGAGGGGAGTAAGTTAATATCAATTTTCTATGCCTAAGTAATAACCATAATTAAATACAGGACTATTATTTCGCTTTGAGCAAGCCACTCGTGGTGAGGGTCAATACCGCCACTAGTAATAATCCACAATCATCCTTTCGGAATTTATTCATGTGAAATCCGTTCTTTTGGCCGATCCGAGGGGGAAATGTATTCCAAAAGAACTTCACAAATAAATAAATTATGGAGGTCAAATTAATCCAATTTTAATATCCGGAATAAAATTGCGATTATAAAAACATACTTAGTAATTTTCGAAAGTAAGGTTTTTCTTGGACAATTAAATTCATGCAAACACATATTAACAAATAATAATAAGTGCACGAAATAAAACATCCATCAAAACAAAATTAAACACATTGGAGCACTCGAATCCAATTGTCACGGTTTAATTTCTTCACGTCTTGATGCGAAAAAATTGTCCTTGTTGCTTTCCGACGTTCGTCTCGACGTGCTCCCACTCGAACAGCAACACTTCTTCAAAAACAGCATCGTTTGGGGTTCGGGACGACGTTTAAAATCACACGTAAAAAAAACACAAAACGAAAAAATTCCACGGCCTGAGATACAGTGCGCGTCGGCCCACGAAGTGGGCCCGTGCGCTTCCCGGCCCGAGAAGCGCTGGAAAAGCGCCCGAGGCGCGCCGAAGCGCAGCCCCGAGGCGCACCCGAGGCGCGCCCGAGGCGCAGCACAGAAGCGCGCCGAGGCGCTGCCCGGGGCGCCCGAGGCGCTGCAGCGGCCTGCCGAGGCGCGAGCGCGCGGTGCGCGCGGCGCCGTGCGCCCGCTGCGCACCGTGCACCCCCGTGCACCGTTTTTTCGCCGTTCGTCCTCGTTTTCTTCACCCCTTGCATGATTTTACCTCCATACACGCTCCACGCTTGTATGCGTCATCCGGTACGCCGTTTTTAATTCTTCGTTCTTCGTCACGATAAGGTTACAATTTATTTTTACAAAAAAAAAATACTAGATCTAGACTAGTCTATTACAATGATCGAATCAAAATAAAAACAACTAATCTACTCGTGGATTTTCTCACGAGAAAAACGAATTCGAACGAATCGAATTAAAAACCAAATTAATTCACACGCATGAAATTAACAACATTAAAAACCATGACAATTGGATACCTGCAAAAAAGATCTAACAATTCTACTATCCAATTTCAAATTTAATGTTCAACAATTTAAATTTCAATTCAAGATTCAGAGCCCGAAACCGTGGCTCTGATACCAGTTGTTGGGAAAATAGGGGTGCCCGGAATCTATTCGGGATGAAATTTAAATACGAATTTAAATACAATTATTACTAGCATGAATTAATCCTAATTAATTCAAATAATAATTCCAACAACTAATTATCATCATGCATGTTAAATTAATTTCACATATTTAACTAGGCGGAATTAAACAAGTAAATATGCGATTAACGTACCTCTCGTAGTAATGGCCTTTGGATATACGGGACACTTGTAATCACGTTCTATCAACCCAAAGCCTTCTCAAGTATTTCCCTTTTCACATCACTTGATCGCCGGTGGGAGACGCTTTCAAGCAATTTAATAAACTAAGGAAAAAGAAAAATATCTATGCTTCTTGATTTTTCCAACACATGGAATTATATACTTGGGATGAAATAATCACCCCATATTTATAGGTGTAAGGAGGTCGAATTTTTGATGTTTATTGGGCTTGGAGAAAATCTTTTCTTAGACTCTAAGAAATCTTGAATATATCTCATATATTCTTTTCTCCACAATAAAATATTCCACAAAAATCTCACCCACCTAAGTAAGCATGAAATTTTCGAAAATTATAAGGATTAATTTCAAGATTTGGATCTTCTTGAATATATGAGATATTCTTGTATTTCAAAATACATATCTTCCATAATATCTTTCCAAGAAAATCAACAAAATCTAATTTCTCCTAAATATGCTTTTTTCGAAAATATCAAAGAAAAATCAGCAATATATTTTCTTTTTATTTTAATCACCTTATCATTATTGGGCTACTTAATGGGCTACTTGAGGGGCCTTAAGGAGAATTAAGATTGGACCTCCTAATGGACTTCTGAATTTCAATATTGAGCCCCAATATAATTCAGCCCATTAATATTAATTATTACCACTAATAAATTAATATTGCACTATCCATCTTAATCCATATTACGATAATATGGGCTCCCGGTTATTATTTCCCGCGTTTAAGATTATCAAGTCCATTAATTAATTAAGCTTCTGAATAGCTCTAAATTAATTAACATCTTTCACCTTGGAGTAAAGACAGCTCAACATTATTATTCGTACCGAAGAAACTAATTCTTCACTTGCAAGATTTGGTACAATAAAACTTCTGAGCCCACCAAGGGGACTAATCACACGAGCCGTACTCGCACGCGTTTCTCCGTATTAAATCTTAGCAACCGTCGTATGATTAATATTACTGCCCAAGACACAAAGTTCGAAGTCACAATGATTCTCACCCAACATGAATCAAAGCAGTAACTACTAAGCACACACGGTCCTATTTAAGTGACAGAGATTAAGAAATCAACAACCACTGAGGTCTAATTCTTCACCTTTCAGAACAGAAGAATTTCTCCTCGCTGTAGGACCTCTTCAACACATACTAAATGTGCTAGTGCAATCTCTTGGTCAAGACAGACCAATCTGAGCCTTACACATCGACCTTTCACGGTGGATTGTTCAATTCCACCTAGGCCGTGAAAATGTACGTTTAGTTACAAGTAAACTGTTAATGTCGTCTTCCGCGATCGGGTATCACCACATTAACTACAATGTAACACGTACTATATATTGAACTGTTTGCAATAGAAATTCAACATTCAATCATAACTAAAGCAAATGCGATAAAAGAATTATTCTCATAAAACGAGTGTTTGATACACGAGTTATACAAAGTAAAAGCATACTTTCACGTATAACTCCAACACGGTATGCTCCTCTTATCCCTTAATTCTATCTTCTTTTTTGAGTGTTTTCCTAACTTTGTATGTTGTTTCTGCATTTGTGTTCGTCTCTTGTTTTGTATATTTCGTGATGTTCTCTTCATCCTTGTCTATACGTGTTTTTTCTTTCTCCTGTTCCTATGTATTCTTTTGTTCTCCCTTCTCTCGAGCCTATGTGGGCTCTCTTAAAATATACACACACATATATATATATATGCCCATTATATAGGCTTATGCAAGCTATATTCTTAATTGATCTCTATAATTTCTACACTTGTTTGGTTACTCCACCCATTTGAGATATGTTTAAGGGTGTGCCGAGAGAGAGCGACGTTTAGGAACCTATACCATAGGGTTCCGCTCTGGTAAAGTGACTTAATCTCTTTTTAAATTTCAGCATATAAAACCGCTTGTCGCGGAATACGCTTGGAGATTATTTGTTGTAGAAATTAGGATTTATGTGAAAACGCCTATTTTGTCTTTGCTGCTAATTTTATTCACTCAAATAAATGCCCTGAATTTTTTTATACAAGTTTGCCTGAAGAAAATATGAGCTTTGACTAAAATTTGAACTTGAATAGTTGCTCCTTCTTGTATATATATTTATGTGAATTAAATTTATATTATTAATTATTGTCTGCATATATTGTCTGGGTAGGCCCTAGTATTTGTCAGACCATAAATCATGTTTGGGTAGACGGCACCCAATATTTGCTCCTTCATGATTGAGCATGTAAATTAAATCATCTTTCTCCCTTGTTATTGAAAATTCAAATTGTATGTGTTACCATGTCCATTTAAAACGTAGTGAAAATGCTTGGTATTACTTAGAGGGAATTTAATGAGCTTACTCTCGATGGTAATAACTACGTGACATGATCTATAATTGTTGAGATTCATCTAAGCCTCATCCAAATTAAACAGAATCATTGTCCATGGTCCCAAATCCACTGATGCCCAGAAGGTAAAAGCGTTGAAATATGAGTACCTTACTGATATGGACCCTAGCATTTTATGGACATCCCAGAAGGATTGTTTTTATCAACAAAATAATATAATCCATCGGGCACAATACGATTGGTTGAACCTCCATTTTCAAGATTTAAATCTATAAACAGAGTGTAATTCTATCTTACATTGTATTGTATCTCAGTTAACATCATGCCAGCAGTAAATTACTGAGCTAATTTCTGCACTTTTAATGGCAGAAAAATACAACTAGCTATTGATGAGAAATCACAATACTAGACCGGTTGACCCATAAGCAGTGCCTGAAACACATGTTGTAGCTCAAGGGAGTGTGAGTGGGCGTAAGCGTGGAAGGGAAGAAATCTGCAAATCAAAGCACTTAATTGAGGCCTGTCGAAAGATACAAAAGTACAACAAGGGCATGACCCCTCAGGGTGAATCTCACCATGTTAGCCTGCATGAAGTAGATTTTGATATAGACAACGATGATCTTTTGAGCTTGGAGCTTGAAGATTTTGGAAACAAAGAGTGATTTACATAAATGTACATTATTAGTATCCTGACTTAGGCTTTGAGACTCGTCTTGCTTCATTTGGGACAAATATAATGAAATTTTGACCCCATCTTTGCCAGAAGGCAGATGCACTGATTAAATTCTCCGATGCCATCTCAATAAGATATCAATTGTTTATGGAAAATCCATAAAGGATTATATTCATCATAGTTTATAAAAATCTCTGACGGATTATATTCATTGTCGTTTATAAAAATCCTTGAAGGATTATATTCATCAACAAAATTTGAAAAAAAACGATAGCAGAAAATATCGATAGATGAAAATCATGGTTGATGCCAAATAATTATTGAGATGGTCGAGATCGAGTATTCCCCAAGCGGATCTCAGCATACCAGTTTGCCTGAAGCAAACATGAATATTGTCAGTGACATGACATTAAAGACTATGAGTTATCAAGATACATAGTGTCATTATTTTGTGATTTTTATGCATGTTATGACTATATACTTTGTCATGATTAAAATTTACCAAAAATTACAACTCAATTACCGGATATCTTTAACAACTCCAACAGAGTTACTAAATATTATATTTATATAGAATATTCCCGGTTAAAATATATGTCCCTGAAGGACAAAATAACACATGCCAATGAATCTAAAGTACGCCTGTAGCGTGAAAGACCTTATTAACAAAATACAACCTCCTGAAGAGTTGTAGATCTGGTATTAAAATCCAATTTAGATTCATACATATTAACATGAGCGGTTAGTCCATCTAAAATAATAATGTGATAAGTCGGATTTTGTCTAAGTTCATTGGCTATGACACGTCAAACCCTTTCGTAAATAAATTTATGGCATGTACAAAGGGTGAACTTAGAGTACAGCTGAATCATGCTAAAGTTAGAATTAACTCTCTCATCTTTAGAATGATTTCTTTGAGATATTTGTGGATTAGTTATCCTAGTATGGGGACCATTTTGATAGTTAATGGCCATAATTAATGCTTTCACACGGTGGACTTACATATGCTTGTTATCCAACTGCAATCACGCTTTTGTCAAGTCTATTGCAACACTATTGAGCTTAGTTCTCATTTCCCAAATTATCAAATTAAATTCATTCGAATGGATAATGCCAGTGAGCTCATATTGGCTGCATTCAATGTTTAGTATATGACATTGGAAAATTAAAGTGAAGCATTAAGTCCCCTTATGTCCACACCATAATGGTCTAGCTAATTACTAATATGATGCATCAAACTATTTGCTAGACCGTTATTGCAAGAAATTCCAACTTAATTGCATACTAGGGGCATGAATTTTACATGTAGCTACTCGAATTCAAATCTGACCCACTGCATATCATTAGTACTCCCCTCTACAACTAGTGCACAGAAAATAATACATCATTTCCCACCTGCGAACATTCTATCGTGCAGTACGCATACCACCATAACACGTCAACAACCTTGTTGGCTAACTGCATAATTGATGAAAAGTCCATTCTCGGCATTAGGGGGAGATTAGAACTAAAAAATTAAATGAATGCCGAGAAGTTTCCTTAAAGAAAATAGGTCGAGATATTTTCCTTGAAGGAAAAATATCAAAAAAATTCCCTGAAGGAAAAGGTCCTCGATATTTAGACGCATGCACTAGTTAAACGGAACTTGAAGTTCAAAATGATAAGTAACTTGCAAAGTATAGCAAGTAATCTGCCAGATAAGTTTACTGACCACAAAGGAGAAGAGGTCCAAATGAAAAATGAGTATACATGTCCCACACACCAGAAGTGTAAATGACCTATAAAAGAAACCTACACACCTCAAACGAAAGCTAGCAAAACTGGTCAGCCAAACTTGAAATCTCCATAAGAGATACGTCTAGTAGACTCGAAATCTCCAGAAGAGATCCATCCTGAAGACGAAGAATCCTTGTAGAAAAGCACTTGCACAAAATGATCTAATACTAGGATTGCGGAACGACCAAATCAAATGCATAAGGGAAAAAATGTGATCTGGTTAATATGAGATCAATAAATGAATACCGAAGAAACAATATAAATTTGTTATCGACAACTTATTTATGTTCACATCTGGATCCAGTACCTAAAGTTGAGTGCCCGAAATACTTCGATTTGGGTGCAATAAGGAGGAAGCAAAAGTGTGGCAGAGCTAAACTCGCTAATAAGTTTCGGTTTTATCGTACGTACACTTGAAAATTTATCTCTGTAGGATAATGAGTGTTTAAATGAAAACCAAAAGAAGGGTGGTAAGCGAGGTTAATAGCTTTAGGGTTTTCACAGAAACCCATGGTTTTCACAGAGACCCATGATTATTTGTGATCAAACATATTCTCCTGGTATGAACGAACAAAATTCCGCTAATCACTAGTAGCTAAAATAGAATGCAGTTAATGGACCTTGTAAACTGCATATTTCATATGGTTATTATATACCAATATTTATATCCCTGATGGATTTAAGATTCCCCATAAGAGAAATTATGAAAACCGCATAACGTATAGTACAAAAACTGTGAAGGTCATTATATGATCTAAAAATAGTCTGATCAAATATAGTACGATCGACTTAGTGAATTCCTCCGAAGAAGGAATATACAAACAATAAAGCTTTCCTTTGCGCATTTATAAAGAAATTGTAAAGTGGTTCTTGCATCATCTCCGTCTATGTTGATGACCTAAACATAATCAGAACATGCAAAGAGATTGAAGAAGTCAGTTCAATCTTGAAAGGTGAATTCGAAATGAAAATCTTGGATAAAACCAAGTATAGCATCCACCTGCTGATTCGAGAATTTCCATGAAGGAAAAATGAATTCAAGTACTTCCCTAAAGGAAAATTAAATATTTCTCCGAAAGAAAATTAATTCGAGCATTTCCCTGAAAAAAAAAATAAAAGCATTTCCCTGAAGGAAAATTAAATTTAAGTATTTTCCTGAAGGAAAATTAATTCGAGCATTTCCCTAAAGAAAAAATGAATATGATATCTCCCTGAAGGGCGAATGAATTTTATACACTAGTCAACCTACTTGAAAAGGTTATTAGAGAGATCCTACATGGATAAATCTCATCCACTTAGCACACCTATGGTAGTTCGATCCCTTGAAGTGGATAAGAACCCATTTAGGCCCAAAGAAGATACAGCGGATATCATAGGACCAGAAGTTCCTTATCTAAGCGTTACTTGGTGCATACCCTATCTCACAAACTGCACAAGTCCGGACATCGCATTTGCGATTAACTTGCTAGCGAGATATAGCGCTTCTCCCAGGAGGAGACATTGGAATGATGTTAAACACATTCTATGATAACTCAGACTGGTTATATTTTTCTTTGTGATGATATTGTGATCTCATGGAGATCCATTAAACAATACATTCCACACTGTAATCAATGAAGACAACGCAATTTGTATTGCACAAAATGAACAACGGGTACGTTTAGGAACTTAACGAAACATATTTTCCAGAAATTCTTCTTCCCATACAAACTCCAGAAGAGTGAAGTAATTACCATACAACATGTGCGACCTAGTGACAATCACGATCTAGCAAATCTATTCACTAAGTCCCTACCTACCTCTACTTTTGAAAAATATATTTATGGTATTTGGATGTGAAGACTTAGAAAGTTGTTGTCTTCAGGGGGAGTAACAACATCGAAACAATCTTGAAGATTGGATCCGGAAGATCAATAATTGCACTCCTCCATAGCTAAATATTTTTATCACTACCTAGCATGTGGAGTCTTTCTGACGAGACATATACGTTGTATCGTAATGTCCAAGGGAGAGTGTTGTAAATCCAGTAGATTTAATATACCAAATCTGGAAGATTTGATGTGGACATTACTTATGGGCCTAATAACCTAAACAGGCTTTAGGGTTTAGATTAGGGTTTCTCTATCATAAATAGATCATTGTACTCAGTATTGTATACACACATAAATATTAGTGAAAACTCCTGGCTTGGTACGCCCCTAGACGTAGTCATTATCGGCGAACTAGATAAACAAACCAGTGTCTCTATTTTACATTTATATTTTACAACAATATTTATTATTTGTTAACAGTCTGTGTACTATAATTAAGATATTGTTTACAAATAATTTTAGGATTTATTACTATAATCATAGTTTACATTATTTTAATTTTTTCTATCACATTTTAGTTCATACAATTGTTTATAAATTTAAATATTTTAGTTAAATATTAATTGAGAATGGTATTATAAAAATTTTTATCTGACCTGTCCGTATTAGACCCGCCGGATGAAACTCACAACCCATTTTTCTAATTCAACACACACATAGTATAACAATATTAAATTTATCTGTGTGGCACATAAATAATAAAGTAAAACGAAATAAAAAATTCAGCATGGCAGTTACCGGATAGGTAACTCGCGTTAGCATGTCATAGGACCAATTTAAAAAAATTCAAACTTATATGATCACTTTCAAAATGTGTATTTAGTGTGGACCAAATTCAAACTTGAGCAAAGTTACTGGACGTACAAATATTTAATCCGATAAAATTACTACTACATTTCTTCCCAAACTCTTTGCATAGTTCACTATTCATTTTCTACAAAGACCTCTAAATTACACCTCATTTCACTAATAGTTACACTTAAAAATAAGTTTTTTCTAGGGTGCTACTATTCACCCACCCAATTATGCTTAGTTTACCCATTACTTAGTACACACACTTTATATTTTATTGATTTTTTAAATTTACCTAATACACCCACTTTAAATTTACAATTATGTCCTCAAGTAATATTTACAGCCATCATATTGAATATACACAAAATCACCCTAAATCCACCCGTTAATAGATAAAATTGACAAAATTCCAACTCCCCCACTCCTTCCCCGGCATCACAGTAAAAAAAATTAGAAATATTATTTAGAGGAGAAGATCAAGTTGTTTCAATTTCTCATTTTCACTCATTTTGGGGCCGAATATAAGAATCAATGGGGAGAAAATATAAGAAAATGAAAATTAATTTAGGGCTCTTTATAATTTGTTAAACTCTTCTTCTATTTCTTATAACTTGTTTTTCCATCAACATGTATATGGGGAGGATTAATGCCTGTAAACGCCTTCAATGCGACTGCTTTATGCGTCTTATTTATGCTAAATCATCCAAGATTCAAATGTATATTGTTTTTAAAGGAAGTGTGGGTTTTAATGAGATTTTAATTAGCGTGAAAGGAGATGGGTGTGTTTAGTAAAATTTTAAAGTTTTTTTAATTATAACAAAGGGTATATTTGTATTATTTATTAAGGGTGTTTTTTTAATATTAGACTATATTTATCCCTGTTGACAGCGATTTCGTGAGGATCTCGCCGTCTGGTTCCTAGCGGGTAGGATTTAATATTTATGATAACTATAAGCAATAAATGCAAGAGTAAATGAGCTCTCAAGAGTAGATTTGCAATAAATGTGTGTCGTGTTACATTTGGGCATTAAAGGCCCTATTTATAGTGTACATGGTGGGGTTCTCCACCTTGGGTTGGTGGGCCTGTGGGCCCCTCCTATTCCTAGCTGGGAGGTAATGAGTGGCTACAGCCTCCCCTATGGGCCAATGAGAAGATACCACTTGGCACTGTTACCCCTGAGCAGATTGGACTTGGCCCCAACTACCCACTTTGACTCTGTCACATCCTCTGCACTGATGGTACTGGCCATACTCACAGTTGGCGGAGCTGGGATCGGGCAGACGGGTAACCGGGTAGCCGGGTACCGGATGGGTGGCGAGTGGCCTGGGGAACCTTTCGCGGGAAGTGGGTAGAGGTCTTCCCAGGGCTTGTCGCTGGCCGACCGACCTTTGGTCTTCCCAACAAGTATGCTCCCCGATAAGTCTCCATGGCCTTTGTCTGGTAGACATCGAGACTCTACCCGCCTGCTCGGTCCAGACCGGCTATCCCGATTCCCTCGCCCGTGCTCCACTTCGGCCCGGGGAGTTGAGCCTGTTACCCGAATAGTCGGGTAATACTATTCGGGTATAACAATTGCCCCACCAGTCCGCCATCGGGAGGCCATTGACGTCGGGTGGCGGGCTGGTCCATCCGCGGATTTGAATTTGAATTTTGAATTTTGGGGGTGACGTTCCATCTTCCGAGGTGTCATTTCGTGTTCCGCGCCTGCTGACGTCATGGGATGGCGTGGCTGACGCGCAAGATCTCAGGCGTCACGTCCGCCAATTTTGTCCCCAACCGTTGCGCGCGTGTCCCCTACGCGCCCCCCAGACTTTTGTTTAATTCTACTTTTGACCCCATTTTTTGCAGTTTAGTCCCCCCCATTTCTCCTATAAATAGGGGTCCCCCCACCCTCATTCTTATTTTCACTTCTCTCTCTCTTGCCCCCACTTAGCAAGTTTTTGCCTTTTCCGATGAATTTTCCTGCGGCTCTTTTACACCTCTAAGGTAACTATTTCTCGTTTTCCTTCACCCCATCCTCCCTTTCTCTTTTCATTATGAGTGACTCCGTCGAGAGTGTTGGGGCCGCCGACGTTTTCCACTTCCGCCGCCGTGCCGCAGCCGATGCCGAGAGACCCCTCCGCCAAGCCGGGAAGGGCACCTCCCGCGCCGCCGCCGCCCGTGAAGGCGAGGGCACCTCCACCGATGTGGATGCCTACGCTGATGACCTAGAGAGGATGAGCCCTCAACGGGAGGTCCCTGCTCTCAGCGTTTCCCCCTTATCCTCCTACCCGCCTCGAGCGGAAAACTATTTGTTCGATCAGGAGGACATGCCCGAGCACGTCGACTATGAGGATAGCCGACTCATCGGCTTTGATTATTCTAAATACATGAGTTAGTTTGTGCGGAGACGTCCTGCCCGCTGTTACTGCGAGGCCCGGGAGACTAAATTTGGGGCCTCTCGCCGCCCTAGCTGCTTGCCCGCGGATGTTGACCTCAAAGAGATCTACTGGACCTTTGAGACACCTTCCGACGTTCATTTCTACGCTCCTAGGGTCGACGAGCGTGCAGACCAGCCTCCCGAGGGGCTAATCGCCAGCAATGCGGATACGCTGCATGCGGGACTCCGCTTCCCGTTCCACCCAGCTATCTCCCGGCTGCTCGTCGCGTGGAATCTTTCGATAACCCAAATTACTCCGAACGGGTGGAGTTACCTGCTGGGCGACATGGTGGTCCTTGGGCGTCACGGTCTTCACCGTATGCCGGCCCCCGAGGAGCTAAACCACCTATATTACACAGTGGCCTCGGCCGGATCGATGAATTTGGGGTACTACTCCGTGAAACCCCGGGGCGGCGATGCCATCGTCTTCGGCATCTCGCCGAAGGTAACGGGCTGGCATGAGAGGTGGTGGTGGGTTGGTGGCGCCTGGGAGAGTGTGGGCGTCGACGGGGCCATCATCCAGGTTCCCCGGGCATACAGTGTCTGCGATCGTCGAGGTAAACCCTTGGAATTTTTTCTTTCTCCTCAGTACTGATCTAATTCTTGTTTTGTTGTGCAGGCACCTAGGCGCCATTATAGAGCGACCTTACCGACGACTTTCGGCAAGCCCTTGCCCGTGTAAAGGCAGAGCCCAACGTTAATCGGGACGTCGACCAGCTCAACAACAACGAGCAGCGACGTTTGTCCGGCCTCCAGACCTTTCCCCGTCATTTGAATTTCGGCAGTTAGACTTTTGGTCTCGCATCTCTTTTCGTACTTTCCTACCCGAATTATTCTTATTTATGTTTCTTTTTATACTTTACAGAACAGCGCTTCCCGGCTTCGAGCTCCACTCCGTTGGCCTCCCCAGCACCATCTCCCCCGGCTCAAACCGAGTTCGGTCAAGCTCCCCCCGTCCCCATTGTCAACGTCGAAAGTTCGGAGGAGACAGTAGATATGGCCCCTAAGAAAAGTGCCATCTCCAAGCTATCGAAGCGGGGAGCCATCCGAGCGGCTGGGGTGACGATTCGGGCTCCCCCACAGACATCAACACCGGTAGCTCCATCCTCCCCGACCGGCGGCCAACATCATTCCAAACAAGCCCGGGTAGAGGGCCAGACTTCGGTTGAACCAGCCATGGTGATCGTGAGTGTGAGCCCGGCCACAGGCGGGTTGGTCGCCGGAACCGTCGAGGCGACCGCGGGGAGCCCGGCCTGTACTACCCGTCTACCCGTGACCGCAACGACTTCTCCTTCCTCGGCTGGGGCAACCACCTTACGTAAGTCATCTTTATTTAGAGTTCTTTCCTTCCCTTATTTTTCTTCATCTTGCTAACTGTCCTCGTTGCCTCCCGATGCAGGCCCGATCCCTTGCCCCTGATGGAGCTCGCATGATCCTCCTTACACGGAGACTCTCCCCGAGACTTGGCTGAAAGAGCTTCGGCGAGCGGTGGTGAATCTGCCCTGGTCGTGGACTCTCAATTGCAAGAAGGCCTCCCGCACCATTTCTATGCCTGACCGGCTGAGGTCCACCGCCATCCGTGCTGCCCGCGATGCCATCGCTTTGGAGGGCATCATGCTCGACTACGAGCGGGACTCGCGGACTCTGGCCGCATACAAGGCCAGTTTCCAGACCAAGAGGGAGGAGGCTGCCCGGCTGGAGGATGAGGTCAAGAAACTCCGGGAGGAGTTGGAGGCAAACCGCAAGAGCCATGCGGAGCTGGAGGAAGGCGCTCGCCGATGCTGAGGCGAGGGTGGTCGAGGAGGTCCGCCGGGCGCGGGAGGCTCTTACCGCGGAGGTCGAGGAACGTCTGGCCACCGAACGAGCCCGCCTTGAGAGCGAACATTAGTCGGCGGGCTCTATGGTCTACATTAATGCATACGCCGACTCCATCCGCTCTTTGCTCCGCCGGAATCCTGAGGCCGATTACTCCGGTCCCCTGGAGGATCTAAGGAGTTATGTCGTGTCCAACCCCCCCTCAGTGGACTGCGACATCACTCTAAAGGATCTGGTCGATCGCGGGGTGGACTTGTCGTTCCTTGGTGACCCGGCGACCTTCCTTTACCCTCTGGCCGATGAGGAGGCGGTTGAGGAGCCGGGGGTGGTGGATGAGGTGGCTCCTTGAGTGTTTTTTCTTTCTTTTTGTTTCTTATGTTTGTTGGCGCTGGCCGTTGTACTCTTTTCTTTTTCAACCTTTAATGAAATCGTCTTTTTCCTTTATCATCGCTTTTCGTTCTTATTTTCTCAGTTAGGTCCGACAATCGAATTAATAATGGAATCGAATTATGAGATTGAATTACCAAACGATTAAAATTAACCAAATGATTAATGAGTGAAGTGCCTCAGCCGATAGACGGGCAGCGACTTTACGAATACGAGATTGAGTTGACAATCGATTTAAAAATTAACCAAATGATTAATGAGTGAAGTGCTTTAGCCGATAGACTGGCATCGACTTCACGAATACGAGATTGAATTAACAATCGATTAAAATTAACCAAATGATTAATGAGTGAAGTGCTTTAGCCGATAGACGGGCAGCGACTTTACGAATACGAGATTGAATTAACAATCGATTTAAAAATTAACCAAATGATTAATGAGTGAAGTGCTTTAGCCGATAGACGGACAGCGACTTCACGAATAAAGAGATTGGATTAACAATCGATTAAAATTAACCAAATGATTAATGAGTGAAGTGTTTTAGCCGATAGACGGGCAGCGACTTCACGAATACGAGATTGAATTAACAATCGATTTTATTGATTACAACTTTGCGCTCAAGATGCGATTACAATGAGGCCGTTCTTGGGCAAGAGGACGATGCAGGCTAAATTATCTAGCCGCTACTGGTAGTATTTTTTTAGTAGGGAGGCGTTCCAAGGGTATTGGGCCGGATTGCCCTCAAGACTCTCTAGCTCGTAGGCGTCGATGGCCAGGCGCATGGAGATCTTTAGGGGTCCCTCCCAATTTGGGCCAAATGCCCCCTTGGGCTGCCCGACCGTCCGTCGTAGCACCAGGTCCCCAGCTTCGAATTCTCTGATCTTGATCTTCGAGTTGAAGTATTTTTCAGCCAGGCGTTTATAAGCTATGTTCCTTTGCTCGGCGGATAACCTTCTCTCCTCCAGCAGGTCCAACTCGTTTAGCATGGCTTGGTCGTTCTCGGTCCCCACGAGTTGCGAGGTGCGGAGGCTTGGGATAAGGACCTCTACCGGGATGACTGCCTCTGTTCCGAAGGCCAGAGCGAAAGGAGTCTCCCCGGTGGCGGTGCGGCTGGTCGTTCTGTATGACCATAATACTTCGGGTAGCTTGCTCGCCCATGTTCCTTTGCTCTCCTCCAACCTTGCCTTCAACGTGTGTTTGATTATTTTATTCACCGCCTCGACCTGCCCATTCGACTGAGGATGGTAGGGCAACGAGAATAGTCTCTTGATTTTGTACTTTTGGCAGAATTTCTCCATCTCCAACCCGTCGAATTGCTTCCCGTTGTCCGAGATGATTATCTGTGGGAGGCCGAATCGGCAGATTATGTTGTGCCAAATGAACCTAATGACATGCTCCTGGTCGATCGTTTTTAGCGACTCCGCCTCCGCCCATTTGGTGAAGTAATCCACGGTGACGATTGCGTACTTGAAGCTGCCCGGGGCTGTGGGCAAAGGACCGATGAGATCGATCCCCCACTTTGCAAACGACCAAGGGCTTAAGATGGACGTGAGCTCGGTTGGAGCCTGGTGGATTGCCGGTGAGTAAATTTGGCAGTTATGGCATGCCCGTGCATAATTGATCGCGTCCTTCTTTAGAGTGGGCCAGAAATACCCCTGACGGATGACTTTCTGGGCGAGCACCTGGCCGCCAGCGTGGTTCCCGCAGCACCCCTCGTGGACTTCCACCAAGATCTTCCTTCCCTGCCCCGTCGTTATGCATTTTAGGAGGGGTAGGGCGAAGCCTCGCTTATACAACTGGTCCCCGATGATCGTGTACCGGGCCCTCCGAAGTTGTAACTGTCTTGCCGCTACTCGATTCTCTGGGAGTTTCCCATCGTGGAGGTACTTCAGAATGGGAGTCATCCAGCTGTTCTCTTCCTGCCCCAGATTGGTCACCCGCTGGTTTGAGCTCGACGGAGCGGTCAGATAAGTCACCGTGATTTGCGACATGTCGGCCGCTCCCTCGGATGTTGCAAGGCAGGCAAGGGCGTCTGCTTGAGTATTGTCGAGTTGGGGCACTACCTCTATGTGGACTTGATTGAATTTCCCGAGGAGGTTCTTGGCTAGCCCTTGATAAGCCAACATTCTGTCGCTGCGTGCCTCGTATTCTCCCGAGATTTGGCATGTTACGAGCTGCGAGTCGCTGTAGATTTGGAGCCTCTTCACTCCCATGGCCATGGCCATCTCCAGACCGTTGATTAATGCTTCGTATTCGGCCTCATTATTAGTTGCGTGGAAACCGAACCTGATAGCCGTCGTGAACGATTGGCCGGATGGACTGAGAAGGACAATTCCCGCACCTGCCCGCAAAGTTGTGGAGGATCCGTCAACGTACATTTTCCATGGCGGCTGCTCGATCTTGGACATTGCCTCCGGGTAGGTTAGCTCGACTATGAAATCGGCCATGGCCTGGCCTTTGATGGATGTTCGAGGAGCGTATGTGACTCCAAAATGCCTGATCTCCATTGCCCATTTGAGGCATCTGCCCACCGTGTCTGGTCGATGTAATACTTGACGGAGTGGTATTATGGTCAGTACTTCTACTTGGTGATCGAAAAAGTATGGACGTAACTTACGCACACTCATCACTAGCGCGTAAGCTAACTTTTCCAAGGGTGGGTACCGTAGTTCGGCGGCGTGGAGTGACTGGCTGACATAGTAGATCGGCAGATGTGCCTGCCCCTCAGCCTGAACTAGCACGGCACTAAGAGCTGAGTCTGAGGCCGCCAAGTATAGGAAGAACTTCTCGCTGGGGACGGGTTTGGCCAATACCTGGGCGTTTGACAAATATGCCTTCAAATTATCGAAAGCGAGCTGGCTCTGGGGTGTCCAGTTTAGTTTCCCCTTCCGCATGTTGTCGAACAATGGTTTGCACCGGTCCCCTATGTGGGAGATGAAACGGCTGAGAGCGGCCAGGCTGCCCGTTACCCTTTGTACCTCCTTTACCGTGCGCGGTGCACTCATATCGAGGATCGCCTGAACTTTGGTCGGATTTGCTTCAATTCCTCGCTGGCTGACCATGTGCCCCAAGAACTTGCCCGACTCGATGCTAAAACTGCACTTCTTCGGGTTGAGCCTCATTCGATACTTTCTCAAGATTTCGAATGTTTCGGCTAGGTGAGTGAGGTGGTCTTCCTTCTTCTCGCTTTTGACGATGATGTCGTCGATATAAACCTCCATGGTCACCCCAATTTGGTCGTGAAACATGTGGTTGACCAGCCTTTGGTAGGTTGCCCCTGCGTTCATGAGCCCGAATGACATCCGCTTCCAGAAGTACATGCTCTTCTCGGTGAGGAAAGTGGTGTATTTCTAGTCGTCGGCGGCCATCGGGATCTGGTGGTAGCCGGCAAATGCGTCCATGAAAGTGAGCATCTCGTGCCCGATCGTGCTGTCCACCAGATGGTCGATGTGTGGCATCGGGAAGTGATCCTTGGGGCATGCTTTGTTCAGGTCCGTGAAGTCGATGCACAACCGCCAGGTGTTGTTATTTTTCTTGACGAGGACGGCATTAGAAACCCATTGGGGCTTATCGTCGGGGTCGACCATCCCGATAAGCTTGTTGTCTTTGAGCTCGGTGGCTATAACCGCGTACTTGTCTGGGTCGAATTTTCTTCTCTTCTGCGAGACTGGCTTGCGGGCTGGGTCGATGTGCAATTGGTGGGAACATACAGCTGGATCGATCCCGACCATATCTTCGTGGGACCATGCGAACACGTCTAAGTTCTCTTCTAAGAATGCGGTCATCGCTGTCCACATCTCGTCGGTCATCGATGAACCGAGTTGAACACTTATTTTTGGCCGATTTTTCATTGTGACCGAGATCAGCTTCTCGATCGGGCTGGCTCCCTGCTCACCAAAGCGTGGATCGTCGATCTCTCCTATTAGGGCGCTGTCGATTTCCATGGGTTCGAATCCGATCCTGGGCTCTAGTTCGATTTGAATGTCTTCAAAATGTTTGGAATCTTCATCCATTGGGTGGGCAGTGGGTGGGATTTCTTCGTCTATCTCCATGTCTCCCTCCCGGATTGTGCGTATATAATCTAAATTTGTGGAATTTGAAATAAGATCGATATACGCTAAACATCCGCATGCCATTTTCTGATTTCCCTTAAGAGTCCCAACCTTCTCGTAGGGGGTTGGGAATTTGATACAATAATAGAATGCTGAGGGGGCGGCTTCGAACTCGTGCTCGAACGGCCTGCCGAGAAACCCATTATAGGTTGACGGCTGGTCGACAATAATGAAGTCGAGCTGTTTCGAAGCCTTAACCTCAGCGCCTATACTAGAAACTAATTCTACGACTAGCCTAACTATCCCGTAGGGTTTCACAGTGGCGTCGCCGAAGCCCTTGATGACCTGGTCGTATGGCTCCACGTATTTCTTGAAGGAGTTGTCCAGCTGGTCGAAAGCGGCCTTAAAGAGGATGTTGCAGTAGGCCCCGTTGTCGACGAGCATGCGATGGACGGTGACGCCCATGATATTGACAGATATGACTAGGGCGTCGTGGTTCGGGTAGATGACCCCAGTGCAATCCTCCTCCTTGAAGGCGAGGAGGTCTGACTCTTTTGCCGTCGTGTTGACCGGCATGGTGATTTGGTGGATGTTGTCCATTGCTCACAGCTCGATTTTCTGCCGGTGGTTGGAGAGCGAGGTGGTGGGTACGAATCCTCCCACGGGGGAGAGCATATTGACCGCGCGGCGGACTTGATGTTCCGGCATCGGTGGGCATATGAGGGCTGCCTCCCGGTTTGGCTCCACGGGGTGGGCAGCGGCTTGCGCCTCCGACCTAGCCGCTGGTCTCTTCACGAACTCCTCCAGCTTCCCCTCCTTGAAGAGTCGCCAGAGTTGTTTAAGGAGGTCGCGGCACTCACTCGTGTTGTGCCCGACGGTTTGATGGTAGTGGCAGTATTTGTTGGGGTTGAGCTGTACCCCCGGCTTGTGGACCCATGGCCGCGCCTTGGGCACCATGTTTTTGTCCAGGATTTGCACGTAGACGTACTCCGGGGTGGATGATAATTTTTCGACCAGCTTTACTTCGACGGAGTCGAAGGGTTTGAATGGCTGGGGAGCGCGGTAGGAAAAGTTCCTCCGGCTCGATGTGGTGCCCGCTTGGGCGCGGGGTTTTTCCTTCTCGGTAGGGACGTTTTTGCCTAGCCGCTGTGCCAGGATATCGGTGTTGTAGATGATCTTTCCGGCCCGCTGCCGGAACTCTGAGTATGATTTGGGATAGTCCTTGTTCATGGACTTCCACAGCTTCGTCTTTAGGCGGAGCCCGCCTATGATGCCGACGAGCTTGACCTCGTCACCGACGGGCTCGCCCTCCATGATGATGCGGTCGACCCGGTCGATATACGCCCGGTCTGTCTCGTCCTTCCCCTGGGCCAGGTTGGCCATGCGATTGGCGCCGGCCAGACGTGGCGCCATCGAGGAGAAGTGTTCCAGGAACAATTCCCCCAATTGGTGGAACGATACCACCTTCCCCGCGGGCAGCGAGGAGTACCGCCGGTGAGCTCTGTCACCGAGTGTTAATGGAAACATCCGGCACTGGGTGGCGTCCGTCGCCCCCATGGAGATCATGTAAGTGGAATATTTACTTAGGTGGGTGACAGGGTCTGTCTCCCCGTCGTACTGGCCCACCGCGGCCACGTTAATTTTTGGTTGGGCGGGGGCCCGTACCAGTATGTCGGCGAGGGTGGAGTTTGGCATGTGGGCGACATGGTGTTGTCTGTCCCACCTTTTGAGCTTGGCCTCGAGCTCCGTTACCTTTTTCAAGATAGCGGCCATAGCGCTATCGGCCGCAGGGGGAGAACGGGGACGCGGGTTGTCCCCCAGACGGTCACGGACCGACGGCCTCGGGGCCGCGTCGTTGTGACGTCCAGGAGAGCGTGCCCTTTCTCGCTCCCGGGGCCTGGAGCTGGCGTAGGACTCGCAGGGTCGGGCAGCTCCTCGAGCTTGGGATCCCAGCCTGGAGAAGACTGAACCTGCAGGTCGGCGAGACACTCGCTGTGAGTCAGCCTCCTCGTAGAGGCGTCTTTTTAGATTCTGAGGTCGGGGGTTACTGGCGGGCCTCCTGGTCACCTCTTCTCCTGCCGCGGTTGGCTAGTGGCCCTGGACCGAGCTGGCTCCTTTCCGGGGCGATGAGTGCGGATAGGAGCGGCGTCGATCTCAGCCTGGCGGCGTTCGATCATTGCCCTTGCCGCCTGAAGGTCCTCTGGAGTCCTCATTGCGGATAGGAACTCGAAAGGGCCCTGGAGAGTTTCCGCCGTAGCCGGAGCTGGAGTAGCGGCCTCGCCGACGTCCTCCACCTGCTGCTGAGTACGGGTAGCCTTTGAGGTGCTCATTTCAAGGTGGAAACAGTAGGGATTTTTTAGAAAGCGGGTGTAGTGGTTCGTCTGAGGCAACTAGATGATCGAAACCGAGTGTACTTCGATATCAGTTACCCTATTTCTAGCGCCAAAATGTTGACATCGATTTCGTGAGGATCTCGCCGTCTGGTTCCTAGCGGGTAAGATTTAATATTTATGATAACTATAAGCAATAAATGCAAGAGTAAATGAGCTCTTAAGAGTAGATTTGCAATAAATGTGTGTCGTGTTACATTTGGGCATTAAAGGCCCTATTTATAGTGTACATGGTGGGATTCTCCACCTTGGGTTGGTGGGCCTGTGGGCCCCTCCTATTCCTAGCTGGGAGGTAATGAGTGGCTACAGCTTCCCCTATGGGCCAATGAGAAGATGCCACTTGGCACTGTTACCCCTGAGCAGATTGGACTTGGCCCCAACTACCCACTTTGACTCTGTCACATCCTCTGCACTGATGGTACTGACCATACTCACAGCTGGCGGAGCTGGGATCGGGCAGACGGGTAACCGGGTAGCCGGGTACCGGATGGGTGGCGAGTGGCCTGGGGAACCTTTCGCGGGAAGCGGGTAGAGGTCTTCCCAGGGCTTGTCGCTGGCCGACCGACCTTTGGTCTTCCCAACAAGTATGCTCCCCGATAAGTCTCCATGGCCTTTGTCGGGTAGACGTCGAGACTCTACCCACCTGCTCGGTCCAGACCGGCTATCCCGATTCCCTCCCCCGTGCTCCACTTCAGCTCGGTGAGTTGAGCCTGTTACCTGAATAGTCGGGTAATACTATTCGGGTATAACAATCTCAATCCTTCACAACTCAATCTCTTAATAAATAATTCATTTCTCTCTCCTCCACATACAAAATTTACAATTCAATCTACTTTCATCTTTTTTCATACTTTATCAACAATCCAACCCAACCTAAAATATTTTTTCTTTTATATCATTTAATAATTACATTTATTTATAATCAATTTTTATTTTATTTATAAGGTGGTATATTAAATTATTTTATATTCAAAATACATAATTATAATAATAAAAAAAATTAAACACTTAAAATAAATAACAATCTTTATAATATAATTTATATTACAACAATGCATAAAAGAAAATTACATATTTAATTATCACTACCGAATTTTTGCCATATATGCTCAATCAAGTCATTTTTAAGAGCGATATGAGGCTTCTCTATTACGAAATTGTTCTCTATTCATCATATAAGTTGATAGACTTGCAATACGTTCAATAGAGTATTCTAAACCTTGATCATCATTTATGGGAACATCTATAAAAAATTATGTGGGATCATAATAAGTTTGGTACGTGTCTCGTTCATCCTCCACTATCATATTGTGCATGATGATACAAGCCATCATAATTTTTCCCATCAAAAGCTTATCCCAGACAAGACATGGGCGTCGAAGAAACGCGAAACGAGCTTGTAGAACTCCAAATGCTCGTTCAATATCTTTTCATACTGCCTCTTGGTGTTGAGCGAACAACTTGTATTTTATAGTCTGTGGGGAAGTAATTGACTTAACAAATGCAGCCCATGAAGGATATATGCCATCAGTTAGATAATATGCTATATCATTTTCTCTACCATTCACGACATAATTAACCTTTGGTGCTCGACCTTCCAAAACATCGTTAAAAACTGGAGATCAGTGGAGTACATTAATATCATTGCACGTACCCGGTGGTCCAAAGAAAGCATGTCATATCCATAAGTCATATGATGCAACAGCTTCCAAAATAATTGTTGGTTTTCCACTTCTCCCTGCATATTGTCCAGCCCATGCAGTTGGACAATTTTTCCATTCCCAATGCATGCAGTCAATACTACCTATCATGCCCGGGAATCCACGTTGCTCCCCAACATATAGTAGTCTTGCCAAATCTTGTTCATTGGGCTTTCTGAGGTACTCGTCACCAAAGCAAGAAATGACGCCTTCTACAAAATTCATGAGAGATTGCCTTGTCACAGCTGCACTCATTCACAAATATTCATCAACGGCATCAGTTGTTGTCCCATACGCCAACACCCTCATAGCTCCAGTACATTTTTGTAATGGTGAAAGACCTTGTCTACCTGTGGCATCCGGTGTTTGTTGAAAATATTCGTCATTGGTAGTAATGGGTTCAAGGTCTTCTGTATTTATAGATGATTTGAAAAACTATCCGTTGGAGAGATAATCTTTCTTGTCAACTATGTAGAGTGGCTTCAAACGGACATATCTTCATGCAGCAGCCGTCCTTGCATGGATTTGGTAGTTGCATTGAATGCACATTAAATGCTTGCCCGTTGAACATGCAGTCTGAATTCAGTCTTCTTGTCAGGTTCCGTACGTGCGTGTCCTTCTCGGATTGGTCCACGTCATCAGGTTGGTGAGAATGTCAGAACTTATTCCTGAGCTTCAGGCTTGTCTTATTAAGTTCATTTTGTCTTGAGCTCACCGGTCTTGTCCTGACGCTGACATTCCTTTTGCATTGCCTGGCTCTACTCCAAGTCTTCCCAATAACTCAGTTACATCCTGTTCCCTTCAGGACTGAGTAGTACTGACCTCAGGGTCATACTCTTCATCACTGAGACTTACTCAGCCAGCTTAGGAGACTGCCATAAGTTCAGGATGGTAAATCGTCTTCAGGCTCTGAGTCTTGATTGTCATCAGTAAGTGCTCCTCTTACTGAGTACCTGTGAAGTGTAAAATGACTAAGTACAAAACCTAACCAAGACTAGCCTGACAAAATAAATGCAAACATCTTTTCAGGGGCTTTGGAATCAAAATCAAAACTGACAATGTCCCAACAATTTCCCCATTTTTGATGATGCCAAAACACTGAAAAGATCCTCAAAACACTTAGAGGAGATATACAGACCTATCTATAAGATAAGACAGTGTTAGAGCAATTCTTGATAAAGTACAGAATTTAAACAACAGCAAAAAAGACAATGAGTTTTTGTCTATGGGCAAAAGTAATAGATTTCATTGATTGAAATGAAAGTGGATACAATGAATCTAATCTATTACAAAGAGGTAATGAACTTCCTAGACTAATCTCATTTCAGGTTCAAGTCCATAGCCAGCATAGACTCTTGCCTTTAACTCGTCTACCCTGCTAGGTTGGTTCACATACCCTTCAGCTTCGGCAATCTTCAAGACTTCCATCATAATGGCCTTCGTGTTGTGCTTTTGAGTTCCAGGAACTAAGGGAGGAGCTCGAATGGTGAACTCAGGAGCCTTCACTTGGCTTGAGCTGCATCAGCCTCCTCCAAGATCTTTTGGAACAGCTCAGGGTGATTGTCCATCATGTAGTCAGTGAAGTGGGCATTGATATCATCAGTGTCGCCCCATTTCTTCACAACATACCACAATTTCACAAACTCATCATTTGCATCAGTCCAAAATTCCTTCAGCGCCTCTGAGATGAACTCATCGACATAAGCTTCCCTTACTCCTGATTCTGGCCTACTGACTTGAAGAATTGATGACTTCCTAACTGTTGGCCTCTTTCTGTACTTCCTAGGCTCAGGCTTCGCCTTCTTCTTCCTTAGCAAACTGATCACTACATCATCCAGTTCTCTTTGTTGAAGCTCAGTGATGTCAGTCAGCTTCTCAACCTTCTTCTCCAGGATGCGCATCTTATCCTTTTGAGCAATTTCAGCTCTGCGCACAGCCTCAGATTTCTCAGAAGGGTCTCCCCATGCTTCAACGCATAACTCCGCCACCATCTCCCCAGAGTAAGTGATGGGGTTCTTCCTTGAGCTCATGGGAGAAGACTTCTGAACTGGCTCAGGTTGCTTCTTGGAAGGTTCATCAGCCTTTGCCTTTGCTGCCTCCGCCCTCAGCCTGGCAACAATCTCCTCTCCTTATTTCTCCACTGCCGCCAATCTTGCTGACTTCCTTACCCTCAGCACATTCCCTTCAGGATTGGCTTGAACTGTTTCGCCTTGGCTGACTGCCTCCGATGCCTCAGGGCGGGATCTTTTCTTCTTCTTTTCCCCCTTTTTGGCATCATCATTGGCCTCGGATGGGAATGCGTCAGATCCGCTGTTGATTACGAAGGAGGCTAGGGAATGGACATCATTAATTCCCTCCTTCAATAACTCAACTCCCATCGAGATACCAGTCCCTGCAAACAAGACTGAACTGATAGCAGCGTTTACCTTCTTCTCAAAGACCTCCATGGAGAGTTGGAGTCTTTGTTCAGCCTTCTCAATCTTCTCCTCCACCAGAGCAGATCGCACATCTGCTTGAGTCAGCCTCTCAGCAATATCCTTTGAAGTCTGAGCAAGGCGTTCTGACTCCAGCTCCAATTTTGAGGCTGAGCCAGAAATGGCCTGAGTGAATAGTGCTCCAGCCTGAGCCGCAAGCTTCTCCACAGCCTGATTGAGATCCTCCATCCTTTGCTCATCCTTCTCAGCTAACTGCTTCAAGGTCTGCCTTAGCATCTTTGTTGGTCCCAAAAAGGTTATCCAGCGGAAAGCATTTTTAAGTTTATTTTTAAGAAAACCCTTTTAAATTAAGTGCTAAAAGAAAAGTGCAGAAAACTTAAAAGCATAAAGTAGAGAACACCAGATTTATAGTGGTTCGGATATAACAATCCTACGTCCACTCTCCCTTTCTCCAAATGGGTCTTTCTCACTCTCCAACCAACTTACTCACGAACCACTGGAATTGCGATGTACCAGCTCCTTCGTACAACTGCTTACAACAACCTTTCTATATAGATGAACAGGTTGAGTAAAGCTCCAACTAGAACTCCTAAAGAGTATATCTAGTACTTGAATGAACAAGGTGGGTGAGTGGAAGAGTTCGTGTGCTTTGTGCTCTCGCGCGACTCTTGTTATAGAACTCATCCAAAACACTCTTATTTATAGTTGTAGGAATTAACTAGCCGTTGGAAGCTAGCAATTCAAACAACCATAATTGGAGGAATATAATCAATCAAAGATTGATTATATTGATTAACTAGTTGACTTTCAATCAAGCAATCAATCAATCAGATCCTCCATCAGTTGACTATCCAGATTGCCTCTTCTCCATCAATGATCTCCAAAGTCTACTTGTCTCTAGATTACTACGAAACCTCTAAGTGGGTGAACTAATCCATCTCCCTCATCTGGTCAGGTCTCGTCTGGTCTGGTCTCATCTGGTCAGGTAACATTTCTGCTCTGGTCCTCATCTGGGAGAGGTCTTCTGGCAGACTCCTCTGGTCAGGCTCCTCTGGTCAGGCTCCTCTGGTCAGACTCCTCTGGTCAGACTCCTCTGGCAGACTCCTCTGGTCAGACTCATCTGGTCAGAGCTCATCTGATCAGACTCCTCTGGTGACTCGTCTGCTCTGGTCTGGACACCTCATCTGGTCTGCACAGATTTCTTTCCCCTTAACCAAAGATCTATTCTAGACCTAGACTAATCTGTAGCTGACTAACAGGTTCAGCTAGTCCTATTATAAGTTCTTGTTTTAACATCTTCAAAACATCTAATCTATATCTTAACAATTTCCCCATTTTTGATGATGTTAAAACTGGAAGAACTTTAAATAAAACAAGACAAGAAAATATTGAAATAACAAGTAGAGATTCTAGCAGGCTGGGTCAACTGATCTTCCCCCTCAAAGTATGCTTAGCTGATATTGGGGCAAAACATCAGCTGGTCTTCTTGTGTATCTGCAGGCAATCAACTTTTTGGTACCCTTCTGGGTCCAGGAGGTTAGCACAATTTTTAGGAAGCCACAAGAATAGATCATCCCTTTTTGGATCAGATGATCTTATCTTTCTTCCATATAGGTCCACAAAAACACACTCAATAAAAGAACTTTTGACATGGTTATTTCTTCTAGAGGCTCTTCTTCTCTTATGAGCTTGTCCAGTAGAAGAAGTAACTTGCCTTAAAGCAACAGACTTGAAATTCTTTTGATAAGGATAAGTCTTACTAGAACCATCAAAGGTTCCAGCTGGTCTAGCAGATGACTTTAAGGTCTTCTGCAGGTGAGTAGGAGTCATCTGGTTCTGCCTCTTTTGAGAAGATCCAGACTGTCTTCTACTCTGCTGGCCTGACTGAGGTCTTTTAAAATTCCTCCTCTGGCTTTTGGGTTTTTGAGTTTTAGAACTCATCTGCCCATTAGGCTGAGTTGCCTGGTCAGCTGACCTCTTGCCCTTATCAATAAAATTTCTAGGCTGTTCTTCTTTCTGAACATGTGAGGATTCAGGTTTGGTATAACCAAGGCCTGTCTTATCATGCTCTCTTTGAGATGAGGCAGCTATGTGTGACACAACATTGTTTGCTATAGTCAGCTGCTCCAATCTCATCTTGAGCTTGTCCTCACATTCTCTTACAATTTCGTTTTGGTGGAAGAGTTCATCAAACTTAGCTTTAAGCAGATTATATTCATTGTCTTTCTCAATGTTTTCAACAACCAACCTTTCTATCAGCTTAACTTGTTCAATACACCTGGTTGTCAAGTCAGAAGACTCTTCAACTAGTGTATGATTTTGTTCAGATGGTAGATTAGCTGAGTTGCCTAGACATTGTGAAAGCTTCTGATTTTCTGCTTTCAGCTTTGAGTTCTCATCTTCCAACTTTTGACAAAGTTGTATAGAAGTTTGGAGATCTAATAGCATCTTCTGCATATCAGACTCCTCTGAATGTCCAGAAAAAGAAGAAGATGAAAAAGAAGAGAGAGTTCGATTACATACCTCATCTGTCACAAGACATATCTCTTCGTCTGGTCCAAAATTGGAAGATGAACCAGAAGTGGACACCTCTTCTTCCTCATCTGCTAAGCTTCTTTTGGAGTAACTCCTAGTGTATCTTCTACTGCTTTTCTTCGAACCCATTTCTGCAAGAAGTTGTTAGCACAACAAATATTTGGGTTTTCAAAAAAATGGATCTGCCCTGGTGACCACCAAAATAATTTCAAAACAGTGGTCTGTAGGACACACAGCTCTGATACCACTTATTGGTCCCAAAAAGGTTATCCAGCGGAAAGCGTTTTTAAGTTTATTTTTAAGAAAACCCTTTTAAATTAAGTGCTAAAAGAAAAGTGCAGAAAACTTAAAAGCATACTGTAGAGAACACCAGATTTATAGTGGTTCGGATATAACGATCCTACGTCCACTCTCCCTTTCTCCAAAGGGGTCTTTCTCACTCTCCAGCCAACTTACTCACGAACCACTGGACTTGCGAAGTACCAGCTCCTTCGTACAACTGCTTACAACAACCTTTCTATATAGATGAACAGGTTGAGTAAAGTTCCAACTAGAACTCCTAAAGAGTATATCTAGTACTTGAATGAACAAGGTGAGTGAGTGGAAGAGTTCGTGTGCTTTGTGCTCTCGCGCGACTCTTGTTATAGAACTCATCCAAAACACTCTTATTTATAGTTGTAGGAATTAACTAGCCGTTGGAAGCTAGCAATTCAAACAACCATAATTGGAGGAATATAATCAATCAAAGATTGATTATATTGATTGACTAGTTGACTTTCAATCAAGCAATCAATCAATCAGATCCTCCATCAGTTGACTATCCAGATTGCCTCTTCTCCATCAATGATCTCCAAAGTCTACTTGTCTCTAGATTACTACGAAATCTCTAAGTGGGTGAACTAATCCATCTCCCTCATCTGGTCAGGTCTCGTCTGGTCTGGTCTCATCTGGTCAGGTAACATTTCTGCTCTGGTCCTCATCTGGGAGAGGTCTTCTGGCAGACTCCTCTGGTCAGGCTCCTCTGGTCAGACTCCTCTGGTCAGACTCATCTGGTCAGAGCTCATCTGATCAGACTCCTCTGGTGACTCGTCTGCTCTGGTCTGGACACCTCATCTGGTCTGCACAGATTTCTTCCCCCTTAACCAAAGATCTATTCTAGACCTAGACTAATCTGTAGCTGACTAACAGGTTCAGCTAGTCCTATTACAAGTTCTTGTTTTAACATCTTCAAAACATCTAATCTATATCCTAACAATCTTCTTTGTCCTCTTCCACTCATTCCTCACTGACTTGGCCGTGTCAGTCATCGTTCTCTTTAGCACAATCAGCTCCATGTTGGCAAGGGTGTTGTAAGCTGACTTTGTCCACTTGATGTGTTTCGCCAGGGCCCTGGAGTCTTCTTCTTTTTCAGCTCGTAGCCTCATTACTTCCTCCTGAAGTTCACCTAGATTTTCAGAGGTTTTCTCCTGCTTGACCTCCACAATGCTTGTAAACTCAGAACGGCCGACCCCGGTGATCATCACATCTTCATCATCATCAACGGCCTCATCAGTAAGTGGCTGTTTTCCCTTGTTAGCCCCCGCATCCTCAGTCCCCTCTTCAGGGTGCACTGAAGGCAGTTGTTGAGTGGTCAAGGCCGCCTGCTCAGGCTCAGCCATGCCATCTCGAACCTTAGGAACTTGTCCTTCGGAACTGGGAGTCTCCTTAGACGCCTCAACATTTTTCTCCCTTGTCTCAGGGCAGGGAATCCCTTCATCGACAGATGTTTCATCGGCTGCTGAGATGTTCAAAACATCCTCAGCCACTGGTCCACCCTTGGCACCAGTGTCTTGATCACCTTCCCCCTGAGCTTGAGGCTCAGAGTCCATACCGTCCACCTTCCTTGCTGTCTCCTCCACAGCCTTCTCCATAGCTCCTTCCTGAGCATCTTCATCATCCTCCCTGTCCTCCTCATCCTCAGATAGGATGTCAGCCTTGCTCCGGGACATCATGTTGTTGACTAGCTCCTTCAGGTTTTCGAAGTTGAGCAATTGAAGCCAGCTAGTCAGGCCAAAGTAGGAGCACATCCTGGCCTCCTCTGTCTCCCAGTGCTCCCAGCCACGAGCATCCACCAATAAATGTTGCTCCTGCATGTTTGATTGTTTGAATTCCAACCAAACTTTGAGTTCAACTACATTTGCCAGTAGCTCTTTGTATTTGTTCAGTCCGGGCCAGCACTTAGATGCCCATTCAGTGGCATTCCCCATCAGGGTATTCTCCAGTACTCCCCCCACCATGTGTTCATCCAACTCTTCCTCCTCCTGAATGACAAAGAAATCATCTTCTTCAGTTGGGAAGGATTTGGGGAAATCCTTGGGGTTGGGGTAAGATGGAAAATCTGTGGGCTCAGGAAGGTGTGGCTCAGATGACTGGTCAGGCTCATTTGTGGGTGAGTTTGATGGCACTGACTCAGTTTGGATGTTTGGCTCTTGGGGTGTTTGGGTGGTTTGAGGGGTAGGGTCAGGGTTGGAAGGTGTTTGGGTGTCAGGGTGTGTGGGTGATGTGTGGGGTACTGTCTCAGGCTGCAACAACTCAGCCGTCTCGACAGATTTTCTCACCTCCTCTAAGTCAGAGGCTCCAGGAGAGCTTGACTTCTCCTTCTCACTCAGGACAGACAACTTCTTAGCAGGGGACCTTCGAACCCCCTTCCTAAGTCTCTTCAGAGGCCTCTCGCCCTGATCATCCCCCAACCTGACTTCATCGTCAGTCCCCTCAGCCTCAGCATCGGCTCTCTTGGGAACGGACTCAGTCCCAGAACTAGTGCTCTTTCCTGACAGCACTATTCGCACCTTCTTCTTCTTCTTCTTCTTCTTCTTCTTCTTCTTCTTCTTCTTCTTCTTCTTCTTCTTCTTCTTCTTCTTCTTCTTCTTCTTCTTCTTCTTCTTCTTCTTCTTCTTCTTCTTCTTCTTCTTCTTCTTCTTCTTCTTCTTCTTCTTCTTCTTCTTCTTCTTCTTCTTCTTCTTCTTCTTCTCAGCCTCCTCTACCGCAGGCTGATCCACCTCCTTCTCAGCTGCCACATCCTCTTCCACCTCCTTACTCCTCTCAAGGAGTTCATCTACCCTTTCAATGAGGCTGGTAGCCACCTTCTTGGCCTTACCAGCTGGCTTTTTGACCTGACCCTTTGCCTGAGCATTGGGATAAGTCATCCCTAGCACTGAGTAGGTATCACTCCGTGAGGCAAACATCACCTTCTTCGATGAGAGGCTATCCTCATGGTCGAAGGTGTACCCATGGCAAGCATGAGTAATCAGGACTGAGAGCCTGGTCCCGAAAGGCAGAATAGCACCAATAGAGATGTGCTTCTTCTCCTCATCCCTCTTGAGCGTGTCCAGACCAGCCTGATGAAGTTGGTCCAGAATGAACTGCTCCCAGTTGGCCTCAACTCCATCAACAATGGCTCCCATCAGCCTCAGCTTGGGCAGACTCAGCTGCTCATGAGATCCCGTAGATCCCATCACCATCTTGGACACGAGGTCCACAAGCGCTCTGTATTCAGGCTTCAGCGTGTTCTTATTCTGACGAGCCCTGAACACAGATGACCCCTTCTTGGTCCATTTGCCCAGAAGTTCTCCCTCCGAGTTTTCCTTGTAGACCCTTGGGTTGATGCCAGAGAATGGCAGTCCAAAAACTTCCCTAACCGCCCTCCGAATGTTGATGGTGACCACCTCTGAGTTGTAAAGAGGTTCGTCGTTGCCGTCCTTCTCCCCCGTCGGCTTGAGCGCAGTCACCTTCGTGAAAAGTTCATCCCTCCTCAAGAACATATTGAGATATGCTTCCACAACCGTTCTCGGAAGCACGGAGATAGGGAGAGTAGTGAAATATGTCTCCAACCCAGCGTCGGAAATCCATTTGAAAACGGGTTTGATTTCCTCTACTGTAAGACAAGTGCCATCCATGGAGATGACTTGCTCCATGTGCACGAGTTTGTTGTTGACAACATCCTCGATCTTGTCGGTTGTCCAGTTGGAATCAAGAAGTGCCATTTGATTTTGAAGTGAGATTTTTTTTTTTTTGAGAAAATACTGAGATTGCTTGAGCAAGAGAAAACTCAGTGTGCAGATGTGTTTTGTGTTTGCGTAAAAACCTCGAATGACATTCTTGATTGATATGACTGAGTCAATTACTCAGACGTGGGGTTGAGATTAATCCCTGAATTCGAAACGTTTTGAAATGAAGGGTCAGGATTAATCTTAGTTTCAATCAATTACCCACGTCAGTCATATTCCGTATAAAACGGACACGTATATGAAAAAGTAACTGAGGCATTAAATGCTCCGGTGCGCGTGGGTTTAAATATGAAAAGACGCACTTTTAATGAAAACAGAAGACATTTAATAAAGATTTTCAAGACGAAAGACTCAGGGAGACGCTTGGAATTCACAAGAGTCAGGATAGAACTCATACCTGTCAGGGAGACATTGTAGCACCCTGATACCTCGCTGAGTCGAGTCTGGCCTGAGTTCTCCCTAGAACCCTACACTGGCTGCTCTCTCGGATCTAAGAGTCCTAACTCCAGTGACAGTTCCATAAACCTTGCTTCAGCCAGAGGCTTAGTCAAGATGTCAGCTCTTTGCCTGTCAGTGAATCTTCTCCATCCTAATATCTTTCTTCTCCACATGATCTCGAATAAAGTGATGCCTAATATCCACATGCTTGCACCTTGTGTGAAGCACTGGGTTCTTAGTAATTGCTATTGCACTATTGTTGTCACAATAGATTGGAACCTCATTAGCAAATACTTGGTAGTCCCTCAACTGTTGTCTCAACCATAAAATCTGAGCACAACAACTACCTGCAGCCATATACTCAGCCTCAGTTGTGGATGTAGCCACTGAATTCTGCTTCTTGCTAAACCACGAGATCAACTTACTCCCCAAAAACTGACATGTCCCTGAGGTTGATTTCCTATCAATCCTACAACCTCCATAATCTGCATCTGAATAACCTGTCAGTTCTAAGTTGTCATCTGAAGGATACCATAGTCCCATATTGACTGTCCTTTTCAAATACTTAAGTATCCTCTTAGTAGCCTCCAAATGACTTTTCTTGGGATCAGACTGATACCTAGCACACACACCAACTGCAAACGTAATGTCAGGCCTACTTGCAGTCAGGTACAACAAATAACCTATCAGCCCTCGATACTCAGTCTGATTTACTGAAGTCCCTTCAGAGTCATGATCCATCTTCCAATTTGTGTTCATAGGGATCCTGGCTGGATTGCTGTTCTGAACACCAAACTTTTGAATCAGGTCTCTTGTATACTTGGCCTGATTTATGAAGATACCTTGATCAGTCTGCTTGACCTGCAATCCTAAGAAGAAGTTCATCTCTCCCATCATTGACATCTCAAATTTACCAGTCATCAATTTAGAGAATCTCTCATATAGCTGATGATTTGGTGATCCAAATATTCTGTCATCCACATAAATCTGGACCAAGAGAATGTCATCACCTTCAGTGATCCTGAACAATGTCCTATCCACAGTTCCCTTCTTGAACCCATGGTCTGTCAGGAATTGAGAGAGGGTATCATACCAAGCTTTTGGTGCTTGCTTGAGTCCATAGAGTGCTTTCTTCAAATGGTATACTCTATCTCCAACCTCAAACCTGGGAGGTTGTTCAACATATACCTCTTCATTGAGCACACCATTCAAGAAGGCACTCTTGACATCCATTTGATACACCTTGAACTTCTTATATGTTGCATATGCAAGGAACAACCTGATAGCTTCCAACCTAGCCACTTGAGCAAAAGTCTCATCATAGTCTATTCCCTCAGATTGACAATACCCTTTTGCAACCAGTCTAGCCTTGTTCCTTACCACAACACCATTTTTATCCTTCTTGTTCTTGAAGACCCACTTGGTACCAATTACACCTTGATGCCTAGGTCTATCTACCAGTTCCCAAACCTGATTCCTTGTGAACTGATTCAACTCCTCTTGCATGGCAATGATCCAGTTCGAGTCAGTGAGAGCTTCTTCAATGTTCTGTGGCTCTTGCTCAGAGAGAAAGCAACAGAACAATGCACTCTCACCATGGAACCGTCTGGTCCTGAATCCTTCAGTTGGATCACCAATAATTTGATCAATGGGATGATCCTCTAACCATGCTCTTTTGCCAGGAGTTGTTCCTGAAGTACCTGCAATGTTAGTGTCTACAGGCTCATAAAATTCAGGAAATTGAACAGAAGGGGATGATCCTGAGTCTATACCAAAGGGATTAACAAGCTCAATGTCAGGGACATTGATTCCCCCTTGATGAGGTGACTCAGGAACCGTCTCAGCTGCAACAGCATCTTCATAGACGGTACTTACCTCAGGTTGAGCCTGTTCCTCAGTCTGAGGCTCAACAATCCCTGAAGTGCTGGGTTTAGGAGTGGCACTTGATTCATCATCCTGATCGTCATCATCATCCCATCTTGGAATTGGCACAGTTTTGACCTTGGGATCAGGTTGATTCTTCAAGCTCAGCCTTGTCACACTCCTTGTGACCTCCTCAGTGTCAGGATTCAACACTTTTACCCTTGACTCATTAGCAGATTCATAAAAAATAACATGAGGTGATTCTTCCACAACAAGGGTCCTGCAATTGTAAACCCTGAAGGCTTTACTGACTTCAGAATATCCTAAGAATATTCCTTCATCAGATTTGCTATCAAAAGCTTTCAATTGGGTCTTCCCATTGTTGAGAATGAAGCACTTACAACCAAATACATGAAAATAAGAAATACGAGATTTCCTTTTGTTCCATGTCTCATATGGGGTCTGTGCATGTTATTTGTTCAGCATGGATCTGTTCTGAGTATAGCATGCAGTGTTGATTGCCTCAGCCCAGAACTTCTTAGGCAATCCTGACTCAGCCAGCATGGTCCTTGCAGCTTCCTTCAGTGTCCTGTTCCTTCTTTCAGCGACACCATTTTGCTGTGGAGTTCTAGCTGCAGAAGTCTCATGAGCTATACCAAGTTCATTACAAAAGTCAGAAATATATGAATTTATAAATTCAGTGCCCTTGTCAGATCTGATCTTAGTAATGGACTGATTCTTCTCATTGCTGAGTCTCCTGAGCAACTCTGGAAGCTTTACCTGTGTTTCCTTCTTATTCAACAAGAAAATAACCCAAGTATATCTAGAATAATCATCAATAACCACAAGGGTATATTTTCTACCATTCATACTCACAGGTGTTATGGGACCAAATAAATCTATGTGCAAGAGCTGAAGTATCCTGTCAGTGGAATGAGAAGCTTTCTCTTTGAATGACGCTCTGACCTGCTTCCCTTCCTAACAGGCTTTGCACACATGATCTTTGCTAAAACCTTCATTAGGTAGACCTTCAACAAGTGACTGTCTAGAAATTTTGTTAAGAATCTTGAAGTTCAGGTGGCTTAATCTTTTATGCCATAACCAACTGAGCTCTAGAGAGCTTTTAGCAACAAAACAGGTATTAGGAATAGTGCTGCTCCAGTCAGCGAGATAAACGTTACCTTTCCTGATACCTGATAGAAGCACTTGTGTTGATTTGTCCTTGACTGAACATATATTCGATGAGAACTCAACACTGAAACCTTTGTCACAGAATTGGCTTACTGACAACAGGTTATGCTTCAGTCCTTCCACAAAGGACACATTTTCCACTCTGACTGTACCTATTATTAAAACACCAAAACCTTTAGTAACACCTTTTGAGTTATCACCAAAGGTTACCTGTGGACCATCTTTGGCTTGATATTCTTGGAGAAGACTCTTCATTCCAGTCATGTGCCTTGAGCAACCACTGTCTAGGTACCAAACAGCTTTGATTGAATCTCCTCTCCTCTTGTTGTGATCCACAGCCGCCTGCAATCAAATCAGGCTTTAGGTACCCATTGGGTGTTGGGTCCTATCGTGTCAGCTGTACCCTTCGGGATCCAGACTTGCTTAACAACCCTGATTGCCTCAGAGTGGTAAATATGTCTCCCTGAAACATCAACATACACAACTTTCTTCTTCTTTGCCTGAGACAAAGATGGTGTATGAGTGCTAGACTTAAGCTTCACAGGAGCCTGAGTGGTTGCCTTTTGGGCTGGCCTCCTGTTCTTCCTAGGTCTGGGTGCAGCAGGTCTTGGGCCTTGTTCTTGATAAGGGCCTTGTGTTCTATTCCCCCTAGGCAAGTGAGGGAATGGAAAACAGTTAAAGGTCTCAGGATGCCAAAACCACGGGGGTGTCATCATGTTTGGCCTTCCCTGTTGATATTGTCAAGCACAGTCTGAGAGTTCTTGACCTGAGTCTTCCTCTGCTTTCGCCGAGGTTTTCCCTGGCCTGAGCTCTCAGGGGCCTCCCTAGGTTGCTTTGCCTTTCCCTTGGGTTTTGGCTTAGCTACTTTGGGGGCAACCCTGACTGTGTCAACAGTTTCCTTGCCCTTATCAGTTTGACGGACCTGGAGTACAACCTTGGGTGCACTCTGGCCTGCCTGAACAAATACCCTTTCAGTGTTGCTCCCTGAAGCAACATGAGACTGACCTTGTGAGGATTTCTTAGGAACATATCCAAGTCCCTTTTTCTCATTCCCAAGCATCTGGCTGCTATTTATTTCCTCTCTAGCCACTGAGGATTTATTCATTGCTGCAACCTTTTTCTTGAGAGAGTCCTCACTCTTTTTCAGGATTTCATGTCTGGTAAAGAGGTCATCAAACTTACTCTTAAGTACTTTCAGTTCTTCCTGACCAACTCTTCCTCAGCCAATTCCTTCAGAATCTTCTCTCTTGGGAGACGCTCAACATTGATCAAATCAATCTCCTGAGTTAGTCTCACAATCTGAGCTGATTCTTTAAGATCAGACTGAGTGAGTTGTTCATTCAGGTTTTGAACTTCAGTACTCAATTTCTTATTCTCCTCTACCAAGAAGACATTAGTTTCCTGCAGTCTGGAGAAATCAACCATCAATTGATCCAGACAGATCTGAAGGTTAATTTCTCTAACTGACTCTGAGCTCAGCTCAGGATTTTGACCAGTGTAGGAACCACATACAGAGTTAGATGTTACCTCAGGTTCCTCCCTTGCCATAAGGCAGACATCATCGTACTCATCATTAGAAAAGAGTTCAGGCGACCTCTCCTCAGGACCATCAGAGTCAGTTGCATCCTCAGCGAGCATGGCTCTCCGGTCAGCAAATCTCTGGTCTCTCTTGGCCCTCCTGTCTTCTCTTTCCCTAGCACTCAGCTTCAGACAATCATACTGATAGTGTCCGCTCTGGTTACAGTTGTAACATGTTGGTTGCTCATCTCCTCTTTCTCTCCTTGGTTCAGGGTTTCTCCTTGAGTCAGGTTCCCTCTGTCTTGATGAGCTTTCCGTCTTCCCTGAGTGCTTGTCATCATGAGTACGTCTCTGTTCATCTCTACGATCGGGCTTTGGATCTGAATATCTTCTTTCATTGCCACGATCTCTCCTCTGGTCAGTGTTTCTCCTTTCCTCATATCTATTTGAGCTTTGATGGGTTCCTTCAGGTTTCCTGTCACGTGAATCCTGATAAAATTTCTTATAACGACCAAACCTGGAATTAAGCTTATCAAAGCGTCTGGCCATCAGGCTGTACTCCTCAGCGAGCTCTTCCTTGCTCATCTCCATCAGTGACTTTGATGAAGACTCAGCCGGTTCAGACCTGGCCTTGAACGCCACGCTTTTCTCAGGAGTTTTCTCCTTTTCTTCCTCTTCTGGCTGAACTTTCTTCTTTCTTTTGTTAAGGTCAAATTCCAGTACCTTTAGTTCTGAAAAAAGTAAAACAGAAGTTATGTTACTCATATCCTGAGTGTTCTTAAGCATGATTACACTGTTGTCCCATCTCTCAGGAAGGGCATTCAGGATCTTTGAAGCAACATCTCTCTTTGGAACATCCTTGTCCAGCATCACCAACTCATTCATCAACTTAATGAATCTTGACTCCATCTGATCGATAGTCTCATCAGGCAGCATCTCGAACGCTTCGAACTTCTGAATGATAATGTTTCTCTTGTTTTCCTTTATCTTCTCTGACCCCTCGCACATCCTGGTCAGCTCATCCCAGACCTCCTTTGCCGTCTTTAAATTCATCAGCCTTGCTGACTCCTCGAAGGGCACCGTATGCAAAATGATGTTTCTGGCAATGTTGTCCAGTTGGTCATGTCTTTCCTTTCTTTAGGAACCTGCACGCCAATCTCAAGATGCTCATATCCCAGTCCTCTGACATTTGGGATAGTGATCTTGATCGGTCCCTCTCTGAGAACACGCGGCATCTGGTCATGGATGGTATCTAGATGTGCTTCTAGTCTGAACTTCCAATAGACAAAGTTAGATACAGAGAATTCAGGTAACGAAGCTTCAAGTCTCCTCGAAGTCATGATGATGCAAGTTTTATGAAAAGCAAACTCAGATCTGTTCAGTGACCACCAACAGTTTCTCCTTTGAAACTATTAGTATTCAAAGTCAGTGGTCTTTTGAACCACTGCTCTGATACCACTTGTTGGTCCCGGTACAAGACTGAGGAATACGTGTATGGGGGGGGGGAATACACGTATACCAATTTTTCAAACTTAGAAACTGACTGAGTCCCCTTTACTCAGAGTGGTAAAGAACTAGGAGCTGATAACACACCTACTGACTACACTTGGTGCGGGTCAGTTGGCTAACTATCAGTTCAAGTTCAGTGCGGAAATGTTTGAGCCCTGATAGTTTAAAGTCTTGTTTAGTTTGCTTTCTGAAAACTTGTTTTACTCAATTCTGAAAGGTGTTTAGTAAGGGCAGTGCTCTTTTTAGAGGATCAGGCTGATTGATCCAGACCTGATAAACGAAATGCTTATGAATGAATATGTAATAAGGCAGGTATGCACAATATCAAAGCAATAAGAACACATCAAGTTTAACGTGGTTCAGAGACTCAAGCTCCTACGTCCACGGCCTGATTTAACAGGAAATCCACTCAAGGGATTCTTGTTTTTAACGTGCCAAGGTGCACCAAGACCAGCTAACCTCACTGATCTATACAAACTTCCTTACTAACTCACTAACTGACTTACTCCCAACAAACCTAACTTAGGGTTTTGGTTTCAGTTTGGATTCCAACTAGGTTGAGATTATCCTTACAAGGCAAAACTATGCTAAGGATTGGATAATCTCTCTAAGCTTATGAAAATGCTATTTCGCTCTTGGAATACAGAATAACTCTCAATAACTAAGAAACACTTGGGAAATTTAGATGGTTTCGAGTGCTTCTCTTAAAGGCTGAATGCTTTGAGTGCTTGAGAGTTTGAGTAGTTTCTGGCTTGGAAATTTCCCGTAACCTTGAATGGGTTCAAGGTCTTCTGTATTTATAGATGATTTGAAAAACTATCCGTTGGAGAGATAGTCTTTCTTGTCAACTATGTGGAGTGGCTTCAAACGGACATATCTTCATGCAGCAGCCGTCCTTGCATGGATTTGGTAGTTGCATTGAATGCACATTAAATGCTTGCCCGTTGAACATGCAGTCTGAATTCAGTCTTCTTGTCAGGTTCCGTACGTGCGTGTCCTTCTCGGATTGGTCCACGTCATCAGGTTGGTGAGAATGTCAGAACTTATTCCTGAGCTTCAGGCTTGTCTTATTAAATTCATTTTGTCTTGAGCTCACCGGTCTTGTCCTGACGCTGACATTCCTTTTGCATTGCCTGGCTCTACTCCAAGTCTTCCCAATAACTCAGTTACATCCTGTTCCCTTCAGGACTGAGTAGTACTGACCTCAGGGTCATACTCTTCATCACTGAGACTTACTCAGCCAGCTTAGGAGACTGCCATAAGTTCAGGATGGTAAATCATCTTCAGGCTCTGAGTCTTGATTGTCATCAGTAAGTGCTCCTCTTACTGAGTACCTGTGAAGTGTAAAATGACTAAGTACAAAACCTAACTGGAACTAAGTATTTTTGTGGGTTTAAATAGCCACACCATTTTTTTATTCATTTACTTAAATTAATCAATAAATCCTCATGAAAAATAGTATGTATAAAGTGAAATTGGTTCGTACATGGATTATTGAAGAATATTAATTATTTTCATTAAAAAAAAATTGTTGTCTTTACTGAAGAGTCTTAATTTTTTTTCAGTAAACAACTAAGACTCTTCAAAGAAGACAATTAATACTCTTTAGTGAAAACAACTGATACCCTTCAATGATTTATGTATGAATTATTTTTATTCTATACTTTGTCCATAAAAAGATATTTTATCAATTAAAATATTACAAGTCAATTATCATATTAATTTTCTTTTTTTAAATCTATTGTAAAGAGTATATTGATTTGTTTATTACCACCAAGCCGAGTTTCCCAGCCCGGGTCGTCGATCCAACCGATTCGGTTCACACGCATAAATAACCATGCCCCACACCATTTCCATTTACCTGACTCTTGCTGTTGATTTTCATCTTTTTCGATATCTGCAATTTCTTGTATTCGGCAAACCCTAGCAATCTCTGAGTTCGCAGAAAGTGAAATCCAATTTCGTTAACGATGATTCCGTTCTCCTCCAAAGTTTCCAGTCAGATTAGATTTCTGCTCTCAAGCTTGAATGACTCCAACTCTGATTCGGTTTTCCAAGAACTTTGCAAGGTGTGTTTATCAAATTCAGATGTCTTTTACACTACTTACTTAATTATTGCTTGTTAATTTTTCTTTTTTGCTTTGTATTCCTGTTTGACCGGGGATCTTAGATTTTTACTGTAAAATCATTAGATTCTGATTGTAACAACTGGGTTTTATGGGCGGGTTAAGTCGAAGTTCACTATATTGTGCTTGTTTGGGCTGAAATTGATTCATGGAATAAATTTTGTACTTCTATTGGGAGAAATTACGCCATTTGTAGGTCAATTTTTTACTAATTCTTCAGACTGGGCATTAGTTACACGCCATGCTTCATTCTGGACCATCACGATCTGGTGTAAACTGAGGAGTCATTGATGACACACTGCTTTTTTTTTACTAATTCTTCAAACATTTTCATGAGCACCTGATGCTTGACTACCTATTCTATTTTCAACAAATCCTCCAATAAAGATGCTTTGTATTTCTTTCAATTCCTGTGATTGTAAAGTACTGCAGAAATTGTAAGGAAGACTCTACAAAAGAATCATTAAAAACATCACTCTTTTGTCGGGGACAATTACATATGAACATGAAAAAGGATGACTGTAGTAGAAATATGAATGTTCAGATGATGTTTGGACACACTAGATTAGATAGAGTAAAGAATGAATTTGTTAGAACTTAGAAAGATAGTGGGGTTGCCTCAATAGACGACTAATGAGAGAAGCATGCCTAAGCTTGCATGGACACATGTGCAAGAGACCTTTAGATACCTAGGCAGTGTGTAGAAAATATTTAATTGCCAACTCAACATAAAAGGTGAAGAGTGAACTTAATAAAATTGGAAGGACACTATACAACAGACTATTTAAATATTATAAATGAGAACATCTGAACATATGATTTGTTATTTTTATCGCACATGCCTTTTCCCTTTTCATCTGTTGTCTGATTTGTATTTTCCATTTACTAAGCAACTGAACTGTGTAATACATTTTATTTGGCATGCTCTTGCATTCCTTTTGATAAGCCACTTACCCTATGGAATTTTACTTTCTTCCCTGATGTATTTCAAAATAATTTCTAGTAGACTTTCTTTCTTCATTTCAATTTTCAGGAGTTAGAAAGCAAATATATGTATTTACTTTTGGATTTTCTGTATGTTTATGCACCTCTGTAATGGACAGACTGTTAGAAGGATAGATTTACTCACATCATCATCATCAAAGCCTATTTCGATTACTTGCAAGGTCGACTACATACTTGCATGGACATTTATCTTCCCTGTTGATATGTCTAGTGTCCTATTGGTCTCGCATACTATCACTTAATATAACATTTAGAATTTTAGAGAAAATCCAAGTATCCAACCTAGCTTTCTACAGCCCGCTGCAAGTATGTCTTCTACTAACCCACTTATCTAAAAAAATTCCAACATCTATAGAGCTATATCTCTCGCTAATTTGATCCTCTATAAGAGTTATACCTAAGTAGTTTCTTATGATTTCATCGGCTCTAACTTGTTTTATGTTCTAGTTGCCCAACATAAATATAGCTGGTCGAATGATAGTCTTGTGACACTTTCCTTTCAATCTCCCTGGCATCCTTATGATGCAGAAGACTCTTGATGTCATCCTTTATTTAATCTAACCTCCTATAGCTTCTCGAGTTCAGATAATATATCCTAAATAACAAAAAATCTTCATGCCTCAATCTCAATTGGGTTACCCTCTCTTTGATATTCAAGACCCAATCTGGCTAGATATTCTGGTTTTGAGCGACCTACTCTAAACCCTAACTCTCAAGAGTCTCATGCCATTTACGATCTATCTAATTTGGATAAACCTTCTTCAATTATGACAATTTGGAAGATATCATATGCCCATAGCATACACTAGGTCCTGAATGTGCGGTCAGCCTATGCATAGTGATAAGTTAACTGAGGTGGAGAGGTATGGACTTGAAAACTTGATCCTTGAAATCCTTCCTGCTAAGATGAAATTGTTGACATCCTTCTTACATATCCTTAATAATCTCGATACAATCATGCAACAATAAGAAACAGTCTCCTGATGTTTCCACAGGTTTATTTTGCTAGGCACACTATCATACTCTATCTAAGTTGATAAATTCTATATGCAGTCTCATTATCTTATATAATTCACTATATTTCTCCATCATTTCTCTAATCAACAAGATGGCTCCCATCATAGACTTGACCCACATAAAACCCAGTTAATTCTCTGATACATTGGTGAAAAGCCTAAGTCTCCACTTGTATATGTAACAGTGTAAGGTGTTCTTAGCACATATTATATCCCTTGAATTTTGGATAGATTGTAGCTAATTTTAATGCTTTCTAATTACAGCATATTTAAATTACAATAAAATCTGAGCTGGTTTTTTTTTTTTTTTTTTTCGGAAATTCGAAATTTGGATGGAGTTGAATTAACTGCTGATGTTGTGGTGTTCGCCAGTAATAATTATACCCGAAGATAAAAATGTTAAAATAACCTGAATATCTGGTTTGGTATTAAGCGCGGCTTGAATCAATGAAGGATGATACTTTGCAAAAATATGATATTAGCACTGTATGGGCATTTGCTTATCTGCTTGCCTTACTGGCTACGATAAATCAATGGTCGATTCTTATACTAATTATGTTGCTATTATATACATCTGGCAGTATGCCATGCATGGAATGGAGGGCAGCATATTACTGCTCCAAACTTGTTTGGATCACCTCAATATTTATGAGAAAGACTTGAAGAATATGAAGCTGCATCCAATCTATGCTTCCATATTCAAACACATCTTGGATAAACCTAATTTTTGTACAATATTGAGCGAGTCGTTGCGGGCTATGGCAATCAATGAAGAACTTTTGCAGAATCTATCTGGTGCACTGCAATTGTCTGTACCTGAGAAAATTGGAATTGGTCTAGCTTTGTCTAATTCTGAAGAGCATGATATTAGGATGTGTGGTTAGTTATCTTCCTCCCCGAAATTTGATGCATATATACTTGGATTTTATATTTATTACGGAAGTGCCCTTGAATTTTTAAAAGATATATTAGTAGAAATTACTCCCTCCGTCCAGAAAAATGGTCCATATTGCATTATTAGTCCGTCAGTGAAAAATGGTCTTGTTTCCTAAGATATAAATTATTACCTTTGTTTACACCCTTCAACATACATTATTTACACCATTTGCCATTGAACCTAACACACAACATTTAGAACAATTTATTATGTACTTAATTTGACTACAATATTCTTACTTTTTACACATAATATCTACTTTTCTTAAAACCCGTGCAAAAACCTACAAGATCATTTTTTGTGGACGGAAGGAGTATTATTATTTTTCTCTCTGGTGTCTTTCTGCTTCAATTTGTTCGGCCTAAACTTGGACTTCTCTTGTTGGTCGTTTGCAGGAAAAAAATTCTGTATGGGTCAGATTGCAGAGCTGTGTGCCAATCCTGTGGCATTTAACTCTACTGAGCTAATTCAAAATATTCTGATGTTTCTTAGTCGATCTGAAGGCCTCTCTAAGCATGTAGATTCGTTCATGCAAATGTTATCCCTCATACAGTTAGAGGAGGGAGCACATTTTGTCTTGACACCTTTCCTTCCTGATGAATTGCGTGGAGATAACTTCTTTCGGTATTTCTATTGAAAATTCCTAGTAAAAAATATCTTTAGCACTGACTGCGTAGATTGAAAGTTACATTTGGAAACTCTTTGCCTTTCTCTGCAGACACATAGATTTGTTGAATGAGGGTGGTGAAGATGATTTCGATGCCATTCTAGCTGAAATGGAGAAAGAGATTAGCATGGCGGATGTGATGAGTGAATTAGGATATGGGTGCACAACCAGTGTCTCTCTGTGCAAGGAGATGCTATCTCTTTACTTGCCACTTTCTGATGCCACTGTTGCAAAGATACTTGGTACAATTGCCAGAACTTATGCAAGTCTTGATGACAGTCAAAATGTCTTTGCTACATTTCGCTCTGCTCTAGGTGGCAATACTGTTCTGGACCTGCCGTCTCTTAATTCTTGGAACGTTGATGTCCTTGTAGATTCTATCAAGCAGCTTGTAAGTTCCGCAGTTCAACTTTATTGCTCAGTATGCTGTGTGTTTCCCTTCACATTGGTGGACGTGTTCATTGCAGTACTTTTCCTTTGATCAATTCTTTATTTTCAGGTTCCAGGAATTAACTGGATCAGTGTCATGGAGAAGCTGGATCATGAGGGTTTTTATATACCTAATGAGGCAGCATTTTCCTTTTTTATGTCTGTTTACAGACATGCGTGCCAGGTATACATTGATGCTTCAACTTATTTCTCTTCATTCATGCCGCACATGTAAATAATCATCATTATTGATCTGATTCTTCAGGACCCATTCCCTCTCCATGCTATTAGTGGTTTTGTTTGGAAGAATACCGAGGGTCAGCTATCCTTTTTGAAGTATGCAGTCACTGCTCCACCTGAAGTATTTACATTTGCTCATTCTGGAAGACAACTGGTATGTTTTGATTGATCTCAGGTTTTTCTCGTAGTGAATGTGTGTTAAACGTCTTTATTTTATTTAGACTATGCTATTTGCGAATGAGTATTGTATCTATTATTGTTGTTCAGGCCTATGATGATGCTGCATTTGGACATACATTTCAATCTGCCTGGACATGCCATGACCTTCTGGAGGTGTTGTGTCAGCTATCAGAGAGGGGTCATGCAAGTCTTGTAAGATCCATCCTTGAGAATCCTCTTAGCTGCTGCCCAGAAGTATTGCTACTTGGGATGGCCCATGTTAATGTACTGACCTTGAATGTGATCTTTATTTTCTGTCACGCTTTTCCATATGATTTCTTATTTCGTCACCCTATTATATGGCTGCAGACTGCATATAATCTCATTCAGAACGAGGTGGCTTCTGCTGTTCTTCCAGTGGTACTTAAAAGTGCTTCTGCAAATAGTTTAATATTTGCTCTCTGGCGTGTCAACCCAAACATGTTATTGCGAGGACTCATAGATGCAATGAACCTTGATCCGGAGAATATCTCTAGAACATTGGATGCTTGCCAAGAACTAAAGGCAAGTCACTATACCACATTATCCTTTTCCCTATAACTTACATTCGCTACTGCATGGTGGTACAAGGATCTCTATTTTAAAGACATGACACTCGTGTACATTTAGACGGCCAATGAAATGGCTCTTAGTATCTTTTTGCTGGCTTCTCAATTTCTTTTGGATTATTCTCATGTACGGTATCTTTAGGTTCCTTAGTGGTTTTTTGTCATTTAAAAGAACTAGTATTAGATTTTTCATCTTTGATAATAATGATTTTTTGTTGACAGAAAGATCTGATAATGCCTCCATCTTTCCTGAGTCCCGAGTGTTCCTTCTTGATTTTGTTTCCATGTTCTCTTTATATTCCTCAAAACAAGTAACTCCCCCCCCCCCCCAATTTTTTTTTTAATGAAAGGGTTGGTGTAATATGCAAATCACGCAGGCTGATAGTTTTGTAGTGTTGGTCATTCTTTATTTGGCAAACCTTGTATGCTAATTTTCCTGCTTAACCTTTTACAGATATTATCCCCTGTACTGGATACGATTCCATCTTACTTTGCCATTCGCCTAGCTGCACTTGCTTCAAAGAAAGAAATGATGGACCTTGAGAACTGGTTGAGCACCCAGTTACTGACAAATAAGGATGCTTTCTATGAGGTTAGCGTTTTCCTTTCGTTAACTTTTAATCCCCCCATTCGTCCCTCCATCTAAAAAAAAAAAAACAAATATAACTCATAAATTCCCCTTAAGAGTAATTGCGACACTAACTCAAGTGTTGGCCGCAATAATCTTGGCTGCGTGCCTCTTGCAGTTATTACTGATAGTTATTGACTTATTTCGAACTGTGGAGTATTATAGGTTGCAGCACTAACTTAAATTTGCATATTTGTCCAGGAATGCCTCAAGTTTCTAAAGGACGTTCAGGTTACAGATCAGGATGTTTCTGCTAATCGTTTTCACCCCTCCGGTTCTCTTTGGGATATTTATTTAGAAGCATGTCCCACTGTCTTGAAGGTTTTTACTGTTCTATTTGTTTTGGTTGCTGCTAGCACTAAATTAGTAAATTTCCTGTCCATAACCTCTCATTAATTGGTATACAGGTACTTCAGTCTCATGCTAGCATGGTCTCCTCAAGTCACCTGTCTGGGGAAATTGAAAAATTGGACGTCACTCATATGCGTGGTAATTCAAGAATGAAAATGGGTGGGGGTTCTGACTCAACTGCTGATAGTTATGCTGAAGACGTTGAGACAGAAGCAAACTTGTACTTCCATCAAATGTTTTCTGGTGAGCTGTCTATTGATGCTACGATTCAAATGCTTACTCGCTCCAAGGAATCTACAGAGAAAAGGTATGTTTCCTCAAGTGTCAAGTATATCTATGTGCAATTTGCTTTACTTCATTCTTCTACACAAAACCGAGTCACCGAGATTCCATAATGTGAAGTTTGTTGGCAAATATGCTGATGCTAGGCCTTGGACACATGGGTTATATCATCCTCATTATATAGATGTCGTTGCTTTACAAGTTCTGTTTTAATTGAATCCATAGAACAGAAAATAAATAATACGAGAATTTGTTGAAGTGACATAAAGAACGCTCTAGAAAATGTCTCTTATCTATATGATTGCGATCAAGTAGCTTGTATTTCAGTTGATATGAAACTATATGATTCTTTATCTGATGCTTAATTATGATTTTGGTTCATCGTTCATCATTAGCATTCTATATTAAATTAACATGTGAGGTCTCTGAAGGTATTTTGAAATTTTACAGGGATCAATCAATTTACGAGTGTATGATTGCTAATCTATTTGAGGAATACAAATTTTTCTCCAAATACCCTGAAAGGCAGCTGAGAATAGCGGCAGTTCTTTTTGGTGAGTTCTTGTATCCTTTTAAGACATTAGGCTGTTTTGTGTATTAAATAATTGTTTCTTATGTTTTGAAACTCTCCTTTTCTTTTTACATAACTGTACGGATTTTTGTGGTTTGGCCATGTGTATAGCGTGGTTAAATGCCCAGACTGGTTTGTGTGGTGCACTATTAAATGCATCTTGACGTGTTACCTCATTCTGTTATTAATTATCTTTGTTTTTTTTTTTGAAAAAAAAACTCCTAATTTTTTGTTGACCTTTTTCATCTGTCATTTATGAGGCTGTTACTGCATTCTGGTTTCCTATATATTATTTGAATATTTGAACTTTCCTCTTCATTTAAATATATTCCCAAATCTGGATGTTTACCTTATGCATATTTCCACTTCTTCTTGGACTACACGGCACTAGAATTATGTAGATTGATCTTGGGGCTTAGGCATCTGATGGTGAACTTTCTACTTGAACTTAATGTGTCCTAAGGTTAAAAAATGCAAAGTTATGTCTAGGATCTTAGTAGTGCTATGAACAATGAGAGATCTTCATATTTAATGGACTAGAGTTACTCCATTGCATCCCCTTTGGTCACTGTTATGAACTGTTAATGTCACTATGGTTGAGCAATAGCAACTCCAGGTTTTTTGTTTTATGTTGTTACCATTCCAGCTGAGGATTACGTTTGCTTGATAATCATATTACCTGATAGATCTTGGTTAAGCATATAAGGATCACGTATGCATATATTGATTTGTGTTGTCAATTTTAGGTATCTCAAGTCTTATGAGTACTATTAGCATATTATTTGCATGCTTATACCTCTCTTCCATTATGCAATGCTGTTCTCTCTTTCTAATTTACTCGGTTCACAATTTAATTTATGTTTCTACTTTTTCAGGATCACTTATTAAGCATCAACTTGTGACCCATCTCACACTTGGTATTGCTTTACGAGCTGTTTTAGATGCTTTAAGGAAGCCTGCAGATTCAAAGGTTTGTATTTTTCCTATATTAGTTAATATAGCATGCCTTCGTTTCCAATGTTGACGTGACCTTCGTTCTATGTCATGCAGATGTTCTCCTTTGGGATTAAGGCATTGGAGCAGTTTGTGGACCGTCTCATTGAGTGGCCACAGTACTGCAATCATATCTTGCAAATATCTCATCTGCGAGCTGCTCACGCGGACCTTGTTGCATTTATTGAACGAGCACTTAACAGGATCTCAGTGGCTCATGGGGAATCTGATGTTGCTCATAATGCCACTTCTGATACCAATCATGGTCTTATTCAATCTTCTGCTCCAAATTTAGAGGTAATATAATATTTCAAGTAATCAGTCAAGCAATTGAACGTACTCAGGGAAAAACAATTATAAGTATCTCACTGCAAGGTTTCTTGGGCCATATTGTCATTACTGAGATGGGTCTTTCCACACAGTTGGTTGGATTGGATGCTTGATTTAGATTTAGCCTGTGGATAATTTTATATGTTCTCAACTGTCAACTCAACATGTAAGTTCATTGTAGTTTGTAGTTGTGGACTTAAATCCTTTTCCATTTTCAGATTCCGGGCTCGTCATTTTCTCTAATTGGACCTGGTAGCGCACCAAGTGGGCTGCAAGTCTCTTCACAGATACAACTCCCACACAGACCAAGTTCTATAGATGATAGGAAAACATCTGCAAGTCTTCCTAATTACATGAAGCCAGCTCAATCCTCTTCTGGGCAGCTTGCTATTGGTCTGTCGAATGATACAACTAGCATTCAGAAGGCAAGTAATACAATTAATATCCTGCTCCTTAGAACTGCCTACTTGATGTCAATATATTAGTACACTCTTCTATCTTTCTTGAGCTAATCATGTCTGAAGCAAATTTGCAGCCACACAGCGGAGTTGGTCTGTCGTCAACTCACACTGCCTCACCGGTTGTTCCACGTTCATCGCGAACTACCTCAGCAAGTAATTTCATACTTCATGAATATTTTGTGTCTGTAGTGGCAACCTCTCTTATTCCTCCATGATCTTTGGATTTCATGACGAGATGATTCTTGTAAACAGGGTTTGGCTCTGCATTAAATATTGAAACACTTGTTGCCGCAGCTGAAAGAAGAGAAACTCCAATAGAGGTGCTTGCTCTTGGCTGTTTTATGACATGTTTTTTATTTTTTGTCTCTTTTTATTTGCTCCTTTTTAGTTTTTTTAGCTCATACTTGGGACTTTTCTTGTTTGATTGTGAAACTCTTAATTGTTGATTGATCTCCAGTTCTTGATCACTCTTATTTTCTTCAGCGGTTCAACGTCTCAAAATCAGATTCAAAAATGGTTGTGATTGTCACGTCAATTTCAACATAAACATTTTTTGCCGCATTGCTTTTACTTCTCTTTGACATAGGTTTGGATTGCTTTTGCAATTAGATATAATACATTCATATAACGTTGGATTTACTTTTGGACATGGTCTGCATGTGGCCTTTTGAGCATCTAAAGTTTAGATTATATTGATTCTTGAGTTATGCCACTATATTTGAATCTTTCAGACTTTCACAAGTCTACTTGGTCTTTGACCTTGTGGTCTGGATGCTGCTTGTGCTCTTTTTACTTGTACTCTGATGTGCTTCTGTATGGTTAGTGACCAATAAACTAGTCTCTACATGCCCAAGTACAACTGTGATGACTTCGGTTAGCAGAGATGATGATATATGTATATGAAAAGGGGAAGTTAGTTAGCAGTTTGTTACACGGAAGTGCTAAGATATGCCAATATCAAACCTTAAGCTTTCTGTATATAATACTCTCTTTACCCAATTTAATGCTCATATTTTCTTAAGTAATATCTCAATTTCTTAAATATAATCTTTTTGCACAAGTATCATCCCATTAAGTAAATCCTCAAGCCTTCTAGGGCCAAAGTGTAATGGTTTCCTCTGACCTATCTAAACACTTGTGCTGTTAATCTTAGCCGGACACAAAAGGTATTACTAACTAAAGAAAATGCATGTATAGTTTACTATATCATTGGTTTATAATGTAGGATCCCGTGAAATATAATTTATTTAGTTTATGTTAAGGTAGTAATCCGTTTGTTGATTTATAAATAAGTGTATTACGTGGTGGCTCCTTCTATGTCCAATACCATTTTGACATAAGATAATCTTCGTGAAATACCCCAATACCATTTTCCCTCAATTCTCAGACAAGTTTGGGCCCTACTTTCACCATGAATGACATGTTGCTACTCGACCACTTTTTCCTGTGGTTGAAAGGAAGGGAAAACAAACAATGTTTGACTTACTATCCATCACTGGAACAATTTCTTGCTTTATGGCTGTGGAGATGGTTTTTAATTTCAAATCACTTATGATGGTCCTTCTTGCTACTGCGTCCTGCATGGATCAATTGTGGATGAGTGCTTGGCACTGTGTGGCATCTTCCTGCAAACATTTTTAATTATCAGTATTCTGTGTGATGATTGAAAATTAAATTTTTTTTCCGTAAGCAAGCATATTGCATGCATTTATGCCTCCATGACTTCATGTGATGTTTTCTGCTTGCCCTGCTTTATTTCATAAACTAACTTCTGTTGCCACAGTACTTTTGAGTAGTACGTTCTCTAACCTTCTTTCAACTCATTAGCCATGATGTTATACTGTAAGTTTGATGCCTTTATTCGAACTTTTCGTTGACTTATTATCTTGTGGCCCTTTTTGGAACAGGCTCCTGCTTCTGAAGTTCAGGATAAAATTTCTTTTATTATAAATAATTTATCTGCTGCAAATGTTGAGGCTAAAGCTAAAGAATTTACTGAAATTCTGACGGAGCAATACTATGCCTGGTTCGCGCAGTACATGGTTATGAAAAGGTGGGGATTTTCCTCAATGCTGCCAGTACATTACTTGTCTGGATTATCCTTTCCACTGCCTAGCTTCACTTCCCCTTTCTGGAAGATGTAAATGGTATTATTATTTTAGTGATATAGAATGACATTTCATTTTTTGTCCATGTTGACAGAGCAAGCATTGAGACAAATTTTCATGATTTGTACCTGAAGTTTCTTGATAAAGTTAATTTAAGGCCTTTGAAACAAGAGATTATCCTAGCCACTTATGAGAACTGCAAGGTTTGGTAGCACCAAAATACTCTCTCTTTCTCCTCTAAAACAATTGGTATTAATTTTTGTTGTTCGACCTCTTGTCAGGTTCTCTTAGGATCAGAACTTATTAAGTCTAGTGTGGAGGAACGTTCATTGCTAAAAAATCTTGGAAGCTGGCTTGGGAAGATTACTATTGGCAGAAATCAAGTTCTAAGGGGACGAGACATAGATCCAAAATCTCTAATTATAGAGGTTTATCTCTTATATTTTCATTTTTAGTTCAATGCAGACTCATGGGGTTGCATTTATTGTGACTTCTGCATGACCTTTGATTATTTATCTTCTTGATTTGAACTTTCTTATTTTATTCAATTACATTTTTTTCGTGTCTTTGAAGGCGTACGAGAAGGGACTTATGATTGCTGTTATTCCTTTTACATCCAAGGTATTATCTATATGATTTATTTTCAATTTATGTGTGGAATGTATTTTGTTTACCTTGTGTGCTTGTTCCAGATTCTGGACTCCTGTTCGAACAGTCTTGCATATCAGCCTCCTAACCCCTGGACAATGGGTGTGCTTGGGTTGCTTGCTGAGATTTATGCGATGCCAAATCTGAAAATGAATCTCAAATTTGAGATTGAGGTAATTTTGTATATGGTTCTTTTATTATTTCTAATGATGACTTTAATTGTTAGAATTTTCTCATTCGAGTTTCTATTTCCTTTCAGGTCCTGTTCAAGAACCTAGGAGTTGATCTTAAAGATGTAATACCAACTTCTCTCCTGAAGGACAGAGTCCGAGAAGTTGAAGGTAATCCTGATTTCTCCAATAAAGATGTTGGATCTTCACAAGCACCAGTAGTAAACGAGGTTAAGCCTGGAATAATATCAACACTAAATCAAGTTGAAGTACCCCTTGAAGTTGCCAGTTCACCCCATCCTGGTGGCCATTCTCGAATAATGTCTCAGGTTAGTGCTTCAGTAGTTCTGTTTTGAATTAGTAGCCATTTGGAGGTGATTATATGTGATATGTTGTCATGTTGTCAGTATGGCACGTCTCTTCATCATTCATCTGGACCGTTGGCGGAGGACGAGAAGCTAGTAAGCTTGGGATTCTCTGATCAACTTTCTTCTACTCAAAACCTTCTACAAGGACAGACACAGTATGCAGTTAATCAGGTCTGAGTATATTTTATTGTTTTTTTTTTGCTTTCATTGTTTTCTGGGAAAATGTTGATTGCTGGATCTGTGATTTGATTATTTTGCAGCTTGCTGTACCTGCAGCTAATATCGAACAACAAGTTGTTGTCAATAAAAAGCTTCAGGCTTTTGGCCTGCACTTGCATTTTCAGGGGTCAGAATCAGTAATGATTTGTTCAATTTTTATTTTGGTTAACTCAGTACTTACAATTTTTTTTTGATTCAGTGTGCTTCCGATTGCCATGGATAGAGCTGTTAAAGAGATAGTGTCCAGTATTGTGCAACGAAGTGTTTCTATAGCAACTCAGACAACCAAGGAACTTGTTCTGAAGGTTTAATTTTTCCACTCCATTGTTCCAGAATTTGATAACTATCATCGTTTTACTAAATGTATAATTGGTTAAATGGTTATCTGAATAAGTTGGTTGATCTTAAATGATAGGACTATGCCATGGAACCAGATGAGACGCTTATTCGGAATGCAGCACATTTGATGGTTGCGAAGTTGGCCGGGAGTCTAGCTCATGTAACTTGCAAGGTTTAGACTGACCTTTGCTTTTATCACTTGTTGAATCACATGCTTATTATATTAATTACCAATATATTATTCTTGTATTTACCTGTCCTCTGCTTAAGGATTTTTTGTTCACTTTAGGAACCTATACGTGGCTCAATATCAGGCCAGCTTAGGAATTCACTTCAGGGCTTGGGCATTGCAAATGAACTTCTTGATCAAGCAGTTCAACTTGTGACTAATGACAATCTTGACCTTGGCTGTGTGTTGATTGAACAAGCTGCAACAGAGAAGGTAATTGATTATGTCATTTAAATGTAATTGCTTAAATGCAGCAGTGATTCCATGCGTCATTGTATTATAAAAAGTGGTACAGGACTGGCAGTAGATGTAATTTGAAATGAAAAAACCAATCCTTAATGATAACTTATACTTATCACATGGCTGTCTTATGGTATTATCTTTTGAGTGAGCACGGTTTGAGATTTCATGGTATACTGTTGACCAAGTGTTCTTGAATCCTGAACATGTAATAGCAAAATTGAGGTGAAATAACGCTTGCTCCAGTGAAGAAACATAAAATCTATCACTTCTACTTGCTGATGCTTAGCTTGTTCCTCAATCAACTTAAGTAAATGTTTGACAAGCTTTGCCGTGAATCATTCATGTTTCATGTCATGTCAGATATTGTGTTACACATCTGACCACATCTATTTGTGTATTTGCTGGCACTAAGATGTTGAAGCTACTTCTGATGTGAATATAGTGGCTCCTTGTGGGGGCATTATTTTTTGAAGTTGCTTCATCTGATTTCATCAAAGGTCTAACATAACTAAGCCGATCAATAGCTGAACATTGATACAATCTTTTTGATAGACAGAGATTTATTTGAAGTTATTTGTTTGGAGTGTGCAGCTGACTGTTATTGTTTATACTGTCTCCTTGTCATGTTATAATCTGGTTTGCAGGCAGTTCAAACTATTGATGGTGAAATAGCACAGCAACTTTCTATTAGAAGAAAGCACAGAGAGACTGTTGGTGCCTCATTTTTTGATGCTAGTGTGTATGCACAAGGGCAAATGGGTGTATTGCCAGAGGCCCTTCGCCCCAAACCTGGCCACTTGTCGCATTCACAGCAGCGTGTTTATGAGGTAATTCTTAACCATTTTATTCTGGGGATAAGATGAATTTTATTTATTAATTGCACATTACAGCTTTGTTGTCATTTTCTTTGGTAGGATTTTGCTCGGTTCCCAGGGCAGAATCGCTCCAGCCAGAGCTCAAATGCTGTGCCTGTTGGGCCTTCTGCTTCATCAGGCAATGGTGGATTGTCGCGGCAATTTGCATCTGCATCTGGCCAAATGAGCACTAGCATTTACTCATCTGGCCTTGTCAACACTGGACTTGGTGCTGTTCCCCCGGCATTGGAAATTGGTTCGGAGGAGATAGAATCTGTTGGCGGCCAGATACCTACTAGGTTGCTTTGATTATGTTCTTTTTTTGTTTTCCACTTTTCTCATTTGATTTTTTTCCTTCAAGAAGTATCTTAGTTTTAATTGGTAATCTTTCAGTGCTTCATCACCACACATTGCAATCAGTGATGGTCCCCAAAGTCTTGAAAATGACGCTGTTGCTTCATTTCCTCCTGCTTCTACTTCTGATCTGCAAGTGATTGAACCTTCTAGTTCTGTAAAAGTGAGTAAATCCTGTGTGATTCCTTATTTTGTTTTGCATAGATTTTGACATTATACATCATAAATGCAGGAATCTGGAACTGCTGTGCAGCCTATTAGTGCACCGTTGGCTTCTGAGCGTGCTGGAAGTACCGTCTCAGAGCCTTCTATAACCACAGGCGATGCCTTGGATAAATATCAGACTATTTCAGAGAAGGTTCATTTATTATCTGTATTTTTCTCTTGCTATATAAGTACTTTGATTGGTCCAATGGCTTGCACTTACTAATTAGATAGCACTTTGATGTTGATGGTTGAAGATTAGCTTTTCTATTTTGGTTTATTAATATCCTTGTCAAAATCCATTACAGCTTGAAAATTTGTTGGCTAATGATGGTAAAGAGGCTGAAATTCAGGTAATAAAATAACGTTATAAGATTACATGTCTACATCTCTACAGCAAGAATTTAGTTAAAAGCTTTCTTTTTCTGGAAGCCAGATGTATTACAGTCATTTTGGTCTTTTGCAGGGAGTTATTGCTGAGGTTCCTGCAGTCATTCTCAGGTGTATCAGCCGAGATGAGGCTGCCTTGGCTGTGGCCCAGAAGGTGATTGTTCTTGTGGTTGTATGATTGCCTGGTGCTGTCTCATAATCATTCTGTTAATATGTTGTTTCAATGTCTGCAGGCTTTCAAAGGCTTGTATGAGAATGCATCAAACAGTGCTCATGTTGATGCACACCTTGTGATCCTGTCTGCTATTCGTGATGTCAGCAAGCTTGTAGTTAAGGAGCTCACTAGTTGGGTATGTTTGACTACTTGACCAGGGCCATATTGTAGTTGATTTTATAGATGGATTGTTGATATTTTTAAAATTCTGTTTTGACAGGTGTTGTATTCTGAGGAGGATAGGAAGTTCAACAAAGATATAACTATAGGTCTTATTCGCAGTGAGTTATTGAGCCTGGCCGAGTATAATGTTCACATGGCGAAGCTTCTTGATGCAGGGAGAAACAGTATGTTTTGTGTCGAGAATTGCTTATTTGATTTTTTGAACCAGAGCACACATTTTAACAATTCACTGTGTATATTGTACAGAGGCTGCCACAGAATTTGCCATTTCACTTATCCAGACACTGGTTGTCAATGATTCCAAAGTGATATCAGAACTACACAATCTTGTTGATGCGCTGGCAAAGGCATGACTTTCCTCAATCTTTTTCTGGAATATTATATATTTATTTTGAATGTTTCTGAGTCTTTTTATATTTCCAGCTCGCCGCAAGACCTGGATCCCCAGAGTCGTTACAACAGCTGATTGAAATTGCGAAGAATCCTGCTAATACTGCGGCGTTGTCTCCTTTTGCTGTTGGGAAAGAGGACATTACGAGAACCTCTAGGGACAAAAAGGTCTTTTAAGAGTATTTCCATGCCCCCCACCCCCTGGAAAAAAACCCAAAAAACTCATTCATGTTATATTTGAGACTATTGTAGGTTTACATCATTAAAAGTTTGTATTTTAAATTTGTGCTTGAGCAGGCTACTGTGCTTCCTGGGACAAGCAGGGAAGAATACAATGCCACGGATTTGGTGGATTCTGATCCTGCTGGTTTTCAGGAGCAGGTATGATTAATTAGACTTCATTATGTCAAGTATTTGCTGCTTTTTTTGCATATGTATAGAAGCGTAGTGATGGTATGTAAAAGGAACTGTATGCTTGTCTAAAGAAATTGAGAATAATAATTGCATTTGGTTCATGTTTTGGGTTTTTCATCTCTCATCATATATTTCTACTTTCCACTTTTAATATGCTTCCTGCTTTAGGTATCTGTGCTGTTCGCTGATTGGTACAATATATGTGAACTTCCTGGAGCAAATGATGCGGCTTGTGCTCGTTATGTTTTACACTTACAGCAGAGAGGCCTGCTTAAAGGAGATGAAACCACAGATCGTTTTTTCCGCCGGATTATGGTGAGGTTTCTTTATTATTGTTATGATATAAATAATTGATTTAGATTTTTATGTGTATTGTGTTCAACTTCAGGAACTCTCTGTGTCACACTGTGTATCTTCTGAGGAGATGAAACCTCAGTCACATTCTCAGTCACATCAAGGACAGCAGATTTCCTTCCTTGCTATTGATATTTGCGCGAAGTTAGTCTTTTCAGTTCTGAGGGTAAGCATCACATATTGGCAGTAAAATTAAAATCATAGTTTACCATTTTCATGCATTGCACATGTACAAATCTGTTCATGTTAATTTTTCATACTCTGTGTTGACTCTCTTCCTTCAAAATTTCCAGTTTTGCCCTGTAGATCAGGGATCGAGTAAACTCTCTCTTCTGCCCAAGGTACTGATTTCACTATTCGAGTTTGAATAGCTTATGTTGCCTGTGATGTTTCTGATATACTTGACTGTGGTTTCATAAGGTTCTTGCCGTGACTGTGAAGTTTATTCAGAAAGATGCTGAGGAAAAGAGGGCATCCTTTAACCCCAGGCCATACTTTAGGCTATTTGTAAATTGGCTGCTAGATTTGTGTTCCTTAGACCCTGTGTTTGATGGTGCAAATTTTCAGGTTTGATCTATTTGCGTTTCATTCTCTCAGTTCAGCAACTGGCATAAATTTTGAATTTTTAAGTAGGTTTTAATTTTTTGATCCTGTGTGTTTACTTTCACTTTTCAGGTCTTGACTGCTTTAGCAAATGCTTTTCATGCCATTCAGCCTCTCAAAGTTCCAGGGTTCAGGTTTGTGGTTATGTTTAAACCACTATCTTCTGTTTGATTGAGTTGTAGTACAATGTTAGCTGTGGGGACCCATCTCTTTGTATTTTTGTAATGGAACGTGTGCCGACATATATGTATATACACATACACACGACCTCCTTTGCATGTGTTATCCACCATACTGTAGGGCCTACATTCTTTGTATTTTTGTAATGGAACGTGTGCCGACATATATGTATATACACATACACACGACCTCCTTTGCATGTGTTATCCACCATACTGTAGGGCCTACATTTTGTTTTGGCCTATTTATAGTATATGACATGACATATTTGGTATGGTATTAAGCATAATCATGGGATTATAAATTTACATATACTTCAAGTGATGAATTATGATGTTGGAGCTTCTTCACGATTTAATACAAATTGACTTGTGTTGCTGCTTTCATCAGCTTTGCATGGCTCGAGTTGGTTAGTCATAGGAGTTTCATGCCGAAATTACTCACAGCAAATGGACAGAAGGGATGGCCCTATTTTCAAAGATTGCTGGTGGACTTGTTCCAGTTTATGGAGCCTTTTCTGAGAAATGCTGAACTTGGGGATCCGGTTTGTCTTTACCCTATGAAAAAAAATCAATGTTGATGCATGTATTTCTCTTGTGCATAAAATATTTTATTTGTATTTTTGCAGGTCCACTTTCTGTACAAAGGGACCCTGAGGGTATTGTTGGTGCTACTCCATGATTTTCCGGAGTTTCTTTGTGATTATCATTTCAGCTTTTGTGATGTCATCCCCCCAAGCTGCATTCAGATGCGCAACATAATCCTTAGTGCATTTCCTCGCAATATGAGGTTACCAGATCCTTCCACTCCCAACTTAAAGGTCTGCTAATTAACTTAAATCTTATACCTTTTGCTCGGTTTGTAAGATTATATTCTGAGTTGCCATGTTAATATGTGATGATGTAGATTGATCTTCTGGCGGAGATTAGTCAATCTCCAAGAATCCTGTCTGAGGTTGATGCAGCTCTTAAAGCAAAGCAGATCAAGAGTGATGTAGATGAGTATCTCAAGGTAAACAAGTTTTCTTTCTGAGAATTAAAAAAAGAAGGTGTGTGTATTTGTTCTCATCATTTATAATCTGTTATGCAGACAAGGCAGCAGGGGTCCCCTTTCCTCACTGAATTGAAGCAGAAACTGTTGCTTTCTCCCACCGATGCAGCTCGTGCTGGCACGCGTTACAATGTTCCTCTCATCAACTCCCTTGTTCTTTATGTTGGCATGCAGGTATTATATCATTTTATTTTTCAGCTGCTTGTAAGTTGATAGCAAAATGTGCTTTCTTATTGGTTTTGGAATCAAATAATTGGGTTATTGTTTAGGCTATTCAGCAGCTGCAAGCAAGAGCACCGCCTCATGCACAATCCATGGCTAATATGACTGCGTTCTTGGTGAGTGCTGCGTTGGACATTTTCCAGACATTGATAATGGATCTCGATACAGAGGGCCGCTACTTATTCTTGAACGCTGTTGCCAACCAATTACGCTATCCCAACAACCACACTCATTACTTCTCTTTCATTCTTCTTTACCTCTTTGCTGAATCGAACCAGGTGCTTATATAACACTCTTTTCTCTCTAAAACCCATTCACTGTTTCTGCCCAATTCTTATGTATTCATTCCTTCTCTTTGTGCAGGAAATGATTCAGGAGCAGATCACCCGAGTCCTATTGGAACGCCTCATCGTTAATAGACCTCACCCGTGGGGTCTTTTGATTACATTTATCGAGCTTATCAAGGTAATATTTGTTGCTCCTTACCGGCTAAAACTTGATGTCTGCTTTATTCTCTTACACGTTTATTTCTGTTCAACAGAATCCTAGGTATAACTTCTGGAGTCGGTCCTTCACAAGGTGCGCACCAGAGATTGAGAAGCTGTTTGAATCGGTTTCAAGGTCCTGTGGTGGCCCGAAACCCGTCGATGACAGCGTAGTATCAGGTGGCATACCGGACAACCTCCACTAAACTTTACTAGTATGTTATTATGGATGTAAATGTAGTTTTCCTGTGTTGTTCATATTGCATGTTTTTTAGCTAGTAAAAATGAATCTCTTTATTTAGAAGCAGCACTGCATTTTATCTTGTATCATCTGGTTCCAAGCTCACGGAGTTGTCTCCTGGGTGACTTGTCTTAATACATGTATTAATTTTGGACTTGATAGCATATGATTAATTGTTTTTCAGTTGATACGTATGCATGTATATTACATGTTGAAACATTTAACTAAACCATTACTACTATTTTAGATAAAATTGTGTCACACATTCCGTACACTTGAAATAGACTTGTGCTTGTGTAATTAAATCTAGCTATAAAAAATTATTTCATTACCTATTCTCTTTCATTTTCCTAATAATGGTGACCTTTCGCATATATTTAAATCACTTAAATTATGTATCAATTTTTTTTTTCATATTTGATTTGACATAAAAACAATAGTATCATTCTATCAAAATTTCAAAATAAACATTATTTTACTGTTCATATATTTTTTTTTAAATAACAAGATTTTATATTTTAGGATGTCAAATTAAACATACATTTTAACTTGTTCAGAGCTTTAAGGGTTCTTCAATTGATCAAAGTATTTATATTTTTCTATTTTGCTATTGCAAATATAAGATTGGAAAATTATTAGAATAATTTATAATTCCAATAAATGATACCAGATACCAGGTGTTTGATTAAATATATTAACAGGGGAGAATTAATAATTTAATATAATATTAATTGTTTTTATTAAATATTATTAATTGCGGCACTTATACGGTGCACCTTAGTGTTTCCCTTTTTTTTTAACAATTGTTTTTTACATAACTTACCAATATTTGCTCATAGAAAAATTCAAATCAACACTCTATTTTTCCCAGATACACTATAAACTGTTATTCCAATCTCTAAAACACACTCTACTTAGATTTAAACCATCAATCCGTAACCAACTTCAAGCTCCAGATTTAAGTTCCTCCATAACCTCCACTTTCGACATTTGTATATCATGAAAAATAACTTTATTCCTAGCTTTTCATAATTAATTAGCCAAATCAAACATTCTCAGACACAACTGAGGGTCATATTCTCTTTCCTACCTATAATGAGTCTACTGAAATGTATGAGATTCATGGAAGATTTAGATATTAAAGCAGTCTGCAACCCCACCCTCTCACAATATTTCATCAACACATTATAGAAGAATGAACATCCAAAAAGAACATGTCTCACTGTTAAGGATGAAAATATCGCGATATATTGCAAATTTTGAGATTGAGATATGGATATTGGAGTGCAATGTATTTTTTTACAGCGTATCGCAGATATATCACGATATATCGCAAGTTATCGATATCGATATCGGTTCACTTGTAGTACAAAAATGAATGGGTATCGGGAAATATCGCAGATATATTGCAAAATATCGCGATTTTTCTGTGTTTATTTTTTTATGTTTATTTTTTTATGTGTTTATATATTTATTATTTTTTTAAGTTGACTTAGCATTAAAGTGAGTATGTATAGAGTGAAATTGACTCATATATGAATCACTTTACAATACTTTTTAGTGTAATCAATTAATACTCTTTAGTGTAAGAAACCAACTGATACACTTTAGTTAAATAAATAATGTTCTTCGTATCCTTTAATGAATACAACTAATACCCTCCAAAACTAATATCATTTAGTAAAAACAGCTAATAGGTCATCAACTAATACCCTTTATCTAGGATTACTCTAGTATAATGAGTTGGTGTCAATATTATTTGGACAAAGATGACATTACATACTCTGTATTTGAACCTCATAGGTCATCATTTTGGTAATATATGTATTGTATCATGTAATATTCATAATCTTGTATATTGTATTATATTATGAATTTATATCTTGTATTGCATTGTATAGTATTAAGTATTATATTTTCAATTTCTTTTTACGTTGAACAATGTTTATATAGTTTATTATCTATATGCCTACTTTAAACATGTAATTTTATAGTGATTTTAAATGGAACATATGCATAATATCATATTATAATACTCCCTAAAATTTCATGTAAAATTTCCGGAATTTTAATAAAGTTTCCGTCTTTTTTTCAAAAAAATTGCGATATCGATATGCGATATCGATATATCCATTGATATATCCGTAAATTTAAGGTTGCGATATTACTTGCGATAGCGATATTTTCATCCTTGCTCACTGTTTCCTCCTCTTCTTTGCAAAAACCACACTTAATGGTCGGGTCATTAGGGATGATGTTCCTCTACTGGATTTCCGACTGTTGGAAGCCGTTCCTGCATTGCCCTCCAAGCGTGGATCTTCACTTTGGAAGATACATATTTGTTCCAAAGGATTGTGTATTCATCCTGCTCATTTCTTCAGGACAATTCCTCCAGAACAACCACACGTAAGCCTTCTTTGCCTTGTATAATCCACTCGCATCCAAAGCCCACCTCCACACGTCCTCTTCGCCCTGTTTCAACGGATACCTGTTTACAATATTTAACAGCTCATTAAGAGCAGTCTTCTCCCTCTCAAACAACTCTCTCTTCCAATTCCACTCCCAACACCACTCTCCCTCCCTCCATTGTCCTAACTCACATACCCTTACATTTTTCTCCCTCGCTAACTGATACAACCTAGGAAAACGAATTCTAAGAGGCATTTCTCCGATTCAGACCTCATCCTAGAACCAAGTTTTCCTCCCATCCCCAACCACCTTTTCAAGATTATTAGAGAACCATTCCCACCCCCCAGCTTTTAAAATCTCTCCCACCACCCCTTTGGACACGTCCCTCTCCTAAAGCCCTCTGGACCTAACCCTTCCCCCACGACACCCCCCATCTTAACTCTAACACCCTCGCCCAAAGTCACTCTTCACTCACTGTAAAATCTGTAGACCCATTTTCCCAGTAAAGCTTTGTTAAAACAATTAATATCTTTTACACCTAACCCCCCGAACTATTTTGGTTTACACACATTTGACCATTTCGCCCAAGCTGTTTTTTGTTCACTCTCACTCCCCCTCCCTTCCAATTTCGCCCAATGCATTTTTCGGAATCCGAAAGTGGACAGAAAGTAGACAAGAATCGATGAGAGTACATCATTAACTAGAGCGAGTCTCCCCTCGATAGAAATTTTCAACCCCTCCCATTTTCTCAATCTGTTCTTGATTTTATGAATTACATAGTTCCAGTCCGACATTTGCCTGTGTGCGCATCCTACTTTTACACCCAAATACAAAAATGGAATAGAACCTGTTTGACACCCCAAATTCGAAGTCGTTTCACCTAGCCACCTTTCCTCCACATTAACCCCGTATAAACAATATTTTTCTCTATTTATTTTGAGACTCGAGAGCCACTCGATAAGCAGAAGAAACTCCTTTAGGAACCTTGCATTCGCCGTACTCGCCTTGCCAAGGAAAATTGTATCGTCTGCAAACTGCAAGTGAGACATAACAACATTATTAGCCCTAACTCGAAGTGGCTGAAACGGGACTCCTCTCTATCGCCTTCTTCATTAAGATTGAAATTCCTTCAACCGCTATTAGGAACAGAAAAAGGGATAATGGCTCCTGATTAGGCGTGAAATTGTCATGATTCGTAGCTAGAAACGCCCTAATTTTGGTCGAATTTATTGAGTTTTTAGAGCCAAATGAGTACTATTTCTATACATTGATGAATTTGTCTCTTTGATACTCATAGGTGAATCGAGGACGAAAAATGGAGTTCGTAGGACTTTGAATCGACTCAAACGGATGCCCGGATGAGAAGATATCGATTGGTATTAGTACGTGTGAAGAAAAATGTTAGTTGCAAAGGAAGGAAGACCCATTCGAGCATCATCACTCGAGCGCCCCGCTCGAGTGACGTAGATCGAGCAGCATAAAACTTACAGAACGTTTGGGCCGCTCGAGGGGTATAGCTCGAGCGCCCCGCTCGAGCACCAGAACTGCTCGACCAAGATAGCTCGAGCGCCCCGCTCGAGCTCCTGATCCGTTCGACCACAACAGCTCGAGCGCCCCACTTGACCGGGACAGCTCGAGCACTTCCAAGGCATAATTTCCAAATTTCGTTTTTCGGCCCACGAGTTCAAGAATTGACCCGATGCCTATATATACCTCTTCCAAACTCGTTTTAAAGGACGACTTGACACACACACTAGATTTAGACTTAGTTTTTGGAGAGGAAGGAGAGAAGCAAGCTTTACTTACGTTTTGTTGAGGTTTTTCGTACGAATTCTTAAGTACTTTTCGTTTCTTAGTTTCTTTTAATTAGCTTGATTACTTTTAACGCTTTAAACTTCGTTTTTATCAATTAAAATTCAGTTCTTAGTATTTATTTCTTTAAACCCTAATTCATGTTTCTTATTTTCTTCGTTCAAGTCATTATGTTTATGTTCGTTGTTTCTTCTATTACTTTTATGTTTGTCAAAGCCATGTCCGGCTAAAACCCTTGTATGCTTAGGGTAGGATGAACTCGTAGAAGTCGGATGTGGGTACGTAATTAGAGTAATTCGTGACGTGAGTTTTAATTCTCTTGGTTAATGAATTCTTATAATTAATCTGAACTTTACCTTTGAATTTAGTACGAAAGTGTTAGAGAGAGGACGACCGCATCACTCAATAACAACTAGTAGTCTTAATGAGAAGGTTTAGAAAGGATTAATTCATCTACTAGTTTAGCGAAGGAGGACGACCGCATCACCTTAGTTAAATCAGGGTCTCATTAATTAAGCACAATCTATTAACTTGTTAGTGGATTAGTGAAGTCGAGTGTTAGGGTAAAGTATTAGGGTTTAAAATCTTGAGCTTTCATCTTGCATTCTTAGACTTAGGTTATTTCTTGTGTGTCACAATTATTCTGATTATGTACCTGCTCCGTTAGTATACGTAGGGATTCCAATCCTAAGCATCACCATCTCTCATTAGAACACAACCCTTAGTTAATTTGATTTCTTCAGTATTTAAGTTTACTTAGTTTATTTTAGTCTTTTAATTAATCTTTCCAAAAATCCAAAAACAACACACTCATATTAACTACGACGCGTAGATCTTCGGGGATCTATTCGTATACACTCCATCCCGTGGGTTCGATAATACTTGGTCCCTATACTTGCCCATACTACTGTGAACCCGTTCTCTTGCGGAGTAACTACTAGTAGAAAGCTAGTGTAGTTCGCTTCAAGTCAATGGCGTCGTTGCCGGGGATGGCGTTGTATGCTATTTGAATAGGACTTGTCGATAGCTTAGTAGTTAGTAGTGAATGCTGTCTTTTCTGTTTTATTTTTATTTTTATTTATTCGGCAGTTGCGTTTTGATCCTTCTGCTAGTGTGTCAGGTTTATGAAAACACGCTCACAAGGCAATACGAGCGAAGAGAGGTTACCTGCAGATCCTGAGACGATAGCAAGGAGAAACCGAGCCTTCTTGAGAAGGATGAACGCGGCCGACTTAGGAAAAGAACCAATGGACATCACTAATGAGTTGGAAGATGCCGAGAATGAGTTCAACCAGGGGTTGAACCGGGTTGACGGCACTGAGGGCAACACCAGTAAGAACCAAGATCCGTTAGGGGATAGTCAGAGCCAAAACCCGGGTGCACAAAACGTTATTAATCCAGCTCAGAATTTTGTCCATAATCCTCTGAACAACCCTGCTTACCCACAAAACCCAAATAACCCTTTCAACAACCCAGTATACCAACATTACCCATACCCACCATACCCTTATCCACCATACCCATATCATCCACCTCCTGCCTATAACCAACCATCTGTTTACCAACCACCACCGCCCCAACAAGTACCAGTACCTGCTGCTAATCCTCAACACGTTCCTCAGAACGTAGATCAACATATGGCAATTCGAGGGAGGTTTGCAGCGCAGCCACAGCGGTACTATGATGGAGTGGCATTGCCTCCTGTTGAGGCAAATAACTTCTCTATTTGCCCAGGAATTTTAAAGCTGCTGACCAAGAATCAGTTCAAGGGGGTGATCGGGAAGGAGAATCCCCATACACATCTGAGGAGTTTTCTCATGATAGCATCTACTTTCAATTACAATGGCATGTCTGAAGATGCCAAGAGGCTTACGCTGTTCCCATTCTCACTTACGGGAATAGCTAAAGAGTGGTATGACAACACGCTCCCGCGGGGAGGTGTAACCACATGGGCCGAGCTCGAGCGTCTGTTCCTCGAGCGATTCTACCCTCCATCGAGAACGATCAAAGCTAGAATTGAGATCTCTTCCTTCCGCCAGAAGCAAGGAGAGGACCTACGTCAAGCGTGGGAGAGATACTCAAACATGCTGATAGAGTGCCCGCAGCACGGGTACAATGAGGGGGATATTATGGCATTCTTCTACAGTGGTGCCAACAAAGCGGGGCAAGACCATTTAGACGCCTGTGCGGGCGGAACATTCTTGAATCAAGGCATAGAGAGGTGTAGAGAGATCGTTGACAACATTGTCACGAATGCCGGAGCTTGGAATGGAGACTCAGATTTTCAAAGAGTTCATCAGGTTGAAGAGGGTGAAGGAACGAGAAGGCTATTGATGGCCATGATGGAAAAGATCAACAACCTCGAGTTGGGGAAGAATGTGGTTGGAGAGCATGCAGTAGAGAACGAGAGAGTAGACCAACCAAGTGGACAGCAAGAGGTAGCCAATTACATGGGAGGTCCATATTACAATCAGAATGACTACCAAGGTGTAAATCAGTTTGGAAGACCTTCTTATGGTCAGCCATTTGTACCTCCAGGCCCTCAGCCGCCTCAAAATCAATGGAGGAACACACAAGGAGTTCAAGGAGGCCAGCAGCCTCCTCAAAACACATGGAGGAAAAATGAGAATTTTTCTTATGCTAACCCAAAAGCTGGTATTACTGTTCCTGCAGGTGTTGATCCGGGGTCTAAACCTCCTGGTGGAGAAGGCGGTGCATCAACCGAGGAAGGTAGCAAGCGATTGTCCTCCTTGGAGTACGATGTGAAGGAGCTGCATAAGAAAGACGATCATCGAGATCAAGAGCTCCAGAAGATGAACGTTGAGTGGACTAGAACTCAACAAGAGAACAATCGAAGGTTCACTTCTATAGAGTTCCAGATGAGCCAGATTGCAAAGATGGTGAATAGAGAGCCGGGAAAATATCCTTCCATGCCGGAGGGGAACCCGAAAGAGCATTGCAAGACGATCCAGCTTAGAAGTGGAACCAACTATGAAGGTCCCGAGATGCCTGCTGATTCTGAGATGCTCAAAGAAGAAGTTGAGACAGAAGGGATAGCGTCTCAAGGTGATGGAGTTGAGGTTGAGAAGGAAAGAGTTAAGATGAAAATTGATGATAAGAGTAAAGAGAACAATGAGTCCCAGAAGGGGAAAGACTTTGAGGAGATATAGAGAGTTCCTAAGTGGAAAAAGGCAAAGGAAGCAAGGGATAAAGTGAAAGAAACAGAAAGAGATGAATGGGGGGTACCCAAATCTGTGATACCCATCCCGTATCCACAGCGCTTCATGAAAAAGAAGCTTGATGAAAAATTTGCAAAATTTCTTGATGTTTTTAAACAACTTCACATTAACATTCCTTTTTATGATGCTTTGGAACAGATGCCGCATTATGCGAAGTTTCTGAAGGACTTGATCGCGAAAAGACGGCGAGTGGATGAGCCAAAGTTGGTGCAGCTGAACCACGAGGTAAGTGCATTAGTGCACAAGGCGCTTCCACCGAAGTTGAAGGATCCCGGGAGCTTCACGATCCTATGTGACATTGGGAACGAGATCAAAAAAGGAGCGCTATGTGATTTAGGGGCGAGCATCAATCTCATGCCCTTATCGCTTTTCAAGAAGTTGGAAGGTGGAGAACTTCAACCCACAATGATGACGCTTCAACTTGCCGATCGGTCTATCACGAGACCTCAAGGTGTTGTTGAAGACGTCCTTGTGAGAGTTGGAGATCACATTTTTCCAGCCGATTTTGTGGTCCTAGAGATGGAGGAAGATGAGCACGTGCCCCTAATCTTGGGAAGACCGTTCTTAGCTACGGCGGGAATGGTGCTAGACGTGGCAAATGGGAAGATTACGTTGAAGGTTGATGATCAAGAAGTGAAGATCTCCCTATATGAAGCCATGAAGTACCCGAAGGAGGATGAGAGCTTGTATAGCATGGATGCAATTGATCCTAGTGTTGAAGACACACCTTCTATCCCTAATCCTTCTCATATTCATGATTTTGTTAGTCCTTCACTTGATTATTTAACCCATGAGCATTATGATCTTGATTATTTTGATAGGGATAAAGTGAAGAAGTTGAAGGATGAAGAGGTGAAGAAAGTGGACGTGGTCCAGTTGGAAGGAAAATGAGGAGTCAAGAAGAAAAGGCCCAAACTCAAGAAATTGTTTAGTAAGACGCCTCCAGATAAAGGGGAGAAGGAGTTGAGACCTATACCACTTGGGGATGAGAAGGAAACAAAGGAGCTCATGATGGAGGGACAACAAGGAAAGAAATTCAAACACCACTCTCATGAGAGTGAGGGAGGTAAATTTGAGTATGATGTCCCATAAGCTCCTTTGAGCTTGGTCCGGCATGAGGACCTTAAAAATAGCGCTGAATGGGAGGCAACCCATTATTTTTTATTTGCTTTGAGTTTTTTTTAGTTATTAGGGAGTTATTTTGAGTCGTATGTGTAAGCAAATTAATTTTGCACACAATTAAATATTGACGCGTGTACAAATAAATATTAATATCAAAATAAATTTATTATTTTAATTTTGGGGATTTAAATAAATTAATTCTCAAATTAAATAATTAAATCAATTGGTATTTAATATACACCGTACAAACTTGCTAAAAATACGAGTCTGCAGTAATTAATCTCATTGACTTAGTGTCCAAGAAAGATCAAATCATATCTTACTTGAAAAAGGAAAAGAATTCATGGAAATCAAATCAAATCAGCTAAATCTGGAAATTGGTCAATAAAAGCCCATCAAATCGGCATCAACCAATCAGAAAGCGCCACGTGGCACCATGAAGGAGAAAAGTTTTCATATCATCACCCTATAAATAGGGGTCTTCATTCATTCATTCATTCATTCATTCATTCATTCATTCATTCATTCATTCATTCATTCATTCATTCATTCATTCATTCATTCATTCATTCATTCATTCATTCATTCAGACACATCCAGACAGGCAGAAGCACAAGGAATTCAGAAGTTTGAGAGCTTTTGAAGATTCAAAGGCATTCTTCCCAACTTCAAGGCGTTCTTCGCGCAAGTCTACGATAAACAGCCTCCGATCCGAGATAAAGGTCCAGCACCCCTCCGATCCGGCGTTTCTCCTTGAAGATTCAAAGGCGTTCTTCGCGCAAGTCTACGACAAACGGCCTCCGATCCGAGATAAAGGTCCAGCACCCCTCCGATCCGGTGTTTCTCCTTGAAGATTCAAAGGCATTCTTCGCGGCTTCAAGGTGTTCTTCGCGCAAGTCTACGACAAACGGCCTCCGATCCGAGATAAAGGTTCAACACCCCTCCGATCCGGCGTTTCTCCTCGAAGATTCAAAGGACGTTCTTCAGCAAATTCAAAGGCGTTCATCCCGCCTTCGAAGGCGTCCATCCCCCAAATTTCCGAAAATAACGTTTAATCCAAAATAAGGCATTTTCGTCCTTGGATTAATGTTATAAATTCAAAGATCAATCCCAAACGAAGATCAAGGCGAGGATTTCTCTCGAAGAACATCCAAGTCAAGGTCAACACCAAAGAGAAGAATCAGAGGATCAAATTCAGAGTTAGTCAACCCGCATAAATTTCTCGGTTTAATCCGAATAAATTAAATTGTAATCCTTTTTCGTGTTTATTATATTTAATAATTCGGAATTTGCAGTTACAAATTTGGCACGCCCAGTGGGACTAACTCTACCTCTCATCTCTTCTCTCCTCAAGCAAGCTCAGGATCGTTAGAATGACTCCTCCACGCAAGATTATTTTGCTAAGGACCAAACCCTCAACGGCTCCTAACGCCAACGTTATCATAAGAAGCATGTCGAAGAAGTCATCGACACACGCCTCTTCAGAAGGAAGCCCCTCATCTGGGATAGTTATGAACAAGCCTCCCAATATCGGCGAAGATGAGAAAGTCAACTCTGCATGCACCCCGCGCTCATCATCGGGCTCATCTTCATACTCAAGCGTTGCGCCAGCCATGATGGCGGATGCCTCAACCATTGATGAAAAGCTTGACAGCCTCATCAAGGCCGTAGCGGGGCTTACAGATCATGTCAAGAATCAAGACATCCAGATCGCTAGTCTGATGAATAGGGTAGATGACAGCGATGCAAGCCACGTCAAAGGAAAGCAAGTTGAGGAGTACGACGAGGAAACTTCAACTCAACGTCAAGTTGGTGAAACCGGGGTAACTGCCAAAAAGCTGCAGATCTCATCAGATGGAGGGATCCAAGTCGACCAACTCAAGGAACTCATTCTGGAGACGGTGAAAGGGAAGTTTGATGACACCTCCAAATCAACCTTCAGCTACATCAAACCTTACACGAATAGGATTGATAGCTTGAGAATGCCAACCGGCTACCAACCTCCAAAATTTCAACAATTTGACAGCAAAGGGAACCCAAAGCAACATGTAGCTCACTTTGTCGAAACTTGTAACAACGCCGGAACCTACGGAGATCATCTGGTCAATCAATTCCTCCGCTCCTTAAAAGGAAATGCGTTCGACTGGTACATCGACTTGGAGGCTAACTCCATCGATAGTTGGGATCAAATGGAGTATGAGTTCCTAAATCGGTTCTATAGCACAAGGAGGACAGTTAGCATGATCGAGCTAACCAACACTCACCAAAAGAAAGATGAGCTCGTTATCGATTATATAAATCGATGGAGAAACTTGAGCCTAAATTGCAAGTATCGACTGTCTGAGACTTCTACAATCGAGATGTGCATCCAAGGCATGCAGTGGGGTCTCCGATACATTCTTCAAGGAATTAAACCAAAGACTTTCGAAGAGCTAGCTACAAGAGCACATGACATGGAGTTAAGTATGACCGCAAGTGGAGTTGAAGAACCACCAAGTCAAAAGCATCACAACATGATATATGTTAAGCCTTCAAGTAAGGAATACATAACGGATCTTCCTCGTGATAGGGGGCAAAGCGGGTTGACTCTGAAAGAGCTAAAACAAAAACAATATCCTTTCTTAGACTCTGACGTCTCGGGGATATTCGATGACTTGATGGATGCGAAGCTCATTGAGTTACCTAAGATGAAACGACCGGAGGAAGCTGGACGCACTGGCAATCCAAAATACTGCAAGTACCACCGCTTAGTGGGCCACTCAATTGAAGAACGTTTTATCTTCAAGGAAAAAGTCATGCAATTAGTCGAGCAAGGAGATATAGTGCTTGAAGAGACTTTCTGAAGTTCTCCAAAGTCAAATAAATGCTCATTGACAAGAGCATAAACTATTTGCAAAGCTCCTTGATACGAGCGAAAACTATCTCAAAGCCAAATCAAATTCTCCTTGATAAGAGATAAAACTGTATGAAGCTCTCAAGCCGGAGATCACATTGAAGTCTCTCAAAAATCCAAATCAAATGAAGCTCCTTGATACGAGCGAAAACTATCTCAAAGCCAAATCAAGTTTCCTTGGCGAAAGACAAAACTGTCTGAAGTTCTCAAACTAAAGATCAAACTGAAGTCTCCCCAAGTCAAATGAAATCTCCTTGATAAGAGACTAAACTGTCTGCAAAGTTGTAATGCTCCTTGGTACGAGCAAAAAACTATCAAACAAATCCAAATGAAATTATGAGACTCCTTGATATGAGTCTAAACTATCAAACAAGTTCAAAGTATATCTCCCTGATACGAGTATAAACTATCAAACAAATTCAAATCAAATCTCCTTGACGCACGAGCTTAAACTGTATGTCACTCCTAGCCTACATGAGTATAAACTGTTTATGGCACCCCCAAATTAAATCAAATTCCCCTTGAACTACGTTATGACTTGATCCTCTTAGACCAAAGAGGTACGTAGGCAGCTTAGACATCTTCTAAGTTCAGTCATGGTTCAAAAGTCCAAAAGCAAATGAGGGCGTAAAATTTTTCGTGCTCCGTTCACTCCAAGTCACAAATGACCGTGAACAAAGCACGAGGGGGCATTTGTAAGCAAATTAATTTTGCACACAATTAAATATTGACGCGTGTACAAATAAATATTAATATCAAAATAAATTTATTATTTTAATTTTGGGGATTTAAATAAATTAATTCTCAAATTAAATAATTAAATCAATTGGTATTTAATATACACCGTACAAACTTGCTAAAAATACGAGTCTGCAGTAATTAATCTCATTGACTTAGTGTCCAAGAAAGATCAAATCATATCTTGCTTGAAAAAGGAAAAGAATTCATGGAAATCAAATCAAATCAGCTAAATCTGGAAATTGGTCAATAAAAGCCCATCAAATCGGCATCAACCAATCAGAAAGCGCCACGTGACACCATGAAGGAGAAAAGTTTTCATATCATCACCCTATAAATAGGGGTCTTCATTCATTCATTCATTCATTCATTCATTCATTCATTCATTCATTCATTCATTCATTCATTCATTCATTCATTCATTCATTCATTCATTCATTCATTCATTCATTCATTCATTCATTCATTCATTCATTCATTCATTCATTCATTCATTCATTCATTCATTCATTCATTCATTCATTCATTCATTCATTCATTCATTCATTCATTCATTCATTCATTCATTCATTCATTCATTCATTCATTCATTCATTCATTCATTCATTCATTCATTCATTCATTCATTCATTCATTCATTCAGACACATCCAGACAGGCAGAAGCACAAGGAATTCAGAAGTTTGAGAGCTTTTGAAGATTCAAAGGCATTCTTCCCAACTTCAAGGCGTTCTTCGCGCAAGTCTACGACAAACAGCCTCCGATCCGAGATAAAGGTCCAGCACCCCTCCGATCCGGCGTTTCTCCTTGAAGATTCAAAGGCGTTCTTCGCGCAAGTCTACGACAAACGGCCTCCGATCCGAGATAAAGGTCCAGCACCCCTCCGATCCGGCATTTCTCCTTGAAGATTCAAAGGCATTCTTCGCGGCTTCAAGGTGTTCTTCGCGCAAGTCTACGACAAACGGCCTCCGATCCGAGATAAAGGTTCAACACCCCTCCGATCCGGCGTTTCTCCTCGAAGATTCAAAGGATGTTCTTCAGCAAATTCAAAGGCGTTCATCCCGCCTTCGAAGGCGTCCATCCCCCAAATTTCTGAAAATAACGTTTAATCCAAAATAAGGCATTTTCGTCCTTGGATTAATGTTATAAATTCAAAGATCAATCCCAAACGAAGATCAAGGCGAGGATTTCTCTCGAAGAACATCCAAGTCAAGGTTAACACCAAAGAGAAGAATCAGAGGATCAAATTCAGAGTTAGTCAACCCGCACAAATTTCTCGGTTTAATCCGAATAAATTAAATTGTAATCCTTTTTCGTGTTTATTATATTTAATAAAACGAATTTGCAGTTACAGTATGTTTAACTTCGTATTTGAGTGAGTTGCTTGTAGGCTTGTCTCTAAAGGAGTAAAGGTATCATGTAGTTATTCAGATTGAAGAAACCAACTTGAGACAAGGGAGTGTGCAAAACTATTGAGAGAAACAGAATTATTTGGTTGAGGTAACCCACAACCCAAAACTTAGACCTCTAGCAAGGTCGAAGTTTGGGGGGGTGGAGTTTTTTTTATTTGTTTTATGATTACATTGCACATGCATGCACGCCCTTATCTTTGAGTTGAGTTTGATTGATTATTGGTTTGTTGAGATACTCCTTGGGGTGATTTTGATTTGACTCGCTATTGCACATTTCATGCCTATCAATCATCTTATGCTTGTTGATTGCTCTCTTTGAGTACGATTTGATGAGTAGAGTAGAGTTGAGTTGTGAGGTTGAGTTAGGAGTTTTATTGTGTGAGTGTTTGAGTTAGAGTGGATTTGAGAGAGAACCCGTATGCTTACAAATTTTCTTTTTTAGTATTTGTGTGATGAGAGTGAGAATTCACTAGGACTAGCATGGATGTGAAAGCCGTGAGACTTGAGCCTTATGAGATTTTGATGCATGAATTAATCTCTTCATTTGTGAGTGGATCGTCACCTTAGAGGATGCTAGAACTTGTTTGTGCTCTTGCTTCTTGATTGTGTCTAGTTTGATATGCCGAATGTGATCTTAGGCCATCTTTGATTTGAATGAGTCACTTAGCCAAAAATTTTCCTTACCATTGACATTCGTCCCTTGCTAGCCCATTTGAGCCTAAAGCCTATTTTATTTGCTAGCACATATGAACACTATTCCAATTCCTAAGCCTTTTTGTCCCAATTTGAGTGGAGAATAGGAAAGTGTGAATGTGAAGGGATTAAATTGAGTTGAAAAAGGAAAAGGTTGTTTGTTGAGTGAATATGAGAAGAAGGGGTGATGAAGTTATGAGATGTGGGAAAAAGAGAAAAAAAATTTGAGAATGAGCAAAAGAGAAAAATGAGCTCATGTGTTTGTGCGAAAAAGAAAAAAAAAATGAAGTGATTGAAAAAAAAGTGAAAAGAGTTAGAAAAAAAATTGAAGTGTTGAGAAAAATGGAATTGAAAGAGTGTTGAGTGAATATGTTTGAAGTAGTCTGTTCCTAATCTCGAAGTACCGAAGTCTGATTTTCTATTCTCCATTCACTTGAGTCACTTTACCATATTGATTCCCACATGTCCAAAGAGCCTACATTACAACCTTGAGAAAAGTCCTTTTTGATTCGGCATTGATTTCTAGAGTATGGTCGGAGTTAAGAGCGCTTCCAAGCCTATGGCTGCCAATTTGAGTGATTGATTGTTTGAGTGAATCCCTTTATCATTGATATACACTTGTGAGGGAGCGAAACACATCGTTGAGTGCACATCCATGCTTGATCTTGGTGTTTCTTGTTATTGTTGCATGAGTATGATAAAGGAAAGTGAGTGAGTATACTTGTGATTGATCTTTGAAACTCGAGTTCATTAGCTTGCATGATTGAATCTTTGACTCATCCCTAACAATTTCACTTGACTTATTATTTCATTGCTTGAGGACGAGCAATATGGTAAGTTTGGGGGGGTTGATTAGGCGTGAAATTGTCATGATTCGTAGCTAGAAACGCCCTAGTTTTGGTCGAATTTATTGAGTTTTTAGAGCCAAATGAGTACTATTTCTATACATTGATGAATTTGTCTCTTTGATACTCATAGGTGAATCGAGGATGAAAAACGGAGTTCGTAGGACTTTGAATCGACTCAAACGGATGCCCGGATGAGAAGATATCGAAGAAATACGATTGGTATTAGTACGTGTGAAGAAAAGTGTTAGTTGCAAAGGAAGGAAGACCCATTCGAGCATCATCACTCGAGCGCCCCGCTCGAGTGACGTAGATCGAGCAGCATAAAACTTACAGAACGTTTGGGCCGCTCGAGGGGTATAGCTCGAGCGCCCCGCTCGAGCACCAGAACTGCTCGACCAAGATAGCTCGAGCGCCCCGCTCGAGCTCCTGATCCGTTCGACCACAACAGCTCGAGCGCCCCGCTCGACCGGGACAGCTCGAGCACTTCCAAGGCATAATTTCCAAATTTCATTTTTCGGCCCACGAGTTCAAGAATCGACCCGGTGCCTATATATACCTCTTCCAAACTCGTTTTAAAGGACGACTTGACACACACACTAGATTTAGACTTAGTTTTTGGAGAGGAAGGAGAGAAGCAAGCTTTACTTACGTTTTGTTGAGGTTTTTCGTACGAATTCTTAAGTACTTTTCGTTTCTTAGTTTCTTTTAATTAGCTTGATTACTTTTAACGCTTTAAACTTCGTTTTTATCAATTAAAATTCAGTTCTTAGTATTTATTTCTTTAAACCCTAGTTCATGTTTCTTATTTTCTTCGTTCAAGTCATTATGTTTATGTTCGTTGTTTCTTCTATTGCTTTTATGTTTGTCAAAGCCATGTCCGACTAAAACCCTTGTATGCTTAGGGTAGGATGAACTCGTAGAAGTCGGATGTGGGTACGTAATTAGGGTAATTCGTGACGTGAGTTTTAATTCTCTTGGTTAATGAATTCTTATAATTAATCTGAACTTTACCTTTGAATTTAGTACGAAAGTGTTAGAGAGAGGACGACCGCATCACTCAATAACAACTAGTAGTCTTAACGAGAAGGTTTAGAAAGGGTTAATTCATCTACTAGTTTAGCGAAGGAGGACGACCGCATCACCTTAGTTAAATCAGGGTCTCATTAATTAAGCACAGTCTATTAACTTGTTAGTGGATTAGTGAAGTCGAGTGTTAGGGTAAAGTATTAGGGTTTAAAATCTTGAGCTTTCATCTTGCATTCTTAGACTTAGATTATTTCTTGTGTGTCACAGTTATTCTGATTATGTACCTGCTCCGTTAGTATACGTAGGGATTCCAATCCTAAGCATCACCATCTCTCATTAGAACACAACCCTTAGTTAATTTGATTTCTTCAGTATTTAAATTTACTTAGTTTATTTTAGTCTTTTAATTAATCTTTCCAAAAATCCAAAAAAAACACACTCATATTAACTACGACGCGTAGATCTTCGGGGATCTATTCGTATACACTCCATCCCGTGGGTTCGATAATACTTGGTCCCTATACTTGCCCATACTACTGTGAACCCGTTCTCTTGCGGGGTAACTACTAGTAGAAAGCTAGTGTAGTTCGCTTCAAGTCAGCTCCCCCTGCCTCAGACCTCTTTCTAGATTGAATGAATCCGTCGGACTGCCATTAACCAAGATCGAAGTTGACGCAGTTCTAACACATTCCGTGATCCAGGTTATCCACTTATTATCAAAATTAAAACTCCTCATAATAGCTTCAAAATATCCCCAATCCACAGAGTCGTATGCCTAGGCGAAATCTATCTTAAATAACAAACTATCCTTCCTTCTCTTCCTCAAATCCTCAATCATTTCGTTAAGAATAACCACCGAATCAAGAATTTGCCTTTCGCCCACAAATGCTGATTGGAGATCTGAGATGATAATGAACTTTGTACGAACCACCCACGAGAGAAATCGGTCTAAAATCATGAAGAATACCCCTAATATGTCATCTAATCTATGTAAAATTTGTTGAAGTATATTTAAAAATGCAGTATCTTGAGTACATGTAAAGAGGGGCTTGGCTCGAGTTCTTCATTGGACAAAGCTGTTATTTGAGCTGAACCAATTTGAGCTTGACTCAAAGCTCAACTTGATAATATTTACGAGTTGGAAATAAAACTCGACTCGACTTACAAATGAGTCAAACAAGCAATAATGGAATTACAAAAAATCTTTAACTATCGAGTCTAACAAGTTAAATTTGAGTCTACTCATTAGTAAATCGAGTATTGCGAGCTTGAGCTCGACTCATTTATCAATATAAGTGAGCTTAAGCTTGAGCTTATGATGGCAACAATAGGCTAAGTGTGACTACGACAACTTCAATGATTATGGTGGCAACGACTGGCAACCACGGATAATGACGCTACGACTATGATAACTACCACTAGGAAGACGACGACTATAACTACTACTACTACCATCACCACTACCACTACCACTACCACGATGACGACTACAAAATTGTTACTAGTGTGAGTACGATGACCTCAATGACTACAATGGCGACGATGGATTACGACTATTACTATAAGAACTACTACTACTACTACTACTATTATGACCTACGACTACAATGGCTACTACTACTACTACTACTACTAATTCTACTACTACTATACTTATGATCGTGACGAAGACTACATTTTTTTTTATTAAATTTAAGAGTCTAATATTATTTACATTTTAAAATATTTAAATAATACTCATTCCATCCCACATCAATTTGCCTCTTAAGGGGTTACACATTTTTTAATAAAGATGTGTTTTTTTTTAATAAAGTAGAGTAAAATGTTTATGAGTGTGTACACAATCAATGTTTTTTTTTTTTTTTATAGTATGCAAATTGATGTGGGACGAACCAAAATGATAAGTTTGCAAATTGATGTGGGATGGGGGGAGTAATTTTTAATCAAATATTACTTATAAAAAAATTAATTTTATACGGAATATTATGAAACTCCGCGTATTACGCGGGTACTGCGCTAGTTTATCAATATAAGTGAGGCGAGTTTGAGCCTTCACGAGTCGAGCTCACAAATTGCTTGTTTTTTTTTAACAACTTCGGATATATTTGATGAATGTTTAGTCACTTATGTCATGATCTAATTTTGAAAAGAAAATGAGATAAAAATAAAATAGAATTATTGGTTATGGTAATGGGGAAAAATTGAGAAAAATGATTTTAAAAGTACTACCACAGTTTATTTTGGTTTGATCAAATCCTAGTGAATCACGAGTAACAATCTGCATAGTAACGAGAGATCTTCCAGCCGGATGACACTACAGACTCGGAATCTATTTACAACGCTTCGAAGCTGGAAATTATACCCGACAAACAAAGGGAGTGAGAAGTTAGATAAAAATGAGAATCAGAATCACTTCTTAGAAAAGCCATCTTTGACAGCAAAACAATCAAAACATGGCAAATTTTGCCAAAACTAAACAGTATTGTGCGTTGAAAGTCAGCTAGTTATGATGAACAAGTGGTTTGCAAATACTTTAGTAACAAAAGAATGAGCGAAGAGAAATTATATTTAGTCAGCACAGTGGACATAAGAACTCATAATTCAAGAAATAAGATCATGAATGTATCGATGTAAGCACAACTAAAAGTCCCTGTTCTCTGCAGGAAACAAAATTTTCCCAAACTGATTCTAGTAAAGATATGAGTAACCATTTCCAAAGTAGAATCTAGTCTTTGCGGGCGAAGTAGAGCTTGCCCATGACATGAAGAACAGCGACAAAAGCTATGAAACCAATGCTCATTACAAGCACAACATTCGGAGAGATTTTAAGTCCCGGGGCATCATCTGTGTAGAATTGAAGCATGGTTCCACTAGCTCCCCCAGCAGAACCACCAGCGGCACCACCCCCACTCCCACCTGTCCTTCTCCGACGTAGGTTAGCTGCTGCTGCTGCTGCAGTTCCTCTCTGAGGAGCTCCACCCGTCGCCATTGCTGCACTAAACACAAGAAATGTACAGAATGCAGTTTGAGAACAAGAGGCAGAAGCAGATGTTATGTAATACTCCCTCCATTTCAAAATAAATGTCATTTTAGCATTTTGCATCTTTTACTTAATAAATGTCATTTTAGCCTTTAAAACACTTTTCAATGTATAGCCTATAAGACTTTTGGACCTATGGAATTGATCTTTTTCGAAAAAAAACAATTTTTGTATAGGGATAATTATGATATGAAATAAGTTGTCTTGATATGAGTGAAGAAACCTAAATGAAGGGAGTATTATACCTAAGAGCACCTATTTCTAGTGACATATAAATGTAAAATCTTCACAATAAAAACAGAAAGTGCATAGGATATAGGCAAGCTCATCATTGAATAAAGAGTGCAACATACATTAGAAACGATCGGAGACATTTTGTATATCTGGGGGACGAATATAACACAAGAGAGATAAGAAATGCACAATAAGATGACTAATCTGTATAATGAAACTTGATTGGTAAAAGGAGCATGTAATATACATTCATTTGGGAATGTGACTCCATCGTCAAATTATGGCTCTTAGTTGTATTGTATATTTAATTACCAACATTTAGGGCCTTAATATAGTTGGGCATGTTTGCTTTGATGGATAGGATTGATAAATAATTATCCTTTGTTCGTGGGACAATTAGTCCAACTCCTTTTATGTGTGAATTATGTCTATGACATTTATCCCGGGTCGATATCACATAAACCAAACACATAATGGAATGGGATTAAAGTATCAATCCCTTCTAATCCCGCAAAGCAAACATACCCGTAAATGTCTTAAAATTGAGGACTAGCATTCTCAATCCATCCACTATTTCAACAAAACTTTAACCTTTTAAATTACTTGCACCATTTCAAGTAAGTCCTTGGGAACTCAATCACAGATTACAGGATTATATAAGTACATCGATATAACCAACATTTAACAAATAAAAAAGTGAAAATCTGGGAATTCCCCAATTATTGAAGCTATGCAACAATTGAATTTGCAGGTGTAGAGAACGTTCCAGAATCCGCATGCATAAAAGCAAATGGCAAACAGAAATATACACAACGGATATAAGTTTAAATCGATAATTTGGTCAGATCCTACAAACGGAACAAAACGAAAATCACTTGATATTGATTTCCAGATCTCATGATTCCGATCAGAGCTAAATCGTTGAAAGGCAAAATTTAAGACTAAATATTCCGAAACACTAGGCCAAGAAATAGTCATATGTTCATTCCCAAACATAATTTAGAAAATTTGATTAAAAAAATCATTAATTAGAAATCAATTGCACAAACAAATATCGATCGATGAAATTTGATTAAATTAGGCTAAAGATTCAGAGAAATTGGAGAGCTAACCTTATTTTTCGGACTGAAATTCGAAGATTAATTAACTAGATTTTCTCTCTGGAGTCTCCGGATATTCAGATCGATAGAAAACGTACTGAGAGTTTTCCGTTGAGGGGGAAGCACTATATATTGTAGAACACATCGGCGGACCACTGATATTCTGCCACGTTTGCGAACTTGACACGTATTTGGCTGAGTCACTCAGAAGAGCCCTTCGGCATTTACATTAAACTTTTACTGAGCTTTTCTACGGATGTAAAAAAATCTATTACCTTCAACTTCAATCCCTTGTCTAAATAGACCAAATAGAAAACACATAACTTTGAGTAGGTTTGACAGTGGGGCGGGAATCCCCAATTCCTGCTGGGATCCGCTCCAAACGGAGCGGAGAATTCCTTAACCAAACGGAGACGGGGGATGGAGATTTTTTTTTCCCGTGAGTGGGGACGGGAAATGTATTCCATTCCCTGCGGGCCCTACTTAATTTTATATATAAATATAAATAAATATTAATAAATATAAATTATAAATAAGAAAAATAAATATAAATATATAAATTATAAATATAACTTGATGCTTTTAATTTGTATTTTGGATTTTAGACATGATTTTTATAAATTTTTATGGTGATTTTTTGAGAATTTTTGGAATTAAAAAAAAAAAGCGGGGAATGGGGAATCCCCGCGGGGACGGATCCCCGGCGGGGCGGAAAACGTGGACAAAATTTTTCCCGTGAAGTTCGCGGGGACGGGGATGAGAATTAGCCCCCGACCTTGCCCCGCCCCGTTGCCAAGCCTAACTTTGAGAAAATAACTTTATCTCTTAAAAAAAAACATGATTATTTTATATGTGTTTCCTAAAAATTACTACGTACATCATTCTAATTATTTGTTTATTTTATTATTTTAATATTTTTGGTATTCGGTATCTGACTCATTTGAAAGATGATTTCACTTTTAGAAATATTTTATTTTAGGGTAGGTCTTGCATGGGATAGTCTCACGTTGAAACGAAATATAAATTGAAAAAATTAAGATTTAATATTTTATGAAAAGATGAAAGCTAATTTGTGAATGATGAAAGTTAATTTGTGAATCGTTTTACATGAGATTGTCTCATATAATTTTTTTTTTATTTTAATAAAAGAGTTTTTTTTTTTTTTTTTTGGTAAGAGAACAAACAAAATCAAGTACTTTTTTGAGAAAATAAACTCAACTATTTTATGTTAAGGTTCAAATAAATTTACCAACGTCAGGGGAGGATTGTAGGGTTTCAAACAATACTTCACATCGGATACATATAGAAGAATTATGAGATTAATAAAAATGAACAAGTATGTCCATTGATATGAGACATTTTGGGAGAAGAAACCCAAAAACAAAATTTTGGAGATTCGATTCAAAACGGAGAATATCAAACTAATACAAGGATTGAGTCCGTCTAGGGGGCTCTAACATTGATATATATATTAGAGTCATGATCCCAGACAGAAAAATTGCAAGTCCGGCGACGGGGTCTCTATGTAGCAGACGGGGTCCTTCAAGAGGAGGTTAGATAGTCTTTGTTTGAGGGGAGGAATGTTGGGGTTCAAATAATGTACAGAGAAAATTATTGGTGTTCAAATTATGCACCACATAATCACATCAAATAAATTTGCAAGGATAATGAGGTTAATAAAAACGAACAAATATCTCTGATTCTTCATTAGTACAAATATTTTTATTTTATTTTTGGAAAAAGCCCACAAAAAAATCCATATCAATACAACATTTTAGAACCCTCATATATTCATTCTACATCAGGAACTAACTCATCAACTAATGATTGATAGAGAATTTAATGTGAGTCAACCAATTTAAACCAAGATTTCGTGGACATATTACCTACCAATATGAAGAGCTATAATCATTTATAGACAATGATTTTTATATTTTTTTTAAAACAAACCATGTTTTATTTAAGGCCGCGGCTAAACAAACCCCAGAATATACTATATGAACCCTATTTTACTATTTACACCCCATTTAAAATATATAATGAATATCTTTTACTATACATACCCCATTTTGGACTAATATACCCTTATTGCAGATTCTAAATTTAAAAAAAAAATTGCTTGGACTAAGTCAGCTTTGATAAATTTATGAACATAACTTTTACATAATAATGACAGGATCTTCTTTGCAAATGACACACAATTGATAACATCACTACAAGAAATGAATCAGGGTTTGATGACAAATGAATAGATGGAGAAAATCAAGCCCTTGCCTTTTGTAGTATTAAATGGAGAAGGACAAATATTATAAGAATTAATCTATTTCAAGAGATCCAATTTCAATTTTTCATTCCAGTAAAAAATTCACTTGATTCGAGGAAAGCCTATCTCCATTTTATAAGAATTATCCTTTTGTTTACCATCACTAGGTATTATATTTAAGAAAGAATTTCATTTACTGCATCATATTTTGAGTTCTCAATTCTTCTGCCGTTGATTTGTGATTTTCTTTAAGATCTTACCTTCTCTCTCTTTGTGAATTTTTTTTTCCTGCAATTGACCAATTAATTCCCTGATATAACTTTGTGAGTGGTGTGGTAGAGTTTTTGCGTAATAATGTTATGAAGTATATATCATCAAACGAACCAAATCGGAAGAAAGATTTGCCCTATCCCAATTGCCATTGATATTCTTCGTTCCAAAAAAGTAAAACCAGTGTTGTATTTCATTTGATTACATTCATATGCTTTCTTGTTGTTTATCATATAATACATATTTAAGAATGGTACTAAGGGTATTATAGATATATACTGTAAGAATATTTTTGCCTGAAATTTTTTTGGGGTATGTATAAAAAATTTGAGGGTTTATTTAGCCGGTGCCTTAACTTAAATTTTCGGTATTTCACACATATATTCATATTCAACACCATCATATCTATGTTTAAATTTAAATATTAATACTTGATTCACATATACAATTGGCCCTAAATCTCACGGGCCTGGGCCTTAAAAACTAGGGGATCCTAATTTCATATATTTCACAGCCTTTTCTATTCTTATGTGGCTACACTATAGTCCTTCAATTAACATTTCTAATTTTCTATTAATTCTACTTTTTTTTTTAATTAATTTTTTTATTTACATCTTCCACAATCTTAAACTGCCGCAACTTCTCTTTCTAGTCCTTTTTTTTTAATTTTTTTTATCCAATCACCGAAAACCGCTTACGCCGTCCCTTCTCCCTCACTATTTAATTCCCAAATATTTTATATTCTTCCGCCGCCGATCAATTGTTGAATCAAGTATGAAACTGTCTTCTCCTCAAATTACAATTATCCACTCAACTTCATATTTTAGATGAATATATCTCAACTCAATTTCATTTTTCAGAAATCATATTCATCGTTGTTGTTCCTCGCACTACCTCTCTCAAACCGCTGTATTGCAGGAAATCTGTCTCTTCTTTCTGCAAATAATTTTACAATTTCGGTTTGGGTTTGAACTTTTTATTTTAAAGTATTAGTAGTCATATATTTTTACTTTCAAATTCTGTATTTTTAATTTTAATTTTGCAGTCAGTTATTAAAACAAAATTAAAATTTCTGATTCAATTTCTCTCTGATTCCTCAATCAGTTTTTCTTAATTATTTTCCCATTCATAAACCATAGATGTACCGATACAGATATTCTTAATCTAATGACTATTGATTTCATATTTAATTGACAAAACTGTTCACTAAATATTATATATTCATTTGTGTTTGTAACGTCCCCACTTAAAATAGTAGGAAGACGTGATGTGGCACAAGTAGGAACGCTACTAAAGTTTAGTTTTATAATTAAAGATAACGCCACACTATTTATACAACGGAAGTAGTAAAGACGTACGACCATAACCTTGAGTTTACAAATCAATTTTTTTTAAAAAATAAAGTAAATTAGAACTTAAAGAAACTTCACAGCCCGCCTCCGAGCTCATTCGTCCACGCTGGGATCCTCTGCATCTGAAAAATGCGAAAGTGGAAGGGATAAACGTTTGTAAACACTTAGTGAGAAATCTCTTTATAATTGCACAAACTAAACATAAATGCGTATAACATGGAGCTCCCGGAATTTCACCGGGTATCTGTGGGTGGCGTGACCAACCCATTGTGCCGGAACGACCGGACTATATGTTTGCCAATATAAAGTTGGACTATATGTGGGGCCAGTCGATAGCGGGCCAGACTCAAAATTTAACATTCGACGTTTAATAAGTGCAATTAAATAATAATGAACACTCGGTAAAGAGTGAAGTGATTCCCCACCTTGTAGGTTGATACCTACAAGTAATATTTTGAAATATAAACATTTGTTACTTATCCCTTCATTTGTAAAATTCACACATATTTTCATATTCAATTTGTTTTCACATCCCAACTCAAGTCCTAACACATGTTCAAAAGTTATATCATAGATCATAGGTATCAATTACGCATGTATGAGCATCAATTATCAAGTTCTAAAGATATATCGACCGTAAAATTAGAAACGGACCATTTCATATACAATTCATCAAATTTTAGATTATCGGCAGATTGCACAATTAATTTCTAGAATTTTTAATAAATTATCTATACGTCATTTTCATCCAAGATTTTTACAGCATGATCACAACTTGATGTAGTTTATCACCACATTTTTAGTTTTCTGAAATTCCTTACCAAAACATACAAATTTTATGAAGAACATAACTCTGTTCGTTTCTGCCCTATTAACTTAGAAAATTCACCACAAATCAACCATAAATTTTTGAGCTAGGATTTTAACCACATAATACTAACTTCATGTAGTTTACTCACATACTTTTTATTTCCTGAAAATCCTTACAAAAATCTATTTATTTCATGCAAAACACACTGATTACAGTTTTTCCGACCAAAACCCTAGCTCAACTTCAGAACTTCATATCTCATTAACCATAACTCATTTTACTATGAAATTTATACTCTAAGTTCCTTAATCAGTCTACTATAACATATAAAAAATCCAGAAACTTTCATCGAAGTAAACGATCAAAATGATTTTTCTATCAAACTGTGTCCGAAATTTCAGATTCATGCACATATGAAGAACATATCATTTTAATCTTACTTCAAAACCTATAATTCAAACAATCACTTAATTAAGTAAGATAAGAAGCTTACCTAGAAGATGTTGAAAGCTTAAGCAAAATCCTCTTTAATCTTAAGCAAAGCAAATGAAATAGTGGAAATTTCTTATGGTTTTTGTGTGTAGAAATTGAAGAACTCCTAAGCCCTATTTATAGTTGGGAAATGAAGATTATGGAACTCTCCCTACCCTTCTTATGCATGCATGAACCGACTTTGAGGGGGGTTTAAGTGGCATGGTTTGGTTAATCTATGTGTTACAAGTGTAAAAGATGAATAGTAAAGCACATGTTAGTAATATAATTAAATAATGAGTCATTAAACTCTCAAAGCTTCTACAATTCTCCTCATTTATCCTAAGTGGTCAAAATTTAGGGTCAAAAGGAGTGGTCTTGGTCTAATTTTTAAGTTATGGTTTTGATTTAGGTAAAAATTATGTAATTTTCTTAATTTATACTACTAATTTTTCACTATTTTATAAAGTATACTGTCTCTATACTTAAGCATTACCTTATGTAACATAATTAACCCCTTTTAAGATCCTAATTAACTTATAAAGTCTAAATACTAATCCTAGAAAATATCAAATGAACATTTCATAAGTCGTTTTCTAAGAAAACGTTCAATTTATCACTTAATCTTTATGAAATAAATCTTTAAACATAAGAACTATACTAATTCATAAGTTAAACATATTAAGACATAATTAAAGAGCATATATGAATCCTAAAGTTTAAAAAATAATCATATATTGAGCAATTAGTATGTTAATAGTAAGTATCAAACACTTTACAACACATAGACGTGCCCTTTGCATTCATTCGAATGTAAATGCGTCGTATAAGTTCATAGAATCATAATGCATTTAGTATAGCAAGTAAGTTCATGAAAACCTAGGATATTACAACCTACCCCCCTTAAATAAATTTCGTCCTCGAAATTTCAAGTGTTACCAGGATTACTGAGGTAAGGGTATTTGGCTAAGATTTCGTCCTCTCGCTCCCACGTAGCTTCTTCTGTTCCATGCCTATCCCACTGAACTTTAACCATAGGAATATATCTATTCCTCAACCTATGAAGTTTTCTATCAAGTATGGCTGTGGGAACTTCCTCGTAGGTTAAGTCGGTATCCAGTTCTAATTCAAGTAAGTTCACTATGTGTGTAGGATCAGTTATGTACTTTCGGAGCATAGAGACATATAATACATTATGTACTCCTGCCAAAGATGGTGGTAATGCTAGTCGATAAGCCGAATCTCCAATTCTTTCCAAGATCTCGTCAGGTCCAATATATCTAGGCTTCAACTTTCCTCTTTTCCCGAAGCAGAAAATTCCTTTCATTGGAGATACTTTCAAGAACGCCTTATCTCCAACCTTAAAATTCAATTCTTTCCTTCGTTTATCAGCATATGCTTTATGTCGATCCTGAGCTGCTTGCATCTTTTCTCTGATTTTTCTTATTACCTTAGCATTTTCTTCCACCAATTCTGGCCCTAACATTTTCTTTTCTCCAATATCATCCCAACATAGAGGAGATATGCACTTTCTTCCATACAATGCTTCATATGGAGCAATTTCAATTGTTGCCTGATAACTGTTGTTATAGGCAAATTCCACTAAAGATATGTACCTCTCCCAACTTCCTCCAAAGTCAATGATGTTGATAGGCGAACATCAATCAATACCAGGCGAACAAGAGTTAAAGCCTTAATAGGGGTAATGAAGGATCAACCTCAAATCAAAGATGATTAGCAAAGAAAATCAAGTTGGGGTGCATAAACCAATCCAGAGAGTGTATAAACTGACGAACAACTCTACCGACGAACAACATATTGGCGAACAGGTCTAGAGACTCGAAGCCAAATATGGACCCTCCACCAAGTTCGATAATGACGAGAAACATTGTGAAAGATGGTGCATCTACCAGCTTAAGAGGTGTATAAGAACGAACAAAGGACCAAGATCCCAAAGCCAATCTGTGTAAAACACAAAGGCGAACAACTTCTGAGCTATACCCTCAAAAGGCGAACAACTTCTATGAAAAAGCCATTTTGGATCAACTAAACCGACCTGGACGAACAACAATGAAGTACGAGATAAGACCAAAGAAGACTTTGTAACTAAGATTCAGCTTAGATAAGGTCAAACAAAGGTCAATAGGACACTTGTCAAGCATGCAGGCTAGGGAAACCAAGAGTCATAGACACCTCCTGCTTGCTAGTCTCTATAAATAGTTGTTCTCCAGCTTAAGAAATACAAGTTCAAATTGACAAATACTCCCAAAACACACACTAACACACCAAAACGTGCACACATACAAAATTAATACAATTTCGACTTTCGTATTTTCGATTTCATATCCCGAATCTTCGATTTACCATTTACGGTGGTAATCAATCACACGAAATTGATTGGTGATCCTAAACCGAGTTAAAACAGTCACTAATCCTATCAACTAAATTTGATCACCAACAAATTGGCGCTAGAAGGAGGGTTCGAACCTTCGATTCAGTGTGATTAATCAAGAACTTCAAGTTAAAGACTTGAAGATTTGAAGAAAGTTTCAAGAAACATTTAAAGATTCAAATAGAAGTGTTCTTGGTGTTCTTGGTGTTCTTCATCACAAGAGCAAAGACAAATTAATTTGAAATGCCTCAATCAAAGGAAACCCAAGCATCACGCTTGTCAAGGAGAGCATCTCCCACCCGAGCTTCGTCGGCTGACCACCAGGATCGTAATCCTAGGCATGCGAACAGATCGCAGCACACTGCCATAACTCATAATCTCCCACCCGAAATGGAGGCCCTGGCGAACAACCCTAACGAACTGGCCAAGACCATTGCTGCTCTCCAAGGTCTTCAGAGACAACAAGATCAGAATAGGCCTTCACAAGTGAGGCCTAAGGACAGACCCATAGAAGTTGTTAGGGCCAGGTCAGCCAGGGGCGAACAACACGAGGTGAACAGTGCCCATGTCAGGCGGGATAAAGGCAAAGCCAAGATGGTCGAACCAAGAGAAGGCCAAACAGAGTCTGCTCGCGGGCGAACAACAATGTCGAGTCATGGAACAACCCGTTCCAGTGCCCAGGACAGACTTGGCCAACCCTAACAACAGGAGAAAGTCACTCGCCAGGAAGTTGAGCGTGGGCGAACAACATTTGAACAACCACGCCCATCAGTCCATGAGAGACTCTCCCAGTCTGCTTTCAGGCGTCTAGGACCAAATGCGGTGAGCAACCCTAGAAAACAGCTCCAGGATTTGCCCACTCCGAGTGAGGGACTGCGGCGAGCAGAAAGGTTGGTACCCTTGCTCGCCGAACAACCTCCAAGCCAGGGGGCATCTTTGGATGAACTATCAAGTTTAAGAAGGGCAGTGGAGAGCATGCAGGGACAATTGGACCAACAAAGAGGAGTGGGGACGACCAGCTTGCCATCCTCACCACTATCACCTATCATTCTGAAAGCCCCGATTTAGAAGAAGATCCAGTTCCCGGCAAGTATACAGTATGACGGTGTTGCTGATCCCAGAGTTCATCTGACGAAGTATTCAGATTATATGGTCTCTGTGGGAGCCAGCGACGCCACTCAATGCCGAAACTTCCCCTTAACTTTGGGGGATCGGGTGCACAAGTGGTTTTCGGTGATGCCACCCACGTCTATCCACTCGTTCACTCAACTGAGTCGAGAGTTCCTTTCTCATTTCTCAACAGCGGGGTCATACTTGTCCCAGAAACACCGATTGTCGGACCTAAAACAAAATGAAAACGAGTCGGATCGGGCATTCATGGAAAGGTTCGACAAGGTGTTGTTAGAAGGTGAACCCGTCAGTGAGGACACGAAAATCGTTGCCGTTATGGCCGAGTTTAAGAAAGGATCAAATCTATGGAAATAGGTACGTCTGAAGTGCCCAAGAAGTTATGCCAAATTCAGAAATCAAGCCGGCATATTCGTTTCCATGCACGAGGCCTTGCAATCAAACTTAGGGGAGAACAAAACTGATCCCAAGGAGAATAACAAGAAACCTGGCGTAACAAGCTATCGAGTCCCAAAAAACATGAAGGCATTCACTGAAGGGACGGAGCTTAAGGAAAAGTTGAATCAAGTGCTAACAGTGTCAGTCGATACTGTTTATGAAATTGTGAAAGAGAAGGAGTTGCCTTCCCCTCCACGGAAAATCCATCAGGACATCGGCAAACTCAACCCTAACAAGTATTGTGCCTACCATCAAAGTGTGGGGCACTTTACGAGTGAATGTAGAGATTTGCTCAAGCAGCTTTAGAGGTTCTACGAGGAGGGGAACCTTTCCGACTTTGTTAAAAGATAACCCGGAAAGAGAGTCCGGGAGAACAACTCTGAGGATGAGGATGATCAACCTCAGAAAAACAATAAACCAGGACGACCAGTTCCTACCATTCCTGCTCGTCCGTTGGAAGACTTATACATGATGGAACCTGCAGGTCCCGCAGGAGGGTGTTCTGATGGACGACCACCAATCTCCAACCGAAAGAGAAATGATGAGTTACGAGCGATCGATCAAGTCCAAGAAATGGGGGTTAAACTGTCTATCATGCAGACAGCAGAATTGACCTTCACCAAAAATGACTTGGAAGGAATATTAACTCCGCACAACGATTCGCTCGTAATCTGCGCAAAGATTATGGGAACACGAGTCCACAGATTGTTGGTAGACACTGGAGCCTACACCAGCATCCTATTAAAAAATACGCTCGATCACCTTGGAGATTATTCGGGCTATATCCGAGATTCGACTCACAGAATAGTAGGCTTTGGGAATGCTGTAACAGTCCCATTGAGAATAGTTACTTTAGCAGTACAACTTGTAACGGCCAACGAACCCGAGAAAAATATTACAAGAATGGTTGACTTCTTGGTTGTAGACCAGGATTCAACTAATAACGGGTTTCTTGGTCGACCCTTTTTAAATGAATTTAAAGTTGCGTGTTCCACTTATCACTATTGTTTGAAATTCCCAACAGCAAGCGGAGCAGGCACTATCAAAGGAGATCAAAGAAAGGCCAGGGAATGTCTCCTACAGTTGCAGGCCAAACATGCACTAGTATCCATGATGGAGGCCACAACTAGCTATCCTGCTGATGAACCATCAATATTAGAGAATATAATGGACATAGAGGAGGACCACATGGATACTGACGAGCAACATCTTGACGAGCAGGTGTTGGATGAGCAACTCCTTACCACCCATGAGGAACATCATTCTGACGAACAACAAAAGGATGGTGACGAGCAACACTCGCCAGGTGACTTGGAGGGCCAGGTGTTGACTAACAACAATGAGTCAGAACCAACAGATGATCTAGATCCCGCCTGGGAGCAGAGCCCATGAACATCGAAAATAATGTCAACCCTGAGGGACCAATACTTGATCCTCGTTGGAAAGGACAAAAACGACGAGCAACTCCGGTTGAAGAACTGGAGGCGTTCAAAATTAATCCTGAAAACCAGGATCTCGAATTATACATAGGATCTGAGCTCCCTGAGCCTTACAGATCCAGAATGAAAGAATTCCTTAGTAAGAATCTAGATGTTTTTGCTTGGTCTCATGCAGACATGGTGGGGATAGATCCAAAACATGCTTGCCACAAGCTCAACATTAATCAAGCAAAAAGGCCTGTCCATCAAAAATGAAGAAAATATGGCCCAGACAAGTATCAGGCTTTGAATGAAGAAGTAAAGAAGTTGTTAGACAACGACTTGATCCGACAAGCACTCTATCCACAATGGGTAGCAAACCCAGTCCTTGTGAGGAAACCAAACGGGACCTGGAGGCTATGCATAGACTTTACAGATCTGAATGCAGCATGCCCGAAGGACAATTTTCCTCTCCCTCACATTGACCAGTTGGTGGACAACACTGCAGGTCATGAAATGCTAATATTCATGGATGCCTTTGCCGGGTACCATCAAATTCCAATGCATCCAGATGATCAAGAGAACACAACACTTTATACAAATAAAAACTTGTTGTGTTGGAAGAGAATGCCCTTTGGCCTCATCAACGCCGGAGCAACATACCAGAGGTTGGTGAACAAAATGTTCGATGAACAAATCGGAGATACGGTAGAAATCTATGTTGACGATATCGTAGTCAAAAGCCCCCGAAAAGAAGACCATCTTCAACATTTGACCCAGGTGTTCGATATTCTTCGGCGTTACAATATGAAGCTGAACCCGAAGAAGAGTAGTTTTGGAGTCCATTCCGGAAAATTCCTGGGCCATCTTGTTAGTCAACGAGGGATTGAAGCCAATCCAACAAAAGTCAAAGCAATCGTGGATATGCAACCCCCACGTTCGATAAAAGAAGTGCAAAGGCTTACGGGATGCCTAGCAGCATTGAATCGGTTCATATCCAGATCGGGGGACAAATGCTGTCTATTCTTTGAAGCCATCAAGAAAGGACAGTTCACATGGACTAACAACTGTCAAAAGACGTTCGACCAACTCAAAGATTACCTGGGAGATGTTAAAATCCTGTCAAAACCCGTCCCAAGAGAAAAGCTATATTTATACTTAGCAGCGTCAGAAGTGGCAATCAGCTCTGTTCTGGTACGAGAAGATGGCAAATTTCATCAACCCATCTACTACGTCAGCCAAGCTTTACACGACGCGGAGATCAAATACTCTCCAACCGAGAAACTGGCGTACACACTTGTCATGAGTGTGAGGAAGTTACGACCATACTTTTTTGATCATCAAGTTGAAGTGCTAACAACTTTCCCACTCAGACAAATTCTCCATCGCCCCGACACAGCTGGTCGCCTTTTAAAGTGGTCACTAGAGATTAGCCAATTCGGGGTGACCTATGCTCCTCGAACAGCGATCAAAAGGCAAGCGTTAGCCGACTTTATAGTCGAATTAACCTTCCCACCAGATCCGACGAGAGGACTTGATCACCCCTGACATCTTTATGTTGACGGATCTTCAACCAACGCAGCCTCGGGGGCAGGAGTGGTTCTAATCAGCCCTGACATACAAGTATTCACCTCGGCGATCAGATTTAGTTTCATGGCAACCAACAATGAGGCTGAGTACGAAGCTCTTATTGCTGGTCTCCACCTATCTCTAGCAGTAGGTGTTAGACGGTTATAAATATTCGACGACTCACAATTGATTGTGAACCAAGTCCGAGGTGAATACGAGGCGAAAGACGATCATATGATCGAGTATCAGCGAATTGTTGCTTACCTGATGTCCTTGTTAGAACAAGTCTTCATTGAACAAATTCCAAGGACAAGCAACACGCAAACAGATGCGTTGGCCCGACTAGCAACAAGCGAGGGACCTGCAGAGTTGGCAGACATTATAATTACAAAGATGAATGATCCATCAACGAGAAGTTAGCACTAGAAGGAGGGTTCGAACCAACTTGACAAACAAGCAAGTGAAGAAGAAGACTGGAGAACAAGTATAGTCAAATATTTGAAAAGTGGGAAAAAACCAAACAACCCTTTTGAAGCTGCTAAGCTAACAAAGCGGGCAGCCAGATATACTCTGGTGGGCGAGCAGCTTTACAAAAGGGAAATATCAATCCCACTTCTCAAATGTTTGCCTAGGGGGCAAGGACGAGCAATACTTGAAGAAATACATGCTGGAGTATGCGGAAATCACACTGGGGGGCAAGCCTTGGAATATAAAACTATCAGACAAGGCTACTATTGGCCGACTTTACGCCAAGATGCGATCAAGAAAGCAAAGACTTGCCATCAATGCCAGATTTTTGCCCCAAACATTCATACCCCGGCCCAACAGCTCGTTTCAGTTTATAGCCCGTGGCCATTTGCAAGATGGGGAATGAACATTATTGGTCCTTTCCCAGCAGGAGTTAGAAATGTTCAATTTGCCGTCGTAGCAGTCGACTATTACACGAAATGGGCGGAAGCAGAGGCCATGGTAAAAATCACACAACAGAAAATGATCAACTTCATTTGGAAGAACATTGTCTGTCGTTTTGGGGTTCCACAAACCATCGTGACAGACAATGGTCCACAGTTTGATGGAAAAGAGTTGAGAGATTTCTATATAAAGTGGGGGATCAAAAAACATTACTCTACGCCCTATCATCCCCAATCGAATGGATAAGTTGAGGCCGTAAACAAGATAATCAAGCATACATTGAAAGTACGGCTAGCGGAGAGCAAAAACAGTTGGTCCGAAGAACTCCCGGAAGTCCTTTGGGCATATAGAGTTTCTCCCAGATCAAGCACCGGAGAAACGCCTTTTGCAATGGCTTTCGGAACAGAAGCTGTAATACCAATCGAGTTAAAAACCAACACATTCAGAACGACCAACTTTGATGAGCAGACGAACAACTCTGCTCTAGCTACTGAGATGGACTTGCTCGAAGAAAAGAGATTAAGTGCCGAGCTAAAAAATGCTACTTACAAGCAGCGAGCAGAACGTTATTACAATTCCCATGTTAAAATCAGGGAATTCAGAGTTGGAGATTTAGTTCTAAGAAAGTTTCTCGCCCAACCTCCAGGTGTATTGGGACCAACTTGGGAGGGCCCGTATTGTATAACGGAAAAATTCGTTAATAGTGTATACGATATCGAAGATATGGAAGGAAAGCCGGTCCAATACTCCTGGAATGTTGTACATCTGAAGAAGTACTATCAATGAGATGAACAAGTCCTCGATTGGGCGAACAAATATCTTGGGGGACAGGTGATGAACCAAGTAAGACAAACCAAAAACTTGCCTAATTTTTTGAAAATTTTGCTAAATATATAATGTAAAGTTGTTCGGCACATTGTATAGTCTAGTGTTGTTTCATCTTTTTTAATTTTATACAAAGTTGCTCGGCAAAAATATTATAAGCGAGCATGTTTTTTAGTTAGTATTCAAAGTTGTTCGTCAGATTATATTTGTTGTTGACGAGCAGTCTTTTAACACTTGTAAATTTTTCATAATGTATACATAGTTGATCGTCAAAAAGAAAAAAGTCCGAAAGCTCGAGGTACAAGTCCATTTTTGAGGACCAAAGCCAATTAAAGGTTGTTCGTCTTTTAAGATAAGCATAACCTAAGGCTAAACCCAAATTCCATTAAGGTAAAGTTCAATTCGAACAAAAGCCCAACACTATATCTTATAATTGCAAAAGCATTGACAAAAATGTAAAGACAATTAACATATATAAGAAAATGAGCGAACAAAAGAAAGACACTTTCATTAAGATAAAGGCTTTGAAGCCTAAAAAATAGTACAGCTTTGAAAAGTCATTACAAAAGTACTACAAAAGAACGAACAACTATTACAAAGAAAAGAAGAAAAAAGGCTAAGTCCTAAACCTATTGCTGCTCGGCGGGAGGAGGATCTTGAGCTTGATCGGCAAGAGTAGGACTTTGAGCTTGGTCGGCCGGTGGATCGACGATCATATCTCTTACCATGTCTTCGGCAACTTTTTGCTCCCTCTCGGCTTGCTCGTCCGCAGCGGCCGGCTCCTCCTCCTGTTCGCCCTCATCAACCATAGGCGGAGGGCGAGTAATAATGATGCTGGGGTCGAGGCAGTCAATTTTAACCCCCAGATCGACAATATCCCCCAGCTGCATCTCAATGTTGTTCGGCGGGGGATAGTTCTCCAGAAATTCGGACAAGTCTTTATCCATCTCCTCCACCATGTCTTTAAAATCATACGCATCAGCCATGCGGATGCAATCAACATAAGCGCAGATGTAGCCCAAGTTGGAGATGGGGGTAGACCGGGCCTGGAGCTCTGCCTCGAGTTGATCGCGGGTAAAGATGCTGGCCTCCACTTCTCTCAGGCGAGCAACTTCCGCCTCAAGCTCGGTGATCTTCTGCTCGACCGCAGACAGCTTGCTCTTCTCTTCGCCGAGCATGACTTCTTTGCCTCCCAATTCGCTAGATAAACCTTGAATTTCTTCAAGGTATTTCTTCTCATTGTCGATGTAGAGGGAGATCTGGTTGTTGAGCCGAGCAATCTGGCCATTCAAATTGTTCGCCATTGTATCCTTTTCTTCTGAAAGGTGGCGAACAGTGGCAGCATATTGGTGAGCAGCTTCTTCCAGCTCCACCACTTGAGCCATTCCCCTTTGAGCGGATACAAGGGAGTTGGCAACTTGCACCATTGACAAATGAAAGTTTTCAATGGCCCCTTGGGCGAGCACGGCCTTGTTCAACGGTTTTGACCAGGCGGGAGCAACAATTTCAGTTGCCCGGCGAACATGATCATCCGAGATATCACAAATGTTCGCCGGGGTCTTCGAGCAGGCGTACTGGTGAAGTATGTCTACTCGCCCTGGGTGGTCATTTGGCCGATACCTACGAGCAAAAAAGGTTTCAACACTTAGTGAATTTTTAACCAATTTAATTCTTGGAAGAATTGAAAGAAAAATCCTTACTCGGCAAACTTAGCTTCGTCCCACCCAAGATAGGTGATATCCTCAGGCCCACGAGGAGGTGTATGCCTGTCTTTGCTCGCATTTTCTCTTTCATCGGTTGTAGGAGGGCGAGTAGCTTCGGTGGAAGGCAGGCGACCAGATCCTCCCACTTTGGATTTTCCTTTGTCAGTGGTGGGAGGCGCCTGGGAGACGTATGTACCATCACCTTTCTTCAATCTTTTTAGACCGAGAGGAGAGGAGGCGGAAGCCGGTTTTGGCGATGTGCTCGGCAGAACAGACATTCGAGGGGCTTGCTCGGCAGCAGAGGCCTTGTTGGTCATCGCCAACACCTTAGAAGACGGGTCACCCTTCTTCCTTCGACCTTTGGGTGGTGCCATCTCAAATACTCTTTGCTCCAAGAGTCCGAAGCAAGAAGGGACAACGACGGTAACTTGCTCGCCTAAAAAAAAGAGAGAGAATAATTTCATTATTATTATTAGACGAGCAAGTTTGAGAAACGAGTGACGAGCAAATTTATAAATGGAAGAGTTAGGAATTTTCTATACCTGGGGGTATTTCAACCTGGGCCTCTAGATGGTGAGGAAATATGAGAAGGCGAGCAACTTTCTGGCAATTCTCCTCACTCAGGTACTGGATGGCCCTATCCGCTCTGTTGCGCAAACCGACCAAACAGGAAGTGAACAAGAACTCCGCACCCACTTCCTCCTCTTCTGAGTTCCACTTGGGCAATTGAGGACCTGTGAACAAACAAGAAAAGTTAAATTAGAACAATGCAGTTCAAAAACAAACAAAGATAAACTTACGCTTAATTATTCCATAAGAAGCATGAGAGTTAATCCGCCCAATGCCACCGTGTGGACCAGAAGATGCTCGTCAATCACCCCCGATGAAGAAGAAGTGCTCTTTCCAGTCCCTAATCTTGTTCGGCACCCCTTCTACCATCTTAAGTCCGGTCCTGGCCTTGAGGTAGTAGTAGCCCGCTTCACCTATGGGACACCTAGTGATTGTCATGAGATAGTTGATTTCTTCCGCGGTAAGGCGATCAACATATCCTTCTAGGACGAACAAACACATGGCACCGAGCAGATTCATCCATCCAATTGGTGTGATCTGAGTAATAGTAAGGTTGATCACTTCTAGGAAACGACCAACGACTGGGGGCAACGGCAGCTTTAGACCAGCCATCAATGTATGGATGTTGATCGCCGTGCATCCTGGGGGTGGGCGATCAGCTCTCTCCTTTCTCTTGGGAGCCCACATATGAATGTCATACGGGATCTTGTAGGTCTCTCGGATAGAATCAGGATCCTCTTCAAGGAAAACACTCTTGATTTTGCTCGCCTGGAAGTCATTTTTTACCAAGTCCATTATTTGTCTTTGGGGGCGAGCAAAGTGGTTCGCGTATTCCTCAGCATATGCTCGCCATTCGAAAGGCCGATCAACTCCACCTGGAATCTCGTTTTCCAGCATCTTTGGAGATGCAAAGTTTATCCCCTCCAGAAATCTGCGGGTCAATTCGTCAAATTGGGGATCTTCCGATTCAGCACTGGACGAAGAGCCTTCATCGGAATCCCTGCTCGCAACAGCCACTATTTCCCTCCCAGATGGGCGAGCACCAGTATCCTCAACTGAACGAACAACCGAGTCAACGTGGGGATTTAACGCCGAGGAAATTTCAAAGGGAGGTTGATCGACGGGAGCCGCGATTGGGAAAAGAGGATCAAGGGTTTCCTCAGATGTACTGCTCGAATGTGAAGACATAGGGGGAAAGAAGGACACGGACGGCGGCGAAACCAATTGCAGACGGCGGCGATTTCCGGAGAAGATGACGACGCAAACTTCCACATGGCGGCAATAGGGTATTTCGAAGATGAAAGAAAGAAATAAAAAGAAAATCAAGTGATTAAAACAAAATTACTACCTTGAAGTTAAACCGGAAGCAAGAATTCAAGGAAAATCTCGTCGGAAAAAGCTTGAATTCACCGGGAATGGGGGAACGACGATGGAGCACTGTAGCAGAGTTGAAAGAAGTGGGAAAATTTCAGTTCCCACTTCTATTTATACCTCACGAAAAAACAGGGTAAAACCCGTAATTATCCCAAAGAAATGGTCCAAAATGAAGAAAAACGGGGTAAATTCCGAGCAAGTACGAAAATCAGAGGGCCTATATGCAAATATAGGGGCGCGTGGCCTCGGGACTACTCGCGCGTGGGCGGCGTGCAATCATGCCGCCCACGTCATCCTCAGACATCCCCCAGATCATGGGAAGACGAAACGGTGAACCCGGAATTGCTCGCCAGATTCAATGATGTTCGTCTGAACCTTCAGTAATATAATATCCTAACTACAGTTTCTCGCCCCAAAGTTGCTCGTCTGAGACAACATTTAGTCAGGACAGGGGGCAATTGTTGATAGGTGAATATCAATCAATACCAGGCGAACAAGAGTTAAAGCCTTAATAGGGGTAATGAAGGATCACCTCAAATCAAAGATGATTAGCAAAGAAAATCAAGTTGGGTGCATAAACCAATCCAGGGAGTGTATAAACTGACGAACAACTCTACCGATGAACAACATATTGGCGAACAGGTCTAGAGACTCGAAGCCAAATATGGACCCTCCACCAAGTTCGATAATGACGAACAACATTGTGAAAGATGGTGCATCTACCAGCTTAAGAGGTGTATAGGAACGAACAAAGGACCAAGATCCCAAAGCCAATCTGTGTAAAACACAAAGGCGAACAACTTCTGAGCTATACCCTCAAAAGGCGAACAACTTCTATGAAAAAGCCATTTTGGATCAAGTAAACCGACCTGGACGAACAACAATGAAGTCCGAGATAAGACCAAAGAAGACTTTGTAACTAAGATTCAGCTTAGATAAGGTCAAACAAAGGTCAATAGGACACTTGTCAAGCATGCAGGCTAGGGAGACCAAGAGTCATGGACACCTCCTGCTTGCTAGTCTCTATAAATAGTTGTTCTCCAGCTTAAAAATACAAGTTCAAATTGACAAATACTCCCAAATACTCCCAAAACACACACTAACACACCAAAACGTGCACACATACGAAATTAATACAATTTCGACTTTCATATTTTCAATTTCATATCCCGAATCTTCGATTTACCATTTACGGTGGTAATCAATCATACGAAATTGATTGGTGATCCTAAACCGAGTTAAAATAGTCACTAATCCTATCAACTAAATTTGATCACCAACAAATGATACAAGCTCTTAACATATCCTCCAAAGTTTGGATTGTCCTCTCTGATTGTCCATTTGTTTGAGGATGGAAAGCTGTACTGAATTCCAACTTTGTACCCAAAGCTTCTTGAAGATGATGCCAAAATTTAGATGTAAAGCGTGGATCTCTATCTGACACAATAGAGACTGGAACTCCATGCAATCGGACAATTTCCTTGAGATAAATCTGGGCTAATTAATCCAAGGTGAATGTCATCTTTATTGGTAGGAAATGAGCTGTTTTGGTTAATCTGTCCACAATGACCCAGATGGTTTCATTTCCTTGTATTGACTTGGGTAATCCTACCACAAAATCCATCGTAATGTGTTCCCATTTCCATTCAGGAATCTCAAGTGGTTTTAGCAATCCCGATGGTCTTTGATGTTCAGCTTTCACCTGTTGGCATGTCAAACATTTCTGTACAAAATTTCCAATATCCTTCTTCATATTTTTCCACCAGAATAACCTTTTTAATTCTTGGTACATCTTCGTTCCTCCAGGATGTACTGTATATGGAGTAGAATGTGTTTCCTCCAGTATTTCTTTCTTGAGTTCTTCTATTTCTGGTACACACATTCTTCTTCAACATACTAATGTACCATCTTCACGTACTGAAAACTCTTTTGCTTTTCCTTCCTCGATCTTTTGCTTCATCTTCTTTAAGAATGTATCATCCATTGAGCCTTTACTATTTTTTCCTTCAATGTTGGTTTCACAACCAAGGCATTGATCTTGTGACTTAAGGCATCAGCCACTACATTTGCCTTTCCCGGATGATACAATATCTCGCAATCATAATCTTTCACTAATTCCAACCATCTCCTTTGCCTCATGTTCAACTCCTTCTGTTCAAAGATATACTTCAAACTCTTATGATCTGTGTATATTTCACACTTACTTCCGTATAAGTAATGCCTCCAAATTTTTAACGCATACACCACTGCCGCTAATTCCAAATCGTGTGTAGGATAATTTTGCTCATGTGGTTTCAACTGTCTTGATACGTACGCTACTACTTTCTCATTCTGCATAAGTACACATCCCAAACCTTGTTTAGAAGCATCACTGAATACTGTAAATCCTTCCGTACTCTCCGGAATTGTAAGAACTGGAGCTGTTGTTAATCTTTGCTTTAACTCTTGAAAGCTCATTTCACATTCTTTCGTCCATTCAAATTTTATTTCTTTCCGAGTCAACTGAGTTAAAGGTTTTGCAATCCGAGCAAACCCTTCAATGAATCTCCGATAATACCCACCTAACCCAAGAAAACTCCTGACTTCATTTACCGTAGTTGGTGTCTTCCATTTGTTTACAGCTTCTACCTTTGCTGGATCCACTTCTATTCCCAAAGCTGAAATTGTATGTCCAAGAAATACCACTTTATCCAACCAAAATTCACATTTCTTGAATTTAGATACAATTTTTCCTTTCTCATGATTTCTAGTGTAATCCGAAGATGTTCCGCATACTGCTCCTGACTTCTCGAATACACCAGAATATCATCAATAAAAAAGATCACAAATTGATCCAGATATTGATGAAATACCCAATTCATCAAATCCATGAAAATAGCTGGTGCATTACTGAGTCCAAATGGTAGCACCACAAACTCATAATGACCATATCGAGTTCTGAAAGCTGTCTTCGGAATATCGTTTTCCTTTATTTTCACCTGATGATACCCCGATCTCAAATCAATCTTTAAAAATACACTAGCTCCTTTTAATTGATCAAACAGATCTTCAATCCTGGGAAGAGGATATTTGTTCTTGATGGTAAGCTTATTCAATTCCTGATAATCGATACACATCCTTAATGACCCATCTTTCTTCTTCACAAATAACATCGGTGCTCCCCAGGGTGACACACTTGGTCGAATAAAACCCTTATCCAGTAATTCTTGCAGTTGCACCTTCAATTCTTGCAATTCTTTTGGTGCCATTCTGTAAGGTGCTTTTAAAACAGGCGCTGCTCCGGGAATTAAATCAATAGTAAATTCCAATTGACGATCTGGGGGAAGTCCTGACAAATCATCTGGAAATACATCCTTGTATTCACATACTACCGACACATCGTCCAATGTTGGACCACTAGACTTAGTTGCTACAATATTTACTAGAAATGTTGTACATTCTCCTTTCCTTAACAATTTCCGAGCCTTTACTGCTGAAATTACCCGAGGTATATTTCTCACTCTTGCACCATAGATTGTAAAATTTACACCTTCCGGTTTTTGCACCGATATTTCTTTCTCTTGGCATTTTATAAGAGCATGATTAGCCCTAAGCCAATCCATTCCTAATATAACATCAAAATCCTTCATCTCTAATATATGTATATCCGCCGGAATTACCGTATGATCAAAATTCATGCTCACATTCCTACACAATCCTAAGGATTGTATTGTAGTACCAGAAGGAATATTTACCTCTAGGAAATCTCCCTCTACTATTATATGGGTATTCTTGATTTGCTCAAATATCTTCCTAGAGATAAATGAATGCGTGGCACCAGTATCGAATAGTGTGAGAGCAGGTACTTGATTTTTTTAACATACCTGCCATCACTTCCGGGTTTGTTGTAGCCTCCTGCTGGTTCATAGCGAATACTCGGGCAGGTGCCGACCTTTGTTGTCCTTTCCACTTTGGACAATTAGTTATGAGATGTCCCGGTTCCTTACATCTGTAACAGATTCATGTTCCTTTCAGGCATTGCCCAAAGTGTTCCTTCCCACAATTTCCGCACTTAGGTGGCCTCTGTTGTTGTCGTGACACTATTTCTGTCCTTTTAACTTGCTTAAAATTTCCTCTTTAGTTCGTACCAACCCACTTCCTTTTGTTCCGTTGTGATTCTGGCATTCTTACTTCTTCCGATTTCATATATGCTGCTATCATCTGAGCTTTCTCGAATGTCGGGGCATAAGACTTAATATCTTGTGCCGCTAAGATAGTACTGATTTCTGGTCGTAAATTCAGCACAAATCTTTTTGCTTTCCTTTCACCAGTATTAATCAAATGAGAAGCATATCTTCCCAATTGATTAAATTTCCTTTCATATTCATGTACTGTCAGATTCCCCTGTTTCAACTGTAGAAATTCAGTCTCCTTCTGATCTAAGAATGACTGTGGTATATAATTTTTAACCACTGCTTCTACGAATTTCTCCCAAGTAACTGTAGTTCGTTCTTCTTCAGTCATTGTCCTACAGTGAGATTCCCACCAATAATCTGCATCCTCAGTCAGCTCAAAGATAGCACAAGAAACTTTCTGCTCATTTGTGCACTTAAGATAAGTGAATATCTTTTCCAAGCTCTGAATCTAATTTTCTACTTCCATAGGGTTTTCTTTTTCTGTCAGGGTTGAGGGTCTAAACTTCTTAAATTGGCTAACAATGTCATGGTTTTGGGGTTGAGGATACAGGTGTTTGGGACAATTGGCTTTGGTGATTTAGTTGTTGAGCTAATCCTCTTAAGACAGAAGCTAGGTCATCGCTCATCTCTGAGTTGCTCCAATTCCCTTTTCGGCCCATGGTTCTATTCAAAATCAACTTATTAGTAACAATTATACAAGCATAACAAATATTTCATATAAAATACATCATATTTTACATACATAAACGTTACATTCAAAAGTATTATACATCAAGTTCATTGAGTACATATATTTTACATTCACTGATATCACATATATAATCACATAATCACGCATAGAACACATAATCTGCAACTGGTCTTTGTTCAATCATCATCGATGATGATGATTTCAGGTTCCTTCTTTTTCTCCTCCCACATCTCGATATCACTATCCTTGCTCTTCCTCCATTTCCTCCAATCTGCTATTCTGATTCCCACTGCTTTCTTGAACTGATACTAATTCCTGATTGCCACCCATCTCAAACCTCGGTTGCAGAGGATCACGATGGATGGTCTCGAATTGCAGCCACTCACAGTATAACAAAGAAGAAAAGCAAGGAAAACATATATAACCATGTTGGTCATACACAAAATCAAGCATTTTCCAGGCAACATTTATCCACGTATGTGGTAAAGTATCAATAAGCAGATAACAGTAGTAGTCATCATCGATATCACGCTTGTTTCTTAGGTCCTGTTTATATTGAGAAGTAAGTTCTCCCACATGGGCTCCTATATCGTCCTCTTCAGTCCTACCGGTTCTAGCTACTCTTTCTAGTCTGTTATCATTTTGTCTTCTAGTGTTGTCGTCCATCTGCTTAATTAAATATATTATTTTGGTTAGTTCAAATAGAATACTATATAATTTCAAATAATCAATCACAATTTCATAATTTAAGCACATATGAAACATTTACCTGATCCCGTCGTGGAGAATGATCTCAGTGCGGCTGTTTCATTTAAATTTTAAAACACACACACTCTTTTGAAAATTCTTTAGCAGACGAACCTGCTCTGATACCACATTTAACATCCCCACTTAAAATAGTAGGAAGACGTGATGTGGCACAAGTAGGAATGCTACTAAAGTTTAGTTTTATAATTAAAGATAACACCACACTATTTATACAACGGAAGTAGTAAAGACGTACGGCCATAACCTTGAGTTTACAAATAAAAAATCTCAAAATAAAGTATATTAGAACTTAAAGAAACTTCACAACCCGCCTCCGAGCTCATTCGTCCATGCTGGGATCCTCTGCATCTGAAAAATGCGAAAGTGGAAGGGATAAACGTTTGTAAACACTTAGTGGGAAAACTGTTTATAATTGCACAAACGAAACATAAATGCGTATAATATGGAATCCCCGGAATTTCACCGGGTATCTGTGGGTGGCGTGACCAACCTATTGTGCAGGAACGACCGAACTATATATTTGCCAACATAAAATTGGACTATATGTGGGGCCAGTCGATAGCAGGCCAGACTCAAAATTTAACATTTGACGTTTAATAAGTGCAATTAAATAATAACGAACACCCATTAAAGAGTGAAGTGATTCTCCACCTTGTAGGTTGGTGCCTACAAGTAATATTTTGAAATATAAACATTTGTTACTTATCCCTTCATTTGTAAAATTCACACATATTTTCATATTCAATTTGTTTTCACATCCCAACTCAAGTCCTAACACATGTTCAAAAGTTATATCATAGATCATAGGTATCAATTACGCATGTATGAGCATCAATTATCAAGTTCTAAAGATATATCAACCGTAAAATTGGAAACGGACCATTTCATATACAATTCATCAAATTTCAGATTATCGGCAGATAGCGAAATCAATTTCTAGAATTTTTAATAAATTATCTATAAGTCATTTTCATCCAAGATTTTTACAGCATGATCACCACTTGATGTAGTTTATCACCATATTTTAGTTTTTTGAAATTCCTTACCAAAACATACAGATTTTATGAAGAACGTAACTCTGTTCGTTTCTGCCCTATTAACTTAGAAAATTCACCACAAATCAACCATAAATTTTTGAGCTAGGATTTTAACCACATAATCCTAACTTCATATAGTTTACTCACATACTTTTTATTTCCTTAAAATCCTTACGAAAATCTATTTATTTCATGCAAAACACACTGATTACAGTTTTTCCGACCAAAACCCTAGCTCAACTTCAGAACTTCATATCTCATTAACCATAACTCATTTTTCTATGAAATTTATACTCTAAGTTCCTTAATCAGTCTACTATAACATATAAAAAATCCAGAAACTTTCATCAAAGGAAACGATCAAAATAATTTTTCTACCAAACTGTGTCCGAAATTTCAGATTCATGCACATATGAAGAACATATCACTTTAATCTTACTTCAAAACCTATAATTCAAACAATCACTTAATTAAGTAAGATAAGAAGCTTACCTAGAAGATGTTGAGAGCTTAGAGCAAACTCCTCTTTAATCTTAAGCAAAGCAAATGAAATAGTGGAAATTTATTATGGTTTTTGTGTGTAGAAATTGAAGAACTCCTAAGCCCTATTTATAGTTGGGAAATGAAGATTATGGAACTCTCCCTACCCTTCTTATGCATGCATGAACCGATTTTGAGGGGGGTTTAGGTGGCATGGTTTGGTTAATCTATGTGTTACAAGTGTAAAAGATGAATAGTAAAGCACATGTTAGTAATATAATTAAATAATGAGCCATTAAACTCTCAAAGCTTCTAAAATTCTCCTCATTTATCCAAAGTGGTCAAAATTTAGGGTCAAAAGGAGTGGTCTTGGTCTAATTTTTAAGTTATGGTTTTGACTTAGGCCAAAATTATGTAATTTTCTTAATTTATACTACTAATTTTTCACTAATTTCTAAATTATACTGTCTTTACACTTAAGCATTACCTTATGTAACATAATTAAACCCTTCTAAGATCCTAATTAACTTATAAAGTCTAAATACTAATCCTATAAAATATCAAATTAACATTTCATAAGTCGTTTTCTAAGAAAACGTTCAATTTATCACTTAATCTTTATGAAATAAATCTTTAAACATAAGAACTATACTAATTCATAAGTTAAACATATTAAGACATAATTAAAGAGCATATATGAATCCTAAAGTTTCAAGAATAATCATATATTGAGCAATTAGTATGTTAATAGTAAGTATCAAACACTTTACAACACATAGACGTGTCATTTGCATTCATTCGAATGTAAATGCGTCATATAAGTTCATAGAATCATAATGCATTTAGTATAGCAGGTAAGGTCATGAAAAGCTAGGATATTACAGTGTTGTTTACAGATCTTGAGATATCACTACTTCACCAAGTAATGATTTGTCTCTCTTATTTTCTAATGCTATAAATTTACGTTGTTCCTTTTTTTTTTCTTCTATAAATTGGATTCCAATTGGTTGTAAATAATCATTCTTTTCCCCGTTCCATCTATGCCTTCAACAATTTTGTTATTTCATCTAATACCTGCAATACAATTTGTCTCTTTCGGTTTTCCTCAATTTTATTATGTTCTAATTGGTTCAAATTGAATTTGTTCTCCATATTATCCTTTCAATTTGTCAATCAAATTGGTAATGTGTGTGTATTCCTTTATCCAATAAATTTGTTTTTAGCATCTTTCCTTCTAATCATTTTTTTATTTAAAAAAACATAAATTCCATTACACCACATTCTATTGTTTACAAATACTTTTTCAACAAAATTATATTAAATTACCTAATTTTTAGGCTTATTACGTGGGAAGGGCTCAAGTTTGTTTTAATATCCTACATCTAATAGGATAAAATAAACAGCTACTCCCTCCGTCCCTCTATTATGTTCTCCTTTTGCCATTTTGGCCCGTCCTACTATAAACTAGTTTATACATAAATCCGTGAAGAGTATTAGTTATTTTCACTGAAGAGTATTAGTTGTTTTTACTGAAGAGTATTACTGATTTGCACTGAAGAGTCTTAGTTGTTCGGTGAAAATGAACTAAGACTCTTCAGTGTAAACCAGTAATACTATTCAGTAAAAGCAACTAATACTCTTAAGTGAAAACAACTAATACTCTTCAGTGATTCATATATAAACCAATTTCACTATATACATACTCCTTATAATAATATATTTTCAAATCTCTCCAAGATGATGTGTCAACACCACCTTGATGTGGCATGTCTCAAATCTCTCCATTTTGAAATACTACGCTCTCATTAAAAGTTGGTTAAACTTTTAATCTTGACCCTTCGTTCTATATCATTAAATCTAAATCATTAATTTATATCTGCATAATTAATACAAATAGATATTTTTTCCATTTTCTTATTTAGTTATTTTTAGAATTTATTATAAATCATATTTTTTCCAAACCTTAATGTAAATAAATATGATCTACTTATTGAATGAATCTAAATTTATCATTTCTAAGTTTGAGTTAGTATATATAGTATAATATAATGTTCGATTATTTTTCCTAAAATAAAAGGTATATAGTTATATATTCCAAAGAATATTCTTATGTGATATATTATTATCATGGACAAGATATAATATTGCATGTATTTTTTTTATTATAAATAAGAGCATATTTTATTTCATTTTTTCACATCAAAGTTTCATTTTTTCCACTCTTTTGCTGAGATTTCTCCCATCAATTTGTTGGGTAGTTATATATCTATTGTTATTAGTATATTTATTTTATAATTAAATTCATCATTTTAAGTGCTCACAATTTGATTAGATTTAAATATCAATATCAATATGAATGTAATAATGATTGTTGATTTATGCTCTACATCGTTCAGTTTAAATATTCTTCATGTGCAAAAATAATAGATTTAACTATACCATATATTTTTATCTGAATAATTATGATGGTTTAATTGTTGTAATTTAAAATCTCATTTTAGATTTCAAGAGTATGACACCTCAATTTTCTCTGATTTCTAATATCAAGAGTGAGAGCCAAAAATTGACTGTTAAAGTTAGGATTGAAAAAGTTGGACAATATTTTTTAATAATTTTAATAGAGACAAGTTCTACTTGGAACTCATTTTGATCGATGAACAGATATTTGTAACGTTAAAGTTTATTTCAAATTTTGTATTATTTTTTATATAAAATAATTTCTTACCGTATACTCCTAATAACTAATAATGTTGATTAATTTATAAATTATTCAATATTGAAATGGAAATTGATTATTATTAACTTATAAGTCTAAGTAATGTTATTTCATAATTGTTATTAATTTATGTGAATTTTGATGTTTATTTTAATTATTTAGTTTGTAGGATATACCTATAGGGTTTAGTGAAAGGCACGAGCCACAGCTAAACAAACCCCATAATTTATTGTATATACCTCGAAATTTTTTAAACAAAAATATTCTTATATTAAATGTCTACAGAAAATAAATATAATATATTTTTTCAGTACGCGAAATTCGCGTGAGTACACTCTAGTAATATTATATTCATCTACTTTATTCACATCCACTCATTTAACCACATTCCACTTTATTTGCTTCTCTCTCCATCACATCACTTGTACTATATCTATATTTTAACATTCATCTTAAATATTGTGCCCAAAAGTGAGGGGAATTTGATAGAGGGACGGAGGGAGTATTATTTATACTGTGACCAAATCTTTTGAAAATTTAATTCTTTAAAGAAAATATATTTATAATTATCTAGAAACACATATTACAATTTGGAGTAGTTCTAGAGTGCATCTAAGTGCATACTATACACTTGGATTTTGCACCCTAATTTAAAATTAATTTTGCCCCCTCAGTCTTAAATTTTGCCTTTCAACTATCTAGTTTCTGGAACGCTCTCTACACCTGCAAATTCAATTGTTGCATAGCTACAATAATCTATTTACCGAGGCTAACTGGGATGGCTTGTGCGGTGCTAAATCGAAACTTTTGGACTGGATCTACAGATGCAATTTAATCTGACACGCGTCCAAATCCTCACATCTATTTTTAGAAATGTGATTCCCTTCAGTTTTTATATTTCAATATCTTTAATTTGTTCGAATTGAATTCATATACGAATTTTTTTGGATCCTCAGCCCACTTGGCCACTGGGTTCCTCACTCTAGTGAGTGACCTGAGTTCGATTCCCTCTAGGAACGAATTATGCGAGTTATAAGCAGGGCTTAAAAATTTCTTGGTGTATTTGGGGACTTGGTGAACTAATTCAACCATTAGCCTTCAAAATAATTAAAACAGAGAAGTAAATAAATAAATAAAATTAAAAATAAATAGTTGTAAATGGCTAAAATTAATTAAAAGGAGTAAAGGAATAAAGAACAAAAAGAACCCATGAACTTCGCCAGGGGCCATGCACAGAGTCAAGTTGAAATAATTTTATTTTTTGTGAATTAATGCAATATGATGAAACGTCATCGTTCCATATGCCCTGGGCCTGCACGCCCAGCAAAGGATCCCCATCTGTTTTTGATTGCTTGGAAAAAAAACTCAGTCAAAACTTAATTTCTTGATAATTAAGGTTAGATTTTAAATATTGAAAATACAATAATAAGATTTAATTTAAAATAATGAGAAATTTGAAATTTGATGACTGATATCAACAAACTTTGAGATACTTGAGGATAAGTTTTTGGAATAATGGGTATCACGTATTACGTGAGTTTTAATGGTCTCAGCCAAAAACTAACTTTGAGATAAATGATGAATATATATTGAGATTTAAATTTAAAAATAAATATTTGATTTCTTTATTGGAAAAGAAAATGTTTTGAACGTTAAAAATTGGACTTGGTCAAAATAAATTTTAGCTTTGGAAATAAAGAAATTTATACGTTTTATTATTTATAAATTATTGATCCATTCAAAAAGCGAAGAAACATCGAACGGTAATTTAATATAATTTTGTTGAAAAATATTTGTAAACAATCGAATGTGGTGTAATGGGATTTATTTTTCTAAATAAAAAAATTGAGAAAATCGAAAGAGAAGAGACAAATTGTATTGCAGGTATTAGATGAAATAACAAAATTGTTGAAGGTTTCAATGGAACGGGCAATATAAAAAAAAGAAAAGAAAAAGAAACGGGGGTAAATTTATAATTTTAGAAAATAAGAGAGACAAATCATTACCTGGTGAATTAGTGATATCTCAAGATCTGTAAACAACACAAATGGATACATTAAAATATTTAGTGAACACTTTTGTCAATTAAAAATGAAATCAAAAGTCTATACTTTCAAGTAGATCAGCGCATAGTTTATGAATGGGAAAATAATTAAGAAATGGATGAGGAATCAGAGAGAAATTGAATCAGAAATTTTAATTTTGTTTTAATAACTGACTGTAAAACTAAAATTTAAAGTGCAGAATTTGAAAGTTTGCAAAATTATTTGCAGAATATATGACTACCAATACTTTAAAATAAAAAGTTCAAATCCATACTGAAATTGCAAAATTATTTTCAGAATATATGACTACCAATAATTTAAAATAAAAAGTTCAAACCCAGATTGAAATTGCAAAATTATTTGCAGAAAGAAGAGACATATTTCCTGCAACATAGCGGCTTGAGAGAGGTAGTGCGAGAAACAACAACATTGAAGAGAGGTAATCCGAGAAACAACAATGAATATAATCATCTGAAATATGAAATTGAGCGGAGATACGGAGAATTGTAACTTGAGGAGAAGCAATGAATATGATTTCTGAAATATAAAACTGAGCGTAGATATATTAATCTGAAACATGAAGTTGAGCGGAAAATTGTAATTTGAGGAGAAGATAGTTTCTTACCTGATTCAACAATTGATCAGCAGCGGAAGAATGAAAAATATATGGGAATTAAATAGTGAGAGAGAAGAGACAATTGAACGGAAGAATGAAAAACATCTTGAAATTAAATAGTGAGAGAGAATGAGCAATTGATCGGCAGCGGAAGAATGAAAAACACCTGCGAATTAAATAGTGAGAAAGGGGCGGCATAAGCGGTTCTCGGTGAATAAATAAATAAAAAAAATAAAAAATAAAAAAAAGAAGTTGCAAGGGTTATAGTGTAGCCACGTTAGGATATAAAAGACCGTGAAATATATGAAAGTAGCATAGGAAGGATTCCCTAGTTTTTAAGGTCCAGGCCCGTGAACCGTTGAGGCTCGAAAGTCGAAACCGGATCGGTACATTTTCCGTGGTTACAACTTACAGGCTTAAAATATTTATATTCATTTATAATTTAAATTCTAAATCTGATTTTTATTCGATTTGAAAATCATATTCTAATTACTCGATAATATTCTATTCGAAGTTTTAGTTTATTACATTAATAGTACCTATTATTAATTATTATTCTTCCTCGGTACATAAAAATGGTCTTATAAGTTTTTACACGAGTTTTAAAAAAATATGTAAAGAGTAAAAATATTATAATCAAATTAAGTGCAAAATAAATTGTTTTAAAATATTGTGTATTAGTGTGTGAGGTTTAATAACAAATGATGTAAATAAATATATGTTGAAAGTTGTAAATAAAGATAATTATTTAAGAAACAAGACCATTTTTTCATAGACAAAATGATATGGCAACGAAGACCAATTCTTCATGAATGAAGAGAGGAAATTACAAATAAATACACTAAAGGGATGTTTGGTATGAAAAGGGTATGTAAAAAGGACGGGATATGATAATGGTGTGGAATGAACTAAAATAATTCATCAATAAAATTTAAAGTTGTGTTTAAATGAAAGGATTTGAGCTATGAATATTAAATTCACTCCATTTATTTGGATAAAATGTTTAAATGGATGAACTTCAAATACCTAGCTATAATTTTAGTTTAAAGTAGAGGAATTTTAAATATCTAGCAAAACCATATCATTTGAAATCCACCGAATTTCATTTTCAAATCCCTTTCATTTCAACTGACTCCATTTAAATGCAACCACATGAAAAATTACACTTTTGGTCTTAAGAAAATTATAATTTTGGTCTCAAGAGAACGATAAATTGCAATTTTAATTTGATTTCAAAGGAATATGATAAAATTATAAATGAGACCAAAACTACAAAACCAAAAATATTTTGAACTCATTTTATTAAAATAAAACATTGTAACTTTTCGTAAAACTTAAAGGAAGGGAGATTCCTTAGAATCAAATTACTGCCCATGAAATGAGAGTAGTGTATTAAACACCTATTCAATAGTCTCTTTTTTTTAATTACCGTACCCTTCAACCAAACACCGCCTACTCTAAATAACATCGATCAAATTGTACATAATAATACTCGCATTTAATTTGAATATTTTGTTATTTTTCGGATAAAAAAAATTCGTATATAAATTCAATTCGAACAAATTCAAGATATTGAAATATAAAAACTGAAGGGAATCACATTTCTAAAAATAGATGTGAGGATTTGGACGCGTGTCAGATTAAATTGCATCAGAAGATCCAGTCCAAAAGTTCCGATTTAGCACCGCCCAATCCATTCCAATTAGCCTCTGTAAATAGATTTTGGTCCGAGTGTAAACGATTGCTCAACAGGTGTCCATTTTTAACCATATTGCTGCATGCACAATTATCAGTTTTGCATGCATTTTGTATCATTCTACGTATATGTGAAACGTGTATTCTTCCTTTTGGTTTAAATCTCCCAAATTATGTCATTTGTGACGTAACAACCTCCAATAACATACATAAAAGACTTATAGGTGAAGAAAGATATATCATTTACCACTTGATTAGTAGAAATGTCAATTACGTGTCACATGTCTTTATTAGAGCATCTCATTTTTTTTTCAAATTTCGTGGATGATCTTCTTGTTTATAAATTTATTTGTTTTTCACTTTTTTGTGTGTAATGTTCTAATATTAATAATATCATAAAGTCCTGTGAAAGTATTAAGTTTTATATCTTCCACAGTCTAAATGCGTAATACGTGAACAATAAAATCAATAATAATATATAACAACAGGTTGTATATGATATATATAAACGTGTGTTAATGATTCAAATGGTGAAACATTTGATAAAATACGAAAAAGTGTCACACAGGAATCAAACTGTATTATAGGTTCATATTTATTTTTAATTATTTTTACCATTAGATCATATTCACTATTTAATGCTCATTCTTAAATTTTCTCAATAATTAAATATGGATTAATAATTACTTTGAATTTTTTCTATCATAAATTAATTTAATTAAAATTATAGTGGGACGAAGCAAACTCACTTTTTAGTTAGAATCTCTCTTATTTTTTTATATATCATACTCAAAATATAATGGAAATTTAACAATATATGCACAATACATTTTTTTAAATTCATAGCAATTGATTAACTTGTAATAATTTTTTTGAGTAGATCTCCTGTAAAACTTGTTAATAATATAAATTTGATATTATTATATACATTTATTGATATCGATTTCATTAGATGCATTTGCTAATACCAAATCAATTTATTTCGTTATTTTACAAATTTAATGATATCAATGTATATATTAATTAGGGGGCGTTTGGTTTATTACAATGAATGGGAATATGAATGGTAATGATAGTAGTAGAGAATGGAATGAATATATTTCATAAAATTATGATATTTGGTGGATGATGGAGAATGAATAATTATATTAAAATTTGTGAGATGAAAAATAATTAAAAAATAAATGTTAGGGAATGAAAATCATTCCTCCCAAATTTGGGAGGAATGGTTAATTCCTTTGTTTTAAGGTATAAAATCACTATTTATGGAATGAAACCTCTCTACCAAACACATTTTTATGATTCCATTCTCATTCCCACCTCCACACTCCTCGACCAAATATACCCTAATTAAATGATAATAATTTCATACTATAAAACTTATTTATATGAGAGTATAGGTGTTTTTTTTTTTGGGCAGTTCTTATGGATATCAAGTATGGTGCTTAAAATGCATATAGTAGCCGACCGTAGTAGTGTAATATTGAGTTCGAGTTATTTGAAAAAATAGAGATTATTAAAAAGACTTAATTGCAATTTAAATCGCGATCTTTTTTAAAATTGTATTTTAAGTTAAACTTTTTGATCTTGTTAAAAAAACTTCAATTCTACATTTTTTGGCAATTAAGACTTACGGAGAGATTTGCCTCTACCCGTTGCTGATGTGGCGTCTACGTGGCAACCACCCAAAATTTTTTAAATTAGGTGGCAAAAAACATTAAGGCTCAGTTGCAATTTAAATCACGACATTTTTCAAAATTGCATTTTAAGCTAAACTTTTGAATCTTATTTAAAAAAAGTTCCAATTTTTTTTAGCAATTAAAACTTATGTGCAAATTCGCAGAGGGTCGTCGTTGATGCGGCATTTACTTGGCAACAACACAAAAAAAAAAAAAAAAACTTAAATATTGTGGCAAAAAAGCTTTAGATACATGATTTTTTTTTAAAAATAAATTATCAATTTCCAAATAATTTTTCAAAATCCCACATCTCAATTTCTTGGTAAAATGGATTATTAAATTTTTTTTATGGTAAAATCGTTGTGTTTATCCTATTTGGATTAATTTATGTCCTTATTAATGCAAGTATTTTGTATCTTAATTTTCATCTTTTCTTTAATTCTTTTCTTTCTATTTGGATTCATTTATTTATGTTCTCATTAATACAGACTTTTGAAATTTGAAATTTTAATTTCAAGTTATGCCAAGTATTTAATTTTTTTTGCCACATTTCCACGTATATGTCATGTCAATGACGAACCTCTGTAAATCTATCTGTAAATTTTTATTGCAAACAAAAGTTAAATTGGAGCTTTGTTTAACATGATCCAAAAGTTTAGCTTAAAATGCAATTTCGAAAAAGGTCATGATTTAAAATGCAATTAAATATTAAAGTTATTTGCCACCTAATTTATATTTTTTGGGCGGTTGCCACGTAGACTCCACGTCAACAACGGGTAGAGACAAATCTGTCTGTAAGTCTTAATTGCCAAAAAATGTTAAATTGAAGCTTTTTTTAACAAAATTTAAAAGTTTAACTTAAAATGCAATTTTAAAAAAGATCGTGATTTAAATTGCAATTAAATCTACAAAATAATAACTCTTTTCGTCCCATTTTATTTAGTACACAATATGGGTCACCTTATCTTGCAAAATCTTCTTGCTTCGAAAGCAGGCTTAAATATTTTCAGGTTGTACATAAGTGTAATTTTTAACTAGTTAACATATGGTTGAAGCTCAAATAATTCAAATATCTTACACTTGTTATATAAAAAAAGAATATTTATATAATTTAATTTATTTGAAGCTCGAGTTATTTAGTGCTCAATATATATATAGTGAAACTGGTTTATACAGGAATCACTGAAGGGTATTAGTTGTTTTCATTGAAGAGTATTAGTTGTATTTACTGAAAAGTATTACTGATTTTCACTAAAGAGTCTTAGTTGTTCAGTGAAAATGAACTAAGACTGTTCAGTGTAAACCAGTAATACTCTTCAGTAAAAATAACTAATACTTTTCAGTGAAAACAACTAATAACCTTCAGTGATTCATATATAAACTAATTTCACTCTATACATACTCATATATATGATATATATATCTAAAATTTTATCCAAGAGAATGATAGTCCGCCTCGATTTTCAGCAATAAATATTGTCGTTTCTATTTGCTGAATTCTTTGCTTTACTTCTCTCATGTTTCTCTTTCGTGTTTCATCTACTATTTCATACTTTAAATTGATGACAAGTGTTCAATTAGAAAAATTAAATTAATTGTATAATCAAAATTTCTAAAATAAAGTTGGAATATATATATATATATATATATATATATAACAAAATTGAGAATTCTTGATATTCATTTATATTATAATTATAAACTAACAAAATTATTTATTTTTGCATTCAATGATTTTTTTATATTAAATTTATATTTAAATTTTAAATTAGTTAATATATATTTTATAATATTTTAAATTTTAATTGCATCATCATATATTTATTTTGATGTTCACTTACTGTTTTCAATCTTTTAAAATCAAATATTACTTTTATTCTTATATTAATAAATAAAACTTTAGATTTTATTTGTTAATTGATTTTTTTTATATATATTTTTACATAATCTGGTACTTTATTATATAGCTCGTACATGGGTATTTGAATTTTTTTTATAATGTTATATAAATTAACTATTGGATAATTTTTTTTATAACTCGTGTATGCAAAATTTAGTTATTGCATACGTACTCATTTCCACATTTTTCAATTTTTTTTTATCGAACTAAAAATGTAGTTTTTTAAAAAAACTGAAAATAGTGTAAGCAAAGTTTATTTTTTTATAGAATATAAAAATAGAAAACAACAATAAAATCTAAAGTATTTTATTAATAAATAAACAAAAGTTATTTGATTTTAAAAAATAGTAAATGAACATAACAATAAATATAAATGGATAGAATCCTATTTTTGGTATATATATAATATATGTTCCAACATTTGATTATGTAATTAATTTAACTTTAATTCATGAGACACTTGTCACTGATCTAAAGTATAGAACAGTAGACGAAACACGAAAGTAAAACAGGGAATCCGAACCGACGGCTTGTAATTTGTACATTTCTCTTATTTCAAGGTCATATCAAGGTGTGAATTTAAGGAATTATCTCAAAAACAAGTCTCGTATTAACAATTGTCTTAAATTAGGGCATAATTTTTTTAATTTGAATATCTTTTAAAATTTTGAGTCTCAATTCAGAAATATTTAACAGATAACGTTAACGACGTCCAATATTCTTTTGATAGGCGAGCAAGATCATGATTAGGGCGAACAACTTAGGGGTGACTAATCTTAAAATAAAGAAGTAATGAAGGACTAATTCAGAGATGACGAACAACTACGTCATGACGACCTACTGCTACCTGACGACCTATCCTACCAGACGAACAACATAAAAAAGGACAACACCCGAAGAGCAATAAGATCCTGGCGAGCTAAATTTGCAAAAGAACCAAGACTTATGATCAACCGATCAAAGAATCAAGCTAAAACTTCTCAAGGAAGAGTCCAAAAGTAACAAACAACTCATAAATACGAGCTAAACCAACTTAGAGAATATAAATTAGTCTAAATAAGGTCAAATGGTCAACTCTCCCATGTGTCAAGCATGCACACATGGGAGATCAAATGACATTCCACCTCCTACTTGGAGGATTGTATAAAAACCTGAATTTTAAATGAATAAAACTAAGTAAAAATTCACATACACACATTTATACACCACTTTCACACAACGAAATAATTACGTAATCGATACATGTATTTACCCAGTTTAATCCCGAAGACTCATATTTACCATTTATTGTGGTAATCATTCACACGTAATTGTTTGATGATCACATGAATTAACCTAAAACAACCACTAATCCTTCCAATTAGATTCGAGCATCAACATATTCTCTTTTTCCCTCCCATCACTCCATACCAAAAATCTGAGTAGGAAACAATTAATCGTTAAGTGAATCATGTATTAATTTACAAGTGCCTCCTTTTACGCATTTCATCGAACAAATAGAGGGGCAGAACATCAAAATAATGATTTGTCCAAATCTTGTTACCACTAGTACAAATTAGACCTTAGAAAGCGGTTGATTTTCCACTTAGAAAGCGGTTAAAACCGCTTTCTAAGAAACAGCTATGTTAGTCTAAGAGAGCGGTTAAGAAACCGCTGTGCAAGGTAGGAGCTAAGAGAGCGGTTCTGAACCGCTCTCCAAGAGGAAGAACTAAAAGAGCGGTTAAAAACCGCTCTCCAAGTGCCACACTAAGAGAGCGGTTAATAACCGCTATCCAAGCCTCACTCTTAGAGAGCGGTTAAAAACCGCTCTCCAAGTGCCACACTAAGAGAGCGGTTAATAACCGCTCTCCAAGAGCCTTATCTATTTTTTTTTATTTGTTTAGACAGCGGTTATTAACCGCTGTCCAAGATCTTTTTTAATTTTTTTTATTTATATATATATTAATAAACCTGCTTTTTTAACCGTTTTTTTCAATTATATATATATTTTATTCAATTAAATATATATTTTTTTCAATTAAATAATAAACCTGCTAATATATACAAAATTACCAAAACACATATACTAATAATTTATTTGTAACATCAAATAAATATAATATAAGATCCAATAACATGAAATATTAATTCATCACAAATTAATATATAAGTTATATGATGCTATCAAAAGTTATAATAATGTTACAAGAATCGATTGTAAAGATACCCAATCCAATCCATCTTCCATTTCTCCATTCGAGCGTTGTTGTAAAAAGGGATCCGAGGCCTATGCACAAACTGCAAATTACATAGAAAATTTAATTAAATAATAAACATTTTTTATTCAATCATATTTAAAATAAATCGATAATCGACTTACTTCTTCAGGAATGGTCGTCCGAGAAGTCAAGATTATATCTTCAATGTAGCAACACACAAAATGTCCACAGTGATTGTCATCTTGCTGCCTCGGAACCTATTGATTAACAATTACAATCATGTACTATAACTATGATTATTTTCTATAGATTTGCTAATTTTCTAAAGTAACTTACCTTAATGTTTTTCCACAGCACTTTACTAATATTGGTGGTATCTGATTTTTTACCTGGAAGACTAGTCTGATACATTGCCATCACACTATATAATTATTTTAAAAAATAAATATACATTAGAGTCAGTTCATCTTAAAAGTAAAACAAATCATAATATGAGAATATTAAAAATTAACTTACGTACCCTTCCATAAATGCTATAAGATCGGGACGATTTGTATACACCCCATCCGTAGCTGGATCCAAATAATACACAGTAAGATCCCTCATTCTTATGGCCAACATCACCCAATGATTACTACATTATATTAACAAAATTAAAATTAATCGCTTGTTCGTATAAATAAATTTTTTTATGAAATATTTATTATACTTACCCCACTGTTGGTGAACGAATCTAATCGGGAGGATTAGTGGCTGTTTTAATCCGTTTTTACGTCACCAATCAATAACGTGTGATTGATTACCACCGTAAATGGTAAATCGGGGTTTGGGTTAACGAATTCGGGTAATATGAAGATCGAAATTGAAATAATTTCGTGTATGTGTGAGTTTGGGTGAATTTATGTGTGTTTTTAGTCTGAAATTTCAAAATTACATAAATAAGCTGGAGAACAACTATTTATAGAGACTAGCAAGCATGAGGTGTCTAAGACTCTTGGTCTCCCTAGCCTGCATGCTTGACATGTGTCCCTCTGATCTTATCTAAGCTGAACCTTAGTTACAAAGTTTTCTTTGGTCCTTATCTCGGACTCACTGTTGTTCGCCTAGGTCGGCTTAACTGATCTTGTTGGTTCTCCAACTGAAAGTTGTTCGCCTCTTGAGGTTGTACTTTGGAAGTTGCTCGCCTTATGGCTTTGTTCAGCTTGGCTTTGGGATCTTTGTCCTTTGTTCACTTGTACACACCTCCTTGGCTATTTGTTGTATTATATTTTGACCAAGTTGTTCGTCATGTATGACTTCACAGTTGGCTCATTCTTGGTCCCGGGCCTTAATACCTGTTCGCCCATTAGTTGTTCGTCGGGAGAGTTGTTCGTCACTTCAAACACCTCCCAGATTGGTTAATGCGCCCAAATCGTGATTTTCTTTGTTTTAGACTTCAATAACTGTTCGCTCCATATCTAGTTGATGTTCGCCTATCAACAATTGCCCCCTATCCTGACTAGATGTTGCATCAGACGAGTAACTTTGTGGCGAGCAACTATAGTTAGGATATCAAAATAATGAGGGTTGGGACGAACATCATTGGTCTGGACGAGCATCATATGGTCCGTCGTTTCGTCTTCCCGAGGTCTGGGAGTTGTACGAAGATGACGCCAGCGTAATGATTGCGCGCCGTTCACGCGCGAGCAACCCCGAGGCCACGCGCCCCTATAATTGCTTATAGGCCCTTCAATTTCTAGTTTAGCTCGGAATTTACCCCGTTTTCTCTCAATTGAGCCCCAGAACTTTCGGAAAATTACGCCTGGGACCCCGTTTTTGTTTGGGGTATAAATAGTGGGAAAACTGAAAATTTTCCCACTTTTCCCCCTCTTGCTACAGTGCTCCGGCGATTTCCATCCTCCTCCGGCGATTTCAAGCTCTCCGGCATCCGTCCTTCAGTATTTGGCTTCAAATTTTAAATCCCAGGTAGCTATTCTTCTTCTTCTATCTTCTTCTGTATTTATTTTCTCGAAAACGCCATCGCCGCCGTGTGGGTTTTCGCGCCGCCGTCTTCTCCGACGAAACGCCGTCGTCTGGTTCCTTTTCTCCCCCTTTTTCTTCTATGTCTTCGCACTCGAGCAACAGATCTGAGGAGACTCTTGATCCACTCTTTCCAATCGCGGCCCCCATCGATCAACCTCCCTTCGAGATTTCCTCGGCATCGGATCCTCACGTGGATTCGGTGGTTCGTTCAGTTGAGGATACTGGTGCCCGCCCATCTGGGAGAGAAATAGTGATCGCAGCGAGCAGAAATTCGGAGAACGATTCTTCATCCAGCGCTGAATCAGAAGATCCATTTTTTGACGAGCTAACTCGTGAATTTCTAGAAGGAATAGGGTTCCCCTCACCAAGAATGACGGAAAATAAGATCCCAACTGGAGTTGCTCGGCCTTTTGAATGGCGAGCATACACTGAGGAGTATGCGAACAACTTTGTTCGCCCAGAAAGAGAAGTATTGGATCTGGTGAAGACTGAGTACCAGGCGAGCAAGATCAAAAGCGTTGTTCGCGAGCATGAACTGGATTCGATCCGGGAGACCTACAAGATTCCCTACGATATTCATATGTGGGCTCCCAAGAGAAAAGAGAGAGCTGATCGCCCACCTCCAGGATGTACGGCGATCAACATTCATACTCTGATCGCAGGATTGAGATTGCCTCTTCCACCCGTTGTTGGTCGTTTCCTAGAGGCGACCAACCTTGCTATCACCCAAATCACTCCAATTGGATGGATGAACCTGTTGGGGACAATGTGTCTGTTCGCACTAGAGGGGTATGTTGATAGCATAACTGCAGAAGAGATCAACTACCTTATGACGATCACAAGATGTCCTCCTGGAGAGGAAGGTTACTACTACCTCAAGGCCAGGACAGGATTGAAGATGGTGGAAGGTGTGCCGAACAAAATTCGTGACTGGAAGCAACACTTCTTTTTTGTTGGGGGTGACTGGCGAGCATCTTCTGGTCCACACGGTGGTGATGGACGAATAAATTCCCCAGCCTCTTATGGGATATTTAAACGTAAGATTATTTTCTTGTTCGCCCTTGAACTGTACTGTTCTAATTTAACTTTTATTGTTTGCTCGCAGGCCCTCGACTGCTCAAGTGGAATTCGGAAGGAGAAGAGATCGGCTCAGAGTTTCTATTCACCTCCTGTCTGGTCGGCCTTCGTAACAAAGCAGATAGGACCACCGAGTATTTATGTGAGGGAAGGTGCCTGAGAGCTGCTCGCTTGTTTCCTTACCCTCATCACTTGGAAGCACAAGCGGAAGTGCCCCCAGGTATGAAAAATTTCTAACTCTTGATTCTACTTTTGCTCGTCACTATACTTTTACAACTTGCTCGTCTAACTCTTTTTTTTTTTTTTTTTTTTTTTTTTTTAGCCGAGCAAGTCACCGTTGCGATTCCCCCCAGTTTTGCACTCCTCGAACAAAGAGTCTTCGAGATGGCGCCTCAAAAGGGACGGAAGAGGAGAGGTGACCCGCCCACGAAGATTCTGGGGATGACGAACAAGGCGGAGGGGGCCAAAGTCCCGCGGCCCGTTGCTCCTCCAGCCCCTGTCCAGCCGTCTTCACCAATCTCTCCCCCCCGCGCGGGGAAACGCCTAAAGAAGGCGGATGGGACTCCGCTGGCCCACGACGTCCCCATTGCAGGTAAGGGGAAAGAGAAAGTTGGCCAGAGTCATCCTCGTCCAGAGGGGGAAGCTGCTCGTCGCTCCATTGAGCCTGTGGAAAGATCAGGCAAGGCGAGCAAGGATTCCATTTCTGGTCGCGGCCCCGAGGATCTCACCCATCTGGGTTGGGATGAGCGGAAATTTAAGGAGTAAGTCCATATCAGCTTCTGCCGAGCAAGATTCATCATTATTATTTTTCTAAGTATCCTTTCCTTTCTTGTTCGCAGATATCGTGCTGACGATTATCCTGGTCGAGCAAGTGTTGTACATCAGTACGCTTGCTCGAAGACTCCCGTTAACATAAGGGAGATTCCTGGCGAGCATGTTCGCAAGGCGACGGAGTTGGTCGCCCGAGCCTGGACGCGTCCGTTGGACAAAGCCATCCTCCAACAGGGGCAAATGGACAATCTCCACCTCTCCATGATGCTCGTCGCCAATGGCCTCGTTACTGCCCAAAGGGCAATTGCCCAAGTTGCCGAGCAAGAAGAGTCTGCTCGCCTTTATGCGAATACTGCTCGGCAGCTTACTGAAGAAAAGGACGGCCTGGTCGGCCAGTACGAGGCTAAAATTGCTCGCCTCAACAACCAGATCAATGTTTACATTGATGCTGAGCACAAGCGCCTTGAAGAAATTCAAGTTTTGTCCAAAGAACTGAAGGACAAAGAGGCCGTGCTCGGGGATAAGGAGGTTTTGCTCGGTGAGGGGGAGAAGAAATTGACTGCGGCTGAACAAGAGATTGCCGAGCTCAAAGCTGAAAATGCTCGTCTTCGGGAGGCCGAAGCCAACCTCTTCACCCGAGAGCAACTTGAAGAGGAGGTTCAAGCTCGTACCGGTCCTATCTCCAACCTTGGATATATTTGTGCCTATGCGGATAGCATCCGCTCGGCTGATGCCTACGACTTCAAGGACCTGGTGGAAGAAATGGCCAAGGACTTGAATGAATTTATGGAGCACTATCCACCGCCGAACAACATCGAAATTCAGCTGGCGGACTTGGCCGTACTAGGGGTTAAACTTGACAAACTTGACCCCAGTATTTCCATCACCCACCCTCCTCCTCCAGTTGATGAAGGCGAGCAAGGAGATGAGCCGGCTGCCGCGGACGAGCAAATTGCTAAAGAGGCGGAGGATAAGGCAGCTGAAGACCTTGCTCGAGACATGATTGTCGACCCTCCTGCCGAGCAATCTCAAGATCCTCCTCCCGTCGAGCAGCAGTAATTTTTAGGACTTAGCTTTTTCTTCATCTCTTTTGTAATAGTTGCTCGTACCTTTTTGTAGTACTAGTAATGGCTGCTTCCAGCTTGTACTATTTTTGAGGCTCAATGCCTTTGATTAATGGACGTCTTTCTTTTGTTCGCTCATTTTCTTATATATGTTAATTGCCTTTACATTTCTGTCAATGCCTTTACAATTATAACATATAGTATTGGGCTTTTGTTCGAATTGAACTTTGCCTTTAGTGGAATCAGGGTTTAGCCTTAGGTTCTGTTCGTTTTAAAAAACAAACAACCTTTAAGTGGCTTTGGTCCTTAGGTTCTGTTCATTTATAAAACGAACAACCTTTGAATGGACTTGTACCTCGAGCTTTTGGACTTTTCCTCTTTTGACGAACAACTATTATATTTACATTGCAAAATAATTACAAGTGTTATAAGACTGTCCATCACTATCATATACAATCCGACGAACAGCTTTAAAACACAAACTAAAACTTGCTCGCTTATAATATTTTTTGCCGAGCAACTCTATCTATAAAATCAAAAGCACTAGCACCAGACTATACAACGTGCCGAGCAACTTTTGAATCTATACTTAAGAAAATTTTTTTTTTTTTTAAAAAATTAGGCAAGTTTTTAGCCTTCCTTCAACTCATACGCATCCCTTGCCCCCCAAGACATTTGTTCGCCCAACTTTATTGATAGTACTTCTTTAGATGTACAGCATTCCAGGAGTATTGGGCCGGTTTGCCTTCCAGATCCTCAATATCGTATACGCCATTGACGTATTTTTCTGTAATTCGATATGGGCCCTCCCAAGTTGGTCCCAATACACCTGGAGGTTGGGCGAGCAACTTTCTTAGAACCAAATCTCCAACTCTGAATTCCCTAACTTTTACATGGGAATTATAGTAACGTTCTGCTCGCTGCTTGTATGTGGCATTTTTTAGCTCGGCATTCAACCTTTTTTCTTCGAGCAAATCCAATTCAGCATTTAGAGCAGAGTTGTTCGCCTGTTCATCAAAGTTGGTCGTCCTAAATGTAGTGGCCTTTAACTCAATTGGTATTACAGCCTCTGTCCCGAAAGCCATTGCAAAGGGTGTTTCTCCGGTGCTTGACCTGGGAGAAACTCTGTATGCCCATAAGACTTCCGGAAGTTCTGTAGACCAACTGCTTTTACTCTCCGCCAGTCGCACCTTTAACGTATGCTTTATAATTTTATTTACGGCTTCAACTTGTCCATTTGACTGGGGGTGATAAGGTGTGGAGTAATGTTTCTTGATCCCCCACTTCGTACAGAATTCTCTCAACTCTTGTCCATCAAACTGTGGACCATTGTCTGTCACGATTGCTTGTGGAACTCCAAAACGACAGACAATGTTCTTCCAAATAAAGTTGATCATCTTCTGCTGTGTTATATTCATCATGGCCTCTGCTTCCGCCCATTTTGTGTAATAATCGACTGCCACGACGGCGAATCGAACATTTCCAACCCCAGCCGGGAAAGGACCAATGATGTCCATCCCCCATCTTGCAAAAGGCCATGGGCTGTATACTGACACAAGTTCCTAAGCCGGGGTATGGATGCCTGGGGCAAAAATCTGACATTGATGGCAAGTTTTGGCTTTTTTGATTGCATCCTGACGTAAAGTCGGCCAATAATAGCCTTGTCTGATTGTCTTGTATGCCAAAGCTTGCCCCCCAGTATGATTTCCACATACTCCAGCATGTATCTCTTCAAGCACTGCTTGCCCTTGCCCCCTAGGCAAACACTTGAGAAGTGGGATTGATATTCCCCTTTTGTAAAGTTGCTCGCCCACCAGAGTATATCTGGCGGCTCGCTTTATTAGCTTGGCAGCTTCAAAAGGGTTGTTTGGTTTTTTCCCATTTTTCAAGTATTTGACTATACTTGTTCTCCAGTCTTCTTCTTCACTGGTTTGATCGTCGAGTTGATTGACATTATAACTTACTGTTGATGGATCTTTCATCTTTGTAACTATAATATCTGCCAACTCTATGGGGCCTTCACTTGTTGCTAGTCGGGCAAGTGCGTCTGCTTGAGTGTTGCTCGTCCTTGGAATTTGCTGTATGAAAACTTGCTGCAACATGGACATCAGGTGAGCAACAATCCGTTGATACTCGATCATGTGATCATCTTTTGCTTCGTATTCACCTCGGACTTGGTTCACGATCAATTGTGAATCGCCAAATATTTGCAAGCGTCTGACACCAACTGCAAGGGATAGGTGGAGACCAGCGATAAGAGCTTCATACTCAGCTTCGTTGTTGGTTGCCATGAAACCAAATCTGATTGCCGAGGTGAATACTTGTCTGTTTGGACTTATTAATACTACTCCTGCCCCCGAGGCTATATTGGTTGATGACCCGTCCACATAGAGATGCCAAGGATGATCAAGTCCTCTCGTCGGATCTGGTGGGAAAGTTAGTTCGACTATAAAGTCGGCTAATGCTTGCCCTTTGATCGCAGTTCGAGGAGCATAGGTCACCCCAAATTGGCCAATCTCCAGTGACCATCTTAAGAGACGACCTGCCGTGTCGGGGCGATGGAGAATTTGCCTGAGCGGAAAAGTTGTTAGAACTTCGACTTGATGGTCAAAGAAGTATGGTCGTAACTTTCTCACGCTCATAACCAAAGCATACGCCAGCTTTTCGGTTGGAGCATATTTGATCTCTGCTTCGTGTAAAGCCTGGCTGACGTAGTAAATTGGTTGATGGAATTTGCCGTCTTCGCGCACCAAAACAGAGCTGATGGCAACTTCTGATGCGGCTAAGTATAAAAAGAGCTTTTCTCCTGGGACTGGTTTTGATAAGATTTTGACATCTCCCAGGTAGTCTTTAAGTTGATCAAAGGCCGCCTGGCAGTTGTTAGTCCATGCAAACTTTCCTTTTTTGACGGCCTCGAAGAATGGACGGCACTTGTCCCCCGACCTGGATATGAACCGGTTCAACGCTGCTAGGCACCCGGTGAGTCTTTGCACCTCTTTCACTGAACGTGGTGGCTGCATATCCAGGATGGCTTTAACTTTTGAAGGATTGGCCTCAATTCCCCGCTGGCTAACAAGATGACCCAAGAATTTCCCTGAATGGACTCCAAAGCTACTTTTCTTTGGATTCAACTTCATGTTATAGTGTCGAAGAATTTCGAACACTTGAGCCAGATGTTGAAGATGGTCCTCCTTCTTGGGACTTTTGACAACGATATCGTCTACGTAGACCTCAACCGTGTCTCCAATTTGTTGATCAAACATCTTGTTCACCAGTCTTTGATATGTTGCTCCGGCATTTATGAGGCCAAAAGGCATTCTTTTCCAACACAGCAAGTTTTTGTTTGTATAAAACGCCGTGTTCTCCTGATCATCTGGATGCATAGGAATTTGATGATACCCAGCGAAAGCATCCATAAATGTTAACATCTCGTGACCTGCAGTGCTGTCCACCAATTGATCGATATGTGGGAGAGGAAAATTGTCCTTCGGGCATGCTGCATTTAGATCCGTAAAATCTATGCATAGCCTCCAGGTCCCATTTGGTTTCCTCACGAGTACTGGGTTTGCTACCCATTGTGGACAGAGTGCTTGTCGAATGAGATCGTTGTCTAGCAACTTCTTAACTTCTTCATTCAAGGCTTGGTATTTGTCTGGGCCATACTTCCTCCGCTTTTGATGGACGGGCTTCCTTGCTTGATTTATGTTCAACCTGTGGCAAGCATGTTTCGGATCTATCCCCACCATATCTGCGTGAGACCAAGCAAAGACATCTAGATTCTTGGTGAGGAACTCTTTCATTCGGGATCTGTAAGGCTCTGGGAGCTCTGATCCTATGAATAATTCAAGATCTTTGTTGTCGGGATTAACTTTGAACGCCTCCAGCTCTTCGACTGGAGTTGCTCGTCGTTTTTGTCCCTTCCAACGGGGATCAAGTATGGGTTCCTCAGGGTTGGAATCATTTTCGATGTCCATGGGTTCTGCCCCCAGGCGGGGTTCTAGATCATCAGTTGGCTCCGTCCCATTGTTGTTCGTTTGTAGTTGATCCTCCAAGTCTTCCTTTGAAGGTTGTTCGTCATCACCCCTTTGTTGTTCGTCAGATGGAGGTTCCCCGCGGGTGGTAACGAGTTGTTCGTCCAACACTTGCTCGTTCAAGTGCTGTTCGTCCGCATCCATGTGGTCGTCTATGTCCATCATATTGTTTAGTATTGATGGTTCGTCGATGGGATAACTTGTTGCTTCCATCATGGATATTTGTACAAATTTTGCTCGTAGCTGTTGAACGCACTCTCGTGCTCTCCGTTGGTCTCCCTTAATTGTGCCTGTTCCACTAGCTGTTGGAAATTTCAAACAATAGTGGTAAGTGGAACACGCAGCTTTAAATTCATTAAGAAAAGGTCGGCCAAGAAACCCGTTATAGGTCGACTCCTGGTCTACAACCAAGAAATCTACCATTCTTGTTATATTTCTTTCGGGTTCATTGGCCGTTACAAGTTGTACAGCTAATGTTACAATTCCCAACGGCGTTGTCACAGCATTTCCGAAACCTACAATTCTATGTGTTGTATTTCGAACATAACCCGAATAATCTCCCAGATTATCGAGGGTCTTCTTGAATAAGATGTTCGTGTAGGCTCCGGTGTCCACCAACAGTCTGTGGACTCTGGTCCCCATAATCTTTGCACAGATTACGAGCGAATCATTGTGTGGTGTTAAGACGCCTTCAAGGTCTTTTTCGGTGAAAGTTAATTCCGCCGTTTGCATGATAGACGGCTTAACTCCCATTTCTTGCACTTGGCCAATCGCTCGTAACTCCGCTTTCCTCTTTCGATTAGAGTCGGGTGGTTGTCCGTCAAAACATCCTCCCGCGGGACCTGCGGGTTCCATCATGAACAGGTCTTCTAAAGGTTGAGCTGGCATATTGGGTACTGGTCGCCCGGGTCTGCTGTTTCTCTGAGGTTGACCATCCTCTTCGTCTTCTGAGTTGTTCTCCCGAGCTCTTTTCCCAGGTTGCCTTTTAACGAAATCAGAGAGCTTTCCCTCCTCATAAAATCGCCAGAGTTGCTTGAGCAAATCTCGACACTCACTTGTAAAATGCCCCACACTTTGATGGTAGGCACAGTACTTGTTTGGGTTGAGTTTGCCAGTATCCTGACGGATTTTACGTGGTGGGGAGAGCAACTCTTTCTCCTTTACGCTCTCATACACAGTATCTACTGATACTGTCAATACTTGGTTCAGTTTTTCCTTCAAATCCGATCCTTCAGTGAATGCTTTCATGTTTTTCGGGACCCTGTAGCTTGTCCCGACAGGCTTTTTGTTATTCTCCTTAGGATCAGCTTTGTTCTCCCCTAAATTTGTTTGTAGGGCCTCGTGCATGGAAACGAAAATGCCAGCTTGGTTTCTGAACTCGGCATAAGTCTTTGGGCACTTCAGACGTACCTCCTTCCATAACTTCGACCCTTTTTTCAATCCGGCCATCACAGCGACGATCTTTGTATCTTCGCTCACTGGTTCTCCTTCTAGCAAAACTTTATCGAATCTTTCCATAAACGCCCGGTCAGTTTCATCATCATTTTGTCTTAAATCTGATAGCCGATGTTTTTGGGAAAGATACGACCCCGCCGTTGAAAAGTGAGAGAGAAATTCTCGACTTAGCTGAATGAACGAGTGGATTGATGCCGGCGGCATTGATGAAAACCACTTGTGAACCCGATCGCCTAATGTTAATGGAAAATTCCGGCATTGGGTGGCGTCGCTGGCCCCTACGGAGACCATGTAGTCCGTATACTTTGATAAGTGGACCCGGGGGTCAGTAATGCCCTCATATTGAATGCTTGCTGGGAATTGAACCTTTTTCTGGATCGGGGCCTTCAAAATGTGGGCTGCCAAAGGTGAGGACGGCATGCTGGTCGCTCCCATCCCCCTCTGTTGGTCTAGTTGCCCTTGCATGTTCTCCACAGCCCTCCTTAGGCTTGATAATTCATCAAGAGGTGCCCCCTGACTTGGAGGCTGTTCGGCGAGCAAAGGCATTAACCTTTCTGCTCGTCGCAGTCCCTCGCTTAGAGTGGGCACTTCTTGGACTTGCCTCCTAATGTTGTTCGCCGCATTTGGCCCAAGGCGCCTAAAGGCTGACTGGGTGAGTCTCTCATGGACTGATGGGCGAGGCTGATCAAAAGTTGCTCGCCCATCTTCTGCTCCCCGGCGAGCAGCTTCTCGTTGATGGGGTTGGCTAAGCCTGTCTTGGGCACTGGAACGTGTTGTTCCATGGCTAGACATAGTTGTTCGTCCGCGACCAGACTCAGCCTGTACTTCTCTTTGGTCGACCACCTTGGCCTTTCCCTTATTTCGTCTGACTTGAGCACTATCAACTTCTCGTTGCTCGCCCCTGGTAGTCTTGGGCCTAACAACCTCTAGGGACTTGTCCCTTGGCCTTGCTTGTGTTGGCCTAACCTGCTCTTGTTGCCTCTGGAGGGCCTGGAGAGCAGCTATGGTTTTAGCCAACTCGTTGGGGTTGTTCGCCAAAGCCTCCATCTCAGGGGGGAGGTTATGTGTTATGGCTGTATGCTGTGACCTGTTCGCATGTTTTGGGTCACGGTCCTGGTGGTCGGCCGACGTGGCTCGGGTCTGAGACGCTCTCTTCGACAAACGTGATCCTTGGGTCTCTTTAGATTGAGGCATTTCAATTTAAATTACTTCTTAATTTATAAATTGAAGAACACCAAGAACACCAAGAACACTTTTGTTTGTATCTTCAAATATTTCTTGAGATTTCCTTTGAATCTTCAAGTTTTCAACTTGAAGTTCTTGAGTAATCACACTAAACCGAAGGTTCGAACCCTCCTTCTAGCGCCAAATTGTTGGTGAACGAATCTAATCGGGAGGATTAGTGGCTGTTTTAATCCGTTTTTACGTCACCAATCAATAACGTGTGATTGATTACCACCGTAAATGGTAAATCGGGGTTTGGGTTAACGAATTCGGGTAATATGAAGATCGAAATTGAAATAATTTCGTGTATGTGTGAGTTTGGGTGAATTTATGTGTGTTTTTAGTCTGAAATTTCAAAATTACATAAATAAGCTGGAGAACAACTATTTATAGAGACTAGCAAGCATGAGGTGTCTAAGACTCTTGGTCTCCCTAGCCTGCATGCTTGACATGTGTCCCTCTGATCTTATCTAAGCTGAACCTTAGTTACAAAGTTTTCTTTGGTCCTTATCTCGGACTCACTGTTGTTCGCCTAGGTCGGCTTAACTGATCTTGTTGGTTCTCCAACTGAAAGTTGTTCGCCTCTTGAGGTTGTACTTTGGAAGTTGCTCGCCTTATGGCTTTGTTCAGCTTGGCTTTGGGATCTTTGTCCTTTGTTCACTTGTACACACCTCCTTGGCTATTTGTTGTATTATATTTTGACCAAGTTGTTCGTCATGTATGACTTCACAGTTGGCTCATTCTTGGTCCCGGGCCTTAATACCTGTTCGCCCATTAGTTGTTCGTCGGGAGAGTTGTTCGTCACTTCAAACACCTCCCAGATTGGTTAATGCGCCCAAATCGTGATTTTCTTTGTTTTAGACTTCAATAACTGTTCGCTCCATATCTAGTTGATGTTCGCCTATCAACACCCACATTGTTTGGCCAAAAAATGAGATGGTCTCTCTCTGTATATTTCAACATATGTTGAACAATGTCGTTCATATACTGTGTCCTATTACCAAAAATGCTACACACTTGGGGACAGATGAAGGAATATTTTGCACTTGCAACGACATCTACGGTTAAATATACCTCGCCCAAATACCTTTAACCAACATACGCTAATATTAATATTTAATAAGTAAGTTAAACTATAAATGAAGTAAATGTTGAGAATTAAGTAAACACACCTGAGGTAAAAAGTCATGGTAGTTGCACTCAACCACTTGTCATCGAAGACTTCTTCGACATAATCTCGTATGATGAACTCCTCATATCCAACATAGTTAAAGTAAGCATTAATGGGCACTGTGATTGTATTGAACCTGGAGGACACCATGTAGTGCACCGTACTCATTACAGTGACATCGTGGGGTACGTCTCCGGCCAGGGGGTACCCTAATCGCCGTCTGCGCACACCAACAGTTGGTTCCCCTGGTCTCTCCCTCTGTGTAGTCTTTTGTGGAGTCGGGAGTATCTACAATCAATATTTGTAATATTATTTAAAATAAATTGACTTATTAATTACTTTAATAACATGTATTTTACCTTTTTTGTGAGAGAAACCAAGTTTTGCGGCCATTCGAGGAAATGCCCGATCGCGTCTCCGACTGTGGTGGCCACATCTTCTGGTTTTGGCAACAGTGAAGTCTCTTGTCCAATTTCAGGTACAGTGAGGGTGACTTTCACAAAACCAGAAGTGATTGGGCGACCATGGATCACTCCACTGGAGCTATCGAACAACATTCCAGTGGCCACCAACCGAAGAGGATAATCCAAATAAAGGTAACAAGGAGTCGTCTGTTCGAAGAGGATATTCAGTTAGAAAATTTATACTAGTACTTAATTAAAACAAATACGAGATACATCTGATACCTTGGAGACGTTTAGAAGTGCATCATGAAAGTCGTCTGAAGCATTGTTTCTAACAGCACTCTCTCTAGCCTCAGCGGAAAACATAGGAGCACTGTTTTCACAGCTAGCACCACTAGATGACATCCCATATCTCATTTGATGGTTTGATATCATCGAAACTTGTTTAGCTAAGTCGGCAACCTGTGCTGAAAGTTGATCCACCTTAGACATAGCCGCTATACCAGGTGCCATACTCAATGATTTCTTCGTGACGCCAAATCCAAGTCCCCGTATGCGTCCGGGATGCTCCTGACAATTTATTGCCCGTGCAAACAGATCATCAGTCCCCACAGTGCGAGCCTCGTCGGGCGTCATGCTCTGAGATATGCGCTCCTAAATAACAAACAAATATTATTAAATCATTTCAAATTAAATAATAGTTTATAATGTTAAAGATAAAAATAATGGATGAATTACCGCTTCATCAATGATATGCTGTGTTTTGGGATCGGGAACATTCCCATCTCGAGTCTTTCTTGTAGTCTGAAATAACTCATAACGGGTAACAACAGGTGCACTCTCTCCACCTTTCCTTTTTTCTTCTTTCTACGATAATAATAAACATGTAAAAAATCATTAAAACTGAATATATATTAATGAAGTGAATGATCATAAAAAAAATTAAAAGTTAGCAAATCTCACCAAATCTTCCCTAATGCGTGCATAACCTCTGGAAGATCCACGATATCGCGCCTCCATATTCTTAGCTTGTATGCTATTTCTGTTACTTTTTTCCTACAGTGTAATATAAATAAGATAAATACTGAAAAAAAAATAATAGGTGAAATAACATTAATCAATTTTACCTTGAAATCATCAAGCATAGATCTACGCACAAACTCCTGCCAATAAGGAGCCACCATAGGGGATTCCGCATAGTCTTTAGGCGGCGTAGGCGAATACAAACCAGTCTTCGGGTCTCGTGCCTTATTCCTCAGAAAAGTCCGAAATTTTTTTACCTTATTTCCAGCTTGTTTAAGTATATCATGTTTCTTTGTGTGATCAAGGCCAATGAATGTTGACTGCATATACATATAGAATGTAACAATTTATATTTAGTAATTTCACATAAAAAAAAAATTATACAACAATTTTAATATGCACTACAATTAATTAACATACCACGAGCTCATCCCATATCGCTTCCTTGAAAGGAGTCATCTCAGGCTTACGCCAGTCATTGCATGGCAGTACGATAGGGACAACTCTCCTGACTGCCGACCCAATGAAGTACGCCAACTTCGCACTCTCTGCCGACCCAATGAAAATAAGCTGGATCATCTCCATCATCTCTATCATAGGGCAAATAATCCATGATCCTGCGAAGTAAAATAAAAAATATGTAAGAATTATAAAGAAACAACATTTAATAAAGTACAAACAATAACATTCAATAAAGTCATACATTTCTTTTTAGCACTGATTTTTCTTTTTCGTTTTTTGGTTGACTTTTCTTGTTCATGACCATGAATGTTGACGAGATCCGGATTGATATACTCATCATCACTTGTAAGTTTTCTCTGGTACGGACGGGGATTTGCAGAATCGTCGAAAGAGGGTACATAATGAGTGAAGTTCTGGAAAGGATCATCAATCATGTCAACATCTTCATCGACGTGATCGTTGATCTGGTAACTATGGTTAAATTTGTTTGACAGAAGCACAATTGACCATTTCTTGTTAACTGGGTCGGGGACATAGAAAATTTGTTGAGCTTGACTAGCCATTATGTAAGAGTCATCTCTGTATCCCACATTCTTCAAATCAACGCGTACGAACCCAGAACGTTCAACTTGGACCCCATTTGGGATCCTCACCCAACTACAATCGAAAATTGGCTCACGGTGACCAACATAGTCGAGTTCCCAAATGTTGACAATCTGTCCAAAGTAAGTGGTATTCGACTGATTCCATGCAGTTGCAGTAATAGACACCCCACTATTCTGCATTGTACTTGTGGCATCATGATCTCTGGTATAAAACGTGTATCCATTAATAAGATAACACTTGTATGAATACACATGTCTATCAGGTAATCTGGATAACCACTTAACTCTTTCTTTCACCGAGTCTTTATCCTGTGACAACATATTTGCAACATAACCATTGAACCAGTCAACAAACGTGCGATTGTGCTCAATTTCAATCCATGATCTAGCTCTGGTGGGAAAAGACTCAGAAAGTGCCTGCATGTGCAGGTCAATAAAAGGAAGCACGTCGACCGTGTTGTGAAGTACACACAAGTGCATCCGTGTTAGCTCCTTCATACTAACACTTACAGGTTGGCCACCGGTAATGCCTTCACCATCCATTCTATTGGTGTATCGGGTACTTGGAAGTCCAATTGCAGCGACATTCGGAATAAATTCAGACCAGTACTCGACTGCTTCTTCTACTAAATAGCGTTCTGCAATGCATCCCTCCGGCCTGTACATATTCATCACATACCCTTTCAACACTTTCATATATCTCTCTACACCATACATCCATCGCATACGAACAGGACCACACATCCTTGTCTCGTGAACCAAATGAACGGTTAAGTGAATCATTATATCAAAAAATGAAGGAGGAAAATACATTTCAAGCTCACAAAGCGTCCCCACAATCTGTCTCTGAAAACCAAGCAATTTTCTAGGATCAATAACTTTGCTACTCATTGCCTTGAAGAACCAACAAAGTTTTGTTATGGTTATGCGCACATTTTCAGGCAAGATAGAACGTATTGCAATGGGCAAGAAATTCTCCATGATGACATGATAGTCATGCGATTTCAGATTCATCAACTTCACGCCATCATCTGAAACAAGTCTCTGTATGTTGGACGAATAACCCTCTGGTACTTTCACATCCTTTAGTGTTTGAAGAAGAATTTTTCTCTCACTCTTGGACAAGGTGTGTGCAGCAGGAGGTAATTTTGGTGGTTTACCTTCTTCATACACAGGTGCCAGTTCAGCTCTTATACCCATATCAACCATATCCATTCTTGCATTGTAACCATCCTTAGACTTGTTATCAGCTAGCAGAGTATTGAGCAAACTAGCACAAACATTCTTCTCAACGTGCATTAGATCAATGAAGTGTCTAACATACAACTCTTTCCAATAGGGCAATTGAAAGAAAATTGATTCCTTCTTCCAGCCTCTAGTTGGGAGACTCTTTGCAAAGTGTTTTCCGTATTGTGTGTTGACATTCTTCATCTCGTTCAATACATCTGTACCTGACAATAAACGTGGTGCTCCACGTGTCTCGATTGTGCCATCGAATGCATCGGCCATTCTTCTGTACTCATGTGTTGGCTCCAACCACCTTCTATGCCCCATATAAACAGTCTTCCTACAATGACATAAACGAATGTGATCTGTGTTCGTAGTACACCAAGGACATGCATCGGCCCCCTTCACACTATATCCAGATACATTCCCATAAGCGGGGAAGTCATTGATAGTCCCAAACAACATGGCCTTCAACTTGAAATTCTCCTTTCTATAAGCATCATACACATCGGCGCCCTCATCCCACAGGAGCTTCAAGTCCTCTATCAAAGGAGCCAGATATACATCTATGTCGTTACCAGGTTGTTTGGGTCCTGATATCAATATAGACAACATCATATAAGTGCACTTCATGCACAACTCCGGTGAAAGATTATAAACCATTAGAATCACTGGCCATGTACTGTGGTTGGTACTTTGGATACCGAACGGATTCATTCCGTCAGTTGAGAGTGCAAGACGCAAGTGTCGTGGCTCGTCACCAAATTCTGGATGTCTGGCATCAAATGTCTTCCACTGGGGTGAATCAGCAGGGTGTCTTAGCATTCCATCATCGATCCTATCATCATGATGCCAAGTTAAATTTCTAGCATCCACACCGCTACTATACATTCTCCTGAACCTTGGTATTATTGGGAAGTACCACATCACCTTCGCTGGAGATTTATTCTTCAGATATCTCTTCTTCCCACACTTGGGACATTCATCGAGGTCTTCGTACTCCTTCCGAAATAAGATACAATCACCCGGGCAAGCATGAATTTTCTGATGTGTTAACCCGATGGACTTAAGCATTTGCTTAGCCTCATATGCTTTCGTAGGCAGTACATTTCCATCGGGCAATAGACCACTAATTGCTTCCAGCATACTTGAGAAGCACACATCAGATAACTCATGTGCTGCTTTTAGGTTGAACAATATCAACACAGCTGACACTTTTGTTGCCTTCTTACACCCGGGCCAAAGGGGCAATCCAGCGTCATCCCTTAATTTTTCAAACATATAAGGGTGATCTCGCAGATTGGTGTCATCCCCACTCGATGTATCAACATTCGGTACATCTCTGAAACTATCCTCATCCACTGTATCTTCAAACCTAAAGTCAGTTCTTATGTTGCTAGAGCTACATCCATCTCTTCCCTCACCATAAAATGTCCAAACGGTATATGTTTTATCAATACCGTGACACATCAAGTGGTCAAACAAACTTTCTCGACCACTAACAGTTTTTCCATTCATACATTTCCAACACGGACATAGAATGTATCGATGGTCGGTGCAGTGTCTAATTGCATGATTACAAAACTCTTCCACCCCATTCCTATACTCCTCTGATAATCTATCTGCCCGAACCCACTTTCGATCCATATAGAACTAGAGATGCCTATATAGATTAATCGAAAAACACACGTGTTGAGTCTAACATATTAATCCTAACATGCACCCTAAAACACTTTCATCTAAAATTTCAACATATGAATCCTAACATGCATTCTAACAATTTCATCTAAAAATATTCTTAAAGCCTTCAATATTTCCCATCTATAAACCTCTTGAAATAAATTCTAACATTTTAATACTATAATTAGCATGCACACTAAAATAATTTCATCTAAAATTCTAACATATTAATCCTAACATTCATTCTAACAATTCCATCTAAAATTATTCCTAAAGCCTTCAATATTTCTCATCTATAAACCTCTTGAAATAAAGTCTAACATTTTAATACTAATTAACATGCATCTAAAATTCTAAAAAAATATAATATGTCCATAAAAAATTCTAACAAATTATAACAATTTCATCTAAAATTCTAACAATATATTTCATCTAAAATAATTTAACATATTAAACATAACTTGCAACAATTTCATCTAAAATTAATCCTAAAGCCTTCAATTAACCAATGTTTCACCAATACATGCATATACATTTTCATACATATATATTTTCATACATGTTCATATATATATACATATACTAATTTCATCATTTCTACATAATTTACTGTCCAATATAAGCATTAATCTCATTCACAAATATATTTTCATTAATTTGAGGTTAACAATTCATACATTCATATATATATACAATTTATTTCATTTAAAATATGTATTATATACATACCTGAAAGAGAACGACGGAGAGGCGGCGGTGGAGGGGCGGCGCGCGATGGGTCGTCGCGTCGGTGGAGGGGCGGCGCACGGTGGCTCGTCGCTGGCGGCGGAATGGGCCGCGGACTGGGCTCGCGCGGGGGAGGGGCGGCGCACGGTGGCTCTTCGCGGGGGAGGAATGCTACGGTGGTGGTGGTGGTGGCAGCGTGGGCGACGGGAGGGGAGGAAGTGAAAACGCGTCTGAAAATTAGGGCTGGTCAATTGGGGATAAAGGGTCAAAGGCTAAGACAGCGGTTAAAAACCGCTATCCAAGGGATACACTAAGACAGCGGTTAAAAACCGCTATCCAAGACCCACTTAGACAGCGGTTTAAAAACGCTCTGCAAGTCCTCACTTAGAAAGCGGTTATAAACCGCTCTCTTGCATTTTTCCTCTTACACAGCGGTTATAAACCGCTCTCTTAGCCTAGAACTTGGACAGCGGTTAATAACCGCTGTCTTAGCCTTTTTTTTTTTTTATATATATATAATTATGTTAAACCGCTCTCCAAGCTATGTCTTGGAGAGCGGTTTTTTTAACAGCTCTCCAAGTATAGCTCTCCAAGTCCAAATGTGTAGTAGTGTACCCAATCGACTTTGCATAAGCGAAAAATAGGAGAAGTACTACCATTAAGGAACTCTCACAAAATTAATTTCAAAATAATGAAGATATCAATTATTAAGGTGATCCTTTTTTTTTTTAAGTTTCATTCTCCAGGCAATTAAAATTTTCTCTGCATCATTTTCTACCAACAAGTTGCAATTCCTTCGAACGCTTCCAGAGATTTCGTGCGTTTAAATTAATGAATGAGAATGATTAAAATTACAATTCAATCTCCACTCCCTTAATCCAATTCTTTTCACTATAAATTGATGGGATTTTTAGTGAATTAGATACTTTGTCCATGAAAAACAGTAAAAGAAAGGTAAAAAAAAAAAAAAAAAAAGAGGAAGAGAAATCTTGAAATATTGGATGTTATTAATTAACACCATCTATTAAATATTCCTAAATTGAAACTAGAAATTTTATAAAATATTCAAATTTTGAAAAAAAAATAAAATATAAATTCCTAATTTGAAACAGGTTGTTAATCTGATATTTATTTTAAAACAATTTTTAAAATTTAGGTCTTTCATACATAATTCTTCCTTATTTTAAAATTATCTTATTTTACCTTTTTTTTTTTTTAATCTTCCCAAGTCCCTACAACAGTGATACATATATAGACAACTAGAGTAGCCTTTACTCTGCATCTCTCTCTTTCTCATTGTGCACTTCATCTTATCTTTATGAATAGTAATTGGATCCTACCTCAAAAAACCCACGCCCACATATATTGAACCCCAAAAGCAAAGCGGTGCAATTCCTTTTCCTTTATGTACACCTTCTCTCTCTCATATAGTTTTTTCTTCAATCTTTTCATAATTGACGTAAGTCTCCCTAGCTGCTTCACTCATAATATTTTCAAGAATCAAAGTAATTTCTCAAAATTATGAATCAATGCGTCGTCCCAAGTTGGCATTTTGAGGAGAATCCCACCCAAGCTCAACTCAAGTTTCCCTCTCTTTCCAGTTCATCCAATTCTTTGATTCCAGTCCTAGAGTTGTAAGTTTAATTTTAATTTTAATTTTTTTTTTTTTAAAGAAATACATATGCTTTTCAACTTTATAACTTTAATAATCGAATTTTGTATCAAGAAATCGTTACAATTTGATATATGCATTGCAGGCGGGACTACGAAGTGGCAGAGCTAACGTGGGAAAACGGGCAGCTCGCCATGCAAGGCCTAGGCTTTCAGCGGGTGCCTTACAAACCACCCGCCACGTGGGACAAACCACGCGCCAGCGGAACGCTCGAGTCAATCGTAAACCAAGCCACCGGCCTCCCCCACCCAAAGCCCGCCGTCGACGGCGGCGGACATATTATCAATGGGCTCGCGCCCCCCTGGTTCAACCCGGTGGCCACCATGGACGCGCTCGTGCCTTGCAATCTAGAAGGTTCCACGCACGTGCCGGACATGGCGGCGTGCGGCTCCACGCTGGTGGGTTCGTGCACCGGCGCCGTCCCCATCGTGGACGGCGGGGGCGGGCCACGCGTGTGTATGAACAGCTGCAGAACAATTGGAAGTATGAGCGAGAGCGCCACGTGCGGAAGGGCAGATACCCTCCCCCAAGTGACGCTTGAAACTTGGGAAAGAGAATTGGGTATCGCCTCGCCGGAAAATACCATCTCCGGCAAAGATTATACTATGGCATCCGGTGATGACCTTTTCATTTCTCACACCAAGTCACAGGCAAGTGAACTTAATTATATAGATTTCCGATTAGTGTTACTTAGGGGCTTGTTCTGAAACCAATAGGAATAGTGATTTTTTTTCAACAGTTGGATCACACTAACTTCATTTTATTTTATTTTATTTTATTTTTTAAAAAATTAATACCGAATTTCATATCACAAATATTAAGAAATTATAATTTTTATTATTTTTATTGATCGAGTCTGCATTTGGCAGCTTGTACGATTCGAAAATAAATTAGTAACGTTTGTTCTTGGTGGGATTTATCAATTTAATTAATTTTATGCACGAGTTCTTTGCTTATTGTGGGAAAATATTTAAGTAATTTTATGCAACGATATATATTCAAGTATACATTCGATATGCGCTTTAAATAATTCAGCATATACTTCTAAATTAGCAGAGAAAAACGGTCGATGAGGAGGTCAAAAGAAAATTAAGCATCGCAAAAACCTCAGTGGCAACAAAAAAGACTAGGGCGGCCGCTGTTCATAACCAGTCCGAACGTGTAAGTTTCTTAACTTAGTTTTTTTTTTTTTTTAATGACAAAATTCACTAATACATGTAGTGTGATACTAAAGTGCAGTTTTCAACTAAAAAATAAATAAATCGAATTTACTAATTTAAAGAAATTAGGTCTTAAAAAAGGTTCATTCATATAAGTTGGCGGTGAATCTTTTTTAAAGTTTTTATTTCTTAGATTGAGAAAAAGGATAGTGTTAAAAGTGGTTAAAAAAATAAAGAGAAAGGGATTTTGCATTTATGTTTTTGTACTTTGCGTTATACTATATATCCTTTTTTGGGCATCAAAAAAGGTTCTTTAGTTAGTCAAAAAATAGAAAATGAAAAAGTCAAACTTAAATTGAAAATAGTACTATATTGAATTGGTAATTACAGTATATGGTATCGATGCTGGACATTCTTAAATTTCATCTTTATGAAAAAACAGAAAAGAAGAGACAAAATTAATCAAAAGATGAAGACACTGCAGAAGTTGGTCCCAAATTCCAGCAAGGTATGTGACGTTGAAATTTCATTTTAATTTAATGCTGTGTGCGTCGCATAAAACTTTATAGGGCTACTATTTTAGTTGACATCACTTCATTTATTTTTCACACCTAGAATGAACTTTAAAATTTTCACATATATTTTTGTGATTTTTTTTTATAATGCAATCAAATTTTATTTAATCTAACCAATTTATTTAGAAATGAATTGCAAATTTTTTATTTGTTTTTAAAAAAAAAAATTGATTTGCATAGTGTGAATTATCACAATACACTATTACTCTTGAACCCCCCACCCCCAAATAGCTAATCTTCTTTTTCTCGAAAACGACCGCTTACTATGTACACCAAAAAATATAAAAAATAGAAGTTAAAGCTTATTAACTTAGGTTTAATTTGAAAGTATATATAGAGTGAAATTGCTCTGAACTATTTTACAATATTTTTTAGTATAATAATTAATACCCTTTAGTTAAACAATTATTACTTTTTGTACACTTCAATATCATTCAATGAAAACAACTAATACTTTTCAATAATAACAATTTATACCCTCTAGTGAATACACTTAATGTCCTTCAAATTGTTTATGTATGAATAATTTTCACTCTATACTTTGCCTTAGTAATTAGTGGTGTATATTTGAGATTTAGGAGTATGTTTTTCACTAGATCACATGTTCGACAAGGTGTAATTTTGAGATGGACTAATTTATATAGAATTTTACTCTAGTTTCAATTGGGTCCTCCCCTAGTGAACAATGGAATTGGTGCTCATTAATTGGTTCCGGAAAGAAATAGAAAACGGACTGGTTTCAATTTACTTTATTAATTGGTTGAAAAAGTTGTGGGACTGTTAGATTTTGGTCATGTCACATGTTTATTTGGGTCTGCATAATATATCGACCTGGAAAATTAAATTTTTAAGACACTATCTTATAGCAATGTGCAAAATGAGGACATTTTCTTTACGGGCTGACAATTTAGGACACTTTCTTTTAAATTTTGCAATTTCAGGACACTTCATTTACGGACTGACAATTTCAGGACTTTTTCTTTTAAATTTTGCAAATTTAGGCCAACTGATACTAATTACGGGCCAAACGGACTTGATCCTCCAGCTTGACTGTTTCGTAGACGTCATATCACTAAAATCCTTCCACGTTATTAAAATATTTGACGAATTTAAAATTTAAGAAAATCTGGACAATTAAAAATCTGCTTATCATACTTTGCGTTCTGAGATTAGGATTCAAGCTTTTGCTTGTTCTCCCCTTTGCTTTCACCATTATTGGCTGGTATGTGAATAATTTTGAGAAATTAAAAAATGTAATTGCATTTTCCATTCCAATAGAACTTCTGTCTCACTTTTTTTTTTAAATAATTTTGATCCCATGAGAATTTTTCAACCAAAATTAGTGAAATCGGAATTTTGCAAAATTGATTTTTTTTTTTTATTTGCGAGAAGAGTTGGAATTAGGGCTCCAAATTTTTGTTTGGTCCGAAACTAATAGCAATAGGCCTAAATTTGCAAAATTAAAAAAAAAAGTTCTGAAATTGTAAAATTTAAAAGAAAGTGTCCTAAAAATTTAATTTTCCAAGTATCGACCACATATGACTTATATCTTCAACCAAAAAAGTTAATTTTATTGAAGTGGGACACATTTTAGAGACACAACTTAACAGTTGTAGCTAGTGCCATTAATGCATGTGTTTGACCCCTACTTACTAGCTAGGCTCAAAATTTGTCCACATATTATCTTGATGGAAATATATAATTTTATATATAAATCATGATCATTTGCGCACTCATTATAACGTAACAATGAAGGTGTCGACATTAGGGTAGGTAAAGTAACATTTTCATTGCTGTAGATATCAGGAGCTCAGTCAATATGGAATTAGAACTGTCACACTCTTTTGATTAATGAGGTTTCATTTTAAGATTAATTAATTAGGAAGAGTAGTTCGTTGTGCTTATAATGCTAACTGGCCTCACTTTTCAATATAGAACAATTCATGTGAAATTGTGAAACTAAAAAATTAAGTTTATAAATCTATGTACAAAAAATTCTACTCATTACCAATGATCTAGGATTGAATTTGAACCTCAATATAATATTAAGTGAGCTTCAATGTGTGGGGCCACAAGGAGACCCTAATCTCACCCATCATCATCATCATCATATACACTTATGTTATGTATGTAGGTACATAATATGAATGCTCCATCAGTATTTTTAGAAGGAAAATGAAAGTTAGGGATGATATTGAAGATATATAGTAATGATTTGGAAGAGACTAAAAAACTACAGAGACAATTATGTCCTGAAAAAGTGGTCCAATAATTTGACATGAACATGCAACATGACATGATTTTGGGAATTGCGTAATCATCCTAGTCCACAAACAACTCTTGATACTACTTGACAATACTTGTTGCTTACATACACACCTATTTTAGCTCTGTTATCACTTAAATTTAGTCCATGTGGGGTCACACAAAATTTCGATTTAATTTTAATACATTGGGTAATTAATTAAATTATACTAGTCTTCATATCCAGTGTGATACATTTTTTTAAATTAAAAAAAGAAAAGAATTAGTGTTATTTTTATTTTTGGGGCGTGACAAAAAAAAAAAAGGAAATTATTGTGGAATGAATGAATTATTAATTTGCAATAAATATACATTCATGTAGTTATATTGTGTGAGATTGATTTGGTAGATAAATGATGAAAAAGGATACTAGTATTTTTAAATATGATAAACGTTACATTTTAATTTTTAATGAATTCTGCAGACAGATAAAGCCTCGATGTTGGACGAAGTAATAGAATACCTTAAACAACTACAAGCACAAGTCCACATGATGAACAGGATGAACATGCCATCCATGAACATGATGCTGCCAATAGCCATGCAGCAACAGCTTCAGATGTCTATGATGGGTATGGGTATGGGTATGGGGATGGGGATGGGAGGCATGGACATGAATGCCATCAACCGTGCCGCCGCCTTCATGCCTCCGTCGTGGGATAATCCGGCCGACTGTATGCCCACGGGTTCAGTAATGCCCGACCCGTTAGGCCCATCGCTTCTTGCCCGCCAATCCGCCCAAGTGAGTTCGATTTTAAATTAAACGCGACCTAAGTTTGATTTAGATGTTGTATTTAAATTAATTTAATTATATTGTGAATGCAGCCAATGACAATGGAGGCTTATAGCAGGCTAGCGGCTATGTATCAACAAATGCAACAGCCAAAATAATTATATAAACTTTGTAAATTTCAGGTTTTAGTTTGGAGAGGATGAATGTTAGCGGTTTTAGTTTGGAGAGGATGAATGTTAGCTTATAATGGATATCATTAGAATGCTCACCACCAGTTATATTTCAATTTAATTTATATTTTATTATATTTGATTCGCATTTCATGTATTAATTAATGTTGTCATCGTCAATTAACATGTGACTTGTAATAGAATATGTTGAAATTACTGATCAAACAATTTACTTTCTTTGTACAGTAACAATTAATATATATATGTATATGTTAATTTGAAGATGATCAAATACATACATAAAAATAAAAAATAGTAATTTTTATCTCAATTAAATTAAATTCAATTGTTGACAACGATTTCGTGAGGATCTCGCCGTCGGGTTCCTAGCGGGTAGGATTTATAAAAGATAAAGACTGAAAGCAATGAATGTGAGAGTAAATGAGCTCTCAAGAGTAGGTTTATAATAAATGTGATGTGTTACATTTGGGCATTAAAAGTCCTATTTAAAGTGTACAAGGTGGGTTTCCCCATATTTGGTTGGTGGGTCTGTGGGCACCCCCTACTCCTAGCTGGAAGGCAATGAGTGGCTACAGCCTCCCCTATCAGCCAATGAGAAGACGTCACATGGCACTGCCTCCCCTGAGATGATGGGACTTAACCCCAACTGCCCCCTTTGACCCTGTCATATCCTCTGGACTGATGGCACTAGACGTCCTCTCATAGCTGGCGCAGCCTGGGGTCGGGCAGACGGGTACACGGGTACTCGGGTGACGATTCATGACGCGAGCACCTTGGTGACCCTTTCACGGGTAGGCGGGTAGAGTGACTGCCTCAGAGCTCGTCGCTGGCCGCCTGACCCCCGGGCCTGTGGGTTTAAGTACCCTGCCCGACAGCTCCCGGAGGTCCGCGTCGGGTAGCCTCTACTTCCCCGCCCGCCTGCTTATCCAGGGGGCGGATTACTCTCGTCCGAGCCCGCTACAGTTAGTGGGTTCATGCTCGATACCCGATGGGTCGGGTAGTTAATATCGGGCGTAACAATTGCCCCACCAGCCCGACATCGGGGGGCCACAGTCGTCGGGTGGCGGGCTGGTCGAATTGCAGACTTGATTTTGAATTTGAATTTTGGGGTGACGTTTCGGCTTCCGAGGTGACGCCTCGTATTCCGCGCCTGATGACGTTACGGGATGGCGTGACTGATGCACAGAAATCCAGGGGTCACGTCCGCCAAACCTGCCTCCCAACCGTTGCGCGCGTAGCCCTCACGCGCCCCCCTGAGTTTTGCTTAATTCAGTTTTTGACCCCGTTTTTTTGCAATTTAGTCCCTCCCATTTCCCCTATAAATAGAGGTTCTCCTCCCATTTTCTCATTTTCGCTCTTTGAAATCTCTTGCCCCCCCAAGAAGCTCCAAGTTTTCCGGCGAGTTTCCCCAGATTCCGGCGATCCGTTTCGAGTCCCAAGGTAATCTCTTGTTTTCCTCTTCACTATTTTCTTCCTACTCTCCCCTCGCCATGAGCGATTCTGTTGAGAGCGTTGGGGCCGCTGACGTCTTCCATTTCCGCCGTCGCGCCGCCGCCGACGCTGAGAGGCCTCTCCACCCGGCCGGGTAGGGAACGTCCCGCGCCGCCGCCGCCAGAGAGGGTGAGGGCAACTCCACGGATGTGGATGCCTTCGCTGACGACTTGGAGGGGATGAGCTCCCAACGAGAGGGGGAGGCACTAAGCGTTTCCCCGGTCTCATCCTACCCGTCTCGGGCCGAGGATTTCCTGTTCGAGCAGGAGGCTGTGCCCGATCATATCGACTATGCGGACAGTCGGTTGATCGGGTTCGAATACTCGAAGTACATGAGCCGGTTCGTGCGGAGGCGCTCTGCCCGCGCATATCTCGAGGCCCAGGAAACCGATTTTGGGGCCTCTCGTCGCCCCAGCTGCCTGCCCCCGGATGCCGACCTAAAGGAGCTCTACTGGACCTTCCAGGCGCCCTCCGATGTCTTCTTCTATGCCCCCGGGAGAATGAACGGGCTGACCAACCCCCGGAAGGCCTAATCGCCATCAACTCAGATACACTCCATGCCGGGCTCTGCTTTCCGCTTCACCCAGCCATCTCTAAGCTGCTCGCCGCCTGGAACTTATCGATCACCCAGATCACTCCAAACGGGTGGAGCTACATCCTGGGAGCAATGGTTGCTCTCGGTCGCCGCGGGCTGCACCGCATGCCGACTCCTTCCGAGATCAACTACTTGTACTATACCGTAGCCTCGGTTGGTCGGATGAACCACGGGTATTACTCCGTGAAGCCCCGGGGTGGCGACGCCATTGTCTTCGGCATCTCGTCGAAGGTGACACACTGGCAAGAAAAGTGGTGGTGGGTCGGCGGTGCGTGGGAGAGCGTCGGCGTCGACGGGCACATCATCCTGGTTCCCCGGGAGTATCGGGACCGCAACCGCCGAGGTAAATACTAAATTTCTTACTCATCTCTTAGTACTGATCTAATTTTTCTTTCACTGTGCAGGCTGCGCGGTCCCAAACCAGGCCGACTTGACCGACGATTTCAGGCAGGCACTTGCCTTGTTGAGGTCTGAGAGTCAGGATAACCGCGACGTCGACCTTCTTAACAGCAACGACAACCGAAGGCTGTTCGGGCTCCAAACCTTCCCGCGCCATTTGGATTTTGGGGGTAAGACTCTTCCTACCCGATTCTTCTTTATGCTTGTTCTTGCTTCTCGATTTCTAACACGTCGCTCCTCTTGCAGCGCAGCGCTTCCCGGCGGAATCCTCCACACCGTCTACTTCCCCGGCAGCCTCCCCGGGGGCAGTACCCGAAGCCGGTCAGGCAGCCATACCCGTCGTGAACGTCGAATCCTCCGAGGAGACCGTTGACATGGCTCCTAAGAAGAGTGCTATGGCAAAGCTGGCGAAGCGGGGAGCGGTTTGAGCCGCTGGGGTGGTGATCCGTAGTCAGCCGACGACCCCGGCGCCCCCGGTTACCTCCTCCCCGACGGACGGCCAACGACCATTGAAGCAGGCCCGGGTGGAGGGCCAAACCTCGGTCGATCCGGCTATGGTGATCGTGGACGTGGATCCGGCCAGCGGCGGGCTGATAGCCGGTAACATCGAGGCGACCATTGGAGGCCCGACCTCCGCCTCTCGCGATCGAAGCGATTTCTCCTTTCTCGGCTGGGGCAACCACCTCACGTAAGTGTTTTTCCCGCGCCGTTTCCTATTTTTCTTATGATTTTCATTTTCTTTAACTCGTTACCCCGGCGTTCTGTAGGCCTGACCCCCTGCCCCCTCCTGAGGTCCTCCAGTTCCTGCGCTCGCAGGATCCTCCCTACGCGGAGGCCATCCCGGAATCCTGGCCGGAGGAGATTCACCGGGCAGTGGTGAACCTGCCCCGATCCTGGACGATTAACTGCAAGAAGGCCTCCCGGACTGTCTCCGTGCCCGACCGCCTTCGATCTGCTGCCATCAGGGCCTCCCGCGATGCCATCGCTCTGGAGGGCATCATGCTCGACTACGAGCGGGATGCACGGACTCTGGCCGCTTACAAGGCCAACTTCCAGGCCAAGCGTGATGAGGCCGCTCGGCTGGACGAAGAGAACCAGAAGCTCTGGGAGGAGCTGGAGATCACCCGCAAGAGCCGGGCAGAGCTGGAAGAGGAGAAACAGAGGGCGCTCGCCGAAGCTGAGGCTAGGATGGCTGAAGAAGTCCGCCAAGCCAAGGAGGCCCTTGCGGCGGAGGCTGAAACGCGCCTGGAAGCCGAGCGTGCCCGTCTGGCCGCTGAGAACGAGTCGGCCGGATCTATGGTGTATATCAATGCCTATGCCGACTCGATCCGCTCCCTGCTCCGTCGGAATCCCGAGGCCACTACTCCGGGCCTTTGGAGGACCTGAGGAGTTATGTCGAGTCCAATCCTCCCTCCCCGGACTATGACATCACCTTGAAGGACTTGGTCGATCGCGGGCTGGACCTGTCGTTCCTCGGTGACCCGGCGACCTTCATCTATCCTCTGGCCGACGAGTAGGCGACCGAGGATCCAGGAGTGGTGGACGAGGCGGCCCCCTGAACTCTCTTCTTTTTCTTTCTCTTTTATTTTGTCAAGTTTGTTGGCCGCGGGCCGTTTGTACTTTTCTCTTTCCAGAACTTTTTAATGAAATCATTCTTCTTCATTATTTCGCTTTTGTTCTTGTCTCCTTGAACTTGGTTTGATAATCGAATTAATAATGGAATTGAATCATGATGAAAAAAGTGAAGTGCTTTAGCCGATAGTCGGGCAGCGACTTCACGAAGATATGATTGAATTAACAACCGTTTAAATAACTTAACCGAATGATTAATGAGTGAAGTGCTTTAGCCGATAGACGGGCAGTGACTTCACGAAGATGAGATTGAATTAACAACCGCTTAAATAACTTAACCAAATGATTAATAAGTGAAGTGCTTTAGCCGATAGACGGGCAACGACTTCACGAAGATGGGATTGAATTAACAACCGCTTAAATAATTTAACCAAATGATTAATGAGTGAAGTGCTTTAGCCGATAGTCGGGCAGCGACTTCACGAAGATGGGATTGAATTAACAACCGCTTTTATTGATTACAACTTTGCGCTCGAAGAGCGATTACATTGAGGTCGCTCGTCAGGACGATGCAGGCTAAACTATTTCGCCGTTACCGGTAGTATTTTTTTAGTAGGGAGGCATTCCAAGGGTATTGGGTCGGGTTGCCCTCAAGGCTTTCTAGCTCGTAGGCTCCGTTGGCTAGGCACCTGGAGATCTTTAGGGGTCCCTCCCAATTCGGACCAAATGCCCCTTTGGGTTGCCCGACCGTTCGTCGAAGCACCAGGTCCCCGGCTTCGAACTCTCTGATTTTGATTTTCGAGTTGAAGTATTTTTCAGCCCGGCGTTTGTAAGCTATGTTTCTTTGTTCGGCGGACAGCCTTCTCTCCTCCAGCAAATCCAACTCGTTTAGCATAGCTTGGTCGTTCTCGGTCCCCACGGGTTGCGAGGTGCGGAGGCTTGGGATGATGACCTCGGCCGGGATGACTGCCTCCGTTCCGAAGGCCAGAGCAAAAGGAGTCTCCCCGGTTGCGGTGCGATAGGTTGTTCTGTATGACCATAATACTTCGGGTAGCTTGCTCGCCCATGTTCCCTTGCTCTCCTCCAACCTTGCCTTCAGTGTGTGCTTGATTATTTTATTTACTGCCTCGACCTGCCCGTTTGATTGGGGGTGGTAGGGTGACGAGAACAACCTCTTGATTTTGTGCTTCAGGCAGAATCTCTCCATCTCCAACCCGTCGAACTGTTTCCCGTTGTCCGAAATGATTATCTGTGGGAGGCCGAATCGACAGATTATGTTGCGCCAGATGAACCTAATGACATGCTCCTGGTCAATCGTTTTTAATGACTCTGTCTCCGCCCATTTGGTGAAGTAATCCACGGCGACAATTACGTATTTGACGCTGCCCGGGGCCGTAGGCAATGGACCAATGAGATCGATCCCCCCACTTTGCGAACGGCCACAGGCTCAGGATTGAGGAGAGCTCGGTTGGAGCTTGGTGGATTGCTGGCGAATAGATTTGACACTTGTGGCATGCCCGCGCATAGTTGATCGCGTCCTTCTTTAGAGTGGGCCAGAAATATCCCTGCCGGATAACTTTCTGGGCGAGCACCTGACCGCCGGCGTGGTTCCCGCAGCGCCCCTCGTGGACTTCCACCAAGATTCTCCTTCCCTGCCCCGGCATTATGCATTTTAGGAGGGGTAGAGCGAAGCCTCGCTTGTACAACTGGTCCCCGATGATTGTGTACCGTGCCGCCCAAAGCTGTAACTGTCTTGCTGCTACTCGATCGTCTGGGAGTTGGCCGTCGCGGAGGTACTTCAGAATGGGAGTCATCCAGCTGTCCTCCTCCTGCCCCAGATTGGTTACCCGCTGGTTCGAGCTAGACGGGGCGGTCAGGTAGGTGACTGCGATTTGTGACATGTCTGCTGCCCCCTCGGATGTTGCAAGGCGGGCGAAGGCGTCTGCTTGAGTATTGTCGAGTCGGGGTACCACCTCTATGTGGACTTGGTCGAATTTTTCGAGAAGGTTCTTGGCTAATCCTTGGTAGGCCAACATCCTGTCGCTGTGTGCCTCGTATTCTCTCGAGATTTGGCATGTAACGAGCTGTGGGTCGCTGTAGACTTGGAGCCTCTTCACTCCCATGGCCATGGCCATTTCCAGGCCGTTGATTAATGCTTCGTACTCGGCCTCATTGTTGGTTGCGTGGAAACCGAATCTGATGGCTGTCGTGAACGACTAGCCAGACGGGCTGAGAAGGACAATTCCCGCGCCTGCCCGCAAAGTTGTGGAGGATCCGTCGACGTACATTTTCCACGGCGGCTGCTCGATCTTGGACATCGCCTCCGGGTAGGTGAGCTCGACTATGAAGTCGGCCATGGCCTGGCCTTTGATGGACGTTCGAGGAGCGTATGTGACTCCGAATTGCCCGACCTCCACTGCCCACTTGAGGCACATGCCCGTCGTGTCTGGTCGATGTAGCACTTGGCGAAGTGGCATTGTGGTCAGTACTTCTACTTGGTGATCGAAAAAGTATGGGCGTAACTTGCGCACACTCATTACTAGCGCGTAAGCTAACTTTTCCAGGGGTGGGTACCGTAGCTCGGCGTCGTGGAGTGTCTGGCTGACATAGTAGATCGGCAGATGTGCCTGCCCCTCAGCCCACACTAGCACGGCGCTGAGAGCTGAGTCTAAGGCCGCCAAGTATAGGAAAAGCTTCTCGTCGGGGACGGGTTTGGCCAACACCTGGGCGTTTGACAAATATACCTTCAAGTTATTGAAGGCGAGCTGGCTCTGGAGTGTCCAGTTTAGTTTCCCCTTCCGCATGCTATCGAATAATGGTTTGCACCGGTCCCCCATGCGGGAGATGAAACGACTAAGAGCGGCCAGGCTGCCCGTCACCCTCTGCACCTCCTTTACCGTGCGGGGAGCGCTCATGTCGAGGATCTCCTGCACTTTGGTTGGGTTTGCCTCAATTCCTCGCTGGCTAACCATGTGCCCCAAGAATTTACCCGATTCGACGCCGAAACTGCACTTTTTCGGGTTGAGCCTCATCCGATATTTCCTCAAGATTTCAAATGTTTCGGCTAAGTGAGTGAGGTGGTCTTCTTTCTTCTCGCTCTTAACGATGATGTCGTCGATATATACCTCCATGGTCATCCCGATTTGGTCGTGAAACATGTGGTTGACCAGCCTTTGGTAGGTTGCCCCTGCGTTCATGAGCCCGAATGACATCCGCTTCCAGAAGTACATGTTCTTCTCGGTGAGGAAAGTGGTGTGTTTCTGGTCGTCTGTGGCCATCGGGATCTGGTGGTAGCCGACAAATACGTCCATGAAAGTGAGCATCTCGTGCCCGGCCGTGCTGTCCACCAGATGATCGATGTGCGGCATCGGGAAGTGATCCTTGGGGCATGCTTTGTTCAAGTCCGTGAAGTCGATGCACAGCCACCAGGTGTTGTTGTTCTTCTTGACGAGGACAGCGTTGGATACCCATTGGGGCTTGTCGTCGGGGTCGACCATCCCGATAAGCTTGTTGTCGAGCAGTTTTTTGACCTCAGTGGCAATGATCGCGTACTTGTCTGGGCCGAATTTCCTTCTCTTCTGTGAGATTGACTTGCGGGATGGATCAATGTGCAATTGGTGTGAACATACGGCTGGATCGATCCCGACCATGTCTTCGTGGGACCATGCGAACACGTCTAAATTTTCTTCTAAAAATGCAGTCATCGTTGCCCGCATCTCGTCGGACATCGATGAATCGAGTTGAACACTTACTTCCGATCGGTTCTTCATTGTGACCGAAATCAATTTTTCGATCGGACTGGCTCCCCGCTCGCCGTAGCGAGGATCGTCGATCTGCCCTGTTAGGGTGTTGTCGATCTCCATGGGTTCGTACCCGAGCCTGGGCTCGAGGTTGACTTGAGTGTTTTTAGGATTTTGTGGATCTTCTTCCATTGGGCGGGCAGTGGGTGGGATTTCTTCGTCTATTTCCATGTCTCCTTCCCCGATTGTGCAGATATAATCTAAATTTGCAGAATTTGAAATAAAATCGATATACGCTAAACATCCGCGTGCCATTTTCTGATTACCCTTAAGAGTCCCAACCTTCCCGGAGGGGGTTGGGAACTTGATACAATAATAGAATGCTGAGGCGGCGGCTTCGAACTCGTGCTCGAATGGCCTGCCGAGAAACCCGTTATAGGTTGACGGCTGGTCGACAATAATAAAGTCGAGCTGTTTTGAAGCCTTAACCTCAGCGTCTATACTAGAAACTAATTCTACGGCTAGCCTAACTATCCCGTAGGGTTTCACCGTGGCGTCGCCGAAGCCCTTGATGACCTGGTCGCACGGCTCCACGTACTTCTCAAAGGAGCTGTCCAGCTGGTCGAATGCAGCTTTGAAGAGGATGTTGCAGTAAGCCCCATTGTCGACGAGCATGCGATGGATGGTGACGTCCATGATGTTGACGGACACGACCAGGGCGTCGTGGTTCGGGTAGATGACCCCAGTGCGATCCTCCTCCTTGAAGGCGAGGAAGTCTGTCTCTTTTGCCGTCATGTTGACCGGCATGGTGATTTGGTGGACGTTGTCCATTGCTCGCAGCTCACTCTTCTGCCTGCGGTTGGAGAGCGATGTGGTGGGCGCGAACCCTCCCACAGGGGAGAGCATATTGACCGCGCGTCGGGCTTGATGTTCTGGCATCGGCGGGCATATGAGAGCCGCCTCCCGGTTTGGCTCCACGGGGTGGGCAGCGGCTTGAGCCTCCGGCCTAGTCGCTGGCCTCTTCACGAACTCCTCCAGCTTCTCTTCCTCGAAGAGTCGCCAGAGTTGCTTCAGGAGGTCGCGGCACTCACTTGTGTTGTGCCCGACGGTTTGATGGTAGTGGCAATATTTGTTGGGGTTGAGCTGCACCCCCGGTTTGTGGACCCACGGCCGCGCCTTGGGCACCATGTTCTTGTCCCGGATCTGCACGTAGACATACTCCGGGGTGGCCGCCAACTTTTCGGCCAGCTTTACTTCGACGGAATCGAAGTGTTTGAACGGCTGAGGGGCGCGGTAGGAAAAACTTCTCCGGGTCGGCGTGCCGCAGGGTGTCTCCTTCTCCGCTGGGGCGCCCTCACCTAGCCGCTGTGCCAGGATGTCAGCGTTATAAATGATTTTTCCGGCTCGCTGCCGGAACTCCGCGTAGGACTTGGGATAGTCCTTGTTCATAGATTTCCACAACTTCGTCTTTAGGCGGAGTCCGCCTATGATGCCTACAAGCTTGACCTCATCCCCGACGGGCTCGCCTTCCATGATGATGCGGTCTACTCGGTCGATATACGCCCGGTCCGTCTCGTCTTTTCCCTGGGCCCAGTTGGCCATGCGATTGGCGCCAGCCAGACGTGGCACCATCGAGGAGAAGTGTTCCAGGAACAGTTCCCCCAGCTGGTGGAACGAAACCACCTTCCCCGCGGGCAGCGAGGAGTACCACCGGTGAGCTCTGTCACCGAGGGTCAATGAGAACATCCGGCACTGGGTGGCGTCCGTCGCACCCATTGAGATCATGTAGGTCGAGTATTTGCTCAGGTGGGTGACAGGATCCGTCTCCCCGTCGTATTGGCCCACCGCGGCCACGTTGATTTTTGGTTGGGCGGGGGCCCGTACCAGTATGTCGGCGAGAGGGGAATTAGGCATGTAGGTGACGTGGTGTTGCCCGTCCCGCCTTTCGAGTTTGGCCTCGAGGTCTGTGACCTTCTTCAAGATGGCGGCCATAGCGCTGTCGGCCGCGGGAGGAGATCGGGGACGCGGATTGTCCCCCAAACAGTCACGGACCGACGGCCTCGGGGCCGCATCGTTGTGACGCCTGGGAGAGCGCGCCCGTTCTTGCTCCCGGGGTCTGGAACTGGCGTTGGACTCGCAGGGTCGGGCAGCTCCCCGTGCCTAGGAACCCAGTCTGGAGAAGACGGATCCCGCAGGTCGGCGAGACACCCGCTGTGATTCGGCCTCCTCGTCGAGGCGCCTTTTTAGATTCTGAGGTCGGGTTATTGGCGGCCCTTCTGGCCGCCTCTTGCTCCTGCCGTGGTTGGCTGGTGGCCCTGGACCGGGCTGGCTCCTTCCCGGGTCGATGAGTGCGGATTGGAGCGGCGTCGATTTCAGCCTGGCGACGTTCAATCATTGCCCTTGCGGCCTGGAGGTCTTCCGGAGTTCTTATTGTCGATAAGAACTCGAAAGGGCCTTGGAGAGTTTCCGCCGTGGCCGGAGCCGGAGTGGCGGCCTCGCCAACATCCTCGGCCTGCTGCTGGGTTCGTGTAGCTCTCGAAGTGGTCATTTTTTGGAATTGAAACAGGTAAGCCTTTTGGGAAAGGGTTTGTTCGAGGTGACTAAATGAACGAAACCGAGTGTACTTCGATATTAGTGCACCCTCCTTCTAGCGCCAAAATGTTGACAGCGATTTCGTGAGGATCTCGCCGTCGGGTTCCTAGCGGGTAGGATTTATAAAAGATAAAGACTGAAAGCAATGAATGTGAGAGTAAATGAGCTCTCAAGAGTAGGTTTATAATAAATGTGATATGTTACATTTGGGCATTAAAAGCCCTATTTATAGTGTACAAGGTGGGTTTCCCCATATTTGGTTGGTGGGCCTGTGGGCCCCCCCTACTCCTAGCTGGAAGGCAATGAGTGGCTACAGCCTCCCCTATCAGCCAATGAGAAGACGCCACATGACACTGCCTCCCCTGAGATGATGGGACTTAGCCCCAACTGCCCCCTTTGACCCTGTCATATCCTCTGGACTGATGGCACTAGACGTCCTCTCATAGCTGGCGCAGCCTGGGGTCGGGCAGACGGGTACCCGGGTGACGATTCAGGACGCGAGCACCTTGGTGACCCTTTCACGGGTAGGCGGATAGAGTGACTGCCTCGGAGCTCGTCGCTGGCCGCCTGACCCCCGGGCCTGTGGGTTTAAGTACCCTGCCCGATAGCTCCCGGAGGTCCGCGTCGGGTAACCTCTACTTCCCCGCCCGCCTGCTTATCCAAGGGGCGGATTACTCTCGTCCGAGCCCGCTACAGTCAGTGGGTTCATGCTCGATACCCGATGGGTCGGGTAGTTAATATCGGGCGTAACATCAATGAAGTTCAATTTTAATACACTTATTCCAATATAAAATTAAAATATTGATTACATGGTGGAATTAGCAGTAATAATTCGTATAGAAGTTAGCTTTATACAAAATCAATAAATATTATTCCCTTTGTTTCAAAATATGTGTCGTTTTTATATTAGTTTAAGAATTATAAAGTTTTGATATATATGCCCTACATAAATCTCTAGATCTACTATATTTTGACAATCCCTAACAAAATTGTTATATTTTAATATAATTTTTAAAAGATCTCTTATATTTTGAATTCAAATTCGAGGATAAATTAGAAAAAAATTGCGAAAACAACACTTACTTTTAAATAAAATTTAACTTCTGACATGATACTTATTTAAAAGACAAAGTATAGAGTGAAAATGATTTATACATAAACCAATGAAGGGTATTAATTGTTTTCACTAAAGAGTATTAGTTGTTTCTACTGAAGACTATTGATCGTTATTACTGAAGAGTTTTAGTTGTTCGGTGAAAATAAACTAAGACTTTTCAGTAAAAACAACTAATACTCTCAGTGAAAATAACTAATACTCTTCAATGAAAACAAATGATACCCTTCCATAATTTATGTATGAACCAATTTCAAACCATCCATAATCATTTTAAAATTGATAGTATATATATGGTGTATACTTATAATCTAGACAGTAGACGGACAAGCCATGTTGGTCGGGTGGCGGGTCTAGTTACAACGAGTCAGGCTGACTAAAAACAATAGTGTTAAATTCAAGTTGGTCCCTAAAACAGAGTTCTGATTGATTTGCCAAAATGATTGATACTTCAATTTTAACACCCTAAAAAAAATATAACTCATTTGTAACTATTTATTTATAAAGTAAAAATATTTAGTTGGATTATTTGGATGTGGAGCCAAAAATAATGACATTTGAAATAAATTTGTGGATTGTAACAATAATTTTTTATTTAAAATATTATTTCATTTGTACCACTATAAGTTTCCTACTTTTTATTTTTATTTTTTTATATTCACTATAAGTTTTCTATTCCATAAAAAATAAAAACAACACTTCTAATATTAATGAACACATACTTTTTTAAACAACTATTCTTTATTTTTTCACAACTCCTCATTACTTATTCAAAAGTCAATATTGACTCATCATATATTAATAAATAATACATTTTCTTAAACAAATCAACAAAAACAAAGAGAAAACTTATACCAGGACGGAATGAGTATTAAACATGAGAAAATAAAATAAAAGAGTATTTCTGAATCAAACTATTTATTTGAGTACAATTTCTAGTGATTCCTCTAATTTTCTCTGAGAGTTGACTTTGACTTGATTCCAAATTTGTCGAAGATGGGTCCGCAACCAAATTTTGTCTGATGTTGATATTAATTCTAGAGTGTTGAGCCATGTTTCGAATTAAGTGCTGACTTTTAAGTTTTAAAATTATCGTGGAGGAAGACGCCGAGTCATTGGGTCCACGAAGGGCTTGAGCTTATAGAATGTCGGTCGCAGAAGTTTAGCACCGTGATCTTGGATCAAAGACTGTTCTTGATTGACTTCCGCCGTTGTTGATGAAGATCTTGGAGAACTTCGGAGGAGAAACGCCAGTCGGAGAGGCTTAACACATATCCCAGATCAAACGTCGATGTTTTTGAATAATTTGGAGAACTTCGTAAGAGAAACGTGACTGAAAAGGTTGGGCACCGTGATTCTAGATCAAACGCTGATGTTGATGAAGAACGTCGTTGAAGCTGCAAAGAACACCCTTGAATCTTCAAGATCGTCTGCAGAGAATTCTGAAATCTTGAATCTTCTGATTTCTTGATATATGTTGGGGTGTAGAATGACTAGAATGAGTCCCCTATTTATAAGTCTAGAATTTTAGTTTTACGGGTCAAATCTGATGGATCGAAAGGTATGAAAAGATATGATGGGCCTGAAGATATGAAAAGATGTGATTTGATGCAGAACTATAGTTTTGAAAGACTAGATTCGATGAAACAAAAAAATATTTGTAGTTATCCAAAAAAAAAATTATCAGACTTTCATAACTTGATTTAAAAGGCCTGTCTTCTTGATTAGACTTAAATTTTTTGGAAAATATATGATTTAATTAGCTGAGTTTTAGAGGCCGGATCAGATTTGCTGGGGTTAGAGGCTCAATCAATATAGTAGGCTTTAGAGATCCAATTCGATATATTAGGTTTTAGAAGTGGATTTGAATTATCAATTATTTATTTATTATAGGAATTTAATTTGTCCAAATCTCTAAAAATAAATAATAAATTTAATTGAAACACGTAAATTTACATGTGTCACTATTTGATTAGACACAATTTTAATGTGTTTATATGGATATTGTGAGGATGTGGTTTATGATTTATTTTATTTTATTTTAAGAGTGTAAAAGTTTTTATTGGATGAATGAAAAAGGGAAGTGTGAAGTTTTATGAGATGGAAGGAGAATATAAAGTAAATATTGTTATTTATATAATTTTTTGACAAAGTATAGGGTGAAACTGGTTTATACATAAATCATCGAAAGGTATTAATTGTTTTCATTGAAGAGTATTAGTTATATTTACTGAAGAGTATTACTGATTTACACTAAGGAGTCTTAGTTGTTCGGTGAAAATGAACTAAGACTCTTCAGTGTAAACCAGTATTACTCTTCAGTAAAAATAACTAATACTCTTCAGTAAAAACAACTAATACTCTTCAGTAATTCATATATAAACCAATTTCACTATATACATACTCATATTTTTTATTTTTCAAATTGACGTGACAAAATATAAAAGAACAATCATATTCTAGTCCCATATAACTGCATAAGTGCAATTCATTCACCACTTGTAGAATATATAATTCCCTTTCTTTTTGCATAGGCTAGTCGAATACCTAACCATTTGTGGGTATGTGTATATAACTTTCAATAACTTCACCATCATCATTATATATGCAACCGATTGAAAAGGAATATGATAATTTTTTGCATATGAATCCAACTGAAAAGTTGTGAAGCAAAGATTTAAAAGTATAAGAAAATATAAAATTGCCTACGAAAATTGTCAATATACCTACAAATTTTTAAAAATTTGTAGGAGAGATTGCCTACGAATTGCCTACAAAAATTTTCAATTGTATAGGCATCTCCCTTCCTCACCTACAAAAAAATTTGCTTACGGAATTGTGTTGTAGGTAAAATTTTGTAGGCAAATGACTTGTAGGTAATTATACCTAGGAATTTTATTTCATAGGCAAATTAATACTTTAGGCAAGTTGTTTCTAGGTTGAAAAATGTAGAAGCTTTCATAATTAGAAAATTTCGTAGACAAATCGTAGACAATTCTTACTATGATTTTTTTTGTTGGAAAATTTTTGTAGACAATTCTTTATTTTCTTGTAGTGTAAACTGTTTCAACATTATACATCCCCTTCCTCCATTTTTTATTATTTGTCTCATTTTATCCACTCACACAAATTAATTATATCTTTATTAGGGCTTTAAAAGACACTTGCTCTCTTATTTATTATTTCTATTTATTACAAAATGATGATTAACTTTATAATTTATTAGGGACATTGTTGAAAAAAGTAGATAAAAAATACATTGATATTAGTATAGTGACAATTAAAAAGGAGTATTATTTTAGATAAAATGAGACAGGTAAATAGAAACGGAGGGAGTATCATTTATCATAAATATTTGTATGAGATGATCTCGTACATGACACGTGATATTTTTGCAAATCTTTATGTCACTTTAAAAACTAAAGTATCATGTTTCACGTATGAGACGTTCTCAAACAAATAATCCTCATTACACACATATATACTTTGTGGAAAGTGTTTATCTTCATTTCAATTTAATAAATCATTAAATGATAATTTAATGATGTAATCTGTATAAATGAATTTAGTTAGTTGAATTTTTTAATCCAAACAAGGGTAATGGATGAGAAATTAATATTAAAGTTCGTCATTTAATATGTTATAAAATAAATTAATAAATGTATTATTATGGTAATATATAATGATTTGGTGTGACGAATAATCATAAAATGGTGTATATATATATATATATATATATATATATATATATATTTGGGTTAAAATGGTTTTCTTCCAATTAAGTTCTAATAATTGTGTCCATTGAAGAAATTTTATTTTATACCAAAAAGTTCTTATAGTAAGATCGATTTTTTTCAAAAGATTATGTGTTTTAACAATTATAAAGTTCATGATAAAAAGTTATATTCTTTTGAAAGATACACCTTTAGTAAATAATTGCGTATTTCAAAAAGTCGTCTAAACCACAAAATCAAATATCCAGAAATGCATTCATTCAATACAAAAATAAACAAATAGAGAAGAATAAATATATATCGTTCAAAAGAAATTATTCAATGATAAATGAAATATGTAGTTTTTTTAACATATTTATAATTCTTTATTGGGCCTTATATTGTGTAAAGTCAATTAAGGGCCTCTAAAACTTTCGATTCAATTGAGATATTACTCAGATTATCTACTATCCTAGCTTTTGTTAATACACTCCACCCATAAAAATATTAAGAAAAAATATTCGAAAAACTTGATAGTTTTAGAATTTTTTTCGAAAATTTGTATCTTTTTAATTTTTGTTTTAATATTATCAAATTTTTCGGAAAAAAAATCAAACATATTTTTTTGGAGTGTTTTGGATAAAAAGAGATTATATTTAACCTGGCCTTGAGATATTTCGTAGAACCAATTATTTAGGTAATGATTAATGGACGTAATAATATCCAATCTTCTTCTTTCCTTCATTTTTTTTAAAATAAAGTATAGAGCGAAAATGGTTTATACATGAAATATTGAAGAGTATTAGTTGTTTTCACTAAAGAGTATTAGTTGTTTTTACTGAAGAGTATTAATTATTTGCACTGAAGAGTTTTAGTTATTTACTGAAAACAAATTAAGACACTTCACTGAAAACAACTAATACTCTTTACTCTTTAGTCAAAACTACTAATATCATTCACTACTTCCTGTATAAACCAATTCCACTATATAATACTCTTTTTTTTAATTCATTCTTCATTTGATGAAGCATGCAATATAATTTAACTTATTTATTCATTTTAATAAAATTAGAGAACCAAATTCTGTTTATCTAAGCTGCGTCGGCGATCGATGCTACCTATACAGGGAGAACACCACTTATTAAACTTTTATTTTCTTTATGTTGTGGTCGAGACCATTATTATAGTAATTCGTATATACCAAAGAAAAGATATTGTGATTTTGATGGTACAAGTTGCAACCCACCCCCACAAGGAGCCCAAATAATTGGAGAATAACATGAACACTTGGTTTGTTAGAAGACCATATATTTTAGTTAGAAAATCTAAGCTATGTACGATCTTCTTTTAGATACCAAACGTAGAGTAAAAAAATTCCACAAACTAATTGTATCGTGTAAATTATGCAATTTTGACTAATTTTAGTGGGTTCTTGAGCCCACAAAAAAAGGAAATGAAATAAAAAAAAATATTGGTTCATTTAAATGAAAAATTATTTATATGTTCAATAATTAATATTAGTATTTTTTAGTATACAAACTATTTCCACAAAAAGTAAACCAATTGTTTTGTTGAAAATTATGGATCAAAGTTGAGTCAAAATAGCACCAGATGTACAATGCAACCGATGCATCGAAATACTACTCATATATATAATAACTAAGTTTAAATTTTAGCCCTCTCAATTTTTTAGTGAAAACGTTTTTCTCGCATTGTCCTCCATGTAAATAAAATATTACTCCCTCCATCCCAATTTTGTTTCCCCGTTTGATTATGCGCGGAGTTTAATGCGAGAGTTGAATTTGGAGAATCCTAGGTTTACTCAATGGGTAATCCACCCACTTAAAAATAAACATGTACTCGTAAAAAAAATATAATAACATTGAAAATTGTGCAATTAATCCCCTCTAATTATTTTATTTCCCTTAAGTAATTCAGTTTCACTCCCCCATGCGTTAACTTTTCGGCCTTCTATAACCGAAATTAATTGACATTTATTTCTCACTTTCCTTTATTTAACTCTCAAATGTTAAATTAAAAAAAAAAATCAAATATTGCCCACATTCCTTAATAAAATATTCAAAGGAAAGAGTATGTACAATTGATACCAAATGCAAAAAGACATTTAAATTAACTTGAATTGCAATTTTAAGTATAACGAAAATGATCACGTGTCCACTATTATTTTTATTGATTGATTATATGTTTATGTGTCATTAACATATTTGCGATGAACATATAAATTTATGTTCACCGATAGACATTGATCATCTCTGTTAGATCATTTGGTAGTATGAAGTAATTATAGATTCTAGAATTTTTTTTTTTTAATTACAAAATTAGGTTTGAGACAGTCTGATACGTGTGATAGATTCTCTATTTATTTTGAGATTCACAAGAGAGAGTTTATTAATTTTAATTTATTATTATAGCTAAATATAGTATAAATAAAAATGTTGACAAACATGAAAATTAGAAGAAATATTAATTTTGAATGATATCATAATATTTATAGTTGACAATTTAGAGTTTAAAATTCGAAGTAGTGAACCGAGACTCACAAAAGGGTGAGTTTACTATATTATTTGATTGATATCATTGTGTTTGTGGTTTACTATAGTGTTCAATAATTCGAATAATGGGTCGTGAATCTTCTAATTTATAAATTTTTTTAGATCAAGTTCGATGGTCAATCATGAATCGAGATTCACATGAAATTTTATTTATAGCGGTACGATAAAACTCATAATCTACGACTTAGAGTCTGATGATCCGATTAAAGAATCAAGATTCACATGATTTTGATACTACTAATATTTTTTCTTTTGGCATATATCTTTGTAATATATATATATATATATATATATATATATATATATATATATATATATATATATATATATATATATATATATATAACTTAGATATATTATAATGATATATGCGAAAGAAATTTAACTGAAACTCGTAAGATTATGACACATCTATTTTGCATAAGTAATTATAATATAATAAAAAATTAGATAATCAAATTAATTTGGAAAATTATAATTAAATGGTATTAGTTGGTTTTACTAAGATATTAGTTCTAAATTATATTAATTATTTTTATTAAAGGGTATTAATTATCTCACTAAAAGATATTAGTTGTTTTACTATAAGATATTAGTACAGTGTTATTCACTTACTGACTTGAACGCAAAATACTAGCTATACTAGTAGTTACCACACAAGTGTATGGGATCCCTGTAGTATGGGCAAGTATAGGGACCAAGTAGTATCGAACCCAAGGGATTGTATGTATGCGAATAGAGCCCTGGAGATCTACGCGTCGTAGTTAATATGAATGGATGTTCAGTTTTAGGAATAAGATTAAACTACTCTAAAGTCTACTTCTAGTAATGCAAATAATGAAATCAAACAAATAACTTCGTTTTTAATCAAATACGAGAGGGTGATGCTCAGGATAGGAATCCCTACGTATACTAACGGAGCTAATACGTTAACTAAAATAACCGTGATGTGCAAGTATTAATCCTAAGTGTACTAAAACTAGGCAATCAACTTCCCTAATCTAACACGAGATTGAAAGACTAAAAGCTCAAGAATTAACCCTAATACTTCGTCATATCAACCTACTTCACAACCCACTAAACAAGTTATATAGATTATGCTTATTTACCCAAGGTGATACGGTCGTCCTCCCTAGATAAACCGGTAGATTATAAACCCCTTCTATAACCCTATCGTTAAGTCTACTTGTTATCAAAGAGTGATAAGATCGTCCTCTCTCTAATAATTTTCGTACTCAATTCCAAGATAATTCTAGGGTTTATTTTAAGAATTCAATTAATTAAGAGAACTAAGCACTAAACATCACGAATTATCCTAATATGTACCAACATCCTACTTTTACGAGTTCATCATACCCCAAACATGGAAGGGTTTTAGCCTAACATGTTGAATACGAAAACAAAAGCAATTAAATGAACAATAAACATGAACATAACGAATTTAATTAAAGAACTCAAAAACATAAACTAGGTTTAACTCAATCAATCAAAGTCTAAAAAACGAATCTTAATTAGCAATGAAAACTAGATCTGAAAGTATTAAGTATCGAAGAAAGAAATAACGGAAAGTAAACTCTAATCAATGAATTCGTAGTTCAAAACCTCGATTACACTTGCAAAATCTCTTGCTCAACTCTCCCCCAAGCTCTTCTCTATCAAATTCTATCTCTAAGTACGAAGTGGTGTATAAAAATGAGCTTGAAACGTTGTATTTATAGATATGGGCTAATTTGGATAACATCGGGCCAAAAAATGGGTAAAAAGGCTAAAATTCGCGCATCTCTGGGATTTGCTCGAGCAGTAGTGGTCGAGCAGTGTTGCTCGAGCTAATGTGGTCGAGCAGTCTAGATAGTCGAGCAGTAGTGTTCGAGCTAATGTGGTCGAGCAACAAAACCTCTCTGTAAGTCCAGGTGCTCGAGCAATGCACTTGGTCGAGCAGTGGCGCTCAACCTCTTTTGGTCGAGCATTTTTCGGCTGATGTACACTTGTTCGAAATTTTTTCACATTTTCTCAACCGGGAGTCCGTTTTGGCCGATTCAAAGTCCTACGAACTCCTCTTTTCGTCCTCTATCCAACTATGAACACCAAAGAGACAAATTAATGTGTTTATGGAAATGATGCTCAAAGGACTCTAAACACTCATAAAAAACACACAAAATATGGACAAATCGGGCTATAATTCATGACAATTTCACGCCTAATCAACACCCCCAAACTTACCATATTGCTTGTCCTTAAGCAATGAAATAATAATTCAAGTGAAATTGTTAAGAATGAATAATAGAACTAAATCATGCAAGCAATAGAGCTCAAGCTTCAAAGATCGATCACCCACTCTCAAACTCACCCCCTTCATCATACTCATGCAGAGTCAATAAGAATCACCAAAATCAAACATGAATGTGCACTCAACGATGTGTTTCACTCCCTCACAAGTGCATATCAATATTAAGGGACTCACTCAATCAATCAATCACACATATCAGCAGCCATAAGCTTGTAAGCACTCTCAACTTCGACCATACTCTAGAATCCATGCCGAATAAAAAAGGACTTTTTTCAAGGTTGTAATGTAGGCTCTTTGGACGGGTAGGATAAATATATGGGATAAGTGACTCAAGTGAATGGAGAATAGAAAATTAAATTTTAGTATTTCGAGACGAGGAACATAATACTCCAATCATCTTCATGCAATACACTTTTCAATTCCATTACTCTCAACACTTTATATTTTATTTTTTTAACTCCTCGCACTTTTTTTTCACACGTATATGAGCTCATATCTCTTTTGCTCATTTTTAAATTCCTGGTCTTTCCCACAACTCAAGATATCATTACACATTTTCCTCAAATTCACTCAAGCATTAATAATTCTCCTTCCTCAACTTCATTCGATCCCTTTTTTCATTCACAACTTTTCCTATTCTCCACTCAAATTGGGACAAGAGTTTAAGAATTTGATTAAGTTCAAATATGCTGGCAAACAAAATAGGCTAAGGCTCAAACAGGCTAACAAGGGATAAATGTCATTGGTAGGAAAAATTTGGCTAAGTGACTCAATAAATCAAAGATGGCCTAAAATCACTTTTGGCATATCAATCTAGACACAATCAAGAAGCGAGAGCACACATAAGTTCTAGCATCCTCTACGGTGACGATCCACTCACAAACGAAAAGATCAATTTATGTATTTTAATCTCACAAAGGCTCAAAGCTCACAGCTTTCACATCCATGCTAGTCCTAGTGAATTCTCACTTTTATCACACAAGTATTCAAAAGGGAAAGTACGTAAGTATACGAGCTCCCTCCCAAATCAACTCTATCTCCTACACTCACACAATTCAGACTCTAACTCAACTTCACAAATCACCAACTCATACTCACACTCAAAGATAGCAATCAACAAGCATAAGATAATTGATAGGCATGAAATATGTAGTAGCACATCAAAACAATATCGGCTCAAGGAGCATCTCAAGGCACAATATATAACCAAACTCAACTCAAAGAGAGGATGTGCGCTTGTGCAATGTCAAATAAACCTCTCAAGTGCATTGTTGCATATGTATGCTATAAAACATATAAATACTCCACCCCCCAAACTTCGACCTTGTGAAACGGTTTAAGTTTGGGGTTGTGGGTTACCTAATACGTATAATCCCATTTGCACTTGGCAATGTAGCACACTCCCTTGCTTGAGTTCCTCCCTTTTTTATAACTCCATGATACCTTTACTTCCTCGAGACAAGCCTACAAGCAACTCACTCAAGAACAAGGTTAAAACTTACGATTCAAAACAGCACCCTAATAACTTAAAACAATCAAAAGCAAATAAAAGTGGGTTGTCTCCCACTCAGCGCTATTTTTAAGGTCCTAATGCCGGACCGAGCTCAAAGGAGCTTATGGGACATGATACTCAATGTTACCTCCCTTATTCTCATAAGATAAGATGTCTAAGTTTTTCGCTCGATTCTCATCCTCCTTCTTCACCTCGGGCGGAGGTGTCACCTTCTTCTTTTTCGCTCTCCACGGAGGTGCCCACTTCTTGACTTTTGGTTTCTTTTTACCTACTCCTCCCTTTCCTTCTACTTTGCCCACTTCCACCCTTTTAAATTCTTCATTCTTCAATTCCTTGTCTTCATCCTTATCAAAACAATCAAGATCATAATGCTCAAAGGTTAAATCATTAAGTGAAGGTTGATCATAATCACGTATATTAAAAAGGTTAGGGATAGGAGGTATGTCTTCAACACAAGGATCAATGGCATCAATGGAATGACAACTCTCATCTTCCTTCGGGTGTTTCATGGCCTCATACAGGGAAATTTTCACCTCTTGATCATCTACCTTCAACGTGATCTTCCCATTCGCCACATCTAACACCATCCCGACCATGGCTAAGAACAGACTTCCCAAGATCAGAGGAACGTTCTCATCTTCCTCCATATCGAGCACTACGAAATCAGCTGGAAAAATATGATCTCCAACTTTAACAAGGACGCCTTCAACCACACCTTGAGGTCGAGTAATAGACCGATCGGCGAGTTGAAGCGTCATCATTGTCGGCTGAAGTTCTCCACCCTCCAACTTCTTAAATAGTGATAACGACATCAGATTAATGCTCATTCTAAGATCGCACAACGCTCCCTTCTTGACTTCATTCCCGATATCACATAAGATCGTGAAGCTACCGGGATCCTTCAATTTCGGGGGAAGCGCTTTATGCACTAATGCACTCACTTCATGGTTCAGCTGCACCAACTTGGACTCATCTACTCTTCTCCTCTTAGCTTTCAAGTCCTTCAGGAACTTGACATAATTAGGCATCTGTTCCAAAGCATCATAAAAAGATATGTTAATATGCAACTCTTTAAAAACATCAAGAAACTTGGCAAATTTTTCATTTAATTTCTTCTTCATAAATCGTTGTGGATATGAGACTGGAATCATAGATTTTGGTACTCCCCATTCATCTTGTTCGGTCTCTTTCACGTTCTTCCTTGCTTCTCTTGCCTTCTTCCACTTTGGAACTCTCTCAATCTCTTCCTCCTCAAGGTCTTTGCCCTTCTGGGACTCATCTACATCAATTCCTTCCTCCTTGTCTTTGCCTTTCTGGGTCTACCTCAACCTTCTTATGTATCTCCTCCAATTCAACAGGCATTCGAGAACCGTCGTACTTGGTTCCACTTCTTAGTTGAATCATCTTGCATTGCTCTTTCGGGTTCCCCTCCAGCATAGAAGGTTATTTCCCGGGCTCTCTACCCAATGATTTTGCGATCTGGCTAATTTGATACTCCATGGAAGTGAACCCTCTATTATTCTCTTGCTGAATTCTATTCAGCTCCATATCCCTCTTCTGGAGATCTTGATCACATTGATCATTCTTCTTACTCATCTCTTTCACATCATAATCCAAAGAGGATAGTCTCTTGCTACCTTCTTCCACCTTCTGGAGAATGACACGTAACATCTCATCAATGGTAGCACCTCCTTCTCCTTTGGGGAGTTTTGAGCCAGGGTCGACATTTGGAGGTACAGTTATCCCCGCTCTCGGATTGCTATAAGAGAAATTTTCATTCTTCCTCCATTGATTCTGAGGAGGCTGCTGGCTTCCTTGATACCCCTGAGTATTCCTCCATTGATTCTGAGGAGGCTGTGGACTCGGTGGTACAAACGGTTGACCATAAGTTGGTCGCCCCTGATAATTTCCACCTTGATAGCCATTCTGATTATAATTAGACCCTCCCATATAGTTGGCCTCCTCATGCTGGCTTACTGGGCGGTCCACTTTCTCACTCACTGCAGTATTCCCTCCACTCAGATTCTGCCCAACCTCTAGATTGCTGATCTTCTCCATCATTGCCATCAACAACTTTCTAGTACCCTCACTCTCATCCATTTGATAAGCTCGCTGAAACTCTTGTGCCTCATTCCATTGCCCCGCATTCTTGACAATGTTATCAACAATCTCTCTACATCGAGCTGCACCACAATTCAAGGATGCTCCACTAGCACATGCATCAAGGTGGTCTTGACCTGCCTTGCTAGCTCCACAGTAGAAATAAGCCATTATATCACCTTCGTTGTACCCATGCTGCGGGCACTCAATGAGCATATTAGAGTATCTCTCCCCAGCCTGGCGTAATTCCTCTCCTGGCTTCTGCTTGAAAGATGAGATCTCCAGTCTTTCTTTGATTGTTCTAGAAGGAGGATAGAATCGCTCAAGGAACAGACGCTCGAGCTCGGCCCATGTGGTTACACCTCCCCATGGAAGCGTGTTATCGTACCACTCCTTCGCAATTCCAGTTAACGAGAACTGGAATAACCTGAGCCTCTTGGCATCTTCAGACATGCCATTATGGTTTAAAGTTGAGGCAATCATCAGAAAATTCATTAAGTGAGTATGAGAATTATCCTTTTCGACCTTCCCCTTAAATTGGTTCTCGACCAGCATCTTCAGGATCCCTGGGGAGATAGAAAAATCGTCTGCCTCCACTAGTGACAATGCTACACCATCATAATACCGTTGCGACTGTGCCACAAACCTTTCTCGAATTGCCATACCAGGATCAGCGTTCTGAGGAACGTGCTGAGGATAAACTGCTGGTAGAGGTACTTGCAGAATGGGAGGTTGGTTATAAGTAGGGTGTGGAGGGTAGTATGGTGGGTACGGATATGGTGGGTATTGGTAAGGATAAGGTGGGTTGTTTTGTGTTGGAGTTATACGTGAAAGTATGCTTTTACTTTGTATAACTCGTGTATCAAACACTCGATTTATGAGAATAATTCTTTTATCACATTTGCTTTAGATATAATTGAATGTTGAATTTCTATTGCAAACCGTTCAATATATAGTACATGTTACATTGTAGTTAATGTGGTGATACCCGATCACGGAAGACAACATTAACAGTTTACTTGTAACTAAACGTACAATTCACGACCCAGGTGGAATTGAACAATCCGCCGTGAAAGGTCGATGTGTAAGGCTCAGATTGGTCTGTCTTGACTAAGAGATTGCACTAGCACATTTAGTATGTGTTGAAGAGGTCCTACAGCGAGGAGAAATTCTTCTGTTCTGAAAGGTGAAGAATTAGACCTCAGTGGTTGTTGATTTCTTAATCTCCGTCACTTAAATAGGACCGTGTGTGCTTAGTAGTTACTGCTTTGATTCATGTTGGGTGAGAATCATTGTGACTTCGAACTTTGTGTCTTGGGCAGTAATATTAATCATACGACGGTTGCTAAGATTTAATACGGAGAAACGCGTGCGAGTACGGCTCGTGTGATTAGTCCCCTTGGTGGGCTCAGAAGTTTTATTGTACCAAATCTTGCAAGTGAAGAATTAGTTTCTTCGGTACGAATAATAACGTTGAGCTGTCTTTACTCCAAGGTGAAATATATTAATTAATTTAGAGCTATTCAGAAGCTCAATTAATTAATGGACTTGATAATCTTAAACGCGGGAAATAATAACCGGGAGCCCATATTATCGTAATATGGATTAAGATGGATAGTGCAATATTAATTTATTAGTGGTAATAATTAATATTAATGAGCTGAATTATATTGGGGCTCAATATTGAAATTCAGAAGTCCATTAGGAGGTCCAATCTTAATTCTCCTTAAGGCCCCTCAAGTAGCCCATTAAGTAGCCCAATAATGATAAGGTGATTAAAATAAAAAGAAAATTATATTGCTGATTTTTCTATCTTATTTTTTCGAAAATATGCATATGGAGGAGAAATTAGATTTTGTTGATTTTCTTGAAAAGATATTATGAAAGATATGTATTCTAGAAGTACAAGAATATCTCATATATTCAAGAAGATCCAAATCTTGGATTTCACACTCTTAATTTTCGAAAATAACAACTCTTATAAGCTAAGTGAGATTTTTGTGGAATATTTTATTGTGGAGAAAAGAATATATGAGATATATTCAAGATTTCTTAGAGTCTAAGAAAAGATTTTCTCCAAGGCCCAATAAACCTAAAATTTTCGGCCACTATGCTTATAAATAGGGGGTGATATTTTCATCCCCAAATACATAATTCCATGTGTTGGAAAAATCAAGAAGCATGGATATTTTTCTTTTTCCTTAGTTATTAAATTGCTTGAAAGCGTCTCCCACCGGCGATCAAGTGAGGTGAAAAGGGAAATACTTGAGAAGGCGTTGGGTTGATAGAACGTGATTACGAGTGTCCCGTATATCCAAAGGCCATTACTACGAGAGGTACGTTAATCGCATATTTACTTGTTTAATTCCGCCTAGTTAAATATGTGAAATTAATTTAGCATGCATGATGATAATTAGTTGTTGGAATTATTATTTGAATTAATTAGGATTAATTCATGATAGTAATAATTGTATTTAAATTCGTATTTAAAATTCATCCCGAATAGATTCCGGGCACCCCTATATTTTCCCAACAACTGGTATCAGAGCCACGGTTTCGGGCTCTGAATTTTAAATTGGAATTTAAATTGTTGAACATTAAATTTGAAATTGGATAGTAGAATTGTTAGATCTTTTTTGCAGGTATCCAATTGTCATGGTTTTTTAATATTGTTAATTTCATGCGTGTGAATTAATTTGGTTTTTAATTCGATTCGTTCGAATTCGTTTTTCTCGTGAGAAAATCCACGAGTAGATTAGTTGTTTTATTTTGATTCAATCATTGTAATAGACTAGTCTAGATCTAGTATTTATTTTTTTTGTAAAAATAAATTGTAACCGGATCGTGACGAAGAACGAAGAATTAAAAACGGCATACCCGGACGACGCATACATGCGTGGCACGTGTATGGAGGTAAAATCATGCAAGGGGTGAAGAAAACGAGGACGAACGGCGAAAAAACGGCGCACGGGGGTGCACGGCGCACACCGTGCGCAACGGACGCACGGCGCCGCGCGCACGGCGCGCGCGCGCCTCGGCAGTGCCCTGCAGCGCCTCGGGGCGCCTCGGGCACGCCTCGGCGCGCCTCCGTGCAGCGCCTCGGGCGCGCCTTGGTGCGCCTCGGGGCTGCGCTTCGGTGCGCCTCGGGCGCTTTTCCAGCGCCTCTCGGGCCGGGAAGCGCGCGGGCCCATTTCGTGGGCCGACGCGCGCTGTATCTCAGGCCGTGGAATTTTTTCGGTTCGTGTTTTTTTCCGTGTGATTTTAAACGTCGTCCCGAACCCCAAACGATGCTGTTTTTGAAGAAGTGTTGCTGTTCGAGTGGGAGCACGTCGAGACGAACGTCGGAAAGCAACAAGGACGATTTTTTCGCATCAAGACGTGAAGAAATTAAACCGTGACAATTGGATTCGAGTGCTCCAATGTGTTTAATTTTGTTTTGATGGATGTTTTATTTCGTGCACTTATTATTATTTGTTAATATGTGTTTGCATGAATTTAATTGTCCAAGAAAAACCTTACTTTCGAAAATTACTAAGTATGTTTTATAATCGCAATTTTATTCCGGATATTAAAATTGGATTATTTTGGCCTCCATAATTTATTTATTTGTGAAGTTCTTTTGGAATACATTTCCCCCTCGGATCGGCCAAAAGAACGGATTTCACATGAATAAATTCCGAAAGGATGATTGTGGATTATTACTAGTGGCGGTATTGACCCTCACCACGAGTGGCTTGCTCAAAGCGAAATAATAATCCTGTATTTAATTATGGTTATTACTTAGGCATAGGAAATTGATATTAACTTACTCCCCTCGGAGTCCCTGTCAATTTCTATGTGGTCAAAGTGGGAGCCAACTATTAATTATGAATTAAGGATTTGTAACTTTTAAGTTTGTGATCCGCTTGAATGTATTTAAATGTATAGACCACCCCTCGTGGCGCATTTAAATTGTTTCGAGATGTTGGCTGATGCATGATTATATTGTTTTAAGGTTTCAATATAATTAATGTGATCAAATTTATGTGATAATTTCGTATTTTTCTAGATATTGATATGAATGTATGTTTTATTCTCAGTTCATCATGTCGCAACCTTTTAATCCACTGTTTAGTATACTTAAAGATAACAAACTTGTCGGTGAGAACTATGTTGATTGGAAACGTAATATAAACATGGTCCTTCCTGCGCAAGAACACTATTGGATATTTAGCGTTGACGTACCCAAGAAACCTAATGATAAGTCAAGTAATGGGGAAAAGGCGATATTCGATGATTGGAAGCATTCCAATGAGCACATGAAGCGCATCATCTTGACATTTATGTCTGAGGATTTGAGGCGCATTCATAAAGGCATTGAAGCGGCTGTTGATATCATGAATAGCCTTGAAGAGATGTTTCAACATCAGAACCCCATGGCGAATCTGTTCACCATTCGTGAGAAGCTCACGAAGGAAATGGTGAAGGGAACACCCGTAAGGGATCATGTTCTCAATTTTAGGCGTGAGTTTGAGAAACTCGAGTTTCTTGGTGCCGGACAAAGTGAAGAAAGTCAAATCGATTCCATACTCCTAAAGCTATCGAGTAGTTTTGATGGGTTCTTTTGGGAATACGTGTTATCTGAACACAAGTTCATTTTGGATACCCTGCTCAAAGCTCTGATAACGGTAGAGTCAAACTTGGGGAGTAAGGACGAGGCTTTGGTGATCAAGAACCTTTTCTCGAAATCTAGGCCAATGGAAGGTAAGATTGAGAAGGAGGTAGTTGATCGGAACCAAACCAGTAGACCCACTTTGGGAGGCAAGAAAAGAGCTTTCAAGCCGTACGGCGTGAGGATACCCGGTAAGAGTAAGTGCTTCAATTGCGGGGAAAGAGGACATTGGAGGTCTACCTGTTCTAAGCCTAAGAAGGCGGTAAAGAAAGGTAAGTCTCGTGCTTTAGTCGTTGAAACATATGTTGCGGCGTATGCTGCCCATGTTTGGGTAGTGGATACCGGGGCAACTGATCATATTTGTTTCACTCTTCAGGGGTTCCAGTTAACCCGGCGACTTAGCAAGAATGAGATCACCATCACTTTGGGCGATGCTACGAGAGTGGCAGCCGAAGCAGTGGGAGTCGTGCACCTATCTTTTGAAGATAGAGTTTTAATTTTAAGAGATGTTTTATACGTTCCAAACTTTAGAAAGAATTTAATTTCGGTTTCTAAGTTGTTCTTTGATGGATATTCAGTTACTTTTAATAAAGTTGTTACTGTTTCTTTTAAGAATGATATTATCTGTCATGGAACGTTGATAAACAATCTCTATACGATTAAGTGTGCACACCACTCAAATAATGAATCCAATAACACGTCGATCATTTCGAGCAATAAAAGAAAGCGTTCTTCGGAGATGAACGAAACACTTCTATGGCATCTTAGACTAGGTCATATTAATCTAAAGCGGATAGAGAGATTGGTGAAAGACGGATCCTTGGAATCACTCCAAGTCGAGCCGTTTCCAACTTGTGAATCCTGTTTAGAGGGTAAGATGACCAAGAGGGCATTTGGAGCCAAGGGGAATAGAGCCACGGAAGTGTTAGAACTCGTTCATACCGATGTGTGTGGTCCAATGACGATCAAAGCGAGAATGGGGTATGAGTATTTCGTTACCTTCATTGACGATTACTCAAGATATGGGTACATTTACCTTATGCGGCATAAGTCTGAAACTTTTGAAAAGTTTAAAGAGTTTAAGGCCGAAGCCGAGAAACATAGGGAAAAGAGTATCAAGTTTCTACGATCAGATCGTGGAGGCGAATACCTCAGCGATGAATTCTTGAACTACCTATCGGACGAAGGGATTGTATCCCAGTTGACCGCACCGGGAACCCCTCAACAGAACGGTGTGGCGGAACGAAGGAACCGGACTCTTTTAGAGATGGTCAGATCCATGATGAGTTATTCGGATTTACCCAAGTCGTTTTGGGGTAATGCCTTGGAAACGGCGGCTTATATTCTAAACTTGGTACCATCCAAATCGGTTCCTAAAACCCCAATGGAATTGTGGACCGGGCGCAAGCCCAGTCTAAGACATTTGCGGATTTGGGGTTGTCCGGCATACGTGCTAGACAAGGAAGCCGGTAAGTTGGATCCACGTTCGGAATTAAGGCTGTTTATAGGATACCCGGCCGGAACGAAAGGGTGCATGTTCTATAGTCCCAAGGATCAAAAGACCGTGATTAGTACACACTTTAAATTCTTGGAGGAAGACTATATGAACAATCGGAAGCCTAAAAGTGAAATTACCTTAGAAGAATTGAGAGGTCAAACCTCGATACCAAGTATACAAGATGATGTACCACACGTCACATCTTCACAACCGGAACCCCGTCGTAGTGGGAGGGTTCCTAGACAACCCGAGAGATTCATGGGGATAGGAGAATCTTCGGATTTGGTTCCCGGTGTTGAATCAAACCCATGGACGTACGATGAGGCAATCCAAGACAAAGACGCGGAGTCATGGCAAACGGCAATGGAAGCCGAGATGGGTTCGATGGATCATAATCAAGTGTGGGAGTTGGTCGAGCCACCCAGTGGGGTAGAACCCATTGGATGCAAGTGGGTGTACAAGAGGAAAAGAGGACCGGACGGAAGGGTTGAAACCTTCAAAGCAAGGCTTGTGGCCAAAGGGTATACTCAGAAAGAAGGGATCGATTATGAGGAAACCTTTTCGCCTGTAGCTATGCTTAAGTCCATCCGTATTCTCCTGTCGATCGCTGCGCACCTAGATTACGAGATCTGGCAAATGGATGTCAAGACGGCTTTCCTTAACGGAAGTCTTGACGGCATAGATATCTATATGCAACAGCCCAAAGGTTTCATTGAAAAAGGCCAAGAGAATCTCGTATGCAAGCTCAAGAGATCCATTTACGGACTTAAGCAAGCATCGCGTACTTGGAACCAGTGTTTTGATCAAGTGATAAAGTCTTATGGGTTTGATCAAAACGAGTTCGAAAGTTGTGTGTACAAGAAGCGTGACGGAACTGCGGTGGTATTCTTAGTATTATACGTAGACGATATTCTGCTCATTGGAAACAATGTAAAGGTATTGTCAGACGTAAAGGTATGGCTGTCAAAATAATTTGATATGAAGGACTTAGGGGAAGCCGGTCACATCCTTGGGATCAAAATCACTCGCGATCGCAAGAAAAGGATGTTGGGCTTATCGCAAGCTTCATACATTGACACTGTTTTGAAGCGTTTCAGCATGCAAGATTCCAAGAAAGGTTTTATACCTTTTAGGCATGGAATCCATCTATCGAAAGAAATGAGCCCTAAGACACAAGCGGAGATAGATGACATGAAAGGTGTTCCGTACGCTTCGGCCGTAGGAAGCCTTATGTATGCAATGTTGTGTACGAGACCGGATATCTGCTTTGCCGTGGGCATGGTGGCAAGATATCAAAGTAATCCCGGGAAAGACCATTGGACTGCAGTAAAGTGCATCTTGAGGTATCTGAAAAGAACTCGGGAGCGGATGCTGATTTACCAGTCGGATAGTCTAGTTCCCGTAGGATACACGGACTCGGATTTCCAATCAGACATAGACTCAAGAAAGTCAACCTCGGGTAGTGTGTTTTGCATGGGAGGAGGAGCCATTTCATGGAGAAGCGTTAAGCAGAAATGCATCGCCGATTCGACCATGGAAGCCGAGTATGTAGCTGCTTGTGAAGCAGCGAAAGAGGCAGTTTGGCTCAAGAACTTCTTAGTGGACTTGGACGTAGTTCCGAATTTGCCCGACAAGATAACTGTCTTTTGTGACAATGCCGGAGCAGTTGCAAATTCAAAGGAACCGAGAGCCCACAAGGCCAGCAAACACATAGAAAGAAAATACCATCTGATACGAGAAATCGTTAAGAGAGGAGATATAGAGGTGGCAAAGATAGCGTCGGGTGACAACCTAGCTGATCCATTCACAAAGGGTCTGCCTCAGAGTACATTCGAGAGACATGTGGATGGAATGGGAGTCAAGACGATTGCCAATCTGCTTTAAGTATAAGTGGGAGGAATTATTAGGTTAGTGTAGGTTGACATATGATGTCACGTAGAGCTACTACACTAAGACATGCGTGATGTATACTAAAAGCAGACTTTAAGTATAAGTGGGAGATTGTTGGAGTTATACGTGAAAGTATGCTTTTACTTTGTATAACTCGTGTATCAAACACTCGATTTATGAGAATAATTCTTTTATCACATTTGCTTTAGATATAATTGAATGTTGAATTTCTATTGCAAACCGTTCAATATATAGTACATGTTACATTGTAGTTAATGTGGTGATACCCGATCACGGAAGACAACATTAACAGTTTACTTGTAACTAAACGTACAATTCACGACCCAGGTGGAATTGAACAATCCGCCGTGAAAGGTCGATGTGTAAGGCTCAGATTGGTCTGTCTTGACTAAGAGATTGCACTAGCACATTTAGTATGTGTTGAAGAGGTCCTACAGCGAGGAGAAATTCTTCTGTTCTGAAAGATGAAGAATTAGACCTCAGTGGTTGTTGATTTCTTAATCTCCGTCACTTAAATAGGACCGTGTGTGCTTAGTAGTTACTGCTTTGATTCATGTTGGGTGAGAATCATTGTGACTTCGAACTTTGTGTCTTGGGCAGTAATATTAATCATACGACGGTTGCTAAGATTTAATACGGAGAAACGCGTGCGAGTACGGCTCGTGTGATTAGTCCCCTTGGTGGGCTCAGAAGTTTTATTGTACCAAATCTTGCAAGTGAAGAATTAGTTTCTTCGGTACGAATAATAATGTTGAGCTGTCTTTACTCCAAGGTGAAATATATTAATTAATTTAGAGCTATTCAGAAGCTCAATTAATTAATGAACTTGATAATCTTAAACGCGGGAAATAATAACCGGGAGCCCATATTATCGTAATATGGATTAAGATGGATAGTGCAATATTAATTTATTAGTGGTAATAATTAATATTAATGAGCTGAATTATATTGGGGCTCAATATTGAAATTCAGAAGTCCATTAGGAGGTCCAATCTTAATTCTCCTTAAGGCCCCTCAAGTAGCCCATTAAGTAGCCCAATAATGATAAGGTGATTAAAATAAAAAGAAAATTATATTGCTGATTTTTCTATCTTATTTTTTCGAAAATATGCATATGGAGGAGAAATTAGATTTTGTTGATTTTCTTGAAAAGATATTATGAAAGATATGTATTCTAGAAGTACAAGAATATCTCATATATTCAAGAAGATCCAAATCTTGGATTTCACACTCTTAATTTTCGAAAATAACAACTCTTATAAGCTAAGTGAGATTTTTGTGGAATATTTTATTGTGGAGAAAAGAATATATGAGATATATTCAAGATTTCTTAGAGTCTAAGAAAAGATTTTCTCCAAGGCCCAATAAACCTAAAATTTTCGGCCACTATGCTTATAAATAGGGGGTGATATTTTCATCCCCAAATACATAATTCCATGTATTGGAAAAATCAAGAAGCATAGATATTTTTCTTTTTCCTTAGTTATTAAATTGCTTGAAAGCGTCTCCCACCGGCGATCAAGTGAGGTGAAAAGGGAAATACTTGAGAAGGCTTTGGGTTGATAGAACGTGATTACGAGTGTCCCGTATATCCAAAGGCCATTACTACGAGAGGTACGTTAATCGCATATTTACTTGTTTAATTCCGCCTAGTTAAATATGTGAAATTAATTTAGCATGCATGATGATAATTAGTTGTTGGAATTATTATTTGAATTAATTAGGATTAATTCATGATAGTAATAATTGTATTTAAATTCGTATTTAAAATTCATCCCGAATAGATTCCGGGCACCCCTATATTTTCCCAACATTTTGTGGGTAGACAGAGTTGTTTAGAGGATTTTGGACTAGGTTTTGAGCTGGGTCGTTTTGAGTCTGTGGGACCGGGTTTTGGCTCTGGCTTTCCCCTGAAGGGACTTGATTCTGATTGTGTCATTTCCTCCAGTTCCCTCAATCCGTTCCACTACCTGATTGTACTTAGCTGCAGCTGCATCCAACTCATTCCCTAAGTTCATGTTTGGATCGTTCACACCACCAGCAGTGTTCATCCTTCTATTGAAGGCTCTGTTTCTTCTGGCGATTGTCCCAGGGTATAACTTTGTTCGGTCTTCGCTCGATTCTCCTTGTGAGCGAGTTTTCATATACCTGAAACACGATAAGAAATATCAAAACGCAACTGCCTGGTGTCTACTAATGAAACATAAAAATAAAAGCATTCACTACTAACTACTAAACTATCTCCAAGTCCTACTCAATGGACATACATCGCCATTCCCAACAATGGCGCCATTGACTTGAACGCAAAATACTAGCTATACTAGTAGTTACCCCACAAGAGTATGGGATCCCTGTAGTATGGGCAAGTATAGGGACCAAGTAGTATTGAACCCAAGGGAAGGTATGTATGCGAATAGAGCCCTGGAGATCTACGCGTCGTAGTTAATATGAATGGATGTTCAGTTTTAGGAATAAGATTAAACTACTCTAAAGTCTACTTCTAGTAATGCAAATAATGAAATCAAACAAATAACTTCAGTTTTAATCAAATACGAGAGGGTGATGCTTAGGATAGGTATCCCTACATATACTAACGGAGCTAGTACGATAACTAAAATAACCGTGATGTGCAAGTATTAATCCTAAGTGTACTAAAACTACGCAATCAACTTCCCTAATCTAGCACGAGATTGAAAAACTAAAAGCTCAAGAATTAACCCTAATACTTCGTCATATCAACCTACTTCACAACCCACTAAACAAGTTATATAGATTGTGCTTATTTACCTAAGGTGATACGATCGTCCTCCCTAAATAAACTTGTAGATTATAAACCCCTTCTATAACCCTATCATTAAGTCTACTTGTTATCAAAGAGTGATAAAATCGTCCTCTCTCTAATAATTTTCGTACTCAATTCCAAGATAATTCTAGGGTTTATTTTAAGAATTCAATTAATTAAGAGAACTAGCACTAAACATCACGAGTTATCCTAATTATGTACCAGCATCCTACTTTTACGAGTTCATCCTACCACAAGCATGCAAGTGTTCTAGCCTAATGTTGAATACGAAAACAAAAGCAATTAAATGAACAATAAACATGAACATGACGAATTTAATTAAAGAACTAAAAAACATAAACTAGGTTTAACTCAATCAATCAAAGTCTAAAAAACGAATCTTAGGGGGCGCTTGGTTAACAACTCTTCAATGGTAATGGGAATGAGATTGAAAATTAGTGTAATTAGCATGGTTCATGAGAACAAAATCACTACCCCCTCTCCTGAATAAGGTAATCAATACTCCATTTTGATTACCCTATTCTCTTCCTACCATCCTCCTCCTCAATCACTCCCCCATTCCTCCACCAACAACCATTTGTTGTCAACTTCTATTCCAAAATTGGGGCATGTCACTAGCAATGGTGTCACCATTGAAACACTTCTTCCCCTAACATATCATTTTTCTTATGAGGTCATAGATGAAAATAAATTTTCATTCCCATTGCCATTGAAGAATTGCTAACCAAGCGCCCCCTTAATTAGCAATGAAAACTAGGTCTGAAAGTATTAAGTATAGAAGAAAGAAATAACGGAAAGTAAACTCTAATCTATGAATTCATAGTTCTAAACCTCGATTACACTTGCAAAATCTCTTGCTTAACTCTTCCCTAAGTTCTTCTCTATCAAATTCTATCTAAGTACGAAGTGGTGTCCAAAAATGAGCTTGGAACATTGTATTTATAGGTATTGGCCATTTTGGATAACATCGGGCCGAAAAACGGGTAAAAAGGCTAAAATTCTCGCATCTCTGGGATTCGCTCGAGCAGTGGTGGTCGAGCAGTGTTGCTCGAGCTAATGTGGTCGAGCAGTCTAGACGGTCGAGCAGTAGTGTTCGAGCTAATGTGGTCGAGCAGCAAAACCTCTCTGTAAGTCCAGGTGCTCGACCTCTTTTGGTCGAGCACTTTTCTGCTGCTGTACACTTTTTTGAAAAACCTTCACATCTTCTCAATCGGAAGTCCGTTTTGACCAATTCAAAGTCCTACGAACTCCTCTTTTTGCCCTTTATCCAACTATGAATACCAAAGAGACAAATTAATGCATTTATAAAAATGATGCTCAAAGGACTCTAAACACTCATAAAAAATACACAAAACATGGGCAAATCGGGCTATAATTCATGACAATTTCACGCCTAATCACTTACCGTGAATATAATTCACATAATACCTTCAATATAAAAGTTCATAATACAATTTGCAATTATAATTTTATATAGTACAATTTACAAATTTGCGATTGGATAATTTTGTTATAGTACAATTTACGGTTTCTGTCTAGTACTCCCTCCGTCCATAAAAATTATACCCCTTTCGTTTTGTTAGGTTTTAAGAAAACGAAAATAAAATAGATAAAGTAAGTGTAATTTGGGTCATTATGCGGTTCATATATTAGTTAAGTGGTTGTTTGTGAGTGTAAAGTTAAAGACATGTGAAGTAATAAACTGATCGTTGCATGGTAAAGAAAATAAAATTATCGTAAAAAATAATAGGGATATAATTTTCGTGGACGGAGGGAGTATATGTTGCAATTGGATAAGGATAATTTCTTTAGTATAAGTTGTAATTTAATAAAAATAAAAATTGTACAGGTTTTAATCAAAGAAAAAAAGGGTAATGGTATAGATTGCAAATTGATACGAACTCAAAAAAAAAAAAAAAAAGGATAATCATAATCGATGGGAGAAATTTTAATATAAAGTAGTTGATGGTTCAACCAATGAAACGACATCCGCAAGAATTAAGATAATGTGATTACTTTTATTTGATGCATATCTAATCATAATATAGATAAAACTTATATAAACATATATAGTAACTTGAATACATTTCAATTTTGAGTGATACAATATATAAATATAGTAATTTAAGTAAATATAATAATTTATGATTTAGAGTTAGATAGTGTGATTAGTGAATCGAGATCACAAGATAGTAACACTACAATTTTTTTTTCATATTTTGTTATTATAATATTCTATTAAACTCTAATAAACATAATAACACTAGAGAAATTGTAATTTAGAGCTTTATGAGAAGGCTCGTAATTTACAACTTTGAGTTCGTGGTGCGATACTGAAAAAAAAAATATGAAAGATTAAATGTGAATAAATGCATTTTTTTTTCAATTTTTATTTAATAAATTATTAGATCAACTAATTTAAAATAGTTCCACGAAATGTCAAATCATGTACTTATTTTAATTTAATACATACACACAATTATTTTTATATCAAATTTTTATTGTTTTTTTTTTAAGTAAAAGAACATAAATATGGATATGTATTAATTTATGTATAAAATAATGAGAATGTATTAATTTATATCAAATGTTATTGTTTTTTTTTTTTTAAGTAAAAGAACATAAATATAGAGCGTAGGCAATCCAAAATATTAGGATTATGGATGCGCATTAAATGAATGTCCATGAGTCCATGAGTCCATCATTAATTACTGATTAATGAAATTTAGAATATCAATTAAGTTTTACAAATGAAATTAATTATTTTATTAGGTGGGTAATCCATGGGTAAACAAAGTTTTTTCCATTGAATTTTAGTATTTAAATGAATAAAGTAGTATTGGAAATGATGAATGGTGAATAAAGTAGTATTTAAATGAATAAAATAGTATTGAAAATGATGAATGATGAATAAAGTATTATTTAAATGAATAAAGTAGTTTTCATTTTAAGGATAGAAAAACAAAATTGGAACGGACCTTTTTGACAAATGGAAAAATAAAACTGGGACGGAAGGAGTATTTATGTAAATATTTTAAAAACGTATTGTTGACGATAAATTGTGTATGATTAGATTTATATGACCAAATATATGTATATATAAATTTGAATACTCTCTTCATCCCGATATTATCTGCACACTTAAAATGACACACATTTTAAGAAAAAATCATTTTTTGAGTAAAGTAATGACATATGGGTAAATATGTGTATATTATTGTGAAAGTGCACGCAAATTAATAGTTCCTTTCAAATCAATTTTTTTTAGAATGTGCAAATAATTTTGAGACGAACGAAAAATGAAAGTACAACACATTAAAGTACAAATAATCATGAGACGGAGGGAATTATTCTACCCTACCCTGTTGTGCACTGCATCATACCGTACAACACATTAAAGTACAAGGTACAACACCCCACTGCACAGCTGTGCAGTGCACAACAGGGTAGGGTGTACATAACAAGACGGAGGGATACAATTTTTGGTTGAAAAGATTAATTCATATCCATTTAGATTATTAAATCTAAAACTTCCTTGCCATCAATTGAAGAAAACACTCCTCTCCCTTATACATTGTAATGAAAATGCATATATGTCGCTTGATATTTGGTCTTATCTCATCTCAACGTTAGGGGTGAAAATAGATCGAGTTGAGCTAGATTTCTCATTAAACGGTTTGAACTTGCTATTTAATTTTTGGACTCAAACCTAATCTATTATCTGTTATGATTTTTTTCCCTCAGAGGCTTAACTTGACCTTATTAATTAATAGTATTGGCTTGAAAGTCTGTCAATTGTCTTTTTAAAGTATGCTTGGTATATAAGAAGGAATTGAAATAGATATGAGTGTGATAGTAGTGTCGAATAAAAGTTACTCCACACATATTTAAGTGGCTTGGTGATTCTTCAAAAGTGAGGAATAAAAAACACTGTAGTACTATTATTCCTTTTATCCAAACAAACTTTTTCATATTAATTTTCATTTCTCTGCTCCCAAACCATCTAACAAAACACGATAAATAAAAATTATATCTCACAATTGTACTATCATTAAATCATAACAATTACCTCTTTAAATTTTAAAGTGAAAAATAATAAAATAATTTACCAAAATGATTATCAAATAAAAGCACAATAACAAATCCATCAAATAATATTTTTACTTTATATATATATATTATGTATTATAATATTATATAATATATATTATATTTTCATTAATATAATTAAATAGTTTGGCCTGTTGGGCATCAAATGTTTATTAAAAATGTTCAATGCCGACCTATCTAAATTAATGAACTTTTAAATTTTTTTGAATCTGATTCATTTATTAAATTAATCGATTCGAACTTTAGTAGGCTTTGTCGAGGAGCCTGACTTATTCCTTTCCCCTAATGGTTCGTTATAGAATTTCTAACTTGGTGGTTGATTATTTACATTTAATTTTGTAGGGAAATTTTTATTCAATTTGAAAGAGGTTCATCAACTTGGATCAGTCCGAGTCTATAACCCAATTTCGAATTCAGGCCGTCTGAGTCTCGAACCTGAATATAACACTAGACCACGGTTATTTGCACTAGCCTCTATATTAAATACGCTATCTGGATAAATACACTCCTTTTTTTTTTTTCGAAAATTTGCAATATTTTCGGAAAAAAGTTCCGAAAATAAACAAAAAAATCGAATTTTTTTTTCCGAAATGCTGTTCATTTCATTATGTTCGGAAAAAATATTTGAAAAAATGAAAAAAAATTCAAAAAAAAAAATTCGAACAAAAAAATAGTGTATTCATCCGATTAGTGTCTTTAACATAGATGCTAGTGCAAATAACCTGGGCCATAACACTATTGATTCTCACTGTACCAAGTGGGCAAGCGGGCCGCTTGATTACCATTTGCCGAACTTTAATATAGTGGGCCTAAGACTACCCATATTATTTCCGTTGGGCCTAATAATATGAGCCCAAATTATTGATTCAGTATTGGAAGGTTTTGTTTAAGGCCCAGGTTAAATACAGTGTCATGTTTTGTGAATACACCCACCCAAAAAAGTGTTCGGATTTTTTTCTCGAAAAATGTAACAATTTACGATTTTTTTTTTCGAAAATTCATATGTTTAGTTTTTTTTTTTTTTTGCTTTTTCGGATTTTTTTTTCAAAAAATTGTTAAAATTTTCAAATTTTTTATTGAACACTTTTTAGCGGGTGTATTAACAAAATACAGGATTGTATATAACCTTGGCCTTTGATTAAACCACATAAAACTATATAGATAAGGTCTCATTGGGCTGAAGACTACACCGTAGTACGAGATATCTCAATTTATCCTTTATCTTACATTACTTAACTCTTTTGAATTAGTTAAGCAACATAAGCTTTATTGTTTGTAAATTTGCATTCTTCAGTTCTGTAGGTAACTTTTAGCAATTTAAGTTATTTTAAGCAATTTTTTTTATTTATGTAAATCTTAAAAAAAAAATTGAGAGAGAAATAAATATCATCATTAAATATATATTTATGTTATTGTTTGATTGTTTCTTTTATATATTTCTTATGACTTAAATTATAAAAGGAGAGTTCAGGGGTGGTGCTACTCCTTCCCTCATTTTTTTCTTTTTGATGACTAGATATCCGGTTCAAGAGCCAATTAATTCGGGTGACCTATAATCAAACCGTATACTGGCGGGGATCCATTTTCAGGCAGAATACTAATACTCATTATGGACTGACCTTTTAGGACTTAAGCTATCTCCAACCGTTGCATCATTCTATCGTCAATTCTGTACTACACTATTATAGTGTCAGTAAAAAAATTCTAGCAGTTTACACTTCTTTATACACTAAAATAGAATATTCCATTAAGATTCCTTACTTTTATTTTATTTATTTATTTATTCAATAATAAGCTATATTATAATTGATTTGATGTTTATAATATAATAAATTTAATTAAAAATAATTTTCACTCGTCATAATATTACAATAAAAAATCAAATTACAAGAAAATAAAAAATGCATACGAAATTAAAATTACAATAAAACTAGAATTGCACACTAATCCACACCCATTATTCTTTATTGGAATATTCTTCCCACAAATGATCAATTAGTGCGTTCCGAAGTGCGGAATGAGCCTCCGTGTCTTTAATTTTTCTTAAAATTGCCAAGTAATTTTTTAAATCGGGTAGATTCATTTTCAACAAATTCTAGTACTTTAATGTAATTGTACCCGTAATGTGATATTTGTATCGCTTTATTAATATGTATGTTTATTTTACATTATTTTTTAATTTATGTCTAGTATTTTAATTCATTGCATGTTATTTTTAATTGCTCTAATTTTTTTAATTAACTATACAATGCAAAATTCTTTTAGTTGATATTAAAAAAAATGAATTAATTAAATAAAAAAAGTGAATTACCTAGAAACAAAACTACAAATATATTGAATATTATATATATATATATATATATATATATATATATATATATATATATATATATAAACACTAAACTAAACTTTAAAAAAAAAAGTGTGGCGTCCAAAATTGAAACGCCACATTTGGTGTCATTTGAGCTCGAAATGGTGTTTTCACGCTATTTTAGTGTAGAGAATAGTGTTGTTCTGGAGCCCATAAAATAACTTTTGTACTATCCATCTCCACACTATTTTATATATTATTTTTATTTTTAAAATTAGAATTCTTTTGAGATTAAGTACCAAAAAATGCATCCAATATTTTTTAAACAACTAAATTTAAGGGGCGCTTGGTTAGTAATTCTTCAATGGTAATGTGAATGTAAATTTATTTCCATCTATGCCCTCATAAAAAAAATATATTAGGAGAAGAAGTGTTCCAATGGTGACACCATTGCTAGTGTCATGCCCCAATTTTGAAATAGGAGTTGACAACAAATGGTTGTTGGTGGAGGAATGGAGGAGTGATTGAGGAGGATGATTGTAGGAAGAGAATATGGTAATCAAAATATAGTGGTGATTATCTTATTTAGGAAGAGAGGTAGTGATTTTGTTCTCATGAACCATGCTAATTACACTAATTTTTAACCTCATTTTCATTATCATTGAAGAGTTGTTAACCAAGCGTCCCCTAAATCTCAACATTAAATATATATTTTTTTTAGAAAAACATTAAATATTATTTGACTGTAAGTAATTGTCGCAATTTAAATTGAAAATCAATATTTTGTATATTTGGTCACTGAAAATGTAATTAATTCGACCTGTCAGAGTCATTACCTAAAATAAGATATTTTAAAAAATTTATTGAGGTGGAACCCGTTATCTGACAAAAGAATTTGTCATTAATAAATGAACATGAACAAGTGTGCAACTAGCAAAATTACAGTTCTCATAAATATATAGGGTAATATCATATACTAGGAGATAGACTGGTTGTTATATAATGCAGTGCATGTTTAACCAAATACGTTTGATATATAATTCCCCTCAGTGCTTTTACTTTTGTATTTTAGGTGTTGTACCTAAAATATTAAATATTAAGTGTTGTACCTATATACACTACAAAAACCCGCATTTTTTGCGACCGGGATTAGCGACCGTCTAGAAATTGGTCGCTAATTTGGTTGATTAGCGATCGATTTGCGACCGAAGGACCGAAGTGGTCAAATTGACTGAAATTAGCGACCGACTGATGAGTCGATCGCTAATTTAAGACCGATTTTAGCGACCGTTTTGATCGTTTAATCAGACGACGTCGCATTATGGAGATTAGCGACCAAAATCGGTCGCTAATTTGGAGCTAAATTTAGCGACCGTCACTGGCGGTCGCTAATCGCGAATTCCGAAGTTGGCAGGTGGACAATAATGACCCGGTTTCGGTACGTTGTTTAGCGACCGCCCATGGCGGTCTCTAATCCCGTAAAGACGGTCGCTAAATGTTTATTACAGAACAGATTCTGCTCGTTTTCATTCATAATTTTTTACGTAAAAAAACTTTTTTAAACTCGTTTTTTATCCGTTTAATATACGACGAAGGTCTTTTTGAAGTGGTGGTAGGAATCGACTGGTTCTATATCACATTGTGCTCGTTGCTTCAACTTCACCGTACGTTTTTCACACTTTTACCGTTTAATTCTTTTGTTGTATATATTTTCATTTTTTATAAGTTTTTAGTATGCATGCTTAAATGTATAGTTGTGATATAGTATATATGATTGTTATGTTGAATTTATGTGAAAAATAAATATGGATATGTCTATTTATAGTCAAAACTCTGCCCAAATTTTTGGAATTAATTAATATATTGTATTTGGTTAATTTATTATGTTAATTTGATGGATATATGTTTGTTTACAGTCGAAATTCTGCCGTTTTTTTATAATTAACTTGTTATTTACTATTAATTTGAAACAGATGAAATTTCCAGATCGTGGTTGGATGTACTCAATGCCTCGTATGATAGGAGGTGGCATGAATCTTCAATTTTACCGTAAAATTGAAGAATTTATTGAGTTTGCATATAATCATCCACACTGTCTTGATCATTTTCATCGGCTTAGATGCCCGTGTAATGGAAGAAAATGCATGAATATGCAATACTTGGGCATTGATGAGGTTAAAGATCATATTTTTAGGGTTGGTTTTGTTTCCTGCTATTACAATTGGACCAATCACGGTGAAGAGCGTTGGAATATTGATATCGACACACTTGAAAAATTTTATACTCAGTGGAATATTGGTGAACGATTTGAGATTGGTGGTTCAAGTCATGATCCGTATACTCGGGAGGAACCGCCCATGGAGGAGGCCCATGTTCCATTTACTCATCAGTTCGGACCTTTGGAGGAGGTGAATGAAGCCTATATGTACCACATGATGGTTAATGAATTTGTGTTGGGTGGTCACACATCTATGGAAGAGGAACCAAATCATCGGTCGAAGAAGTTTTTTGAGATGCTAACAACCGTTGATCAAAAATTGTTTCCTGACTGCGATACCGAGATGCAGTTGTCATTCAATGCGCAGATGTTGTCCATCAAATTCGAAGGCAAAGTCAGTCAAAAAGTCTTCAATCAATTTGTAAAATTGTTCAAAAAGACCCTACCTAAAGAGAACATTGCGCCTGAAAATTTCTATCAAAGCAAAAGGTTGTTGAAGGAAATGGGTCTACTGTTTGAGAAGATTGATTGTTGTACAAACGGTTGCATGTTGTTTTGGGAAGAAGATAAGAGTATTGATCAGTGCAGGATGTGCGGCCACCCCAGGTACAAACCATCTGGTTGTAAGAAGGACAAGAAGAAAGAAAAGTTGAAGGCATTTAAATCGATGTATTACTTTTCTATCACTCCTCGTTTGGAGAGATTGTATCAGTCTAATGTCACTGCTAAAGTCATGACATGGCACGCTGATGAGTGTTCTGATCCAGAATCTGGAGAGATGCGACATCCGGCAGACTCGGAGGCATGGAGACACTTTGACAGAGAGTTTCCAGATTTGGTGAGAGAGAAGAGAAATGTAAAGCTGGGTTTGTGCACCGACGGTTTTGCTCCATTCGGAATGCATGGAAAGAAGTATTCGTTGTGGCCTGTGCTGTTGACTCCGTACAATCTACCGCCTTGGTTGTGCATGAAGCCACAACATATCTTTTTGACTATCTTGGTGCCTGGTCCACAGAACCCTAAACATAAGTTGGATGTCTATCTTCAGCCACTGATTAAAATGCTCTTATCTCTGTGGCATACGGGAGTGGAGACCTACGATGTGCATCGGAAGCAGAACTTCACGATGTGTGCTGCTGTTTTGTGGACCATTAGCGACTTTCCAGGATTTTCTATGTTGTCTGGTTGGTCAATTGTTGGAAAACAAGCATGCCCGTACTGTATGGATGGATCTGATGCGTTCTATCTTCCGTTAAGTAAAAAGGTGTCATGGTTCGACAACCATCTGAAGTTTCTACCTGTTGATCATTCCTTCCGTAAGGACAAAGTAAACTTCCTTAAGGGTAAACATGCAGTAGGTCGACCAAAACCACGGATTCGAAAAGGTATGCATCTGAAACAGTACTTAATTAGTGATCTATCTGTCTCATATAAATATGACTAATCATATATAAAATATTTTAGGTGAGTCGTTGTTGTATGAGCTTACAATCACTGATTTGATGAAGACCACTGAGGAGGGTGCAATGGAGCACAACAAACGTATCAAGGGTGGATGGAAAAAAATGAGTATCTTTTGGGATTTGCCTTACTAGAGAAAATTGTTGATTCGACACAACTTGGACGTGATGCATATAGAGAAGAATGTTTTTTATAACTTGTTCCACACGATCTTGAATACAGAAGACAAGACCAAAGATACTTCAAAATCCAGAGAAGAGTTGTGTCTATTCTGTTCTCGTTCTGGCCTGTTTAAAGATCCACAGACAAGAGCGTATCCACAAGCCAGTTACACAATCACCAAAGCACAGAAAAAAAATATTATTTAAGTGGGTGACGGAGTTGAGCTTTCAAGACAATTACGCTTCAAATTTGGGTCGGTTGTTTGAGCCAGATACAGGAAAGGTGAATCCGATGAAGAGTCATGACTGTCATGTGATCATGCAGCGGTTGTTACCGATTGCCTTTCGATATTCACTTCCGAAGGCTGTATGGAGTGTCATCACAGAGTTAAGTCTTTTTTTAGAGATTTAACCGCTTCAATGATTACTGTCAAAGACATGCAGCGTTTGGATAGGGATATCTCTGTTATACTGTGCAAACTAGAACAGATTTTTCCACCCAACTTCTTTGACTCGATGGAGCACTTACCAGTTCACTTAGCATATGGAGCCTTAATTGGTGGTCCAATGCAGTACAGATGGATGTATCCCTTTGAGAGGTAAATATATTTTATACTTAGATATCTAATATTTTTCTGTTTATCTTGAAACCGTATAATTAACAGTAGGATGAATGCTTTTATATTTAGGTATCTACACAATTTGAAACAAAATATTAGAAATACGGCTCACATTGAAGCATCCATTGTGAATGCATATCTTACCGAAGAGGTTGGAACATTTTGTTCCTATTACTTCGGCGACCAAGTTCAAACCAAGATCATAAATGAGCCTCGCAACTACGATGGTTGTGGAGTAGAATGATTAGGCGTGAAATTGTCATAATTCGTAGCTCGTTTTGCCCGTGTTTTGAGTGAATATAATGAGTATTTAGAGTCAATTGAGTATTATTTTCATACATTGATGATTTTTTTAATGCTTATAGATGGATAGAGGGCAAAAAATGGAGTTCGTAGGACTTTGAACTGACTCAAACGGATGCCCGGATGAGAAGATATTGAAGAAATACGAATTATACTAGTTCGAGAGAAGAAAAGTATCACTTGGTTGAAGAGGAGAGCCACTCGAGCAGGGTGAGCTCGAGCGCCCCCGCTCGAGCAAGGCATTTGCTCGAGCGCCGAAACATACAGAGAGCTTTGGGCGCTCGACCAGCTCGAGCGCCACCGTTCGACCGTGAGAACCATTCGAGCTCCACAACTCGAGCGCCACCGCTCGAGCACGACTATCATTCGAGCTACACAGCTCGAACGCCACCGCTCGAGCGGGTCCAGCTCGAGCTCCCAATGCCTTTGATCTTTTAACCCATTTTCCGGTCCATGAGTTCCCAAATCGACCCGTTGCCTATATATATTCATTCCGAACACGTTTTTGGGGACCACTTCACACATAGAGATAGATTTTAGAGAGAGAAAAGCACCAAGAGTTCGAGGAAGCATATTTTACTTTTGATCGAGGTTTTTAACATTACGAATTTATAGTTTAGATTTGGATTTTGTTATTTTCATCTTTCGTTCTTCAGTATTTGACACTTGAGATTTTTGAATTTCTTCTTAATTAGATTTTTGTTCTTAGATTTAATTTCTTTCTTCAATAATCAAGTTTATGCTTTATAATCTTCTAATTCGAATAGTCATGTCTATGTTCGTTGCTTGTTTTATCATTTTTGCTATCATTAAAACCATGCTAGGCTAAAACCCGTGTATGTTTAGGGTAGGATGAACACATAGAAGTAGGATGTTGGTACATAATTAGGGTAACTTGTGATGTTTTGTTTTAATTCTCTTAATTAATGAATGCTCAAAATAAATCTCAGATTTATCTTTGAATTTAGTACGAACATTGTTAGAGAGATGACGACTTTATCACTCTTTAATAACTAATAGGCTTAATGAGAGGGTTTATAAGGGGTTTATTCATCAACCGGTTTATCTAGGGAGGACGACCGCATCACCTTAGTTGAATTAGAGTCTCATTAATTAAGCACAATCCATTAACTTGATTATTGGTTTAGTGAAGTCGATTGATGTGACAAAGTATTAGAGTTTAATTCTTGAGCTTTTAGTCTTTCAATCTTATACTTACGATTATTTCTTGCACATCACTGTTATTTTGATTATGTACCAGCTCCGTTAGTATACGTAGGAATTCCTACCTTGAGCATCACTTTCTTTTATTTGAAACCAAACCTTAGATAATTAATTTTATTCTTTCTTTTGCATACGTAGAGTGATATAGTTTAGATCTAATAATTCTCAAAAAGCCAAAAACATCCATTCATATTAATTACGACACATAGATCCCCAGGGCTCTATTCGCATACAACCCATCCCGATGTACGATATACTTGGTCTCTATACTTGCTGATACTACAGTGAACCCGTACGCTTGCGGGGTAACTTCTAGTAAAAGCTAGTAAAGTTTGGTTCAAGTCATATAACATCCCCTTCGTGTTGAAGGTATGTTATCCGTATTCTTGAACGCAGGTCGACCACTGGGTAAGGGAGTCAAACGGTGGTTTAAGAGCAACTTGGAAGAGGAGACGATACAATCATACGTTTTGATGAATACTCCTGAAGTGCAACCTTACATCCAGTAAGTACTTTGTTTTTAGATATGTGTTGTTATACTCAATACTTTGTATAATTGTGATTTTTTTCTTCATGTAAGGATGTTTTGTGACCACACTCGACAAGAAGTACCAGACATCACGGATGAAGCAGTCTATCAGTTGGTTTCCAAATAATTCCTATATTGGTTCCAATCCTACGTGAGTTAAAACTAATATATACAATTATATGACTATTATTTAATTCAACCACTGATCATGTTATATAATGCATTATATATTTACAGGGTCTAAATAACCAACTTCACAACCCACATTTGGATGCTCTCAGCAAAAAACCACTACGACAGTTGACATCATACAAAAGGTATTACGTAAATGGATACAAATTCCATACAGATGCGTATGCTTCAACGAAAAGAACAACAAACAGTGGTATTTGTGTTTCAAGTGGGAGTGACAACGAAGCACCAATTGAATATCCGAGGTGGCCATCGAGAAAAATAGTTTTATTCTTGTGTGAGTGGTTTAATCTAGGGCCTGCAGGAAAGAGAGTCGACCCAAACTACAAGATTGTTGATATTCATATCAACAGGAAGTACGCTGCCGCATACGAACCCTACGTCTTTGCAACTCAAGCGTCTCAGTTATATTATTGCAAATACCCGGAGTCAGGTAGACCAAACTTATGGACAGTTTGTAAAGTCAAGGCTCAGTCTTTAGTGAAACTTTCTAATTCATCCAAGGAAGACACTGCACAACCTGAAAACGCATTTCAGACTGAGGTCCAAGAAGCTCAAACAGTGGTCCTTGAAGAAGGTGTCAATCTCGTAGTTGACTTGGTAGCAGCAAATCCATAAATGATTATGATTGGGAGCGGCGATGGGGACGAACAAGAAGAAGATGAAGAAGAAGAAGATGGAGAGGAAGAAGAAGATGAAGAGGAAGAAGAAGAAGAGCAAGAGGAAGAAGAAGAAGAGCAAGAGGAAGAAGAAGAGGAAGATGATGAAGAAGAGGAAGATGATGATGATGATGATTAAATTCACTATTTAATCTTTTTGTAGTTCGTGACAATCATTAATTTGATGAATTTACAAAAAAATTAGACTCACGTTGAAATATGAAAACAAAAAATAATTAACTTGATGAATTTAAAAAAAATGGGAGTCAATTTGGAATTATATACAATTAAATGAATAAAAACGAAAGAATTAATAATTTAGAATAGTCTAAAATATTAATTTTATAAAATTAATAAAAAATTTAGTAAATACTTATATATAAACGTCTTAGAAACAAAAAGGATTGAATTTGATTAATTTTAAAAGAAACGGGAGTCGATTTGGAATTATATACAATTAAATAAATAAAAACGAATGAATTAATAATTTAGAATAGTCTAAAATATTAATTTTATAAAATTAATAAAAAATTTAGTAAATACACACATATATATATATATATAAACGACTTAGAAATAAAAATGATTGAATTTGATGAATTTTAAAAGAAACTGGAGTTGATTTGGAATTATATACAATTAAATAAATAAAAACGAATGAATTAATAATTTAGAATAGTCTAAAATATTAATTATATAAAATTAATAAAACAGTTAGTAAATACATATATATAAACGACTTAGAAACAAAAAAAGATTGAATTTGATGAATTTAAAAGAAACAAGAGTCGATTTGGAATTATATATAATTAAATAAATAAAAACGAATGAATTAATAATTTAGAATAGTTTAAAATATTAATTTTATAAAATTAATAAAAAAGTTAGTAAATACATATATATATATATATATATATATATATATATAAACGACTTAGAAACAAAAAAGATTGAATTTGATGAATTTTAAAAGAAACGGGAGTCGATTTGGAATTATATACAATTAAATAAATAAAAACGAATGAATTAATAATTTAGAATAGTCTAAAATATTAATTTTATAATATTAATAAAAAAGTTAGTAAATACACACATATATATATATATATATATATATATAAACGACTTAGAAATAAAAAGGATTGAATTTGATGAATTTTAAAAGAAACTGGAGTCGATTTGGAATTATATACAATTAAATAAATAAAAACGAATGAATTAATAATTTAGAATAGTCTAAAATATTAATTTTATAAAACTAATAAAAAAGTTAGTAAATACATATATATAAACGACTTAGAAACAAAAAAGATTGAATTTGATGAATTTAAAAGAAACGAGAGTCGATTTGGAATTATATACAATTAAATAAATAAAAACGAATGAATTAATAATTTAGAATAGTTTAAAATATTAATTTTATAAAATTAATAAAAAAAGTTAGTAAATACATATATATAAACGAATTAGAAAAAAAAAAGATTGAATTTGATGAATTTTAAAAGAAACGGGAGTCGATTTGGAATTATATACAATTAAATAAATAAAAACGAATGAATTAATAATTTAGAATAGTCTAAAATATTAATTTTATAATATTAATAAAATAGTTAGTAAATACATATATATATATATATATATATATATATATATATATATATATATATATAAACGACTTAGAAATAAAAAGGATTGAATTTGATGAATTTTAAAAGAAACTGGAGTCGATTTGGAATTATATACAATTAAATAAATAAAAACGAATGAATTAATAATTTAGAATAGTCTAAAATATTAATTTTATAAAACTAATAAAAAAGTTAGTAAATACATATATATAAACGACTTAGAAACAAAAAAGATTGAATTTGATGAATTTAAAAGAAACGAGAGTCGATTTGGAATTATATACAATTAAATAAATAAAAACGAATGAATTAATAATTTAGAATAGTTTAAAATATTAATTTTATAAAATTAATAAAAAAAGTTAGTAAATACATATATATAAACGAATTAGAAAAAAAAAGATTGAATTTGATGAATTTTAAAAGAAACGGGAGTCGATTTGGAATTATATACAATTAAATAAATAAAAACAAATGAAATAATAATTTAGAATAGCCTAAAATATTAATTTTATAAAATTAATATAAAAGTTAATAAATACATATATATAAACGAATTAGAAACAAAAAAGGTTGAATTTGATGAATTTTAAAAGAAAAGGGAGTCAATTTGAAGTTATATACAATTAAATGCAAATAAACGAACAAGAATAACATGTGTTCTAGTGGTTCACACCTCTTCCGGTCTACCCGGAGGTCGCGGGTTCGATTCTCCTTGGGCACATATTTGCCCATTTATTTATATTTATTATTATTATTTATTTCTACAAGTCTTACAAGGGCTTATATACTACATGGGTCGCCAAATATGGGCTAGTGGGTCAATGACTCAGTGGTTCGCACCCTGCCCGGACCTTAAGGGGCGCGAGTTCGAACCCAATGAGCCACTTTTTTTTTTTTTTTTACGCTGGATCGATGATTAGTGACCTCCAAAAGTCGGTCGCTATTAGCGACCGCCACAAGCCGGCCGCTAATCAGAAAATAAAAAAAAATTAATTTTATTTTGAAAAATATATTAGCGACCGCCAGACGTCGGTCGCTAAATCATGACCCGGCCGGGTCGGACCCGATTGATCCAGCGACCGGATGAAGGCGGTCGGTGATACTAGCGATCGCCTGGATGGTCGTAGATTAGCGACCGATTTCAAAAAACGGTCGCTAATATTAGCTTCCCGTTTTTTAACGACCGATTTTTTTCGGTTAGAAATCGGTCGCTAATCACGTTTTGCGACCGAAAATCGATCGCTAATATCCGTTTTTTTGTAGTGCTTAAAAAAAATTGGCAAGATAAATTCATGATTCATCATTTGTTACTATATACATGTACATGCATAAGCAATAAGCATAATTATGTGTGTATATATTAAAAGACTTTGGTACTTTGGTAACGAATTTTCAATGAACCGACACTCAAACTTGCGTACGTGCAATGAATGTTGAACCAAAAATAGAGATAAATAATAAATACTCAAGTTTTTGGATGTATTATACAATTATTATTGAATCTCTTTTTTATCTTCTACGATTTAGTTCATAAGATGAAATAGAAGCTGTTGACTAAGGAGAAGAAAAAAAAGAGAGAGTAGTAAAATAGTAGGGGCCATGCCAGATTAAGATCGAGTATAATAGTAGCGGTGCCCATGAGCCATGACAACACAGGTTGTATGGGGGAAGATTATATGGGACCTATTTAACTTTTCTCACATCAACATAATGTTGCTGGTACTCATGATATTGTACAAAATCGTACTTGATTGATCTCATATCTTCATTTCTTTATTTCAACTTTATTTCATACTGTACGTGCTTCTTCATACAATTACCATCTTTTGTCGTTTCTCGTGAGCTAATTAATTCATCAACATGTAAAAAGGTTTTCAACCGGACACGTAAAATGAACATGGTTTCATGTCTCATGCACCCACTAGGTCAATTTCTGAAAGTTATTTATTAATCAATTTAATTCCAATTTTTGCTAAACGTTGTTTTTGACGCATGCTTTGAGAAAGTTTGCGAAAAAATGGGACAAAAAATGAGCCTAAACAAAAATTGAACCTAAATTGAGCAATATACACATATTACATGACTTAAATAAAATTTTTAATTCTCTAATATTTTCCCATTAATGGACTGTATTTTTAAATATTTTGTTTGAGGAAAAGATAAAATGATTGAACAATTTAATATTGGATGAAATTGAATTCAGCGAAAATTAAACCTGTACCTTGGAAAAATTTCACTTCATTAAGTAAAATTAATTTTTTTTATCAGTAAAATGCTTTTATTAACAAAAAGGATGGTACCAATATCAATAATACATTTTGTTCTACATCATAGTCTCAAAACCATCTTGGGATTACTAATTCAATCTTTAAAATCAAATCTAAGACACTCCTTATGTGTTTACAAAAATCAACTCCATACTCTTATTTTAGCAAACACAATTTACAAAAGTGAAAGTTTATGAGAACAAATTTTTAATTTTTGTTTTAACTCAATCAAACTGGTTTCATGGGCTCGGTCATACTCATACCAGCCTCGCGTCTGCTAATTATGGTTTATATTTTATTTTGGTCGGTAAAGAAAATTCATTTAGTAACCGAGTATGAGACAATTATGGTTTATATTAATTAAAAAAAATAATTAGTACTCCATTTCTTTAAGATATTGACAGTAAAATTGAGTGAAATAAAATGATGAGGTGAAATTTTTCACGTGGGGTGGGGGTTTAATTTCCAGGAAACCCCATATATATAAGTTAGAAACCAAGATTTTGATGGTTTTGGCGAACGCACGTGTAACTTGTACTCTATCTAGCTAGTTATATACTGTTCAAATTAAATTTGGCACAAATCTCAAGACAATGGTTCCCTTTCAATGTCTTCTCTCCGTGGACCCAATCTCTGACCTAACATATTTTCAAAACTTTAACTTTACTTTCTTTTGCTCTATTACCTTAAACCGACTGTCGGCGCCCTATAAGGACTATTTATTTTTGGCTAAGGGTGATTTGAGTACCCAATAATTCTCGATCAACAGTTATTGTGATTCATTTTCTTTGAATAACTAACTTGCTTATTTAAGTTTACCAATCTCTATTTCTTGTTTTATTTTATTTTTGGAAATAAATATTCCTAATGCGTGTATATACGTCAGAATTATGTATGATTATGGTAAAATGAAAGATTTGGCGCCTCGTTGATTCTCATTACTCACTGTAAACTTATTGTTTCTATTGGTTACAAAGATTTAAGAAAAGTGAGTATAATATAAGTGATGTGATGGTAAGGAAAAGAAAAATTAATACTTTAAGACAAAAGTAAGTACTCTCTCCGTTCATAAGACATTGCAGAAATTTTTTAGGCTCGAAGTTTAAGAAAAAAATTAAAGAAATATACTTTTATGCATATTATATGAGTATTGTAAGAGTAAAATTTTAAAAAATAATTTTCTTTTTTGGGTGTGCAAAATGTTTGTAGAACATCACAATAAAAAATATGCAATTTATTGTGGGACATAGAGAATATAATTTAGTGGTAATATGTGTAAATAAGAGTGTGAGAATTTGTTGAAAGTAGAATAGGAAGTTTATGAAAGAACATATCAAAGTTGAAAAATAGGAAGTTAATAAGTAAGACGGAGGAGTGTTATTTAAATGTAGCTAATATGGCGCTAAATTAGTCGTGTTAGACTTGTTTGTTAATCTCATTTGAATGATCAAATGATCAATGCTCACTCCCAACTCATATAACCTGCAAATCATGCATATACTTCTCATCTGAGAGAATTAGAGGAAAGATTGTTTATTCTTCAAGGAAAAAGTGTGGACAATTGAGAACTTCTTATAAATTTTTTTAATGAAAAAACAACATATACTCCCTCCAATCCTATATAAGTGACGTTTTGGAGCTTGTAATTTTTTTCTTTTTAATTGACGTTTTAAGCTTGATATCTATATATGCACTGCACACAATTCCAGTTTGATTGCTGCGTTCGGTAATCGAGAGGACAGATGTTAAGGCTCTTTAATGATTTCCATGGAAGTTTGCATATTAGCCATATTTCCATATTAATTTTCTAATGGAACGTCTCTACTAATTTATTCACATGCATGAACTAATGAATACTTCTCCATAATTTGACTATTTATATATGGAACAAAACTAATTTTAAGATCCAATTTAAAATTTTGATTCAAATTCAAAATTTTCGATTTGCCTCTAAGTAATTTTTCTTTTAAGAAAATGGAGGTAAAATTAGGACTTCTCATTCCCATCATCACCAAATTCATGAGTTGCATATGAGAGTTTAATGAAACGTTGTTACATAAGAGTAGTAAAATACTCTATTTTATTATTTTGGTCAATACTCAATAATTGTTGAGAATTAAATGCACTTTTCTAGTTTTTTGTTGATGAGATTAAAATAAATAGTCTATTAGTAAAATGGGTAATTCTTAATTGGCGTGTAGAGCTTAAGGACGTCAATTATATTGGATTGGAGGGAGTATAACAAAGGAGTAATACTTCTCTAGTAACATTTATTACGACACAAAGGTAATTAAGTTGAATGCCCTACCCTACCCTCCCTGGACACTTCTACTCTGAAGCATTTAATGTGAACAATTATAAAAAAATAGTTGTAGCTAATACTATATGTGATCCCCTATTTATTAACTGCAAAATATTAGCTGGTATGTCTGGAGGTTGCCTTTACAATTAGGAGGCAAATATCTTGTAATTTGATATTCCCCTCCCTTCCCACGCACCTTCCAAATACCCCCATATTTAACTTCATACAAAAATCCATTAAATCATTTAATAAACTCCTATAAATTAAGAAACTACTTCTTCCTTTCCTCTCAACACTTACCAACTCCCTCATATAAATCCCACTCAACTCCTCTCTTTCAATCCCACAACAAATTCCATAACAAAAACCCCAAATCATAGAGAAAGATTAAAATGGCCTTAATATCTCCAAGAAAACTGAGATATGATCTCTACTCGTATTCATACCAACAAGACTCAAACACACCATTAGTGATCTCTGTTCTTGCTTCCCTGATCGAAAGAACACTAGCGAGAAACGAGAGGATAGCCAAGAACTGCAAATGGGCTCTGTCCAAAACCCGGGTTTTCGACTGCAACGAGACGCCGGACATGACGGTTCAATCTTATTTAGAGAGGATTTTCAGATACACTCGGGCCGGGCCGTCGGTTTACGTCGTTGCATACGTGTACATCGACCGGTTCTGCCAGCTGTACCCCGAGTTTCGGATCGGGGCCCGCAATGTGCACAGATTGCTCATCACCACAATCATGGTGGCTTCAAAATACGTAGAGGATATGTAAGTCACACATTTCGTCGAACACCTTTTGTGCAACTTTACCTCAATAGATTTTTGAGTTCAATACTTAGACTACAAACTACCCCTCAACATTATTAATTTCTACAACAAAGAAAATTACTCATAACTACAAAATTTCTGTACTCGTGCACAATTTTTTCTTTTACCAATAATTTTTTTTTTGGGTAATTAATTCTAGTTTTTGCAGTAATCTGATGAATGTTTCTATGACGATTTATGCAGGAATTACAGAAATTCGTACTTTGCACGAGTTGGGGGATTGGCAACGAACGAAATGAACAGATTGGAGGTGGAATTTTTGTTCTTGATGAAGTTTAAATTGCATGTAAATGTGAGTGTTTTCGAGGGTTATTGTAGTCATTTAGAGAGGGAAGTGAGCATTGGGGGAGGGTATCAAATAGAGAGGACAATTAGGTGTGCTGAAGAGATCAAAACTAAGCAGAGAAAAGAATCGAGATACAATGATCAGAGTGCTCGCCTTTTGCTCTAGTTTAAATCATCTGTAATTATCTACACTTTTCCAATTTTGGGTGTACAATTAAATTGAAACACCACTTAATTTGTACAGAGAATTATATAATTTGAATATTTGGGGTTGTGAATTTTACTTTCCAAGTGAGATTCGGAAACAGAGTGAGATGAATTCAGACAAGGTCTCGTGCTACAATCTTGGATCGCGACATCACTTGTCTCGTGCTACAATCTTGGATCGCGACATCCCATCTATGATAAATGTGTGCTCAAGTCATTTATGGAGAATAATCAATATAACTTCAAAGGCCTATGTGAGTTGCAAATCTTAACCGAGACGCATTTAATCAGCCAACAATTTAGTCAATTAATTCATTTAGAAAAGTTTATGTAAATGCTCTAACGCTATTAATATGAATATTATGTTTGATTCAATACAAATAAAAATTCAATATATTTTCTATTTCATTAAAAGTTGTCTATTGCAATATTTGAAGAATGTTATAAATACTAAACATAATGTAAGAAGAGACTTAATTAAATATTTAAGACAAAAACTTATGTGAGATCGTCTCATGACATGAGACAATATAAATTAACACTCATTCCTATCAAAGTGTTAAATGAGTTAATGTCCTAGTTACACATATTCCCATTGTCTCATGCCATGAGACGATCTCATACAAGACCTATTCAATATTTAAATACCTAAACACAATAGAGTTTAATAAACATTAATTCGAATGATATGAATTTCAACTTTATCGGTCAAGAGTATTAGGGAACTATACAAATAAATTAATTTTATATTCTTTTACAATGTCAAACTTTTAGATGAGTCGAAATTCTTTCATGGTATTAGAATCAAAAGACTTATGCCAAGATCGAAAGATTCTGAATATGATTCCCAAATAAAGCAACTCCTTCCATTTTAAAATTATCCATTCATTGAGCCTCCTCCACAAAAACGTTAATCAGCCTACAAGTAAGAAATGGTATTGAGAATTATACAAAAGAATTAATTTTATATTCTTCTATAGATTCAGACATTTAAATGTGACGAAGTTCTTTTAAAGATTCGGGTCATATTTATCCTAAAATTATATTTCAACTTCATCCCATCAAAAGTAACCTTCAAATTTTCACTCTATGTTGTTATTATTGATTAAGTTTCTCTAGTCTCGTTTTCCATTCTAGGGGATCCTGCGTATCACCTCCCATGTGGTATCTTTTTAAATCTCTTCAAATCTATCACATAATTTCATATTCCTTCAAATCGAATGCCATCAAACAAACGAACTCCTGGGGGATCCATCTACATATGCACATTTCACTATGAATACAATTAATATAAATAAATTGTTATAAGTTTGAGTTTTTAAATAAAATTAACATTTTAATGATATCAAAACTTTATGCACACGTTTTCAAATTCAACAAAGAATAATTTCATCTATATTAAATTTATTCTATTCTTTTTTCACTCAAAATTCGTCAAATCCAATACAATGAGATATACTGTTAGTTTAATGCGATATATAGTTTGTTTTATTTGTCATACAATATTTACATTTTGACAATATATAGAGTGAAACTGGTTTATACATAAATTATTGAAGGATATTGGTTGTTTTCACTGAAAAATATTAGTTATTTTCACTGAAGAGTATTACTGGTTTACACTGAAGAGTCTTAGTTGTTCAGTGAAAACAAACTAAGACTCTCCAGTGAAAACAACTAATACTCTTCTTCAAAACAATTAATACTATTCAGTGAAAATAACTAATATCTTTCATTAATTCATGTATGAACCAATTTCACTCTATACATATTCTTACATTTTTTAGTAAAATAAATTGATTTTTAAGCAGGCTTCAAATATATATAGATATTGATAAGCGATAATGATAAGTTATATTACTAACTTTTTAATAAGGCTAGTCTGTTTTCAAACACTACAAAATGTTTCATAACTGTTGCCGTCGGCATTGGTAATATATAAATTTAATTCGAATAAACAATCGGGACTTTTTTTTTTACATTTTTAATCATTTTGTTTCTAATGTTCCCTAAATTCTCTTTCTTTTTATATCATATGAACAGCAGAAGAACCTTTAGTGATGATTTATGCAATAACCCATTATTTACAATTTGGTCCTATATATAGTAATTAATTAATTAATTATAAGCTTAAATGATTGCTATACGACAAGAAAAGTTTATGCTAATGATGACATTATTATTAATTATTAAGAGACTTAAAGTAACCCAACCTGCAAGTAGACATCAAATATTGAGTTTGCGCCGAAAAAAATCTTATATGAGATAGTGAGAGTGTGATTCCTAATCAAATCTAATTATTGACAAGAAGAAAATAATAATTTAGATTTAGGAGATTACATTACAAATTATATATGTGGCCTTTAATTCCATCATATTATCATGGACGTTAAAGCACACTTAATAATTGCACTATTAGTTTAATCGTAATACAACTCAGCTTAACACCCATCAAGTACAATACTAGGAATAAACTATGTAATCACCTAAATTTCACAAATTAATCTCACAAAAGAGACGACTTTGTGTAAACTTCGAAACTTTGTCGTTATTCATGGTTTTAAGAACACATTGTCTTTTTAAACGAGACACTTACCAAACCTCGAGATTGATTTACTTTTCTGTTTTTTAATTAAGAAGTTAATATATTCGACTAATGTTGTTTATGGATGGTAGATGAGGCACACGTATGTATTTTTAACTAAGAAATTAATTTTTTTTTATGCTGTTTTATGTTTATGAATGGTTGATAAGAAACATGTATATTTTGTAGATGTTATGTCAGATTATGGCGACTTTGTTGCCTCATTGAAATGATTAAACCGCCGTTTACATGCTCACAATTAATTTATCTGAACCAACATTCAATTGAAGAATATATTGACATAAACGGCTCGCCAATTCTATCTCAATTTGTAAAAGCAAGTTGATTATTAACAATTCGAAGGGTACTAGTTGTTTTTACTAAATGATATTCCCTCTGATTCATTTTTGTTTTCCACTTTCAAAGTGACACGAGTTTTAATAAAATAGTTCTTTATTAGTATTTGTGGGTATAAAGTTATATTTGTGGATATAAAGTAAGGGTAAAAGGGTCCTTTCAACTTTTTAAGTGGTAAATTTAAAATGATATGTGTACTTTTTACAATTTTGGGAAAAAGATTGAGAAAGTGGAAAACAAAAAAAACCTTCATTTTATGGTAATATGGACAATCTAAAATGAATCGGAGGGAATATTAGTAGTTTTCACTTAAGAGTATTGTTTGGAGGTTACAAATTATTTTCACTAAACAATATTAATTGAAGAGTAAAAAGGGTATGAGTTGTTTAACCACAGAGTATTAGTTATTTACACTAACAAATATTGCAAAATGTTTTATAATGAATAAATTTCACTCTATAAATACGCTTACAAAAATGTTTAATTGCAAATTAAATCACGAAACTTTGAAAGATTGCAATCTAATTTAAAATTTTCGATAATTGAAAAAAAATAACGAATTTTAACATTGTTGTAATTTAGTTTTGCGGACAATTCTCTTTGTGCCTGTGAGTGATGTGGCGTGTGACATGACACACCTCCTACAATGTTGTTTTTACCATATGACCTAATAAATGTGTCACTTGCATGCCACGTCCCCTGTATGTATAAGAAGGACTGTCCCACAAGACTAAATTATTTTTTGCACTTGTTTAAAGTTTTAGAGTATATTACAATTTTGTAAAAATCGTGGTTTAATTTGTAGTTAAGCCTTGAACGAAAATGTATGAGAGGATTGTGAGACGAATCTGTACGCATATTCCTTTAAAGTATGACTTGTTACTCATTAAAGTATCGCTCGTTATTCCTTAAAGTTGTTGCATTTTATTACTTAAAACATTCTTTTGTTACTTCTTAAAGTATAACATATAATTTACTAAAGAATTTTTTTTTTCATTTCTTAAAGTATAGCATGTAGTTCAATAAATATTGATTGTTACTCTTTAAAGTATAATGACATGTAAGTCATTGAAATATTGTTCGTTATTTATTGAAGCATTAAGTTCAATTTTATAAAGAGATAATGCATTAAAAAATCCTTAAATTATCAAATTTTATTTAAAAAGGCTCCTAAATTAATTCTTATTTTAAAAAGCCATCAATTTATTAATTTTTGTTTAATTAAGACTCTATTTTTTTTTTTAAAAAGACCCTTAAAATATATAATTCTTGTTTCATAAGACCCTTTTTTTGATAATTCATTAGAAACATATTTTATTGAAATTCGATCTTAATGAAATTGGTTGATTCATCATATTTTAATAGAATACATTAAATTTACTTAGAAAAATTCGAATTTTCATTTAACAAAGGTTTTGTTAAACAAAAATTAATAATTTATGAGCTTTCTAAAGTAAAAAAATAAATCAGGAACCTTTCGAAAAAAAATTGATAGTTCAAGAACTTTTTAATGCATTAGGACTTTTTATAAATATTGTGGTCATGCATGGTTACATTCTCTCCGTGAGCTTAGATGATTAATATGTCATGAACTCAGATACTATCGATGAAATGATGATTTTTTTTTTTTTTTAAAGTTCATGAACTCGTGTTGTATTATTATGTCGTATTTGGAAATCTGAATTCTGACCTTGAGGATAATAAGACCAATACATTACCCCAATGCCCAGATGTTAATAGGTTAAGCTCTATTGAAACCCATCAACTGGCGAGCATCTAAATCTAACAAGCCCCGGTAAAGCTCTAGTTTGAACCTAACAAGCCCAATAACTGCAGAATATGCGAAGGCGCAGGTTATTTGCACTAGCCCCTTTGTTAAAAACACTACCGGATGAATACACTATTTTTTTCGAATTTTTTTTTTCGAATTTTTTTCATTTTTTCGAACTTTTTTTTCCGAAAATAATTAAATTCACAATATTTCAGAAAAAAAATTCGAATTTTATGTTTATTTTCGGAATTTTTTGCCGAAAATGTTTCAATTTTTTGGAAAAGTTGATAGTGTATTCATCCGGGTAGTGTATTTAACAAAGAGGCTAGTGCTAATAACCGTGCTCATATGCGAATGAATCAGGCCCAAATAGAGCTCGATAACTTCCAAACATCTGAATCGAACAAGCCCATACAAAGTCCAATAACAACTGAACATCCGAATATAAATAGCCCAATAACTGCAAAACATCACTCTCTAATAGGCCTTAGAGGTCAAATCCATATTAAAGCCCAATAAGATACTTGTTAATGGCCCAGGTTAAATACAGTCCCATGTTTTCTCAATACATCCCATCCAAAAAAAAAAAAAAATTCAGAATTTTTTTTCCTTAAAATGTAACAATTTTCAGAATTTTTTTTCGAAAAGTCATATCTTTAGTGTTTTTCTTTTTGCATTTTCGGATTTTTTTTTCTTCCGAAAATTGGCAAAAGTTTTGAATTTTTTTTCCGAACATTTTTTGGCAGAGTGTATTAATAAAATATACAACTGTATATATAATCTTGACCCTTGTTAATATTCCAATTCAAGCAGCCCATTAGTCGTACCAAGAATACCATTCAAGTAGTTTGTAACAACGCTAAAAAAGAAGTTTGTAAACTTTTTTGCTGCTCTGCTTCAGCTTTATTCATTTTATCTTAGCATCGTCCATGACATTATATCTTATTGACTATTGTGCAAGTAATGTATGGCAAATTGTCAATAAAGTATATAAATTAAGAAATCAGAAAGAAAAATAACGAATAAAAAATGACTTATTGAGTTTACCGGCAATGTTTTCTTTTTCAAAACTATGTTTAAAGAAATAAATGCTTTTATTTACTAATTGCTTTTGCTTTTATACAATATTCATGTGCAAAAAATATATTAATGCATAGTTCATCCAATGTAGCATCTAAACATCTTAATCCTTATAAATTTTAATTTATTTTCTCCAAAAGTAAATACTAGTAATAAAAATAACTATTACCATTGTCCTATTAGGCCTTAAATTCAAAAGCGTATCTCGATGAATCTCTCAAGATAATGAAACCCATGTGACTTGAAGGTTAAACATGCCACATCCACAATTACTTGACCTTAATCAGCATTTGTCCCTCTAACAATATACATGATAAAGACACAAAGAGTATACAAAGTTAAAGCTTGTTCGGTTTCAAATAACGTTATTTTCATGTTTCACTGTTTTGAAATTTAAATATCATCTTTTTTGTCGCTTTAAATAATTGACCAAAAAGAAATATATTTTCATAACATAATTTGAATATATAATTATTTGACATATATTTTATGAATGTAGTTTTCAAGAATTTGGCAGAGCTCAACTTATTGAAAAACGTTGAACTCGATTTAATTAAATCTCAAGATTCATGAAAATTTGCACAAAAATATTTTTATTTAACTTATTTGAGTTTAACTTTTACTATTTTCTTCTAACAATTTTTTTGCTTTGAAAGTTATAATTCTCTAATTCTAGATAACTTTGAATCTTAACTTGAGTGTTCTAACAATTACTAATTAATATGTAAAATGATACTAGAATACAAATTAAGAATGATAAATTAATTTCAGTAACAATCAAAATTAGTAAAAATAAACAAATTAGCTTGTATGGTTACGTAATTAGCCCCCCAAATCCTCGGCTGGTATTATGAATTATCTGTTGGTCAATAGCGACCGGCATGTGGGAAGTTGGGAATAAAATCAAAGTCTAACCGTCAGTCATGTGAGAGAATCAACTCCCAAACGTCAATAACCAACATTAACGGCTGCTTTAACGGCAACTTTTCTTCCATAAGTCTCTTATGGGCACAATATTTTTGAAAATTTTGGAAAGAAATTGTTTAATATCCTAATAAGTATATTTAAATTCCCAACTTCCATCCTACTCGAGCCCACAACGAAATGGCATTAAAGCTATTATATGAAATTATATACTCCCTCCGTCCACGAAAATTTTATCCGGTTACTGTAGAGCACAGTTTTTAATGAAAATTGATATTTTATTGAAAAAGTGAATAAAGTAGATAAAGTAAGAGTATTGTGGTGGGTATCGTGGGACCCATTTTTTGTTTGTGAGTGTAGTTTATTTCCAAAAGAGGAATGGGTAAAAATTTGGTGGACGGACCAAAAAGGAAAGCGGGTAAAAATTTGGTGGATAGAGGGAGTACTATTATTTTCTATTTGGGTCTGTTGTAACTTGTAGGTTTACTTGAACTGCAAATACTTTTTATTTGTATTAACTTTTTTATTTGAAAATAAAACGTACTATATACCTAGAATTTTTTATTTTTAAAATAGTACCTAGAAATTAGAACTGTCTATAAAATTTTTAACAAAAACTTATCGTACAGAAGTTGCCTTCGATTTGCCTATAATTTTTTTTTTAATTATATAGATACTTTCATTGCTCACGTTCGTAAGCAAATTTATACTTTTTCATAGTGGTAAGACGTCTCACAAGAATTTTGTGAACAATTTTTCACATGACTAATAAAGAAATTCGCAACCGCAAATAAGTGAATGTGCATTGTTATAATATATTTACACAGGAAATATATGTTGACAATTGATAGTCTATTGGTTGAACATGGGCCTGGTATAAATGATGTCACAAGCACAAGGCCCTCAAATTATGGCGCGATCAGAGAATATTTCGTGCAAAATTCCAAAATCCATAGTTTTATTTTATAATCCGACTAATTTGCATGTTAGTGGTGAGTAAACAACATGAAGCTTACAACGCCCTTGTATATGTAATTCATGACTAGCTAGTAAATTGTATATTTTTAACCATATTGATTGGGGGTTTTTTTTTTTTTTTTGAAAAATACAGTTGTTTTTATTTGCATTTTTTTCAGTAAAAATAAAATAAAATCGTCTAGCTTATCTATAAATCAATTTTTGGTTAATTTTTAGATCCGTCTGTTGTTTCAATTAAATACTACTTTTACAAATACACATCGGTTATTGACACTTAGGTATTTAGTCAATACACTCATTTTACAACTTTATATAATAATAGTAAATTGTGACAATTTTTTTATATAAATATACACATATCATAAATTCTAGCAGGCACCCAAGTGCATATGCACTTAGATTTTAATCTCAATTTAAAATTCAATTTTGATTTTTTCAATAAAAAATATGTACTTAAAAAATATTGGAGTATTATTGATTATAGTTTAGGGTATTGTTGATTAGTGTTTGAGAAAATACAAATTTTTACTTGTTTGTTGATTATTGTTAATTATTGTTTGAGATATGTTGATTCAAAACACATAGTACACACCAAACTGTGTGTTTTTTTTTTATTTTATATTTTTTTGCAAGTTATCAAAATGCATATATAGTACGTATGCATTTGGGTGCACAATAAAATTACTCTACATATATACATTACGTGAGTTAAAAATTGAGTGTGAATACTCATGCCTTTTGAAAGAATTCCACCCCATCTAAAAGTTCGAACTTGTAGAGAGATGTGAAATAAGTTCATTTTAATTATTGCCCTTTACACTCTCCCTCACGGGCTGGACTCAATTTTCCCTCTTTTGAGGAGGCCAAATGCGTAGACAATTTAATATGGGTGGAGTTATTTTCTGTTAATCATTTTGGATTCACAAGAAAACTTGTTTCCGAGAATCGGAATATCCGGGAATCGGAATATGAAAGCAATAAGAGCGAAATTGAAAATCAACAAGAACACCAGATTTACGTGGTTCGGAGATAAAGCTCCTACGTCCACGGGATCCGAGAGGATAGACTTTTTTCACTAAGCAAGAAATTGGAAGTTACAAGTTACAATCACTCAATCTCTCGTGTTTGCGCTCACTGATGAAGTTATTCTGTTCTCTCAGCTAAGAACCCCCTTTTATAGATACAGAGATTGGAAACGAACCCTAGATTCGATTCAGTTGTAACAAACTCAAAGTAAAGGTAGTTATCCAGCTGGCTAACAACTTCAATAACCGCCATGGTTGATTCAGTTAGAACCGCCATCGAATTAACTCCAATTTGGTGTACTTTGCGAATAACGGACTTCAGGATCAGATGACAAGACCTCCTCTGGCTCTGGTCACTTACACCAGATAACTTCTGGTCCCAGACCTCCTCTGATGTCTCATCTACCAGACTCGTCTGACCAGACCTCACCTGATGGACCTCCTCTGATAGCTCTCCTGCCAGACTTGTCTGGTCAGGCTTCTCTGGTCAACCTCATCTGGTCCACCTTCTCTGGTACCCCAAATTTCACTAACTCCCAAGGCTAACACTTTATCAACTTAGCCTCCTATTGAATTAAGCTCAGCAGACTACATACTTCACATTTGACCCTTCACAATTCTCCAACTCAGATGAGAAGTATCAATCCTCTCCTCCTCTCCTCCATACTCCAGCTTGGGCCTAAGGAACATCCCATACACTCATCTTTACCAATTCAACACAAAACTTGAATTTAGTACCTGGTAAAGACTTTGTACACATATCTGCAGCATTGTCCTCGGTAGATATCTTCTGGATGAGAACCACTCATTTGTCAATGATTTCCCTTACAAAATGCAACCTTACATCAATATGCTTTGACCTCTCATGAAGCACTTGATGTTTCACCAGATGAACTGCACTCTGATTATCACAATGAATGACCACAGCACTTTGGCTTATGCCAAAATCCTTGATTATACCTTTCAACCACAAAGCCTCCTTAACAGCCTCAGACACTGCAACAAACTCTGCTTCTGTAGTAGACAATGTAACTCCACTCTGCAGAACAGATCTCCAGCTTACAACAGTATTGTAAAGTGTAAAAATATACCCTGTTAAAGATCTTCTGGTATCCAGATTAGCAGCAAAATCAGAATCTACAAATCCTTCCAGTGGACTCTTCTGGTCAGTCATCCTCTTAAACATCAAACCCAGATCAGATGACCCTTTGAGGTATCTGAAAATCCATTTCAAAGCTTCCCAATGTAATCTTCCAGGATTAGCCATGTATCTGCTCACCATACTCAATGAAAAAGCTAAGTCTGGTTTGCTGCAGACCAGAGCATACATCAGGCTTCCAACCCCACTTGCATAAGGTACTTTCGTCATAGTCTTCTTCTCTTCATCAGACTTTGGTTCCATTTCCTTAGATAATTTGAACTGTTGTCCCAGAGGAGTTGTCACAGCTCTACTCTCATGCATATTAAACCTCTTCAGGACCTTCTCATTGTAACTCTTCTGGGATAAGAATAGTCTTCCAGCTTTTCTGTCCCTAAGAATATCCATTCCAAGAATCCTTTTAGCATTTCCCAAGTCCTTCATATCAAATCTAGCACTTAGCTTCCTTTTGATACTCTGAATCTTCAGAAGACTCTTACTGGCAATAAGCATGTCATCTACATAGATCAGAAGATAGACTATCACATCACTACCTTGCCTTTCCAGGTATACACAAGTATCATACTTGCTCCTTACAAAACCAATGGATAGCATAACTTCATTGAACTTCTTATGCCACTGCCTTGGACTTTGCTTGAGACCATACAATGATTTCTTTAGCAGGCACACCTTCCCTTCTCCCTCTGGTTCAACAAACCCTTCTGGCTGGTGCATGAATAGATCCTCAATAAGATCACCATGCAGAAAAACTGTCTTTACATCTAGTTGCTGTAGCTCCAGATCCTCTTGGACAACTCTACTGAGAAGTAGTCTGATTGAACAATGCTTAACAACAGGTGAGAAAACCTCATTGTAATCAATTCCTTCCCTCTGAGTAAATCCTCTGGCAACTAGCCTGGCTTTAAACCTCACCTGATCTTTCACACCAGATTCAAGCTTCCTTTTAAACAGCCATTTACAACTGATTAGCTTCTGCCTTGGTGGCTTATCAACAAGAATCCAAGTTTGATTCTTCTTAAGAGACTCCATCTCTTCTGTCATGACTGTAATCCATGACTCCCTATCACCACACTCCAGGGCTTCCTTGTAGCTCTTAGGTTCTTGGTACTCTATGGCTTCTGCTGTAACAAGTGCATAGGAGACCAGATCCACACGGCCAAACCTAGCTGGAGGATGTATTTGTCTTCTGGATCTGTCTCTTGTCAGACTATAATTTCTCAAGTCTGCTTCTGGCACTTCTTCCTCCTCCTCTGCAGGTGCACTATCCTCATCTGATGACCCATTCTCTCCTGTTTCCTGCTCTGGTTCAGAACCAGATGCACTATCATGATTGTCATGATCAGGCTCCACCTCAACTTGAGTAATTGGCTCAGAAATAACACCATCCATCTCTTCAGCTGATGGCTCTCTATCACCTCCACCTGACATGTATCCCATCTGTGATTCATTAAACACAACATCTCTGCTGGTAATACACTTCTGGTTTCCAGGCTCTAGACACCACAACTTATACCCCTTAACACCCTTTGAATACCCAATGAAAATACATTTTAAAGCTCTAGGTTCAAGTTTATCTTGCCTCACATGAACATAAGCTAGGCATCCAAAAACTTTCAACTTTGAGTAATCTGATATCTTTCCATACCAAACCTCATCTAGGGTTTTAAACTCAATAGCAGATGATGGCACTTTATTAATGAGATAAACAACTGTGTTAACAGCTTCCCCCCAAAAACTCTTAGGTAAGTGAGCATCAGATAACATACACCTAACCCTTTCCAGGATAGTTCTATTCATCCTCTCTGCTAGACCATTCTGCTGGGGGTTTGAAGGAACAGTTTTATGCCTAGTAATACCCTTCTCCCTACAGAATTGTTGAAACTCCTCTGATAGGAATTCAAGCCCATTATCAGTCCTTAAGTGCTTGATAGTCCTGCCCCTCTTATTCTCAAGTTCAATCAACCATTCTTTGAACTTAGAGAAGGCATCACTCTTCTGTTTAAGAATGTAAACCCAAACCTTTCTGGAATAATCATCAATAAGGGTAAGGAAATACCTGCCTCCACCATGAGTGGATACCCTTGCTGGTCCCCATACATCAGAATGTATGTAATCCATAACCTCCTTGGTGGTATGCTTCCCCTTCTGGTATGCTTGCTTCTTTGATTTCCCAAGAACACACCTCTCACAGAATTCCAACTTACATATCCTCTTCCCAGGGATTGCTCCCTTCTTGGATAACTCCACCAGGCCCTTCTCACCAACATGTGCCAATCTCTTGTGCCACAAGTTAACATCAGAAGACTCCATGGTAACATCAGCTGATCCTGTTACAGTTCTTCCAATCAAAGTATACAAACCATTCTTGATAGCCCCCTTCATGACAATCCTTCCAGATTTGGTTATTGACAGACTTCCCTTGTCTGTCTTGAATTCAAAACCCTTTGAATTCAAAGTACCAAGAGAAACAAGATTTCTCTTCAACTCAGGAACAAACCTGACATCAGATAAGATCCTATCAACTCCATCAAACATCTTGATCTTGATAGAACCAGATCCTTGCACCCTACAGCTCTCATCATTACCCAAAAGAACAAGACCTCCATCAATCTTCTCAAGATCCAGAAACCAGTCTTCATGTGGACACATATGAAAAGTACACCCTGAGTCCAGGACCCACTCTTGACTTAGTCTATCATGGCTAACCATCAAGACCTCTGCACTATCATATCCTTCAACCTCCACAACAGCTGCATCTCCATCTTGATCAACTTGATTGTCTTTCTTCCTCCTTTCAGGGCAATTCTTTCTCAGATGACCTTCCTTATTGCAAGAGAAACACTTTCTTTTCTCAACAAAATCAGATTTCTTCCCACCCTTATTCCCTTTTCCACCATCCTTCTTCTTGGACTGAAACCCCTTCTTCTTCTTGGATTGAATATTCAATCCTTCAGCAGGCTTCTTCCCATCAGTTTGGATCTGTAGAAACTTGGTTTTCAGGGCAGTTTGAACATCATCAAAATTCACCTGATCTTGTCTACCAAATAACAAGGCATCCTTGAAATTTTCCAGAGACTTGGGTAGTGCATTCAACAACATCAATGACTTGTCTTCATCATCAATTGTAACATTCAAACTCTCCAGATCATCCACCAATCTGTTGAACTCGTCCAACTGATCACCAAGATTCTTATCTTCACTCATCTTGAAGACTTGAAGCTTCTGTTTCATGTATAACTTGTTCGTAACAGACTTGGTCTGGTATAACTGCTCCAGCTTATTCCAGATCCCAAGAGCGGTTTCCTCCTTCGATACTTCCCTCAATGGCTTGTCCCCAAGACACAAGATAAGGGCACTATGCGCCTTCCTCTTGTTCTCCTCCACCTTCGCCGGATTTGTTCCAGAAGCCACCTGAGCCGGTGGCAACAAGGCTTCGTACAACCCATTGTGTACCAGGAGAGCCTTCATCTTGATCTTCCATAAGCTGAAATCGTTCTTGCCCGTGAACTTCTCAATGTCGAACTTGGTTGCAGCCATCATTGCCTTCTTCCCACAGACGGCGCCACTTGTTAATCGTTTTGGATTCACAAGAAAACTTGTTTCCGGGAATCGGAATATGAAAGCAATAAGAGCGAAATTGAACATCAACAAGAACACCAGATTTACGTGGTTCGGAGATAAAGCTCCTACGTCCACGGGATCCGAGAGGATAGACTTTTTTCACTAAGCAAGAAATTGGAAGTTACAAGTTACAATCACTCAATCTCTCGTGTTTGCGCTCACTGATGAAGTTATTCTGTTCTCTCAGCTAAGAACCCCCTTTTATAGATACATAGATTGGAAATGAACACTAGATTCGATTCAGTTGTAACAAACTCAAAGTAAAGGTAGTTATCCAGCTGGCTAACAACTTCAATAACCGCCATGGTTGATTCAGTTAGAACCGCCATCGAATTAGCTCCAATTTGGTGTACTTCGCGAATAACGGACTTCAGGATCAGATGACAAGACCTCCTCTGGCTCTGGTCACTTACACCAGATGACCTCTGGTCCCAAACCTCCTCTGATGTCTCATCTACCAGACTCGTCTGACCAGACCTCACCTGATGGACCTCCTCTGATAGCTCTCCTGCCAGACTTGTCTGGTCAGGCTTCTCTGGTCAACCTCATCTGGTCCACCTTCTCTGGTACCCCAAATTTCACTAACTCCCAAGGCTAACACTTTATCAACTTAGCCTCCTATTGAATTAAGCTCAGCAGACTACATACTTCACATTTGACCCTTCACATTTCCAGCGTGGATCGAACTCAGGTCTTTGTTTGGGTGTATATCATGAAAGAATTCCGCCTCATCTAAAAGTCCAGACTAATAGAGAGGTGGGAAATTAATTCAACTAATACACCTTATTTTAATTAATCAGCACTAAATTATATTCACTCAAATTTAAAATATACTATGTCTTTTGAATCGATGTACATACATTAAAAAAAAAATGTCCGTACTGCATTCCTGAAAAATACACCTGTCTAATTCTTACCATAACTTTTAAGGAAAATGAGAAAAAAATGTAATTAATTTATATTTAAAAAAAGCAAAACATTATTTAATTTGTAAATGATATGAATGATATAAACCCAAATATAGAGGAAGTACAATTTTTCATGAATCAAAATAACGAAGTATTGTATGTACGTATTTAGTTTAAAACTTAGTGTACATCCCCTACTACTAGTAGAGCAAGTCTCAAGTTCGTACTATCAAATTTACATTTAAACCCCAACCAATCGAATAACATGAATTTTTTGGCAAAGTATTATATGAAAATAGTACGTAATAACTTTATCATAAAATAATTCTAAATTATCATTAATCTAATCGAGAGTATCATTAATCTCATCAGGGGTATCATTAGTCTGAGTTCAAGAAAATTGTTTTAAATTTTTTTGAACTCAAACTAATGATACCTAACAGGTTTAATGATACTTCGGATGAGATTAATGATACTCTAAAATATTTCATGTTAAACTTATTATGAAGGTAATCAATTAACTATACTTAATTAACTTAATTTGTTTTAGGGTGTTAACCTCGCACAGACGTAAAGTGGAAGTGCCGAAGTCTATAAATAAGGACTCCCACGTCCACGAAAATCACTCCACCACTACACCAACTCCCAAAATACCCATCCATTTTAGAGTCCTTCTAATTTGCATGCCATGGCATCTCTCTTGCAATACTCCCTTTTCACCTGTTTAGTTTTGTTCTCAGTGGTACCAAACTTTTGCTTTTGCTTCATCCCCAAACTGCTAAATGTGTCCAAACTTGAATCCGGGTCGGGTTGGACTACAGCCCGAGCCAGTTGGTATGGAAATCCTTCCGGTGCAGGAAGTGATGGTATGTAACATTTTAGCTAGACTTTAATATATGCTTCTTGTAAACTTCATATTTTTCCATTTTAGTTTGTCCCGCTATAAATTTCTTATTCTATTTTTTTTATAAATTTGTATCACCAGTTTTACCTAAATGTATTACTTTTCCATATCTTTATCACGTCATATCTATTGCTACTTCTTTTAATATTTGTGCACTAACCAAATAAGAAGCAAGTAGGGAATGGAGAGGTAGTATATTTTAGTTAATATATAAATTAATTAATTAAATTGCAGGGGGTGCATGTGGATACCAAAATGCTGTAGAGGAAGCACCATTTTCCTCTCTAATAACGGCTGCTGCATCCTCTCTCTATAGCTCCGGCAAGGGCTGTGGAACTTGTTATCAGGTTAGTCACTTAAATATATTATATATACATATATATAGAATTAATTTAATTATTCACATGCTTTAAAATAATTATTATTTATATTATGAATTAATTGTTTTTATTAATTAGGTGAAATGTACATCAACGGCAATATGCTCAGGGAAGCCGGTGACGGTGGTTGTAACGGATGAATGCCCCGGCTGTGACGGACAGTCCCTTTTATTCGATTTAAGTGGCACCTCATTTGGAACTATGGCCAGAACTGGTGAAGCTAGTCAACTTAGAAATGTCGGAATTGAGCAAATTCAATATAGGAGGTAAATTCATTATTTACTTATTTCTATTTATTTACCCCTGTTTAGATATAATGATAATGTCTCACACCATTAAAATGAAATTTTGAAATGAGTCGAAAAATTATACAAGTACGTAATTTTCGTTGAGTTGCTCCCTTAAAAAAATTATCATTAAACATTATGATATCAAAATCGTGCTTTTTTTTCTTTTCTTTTTTGAAAACGTGCGTTTTTAGTTAATTGCGACAAAATTTGACTTCTGCTTAAAATTATAAAATAACACGTTTTCCACGTGCGCCTAAAATTAGAAATTAAAACTACACGCGCGGTTGTATTGTATCACTTGAATAACAGCTAATGATATCGCGCATGGTTTTTCAGCGTGGACTGCAACTTTCCTGGAGTATCCGTGGAGTTTCGGGTCGACCCGGGTTCAAACGCCAACTATTTCGCAGCTGCCATTGAGTTCGCTGATGGAAATGGAATCGCCGGAGTTGAGCTGAAACGGGCAGCGGACTCCGGTGGCGCGTGGCTCAAAATGGACCGATCGTGGGGTGCAGTTTGGAAGAAGGACTTGCCTAACAACTACGCGCCACCCTTCTCTATCAGGCTAACTGGTGGCGGAAATTCCGGAAAGACCCTTGTCGCCAACAAAGTCATACCGGCAAACTATTCACCCGGAAAAACTTACAGATCAGTTGTCAACTTTTGACGCCTTAAAATATTAAAAAATAAATAAACTAATAATAGTTTTCTATTTTAGGAAGAAGTTAAATGAAGAAATGCAAGGCGAGAACTTTGTAGAGTAGAGGATATTTTTGTGCTCGTGTCTCTCATCTTCTTTGACCTTGTCATGAAAAATTATGTTTTCGTCATCTTTTTAATGTGATTATTAATAAACAAGTGTTTAAACATATGATTGGTTCTACTTCTACACACCTGGTTTGGTTAATTAGCTGTATATATTTTATTGGGTTCACTTTGAGGTACAATATGAAACTACACTTCATTGTTTAGTACTATCCATCTAAATTATTAGTATTAAATTAAAAGCAAAATTAGACATAATATTACAATAATACCCATATACATAATTATGATAAAATAAAATAAAAATTCAATCCAAAGATTAAGAATAGAAATCAAATCTATCAACATTGATATCTAAACCCCACTAGCCCTAAATGCTAATATCCTAAATTTGACTAATAAAAAAAAAAAATCTCATTACAGCCGTAAAAGAAGCAGAATCAATGCACCCATCTTCATCCCCAAATTAAAATCGACTGCAACCTTAATTATGCCCCAACCGCGAACTTCATGAACATGCTTATGATTCAGAAAGTAAAATCTGCAGATTTCATATACTTTTTATGCAATTCAAAACATGTACTTTTATATTTTTGACCTGAACATATGCAGTATTTTTCCTGTTTTTCTTTTTTCACTGCACATGTGCACGTAAATCAAACTACATACTGCACATGGCAAAAAAAAAAAAAAAATGGAATGAACACTAAAAATGCTCACCTACATTACGTCACAACACATGTGCATAAATCAATGGAAATGTGTGGTGTATACTGTACATACATTAATTAGACTGCACATGAATTAAACAAACTATACTTTGATTGAATAGTGGTCATAACATTTTAGATGTTGCACATATACACTGTAAATTGTAAACCTATTTTAAATGGACTGCACATCTGTGGGTTAGGTTGCACATGTTTTACACACCTTGCATATTAACATAATAGTTTGCACATTCGTTGGAAACATTGCATACCGATTGTGGAGAATGAACATTGCATATACTCATATGTCGAAAGACAAACATGACACATTTGGTGCTCACGTTGCATATATTTTACCCATCACACTTCAACAATAAAAATGTTGCTCATTTGCAAAAATACACCTCACCCATTTCACATTCAATTACTACAGTACAAACATAACACTACATAAACATATAGTAAGAGTGTAAGACATTATTGAATTGCATGCATCTCTTTCATAAAATAAATAAAAAATTAATGTGACGTTCAAAAAAAAAAAACCTTCTACAAAAGTAACATCAAATAACTTCATCCAGACATATTCTACCAACTGAGAAGCGACAAACAATTTGATGTGCTTGAAATTCAACGCATTTACCAATTACTTTATCAACAAAATCGTTAAAAGAAGTGTTTCTGCTCACCAAAATCAATTTGCATTCCCCCTTATACTTGACACTGAGAATGACGCAATCGTCCATAGAACCAACACCAAAAAAAGAAAACCTCGCTTCCAATCAACAGATGAGACTCAAAATTCAAAGACGAATTAAACAAGTTTATTCACCAATCACCAAAAATCTGAAAAAAAAAAACCAAACCCAAAGTGCTATAACCTGTTTAACGAATATCAATCAAAGGTACCATCCATAAAATATGTAACTAAAAAACGTTACAAACAACTAAATGGAAACAATCCAACATGGGTTGTTAAACAGTTACTAACATAATGCCACCTATGTCCAACACCCGTTACAAAATCATAAGTAAAACAATAATGAAAAATATTTTTTTAAGAAATGAGACAAAATTAATTAAGGGCATAAAATGAATAATAAAAATAAAATAGAACCAATTAATTATGGAAAAAACAAATAGTAGCAAATGATAAAGTGATATCCTTGATTGTATCTATAATTAATTAATCCTATTTTATTTATGGTTGAACTTGAGTTTAGTTGGAGACCGTATATGAGTGTAGTGTGCTCGGTAAAAGTCATATTCTGTGATTGCAATACTTAGCTCATTTGGCAGAGTTTATAAATTATTTAAAACAATTTATAATATGTTTAGTACTAATTTATAAGTGTTCTAAAAGAGAGCTCGTTTGACAGAGTTTATAAATTATTTAAAACAACTTATAATAAGCTTATAATATGTTTAGTACTAATTTATAAGTTTCTAAAAGTGTTTAAAATAAGTTGTTTAATAATTTATAAAATAAAAAATTTACAATTTATAAGCTGTATAAAATAAGTTGAGATCCCAACTTATTTTCCTCACCCGTCCCACTCCACCCCGGACCCTGCCACCCCATCCCACCCTCACATACTTTTACCTCTATATAAAAAAATTACTCGTATATTAAAATTTAAATTTAAAAAATATTTATGATAAATTATCAAACAACAACTGTATAAGCTAAACACTTTAATTGCAAATTATAAGTCATTTAAAATTAAATCTTATAAACTATTAAAACAACTTATATGATATCAAAACTTATAAGTTGTTTAAAATAAATTTAGTCAGACGAGCTCTAATTAGAGGGGGTGTTGAGCCTTAGGCTGAGATGATCTCGTATATGAATAAGATCAAGGGCTATCTTTATTTTTGCAGTCATGCTTTCCCTAAAAAGTACTACATCCATCCCAAAAAGTATGTCCATTTGCCTTTAACATATTTTAAGAAAAATATGGATATAATAAGATTATTTGGGATAAAATTGTGATTTATTTATGAATTAAGTATTTATTTGTGAGTGTAAAAATCAATGACATATGAAATAATTAAGTGATAGTTGAATGCCAATTTTTTATTTTTTTATTTTTTATCAGAACGTAAAAAAAAAATCATACTTTTAAATGGAGGTAGTATGTACAATAGTGTGAGCCTATAAACGCATGGATCCATATATTTTAATAAATGAGACCCATTTCATACAAATTTATATCTTAAAATTAACTGTTATCAACGGATGATTCAAATGGTTAAACCATAAATAAGATAGTATATAACACTTTTACGCAAATTTTCACAAATTTTAGGTCAATTCAATTGGTCTCTTTAATTATATATCCAATTAGACATGGATTTAACTAATGAATTTTAGGTCCGAGACATATGACTTGTTCTTAAAAAAAAAGAAAAGGGAACGACGAATCTAAATATCCATAACCTCGTAAAATCAAATTTCATATATCTAGAATATTTAGATTTTTTTTATATATATCAAGGACCTTTTATTGTATTACATTTATGACAATTTTTTTGCTGCAATGTCCAGCATAAAACGATCGGATTGAAGAAAAGTGATAAAAGGTGACGAATGGTGGAAGTTTTGGAAAAAAATAATAATTCAATTTCCCATGCTCAACGTAAGTTTTTTTTTTTTTTTTTCCGAATTTATGGGTTGGGTGCATCTATTTTAGTATTTTGTTGAGTGAGAATGATAAGGGTACATGTGTCATTTTATATATTTTTAAAAATTACTTCTTTCGTCCCAAATCAGTTTTCACAATGATCTGGATAGGATAATTAAGAAAATTTATTGTCGCATATAGTTAAAGTGATAAATTAGAACTTTATGTCAAATCAACTTTAATTGTGTGGTTGTAGTTTATTTGTGTATGAAAAGTAATGACATATGGATAAATAAGTGAGAATTTTGAGGGTAAAAGTTATAAGAAATTTTTCCTTTTTAGGGTGTTAAAATTAATGTGGAACAAATAAAAAAGAAAAGTGTGAAAACTGACTTGGGACGGGGGAGTATAATATTTTAGAGTGTGTATACCACAAGCAAAAGTGGTGCATATAACCTGGGCCTAGGTTCTGACGGTAAAAGCAACCAAGCCCAAAAAGGACGAAGAGTTTTTAACTAAGGACCGACCTGTCAACTTCTATTAGTGGGCCGACAGGTACATTTAATTATCCGGTTTAATTATTAGAAGTTAATTTTTTGATCGTCTAAAATAATTAGAAGTTAATTGCATTGATTTCACATTAAATATATTTTACCAAGTTATCTTTGTGCTGAAATTAGAAATAATTAATGTGTTTAAAAAAATTGGTAATCTAAATTATTTAAAAATTATTTTGATAAATAATTATATTTTCACATATCTTATTCTATAAGACGTTCTATATTGAATTAGCCTAATGCTCAAACCATACCAACTCATTTCTTTTCTAAATAAATTGGGCTAAAATTAATTCCGTCCAACACATTCATTTTGCGTGTAGAACTCCGACACGAGTATTTCTACTTTGGGACTAAGTTGTACCATCTTATTAGTGTACATCTTAAATTAGTGTATAACTCAATCTTAATACTCCAATAATTAAAAAAAGTTAAGAGTTGGACCTCTCTTGAGTAAGTGTAATCCAAACGAGTAGATATTTCTTTAATTATCTTTAAATGAGTTCTTCTCCTTCTGATCAAGAAATTACAAATTGAGATCTCATGTCATTATAAATTCTAAAAATTACCTCAAAATATTTACTCTATATATATTCACTCCCAAATATGCTATATGTACACAATTTTAAAATAATCTTACGTCGAATATTAAGTAAATGTGGTATAAGGGATTAGTTGGATTTCCAATGTCGCCTGTTAACCCTATCCACTTTCTTGTGTCCATTATTCTTCCGTTATTCCTGCATAATTATTGTTTTTGCATCTCAACAGAAAATTGGAATTATTCTTCCGTAGCAAGTTCTTTTTCAGTAGCTGTGGCAACATGGTACGGAGAACCTAATGGAGCTGGAAGTGGTAATTAGTGTATATTTCAATTAACATTTATATGCGTTTGATGTCACATATAGTAATTTAAAAAGAGATAGCTAGCTTCACAGTAAAACTCATGTGCATCCTTAAGCATGTTATCAAATTAATAACTTTTAATTAACAAACTATGCAATGAAATTGGTTAATTATATATATACACACATATATAGTGTGTGTATGTGTGTATATATATATATTTCAATTATCATACACCGACTTTAAAAAAATTAACGATAGCATCGTTGAAATTCATTGAATCTCTAGATTTCCATCCCCGTAAATTTTGATAGAGTGACAAAAAAACAAAAAGATCGAGATTGGATCAATTTTTTGTATCTTCACCAATTTTTGTGTGTAGGTGTTTTTTTATCACTTTCAATTTTTTTAGATGACTTTTCTCTTTCATATTCACACAAGGAAAATGTAGAAATATTATTATTATTATTTTTTTTTAATGAGGAATACACTTTGTTAAAAAGGTTATTTAATTAATTTGTTTACAGATGGAGGAGCATGTGGGTACCGTTCCAACGTAGAGAAACCTCCTTTCTCTAAAATGATATCCGCTGGAAATGACTTACTATATCAATCTGGATTGGGTTGCGGAGCTTGCTATCAGGTTTAATAATTATATATATATTCGCAAGCTACACTAATATATTATAAATAAATATTTATACATGTACATATATGATATATTATATATATACATATTGGAAGTATAACAATTAATATGTGTGAACTGTTATAATAGGTAAAATGCAATGAAAACCCTGCATGTTCGGGTAAACCAGTGATGGTAACCATTACAGATGAGTGTGGTTGTGACTCTCAAAATGTTCACTTCGATTTAAGTGGGACTGCTTTTGGTGCCATGGCTAAGCCTGGCCAAGCCGATATTCTGCGCCAAGCCGGAAAGTTTTATGTTCATTATAGAAGGTACGAGCCTAATAGGGGTAGATCGAGAGGGAGGCAAAAAAATCTTCACATTATAATATGACAGGGCCGATTCTAGAAATTACAAAACCTGAGTCGAATTTGAAATTTGGGCCCTCAATTTTTCAATATAATATATTAATGATAATATAAAATTTTCTATGAGATGAATTTATATATTTTGCAACTAAAAATAATACTTTTATGTCTTATAAATCAATATAATGAATATTTTCAAAATACTTCTTCTTTCAATTTTTCTTCATTTTCTTTCTCAAATAAGTTCCAACTTCATTAGTTTTCTCAAAGAATTGTGTATTAGAACTAAAATATTTGTTTAAATCACCAATTTGGCTTTGATTTAACTCTTTAATTCTTACTTTTTTCCCTCTTTTAATATCCCGACATATATTCTGGAGTCATGGAAAAGTAATTTACAATTAAAAACTATAAATTATTAATTAATACTATAACTCAACAAAAAAAAAAAAAAAATTACACATATCTAGATAAATTTTCATTTTTAATTAATAAATATATGAGTAGGTCTTCTGTGAAACTTGTTTATATAATGAAATTAATACAATTATATATATTTACTAATATTATTAGATGCAATCACTGATACCATAATATTTTACATTATGATTTTAGTGTAAAGTCTAAGGATATTAGTTAATTTATGTAATAGTATTAATGAATATATCTAAATATTGATTTCATACAATGAAAGTTGTTAATAGGAGAATTTGTATAGGTACATTTTAATTTTCAATTATACAATCATTATCAATAAACATAGTCTTATAGACATAAATTACCTAAGAGCTGGAGCTTTGAAGAAAAAAATTGTATTGAATGATTATTGTTTTGTGTGATAGAAGAGAGTTGTGTTAATTAATTAAGTGAAGTCGTGAAGGCAGCAAAACTAGTTTGGATTTAAAAAAAAAATGAAGCTAGATTTTGAGGCAGTAGGGAATAGGGATCGCGAAACTAGTTTGGATTTAAAAAAAAAAAAAAGAAACTATTTTTTGAGGCAGTAAGGAATCAAAAGAGAGACCTCCAAAGAAAAAAAGAACATACCTCTATCCACTAGGCTACACATCAACTATGTTGCTACTTTGTAAATTTAGTTATATATCAACTATATATATATATATATAAAAATATTTGTGGGCCCCTAAAAGTTCACGAAATTTATGGGCCCGAGTCGACCGACTCGTTCGACTCTACATAGGAGCGGCCCTGATAATATCATATAAAAATATTTCTTATGCAAGCAACTTAAAATTTTAAATTTAAATATATATATATATATATATATATATATATATATATATATATAAATACGGAAATGATCACATGCCCACCTTGTTTATATCTGCTTATGTGTCATTAATACATTCGGGTGAGTATATAATATTATGTCCACCGGTGGGCATGTGATCATTTTCGATTAAAAAAAGTCTTAAAAAATGCTTATATATAAAGTCTATGTGGTTAATCTTTCAAGTCCATCACAAACTTTGATCAATACAATTTTTTTTAGCATGCGGATTAAAAAAAAAAAATAGAATATATATATATATATATATATATATATATATATATATAATGCATCAAAAGATCCTAAAGTATCAAAATTTATTTCGAAAGACTCCTAAATTATTTTTATTTTAAAAGACCCTTAAACTATAACATTCTTTTTTCATTAGGCCTGAACTACTAGTGGCGGATCTAGAATTTTGATTTTAGGGATACAAAAATTAATTTTGGCTATTTGTAGAGATATATCAATTAAAGTTGGGGATACAATTTTATAATTTTTACATAAAAAAATGCTAAAAAAAAAAAAAAATCAATTTGGGGGTACACTGTAGGTACAAGTGTACCCCCTTTACCTAGGTGGCTCAGCCACTGGCCTAAACTAATTTTTTTTTTTTTTTTGTTGAAATTCAATTTTAATAGCAATGGAATTAATAAATTAATGAAAAAAAAGCAATATTTTTATATACTTTTATTCAATTAATTTAAAATTAAATTCCCTATATATACATGCAGGGTTCCATGCAATTATGGAAGAAGGAGTGTAACTTTCGAAGTAGATAGCGGGTCAAGTCCTTACTATTTTGCATGTGAAATTGAATATGTTGGGGAAGATGGAGACCTTTCTTTAGTAGAGCTAAAAGGTAAGAACTCAGAATGGGTGAGAATGCAGCATTCGTGGGGGGCAACCTGGAAAATAGATCTGGCAAATGCATGGATGAAACCTCCTTTCTCAATTAGGCTAACCACATTGCAATCGAAGAAAATTATTGTGGCGGAAGATGTGATTCCTGCTAACTGGCAGCCTGGGAATTCCTATCAATCACATTTTTAATTACTTAATTTCAACTCACTTTTAATTAATCCCGGATTTTAGTGGAATATTTTAGAAATATATAATGATATATGCAGCAATAAATGCTCTATATTATAACAAAATTATTCTATAATTTAATGAACTCTGAATTTATTTGTGCCATGTTTTTTTCTTTTAACATTTATTTGTGTCATTTGGGGTAGAATATATTAGGGTGTACTTAGGGGAGAGCAGAGTTCGGTTAAAACCGAAAAACCGAGCCGTACCGAATCAAAATATCAATTCGGTTCGGTTATTTCGATTTTCGGTTCGGTATTGGTTTCAAATTTTAAAATTTTTGGCTTTCGGTTTCGGTTATCTAGGTAAAAATACCAAAATAACTAAAACCGAAACTGAAATGAGAGGATATATATAAGTATCTAATTTTTAACCCTAATTACATTTACTCGTTTCCAAATTTGCTGTCGTCGTCTCTTCTGGTCTTCCCTTCCCCATTCTCTAATTTTTATTATGGGTTATTTGTTTTGGTTGCAATCTATTAATATATATAGGTTTGGGTTGTTAGCAGGTTATAAGCGTAAGGATATTGTCAAATTTAAAAATCCAATATATTTCGGTTTTTCGGTTATTTACCGAAACCGAATCGAAAATTTCGGTTTTGGTATTTTCGGTTTTAAGAAATTTCGGTTCGATTTCGGTTAGTTTTATATATAATTCGGTTTATTTCGGTTATGACTTTTCGGTACGGTTCGGTAATCGAACCGAGCCATGCTCTGCCCTAGGTGTACTTGCCCCTTTTTCTTATTGCATATGAATTTAGTACGTTTAGTATGAATTTAGTCATGTGTCATGCAAGACTTTTGTAACCAATTTTATTGTGCAACTTAATGCGATATTAGTTATTTTTATTATATAGATTTACTACCAAACTAATACCTGTTCATAATTCAACTAATACTATTAAAATACACACATAACACAAACAAAGTTATATGATGAAATTGATTCGCAGTATACTTGACAACGAAATATATTTAATAATAAAATTACGCGCGCATATAAATATATAGTAAATTAAAAAATAATATAATTATAATAAATCTAATATTTTAATCCACATAGCAGGAATGCTCATTTCTACTTAAGCTTTATGTTCAAACATGCTAATCATTTTTCTTTTCATATTATGAATTGATTATATATATATGTTCAGATTTTCGCCCGACCCGTGCTAAAAAAAGTATTTCCCAGGAACTGAGGAGACAATTTGCTCAGGGACAGAGGTTGGGAGTTGGGACAGGTCCAAGAGTGAAAAACTCTCTGCATGAAGTAGGATTATAGAATTGACAAAGAAACTTCTCTTTAAAAAAAAATATAAACCTTTAAAATTCAAGCAATTTAAATGAAACTTAATAGGGTTAATTGTAAATAGAATCACAACCTTTTTGCAAATTACAATTTAATTTAAACTTTTGAATCTTTGCAAATAAAATTCCAACTTAACATTTGGTTGCCATTCGAGCCACAAACATATTTTTTTCTTGTCCGAAAATGATGTCTCACTTACTTGACAATGAATAATTAATTGTATTAATATGTTTAGATTGGTTCGACTGACAACACATAATTAATCATCGTTTTTGGGTTAATTGAAATTTATTTTTTTGGTTAGAATTGAAACCAAATGTTAAGTTGAAGTTTTGTTTGCAAAGATTCAAAAGTTTAGATTAAATTTGCAATTTGTGAAAAGGTTGTGATTAATCCAACTTAAGAAGCAAAATAAGTGAAACTTATCCTACCAAGCAGCCATTCGCTGGATGTTCCGGTTTCGCTGGACCACCTAAAAATATCCATAAATTAATTTTTTTTTTATCAAGATCAATAAGCATAATCTGATATTGGAAAAAATAATCAAATTACAAAATAACGGTTTTTAGGTCATGCATTTTGTTTAGTAAGTATCTTACTCTATTTTGTAATATCAATTTTGGTTTTCTAAATTTGGTCAATGACAACATGTTAATTCTCTATTTTGAGAAAATCATTAATTTTAAAATCTTAGAATCACTTCAAGAAAAAAACACTTAATAATACACTAATTCAATACACAACTTTTGAAATGTATGGAGTTCTAAGATTGAGAGAATGTTTAGTGAATGAATGTTAACTGATATTCGATTCACTAAAATCGGGCAACCAACCCTCTCTCTATTCAGCCACATCAATATGTGCAACTGTTTTCACATAAAAATAATTCTGTTTTTCTCAAGCTCATGATGTGTATTATGTTGTAGTTTTTATGTTTCTATATATTGCAAGTATTAATATTTTATGGGTATAATTATTTTTTTGATATGAGATGATTATAATACAGTTGTGTGTATTTTTTTTTTATGGAAACCGTAATATCATAAATTAGATTGTCAAATCGGCTTCAACATCATTCACAATAGAAATAGGAACTTGCTCTCCAAAAAATGGAACTGAGCAATTTAAACCAAAAGAAGCTAATTTATGGGCAACAACATTATGAGCTTGTCGGACCCACGAAAATGAAAAGGTATCAAAAGACTTCAACTACTCGATAATATCCTCCACTACCAAACCAAAATAAGAGAAGTCTGTCTCACGCCTTAATAAAGCAAAATAGAGCACTTGCGAATCTACCTCCACAACTAGCTGTTGTACACCAGTTTGGACAGCAAGTTCCACTCCACGCCTCGCAACAAGAGCTTCAGCGAGATCCACCGAAGCAGCCCTCTTCAAGTTTTCCGCAAAGCACCACCGTACCCCACCATCCGCACCCCTCGCTACACCCCCAATACTAGCCTTTCCTCCCTGCAGAACAGATGCATCTAAATTCAACTTAACAACTCCCACTAAAGGTCTCTCCCACCTAGCTGCCATAACATCAGTACCCGACTCCCCCTTCTATGTATTCATTGATGATACTATGTTTGTTTTTCTTTCATGTTACCCTCAAATAAATTTGTTTCCATTCATGTCCAATTGATTTTCTTGCATATTGTAGAGTGCAGGAGAATTTGAGGTTGCAGTCGAACTATATCACGTCAATGAAGTTGGAAAAATTGTTCAAGCAATTACCTTTTTTTTTTTTATTAGGGAGCCTTTAGATAAAGTTCAAGATTACATTTAGAATTTAGTACTCTTTCTTTTCAATGTAAGTCATATGTATGTTGTACACTTTAATTTATATTATATTTATTTTCATTGATCCAAGTTAATTTTGATTTTTAAATTGACCCAATTAATATATCGTTACTTCATAACATGCAATTATAATTTAGAATATAATAAAATGAAATTAATTGTAATATAGTATATTAAACTTGCAATTATAATAAATAATTATATATGTCATGACATTCTTATGTGTTGTAGGAATGTATTAAAAAATATATGTATTTGTAGTTTACATTTTAACACAATTATAAATGTAGCATTAGTCTCTTACCTACATTAGTTTACACTACACTAACCATTGTGGTGATAAATAAAGTGTATTGATAGATAACTTATACTCACATTTTTAAATGTCATTTCATATAGTTTTTCTTGAATTGAATGATACAAGTTAAAACTTGAAAATACTACCTCCTTGCAAGTCTCAACGTGCGAGGCAGAAACGCGCATAGTTGTGCCGATGTTTTTGTTAAACAACATCCGATTGCATGGTTTGAAACCCCATTTCACATCCGATTTTACACATCTGTGAAAGATGAATACTGCTGGTGATAAATTTATAAAAATAAAATCACAAGGGCCAGAAGTGCCACACTCTGTAAAAAGTTATAAAATTAGTTATATCCTTTAAAATAACTTAAAAATAAAATTATAAATTATTAAAAAACCAGACATGATTTCATATATTACCAGTTTTTTTCTCCAAAAGCAAACACATATATCACTACAAAAAAATTGTGAAACATCGACGAATTTACCGATGGAAATCCTTTAGTAATTTGAGTCACCGACTGATTAGCGACGACCATTTTTTCGTCCTTATTTTACTCGTCACAAAACTTGATCTCATGCATGCATATCTCTTAATTAGAGTAGGTCTTATCATTCTTTTTGCCTGGGGTGGATAGGAAAAATGAGTCCCTCTCGAAGAAGAAAAAACTGCGTATATAACATATATAAAAAACAATAGGAAAAAAATAAAAATTGTAAAATGATTGTATCTAATATTTTTAAAAATAACATCTTCAAAGTATATTTGTTGTACCGTGTCTTTTTCAATACATAAAGTTCCTAAATCATTTAATATTTTTTGTGACGTGGTTGATTCATACATACATTTATAATAATAAATTATTCACAAATTAAAGTTATCCATAAAATTACTTAAAGTTATCTACAATATTATATGATTTCAAGTATTGTTTTACCAATAAAGTTACCTATATTATTTTTTGTTTAGAAAATAAATTATATTTGCATGAGTAATTTGTTATAATGGTCATGCTCTTGAACTTATCATTCATTGCCAGCACCTTGAAATTTGTAAAATGCTCGGGATTCCCAAATTATCAAGATTTTACTCTTTCCACATTAATCTTGTCACTTTTCCAAATGTGTAAGTTCAAAGTTTTTTTCTATTCTTTAACAACTTTTGATATTTCTCAAACATAGGACAAATACTAATCAAACACCTTTACTTTGTCATAATTGATAATGATAGTCATCTTCATAGGGAACGTACTGAGGTTTAGTTTTTCCTATATTTATTATCTATTTCAATTGAAAACCACATAATATATTTGTAAACTTATCAACATCTTATATCAATTCAGCTTTAACAACTTATGAATATTTTTCATCAATTCTTCTTTAATAACAATACCAGTTTACAAAATTTTCATCAAATTTATTTACGTTATCAAAACTTCTCATTAATTCACTGTTGACAACTTATTAAGATTTTTATCAAGTTTTTCAACAACAATTTTTATTAAACACATCTTTAATCAAGTTTCTATTTTACATTTTACACACATCGAAAATCCATCTATAATTACTAATGGTTCAATTTCTATTGGTAATTAACAATGAATTCCAATTCCGTCGGTAGTTTTATTGTTTTTCATTTTATTTTATCCATTGCAAATCCATCAGATTAAAGCGGCGGGTGCGGGCTCGGGTCCCACGTCAATCACACTGAATTCATCTTCATCCAGATTGTAAACTACAAAAAAAAGGAAAAAGTAATTAAATAATTAAACAAAATTAGAAAAAAATTAGAAAAAAAAAGATTACCGACCAACTCGTTTCGTGTAACCTATATCATAGAAGTGGCACGATGCGAAGTGCGCACATCGTTGCTTCCAAAGAACATTCATATCGGCAAACGTCACATTGAGAAAAGGAATATTTCGATTAAACGATTCGAGTATACTTCGGTAGACGCTATTGTGATGCTCCAGTCGGCGACTGGAATGAAGAAGATGGAGCAGAATATTAACAAATTCATTGAATTTGATTCTGTCGAGATCAGCCAGATTTGCATAATTCATCATCACAGTGGGAAAAATTGAGCACCTAGTCCGCCCAAATTAAATTGAGTCCATCAATATTTATACCACCTTCAATTTTGGAGCAACGAGACATGAAGATCTATTTGTCGTGATTAGGGTTTGGGTTTGGATATATTCGGCCCATAACCCATTGTATAAGGCCTAGAAAGGCCCAATTATAATTAAAGGCCACGATTATCCTGAACTATGTAACTAGTGTAATTTAGAATGTTCTAGATCTTCAACCTGCATGTCATAACATTCGTTTCGACATTCGACCACATAATATTTATCATTTGAAGAAAGAGCAAATTTTGATGTTGTGGAAAGCAACAACATCAACAATTGTATTAGTAAGACATTAAAAAGAAATAATTTATTGAAAAAATTCTAAAATATAAGAATTTTATACAACTATATATAATAATTAAGGCATTTAAATACTAAAATGTTGTAAGTATAAGGTATTAACAAATTTTTTATATCTATAGCAATTAATGTTAAATATCAATTACACAATATATTGACATGAAGAATATGTTTGATGACCTTAAAAGATACATTCTTTTTGTTAAATAATATTGTACATAACTATTAAATATACTCCTTCTGTCTCTTTTTTGTCTTTCCATTTGACTTATCATAAAACTGTTTAAAGTGTTAAATATTTGATCAGGTATCAGAAGTTGGGGTAAAGAAAATCAATAACAATTATAATATAATACCACTGACCCCAATTTTTTTATACTCTTGGTGAAATTTTTAGGGTTAGTTACTAAGGGGTAGTTTTTGATGTGGCTAATTACTAATAGGTAGTTCAAAAATCCTATGTGTCCAAGAGGTGCAAAAATGTCCATTTTATTACACATATGCCCCTAAAAATTGTTTCCTTCTATTTTCTGACGTGAACAGTGTTTGCAGGTGGTCACATCACAACAAAAATCAAACTTTATACTCTACCATCTGAGTTCTTTGATTATTTTGATCGGATTTTTGAAATTGAAGGAGAGAGAAAGTGAAAGGTTTGCTTCATTTCTTCATCTTCCTTCTGCAAAATACATTGTTGAGAAATTTTGGTTGAGGAAATCCTTGATTTTTAAACTTGTAATGCAACTATATATCTTAAGTAGATTTTTTGTTAAAGCTAATTTTTTTGCATGTTATATTACGAATAGAGAATGCCGAGATTGAGAGATGGAAAAAAGGCAGCAAGTAGAAAACGGGCGACTGAATCAACAGTAGGAGTTCGGAAAAGAGGCACGCGCAAAATCGTTGAGCTTTTCCGGCAGAGGGGACTCAAAGGGTTTTCTTATTTTTGGGTTTTATTGTTTATTTGTTCAAGTTCAATAATTTTGAGAGATTGGAAATATTTTGCTGGCATTTTATTAACCTAAGTTTCATGGACTGATTTTGGTTCATCCCTGTTTTTCTTGTTAAAGATAATTATGAAATTACAGAAAATGAGGACATTACACTACATTTAGGGTTTTTTTTTAAGAAGAAAAGAACATCGGGTTTTGTAAATGTTGTTTGTTTACGCATAGGAAAGGTCATTGATATTTGCATGCTTATAAACGGTCACACAGATTATAGTTCCACGATTGTGAACAAATATATGTAAACATAATGTTGTATTTGTTAGTTGGTAAATACATTTGATAAGCAACAGATTATGCTTACAGTTAAATTCAAAATGTTTTGTGTGGATTATCAGGTCAAGGATCAACCGTTGAGAGAGAATCTCGGGCCAAATTGAGTAAATGGAGGAAGGTTACTCAAAGAAGGGAAATTTTGGTTTCAGATACTGAAAGTGAAGGTTATACTAAGCAAAGTGATCTGATTTTGAACCTACTCTGAGATAAATTATTTTATGGTTTTGCAGAATTTATATTCTCCAACAAATTACACTACATCTAACCGGTATAATTTTTTTGTGTGTAACTAATAGTTCTCTAATAAATGAATTTAGATTCGGAGAGTCCAGAGTTGGAGTTAGAAGAAAGTAAAAGGAAGGGAAAGAAGCGTTACAGAGTAGTGTATTATATTTCTGAATCAGGTAGTGGAGATGTTTATTTTGTTAATAGAAGTAGAACTTCAGCATTTTGAGATAATACAAAAATCTCTTCGATTATGATTGTGCTTATTTAATGCCTTTTCTCAATTTATTTATAGAATCGGATGGTGATTTAAGGCGAAAAAATAATTATGTAAGACAGAGGAAGAGACATAAAAGGAATTATGAAACTGAGGACACTTCCGAAGGTAAGAATGATAGGGTCACTTAGTGGTATTTTATACATATAAGTTTTTATATGTCTAGTGAGTTAAAGAATTCTACATAAATTTGTGTGAATGAAGCATCGTTTTACAATGGAGAGCGATGTCACTCTGTTTCTGATACACCAGAACAGAGCAGGAGGGAGATACGTTATGGGAAGAAAAAATGTTAGTAATTGAACTATTTTTGATACGCTTAGTCTAAGGAGATAGCATGCTTATAAATTTCAACATTTGCGATTGCAGGTTTGTCTGATGAGGAGGAACTGAGGCCTGAAAATCGTTTTGGTAAGCATCATTTTTATAGTTTGATATTTGAGGGATGCATAGAGTTAAAAAAAAAGGGTTAATTTTTTTTTCTTCTTTTTCAATAAAACTTTGTAATATAGGTGGTGTTAGAATTAAACCTAACACAACATACTACAGAAGCAACCTGAAAAGTGCAATGAAGGAGTTACAGTCAATTCCATTCAAGAGATATCATTTGGATGCAATGCGCAGGGGACCTTTCTGGTTGTTGATAAATGCATTTTTAGAAACCAAACATTCGGTTTGGAAGAGAAAATGCAGTAAGGTAGAAAGAGACATCCAGGATATTTTGAGGACTTTCAATGTAAATTGTGGGAGCTTTATTATGGGTGGTTGTGAGATTTGTTTAGATAGCAAACATGCGCAGATGATTTTTGGCATTGTTGGTGGTGAGGTTAATGTTCCAGTAACATGTACATCATATGAAGACGCACCCTGGGTGGATCGTTGTTTTGGTAAAGAAATGAGAGAGAAGAAGGGCCAGTTCTTTATGTATAAGCACTTTATATTAGATAAGCTGAAGGCAGTGGTCAAACAAGAAGATGAAAATAGTATACTAGATGTAGTTAGGTTGACCCACAGCTACCTATTAGCAGCGTTGTTAGCCCCTGGACAGAATGTGTCAATGTCATTTCATTTAACTGTGTATTTTGAGGATTTGGCAAGGATGTGTGATTACAACTGGAGCAAGTATATTGTTGACTATCTGATTTCGCAGATACAAGGTAGCACAAACCTGATTGTGGGAGGATGTGCAATGTTGTTGCCGGTAAGTTGATACTGTATTGGTTGTATATTCTTAAAAATTATTATTCATTGAAATTAAAAAAAATTCTTTTATGTATGATTTTCAGTATATGATTTGTGAGCACACCACCTTGTTGGAGCCAGAGAAGGAGAGTGCATTCCTGAGATTTCTAAAGTGGGACCTGTCTGGTTTGACAATGAAGTTGGATAAGTTCAGTTTAGTTAGGCTAAAAAAATGTTATGTATGTTCCAAATAAATTCTGAGATGAGTTTTTCTCAATTTAATGTAGATAACTATGTCTCAAATTAATTTTTCATGGAACTATAATATACTAACTATCAAATGCAGCTTAATGTTGTGGATTTGGTTCCAAACAAGTTAGAGAAAAAATTAATGAAGGAGGTAGTGGAAGTAGAAGAAGGTCATGGGACTGGAATTTCTGATGGGGTCAGCCTCCGGACACCGGAACACCAGGTATGGAGGATATTATCTTATGTGGTTATGATCATCTATTAAAATATTATGTTTAGGAAAGCCTTTGGGTTGAGCGTGCCTCGGATTTGTAAAACATAAGAATTAAAAGATATGTTCAATTTGGAAAAGAATACGTTAAAAGACTTGAAACTTATTTTTTAGCATGTGACCTGTCTGGATTGACTATGAAGTTGGATAGGTTCAATTTAGTTAGGCTAATATGCAAGCTACGTATGATACCATTATAAAATTTTGGTCACTATAATTGGGAATTTTCAATGCAACTTTTAATTGAAGCTATTATTAAATGCAACTTAATGTCGGGGGAGTGGAGACAAACGAGAGTGATAAAAGTTTAATGAAGGAGATGGTTGAACTGGGCGAATATGACGAAGGTCATGCGACTGGAATTTCTGATGGGGGCAACACCCGGACACCAGGACACAAGGTATGGAAGATGTTATCTTATTATGTTATGATCATCTATTAAACATTATATTTTGATTTATGTCAATGATCTGTACGAGTTCATTCGGAGATATGAAGAAACATAAGTTCAATAATATCCGACCAGAAGTTCAACTTGTTTAAGTTTAAGTTCAATTAAGTTAAAATGCATGTTCAACCATACAAGTGTTTTTTTTTTGTTTTTTAAGCATGTGGCTTGTCCAGTTAAAATGGGTTGTTGCTTATTCAACCAAATGTCTAAAGTGAGACCTGTCTGGATTGACTATGAAGTTGGATATGTTGTACTTAGTAAAAAACACTCTACACGATACGTATGATCCAAATCATGAGTTGAATTCTTGATAATTATGTGCATATTATTATATAACTGAAAGAGTGTTTTTTTAATTAAAATTTAAATTGATGCTGCCTATTTTTGGCAGATTAATGATGGGAGTGTGGGGCAAAACAAGTGTTCTAAAAATTTAATGAAGGAGATCGTTGAAGCAGGGGAATATGACGAAAGTCATGGTACTGAGGATACTGGGGTGATGTTGAGCCAACACACATTGAATTGGAAAATGAACATCCCACTATGTTTGTCACTGGAGAATTGTATGATGACACAATAGATCTGGACAGCCTTATGGAATCAATTAATAGAGATGCAAATTTAGTGGAGAAAGAAGGGACTGGACCAGAAAATGCTGAGGTGGAAAGAAAAGAAACAGATAATGCTAATGTGAAAGGAAAAGGACCAGAAACTGAATTTTTTAATAATGAGGGATTCGATGGTTTGATGACAGGGATTGAAGCACCATCATTCAGCTTTGGTATGTCAGCCCAGTTGGATGAGTTAGACCGGAACTGTAATGAAAATGTAGCTGAGATGCAGAATCAAAATCAGAATTTGGCCCGGGAGAATGAGGTAATAAAGAGTGAAAATTTCTCTTTGACGTCGCAGCTGAATGGCTGCATGCAGATAATAATACAAAAGGATGGTGAGATAGGAAAATTGAGGAAAAAAATAGAAGAAATGGAGGAGAAACTGAGGATGGAGATTAGGAAAGGAGAAGAGAAGAATGAGCTGTTAAAAACGGAAAACAGGAAGCTGAATGAAGTTCAGGTTGAATTGAGGGGGGTAGAAGATGCAGCTGCATCATTAGATGGAGAAAAAATTTCAAAGGCAGCATATGATGGGGGGGATGCATCAGGGCATGTAGATGGGTGAGATGGTGAGAATTGGGATCTTACAACCACACAAATATGTGAAGATCCAGAAACTCTGAGATAAATTGAGATAATTGAAAGGGAGCATGAATCAAATAGAAAGGTGAGGGAGGAAGTTAAAGATATACAAGAGTGTGTGGACATCAGTGTGGGACATTGGGCTATTATTCCGTATAAAGAAGATAGTGGACCGCCCGCAGTTGATAGCCCTGCAGCTGAAATGGTTTATAATCCTAATGTGGATAAAAAAGGTACCGCATTATGCAGAACCAAACACAATGGTGAAACGAGTGAAAGGGAGAACTCAGCTAGCAAATAGGAAACCAGTGAAGTTAACTCCAGATTGTTTAAGGGGTGAACGCGTGAAAACAAGCAGGAGGAATATACTGACGCCAGGTCATAGATGGGATGAAACTAAGGGAGCAATAAAGAAGACAACTCAGAATATTAAGGACGTGATAACAGCTTTGTGGGAGGAGGACGGGGAAAGGTAAATATATTTTGTAAACCGTTCATAAATATTTAAGAATTCAACTAAGACTGCGTGTTTTTATTAAATTTAGGGCGATATGTTGGGGTAGCCAAGATAATGCAAATGTATCATTGAAGGACATACTTGCTATTCTGCATCACGAACGGATATCTTCGGAGGTATGTGCTCAGTGGGATTTTTATGTATACATATAAATTGAACTTGTTTTATATATAGGTAATAATTACCATTGAAACATTGACGTGTTAAATCCAACAACTCTTGAAAATATGCAAGGTGGTTGACAGTTGGACTAGATTGCTTAAAATGGTATATAAGGAGAAGGATGGGATTGAGAATGTGGTTGTCTTCACAACAAGCTGTTGGGTAAGGATATATAGTTAAAAACTGTTCGCATCCTGTTCACAAATACGTAAAAATTATATATGTTATTTTAACATATACAGGACTTTATCAAGTCTGGACATCAATTTTCACGTGGTACAGTAAGGAAATTGTTGGACGAACGAATTGAGAAGATAGGGCATGATGATATAATGGTGTTTCCATTGCTATCGAAAGGGGTTGGAAGGAATTTGAGGTCCTCTGGAGATCATTGGACTATGCTAAAGTTAGATTTGCAATGTTGTGAATGAGGCTTTTACAATTCAATTCCTCCCCGCAGGGCAAACAGCAGAGATGTGCATTATGAGAGGTCGCTGGACGTGGTATGTAAATGTTACAGATTTTTATATTTATAAATATACTGATTAATTTGATTTATAAGACTGGATGATATTCCACATTATAGGTGGAGTATGTTGAGAAGAAGCCGAGAGAAGTTTTTGCAAAAACAACACCGGGACACCAGTTATTAAAAAGAAAATCAGTATTGTCAAAAGTGTGTTTGTCTAGAACAATCTGACAACTCTGTGGATTGCGGGGTGATATTGTGCTACAACATTGAGCAAACATTGCTGAACCTGATTTGTACAACTTTTCTCACGAGAGTGCTGCCGGGTATCGAGTAAGGATGGCAAGTTGGTTTTTGGATCCTGTCTCCATTGAAAATTAGATGTGATTTCAGAGGGGTTGCTGTTGGAGTTATACGTGAAAGTATGCTTTTACTTCGTATAACTCGTGTATCAAACACTTGTTTATGAGAATAAATCTTTTATCGCATTTGCTTTAGTTATGATTGAATGTTGAATTTCTATTGCAAACCGTTCAATATATGGTACTAGTTACATTGTAGTTAATGTGGTGATACCCGATCACGGAAGACAACATAAACAGTTTCCTTGTAACTAAACGTACATTTTCACGACCTAGGTGGAATTGAACAATCCACCGTGAAAGGTCGATGTGTAAGGCTCAGATTGGTCTGTCTTGACTAAGAGATTGCACTAGCACATTTAGTATGTGTTGAAGAGGACCTACAGCGAGGATAAATTCTTCTGTTCTGAAATGTGAAGAATTAGACCTCAGTGGTTGTTGATTTCTTAATCTCCGTCACTTAAATAGGACCGTGTGTGCTTAATGGTTACTGCTTTGATTCATGTTGGGTGAGAATCATTGTGACTTCGAACTTTGTGTCTTGGGTAGTAATATTAATCATACGACGGTTGCTAAGATTTAATACGGAGAAACGCGTGCGAGTACGGCTCGTGTGATTAGTCCCCTTGGTGGGCTCAGAAGTTTTATCGTACCAAATCTTGCAAGTGAAGAATCAGTTTCTTCGGTACGGATAATAATGTTGAGTTGTCTTTACTCCAAGGTGAAATATATTAATTAATTTAGAGCTATTCAGAGGCTTAATTAATTAATGGACTTGATAATCTTAAACGCGGGAAATAATAACCGGGAGCCCATATTATCGTAATATGGATTAAGATGGATAGTGCAATATTAATTTATTAGTGGTAATAATTAATATTAATGTATTGAATTATATTGGGGCTCAATATTGAAATTCAGAAGTCCATTAGGAGGTCCAATCTTAATTCTCCTTAAAGGCCCCTCAAGTAGCCCATTAAGTAGCTCAATAATGATAAGGTGATTAAAATAAAAAGATAATATTATGCTGATTTTTCTTCTTAATTTTCGAAAATTGTGTTTGTTAGGAGAGAAAAGATTTTGTTGATTTTCTTGGAAAGATATTATGGAAGATAAGTATTCTTGGAATACAAGATTATCTCATATATCTCTTCTTCATATTTTCGAAAATTACCCCATAATTAGGAGAGTGAGATTTTTGTGGAATATTTTATTATGGAGAAAAGAATATATGAGATATATTCAAGATTTCTTAGAGTCTAAGAAAAGATTTTCTCCAAGGCCCATATTCCCTTTAATTTTCGGTCACTCCTATCTATAAATAGGGGATGATTATTTCATCCCCAAGTACATAATTCCATGTGTTGGAAAAATCAAGAGCATATATATTTTTCCTTTTCCTTAGTTATTTAAATTATTCGAAAGCATCTCCCACCGGTGATCGAATAAGGCGAAAGGGAATACTTGAGAAGGCTTTTGGGTTGATAAAGCGCATACGTGTTTGTCCCGTTTTTATTCAAAGGCCAAGTTCTACGAGAGGTACGTTAATCACATATTATCTTGTTTATTCCGCCATAGATTATATGTGAATTAATTCAACATGCATGATGTTAAATTGGTTGTTGGAATTATTATTTGAATTAATTAGGATTAATTCATGCTAGTAATAATTGTATTTAAATTCGTATTTAAATTTCATCCCGAATAGATTCCGGGCACCCCTATTTTCCCAACAGTTGCTAATTAGTTTGAAAATTGAATGGATGATTTGATATTGTTATATTTTGTGGTTGTTAGGTTCATGGATTTTACCTTTTGTTTAGGAAATATCCTAGTGGATACTTTTGTTTTATAAAAGAATGACATTTTGTAGGTTTGAATTCCACTATGAGAGTATGAAATATCACTACAAAAAATGGTTCTCTCTTAATATTTGCACTCCCAGTAATGAATGTTTGAACTTGTTCATTAATTTTTCAGATTAAGTTCAAATAAATTGTGTTGCAAAAACAGGGATGAAGAGGTTTTATCAAAACTAATAAAGAAAACACTAATTCATGAAAAATATCATTATATTAAGAAATTAGATTAACACTGAATATTTCATTAGTAGAAAAATGGATCTATGAGACCATTTCAATGTACCGAGGAGTACATCTTTTTTTTTATATTTAAACTTTTTGAACTGAAACTTTGAACTTGTTCATTAATGTTTCAATATGAGTTCAAAAAAGAGGCACCGAAAATAAGACTTTAATAAAAATAATGAAGAAGCAGTAATTACTGAAATTTCGTTATATTAAGAAATGGGATTAACACTAGATATTTCATTAGTAGAAAATAGATACTTCATTAGAAATTAGCAGGACACATTACTGCCATCAAAGAAATAAACAGCATACAAAAAAATGCATCCAACAAAAATAAACAACATACAAAATGCATCCAACAAAAACATACCTACAGATACATAACAATTCAACAAAAAAAAAAACACAATAACTAATTGAGAAAAGTAGTAACCAACTATATATGTTGGATAATATATGTTAATTCATTACTATTCCAAGCTTTCAATATATGGGAAAACAGATGCTGGGACATTGGCAATTGGTTGAAGAAAGGTGTAATAGAACCTCTGCTCAATGAAGTCCCAAATACCAAAAGTACCAAGAGGGTTTATTCTGAAAACAAGCTTCTCTCTCTTAGGCTCCACAAGAAACAGGGGCTGGAAATTGATGTAGGCAGGGTCGAGAATAGGCACATCTAATGTAACAGGATGCCTCACCCATGAGTTAGAAAAAGGATGATTATGCATAATCCAAACATCAATCGGATGGCTGGGGGAGTATAAAACCTTAATTAGAACCAACTTATCGTTATTCAAGGATAAAAACTGGTAAAACAATTGAGTTTGTTGAATGTACTCGGGAAAACTGATTAGCGAGAATTGTTGTTCATCCAAGTTGAAAACTGATAAGTGTTCTTTATAGATCCTCCAATGAAGACACCCATTAGCGTATACACCGCGACCAGACATTAACTTCTGGTGAGGGTGTTGTCCCAGATTGATCCATTGGGATAAATTCTTGGAGAATAACTTAACTTCCGAACAGTAAACATTAGTGTGGAACAGCGAGATCCTGAGAATATAATAATCATCATACCTATCACTGAATCCCAAGCCAAAGATGGTGGTTGCACCCTGGATGTTTGGGGGGAAGTCTATTGGTTCCGAGGGGACAAAGGTGCGGTTTCCATTCGTTGGATTAAGGAGATATAGCTCATCATCTCGACTGCAGACCAACACTAAACCATTACATGACCCGAGATAGTCAAAATCTCTCAAACCCTGATTCACAAAGCGACTGAACGCAACACCATCTGCGGGGGGTAGAGGTGGGAATAGGCCAGGCTACCCGACAGGGGCCTACGGCTCGGCCTACCTAAAGCCTAGCTCGGCTCGGCTCGTTTAACAAATGAACCAGGCTCAGGCCTTTTTAAAAGTCTATTTATTTAAATAGACCAGGCTTGAGCTTTTCTGTAAGCCTTTTGAGCCCAACAGGCCGACCTATTTTACTATACTAATATATAATATATATATATATATATAATATAATGTAATATATAATAATACAATATAATATAATAAATATTTAATATATATATATATATGAAAAATATTGCTAAATATTATTTGAATTTTTTATTTTGCTGTTATTTGATAATCCTTTGGTAAATTATTTTTAATCTTCATTTTAAGATTTAAAGAGTTAATTTTTATGATTTAATAATAATATAATTATTGAATATAATTTTGTAAACATGATTAAAAAGGCCCCCAAAAGGCTTTCAGGCAAGGCCTATTTATTAAAAAGGCCAGGCCAATGCTCTGAAAAAAGCCTATGACAGATAACAGGCCAGGCTTAGGCCCAAATATTAAATAGCAGGCCCAGGCCGTCCAACGAGAAGCCTAGCTCGGCTCGGCCTATTTCCACCCCTAACGGGGGGCTGGTATTTGAAGGGTGTGAAGTGGTTTTCGGCCTGTAGCAGTACATGAACTTTGTTCTGCTTCATCATTTGGGCTCTATGCTTTTTGATGAAGTTTGGGCAGGATATTAAACCATACCATTCCTTAGATATGATCTTGCACCTACCCACAGGCTTTGGAGGCAATCTAGCCAAAATCTCTATTATAATCTTAGATGGAAAGTGCACATATTTAGCCATTTTACTTTGACCTTTATTCTATTCCGGGTTAGAAAACAGGGATACTGGAATGGACAAGTATTTGTATTTGGGTTCCACGAAGTGAGATATGACGGTTGAGATTTTTGTTACGGAGATAGTGGGGAATAAGGGAAGTTAATTTTACTTATTCGGTTTAATCCCCAAAATAATACATAAACAAATTATGTTTTATGGATGATAAAAATAGTGAGATTGAAGCCGAAAGTATTACTCATAATGCCTCTTTTCTTGCTACAATATACATTGGAACTGTAACCAATGATTTGATGTGTGATGAGTGCATGGAAAGTAGAGGTTGGGCGGCGTATTTAGTGTACTTGGGTAATGATGGTTGCTTCTCCTACACATTTTTTTTCCATTTCATATCTGACCGATTGATTGACAATCTTAACAACAAGATTTACTTTTGGACAATAACTTGAATATTATATTTGGGCTAAAGTGATAATAATATGCATCTCCATAAATCTTTGAAACACTTTAAAAGCCCAAAAAATGGTTTTTTCGGATGCTTAATGCATTGTCCAAGCAGTTTAAAAAGCCCATGATAACTCACTTTGTGTTCGTATTTGAACTTTGCTAAAATAAAAATGAACTTACGTGTTAAAAATAGAACTTATTAACATTTATAATTGAACTTATGAAGTTTTGACAAAGGTCCGTTAACATAAGTGGTCCAAATTAATATATTGGAGCTGGATTGGTAATAATAAAAATAAACATTAGTTTTGGGACCACTTTAAAAAGCCCATATAGCTTTTTTAGGAGGTTAACCTATCGTCTCATGTTTGCTAAAAAAGATTCATTTATTCGTCTCATGTTTGTATTCCCTCTGTCCTAGTTTAGTTTTTCATATGACATTTTTCTTGACTTTTAATGTTAGACTTGATTTATAATATATAAAATTTTAAATATATAAAATAGTTTTTTGATGATGACGTATTATTCAATTTAATTGCATGAAAAAAAATAAAGATGTTATTCTATGTAATTATTAGGAAATGAGTTGTAATTTAAAAGTGTTTGAAGAGGGCAAATAATGGAATGAGAAAACAAAACTTGGATAGAGGGAGTACGAACTTGTAAAAATAAATTAAGAATGGTTGAAATTATACAATTTTAATAAAATTTAAGAAAACTTGAAATTAATTAGTTATATATTTCATATATGCAACACATCACAACTAATATTTAATGTTATAGTTTTTTTTCGGATGCTTAATGCATTGTCCAAGCACTTTAAAAAGCCCGGTGATAACTCACTTTGTGTTCGTCTTTGAACTTTGCTAAAACAAAAATGAACTTACGTGTTAAAAAATAGAACTTAAGTTCATTTAAAATTGAACTTATGAAGTTTTGACAAAGGTCCGTTAACATAAGTGGGACAATTAATATATTGGAGCTGGATTGGTAATAATAAAAATAAACATTAGTTTTGGGACCACTTTAAAAAGCCCATATAGTTTTTTTTAGGAGGTTAACCTAACGTCTCATGTTTGCTAAAAAAAGATTCATTTATTCGTCTTTGGACCATTATCATTAAAGATACAAACTTTGTTACTTCGGGCTTTTAACTTTTCAAAATCGTTTCCTGCCAATTATGTTGTATAAATTATAAAACATAACTCTATTCATTTAAGGTCTAAAGTCAAATAAACAGGTTGATCCTTTAATATAAAAACGTTTAGTGGAAGAAGATTTTTTAATCTAAAATTCAAGATAACTATTAGGAAGCAATATATGGACAAAAACAACTTTTCTTACACTTGGAAAACATTAGATTGAATAACATCTACCAAAAAGTACTTACACCATAAAATAACATGTGGGCCCAAAAGGAAATATTACATTAACATAACCTAAAATGAAAAACATCCACCATATTACAAAAATTGACAGAACTATGGTGAGTCAATAGACAAAGCTAATGAAAATACACAAAACTACGGTGATTCAATGCTTTCAACATAGGGGAATACATATGATGAAACATTCACAACTGGATACCCGGTTAACATAACAAACATTTGTTGCTTCAAATCCCAGTAACCAAAAGTGCCTATTGGGTTAATCCTGAAGACAAGCTTGTCGAAATTAGGTTCCATTAAGAACAGGGGCTGGAAATTAATTAGGCGATGCAAATGGGTGATAGGAAAATCAAGCTTCACCGATAGGTTATTCCAAGAATCAGTAGGGGGATAGCTTTGGAGGATACAGACATCAATAGGATCAAGCGGGCAATATAACCATGAGTAAACAGTAAGTCTATCACAGTTGAGTGACCCAAGATTATACAGTCTGTGATTAGCAGAAATGTTCCCAGACAGGTTAATCAAAGAAAAAGCATGATCGATTAAATTAAAGGATAAAATAGAGGGTTCATGCAACATCCAATAAATAGAATTATGAGAAAATACACCCGGAGAGGGAACAATTCTAGAATATGGAATTTTCCCAAGATCCTTCCACTGATTGGAATTTCTGGACCAGATTTTTACCTCGGTTGAGAAATCCATTGAATGAAATAGAGAGATCTTGAGTACCTGATAATCTTGATCTTTTGAATTGAAACCTAGACCAAAAACAACACTGGCACCGTTTGAGCGAGGGGGATAATAGATAGACTCCGGAGATTCGTTTGGGACACGGCGGAGCTCCTTCGTTGTAGGATTAACAATGAAAAATTCATCAACTGTGTTGCACATCAACACCATGGAGATGCAACATGCAAGCTTTTCCATGCGCCTAGCACCCTGATAAACAACCCTCTTATGTTTTATGTTCTCGCGGATGGATCTCGTATACTGAAGAGGGATAAAGCAATGCTCCTGTTGGAGTTGAAAAGGTACCCTGTTTTTTAGCCTCATCTGAATCAAATGGAATCTGGTGAAATGAGGGTCTGAGATAAGGGCATTCCACTCTTTAGAAACAAGCTTGGACCTAATCAAAGACTTTGGTGGCATTCTTACAAGTAGGGATGTAATCAAACCAAGCCGTTCGCAAGCTATTCGGGACTCGGCTCGAAAAATATTCGTTCGAGTTCGTTTGTTAAGTTTCACGAGCCGAGCTCGTGCCCGATTTCGAGCTCGATTATTTTATCGAGCCGAGCTCGAGCCTGACGGTATTCGGCTCGAAAGCTCGCGAATAGGCTCGTTTACTGGGCTCGCGAACAGGCTCGCGAACAGGATCGTTTACTGAGCTCGCGAATAGGCTCACGAATAGGCTCGTTTACTGAGCTCGCGAATAGGCTCGTGAGCAGGCTCGTTTAATTAATTTTTTCTTTTTATATAAATATTTAAAAAAATATATCCATAAGAATGTAACGTAGAGACAAATTTATTATGATATTAGTATTATTATGTGTTATTAGGGACAAATTTATTATTATGGAGTATGGACTATTATGTTTTTAAGTAGACATAGTTTAGATGTGTTATTTTTGTATATTTTTTAAAAGTTTAATTAGCTTTTCGAGCCGAGCCTTTCGAGCCTAGCTTTTTGAACCGAGCCTTTCGAGCCGAATTATTCGAACTCAGGCTCGAATTATGCTTGATTAATTTGAAAATGAGTTTTTTTCGAGCCGAGCTCGTTTACTTGGTTAACGAATATTTCACGAGCTGAGCTCGAGCTATTCGCGAGCCTAAAAATTTGCAAACGAGCCGAGCTCGAGCTCAACTAATAAAGCTCGAGCCTATAAAAACCCAAACGAGCCGAGCTCGAGCTTGATGGTATTCGGCTTGGCTCGTTTACATCCCTACTTACAAGAATGGCTGCAATTAAGTCGAATGGAAGATGAACATCCATGGGAGTATGTGTTGGGAAAATAGGGGTGCCCCGAATCTATTCGGGATGAAATTTAAATACGAATTTAAATACAATTATTACTAGCATGAATTAATCCTAATTAATTCAAATAATAATTCCAACAACGAATTTTCATCATACATGTTGAATCAATTCACATATCAACTATGGCAGAATAAACAAGTAAATATGCGATTAACGTACCTCTTGTAGAATTGGCCTTTGGATATACGGGACAATTACGATCTCGCTCTATCGACCCAAAAAACCTTCTCAAGTATTTCCCTTTCACCTCACTTGATCACCGGTGGGAGATGCTTTCAAGTAATTTAATAAACTAAGGAAAAAGAAAAATATCTATGCTCTTGATTTTTCCAACACATGGAATTATGTACTTGGGGATGAAATAATCATCCCCTATTTATAATATGAGGGGGCCGAATTTTTGAGTCAAATATGGGCTTGGAGAAATCTTTTCTTAGACTCTAAGAAATCTTGAATATATCCCATATATTCTTTTCTCCAAAATAAAATATTCCACAAAAATCTCATCCTACATATTAAGGCCTAATTTTCGAAAAATACAAGATGAAATCCAAAGATTTGGATCTTCTTGAATATATGAGATATTCTTGTATTCCTAGAATACATATCTTCCATAATATCTTTCCAAGAAAATCAACAAAATCTTATTTCATCTTGATTCTCTTATTTTCGAAAATCACTTGAAAAATCAGCATTAATATATTCTTTATTATAATCACCTTATCATTATTGGGCTACTTAATGGGCTACTTGAGGGGCCTTTAAGGAGAATTAAGATTGGACCTCCTAATGGACTTCTGAATTTCAATATTGAGCCCCAATATAATTCAATCCATTAATATTAATTATTACTACTAATAAATTAATATTTCACTATCCATCTTAATCCATATTACGATAATATGGGCTCCCGGTTATTATTTCCCGCGTTTAAGATTATCAAGTCCATTAATTAATTAAGCTTCTGAATAGCTCTAAATTAATTAATATATTTCACCTTGGAGTAAAGACAGCTCAACATTATTATTGGTACCGAAGAAACTAATTCTTCACTTGCAAGATTTGGTACAATAAAACTTCTGAGCCCACCAAGGGGACTAATCACACGAGCCGTACTCGCACGCGTTTCTCTGTATTAAATCTTAGCAACCGTCGTATGATTAATATTACTGCCCAATACACAAAGTTCGAAGTCGCAATGATTCTCACCCAACATGAATCAAAGCAGTAACCATTAAGCACACACGGTCCTATTTAAGTGACGGAGATTAAGAAATCAACAACCACTGAGGTCTAATTCTTCACCTTTCAGAACAGAAGAATTTATCCTCGCTGTAGGTCCTCTTCAACACATACTAAATGTGCTAGTGCAATCTCTTAGTCAAGACAGACCAATCTGAGCCTTACACATCGACCTTTCACGGCGGATTGTTCAATTCCACCTAGGTCGTGAATATGTACGTTTAGTTACAAGTAAACTGTTAATGTTGTCTTCCGTGATCGGGTATCACCATATTAACTACAATGTAACATGTACTATATACTGAACGGTTTGCAATAGAAATTCAACATTCAATCATAACTAAAGCAAATGCGATAAAAGAATTATTCTCATAACCAAGTGTTTGATACACGAGTTATACAAAGTAAAATCATACTTTCACGTATAACTCCAACAATATGAAGTGCAGCAGATTCGAGATATTTTTGGGTTGTGGGTTTCTAGATTAGGCAGATAAAAGAGTTTAGATTTAAATATAAAAAGAGAGATTTGACATTAGACTGCTATATATGAGGACGAAGCAAGGTGACGTTTGTGCGCGAATGGAGTTTTCTTTGTTGTGCATGGGTTGTGTCTGTATAATTTTTTAAGAGTCTGTTATATTTGAGAATAAAAGTTAAAATGTTTTATTTTTTATAAGTGAACGTATGATATATGGGCCATTGTTGACTCAAAATTTTTGAAGCCCACAGAATACTGTTGGCCAGTCGTTGAAGCCCAGTAAATTTTTTCTGATAATGGTCTACTAATATTTCTGTGTCTAAAGTTCAATTGATTTTATCTAAAGTTCAAATATGTATGTAGTAAGTTCAAGTACAAATATAGTATAAGTTCAAAAATAATTGTCCAGGGTCAAAGGCTAATACAAGGGGATTATATTTGAAATATTATATTTAATTAAATAAAATATAATATAGAGTTGAATCAAATATGTATGTAGTAAGTTCAAGTACAAATATAGTATAAGTTCAAAAAGTATTGTCCAGGGTCAAAGGCTAATACAAGGGGATTATATTTAATTAAATAAAATATAATATAGATTATTATTGGACTAAATCCATTTCACGAAAACTTATTAGATATAATGACATCAATTTACAGGGGGACAAATCATATTTGAAAGGGGGCAAAAGCATATGGAAAAAATAGATTTAATGGGGCAAAAAATAAAAGACATTTAAATAATAAATAAAATGATAACTAAATATATGGGCCCACGATAAATTAGAATAGCGAGAAATGGACTCCTAGGTACAATGTCTAAGATGGTTTTACTACTAAATTGTCACCTCATTTGCATTACCCTTAAGTTCAAAATAAAAAAAGGATAAGTTCAAAAATAATTGCCAAGACTCAAAAAAAATAATACAAGGGGATCTAGTACCATTTCTCTAATATTTGAAGATTATTTATATATAATGGCATCACGGATAACTCGGAATGAAATGCATTCACGAAAACTTATTAGATATAAGGACATCAATTTACAGGGGGGGTCAATCATATTTGAAAGGGGCAAAAAACATATGGAAAAATGGAATAAAGGGGGCAAAAAAAAAAGGATAGAACTAATTAAAAAATGATAACTATATATATGGGCCCACAATAAATTAGAATAAGTAATAGGGCTAATCATTTGAATATTGGGCTATATCAGTGTGAGTAGACAAAATTCAAAACACTTCATGAATTTTTGAAGGGTTCTTTCCAACTTGAGATTCAGGTCTTTTAATATTTGAGGGGCTATTTCAATATTGGGTCATTTCAATATGGTTAGACTATTGGACTATGATTAAAAATAAAAAAAATCAAAGTTTTGAAACAAATTATTCTTTTTTTGGAGAAAAACTAATAGAGCTGTATGAAAAAATAACATATCCAGTAACTTATATTCATGTATAAAAGTAAAAATTAGGCTACTAATTAATATTGGGCCAACTATGACGCACAATTAAAAAATATTGGGCCAAGTACCACCCATAAAATTGCAGAACTATCACAACAAAAATCACGCACACAAGTGCAACCATAATCTAAAATTCCAATATTCGTTAATAGGAAGTTCAATAAAATAAGCGCATAAGTTCAAAATTTTGTACCACAAAGTTCAATAATTTTAATAATCGGGGACAAAACTAATCGGCGTTATGTTCATTGTTAGGGCAAAAAAATAGTGATTAAAATACAATATAGAACACAAACAAGGTTTTTTTAGGGCAATTTTTTCTTGACATTGATTGGATTTGAAGGAAATACAACATATATACAAAAAGTAAAAAAAAATATAAACAAAATAATTATAAGCCTAATGTGGTTAGGGTTTTTTCTTGTTGACAGTCTTTTTGAATGATTTGATCTTCCTTCCAAGATCATTGTTAAGTGAAGTCAACTCTTTGTTGCGGGACTCTAATAATTCTACACTGCGCTGGAGAAGATTGACTGTTTTTCCAAAGATTGTTTTAGTAGATCCTCAACCTTATTCTTACTCCGTGCAACTCTGGTGGCGTAGATCTTGTACCGAAGGGGATTATCATCATCTAACCACTGGAAAAACTGGCACTTCTCCGATTGTAGACAAATAATTAAAGGATATGAAGATAGGTGTGGGAAAAAGAGTTGAAAAAATATGCAATTGAATTAGATACTACTTACCTCCCAAAGGGGATAACGCATGAACAACTTGCCTGGGTTTTGCTCTGTGTATGAAGTGTAGACAATAGTGTCTAAACCGTGATCTGGGCAAGTTTGTGAGGGGTTTGGGTTGCTCAGCCCGTGGGAAAAAGACCCATCAAAATTTTTAGTTGATGAACTTTCATGAAGATTGTAATAAGATGGGGATACATTATGCATAATTAGGGATTCAGTAATGTATATTCCAAGGTGCGGGAGAGATAATAAATCTTATAATTGAAAAGAATGGAAGCAGGACCAATATATATACAGCTAGAGGTACTTTTAAGTTCAAATTTAAAATCTTAAGTTCAAATAATTCATAGTAAGTTCAATTAGGAATACATAAAAGTTCAAATAAATAATAACGGTAAACATAAGTTCACAAAAAGGTTCAAAGAGACGGTTGATCAATATAAAAATACACACAACATTGCTACTACTGTAAACAAAAGTTTAAATCTGGTGATAACGGTAAAATTGGATGTCAGAAAAGGAGGCAATTCGATATTAGTGAAAATAATATTGGGCCAACTAATACAAGTAACCAAAAATCATCACGTTCAATGTGAATATTGTTTCAATAAAAATATCACCCCAGTGAAAATATGTTGCACAAAAAAGGATATGTTGCAAAAAATTCACTGGACTGACGTGTTTTAGAAACACAAAAAACAAAAGTTCAAAAGTTGCTTCAGCAACTCAACAATAAGCATGGAGAAATTGGGCAAGACTTTCTATGGTTCTTGATTCATATCTTCGAACAACCCCCATGGGTCATCATTAGATGTGTTTGGCATTCTGGAGGAGTAATCATCACCAACCATACCGCAATGATTGTCACATTCAGGGTGATAGTATTGAGGTCCTATTTAAAGTAAACAGGGAAACAAGTTTAGTTCAGTGATAGAACTATGTAATACACACATAACAAGTAGAATGTATATTGAATACTGACCTTTGTTTCTTGAATTTTGTTCGTCTAAAGCCATGCCGCATGTTAAATGATCATGCCTCCCAGATTTATTACACCTGTTGCATACTGCCTTCTTTCTCTTTCGCCCCTCACTAAATGAAGGGATACGTGATCTTTTGGGCCGCCCAAGAGGCCATTTCAAAGCAGGAGGTAAGATTTTGGGCTGTCCTTCTGGTGGCTGAAAGTTGAATTTTTCAGTGTTTGGAATTGGATAGAGGTCTGTAGAATAGTAGTCTCGATAAGTTGAAGTATAAAAGCACTGCTCAATGTGTGGGAATACGGAATCAGCGGAAAGCCGAATAACAGCAACAACATGAACGCAAGGGAATCCTCGAATTTGCCATTGGTAACATGAGCAGGTCCTCTCCTTCAGGTTAACAACAACAGAAGGAGTTGAATCAACACTAAAGACACCACTAGGACATAAGACAACGTTGAATGACAATCCGGCATCAGTGAAACGATTCCACATATCTTTCTTGCTTGGAACAAAGGCACCAGTCCATCTGCTGCTCTCATCCCTACGCTTTACAAACCAATTGCTTATTTTGGAACATATTTCCTCAAACATATGAGTAACAGGCAAGGACCTGGCATCTTGGATCCATGCATTACAAGATTCAGCAACATTCGATGTCATTTCACCATAACTTGTTATGTGAGGGGAATAAGCAACAATCCACTTTTCATATGAAAGTTGTTCAACCCATTCTACAACCTTGGAACCACCTGTCTTCATGAATACATCAAGTTTCTGCTGAAATGTGTGGGTGTCTGGTGCATATGCACAATCTCTAAATTGGTCAACAAGTTTCTCACGATTTTGAGCGGACCACCCCGCAGCCAAATGTCCCTTCAAATTGGTTAATAAATGGTATTGGCAGAAGAAATGAACCGGCTCTTCAAATACATTTGGGAATGCATTCAAAATTCCCAGATGCCTATCAGAAATATAGAAAATTTGTTTCTCGTGACTGATGGAATCGCGAACCTTTTGAAGAAACCATATCCAGTTATCATTGTTTTCAGCAGAGACAAGTGCAAAAGCAACAGGGAACAGACCTGAAAAAAACGAACATCAGTAGCAACTAGACGAAATTATTATGAGACCATTTCATTAGGTTGGGTGAGTGTTTATAGAAAGGTTAGGAATTTACCGTTATCACCATCCTTAGCAGTGGCAGAGAGAAGAGTTCCCTTGGCTCGCCCCTTCATGAACGTACCATCAATAAAGAGCATGGGGCGACAAAAACCTTCTATAGATGCTTTAAATGCAATAAAAAGGCGCTCAGATTGGTGAGATTCACTATTGACCTGAAGTTCAACAACACTACCAGGATTGGTGCGATTAATAGCATCACAATACCATCGTAACTCATCGTAAGAATCATTAAAACTGCAAAAAAACACACTTTGTACGCTCCACAGCCCGGTGGGCTTTCCAATAGGGGATATCTATTCCGTATGACTTTTTAATTTTCTGTCGAACCCTTTTCCCACTAATATTCGGATTATCCTTTACCTCAGACAACAAAAAGTCCCCAACAATCCTAGGGACAAGCCGTTTGGTATCTTTGCCTATGAGCTTACCAATACACTTGTGGACAAGGTTTGCCTTAAATACAACAAAGTATTTAGTAAATCTCTGTAGCTTAGCTTTTATGAACCAGTTACAATTAGATTCATCGCAAACTGCATGAATGTACCGCTTATCATTCCTAACAAATTTGAACCTAAAGCCACACTTAAATGTATACTTAATAAGACCAGTTCTAAAATGGTCTGCACCACCACTAAATTCTGCACCAATACCATCCTTCATTATATGGGCCCATTCATCAGAAAGCAATGGTTCTTTAACAACAGCAGGAGACATGTCAAACACAAGGATATCATGTTGGCCATTAAATTCAGCTTGTTTCCCACACCTTGGACTACTACTGCTATTACTATTAGACACCATGCCAACTATAGAAGAAATCTCTGGATTAACAACATGAGCTTTATAACGGTCATCTGATGAGTTGGGGGTATTACTATTACCACTAGGGAGGCATGCAACTATGGCGGACGGGTTTGTGGCTTGTGAACATAATTCGGCATTTACTATTCGATTACCAACTATGTTGGAGAGGGTGATCAGGTTGGTCAAATCATCGTCACAATCGAGCGAAATATTACTATAACTACCCACAGCACAGATAATTTTGACAGGAGAATTCTGTATATCACTCCACTTACCTGAAATTTGAGCTAGAAAATCTACGAATTTTGTGTTCTCATCGCATCCAACCAATTTGCACTCTCCATTCCGTTTAAAATTGATTAAAATTCTTGACGCCATACAGAAGTTCAAAATTGGATTTCAAAAATTGGCCACCAGGATGGAATCCATGGAATCTGTAGCTAAACAAATAATAACAGGAATTTATAGATTGAAACAAAATTAAAGTTAGGAAAACAAATAACAGGGAAATTCATTAAAATCCTTACCAGAATTCGAAAACACGTATGATCGGAAATTTGAATCGGACGATTGATCTAAGAAAAATGGAGCCGTAAAAGAAGGGCTTGAAGATTGGGTTTGAAATCAGCTTTGAATCGGACGATTGGGTTTGAAAGGCTAATTACGAAATAAGCTGTTTGAATTTCAAATTAAAGCTGATCATGGATTTGATTGATGTACAATGTTTCCAATTTCAGTAAACTTAGGATATAAGAGCAAAGTTGGTAGAATGAAAGAGAAAATAGAGTTTCATAGGCTGAAATATAGGTTTTTGTTCTTAATAGTAATGTTTAAAAAGGTGACAATTTAGTAGTAAAATCATCTTAGACATTGTACCTAGGAGGCCATTTCCCAAATTTTTAATACTCTTAATCAAACATTTGATACTTTTAGCAAATGAAGAAACTAATGCAGGTGTCTCAACATTCCCTTTGCCTTGTTTCCAACCATAAAAACTAACTGCTATTAATGTGTTTGACATTTAATGCTTCTTGTTAGTCTTCATCAGTAAAGTTCCATAACCTCTACTGATGGTATACCCTTTAGCAGGAATGCACTTAGAAAACATTCATGCAGACGACTTCTTCAGTCGACTTCACTTCAGTAGACTTCACTTCTCAGCAGACTTTACTTCTGCTATGTAATACACCTTAGACTTTAGTAAATACACTTCAGTTCCCTAACAAGTGAACCGACTAACTCTACTGAATACAATTTACTTACATTTTTTGCATCTAAATCAAAACTTACAACATTTATTTCCCAACAATGTCCCCTGGGACAAGAGCTGCAACATCAGGAGTTGTTGGAAGGTTATAAACTCTTCCATCCGAACTCCTTATTTCTAGCAAATTCAATCTCAAGGATGGCTCAACTCCAGACATAATACTCTCCCTTGTACTGGGAAATTGCATTGCAAATGGATTGAAATTATCCACCATCCTTTTAACTTCACCAACAATTTATCTTTTGATCGCACGTTGTTCAAATAAAATAATTGGAGTGATTAGAAAAAAGTTTAAAAATTAATATATTTTATGATTTGTTAAACTACAAATATATAAAATATAAGTAATATAATATAGTAAAATATATAATGTATAGTAGAAAACTAAATAAGTAATAAAAGTAATGTAATAAATATAAAAGTTTTAGTGAACTAACCCGATAACATCAATTCTATTTTGGTCTTCATTTTGTTTGTCGTATATGTATAGTTGCGAAAATTGGGATTATTACCACAAATTGGCAAAAGATTTCCAATTTGATGGTAATTAGCACAATGCAACCTATACCCATATGGAACACTTGTATTATTGATTGAATTGTCAATCTTTCCACCCGTAGGTGTAAAGCTAAACATCATGTTGTAAGCTCTAATATTTTTTATGAAATGTTTGCTCTTTTAATCTTCGCCCGACAAAAGGTTAGTCGATGTAGAAAGAAGAGGTTTCAACATTGGGAGTTGTACTTTTCCATTTGAACAACATGATATAATTTTGATGGATTCTCATTCAACCTTTTATTAGTTCTTTCCTCATACCACATATACGTATTGCAATAGACACTAACAAATGTGACCAAAATCAATATACCCTATAAAAATTATAACAATAAATAAAAAAAATACTAGAAAATTTAATTAAAAGATAGATATTTATAAAATATTTGTAATTTTTTTAACATCTTCTATATTTATGTCTCTTCATTTTATCATTTCTTCTGCAATACGACTTCTGTTTTTTTCCAAAAAAAAATAATGATAATCAATTAATAATATTTATATTTGGATAAATAAATTATTATATTTATAAGTTAAATAATAGATGCACATTAAAAAAAAAAAAATATATATATATATATATAATACCATGGACTGAAGAGTATTCTCCATTTTGTTTTTCCAACAAAGATTGAATATTTTCCTCATATTCAAAATGTAATCATTGTGCTAAAGATGATATAATGCTTGTAGGTATCCGATTATCACTCGTTCGGGTATTATGCTCGACATCAGAAGGTGGTGCCTTTCCTCAGTCTGAAAATTACAATTCATTTTAAAACTTAACTAATTTTTTAATATATATTTAGAATACTATTGAAATTAATATAATAAATGAATATATTAAAACTCAAAAACCTTGAGACCCAAGACATGTATTTGGTGTGTATTTCAAAAGAGATATATTATTAGCACCACTTGAACAATTTTGACTTGATATTACCGTTGAATATAAAAATTAGTTTAATTTTTTTTTCCTGTAAGTTTAGGTAATTTTTTGAATGCTTACTATTTGTCATATCAGAGAGAGGATTACAAACAAATGAATCAAATGATTCAGTTTCTAAAGAATTAAAAATCACATCATATAAAACACATGCTTATTAGAATGCTAGTACCACTTTGTGATTCATATTAATATAAATTTGTAAATAAAAAATTAACAGCATAATTTGATTATTTTAATTATAATTTCAAATCCTACTGGACACAAATAATATGGAAATGTTCCTTAATATTATGTAAATAATTATTTAAAATTGTGCAAAATAAAATAAAATATTAAGTTAATATAGAAAACTTGTAGTTGAATAATGAAATTGACTTAATAATCTAGATTTTAACATTATATTTAGCGTAAGTCTCTTGTCCACCTAGTGCACTGTACAATCTTATAATAATATATTTTTAAACCTCTCCAAGATGATGTGTCAACATCACTTTATTCTTAGGCTGATGTGACATGTCTCAAATCTCTCTATTTTGAAATACTGCGCTCTCATTAAAAGTTGGTTAAACTTTTAATCTCGACCCTTTGTTCTATATCATTAAATCCAAACCATTAATTTATATCTGCATAATTAATGCAAATAGATATTTTTTCCATTTTCTTATTTAGTTATTTTTAGAATTTATTATAAATCATATTTTTTCCAAACCTTAATGTAATTAAATATGATCTACTTATTGAATGAATCTAAATTTATCATTTCTAAGTTTGAGTTAGTATATATAGTATAATATAATGTTCGATTATTTTTTCCTAAAATAAAAGGTATATAGTTATATATTCCAAAGAATATTCTTATGTGATATACTCTTATTATGGACAAGATATAATATTGCATTTTTTTATATAAATAAGAGCATATTGTATTTCATTTGTTCCACTCTTTTGCTGAGATTTCTCCCATCAATTGTTGGTTAGTTATATATCTATTGTTATTAGTATATTTATTTTATAATTAAATTCATCATTTTAAGTGCTCACAATTTGATTAGATTTAAATATCAATATCAATATGAATGTAATAATGATTGTTGGTTTATGCTCTACATAGTTCAGTTTAAATATTCTTCATGTGCAAATATAATAGATTTAACTATACCATATATTTTTATCTGAATAATTATGATGGTTTAATTGTTGTAATTTAAATCTCATTTTAGATTTCAAGAGTATGACACCTCAATTTTCTCTGATTTCTAATATCAAGAGTGAGAGCCAAAAATTGACCGTTAAAGTTAGGATTGAAAAAGTTGGACAATATTTTTTTAATGATTTTAATAGAGACAAGTTCTGCTTGGAACTCATTTTGCTCGATGAACAGGTATTTGTAACGTTAAAGTTTATTTCAAATTTTGTATTGTTTCTTATATAAATTAATTTCTTACCGTATACTCCCAATAACTAATAATGTTGATTAATTTATAAATTATTCAATATTGAAATGGAAATTGATTATTATTAAATTATTAGTCTAAGTAATGTTATTCCATAATTGTTATTAATATATGTGAATTTTGATTTTTTTTTATTATTTAGTTTGTAGGATATACCTATAGCGTTTAGTGAAGGGCACGGGCCACAGCTAAACAAACCCCATAATTTATTGTATATACCTCGAATTTTAAAAAAAAAAACTCTTATATTAAATGTCTACAGAAAATAAATATAATATATTTTTTCAGTACGCGAAATTTGCGTGGGTACACTCTAGTTTAAATATATTTTTAAACAGTTGTGGTTGATTTACTACAAAATACTGTTCAATTAAAGAGGGATTTAGGAAGGGGCAGAGGGTTAAAGAGAGATTTAAAGGAGGGGAGATGCCCTCGACAAAGTACTCCTCGCCAGGTCATCCCTTGGCTCGCCCCCCGCCAACTAACGAGGGGAAGCGGCCCTCACCAATTAACGAGGGAAAAACCCTCGCCAAGTACAAAAAGCATGCCCTCGTCAAATCCCTTGGCAACTAACGAGGGGATGAGCCCTCGTCCAGCTTCGCGTGGGCAGCGCCCTCGTCTCGGGCGAATGTAAGTTGGCGAGCGCGGGTGCCCTCATCAAGCTCGTCAGACACGTTCGCGGGTCGCGCTCGCGGGGTGGGGAGGACCCAGCTCGACCCGCAAGTGACCCGCGTGCAACCAGTTTCAAACCCGAGACCTCCCCAGGCATAGGAGACTTATGCCTTTTGCCTTACCGCTCAGATAAGACTTGTTTTCGAAATAATTTCTATTGTAATAGTATATGTATTATTTCTTATTTTGATTTCATTTAATTCCTATTTTGTATTAACTAATATTATTATAAATCATTTTATTTATAATAACACCTTCAAAATTAATTAAATTACTATTATCATTTTAAATTACATGATTTTCATATTTTGATTTCTTTGTTAAAACTTTGAATTATTCTAATAATTTAATAATTTCTATTATGATTACACTTTTAATTAATTATTATATATCATTACAACTTCAAAATGAAGTTTATTTATTCTCACATATAAAATGAAATTAACACTTGCAAAATTAATTATATTTTCACTTACCTATATAATATTTTTAAACACGATATATAAAAAATTAACTCCCTTGTGCATACATATATTATTTTTTTAATTAAAATATTTTGAATATATTATGGATAAATTAATCAAATACTCCACTCGTCCACAAAATATAAGCTTGGTTGTCTTATTGGGCTGTCCACGAAAAATAGTCATGTTGCCTAAAATGGAAAGAATAAATTTTATCTACTTTTTCAACACACACACATAACATTTTTAAAATAATTTATTTTGTACTTGATTTGACACAATATTTTTTTTAACATATTATATCAACTTTCTTAATAACCGTGATAAAAGTAACAAACCTATTTTTCATGGACGGAGGGAGTATTACTTATAACTGTTGGGATATATTTTAGTTTTGATGATTTTCCAAAACAACATGTAATAGGTTTGAAAGCAGTCAGGATTGTATCTTTTATTTCAGGTCAGACTAGGTTATTTCTCAGTAGAATAGTCTGTCAGTTGAGAAGAACTCAGTTGAGGAAACACTCAGTTGAGGGGGAACTCAGCGAGGGGGAACTCAGCAATGCAGCCTGAGGATATCAAGATGACACCAAGAAGATCTAACTGAAGCCATGCTAGTGACCTGAACCTGAAGAGAAGCCTAAAGGATGTCCCACTGAGTGTAAACTTGAATGTTCTAAGCTAAGTCAGGTGGACCACTCAGTGAAGAGCATGATCAAGAAGATCAGTGCTGCACCAAGTAGGCCCTGAAGGAGTCAGGCTACTGTGGTCAGGGAAGTTTGTCATTCAACCTTATGACAAACTTCTTGGAGTGATCTTCAAACAAGTCTCTGGAGGACAACTACACTGAGGACGTTCAGTCCACTGAAGATCATCAGTCAGTGAAGGAGGAAGCTACCTAAAGTCAGTCGGGTCTTGGTCAACCCACTGAGTCAAAGATTCGTTGGATCCGGCCCACGTGTACCAATCAGCATAAGCAACAACTCTGACACTGACAAGGCCGCATTCCAAGAAAAGTGGTTGAAACCATTAATTGTATGGATTCAAATGTAATTTCATCCAATGGTTACATTTGAATCCACACTATAAATACAAGCTCATAGTTGCGTATTCAAGTGTGTTGTGTGTGAAGTAAGAAAAATCAACACCTACGAGCTGTGAAGGTGTGAGTGTTTAGTGCATTTATTGAGAGTTATAAGGAGGCACGATTCACATCTTGTACACTGAACTTTAGATATACACAAAAGAGTGTTCAGCTTGTAACTCATAGCTTAGAGAGATTTTCCTAATCCTAGCTTTAGGGTAACTCATTATAAAGGAAAACCTCACCTAGTTGGAGAAACCAACCGAAACCTAAACCCTCTTGTTAGGTTTGTTGGGAGTAAGTTGTCAGTTAGTAAGGAGGGGCAGCCCAGGGAGTGGCGTGAGTCCAGTTGTAAGTGCACCTTGGCACGTTAAAAACAAGAATCCCAGTTAGTGAATTTCTTATTAAATCAGGTCGTGGATGTAAGAGCTTAATGTTGGGAAAATAGGGGTGCCCGGAATCTATTCGGGATGAAATTTAAATACGAATTTAAATACAATTATTACTAGCATGAATTAATCCTAATTAATTCAAATAATAATTCCAACAACTAATTATCATCATGCATGTTGAATTAATTTCACATATTAACTAGGCGGAATAAACAAGTAAATATGCGATTAACGTACCTCTTGTAGAATTGGCCTTTGGATATACGGGACAATTATAATCTCGCTCTATCAACCCAAAGCCTTCTCAAGTATTTCCCTTTTCACCTCACTTGATCACCGGTGGGAGATGCTTTCAAGTAATTTAATAAACTAAGGAAAAAGAAAAATATCTATGCTTCTTGATTTTTCCAACACATGGAATTATGTACTTGGGGATGTTGGTGAACGAATCTAATCGTAAGGATTAGTGGCTGTTTTAATCCGTTTTTACATCACCAATCAATAACGTGTGATTGATTACCACCGTAAATGGTAAATCGGGGTATGAATTTATTGAATTTGAAATTGGACTTATTTCGTGTATGTGTAAGTTAGGGTGTGTTTGTGTGTGTATTTTTGTCTGAAATTCGAAAATTATATAAATAAGCTGGAGAACAACTATTTATAGAGGCTAGCAAGCATGAGGTGCTACTGACTCTTGGTCTCCCTAGCTTGCATGCCTGACATGTGTCCTTTGACCTTAGTTTGACCTTATCTAAGCTGAATCTTAGTTACAAAGTCTTTTTTTGGGCCTTATCTCGGACTCATTGTTGTTCGCCTAGGTCGGCTTGACTGATCTTGATGACCCTTCAACTGAAAGTTGTTCTCCTCTTGAGGTTGTACTTTGGAAGTTGTTCGCCTTATGACTTCGTTCAGCTTGGCTTTGGGATCTTAGTCCTTTGTTCATGTGCACACCTCTTTGGCTGATTGTTGTATCATATTTTGACCAAGTTGCTCGTCATTGGTGACTTCACGGTTGGCTCATCCTTGGTCTCGGGTCTTAAAACCTGTTCGCCTATTAGTTGCTCGTCGGGAGAGTTGTTCGTTACTTTATACACCTCCCAGATTGGTTAATGCACCCAAATCGTGATTTTCTTTGTTTAGACTTTAATTGTTGTTCGCTCCATATTAGATGATGTTCGCCTATCAACAGGGGATAAAATAATCATCCCCTATTTATAAGATGTAAGGGCCGAAAATATCATGTGTAATATGGGCTTGGAGAAATCTTTTCTTAGACTCTAAGAAATCTTGAATATATCCCATATATTCTTTTCTCCAAAATAAAATATTCCACAAAAATCTCACCCTACAAATTAAGTCAAAATTTTCGAAAATAATGAAACAAAAATCTAAGATTTGGATCTTCTTGAATATATGAGATAATCTTGTATTCCAAGAATACTTATCTTCCATAATATCTTTTCAAGAAAATCAACAAGATCTTTTCTTGCTCCAAGATATCAATTTTCGAAAATTAAGAGAGAAAAATCAGCAATATAATTTTCTTTTTATTTTAATCACCTTATCATTATTGGACTACTTAATGGGCTACTTGAGGGGCCTTAAGGAGAATTAAGATTGGACCTCCTAATGGACTTCTGAATTTCAATATTGAGCCCCAATATAATTCAATCCATTAATATTAATTATTACCACTAATAAATTAATATTGCACTATCCATCTTAATTCATATTACGATAATATGGGCTCCCGGTTATTATTTCCCGCGTTTAAGATTATCAAGTCCATTAATTAATTAAGCTTCTGAATAGCTCTAAATTAATTAACATCTTTCACCTTGGAGTAAAGACAGCTCAACATTATTATTCGTACCGAAGAAACTAATTCTTCACTTGCAAGATTTGGTACAATAAAACTTATGAGCCCACCAAGGGGACTAATCACACGAGCCGTACTCGTACGCGTTTCTCCGTATTAAATCTTAGCAACCGTCATATGATTAATATTACTGCCCAAGACACAAAGTTCGAAGTCGCAATGATTCTCACCCAACATGAATCAAAGCAGTAACCATTAAGCACACACGGTCCTATTTAAGTGACGGAGATTAAGAAATCAACAACCACTGAGGTCTAATTCTTCACCTTTCAGAACAGAAGAATTTATCCTCGCTGTAGGACCTCTTCAACACATACTAAATGTGCTAGTGCAATCTCTTAGTCAAGACAGACCAATCTGAGCCTTACACATCGACCTTTCACGGCGGATAGTTCAATTCCACCTAGGTCGTGAAAATGTACGTTTAGTTACAAGTAAACTGTTAATGTTGTCTTCCGTGATCGGGTATCACCACATTAACTACTATGTAACACGTATTATTTATTGAACGATTTTCAATAGAAATTCAACATTCAATCATAACTAAAGCAAATGCGATAAAAGAATTATTCTCATAAAACGAGTGTTTGATACACGAGTTATACAAAGTAAAAGCATACTTTCACGTATAACTCCAACAATCTCCCACTTATACTTAAAGTCTGCTTTTAGTATACATCACGCATGTCTTAGTGTAGTAGCTCTTCGTGACATCTCATGTCAACCTACACTAACCTAATAATTGCTCCCACTTATACTTAAAGCAGATTGGCAATAGTCTTGACTCCCATTCCATCCACATGTCTCTCGAATGTATTCAGAGGCAGACCCTTTGTGAATGGATTTACTAGGTTGTCCCCGACGCATATCTTTGCCACCTCTTTATCTCCTCTCTTAACGATTTCTCGTATAAGATGGTGTTTTCTTTCAATGTGTTTGCTGGCCTTGTGGGCTCTCGGTTCCCTTGAATTTGCAACTGCTCCGGCATTGTCACAAAAGATAGTTATCTTGTCGGGCAAATTCGGAACAACGTCCAAGTCCACTAAGAAGTACTTGAGCCAAACCGCTTCTTTCGCTACTTCACAAGCAACTACTTATTCGGCTTCCATGGTTGAATCTGTGATGCATTTCTGCAAATCGCTTCTCCATGTCATGGCTCCTTCTCCCATGCAAAACACACTACCCGAGGTAGTTATTTTGGAGTTTATGTCTGATTGGAAATTTGAATCCGTGTATCCAATGGGAATTAGATTGTCTGATTGTTAAATCAGCATTCCATACCAAGTTCTTTTCAGAAACTAAAGAACGCATTTAATTGCAATCTAATGTGCTTTCCCGGGGTTACTTTGATATCTTGCCATCATGCCCACGGCAAAAGCAGATATCTGGTCTCGTACACAACATAGCATACATAAGACTTCCTACGTCCGAAACGTACGGAACGTCTTTCATGTCATCTATCTTCACTTGGTCTTAGGGCATATTTCTTTAGATAGATGGATTCCGTGCCTAAAAGGTACAAAACTTTTCTTGGAATCTTGCATGCTGAAATGCTTCAAAACAGTGGCTTTGTATGAAACTTGCGATAAGCCCAACATCCTCCTCTTGTGATCTCGAGTGAACTTGATCCCAAGGATGTGACCGGCTTTCCCTAAGTCCTTCATATCAAACTGATTTGATAGCCATACCCTTACGTCTGACAATACCTTTACATTGTTTCCAATGAGCAGAATATCGTCTACGTATAATACTAAGAATACCACCGCAGTTTCGTCACACCTTTTACACCCACAACTTTCGAACTTGTTTTGATCACAAACCCGTGAGACTTAATAACTTGATCAAAACACTGGTTCCAAGTACGCGACGCTTGCTTAAGTCCATAAATGGATCTCTTAAGCTTGCATACGAGGTGCTCTTGGCCTTTTCCATCGAAACCTTTGGGCTGTTGCATATAGATCCCATCAAGACTTCCGTTAAGGAAAGCTGTCTTGACATCCATTTGCCAGATCTCGTAATCTAAGTGCGCAGCGATCGACAAGAGAATACGGATGGACTTAAGCATAGCTACAGGCCACAGGCCACAAGCTTTGCTTTGAAGGTCTCTACCCTTCCGTCCGGTCCTCTTTTCCTCTTGTACATCCACTTGCATCCAATGGGCTCTACCCCACTAGGTGGATCAACCAACTCCCACACTTGACTATAATCCATCGAACCCACCTCGGTTTCCATTGCGGTTTGCCACGCCTCCGCGTCTTTGTCTTGGATTGCCTCGTCGTACGTTCATGGGTCTGATTCATCACCGGGAATCAAATCGGAATATTCTCCAATTCCCATGAATCTCTCGGGTTGCCTTGTAATCCTCCCACTACGACGGGGTTCCGGTTGTGAAGGTGTGGTGTGTGGTATATCATCTTGTATACTTGGTATATGAGTTTGCCATCTTAACTCGTCTAAGGTAATCTCACTTCTGGGCTTTCTTTTGTTCATATAGTCTTCCTCCAAGAATTTAAAGTGCGAACTAATCACGGTATTTTAATCCTTGAGACTATAGAACATACACCCTTTCGTTCCCATAGGATATCCTATAAACAACCTTAATTCTGAACGTGGATCCAATTTATCGGCTTCCTCGTCTAGCACGTATGCCGGACAACCCCAAATCCTCAAGTGTCTTAGACTGGGCTTGCGCCCGGTCCACAATTCCATTGGGGTTTTAGGAACCGATTTGGATGGCACCAAGTTTAGAATGTAAGTCGTTGTTCCAAGGCGTTACCCTAAAACGGCTTGGGTAAATCCGAATAACTCATCATGGATCTGACTATTTCTAAAAGAGTCTGGCTCCTTCTTTCCGTCACACCGTTCTATTGAGGGGTTCCCGGTGCGGTCAACAGGGATACAATCCCTTCGTCTGATAGCTAGTTCAAGAATTCATCGCTAAGGTATTCGCCTCTACGATCAAATCGTAGAAACTTGATACTTCTTTCCCTATGCATCATAAGGTAGATGTATCCATATCTCGAGTAATCATTGAAAAAGACAATTTACTCATACCCCTTCTTGCTATGATCGTCATTGAACTACACATATCGGTATGAACGAGTTCTAACACTTCCGAGGTTCTATTCCCCTTGGCTCCAAATGCCCTCTTGGTCATTTTACCCTCTAAACAGGATTCACAAGTTGGAAAACGGTTCGACTTGGAATGATTCCAAGGATCCGTCTTTCACCAATCTCTCTATCCGCTTTAGATTAATATGACCTAGTCTAAGATGCCATAGAAGTGTTTCGTTCATCTCCGAAGAACGCCTTCTTTTATTAATCGAAATAATCGATGTGTTATTAGATTCAATTTTGTGAGTGGTGTGCCCATAAAATGGTATAAAGATCATCCATTGAAGTTCCGGAACAGATAAACTCATCGTTTCAAGAAATAATAACATCCTTATTAAAAGAAACTGAGTATCTATTCAAACAGTTTAGAAACTGAAGGTTGAGTTCTTTCTAAACTAGGAACATGAGGAACTTCTCTCAAGACCATAACTCTATCTTCACAAGATAGGCGCACTTCTCCCACTGCTTCAGCCGCCACTCTTGTAGCAATGCCCGATGTGATGGGGATCTCACTTCCGTTAAGTCGTCGGGTTAGCTTAAACCCATGAAACAAATGTGATCAGTAGCTCTCGTATCCACTATCCACGAATAGACAGCATACGCCACTTCACAAGTTTCGACGACTAAGGTGTGTGAATTACCTAACTTTCCTAGCCTCTTAGGCTTGGAACAGGCATACCTCCATTGTCTTCTCTCACCGCAACTAAAACACTTCCCCTTCGATGCTAGCCTTTGCATTTGCCTTTTGCAACAATTAGATTTGCTTGGATCCGGCCTTTGGTTCTCTTACTCTTTTTCCCTCCCTTGGGACCAAAAGAGGTAGACGGACCATTAGCCTCCATAGCACTAGACTGGTGCTCCATTTTTACCTCCACCGAAACTAAAGCTTGCAAGAGCTCGGGCAAACGATTTGTCCGTTCATTCATCTGACAGTTCAGACGAAACTGCTCAAAGCTTCTCGGTAGAGAATGGTATATGAAATCAATCAAAATCCGCACCAAGTACTTCCAACTTGTTAAGGTATGCCATTATCTTGAGAACGTGCTCCCTCACGGGCGTTCCCTCCACCATTTCCAACTTGACCGAGTCATGTCTGGTGAACTGATTAGTCATGGGTTTGATGTGAGGACATCTCTTCAAGGTGTTCCATGACTTCAACAACGGATACAATGTCTCCATGAACGCGCCTCAAATCCTCAGACAGAGATGTCAAGATGATGCACTTCATGTGTTCATTGTCACGCTTCCAATCATAAACTACCTCTACCCATTGCTTGACTTATCATTAGGCTTGCCGGGTATATTAACATAAATAACCCAATTGTGTTTTCATGCAGTAAGGACAAATTTAAAAAAAAAACATTTTCAATCGATATAATTCTCTCCAAAAGTTTATTAACTTTAAGTATATTAAACAGTGGATTAAAAGGTTGCGACACGATGAAATGAGAATAATACATACATTCATATTAATATCTAGAAAAATATGAAATTATCACATAATTCGATCACATATATTATATTGAAACCTTAAAACAATATAATCATGCATCAGCCAACATCTCGAAACAATTTAAATGCGCCACGAGGGGTGGTCTATACATTTAAATACATTCAAGCGGATCACAAACTTAAAAGTTACAAATCCTTAATTCAAAATTAATAGTTGGCTCCCACTTTGACCACATAGAAATTGACAGGGACTCCGAGGGGAGTAAGTTAATATCAATTTCCTATGCCTAAGTAATAACCATAATTAAATACAGGATTATTATTTCGCTTTGAGCAAGCCACTCGTGGTGAGGGTCAATACCGCCACTAGTAATAATCCACAATCATCCTTTCGGAATTTATTCATGTGAAATCCGTTCTTTTGGCCGATCCGAGGGGGAAATGTATTCCAAAAGAACTTCACAAATAAATAAATTATGGAGGTCAAAATAATCCAATTTTAATATCCGGAATAAAATTGCGATTGCAAAAATATACTTAGTAATTTTCGAAAGTAAGGTTTTTCTTGGACAATTAAATTCATGCAAACACATATTAACAAATAATAATAATTGCACGAAATAAAACATCCATAAAAACAAAATTAAACACATTGGAGCACTCAAATCCAATTGTCACGGTTTAATTTCTTCACGTCTTGATGCAAAAAATCGTCCTTGTTGCTTTCCGACGTTCGTCTCGACGTGCTCCCACTCGAACAACAACACTTCTTCAAAACAGCATCGTTTGGGGTTCGGGATGACGTTTAAAATCACACGGAAAAAAAACACGAACCAAAAAAATTCCACGGCCTGAGATACAGCGCGCGTCGGCCCACGAAGTGGGCCTGTGCGCTTCCCGGCCCGAGAAGCGCCGAAACGCTGCCCGAAGCGCGCCGAAGCGCAGCCCCGAGGCGCAGCGGAGGCGCACCCGAGGCGCTGCACGGAGGCGCGCCCGAGGCGCACCCGAGGCGCACCCAAGGCGCGCCCGAAGCGCTGCACGGAGGCGCGCCCGAGGCGCACCAGGCCGTGCCCGAGGCGCACCAGGCCGTGCCCGAGGCGCACGCGCGTGCGAGCGGCGCCGTCCTCCCGTCGCGCACGGCGTGCGCCGTGCACCCCCGTGCACCGTTTTTTTCCGTTCGTCCTCGTTTTCTTCACCCCTTGCATGATTTTACGTCCATACACGCGCCACGCTTGTATGCATCGTCCGGGTACGCCGTTTTTAATTCTTCGTTCTTCGTCACGATCCGGTTACAATTTATTTTTACAAAAAAAATAAATACTAGATCTAGACTAGTCTATTACAATTATCGAATCAAAATAAAAACAACTAATCTACTCGTGGATTTTCTCACGAGAAAAACGAATTCGAACGAATCAAATTAAAAAACAATTAATTTACACGCATGAAATTAACAACATTAAAACCATGACAATTGGATACCTGCAAAAAAGATCTAACAATTCTACTATCCAATTTCAATTTAATGTTTAACAATTTAAATTCCAATTTAAAATTCAGAGCCCGAAACCGTGGCTCTGATACCAGTTGTTGGGAAAATAGGGGTGCCCGGAATCTATTCGGGATGCAATTTAAATACGAATTTAAATACAATTATTACTAGCATGAATTAATCCTAATTAATTCAAATAATAATTCCAACAACTAATTATCACCATGCATGTTGAATTAATTTCACATATTAACTAGGCGGAATAAACAAGTAAATATGCGATTAACGTACCTCTTGTAGAATTGACCTTTGGATATACGGGACAATTATAATCTCGCTCTATCAACCCAAAGCCTTCTCAAGTATTTCCCTTTTCACCTCACTTGATCACCTGTGGGAGATGCTTTCAAATAATTTAATAAACTAAGGAAAAAGAAAAATATCTATGCTTCTTGATTTTTCCAACACATGGAATTATGTACTTGGGGATGAAATAATCATCCCCTATTTATAAGATGTAAGGGCCGAAAATATCATGTGTAACATGGGCTTGGAGAAATCTTTTCTTAGACTCTAAGAAATCTTGAATATATCCCATATATTCTTTTCTCCAAAATAAAATATTCCACAAAAATCTCACCCTACAAATTAAGTCATAATTTTCGAAAATAATGAAACGAAAATCTAAGATTTGGATCTTCTTGAATATATGAGATAATCTTGTATTCCAAGAATACTTATCTTCCATAATATCTTTTCAAGAAAATCAACAAGATCTTTTCTTGCTCCAAGATATCAATTTTCGAAAATTAAGAGAGAAAAATCAGCAATATAATTTTCTTTTTATTTTAATCACCTTATCATTATTGGGCTACTTAATGGGCTACTTGAGGGGCCTTAAGGAGAATTAAGATTGGACCTCCTAATGGACTTCTGAATTTCAATATTGAGCCCCAATATAATTCAATCCATTAATATTAATTATTACCACTAATAAATTAATATTGCACTATCCATCTTAATTCATATTACGATAATATGGGCTCCCGGTTATTATTTCCCGCGTTTAAGATTATCAAGTCCATTAATTAATTAAGCTTCTGAATAGCTCTAAATTAATTAACATCTTTCACCTTGGAGTAAAGACAGCTCAACATTATTATTCGTACCGAAGAAACTAATTCTTCACTTGCAAGATTTGGTACAATAAAACTTCTGAGCCCACCAAGGGGACTAATCACACGAGCCGTACTCGCACGCGTTTCTCCGTATTAAATCTTAGCAACCGTCGTATGATTAATATTACTGCCCAAGACACAAAGTTCGAAGTCGCAATGATTCTCACCCAACTTGAATTAAAGCAGTAACCATTAAGCACACACGGTCCTATTTAAGTAACGGAGATTAAGAAATCAACAACCACTAAGGTCTAATTCTTCACCTTTCAGAACAGAAGAATTTATCCTCGCTGTAGGACCTCTTCAACACATACTAAATGTGCTAGTGCAATCTCTTAGTCAAGACAGACCAATCTGAGCCTTACACATCGACCTTTCATGGCGGATTGTTTAATTCCACCTAGGTCGTGAAAATGTACGTTTAGTTACAAGTAAACTGTTAATGTTGTCTTCCATGATCGGGTATCACCACATTAACTACTATGTAACACGTATTATTTATTGAACGGTTTGCAATAGAAATTCAACATTCAATCATAACTAAAGCAAATGCGATAAAAGAATTATTCTCATAAAACGAGTGTTTGATACACGAGTTATACAAAGTAAAAGCATACTTTCACCTATAACTCCAACACTTAAGTCTCTGAACCACGTTAAACTGAGCGCTTGTTTCATTTAAAGTATTTGCTAAAGTGTTGTGAAAATCTGCTCACTGAGAGTATTGTTAAAAAAAGGAAACTTTGGTTAAGCTTTCAGGTCAGGGAGAATTCTCTCACTGACCAGTTCAGGCTACGCACTCGAGAGTTCAGTATCTCGAGTCACTGTCTTGCTTAGAGCATGAGCCTCCAAGTCTTCACACTGACTTGGTAGCTCAGCCTCTAAGCAGAGCAGTGACTTGAAGTGTAATCTCTTGAGTACTGCGCTGTTCAGAGCATGAGCCTCCAAGCTCACACTGACTTGGTAGCTCAGCCTCTGAGCACAGCAGTGACTTGAAAACTCTTCACTCTTGCTGAACTTCCTGAGCAAAAGTTAAAAAAAAATTCTCCTGAATTCCCATTTTGTTTTTCGAAAACGGGACCATCAATTGGTATTAGAGCGGGTTGTTCACATGACCACTGATCCAGTTTTGTTAAGAAAAATGGTCTACCGAACAGATCTTAAATGTTTTAAATCATGAGAATTCCTGCATATTTCAAACTATTACCTGTGTTCTGACATTATTCTTGTAATAGAAAATCCTTTGGTTAGAAGTTTTGGAATCATCAAAAAGGGGGAAATTGTTGGGATATATTTTAGTTTTGATGATTTTCCAAAACAACATGTAATAGGTTTGAAAGCAGTCAGGATTGTATCTTTTATTTCAGGTCAGGCTAGGTTATTTCTTAGAAAAATAGGCTGTCAGTTGAAAAGAACTCAGTTGAGGAAACACTCAGTTGAAGGGGAACTCAGCGAGGGGGAACTCAACAATGCAGCCTGAGGATATCAAGATGACACCAAGAAGATCTAACTGAAGCCATGCTAGTGACCTGAACCTGAAGAGAAGCCTGAAGGATGTCCCACTGAGTGTAAACTGTTGGGGAAATAAGGGTGCCCGGAATCTATTCGGGATGAAATTTAAATACGAATTTAAATACAATTATTACTAGCATGAATTAATCCTAATTAATTTAAATAATAATTCCAACAACTAACTTTCATCATGCATGTTGAATTAATTCACATATCAACTATGGCGGAATAAACAAGTAAATATGCGATAAACGTACCTCTTGTAGAATTGGCCTTTGGATATACGGGACAATTACGATCTCGCTCTATCAACCCAAAGCCTTCTCAAGTATTTCCCTTTTCACCTCACTTGATCACCGGTGGGAGATGCTTTCAAGTAATTTAATAAACTAAGGAAAAAGAAAAATATCTATGCTTCTTGATTTTTCCAACACATGGAATTACGTACTTGGGGATGAAATAATCATCCACTATTTATAGAGGGGAGTGGCCGAAAATTAGAGGAGATATGGGCTTGGAAAAAATCTTTTCTTAGTCTCTAAGAAATCTTGAATATATCTCATATATTCTTTTCTCCATAATAAAATATTCCACAAAAATCTCACTCTTATTTTCATACCCACATTGATCGAAAATTATAGAGAGAATATCCAAGATTTGGATCTTCTTGAATATATGAGATAATCTTGTATTCCAAGAATACTTATCTTCCATAATATCTTTCCAAGAAAATCAACAAAATCTTTTCTCAATCTATATTCCTTATTTTCGAAAAATACTAGAAAAATCAGCATTCATATTTTCTTTTTATTTTAATCACCTTATCATTATTGGGCTACTTGAGGGGCCTTTAAGGAGAATTAAGATTGGACCTCCTAATGGACTTCTGAATTTCAATATTGAGCCCCAATATAATTCAGCCCATTAATATTAATTATTACCACTAATAAATTAATATTGCACTATCCATCTTAATCCATATTACGATAATATGGGCTCCCGGTTATTATTTCCCGCATTTAAGATTATCAAGTCCATTAATTAATTAAGCTTCTGAATAGCTCTAAATTAATTAATATATTTCACCCTGGAGTAAAGACAACTCAACATTATTATTCGTACCAAAGAAACTAATTCTTCACTTGCAAGATTTGGTACAATAAAACTTCTGAGCCCACCAAGGGGACTAATCACACGAGCCGTACTCGCACGCGTTTCTCCGTATTAAATCTTAGCAACCGTCGTATGATTAATATTACTGCCCAAGACACAAAGTTCGAAGTCGCAATGATTCTCACCCAACATGAATTAAAGCAGTAACCATTAAGCACACATGGTCCTATTTAAGTGGCGGAGATTAAGAAATCAACAACCACTGAGGTCTAATTCTTCACCTTTCAGAACAGAAGAATTTATCCTCGTTGTAGGTCCTCTTCAACACATACTAAATGTGCTAGTGCAATCTCTTAGTCAAGACAGACCAATCTGAGCCTTACACATCGACCTTTCACGGCGGATTGTTCAATCCCACCTAGGTCGTGAATATGTACGTTTAGTTACAAGTAAACTGTTAATGTTGTCTTCCGTGATCGGGTATCACCACATTAACTACAATGTAACATGTATATACTGAACGGTTTGCAATAGAAATTCAACATTCAATCATAACTAAAGCAAATGTGATAAAAGAATTATTCTCATAACCAAGTGTTTGATACACGAGTTATACAAAGTAAAAACATACTTTCACGTATAACTCCAACAATCTCCCACTTATACTTAAAGTCTGCTTTTAGTATACATCACGCATGTCTTAGTGTAGTAGCTCTACGTGACATCTTATGTCAACCTACACTAACCTAATAATTCCTCCCACTTATACTTAAAGCAGATTGGCAATAGTCTTGACTCCCAATCCATCCACATGTCTCTTGAATGTACTCTGAGGCAGACCCTTTGTGAATGGATGTACTAGGTTGTCCTTCGACATTTATCTTTGCCACCTCTTTATCTCCTCTCTTAACGATTTCTCGTATAAGATGGTGTTTTCTTTCAATGTGTTTGCTGGCCTTGTGGGCTCTCGGTTCCCTTGAATTTGCAACTGCTCCGACATTGTCACAAAAGACCGTTTATCTTGTCGGGCAAATTCGGAACAACGTCCAAGTCCACTAAGAAGTACTTGAGCCAAACCGCTTCTTTCGCTACTTCACAAGCAGTTACTTATTCGGCTTTCATGGTCGAATCGGCGATGCATTTCTGCAAATCGCTTCTCCATATCATGGCTCCTTCTCCAATGCAAAACACACTACCCGAGGTAGTTATTTTGGAGTCTATGTCTGATTGGAAATTTGAGTCCGTGTATCCCATGGGAATTAGATTGTCTGATTGTTAAATCAGCATTCCATACCAAGTTCTTTTCAGAAACTAAAAAACGCATTTAATTGCAATCTAATGTGCTTTCCCGGGGTTACTTTGATATCTTGCCATCATGCCCACGGCAAAGCAGATATCCGGTCTCGTACACAACATTGCATACATAAGACTTCCTACGTTCGAAACGTACGGAACGTCTTTCATGTCATCTATCTCCACTTGCGTCTTAGGGCATATTTCTTTAGATAGATGGATTCCGTGCCTAAAAGGTACAAAACCTTTCTTTGAATCTTGCATGCTGAAATGATTCAAAACAGTGGCTTTGTATGAAACTTGCGATAAGCCCAACATCTTCTTCTTGCGATTGCGAGTGAACTTGATCCCAAGGATGTGACCGACTTTCCCTAAGTCCTTCATATCAAACTGATTTGACAGCCATACCCTTACGTCTGATACCTTTACATTGTTTCCAATGAGCAGAATATCGTCTACGTATAATGTTAAGAATACCACCGCAGTTCCGTCACACCTTTTATACACACAACTTTCGAACTTGTTTTGATCACAAACCCATAAGACTTAATAACTTGATCAAAACACTGGTTCCAAGTACGTGATGCTTGCTTAAGTCCATAAATGGATCTCTTAAGCTTGCATACGAGGTGCTCTTGGCCTTTTTCAACGAAACCTTTGGGTTGTTGCATATAGATCCCATCACGACTTTCGTTAAGGAAAGCTGTCTAGACATCCATTTGCCAGATCTAGTAATCTAAGTGCGCAGCGATCGACAAGAGAATACGGATGGACTTAAGCATAGCTACAGGCCACAGGCCACAAGCCTTGCTTTGAAGGTCTCTACCCTTCCGTCCGGTCCTCTTTCCCTCTTGTACACCCACTTGCATCCAATGGGCTCTACCCCACTAGGTGGATCAACCAACTCCCACACTTGATTATAATTCATCGAACCCACCTCGGTTTCCATTGCGGTTTGCCACGCCTCCGCGTCTTTGTCTTGGATTGTCTCGTCGTACGTTCATGGGTCTAATTCATCGCCGGGAATCAAATCCGAAGATTCTCCAATTCCCATGAATCTCTCGGGCTGTCTTGCAATCCTCCCACTACGACGGGGTTCCGGTTGTGAAGATGTGACGTGTGGTATATCATCTTGTATACTTGGTATAGGAGTTTGCCCTCTTAACTTGTCTAAGCTAATCTCACTTCTGGGCTTTCTTTTGTTCATATAGTCTTCCTCCAAGAATTTTAAGTGCGAACTAATCAGGGTCTTTTAATCCTTGAGACTATAGAACATACACCCTTTCGTTCCCATGGGATATCCTATAAACAACCTTAATTTCGAACGTGGATCCAATTTACCGGCTTCCTTGTCTAGCACGTATGCCGGACAACCCCAAATCTGCAAGTGTCTTAGACTGGGCTTGCGCCCGGTCCACAATTCCATTGGGGTTTTAGGAACCGATTTGGATAGCACCAAGTTTAGAATGTAAGTCGTTGTTTCCAAGGCGTTACCCCAAAACGACTTGGATAAATCCGAATAACTCATCATGGATCTGACTATTTCTAAAAGAGTCTGGCTCCTTCGTTCCGCCACACCGTTCTATTGAGGGGTTCCCGGTGCGGTCAACAGGGATATAATCCCTTCGTCTGATAGCTAGTTCAAGAATTCATCGCTAAGGTATTCGCCTCTACGATCAAATCGTAGAAACTTGATACTTCTTTCCCTATGCATCATAAGGTAGATGTATCCATATCTCGAGTAATCATTGAAAAAGATAATTTACTCATACCCCTTCTTGCTATGATCGTCATTGAACCACACATATCGGTATGAACGAGTTCTAACACTTCCGTGGTTCTATTCCCCTTGGCTCCAAATGCCCTCTTGGTCATTTTACCCTCTAAAAAGGATTCACAAGTTGGAAACGGTTTGACTTGGAATGATTCCAAGGATCCGTCTTTCACCAATCTCTCTATCCACTTTAGATTAATATGACCTAGTCTAAGATGCCATAGAAGTGTTTCGTTCATCTCCGAAGAACGCTTTCTTTTATTACTCGAAATAATCGATGTGTTATTAGATTCAATTTTGTGAGTCGTGTGCCCAAAAAATGGTATAAAGATCATCCATTGAAGTTCCGGAACAGATAAACTCATCGTTTCAAGAAATAATAACATCCTTATTAAAAGAAACTGAGTATCTATTCAAACAGTTTAGAAACTGAAGGTTGAGTTCTTTCTAAACTAGGAACATGAGGAACGTCTCTTAAGACCATAACTCTATCTTCACAAGATAGGCGCACTTCTCCCACTACTTCAGCTGCCACTCTTGTAGCATTGCCCGATGTGATGGGGATCTCACTTCCGTTAAGTCGTCGGGTTAGCTTAAACCCATGAAACAAATATGATCAGTAGCTCTCGTATCCACTATCCACAAATAGACAGCATACACCACTTCACAAGTTTCGACGACTAAGGTGTGTGAATTACCTAACTTTCCTAGCCTCTTAGGCTTGGAACAGGCAGACCTCCATTGTCCTCTCTCACCGCAACTAAAACACTTCCCCTTTGATGCTAGCCTCTGCATTTTCCTTTCACAACAATTGGGTTTGCTTGGATCCGGCCTTTGGTTCTCTTCCTCTTTTTCCCTCCCTTGGGACCAAAAGAGGTAGACGGACCATTAGCCACCATAGCACTAGACTAGTGCTCCATTTTCACCTCCACCGAAACTAAAGCTTGCAAGAGCTCGGGCAAACGATTTGTCCGTTCATTCATCTGACAGTTCAGATGAAACTGCTCAAAGCTTCTCGGTAGAGAATGGTACATGAAATCAATCAAAATCCGCACCAAGTACTTCCAACTTGTTAAGGTATGCCATTATCTTGAGAACGTGCTCCCTCACGGGCGTTCCCTCCACCATTTCCAACTTGACCGAGTCATGTTTGGTGAACTGATTAGTCATGGGTTTGATGTGAAGACATCTCTTCAAGGTTTTCCATGATTTCAACAGCGGATACAATGTCCTCATGAATATGCCTCAAATCCTCAGACTGAGATGTCAAGATGATGCACTTCACGTGTTCATTGTCACGCTTCCAATCATAAACTTTCTTTTCCCATTGCTTGACTTATCATTAGGCTTGCCGGGTATATTAACATGAATAACCCAATTGTGTTTTTGTGCAGTAAGGACAAATTTAAAAATTACATTTCCAATCGATATAATTCTCTCCAAAAAGTTTATTAACTTTAAGTATATTAAACAGTGGATTAAAAGGTTGCGACATGATGAAATGAGAATAAAACATACATTCATATCAATATCTAGAAAAATACGAAATTATCACATAATTCAATCACATCAATTATATTGAAACCTTAAAACAATATAATCATGCATCAGTCAACATCTCGAAACAATTTAAATGCGCCACGAGGGGTGGTCTATACATTTAAATACATTCAAGCGGATCACAAACTTAAAAGTTACAAATCCTTAATTCAAAATTAATAGTTGGCTCCCACTTTGACCACATAGAAATTGACAGGGACTCCGAGGGGAGTAAGTTAATATCAATTTCCTATGCCTAAGTAATAACCATAATTAAATACAGGATTATTATTTCTCTTTGAGCAAGCCACTCGTGGTGAGGGTCAATACCGCCACTAGTAATAATCCACAATCATCTTTTCAGAATTTATTCATGTGAAATCCGTTCTTTTGGCCGATCCGAGGGGGAAATGTATTCCAAAAGAACTTCACAAATAAATAAATTATGGAGGTCAAAATAATCCAATTTTAATATCCGGAATAGAATTGCGATTATAAAAACATACTTAGTAATTTTCGAAAGTAAGGTTTTTCTTGGACATTTTAAATTCATGCAAACACATATTAACAAATAATAATAGGTGCACGAAGTAAAACATCCATCAAAACAAAATTAAACACATTGGAGCACTCAAATCCAATTATCACGGTTTAATTTCTTTACGTCTTGATGCGAAAAATCGTCCTTGTTGCTTTTCAACGTTCGTCTCGACGTGCTCCCACTCGAACAACAACACTTCATCAAAAACAGTATCGTTTGGGGTTCGGGACGACGTTTAAAATTACACGGAAAAAAAACACGAACCAAAAAATTTCACGGCCAGAGATACGGCGCGCGTTGGCCCACGAAGTGGGCCCGCGCGCCTCTCGGCCAGCTGCGCCGAAGCGCTGCAGCGGGCGCGCCGAGGTGCACCCGAGGCGCTGCACGGAGGCGCACCCGAGGCGCACCTGAGGCGCTGCACGGAGGCGCACCCGAGGCGCACCAGGCCGTGCCCGAGGCAAGCGCGCGCGTGCGTGCGGCGCCGGCCTCCCGTCGCGCCCGGGTCGTGCACCGTGCACCCCGTGCGCCGTTTTTCGCCGTTCCTTTCCGTTTTCTTCACCCCTTGCATGATTTTACGTCCATACACGTGCCACGCTTGTATGCGTCGTTCGGGTACGCCGTTTTTAATTCTTCGTTCTTCGTCACGATCCTGTTACAATTTATTTTATATAAAAATAAATGCTAGATCTAAACTAGTCTATTACAATGATCAAATCAAAATAAAAACAACTAATCTACTCGTGGATTTTCTCACGAGAAAAACGAATTCGAACTAATCGAATTAAAAATAATTAATTCAAACGCATGAAATTAACAACATTAAAACCATGACAATTGGATACCTGCAAAAAAGATCTAGCAATTCTACTATCCAATTTCAATTTAATGTTAAACAATTTAAATTCTAATTTAAAGATCAGAGTCCGAAACCGTGGCTCTGATACCAGTTGTTGGGGAAATAGGGGTGCCCGGAATCTATCCGGGATGAAATTTAAATACGAATTTAAATACAATTATTACTAGCATGAATTAATCCTAATTAATTCAAATAATAATTCCAACAACTAACTTTCATCATGCATGTTGAATTAATTCACATATCAACTATAACGGAATAAACAAGTAAATATGCGATAAACGTACCTCTTGTAGAATTGGCCTTTGGATATACGGGACAATTACGATCTCGCTCTATCAACCCAAAGCCTTCTCAAGTATTTCCCTTTTCACCTCACTTGATCACCGGTGGGAGATGCTTTCAAGTAATTTAATAAACTAAGGAAAAAGAAAAATATCTATGCTTCTTGATTTTTCCAACACATGGAATTACGTACTTGGGGATGAAATAATCATCCCCTATTTATAGAGGGGAGTGGCCGAAAATTAGAGGAGATATGGGCTTGGAAAAAATCTTTTCTTAGTCTCTAAGAAATCTTGAATATATCTCATATATTCTTTTCTCCATAATAAAATGACCGTGCTGTCGAAGCACGCAAAATAACTTCCTTAACTCGCTTTACTAACTAGTAGCAGTGGCAAGTCAGGGTCGATCCCAGAGGGAGCAGAGAATTATATCGTTAATTTTGTATTAATTAGAGAGTACGAAAGGGGGGTTTGGTTGGTAATTGATTAAATCATAAACTAAAATCAGAACGTAAAATAGTAAGCAAAAATAAATATGATGAAATCAATGAGAAAAATAATATTCCAATCCTAAGTTCAGTATCACCACAATTAAAATTATCCTAATTATTCCCGTGACAATCTTAATTCACTCTCAAATCTCTTCCCTAGATTAACGAGACGCTCAATTAATCCGAATCGCTTCTTATGAATAGTTAATCAAGAGACGTTCATTAACTAACCCTGTTTAATCAAACAACCTATTGAGACGCTCGCTAGATTTAATTTGTTAAACGCATTAAAACACCAAAACGATAGAAAGACTGGACTGCAAAATACGAGACGCTCGTTTTACATAACCCAGATTCGTATTACCCCTAGTGAATGGTGCACTATTTGTTACTCGCGAATATAAATCATAACAATTACGGGTTATAATTTATATTCTAACTGTAGAATTAACTATGAATTAATCTAGCAGGCCATTACTAAATTAAACACAAAAATTCCTAAACATGCTATCAAGTAATACGAAAAACTCGAGAGATGAAAAAGAAAACGTCACTAGGAATTAATTAAAAGATAATAAAAATTGGGTTCAACATCCCTAGAATTGGAATATAAAATAAACTAGCCGAGCATCGTCATGAAATCCACAACAAATAATAACGAAGTCATAATCAATACTCAAGGTTTATGGGAAAAGAAAATTGTTGCCGTCCCGTGATCCCGTCCGTTCAATCTCCTCCTCTCTGTAACTCTATGATGATCCCCATATATATGTTACGTCCCAACCTAAATATATCTTGGGGCTCAAGTTTTTGAATTGGGCTTAAGTTCTTAAAATGGCCAGCTCATCTCACGGGGAATATGGGCCTTATCTTGTGGATCAAAAAGTTAATCTTGGCAGTGGTTATCTCTTCAAGCATGCGTGACTTCGTAAATATATTGCTGGGAATGCTGAAGTGGGCTGTCTTCTTCTTTATCTTGGCCCATATTATCCTTTATTGCTAAAATACTCCAAAACACCTGTGGTAACAATAAAAAGCCCAAGTGAAGTAATTTGTATCCTAAACATAAATAGGTAGAAAAATAATTAAGTGCAAACAAAATAAATGCATTAGAATGCATAATTAACAGCTGAAATCCCACACAATTTTCTACCTATCAAAATCTCCCCAAACTTAAACCAATGCTTGTCCTCAAGCATAAATTGTACCAGAGTAAAAAGATCAAGTTTCGCACACTGAAAAGTTCAAGACATAGCAATATCAAGAGAGAACAAGTGATCATGACTCAAGTGTGATTAAAGAAAAGATGTCATTGGATTTAACGACTTCATTGGATTTAAATATAATAAAATTTCAATACCCTCACTAAAGATATCACTCTTTTGCACTCAAGTGTATAAAAAGGGTATCAAAATTACTCATATCAAATCCTAATGTGCCATTACCATATGCTTGCTCACAAATCAAATCTCCACCACTAAGAAAATGAAATTCATGCAAAAATCAAAAGGTCTTTCCTTTGGTTGTAACGTGGCTTCGGGCAAGGGTAGGATAAAGGGAAAATTATGAGGCTTATTAGTCAAGATAATTTGTGAATTTAGATGCATAACAAGCCATGATAACACAACACTCCTTCTCCTTTGCAATAACAATCATCCGTCTCCACATTTACATAGACTTCCACTTTCGTTCAATAAGCTCAAACTATCACCTCCACTTAATTATACTCCTTCACACAAATGAGTGATTGCGCCAAAGTGAACACATCAACAATGAATCATCAGATGGTAATTCGACCCCTCCTTTTTTTAACAGGGATTTGTATTTCTTTTTCCAGAGGCTCTCTTCTTCTCAATACTTTCTTTTAGCACTTCTTCAATACTTCTTCACCACTTCCTTTCAAATTACGAACCCAACTTATATGCATTAAATTCACAAATGTCTCTTGCCAAGTGGGATCAAATGGATGAGGCTCAACAAAGAGGTGGACCGTGGCTTAAAATATTGTGCTTGAACAAAGAAAATGGCTTAGGCTCAACTTGGCTTCTAAGGATAATTTTTAACCAGGTAGGAATATATAAGCCAAATGGGTTAATCCTAAATGCCTTTATCACTTCAATGCATGAATTCATAGATGTAGTCTTGAAATGTATAAATGAGCAAGTTCTAGAATGAACACACTAAGTTCGACCACACAATGCAAGGAAATACTGAGCATATATGATGAGTTGCTCTTAGGCTCAAAAGCTCACAAAAAAGGCTATTGTGTATCGAATTCTACTCATTTTCATCCAAGTTCATCATTAAAATCAATGAGACAATCTTAGTTAGAAAAATTATCAACCACACTTGTTTCTCTTGTCTTGCCATCTCACTCAAACTAACAATGCAGAAGACTCAAACCAACTACACACAAGGACAATTTAATCATCCATTTATTCAATTTAATGACCTCCCCAAACTTATTTCACATAATTTTCAAAACTGAATAGCCATAATAAATTAGGAGGACAGAATTGAAATAAAGGCATTGAGCTCACCGGGTGATTAGAATTGAGCTGTTATCTCGCTTGTGAAATTGCTCATATGCATAAACATGACAGAACTCTCGACACTGAGTGCCCCAGTGTTGACAAAAATCAGCAGCCTTTTCCCCAACTTGATCACATATCCGACTCAACAGCAGGCTTTTCCCTGAAACAAAACAAAAAGCAAGCAGCAAACAAAACAGAGAAAAATAATGCAAACTACTAATGTTGGGTTGCCTCCCAACCAGCGCCTTTTTTTAACGTCGTTGGCTCGACGGGAAACTTCAATCTATGCTATCTTCGGGTCTTCTAAATCCACATTTTCAATGTAAGTTTGAGAAAACCCCTCGTGATATGGCTTCAATTGTTGCCCATTCACCTTGAAAATCTTGCTCGTGTCAAGACTTTTTATTTCAACTGCACCATGAGGAAATATCTTAGTAATCACAAAAGGGCCAACCCAACGAGAACGCAACTTACCTGGGAACAATTTGAGTTTTGAATGATAGAGTAAAACTTTCTCTCCAACAACAAATTGTTTCCTATTGATTCGTGCGTCATGGAATGCCTTTGTTTTCTCTTTATAGATCAAAGCATTTTCAAAAGCTTCATTCCTTATCTCCTCCAACTCTTGAATTTGCAATTTCCTGTGTACACCGGCCTCATCATAATCCATGTTACACTTTTTAATCGCCCAAAAAGCCTTGTGCTCAAGCTCGACTGGAAGGTGGCACGCTTTACCATAAACCATACGATATGGGGACATGCCAATCGGGGTCTTATAAGCTGTTCGGTATGCCCACAATGCATCTTCCAACCTCAAGCTCCAATCTTTGCGGTTCGGACGAACTGTCTTTTCCAGAATCAGCTTAATCTCTCTATTAGACGCTTCAGCTTGTCCATTCGTCTGCGGGTGGTAAGCTGTGGAGGTCTTATGCATGACAGCGTATTTTCTAAGCAATGCCGCCACTATCCTGTTGCAGAAGTGAGTTCCTCGATCGCTGGTGATGGCTCTCGGGATTCCGAACCTAGCAAAGATGTTAGACTTAACAAAACCTGCCACAACTCGAGAATCATTAGTTCGGGTAGCCTTTGCTTCCACCCATTTCGAGACATAATCGACTGCTAATAGGATATATAGATTACCAAATGAAGATGGGAAAGGGCCCATGAAGTCAATACCCCAAACATCGAAAATTTTAGAAATCACAATTGGATTTTGGGGCATTTGATTTCGTTGAGAGATATTACCTGTTCTTTGGCAGTTGTCACATGCCTTACAAAAAATATATGCATCTCTAAACAATGACGACCAGTAGAATCCACATTCAAGTACCTTATGTGCTGTTCTCTTCGATCCAAAATGTCCTCCGCATGCGTATGTGTGGCAAAACGTGAGAATCGACTTGAATTCCATCTCGGGTACACATCTTCTGATTATTTGGTCCGAGCAATATTTCCATAGGTAGGGATCGTCCCATACATAGTACCTCGCATCACTCTTTAGTTTGTCCCTCCGTGCCTTGGGCATACCTACAGGAAAAGTGTTAGCAACAAGAAAGTTTACTAAATCTGCATACCATGGCATTTCAGAACCTGACACTGGGTGACCCAGTGTCGCACGATTCTGCCAGTGTTGTGAGATCGCCATCAATTGCTCGTCTGGGAAGCTCTCCTTAAGTGGTGGATCATTTTTCTCTCGCACAACTCGACTGAGATGGTCTGCAACAGAATTCTCAGTACCCTTCTTATCTTTGATTTCCAAGTCAAATTCTTGTAGCAAGAGGATCCATCTAATCAACCTCGGTTTCGCTTCTTTCTTCGTAAGTAGGAACTTTAACGCTGCATGATCAGAAAAGACAATAACTTTAGTTCCCAAAAGATAAGAGCGAAATTTTTCTAATGCAAATACAACAGCCAACAACTCTTTTTCAGTTGTTGTATAGTTTGCTTGAGCTGGGTTTAGAGTCCGAGAGGCGTAGTATATCACGTGTGCAGCTCGTCCAACACGCTGGCCCAACACAGCTCCAACTGCATAGTCACTCGCATCACACATTATCTCAAATGGCAAACTCCAATTTGGGGGCTGAACAATTGGTGAGGTTGTCAACAACTTCTTCAATTGGTCATATGCCTCTTTACACTCCTTATCAACTTTGAATTCCACATCTTTCTGTAACAGCCTGCATAATGGAGAGGCTATCTTGGAGAAGTCCTTAATGAAGCGCCTATAAAAACCTGCATGGCCAAGAAAAGAGCGAACTTCCCGCACATTTGCGGGGTAAGGCAAAGCAGTAATAAGATCAACTTTTGACTTATCAACCTCAATCCCCCGTGCCGATACAATATGTCCTAAAACTATCCCTTGTTCAACCATGAAATGACACTTTTCCCAATTAAGCACAAGATTAGTTTCAATGCATCGTTTCAAAATTATAGTTAAATTATCAAGGCATATCTCAAATGAATCACCATACACACTGAAATCATCCATAAAGACTTCTATGATTCTCCCCACATATTCTGAGAAAATACTTACCATGCATCTTTGGAATGTTGCCGGTGCATTGCAAAGTCCAAACGACATTCGTCGGTATGCAAACGTTCCAAAGGGACAAGTAAACGTCGTCTTCTCTTGATCCTCAGGGGCTATTGCAATCTGGAAATAACCCGAAAAACCATCTAGAAAACAGTAAAAAGCATGACCAGCTAATTTTTCAAGCATTTGATCTATGAATGGTAATGGAAAATGGTCCTTTCGAGTTTTTGCATTGAGTTTGCGGTAGTCGATACAAACTCTCCATCCAGTTTGAACTCTAGTAGGAACCATATCACCTTCTGCGTTCTCAACCACGGTTACTCCAGACTTCTTTGGCACGCACTGGGTGGGGCTTACCCACTTACTGTCTGAGATTGGGTAAATAATTCCCACATCAAGAAGTTTGATAACTTCTTTCTTCACAACTTCCATCATCGGCGGATTCAACCGTCTTTGTGCTTCTCTAGTGGGAGTAGCATCCTCCTCTAGGAAAATTCGATGCATGCACAACGATGGGCTGATTCCCCGTATATCCGCAATCGTCCATCCAAGAGCTTCCTTATGTTTCTTCAAGACCAAGATTAGAGCTCTCTCTTGATGTTCTGTCAGCTTAGCGGAAATAATCGCCGGTAAAATTTCTTTCTCGCCCAAGTACACGTACTTTAGATGGGCTGGAAGTGGCTTGAGTTCAAGCTCTGGTGGCTGCAAAACAGATGGCAGAATCCTAGGATTAGAGCGAGGTAAATCAATGAAATTTATTCCAAACCTTGGCAATATTGGCTTTGAATTTTGTAGTGCTGCCAACATCTCCCTTGATTCTTCTCGAATTGAGATCACCTCTTGCTGAATTTCTTTGCTTCGAGTAAGTACCACTTCAAGATTATCTCTGCAATTCAACTCAAATACTTGCTGCACAAGTGGGTCAATGCAGTTTATAGAAAAAACAGAAGTGTCATCAGCAGGGAATCTCATGGAATCATAAATATTAAATTGAATGACTTGCCCATCGAATTCCATCGTGAGGGTTCCCTCACGAACATCTATTTTTGTTTGGGCGGTGTTTAAGAATGGCCTCCCTAACAAAATAGGTGTGGAGCTCGAGGGTTCATCATTCATATCAAGCACGTAAAAATCTGCAGGAAATACCAAATCATTCACTTGCACAAGCACATCTTCAACTACCCCATCAGGATATGCATTACTATGATCTGCTAATTGGATTACCACCCATGTTTCTTTTAATTCCCCCAAGTTCAATGAAATATAAACAGAACGTGGCATAACATTTATGGATGCACCCAAATCAAGCATAGCACGCTCAATCCTACAATCACCAATCTTACAAGGGATGACAAACACACCTGGGTCCTTGCGTTTTGGTGGTAATTTCCTTTGAAAAACAGCAGAAACGCTCTCTCCCATCATCACCTTCTCGTTCCCTTTAAGTCTTCTTTTATGGGTGCATAACTCTTTCAAGAATTTTGCATATCTTGGTATTTGCTTGATTGCGTCAATCAATGGTATATTGATTTCCACCTTCTTAAATATATCCAAGACTTGTTTTTCCTTGTCTTCCTTCAGTGCTTTCTCCATCCTAGAAGGAAAGGGTAAAGTGTTAGAATGAAAAGATGTAGAATTTTGAGTTATTACCTGATTTTCGCCAACAGCAGGTTTGACACTGGGTAGCTCAGTGTCGTGGCAGTTCACAGCATCCTCATCTTTTTCTTTGACATTAGATTTCTCAACACCTTTAATAGGTTCTTCCAGCTCTTTCCCGCTCCTCAAAACCATGGCACTAACATTTTTCGGGTTAGTTTCTGGTTGAGATGGTAGCCTTCTATTACTTTGGTTCTCCAAGCGATTCACCGTGGTGGCTAATTGACTCACTTGATTCTCAAGGTTTTTGATGCTGGACTGAGCATCTTGCTGGAACTTTAGAGTACTCGTGGCTAGTGATTTCACGATATCTTCCAACGATGCGCTCGAACTTTGCTCTCCCATTGGTTTTTGAAAATATGGCCTTTGTTGTTGTGGTGGATGAGGCATTTGATCTCCTCCTTGTTGGCCACCTTGCGGATTCCCATATCTCAAGTTGGGGTGGTGTCTCCATCCTGGGTTATATGTGTTTGAGAAGGGATCATATTTCCCTTTCTGGAAACTTCCACCATCCACAGCATTGGCGTGTGCATCAATCTCATCAAGAAGAACTCGACATGTCTCTGTTGTATGCTCAGTAGTCTTACAGATCTTACACGGTGTGACTTGTGAGCGTTCTGCAGTAACTTTTCTAACAAACGAGGCCAACTCAGCTATTTGTTTTTCAACCGATGACTCAGTCCCATTGCTTATCTTTTTCAAAGGTGCATCCCGATGGCCAAACTGCTGCGAATTCGCGGCCATGTTTGAAATTAACTCTCTTGCTGCAGCAGGTGTCTTGTCCACTAATGCTCCTCCGCTAGCCGCATCAATCAAGTTACGATCCATTAGTGACAGCCCTTCATAAAAATATTGAATTAGCAATTGCTCGCTAATTTGGTGTTGCGGGCAACTCGCAATGAGCTTCTTGAAGCGCTCCCAGTATTCATGGAGTGTCTCACCATGCATCTGTCTCACACCACATATTTCTTTCCTGATATTTGTTGCTCTCGAAGCTTGAAAGTAGCGTGCCAGAAACGTTCTCTCCATCTCTGTCCAGGTAGCGATCGATCCCGATGGCAAGTAATAGAGCCAATCCTTTGCCATATCCTTCAGTGAGAACGGGAATGCCAACAACTTTGTTTGTTCCACAGTGAGTCCATTGGGTCTCATGCTCGTGCACACTACATGGAATTCTTTCAGATGTTTGTGTGGATCTTCTCCCATATAGCCATTGAAAGATGGAAGTAAGTGAATCAGCCCGGGCTTGAGTTCAGTGGATACATTATTCTCAAGCTGTGGGAGAATAATGCAGAGTGGTTGCTGAGTGAGTTGAGGATTAGTTAACTCTTTCAACGTTCGTTCCTCGGCCATCTCGAGTTCCTCACTCTCTGAGTTGCTGCTGCTATCAGTCTCTAGTGCAAAAGACAGTTGTTTTGTGAGCTCTCGAGCTTCCTTCCTTAACCTTCGTGCCTCTTTCTCAATCTCTGGAATAAAGAGAAAATCGGACCTGCGAGACGAACGAGTTAACATGCAAAAACAGTGATAAACAATTTGTGAGAATTGTGCTGAGTGTATCAACTAAACTTGAGACGTGAATTCCAATAGGAGTATTTATACCACCTAAAAGTCAAAGATGAGAACAATAATAAAACTAAATTACTACTAAAATTAATACCAAAAACACAATATAATTTAACACCGCTCCCCGGCAACGGCGCCAAAATTTTGACCGTGCTGTCGAAGCACGCAAAATAACTTCCTTAACTCGCTTTACTAACTAGTAGCAGTGGCAAGTCAGGGTCGATCCCACAGGGAGCAGAGAATTATATCGTGAATTTTGTATTAATTAGAGAGTACAAAAGGGGGGTTTGGTTGGTAATTGATTAAATCATAAACTAAAATCAGAACGTAAAATAGTAAGCAAAAATAAATATGATGAAATCAATGAGAAAAATAATATTCCAATCCTAAGTTCAGTATCACCACAATTAAAATTATCCTAATTATTCCCGTGACAATCTTAATTCACTCTCAAATCTCTTCCCTAGATTAACGAGACGCTCAATTAATCCGAATCGCTTCTTATGAATAGTTAATCAAGAGACGTTCATTAACTAACCCTGTTTAATCAAACAACCTATTGAGACGCTCGCTAGATTTAATTTGTTAAACGCATTAAAACACCAAAACGATAGAAAGACTGGACTGCAAAATACGAGACGCTCGTTTTACATAACCCAGATTCGTATTACCCCTAGTGAATGGTGCACTATTTGTTACTCGCGAATATAAATCATAACAATTACGGGTTATAATTTATATTCTAACTGTAGAATTAACTATGAAGTAATCTAGCAGGCCATTACTAAATTAAACACAAAAATTCCTAAACATGCTATCAAGTAATACGAAAAACTCGAGAGATGAAAAAGAAAACGTCACTAGGAATTAATTAAAAGATAATAAAAATTGGGTTCAACATCCCTAGAATTGGAATATAAAATAAACTAGCCGAGCATCGTCATGAAATCCACAACAAATAATAACGAAGTCATAATCAATACTCAAGGTTTATGGGAAAAGAAAATTGTTGCCGTCCCGTGATCCCGTCCGTTCAATCTCCTCCTCTCTGTAACTCTATGATGATCCCCATATATATGTTACGTCCCAACCTAAATATATCTTGGGGCTCAAGTTTTTGAATTGGGCTTAAGTTCTTAAAATGGCCAGCTCATCTCACGGGGAATATGGGCCTTATCTTTTGGATCAAAAAGTTAATCTTGGCAGTGGTTATCTCTTCAAGCATGCGTGACTTCGTAAATATATTGCTGGGAATGCTGAAGTGGGCTGTCTTCTTCTTTATCTTGGCCCATATTATCCTTTATTGCTAAAATACTCCAAAACACCTGTGGTAACAATAAAAAGCCCAAGTGAAGTAATTTGTATCCTAAACATAAATAGGTAGAAAAATAATTAAGTGCAAACAAAATAAATGCATTAGAATGCATAATTAACAGCTGAAATCCCGCACAATTTTCTACCTATCATAAAATATTCCACAAAAATCTCACTCTTATTTTCATACCCACATTGATCGAAAATTATAGAGAGAATATCCAAGATTTGGATCTTCTTGAATATATGAGATAATCTTGTATTCCAAGAATACTTATCTTCCATAATATCTTTCCAAGAAAATCAACAAAATCTTTTCTCAATCTATATTCCTTATTTTCGAAAAATACTAGAAAAATCAGCATTCATATTTTCTTTTTATTTTAATCACCTTATCATTATTGGGCTACTTAATGGGCTACTTGAGGGGCCTTTAAGGAGAATTAAGATTGGACCTCCTAATGGACTTCTGAATTTCAATATTGAGCTCCAATATAATTCAACTCATTAATATTAATTATTACCACTAATAAATTAATATTGCACTATCCATCTTAATCCATATTACGATAATATTGGCTCCCGGTTATTATTTCCCGCATTTAAGATTATCAAGTCCATTAATTAATTAAGCTTCTGAATAGCTCTAAATTAATTAATATATTTCACCTTGGAGTAAAGACAGCTTAACATTATTATTCGTACCGAAGAAACAAATTCTTCACTTGCAAGATTTGGTACAATAAAACTTCTGAGCCCACCAAGGGGTCTAATCACACGAGCCGTACTCGCACGCGTTTCTCCGTATTAAATCTTAGCAACCGTCGTATGATTAATATTACTGCCCAAGACACAAAGTTCGAAGTCGCAATGATTCTCACCCAACATGAATCAAAGCAGTAACCATTAAGCACACACAGTCCTATTTAAGTGACAGAGATTAAGAAATCAACAACCACTGAGGTCTAATTCTTCACCTTTCAGAACAGAAGAATTTATCCTCGCTGTAGGTCCTCTTCAACACATACTAAATGTGCTAGTGCAATCTCTTAGTCAAGACAGACCAATCTGAGCCTTACACATCGACCTTTCACGGCGGATTGTTCAATTCCACCTAGGTCGTGAATATGTACGTTTAGTTACAAGTAAACTGTTAATGTTGTCTTCCGTGATCGGATATCACCACATTAACTACAATGTAACATGTACTATATACTGAACGGTTTGCAATAGAAATTCAACATTCAATCATAACTAAAGCAAATGCAATAAAAGAATTATTCTCATAACCAAGTGTTTGATACACAAGTTATACAAAGTAAAAGCATACTTTCACGTATAACTCCAACATAAACTTGGCTGTTCTAAGCTAAGTCAGGTGGACCACTCAGTGAAGAGCATGATCAAGAGGATCAGTGCTGCACCAAGTAGGCCCTGAAGGAGTCAGGCTACTGTGGTCAGGGAAGTTTGTCATTCAACCTTATGACAAACTTCTTGGAGTGATCTTCAAACAAGTCTCTGGAGGACAACTACACTGAGGACGTTCAGTCCACTGAAGATCATCAGTCAGTGAAGGTGGAAGCTACCTAAAGTCAGTCGGGTCTTGGTCAACCCACTGAGTCAAAGATTCGTTGGATCCGACCCACATGGACCAATCAGCATAAGCAGCAACTCTGACACTGACAAGGCCGCATTCCAAGAAAAGTGGTTGAAACCATTAATTGTATGGATTCAAATGTAATTTAATCCAACGGTTACATTTGAATCTACACTATAAATACAAGCTCATAACTGCGTATTCAAGTGTGTTGTGTGTGAAGTAAGAAAAATCAATACCTACGAGCTGTGAAGGTGTGAGTGTTTAGTGCATTTATTGGGAGTTATAAGGAGGCACGATTCACATCTTGTACACTGAACTTTAGATATACACAAAAGAGTGTTTAGCTTGTAACCATAGCTTAGAGAGGTTTTCCTAATCCTAGCTTTAGGCTAACTCATTGTAAAGGAAAACCTCACCTAGTTGGAGAAACCAACCGAAACCAAAACCCTCTTGTTAGGTTTGTTGGGAGTAAGTTGTCAGTTAGTAAGGAGGGGCAGCCCAGGGAGTGGCGTGAGTCCAGTTGTAAGTGTACCTTGGCACGTTAAAAACAAGAATCCCAGTTAGTGGTTTTCCTATTAAATCAGGTCGTGGATGTAAGAGCTTAAGTCTCTAAATCACGTTAAACTGAGCGCTTGTTTCATTTAAAGTATTTGCTAAAGTGTTGTGAAAATCTGCTCACTGAGAGTATTGTTAAAAAATGAAACTTTGGTTAAGCTTTCAGGTCAGGGAGAATCCTCCCACTGACCAGTTCAGGCTACGCACTCGAGAGTTCAGTATCTCGAGTCACTGCCTTGATTAGAGCATGAGCCTCCAAGCCTTCACACTGACTTGGTAGCTCAGCCTCTAAGCAGAGCAGTGACTTGAAGTGTAATCTCTCGAGTCACTGCGCTGTTCAGAGCATGAGCCTCCAAGCTCACACTGACTTGGTAGCTCAGCCTCTTAGCAGAGCAGTGACTTGAAAACTCTTCACTCTTGCTGAACTCCCTGAGCAAAAGTTTTTAAAAAAAAATTCTCTTGAATTCCCATTTTGATTTTCGAAAACGGGACCATCAATAACTAAAGCACATACACAAATTAACCTAAATAATTCATTAAAATCTTACTAAACACGATATATAGCTCCAAATTTCACACAAACATTAATGAAAATTAACATCTCAAGCATAATAAAGACGATGCACAATAATTCATACTCCAAAATATACTCTCAAACATTCATGAAAATTGTTAATAATTTTTCAAAAGTTTCAACTTCAACATGATCAGGATCTCGATCCTTTGCCACGGCTCGAACCCGGTCCTCGGGGTGGGGTTGGGGATAACCATCAGATGGAGGCAGGGGTGGTGGGGGATAACCACCAGCTTGTGGGACGCTGGGTCCGGATCCCTGTTGTGATGCCCGCAACCACTCGGTAAACTGGTTTTGAAAGTTCTAGGTCATCTCCTCACGCAGTTGCCGTTGTCTCTCTTCCACTTGCGCTAACAATCGTCGATTCTCCTCAGCCGCCTCTCTGCGCGTTCTCTCACACTCCTCAGCGAGTAGTAGGTCCACATCAATTTGACTGTAGGCTCCAATATGAGTCCCGGCTTATGTCCCGCCTGGGCCGGAGACTACGCGTCAGGACTTTCCCAATTGTCCGAGCCCACGAACATTACCGTACTTTTTCCCCACAGTCTTGACGTACATCTGAGATAACTCTGGAAGACTAGGTTCAGGAGGTTGCTCGTCAAAGTCAGAGGTAGGGTGCAGTTGGGAGACTCTCGCTTGTACATCAGCCTATACATTTTTTTAGAGAGTTATTTTTCTAGATATCTAAATATTCATATTATTTTTAAATTAAAATGTAACAAGAATACTTACCAATGTATCAGATATAAGGCCGTATGTATACTGTCCTGGACCACGGTAGTGGAAGTACTCCACAATTTCCCAATCTGTGGCGGGGCGTCCCTTCTTCCTCTCCTATAATTTAAAACATGATGATTAAGACTTAAAATATGTATACATATTATAAAAATTAAAATAATGTGTATCAACAAATGACTTACAATATCCAGGGCAACCTCGACGGCACCACGGGATCTACCTTTATGGGTGGAGATGCCAGTACCCGGGCCACTAGGATCAGATAGTCGGTTCCTTCTGCATTGTGCGGATTTGGCTTTCACGTCATATCTGTCCCAGTACACGAGCAAGGTCTTCCATACATTTGCATCCCACTTTGACTTCCTCCTCTCCAACTCCCATTTATTTTTCACGGAGTTCAACAGATTGACGTATCTTTCTGCAGCCCTTTTCAGGAACAAGTGATGCACATACTGTGTGGAAGTGACAGTAGGATCCTGTTGGTCCCAAAAATATCCAGCGGAAAGCGTTTTTAAGTTTATTTTAATGAAAACCCAATTTCTAATTAAGTACTAAAATTTAAAGTGCAAAAATCTAAATTGCAGAAAAGTAGAGAACACCGGATTTATAGTGGTTCGGACCAACTTGTCCTACGTCCACTCTCCCTTTCTCCAAAGGGGTCTTTCTCACTCTCCAACTTTCTCACGAACCACTGGAATTGCGAAGTACCAGCTCCTTCGTACAACAACTTACAACAACCTTTCAAGATGAACAGGTTAATTATAAGATCCAACTGAAACTCCTAAAGAGTGTATAAACGTTAATGAACAAGGTGAGTGTTTGGAAGAGTTCGTGTGTGCTTTGTGTGCTCTCGCGCGACTCTTGTATTGAACTAATCCAAGCACTCCTATTTATAGTTGTGGAATAAACTAGCCGTTGGGAACTAGCAATTCAAACAACCATAATTGGAGGAATATAATCAATCAAAGATTGATTATATGATTGATTAGTTGACTTCAATCAAGCAATCAAACAATCAATCATATCCTCCATCAGTTGACTTCCAGATTGCCTTCTTCTCCATCAAGAATTTCCAAAGTCTCCTTGTCTCCAGATTACACGCAGCCTCTAAGTGGGTGAACTAATCCGTCTCTCATCTGGTCTGGTAACACTTCTGCTCTGGTCCTCATCTGGGAGAGGTCTTCTGGTGACTCCTCTGGTCAGACTCCTCTGGTCCAAGCTCCTCTGGCAGACTCCTCTGGTCCAAGCTCATCTGGTCAGACTCCTCTGGTCAGACTCATCTGGTCCAAGCTCATCTGGTCAGACTCCTCTGGACCTCATCTGCTCTGGTGACTCTTCTGCTCTGGATATCTCATCTGGTCACCTCTCATCTGGTCACCTCATCTGGTCACCTTCTCTGGTACCTTCTCTGGTCACCTTCTCTGGTCAGCACATAATTCTTCCCCCTTAACCAAAGACTTATTCTAGACCTAGACTAATCTGTAGCTGACTAACAGGTTCAGCTAGTCCTATTATAAGTTCTTGTTTTAACATCTTCAAAACATCTAATCTATATCCTAACAATTTCCCCCTTTTTGATGATGTTAAAACTGGAAGAACTTAAATAAAACAAGACAAGAAAATATTGAAATAACTAATAGAGATTCTAGCAGGCTGGGTCAACTGATCTTCCCCCTTAAAGTATGCTCAGCTGATATTGGGGCAAAACATCAGCTGGTCTTCTTGTGTATCTGCAGGCAATCAACTTTTTGGTACCCTACTGGGTCCAGGGGGGTTAGCACAACATTTAGGAAGCCACAAGAATAGATCATTCCTTTTTGAATCAGGTGATCTTATCTTTCTTCCATACATATCAACAAAAACACACTGAACATAAGAAGCTTCAACATGGTTATTTCTTCTAGAGGCTCTTCTTCTCTTATGAGCTTGTCCAGTAGAAGAAGTAACTTGTCTTAAAGCAACAGACTTGAAATTCTTTTGATAAGGATAAGTCTTACTAGAACCATCAAAGGTTCCAGCTGGTCTGGCAGGTGACTTGAAAGTCCTCTGCAGGTGAGTAGGAGTCATCTGGTTCTGCCTCTTTTGAGAAGATCCAGACTTTCTTCTACTCTGCTGGCCTGGCTGAGGTCTTTTATTCTGGGTATAGCCCTTCTTAAAATTCCTCCTCTGCCTTTTGGGTTTTTGAGTTTTAGGACTCATCTGCCCATTAGGCTGAGTTGCCTGGTCAGCTGGCCTTTTACCCTTATCAATAAAATTACTAGTCTGTTCTTCTTTCTGAACATGTGAGGATTCAGGTTTGGTATAACCAAGGCCTGTTTTATCATGCTCTCTTTGAGATGAGGCAGCTATATGTGACACAGCATTGTTTGCTATAGTCAGCTGCTCCACTCTCATCTTGAGCTTGTCCTCACTATCTTTTACAATTTTGTTTTGATGGAAGAGTTCATCGAACTTAGCTTCCAGCAGAGTATATTCATTATCTTTCTCAATGTTTTCAGCAAGCAACTTTTCTATTAGCTTAGTTTGTTCATCACATCTGGTTTTCAAGTCAGTGGACTCTTCTACCAGAGTTTGAACTTGTTCAGCTGGTAGATCAGTTGGGTTGTTAAAACATTGTGAAAGCTTCTGATTTTCTGCTTTCAACTTTGTGTTCTCTTCTTCCAATTTTTGACAAAGTTGTATAGAAGATTGGAGATCTGATAGCATTTTCTGCATATCAGACTCCTCTGATTGTTCAGAAAACGAAGAATAAGAAGAAGAAGAGGGAGTTCGATTGCATACCTCGTCTGTCATAAGACAAACCTCTTCGTCTGGTCCAAAATTAGATGATGAACCAGAAGTGGATACCTCATCTTCCTCCTCTGCTAAGCTTATTTTGGAGTACCTCCTGGTGTCTCTTCTACTGTATCTCTTTGAGCCCATTTCTGCAAAATTTGTTAGCACAACAAATATTTGGGTTTTAAAAAATATGGATCTGCCCTGGTGACCACCAAAATAATTTCAAAACAGTGGTCTGTAGGACACACTGCTCTGATACCACTTGTTGGTCCCAAAAATATCCAGCGGAAAGCGTTTTTAAGTTTATTTTAATGAAAACCCAATTTCTAATTAAGTACTAAAATTTAAAGTGCAAAAATCTAAATTGCAGAAAAGTAGAGAACACCGGATTTATAGTGGTTCGGACCAACTTGTCCTACGTCCACTCTCCCTTTCTCCAAAGGGGTCTTTCTCACTCTCCAACTTTCTCACGAACCACTGGAATTGCGAAGTATCAGCTCCTTCGTACAACAACTTACAACAACCTTTCAAGATGAACAGGTTAATTATAAGATCCAACTGAAACTCCTAAAGAGTGTATAAACGTTAATGAACAAGGTGAGTGTTTGGAAGAGTTCGTGTGTGCTTTGTGTGCTCTCGCGCGACTCTTGTATTGAACTAATCCAAGCACTCCTATTTATAGTTGTGGAATAAACTAGCCGTTGGGAACTAGCAATTCAAACAACCATAATTGGAGGAATATAATCAATCAAAGATTGATTATATGATTGATTAGTTGACTTCAATCAAGCAATCAAACAATCAATCATATCCTCCATCAGTTGACTTCCAGATTGCCTTCTTCTCCATCAAGAATTTCCAAAGTCTCCTTGTCTCCAGATTACACGCAGCCTCTAAGTGGGTGAACTAATCCGTCTCTCATCTGGTCTGGTAACACTTCTGCTCTGGTCCTCATCTGGGAGAGGTCTTCTGGTGACTCCTCTGGTCAGACTCCTCTGGTCCAAGCTCCTCTGGCAGACTCCTCTGGTCCAAGCTCATCTGGTCAGACTCCTCTGGTCAGACTCATCTGGTCCAAGCTCATCTGGTCAGACTCCTCTGGACCTCATCTGCTCTGGTGACTCTTCTGCTCTGGATATCTCATCTGGTCACCTCTCATCTGGTCACCTCATCTGGTCACCTTCTCTGGTACCTTCTCTGGTCACCTTCTCTGGTCAGCACATAATTCTTCCCCCTTAACCAAAGACTTATTCTAGACCTAGACTAATCTGTAGCTGACTAACAGGTTCAGCTAGTCCTATTATAAGTTCTTGTTTTAACATCTTCAAAACATCTAATCTATATCCTAACAGATCCACCTAGCTTCTTTCTGATAAACAAAGATGTTATTATGTCATACAATAATATAATTATTAATCAAATGAATATACCTGAAACGTCTCCCAGTACTCCTGCAGCCTTTCTTCGGATATCATCCTGAAGGTGAAGGCGCCCAACTTCATATGTGCATACATGATACGTCGGATCAGCTTGGAGACCGCATTCGAAGGCATCAAGATGCAAAACAATGGTTGTCGAACAACGACTGTTTACGACTGAGCCTCAGGGTGAAAGCATCAGTGTATTCTCCAAAGTAGGGACAAGCTGTCCGTCCAGCAGTGCTCCATCCAGACAACATTGAGTAAGCTGGAAAGTCACTGATGGTCCAAATTAGTGCAGCTCGCATCAGAAAATTTTGCTTTGTAGCAACATCATACGTTTTGATGGTCCCGTTTTCGAATACCAAAATGGGAATTCAGGAAAAAAAATTGTTTTTTTTTAAAACCTTCGCGTCGCACCCTGACTGAGTTCAGTGACGGAATACTCAAGTCACTGCGTTGCTGAGAGTCAGAGCTATCAAGTCAGTGATGAGACTTGAAAGCTCAGGCTCTCAACAAGGCAGTGACTCGAGAGACTGAACTCTCGAGTGCCTTGCCTGATTTAGTCAGTGAGTTTGATCTCCCTGACAAATGCTTAACTAAAGTTTTCTTTTCAACAATGCTCTCAGTGAGCAGATTTTCACAATACTTTAGTAAATACTTTTAAAGATAAGTACGCTCAGTTTAACGTGGTTCAGAGACTCAAGCTCTTACATCCACGGCCTGATTTAACAGGAAATCCACTAACTCAGGATTCTTATTTTTAACGTGCCAAGATGCACTTACAACTGGACTCACACCACTCCCTGGGCTGCCCCTCCTTTCTCACTGACAACTTACTCCCAACAAACCTAACTTAGAGGGTTTTGGTTTCGGTTTGGTTTCTCCAACTAGGTGAGGTTTTCCTTTACAATGTGTTAGCCTTAAAGCTAAGATTAGGAAAACCTCTCTAAGCTATGAGTTACAAGCTTGACACTCAATGAATATATGTGTTAACCCTAAAGGTCAGTGTCGTGGGTGTGAGCAACACTTCCTTATAACTCCCTAACAACTCACACACTCTTATAGCTTGTAGGTGTTGATTTTTCTTTCTTCATACACAATACAACACTTCAACACACTTGAATACGCAGCTATGAGCTTGTATTTATAATGGGGATTCAAATGTATCCGTTGGAGGGAAGATACATTTGAATCCAACATTTAATGGTTTCAACCACTTTTCTTGGAATGCGACCTTTGTTAGTGTCAGAGTTGCTGCCTCGTGCTGATTGGTCCACGTGGCCTGGATTTACGGATCTTTGACTCAGTGGGTTTGACTAGGACCCACTGACTTTAGGTAGCTTCCTCCTTCACTGACTGATGATCTTCAGTGGACTGAACATCTTCAGTGTAGTTGTCCTTCAGAGACTGTTTGAAGATCATTCCAAGAAGTTTGTCATAAGGCTGAATGACAAACTTCCCTGACCACAGTAGCCTGACTCCTTCAGGGCCTACTTGGTACAGCACTGATCCTCTTGATCATGCTCTTCACTGAGTGGTCCACCTGACTTAGCTTAGATCAGTCCGGTTTACACTCAGTGGGACATCCTTCAGGCTTCTCTTCTGGTTCAGGTCACAAGCATGGCTTCGGTCAGTTCTTCTGGGTGTCGTCTTGATATCTTCAGGCTATGTTGCTGAGTTTCCCCTCGCTGAGTTCCCCCTCAACTGAGTGTTCCCTCAACTGAGTTCTGATAACCTATTCTACTAAGAACTAACCTATCCTGACCTGAAACAAAAGATACTAACCTGACTACTTTCAAACCTATTACAAGTGGTTTTGGAAAATCATCAAAACTAAATATATCCCAACACGTTTCCACCCCAATTTCCCATAAATACATCAAATCACGGATCAACGGTTGTAGAAAAATATCCAATTTATCCTTGGGATTTTTAGGACCAGGCACTAGTACCGTAAGAAACATGAATGGATCTTTCAAACACAACCATGGAGGTAGATTGTACGGTGTCACTATCACTGGCCATGAAGAATATTGTTTCCCAGACTGTCCAAATGGTTGAAAACCATCAGTGCTTAGGCCCAACCTTATGTTCTGAATCTCGAAATCAAATTCAGAACACGAATTATCCAGGTGTTTCCAAGCCAATGAGTCTGCAGGGTGACACATAACACCAGAATCATCGTTAGAGAAACTCGCATGCCACGTCATATCTTTTTTAGTAGCATTGGATTGATACAATCTTTGCAATCGAGGAATGATAGGAAAGTAGAATATCTCCTTGTAAGGCTTTTTCTTTTTCCATTGACCATCAACACCACGCTTACGGGGTTTAAATCGTGGATGAGCACAAACCTTACAATGTTCAAGTTCACTATCATTACCCCAATATATCATACAATTTTGTGCACAACAATCAATCATCTCTACTGGAAGACCCATCCCACTCATAAATTGTTTGCTATCAGAAAATTTCCTGGGCACTAGATTTTCCGGAGGAACAATTTCCCGAATCAAGTCAACAACTTGATTAAAACCCCTCTCAGACAGTCTATTTTCAATTTTAATGTTCAACAGTCGGGCGTTGAATGACAATTGTGAGTGTGTTTCGCAACCAGGATACAAATCCTAGTTTGCTGCACGAAGCATGTCATAGAATTGAGCAACATGCTCATTTGGGGGCTCCTCATTAACGGGTTCAACTTCCACATTTTCAAAATGAAGGTTAGGACCAGTTAGGTCTGTGATCATGTCATGGTACGAGGTAGACCCTGCAGTATCATCTACTCTGTACGAAGTTGACGCCGACTGATCATAGTTTTGGTATGGTAGATGACCCCAATTTTGTTCACCGTGTAAAACCCAATTGTGATAATTGGGCATAAACCCATTTATATACAAATGTGTTTTCACGTCAATTGGTGTTCTAAACATTTGGTTCCTACATCTAGATTTCGAGCAGGGACACCTAATTTCTCCTTCACTCATCCAATCTGGATTGCTAGTAGCGAATTGTATAAACGATTCAAGACCACTAAGAAAATGGGGAGCTATCATTCCATTAATTGTTCTTGGACCATACATCCAAGTACGACTTGAATAACTCATATTATAATCTGTTTCAAATTAAAGAATATTCAAAATTTAATAAAAATTCTTGATCAATTGTATTTATCCTAGTGTTAATTAATTAGCCCACCTAAAATTTTCGGCAGAGTTTCGTTTATTTTTATCGTATTCTCCAGTTAACTAAGATCCTATAGTGAATCCATTCCCGACTTAATTAAAATTAATCAAGTCGGAACGCACATTCTACAGCTAGCAAACAACCAACAATATATTCATCAACCCCCTCCACTCCAACATAATTAAATATATACTTTGAACAAAAATAACTAATCAACTAATATATTCATCAAACTAATAATAATGAAAATCAATGTAAATAATCGAACATCAATATTTATCACATGAATATATATATATATACTTAAATATACTTAAATATATGTTGATAGACGAGCAGGAGCATCATTTGGGCGACCAGGATTAGCGCAAATCACACAAAATTTAAACTGGAATTAACACATGATTCACCCAAGACATCCGGCGAGCAAAACCTACATGCGATCAAGACACATAGGCGAACAAAATCAGACCAAAAGCCACATGACGAGCTCAAACGGCATCCTGTCGATCAGATCCAACCACAGCGCCGAAATAACAATTAAACAAGATGAAAGACCATCAGAATCAGACTAAAGACTCCTCAAGGACAAGTCCAAAGTGACGAACAGCTCTAGACTGCGAGCAAGTCCAGTAGATAAGGATAGAATTTAGTTAAGATAAGGTCAAATTAGTCAAAGGACAGGTGTCGAGCATGCAGACTTGGTCGGCCAAAGGTCGTGCCACCTCCTGCTGGGCAAAAGTCTATAAATACTTAGATTTTTTCAGCAAATAAAACAAGCACAAATTATTATACATGTCCAAACTTCGATTACGAATCTAAAGCAGCTCGATTAACTTACGATCGAACTTAAACACGTAAGCTTTCATACGATTCTAATCCACCTAAACCCGAAAATTCGTATTCACTAATTACGTTAGTGATCAATCACACGTAATTGTTTGATGATCAATTAACCATCTAAAACAGCCATTAATCTTCAAGATTAGAACTGATCGTCAACAAATTGGCGCTAGAAGGAGGGTTCGAACCTTCGAGTCATTGAACACAAGAAGATTACCCCAGAATTGAAGAACAAGTTTGAGTTTTTGAAGAAAAAACTCAAGAACACCAAGAACAACACTTGATATCTTCTGTAAAAATACCTCAATCAAGGGAGACACAACGTTCTCAACATATAACTCGGGATTCACACTCTCGAATGTCCCAAGCTGGTGGGCGAGCAAGGGCGAGCAGAAACAACCAAGAAAATCAAACTAATGTTGCTCGCCAGTTAATACCACCAGAGCTGAACGCCATTGCCCGCAATCCCGATGAACTGGGGCGTACAATTGCCATGCTCCAGGCTTTACAAAGACAACAAGCCCAACCTGGCCCATCATATGTGCGAGCAAGGGGTAGCCCCACAAAGACTCGCGAACATGATAGGGCTAGAGGGGATCATTTGAATGAGGCTGACAGCGCCCAAGCTCGTAAGGCCAAAGGCAAAGAAAAATTGAACATTGAGGCCGCCAGTCAGGGGGGTTCGACTCAGAACCCGGTCATGGCGGCAAGTCAGGGCACACGCCAAAGTGCTCTTGAAAGATTGGGTCGACGTGGCCGGGGAGTCCTGGAGGTCCATCCCCCTGCTGGAGCAGCTCGCCCAAACGCAGTACCTGCTCGCCAATCAGTCCTTGACCGGCTGACTAGGTCAGCTTTTGGTCACCTTGGCTCGAATGCAGAGCCCAATCCCAGGAGGCCAATCCAGGGGGTTCCCGCTCCCAATGTGGGACTGGAGCGAACAGACGACTGTGCGCCTCTGCTCACCGAACAGCCACAGAGTCAGGGGGGATCCTTAGAGGAGCTCGCCTCCATGAGAAAGGCCATCGAAAGCATGCAGGGCCAGCTGGATCAACAGAGAGGATATGGGAACACGACTCTTCCGGTCTCACCCTTATCAGTGGTAATTCTGAAGGCTCCAATTCAACAAAAGATCCAGTTTCCAGCAAGTATCCAATATGAGGGTACGGCGGATCCCCGAGTGCATCTGATGAAATATACCAATTATATGGTATCAATGGGGGCAAGTGACGCAACGCAATGTCGAAATTTTCCTTTAACTCTCGGGGATCGTGTCCATAAGTGGTTTTCGGCCTTGCCACCAGCTTCAATTCATTCGTTTGCCCAGCTGGGCAAAGAATTCTTATCCTATTTCTCTACGGACGGATCTTATCTATCCCAAAGACATCGGTTATCCGACTTGAAACAAACTGATGACGAGTCGGACCGATCGTATTTGGAAAGATTCGACAAGGTCTTGTTAGAGGGAGAATCCGTCAGTGAAGACACCAAGATTGTGGCCGTCTTGGCTGGGCTCAAGAAGGGTACTGAACTCTGGAAAGATGTGCACCTAAGATGCCCGAAGACATACACCGAGTTTCGGGATCGGGCAGGCATTTTTGTCTCCATGCATGAAGCCCTACAAAAGGATATGGGAGACAAAGGAGAGCAGAAAGAGGGTGCGAAGAAGCCTGGAACTGGTTATCGAGCTCCCAAAAACATGAAGGCGTTTACTGAAGGAACGGAGCTGAAAGACAAACTGAACCACATTCTTACCGTATCAATCGATACAGTTTATAATAATGTCCGAGACAAAGAATTGCTAACACCTCCCCGTAAGATACGTCAGGATACGAGCAAGTTGAACCAGAATAAATATTGTGCCTACCACCAGAGTGTAGGACACTTTACAAGCGAATGTCGTGACTTGCTAAAGCAGTTGTGGCATTTTTACGAAGAGGGAAAGCTATCAGAATTCGTGAAAAGACAGCCCGGCAAGAGAACCAGAGACGAAGATTCTGATGAAGAAGTCCAGGACCAGACATCTCATCGGAATCGAGCTGGACGACCAGTTCAGGCGCCTGCCGGGGGATCAGTTCCAGACATACAGATGATGGAACCTGCAGGACCCATAGGCGGTTATTCCGATGGACGATCACCAATTTCTAATCAGAAAAGAAAGGCAGAATTACTAGCGATCAGACATGTACAAGAAATGGGGGTCATTCCACCTACCATGCAAACACCGGAATTAACTTTTACCGACAGAGACTTGGAAGGAGTACTGACCCCTCACAATGATTCACTTGTGATATGTGCCAAGATTATGGAAACGAGGGTGCATAGATTGCTGGTAGATACTGGAGCCTACACTAATGTCCTTTTCAAAAAGACACTTGATCAAATGGGAGATTATGCAGGCTACATCAGAGACACAAATCACCGTATCCTGGGATTCGGAAATGCTGTAACAATCCCTTTGGGAATAGTGACTTTCGCTATGCAACTTGTGACGGTCAAAGAGCCTGAGAAAAATATCGCAAGAATGGTGGATTTCCTGGTCGTCGATCAAGAATCGTCGTACAATGGATTCCTGGGTCGACCTTTCTTAAACGAATTCAGGGCCGCGTGTTCAACTTACCATTACTGCATAAAATTCCCAACAGCAAGTGGAGTTGGCACGGTAAAAGGAGACCAGAGGAAAGCTCGGGAATGTCTTCTGCAAATTCAGTCAAGACAGGGACAAATATCTATGATGGAAGCGTCAACTAGTCAACTCGAAAATGAACCCTCAATCTTGGAGGACATCCTTGGAGCTTAAAGCAATAAGATGGACATTGACGACCAACCTTCGCCTACGGGCGATCAAGCACAGCAGGGCGACGGGTAAAACCAGCCAGAAGCAGTGTTACCCCCCGTAGCCGACCGTTCGTGCCTAAATAATAACCAGGGGAGTCCAATTTCGGTGGCCGAGTCTCACCCAAAGCCCGCAGATGATTTTGACCCTCGATTGGGCGCTGAACCCATGGATATTGAGGATGAACTAAGTCTAGAAGGACCAATAGTTGACCCTCGATGGAAGGGGCAAAAACGACGGGCAACTCCCGTTGAAGAATTGGAGGCCATCAAGATTGATCCCGAACGTGACAGTCTTGAACTTTACATCGGGTCTGAACTCCCTGAGCCTTACAGAACGCGCATGACGGACTTTCTGAAGGCTAACTTGGACGTCTTTGCGTGGTCTCATGCTGATATGGTGGGAATCAGCCCGAAAGATGCCTGTCACAGGTTGAATATCAACCCAGTCCGAAAACCTGTCCACCAGAAACGGCGAAAATATGGACCAGACAAGTATCAAGCTTTAAACAAAGAAGTCAAGAAGCTGCTGGACAACGATTTAATTAAACAAGCGTTATGTCCACAATGGGTTGCAAATCCTGTCCTGGTACGGAAGCCGAACGGAACCTGGAGGCTATGCATAGATTTTACAGATCTTAATGCAGCATGCCCGAAGGATAACTTTCCGCTCCCGCACATCGATCAACTAGTGGACAGTACTGCCGGTCACGAAATGTTCACATTCATGGATGCTTTCGCAGGATACCACCAGATTCCAATGCACCCAGACGATCAAGAAAATACGGCCTTTTATACAAATAAAAATCTGTTATGCTGGAAGAGGATGCCGTTTGGTCTAATCAATGCTGGCGCAACCTACCAGAGGCTGGTTAACAAGATGTTCGACGAACATATAGGAGAAACAGTGGAAGTGTACGTCGACGACATAGTCGTCAAGAGTACACAAAAGGAAGAGCACCTCCATCATCTTTCCCAAGTATTCGACATACTCCGAAAATACAATATGAAGTTAAATCCAAAGAAAAGTAGCTTTGGAGTACATTCTGGGAAATTCTTGGGCCATCTGGCCAGCAAACGCGGAATCGAAGCTAATCCAGCAAAAGTAAAGGCGATCGTTGATATGGAGCCACCACGTTCTGTTAAAGAGCTGCAAAGGTTAACCGGATGCCTAGCTGCTTTAAACAGGTTCATATCACGATCAGGAGACAAGTGTCGTCCATTCTTTGAGGCCATCAAAAAGGGAAACTTTGCCTGGACAGAAAACTGCCAGAAAGCCTTTGATCAATTGAAAGAATATCTGGGAGATGTAAAAATTCTGTCAAAACCAATTCCCGGTGAGAAGCTATATTTATACTTGGCAGCATCTGACACAGCCATAAGTTCGGTGTTAGTTCGGGCGGATGGCAATTTTCACCTGCCAATCTACTATGTCAGCCAGGCCCTGCATGATGCTGAGGTAAAGTACTCACCGACTGAAAAGTTGGCATATGCTCTTGTCATGAGTGTCAGGAAGTTAAGACCATACTTTTTCGATCATCAAGTCGAAGTATTGACAACTTTCCCACTCAGACAAATATTACACCAACCCGACACCGCTGGCCGTCTTTTGAAATGGTCCATAGAGATAAGCCAGTTTGGCGTGACTTATGCACCTCGAACCGCGATTAAGGGACAAGCGTTAGCCGACTTCATAGTTGAATTAACCTTCCCTCAAAATCCAACGAGAGGGCTGGATCACCCATGACATCTTTATGTGGACGGTTCGTCAACAAATCTGGCCTCGGGGGCAGGAATAGTGCTCATCAGTCCCGACCGGCAAGTATTCACTTCAGCAGTCAGATTTGAATTCATGGCCACTAACAATGAGGCAGAGTACGAGGCCCTCATTGCAGGTCTTCACTTGTCACTAGCAGTTGGAGTTAGACAACTCCAGATTTTCGGGGACTCCCAGCTCATTGTAAGCCAAGTACGAGGCGAATATGAGGCCAGAGACGAGCAAATGATCGAGTATCAACGAATAGTTGCGCACTTGGTATCTCTATTAGACCAAGTGTTTATCCAGCAGATACCACGAGCGAGCAACACTCAAGCTGACGCCCTAGCAAGATTAGCAACAAGCGATGGGCCAGCAGATCTAACGGACATTGTCATTACCAGGAAGGTCCAACCATCAACAATGGACTACGAAGTAAATCAAGTAGTCGAACGCAACACCGATGATGATTGGAGATCTCCTATAGCCAAATACTTGAAAGACGGGGAGTTGCCAAACAACTTGTTTGAAGCTGAAAGAATTAAGAAACAAGCGACCAGATATACTCTGGTGGACAAACAGCTTTACAAAAGAGGCTTCTCACTCCCGCTACTCAAGTGTTTGTCTAGGGGGCAAGAAAGGATAGTCCTGAAGGATATACATTCTGGAGTTTGTGGAAATCACACTGGGGGGCAAGCTTTGGCCTACAAAACTGTAAGGCAAGGTTACTATTGGCCAACCTTACGGAAAGATGCAATCCAATTAGCCAAGGCTTGCCACCAGTGTCAGGTTTTTGCTCCAAGTATCCATGCCCCAGCCCAGGAACTTGTATCGGTTTACAGCCCATGGCCATTTGCAAGATGGGGAATTGACATTATTGGTCCTTTCCCGGCAGGAGTGGGAAATGTTCGATTTGCCGTCATAGCAGTCGACTATTATACGAAGTGGGCAGAAGCGAAGGCCATGGTGAAAATTACACAGCAAAACATGATCAACTTCATATGGCAGAACATCATCTGTCGCTTTGGAATTCCACGAACAATTGTGACAGATAATGGCCCACAGTTTGACGGAAAGGAGATGAGAGACTTCTGTGTAAAATGGGGGATCAAGAAACACTATTCGACTCCCTATCATCCCCAGTCAAACGGGCAGGTTGAAGCTGTAAATAAGATCATCAAGCATACCCTGAAAATACGTCTGGCAGAAAGTAAAAGTAGCTGGTCAGAAAAACTCCCGGAAGTCTTGTGGGCATATAGGGTTTCTCCCAGGTCAAGCACCGGAGAAACACCTTTTGCAATGGCTTTCGGAACAGAGGCGGTAATACCAATTGAATTAAAGACTGACACAGTCAGGACAACCAGCTTTGATGAACAAGCAAATCATTCTGCCTTAGCCACAGAAGCAGATTTGCTCGAAGAAAAAAGATTACACGCTGAGCTGAAGAATGCCACGTACAAGCAAAGAGCGGAGCGTTACTATAATTCTCAAGTCAAGATAAGAAAATTCGAAGTTGGTGACCTCGTTCTAAGAAAGAAGCTTGCCCCACCTCCAGGCATATTTGGCCCGACTTGGGAGGGCCCGTATAGGGTAACAGATAGGTTACCCAATGGAGCATATGACATAGAGGACTTAGATGGCAACTCGGCCCAATATTCCTGGAATGCAGCTAATCTAAGGAAATACTTTCAGTAGGCGACCAGGTCTGATTCATGAGAGAGTGAAGTTAAGATGGGCGAGCTACTAAGTCTAATGGGCGAACTGGAATGGCAGAGATACAAGATGGGTCCAAAAAACTTGCCTACATTTTTTGGAAAATTTTCACCAAGTATAAGTGGTCGAACAGAGTTGAATTGGGTCAAGTCTGATCGCGGGCTAGGAGGCCAGTATCTTGTATGGTTTTATTTCTTTTTAAGAAGTCTAAAGGATGCCTTGACAAATTGTATAGTAGTCGAGCAACTTTGACTCCTGGTGAAAGTAATGTTTTTTATTGATTGGAGGCTTAACCTTGTCTTGGTCGAGCAGATCCAACCTAGCTAGTACAGGATTACTTTTTTGGTCGCTTTCAGCACTTGTAATTTTTTAAGATCTTTTCAATATTAAGTTGTTCGTATAAGCAAAAATGTAAGCTCAAGGCGCAAGTTGATTATACAACCAAGCCCTTTGAAGGTTGTTCATTTTTAGATGAACATAGCCTAAGGCCAAAAGCCCGTTAAATCCTAAGGCCAAAAAAGTTCTTAAGGAACAAGGCCCAATTACATTAAGATTGTTAAAGCACAGATAAAGATGCAAAGAACAATTAATGTAAGATGAAAGACAAGCAATTAAGCAAAATATATTCATTGAACACAAGGCTTGATCGCCCAAAAATTACAAAAAAGACGAACAACTAAAAAAAAAAAGTACAAGTTCCTAGCTAATCCTGTCCGCTAAGATCCTTGCCCGGCAGGAGGAGATATGTTGTCATCTTTGGGGTCTTCAAGAGGAGAACCTTCAAGGGCAGGATCAACTGGGACCACCTCGGTTAGCTCAGCAATCAAACCCTCAGCATCAGCACGCTCCTTTAGAGCTCTTTCACTTTGATCGGCAGGAAGGATTTGCTCGCCCTCCGCAGCATCGCCCTCATCTTCTTCCTCGTCCTCGGGAGGACTTGTGATAATTATTTCAGGACCAAGGAAGTCAAGTTTGACTCCATAATCAGGCAGGTCGCCAATTTGGAGAATTGTGCCCGGGGCTGGAGGGTTCGATTCGACGAAGTTGCACAACTCCTTGCCGATCTTTTCAACAACTGCGGCAGCTTTGAATTCATGGGCAATACGGATGCTCTCCGCATAACCAGTTACGTAACCAAGAATCGAGCTCACCTCCATCTTAGGAATAAGTTCCTCTTGGGTAATGGAGTTGGCGAGCTGGATTTCAAGGTCCGCAATTTTCGCCGTTGCCTCAGTCGCGAATTTCTCGGCGACCTCCTTCTGCTGCTGAACGCGAGCAAGTTCTGCCCGCATGTGCTCGACCTCGGCCATCTTGACCTTCAGCTCCTCGGACACTTTGATGTGCAGGTCCAAGGCACGCTGCTCGCTAACCTGATGAGCTTTGGCTTTATTCTCAAGGTCGGCGATAATCTTCTTTGCCTCAGCCTTAGCGTCATCGCGCTCCTTGGCAATACGGCTGACGGTGGCCGCATGCTGACGTAAGTCCTTCTCAAGGTCCTCAACTTGGTCGACCAAGCGCTGCACGGCCGCCAGGGTATTGCCTGCCTCAACAAGACACAGACGGCCATTATCACGAGGCGCCTGTGTCTTGACGGTTTCGTTTAGCTCCTTGGTCCAGCTACGAGCAACGACCTCGGAGGCGCGGCGGACAAAAGAGTCCGGGATCTCACGAAGGTTGGTCGGCACCTTCGAGCAGGTAAAACGATGCACCAAGTTAGACCGCCCTGGGTACTGCTCGGGCGAGTAGCTAAAAAAAATTCAGTTAGTAAAAATAAGATGAGAAAAAAGTGACTAAGTGTCCTGGGCGAGCAGGGTTGTACCTGTCAAGACGACCCTTGTCCCAGCCGAGGTAGGTGGGGTCGGATGAAGGGCCAGATCCTTCACGGGTAGTGACGACCAGGGCTTGCTCGCCGGGGCGCTCCACAGAAGGAGTTTGCTCGCTGTCGCCTTCGGATGGTCGGACAGCCACGGTAACTTTTTCTTGAGCAATCTTTGCTCGTTTGGCTGCCTTTTCAGCCTCAGAGACGGGAGTGCCATCTCCACGAAGAAGTCTCTTCGTCCTCGGGACCAGTGTCTTGGGCGGACTCGCCACGGGGGCAGGAGGCTGTGCCGAGCTCGACCCTCTGGCTTGCCGAGGGTCTCCTTTTCCACCCTTGGCTGCAAGGGCGATGATCTTTGAGAGGGGATCCGACTTCTTGCGTCCTTTTTTGGTCGGCATCTCCCAGACACGGTTATCGAGCTCTAGGAAGGAATGGTGAAGCGCAACTGAGGCGAGCTGATCTGTAAAGGACATGAAAAACAAATTAATACCAAAGTATAAGATCGACCAGATCTGTTCGCCCAACATGAAGATACTTACCCTCCGGGACACGAGCTAGAGCCTCGAGATGGTGAGGGTAGGTCGTGAGATGAGCAACTCGCAGTGTATCCTTGGAGAAGAGATGGCCAATACTTCGATCCTCTCGGCGACGAAGGGCGATCAAACACGCAACGAACAGGAATTGATCGCTTATGCTATTCTTCACAGTTCGCCACCCCAAGTTCTTGGGACCTGAAACAAAGGAAAGAGAGAATTAAAATTAGTCCAACCACTTCAAAGATATAGAAGAGGTAAGACTCACGCTTTAATTCCCTAAACTCCGCCGGGGTCTCGATTCGTTCAGAACCCCCTGAAGAGCGAGCAGAAGCACGCCAGTCTCCACCGATCCAGAACCAGTCATGCTTCCAATCTCGCACTTTCCCAGGAATATCCTCGACAAGTTTTTGGCCTGGTCGCGCCTTCAGATAGTACCAGCCCGCCTCTTCCCCAGTGCAGCCGGTCATCGTCATCAGGTAACCAACTTCCTCGGCGGACAGCCTGTTGGGATACCCCTCCAGGGCGAACATTACCATCAGGGCCATCAGATTTATCCACCCAACGGGAGTAAGTTGGGTGATAGCCAAGTTCACGTCATGTAGAAATTGGCCGACCAAAGGGTGCAACGGCAAAGAAACTCCAGCATTTAGGGTGGCAAGGTTGATCGCCGTCAATCCGCGTGGTGGGCGATCAGCTCTGTCGTCCACCAAAGGAGCATACATTGGGATATCAAAGGGAATCTTGTAATCCCTCCGAATCTCGATCAAGTTCTCCTCGGTGATGGCGGATACGATACAGCTCGCTGCGAACTCGGTCGCTTTAAGTTTCCGTACTCCGCGAGCAGGAATGACGAAGCGATTGGAGTGCTCCTTTTCGTACTCATTCCAGTCGACACGGCGAGCAACCGCGACTGGAACCCGATGTTCGATCAATCTGGGCGCAGGGAAGTTGATATCTTTGAGATAGGCCCAGGTCAGTTCGTTAAGGTTCACCGGCTGAAGTACCTCGACCTCTTCATCCTCGTCTTCGTGGAGGTCTGAGCTCGTCTCTTCTAAGAGCTGGCGAGCAGGATTTGCTCGCTCCTCTCTTTCCCCGGAGGGATGGGCTCCAGAATTGACCGAGCGTGCAACCGAAGCCGCCTCGGGATCGGATTCCAAATTAACTATAGGAGGATCCTCTTCGACGGGCCGTTTTTCAGGATTCCGGGGAGGAAAAGAACCGGTCTCAGAGTGCGACGCCATCGAATAAGTTAAGGGAAAGATGTTAGGGTTTTGCAGATTCCGGCAAGGGAAGAACACGGCGGCTTGGAATTTTCCACGGCGGAGTAGGAATTCTCGGTGAGTCTAGAACGCACACGACGCAAGAAGAGAAGAAAGAGAAGAAAATAAGCAGAGAAAAAACTACCTTGACGTTGTTTGAAGATCGCCGGAAGCTGGAAACGGTCGCCGGAAATTTGAAAGAAGGGAGAAAGAGGAATTCGCGCTTAAGAAACAGTGTAAGAATGAAAAAATGAAGAAAATTTCCTTAAATACTTCTGGAAAAACGGGGTACCGGGCGAACAAAGTTGAAAGTGGAAGGACCAAATTGCAAATTCTGGGCGCGTGCAGCACCTGTCCGACAAAACGGGAAGGCGCGTCACCTCGGGATTGAGTGCGCGTGGGCGGCAGCAATCATTCCGCCCACGTCACACCTCGAGCCGTGCCCAGACCTTGGGATCCCAACCGTCCCCGACCCGAGTCTGCTCGACCAATGTTGTCCGCCCGTGAAAAGCTGCTCGCCTCAGGGACATTCTTGCTCGCCTTTGTGACACTTAAAAGTTGCCAACCCAAAAAGTGCTCATTCACCATCTTCACAATTTATTGATCGGCAAGGGGGTAATTGTTGATAGGCGAGCAGGAGCATCATTTGGGCGACCAGGATTAGCGCAAATCACACAAAATTTAAACTGGAATTAACACATGATTCACCCAAGACATCCGACGAGCAAAACCTACATGCGATCAAGACACATAGGCGAACAAAATCAGACCAAAAGCCACATGACGAGCTCAAACGGCATCCTGTCGATCAGATCCAACCACAGCGCCGAAATAACAATTAAACAAGATGAAAGACCATCAGAATCAGACTAAAGACTCCTCAAGGACAAGTCCAAAGTGACGAACAGCTCTAGACTGCGAGCAAGTCCAGTAGATAAGGATAGAATTTAGTTAAGATAAGGTCAAATTAGTCAAAGGATAGGTGTCGAGCATGCAGACTTGGTCGGCCAAAGGTCGTGCCACCTCCTGCTGGGCAAAAGTCTATAAATACTTAGATTTTTTCAGCAAATAAAACAAGCACAAATTATTATACATGTCCAAACTTCGATTACGAATCTAAAGCAGCTCGATTAACTTACGATCGAACTTAAACACGTAAGCTTTCATACGATTCTAATCCACCTAAACCCGAAAATTCGTATTCACTAATTACGTTAGTGATCAATCACACGTAATTGTTTGATGATCAATTAACCATCTAAAACAGCCATTAATCTTCAAGATTAGAATTGATCGTCAACAATATATATCATGCAAATTAATTTAATTAAATACAACAAATATATATTAGCTATTAATTATTTTTAATTAATTAATTATAACATGAATACATTATCAAATTAATTAATTACCCACTAATTATAAATAACAAGCTAAAAACTACATAATTAGCAACTAATTAACACCTATACATGCATATATACATACATATAAACATATATATATATATATATATATATATACATGAAATTAATTTGCATTTTACAAATTATTTAACGGATTAAAAGGAAAAATATTACCGTAGAAATATTCACGAGGACGAGTAGGCCAAAACCCGACCGGTGGAGGGCATTTTCCGGCGACGGCGGCGGCAGGAACGCGGCGCCGCGGCTGCAAATTTTGGGGGAGGGTTTCTGCTGAAAAAAGGGAGAAGGTGGGTGTATTTATATGTAATTTTTACCGAGGGGGTTAAAGAGGGCAAACCCCCTCGGTAATTTCCTAGTTTTTAACGTGGGCGAGGGGTTAAGCCCTCGGCAAACTAGGCGAGGGGACGAGCCCTCGGCTCGCAGCAGCGGCCAACTGGGCGAGGGCCACGTGCTCGTTAAGTCGCGAGGGGACCCACCCTCGTTAATTCGGGAGGGTTCTGCGCTCGCCAGGCTCGATTTCAATTTTTGCCGAGGGGCCTGCCCTCGTTAAGTAACGAGGGGGCCCCTTCCCTCGCCTCGGCCCTCGTCCATCTTATTTTTTTTTGCCCTCGCCTCGGCCCTCTTTAGGGACGAGGGCAAACATTGCCCTCTTTAACCCCCTCGTCATTTCTGCTTTTTTTTGTAGTGATTACACTGAACAGTTGGAGCTGATTAAACTAAACAAATACATCTTGCTTTTATATATCAAAATATTTATGATGGATTGTTTCTTACCATTGCTAGATAGGAAAGACATAATTGCTATGAAACTTAAACATATATAGTGTTCAAAACCACTCACAACATATAATTCTTTGCAATTGCTCATTCGTAAAATATTTAACTTATCAAATAAGAATCTTTTTTTTAATTATATACGACGTGTTACGATAAACTTTTAACACTTGTCAACTAATGAACTTTGATGTCCCATATTGTGACACATGAACAATAATGTGGCACCTTCAACTTTTTTGTTAATCGATGATTAAATATGGTCAAATAATCAAGTTTGGCCCATACTTTCTACTTTTTATCAAATCTAGCACGACATAATTTTGTATGCACCAGGTGCACCATGCAATTCAAGTAGACTTTTAAAAAGTTACTCTTACTATTACTGAAAAGTTATCCCTATTATTATTGAAAAATGCATTTAATAAAAGGTAATTTTTCAATAATAATAGAGATAACTTTTCAAAAATACACTTAAAATGCACAGTGCATCTGATGCACATAAGACTTACTCAATCCAACACATACCTTTGTTTTAACCAAATTATACTCATTCTTTTCACTTTAATTAAATTCAACACATATTTTTTTGGCCAATTTATACACACACTTTTCACTTTTTATCAAATCTAGCCTATAATTTTTTTACATACCAAATTATACCCATATTTTTAATAAATATAATTAAATTAGTTAAAAGAACACAATACCTTTTAAAATGATAAAATTCTAAAATAAAAAATATTTTAAACTTATATAATATTTTTTATTTTTAAAATTATGTAAAAATTAAAATCACTTAAAGAACCTCAAAATATTATATTAAAAGAATACCCATTAATATAAATATTTTGCCGATTTTGACACATATTATTTATCAATTAATTTAAAGTACCAAAAAATAAAAAAATAAAAAAGGAGAAAAAGAGAATTTATCTAATAATTAAAAACAAGAAGGAAACCTTGATGGTCCTTAATAATTTTCTTGTGATTGTATCAATTAAAAAATTGTTAATTATTTTTAAATAAAAAAATATGTTTAAAATCTATAAATCTAAACTTTTGAAATATTTGAAAATTATGTAACATTATTGAATTAAAAGAGATTACAAAATATATAAGAATTTATATAATAATATTGAATAATAATTAAAATAAACTGTATACAATTTTTATTACATTTTTATATAACATGTTGATATTCTTTAAATAAGTTATTTTTATATTATTCAATTTTTTTTTTTTTTTTTTGTGCGCATAAATTAAGAAAGAATGTAATAAGTAGGAAGTGTAGGGTGGAGATTGTGAGATGATGATTTTGCGGGTGGAAACTGTGAATAATATTTTTATTTTGGGGATAATTAATTTATTATATTTATAAACAATGGGGGTGTAATTTGGTTAAGATAAAATTTTAGTAAAAAGTGAAAAGTATGGGTATATATTGGTTAAGAAAAAAAAAGTGTTATATTTGATTAAAAGTGAAGAGTATGTGTATAAGTTGGTTATAAAAAGTATGTTCGAGATTTGGAAAAAAAAATGAAAATTGCGGGCTAAAAGAAATAATATATATGCTAAGTTTGATTAAAGTGCAAAATATGTGTATAATTTGGTTAAGAAATAAAAATGCATTTTATGCATAATATACACCATTACAAATTCATGTATAATAATACTTTGTGTTCTTTTTTATTTTTCCATGTATAAATATAATATTTTAGTCAAAAAATAGATGAGATTGAATCAGTATAACTTCTTTAGAATTCCATTCCTAAAATTTTCATCTAATTCAAAAATATATGACTTAAGTCATATTATAAAAAAATGAGTCATTTTTTCCTAATATAATTAGTCTATATTTAATTATTCATAAAAATAGGATGTATTTAGACAATATATAAGCTAAGGTTAATGAAAACACATATTTTATAAAGAGTAAAATTTATCTAATATTTCATGTAATTCGAAAATATATGACTTAAATCATACTATAAAAAATGAGTCAACTTTTTCTAATATAATTAGTCTCTATTTATATCTTCATAAAAATAGGATGTATTTAGATAAAATATAAATTAGGATTAATTAAAACACATCTTTTATAAAGAGTACAATTTACCTAATATTTCATGTAATTCGAAAATATATGACTTAAATCATACTATAAAATACTCCCTCCGATTCAAAATAAGTGTCGTTTTAGAGGTTACAATTTGTTTCAAAATAAGTGTCGTTTTAACTATTTTTTCACGTGTTTTCCCGATTTACCCCGAATTCAAATTCAAAATATAAGAGATATTTTAGGGATTATATTAAAATATAACATATATGTTAGATATTATCAAAATATAATAGATATTTTAGAGATTTAGGTGGGTTATATATGTCAAAATTTATAATTCTTAATTTGTCCTAAAATCTCTAGAACGACACTTATTTTGAATCAGAGGGAGTATGAGTCAACTTTTCCTAATATAATTAGTCTATATTTATATATTCATAAAAATGGGATGTATTTAGACAAAATATAAATTAAGATTAATTAAACACATATCTTATAAAGAGTCAAATTTACCTAATATAAGTTATCTATATTAATTCAATGATACAAAATAATAACATAAAATCAAATTTAAAATTAATATAAATAAATAAAGTGTATAATTAAGATAAAATTTATATATTGATTGGTGTATGAATTTACAATTAAATCACATGTTTAAAAAAAAAATTATTTTTTCCTAAAAAAAAACTAAGATTAACAATATTAACCAAAATAATTTTTTTTTTTATAAAAATCATATTTCTTAATTAGTTGAAAATATAAAAGGTATTATTTGATTGTGCTTATCACATTAAGAAAGGTTAGATCCGGTTGGACCCGATCCGACCGAAAGCGCTAGGCAGACGTGTCAACGTCTACTTTCGATTTTAAAACATAGTCTGTATGACGATATTGCCCCGTACGCAGGTGCAATAATGTTCCATGACAGTCCTGCCTATGATAAAATAATTTTAGATCCTTCCGCTCGTTGCACTATGAAACCAAAGTTATCGACGAATGGATAATTAGTCACAACATCTTACGATGACCTCAATAAATACATTTATCAACATATTTATTCATATATTAAATGACATTAATATCTCATTCTTCCAAATTTAGTTTTAAAATTTTTAAATCCGCCAAATCCATTAATGCAAAATGGAAAATTTAATACTCCCTCCTTTTTTATTAAATGTCCTTTTGAAATAAAACAATAAACTAAGATTTTAAAGTTTTGTCAATTTTGCCTTTAAAATTCCTAAATTATGGTAAAATAAATGAAAAGATTTATGGTAAACAAAAAAAAAAGTGGATAATTAATAGATGTAAAATTAAGATGTTTTATGAAAAGTCATCAAAATAACATGTATTAAAAAAATAGTGTTAAAGTTAAAATGAAATCTAATTAAAAAGGGGTAGTGATAAATTAAATAGGGTCAACCCCAACCATCTATAAATAAGGTTTCCCATGACAACGAAAATCACTCCATCAATATACCAACTACAAACTTCCAAACCACCTTTTCATTTTAGAGCCATTTTTTGAATTCTCATGGCTTTTCTCTTGCAATACTCCCTTTTCACTTATTTAGTTTTTCTCTCAGTGGTAGCAAACTTTTGCTTTTGCTTCAATCCCAAACTGCTAAATGTATCCAAACCTGATTCCTGGTCGGGTTGGAGTACAGCCCGAGCCAGTTGGTATGGCAATCCATATGGTGCAGGAAGTGATGGTAAATACTACTCTCTTCTATTAGATTTAGATTGACCCAAAGGAATGACACAAGTTTTAATAAAATATTTGTATAATAGTATTTGTGGGTATAAAGTTGATAAAGTAGTGACATGAGTCTAAATAAATTGTGTTTTTAAAGGATAAGTTAAAAAGGGTAGTGTTTGCTTTTTCTATTTTGGATAAGAAGAAAACAGGAAAAAAAAATCTTCCTTTTTATGGAAAATTGGGTAATCTAAATTGAGTCGGGGGAGTATTACATTTTAGATAGAGTAGGACGGTCTAATTAAGACAACTACAACCTACCCTTATAGGACTAAAATAAAAAAGGATAAAGTTACAGGACTAAAATAAAAAAGCGGTAAAATTATAGGATTAAAATTAAAATTTGATAGTTAGCAGGTCAAAAAATATTATAGGACTAAAATAAAAATTCAAAAGCTAGTAGGACGAAAATAAAAAAAAGGTAAAATTACAGTAAGAAAAAATAATTTTCCCCAACATTAGATGAAATAATTAATACATACTCCCTCCGTCCCGGAGGAACTTGCCCACTCTCCTTTTTAGTCCGTCCCAAAGGAACTTGCACACCCTTTAAAAGGAAACAATATATACATATTTACCCATATGCCACTACTTTATTCAAAAAATCTTTTTTTTCTTAAAAAATGTGCCCCGAAGGTATGCAAGATCCTCCGGGACGTAGTAGTACTATAAATGAATTAATATGTTGTTAATTGTTTACACTGCGTGCAGGGTGTGCATGTGGATACCAGAATGCTGTTGAGGAAGCACCATTTTATTCTCTAATAACAGCTGCTGCGTCCTCTCTCTACAGCTCCGGCAACGCTTGTGGAACTTGTTACCAGGTTTAATTAGCCACTGATCATATACTCCCTCCAATTCATTTTTTATTATTCGTATTATCATAAAATGAAAGTTTTTTTTAGTTTTTCATTTACTTAAAATAGCAAAAAGCAAACACTCCCCTTATCACTTACCCCTTAAAAACATTATTTATTTACACTTATGTCATTACTTTATCAACTTTATACCTACAAATACTAATAAAAACTCTTACACCTTTTAAAAATCTACTTTAGACCCACAAATACTAATAAACAACTCTTTTTATTAAAACTCGTGTCACTTTGAAAGTGGAAAACAAAAATGAATCGGAGGGAGTAGATATTATCAAAACCCAAGTGCTAATATTTGTTATGTGAGTTTTTTTTTTAATTAAATTAATGTATGAATTATAAATAAATTAGGTGAAATGTACTACAAAGGATATATGCTCATGGCAGCCGGTGACGGTGGTTGTGACAGATGAATGCCCCGGCTGTGACGGACAGTCCATTTTATTTGATTTAAGTGGCACCTCCTTTGGGGCTATGGCTTCAAGAGGCAAAGCTGATCAACTCCGAAATGTCGGAATTGAGTGGATACAACACAGGAGGTAATTATTTATTATTAGTAATTCATGTTCCCTTCATCCCATACTGATTATTTTACTGTTTAAACAAATTTTAAGAAAATAATTATTTATTAATATTTAAAGTGATAAAATAGAAACTTTTAATTAAAAGTGCATGTTGAATATAATAATTAAAAAATATTTTTACTTTTTTGACGAAGATAGATGTAGCAAATAAATATGAGATGAATCTTTTTGACAATGTAGCAAACAAATATAGAACGAAGGGAGTAATATCTATTACTAGTCTTTATTCACTCTTATTTCTAAATTCTAGATCACGTGATGACACCGTCTCACTCCATTAATTTTTTTTTTTTTTAAATCGTGCATCTAGGTTTTATATTATTGTAAAATTGTTTTAAAATATCAAATATTTAATCAGGAGTATTAAAAGTTGGGATCAAAATAATTACTCTCTCCATTTTAATTTTTATTATCCATTTCTACTTAAAGGGAAGATTTTTTTCCCTTACCCAAAATAACGAAAAAGTAACACTAACCTTTCTCACTTATCTCTTAAAAACATAATTTATTTACATTATGTCATTATATAAAGTTGAAAGACTCATTCATCCTTAAATAATAAAGTAACTCCTTCTCCATAAAGTTGAAAAGACTTATTTATCCTTATTAAAAAACATCGGAAAAATATCAAAACTAATCCTACAACTTAGGTTGATTCCAATTTTAGTCCTACAATTTTTTATTTTCTCAATTTTAGTCCTGTAACTTTTTCATTTTCTCAATTTTAGTACTTTTTGGTATAAAAATTCAAATAATCACTGAAGGAATTGGGGGTTTTTTATTTTCCGGCGAATTGTACATGTGAACTACCACATAATCAAAAAAATTAATCGACCCATTTGGAAACAAAAACAGCCCCTGCCCAAATCAAACTCAATCTGCCCCCAATTTCACAGACCCATGTGACAATCAATTTTTTTTATTACGTGACAGTCCACGTACACGATTCACCAGAAAATTAAAAACCTCTAATTCCTCCAGTTATTTTTTATTTTTTATTTTGAGGCCATATAAATTGACAACTCCAGTACTATAATTGAGAAAAGGAAAAGTTATAAAATAAAAATTGACAACTCCAGGACTATAATTGAGAAAATAAAAAAGTTATAGAACTAAAATTGACAACCCCGGGAAAAAAATTGAGAAAATAAAAAAAATGTAAGACTAAATTTGGAATCAACCTAAGTTGCAGGACAAGTTTTGATATTTTTCCAAAAAAAACATCTCTATACGCACAAACCCAAAAATACTAATAAACAACTCTTTATTAATTCATGTGTCATTTTGTGTGGGATAATCAAAATTATATTGGAGGGAGTACAATATAATACCACTACCACTGACCCTAATTTTTATACTCCCAATGAGAATTTTACTACTTCTGTTCAAATTTGTATACTTTAAAACAGTTTAATGATAAATATATCTGAAATAATTTTTATATAAAACTTCGATTATATATATATTTTGTACTTGTTGACTTTTTAGTTAATTATGGACAAAATTAATTTGACTAATACATATACACGATCTATACTAATAAAGATCATTAAAGAGTTCATATAGCTTAAAATTTCAAAACCACACGTTTATTGGTGACATGGTCGAAGTTAGATTTTATGACTTGCGCGCGCAGGGTGGATTGCAAGTATCCTGGAGTATCCGTGGCGTTTCGGGTAGACCCGGGTTCGAACCCCAACTATATTGCAGTTGCCGTTGAGTTTGAAGATGGAGATGGAATCGTGGGAGTCGAGCTGAAACGGGCGACGAAATCGGACCGGGCGTGGCTCAAAATGGACCGGTCGTGGGGTGCAGTTTGGAAGAAGGAATTGCCAAACAACTACGCGCCACCCTTCAATATCAGGCTAACTAGCGGAGGAAATGGAAAGAAAATTGTCGCCAAAAAAGCCATACCAGCAAACTACTCACCCGGAAAAACTTACAGATCAGTTGTCAACTTTGATGCCTGATAAATAAATTAAAAATAGTTTTTATTTTAGAAGAATAAGTTAGGTTATAAATCAAATAATATGAAGGCGAGAACTTTGTAGAGTGGAGCATATATATTATTTTATGCTCGTGTCTCTCATCTTCTTTGACCTTGTATCTTGAATAATTATGTTTTTATCATCTTTTTAAATATGTATTATTTGTTTATAAATAAATATATGATTGGTTTTACGTGCACACGTGTTACGATTAATTATTGTGTATATATATTATTGTTCGATTTAAGAGTTAAAAAAAAGTTTAAGAAGACTATATATATATATGTAATGTAAATTTATTACAAAATAGGCACTTTAAAAGTATTTTGTACTTTTTTCTAGACTCTAAGTATTTTGTGATTATAATACCTAATTAAATAGAGGGAGTCTTGACTCTTGGACCCTTGGTTTAGATGATCTCACAGGTGAACGAGACAAAGTATAATCTTTATATTTAACTAGCTATATCTCCACGGATTTAAATTAAGATTTAATTTATTTTTTAAAGTAATAAAAATTCAAACCATTTTTAAGTTGCAAATTAACCAAAAAAAAGTATATCAACCATTTATAAGAGAATGGTAATGGTAATATTTAATATCAAAATCAAAAGTTATTTTATCGCCATCTTTGGATCCTAAATCTTGCAACAACCTCATTCCAATATTTGGCAATTCGAAACATTTGAGACATCTTTTTTTTTTTTTTGCCTTTAATATATCTGTTTTTCATATTTGGCTATGAGGATATTTCCACTAAGATTATGTTTTAATGCAATTATTCTTGACGCAGATCCAAAAAGTCTCACATCATAGGATGGCAATTTAAAAAAAAAAAGAATTATTATATTATAAGTATGTATAGAGTGAAATTGGTTTATATATGAATCATTGAAGGATATTAATTATTTTAACTGAAGAGTATTAGTTATTTTTACTGAAGAGGATTATTGGTTTACACTGAAGAGTCTTAGTTCATTTTCACTGAACAACTAAGACTCTTTAGTGTAAATCAGTAATACTCTTCAATAAATACAACTAATACCCTCCAGTGAAAACAACTAATACCCTTCAGTGATTCATTTATAAACTAGTTTCACTCTATACTTTGTCTTATATTATTTAGTAAATAAACATAATATCATAAATCATATGTAAAAAAAAAAAACCAATCTTACCAAACAACTATATTCTACTCTAGAGAATTAGAGCAAGTACGTATTTCCAAATGGGTAAATTGTTTTTTAAGGACCGTATCTTTGAGGGGGTGGCAAAACAAGGACCGTAACTTTTCGGGCTGGCAAAACAAGGACCGTAACTTTAAAAAGTGACCGCAATTTTTAAAAATAGCAATTATTGAGGACAAATTAACCCGGATTACTCTCTTTCGGGCTAATTAGATCGGATTTCGGGCTCCAATCGCCAACATGGATATTATTTTGAATGAAACTATTTAAAAAAAATCCACTTCATTTTTTTCATTTATTTTTTGAATTAATTTCCAACTCATTCATTATACTCAAAATACTCTAAGAAAAAAAATGAAATGAATATTTTTTGAAATAATGAAAGTATTTTATTTTTTGAGTATAATGAAAGTATTTTATTTTTTGAAATAATTTCTAACTCACTCATTAAACGTATAGTAAGTATTAATTTACCTAGATTAAACATTTAACATTAAGTATTATTTTATTGCAATGTGTGTGATGTGTTAAACGTATAGTAAATGAAATAATATTTTAAAAAAAAATCCACTTCATTTTTTTAAGTATAATGAAATGAGTTGGAAATTAAAAAAAAATTATAGGTAGAATTTAAAAAAAAAAAAATTATTCAAAAGAATATCCACACTAGCGATTAGAGCCCGAAAGAAAATAATCCGGGCTAATTTGTCCTCAAATTACTATTTTTAAAAGTTGCGGTCCTTAAATTGCCACCTTTTAAAGTTATTGTCCTTGTTTTGCCAGCCCAAAAAGTTACGGTCCTTATTTTGCCACCCCCTAAAGGTACAGTCCTTAAAAACAAATATACCCATTTCCAAATTTATTGGAAAAGTCATTCGCCAAAGAGTAAAACATTATAATTAGATGATTAATATTATAAATTATAGAAGATAAATAAATTCAATAGACATAAAATAAATAAACCTCCAAATTAGTTATTGATGGTGGTGGCAGTAAGCACTTAGGAGTTAGAAATGGACATTCAGCGTATGTAATAAGAGATTCCCAACTCGTCTGCACATTACAGAAATAGATTAAAAAGTTCAACGAAAATGATATCCGCTGGAAATGATTTATCATATCAATCTGGATTGGGTTGCGGATCTTGCTATCAGGCTCAATAATTATATATTCGCGCAATTGCTACACTAATATATTTTAAATAAATATTTATACATGTATATATATGATATATTTACTTTTTTTTTTTTTTTGGAAGTATAACAATATATATGAACTGTTAATAGGTAAAATGCAGTAAAAACCCTGCATGTTCAGGTAAACCAGTGATGGTATCCATTACAGATGAGTGTGGTTGTGACTGATCTCAATTCACTTCGATTTAAGTGGGACTACTTTTGGTGCCATGGCTAAGCCGGAAAGTTTTATGTTCAGTACAAAAGGTGCGTGCCTAATAGGGTAGACCGAGAGGGAGGCAAACAAATCTTCATATTATGATATCATATAAAAATATTTGTTATGCAAGCAACCTAAAATTTTAAAATATATTTAAAAAAAGTCTTAAAAAATGCTTACGTATTATAAAGTCCATGTGGTCAATCTTTTAAGTCCATCCTTGACGGAATCATGCCCTTAATATTTGTATGTACAAACTTTGATCAACAAAATTTTTTTAATATGCGGATTTAAAAAAGAAATGCATCAAAAAAAAATTCTAAATTATCAAATTTTGTTTGAAAGAATCCCTAAACTAATTTTTATTTTTAAAAATCTTTAAACTATAACATTTTTATTTTATTAGGCTTGGACTATTTTTTTTAAAAGATCCTTCACTACAAAAAAGATGGAAATTAGCGACGGGAATTTTGCGACGACAAGAATATCCGTCGCAAATTCCTGAATTTGCGACGGGGAATTTGCTATGGATTTTTGCAAGCCGTCGCAAAAAATGACAATTTGCGACGGCTTAGGAAGTCCGTCGCAAAATATAGTAATTTGCGACGGATAAGCCGTCGCAAAATCTAGGGCCCACCGACTTCGTCTTGAACCGGCTACATTTGCGACGGAAAGGTCGTCGCAAATTTCAATTTTGAGTTTGCGACGGTCAATTTCGTCGCAAAACATACCCGTTTAAAGGTGACCGTTCGAGAAGCGACCCGTTTGACTGATTTGCGACGGAAGAGGCCGTCGCAATTTAAACTTTGTAATTGCGACGGACTAAAGCCGTCTCAAATGTGAGCGGTTGAAATTTGTCAGGCGGGTTGGTGGCCAATAATTGACCCGTGTCGTCGCAAAAGAGCTCTGCGACGGAATAGCCGTCGCAAATAATGCAATTTGCGACGGAAATTTAGGCCGTCGCAAATTTACGCAGTTTTATACCAGTCCCCTTCCTTTTCCTTCCCTTTCACTTTCACTCACGAAAAAAAAAATAAGAAATGATACGGTTTTAATATGTTCTTCACGTATAATTGGTGTATTTGTCATTGCCTTCAACCTCAGCGTACGTATTTGTCATTGCCTTCAACTTCACCGTACGTTTTCACATTTTTAACCGTTTAATTGTCATAATTTTATTGTTTCAATTTTTTAGTACACTATTAGGTAATGAGCATGATATATGTTTATTTGATGGGTTTTAGTATGATTGATGATATATGTTTATTTGATGGGTTTAGGTTAATTTTAGTTTGTGTGATATTTTATACCTATTTTTAGTCGAAACTCTGCTCAATTTTTTTGTACACTATTAGATAAATTGTGTGATGTTTGTTTATTTGATTGGTTTACTATGATTGATATATATGGTTGCGTTGGATTGATTTTTGTGAAGAAAAATTGCGTATATCCTTATTTTTAGGCAAACTCTGCCCAATTTTTTACAACTCATGTGATATTTACTTTTAATTTGTAACAGATGCAATTTCCAGATCGTGGTAGGATGTACTCAATACCTAGAATGATAGGAGGAGGCATTAACTCTATCTTTTGCAATAAAATTGATGAGTTTATTGAGTTTGCACTACAACATCCATGCAATATGGATTGTATGGGTAATATTAGGTGTCCGTGTAAAGACAGAAGATGCAGAAATATGAGATTCTTGAGTGTTGATGAGGTTAGAACTCACCTTGTGATTTCCGGTTTTGTTCCCCGTTATTACAATTGGACCAGTCACGGTGAAAAACGGTGGAATGTTGACATCGAAACCGTAGAATACTGGTATACTGGGTGGAGCGGTGGTGGAAGTTCTGATGTTGGTGGTTCAAGTTATGTTCCGTATACTCAATTTGAACCACAAATAGAGGATGAACCTGATAGATATCGGATGATGATTGCAGAATCTATTTTGGGTGGTCAACCACAATTCAATGAAACACCTATGGAGGAGGAACCAAATCATCGGTCAAAGAAGTTTTTTGATATGCTTAAAACCGTTGATCAAAAGTTGTTTCCTGATTGTGAGACTGAGACGCAATTGTCATTCAATGCTCAAATGTTGAACATCAAAACTGAAGGCAAGGTCAGTCAAAAAGTGTTCAATCAATTTGCTAAATTGTTCAAACGAGCTCTACCTGAAGACAACACGGCGCCTGATAATTTCTATCAGAGCAAGAGACTCTTGAAACATATGGGTCTACCCTTTGAGAAGATTGATTGTTGTACAAACGGTTGCATGTTGTTTTGGGATGAGGATGGGGATCAGGATCATTGCAAGATGTGTGGTCACCCACGGTACAAACCATCAGGTCGTACAAAAAGTAAGAAGAAAGTGCAGTTGAAGGCTTATAAGGCAATGTATTACCTTCCCATCACTCCTCGTCTAGAGAGGTTGTATCAGTCCAGTGCCACGGCTAAAGACATGACATGGCATGCTGAGGAGTGTTCTGGTGAGAATTCTGGAGAGATGCGGCATCCTACAGACTCGGAGGCATGTAAACATCTTGATAGGGAGTTCCCAGATTTTGCAAGGGAGACGAGAAATGTGAGGTTAGGCTTGTGCACGGATGGTTTTGCCCCATTTGGAATGCACGGAAAAAAGTATTCATTATGGCCTGTGCTGTTGACCCCGTACAATCTACCTCCTTGGTTGTGCATGAAGCCTCAACATATATTTCTTAGTATCTTGGTGCCTGGACCACACAACCCCAAGCATAAATTGGATGTATATCTCCAGCCATTGATTAAAGAGTTGAAATCTTTGTGGTCTACGGGGGTGGAGGCCTACGACGTTCATAGGAAGCAGAACTTCACGATGCGAGCTGCACTTTTGTGGACCATTAGTGACTTTCCAGCATTTTCTATGTTGTCTGGGTGGTCAACAGCAGGAAAACTAGCATGCCCGTATTACATGGACGGTTCTGATGCATTCTATCTTCCGTTGAGTAGAAAAGTATCATGGTTCGACAACCATCACAAGTTTCTTCCTCCTGATCATCCCTTTCGGAGGAACAAAACAGACTTTCTAAAGGGTAAAAATGCAGTAGGCCGCCCAAGACCACGGATTCAATCAGGTATGTGTCTGGGTACTGAATCACTACTGATGTCTATGTGTCTCATATATATAAGTTAACCATATATAAATTAATTATTTCAGGTGATTCGTTGTTGTATGAGGTTACAGTCACTGATTTGATGAAGACAACTGAGGCGGGTGCAATGGAGCACAATAAACGTATCCAGGGTGGTTGGAAGAAGAGAAGTATCTTTTGGGACTTACCTTATTGGAGCAAGTTATTGATTCGACACAATTTGGATGTGATGCATATAGAGAAGAATGTTTTCGACAACTTGTTTCATACGGTCGTGGGTACTGAAGGGAAGACCAAAGACACTTCAAAATCCAGAGATGAGTTGAGGCTCTTCTGTTCTCGTGCTTCCCTACACAAGGATGAGCAGATAAGAACATATCCCCAGGCCTCTTACACAATTAGTAAAGCAGAAAGGAAGAATTTGTGTAAGTGGGTGAAAGAGTTGAGCTTCCCTGACAATTATGTGTCGAATTTGGGAGACCGAGTTGACACAGAAACCGGAAAGGTGTCTGGAATGAAGAGTCGTGATTGTCACGTGTTCATGCAACGACTCTTACCTATTGCATTTCGGTACTCACTTCCCAAGAATGTATGGAGTGTCATCATGGAATTAAGTCTCTTTTTCAGACACTTAACCAAGGAACAAGAGTCGACAAAAACTACAAGATTGTTGATATCAACACCGGAAAGAAGTTTCCGGCGGCATACGATCCTTATATTTTTGCAACGCAAGCATCTCAGGTATATTATTGCAAATACCCCGGATCAAGTAGGCCCAACTTGAGGACAGTTTGCAAAGTAAAGGCAAGATCATTGGTTGAAGTTTCTAATCCGTCAAACAAAGACGGTGCAGAACCAACAGATCCATTTCAAACAGAGATATAAGAGGCTCAAACAGAGGTTTATCAAGCAAGTGTGAATATTTTTGTCGACTTCCTTGCTGCAAATCCAGAAATGATAATGATTGAAAGTGATCATGAGGGTGATGGACAAGAGCGTGGTGGGGAGGAAGAAGAAGAGGAAGAGGAAGAGGAAGAGGAAGAGGAAGAGGAAGCGGAAGAGGAAGAGGAAGCGGAAGAGGAAGAAGAAGAGAAAGAGGATGAAGATGAGGAAGAGGATGAAGATGATGATGAGGATGACGAGGAAGAAGACGACGATTAGAATTACTAAATTATAGTATATATAACAAGTGAAAAACGAAAATGAATTAATTTGGTGAATTATGAAAAAAAAAACGAGTCAATTTGGATACATACACAATTAATTGCGTACAAATGAACGAATTATAAATTTAAGCGGGAGTCGAAATAAATAAATTTACAGAAATAATAAAAATTAAATGGCCCCAATATTTATAAAAACAAGTTAGAAACGAAAATGAATTAATTTGGTGAATTGTAGAAAAAAAATGAGTCAATTTAAATACATACACAATTAATTGCGTACAAATGAACGAATTATAAATTTAAGCGGGAGTCGAAATAAATAAATTTACAGAAATAATAAAAATTAAATGACCCCAATATTTATAAAAATAAGTTAGAAACGAAAATGAATTAATTTGGTGAATTGTAGAAAAAAAATGAGTCAATTTAGATACATACACAATTAATTGCGTACAAATGAACGAATTATAAATTTAAGCGGGAGTCGAAATAAATAAATTTACAGAAATAATAAAAATTAAATGGCCCCAATATTTATAAAAACAAGTTAGAAACGAAAATGAATTAATTTGGTGAATTGTAGAAAAAAATGAGTCAATTTAGATACATACACAATTAATTGCGTACAAATGAACGAATTATAAATTTAAGCGGGAGTCGAAATAAATAAATTTACAGAAATAATAAAAATTAAATGGCCCCAATATTTATAAAAACAAGTTAGAAACGAAAATGAATTAATTTGGTGAATTGTAGAAAAAAAAAATGAGTCAATTTAGATACATACACAATTAATTGCGTACAAATGAACGAATTATAAATTTAAGTGGGAGTGGAAATAAATAGTTTTACAGAAATAATAAAAATTAAATGGCCCCAATATTTATAAAAACAAGTTAGAAACGAAAATGAATTAATTTGGTGAATTGTAGAAAAAAAATGAGTCAATTTGGATACATATACAATTAATTGCGTACAAATGAACGAATTATAAATTTAAGCGGGAGTCGAAATAAATAGTTTTACAGAAATAATAAAAATTAAATGGCCCCAATATTTATAAAAACAAGTTAGAAACGAAAATGAATTAATTTGGTGAATTGTAGAAAAAAAAATGAGTCAATTTGGATACATATACAATTAATTGCGTACAAATGAACGAATTATAAATTTAAGCGGGAGTCGAAATAAATAATTTTACAAAATAAAAAAAAATAGTTGGGCAAAATATTTTAATAAACAACTTAGATACGAAAAGAAATTAATTTGGTGAATTATAAAAAAAAAGACTTAATTTGAATACATATACAATTAATTGCAAAAAAATAAACGAAAATAGCTTGTGCCCTAGTGGCGCGCGCCCTCTCCTCTTGCACAAAAGGTCCCGTGTTCGATTCCCCTTGGACGCAAAAAATGGATTAATTGTTCCAGGCCTAATAAGACTAATATAGAAGGTGGGCTGCATATAATAAGGAATGGGCCGGTTGGCCCAGTGGTCCGCGCCCGCCCCGGCCGCCTCGGGTGCCCGAGCTCGAACCACGCGAGCCACTTTTTTTTTTTTGTATAGGCTCGGTAATTTGCGACGGCCATATTCCGTCGCAAATATTGAATTTTGCGACGGAAAACAGCCCGTCGCAAATTATAACACAAAAAAGTATAAAAAATATATAAAAATATTTGCGACGGAATTTAGCCGTCGCAAATGTTGTTGACCCGATCGGGTCTGACCCGAAAAGTTTGCGACGGACTACTGTCCGTCGCAAATTCTGTGTGACCCGGCCGAATCTGACCCGCCGATTTTGCGACGGATTTTTCCGTCGTTAATTTGCGACGGATGGTCGAATCCGTCGCAAAAATTTGCTACGGCTGTTTTAGGTACGGATACGTGTCCGTCGCAAATCCCGTCGCAAAACACTGTTTGCGACAAATTTTCCGTCGCTAATTCCGTCGCAAAACAATGTTTTTTTTGTAGTGCTTAAAATATATATAATTTTTATTTCATAATTAAGAACCTTTAACGGCACTATTTTTTGTTGTTGTTAAAATTCAATTATAATGACAATGAAATTGATTGATTAATGGAAAAATAGATTTTTTTAATTAAAATATTAAACTAACTCAACAATATCCTTAAATTTTCTTTACCAAGGGCGTCATGAAATAAGAATTACTTGTTTAAGGGTTTTATAAAATATAGATTAGCTTTAATGCCTTTTGAACGAAAGGATAATTCATGAACCATTTGATACGCTACCCCAAAAAAAACAACATTTTTACGTTTACAAGAAAATACATTTTTTTAATAAATTTATGTGTAACCAATGCTTATATGGTTATAAAAGGATAAATTATTGTAACAAAATTTAAATTTCGTTTAAAAAAAAGGTTAAATAACATTAAATATGTATCGTTACAAATAGAAAAGAGTTCGTTACAAATAATAACGTGGCTTATTGTAACCAACATCTAAATATATTAATAATAAAATCAACATAATTTAATCATTTCCAACTACCATAATTATATAATATATATTATATATCTTACTTTTAAATGATTGGTATTAGGAACAGGGCAAAAATAAGCAGACCTTTTTTTGGCTAAATATTTTTTCTAATAGAAATATGACGAAGTATAGAGTAAAACTAGTTCATGTATAAATCATTGAAGGATATTAGTTATTTTTACTAAAAAATATTATTTGCTTTCACTGAGTAGTACTACTTATTTACACTAAAGAGTTTTAGTTATTCAGTGAAAACAAACTAAAACTCTTCACTGAAAAAAAACTAATACCTTTCAATGAGAACAACTAGTAATCTTTAGTGAAAACAATTAATATTCTTCAATAATTCATGTATGAACCAATTTCACTCTATACATACTCCTTACTTTTTAGAGTAGTTTTAGTGTGCACTTGAATGCATGGTATGCATTTCGTTTTTGACAAAAAATACCCCAGCAGAAATCAGTAATACCCCAAGAAGTAATCAGTGATACCCAACTGAAAAAAACACACAGTTCGGTAGGGGTGTGCAAAATACGGTTTGAACCGAAAAACCCGACCAAACCAAACCGAAATACAAATTTTGGTTCGGTTTTTGGTTTATGGTTCGGTTTACGGTTTTGAAATTTAATTTTTTTATTTCGGTTTGGTTTACGGTTTTTACTAATTAAAAACTATATAGACTGAACCAAACCGAAATATTATTTATAATAATAATATATTATATTTATATTAATATTCACTAAATTAATATTTAATAGCTTTATTCTAATATAATATAATAATATTAATATTTGTTGATAGGCGAACAACTTTGCATTTAATCAACGAAAGATTATCATTAGACTTGATAACAGGATGACAAATGAAAGAGGCTAACAGCTTTGTGGGGCAAACGGTCGCACAGGGCGAGCAGCTTAGCAAAGAGATGGCAGCCTGGTGGGGCGAGCAGCCTTGCAAAGAACAGCTGTGCCAGCGGCTCAAGCCAAAGTCAATTTGGGCGAACAGGCTCGTAATGGAGCGAGCATCATTGTAAAACAATCCCAAGCGAGGAGCGAACAGCTCAGAACGCAAAGGATCACAACATCCAACGAAGACGTACAAGCGAGCAAACGGTCACCGTCGAGAGCATATCAGTAGTGCCAAAGACCAAGTACAACATTGGGAATCCCAAGAGTCACTAGCCTAGATATGGCCCAAGTGTCCTAACACTTGGCACCCATCCAATGAGCAATAGTGTAGATGTTGTACAAGTGTCCTAACACTTGGCAAAGATCCAATGGTTAAGCCACCAAGATGGTGACACATGTCCTCTTTGTATGTCTATAAATACTCCCTTCATGTACAAGAAAAAGGAGAACAATTCAATATAAGTCAAAACTCTTGTCAAATTATTTCTTGAGCTTTATTTAGCCAAATTTTATGATCTTGATTCTTGTTTGGTGATCTTCATTAGATGAAAAACAGCCACTAACCTTCTTAGTTAGAAAAGGTCATCAACAATTGGCGCTAGAAGGAGGGTACGAACCTCCGATTATAGGAAAAATCGAAGAAAGGTCGAGGACTACCACCGGAATCTGCATAATTTCGCCGGAATCCGGGGAAAGGCTGCCGGAAAACAAAAGTGCATATTCTTAGGACAAAGATTTACAACACTTTAAGGATTTTAATGCATGTGTGCATGAACTAGGGTTTTCAAACCTTTACAATCACACACAAGGCTAGTAATCCTTGGAAAAGGTGTCTGTAAGTACAAGATAACTTCATCCATTTGCTTGTTTACCCACATTTCGATAGCCAAGATGGTTAGATCGCAAGAAGAACGACATTCGAGCATATCTCCAAGTCGTAGACCAAGAACTAGGGTTTCTTCCACCGAAGGACATGCACGGACAGTGAGAGCAACTTCGCAGAGGAATATACAAGTCACCATTGACACGATTCCACCAGAAGTTGAAGCTCTTGCTTAAAACCCCGAAGAGCTAGCAAAAACCATTGCTGTCCTTCAATCCCTGCAAAATCGACAAGCAGCAGGACCGTCAAGAGCACCTGTGACGACCAGACGAACAGGCGAGCAGGAGCGTACTGGCGAACAAAGGAGTAAAATGGGAGAAGATGCACGTCGGGACGAGGCCGACAGCGAGGAAGTTCGTAGAGGTAAAGGAAAAGCTCCACTGAGCGAGCGCCTAGGAAGCAAAGGAGAATCGTCATCAAGTCGAGCAGGTGAATCAAGCAAAAGTACTTCCCGAACAAGTGCTTTGGAGAGATTAGGGGCAAGGAATGTGAATAGGAGGGAGCCATCCCGGAGGCGTGAGGAGCGATCACACCATCCTGCTCGCCCATCAGTACATGACCGAATCCGGAGGTCAGCTTTTGGCCGACTAGGGCCAAATGGAGCTAGCAACGCTGCTAGGAAGACAACTCAGGAGAAACGTCCCGTTGGCAAGGGACTGCATCGTGAAGAGGTCACGGAACCAAATCACGATGAACAGCCTTCCAACGGGAGGACTCCCCCAAATGAGTTGCAGGAAATGAGAAAGGCAATCGAAGAATTGCAGAGACAGTTGGAATCTCAAAGAGGTGTCGGATCAACCGTTCTCCCATCTTCCCCATTATCTCCGTCTATCCTCAGTGCACCGATCCAGAAGAAGATACAGTTTCCAGCCATCAACTTGTATGAGGGAACGTCGGACCCCCGCATTCATGCAACGAAATATTCAGATTTCATGATCTCAATGGGGGCAACCGACGCCACACAATGCCGAAATTTTCCACTCACCCTGGGAGATGGCCCGCACAGATGGTTTTCAGCACTGGCTCCTGGCTCCATCAACTCTTTTGCCCAACTAAGCAAAGAGTTTCTGTCTCACTTCTCAACTGCCGGGTCCTACTTGACCCACAGACACCGTCTGGCAGATATTAGGCAGGGAGACGAGGAGTCGGACAAGCAATTTCTGGAAAGATTTGATAAAGTCTTGCTGGAGGGCGAAATGGTGAGTGAAGACACGAAGATTGTGGCAGTGATGGCTGGTTTAAAGAAAGGAACTGATCTTTGGAAAGAAATGCATCTGACTTGCCCGAAAACATACACGGAGTTCAGACACAAAGCTGGAATTCATGTTTCGATGCAGGAGGCCCTACACAGAGAGATGGGAGACAAAGTTGATCCGAAGAAGTCTGGCAAGAGGTCGGGAGGAAATGATTACAAAGCTCCGAAGAACATGAAGTCATTCAATGATGGAGCTGAGTTGAAAGAAAAGTTGAGTCAAGTCCTTACTATGTCCGTGGATGCTGTGTACAACAACGTTAAAGACAGGGAGATGTTGTCAGAGCCGCGGAAGATAAGGCAAGAGAGAGGTAAGCTGAACCCAAACAAATACTGTGCATACCATCAAAGTATCGGCCACTTCACGAGTGAGTGCCGAGACTTATTGAAGCAGTTGTGGAGGTTTTATGAGGAAGGAAAGTTGTCTGAATTCGTGAAGAGGGAACCAGGTAAAAGACCGAGGGCGCCAGTACAATCCAGTTCGGATGACGGAGACAGTGATGACCAACCAAGCAAAGTTGGTAAGAGGGGAAGGAAGGTCCCAGCAGCCCCAGCAAGGCATATCCCGGAAATCCTAATGCTGGAACCCACTGGGCCAGTAGGTGGTTGTTCTGATGGGAGGCCACCTATGTCGAAAAGAAAGAGGAAGGCAGAGCTGAGAGCAGTGGACCAGGTAATGGAAGTGGGTGTAAATCCATCGACCAAACGAACAGGGGACCTGACTTTCTCAGAGAAAGACTTAGACGGGATACTTACTCCCCACAACGACTCATTGGTCATTTGCGCCAATATCATGGGGACAAAGGTGCATCGTCTACTTGTCGACACTGGTTCCTACACGAATATCCTGTTCAAGAGCACGGTGGACCAGCTAGGAGATTGTGCTGAGTACATCAAAGATTGTAATCACAAGATTGTTGGTTTTGGAAATGCTGTAACCACCCCACTAGGAATAGTTACGTTGGCAGTTGAGCTTGTATCAGTCGAGGACCCGGAGAGGAAAATGAATAGAATGGTAGACTTCTTGGTTGTAGACCAACAGTCCACTTATAACGGGTTCCTCGGCCGTCCTTTCTTGCATGAATTCAAAGCAGCTGTTTCAACGTACTATTATTGTCTAAAATTTCCAACAAAGAAGGGTGCAGGTACAGTCAAAGGAGACCAAAAGAAAGCTCGTGCGTGTCTGTTGCAAATACAGTTGCAGGATCATCAAGTCAACATGGCGGACAGGTGCTCAGACAAGGACGGAGATGATAGCGAGGCCATGACTTCCGTTGATACTGAAATAATGGAAGGCGACGAGCAGCCACGCAGCGACGAGCAGCCATGCAGCGACGAGCAACTGGGCGCAGACGAACAGCTGCGCATTGACGAGCAGAAACCCGTTGGCGAACAAATGGACGAGGACGAACAGAAGCGCGAGGACGAGCAGGTTGTCCAGACAAAAGAGAGAGAGGCTGCTTGCCCAATGGACGTTGATGAAGAAGACATCGAGCCACGACTGGGAGCAGAACCGATGGAAACCGAGGATGAGCTAAAGACAGAAGGGCCCATTATTGACCCCAGATGGAAAGGCCAGAAACGAAGGGCTACCCCGGTTGAAGAGTTGGAAACTGTAAAAGTCGACCCGAACCAAGAGGGCTTAGAACTCTTCATAGGGTCCGAGCTACCAGAACCGTACAGGACCAATATGATTGAGTTTCTTAAAGCAAATCTCGATGTGTTCGCATGGTCGCATGCAGACATGGTGGGCATCAGCCCCGAACATGCCTGTCACAGACTCAACATCGACCCGGGGAAGAGGCCAGTCCATCAGAAAAGGAGAAAATTTGGACCCGACAAATACGAGGCGCTTGACGTGGAAGTCAAAAAGTTGCTGGATAACGACTTAATCAAACAAGCGTTATGCCCGCAATGGGTGGCAAATCCAGTGTTGGTCAGGAAAGCAACCGGGGCATGGAGACTCTGCATCGATTTCACAGATCTTAACGCCGCCTGCCCGAAAGACAACTTCCCATTGCCTCACATTGACCAGCTAGTTGATAGCACCGCCGGACATGAGCTGCTAACGTTCATGGATGCATTCGCAGGATATCACCAAATCGCGATGCATCCCGATGATCAAGAGCACACAGCGTTCTACACCAACAAAAACTTGCTATGCTGGAAGAGAATGCCATTCGGACTAATCAACGCTGGAGCTACATATCAGAGGCTGGTTAACAAGATGTTTGATGATCACATCGGGAAGACGATGGAAGTATATGTGGACGACATTGTTGTCAAGAGCTCAAAAAAGGAAGATCACTTACAGCACCTGGTTCAAACACTCGAGATACTTCGGACCTACAATATGAAGTTAAATCCCAAGAAAAGCAGTTTCGGAGTTCATTCTGGGAAATTCTTGGGACATCTGGTTAGTCAACGAGGAATTGAAGCAAATCCAGTGAAAGTGAAAGCAATCATGGAAATGCAACCACCGAGATCGGTAAAAGAAGTCCAACGACTAACTGGATGTCTAGCAGCCTTGAACAGGTTCATCTCGAGATCGGGGGATAAGTGCAGGCCATTTTTCGAGGCCATCAAGAAAGGAAAGTTTCAATGGACAGACGCCTGTCAGCGAGCGTTCGAGCAATTGAAAGAGTATCTCAGCGATATGAAAATTCTTGCCAAACCGATCCCAGGGGAGAAGTTATACTTGTACTTGGCAGCTTCAGAAGAGGCAATCAGCTCAGTGCTCGTTCGAGCGGAAGGAAAGTTCCACCTACCCATTTACTATGTGAGTCATGCCTTGCACGAAGCAGAGCTCAGATATTCGCCAACAGAAAAGCTAGCATATGCGCTGGTGATGAGCATCAGAAAACTTCGTCCATATTTTTTCGACCACCAGGTGGAAGTGTTGACAACGTTCCCGCTCAAGCAAATACTGCACAGACCCGATGCGGCTGGTCGGCTCCTGAAGTGGTCCTTGGAAATCAGTCAGTTCGGGATTTCATATGCTCCTCGAACAGCGATCAAGGGGCAAGCCTTAGCAGATTTTATAGTCGAACTGACTTTCCCCCGAGATCCAACGAGAGGACATAGCCATCCCTGGCACATGTATGTTGACGGGTCGTCAACTAATACAGCATCGGGGGCAGGTATAGTCTTGATAAGCCCAGATAGGCAAGTTTTTACTTCAGCTGTTCGATTCGAGTTCATGGCGACAAACAACGAAGCAGAATACGAAGCTGTGATTGTTGGGTTACGCTTAGCATTAGCAGTTGGAGTACGAAGGTTGCAAATCTTTGGAGATTCGCAATTGATCGTCAACCAGGTCCGAGGAGAATATGAAGCAAGAGATGAAGACATGGCTTTGTATCAAAAGATTGTTGCTCACTTGGCCTCTTTGTTCGAACAAATATACATTGAACAAATACCAAGAGACAATAATGCTCAAGCAGATGCGTTAGCCAGGCTAGCAACCAGCACCGGACCAGCAGAATTGTCGGAAGTGACGCTAACAAGAATGTCCAAACCATCAACCGAAGATTACAAGATCTATCAGATCGACGAAGATTTCGAAGAAGACGACTGGAGGATGCCGATCGTTGAATATTTGCAAAACGATAAAAAACCGGACAACCCATTCGAAGCTAACAAGTTGGTTAAAAGAGCGGCAAGATACACCATGATGGACGGACAGTTGTACAAGAGAGGAATCTCGCTCCCACTTCTGAAATGTTTGGCTAGGGGGCAAGGACAAGCAGTACTGAAAGAGATCCATGAAGGTGTATGCGGAAATCATGCCGGAGGACGGGCTTTGGCACATAAAACAATAAGGCAAGGATATTACTGGCCAACTCTCCTTCAAGATGCAATCAAGATTGCCCGAACTTGCCATAGATGTCAATTGTTTGCCCCAAACATTCACAAACCCCCACATGAATTGATTTCAGTCAATAGTCCATGGCCGTTCGCGAAATGGGGAATTGACCTCATCGGGCCTTTTCCCCCAGGACAAGGAAATGTTCGATTCGCGGTGGTGGCTGTTGACTACTACACAAAGTGGGCGGAAGCAGAAGCACTCGGGCGGATCACACAGGAGAAAATGATCAACTTTATATGGAAAAACATTGTTTGTCGTTTCGGAGTCCCTCAGGCGATAGTGACGGATAACGGAAGACAGTTTGAAGGAAAAGAGATCAGAGATTTTTGCGAAAAATGGGGAATAAAGAAATATTTCTCGACACCATACCACCCCCAATCGAACGGTCAAGTGGAGGCAGTAAATAAAATAATCAAGCATATACTGAAGATTCGTTTGGTTGATAAACAAGGAAAGTGGTCAGAAGAGCTACCAGAGGTGTTGTGGGCATACCGAGTATCCCACAGAACAAGCACAGGCGAAACACCGTTCACAATGGCATTCGGGACAGAAGCAGTAATTCCGATTGAGTTAAAAGTCCCGACAAAACGAACAGCTGCGTTTGACGAAGAAACAAATAACTCTGCAATGGCAACAGAGTTGGACTTGCTTGAAGAAAAAAGAATAACAGCAGAATTGAAAAATGCGATCTACAAAAGAAGAGCAGCAAAGTACTACAATTCTCAAGTAAAGGCAAGAGAATTCGAAATTGGGGACTTGGTACTTCGAAAAGTTTTAATACCACCAGGAGTATTCGGCCCGACTTGGGAGGGCCCATACAAGGTGACGAATAAGTGGCACAACGGCACATACGACCTTGAAGACATGGAAGGCAAGTCGTCCCAATACTCCTGGAATACAACTTTACTCAAGAAGTACTACCAATGAAGTCCTGTAAGTCTTAGAAAGTTTGTAAATAGATCCTTTGTAAATTTTTTGAAATTTTTGCGCAAGTTTATAAGCGAGCAGATGTGCATTTATCTTACTAGGCGATCAGAATTGCTTTAATCTTTTGTCTTGTTGAATTTTAGTTTTTAAGCCTTGAGTCCAAATTACTTAGTTGCTCGCCCAAAAATTAGCAAAATACGAGTCTGTTATAAGACGAACAGAAGAGCTTATTAAAAGCAAAAATAAGGCTAAGTCCATAACGGACCAATAGCCCACAATAATGTAAGGCCAAGTTCACGAGCGACCAAAATGGCCCAAACAACTAAAGGTCAAGTTCTATAAGAACCAAATGACCAATTTAAAATTTAAGTGTTTACCTTAAGGAAAAAGGAACACGTATGAGCACAAACAAAGAGGCGAGCAACTAAGTAAGACAAACAAAGAGGCGAGCAGTTAAGTAAAGACAAATGAAGAGGCACAAATTTGTAGACGAACAAAAAATCTTCATTTCATTAGATCAAAAAGTTTTACAATAGGAATGAAAAATACAGAAATGTTGTACATCCTATTGTAAGAGAAACTAAACTAAGTCTTCAAGAGGGAGGTGGAGGAGGAACCTCTGCAGTCCTGGTCGCCTGTCCACCCGGTTGCTCGCCCTGTGCACTTGCGCCAGCCCCATCAATTGGCGTCAAGGGAAGCGAAGACAACCCTTCAAAAACCTCATCAGCGGCTGCCGCGTAGGTCGCCGCTGGAGCAGGGTCAGGCTGACCGCCGTAAGTAGGAGCAGCAATGTCGACGTCCTCGCCGAAGACTTCCAAAGGAAAGCCGAGGTCGGCCAAATCAGAGACGAACAAAGTTGAGCCAGGAGGAGGAGGATAATTTTTCACGTATTCAATAAAGTCCGTCTTCACCGCATCACGAATATCTTGATTGTGATCGTGGGCGAAGTGGACAGACCGTAAACATTCCGCAAAGGCACAGATGTACCCAAAGTTGGTCTTGTCCATCACTTCCTGCTCATGGACTTCGTATTCGATCAGATTCTGGCGCTCTTCCTCCAGCCTCTTGACATGCTCCTCAACAGCGAGCAGACGAGCAGATAAGTCTGCTCGCTCCTTCTCAGCCCTCTCAGCTCTCAAGTCTGAGGACTTCACCTCCAGCAGCATTTTCTCAGCCTTTTCCAAGGCGTTCTTCTCGCCAGTTAACGAGGCCTCCATCTTCCTCTCCATCAAAGCCAGCATCTTAGCATGCTCGGCCTTGCATTCTTTGATGGCGGAGGCTCTTTCCTCGTCCATCCTCTCCACGCGACGGCCCAAATCGCGGTTCGTTCGCTCGAGCTCCATGACTTGGTCGAGCAGCATTTGGGACTGGACCAATTGATGGCTAGTATTGTAGGCCATCAGACGAACATTATCACTAGCAGATTGGCCAGTGACAAGGGTGTTCGCCGATTTTGTCCAAGCCCTTGGAACCATCTCGGCTGCTCGGCGAACGGGGACATCAGGTATATCGGAGAATGAAGGAGGTGCATTCTTCACCACTGAAAGATAGTGAAGGGTATTCCCGCGGCCAGGGTAAAGTGCTGGATTATACCTGAAACAGAAAGCACAGAAGTCAGTGGTCAAGCAACATTGCGCCAAGCGGCGAACAACAAACAAGGCGAAGACAATGGACTTACTCTTTGATTTTGACGGGGTCCCAACCTAGATAAGAGGTATCTTTGGGATTGTCCCCTTTCTTGGCCGCCACCAGGCCGGCGACCACCTGTCGTTCATCCACCACTTCCAGAGAGGTGGATTTAGAGGCTGGAGACCGGGGAGCAGCACTGCTCGCCTCCACCATAGTCTTTGATCGCTTGGAGGCGCGATCATCACCGCGTGTGGCGCGAGCATCATCGTCCCGCGGCACTTTCTTTTTCTCTCTCTCTCGCTCCCTCTCCTTTTCCTTCCTCACGTCTCGCGGAGAGGAAGTGATTTTGGCCGCAGGCTTGCGGCGACCAGCTCCGGAAGCTGAGCGACCAGTAGGGTTCTCCCCTGCCCGGAGGCGCATGATGGCAAGGGGAGGATCCATCTTTCTCCTTGAAGCGTCCGCCATTTGTTTAACTCGCCCGGCGAGCAGATAGTACGATTCGGGCACGGCCGGGATAGCAACAGTGACTTGTTGATCTAACAAGAAAAAGATGTTAGGCGAGCAAGAATGTTGGACGAGCAAAGAATAAAGAGTTACCTTCTGGGACGACGGCTTGGGCTTCAAGATGGTGAGGACTCGTGATCAAGCCAGCAAGTTTGCGACAATGAGCCTTCGAGAGATGGTGTATGTCACGACTAGCAACGTCGCGAAGAGAGATGATGGCTAAGGTGAAGAGGAACTCGTCACTGATGTCGGGGTGCCCCCACTTCAAGTTCCTTGGACCTGCAAAACAACGAAAAGGATTAAAATTAGTCCTACTTATGAACTAGCAAGACAAAGTTAGCCCTACGTTTGATTTTTCCAAAGCCTTCAGGCGACATGATGCGCGCCTGCCCGCCAGCAAATCCCTCAGTTGCTCGCCAATCTCCACCAATGAAGAAGAATTGGCAATGCCAACCCTTAATCTTATTGGGAACTCCCTCAACGAGTTTCAATCCGGTTTTCGCCTTGGCGTAATACCATCCAGCACCATCCTCGGAAATGGTCAAGGCGTAAAGAATCTCCGCGGTTGTTATCTTATTTTTGTAGCCTTCAAGACCAAAGAGAGTCATGAAGGCTAGAAGACTACTCCAACCATTTGGAGTAATTTGAGTGATCGCCAGGTTCATGTCAGATAGGAAACGGCCGATGAGCGGATGGACGGGGAGCGGAAAACCCGTGTTCAACACATCCAAGTTGATCGCCGTGCAGCCAGGAGGGGGGCGATCAGCAGTCTCTCCTTTCTTCGGCACATACATGAAAATATCGTAGGGGATCTTGTATGTTTCACGGATGCTCGCCAAATCGTCCTCAACAACAACACTGGCAACTCTGCTCGCCGCATAATCTCCATCCTGAGCTTTCATGATTACCCTCGATGTGGGGGCAAAGGTCTTCGAGTAGCGAGCAGAGTAGTCCGCCCACTCGGTGTCACGAACAACTCCTTCGGGGATCCGGGATTCTGGTGTAGTTTGAGCAATAGGAAAGTTGATCTCTCTTAAAAACTCCCAAGTGAGAGTGGGACATTTATGCTCGCCAACTCGTTGGTCGACTTCTTGACCAACGGAATCATCTATCTCCGCGGCTACTTCTACGGAATCTTCCCCCAAATTGGAAGAAGTTTCAGGTTCACGAGCGAGAGGTTGCATCTTTTCTTGCTCGCCTGAGCGATCAACAGCGCACGACTCTATCGAGCGAACAACAGAATTCGCATCGGAGTCCGTGTCTTCGTCCACCAACAGCGTGCGCGGGTTTCTCGCCAATATTTGGCGAACAGATCTGCGCGGAGAATCCAAATCTACGGGTCTCTTTTCCGGGTTTCGCCCGGGTCCGGATTGAGATGAATTTGAGGGGGTAAACTCCATTCAAAATAACGAGGCGGAAATTTGACCAATTTTGGAAAGATTTTAAGAACAATGCGTCCGAAATCAAAATCACAGCGGCAACGTTACTACGAGACGGCGGCGCAATGGCGGCTCACGGCCGGAGTAACAGGGACGATTAAAGAAAGTGCAGGAAATAGAAAAAATTCACGAAAATTGAAGGAAGAAAGAGAGAATACAGGACAAATTACCTTCAAAGAACAAGAATCTAAGAGACACAAGGGGATTCGAACACAAAAGATTGAAAGACAAAGCTTCAAAATGCGTATCAATGGCGGATGGCTTATGATTCTTCGAAAAGAAAGAAATGAAGAAGGAACCACCTATTTATAAGAATAAAGTGGGGGCAAAAATGCAATATTTGCAAAATATTATAGGCCCCTATGGGCAAATGGGGGGTCGCGCGTGACTGACGCGACGCCTCGCATTCCGTGCCTCGGGAACCCAACCGTCGCGACACGAAGGGGCATTCGCTGTTGGTCGCGCGCTTAAGTTCCCATTGCTCGTTTGCTCGCCAACTCGGATGCTCGCCCGCATAACCAACCATACTCCCTTTCTGCTCGCCCATTGTTCGAAGAAGAAGTCGTAGCTTGGTCTCAGTTGATCAACCCATGTTCAACATAAGGCCAAGCTAGGGGGCAATTGTTGATAGGCGAACAACTTTGCATTTAATCAACGAAAGATTATCATTAGACTTGATAACAGGATGACAAATGAAAGAGGCTAACAGCTTTGTGGGGCAAACGGTCGCACAGGGCGAGCAGCTTAGCAAAGAGATGGCAGCCTGGTGGGGCGAGCAGCCTTGCAAAGAACAGCTGTGCCAGCGGCTCAAGCCAAAGTCAATTTGGGCGAACAGGCTCGTAATGGAGCGAGCATCATTGTAAAACAATCCCAAGCGAGGAGCGAACAGCTCAGAACGCAAAGGATCACAACATCCAACGAAGACGTACAAGCGAGCAAACGGTCACCGTCGAGAGCATATCAGTAGTGCCAAAGACCAAGTACAACATTGGGAATCCCAAGAGTCACTAGCCTAGATATGGCCCAAGTGTCCTAACACTTGGCACCCATCCAATGAGCAATAGTGTAGATGTTGTACAAGTGTCCTAACACTTGGCAAAGATCCAATGGTTAAGCCACCAAGATGGTGACACATGTCCTCTTTGTATGTCTATAAATACTCCCTTCATGTACAAGAAAAAGGAGAACAATTCAATATAAGTCAAAACTCTTGTCAAATTATTTCTTGAGCTTTATTTAGCCAAATTTTATGATCTTGATTCTTGTTTGGTGATCTTCATTAGATGAAAAACAGCCACTAACCTTCTTAGTTAGAAAAGGTCATCAACAATATTATATAATTTATATTCACGCATAAAAGACTTGAGTTGATTTGTGTTTTGCATAAAATACTTGAGGAGTGGTGTTTTGTGTTGATTATATTTTTCAAATTATTGCTTAGATTTTGAAAATTATTATGTTGATGTTTTTATTGAATTATGTAGTAGGTTTATTGATGCATCTTTGCTTAAATTAGCATTTAGATGTTGACATGTTGCAAATAATTGGATGAAACATGTGTGTTGGTGCTAAAAAAAATTAAATATATTTAAAAAAAAAAGTGTAAAAGATTTCGGTTTGTACGGTTTGGGACCGAACCAAACCGAAATATTTCGGTTTGTGACCGAACGGTTTTTTAAAATATGGTTCGGTTTTTGGTTTGTAAAAAAATTTTGGTTTGGTGTTCGGTTTAGCTAATACGGTTCGGTTCGGTGACCGAACCGACCGTTGCACACCCCTACAGTTCGGTGTGTTTGTATGTGTTTGAAAAAATCAAAATTAAAGTCAAAACTAAACTTAAAATTCAAGTGCATGCTATACACTTGAGTGCATGTTAGAATTTGTGTACTTTTTTAACTGTTGTAGGCGCGTAAAAAAAAGTGGTGCGAACCACTGACCCACTAGCTCATATCAGGCGACCCATATAGTAGGCTTGTAGAAATAAATAATACATAACAATAATAAATAATAAATAAATGGACAAATATGCGTCCAAGGGGAATCGAACCCACAACCTCCAGGTAGAGCGGAAGAGGTGTGAACCACTAGGACACATGCTATTCTTGTTCGTTTATTTGCATTTAATTGTATATAACCTCAAATTGACTCCCATTTTTTTTAAAATTCATCAAATTCAATCCTTTTTGTTTCTAATTCGTTTATATATATGTATTTACTAACTTTTTTTTATTAATTTTATAAATTTAATATTTTAGACTATTATAAATTATTAATTCATTAGTTTTTATTCATTTAATTTTATATAATTCCAAATTGACTCCCATTTTTTAAAAATTCATCAAATGAATTCTTTTTTTGTTTCTAATTCCTCTCTCTCTCTCTCTCTCTCTCTCTCTCTCTCTCTCTCTCTCTCTCTCTCTCTCTCTCTCTATCTCTCTCTCTCTTCATGATCTTCTTCTGAATGATGGTTCACTGTTCCAGTGATCCACAAAACCATCCCATATCGATCGTCCGTCTGGTGCTCGGCCCAACTCCATCCGATCCCCACGGTCCCAGTACCGCTTCTTCAGGGCGTAAATAATATTTGTGTACCGTTCTTGCACTGTCACACAGAACAATTGGTACATAACACTATCGTGGGCAGGGTCCCAAACGCACCGCCTCTGCATATAAATTAAAAATAGAATATCAGCAAATAAATTAAAAAATTCAAAATTAAAATCATAATAAATAAATTTTGTATACCTTGAACTCATCAAAGTACTCCATCCTCTATTGCTCGGACACTTGGCTCAACGAATGGGCACCATACTCAAACGTGGCCATCTTAATGACCTAGACGATTGAGCTAGTCTCACGGGCTGGAAGCATCCTGTTAAAAAATCAAGTTAATAATATTAATATATATATATATATATATAATTAAAAGTATACATAATTCATTAAAAAAATACTTACTTGTTGTCGACTATGATGACACTGAGATGATTATCTTGAACTGGGTTCATCTGTAATAATTATAAATTCAACTAATTAAACATCAACGTAACTATAATATAACTATCCTATACAAACATATGTAATATTATCTCAAAATTATAATATATAAATATAATCATTTCCCAAATATAATATATAAATACAAACATGCACAAAAATCAACACATAATTTGTAACTATGGTCATATTTGTAACTAAAATCTACACATAATTCACATACACATAATTCACATACACATATTACACATACACCCTAAATTAAATGACATATACATTAAATTGATAAAATTTAAAATACGAAATCAGAAAAGCATCCTATGGTCATATTTGTAATTAAAATCTACACATAATTTACATACACATAATTCACATACACATAATTCACATAGGCCCTAAATTAAATGACATGTTCATTAAATTGTTAAAATTTAAAATATGAGATCAGAAAAGCATCCTATTGTCATATTTGTAACTAAAATCTACACATAATTCACATACACCCTAAATTAAATGACATGTACATTAAATTGTTAAAATTTAAAATATGAGATCAGAAAAGCATCCTATGGTCATATTTGTAACTAAAATCTACACATAATCCACATACACATAATTTCACATATGCATAAAATCTACACACATACACATAATTTACTTATTCATTCACTATATATAATTCATAAAATATAATTATAAAAAAATTTAAACGGTTAAATTAATTTAAAAACTCACGGTTAAACGACGGACAAGGGGGTGGCGGCGGCGGCGGCGCGGGCGGAGTAGGAGGAAGAATTTTTACGAGTATGTAAAATGGTGTACGGAGAAGAATGTATTTATAATTTTTTTTTAAAAGGATTAGCGACCGCCAGAGACAGTCGCTATTACTCGAAATTTGGTCTTCATGACCGAATCGGACGGTTCAGTTTGACCATTAAGAATTTGCGACCGTCTCGGGGCGGTCGCTAAACCACCTGCATTAATGACCCTCAACCATTACCAACTCGGGTCAAACGTTACAAGTCTGCGACTGCCCCAAGGCAGTCGCTAAGTTCAATTTTGAAATCAGCGACCGACAAAGCGGTCGCTAATCAGGCGGTAAAAAGTATTGGTCATCGTTGACCGTCTTTTGAGTTTTAGCTAGGGGTGGTTCGGTACGGTATACCGTAGTTTTTAGTTCATACCTTATACCGTACCGAAAATATCGGTATGTAAAAGATCATACCGTTACCGTACCAAAAATTTCGGTATACCGTAGTTCGGTATACCAAAATTTCGGTATATTATCGGTATGATTTCGGTATACCGTTCTTTCCCAAAAAATTTGTAAAATAAACTACTAATAAATGAAAAAAAAAGACATCTTTGAAATCTTAACAAGCGAGAACCTCGGAGAAAACATATGAATTATATTCTGCAAATAATTCTCCAAAAAGAAAATAGATTTCAGATTTACTCCACATATATTGTTAATATTGTCATGAATTTACTCACTTGACAACAACTGAATAAGACTAACTTCTGGTTTAAATAAAAAATTTCAACGTTTTGGATTCAATATTCGATTATCGGTGTCTTTTTTATCTTTCTTTTTAGCAAAATGAGATTGAGAGAGACAACATTTGATTGAGTTAGAGGGTAGGGATTGAAGGACGTAGGAAATGGATAAGTATAGCGCTTGTATAAGAATGGACTATGGGCCTATGGGCCTATGGTTATATTAATTAAGAAAAATAAGTAATTTGTGCTTTTTTTAAATAATAAGATTGATTGGGCTTCCGCATTTTTTATAATAAGACTACCATCTAATCATTTATAATGATACAATATTAAAATAATTAAAATTATAAATTAATTTCGGTATTTCGGTATATACCTCGGTATGCCACTTTTCATACCGTTACCATACCGAAATTTTCGGTACGGCAACATACCTTACCGAAATTTTCGGTATACCAAATTTTTCGGTAAATTCGGTATTTTTCGGTACGATAAGCTCGGTATACCGATTTTTTCGGTATTTTACCCAGCCCTAGTTTTAGCGACCGTTTGATTGGTCGGTGGCGGTCGCTAATCTTACGAATTAGCAACCGATATATAGGCGGTCGCAAATATTTTTAATTTGAGACCGGTTTTCTACTACGGTTGCTAGAGACCGACTTTGAGGCGGTCGCTAAAACGTGAGTTTTTTGTAGTGAGAATTTAGAGTCGGAAAATTCTCGGTAAACAATTAAATCAAGAGAAGTATTATGTGAACGATATTTATAGTGAAACTTATCTGAAGGATTTTAATTACACTAAATGTATCAATGAATTGCACTAAAAGTATCAGCTCCGAAGAGTATTAACTAGAGTGGTATTAATTATTTTAACTAAAAATATTAGTTGTTCCAGCCTAAAATGTTAGTAAATTATTATTCACATAATAATTTGCCTTCAAACAAAACTTTAAAATTAAATAAGATTTTACAATAAACACTTAAAAAGAGAATGAAAATTGAAAACCGCCCTTCTTTGAATCCTTTACCCCGTATCGCGTACTTCGCCTACATATAACAGATCACAAACATTCTTTTCATCAGTCATCACCGTCGTCTCTAAGTACTTTTGTGCTGTGAAAAGACTTTTGAGATGGGAATCTCAGTTTAGGAAGGTACCTTCATGCCCTCGATCAAACTATCAACTGACCGATTGGATGGACTAACAGAAAAAGAGTAGTCTACGCTGGCTGGACATACCTACATTTTTTCATTTACAATTTTTTAGTTATTGTTGTTTAAATATATTCAATTTCTGCTTCTTCTATTTTTAGGGATTTCGTGCTCTTAGTACCTTTTTTCTTCCCTTTGTAGTTTTTATGGCCTCCCGAGTTCTTTTATTATCTTGGAATATTTGGCCTTTATCGGAAACATAAATCCACTTGAATCTTGTTTGCTGCTTATTTTTATTTTTTTCTATTTGTTTGCAATCTTTTTTCTTTTTCTATTTTGGGGAGGGGGCGCTGTGTAACATACCGTAACTCTTGGGAAGATCATATATATATATATGAATTGCAATTGAGTTCCATTTTAAGAGAATGCTGGTGAAGTTTTGTTTTCCTTACAAATGATATGATTAAGTTGTGCTTTAATAGTCCTGCAATGATGACCTTATATCATTGTTTTGGTGGAGCTTATATTTGTACGCGATTCTTGTATATTAACTGAATTGTATTTTATATTCGAAACTTGCTTCTTTTTTTGTTTCTTAAGATTAAAATTTGGAGATTTCTCAAAATTTGTCTTCTCTTCATTTTTCTTGTCTACAATTATTCATTTGAGTGTTTTGGAAATTTCAGGCTATAATTATAATATGAGAATGAGTTCAATCTGCATCAAAGGTACGACTTGAGTTTCTAATCTTCGAAATTGTGGTTAGATAATGTTATTCATTAGAATGGTTGAGAGAATATTTTAATTAGTTGAAATTGATAAGTTTTTTATTCATAATCTTTAGTTTTTCGTGAATTTTGCTTTGAATTCATTCTCTTATGGCACTCTTTTTTCTTTTTCTTGTAATCATAATCCATTGATTAATTTGTATTTGTCTAAATATATCTTTACTTGTGATCTTTAGGTTAATTGATAGTGTCACTGTATGTGATGGCTCTAATGTGCTATAGATTGCTTGCATAATTGCATTTGGATAATGGAATCTTAAAATCCTACATCATAATTGTTGTGTTCAATTTTTAAGTTGAATATAATTTTTTATATAATGTACTAGTAAACTTGTAGTCGTGCATTATAAATTCTTAATATCTTATGATATTCTATTGTTGTGTATTTTGTTGGAAATTGGTTTTAATAAAGGTTTCATACCCTGACTTTGACCAATTTTTTTAGGAGTAAAAACGTTAGTTTTTGGGAAAATAAAATTAACGACGTTGTTCTACTCGCGGAGTAGATGCGCGTGGTATATTTAATATCTCAAAACCGATTTCCGGTGAGTGAGAAATTAATTTGGGAAGTTGTAGTATTAATCATTTGTGTTGAATAAATCCATGAGAAATGGAAAATGAAGTTCCATCCCACATTGGAAAATTACAAGAAAATTGTCTTGTATATAAGTAGGAAAGTATTCATGTTCTTTAAATTGGGACATGGGGACCCTAACCATGGACCACACGCGCGCGCGCGCGCCCCACCCGAGCCCGGGTCCGGGTTCTTGGCAATTGGGCTTTGGGGCCTTACCTATATTTTTAGAGTACCAAATATATAAAATGGCCCAATACCTTTTTGGATCCAATCGGTTCGGGTGGCCCATATGAACTTGGGTCGGCCCACTTCGATTGGCCCATTTAGAATTGGGTCGGCCCACGAACTTGTTTAATACAACTACGAATTTGATTAATACACTCCAGAGTATCTGGAATATTCCGTCTTGCTTCTCAAGAATGAGAAACTGCGTTTCTCTCCACTACAGAACGTGGGTGATCCATGATCACCACGTACTCCACTCCAGCAACCTTCAGATGGGTCGAATTTCCGCCTATATATATCTCATTTCGTCCATTCTTTCGAACATACTTACGAAACCAAAAATTCCCGAAATTCTTTCACTCCAGAATTCCGTTTACGCTCATAATTCCGATTTAGTTCGCCGGAAATTCATACTTGGTGGTGCTACCAGTGTGAATCGATAAACCGTTTTACCTTTGGAGACTTGTACGCATTCACCGTAAGCACTATATGGGCGTATTTAGTCTTGCTTGAATAGGTTATTCCTAGACTCGATTTTATCACGAATTCGTTTCGTGTTTATTTTCTTAAATTCTTCAGTGTTTCGAAATATATTCTCACTCTTTTCTATAACAATCGCAAGACTAAATAACATATTTTTTATAGGGCAATGAAGTCAATTTGACCGTGAATAAGAAGACAAATCAATTCTTCAAGTTCAACTCAACACTTCTGATTGATGTTCTTTTTATTCATGTTTATGTTCATTCAAGTGTTCAAACACATTGGTAGTTTTTCTTATGAATGTGCAGAGATTGTTGAATTAAATGTATTCAGAGAATTGCTATTTTTGTAAAATAAAATTTATAACATTATTGTCCTTTGCTATTAAGTTATTAATAACAATTTATACTTTTTTTGGAACGTAGTAAATATAACGAAATGTTAGTAACTAAATATTTAAATACCAATTAGATATGTCTTTCTTTTATGGGGGAATTGTAGAAATGATCCCATAAAAATTGGTCCTCGTGAATTTGGTCCTTTATTTAATAGTCCCATATGATTTTTCTGTAAAAAAATAACGGATTAACGGGCATGAGGCCCACGCGCCCGTTAGTTTTCTGTCAAAAATTCACGCACATAATTCCCAACTTAAAAGAAATTAATTCCCAAATTCTTAAAACTCTACGAACTAGAAAAAATTCAAAATTTCCCAAACCCCACACCATAAAACTACCGTTCCAAATCTTCTTCATAATCGCCCTGTTAATCAAAGAGAAATCAAATTCAATAAATCAAAAATCATCCCCAAAAAGTGGGACCCTAGAAAGTACACACATATGGTGCAAAGAGAAAATATGGCGGAAAGAAAATCATCCCCAACCGACCAAGTTTGCCGGAGGATTCGAAGAAAATGCAGCGGAGAGGAAATACAAAAGTTGCAGAATCGCCTCCATACTTGCATTTTACATTGAAATGATTATTAATAGCAAAAGTTGGCACATTTCCCTCCAAAAATCAAGTTGAATTTTTTTTTCCATCCAGTTTTCCATAGGAAACTATTAAATATTTAACGGATGAGACATTTTCTGCTAAAAATGGGACAAAAAAAGAACATGAGACCAAATCTGTCAAGTACGAATTCTCATGAGACCATCCTTGCAATTTACCCTTCTTTTATGTAACAATTTATTTGTAACGAAATTGATTTTTAGTAAAAAAAAAAAAAAATTGGAAATTTGTGCTAAAGTTTTTGTAACGAAAGAAGTTTCGTTACAATTGTATTGATAACGAAATTGATTTTTTTTCGTTACAAATTATTTTTGCGACGAACTTTAAATGACCAACTTTTGTAACGAATGTTTCGTTACAAAAAAAAAAATTGTAATAAAAAAGAATTTTTTGTAACCACTTTTTTCGTTACGTGAAATTCATTTTCTTGTAAGTTAACATTAAATTCCCTATATATGCAGGGTTCCATGCAATTATGGACGAAGGAGTGTAACTTTCGAAGTGGATAGCGGCTCAAGTCCTTACTATTTTGCATGTGAAATTGAATATGTTAGAGAAGATGGGGACCTTTCTTTAGTAGAGCTAAATGGTAGGAACTCAGGATGGGTGATAATACAGCATTCGTGGGGGCAACCTGGAAAATAGATTTGGCAAATGCTTGGATGAAACCTTCTTTCTCAATTAGGCTAACCACAATGAGAATTAAAGTTATTGTGGCGGAAAATGTGATTCCTGCTAATTGACAGCCTGGGAATTCCTATCAATCACATTTTTAATTAATTGGGGCGCTTGGTTAGCAATTCTTTAATGGTAATGAGAATGAAAATTTATTTTCATCTATGCCCTCATAAGAAAAATGATATGTTAGGGTAAGAAGTGTTCCAGTGATAACATCATTGCTAGTGACATACCCCAATTTTGAAATAGAAGTTGACAACAAATGGTTGTTGGTGGAGAAAAGGGGGAGTGATTGAGGAGGATGATTGTAGGAAGAGAATATGTAATCAAAATGAAGTAGTGATTACCTTATTTAGGAGGAGAGGTAGTGATTTTGTTCTCATGAACCATGCTAATTACACTAATTTTCAATCTCATTCTAATTATTACTGAAGAGTTGTTAACCAAGCGCCTCCTTAATTTCTTTTTTTTTTTTTTTTTTTTTGATAGGTAAATGTTAGTTGTTAGTAGTTAGATTAGTTCACCAAGTCTCCATACACTCCCAGAAATCTCCAAGTCTACCTTATAACTCCCTCCCAATTCGTTCCCAAAGGGAATCGAACCCAGGTCACTCACTAGAGTGAGGAACCCGATGGCCAGGTGGGCTAAGCCACCTGGTTAGCGCCTCCTTAATTTCAACCCACGTTTTAGTTAATCCCGCCTTTCAATGGAATATATTAAAAATATCCCCTGTTATACTAATAGGGAGTTTTTTTTATAGAAGATGTGTTAGTATTATATTGGTGTGTGTTTCAATATGTGGCATCCATGTGGCATCATAACGATAAGTCTATTTATAAAAAAAAAAGTAAAGATATAGATTCAAACCTTGCACCTCTTGAATAATTTTTAGTGTTACTTACCAACTAGACTAATTTATAGGTTTTTACGTATTTTGAATAACTATTTAACTTATGCCCATGAATGTTATTAAATAATCTATTGTACCTTACTATATTGATATATAAATTGATTAATTAAATTTTAATAATTCTAATTACGTGAAAATTAATATTTTAATTAAATTATTCATATTGTCTTAAAATCAAAATAATTTTATTTATTTAATCTTATCATATTAATAAGCATTAGACCTCGAGTTGCACGGAAAACTTCATATTAGTATAATAGGGAACAAAGAGATATTCAACATACTTTAATATGTTTGTAAGGAAATAATAATATGCAAAAATAAACAATAATTAAAAAAAATTACCTTTACTTGAAGTATTTAATATATATATATATATATATATATACACACACACACACACACACACTCACATATGTACCAGGTGCACGGTGCACTCACTCAACAGTTAAAATTGTTTACACTGAAAAGTTTACATTGAAAACCGATTTCAGTGTAAACTTCTTAATGTAATCTAACCATACTTTTTAGTGTAATCAAATCATACTTTTCAGTATAAACAATCTCAATTGTTGAGTATATATATATATATATATATATATATATATATATATATATATATATATATATATATATATATATATATATATATATATATATAATAAGTCTCTTGTGAATTAGGTGCAATATGCAATTCAAGTGTACTTTTAAAATGTTATGATTGTTCTTACGGAACATTTATCGTTGTTTACATTGAACAATTATGACAATCTTAATTGTTCAGTGTAAACAACTCTTATTATTCAATATAAACAAATTGTCTAAAAATATATTTAAGTTGCATTTGGTGCACATAAGACCTTGACATATTTAAAAAAAAATAAAAAATATATTTTAAGTCGCGTATTACACGGGAATCGGGATTATGTTCTAGTATATAGATATATTTAGTTATAAAAGCTCTATAGTTAAACGAAAATTATTCTATATAAAATAATGAACTCTGGATTTGTTTGTGCTATATTTTTTATTTTTTGTTTTTACACTTATTTGTACCATGTGGGGTAGAAAGAATTAGGATGTAGTTGCCCCCTTTTTGTAATCAACTTTATCGTCCAATTAAAACAATGAGTAGGTTTATATGAAAACTCTTTATAATAAGCTTAATATAAAATAGTATTAGAGTATAATTAATTTCATCGAAAGTATCATTAAACCTGTCAAAGATATCATTAGTCTGAGTTCAAAGTTCAAGAAAATTTAAAATAATTTTCTTGAACTCAGACTAATGATGCCACTGATGAGATTAATGATACTCCCGATGAGATTAATGATACTTTAAAATTATTTTATGATAAGCTTATCATGAACTATTTTCATATAATACTTTGCCTAAAACAATATTAGTTGTTTTCATTATGTAGGTTTACTATCAAACTAATACCTGCTAATAATTTAACTAATACTGTTAAAAATACACACATAACACAAATAAAGTTTTATGATGAAATTGATTGACTATATACTTGACAACGAAATATATTTAATACTCCATCCGCCCCTCTTAATTTTCAGAGGTGGGTGGACACACTTTTTAAGAAAAAAAGTTTTATTGACTTTTTAGATCAATTAATGAAGAGTATTTTGAAATAAAGTAATTATTGTGATAGTGTTTTATTACCTTATTTGAGGTGTAAAAATTATTGTGGGACATTCCAAATAGGAAAATGTGAAAAAATTAAGAGAGGACGGAGGTAGTAATAACACCCCCCGTCGCACATGTGTGTGTGTATATATAAATTGCAAAATAATATAATTATAATAAATCTAATATTTTTAATACTGCATAGCAGGAATGCTCATTTCTGCTTGAGCTTTATGTTCAAACATGCTAATCATTTTTCTTTTCATATTAAATTGATATATGATTGAGCTTCAAATTAAAAAAAAAAAAAAATTGAAATCTCACAAAGAGATTTGAAGCTGATTTTAATCTGTTAGATATGAGATTTAATAATTATCTAAATCCAAAATTGCAGACAATTTAAGCGTTGAATATAATAATGAAAACAAATGGTGGAACAGAAATTATAAGACGGTGAAATACAAGAAGAAACATAGTTTTAATTTAGTTGAAGTAATGATTGGATGTTTGATCTGTTCTCAACTTGGACAGATGAGAGAAAACTATTGATTAAGTCAACTCATACATGACATTTTCTATCTATTAATCATAATACTTATTATCTCAATAAATATATTTACAACTATATTTATCCACATACCAAATGAAATTAATTTCTCATTCATCCAGATTTAACTACGAAAACCAATTCCACCAAATTCATTTACACAAAATGGATAATTAAATTGTCATTTAATATTTAATTAAATGTGATCAAAATCAATATTTTTCAACAATTCAGGCAATAAAAGAAATAAATTAAAAGGATGTGTATACGATGATGACTTATGCAAGATCGACACAATATAAAAAACGAGGCGAGAGTTTGACTTTCTATCTGTAAAACGATATTGCCTTGTGCGCAGGTGCAATAAAGTTTCATGTCAATCGTCCCTATGATAAAACGATTTTAGATCATTCGACTGGTTGCACTATGGAACGGAAGTTATTGGCGAATGGATAATTAAGTCACAAAATCTTACACGATTTCCTCAATAAATACATTCATCAACGAATTTATTCACATGACATTAAATTGTCAAATTTTCCAAATTTAGTTTTAAAATTTTAAATCCACCCAAATGGATAATTTAGTACTAAATTAAATAAGGTCAACCCCAACCATCTATAAATAAGGTCTTCCATGTTAACGAAAATCACTCCACCAGTAGACCAATTACAAACTTCCAAACCAACCTTTCCATTCTAGAGCCACTTTTGCATGCTCATGGCTTTTCTCTTGCAATACTCCCTTTACACTTATTTAGTTTTTTTCTCAGTGGTAGCAAACTTTTGCTTTTGCTTCAATCCCAAACTGCTAAATGTGTCCGAACCTGATTCCTGGTCGGGTTGGGGTACAACCAAAGCCAGTTGGTATGGCAATCCATATGGTGCAGGAAGTGATGGTAAATATATACTACGTCCTCCGTCCCAAACTCGTTTGCTAGGTTACTGTTTGTGCGTATTTTAAAAAAATAGTTATTTATTAGTATTTAAAGTGATAAAGTAGATGATTTTTGTTATTAGTGTATGAATAATATAACATTAAAAAATATTGTTACTATTTTGCCAAAAATGGATGTCCCAAACAAGTATGGGACGAAGGGAGTACTACATTTTTGCTAGAGTACTACTACCTCCGTTCCAAAAAAGTTGACCCTATTAGTTTGTGCACGGTTACATCATGTACAAAATAAATTATTTTAAAAATATTATGTGTATTAATTTTAAAAATATTTATTATTTTCATTTTAGGCAACATACCATTTTTTGGAGACGGGGTAATAAATGGACCATTTTTGGAGTATAACATTAGATGAAATAATTAATACATACTATAAATAAATTAATCTATTGTTAATTAATTACACTGCGTGCAGGGGGTGCATGTGGATACCAGACTGCTGTTGAGGCAGCACCATTTTATTCTTATATAACAGCTGCTGCGTCCTCGCTCTACCGCTCCGGCGACGCTTGTGGAACTTGTTACGAGGTATAATTAGCAACTAATTATTTATATATTAAGTGCTAATATTTGTTTTGTGATTTTTTAATTAAGTTAATGTATGTATTATATATAAATTAGGTGAAATGTACTACAAAGGATATATGCTCATGGCAGCCGGTGACGGTGGTTGTGACAGATGAGTGCCCCGGCTGTGACGGACGGTCCATTTTATTCGATTTAAGTGGCACCTCCTTTGGGGCTATGGCTCCAAAAGGCAAAGCTGATCAACTCCGAAATGTCGGAATTCAGTGGATACAATACAGGAGGTAATTATTTATTATTAGTAATTCATAATATATATTACTAGAGTAGGTCTTGCATGAGACCGTCTTATAGCAAGAAACAATAGAAATGAATATAACTAGAGCATTGACCCATTAACATTTTGATTGGGGTATGTGTTAATTTATATTGTCTCATACAAGTTTTTGTCATATTACTAGTATTTATTCACTCTTATTTCTAAATTCTATCACACATTATGGCATCGTCTCATTCCATTAAAATGTTTTTTTAAAAAAATTGTTCATCTATGTTTTATATTATCATAAAATTATTTTAAAATATCATATATTTGATAAGAAGTATCACAAGTTGGGATCAAAATTAGTACTCCCTCCGATTCAATTTTAATTATCCATTTCTCCTTAAAGGGAAGGTTTTTTTTTTCCTGCCCAAAATAGTAAAAGAAATAACACTACTCTTTTAAATTTATCTCTTAAAAACATCATTTATTTACACTACATGTCACTACATAAAGTTGAAAAGACTCATTCATACTTAAATAATAAAGTAACTCCTCCATAAAGTTGAAAATACTCAATCTTCTTTAAATAATAAAGTAAATCCTCCTCCATAAAGTTGAAAAGACTCATTTATCCTTATTAAAAACATTTATATACTCACAAATATTAAGAAATAATTCTTTTTATTAATTCTCGTATCATTTTGTTTGGGATAATCATAATTGTATTGGAGGGAGTGCAATATAATACCACCTACCCTAATTTTTATACTCCAAATGAGAATTTTACTACTTTTAATCAAATTTTTATATTTTTAAATAATTTCATGATAAGTTTATTATAAATCATTTCCATATAAAACTTTGATTTTATATATATTTTGCACTTCTTGATTTTTGAGTTAATTATGGACAAAAGTTGACTTATACATGATCTAATACTAATAAAGACTAAAGAGTTAATATTAGCTAAAAATTTCAAAACAACATGTTTGTCACGTCACGTGGTTGAAGTTAGATTGTATGACTTGCGTGCAGGGTGGATTGCAAGTTTCGTGGAGTAAATGTAGCGTTCCGGATCGACCCGGGTTCGAACCCCAACTATATTGCATTTGTCGTTGAGTACGAAGATGGAGATGGACTCGCTGGAGTGGAGCTGAAGCGGGCGGCGAATTGGGACCGGTCGTGGCTCAGAATGGACCGATCGTGGGGTGCAGTTTGGAAGAAGGAATTGCCAAACAACTATGCGCCACCCTTCAGTATCAGGCTGACTAGTGAAAATAAAAAGACAATTGTCGCCGAAAAAGTCATACCGGCAAACTACTCACCCGGACAAACTTACAGATCATTTGTCAACTTTTGATGCCTAATGAATAATTTTTTATTTTAGAAGAAGAAGTTAGGTTATAAGTCAAATGAAGGAAGAATCTGCGGACATGCCATGCAAGGCGAGGCCGCAAGAACTTTATAGAGTAGAGTAGAGTAGCATATGTATTTTTGTGCTCGTGTCTCTCATCTTCTTTGACCTTGTCTTGACTCTTGAATAATTATGTTTTCCTCATCTTTTTAAATATGTACTCCATTATGTGCTAATTAATGAACTTATGATTGGTTCTACGTGCACGCCTGGTACGATTAATTATTGTGTATATATATATTTTTTAATTTAAGAGTATAAGGAGACTATATATATAGAGTGTAACGTAAATTTAATTACAAAATTGACACTCTAAAAGTAATTTGTGATTTTTTTTAGACTATAAGTATTTTGTGATTATAATACCTAAGTAGAGGGAGTCTTCACTGTTGGACATTTGGTTTAAATGATCACACATATGAATGAGATAAATTCTTATCTTTATATTTAACTAGTTGTATCTGCATAAATTTCGCAAATTTAAATTAGGAATTTTTTTAAAATTTAAATTAATAAAAAAAAGTTCAAATCATTTTTTTCAATAATAAGTTGCAAATTAACCAAAAAAAAGAAGTATATCAACCATTTATATGTAAATGGTAATTGTATAATATTTAATATCAAAATTAAAAGATTTTTTTTTTTTTTTATCAAAAAGGTAAATTTTATTATGATAAAAAAAAACGCTAATTAACTCACACAAACTAGAGCTACCGTACAATCCATACGAATGTAGGAATCCACAAATTCTAAACAAAAATACCTAGAACCAACTCATGTAGGCCACCTATATAACTATTACAAAGGATTTTTATAATCCACAAAACAAAGCGCAGCCTATTCAAGAATTAGCTGCATCAAATAGCTTCACAAACTTTATCGCCCAAGTCTTGCAACAGCCTCATTCTTGTATTTGGCGATTCGAAATATTTGGGACATCTTTTTTTGCCTTTAATATATCTGTTTTCATATTTGACTGTGAGGATATTTCCACTCAGAGATTATGTTTTAATGCAACTATTCTTGACGCAGATCCAAAAAGCCTCACATCAGTGGATAACAATTTCTAATTTTTTTTTTTTATTATTTAGTAAACAGATATATTATCATAAATTATACGTAAAAAAAATCAATCAATCTTTACTAAACGACTATTCCACTCTAGAGTAGGGTTGTAAACGAATCAAATAATTTTGGTTCGATTTGGTATTAATTATATTCAAAATTCGATATTCACATTCGAATTTTTATAATTCGAATTCGAGTACAAATAATTTTTTTGATTCGATTAGTTATAAATACAAATACAAATACTATGATATAATTACTTAATTATATATTAATAGTAATAATAAATATAATTATTTATAAATTTAAGTTCGCTATAATTATTTTAAGGATATAGGCAATTCTTAATTAAATATTTTAATTAAAAAATATATAATGTAATTTGATTATTAAAAAACTTAACTAATTAAAAAAGAATTGCAGGTCAACACTCTTAATTTGATTATTAAAGTATTTTTTCATGAACTTGATAACTAATTTATTTTTATTCACTTACTTGATTATGTTATGCAAAATTTTAAGTTTATAACTTGTTTGTGAATTCAAACAATGATAATTTTGAAATGAATATTTGAATATTGACAAAGTATTATGTGAATAATACTCACGGTAATATTACCGTGAACAACAGATTATTAATATCTGACGAAGTTGTATAACTCAAGTCAAGTGATTAAAATCCCACTACCTATGATACAAAGATCATGGGTTCAAGTCACAACCTTACCGATAAAAAATACTAATACCTTATGTTGAAATAACTAATATCTTTAGTGAGAATAACTAATATCACTTCAACTAATGAATTTAATAAGAAAAAACTAAATACCATTTCGAGCTGATAACTTTAGTGCAATTTACTGATACTTTTAGTTTAATTTACTAATACCCTTCAAACAAGTTTCATTGTGAATATTGTTCATAATATCTTCTCTTTAATATTATTTGTTAGGAACATGCTTGAGAAAAAAATCAATTCGAATATTCGACTCAAGTATTCGTATATTTTCTAATAATTCGACATGAGTTACAAATCAATATAAATCACATTTATATACTATTCGAAAAATATTCAAATCGAATTCGATATTCGAAATAATTTTACGAATACGAATTCAAACACGGTGGTATTCGACTCGATTCGATTCGTCTACATCCCGGGTAATTTTTTTTAAGGACCGTAACTCTGGGGGGTGGCAAAACAAGGACTGTAACTTTTTGGATTGGCAAAATAAGGACAATAACTTTTAAAAGTGACAATTTAAGGACCGTAACTTTTAAAAATAGCAATTTGAGGACAAATTAGCCCGGATTACTCTCTTTCGGGCTAATTTTGCATGATTTCGGGCTCAAATCGCCAGCGTGGATATTATTTTGAATGAAATTACTTTTCTAAATATTCCACCTCATTTTTTTCACTTTTATTTTTTGAATCAATTTCCAATTCATTCATTTTACTCAAAATACACTCATAATGAAATGTGTTGTAATCATGTAGGTTTGATGTCGGGCAGCATCTCGGAAGAATAATTTCTAAATCCACAATTTGGAGCAGAAAGCATTAGATGCTGAAAGAAGATTAAAAGAAGTTATAATACCTTAGTTAAAGAGGTGGTCTTTTTAGCACAATCTTACTGTGCCCATCCTAATTGTAAATGTAAAACTTAATTTCTTGCTTAACCTGTATCTATTTTTGCTTAATTATTGAGGTTCGGGTGCCTTGAGACTTATTTGATAGTTGATTTTTCAATCCTAACTTGTGTAGCTGAGTTATTTTTTAAATATTCCACCTCTTTTTTTTCACTTTTATTTTTTAAAATAATTTTCAATTCATTCATTATACTCAAAGTTTTTATGAGTGTATTTTGAGTATAATGAATGAATTGGAAATTATTTCAAAAAATAAAAGGGAAAAAATGAGGTGGAATATTTAAAAAGAGTAATTTTATTCAAAATATATCCGCGTTGGCAATTTGAGCCCGAAACCGTGCAAAATTAGCCCGAATTACTATAATTCGGGCTAATTTGTCCTCAAATTGCTATTTTTAGAAGTTACTGTCCTTAAATTGCCACTTTTAAAAGTTATTGTCCTTATTTTTCCAGCCCGAAAAGTTACGGTCCTTGTTCTGCCACCCCCCAAGTTACCGTCCTTAAAAAAAATTACCCTCTACATCCCTACTCTAGAGAATTACAACAGGTATGTATTCCAAATTTGTTGGAAAAGTCATTCATCAAAGAGTAAAACATTATAATTAGATAATTAATATTATAAATTATTGAAGATAAATAAATTCAATAAAAATTAAATAAATAAACCTCCAAATTAGTTATTGATGGTGGTGGCAATAGGCACTTAGGAGTGAACCTGCAGTGTATGTCATAAGGGGCTCTCATATCGTATGCACATTACAGAAATAGATTAAAATGTTTAACGTAATAATTTGTAAATATTAAGCTTTAAATTAGTATATTTTCAAAGACTATACATTTAATAAAAAAAAATGACATTACATATGTTTAATTTAATTAAAATTAAACGACACACCTTTTTTTTTTTTTGTCACGATACATAAAAACAGAACAATGATATTTGTAATAAGAACATATGCAGAACATATAACCACAATTATATAAGACAGTAACGAAGGAAAATTTAGACCATGCAATATCTTTGAAAAATGTATTCCAAATTTCCAATCATATGTGGGGTCTCATTCATCTCAATCACATATTGGAACTAATGGTCCTCCTAGTAGATGTTTTTAGTAGGCAAGTATTTGGAACGTACTCACCAAATACCCATGCAAATTCTTTCGGAATAATATATAAGGGTAAATTGCAAGGATGGTCCAATGAGAATTTGTACTTGACAAATTTGGTCCCATGTTCTTTTTTTGTCCCAATTTTAGCAGAAAATGTCCCATCCGTTAATTTTTTTACAGTTTTCTATGGAATACTAGATGGAAAAACCTTTTAAACTTGATTTTTGGAGGGAAATGGGCCAGCTTTTGCTATTAACCATCATTTCAATGTAAAATGCAAGTATGGAGGCGATTCTGCAACTTTAGTTCGTAGAGTTTTAAGAAGTTGAAAATTAATTATTTTTAAGTTGGGAATTATACGAGCGAGTTTTTGGCAGAAAACTAACGGGTGTGTGAGCCTCATGCTCGTTAATCCATTATTTTTTACGGAAAAATCGTATGAGACTATTTGCGCTAAAAAAAGAACCAAATTCATGAGGACCAATTCTTATGGGACCATTTCTGTAATTTCCCCTAATCTATAATAACAACCTATTATAAAACAAAATTTGATTTATAATCCATATCATTATAAATATATTGAAATATTTTATTTATTGAAAGCATACCATTGATATTAAAAAGAAATCTAATGAAATAAAAATAATCTACCATTGCATCTTCAAATTTGGGAACAAACTCAGGAATGAAAGAGACATCAACAAATGATCTGCATGATAATTTATACAACCTATTATGTCAAAGTAAACAATACAAATCATATATAATAATGTAAACAATCAATTTGGCACTAACCATTAATATGTTCAAATTTTGTATAATGAACAATCCTCCCCGTTGAGATAATATTTCATCTCTCTTGAATATTTTCATGTATAAAGTACTGGACATCAGAACACGTGAAAAGAAAATAGTATATCTAATGTGCAAAAAAAAAAAAAAAAACGGATTACATTATCTCATTCATTTCCAGGTGAAAAATGGAACACCGCCACAATCAAAAGTGATGTTAACAATCCAAGTGTCTTGCATTGTCAATACTAGCATATGAACACAGAAATGAGACGACAGACAAAATAAATTTATAAACTTCATATGGATACACTGCACAAAAATATGAAGAAGAAAAAAATTGATCAATATTAGTAATTTTATTATACCAACTGCAAATGCTTTATATGATATTTATCCGTTTATTCAAATAGTTTGGGTGATCAACCGGGTGATATTCAAGATAAAAAAAGATCCTTCATCCATCAGAAAAATCCCCTTTTCACCTTTCCAGTTGCATTAAAATCTAGTTTAATATTTATTTCTTAAAAAATAAATATTAAAAATATATAAACATGAAATGAAATTTGATATATAATAAATTTTACCACTAAATGTTGTTATTCTCTTGAAGGGAAAATTGCAGAAATGGTCCCATAAGAATTGGTCCTCATGAATTTGGTCCTTTTTTAGCGCAAATAATCCCATACGATTTTTCCGTAAAAAAGTAACAAATTAACGAGCATGAGAGGAAATCTGGCAGGGAGAAAATCATCCCCAATGGACCTAGTTTGCCGGAGAATTCGAAGAAAATGCAGCGGAGAGGAAATACTAAAGTAGCATAATCGCCTCCATACTTGCATTTTACATTGAAATGATTGTTAATAGCAAAAGTTGACCCATTTCCCTCCAAAAATCAAGTTTGAAAAGGTTTTTCCATCCAGTTTTCCGTAGAAAACTATAAAATATTTAACGGATGGGACCTTTTCTGCTAAAAATGGGACCAAAAAAGAACATGGGACCAAATCTGTCAAGTACAAATTCTCATGGGACCATCCTTGCAATTTACCCTTCTCTTGAAGATTTAATTGCATGCACATAAAAAATAAATGTTTGTAAACACTATGTTACTTATTCCAATAATTATTACATTCAACAAATAGAATAAACTAACATAAGAAAACAAAAACATTTAAAAAACAAAAATACTAATACTAAAGCATTAGTATATATCCTATCACAAAACTAAACCCTAGGTAGAACAAAAGTAAAGAAAATCGTACTAATTACTAAAGATGGAATTTGGAATCTTGAAAGCAATAGTAACCTAAACAAATTTGCGGAAATAATATGCATAAATTTAAATTGGTTAATACTAACCTCAATAATATATAATTCTTACACAATAATAACCGAAAACCCTATAAAAAAAACCTATTCTCCACAATTAAATCCACAATAATAAGCGAAAGTCGAATTAAAATGAAAAATAACAATAAAATAATCACTACAAAAAAAATATTGTTTTGCGACGGGAAACTTGCGACGGACAATTATCCGTTGCAAATTTCGTGAATTTGCGACGGATATTGGAGACCCGTTGGAAAAAAAGATAATTTGCGACGGAAATAAAAAACTGTCGCAAAGTGTGGGGTCCATTAACTTCGTTGCATACCGACAAATTTTGCGACGGATTAGTTGTCGCAAATTTCAATTTTAATTTTGTGACGGACGTGTCCGTCGCAAACCGACCCGTTAAAAAATACCCGTTGGGGAAACGGACCACTTGACTAATTTTGCGACGGATATTTCCGTCGCAATTTTAAACTTCGAATTTACAACGGCCTATTCCGTTGCAAATATTGACCCGGTTTTGCGTGACCTTTCGGGAAATGTCGCTTTGACTGATTTGCGACGGAGTGTCCGTCGCAAAATTTTAAATTTCACATTTGCGACGTCTTGGCCGTCGCAAATACTAAAAAATGACGCCGTTCAGGTGTTTGGCGATCGCAATTTGCGACGGACAGGCGTCCGTCGTAAATTTTTCCCCTTATATATAGAGCAGCGCAGGCGGTGGAGAAATAGAGAAGAATAAGAGGAAGAAGAGGAAAAAGAGAGGAAAATGAGGGAGAAGTCGGGTGTTGTCGCTGTAGAGCCAATCCGTCCCAACCGAGTGCTCGTTTCTTCATTAAATCGTAAGTTTTCTTCATTTTTACCGTTTAAAATTTAATTTCCAAGCATGTTTAGAATTTGGTAAGTTTAGAATTGAATTTAGTTGAATTGTTAAGTTTATATTATATTTTTAATTTTAGTAATTTTAGTTGTTTGATTTTAGTTGAATTATTTTAGTAATTTGTTAATTTTTTATTGTTAAGCATGTTTAAATAATATTACAAAATAATTTTAGTTGAATTGTTTAATAATTTTACAAAATAATATTAGTAAATTGATTTAAGTTTAATATATAATTTACAAAATAATATTTATAAGTTGTTTGATTTTAGTTGAGTAGGTAGTTTAATGATTTTAAATAATATTAGTTGTTTGATTTAAGTTTAATATATAATTTTACACAATAATATTAGTTGATTGAATTTAGTTGAGTAGGTAGTTAATTGATTTTAAATAATATTAGTTGTTTGATTTTAAATAATATTAGTTGTTTGATTTAAGTTTAATATATAATTTTACAAAATAATATTAGTTGATTGAATTTAGTTGAGTAGGTAGTTTGAATTATATTCACTACAACAAAAAAGGGATGTTGCGACACATTTTTTGGGACATTTTTCGTTAAGTGTCTCAAACTATTAATTTTGAGGCACTTAGTTAAATTCGTTTATTCATTTAATTTCTAGGGGCACTTAACCAAATATTCACCCAAAATATGATTAGGCGGTATGCCTAAATTTTTTCCCGGCTTTTGCCTTCCCGCTGAGTGAAAGATTAGGGCATATACATATATGTTGATTTATATTTTAATTTTTAGGGGCGCTTAACAAACTATTTTTTCCCGCTCCTACTTTTAGCTTTCCACTGAAAGAAAGATTAGGGCATTTTTTTTAGAGTCTCACTTCATCTTCCACGGCCCCTTCTCAGTTTCCCCTCCGTTATTCCTCAGTTTTCCGTCCGATCCCTGCTCAATTCCATCCATGATCCTGGTGCGGTAGAGGAGCAAATCCGAGTGGTTGTTTCACGACTTCTGACAACATGACCCAATTTCGATTTCCTCTTATTTTGCAGTGAGTTTTCCTTGTATATCTACAATGGATTTTTTTAATTATTGAAGCTATGACTCTCCTGGATAATATGAAGGAATGTTTCGGAACAAATCCAATTAAATAGTGATTAATTTCTCATTGAAATTTTACAAAAAAAAAATTCTAGGGCAAAGGGCATGCGAAAATTGCTCTTCTAATTTTATTGTTTTGGGAAACAACTGACAATTTCTTGACAAGTTCTGTTGTTTGTACTGCTCACAGTACATATATATGTTTGTGTACTGTTATCTGGGTGTGTCTCATGCCTATACCTGCTGAATCGAATTTATAAATAAATCTGATGCTTTGGTTGTTTATGATTTTATCAATTATTCCATTGATTATTATGTAATCAGCCGAAGATGTTAAGAAAATTTCTTTCTCAATTTAAACAACTCCCTTATTTGAAAGAATTTTTTCATCCATTTTGTATTTGAGTCTTGTTTTAAAAAAAAAAAATCTTACTTAAATGCTCTCTCTATAGTTGTAGATACGAAATGAGTTAATACGAGTAGTATTGATAACAGTGATTATTCTCTCTCTGTTTCAATGTGATTACCCAATTGTAAATTGAAACCTAAGTGATTTAGATTGAAATATTAGGGATTTCAGGAAGAATGACCCCTTAAAATAGATAAGAATGTGCCGGCCTCAACCACAATTAAATTAGTAGGAGGAGCTTTCTGTTTGCAATCAAGTTGACATCCTATGGCAACAAATATTTGATTACAATAGTTTAAAAGTTGAAACAAGAGATTTAAATTATAAATTATCATTTTAGTAATATATACTATTAGGTGCCTTTTTCTTTTGGTTGGGGGGTTGAAGCCCCTGCTAAGCACTATGATGCTACACCCATGTAGCTCATACTCAACCTTTCTGTTAATCTTAAAAAAAAAAAAAAACAGATGCTTTGGCTTATTTTGGTAATGTTAGGTCTTAAGGTACATTTTCTCCTGCATAGATTTTAATAGCTCCAAACAAACACATTATTTCCCTTCAGTAGATTGCCATAAAAAATATATATTCCAGTGTGATACAAAAAAATGTAGATTAAAACTATGTTTTAGTAACGAGTAGGTCTTGTATGAGACGATCTCATGACATGAGACAATGAGAATTGGTGTAACTAGAACATTGACTCATTAACACTTTAGTAGAGGTAGGTGTTAATTTGTTTTGTCTCATGCCATGAGACGATATCATACGAAATTTTGCCTTTAATAACTCTTTTGACTACACATTTGTCTCTGTCTCTCACACACGACATAATCAAATTCTAGATTGCTTCATTTCTTCTATATTTTAGTCCATTATGTTGGCAAGTCTTCCAGGTTTTATTGTATCTAAATTGCTTTACAGAGAACTTTGAACCTATAACTTTCTTAAACAAAAAATTGCCCTAAAGGTTTAGTCCTTTTTCATAAAATAGTTTATTTATTTTGTTTATCAAGTCATTTCCAGAAACTAAATACTTAACCAATTTAGCTTTAGATTTGTTTTCTTTACAACATTTTAGCATGACTTCTGAAGGTTCTAATATTACTTCCAGAAGCTAAGATTTAGGATTACCTCCTCACTTTATAATTATTGAACTTGATTTATATCTTGCTAGTAAAAGGCCCCACAAATTCTAAGAGGAAATTTAATTGATTGTCTTGAGGTTGAAATGTTTCTATCATTGCCTTTTTTTTTTGTTCGTAAAGTGTTAAATCTTGTTGTATTAACTTTTTGGAAAGATAAATTCTAACATTACGAATGTGATATCCGCCGTTGTTTTACATAATATGTGAGTGAATATTGTACCCCATGAAAATACCCTTTTCAAAGGCATCAACTCCATTTACTTCAATCTTATGTCAGCTTGTTATTATTGATTTTTATTATAAGTTTACTTAAGTTAAAGCATTACTACCATGCTTGCATTCAGTCTTTTATCTGGCCATTCTTCTCTACCATAATTGCTAGTTAAGATTAATAAATCTTTCATCATTTTGAACAACCAAGTTGATTTACTCTCTTCTCCCCCTTTGTGCTGAAAACAGTTTGAGAATCTTATATCCTTAATTTATTTCCCTACAATAATTTGACTTGTTGTGATGTGGCTTTGGACCTTTTATTGATGGATAATATTTTTTGAGAAGCTACTAGTTAAAGGGATACAATCTTTTAAGACTTGATACAATCTTTAGTTTTCATTAAAATACTCAACTATATTTACTGTTTTTCTAGGACAAATTGACACAAGTAAAAATGTTAGAATTGGCAGTGACGGAACAAACCAAAATAATTTTTGTAATGTAACTCAGTCGGGTGAGTAATTAATGATTTATATTTTTCATCATTTCATGATTCTATTATTGATGGACATTATATATTATATGAACATTTTTATCGTAGTTGACAATGAGAAAAAAAGGCAAGGGGGCCTACTTGCAGGCCTCAAGTTTGGGGACTAAAAAAGCAACTTGATGTTTCATTAAATGATTTTGGCAAACCAAGTGATCAGAAGAGTACAAGCACGTTGGAGATTCTATTGGAGCACCGATCGCTAGGCCTTTGTCACTGGTATCTTCTTTTCTCTTGATGTTATGGTTTTTTCCCCTTTTATGAAATGTTGGTTTTCCTCTCATTATTGACTTTTTTTTTTACTTATATTACATGATGATTTTCCTTCTAATCTGCTACTCCTCCTGAACTTGTTGTGTTGTTTAGACTCCTCATTAGAAATACTATATTTAAATCTTTCCAAAAGCTGCTAAACTTATGTTTAAATGATGTTTAAACTGCCTAGTAGTATATTTTAATTAATAATTTATGCTCAAATTGTTTGAAATATGAAGGTATCTGCCCTTCCTGTCCTAATTGACTTGCATGACTAGTTCAATGCATAAATTAATAGATTTATTTTAGTAGAATAATTTGGGATCTTAAACAAAGGTATGTGGTTAAAGATATTAGGTCGATGTACATGATAGATTTTAAGTCTACCGCATAAAAAAGAATTGTTTTTCTAAGTTTCATTTTTGTGCCTTAGCTTTTTTTGGAATACATCTTTGTCTTGGTTAAATTGTTGGTCTATATTGTTTATTTATGCAGATTGTATTGGACGATGATGAAAATTGATGAAAGAATTCGTTGGAACAAGAACAAAGGATCTTCACAATTTAGATGGTGTATTTTTAATATTTCGTATTTTGTAGAAACAACAATATGAATCTTTTTAGTTATTTTTGTATATTTTTGACATGAATGATAGGACATGGTTTTATGCCTAGTTTGGATTATTTGGCTATTGCATTATTAAATGACATTACATTTTTTTATTAAATTTGCATCTAATATAAATTGAAAATATTTTTTCTAACACAAATTATAGTATCTAGATATATATGTATACGGTTGATTTTTTTTAGACACATTGATCTGGCATACAAGGTACATGTAAGTGTCTTAGGATAAATTTTCGGGGCACAAATTTTTAAATACTAAGTATGAAAGTGTCTCTAGTTTCATTTGAAGACAGAAGTAAGTGTCTTGATATTTTAATTCAAGACAAAAATAAGTGTCCCAATGTTTAATATTAAGGCACAAATAAGCGTCCTTATACGTATATGAGTGCCTCGATATTTCATTTTAAGGCACAAGTAAGTGCCCTTATACACGTATAAGTGCCTCGTGACATTAGTTTAGGGGCATAAGCAGAATTTTGGCACTACACATTATGTGCCCCGATATTAATTTAAAGGCACAAATTAATGTCTTGATATTTCGTTTGAAGACACGAATAAGTGTCCTTATATGCTTTTAACTAGAGTTCTAGACCTTTTAAAGGACATTTTTATGTGCCTCAATAACCAATATCGGGGCATATGTAAATGTTTGGAGAGTCCTTGATGTAGAGGCACTTAAAAAGTGTCACAAACTCTTTTGGGACACTACATTTGGAGGCACATGAGATAAGTGCCTCAAAAATTATAAGTGCCCCAAAATAGACCATATCGGGGCACTTATCAGTGTCTGGAAAGCCTTTTTTTGTTGTAGTGATTAGTTATTTGATTTAAGTTTAATGATTTTAAATAATATTAGTTGCTTGATTTAAGTTTAATAATTTTACAAAATAATATTAGTTGATTGATTTTAATTTAGTTGAATGAATTTAGTTGAGTAGGTAGTTTGAATAATATTAGTTGCTTGATTTAAGTTTAATAATTTTACAAAATAATATTATTAGTTGTTTGATTTTAATTTAGTTGAGTGACTTGAAGCGACTACACTAGCTTCTACTAGTAGCTACCCCGCAAGAGAACGGGTTCACTGTAGTATGGGCAAGTATAGGGACCAAGTATTATCGAACCCAAGGGATGGTATGTATGCGAATAGATCCCTGAAGATCTACGCGTCGTAGTTAATATGAGTGTAATGTTTTTGGGTTTTTGGAAAAAGAAAATAATCTAAACTAAATTACTCTACGAATGCGAAAGGAAAATTAAATTAAGTATCTAAGGTGTTTTTCAGATATGAGATGATGATGCTCAGGTTAGGAATCCCTACGTGTACTAGCGGAGCAGGTACATAATCAAAGTAATTGTGACAAACAAGAATTAACCTAAGTAAAAGATCGTAGAATGAAAGTTCAAGATTTTATACCCTAATACTTTATCCTATCAATCGACTTCACTAATCCACTAACAAGTTAATAGATAGTGCTTAATTAAAGAGACCCTAATTTAACTAAGGTGATGCGGTCGTCCTCCTTCGCTAAACCGGTAAATGAATTAACCTTTCCTAAACCTTCTCGTTAAGACTACTAATTGTTATTGAGTGATGCGGTCGTCCTCTCTCTAACACTTTCGTACGAAATTCAAAGGTAGAGTTAAGATTAATTATATGAATTCATTAATTAAGAGAATTAGAACTAACGTCACCAATTACTCTAATTACGTACCCACATCCTACTTCTACGAGTTCATCCTAACCCAAGCATACAAGGGTTTTAGCCGGACATGGTTATAACAAAACTAAAAGCAACAGACGAAACAACTAACATAAACATGATGAACTGAATGAAGAAAATAATAAACATGAACTAGGGTTTAACAAGAAAATAAATAAGATGAACTGAAATTGAATTGATAAAAACGAAATTTAAACGTGTTCAAAGTAACGAACTAATGAAAAGAAACTACGAATTGAAAAGAAACTAGAATTCGTATGAAAAACCTTAACAACGTAAAAGTAAAGCTTGCTCGTTCTTCTCCTCTTCCTCTCTCTAAAAATTAAGTCTAAAGTGATTTCTAAAGTTGGGGATCCTTCAAAACGTGTTTGGAAGAGGTATATATAGGCACCGGGTCGAAACGGGAGTTAATGGGCCGAAAATACGAAACCGGAGGCAAAAGTACACGGGCGCTCGAGCAAAACGCTCGAGCGGACCCGCTCGAGCAGTGTAGCTCGAATGGTGCATTCGCTCGAGCGGTCGCGCTCGAGCTGCTCGAGCGCTGAAATGACACTGTTACTTTTGGGCGCTCGAGTGATTCGCTCGAGCGGTGGCGCTCGAGCTGCTCGAGCGCAAGAATGGTTTTGTATGTTTGCGCGCTCGAGTAAGGCGCTCGAGCGGTGGCGCTCGAGTGATGCGCTCGAGTGACCTCTAATCCTTCCAAATGATACTTTTCCTCGTCCGCACTAATACCAATCGTATTTCTTCAATATCTTCTCATCCGGGCATCCGTTTGAGTCGATTCAAAGTCCTACGAACTCCGTTTTTCGTTCTCTATTCACCTATGTGCATCAAAGAGACAAATTTATCAATGTATAGAAATGATGCTCAGTTGACTCTAAGCACTAATCGAAAACACTCAAAACATGAGTAAATTGGGCACCAAAACATAACAATTTCACGCCTAATCAACCCCCCCAAACTTACCATGTTGCTTGTCCTCAAGCAACAAAATGATAAGTCAAGTGAAATTGTTAGGAATGAATCAAGAATCAAATCATGCAAGTAATTGAACTCGAGCTTCAAAGATCAATCACCCGTATACTCACTCAATTCCTTTTATCGTACTCATGCAACAATAATAAAAAGCACCAAGATCAAGCATGGATGTGCACTCAACGATGTGTTTAACTCCCTCACAAGTGTATAACAATGATAAAGGGACTCACTCAATCAATCAATCACACAAATTGGCAGCCATAGGCTTGTAAATGCTCTCAACTTCGACCATACTCTAGAAATCAATGCCGAATCAAAAAGGACTTTCAAAAGGTTGTAATGTAAGCTCTTTGGACAGGTGGGATAACAATATGGTAAAGTGACTCAAGTGAATGGAGAATAGAAATTCAAAACTTCGGTACTTCGAGATTAAAAACGATCTACTTCAAACATATTCAATCACTACACTTTCGCTTTCAATTCTCTCAACACTTCAATTTTTTTTTTCTTTCTCTCTTTTTCACTTTTTCAAACACTTCATCATTATTATTTTTTTTTTTTCTTTTTCGCACAACACATGAGCTCATTTTTTCCTTCTTTTGCTCAAAATTTTTTTGTTCTTTTTCCCACATCTCAAAACTTCATCACACCTTTTTTTCTCCTATTCACTCAGCAAACAACCTTCTCCTTTTTTCAACTCAATTCACTCCCTTCATATTCACACTTTCCTATTCTCCACTCAAATTGGGACAAAAAGACTTAGGAATTGGAATAGTGTTCATATGTGCTAGCAAATAAAATAGGCTCTAGGCTCAAAGGGGCTAACAAGGGATCAATGTCATTGGTAAGGAAATTTTTTGGCTAAGTGACTCAATAAAAACAAAGATGGCCTAAGATCACATTCGGCATATCAAACTAGACACAATCTAGAAGCAAGAGCACATGCAAGTTCTAGCATCCTCTAGGGTGACGATCCACTCACAAACGAAGAGATTAAATCATGCATTTAAATCTCATAAGGCTCAAAAGCTCACGACTTTTCCATCCATGCTAGTCCTAGTAAATTCTTACTCTCATCACACAAGTACTCAAAAGAAAAATTCATAAGCATACAAATTCTTTCTCAAATCATGCTCAAATTCAAACACTCACACAGAAAACTCCTAACTCAGCCTCACAATTCACCCTACTCATCAAATCATACTCAAAGATAGCAATCAACAAGCATAGGTGATTGATAGGCATAAAATGTTGAGTAACAAAACAAATTAATAATGGCCCAAGGAGCATCTCAAGGCACCAAATAACTAACTCAACTCAAAGATAAGGGGTGCATGCATGTGCAATGTAACAAGAAACATAAAAATCTCCACCCCCCCAAACTTCGACCTTGCTAGAAGTCTAAGTTTGGGGTTGTGGGTTACCTCAACCGAACAATTCAGTTTCTCTCAATAGCTTTGCACACTCCTTTGTCTCAAGTTGGTTCCTTCAATCTGAATAACTCCATGATACCTTTACTCCTTTAGAGACAAGCCTACAAAATAAGACTCTCAAGTACGAGGTTAAACATACGACTCACAATACTCCCTAATAATATAAAAATACACTAAAAATAAATGAAAGCAAATAAAAATGGGTTGCCTCCCATTCAGCGCTATTTTTAAGGTCCTCATGCCGGACCGAGCTCAAAGGAGCTTATGGGACATCATACTCGAATTTACCTCCCTTACTCTCATAAGAGTGGTGTTTGAACTCCTTTCCTTGATGCCCCACCATCATGAGTTCCTTTCCTCTTTTCTCATCCCCAAGTGTTATGGGTCTCAACTCCTTCTTGCCTCTATCTGGAGGAGTCTTACTAAACAATTTCTTGAGTTTGGACTTTTTCTTCTTAACTCCTCCTTTCCCTTCTAACTGGACCACGTCCACTTTCTTCACCTCTCCATCCTTCAACTTCTTCACTTTATCCCTATCAAAATAATCAAGAACATAATGTTCATGGGTTAACTCAACAGGTGAAGGACTAACAAAATCATGAGTATGAGAGGAATTCGGGAGAGAATGTGTGTCTTCAACACGAGGATCAATTGCATCCATGCAATACAAGCTCTCATCCTCCTTCGGGTGCTTCATGGCTTCATATAGGGAGATCTTCACTTCTTGATCATCAACCTTCAACGTGATCTTCCCATTCGCCACGTCTAGCACCATCCCCGCCGTAGCTAAGAACGGTCTTCCCAAAATCAGGGGCACGTGCTCATCTTCCTCCATCTCTAGCACTACAAAGTCGGCTGGAAAAATGTGTTCTCCAACTCTCACTAGGACGTCTTCAACCACACCTTGAGGTCTAGTAATAGACCGATCGGCAAGTTGAAGCGTCATCATTGTGGGTTGAAGTTCACCACCTTCCAACTTCTTGAAAAGCGACAGTGGCATCAAATTAATGCTCGCCCCAAGGTCGCACAACGCTCCCTTCTTGATCCCGTTCCCAATATCACATAGGATCGAGAAGCTCCCGGGATCCTTCAACTTCGGTGGAAGCGCCTTGTGCACTAATGCACTCACCTCGTGGTTCAGCTGCACCAACTTCGGCTCATCCACTCGCCGTCTTTTCGCGATCAAGTCCTTCAAAAACTTCGCATAGTGCGGCATCTGTTCCAAAGCATCATAAAAAGGAATATTAATATGCAATTGTTTAAAAACATCAAGGAACTTAGCGAATTTCTCATCAAGCTTCTTTTTCATGAAGCGTTGTGGATATGGGACGGGTATCACAGATTTGGGTACCCCCCACTCATCTCTTTCTGTTTCTTTCACTTTCTCCCTTGCTTTCTTTGCCTCTTTCCACTTAGGAACTCTCTCACTCTTCTCAATTCCTTCACTTTCAATCCCCTTCTCAACTTCATCTCCTTTAGGCTCAATCTCTTCTTGGGGCGTCTCAGAATCAACAGGCATCTGAGGACCTTCGTAGTTGGTTCCACTTCTTAGCTGGATCGCCTTGCACTGCTCTTTCGGGTTCCCCTCCGGCATTCTATTCACTGATTTTGCAATCTGGCTCATCTGGAGCTCTAAAGAGGTGAACCTTCGATTGTTCTCTTGTTGAGTTCTAGTCCACTCAACATTCATCTTCTGGAGCTCTTGATCACGTTGATCACCCTTCTTGTGCAGCTCCTTCACATCGTACTCCAAGGATGACAACCGCTTGCTCCCTTCCTCCACCTTCTGAAGGATCGCTCTCAACATCTCCTCGGTTGATGCACCGCCTTCTCCACCAGGAGGTTTAGATCCCGGATCAACACCTGCAGGAACAGTAACACCAGCTTTTGGGTTAGCATAAGAAAAATTATCATTCCTCCTCCATGTGTTTTGAGGAGGCTGCTGGCCTCCTTGAACTCCTTGTGTGTTCCTCCATTGATTTTGAAGTGGCTGAGGGCCTGGAAGTACAAATGGTTGGCCATAAGAAGGCCTTCCATACTGATTACCACCTTGGTAGCCATTCTGATTGTAATAAGGACCTCCCATGTAATTGGCTACCTCTTGCTGTCCACTTGGTTGGTCTACTCTCTCATTCTCTACTGCATGCTCTCCAACCAAACTCTTCCCCAACTCGAGGTTGTTTATCTTCTCCATCATGGCCATCAATAGCCTTCTCGTTCCTTCTCCCTCCTCAACCTGATGCACTCTTTGCAAATCTGCATCTCCACTCCAAGCACCGGCATTCGTGACAATGTTGTCCACGATCTCCCTACACCTCTCTATGCCTTGGTTCAAAAATGCTCCGCCCGCACAAGCGTCTAAATGGTCTTGCCCCGTCTTGTTGGCACCACTATAGAAGAACGCCATAATGTCTCCCTCATTGTACCCATGCTGGGGGCACTCAATCAGCATGTTTGAGTATCTCTCCCACGCTTGGCGTAAATCCTCTCCAGACTTCTGGCGAAAGGACGAGATCTCAATTCTAGCCTTGATCGTCCTAGATGGAGGGTAGAATCGCTCGAGGAACAGACGCTCGAGCTCGGCCCAAGTGGTAATACCTCCCCGCGGGAGCGTATTATCATACCACTCCTTGGCTATTCCCGTCAATGAGAATGGGAACAGCCTAAGCCTCTTGGCATCTTCAGACATGCCATTGTAATTGAATGTTGAGGCAATCATGAGAAAACTCCTCAGATGTGTATGAGGATTCTCCTTCCCGATCACCCCTTTGAACTGATTCTCGGTCAGCAGCTTGAGAATTCCTGGAGAGATTGAAAAGTTATTGGCCTCAACTGGAGGTAAGGCCACTCCGTCATAGTACCGCTGTGGCTGCGCTGCAAACCTCCCTCGAATCGCCATATTATGATCTACGTTCTGAGGAATGTATTGAGGATTAGCAGCTGGTGCGGGTACTTGTTGGGGTGGTGGTTGGTTATAGACTGGTGGTGGGTGATATGGATATGGTGGGTAAGGGTAAGGTGGGTATGGGTAGTGTTGGTATGCTGGGTTATGGAAAGGGTTATTTGGGTTTTGTGGGTAAGCAGGGTTTTGGTTCTGGTTTTGGGGTTGTGTTTGTGCAGAGTTGATTGTGTCTTGTGGGTTCGGGTGTGGGCTCTCAGTTCCCCCTATGGGTATCTGCTGATTACTGCTATTTCCATTGGCACCCTCTGCCCGTTCCACAAGAGCAGTATACTCTGCAGCTATCTTGTCTAACTCCCCAAGTTCTTCAGAATTTTTGTCTTTGTTTCCCGCGGCAGTAGTCATTCTTCTCAAGAAGGCTCGGTTCCTTCTGGCTATTGTCTCAGGATCTGCAGGTAATCTCTCTTCGCTCGTATTGCCTTGTGAGCGTGTTTTCATAAACCTGAAACACTAGCAGAAGGATCAAAACGCAACTGCCGAATAACTAAAAATAACAATAAGAAATAAAAAAAATAGAAAATAAGCACCCACTACTAACTACTAAGCTATCGACAAGTCCTATTCAAAAAGCATATAACGCCATCCCCGGCAACGGCGCCATTGACTTGTAGCGACTACACTAGCTTCTACTAGTAGCTACCCCGCAAGAGAACGGGTTCACTGTAGTATGGGCAAGTATAGGGACCAAGTATTATCGAACCCAAGGGATGGTATGTATGCGAATAGATCCCTGAAGATCTACGCGTCGTAGTTAATATGAGTGTAATGTTTTTGGGTTTTTGGAAAAAGAAAATAATCTAAACTAAATTACTCTACGAATGCGAAAGGAAAATTAAATTAAGTATCTAAGGTGTTTTTCAGATATGAGATGATGATGCTCAGGTTAGGAATCCCTACGTGTACTAGCGGAGCAGGTACATAATCAAAGTAATTGTGACAAACAAGAATTAACCTAAGTAAAAGATCGTAGAATGAAAGTTCAAGATTTTATACCCTAATACTTTATCCTATCAATCGACTTCACTAATCCACTAACAAGTTAATAGATAGTGCTTAATTAAAGAGACCCTAATTTAACTAAGGTGATGCGGTCGTCCTCCTTCGCTAAACCGGTAAATGAATTAACCTTTCCTAAACCTTCTCGTTAAGACTACTAATTGTTATTGAGTGATGCGGTCGTCCTCTCTCTAACACTTTCGTACGAAATTCAAAGGTAGAGTTAAGATTAATTATATGAATTCATTAATTAAGAGAATTAGAACTAACGTCACCAATTACTCTAATTACGTACCCACATCCTACTTCTACGAGTTCATCCTAACCCAAGCATACAAGGGTTTTAGCCGGACATGGTTATAACAAAACTAAAAGCAACAGACGAAACAACTAACATAAACATGATGAACTGAATGAAGAAAATAATAAACATGAACTAGGGTTTAACAAGAAAATAAATAAGATGAACTGAAATTGAATTGATAAAAACGAAATTTAAACGTGTTCAAAGTAACGAACTAATGAAAAGAAACTACGAATTGAAAAGAAACTAGAATTCGTATGAAAAACCTTAACAACGTAAAAGTAAAGCTTGCTCGTTCTTCTCCTCTTCCTCTCTCTAAAAATTAAGTCTAAAGTGATTTCTAAAGTTGGGGATCCTTCAAAACGTGTTTGGAAGAGGTATATATAGGCACCGGGTCGAAACGGGAGTTAATGGGCCGAAAATACGAAACCGGAGGCAAAAGTACACGGGCGCTCGAGCAAAACGCTCGAGCGGACCCGCTCGAGCAGTGTAGCTCGAATGGTGCATTCGCTCGAGCGGTCGCGCTCGAGCTGCTCGAGCGCTGAAAAGACACTGTTACTTTTGGGCGCTCGAGTGATTCGCTCGAGCGGTGGCGCTCGAGCTGCTCGAGCGCAAGAATGGTTCTGTATGTTTGCGCGCTCGAGTAAGGCGCTCGAGCGGTGGCGCTCGAGTGATGCGCTCGAGTGACCTCTAATCCTTCCAAATGATACTTTTCCTCGTCCGCACTAATACCAATCGTATTTCTTCAATATCTTCTCATCCGGGCATCCGTTTGAGTCGATTCAAAGTCCTACGAACTCCGTTTTTCGTCCTCTATTCACCTATGTGCATCAAAGAGACAAATTTATCAATGTATAGAAATGATGCTCAGTTGACTCTAAGCACTAATCGAAAACACTCAAAACATGAGTAAATTGGGCACCAAAACATAACAATTTCACGCCTAATCATTGAGTAGGTAGTTTGAATAATATTAGTTGCTTGATTTAAGTTTAATAATTTTACAAAATAATATTAGTTGATTGATTTTAATTTAGTTGAGTAGGTAGTTTGGATAATATTAGTTGCTTGATTTAAGTTTAATAATTTTACAAAATAATATTATTAGTTGATTGATTTTAATTTGGTTGAATGAATTTAGTTGAGTAGGTAGTTTGAATAATATTAGTTGCTTGATTTAAGTTTAATAATTTTACAAAATAATATTATTAGTTGATTGATTTTAATTTAGTTGAATGAATTTAGTTCAGCAGGTAGTTTGAATAATATTAGTTGCTTGATTTAAGTTTAATAATTTTACAAAATAATATTATTAGTTGATTGATTTTAATTTAGTTGAATGAATTTAGTTGAGTAGGTAGTTTGAATAATATTAGTTGCTTGATTTAAGTTTAATAATTTTACAAAATAATATTATTAGTTGATTGATTTTAATTTAGTTGAATGAATTTAGTTGAGTAGGTAGTTTGAATAATATTAGTTGCTTGATTTAAGTTTAATAATTTTACAAAATAATATTATTAGTTGATTGATTTTAATTTAGTTGAATGAATTTAGTTGAATAGGTAGTTTGAGTAATATTAGTTGATTGATTTAAGTTTAATAATTTTACAAAATAATATTATTAGTTGATTGATTTTAATTTAGTTGAATGAATTTAGTTGAGTAGGTAGTTTGAATAATATTAGTTGCTTGATTTAAGTTTAATAATTTTACAAAATAATATTATTAGTTGATTGATTTTAATTTAGTTGAATGAATTTAGTTGAGTAGGTAGTTTGAATAATATTAGTTATTTGATTTAAGTTTAATATATAATTTTACACAATAATATTAGTTGATTGAATTTAGTTGAGTAGGTAGTTTAATGATTTTAAATAATATTAGTTGTTTGATTTTAAATAATATTAGTTGTTTGATTTAAGTTTAATAATTTTACAAAATAATATTATAAGTTGTTTGATTTTAGTTTAGTTGATTGAATAATTCGTGAAATTTGTTATAGATGAGCGGACAAGGCAGTGGCAATAACAGTCAGCAGCCTCCGAGGGATGAGGAGGCGAGTTGAGTAGGACGAGGAGGGAGGAGACGACGGGCCTCACTAAGACCCGTCACTACAAAAAAGATGGAGATTAGCGACGGATATTTTGCGACGGCAAAATATCCGTCGCAAATTGCGTGAATTTGCGACGAATTTTGGTAAGCCGTCGAAAAAGATGACACTTTGCGACGACTTAGGAAGTCCATCGCAAAAGTTAGTAATTTGCGATGGAAACGCCATCGCAAATACTAGGGCCCACCGCCTTCGTCTTAAACCGGCTACATTTGCGACGGATAGGTCGTCGCAAATTTCAACTTCAATTTTGCGACGGACACTTCCGTCGCAAAACATACCCATTTAAAGGTGACCGTTTGGGAAGCGACCCGTTTGACTAATTTGCGACGGAACAGGTCATCGTAAACTTAAACTTTGTATTTGCGACGGACAAAAGTCGTCGCAAATCTTACATTTATATTCGCGACCTTTCGGGAAACGGTCCATTAACTGATTTGCGGCGGAATGTCCGTCGCAAACCCGAACCGTTTTTACGCGTCTTCTAGGGAAATGGTGCGTTGACTTATTTGCGACGGAAAAGCCGTCGCAAATCTGTCAAAACGACGTCGTTTTGGCTGTGTCAGGTAAAATTTGCAACGGATAGTCGTCCGTCGCAAAAAATTTTACAACTATAAAGCTCTCCTCGCGAAACAGACGGAGAGTGCGAGAAAAAAGAAGAGGTGGAGGAAAACGAAAGGAAAAGGAAGGAGAAGTCGGGTTTAGTTGATTGTAGAGCCGTCCGTCCCCACCGAGTTCTAGTTTCGATATTTTCTACAAATAAACCGTAAGTTTTCTTCATTTTTACCGTTTAAAATTTAATTTTAAGCATGTTTAGAGAATTGATTTTAGTTGAGAATTGATTTTAGTTGAATTATTTGAATTATATTAGTAATGAATTGATTTTAGTTGATTTAGTTGATTGAATTTTAATTTAAAGCATGTTTAATTTTTGTTAAGTTTAGAATTGAATTAGTTGAATTATATTAGAAATGAATTGCTTTTAGTTGAATTATAATTTAATTAGTTGATTGAATTTTAATTTAATTTTAAAGCATGTTTAGAATTTCTTAAGCTTATAATTGAATTAGTTGAATTGTTTGAATTATATTAGAAATGCATTGATTTTAGTTGAATTATAATTTAATTAGTTGATTGAATTTTAATTTAATTTTAAAGCATGTTTAGAATTTCTTAAGCTTATAATTGAATTAGTTGAATTGTTTGAGTTATATTATAAATGAATTGATTTTAGTTGAATTAGCTTAGTTGATCGAATTTTAATTTAATTTTAAAGCATATTTAGAAATATTTGAATTTGTTAAGTTTATAATTGATTTTAGTTGAATTGTTTGAATTATAATTTAATTTTAGAATTGATTTTAGTTGAATTGTTTGAATTATAATTTAATTTTAAAGGATGTTTAGAATTTGTTAAGTTTAGAATTGATTTTAGTTGAATTGTTTGAATTATAATTTAATTTTAAAGCATGTTTAGAATTTGTTAAGTTTATAATTGATTTTAGTTGAATTGTGTGAATTTTAATTTAATTTTAAAGCATGTTTAGAATTTGTTAAGTTTAGAATTGATTTTAGTTGAATTAGATTAGTTGATCGAATTTTAATTTAATTTTAAAGCATGTTTAGAAATAGTTGAATTTGTTAAGTTTAGAATTAATTTAGTTGAATGAATTTAGTTGAGTAGGTAGTTTGAATAATATTAGTTGCTTGATTTAAGTTTAATAATTTTATAAAATAATATTATTAGTTGATTGATTTTAGTTTAGTTGATTGAATAATTCGTGATATTTGTTATAGATGAGCGGACAAGGCAGTGGCAACGACAGTAAGCAACCTCCGAGGGATGAGGAGGCAAGTCGAGGAGGACGAGGAGGGAGGAGACGACGGGCCTCACTAAAACCCGTGGTTCCACCTATTATCAGGCCGAGGTCTCTATAGAGACCTCTTCACAGCCTGGTGCGGGCTCCTCCTCCTCCTCACAGCAGACTGTTGAGGGCTCATCCTCCTCCCGCCAGCATCCGGTTGTTCGAGCACGGATGCCTGTTCAGCCATGTGGTCATACGTAAGTTTTAATATTTTATACTCAATTTTTTTATTAATTAAAACCTAATTATTTTACTAACTTTGAAGTTTTAATTTTACAGTTGGATTCCGGGTCATGAGGCTGCTAATCAAGTTTCCAAGTCCATCTTTCGCGGTGGATTCGAGCCCACCGCTTACAGTTGGGGGTTAGTGTCCGATGCAAGAAAAAAGACATACTTCGAGGAGTTTAAGGTATTAATTTAATTTATTAATTCACCGTTTATTAATATCAAATATATAAACAAATATTTACATTTAAATTGTAATTGCAGAAAGAATGTGTCTGGGCACCGGAGCACTATGACCAAATGTTGAGGAATTTTGAAAAATATGCGACGGAGAGATACAGGGACCTCCTTTACAGAATGAGGGAGAGGTGGTACAAGAAGGGAATTGCCACCGACTTGGGGCTTGACAATGAAAGACGGTCGATTTGGGACCAATTCCTCCGCTACTGGGATTCCCCTGAATTCCAAGAGAAGTCGGCGAAAAACAAGACGAATCGGCGTAGTGACCCTGATGGAGAAGGGATGGCAAGACATCGGGCCGGTTCTCGGTCCATTTATGAGCACGGGTTGAGATTTGTAAGTTTCGTCTTCAATTTTATAGTTTTTGAATTTATATTATTTTTTTCCTAATTTTTATGAGTGTTATTAATTTTTACTATCTTTTTTCTAATTAGGCGGCGGAGCAAGGACGCGAGCCCTCTCATTTTGAGAGATTGCAGCTCGCACACCCATTCGTCGAGGAGACTGGGAAGTCTACCTACGGCCGTACACCGAGATCCACGTAAGTATTATTTCAATATTAATAGTATTGTTTAAAATTTTAATGTTAAAAGTATTTTTTATATTTTGTGTTCAATTTATTTAATTTTTTGTATAATTAATTTGCATAGAAAGATGCTCGAGGACTTTGCCTCTCAGCCTCAGCCTTCTGTTGACGTTCAAAATGAATTGTACTTCAAGAACGTCAAGGCTAAAAAGGGGCGGTTCGCTGGATTGGGCAGCTTCGGAAAGAACTTTTTCCGACCTCGTGGCTCAGGCTCATCCTCCTCTCAGTCTTCCATCGACTCTCATCCCAGTGAGGTCGAGAGGCAGCTTGCCACGGTGGTGGAGCAGATGAGGAACATGCAGAGGCAGCAGCGAGAGAAGGAAGAGTATGAGAGGCAGCAGCGAGAGGCGCATGACCGGTATACAGCCGAGATGCAGCGGTATTCAGTTGAGGTGCAGCAGTATACAGCCGCCATGCAGGCGTGGTGGCAGATATTCGCCTCTGATTCAATGCCACGAGCGCAAATGCCTGCGCCACCGATGTCGCCGATCCCGCCGACCCAGCCATCGATGCCGCCGATTGTTAACCTGGACGAGGATGAGGAGGAAGAGGAAGACGGATTTAATTCCGATGGTTAAAAAAATTTGATTTTTAATAACTATGAAGTACAATTTTTTTTTTAGTTTGAATTGTTACTTTAATTTAATTTTTGAATTGTTACTTTAATTTATAATTTTGTGAATTTATTTTAGTTTGAATTTACTTTTATTTAATGGACACAACATTTATAAAAACAAGTGAAAAACGAAAATGAATTAATTTGGTGAATTATGGAAAAAAACGAGTCAATTTGAATACATATACAATTAATTGCATACAAATTAACAAATTATAATTTTAAGCGGGATTCGAAATAAATAATTTTACAGAAATAATAAAAATTAAATGGCCCCAATATTTATAAAAACAAGTCTGAAACGAAAATGAATTAATTTGGTGAATTATAGAAAAAAATGAGTCAATTTGGATACATATACAATTAATTGCGTACAAATGAACGAATTATAAATTTAAGCGGGAGTCGAAATAAATAATTTTACAGAAATAATAAAAATTAAATGGCCCCAATATTTATAAAAATAAGTTAGAAACGAAAATGAATTAATTTGGTGAATTATAGAAAAAAAAAAATGAGTCAATTTGGATACATATACAATTAATTGCGTACAAATGAACGAATTATAAAATTATGCATTGTCGAAATAAATAATTTTACAAAATAAAAAAAATAGTTGGGCAAAATATTTTAATAAACAACTTAGATACGAAAAGAAATTAATTTGGTGAATTATAAAAAAAAGACTTAATTTGAATACATATACAATTAATTGCATAAAAATGAACGAAAGTAGCTTGTGCCCTAGTGGCGCGCGCCCCCTCCTCTTGCACAAGAGGTTCTGTGTTCGATTCCCCTTGGACGCAAAAATGGATTAATTGTTCAAGGCCTAATAAGACTAATATAGAAGGTGGACCGCATATAACAAGGAATGGGTCGGGTGGCCCAGTGGTCCGCGCCCGCCCTGCCCGCCCCGGGTGCCCGGGCTAGAACTACGCGAGCCACTTTTTTTTGTATAGGCTCGGTAATTTGCGACGGCCGAATTCCGTCGCAAATATTGAATTTTGCGACGGAAAACAACCCGTCACAAATTATAACAGAAAAAATAAAAAATATATATATAAACATTTGCGACGGAATGTGGTTGTCGCAAATGTTGTTGACCCAATCGGGTCTAACCCGAAAGATTTGCGGTGGACTACAGTCCGTCACAAATTATGTGCGACCCGGCCGGGTCTGACCTGCCAATTTTGCAATCTATTTATCCGTCGTTAATTTGCGACGGACGGCAAAATCCGTCACAAAAATTAGCTACAGCTGTTTTAGGAATGGATACGTGTGTCGCAGAATCCGTCGCAAAATACTGTTTGCGACGGATTTTTCGTAGCAAATTCCGTTGCAAAACAGTGTTTTTTTTGTAGTGAATACTAACCTTAATAGAATATGGAAATATATTGATTTGATAGGTTGGACCTTAAGGGCTTGTTTGTTTTCAGCTTACGAAGTCCGGATGGGGGATGGGCCTCCCCCCGTCCCGGCCATTTTTCGGATTTGCACATCCCATCCCCCATCCAAATACACATCCATCCCTATTATACACCTACACCCCTATTTTCACATAACTCAATATCTATCAAATCAACTTTATCTTTTCACATTAAATATATATTATATTAATCTCTATCTTCTACTTTATAATACACTATCAATTAATTTAGTATAATATTTATTTTAAATTGTTTACAAAAAAATCCAATGAAAACATATTAATATTAAATATCCATGAAATTAATTGTTATTTTCATTAATTTTGCCTATCATATAAATAAATGCATCTTATAAAAAAATTGTATTGAATATCTATCCATTAAAACAATGGTTATTTATTTTATTTTATAATTCATTATTAGACACAAAATTTAAAAATGAATAAAAATAATATTATGAATCTTAAAAAAAAAAAGAATAAAAATGATATTATGAATCTTTCTAAGACGGCAGACAAGTTAAAATGATTTTATAATTCATTATGAATCTTTTATTAATTCAATTGTTTTGTGTTTTAATTCAATTCAAATAATATAATATAATTAAATAATTATATAATTATACATAATAATATTAATTATTTTATATTACAATTCAACACAATTATTCAATCATTACCTCTTTAATAAATAATAATATAATAATACATCATCATTATTGATTTGACATAAAGCCTCATCCACCCCTACTACATCCAACCCAAAACAAACAAATGATTACTATTCACAGGATTTCGCCCATCCACTTTTTTTCCCCATCCGGATTTCCCCCATCCACCTCAAGACGAAAACAAACGTGACCTAAAAGATATAACATTTATAGACTACATTCGTATTGTAAATTGTACATTTATAGATATTAAAATACAAAATATATTACATATATATTTTATTAGTTATTATGAATTTAATCAAAGTAAATAACAGATTAAGTAGTACTGAAATATTTAATCGTTGCATTTTTGGATTAGCCTACAATAAATTACATCGACAATGTTGCCTGTTATAGTTTAGAGTTTTATCTTTACAAAATGTATTTTCTATTAAATTTAAAATAATTTATATTCTCTTATTCTGACTTTGTCCATGTAATTTTCATTGATTGCTTCTATCATCTTCAATAGAATTTTAAATTGCATTAGTATCCACCATTGAAATGTCAACTAATTAGTTTAATTTCAAATTGGTTACTTTTTCTTTTGCAAATTAAATCAAATTTGAGTGTTTTGGTAAAATAAGCATTAACTGAAAATTTTAATTCTAAACTAACATTCCTAAATATAATGAAACTGTTAACTATACATTTACTGCATAATTTAATACTACTAATCAAAGTCTACTAATTAAAACGTACATAAATATTCACATTAATTAGATAATTCAATTATAATGCAATCAGTCAAGTGTTAGAAGCTCAAGTGGTTGAGGCCACCACCTAAGACTCCAGAGGTCTTGGGTTCGAGACACGGAGAGGGAATTTATTTCTCTCTTGTGGTGGAGTGGTGTTCCCCTTTGTGGTGGTTGTGGTTTCGGCTGCAGTGCGGTTGTGGTTCGGAGTTGCGGGTTCGGGTGGTCCCCCTCTTGTGGTGATTGTGGTTCCGGTTTACAGCGAGATGAAAAGGTGTTGCCATGTACCGGTGGTCGAAGGAACTATTGTAATTGATTATGTTAGAAAACTATATTAATTGATTACCTTTAAAAAAAAATTATAATGCAATCAAATTGATTGAAACCTATCTGCATATATTTGAAATCTTATTCAGACTTTATAATTATGCAAGTTTAATTAACTTTTTCATTTGATGCAATATCAATCTTAAATTGCAAGTATATTCATATAAAGTTATAATATTGAATTCATACAACTTGACACATTTAATTCATACTATTTAATTAATGTGTTCTTTTTTATGAAAATTGAATTAATTGTTTCAATCTTCTTCTACTTAATTTTGTGTATGTCTATCTACAATTATTTACCATTAAATGTGAATGCAGGTCAACTACAATTGATTAGATGAATTTGTGGCATTCACGAGATTTTTTTTTTTTATCGGTAAGCTAAGCCACCTGGTCTGACATTCACGAGAATTAAGACTTGATTTGATACTTTATGCACAATTAGTTTAAGAAATTTATATTGATTGTGTCTATCTTCATGAAAGTCCATTAATAGTAGACAACCTACAATTAATTGTTGTCAAAGTCTATCTCTTGACCTTGATTGGAATCTAAAATTTAAATCTAGTTTTAGAACATAATATCTGTTTAATTTGCAAGTTTATTAAAATTATGCAAGTCTCATTTAATTGTTTCAATGGGTGCAATATGAATCTTAAATTACATACCTATTCATAATAAATTGACAATAAATCAATCATCTAATAAAGTATATCAATATATAAAATACCTTATAATTTTTTTAAAGAGTTATACTACTCAAACCCCAAAATCCTTTAAATTCACCCCACTTACTAAACATACCCCAATAAAATTTAAAAATTAGCATGTATTACTAAACTTACCCCATTTTATTCATATAATATTCTTACACCATCAAAATAAAAAATAACACTTTCATATTTCATATTCTCATTATTGTCTTTCTTCTCAAGAAAAAAAAATTACTTCTTATTTTTTAACTTTTGATCGAAATTACTCCTAGAAATTAAATATAACTTGAAAAATATTATTAAAAATGAACCAAAATTTCAAATATATATAAATTACAAAAATTAATTAATAAAATAAAATTCTTAAAAAATATTATAAATAATAGTAATGTTTTCAAAAAATTAATTTAAAAAATTAATATAATATAAAAAATTAGATAAATTTGTAAGTAATTAAAAAAAAATTAATCTTCAAAAAATCAAATAAAAAATAAAAAAACATCAAAAGAAAAAGGTCAAAGTCAAATAAATCAGAAAAATATTTTATAAAAGTCAATTTAATCATCGTAAATAATTAACTTAAAAATTAATTAATTATTTTTTATTTATTTTTTATGATTTTTTTTAATTTAGTTATTTTTGAAAATTTAGTTAATTTTCTAATTTTTGTTTTAAAATCGGGTTTTATTTTCGATTTACTTGTTTGAAAGTGTTATGAAATAAAAACTGACATTGATTGTCGTGTGACTCATAGAACCTCGTATATCGAGCGATTAGTCAAACTAACGGTCTTAATTGAACCTTAGATAATAAATCAGACATTCTCAATATACGAGGTACGTTGCGAGGAAATCTGTAACTACCTGTAATACTGTAGGCTATTGTGATATCTTTCTTTCATTCGCGAAGACTCGATTAAACCTTGAACATGATGAAGTGTCTATTCAAATAACGTAATCATATTATCTCGAATCACTAATTGATCACTCGCGTCACACTTGGCCACAAAGTCCAAGTCGACTTGCATCGACCGATGTCTTAGATCCAATTATGATGAGAAGACGAGTATTCTCTCTTAAATCCACATTGAGGAATGAATATTAGTATTAGCTCAACTACCACGCACATGTACTTCGTGATGAACCCAATCCATGTCATATCTACCCTTGGAGGGTGCAAGAGTTGGTCATGGTCAAAGTCCATCACTTCGCACATGTCGTGCGTATTGACCTCAAGTTAGAGGAGTATCACATCGCTCCCACTAACCGAGACACCCGTAGACACATTATGTTGAAATGCATATGGAATAAGAGACAAAACAAAAAACATACATATGAGGGTTGAAATGCTCCCATTTTTACTAGAATCTAGTTAAAAAATGAATTAATCGTTGTTGTGTCATCTGATCGTATTATGATGGAAACAAGATCAATTTTTTTTCCCTTCACACGTATATGGTTGAGCGTCTTCTACGTAAGAATGAGATGGGAGGTGCATGTAGTCGTAGATTTTTTTTTGTTTAAATATTAAAGTTATATATATAATTTTATAATTTTAATAAAATATTAAAATATTGATGGAGGTGTATTTCCATTAGTTGGAGTGGTATTTAGCCTGGCACGTTGTATAATTTGCAAACTCACAAAGCCCTCTCTGGAGGGATGTGGATTGGATTCTGGATTACTTATAAGCAACTAAGCCCAATGGACGAAGAGAATATAATTCCAGGCAGACCTGGCTATCACTAGTGGGCCGATGAGCCCATTTAATTGTTCGGTTTAATTTTCACCATCGTCTAAAACAATTGAAGTTAATTTCATTATTTTCACTTTAAATATAGTTTACCAAGTTATCCTTGTGCTAAAATTAGATATAACTAATATGTTTAAAAAAATTGGTAATATAAATTATTTATAATATATTATGATAAGTAATTAATATATTTTCAGAGATCTTATTTTATAAGACGTTCTATTTTAATTAGTCTAAGGCTCAAACTAGGGTTGTTCACGGAGTTCGAAAATTATCGAACTCGTACCGAAGTCTGCATTGAAAAAGAAGCGAATCGGAAAAATTTGTTGATTTTTTTACTTTAACCGTAGCGAAACCAAATCGAAATATTTTTTGTATGGTCTGGATATTACCAAAAAATCGAATAAGACTGTACCGAACCGTACCAAAGTAAACCGAACCGAACTCAATAACTGAATTAAATATGTACTAAATTTTAATTATTACGTGTTTTGTATTCATCAAATGGTATTATAATGTTATTGAATTCAAGTACAACTATATGATAACACAATTTGTCTCTATTTTCATAGTACAAATACTATTTTATTTATTATATTAAGTTCTTAAAACATTAACTCATGTTTTATGTGTATATCAATATGATTTAAATTTTTAATTTGTTTCATCTTTTAGTTTCATTTTAAATGTATATTCATTTTTTAACAAAAACTTGAATATGGTGTATCACATGCTAGAAATCACGATCAATATGATTTTAATATTGCAAATTTTTATCACAAGATATTCCAAAAGGATTGTTATATATATATGTGTTATTTTTAACCATCCATTATTATATAATGTGTTATATTTGAGTTTGAAAGGGTATTGAAAGAATAGCAAAATGCCATGCCCCGAAGACACCCTGTTTGTCCCGTCCCATTATGAAAATGGGGTAGGTCATCCCCGCCCCGCATGCGGGGCAGATCGGGTATGGGTATGTATATATACATACTCATACTCTCCCTAATGATTTATAAATACTTCCATCTTCCCAACTTTACCTTCACACTTTCATTATTCGTTCATTGCAAGTAGGGTTGTGATAATACATTGTGTTCAGACAAATAATGAAAGTATGAAAATAAAATTGGGGTGGAGGAAATATATAACTTGTAGTTTTGATGATTATGTTTATTGTTAGGTTTAATCGAAAAATTGATTCTTTTTAAATTGGAATGCGTTATATTATGGTGCAAAACATGTTTAATATAAAAATATACATTTGCTTATATTTTAAATATGTTTTTTTTAAAGGAAAGGGGAATAGGACGGGGCGGACTTGTCCCGAGCGGGGTAGATATGGGGCTCAAAATGCTCACTACAAAAAAAATCTGGTATTAGCGACCGATTTTGCGACAAAAAATCGATCGCAAAACGTGATTAGCGACCGATTTCTGGCCAAATAAAATCGGTCGTTAAAAAACGGGTAGCTAATATTAGCGACCGTTTTTTGAAATCGGTCGCTAATCTGCGACCGTCAAGGCGATCATTGAATCAATCGGGTCCGACCCGGTCGGGTTATGAATTAGCGATCGTCTTAAGGCGGTCGCTACTTTATTTTATTTAATAAAATTATTTTTTTTTATTTTTTTATTAGCGGCCGACTAGAGGCGGTTGCTAATCAGCGATCCAGCGTAAAAAAAAGTGGCTCATTGGGTTCGAACCCGCGTCCATTAGGGCGCGAACGGAGCGCGAACCACTGAGCCACTGACTCACACTAGCTCATATTAGGAGACCCATATAGTATATAAGCCCTTGTGAGGCTTGTAGAAATAATAATAAATGGGCAAATATGCACCCAAGGGGAATCGAACCCACAACCTCGGGGAAGGTCGGAAGTAGTGTGAACCACTAGGACACATGCTATTATTATTCAATTATTTGTATTTAATTGTATATGTAATCAAATTACCTCCTTTTAAAAAAAAAAATTTAATCAAATTCAATCTTTTTTGTTTCTAATTCGTTTATATATATATATTTACTAACTTTTTTATTAATTTTATAAAATTAATATTTATAGCTATTATAAATTATTAATTCATTCGTTTTTTTATATTTAATTGTATATAATTCGAAATTGACTCCCGTTTTTTTTAAATTCATCAAATTAATTCTTTTTTTTTTTGTTTCTAATTCGTTTATATATATGTATTTACTAACTTTTTAATTAATTTTATAAAATTAATATTTTAGGCTATTATAAATTATTAATTCATTCGTTTTTATACATTTAATTGTATATAATTCGAAATTGACTACCATTTTTTTTAAATTTCATCAAATTACTAATTAAATGAAATATTGTTTAAAATTGTTCAAAAAAAATACATAAATAGTTCAAAAATATAAATAAAATGTTAAAAAATAGTAAATGAATTGTTCAAAAAATATAAATAAATAGTTCAAAAAAACATAAAAAAAAATATTTCTCTCTTTTCTCCCCCCCCCCCCCCCTCTCTCTCTCCACGGTCTTCTTCTGAATGATGGTTCACTATTCCAGTGATCCACGAAACCATCCATTATCGATCGTCCGTCTGGTGCTCGACCCAACTCCGTCCAATTCCCTAGCTCCCACCGCTTCTTCAGCCCGTAGATAATGTTTTTGTACCGTTCTTGCGCTTTCACACAGAACAAGCGGTACATGCATAACACTATCGTGGGCAGGGTCCCAAACGCACCGCCTACATATAAATTAAAAATAGAATATTAACAAATAAATTAAAAAATTCAAAATTAAAATCATAATAAATAAATTTTTTTATACCTTGAACTCATCAAAGTACTCCATCCTCTTTTGCTCGGACACTTGGCTCCACGAGTGGACACCATACTCAAACGTGGTAATCTTAATGACTTGTGTGACAATTGAGCTAGTCTCATGAGCTAGAAGCAGCCTGTGACAACAAATGAAAAAATCAAGTTAATAATATTAATATATATAATTAAAAGTATACATAATTCATTAAAAAATACTTACTTGTTGTCGACTACAATGACACTGAGACGATTATCTTGAACTGGGTTCATCTGTAATAATTATAAATTCAACTAATTAAATATCAACTAACTAAATTTATATTGAAATGGATAAATAATTATTCACATACACATACACATATACATAATTTCACATACGCACATATATAATTTCACATACACATACACATACACATACACATACACATACACATACACATACACATACACATACACATACACATACACATATATAATTCATAAAATAAATTAACAAAAAAATTAAAAAAATTGTAACTAAATTTTCATTGAAATGGACACATACACATACAAATAATTTCACATACGCACACACATACACATAAGTTACTCACTATATATAATTCATATACGCACACACATACGCATAAGTTACTCGCTATATATAATTCACATACACATAATTCCACATACGCATAAAATTTACACACATACACATAATTTACTTATTCATTCACTATATATAATTCATAAAATATAATTATAAAAAATTTAAACGGTTAAATTAATTTAAAAACTCACGGTTATACGGCGGCGGCGGCGCGGGCGGAGTAAGAGGAATAATTTTTACGAGTATGTAAAATGGCGTACGGAGGAGAAGGTATTTATAATTTTTTTTTTTTAAAGAATTAGCGATCGCTAGAGGCGGTCGCTATTACTCGAAATTTGGTCTTCATTGTTGACAGCGATTTATGACGGATCTCGCTGCCGGGTTCCTAGCGGGTAGGATTTTATATTAATGATGACAGAGAGTAATAAATGCGAGAGTAAATGAGCTCTCAAGTATGTCTTTGCAATAAATGTGTTGTGTTACAAATTGGCATTCAAAGCCCTATTTATAATGTTCAAAGTGGGGGTTCCCCAAGCTTGGTAGGTGGACTGTGGGCCCCTCCTGCTCCTAGCTGGAAGGTAATCAGTGGCTACAGCCTCCCCTACGAACCAATGAGGAGATGCCATGTGGCACTGTCACCCCTGAGATGATTGGACCTGGCCTCAACCACCCTCTTTGACCCTGTCACATCCTCTGGATTGATGGCACTCGACGTCCTCTCACAGCTGGCGCGGCCTGGTGTCGGGTAGACGGGTACTCGGGTACCGGGAAGCGAGTCCGGGCGAAAATGCCCCGGTGGGTCATTTGCGGGAAGGCGGGTAGAGTACCTGCACAGAGGCTCGTCGCTGGCCGCCCGATATACGGGCGTGTGGATTATAAGTACCCTTCCCGGCCGATCCCAGAGGCTTATGTCGGGCAGCGTCTGGGTTCCTGTCCGTCTTGTCTGACCGGCCGGAGGACTGTTCTCCTCCGAGCCCGCCACAGCAGTGGGTCTGTATCTGATACCCGATGGGTCGGGTAGTAAAATATCGGGTGTAACAATTGCCCCACCAGCCCGACAACGGGGGCCGCAGTCGCCGGGTGGCGGGCTGGTCGAACTGCAGACCATTTTGATTTTGAATTTGAATATTGGGGGTGACGTTTCGATTTCCAAGACGACGCCTCGTCTGCTGCGCCTGCTGACGTCACGGGATGGCGTGACTGATGCGCAGAAATCCAGGGGTCACGTCCGCCGAACCTGCTCCCCAACCGCTGCGCGCGTGACCCCCACGCGCCCCCCCGAACTTTGTTTAATTTCATTTTAGACCCCGTTTTCTTGCTGTTTAGTCCCTCCTTTTTCTTCTATAAATAGGGGCTCCCAGCCCATTCTCTCATTTTCCCACTCTTGCAAACTCGTGCCCCCCTTTAAGGTTTTTCAAGTTCTCCGGCGAATTCCTCAGATTCCGGCGAACTCTCCAGATTCCGGCGGTCTTTTCTGCGTCCTAAGGTAATTTCTTGCTTCTTTCGTCGACACTCCTCCTCCTTACTTTATTTCCGTCATGAGCGATTCCGTCGAGAGCCTCGGCGCCGCCGACGCTTATCATTTCCGCCGCCGTGCCGCCGCCGATGCCGAGAGGCCTTTCCAACCGGCCGGGGAAGGAACGTCCCGCGTCGCCGCCAGAGAGGGCGAGGGCAATTCCACGGATGTGGACGCCTTCGCGGACGACTTGGAGGGGATGAGCCCCCAACGGGAGGGGGAAGCCCTAAGCGTCTCCCCAGTCTCCGCCTACCCGCCACGGGCGGAAGACTTCTTGTTCGAGCGGGAAGCCGTGCCCGACCAGATTGACTACGCGGACAGCCGGCTCATCGGGTTCGACCACTCGAAGTACATGAGCCGGTTCGTGCGGAAGCGCCCTCCCCGCGCATACCTCGAAGCCCAGGACACCGACTTCGGGGCCTCTCGCCGCCCCAGCTGCCTTCCCCCGGACGCCGACGTGAAGGAATTGTATTGGACTTTCCAGGCGCCCTCAGACGTCTTTTTCTACGCTCCCCGGGAGAATGAACGGGCCGACCAGCCTCCGGAAGGCCTTATCGCCATAAATGCGGACACCCTACACGCCGGGCTCCGTTTCCCGCTTCACCCGGCCATCTCCAAGCTACTCGCGGCCTGGAATCTATCGATCACCCAGATCACCCCGAATGGGTGGAGCTACATCCTGGGGGCAATGGTCGCTCTTGGTCGGCGCGGGCTGCACCGTATGCCCACCCCGTCCGAGCTCAACTACCTATACTATACCGTGGCCTCGGTCGGGCGGATGAATCATGGGTATTACTCCGTGAAGCCCCGGGGTGGAGATGCCATTGTCTTCGGCATCTCGCCGAAGGTGACGCACTGGCAGGAAAGGTGGTGGTGGGTCGGCGGCGCCTGGGAGAGCGTTGGCATAGACGGGCACACCATCCCGGTTCCACGAGAGTATCGGGAGCGCAATCGTCGAGGTAAACACTGACTTTTTCTTCGTTTCTTAGTACTGATCTAATTCTTCTTTCATTGTGCAGGTTGCACGGTTCCAAATCAAGCCGACCTGACCGACGATTTTAGGCAGGCGCTAGCCTTGGTGAGATCCGAAAGCGTGGACAACCGCGACGTCGAACTTCTCAACGACGACGAGTACAGAAGGCTCTCCGGACTCCAGACTTTCCCGCGCCATTTGGATTTCGGTGGTAAGATTCTTTTCCTGCCCGACTCTCCTTATACTCGTTCTCGCTGCTCGATTTCTGATCTTGTCCCTTTTCTCGCAGAGCAACGCTTCCCGGCTGAATCCTCCACGCCATCGACCTCCCGGGCCGATTCCCCGAGGCCCGCAGCCGAGGCCGGCCAGGCTACCATCCCGATCGTGAACGTCGAATCGTCCGAGGAAACCGTCGACATGGCGCCCAAAAAGAACGCCCTGGCCAAGCTGGCGAAGCGGGGAGCCGTCCGTGCCGCAGGGGTGGTGATTCGCAGCCCGCCCGCGGCTCCGGCGCCCCCGACATCCTCCTCCCCGACTGACGGGCAGCGCCCGTCCAAGAAGGCCCGGGTCGAAGGCCAGACATCCGTCGATCCGGCCATGGTGACGGTCAATCTGAACCCGGCTTCTGGCGGGCTCGTGGCCGGCACAGTCGAGGCGACCTTAGGGGGCCCTGCCTCCCCTGCCCGCGACCGCAGCGACTTCTCATTCCTCGGCTGGGGTAATAACCTCACGTAAGTATTATGCTTCCTTCTCTAAGTTTTCTAGCCGTTTTCTCGATGTAGGATTTTTTCTTAACATGTCTTCTCTTCCCGTGTTACGCAGGCCGGAGCCTCTGCCCCCGCCCGAGGTTCTTCAATTCCTGCGCTCGCAGGAACCTCCGTACTCGAAGGCCGTGCCCGAGACTTGGCCGGAGGAACTGCGCCGCGCCGTGCTCAACCTTCCCCGGTCCTGGACCCTCAACTGCCAGAAGGCTGCGAGGACCGTCCCGCTCGCCGATCGGATGAGGGCGGCAGCCATCCGTACCTCCCGCAACGCCATCGCCATGGAGGGCATCATGCTCGAATACGAGCGGGAGATGCGGACTGCCTCCTCCTACAGGGCGGCCTTCCAGACGAAGCGGGACGAAGCTACTCGCCTGGAAGAGGAGATCAAGAAACTCCGGGAAGAGCTGGAGGCCGGCCGAGCGGGTCGGGCTGAACTGGAGGCCGTCCTCGAGGAGGAGAGGAGGAGACGCGCCGAGGCCGAGGCGAGGACGGCCGAAGAAGTCCGCCAAGCCAAGGAGGCTCTCGCGGCGGAGGCGGAGAGACGGCTGGAATCCGAGCGTGCTCGATTGGCCGCTGAGGGCGAGTCGGCTGGGTCCATGGTGTATATCAATGCATACGCCGACTCGATTCGCTCCCTACTCCGCCAAAATCCCCAGGCCGATTACTCCGGGCCTCTGGCCGATTTGAAGAGTTACGTCGAGTCCAATCCTCCCTCCTCGGACTATGATATCACGCTCAAGGACTTGGTCGATCGCGGGCTGGATTTGTCGTTCCTCGGCGACCCGGCGACTTTCCTTTATCCGATCGCCGACGAGGAGGCGAATGAGGACCTGGGGGCGGTGGACGAGGCGCATCCATAATTTTCTTTTCTTTTGTTTTTGTTAAGTTTGCTGGCCGCTGGCCGTCTTGTACTCTCTCCTTTTCTTAATGAAATTACATTGCCCTTTATTTCGCTTTGTCTCCTTAAACTTTTAGTTTTCCAGCCGGGTAAATAACGTAAATAACGTAACCAGACAATAAATGATAAACGGTAGTGTTCTGGTCGATCGCCCAAAAGTGCTATAGCCGAATATCGGACAGCGACTTCACGAAGACGGGATTGACTTAACAACCGCTTAAAGAATTAACCAACAGATTAATTAATGAAGTGCTATAGCCGAATGTCGGGCAGCGACTTCACGAAGATGGGATTGATTTAACAACCGCTTAAAGAATTAACCAACAGATTAATTAATGAAGTGTTATAGCCGAATGTCGGGCAACGACTTCACGAAGATGGGATTGATTTAACAACCGCTTAAAGAATTAACCAACAGATTAATTAATGAAGTGCTATAGCCGAATATCGGGCAGCGACTTCACGAAGATGGGATTGTTTTACCAACCGCTTAAAGAATTAACCAACAGATTAATTAATGAAGTGTTATAGCCGAATGTCGGGCAACGACTTCACGAAGATGGGATTGTTTTACCAACCGCTTAAATGTTTTTACAAGTTTGCGCTTTGAGTAGCGACTACAATGAGCTCCTATTGGTAGTACTTTTTGAGTAGGGAGGCGTTCCAAGGGTATTGGGCCGGGTTGCCCTCAAGGCTTTCCAGCTCGTAGGCTCCATTGGCGAGGCGGCTGGAGACCTTTAGGGGTCCCTCCCAATTCGGACCAAATGCCCCCTTGGGCTGCCCGACCGTCCGTCTGAGTACCAGGTCCCCGGTTTCGAACTCCCTGATCTTGATCTTCGAGTTGAAGTATTTTTCAGCCCGGCGTTTGTAAGCTATGTTTCTTTGTTCTGCGGACAGCCTTCTCTCCTCCAGCAGGTCCAACTCGTTTAGCATGGCTTGGTCGTTCTCGGTCCCCACGGGTTGTGAGGTGCGGAGGCTCGGGATGACGACTTCAGCCGGGATGACTGCCTCTGTTCCGAAGGCCAGAGCAAAAGGAGTCTCCCCGGTTGCGGTGCGACACGTCGTTCTGTATGACCATAACACTTCGGGTAGCTTGCTTGCCCATGTTCCCTTGCTCTCCTCCAGCCTCGTCTTCAACGTGTGTTTGATTATCTTGTTCACCGCCTCGACCTGTCCGTTCGACTGGGGGTGGTAGGGTGACGAGAATAACCTCTTGATCTTGTGCTTCTGGCAGAATCTTTCCATCTCTAGCCCGTCGAACTGTTTCCCGTTGTCCGAAATGATTATCTGTGGGAGGCCGAATCGACAGATTATGTTGCGCCAGATGAACCTGATCACGTGTTCCTGGTCGATCGTTTTCAGTGATTCCGCCTCCGCCCATTTGGTGAAGTAATCCACGGCGACGATTGCGTACTTGACGCTGCCCGGGGCCGTAGGCAAAGGGCCAATGAGATCGATCCCCCACTTTGCGAACGGCCACGGGCTCAGGATTGAGGTGAGCTCGGTTGGGGCCTGATGGATTGCCGGCGAATAAATTTGACATTTGTGGCATGCCCGTGCGTAGTTGATTGCGTCCTTCTTTAGGGTGGGCCAAAAATATCCTTGTCGGATGACCTTCTGGGCGAGCACCTGGCCGCCGGCGTGGTTCCCGCAGCGCCCTTCGTGGATTTCGACCAAGATCTTCCTTCCCTGCTCCTGCGTCACGCACTTTAGGAGGGGCAGGGCGAAGCCTCGTTTGTACAACTGGTCCCCGATGGTCGTGTACCGTACCGCCCGGAGCTGCAACTGTCTTGCCGCTACCCGGTCGACTGGGAGTTGGCCATCACGGAGGTATTTCAGGATTGGGGTCATCCAGCTGTCTTCCGCTTGCCCCAGGCTACTCACCCGCTGGTTCGAACTCGTAGGGGCGGTCAGGTAAGTAACTGTGATCTGGGACATGTCGGCTGCCCCTTCGGATGTTGCGAGGCGGGCGAGTGCGTCTGCTTGAGTATTATCGAGTCGGGGTACCACCTCTATGCACACCTGGTCGAATTTTTCGAGCAAGTTCTTTGCTAATCCCTGGTAGGCCAACATCCTGTCGCTGCGCGCCTCGTATTCTCCTGAGATTTGACATGTAACGAGCTGCGAGTCGCTGTAGACCTGGAGTCTCTTTACTCCCATGGCCATGGCCATTTCCAGGCCGTTGATTAAGGCTTCGTACTCGGCCTCATTGTTGGTCGCGTGGAAACCGAATCTTATGGCTGTTGTGAATGACTGGCCGGACGGGCTGAGAAGGACAATTCCCGCGCCTGCCCGCGTGGTTGTGGAGGATCCGTCAACGTACATTTTCCAAGGTGGTTGCTCGATCTTGGACATCGCCTCCGGGTGAGTGAGCTCGACTATGAAGTCGGCCATTGCTTGGCCTTTAATAGATGTTCGGGGAGCGTATGTGACTCCGAATTGCCCGATCTCCACAGCCCACTTGAGGCATCTGCCCGCCGTGTCTGGCCGATGTAGTACTTGGCGGAGTGGCATTGTTGTCAGTACTTCTACTTGGTGATCGAAAAAGTATGGGCGTAACTTGCGTACGCTCATTACTAGGGCGTATGCTAACTTTTCCAGGGGTGGGTACCGCAGCTCGGCGTCGTGAAGTGTCTGGCTGACATAGTAGATTGGCAGATGTGCCTGCCCCTCAGCCCGCACTAGCACGGCGCTGAGAGCTGAGTCCGACGCCGCCAAGTACAAGAAAAGCTTCTCGCCGGGGACGGGCTTGGCCAACACCTGGGCGTTTGACAGGTATGCTTTCAAATTATCGAAAGCGAGCTGACTCTGGGGAGTCCAGTTGAGTTTCCCCTTCCGCATGCTGTCGAATAAAGGCTTGCATCGGTCCCCCATGCGGGAGATGAAACGGCTGAGAGCGGCCAGGCTGCCCGTCACCTTCTGTACCTCCTTCACCGTGCGGGGAGGGCTCATGTCGAGGATCGCCTGTACCTTGGTCGGGTTTGCCTCGATTCCCCGCTGGCTGACCATGTGCCCCAAGAATTTGCCCGACTCGACGCCGAAACTGCACTTTTTCGGGTTGAGCCTCATCCGATACTTTCTCAAGATCTCGAATGTTTCGGCTAGGTGTGTTAGGTGGTCTTCTTTCTTCTCGCTCTTGACGACGATGTCGTCGATATATACCTCCATGGTCGCCCCGATTTGATCGTGGAACATGTGGTTGACCAGCCTCTGGTAAGTTGCCCCAGCGTTCATGAGTCCGAATGGCATCCGCTTCCAAAAATACATGTTTTTCTCGGTGAGGAAAGTTGTGTGCTTCTGGTCGTCTGCGGCCATCGGGATCTGGTGATAGCCGGCAAAAGCGTCCATGAAAGTGAGCATCTCGTGCCCGGCCGTGCTGTCCACCAGGTGGTCGATGTGTGGCATCGGGAAGTGATCTTTTGGGCAAGCTTTGTTTAGGTCCGTGAAATCGATGCACAATCGCCATGTGTTGTTGCTTTTCTTGACGAGTACAGCGTTGGACACCCATTGAGGCTTGTCGTCGGGGTCGACCATCCCGATGAGTTTGTTGTCGAGTAGCTTTTTGACCTCGGTGGCAATGACCGCGTATTTGTCTGGGCCGAATTTCCTTCTTTTCTGTGAGATCGGCTTGCGGGATGAATCGATGTGTAGTTGGTGTGAGCATACGGCTGGATCGATCCCGACCATGTCTTCGTGGGACCAGGCGAATACATCTAAGTTCTTTTCTAAAAAAGCGGTCATCTCCGCCCGCATCTTGCCGGACATTGACGAACCGAGTTGAACACTTACTTCTGGCCGACTCTTCATCGTGACCGAAATTAATTCTTCGATCGGACTGGCTCCACGTTCGCCGTAGCGTGGATCGTCGATCTGCCCCGTTAGGGTTTTGTCAATCTCCATGGGTTCGTACCCGAGCCTTGGCTCCAGGTCGACTTGGATGTCCTCAAATGTTTGCGTGTCTTCTTCCATTGGGTGGGTAGCGGGTGGGATTTCTTCGTCTATTTCCATGTCTCCCTCCCCGATTGTGCAGATATAATCTAGATTTGCAAAATTTGAAATAACATCGATATACGCCAAACATCCACGTGCCATTCTTTGATTTCCCTTAAGAGTCCCAACCTTCCCGGAGGGGGTTGGGAACTTGATACAATAATAGAAGGCTGAGGCGGCGGCTTCGAACTCGTGCTCGAATGGCCTGCCGAGAAACCCGTTATAGGTTGACGGCTGGTCGACAATGATAAAGTCGAGCTGTTTCGAAGCCTTAACCTCAGCGTCTATGCTAGAAACTAATTCTACGGCTAGTCTAACTATCCCGTAGGGTTTTACTGTGGCGTCGCCGAAGCCTTTGATGACCTGGTCGCATGGCTCCACATACTTCTCAAAGGAGCTGTCCAGCTGGTCGAACGCGGTCTTGAAGAGAATGTTGCAGTAGGCTCCGTTGTCGACAAGCATGCGATGGACAGTGACGCCCATGATGTTGACGGATACGACCAGGGCGTCGTGGTTCGGGTAGATGACCCCGGTGCGATCTTCCTCCTTAAAGGCGAGGAGGTCCGTCTCTCTTGCCGTCATGTTGACCGGCAAGGCGATCTGGTGGACGTTGTCCATTGCCCGCAGCTCGCTCTTCTGCCTGCGGTTGGACAGCGAGGTGGTGGGTGCAAAGCCGCCCACCGGGGAGAGCATGTTGACTGCCCGGCGAGCTTGATGTTCCGGCATCGGTGGGCATATGAGGGCTGCCTCCCGGTTGGGCTCAGCAGGGCGGGCAGCGGCATGAGTTTCCGGTCTGGCCGCCGGTCTCTTCACGAACTCCTCTAGCTTCCCCTCCTCGAAGAGTCGCCAGAGCTGTTTTAGGAGGTCGCGGCACTCACTGGTGTTGTGCCCGACGGTTTGGTGGTAGTGGCAGTATTTGTTGGGGTTGAGCTGCACCCCTGGCTTGTGGACCCATGGCCGCGCCTTGGGCATCATATTTTTGTCCCGGATCTGCACATAGACGTATTCCGGGGTGGCCGACAGTTTTTCGGCCAGCTTCACTTCGACGGAATCGAAGGGCTTGAAAGGCTGGGGAGCCCGGTAGGAAAAGTTCCTCCGGCTTGATGTGGTGCCCGCCGAGGCGCGTGGTTTCTCCTTCTCGGCAGGGGCGCTCTCGCCCAGCCGTTGTGCCAGGATGTCCGCATTGTAGATGATTTTTCCGGCCCGCTGCCGGAACTCCGCGTAGGACTTGGGGTAGTCCTTGTTCATTGACTTCCATAGCTTGGTTTTTAGGCGGAGTCCGCCTATGATCCCGACGAGCTTGACCTCGTCCCCTACGGGCTCACCCTCCATGATGATGCGATCTACCCGGTCGATGTACGCCCGGTCAGTCTCGTCTTTTCCTTGGGCCAGGTTGGCCATGCGGTTGGCGCCGGCCATCCGCGGTGCCATCGAGGAGAAGTGTTCCAAGAACAGTTCCCCTAGTTGGTGGAATGAAACCACCTTCCCCGCGGGAAGCGAGGAGTACCATCGGTGAGCCCTGTCCCCCAAGGTTAGCGGGAACATCCTGCACTGGGTGGCATCCGTTGCCCCCATTGAGATCATGTAGGTGGAATATTTGCTGAGATGGGTGACGGGGTCCGTCTCCCCGTCATATTGGCCCACGGCGGCCACGTTGATTTTTGGTTGGGCCGGGGCCCGCACCAAGATGTCTGCGAGGGGCGAGTTGGGCATGTAGGGGACATGGTGCTGCCCGTCCCGCCTCTCGAGCTTGGCCTCGAGGTCCGAGACCTTTTTTAGGATGGCGGCCATGGCGTTGTCGGCCGCGGGGGGAGAACGGGGACGAGGGTTGTCCCCCAAGCGGTCACGGACCGACGGCCTCGGGGCCGTGTCGTTGTGACGCCTGGGAGATCGTGCCTGTTCTCGCTCCCGGGGCCTGGAGCTGGCGTTGGATTCACAAGGTCGGGCAGCTCCCCGAGCCTGGGTTCCCAACCGGGAGAAGACCGATCCCGCCGGTCGGCGAGAAGCCCGCTGTGAGTCGGCCTCCTCGTCGAGGCGCCTCTTTAGATTCTGAGGCCGGGGGTTGCTGGCGGCCCTCCTGGCCGCTTCTTGCTCCTGCCGGGGCTGGCAGGTGGCCCTGCTCCGGGCTGGCTCCTTTCCTGGTCGGTGAGTGCGGATAGGAGCGGCGTCGATCTCGGCCTGACGGCGCTCGATCATGGCCCTTGCGGCCTGGAGGTCCTCCGGAGTCCTTATGGCCGACAAGAACTCGAAAGGACCCTGAAGGGTCTCCGCCGTGGCCGGAGCCGGAGTGGCGGTTTCGCCGACGTCCTCGACTTGCTGCTGGGTTCGTGTGGCCTTCGAAGTGGTCATTTTTTGAGTGATAGCGGATGGGATTTCGTTCGAGGTGACTAGATAAATGAAACCGAGTGTACTTCGATATTAGTCACCCTCCTTCTAGCGCCAAAATGTTGACAGCGATTTATGACGGATCTCGCTGCCGGGTTCCTAGCGGGTAGGATTTTATATTAATGATGACAGAGAGTAATAAATGCGAGAGTAAATGAGCTCTCAAGTATGTCTTTGCAATAAATGTGTTGTGTTACAAATTGGCATTCAAAGCCCTATTTATAATGTTCAAAGTGGGGGTTCCCCAAGCTTGGTAGGTGGACTGTGGGCCCCTCCTGCTCCTAGCTGGAAGGTAATCAGTGGCTACAGCCTCCCCTACGAACCAATGAGGAGATGCCATGTGGCACTGTCACCCCTGAGATGATTGGACCTGGCCTCAACCACCCTCTTTGACCCTGTCACATCCTCTGGATTGATGGCACTCGACGTCCTCTCACAGCTGGCGCGGCCTGGTGTCGGGTAGACGGGTACTCGGGTACCGGGAAGCGAGTCCGGGCGAAAATGCCCCGGTGGGTCATTTGCGGGAAGGCGGGTAGAGTACCTGCACAGAGGCTCGTCGCTGGCCGCCCGATATACGGGCGTGTGGATTATAAGTACCCTTCCCGGCCGATCCCAGAGGCTTATGTCGGGCAGCGTCTGGGTTCCTGTCCGTCTTGTCTGACCGGCCGGAGGACTGTTCTCCTCCGAGCCCGCCACAGCAGTGGGTCTGTATCTGATACCCGATGGGTCGGGTAGTAAAATATCGGGTGTAACATTCATGACCGAATCGAACGGTTCAGTTTGACCATTTAGAATTTGCGACCGCCTCGGGGCGGTCGCTAAATCACCCGCATTAATGACCCTCAACCGTTACCAACTCGGGTTAAACGTTACAAGTTTGAGACCGCCAACTGGCGGTCGTTAAGTTCAATTTTAAAATCAGTGACCGATAGAGCAGTCGCTAATCAGGCGGTAAAAAGTATTGGTCATCGTTGACCGTCTTTTGAGTTTTAGCTACCGTTTTATCGGTCGGAGGCGGTCGCTAATCTTACGAATTAGCGACTGATATATAGACGGTCGCAAATATTTTTAATTTGAGACCGATTTTCTACTACCGTCGTTAATACAATATTTAGAGACCGACTTTGAGGTGGTCGCTAATTTCGGTCGCTAAAACGCGAGTTTTTTTTAGTGACTGCCCCGCAGCAGGGCACAAGGCGGAACCGGGGGGAGGGGGTGCTAGAGATATGCGTAGGACGGGTCTAGGTATTTAGATACACGAATTTGTATCGAAAAATAAAATATCCATATCGTACTGAAATTTTGGTATGAATTCGAATACTCAATTATTTAAATAACCGAATTTCAATACAAACACGGATATTTACAAATATTCATTTTAGTTTGCAGGCTAGCTCAGACCATCCCAACTAATTTATTTTCTTAATAATATGGGCAAAAATTAATTCCGTGTCACAAGTCAATTTGCGTGTAGGACTCCAACACGAGTATTTGTCACAATTTGAATCTAAGTTGTAGCGTCTTATTATTAGTGTATCTCAACTTGAGCAGGATGAATGGATCAAAAATGTCAACCCATTATGACTTAATTTAATAACTCCAATAACTTAATATTTTTTTTATTTAGGGAGTTGGACCTCTCCTGAGTCCCGAGTAATGGTGAAAAAAATTATATATCATCTAAAAGTTCGAACTCGTAGAAAAGTACGAAATTAAATTATTTAATTATTTTCTTTACAAATGATAATCTAATATATCTCTAATTATCTTTAAAGGAGTTCTTCTCTTTATTATAAATTGAGATCTCACTGATCAAAATAATTACAAATTAAGAGGGGTGTATTGGTTATAGAGTCTGTAGTTTTTTTTAGACTTTTAAAGTTTGGGGGTATTCAATCTAGATTTTCAAAAGTCTTTAAAAATCATGAGGTATTCAATACGGATTTTAAAAAGTCTTAAAAAATCTTCAGGTATTCAACAATCTATAAATTTTAATACACCACGGATTTTTTTAGATTTCTCTTCCAAAATATGAATAAATTTCACTCTTCAAAATCTCTTCTAATAACTAGAGATTTCTACGGATTTTGAAAAGTCTTAAAAAATCTTTAAATATTCAACAGTTTATGGACTTTCTTTGATTCTTTTCCATTGGGATGTTAACGGGGCGGGGACGGGGGGTCATTCCCCATCTCCGTCCCTGCAAAATAAATGGGAAATTTTCCCCCCATCCCCGTCTCTCGGCGATTCCTCATTCCCTGTCTACTTATTTTTTTTATCTTATTTTTAAAATATAAAAAAATATTTAAATTAAAAACTTTAAATATACACAACAATTACTTTAAGTTGGTGTTAAAAAAAATTAATTTAAACAATTTGAAGAACCTCTAATTCTAATATTTTTAATTAATATATATACTAAAGTGAAAATAATATAATTTGGAACTAATAACATAACATTAAATAAAAAAATGTAATTTTTAATAAATAGTTAATTGAGTAGGAAACTATGAAATATTTATTTGTAGTTTACTTTAACATTAAAATTATATATAAATATATTAATTATATAAAAAATAATGCGGCTCCCCGCGGGGAACGAGACGGGGATCCCCCAGGCTGAGAATATTATCCCGGTCCCCGCTTACGGGGCAAAAAAATTCCCCGTCCCTGTTTGCTTTGGGGATTACCCGCCCCGTTGTTAAGTCTACTCTTCAAAAAATATAAATAAATTTTACTCTCCAAAATCTCTTCTAACAACCTGAGACTTCTAATGAGGGCAAGGTATAACGGTGATGAAAATGAAGATGAAATAATAATGTATTTTTATAACTAATGTATTTTTTTTAAAAATAATTTGAATAATTTTTTTTTATATACAAGTTTGGCTCATATATATTTGCACCGATGGTTCCAGCACCAGAGTCTATGTAAATCCATGTAAATCAATAAAAAAATGTATTCCACAATCCTGTAAAGTCTATGAAAATCCAAATAAATCAATAAAAAAAATCAGTCAAACTCTACATTGAGTCTATAGATTTTCTAAATTCACAGACTGTTTAAAGTTCAAAAAAATCTGATAGAATCTCAATTGAATACACCCCTCTAAGATCTCATGTCATCTAAATTCTAAATGGTTTCCTCAAAATATTTACTCTATATATATTCACTCTCATATGCTATAATATGTATTCTACAAAATTTTAAAATAATCTTAGGTCTAATATTAAGTAAATGTGGTATATGGGATTAGTTAGACTTCCTATGTCGATTATTAGCCGTGGCAACATGGTACGAGAACCCTAATGGGGCTGGGAGTGGTAATTAGTGTATATCTCAATTAATATTTATTTATTTACGACGGACAAATATAATAAAAAATATTTGCGACGGATATTTTGCTGACCCGTTCAGGTCTGACCCGAACTATTTGCGACGGAAAGTTGTCCGTCGCAAATTTTGCGCGACCCGGTCGGATCTGACCCGGCTATGTTGCGACGGTTTTGTCCGTCGTTAATTTGTGACGGAAGACAAAAATCCGTCGCAAAAATTAGCTACGACTGTTTTAACAATGGACACGTGTCCGTCGCAAAATTCGTTATTTTGCGACGGAATTTCCGTCGTTAAACCGTATTTTTTTTGTAGTGTACATGTGTGTATACTTTTAGTCAATTAATTTAAAATTAAATTCCTTATACTTGCAGGCCCCCCTGCAATTATGGAGGAAGGAGTGTAACTTTCGAAGTGGATAACGGGTCAAATCTTTATTACTTCCATCAATTACATTTACAATTATTTTATTTGGACGTCTCATAATTATTTCCACATTAAAAAAATAGAAATAAATCTCTCTCACACAAAAATCAATTAAATATAAAGTTGTTAATATTTTATTCAATTTTATAATTACAAATTCCTTTCTTTTTTTTTTTTTTTTTTTGCAATTTTTATATGTGAAAATGAAAATGGGAAAAAGAGAGTATTTTGCATGTGAAGTTGAATACGTGGAAGAAGATAGAGATCTTTCATTAGTAGAACTAAAAATTAGGAACTTAGGATAAATGCAGCACACGGGGAGGAACCTGAAATTTTGATATGGCAATTAATGCATATGAAACCTCCATTCTCAACAAGACAATAACCACATTGCAGAGGAAGAAAATTATTGTGGCGGGAGATATTTGGCAGCCTGGAAATTCCTATCAATCACATTTTTAATTACTTTATTTTAACTTACTTTTGTTTAATCATGAATTATTTTAGAAATATTTATTGATATATGCAGCTATGGAAGTGGAATTTTTTTAATTTCAAATGTATTTTAGTACGTTTCGTATAACTATTTTATTTAATAAAATCCATCAGGCAGAGATATATGTAATCGGGTTATGTGTATGTGATTACGTGCACGTACGAAATAATTTTTAAAAAAGAAAAATTAGTAAGTCTTTAGTAAACAATTTTATTGCACAACATAAAACGATATTAGTTTTCATTATACATATTTATTAGTATTTTTTCAACCAATATTATTTAAAGAAGTACACATACAATACAAACAAGTTTCACAATAAAATTTGATTCAGACAACATAAAATGCATATAGTAAATTAGAAAATAATTTAATATAATAAATTGAACATTTTAATGATGCGTCACAGGAAAGCTTATTTCTACTTGAGGTTTATGTTCAAAACATGTTACATAATTTTTCTTTTCATTATAAATTGATATATATGATTAAGCTACAAATTGAAAATAAAATATGCATGGAGTGAAATGGATTCATACATGAATTATTAAAGGGCAATATTAGTTGTTTTCATTAAAGAGTATTAGTTGTTTTCACAGAAAAGTCTTAATTTATTTTTATTGAACAAATAAGACTATTCAGTGATAACAACTAATATTTTTCAATAAAAATAACTAATATTTTTTAGTAAAAATAACTAATATCCCTCTATACTTTGTCAAAAAAAAAATTATATTATATTTAAATCCAAAATAGCAGACAATTTAAGCGTTGAATAATGAAAACAAATTGTGGAATAGAAGCTATAACGTGGCGAAATGCATGGAGAAACATAGGTTTAATTAGTTGAAATAGATTGGATGTTTGAGCTGCTCTCAACTTGGACGGATGAGAGAAAACCACTGATTAAGTCCACTCAACACCTACACACACTTAACTAATTACTATGCATATACTATTTTTCCAAGGCATATTTCACAATTAGCAACTAACACCGCCGTTGATTGAGCGGCGGCGCCACCACTAGAATTTATAGAAAAAGTCTCTCTCACTCTCATCACCCCAACACATGTCACATACCCTCCACTTACACTCCTATTTTTCTCTACCTCTATCTCCCTTCGAAAAAATAGTTACTCCAACTAAAAACTAGGAGTGACATTCTTTTCACCATTCACCCTTAACAACAACTTCAACTACAAGAACTAACTCTCACACATATTAATTAATGTACATTATTAATTAATATTTCACATGTTTATCCTTTGTTTTTCCACTCTCTTTATTTTCACATCATACTCTTCCATGGCTTGCATTGATGACCCACAGCCTAATTTTAAGCATTATTGTAGAGTATGCAAGAAGGGTTTTATGTGTGGAAGAGCCCTCGGTGGGCACATGAGAGCCCACGGCATCGGCGATGAAAACGGCAATCTCGATGACGATGACGTGGCAAGCGATTGGGAGGATAAATTTGGGGGCGGGGGAGGGGATAGAAATAGCAATAAGCGAATGTATCAATTGAGAACAAACCCTAATAGGTTAAAAAGTTGTAGAAATTGCGAGAATTGTGGCAAGGAATTCTTATCTTGGAAATCGTTCCTCGAGCACGGGAAATGTAGCTCGGACGACGCCTCGGAGTCCCTCGTGTCGTCGCCCGAATCCGAAGGCGACGACGACGGTGGTGGAAGACGCGGTGGTGGATGGTCCAAACGGAAAAGGTCATTAAGGTCGAAAGTTGGTTGCCCCACGTATGCAACCACGAGTGAAGAAGATGACCTCCTCCTAGCTACATGCTTAGTACAATTGGCCAACACAACGGTGGACCTACCCTTGGCGGAGCCGGAGGAGTCATGCGCCTCCGCGAGCAAGGAGGAGGAGCGGCGGAACCCTAACCCTATGACGTTTTTTGTCCCGTCCAAGAATCGGCCACCTTTGGACCACAAGGCAAAAGGGGTTTCCAACCCTAAAGGGCTATTCGAATGCAAAGCATGCAAGAAAGTGTTTAATTCACACCAAGCATTGGGGGGACATAGAGCGAGCCACAAGAAGGTTAAAGGATGTTACGCAGCAAAGCAAGACCAACCCGATGACGTCAACAATAGTACTTTACCTCCCGAGGATGACGTCACAACGAACAACGACCAAGATTTCTTCCCATCAAAATCAACAACTTCGTCCTTCCAATTCGAGCCCGAACTAGTCGGGGCCGCGAGAAGGAAGTCGAAGCTCCACGAATGCTCCATTTGTCACCGGGTCTTTAACTCGGGTCAAGCTTTAGGCGGGCACAAAAGGTGCCATTGGATCATTTCCAATTCACCGGAGGCATCATCTTCTTTACCCAAATACCAAGACCATCAAAAACCCAACAAACTAGACCTCAACGTCCCCGCGTGGGCCCACACTTCCGGAGTGAGGCGGGACCCACGCAACCCGTTGAGCTTCGAGGTGTCCACCGAGATGCAACTCCAGCCGTGGATTGGGGCCAAAGATGCCAACTTGAAACTCGAAGATGATACCAACAAATTAGTTAAAAGTGGGCCCGACTATGTTGATGATGAAGCTGATAGTAAATTGAAGTTAGCCAAATTGAGTGACTTGAATGACCTCAAGGACATGAATGCAAATGTGGGTCCATCTCAATGGTTACAAGTTGGAATTGGGCCTACAACCGAAGCAGCTGCTGCTGCTGCTGCGGCAGGTGATGCTTAATATTTTTTTGTATAGTTTGTATTCAAATGTACTGTAATTATAAGGTTAAAAGGCCTACATTATTTTTCTATTTTTTTTTTAAATGTATGTAGGTCTGTTTAAATTGACCGGTTGATCAGTCGCTTGCTTTCACTTCATATTATGAGTTAATTAATAAAATGCGCACAATATATAATCAGTTTAAGTAATAATTACTATATGCTTATGAAATGAAGTTAGAAAATCAAATTTATTTACATTATTGCGATTGTGATCCACCTTTTCTCTATTTTTTCTTTCCCTTTTTTGAACCCATATTAAAATTCAGTTTGATTGAGCTATACATACTTGTGTTTCAACTTTTAGAATACTAACACATATTGGAGACCAATAAGAATTAGTTCACGGCAAGAAAATAAAGATTTGCCTACAAAAAAAATTCAATAAAAAAATTTATAGTAAGAATTGCTTACAATTTGCCTACAAAATTTTCTAATTATGAAAGTATCTACATTTTTCGGTCTAAAAACAACTTTGTCTACAGAATTAATTTCCTATGAAATAAACTCTCTAGGTATAATTACCTACAAGTTACGCCTACAAAAATTTACCTACATCACAATTTGCCTACAAATTTTTTTTTTATAGGTAGGGAAGAAAAATGTCAATACCAATTCGTAGGTAATTTTCACTACAAATTTTTGTGTTGAAAATTTCGTAGTCATATTGGCAATTTTCGTAGGCAATTTTATGTTTTCTTATTGTGGTTGATTATTTTTAATCATCCGCGTATGACATACCTGTTGTTAAACAGTAAATGGAACATAGAAATAACTTAAGTGCCACCATTCCACGGAAATGATTAGGAGAAAATAGTTTGTTTTATATACTTAAGTGACACCATTCCACTGGATCAAGGTTTTAAATTTTAACGCAAAGGAGATTGGGCTGAAATGGAGCTAGGGTCTTAGATTGGTATAGGCCCATTGATCAGTAATTGATGGTATAAGTTTAATTTGGTTTTAACCCATGTTATATACTGTTTTATATTTTGTAAATACACTTCCGTCTATTTCTTGTTTCTAAAACAAAGATATGAATATACTAGGGCTGTTCACGGAGTTCGGAGATTACCGAATTTGTACCGAAATCCACACCGAAAAAAAACCGAACCAAAAAACTTATGGATTTGTTTACTTTAACCATACCGAAATCGAACCGAATATTTTTTTTGGTACGGATACGAATATTACCAAATTAACCGTACCGAAAAACCGAATGTGACCGTACCGTTCTGAACCGAACCGAACCGAATAATCGAATTAAATATGTATTAAATTAAATTTATATTTATTTTTTATTCTTCAAATATTATTATAATATTATTAAATTCAAGTACAACTATACGATAGTATAAGTTCTCCTCATTTTCAGAATACAAACACTATATTATTTATCTTATTAAGTTCTTAAAACGTTAGCTTATGTTTAGGTGTATATCAAAATAATATAAAATTAATTTTTATTCTTTTAATTTCATTGTTTATGTATATTCATTTCTTACAAAAATTTGGATATGGTGTATCATGTATCAGGAATTATGATCAACGTGATTTTAATATTGCATTTTCCATTCACAAGATATTTTAAAAGAATTTTTAAAATAATATATTTTATATATTGTATTTTAAATACTTTATTGATGGTGATTTGTATTAATTTTTTAACAATTCATTATCATATAATATGTTATACTTGCTTGTAATGATATATGTTTGATTGTGGTTGCAGTTGTGTAGTATTCTTGTTAGTATGCATGCATCAATATGTTTTTTTTTTTTAAAGATTGATTAAAAATGAGAGAATGATAAATCCGATCCGCTCCGTTTATAACCGAAAATCCGTTCCGATCCGTACCGTACCGTACCGAAATTTTGGTACGGACACGGACACACGAATTTTAAAATAACCAAACTTGATATAAACACGAATATTTTCAAATATCCGTTTTGATCCGTATCGTGAACAGTCTTAAAATATACACTAATACTTTTAAAAAAAAAAATTAACCAAATATAATTCATTAAAACTCATTTAAACACGTCGCCATTCCAGTCACCACTAAGTCGTCAATAATTCAATAAAAACAAGGAATTTGAAAATAATAATTTGACTGGGATTCAGTGGTAATGACTCTGCAACTCAACGGCATGTTTGAAATGGTTTCAATAAATTACATCTGATTAAATTAGAAAATTTTAATATTGTATTTTTATATTTTTTTAAAAAGGATTGTATTTACTAAATATAGGACAGTATATAACTTGGGCTTTTGGTTTTTAAAGTGAACCTTTCTACTGGGCTCTTATATGTCTTGACAAAGGCTCGGGTTAAATTCACTTTCATATTTTGTTAATACACTTCACCCAAAAAAATGTTCGAATATTTTTTCCGTAAAATGTACTCCCTCCGTCCCAATTTTGATTAACCATTTCAAAATGACACAACTTTAAAGAAAAAATTGTTTATTAATACTTTTGAGTATAAAATAACTTTTTAGGAATTGTTTATTAATATTTTTTAATATAAAATAACTTTTTAAGGGTGGAGTTTGAAAAAGTGGTATTGTTTTTTGCCATTTTAGCAAATGGGTAAAATAAATCCTTCATTTTTTGGACTTTTGGGTAAACAAAATTGGAACGGAGGGAGTAACAATTTTCGAAACAAAATTCCGTAAATTTAAATAGTTTTTTTTTTTTTTTTTGCATTTTCGGTTTTTTTTTTTTTTTTGAACATTGTTAAAAAAATTTAAAAAAAAATTCCAAATATTTTTTAGGTGGAATGTATTAACCAAAGATAAGACGGTTTGGTCTCGACAAATTCACATGTGGGTTGCAATGCGCCCTAGTAGTTCACCCATCTAAAAGCCCTCTTTGGTTTGGTCCATTTATGCAACTGAACCCAGAGTTACCTTTTTAACTAAACTCGCACCCACAAAGTATATTGGGATCAAGTTTTACCATTAAATTTATTTGTATTTTTTTAAACAATTATTCATTATTTTCTTAAAAGCTATTAATTTGATAGTAAAGTATATTTTAATAAATAATTAAACTTGCATGGTAAAACTAGTTTACACGAAACTAATATGAAAAGGAAGAAACGCGAAAAAATTCAAAAAAAAAAAAAACGAGGAGATTTCTTCAAGATGGTCGAAGAAGTTAGGAATAGATTTTGAAGTTGGATAACAACTAAAGAAACTCGGGTAATAAAGTTTGAGTATCAACAATGGTTAGAAAACTCCAACCTTGTACTAGGAGTCTGATTCCTGTATTGATCCTATGAAAAGGAGTCTGTAATAGAAAATCCCTGCAAATCTTGATTTGCACACTGAAACAAGGTATGTCGTATACCCAAGGATGAAAATATCGCGATATATCGCAAATTTTGAGATTGAGATACGGATATTGGGGTGCAATGTATTTTTTACAGTGTGTCGCGGATATATCGTGATATATAGCAAGTTATCGATATCGATAACAATATCAGTTCACTTGTAGTACAAAAATGAATGAGAATCGGAAAATATCGCAGATATATCGTAAAATATTGCGGATATATAAAATATCGCGATTTTTTTTGTTTATTGTTTTTATGTTTATTTTTTTATGTGTTTATATGTTTATTATTTTTCTAAGTTGGCCTAGCATTAAAGTGAGTATGTATAGAGTGAAATTGGTCCATACATGAATTACTTTACAATATTTTTAGTGTAACAAATTAATACTCTTTAGTGTAACCAACTAATACACTTTAGTTAAATAATTAATGTTCTTCATACCCTTCAGTGGAAACAACTAATACCCTCCAAAACTAACATCTTTTAGTAAAAACAACTAATAGATCATCAACCAATACCCTTTATCTAGGATTACTCCAATGTAATGAGTTTGTGTCAATATTATTTGGACAAAGATGACATTATATACTCTATATTTGAACCTCACAGGTCATCATTTTGGTACTATGTGTATTGTATAATGTAATATTCATCATCTTGTATTGTATTATGCATTATATCTTATATTGTATTGTATTATGTATTTATATCTTGTATTGTATTAAGTATTATATTTTCAATTTTTTTTACGGTGGACAGTGTTTATATAATCTATTATCTATATGCTTACTTTAAACATGTAATTTTATAGTGATTTTAAATGGAACATATGCATAATATTATATTATAATACTCCCTAAAATTTCATGTTAAATTTCCAAAATTTTAATAAAGTTTCTGTCTTTTTTTCACAAAATTTGTAATATCTATATGCGATATTGATATATCCATCATATATCCGTAAATTTAAGATTGCGATATTACTTGCGATATCGATATTTTCATCCTTGCGTATACCTCATTCTCCTTCCATAAAACTACTCTAATTCATTTTCATAAAATCCTTTTTTACATGTAATTTATTTATTTTCTTGAGTATACTTACATATAAATTTTGAGTGAGTTATTTACTTACATATCTTTAATTCATTTTCATAAAATTTATACTTCATAGCTATCCTATCCCTATTTTTTTTTTTTTTTAATAAAGTGAATGAAATCCTAAATTCATTATAATTATAGCATTATAGAAATTCCTCGATTCGAAAGATATTATATTCAAATTCATGATTTCCAACCCAAAAAAAATACAAACAGATTAATAACTAAGCAGCTAATTCTCAACTAATGGTGGCTAATTGCTTTGCAGTCGATTATTTCTTAATTGGAAAGAAGAAATGAGAAGAAAGGTAAAAAAATTGTCAGCATGGAGTCGCATATATTTATATTATATATAGTCAATCAAGATTAGTGATGCATGACTTACAGTTTTAGACCGTATCAAGGGAGACAAGACTTTCATAGGAATAAAATTGTCTTCATAGAATTTATGGCTGCTGCCCACCTGCACAAGCTAGCTTCATTGACTTTACCTATTAACTTTATTTTCTTCCCTCCTTGCTTCTTGGGTCTTTTCTTTTCTTTTGCTTTTTTCATTTTTCTCAATTCGTAATTACATTTTCCTGGTAACAATATAAATAAATTAACACTCACTCGTGAATGATTAAAAATTGATTAGGTTGGATTCGTTTATTGAGGTTCGTTAAATAATTGACACAAAATCTCCTACAAACAAATTCATAATATAATTTGTATCATTATATATAAGTGACTGAGCCAGGAATTTGGCTTAGGAGACCAACTAAGTAGAACATAAAATTTTAAAACTATATTATATATTAAAATCAATTTTGATAAAATTAAAAATATAATCTAGTATATTAAAACATACTATATTTACTTAATATAACTACTCCATAACTTTCAACATGTGTTATGATATTGATCAAACTGTCTAGGGAAACTTTATATGCATAAGTTGAATCATACATCCACTAAAAGTGTGTTCTTTCTATTTTTTACAATAATTTTTTTTTCCATATATGGAACCAAAACAATTACTTCACATATCATTAAACTTTATACTATTAAACAACCACTTAACTCATAAATAAATCATACAGTATATCAAAATATACCTACTTTATTTATTTTATTTACATTTTCTTAAAATCTATCAATTATTAAATTCTTAAGTTGATGCTATATATATAGTATATGATAATTATCAAATTCTATAAAGAGAAAATAAGAGGAAAAAAATTTAAGTAGTTGTAGGAATGTAAATATTATACTACAAGATAAATAAAATTATTATTCCCTCCGTCCTACAATTGTTTGCACATTAAAAAATAAAAACACTTTTATAAATGCACCCTCACAATATTCACATATTTAAATAAATTGTTATTACATTTTGCCTTTTGGGCCACAACACACAAAATTCAATCAATTTTTTCACTTTATACTTTACAAAATGCTACTTATTACATTTTTTTTTTAAAATGTGTTCATCTCATGGTGTAAATATTAGTGAGACGAATGAAGTATAAGTTAAAAAGGAGAAAAAAAAATGTGCTTGGTTAGGTTCGAGACAACCCCAAAGAACTATATGGTACTTATATATGCTATATTTTTAACCACTCTGGCAAAGCAAAATGGTACTCCTTCAGTCCACGAAAATATGCTCACTTGTTTGTCCGTGATTTAATGTAATATGTCATGATAGCATAAAAAATAAATATATTTATAAACGGACCTCACAGACTCCTAAATACTCTCCAACATATTACATTAAACCTCGTGCAAATAAGTGAGCATACTTTTCGTGGACGGGAAAGTAGTTAACCCGGGGATGGCCTATACATATAGTAAAACATTACAAAATTTCGAGGGGGGGGGAGCTTGATACTATTAAAATTATAAATTTTAATCATAATATAAGAAGTTATACTATCGATAAATGCATATAATAATATCAATAATAATATATAATAACATTCTCGCATACCATTTTCTCATATTTATCAACAACACACTCCGCTATTAGTTTATTGTTATGCCTCAATTCATCAGTTCACGTGAAAGCCACTTTATTAAAATAATGAAATTTACAAAACAAATTTATAAACTCCTTTGCATAAAAAAATAGTTATTTTTAGGTAAAAACAAATTATATTAAAAATAGTGAGGTTCGAGTGACACACAAAATATCCTTATATAATTTACTCATTTTGTGTAAACTTAATAATGGGGGTGTTGACATTATCAGTCTTATAATGAGGGTATAAAGTTGCACAAATGGAGGAAAATGACTTTTGGTAACTGTTTTCGTACTCTATAATAGATAAAGTGATAATTATAAATGTAATCAAATCAATATTGTAATGCTTAAAAAAAATATATAGTAAATATAAAATAAAATGGTTAATTGTGTTTTTTGTCCCAAGAGATTATTGACCCATAACACATTTGGTACCTAAGTGCAGAACTAATCCTATTTTTTTTTGTAGTTTTGGTCCCATCAGTTAGTTTTTTTATGAAAACCTTGACCAAAATTGATTTTTAAATATAATTTTAAAATACAAATAGTATTTTTGAACAAAATAATAATTACTTTAAAATATGGGGATGAAATTGTACTTCCTCCGTCTCGGAGTAAGTTTTCCACTTTTCATTTTGGACCGTCCCACAATAAGTTTTTCATTCCAAAAATAACAAAAACAACACTCTATTACATATAATCTTTAACCTTCAAGCTTACACAATATTACCAAAATGTCACTTATTTTTTTTCACATTTCAACTCTATTCATTACTTTAACACCCAAAAGTCAATATGTGTCCACCATATATTAATAAACAATTTTTTTAAAACGAAACAACAAAAATTTTGGATGTATATTGGGACAGAGAGAGTATATAATTTAAAAATAAAAAGAATTTAAACCAATAATTAAAATATATGTAAAAATCTGAAAATTATTAATTTTATGTATTATAATTTGAAAAATAAGGAAAAAAAATATAATTAAAAAAATTCTTTCAAACCAAATAAAAACTGAATATTAAACGTTCAAATAGAATTAAAAATATTTAGTTATGAATTTTGAAAAATAAAATATGATAAATTAAAGAAAAAAATATATATATACTTATACACTGTAACACATATATGCATTTAATTATGGGTCTTTAGTTGACATAGAGTGCAATTCACGCATGAATCATGTTAAAAGTTTGACATAAAAATTATATGGGACTAAAAATGCTTAAAAAGGACCATTTTGCAATTGGTCCATTCTTTTGGGACCAAAAGTGTAATTTTCCCTAAAATAAAATAATATAAGTAGTGTCTTCTAAAAAAAAAGTTTGAGATTTAAGAATTTGTAAAAAAAAAAAAAAAAAAAAAAAAAAAAAAACCGTTTTAGTTTTGTTGGGCCTAAGGAGGTCAAATTTTTCTAGCGTTCTAATTTTCTAACTGACTCATAAAATTCGTGCATGTACATGAAATGTTCTTGAACTGTACATATTATGGTTTCTTACAGCAATAATCACATTGATTTAAATCTACTAAAAGTCATCTCCATATAAATTAAGCATCAAAATGTAATTAAGAGCCTTAATTGTGCACATGGTCTGTGACCAGAGAACTTGTTATGCCAAATTCAGTTCCCCACTCCTAAGAAAAAAATGTTTTTGTCTTTGTTTGTTTTCATTCTTATAAAAAAAAATTACAACTCTTTCTCTAGATATAATCCTCATCAAATATTCATATATTATAATTTTTTATTTATCACTAAAAACTTCTCACATAAATTTCCTAAGGAACCTTAAAATATAAATATTTAAAGAATACTTCAAACACACATTAAAAACTATAAATATATAGTAGAGTTCTATAGTAAAGCGCTATAAATAACACGTGATATTGTTACATGCTTTGCCATAATTTTAAATTTTGAATATAAATTAATGTACTCTTGTGTGTTTTGCGATAAGTTCAAAATTTGACTATAGCATGATAGCATCTCATGTATGTTGGGTTGCGATGTGTTGTCCGATTTCCCCATTTTTCATGGTTATAAAAATTGTGTGTTCACTTTATCTAAGTAAATTCAAGATAAATAAAATATGTGTATTAATTGCATCAAATGCACGATGCACTCACTCAACAGTTGATACTGTTTATACTGAAAAGTTTATCTCAATTACACTGAAAATTGTGGTTGGTTTACACTGAAAATCAGTTTTAGTGTAAACTTTTCAGTGTAAACCAATCACACTTTTCAGTATAATTGAACAAACTTTTCAGTATAAACAATGTCAAGTGTTAGTGTATTATACACCAAATGCACAAGAGAGTTGCTCTAAACGCAACTATAATAAAACGCATGGATATTTGTCCGAAGAAATCAACACTCCGATCCATAATTTATCCGGATACCATTAATGAAAAATGTATAAAACTATTAAAAGCACACACTGTATAATTTAATTAAAACTTGTTTAAATGCAATTCAATTCGTAATCAAGTTAAGCTCAAATAAGTATATATTTTTTTTAATGGCGAAAAAGGAACATGTTGGTCTTTAACTCCACAATTAATAACCAATTTCTAATTAGCAATAGTAACTTTCATTAATGAAAAATCACTGAAAACGCGTATAGGCAAAAGTTTGTGTAATGGTGAAATCAACGAGTGCTAATGAAAGGGACTAGGTCCACCCTTCTCCCTAACAAAACGGCATTTACTTTCCTACAAAACGCCATTTTCAAAGGAAAGAGGTTATAATTTTTCCAACCCAAATTCCCATCTCCAATTTCCATCTAACATGTCAAACCAAAGATCCAAAACTAAAGCGCAATCTTCTGAGAAAAGAAAATAAATAATTTTTATTAGAAAAATATATTTCCTAATTAATTTTTAATTAAAGCATAATCCCACTTTAGCAAAGTCCGCATGCCAAAATTAATATCGACAATCCCATTAATAATCCACTAAAGTTGTGGTAGAATCTGAGTATTCACAATCTGATTAAGTGATTATTATTACAAAAAAAACAATTACACTTATTTTTATTTTCAACAAAAAAACAAGTTAGCTTTATCTTTGTCCGTGTGAGTCAAGGATAATTATTTTAGGGTGGGATTATTTTATTCTTTGGAATTTGGTCCAAATGCTATGCTCTTTTGTGGTTACAACTTAGAAGCAACAAAATCCAGCAGTTTGCTTGACTTGTAGAAAGGCAAATTATGTTTAGTAATTTCGTAACCCCCTTTACTTCCACGAATACCCTCGTAGTAAATGACACAATTGACCGCGCAACATCAGCATTTGATTCTACAGTTTCGGTTAAAGTCAAGGGCATTTAAGGAAATAAAAAGATAGGGCGGGATTTAATGCAAATGTCGCATGTTACATGTTTGTATCCGCCTCCGATTAGCCATTAGTTCTTCGAATTAATTGTGTGTTGCCGTTTTAGAGAAAATATAATCTCCATTATAATCCACAAAATATTGTTTACGTATTAATTAATCGAATATATTACATATTATATATTATAAAATATATATTAAACTCACACACACACCATTATTTTCATGTGTATATATTCCCTGGGTGGAGGAATGCTTGTCACCTACTCCTTTTAGCTTCCACACTCTATGTACTTCTCAAAATCAGAGAGCAAAAGCAAACTCCAACTCTCTCAAAACACACTAAGTGTGAACATTTTTATTTATTTTTTTCTTTATGGAGAAGAAACACAGATGCAGGCTTTGCTTCAGAAATTTTGCTAATGGGAGGGCTTTGGGGGGGCACATGAGATCCCACATGATGAAATTTTATGCAGATGAGAAGAGATTAAAGCAAGAGGCGGAAGAAGACGAAGACGAAGACGGGCCGTTCGATGAATTCCAATCGACGAATTCATATTCGTCCACGTCAGCATCGTCCACGTCGGAATTCGAGGACGAGAGCGAGGACGAAGAAGAGAAATTGGTGGATCATGAGTTCTCGGTTGTGGTTCAGGACAGGGAGAGCGAAACAGAGTCGCTGAAGAAGAACCCGGTTCGTAGGAGATCGAAGCGGGCGAGAAAACCGGACTTCGACCGGGCGGAAACCGAGGCGCTGAGTTCGATCTCCGAAACGACGCCGGAGGAACACGTGGCGCACTGTCTGATAATGATGTCGAGAGACAAGTGGGAGAAGGAAGAAACCGAAGATTCCGGGGTGGTTAAAGTGGTAAAGAGTAAAGTTAGGGGGAAGTATCGATGTGAGGAATGCAACAAGTTGTTTAGGTCCTATCAAGCTTTAGGTGGGCACAGGGCAAGCCACAAGAAAATCAAACTCACCCCCGCAGCGCCGCCGCCGCCGCGGCCGGCGGCGGCGGAGAAAGTACATCAGTGCCCTTTCTGTCCAAGAATTTTCTCGTCCGGGCAAGCGCTGGGTGGGCACAAGAGATCACATTTTATAGGGGGCGGGGCAATTTCGACTAATTTCACCACAATTAATAATAATCAGGTTAAAAAAGAATCAAGAATCGTGGAAGCTTTGAACATAGATCTGAATCTGCCTGCCCCGATTGAAGACGATGAAACGAGCCAAATCGCGGTTTCTGCTGTTTCCGATGCTGAATTTGTGAACAATTTGGTATGAACTTTTGGCGCAAGTGATTTTAGAGGTAAAAAGTTTTAATCTTTGTTGCTTATTCCATCCATGTGATGTTTACCAAAAGAAATTGGAACTGTTTTTGTTTTTTTTTTTTAACAAAATATGGCTGTAATTCAATTTCCATGGATTATGATGTTATGTTGCTGAAAAATCCAGCTAGATTATTCCATTAATACTAAAACCACATAATTTGTTTCAGTATCACTTTTCTTAATTATTACGTGCTTACATTTTTTTGTGACTAAAATAATGGTGCATTCTGGCAAATTGGATTTATGGGCTCATAGGTTCCACATGTTAGCAAGCACCAACTGTTTTTGCAGACTTCTTTTTTCTTAAATAAAGAAACACAATTAATTGTGACTATTGATCATACTGTTTGCATCAAATTAGTTATGAACAATTTAAATTGAAGTCTGGTCTCATTAATTTGGATAAGTAGCAAATCCTCAAGAAGAGTATATTTAATTTAATCCCTGAAAAAGTATGTCCACCTGTCAATGCTGTCAATGTATTGTACAGTTGAGAAAGAGTTCAAAGTTCATCAATTCCAAACTCTCCTTTTTAAGTTGTTTTTTTAATTATTATTTTTCTGTTACAGTATCATCAGAGGTTTTGTGTCAGGGCTAAAAACAGTTGTTTTTAGTGGCAGTACTGAATGTTAATTGCTTATTTTGCTTTGAATTAATTTGTTTGCTAAAGTTGGTAAAAAATAAAGGGTAGAAAGTAGAAAGTGTGGGGGAAAATCAGTGGTTTTAGTGAAAGGAATATATTGCTTGTTAGTTGGGCGTGAGCGCAGTATCCGGCTCATGCAGGCCTAGTGAGTTAGTGAGTGAGAAGAGTTGAGTCACATTCATGAGTTTATAATAAATGGCTAGTCCTTTTCTTGGTCAAGACTTCATTTATTTTTTCCTATTTAAAATTAAAAAAATGTGTATTATAAGATGCCTTGGTTGCTTGTATTTGTGTTTCTATCTGAATCCAAATTATGTTCGTTTGAATGTTGCTATATCTTGTGTGAGACACTGGTATATTATTGAAGACGATATAATTATTTAACGTGTGACGTTTTTTTGTCGAGATATGTGTGAAGTTTGAATGGGTATATGATCCAATTATGTATAACATGCGACTGTTTCAACAATTACGTATCGAGAATAAGAAGATTGTCTTGGTTACAAAATTATGTGAAATTTGACTTGAATATTGAGTTGTTTTGAATGTTTAATTTTGTGGATTATGAGATGTCTTGGACCTAGAGGTTTCATATTGGTGTTCCTATTTGAACCCTGGATGTTGCTAGTTCTATCTTACGTGAGATGTTGTCATTCAGCATACTGTATTTGTTATTTAATGTGGGACGTTTTTTTGTTGAAATCTGTGTAAGGTTTTCGTGAGAGTGTTTATCCCAATTAATAAGACGCAGACAGACAATTGCATTCACTCGGTGTACTTTCAATATTTACCTTTTTAATAGTAAATAATTTGGTGTTTTATTGAAAAATATTAATTGTTTTATTTAAAAAAATGAAATTATTCACTAGTAAGTGTCAATGGTACTGTTTCAACAATTACTAACCAGGACTGGAAGACTGACCGCGACTAAAATTACTTGAAAATGATTTGAATACTTGAGTTGTTTAAAGAATAAATAAAAAACTTTTGGAAATGTATAAACTATCTCGTCCTCCTATAATATAAAGCAAACTGAATCTAAAAGTGCATGTGGCTTGCAATGGCGGGTCGTAGTGTTACCCCCAAAAAATTTAAATAGATATTTTTTTATATGTAAATTAAATGTTACTTTCCTGTTCAGAGCTATATATACACACATATGTAATTATTAATTATATTAACATATACGTATTTTTTTTCCAATCTAATTATTTGTTTTATTTGTACGCATTAAAAAAAAATCAAGGTGTCATGCACAATATCATACTAGGCAGAGTAATATTTGAATTAATTTTATCGGGCAATTTACTTGTTTTTGTGTGTCTTTGAAAATAATATTAGTTATTTTATTAAAATATATTAGTTTAATAGTAATACTTTCTCCCTCCACCAAAACTGTGTTTCATTGTTCCGGTACATATTTTAAGAAAAAATAGAGAAAGTGGATAAAATAAGAATAAAATATAAATAAAATAATTATTTGTAAGTGTAAAGTTAAAGTGATTGTTGGCAAATAAGGAAATTACATTTTTTGTGGACAAACAAATAAAGAAAATGAACATACTTTCGGTGGACGCGATGAGAACAATATAATAAAAATAATTAATATTTCTTCCGTTTCAATCTCAATTGTCTCCTTGCCTTTAAAGTTAGTCTCATTCTCGATTGCCCCTTTCTATTAATAACCAATTCTTATTTATCAAAATATCACAAAAAATAACTTTATTCTTTTTTATTACGACAATTCCACTAAAAATTATTTTATCACTATAAATATTACTCCCTCTGTCCAATTTTATTAGTCCTGTTTTTTCGACTGTTATTTTTTGTCATAAGTTGGAGGGTAATATGGGGCATTGTGAGATCCATTTATAATAAAATGATTTTTTTATGAAAAATATGATACTTATATTTTCTATGAACAATAATCCAATTTATGACAACAAATAACAACTGAAAAAATAAGACTAGTAATATTGACGGAGAGAGTAATAAATAACTATCATATTTAAATTTGTGCTAAAAACAAAGAGACACTCCAAATTAGAATTGAGGGAGCATCATTTTAAATTACTCAATAAACTTAATTTGAATAATTAATATCATTTTGAATTGAATCATTAAGATTTATAAGATACTTGCTCATACTATTAATATCATACTTAGGTGTAGTTTATTGGAGTATTTAAAGTAATATATAATACTGAATTTTGATTTAAAAAAATATAGAGATGGTAAGAGCGGATTCGGTGGACTTTTCTGGGCATTGAAATAACAAACTTTACTTTTGACATGACTGACCCCCTTTTAGGCGTTCTGTTGGTTCATTATTAATGGATCTCCTTTGAAACTTGAAAGTCTTTTTCAAATACATTAATTGAATTCCATTGACCTCAAAATCATTATAAAAAATAAAAGTATAGTAATAATACCACAATGTGTTGTATATTATTTCATTAACTTTTGTTACATGTGTATAATAATACACGTGACATATATACTGTATAGTAAAATCTGAGATAAAAAAATATTTTTTAATGATTTGATTGCTAATCTTTTGCCAAATATTACCGAACATATATAGTTAAAAATTTGGACAGTATTGAAAAACATGTGATGATGTGAAGGATCATCTACTGATTACATACAAATAGGAAATAAACTTTGAGAAGTTAAAAGCCAAATGAAAGTTTCAAGGTTTTAGCAAAGTACTGGTTTTATTTTCAAGTGTTTTTTGGAAATAAGTTTGGAGGGATCATTGGGCAACGTAAAATACGTACGTTTTGATTTTGTGTTAGAAATTATTTAGACTAATCGGACACTCTCGGTCAAATTTGTAAACTTTTTGTATTTTATATAGAGGAAGTTGTGATTAAATCCTATCATGTAAAATTTTATTTGATTAACAATGTCACGCTATTTTACATAAGAATGATAAAGAACTCACCCTCACTACACAAAATAATGTATTCTTCACACTCCCGTTTCCACATCCGTGCAATATAGTGTAAAATTAATTGAGTCAATAGATGAACTAACAACATTTGACTGCCTGTGTAGATATATAAACCAATTTTACAGTGTAAATTAAAATGGTACTAGTTTTTTCATTTAAAAAAAAAAAATTATCATCAAACTAAAACGGAGTGTTTTTTTAGCGAAATATTGTTAACTATATATATATATATATATATAAAATACAAACAAATTTTACGGTGAAACTAATTCACATAATATTTTGTCTCTAATTATTATTTATTCCGTAAAATTTCTATCGAATCGCGATCAATTTAAAGTGAGATTTCATCTCATAATCCCATTATGTGTTTTCTTTCTCCAAAGTCTATACGAAGAAAAACACAAAAAATCATATCAATTAAGTACAAAGGTATCAACAACTTGGCCAATTTTATTAAGAAGGGCGAACACCAAGATCAATTCATAAATGCTTGAAAAAATTCCACATTTCGAAGTTATGAAAGCTAATTCAGTATAAACTGTGGATCAATTATTCCACCATCTCAATCAATTTGTAGATAAAATCAGTAGCTATCGAGTAGTGTGTGTTATAAGTATAAAATTCATAATAAAAGTTGTGCAAAGTTATTTGAAAGAATTTTTTTAGGAATTGTGGTCCTAATAGATGTAATTAGTAGGTGACACACATAAATTTTGAGAAATGTTTTTTTTTTCTTAATTAAACACCTATTTTAATTTCATTCTTGTTTATTCTTTACATCGTCAAAACTACTGCACATAAGTAACTATTGTTTACTTTGGAGTATATTAATATCACACAATAATATTCTCTACGCAATGGCTGGTGATTTTTTATTTATTTTTATCTCTATCTAACCTTTTGATTATTTTCTTTTAGATTACTCGCTTTTCTCGTGAAAAGATATGGGCGAAAAAAAAGTGTTCCCAAAGCAGCCAATAAGACTGAATTGGAGAATATACCACTTCACTTTCCTTCCTCCCAACATGATATAAATTAATTAAAATGATATATATTGCTAAAAAGCCATTTCATAAATCTGATTTTTTTTTTTTTTTACATAAGAAATAGGAATATGGAACAGGATTCGAACCTCATATCACCTGATGGAGATAGAAAAATATGAGATTGTTTAATTTAATGGGTAGATCTCGTTTGAAATCATCTTACAATGAAAGTATAAATTAGAAAGGGATGTCTATTAATTTATTTGTCCCTTGAAATTGCACATGAATTAAGAAAAATGGTAAAATAGCGGCATATATATGAATGACAAAGTATAAAGTGAAACTGGTTTATACATAAATCACTGAAGGATATTAGTTGTTTTCATTGAAGAGTATTAGTTGTATTTACTGAAGAGTATTACCTATTTACACTAAAGGGTCTTAGTTGTTAAGTGAAAATGAACTAAGATTCTTCAGTGTAAACTAGTAATATTTTTCAGTAAAAACAACTAAACTCTTCAGTGAAAACAACTAATACCCTTTAGTGATTCATATATAAACCAATTTCACTCTATACATACTCTATATGAATAAATATGTGTATATTTTGTGTGCACGCAAATCAATATTTCATTTTTAAATAGTGTGCAAATTGGTGTGAGATGTTCCAATAAGGAAAATGTGCAAATTTCCATGAGACGGAGGAATTACTCGTTTATAAACCGTATCACCGTGAAATCATGTCATACAAATTTTTGCCCTAATTTATTTATATTTAATGTGTATTTTTATTACTATAATTTATTATTTTATTAATTTATATTGCAATCAAAATTAGTTGGTTTAGAACTAAGTTAATAGTAGTTTTTATAGTTGAAAAAGATCTAGTTAGTAGTACACGTTTGTTGGTTTTTTTTTTTTTTTAAATAAAAAGAATCCATAGTCAACCGATTGAATTTGATCTTGATCCGACTAGAATTTTTTTAATCCAAGTCCTAAAACCTTAGTCATTTCAATTATATTATCCGATAAAACAAAGGAAAAAAAAATACTCCTATATATTTCTGGTAATGCTGTTCTAATCAGCTTATAATGAGCAGTAAATAGACATGGGATAGACAACGTTCTGGTTGGGTGATCATGATTCATGAATCATGACCGAGTCGGCTAGCTTGTCTCGTTCCTTTTCCATTATTATTAAATAAAAGGTAAAAAAAGGTAAACAAAATTTAAAAAAAAAAAAAAACATTTTTCATCTAAATTGTTTGTACGTGAGTTTGCCATTATATTTTCCACATCATAACATAAGAATTAGACGCTCCTTGACTGTTTTTGTTGAAATTCAAATCTTTGAAAGAAAAAGAACAAAAACAAAAATCAAGACAAGGAATTGATGAGTTCATGATAATTTTGGCATCAGATGAATCTTCTATTTTAATGTGATATTTTATTCGTGTTACATTATTATTCATACACATCACATATATTAAATAACATCGCCAATCAATACTTATACACCAAATGAATATAATGCTTATTACTTTCAGTAATACCCCCTCCCAAATTAAAGTGTAATTTCATATCTTGTCATAAATTTGTTGGGGCTTACCACTTTGTGTGCAAGTGTATTTATATGTTAAGACTAAAAGCTAGAAAATAATGTGAAAATAACCAATGGTACTTGGACATCCTATTTATGTCCACTGGTAGTGGCATTAGCATCACTATGGATGAATTTAATGGCTTTTTCTTGCAAGAAAGTAAGATAGATTTGTATGACTTTTCTTGTGTTCTTTTGGAGCAACTGTAGGGCTTTTTCAGTGTATTGCTAGGAAAGTTTCTGGTAGGTATAATCTAACATTAATTTTGATGTCCAAGATTTCTTCATTGTGGTCATTGCCCAATTTCCAACTACATTGATTTCTTGAGTCAAGTCTCATCCATCAGTTAACTAATTAATAACGCCCCCCAATTTATCTTCCCTTTTTTCTATCCCAAATTTTCCAATTTATGCCCCACCCATCAAACTTCTTTGTGCCCTTGTGATTGACTAGGCTTTGAAAAGAAAAAACCCACTTCGATATTAAGATCTAATAAATACTAATATCTATATACTTAGGTAAATTATTGTATTAAATGGTATTAATTATTTTCACTTAATAGTAATAGTTGTATTCATTGAACAATATCAGTTGTTTTCACTTAACATTATTAGTTGTTATCATTGAACAATATTAAATATTTTAATTGAACAACACATATTATTGGTGCATCAATTGTACCGTGCAAATGATGCATACAAATGTTATTTATGTGTATACTATTTAATTTATATGTGATAAGTATTTTTATACTAAAATAGTATAGTTGGTATTGATGAACACGTACTAAATTGAGAACAAAAGTAGATCATAATACAAACTTTCTGCTCTTGTAGATTCGTCATTAGATAGGTTATTTATAAATAAATAAATATATCATATAAATAGATATATCGGCCAGTTATTTGCACAAAAGAATCTGCTAATATTATGAGAAGGCAACTTCCAAAAGTGCAGTCAATTATTTTTATCAAATAGAGTATTCAATAATGTGGTGTGAGGAATGGGCTCACAGGTAGAACACGCAATTATTGTGGACATAACGCATCATGAAATCACACCTAACGAATAAACTTTGAAACTGATCACTTAACACTCCACATCTCTTAACTTATAATGAAACCCACTTTCTTTCCTAATTAATCTGCTTAATTTCACGAGATTGTTTAGCACAGAATAAGACGTTTCAGGATTAAAAAAATTTAGGAAAAATCTTGGGTGAAGATGTTTCTCATTTCATTTAGTTAGACAAGCGAAGTATTACGTGAACAAGTTTCATCCTAAAACTTATTTAGAAAATATTACTTCCTCCGTCCAATATTAGTAGTCCTGGTTTTTGGGCTGTTATTTTTTGTCATAAGTTGGAGGGTATTATGAGGTATTGTGAGATTCATTTATCAATAAAGTTATTGTTTATGGAAGGTAAATGAACCTCACAATACCTCATAATACTCTCCAGCTTATGACAAAAAATAACAGCCAAAAAAATAAGACTACTAATATTGGACAGAGGGAGTAACTCTTTCACTAAAGAGTAGTAGTTATTTCAGTAAAGAATATTAGTTGAAGAGTATTAATTATTTTACTAAAAATATTAATTTTTCTACTAAAGAGTATTAAATTAACTGATCACTTTTTTCCTCAATGGTCTAAAGTATCAAACTTATTTACAAGGCAAAAAAGGGAGTTGAGTGCTTAGCCGTAGCACTCCTAATTAAAAGTGCGATAACCAGGTCACTGTGTTTCTCAATCTAGTGAGTGACCCGGGTTTGTTTCCCTTTGGGAACGAAGTAAGAGAGTTATAAGGTGGCTTGGAGATTTTTTGGAGAATTTGTGGGCTTGGTGAACTAATTTGAAAAAAAAAAATTGCGATTTTAAACCTCAGCACAAGAACTCATTCGTTACTTGAAATGGCTAATTTAGCCCTTTGACTTTCAAATACAAATAGACAATTTATTTTGCAGAAACTAATGTACCTTTGTTAATGTATTTTGCGAAAAGAGGGCATGCATCCTGCTGAACAATTAAGGCGGCGCTTGGTTAGCAATTACATAATGGTAATGGGAATGAAAATTTATTTTCATCTATGCCCTCATAAGAAAAATGATATGTTAGGGGAATAAGTGTTTCAATGGTTGCTAGTGCTATGCTCCAATTTTGGAATAGAAGTAGACAACAAATGGTTGTTGGTGGAGGAATGGGGGAGTGATTGAGGAGGATGATTGTAGGAAGAGAATAGGGTAATCAAAATGGAGTAGTAATTACCTTATTTAGGAGGAGAGATAGTAATTTTGTTCACATGAACCATGCTAATTACACTAATTTTCAATCTCATTCTCATTACCATTGAAGAGTTGTTAACCAAGCGCCCCTAAACGATTAATTTCACTCCCTTTTATATGAGGTGCTAATTGAGAGTCCTGATCCAAAGAGGTATGATTTAAAATTGAAGGAAAAATTGCAAAAATAGAACTTCTGTTTATTATTAATTGTATTTTAAGAAATCAACTTTTAACTTTTACAAGAGATGTGGTCATGAAAGAGGTAACAGTGTTATGTGCTGCAAATGCAGAACTTCCCATACATCCATCCTTAAATGAACTAAATTGAATTAGATGTGAATGAAATTAATTGGATATCCTTCCTTCCTTTGCAGGTACAAAATCTTTAGGATTTATTAATAGTTCATGAGTAGTTCTAGGGTGCATCCAAGTGCATAGCATGCACTTGGAATTTGCACCCTAATTTAAAATAAAGTTTGACCAGAATAGCGGGTCGGGCAACCCGACTTAAATTCACGGGTCAGCTGACCCGACACAAACAGGGCGATATTCTGAGCATTGTTTCTAGGGAACTTAGAACAGCTTCTCTTCGTTTTAAACAGGGGCTTTTCCCCAACTGGCATTAAATCAAATAGATTGCGTGCAAATGAGCTAGGTCGAATCTGTTCTTTTCTGGACGGATCTCGCTGCGGGAACTCCAGTGAATGCTCTTCTGAGCAGGGTTCCTTAGAGTTTATCTTATCTGAAAAGGAAATCTGATTAGATAAAGAAGCAAATCTCCAAACAAGGATTAGATCTTCTTTTCAAAAAAATGGTTGAACTGCAAACTCCATCACTAACATTCAACCCCTACGGCGGTAGAATGGCCGAAATTCCTTCGTCGGAGAAGCCTTACCCACATCGCACTGGAGTCCTCGCTAAACTCCAGTACGCGGAGAATTGGAATGAAGGCGGCGAGGCGGTGGCGAACTGTTACCTAAGATTGACCGATTATAGAAGGATGGACAGGGCAGGGAAGAAATCTCTATCACTCGCTTTTAGTTAACTCAACCAACTGTCGTCCTCATTATTCGTTTATAAATAAGTGGATCAATCATTTGTAAAAGCAAGAAAAATAGAGTCTCCATTCAGGTCGGATATACTCAAGTTGCTCTACTCACCGGAGGCGGCTCTAGCATCGGCTTCGAGTTCTCCACTCAGTTGGGAAAGCATGACGCCTCCATCGCAGTCATGGGCCGCCACAGGAGCATCTTGGACGACGCCGTTTCAGCCCTCAATTCCCTCGGCATCCCCGTAAACCTTCATTTTCTGCCCTAAATACTTGAGTTGTGTTCACTCTATCTACATATTCAATTGATTAAATGTAGTCTTTTAGTTTTAATGCTTGTTTCAATCTCAATTTCAGTAATCTCATATGCTGATAGATAGAGTTTTATTTGGGGATATTACATTGCATGTTTAATTGTTCTGTTATCTAGTCTTTACTGCTTGTTTGCATCCATCTCAATTTCGGTAATATTGATTTGCTTGATCAGAAAGGATATGCTGATTCAGTTTTATTTAGGGGAGTCTATATCTAGAGCATATGTGTTCTTATTTTTTAATAATAGTTCATTTTTACTTCTAATTCTGCTGAGCAGGGGTGTGCAGAATACGGTTTGATCCGAAAAATCGATCAAACCAAACTGAAATATAAATTTTGGTTCGATTTTCGATTTATGGTTCGGTTTTCGGTTTTGAAATTTAAATTTTTTTTATTTCGGTTCGGTTTACGGTTTTTACGAATTAAAAACTATATAAACCGAACCGAAATATTTTTTGTAATAATAATAATATATTATACTTATATTAATATTCACTAAATTAATATTTAATAGCTTATATTCTAATATATATAATAATATTAATATTAGATAATTTAGATTTACGTATAAAAGATTTGAGTTGATTAGTGTTTTGCATAAAATACATGAGGAATGATGTTTTGTGTCGTATATTTTTTTCAAATTGTTGCTTAGCTTTTGAAAACTATTATGTTGATGTTTTTATTGGATTATGTAATAGGTTTATTGATGCATCTTTGCTTATATTAGTATTTAGATGTTACATGTTGCAAATAATTGAATGAAACATGTGTGTTGATGCTAAAAAAAATTAAGTTGATTTTAAAAAAGAAAAGTGTAAAAAAATTTCAGTTTGTACGATTTGGGACCGAACCGAACCGAAATATTTCGGTTTGGGACCAAACGGTTTTTCAAAATATGGTTCGGTTTTTTGTTTGTAAAAAAAATTCAGTTTGGTGTTCGGTTTGGCTAATACGGTTCGGTTTGGTGACCAAACCGACCGTTGCACACCCCTACTGTTGAGTGTTATTCTTGATGCTTTTAAGAAACAATTCTTCTATAACTTGGGGTATTGGTGATTATAACTTGGGGTATTGATGATATAACTTGGGGGTATTGGTAATTATAACCTGGGTATTGGTGATTATAACTTGGGGTATTGGTAATTATAACTTGGGGTATTGGTAATTATAACTTGGGGTATTGATGATTATAACTTGGGGTATTGATGATATAACTTGGGGTATTGGTTATTACAACTTGTAGTATTGGTGATTATATCTTGGGGTATTAGTTATTACAACTTGGGGTATTGGTAATATAACTTCAGGTATTGGTGATTATAACTTCGGGTATTGGTGATATAACTTCGGGTATCGGTCCGAAGCGCGCGCGACCATTTTCGACCCTATTTGTTGCTAGACCCGCGAATTTTGGTCGGGTTGGGCCTAACCCGTGAGTTTTTGTTGGATCTTAATTGGTCAAAATTAATTTCAAATTAGAATCAAAATTCCAAGTGCATAATATGTACTTGGTTGCACCCTAGAATTTGTGATAGTTCATAGTACTTTTTAAGGATTTTTTTTTTTTTGTATGATCTAGGATTTATTAATAAAATTTTCTAGATTTTTGTATATTTAAACATATTTTTTTATTTCAAATTATCCAATATCTTCAATAAATATTTCTAGAAACATTTTAGGGCCCGCTTGGTTGGGGGTAATGATTATAGGGTAATGAAAATTAAAGTGATTGGGGAGTCATTCAAGTAGAGGGTAATGAATGAGGAGTCATTTGATAGGTAAATTATAACTAATTTTCAATCTTATTACAATGTATTGATAATACCAAACACTACTAATGGAATCATTCTCATTGCCCTATAATCATCACCCCCAACCAAGCGGACCCTTACTTTGTTGATTTGACATATGATATATGTGTCATGTGAATGGACGAAAACACTTAACTTTTTTACAAGAATTGTCCGAAGTCCTTTTTTTACAACAAAATGAAATTTTAGTACCTACCCTACAAAAGTCGACAGTTGAGTCCTTAAAGTGCAATTAGTGGTAAATATAAGTAATATTCTTGCCATATATCCAAAATTGAAATAACATATTCAGATAATTTTGGAGTAACACTTGTGTAAACCAATTGCACCGTGCAACTGATTTCTGAGTAATGTCATTCAGTGAAATGAAATGTAACTGGTATTTTGAATAATATCAATCAATGAAATAAATTATATTATTCAGAGAACAATATATTAAAAAAAAAGTTACATGGTAAAAATGATATACACATAGGGTTGTAAATGAATCAAACTATTTTGGTTCGATTTGGTATTTGTATTCGAAATTCGGTATTCGTATTCGAAATTTTATAATTCGAATTCGAGTACAAATAATTTTTTTGATTCGATTAGTTATCAAATACAAATACAAATACTATGATATTTGATTCAATACTCGTAAATATTCGATTAAATATTCGGTTAAATATATAATTACATAATTATATAATAATAGTAATAAAAAATATAATTATTTATAAATTTAAGTCCATTATAATTATTTTAAGGATATGGACTTTTTATAACTTCATCCAATAAGTGAGCTTTTAGGCAATTCTCAATTAAATATTTTAATTAAAATATATTTAATGTAATTTAATTATTAAAAACTTAACAAATTAAAAAAGAAATTGCAGGTCAACACTCTTAATTTGATTATTAAAGTGTTTTTCTATGAACTTGATAATTAATTTTTTTAAGTTTATGCAAATTATGTTATGCAAATTTTAAGTTTATAGCTTATTTGTGAAATCAAACAATGACAATTTTGAAATGAATATTTGAATATTGACAAAGTATTATGTGAATAGTACTCACAATAACTATTACCGTGAACAACAAATTACTAATATCTGACGAAGTGGTGTAACTCAAGTGGTTAAAATCTTATTACCTATGATACAAAGATTATGAATTCGAGTCACAACTTTATCGATAAAAAGTATTAATACCTTATGTTGAAACAACAAATACCTTTAATGAGAATAACTAATATCACTTCAACTAATACCTTTAATAAAAACAACTAAATACCCTTTGGAGATGATAACTTTAGTGCAATTCACTGATACTTTTACTTTAATTTACCAATACCCTTCAAACAAGTTTCATTGTGAATATTGTTCACATAATACCTTCTCTTGAATATTATTTGTTAGGAACATGCTTGAGAAAAAAAAATCGATTCGAATATTCGACTCAAATATTCGTATATTTTCTAATAATTCGATATGAGTTTCAAATCAAATATAAATCACATTTACTTTTCGAAAAAATATTCGATTCGAATTCGGTATTCGAAATAATTTCACGAATACGAAATCAAATACAGTGGTATTCGACTCGATTCGATTCGTTTACATCCCTTAATACACAAGAGCTTCCCATTATTTTTAGGTTATGATCTCCTTCACATGCTCTCTTTCTCTTTTACTTACTTCCTATGTTGCTTGGATTCTTCAAATTTTGGGGGTATGTAGTATCGGATACACGGGGGATACGGGTGCGATTCGCATCGGATTCGCACCCGATACGCCACGTGGCGTATCCGAATTTTTAAAAAAAAAATTAAGTCGGATACGCGGGGGATACGTGAATCGGATAAAATATTGCAAAATTTATTAGTTTTTGTAATTTTTTTGTAATATTTTTAAAATTTAATATTAAAATGTAAATAATTAAATATATTAGTCAACAAAAAAAATCAAATAATACATCATCCAACCAAGTATTTTGATTTCTTAATTATGATATAATTAAATCATTTGAAAAAATTTCTAAAATATATATGCTTTCTAATTTTCTAGTAATTATTTAATTTTTTAGAGATAATGGTTATGACAAGTGATAATGATAATGATGTTAATGTGAGTTGGTCATTGTATAAATATGTAGATTGAAAATTTTATTATGACTTGTGTAAGTTAATGATATTTAATATTTAATTATGGGTTAATTTCATATAAATTCACGACCTTTATGCTTAGTATCAATTTAATCACGAACTTTTAGATTTTTGTAAAAAAACCCAACCTTTGATATTTGTTGCAATTTGATACACGTTTTTTTTCTTCCGGCCGGCAACCGATGACGTGGCTCGCCCGAGCGTGTGTCATCTTGCCACGTAGGATTACACATGTTTATTTTTATTTATTTTTTAAATTCACATCATAAATAACATTTATCATTTAAATAACATATTTCTACTTATAATTAAAATAACAACTAAATAAATTAAACAACAACCAAATGAATCTCAAAACTAAGATCGTAAAGAGAAATATTATATATAATTTATGTTGGTTTTTTAATTTATTTGGTTGCTATTTAAATTTTAAGTAGAAAGGTGTTATTTAAATTGTAAGTGTTACTTGTGATGTGAATTTAAAAAATAAATAAAATAAACATGTATAATCCTACGTGGCAAGATGACACACGCTCCGGCGAGCCACATCATCAGTTGCCGGCCGGAAAAAAAAACGTGTATCAAATTGCAACAAATATCAAAAGTTGGGTTTTTTTACAAAAATCTAAAAGTTCGTAATTAAATTGACACTAAGTATAAAGGTCGTGAATTTATATGAAATTAACCCTTTAATTATTGCATATTTAGATAAAATTTATTTATGTTTTTTTATATATAATAAAAATAAATTTAAATAGACGTATTCTTACCGAATCGTATCCTAATTTTTTTGAAAAACTCTGTATCCCCGCACTCGTGTCGTATCGCTCCCCCGCACCCATGCAACATAGCTTACTTCCTTTGTTTCTATTTCTTTCTTTTTTTCTTTTTTTTCTTTTTTTTGACAGAATTTGTTTCTATTTCTAAAATTGAGCAATCTATGGAAATTTTATTTAATGGTATGGATGTATGCTTTTGATGGTACTAGTAGAAATTCCCTTCGATTTGCGCTACAAACACCATGATTATGGATTCCTATTTCCATGCCCCCTTTTGTCAATTTACACCATACTCAATTGCCTCAACTCTCATGCCTACCGTGCTTCCACATGTGACTTTGCCCAACAATCCCATTACATTTGTGCTTTCTACTCACACACACACCCATGAAATATACAATATTTTGCATCTTTATGACAATAATGACCTCAGGGTTGACTTAAAAAAAAAGAGCTTAGTTTTTTAGTTATAATTTATGCTATTTTAGGTTGCAACTAGATTGAATGATTTAGAATAATGAAAGTATTTCAGACCCATTCAAATTAACGAGGGCATTTCCGATTAGGCGTGAAATTGTTATGTTTTGGTGCCCGATTTACCCATGTTTTGAGTGTTTTCGATGAATGTTTGGAGTCAAATGAGTATCATTTTTATAAAATCATTAATTTGTCTCTTTGGATTTCATAGATGGATAGAGGGCGAAAAGAGAAGTTCGTAGGACTTTGAATCGGCCAAAACGGACTCCCGGTTGAGGAGATATGGAGATTTTACGAACAAGTGTACTGCTGCTGAAAAGTGCTCGAGCGAGAGCACTCGAGCGCCAGCGCTCGACCAATTGCACCATTCGAGCTACATGCTCGAGCGCCCCTGCTCGAGCTGCTCGAGCACTATCCTATTTTTGCCTCCGGATGCGTTTTTTCGGCCCATGAGTTTCCGATTCGGCCCGACGCTTATATATACTCATTCTAAACTAGTTTTTTATGATAATCAGAGACCACTTGATACGATACCGCTTTTAGAGTTAGTGTTTGGAGAGAGAAAGAGGAGAAGAGACGAGCAAACTTTAGTTTTACGTTTTCGAGGTTTCATTTACGAATTCATAGTTCGGTTTTTTATTTTTAGTTTCTTTCTTTTAGACCTTTGTTCTTGAATACATTGAGACTTCGTTTTATTAATTTAATTTCAATTCTTAGCATTTATTTCTCGAAACCCTAGTTTATGTTTGATAATTTCTTCGTCAAAATCATTATGTTCATGTTCGTTACTTCTTCGATTGTTTTTGTTTACATAAAAACCATGTCTAGCTAAAATCCTTGCATGCTTGGGGTATGATGAACTCGTAGAAGTAGGATGTGAGTACGTAATTAGGGTAATTTGTGATGTTTAGTTTTAATTCTCTTAATTAATGAATTCTTAAAATCAATCTTAACTTTATCTTTGAATTTAGTTCAAAAAGTGTTCGAGAGAGGAAGACCTTATCACTCTTTAACAACGAGTAGACTTAATGAGAGGGTTTAGAAAGGGTTAATTAATCTACCGGTTTATCTAGGGAGGACGACCGCATCACTTTAGTTAAATTAGAGTCTCGTTAATTAAGCACAATCTATTAACTTGTTAGTGGATTAGTGAAGTCGATTGTTAAGATAAAGTATTAGGGTTTTAATTCTTGAGCTTTCATCTTGCAATCTTTTACTTAGGTTATTTCTTGCACGTCACGGTTATTTTGATTATGTACCTGCTCCGTTAGTATACGTAGGGATTCCTATCCTGAGCATCATCATCTCATATCTGAAAACACACTTTTACGTTCTTAGTTTAATTTTCTTTTTTGCATTTGTAGAGTAATTTAGTTTAGATTATATTTTCTTTAAAAATCCAAAAACATACACTCATATTAATTACGACGCGTAGATCTTCAGGGATCTGTTCGCATACACTTCTTCCATTGGGTTCGATAATACTTGGTCGATATACTTGCTTATACTACAGTGAACCCGTACGCTTGCGGGGAAACTACTAGTAGAAAGTTAGTATTTTCGCTTCAAGTCAATGGCGCCGTTGCCGGGGATGACGTTGTATGTCTTTTGAATAGGACTTGTAGATAGCTTAGTAGCTAGTAGTGAGTGCTTTAATTTTCTGTTTTATTCTTACGTGTTCGGCAGTTGCGTTTTTATTCTTTTGTTAGTGTTTCAGATTTATGAAAACACGCTCGCAAGGTGATACGAGCGAAGGGAAACTACTAGTAGAAAGTTAGTATTTTCGCTTCTAAGTCAATTTCAAATTCCAAAAAATAGTTTTAAAATGAACTGTGGATTTCAAATCATTCTTAATTACTCTATCCGGGGGAACTAACTCTTTTACGAAAAAAAAAAATAGTTTTAGGTTATTATAATACTCAATACTTTGTCTAGTTTTAGAAATGTTTTATATATTTAATATCATAAAAGTTACATTCAACTGACTAGTTGGAGTTTCTATGTTATATAGTAGTGCTTCATTATACTAGTATAGAGATGAGTTTACTATTATATGTATACAACTATGCAATAACATTAAGGTAAAAAAATAATTCTTCAACATAAAAAAAGTTAAAAATATTATTTTGAAATAATGGAACTAAAACCGATAGAATAATATTCAATACGAATCGGGTTAGGCCTATTATATCAAGTTAAAATCGGGCTTTGCAGACACAGGAATTAAGGCCAAGGTTATATACAATCCTACTTTTGTTAATACAACACAATCAAAAAGTGTTCGGAAGAAAAATCCGAAAATTTTTACAATTTCCGAAAATACAAAAAAAAAAAAAAAAAAACACTAAACATATGAATTTTCGAAAAAAAATTCCGAAAATTATTACGTTTTTCGGAAAAAATTTCCGAACATTTTTTTAAGTGGGGTTGTATTCACAAAACAGGGAACTGTATTTAACCTGGGCCAGGAATTAATAGGACTATTGGGCCTAAAGCCCAACTGAATATCGAACGGGAGATTTGTAAGACCAGCCCAGGTTGCAATATTTAAAAAATGAAATTCCCTGTTAAAAGCATATATATATATAATATAATTTAAATCGTTTAAAAGAAAAAAAATGTTAAATACTCCCCCCACAGTCCATCCTTTTTTATCTGACCCTTTTTATTCACAATTGTGTATTTTTTAATTATCATTCTATAAACACCAGTGCATATTTTACCTATTTTTTTCAACAATATTCCTAATAAATATTAGAACTAATCATCATTTTGTAGTAAATATAAGTAATAAATAAGGGTACAAATATCTTTTAATACTCTAATAAATAAATAAATAAATTTGTATGAATGAATAAAATGAAATAGATAAAAAAAACGAAAAAATAGTCAGAAGAAATGATTCAATCCTCTTATCTTGATTTCTCGAATCGAGAGATCTGTAAATTGAGCTCCTGATGCATATAGATACAAATGAGGAGTATTATTTTTGTTGAACAAAACAATTTGAAACGTTTGTAAGGATATGTTTGGAAGCATTATTAATATTGACATCCAAAATAGCTCAATAATTCCATTTAAAGCTACACTCACTCCTTTTGTCCAACTATTATAACTACTCTAATATGTTTAAATGAAACATTTAATACAGATGAACTAATATATTTTAATAAAATAATTAATTTATTTAAAATATATACAAAACAAAATTAATTTCACCATAAAATTTAATTTACGTAAAACTTTGCCTAGAGTGATTTATGTGTAGGGTTGAAAATCAAACCAAATAATTTGATACTGAATTCGAAATTGTTCGTTAAAAGTTTGTTTGAGCTCGGTTTGAAATATATCTCAGACAAGCTTGAACATAAATCTATGTTCGGAATAGTCTAAGAGGGGTGTATTGGTTATAGAGTCTATATGATTTTTTTAGACTTTTAAAGTTTGGGTGTATTCAATCTAGATTTTCAAAAGTCTTTAAAAATCCTGGGATATTCAATACAGATTTTAAAAAGTCTTAAAAAATCTTTAGGTATTCAACAGTCTATGGATTTTAATACTCCACGGATTTTCTTAGATTTTTCTTCCAAAATATGAATAGATTTCACTCTCCAAAATCTCTTCTAATAACCAGAGATTTATACGGATTTTAAAAAGTCTTAAAAAATCTTTGGGTATTCAACAGTCTATGGACTTTCTTTGATTCTCTTCCATTGGGATGTCAACGGGACGGGTACGGGGGGTCATTCCCCATCTCCGTCCCTGCAAATAAATGGGGAAAATTTTCCCCCCATCCCCGCCTCGCTGGGGATCCCCATCTCGTTGGGATTCCCCGTTCCCCGCCTAATTATTTTTTTATCTCATTTTTAAAATATAAAAAAAAATTAATCATACACAACATTTACTTTAAGTTGGTGTTAAAAAAAAACTAATTTAAACAAATTGAAGAACCTCTAATTCTAATATTTTTAATTAATATATATACTAAAGTGAAAAATAATATAATTTGGAACTAATAACATAATATTAAATAAAAAAATGTAATTTTTAATAAATAGTTAATTGAGTAAGAAATTATGAAATATTTATTTGTAATTTACTTTAACATTAAAATAATATATAAATATATTAATTATATAAAAAATAATGCGGCTCCCCGCGGGGAACGAGACGGAGATCCCCCGGGCTGAGAATTCTATCTCGGTCCCCGCCTACGGGGCAAAATAATTCTCTGTCCCTGTTTGCTTTGGGGATTACCCGCCCCGTTGTCAAGTCTACTCTTCAAAAAATATAAATAAATTTTACTCTCTAAAATCTCTTCTAACAACCTGAGACTTCTAATGAGGGTGAGGTATAACGGTGATAGAAATGAAGATGAAATAATAATGTATTTTTTTAACTAATGTATTTTTGTTTTTTTTTTCTAAATAATTTGGATAACTTTTTTTTATATATACAAGTGTGTCCCATATATATTTGCATCAATGGTTCCAACGCCGGAGTATGTGGAAATCCATGTAAATCAATAAAAAAAAATGTATGCCACAATCCTGTAAAGTCTATGAAAATCCAAGTAAATAAAAAAAAAAAGCCAGTCAAACTCTGCATGGAGTCTATAGATTTTCTAAATCCACAAACTTTTTAAATTAAAAAAAAATCCAATAAAATCTCAATTGAATACACCCCTCTAAAGCTCAGCTCGAGCTAGATAAGTAAAATTAATAATAAAATAAGTGTAAAAATATTAAACTACTCGGACTCTACTCGTGTTTGACTCGATTAAAGCTAGTTCAAGCTCGACTCGATAAGTTATCAAACAAGCTCAAACATAAACATCAAAGTTCGATAACATTTCAAATAAGTTTGAACATCAATGTGTTCGACGTGGCTCGACTCATTTACAATCCTAATTATGGGTAAATAATTAACCCATTTCCCATAGTATATAGGAGTATATATTTTAGTTCTCTTGAAATACCATAAAAATGTTGGCATTTTCAGTAACTGGGGATAATTTATTACCTTTAAAATTAAGTCAAATTATGAATAAAACATTTGGTTGTTTTCTTGCAAAAGGTAGGTTATGAAAACAAGGTCGAGGAGATGCACATACATTAATATGGAAGAAAAACAATTACAAACTTCCACATTCTATTTATTTATTTTTCAATAATTTAATCTTGTATCTAACTTAATTCAACATACATTATGTGTGCAATAACGATATCATATTGTACACAAAATTAAAAACAGTAAGAAATACATAGATGACAAGGGGACCACTGCTCAATTTAGTGCCAAAAATTAAAAGGCTCTTTATAGTAACTTTAACAACTCATTTATTCTACGTTCAAACAACAATGATGCTCCATATCATAATTATCTACCCTTGTTTAATTACTTTCAAACTTTCACGTAATAATTATGTTAAAATTCAAATAAATTCTTGTGATAGTACTCCTCACCCAAATCCATTCCCTAAAATAACCTAATAATTACCCATCTTCAATATTTACCAACCCCTTCTCCCCAAGGGCAAACTCGTCCTTTCCCACGAGTGAGCTTAAATGAGAAGCGATGGCCAATTTATGGGGTGTGTGACTATGAGCTGTGGGTCAGCGCATCTAGCCGTTGCAAAACCAACTATTTGAAAAAAGGGTAAAACGAAATCTTTTAATATTCGGAAGTGACCGTTAACTCTTCTTTATCATCAATTTGCCCCTCATCATAAACACACTTCTCTATCTGTTTTCTTATTTGGTTTTGTTGAAGCAGAAGATCGATTTCAACAAATGGCGCAGGATTATGCGTTTAACGAGGAAGAGATGGCGTTGGACGAAGGTCTAGGGTACCCGAAAGCCTACGCGAAGCTGTGTCGAGACCGGAGTTTCGGCCCGTTTTGCCACGGCCCGCCTTTCACCTTCACTCCTTATGCTTTGGGGCAGCAAGAGGTAATATGGATAGGTTTACTGTTTCTATTGTGAAATCGTTGCTTAATTAGTGTTGAAAATCTGAAAGAGTTATGGAATTTGGATGGGAATTGTTGTAAACAATCATATTAATTGAATCCGAGGAATAGTATATAGTTGTGTGGTTATTGTTTTTTTTACTTTGAGGTTTGAAATTTAAACCCTAAAAATAGGGAAATTGAATGTTGAAAGAAAATGCTGTGTTCTCTCTGAAAGAAAATGCTGAGTTCTCTGGGCAGCAGGAGGTGATATGGATAGATTTACCGTTTCTGATGAAATCCTTGCTCAGTTCGTCTTGAAAATCTGAAAGAGTTATGGAATTTGGATGAGAATTGTTGTAAACTATTAATTAATTGAATCCAGGGAATAGTATATAGTTGCGTGGTTATATGTTTTTCTACTTTTAGGGTTTGAAATTTAAGCCCTAAAAATGAGGGAATTGAATGTTCAAAGAAAATCTAAGTTTTCTGTGTTGCATTTAGAATTAACCGTTGATTTGAAAGTGAAATTACATATATCGAATTCATATCGTAATGTTCCTTGAAATTCAACAACAATTGAGAGGATTGGAGTTTCATCGTCTTGATTACAGCTTTTAGTTTGAATTTTCGATGATGTAAATGAGTTTAAGCTATCGTGTTTGGAATTTATTATTTACTATTTTCTGCAATTTATGGATTAGAATCTCCTTTAAGCCACAATTCTTGAAACTCAGATTATTTGTGGCGATTTGAGTTGTTTATTAGACCTCATACAGCAGCCAAAAATTTCCAATAATCAGTTTATGAGCATTAGGTTAACATAGATGTTTTTTTTTCTCCGGTAATGCAGGATTCAAGAGCCAAGGAATTGGATGAAATATTTCCAATCATTGACCCCAAAGCAAAACCCACAACCAAGCCCAAGATCTTCCTCTCTCTCTTATGGAAACAGCTCAATCATCTTGGGTAAAATGGGCTCAAACGTTCAATACTTACTTCATGTATCTTGAACCGCAAAATCTTGGTCTTAAAATCTAATTTTAAATTTGCAGGAATGCTGGTTTCGATCCAGAATTAATTCGTGTAGATACGTACGGAAATGTTCTGTACTTTCATGCTGATGATGCTTCCCCTCTAGCTTGGGATATTGATCATTGGTTTCCTTGTTCAAGTAATTTCTTTCACTTATATCTGTTTCAGAATTTAGATTTTGGAGTTAATTTTTCTAATTTGTGGTCACATTACAGGAGGTGGATTAACCGTTCCAAGCAACCTCAGAATACTACAATTGCAAGTGTGCAAAAGAAAGCATAACAAGCTTGAGTTTCTTATCCCGTGGTGGGATTTTCAACTAGGCATATCCATTAACCAGTTCTTGTCCATCTTCGCTTCATCCAATTCTGATTTCAGGTTCGGTAATGAAACTGATAATGTCGATCTGGGCTTAAAACTCGGGTGAGTTAACGTTGTTGTTTGTGATCCAGGCACAGGGCGTTTTCGTGGTTGTTTTACAATGGTGAAAGTGAAGAAGTGAATGATTCACAGGCGGTTGATTCCCACGTTTTCCCCCAACATTTCCTGGAATCCAAAGGTAGACTAGGCTTGGCTCCAGCTGCTGTTGTGCTGTCTCGAAGAGAGTCTTTTGATGCTCCGTTGAAATCGCGGGATCTTAACAGACGGCCAAGATCAAGTACCCCCATAATAGGTTAGCATGCACTGGTAGTAGATGATCAATACCTTCAACAAGCATCAACCATTATTGGTCTTTTCTTGATGTTATTCATTTTGATTGTTTCAGCTGTGAGGAAAGGGAAACAAATCCTGAAAGAGAATGAAAACTCTTTAATGGCGACAAATCCTTATCAAGCTATAGTGATGGCGAGGGATTCTTTGAAACAGAGAGAAGAAACAGCAAAAATGCAGACAGAAATACAGAGATTAGACAACGAAGTGGGAGAATTGCAGCAGAAAACGGAGGAGGAGAAGCTTTCGATTCAAGAGCTGGAGTTGGTTCTGATGAAGAAAAGGCGGAGAGCTGAGAAGTGTAGAAAGGTGGCAGAGTCGCAATCTTCGTACAGAGTAATGCTGGAGAAGATGATCAGAGAAGCCATGCACCAGTAAGATCACTTTAAAATGTGACACCAAATTATTATCATAAAAGTTTGTCATTAAATTGAGTTTTCTTGTATATGTTGTTCTTGCAGGAGTGTTGTGTATAAAGAACAAGTGAGGTTGAATCAAGCAGCAGCTAGTGCTCTTTTTGCTAGACTTGAAGCCCAGAAGGCGATTTGTGATTCTGCGGAGAGGGAGCTGCATAAGAAGTATAAACAAAGAGACGAGCTGGAGAAACAGATGAGGCCCGAATGGGAGCAGGCCAGGAAAAGGTCACGGATGGATGATACGCTGAATGAAGAGAAGGACGATGGGATGACTCTATGTTTGTTAGAAAACGAGCCAAAAATACAAGAAATTGAAAAGAAGGACGCTTTACTTGCAGAAACTCCCAAGAAGACTGTTCTGTGTTTGCCTGAAATGAAGTCCACTCCCCCTTCTTTACACAAGGAGTTGAGGAAGTTCTTGGAGGAGGAGCAAAGAGATTGTGCAGGAACTTTACTGCAGATCGAGGAACAAGAAAACGAAAAAAAACCAAGCTTTAGAAAGCCCGGTGTTGCAGGAGAAGATGGGTACATTGTTGAAGAAAGGCTTGAAAAGTTGGAGATAGAGGATGGAGGTAAAATATACGATATTCAATTCCCATTTCACCATGAAACGGAGAAAGAGGAGGATGAAGAGAGCAGAAGGGAACGTGGTAAAGGGAACATAGAGAAATGGATGCAATTTCTGCTCGAAAATGCAGAAGAGGAAGCTGACTCAAATGCAAAAAACACTGACAAAAAAGAATTTTCAAAGAACGATGAATTGATCAAGAAGCTGAATCTGATATTTCCACACACAAAGACCGAAGGTTTGGATATAAGTGACGATAAAACAGAAGGAAATGGTGCAACGGAAGATGAAAAAGAGAACGTAGAAGTTAATGTGGCAAAGAATAACAACACTACCTTCAAGAATCCTCCTTACACAATTGTGCCTGAGAAATTAAAAACGAAGGAATTAGTTTCGAAAGGAGCAGGAAGAATGAGTAGCCCTGATGAAAAAACGAGAAGGGAGAAAAACGGGAAGGAAAGGGAACTTTTGAGGTCGGAGAGTGCCAGAGCATTTCGACGCATTCCATCTTCTCCATCTCTAATCCTGGAAGGCATGAAAAAGAAAGTGGATTGCATAGGAAAAAAGCCGTTAGTACTGGATGACAATGATGACTACGAGGACCATGCAGCTAGAAACAGCTTTATTAGATCATCGATCAAGTCCATAAAGAGAGCGGTGAGGATCTAGGTTGTGTATTTAGCAGTTTATATGTGTGTGATTTGTTGAGACTTGCTCTCCCAACTCAATAATGGAGTGATTTTTTTTTTTTTCTTTGATTATTTGGTATATGGGTTGTGAAAGAATATTTGTAATAACAGCTTGTTGTTTGGTAGATCCCACTGCTATCTAAGTTGAAATATTTGTTTTCGCCATTAAGTTCTATTTCATACTTTCTGGCTTCAAAGTTTTCGTGCCACTTTTCTTGATCCATCTTATATTCCCAAATCCCACCATTTGAATTCAAGGATGTATCAAATATTCGCACTGTGTGTTTTAACATTAAGTTGTAAATTTCAAACAATAGAATGAATATAAGACGGAATAGGAAAAATGAAATCACGCCAATATGATATAATACACTAAACAGTAAGAAAACCAAGAAGGAACAAGCATTTATATCAGGAAATATGACAGGGAGAATCAGCACCATTGAATGGCTATAGGAATTTATTTATTGATTTGTACTTTGAAGTTTGGGACTAAGTAGTGTAAACTGAGATGCATGTATGTCTGTATTTACCAAACAAATATACAAGCAGAACTTCTGAATCCATATGTCCTTATTTTAGGATCATCAAAAGCCCAAATCTTGCTTGACATGTAAAATAAGCAGCATAATTGCTCATAAATAATCCATTCTTTTAGCTTTTGTATTTCTTCACACATTTTCCACCAAAGGACATCATTATGAGAGAGAACACTTCTCAATCAGAAGAAAGTCCCCAATAACCCTCATCTCCACATGAACACTTCCCATCCTTGAAATGGTGGAAATGTTGAGTATCTCTAACAGAAATCTCTCTCCGAACAGCCTTGGAAATAAACTTGACCGTATTATGGCAGCTCTCACACATGTAGAGATTTTTCGTAATCCAAATAGGCATACCCGGAGAAGTGTTTATGAGCCCATAAGCAACAGCCAATCTCTCACTATGCCCACAAAAGACCTCGGCTTTTGAAGCCTCCACTTCATTTCTAAAACTTATATCTGGATCACTACGACCTTCTGCCTTCATTTTCTGATAAAAACCTTCCAAAATAGCCTCTATTTCTCTTATTTGGGGGTGGGAACTATCCCCACTAAGAAATGCATGCACTTTCCCTTTAATTTCTACCCAACTACAACCGGGATCAATGGTGAGCCCCCCGTCTCTCATTGTTTTTCGTAATTTAGCAACTTCCTCCCACTTACCACTATCGGAATACAGATCACACAACAGGATATAATATCCAACACTCCTGTTATCCATCCCAAAAATATTCTTAGCAGCTATCTCACCAAGTTCGATTTGTCTATGTATCCTACATGCATTCAACAAGGCTCCCCATATAGCTGGATCAGGCTTCATAGGCATTTTCTTGATAAACTCATAGGCTTCGTTCACCTTTCCTGCACGCCCCAGCAAATCCACAACACAAGCATAATGCTTCAAATTCGGAGAGATGGAATACTCAGTTTCCATGGAATCGAAACACAGCATTCCTTCCATCAACATGCCTGATCTGCTGCAAGCACACAATAGAGCAACAAATGTGATCTCATCTGGCCTTACTTTTGATCTGATCATTTGATGAAATAACTCCATAGCAAGTGAGCCTTCGCCCCTCTGAGCATGGCCAGTAAGTAGAATATTCCAAGATGCAACGTCTTGTTCCATCGTCTTAAACTGATTCCTTGCGGGCCCCATCCTCCCACACCGTACATACATGTCAAGAACTGCATTCGGTAGAAAACCATTGAATGCTAATCCAGTCCTGAGTACGTGTGCGTGGATTTCCTTCCCGCACATCAGTGCCCCTATTCTAGCACATGCAGAAAGAACGGAGATTAAGGTAACATCATTGGGGTCAAGGCTGGCTTTCATTAGCCTGAAATAAATCAATGCTTCGAAGCTTCTGTTGTTGGTCCGAAGCCCAAGAATAATTGACGTCCACGAAATGACATTCTTATCGGGAATCTGATGGAAGACTTCTAAAGCCTTGTCAATGCATTTGCACTTCGAATAGAAGTCGATGAGAACATTAGCAACCATAAGATGACCAATAAGTCCCGTCATTTTAGCCGACTCATGAATCTCAACGCCAATTTCCAGAGAACCAAGAGAAGCACAAGCGGATAAAACACCGGCAATTGTGATCTCATCCGGGGTAACACCTTCTACCTCCATCATCTTATAAGTTTCAACAGCCTTGTTAGACAACCCGATGTTGTCATAACCCGAGATCATAGATGTCCAAGATACCACATCTTTATACTCAATTCTTGTAAATACCTTTTCTGCCTCACCCAATTTTCCAAAACTTGAATACATCTGTATCAACGAATTACCTACCGACCCCTCAGCCCCGTATTCCATCTTCGCAACATACCCATGAACCGCCTCTCCAAGCCTCTCGTCACCAAATACCTCACACGCCGAAATCACACTGGTCATAGTCATCAAGTCCGGATGGAAGCAACACTCCCTCATTGAAAAGAACAGACGCAAACCTTCCAAACACTCCCCGTTCTCAAAATAGCCCGCAATCATAGCGTTCCACGAGATCCTATCTCTCCTAATCATTCTATCAAATGCCACCCTGGCACTCCATAGATCTCCACACTTAACATACATAGTGATCAAAGAATTTACAACATCAATATCCGATTCGAACCCAAAACGCAACACGTGGCCATGAATCTCCCTACCCCATTCCCAATTGTTCAAACCACCACAAGCCCTCAACACACAAGGAAAAGTATACACATCTGGTTTAACCCCAACACCACCAAGCCACAACATTCTCCCATACAACTCAATAGACTCTTCTAGAAACCCATTCTTCGCATACCCACCAATCAGAACATTCCACGAAAACAAATCTCTTTCCTCCATTTTACCAAACACATACCATGCATTACTTAAATTGCCCAACCTAACAAACATGCTCAACAACGCATTTCCTAGCTTTAAGGTCAAATGAGTAATTGAATTCGATACCAAAGAGTAAACGAACGAACCTTCATTAGACGCCCTCTTGAATTCGCACAATCTCACTAAAGATACAAAAGTTTCTTCCTCGATATCAGCTGGAAGATCTTTTCCTACAGAGGTGAGAAGATTTATAGCTTGGTTTAGTTCATTTTGAATGCATAGCTGAGTTAAATACGAGTTGGGGTCAGCGATGAAGGAGGAACTCGAGTTTAACAGGGAATTCTGGTGGCTTTTTCTGAGGGATAACTGGTTGTTTTTTGAGATATTTTGAACAAAATTCTGGGTTTTAAGATTGGGAGTTTTGGAGAATTGGGAATTGCGGTGGCATGAGTTGAGAGAAATTGATGGGGTTTTCGCAGAAACAGCCATTTTTGTTGGAGCATTGCAAAGAGAATGGAAGCAAGGGTTTTAGTTGAGGTTTAACTGTTTGGTAAATTTCTGCCTCAGAAAAAAATTAGGATAAAGCTAACTGAAATTGCTGAAAACCTGCACTACGGCGTCGTTTTAGTCTAGCTGATTCAAATATGTTCCCTCCGGCTCAGGTCCTGTTTGGATACATTTTTAATAGGGAAACGACAAAATTGCACCCACTATTTGTTAATGAGTAAGTCCCTTGTGCATTTGGTGTATGATGCACTCACTCAACAGTTGATACTGTATATACTGAAAAGTTAGTCTCAATCACACTGAAAAGTTAGTCTCAATTACACTGAAAAATTTACACTGAAAATCAATTTTCAACGTAAACTTTTCAGTGTAATTGAGACTAACTTTTCAGTGTAATTGTGACTAACTTTTTAGTGTATACAGTATCAACTGTTGAATGAGTGCACCGTACACTTGGTGCATATGAGACTTTGCATTTGTTAATTAGTTATCTAACCAAAAAATGCTATTTATAATAATAATAATAATAATAATAATAATAAATATTTTAGACTACTAACAAGAATATATTTTGTAATAGGGGAAATATTTTTTAATTTTTGGAGCTCCGTCTTCAGAGATTTTTATTTTTAGTTTAATACTAAAATGAAAGGCATGCGTAAATCCTGAATTAAACCAAAATATATTAGCTTCCAATTAATTTTTAAAACAATAAAAAGAGGCTTACTCCTGTATTTTTCTCACTCTATGCAATATTTTTTTTTCTTGATTATATATACTTCAAATATATATTATACAAAGGTACAAATTCTTTTTTTTAATCGTCCTCTATTTCAAAGTTTTGAGTCCACCACTAAAAATACATAGTGGTTTTTTTAATAAACGCGCATAGTAAAATGTTCATTAAATGTTCAATAGCATTACACTTTATAAAGTCATAATTTTATCGATAATAAAAGTATATTACACTTTATGATATTTTACTTGATCGCAAATTCTAGGGTGCATCCAAATGCATAGCATGCACTTGGAATTTTGAAATCAATTTGAAATTAATTTTGACTAATTAAGATCCAACAAAAACTCGCGGGTCAGGCCCAACCCGACCAAAATTTACGGGTCTGGCAACAAACAGGGTCGCAAATGGTTGTGCGCGCTTCGGACCGATACCCGAAGTTATATCACCAATACCCGAAGTTATAATCACCAATACTCGAAGTTATATTATCAATACCCCAAGTTATAATCACCAATACCCCAAGTTATAATCATCAATACCCCAAGACTTAATCACCAATACCCCAAGTTATAATCACCAATACCCCAAGTTATAATCATCATTACCCCAAGACTTAATTATCAATACCCCAAGTTATAATCACCAATACCCCAAGTTATAATCATTAATACCCCAAGAATTACTCAATAATAATATCCTAAATAATTATTCAGTAGTACCCCAAGACTTAATCACCAATACCCCAAAGACTTAATCACCAATACCCCAAGTTATAATCACTAATACCCAAAGTTATAATCACCAATACCCCAAGTTATAATCACCAATACCCTAATACCCCAAGTTATAATCATCATTGCCCCAAGAATTATTCAACAATACATTGAACAATGATATTTCCAAAAATTATTCAATAGTACCCTAAGATTTAATCACCATTATCCAAATTAATAATCACTATTCTTGTCTTGAACATTAGTGATTGAGATTTACATTTCTTTCAACAACAACGATGAGCATTGGTAATCAAATCCCCCAAACGTCTACATTCAATTGAACAATATACCCACATAGAAAGGCCACGGCACATACAGAGAAATTCTCCTGAAGATCGACGACAATACAGTCGCATCGGTGAGGCCTTTCCCGGCAATCTTCGCCGGAGGGATTAATCCTCTGCTCTGGAAATCTGTAGTTCCGATCAGAGCATTCGATTTCCCTTCGTATGAAATCGAATTGACTCTTTTAGGGCTTCTGCTTGATGAGAAAGTGCATAATTTCAAATTCAGAATAATTGACGCAATTATAGTGCTGCGCTGAAGGAAGAAACAAATTATAAAGTTGGACGATATAGCGTTGCGTTGAAGGAAGGAAAGAGAGGATGAATAACGATCGTGATTTCTGCACGGGTGATAACGACTCGCGAATTTTGCCGGGTTAAGCTGACCCGCGAATTTTTACCGGGTTAAGTTGACCCGCGAATTTCAGATTTGGTCAAAATTGATTTTCAAATTGGGTGCAAAATTTGGATGCACCCTAGAACTACTCTTACTTGATTTATCATATGATGTCATACTTAGTGCTTATTTATATAATATCAACTCAAGACTACAATTACAAGTGGCTAAGAAGCGAATAGAACAAAATGACAATTTTATGTTTGATTCTTGAAGTATCTTGAAATATTTGCAAAAATTCATTTTAAGGTCTATCACAATATGCCCTTCCATTTTCGAAGAAAGGACTTCACGTTCGCTTATTTAAAGGTACATGAGTCCTTTAACCAAAAATATACTTATATGACAAAAACGATGTGAACTCGAGTTTATATTAATTTTGTTCCATCAACGCATTATTAATTATGTATATGTAATCACTATTACTATTTGATTTTCCAACAGTGATAATATATATGCATAATAATATTAGTCATACATAACAGTTGTATTTAAAAAAGAGAATTCACGTGAACTCGAGTTTACAGGAGACCTACTTTTCAGGGTGCAAATAGGTCGAATCAAATAAGATTCGCATTGAACGGTCTGAACCTACTATTTAATTTTCGAATTCGAGCCTGACCTATTACTTGTCATAGGATGTTTTTAGGCTTGACTGAACCTTTCTAACAAATAAGTTCGGTTTGAAAGCTTTTTAAGGATCTTCGTAATCATATTTACTAAATTATATGCACAATTGAATTATCATTAAAAATCATAATAATTGACTCTTTAAATATTAAAATGAAGAATAAAAATAATTTATTAAATGATTATCAAGTAATAGCTCAATAATAAATACATCAAATAATATTTTAAATTATATTTAATAAAATGCTAATATATACTATATATATATATATATTTAATATACTATATTATATATTATACTAGTGTGTACCCCCGCGAATTTCGCGATCTTAAATTTTTTACAGTTTCAAATTGTATTTTGCAGTTAGAATTTTATTAAAAAAAAGTGTGTGTTACAATCTGTTATTTGTTGATGACCTTTTCTAATCGATGATGATTAGTGGCTGTTTTTACTAAGTAAGATCATCAAACAAGAATTTAAATCATAGATTATGCCCAAGAATGAAATTTGCAAGAGTCTAGTCCCTTTTTTAATTATCGAAAAATCCCCCCTCTTCATGCAAATGAAGGGGTATTTATAGGTATACAAAGAGGCTAGGTGTCACCATCTTGATGGCTTAGCCATTGGATCTTTGCCAAGTGTTAGGACACTTGTACAACATCTAAACTATTTCCCAATGAATGGGTGCCAAGTGTTAAGACACAAGGACTATATCTAAAGTTAGTGACTCTTGAAGTTCCCAATGTTGTACTTGGTCTTTAGAACCACTCAGCTGCTCTCCATGGTGATTAGCTACTCGTTTGTATGTCTTCGTTGGGTGTTGGAAACCCTTATAATCCAAGTTGCTCGCCTGCTCGCCTCCTGTTGGGTCTTTGGGTCCTCTTGTTCTTGTTGTTCGCTACCTTGTAATGGTCTTTATGACCAGTTGCTCGCCTCCTTCATTTGGGCATTCAGTCCTTGCTGATCGCCTCCTCCATTTGGGCCTTAATCCCTTCTGCTCGCCTCCTAGTGCATTCAGTCCTTGTTGCTCGCTCTTTTCAACATTATTACTCTTGATAATTTCCTAATCCTATCATTTTGATATTTTTATTTCTAATCTTGTTGCTCGGCTGTTCGCCTATCAACAATGCCCCCTAGTTTGGCACAAGAGGATAGATTTTATCCTTTTTGTCAAACTACAGGATAGGCTGTGTTATTCAATAGGAAACGAGCAACAGAGAAAGTAAGTTTCATTTTTATAGGGAGCGAGCAGTAGGTTTTCAAATATTTAGGCGGGAAATCTGGGAAGCGACCAGCGGGGAGTGACTCTTGGACTTGCGTCATTTCACTTCCCGAGACACGAAATACGAAGCGACGTGGGCGGTTGGTGACATCACTGCCGCCCACGCGCATGCTCCCTAAATTGCACCTAGGGGCCTCAACTTTTTAACTTCCTTAATTCCGCCTCTGAACCCATATCTATAAATAGCTTCTCCCTTCATTTTTTCTTTCTTTTCGTGGATTTGCTCAGAGAACTCCATAGCTGAAATTTCTAAGCTTTTTTCTCCTTATTATTTTCTTCGATTCTACAACTAATTTCGTCCAAATCGAAGGTGAATTCTTAATTTCTGTTGTTTTCTTTCTTCGATTCCTTACATTTCCCTTTCTATTTTCTTTTTCTTTGGCGATTTTCGTCAACCTTACGCATCGCCGCCGTTCTGCCGCTGTGCCGCCGCCGTGCTGCCGTCGTGTCGCCGCCGTGTTGTTGTCGTGATTTCTCATTTCTTCGTCAAATCTCATTATTTGATTTGTACGAAGGATTTTCAAAAAATTTCTAAATGGCATCTCCATCCTCAAGTAATACGCAATTTGTTGAATTTGTTGGGCGAAACCTGGGAAAGAGGCCCATGGAAGATGAATCGTCGGTCCCTGCTCCTCGCCGCTCGCTCCGGCGAGCAACTGGCCGAAACCCTAGAACTTTGCTTGTTGACGAAGAGACGGGTTCTGAGGCGAGCTCTGTTGCTCGCTCCATCGACTCCTTCTATGCTGTGGAAAGCTCGGGCGAGCAGGACGTCCAAGGTCCTGTTGGTCGCTCCTCGACTCGGGAAGGAACTTCCTCGAATTTGGGTGAAGATTCTGCTGAGGTCGCTGCCGAAATAGAAGAGATGAGTCTCCCTGGAGATACGGGAGCGAGCAGTGGGCAGTAGACAAGGAGCAAGCAGTTGGGTCAGGGAGCGAGCAGGTGGGAGTTACCTGGGAATTTCTCCGAGAGATAAATTTTCCCGTTTCCAGGCCAACCCCCGAGTCTCTTATTCCTAAAGTTGTAGTCCGAAAGCAAGATTGGATTGACTACGCTAACAAGTATCATAAAACTTTTCCTACTCCCGCTCGACCCATTATGGAAACTCGTCCATCAACATATACAGCGAGTAAGGTAGCCAGTGTGGTTTTAGAGGAGGATTTAGTTCGGATACGGTCTCACTACCGTATTCTGTATGATATCCATTTGTACGCCCCCCAACCAGGAGAGAGAGCTGACGACCCACCTCCAGGCTGCACTGCTATCAAGCTTGACATACTCAACACGGGGTTTCCTCTCCCCCTATATCCAGTGATCGGGCGATTCCTGAAGGACATAAACCTGGCAATCACCCAGATTACTCCTAACGGTTGGAGTAGTCTGTTGGCTTTTATCACCATTTTCGGGTTGGAGGGATACCGGAATAAGATCAGCACGGCAGAGATACACTACGCACTGACCATCTCTTCGGCCGTTAATGAAGACGGGCTTGGTTGGTATTACATCAAAGCCCGTAGTGGCGTTAAGTTAATTGAAGGGGTGCCTAATAAGGTCAAAGGTTGGCATAGGCAATTTCTTTATATCGGCGGCGATTGCCGGGCGTCCTCCGATTTTTCGGGAGGACCGGGACGTATAGACTCTCCTACGCATTTCTGCAAAATTCGGCGTAGGTCTTAATTCTTAGTTCATCAAATTTTTAGGTGAACTAATTTTAATCTTTTTTTCTTGTTTTGTAGGTCCGCGTATCTTGAGGTGGGGGCATCTGGATTTGAGCGAAGAGTTTTTATACGTCCTTGCGCTGATTTCTCTGCGGGACGCTAAAGATCGGAGTGTTGATCATCTTTCTCAAGCACATTGCCGCAAGCTCGCTCAGCTCACTACTAGTGCTCATCACTTGGAAGCGCAGGCGGAGATCCCTGAAGGTAACTTCACATAATTCTTGATTTTCTTTGTTGCTCGATTTGTACCTGTTGCTCGTCCCCACCCCTGCTGCTCGCCTGACCCCTGCTAGTCGCCGTTATCATGCCTGTTACTTTAATTCTTTATGTTTTTTGTTTTTCAGCTCAAAGGGTAATGGTTGCTGTCCCCCCGATTCCTGAGAGTTATCATCTGCTTGCGCGCCGGGTCAAGCAAATGGCAGCTAATCAACCTTCAAGGAAGAAGAAGTTTGATCCTTGCACTTCCTTGATCAGACTTAGAGCCAAAGTGGACGAGGAAGAAGAAGAAGCTCCTCAGGCTCCTGCCCCTGTTCCTCAGGCTCCTGCTCCCGTTCCTCGCCCACCTGCTCGCTCATCGCCTCCTCCCCAAGACACGAGGGGCAAGAAAAGACATGCTAAGGAAACTGCCCCTCGCAAGGGAGATGACCGTTCCAAACGGACAAAAGGACAGGGTCCTTCCCAGGTGGGTAAGCCTACTGCTCGCTCAGGGCAGGGGCTCATCTCCTGACAATTCGTATTTGGGCTACAACCTCGTAAAAATGAGGGAGTAAGTACCTTCCCTTTCTTTTCGACTGTTCGCCCTTTTGACTTTGTTTTCTAAAGGCTTTTTTCTTTGTATAGGTACCGGAAAAGCGACTACCCTGGTCGTGCAAAAGTACTTCACCAATTTAGTTGCGTGAAGTCCCCTCCGGCACCCCACGAGATCAAGGATTCCCACGTCCGCAGAGCCATGGAGTATGTTCCCCGTTCATGGACTAAGACGGGCGAGGAAATCCTTCAGAACCAAAGCCTTAGCGATAATGCTCGCTTGTTGGGCTATAACGCGAGCCACCAATCTATCACTGCTCAGCGAGTTCTGGACCAGGTTATCGAACTTGAACGGACGAATCATGGTCTGGGGCGACGTATTGAGCAAGTTGAAGCGGACCGTGATGCTCAACTTGCTCAACTGAAGAAGAAGGATGAAGAGCTGAAGAAGAAAGATGAAGAGCTGGTTAAGCTGAAAGCTGACTTTGAGAGAGCCAAGCTTACATGGACGCGGGAGGTGAAAGCCGCTGAGGACCGAGAGATGGTAGCGTCTAATGCTTCGGAGAAGCTTAAATTGGATTTGAGCGTCGCTACTGATCGTCTGCAGGTCTTAGAGACGGAGCGAGTGGGTCTGGTGGAGAGAGTGGAGTCTCTAAAGGTCCACGTTGACCAGATGGAAAAGAGGAATAAGCGCGCCATCTCTTACACTACATATGTGCAAGATGTTACCGATAATACCAATCTCGGGTATATCTGTGCATATGCTGAGAGTGTGAGGAATGTGAAGTACGCTTTGGATAATGGTCTAGATGTGATGACTTCGACCATTAAAGACTTCACGGACTACGTCACTGAGAACCCTCCAGCTCCTGGTTTCGAGATCCCGGTGGCTGACTTAGGGGAGATGGGGGTCAACCTAAGTATTTTTAAAGACGATGTCCGCATTGTGGCCCCTAGGGAGAGAGTGGAGGCGGATAAGGATATGACAATCTTTGAAGCCTTGGGCCCCCTTCTCCTGAATCCTCTTGGCGAAACAAGCTCCTCCACTGCAGTAGGCGAGCAACAGGTCTCTGGGGCCACTATTCAAGATATTCAGCCCCCTCCTCCTCCCCAAGATCCTCAAGCACCACCTGCTCCTCCGGCGTCCGAGACTTAGAGGACTTTTTATCTTTTTTGCTCTAGTCAATGTGATAGGACGATGTTTTTCTCTCTTTGTATCTTCGCATTTTGAATGAATGGAATTGTATTTCTTATTTTACTCGTTCGCCCTTTGTTTATTTTTGCTTAAGTACTTCTCCCTTAGTTGAGAGTTTTAATACTTTTCTTTTGCAAATGTGTGTATATTTGAGTATGCGTGAGCCTATTTGGTTCTTTTGGAGAACTTGGCTTTTGTCATACTTCTCTTTATACCCTGTTGCTCGCCCTTTGCTATGTTTGTGCTTAAATGCATTTGGCTTCGGGACGAGCAACTAAGTGTTAGCATGTGCCCTGTTGCTCGCCTCCATTATACCTGTGATTTATGCATTTAGTATCTTGAGCGAGCAACTTCGTGTAATGGGGCGATCAGGTGGGCTTCTAAGTCTAATGGACCCTGCTGCTAGCCTCCTTTTGGACTTGTGCTTACAACACTTGCTTATCCTCCGGCGAGCAGCTTTCCTTCTGGGCGAACAGTTGGGTTTTAACACCTCTTATTTTCTTATGTACATAATTCACTGAACAATCATTTATCTACTTTCAAATTTTGCCAAAAAAGTGTGAAAATTTCATCGATCTTACACCTTACAAAAATATAAACGAAACGATAGTCTATAAAAAACTTTACATTGGTTTCCTAATTATTGATAATATTTCTTCAACAAAGCCGCGTTCCAGGTGTATTGGGCCGAGTTGCCTTTCATGTCTTCAAGGTCATACGTGTCGTTGTGCCACTTATGAGTTATCTTAAATGGGCCCTCCCAAGTCGGTCCAAATACACCTGGAGGTGTTGCTAGGATTTTTCGGAGTACCAGATCCCCGACTTCAAATTTCCTGATTTTTACTTGCGAGTTGTAGTACCTTGCAATCCTTCTTTTGTATATCTCGTTTTTTATTTCTGCTGTGATTCTTTTTTCGTCGATCAGATCCATCTCTGCAGCTAGAGCCTTGTTGTTTTCCTGTTCATTGAACTCGGTTATCCTCTCAGTTGGTATTTTGAGCTCTATAGGTATAACTGCTTCTGTACCGAATGCCATAGCAAACGGTGTTTCTCCAGTGCTTGTTCTATGTGATACTTTATATGCCCAAAGTACCTCGGGCAGATCTTCCGACCACTTGCCTTTCTTATCCACCAGACGGATTTTGAGGATATGCTTGATTATCTTGTTAACTGCCTCAACTTGACCGTTAGACTGAGGATGATACGGTGTCGAAAAATACTTCTTGATACCCCACTTTTTGCAGAAATCTCTTATCTTTTTTCCTTCGAACTGCTTTCCATTGTCTGTTAATATTGCTTGTGGAACTCCGAACCGGCACACTATACTCTTCCAGATAAAATTGATCATTTTCTCTTGTGTTATCGTTACTAGTGCTTCAGCTTCGGCCCATTTCGTGTAATAGTTCACGGCTACTACTGCAAATCTGACATTCCCCTTTCCCGTCGGTAAAGGTCCTATGATGTCTATCCCCCACTTTGCAAACGGCCATGGGCTATTTACCGAAATCAGTTCCGTTGGGGGCTTATGTATGTTGGGGGCGAATAGCTGGCATCGGTGACAAGTCTTCGCAACTTTGATTGCGTCTTGTAATAAAGTTGGCCAGTAGTATCCTTGCCTTACTGTTTTGTATGCCAGTGTCCGTCCCCCTGCGTGATTTCCGCATACTCCTTCGTGTATTTCCCTCAGAACTTCCTGGCCTTGCCCCCTTGCTAGGCATTTTAATAGAGGCAGTGAAAATCCTCTCTTGTAAAGTTGGTTATCCATGATTGTGAACCTTGCTGCTCGCTTGGCTACCTTTGCTGCTTCTTGGGGATCTTCAGGTATTGTGTTATCTTTGAGGTATCTATATATCGGTGTTCTCCAGTCATCCTCTGTCAATTCTTCTTCGATCTGATTGATCTTATAGTCACTGGTGGACGGGTTAGAAATTCTTGTGATGGTGACTTCTGAAAGTTTTACTGGTCCCGTACTAGTAGCCAAACGAACAAGTGCATCTACTTGCGCATTGTTGTCTCTTGGCACTTGTTCGATGTAAATTTGCTCGAAAAGCGAAGCCAGGTGAGCAACGATCTTTTGATATAAGGCCATGTTCTCATCCTTGGCTTCGTATTCCCCACGGACTTGGTTGACTATCAGCTGGGAATCTCCATAAATTTGAACTCTCCGAACCCCCACAGCCAGAGCTAGTCATAACCCGACTATCAATGCTTCGTACTCAGCCTCGTTGTTTGTTGCCATGAACTCGAACCTTACGGCTGAGGTGAATACTTGTTCGTCTGGACTGATCAACACTATCCCGGCTCCTGCTGCTGTATTATTTGATGATCCGTCGACGTACATGTGCCATGGATGATTATGACCTCTCGTCGGATCTTGAGGGAAGGTTAATTCGACAATAAAGTCGGCTAACGCTTGTCCCTTGATCGCTGTTCGAGGTGCATAAGATATTCCAAACTGGCTTACTTCGAGCGACCACTTGAGAAGGCGACCAGCAGTGTCAGGCCTTTGTAAGATTTGCCTTAATGGGAAAGTTGTTAAGACCTCCACCTGATGATCGAAGAAGTACGGCCTTAGCTTTCTTACACTCATCACCATTGCATAGGCTAAATTTTCCATGGGCGAATACTTAATCTCTGCTTCATGCAAGGCCTGACTCACGTAGTAGATTGGCAAGTGAAATTTCCCTTCTGCTCGAACTAGGACCGAGCTGATGGCCACCTCTGACGCGGCTAGATACAGGTACAGTTTTTCTCCAGAGACAGGTTTCGATAGAATCTTAGTATCACTCAGATATTCTTTCAACTGCTCAAACGCTTGCTGACAATTACTCGTCCACTGGAATTGTCCTTCTTGATGGAATCAAAGAAAGGTCGGCATTTGTCTCCAGACCTGGAAATGAATCTGTTCAGGGCTGCCAGACATCCGGTCAGTCGTTGAACTTCCCTAACGGACCTTGGTGGTTGCATATCCATGATTGCTTTGACTTTTGATGGATTCGCCTCAATACCCCGCTCACTGACCAGGTGTCCAAGAAATTTTCTCGAGTGTACTCCGAAGCTGCTTTTCTTTGGGTTTAGCTTCATGTTATACGCTCGAAGTATCTCAAATGCTTGTGCGAGGTGTTCTAAATGATCTTCCTTTCTCAGGCTTTTTACGACTATGTCGTCCACGTACACTTCCATTGTTTTACCGATGTGCTCATCGAACATCTTGTTAACCAGTCTTTGGTATGTGGCTCCTGCGTTGATCAATCCGAACGACATTCTTTTCCAACATAACAAGTTTTTATTGGTGTAGAACGCTGTGTGCTCCTGGTCGTCTGGGTGCATTGGTATTTGATGATACCCGGCAAATGCGTCCATGAATGTAAGGAGCTCGTGCCCCGCCGTGTTGTCTACCAGCTGGTCAATATGAGGTAGTGGGAAGTTATCCTTAGGGCAAGCGGCATTCAGATCAGTGAAGTCGATACATAACCTCCATGTACCATTTGATTTCTTCACTAACACCGGGTTTGCTACCCATCTAGGACATAAGGCTTCTTTGATAAGATCATTATCGAGTAACTTCTTCACTTCTACGTCTAATGCTTCATATTTGTTGGGCCCAAATTTTCTTCTTTTTTGCCTCACCGGTTTCTTAGTTGGATAAATATTCAGCTTATGACAGGCATGCTCAGGGCTGATGCCTACCATATCAGCATGTGACCATGCGAATACATCGAGATTGGACTTGAGGAACTCTTCCATTCTGGATCTGTATGGCTCAGGGAGCTCAGATCCAATGAATAATTCCAAGTCTTCTCGATTCGGGTCAACTCTTATTGCCTCCAACTCCTCTACCGGGGTTGCCCTCCTTTTCTGGTCTTTCCATCGAGGATTGATAATGGGCCCTTCAAGGTTGATCTCATCCTTGATCATTGGTTCTGCCCCTAGCCTTGGCTCTAAATCTTCAACTCGATTTAGTTTGGGTACGACCTCTCTTCCCTGTTGCTCGCCAACGCCCTCCTGCTCGTCCACGCCCTGCTGGTCGTCCACCTCCATCATTTTAGTGTTGACGGACTCCATGATTTCATCTAAGATGGAGGGTTCACCTTCGTCCCTGCAGCTCGGCTGCTCGTCCATGACGGATATTCTGTTGTCAGTGGGTTGAAGTTGCAGGAGGTATTCTCGGGCTTTCCTTTGATCACCTTTAACCGTACCTGGCCCTTTTGGAGTTGGAAATTTAAGACAGTAGTAGTACGTTGAAACGGCCGCTTTGAATTCATTTATGAAAGGTCGACCGAGAAACCCGTTGTAGGCAGACTGTTGATTTACAACCAAGAATTCTACCATTCTAGTCAGTCTCCTTTCGGGATTCTCGGTTGATACAAGTTCAACCGACAACGTAACTAACCCTAAAGGAACGGTTACAGCATCTCCGAATCCTACTATCTTATGATCACATTCCTTTATATACTCCTCACAATCATCTATCTGATCTAGTGTGTTTTTGAACAAGATGTTTGTGTAGGAGCCGGTGTCCACAAGCAAACGGTGAACTCGGGCTCCCATGATATTAGCACAGATGATTAGTGAGTCATTGTGTGGGGTGAGTATCCCGTCTAGGTCCTTCTCAGAAAACACCAACTCGCCTGTCTTTTTAGTAGCTTGGTTTGCCCCGACTTCTCTTACTTGAGCTACCGCCCTCAACTCTGCTTTTCTTTTTCTTTTAGACACCGGTGGTCTACCGTCAGAACAGCCTCCTACCGGTCCGGATGGCTCAAGCATTAAGATTTCTCGGACGGGTTCGGCTGGTGCTGTCATCGTTTTCTTTCTTTTTTGATCCCTCCTACTCGGCTGTTCGTCGCCCTCATCGTCTTCCGAGCCGGAGGATATCACCACCCTTGGTTTCTTTCCTGGTTGTCGCTTTACGAATTCTGATAACTTTCCTTCTTCGTAGAATCTCCATAACTGTTTCAGGAGATCTCGGCATTCACTCGTGAAGTGACCCATGGTCTGATGGTATGCGCAGTATTTGTTGGGGTTCATTTTTCCTCGTTCTTGTCGTATCTTATGGGGTTCAGACAGCATATCCTTATCCTTCACGTTGTTGTATATAGCCTCTATTGATATGGATAGGACATGGTTCAACTTCTCCTTCAATTTGGACCATTCACTGAAAGCTTTCATGTTCTTAGGGGCCTTGTATTCCCCTCCTGACTTCTTTCCCAATTTCTTGGTATCAGCCTTGTCTCCTAGCTCTCTCTGTAGAGTTTCTTGCATCGAAATGTATACTCCAGCCTTGTGCCTGAATTCGGAATAAGTTTTAGGGAAAGCTAGGTGCATCTCCTTCCACAGATCTGTTCCCTTCTTAAGTCCTGCCATAACTGCCACTATCTTAGTGTCTTCACTTACTATTTCTTCTTCTAGTAGGACTTTGTCGAATCTTTCAAGGAAGGCTCTATCAGACTCCTCGTCTCCTTGCTTCAGATCTGCTAACCTATGTCTCTGCGTAAGGTAAGATCCTACTGTGGAGAAGTGCGAGAGAAATTCCTTGCTGAGTTGCATGAACGAATTGATGGAGCCCGGAGTAAGTGCGGAAAACCATCTATGAGGACCGTCGCCAAGAGTCAACGGAAAATTCCGACATTGAGTTGCGTCAGATGCTTTTACCGATATCATGTAATCGGTATACTTAGACAGGTGCACTTTCGGGTCTGAGTTTCCTTCATACAAATTAATGGCCGGGAATTGCACTTTCTTTTGCACCGGCGTATTTAGTATAGCTGGGGACAGGGGTGATGATGGCAATATTTTCGATCCGACGCCTTTCTTGTCCTCCAACTGTTTTTGCATTTCTTCCACCGCTTTCTTCAAAGCTTGCCACTCATCTGGAGACGTTTTTTCATTAGAAGGTTGTTCGTCATGGTTGGGTTCTATGACCTCTTCATAACGTAGTCCCTTGCTAACGGGACGTTTCTCCTGCGTGGCATGCTTAGCGATGTTACTAGCCCCATTGGGACCTAAATGCCCAAAGGCTGATCTTCTCATTCTTTCATGTACTGAGGGGCGAGCAACAGGGTGTGTTTGTTTCTGTGCTCGCTCCTCGCCTCTCAGACGATCCTCCCTATGCGCCCCGTGATAACTTGCCCTTCTTGTGTGATAGTGGCTTATACTCCTTGTGTCCCCGCTGCTCGACTCCTCACCCGTCCCTGGAGTGGACTCTCCCCGACTTCCAAGTCGCTCACTTATTGGTCTTTTGCCCTTAGTTCCTCTTACTTGTTCACTGTTGACTTCTTCTATTCTTGCATCTTCTCGTTGTTTTGTTCTTCGCTCTGTTGTTCGGTTGCTCGTCTCCGGGGCTTTGGATGGTCTTTGCTCTGTTGCCCGGTTGCTCGCCTCCCGGGCCCTTGACGGTCCCACAGTTTCCTGTTGTCGTTGTAAGGATTGTAAAACGGCGATCGTTTTGGCTAATTCCTCCGGGTTTTGAGCCAATGCCTCTACTTCCGGGGGAAGAGTGTCGATGGTGACTTGAACATTTTGCCGGGACATCGCTCGTACCGTTCTTGCATGTCCTCCTGTTGATGATACCCTTGTTCGTGACTTGTTTGGTGGGTGAGTGCTTGATTCTTGCGGTTCTTGTGATCGCACCATTTTCCAAATTCTGACGTTTCTTTGATGATGATCTTGTGTTTGTGGATGTTTTGACCAATCAACAACTAGCCTTGTATATGAGAATTTGGTTGTTTACAAACCTTTATTCTCACATACATGCATTCAAGTTTGTAGGTCTTATGCATTACCACCCAAAAACACTTAAACTTACTTACAAATTTCAGTTTCCGGCGACTTGTTGCCGGAATATTGCAATTTCCGATGAGTTTTTGTAGAAACTCCTTCCAATCTTCAACTGACGGAGGTTCGAACCCTTCTTCTAGCGCCAATTGTTGATGACCTTTTCTAATCGATGATGATTAGTGGCTGTTTTTACTAAGTAAGATCATCAAACAAGAATTTAAATCATAGATTATGCTCAAGAATGAAATTTGCAAGAGTCTAGTCCCTTTTTTAATTATCGAAAAATCCCCCCTCTTCATGCAAATGAAGGGGTATTTATAGGTATACAAAGAGGCTAGGTGTCACCATCTTGATGGCTTAGCCATTGGATCTTTGCCAAGTGTTAGGACACTTGTACAACATCTAAACTATTGCCCAATGAATGGGTGCCAAATGTTAAGACACATGGACCATATCTAAAGTTAGTGACTCTTGAAGTTCCCAATGTTGTACTTGGTCTTTAGAACCACTCAGCTGCTCTCCATGGTGATTAGCTACTCGTTTGTATGTCTTCGTTGGGTGTTGGAAACCCTTATAATCCAAGTTGCTCGCCTGCTCACCTCTTGTTGAGTCTTTGGGTCCTCTTGTTCTTGTTGTTCGCTACCTTGTAATGGTCTTTATGACCAGTTACTCGCCTCCTTCATTTGAGCATTCAGTCCTTGATGATCGTCTCCTCCATTTGGGCCTTAATCCCTTCTGCTCGCCTCCTAGTGCATTCAGTCCTTGTTGCTCGCTCTCTTCAACATTATTACTCTTGATAATTTCCTAATCCTATCATTTTGATATTTTTATTTCTAATCTTGTTGCTCGGCTGTTCGCCTATCAACATTATTGATGGTAAAATATTACATGGTGGCAATATTTTTTGGGAACCATATGATATCTCAGTGACAATATCTTTTACGAAATATTTTAATTCCCTCCAACAAATTTCACATCTATCAACATTTTACAAAAATAAATTTCAAAAATGTCTAAGAAAAAAACCGTTCAACTGTGAAAAAAGATTTGCTTGCATTAATTTAATGTTTAAAATAATATTTCATATTATACGTAAATATTTTATTTCCATTGATTAAAATATATTCATAATTATTGTATTTTAGAGTAAGATATTTTTTTAAGTTTTAATACTTAAATTGTTAGTAAAGAAACTTAGTGTTTTTTCTTTTGCCAACACTATAATTTTTTAACTATGAAAAATTTATTCCATATTTTTTTAAAAAAATATACATTAATTATATAACAGTCTTTTACTTATTTATCATTTGCAATACTAATTTAATATTTTCATATTAAAACAATATAAAAGAAAAATCGAAATCATAGTCTAGAAAAGAATATATGTATTTTACAGTTTAATGGTTTATTTTGGCGGTAAAATTTTATCAAAAAATAAACTTTTGTATTGCAATCTATTATTCAAGGCAAGATATTATATTTGGTGACAATATTTTTATCATACACTATTTCGGTGACAATATCTTTTCTTAAATATTTCAATTTACTCCTACAAATTTCACATCTATCAATACTTTGCAAAAATAACTTCCATAAATATCTAAGCAGAGAAATCGTTCAACTATGAAAACAGATATACTTGCATTAATATAATGTTTAAAATTATATTTCATATTTTACATAAATATTTTGTTTATTGAAGGCAAGATATTATATTTGGTGACATTAATTTTTTTGATATCATACACTATTTCGGTGAAAATATCTTTTCTGAAATATTTCAACTCCCTCCTAGAAAAAATTCACATCTATAAATATTTTGCAAAAATAACTTCCAAAATATCTAAGAAGAGAAATTGTTCAACCGTGAAAAAATATTTGCTTGCATTAATATATGTTTAAAATATTATTTCATATTATGCGTAAATATTTTATTTTCATTAGGAAAAAAAGTTTTTTTTTGTCATCACTATAATTACTCTTCTTTAAAAAATTTATTCCACATATATTAAGAAAAAACATATACATTAATTATATAAGATTTAAAAATCTTTTACTTATTTATCAATAACAATACTCTTTTAATATTTGTATGTTAAAAAAATAAAAAATCAAAAAATCAAAACCCTAGTCTATAAAAGAATATCTGTATTTTGCAATTAATAATCTATTTTGGCTGTATAATTTATCCAAAAATAAACTTTTGTATTACAATATATTATTGAAGGCAAGTTGGTTGCAAGATTTTTTTAGTATCATACGTTATTTCGGTGAAAATATCTTTTCCAAAATATTTCGAATTCTCTCCTACAAATTTCACATATATCAATATGTTGCAAAATATAAATCTTAAAAAATAAAAACAAAAAAATCATCCAACAATGAAAAAAAAATTGCTTGCATTACATTATTGTTTAAAAGAATATTTCATATTATACATAAATATTTTATTTACAATGATTGAATTTAATTCAAATTTATAGTATACTATAGAAAAATAACAACTCAGTAGTAACAACTCTAAATTTTACAAATAATTAATTCCTAAAAAAAAAAAACTTAAAAAAATCTTCATCCGTCGATTTCCAAATTATCCCGATAAATTGGAGCCGTGAGACCGTTTTTGTTACGGTGATGCTCCGATTTTGCATCGTCATACCAAGTATTTATCCATATTTATTCAAGAAAAAAAATGACGGTTCAATTAGATTAAAATAAAATTGATTTCTTACCCGATGTGGTGGTGTGCAGTATTTCGATGCGGTTCAAGGCCGCGGTGGTTCGAGGGAAAAAATCCATGAAGAGGCAGCGGTTCATGAATAACCTGAGAGAAGAGAGACGACAACGTGAGAGAAGAAGAGAAAAAAAAAACAATATTATACCTATAAAGAAAAATCAAACAACGAATGAGAAAATAAAGAGAAGAGAAGATGATTTGGGTTGTAAATCAGAATGAAAACTAAAGTGAGATTTGACATTTATAGAAAATGTAAAATGAAATGTACGGTTGATATTAAAAGTATAAAATATATGGTGTAGATTAAGTCTTAATATGATTTAAAATATACCTAATATAACTTTTAAGGAGAATGCAGATTTTTGAAATAAAATGATTTGAGAGATGCCATATCACTTTAAGAGAAATGTGGTATTGAAACATCATCTTGGAGAGGTTTGGAAATATAGTATAAAATAAGATAATATATATAGTTAAATAGATGTTGGGCTTAAAATGTTTGAAATAAAATTTGAGTCCGGTCAATTTAAATAAATGAGTTTTTAAAAAGACTTGAGTCTGTCATTTAATAAATGAGCCGAGTCTGACCTATTTCCACCCCTAGTCGCGAATAAAATAGTAGTTCTAGTGTGTATTTGGGTGCATGATATGCACTTGAATTTTGAAAAAAATATTTCAAGCAGAAATTAGGAATACCCCAAGAAGACATCAGTAATACCCGAAGAAGGCATCAACAAGACCCCAACTGCAAAAAAAAAAAAAAAACACACACACACACACAGTTCGGTGTGTTTGTGTGTATTTTAAAAAAAATCAAAATTAAGTTTAAAATCCAAATGCATGCTATGCACTTGGATGCACCCTAAAATTTGTCCAAATTAAAAATGTCGTAGACGTTGGGAAGCAGGGCCGTGCGGCTCATGAATCCAATGAGTCGATCGACTCGGGCCCAGAAATTTGGTAGTTGTTTAGGGCCCCAAAATTATATAATATATATATATATATGATTTTGCAAAAACCAAATCAACATGTGTCTGATCCAAGCTGCTGAAAAACTTTTCTCAATTTTGTGAATTGTGATGTTTACATTTTGATTCTCGAAATAATATACCTTCAAATATGAAAACCAAACATCGTATATTGTTCAATATCTATGATTTATCAATCATTTTTCATATTTATTGATAAATAAAGAAATAAAATTGATTTAAAATTGTAATATAAATTAATATGACATATTTTATGTGTAGTATATATATATATATATATATATTTTGGTTGATGAATATATTTCTATGATTTGTTTGTTTAGTTTAAATTTTAAATTGTTTCTCCAGTATATATTTCTTAAATATATGTCTAAATTATGAAAAGACGAAAAAATAAGAAGGATTGAAGATTTAATTCAAAGTCAAGCTTGTGATGTTAATAAATATTATAATACTAATAATCAAGCCGTCGTGGAGAAAAATAATAAAATTTAGAATTTTTTAGATGAGGGAAAATGTGAAAATTTTGAAGAGAAATATTTGGAGTGTAGAATGAACTTCAATTCAACTTAAACTTATGATACAAATACATCAAATGATAATGAAGAAATGGTTGTATATATGAGAAAAATGGTGACTTTTGTTCAATATGAGAGTGTAAATTAATAGACAAACCTTGATAATCATTTAATTAAAAGAAATACGAGGGGCCTATGTTTAAAACTCGACTTAGACCTTAAAATTGTTAGGATCGGTCCTGTTGGGAAGCGATAGAAAGACTAGTTTGTTCCGTTTGAAAAAAAGAGAAGAAGAAGAAACAAGCAAGACTTAGAAGATAGATAGGGATGAATGCATTTATTTTCTTTATAGATAAATTAATTTGATTTATTGGCACAATTTTGATGTTTGCGTTCATTTTCGATTTAATCAATGGAAATAACTTTTTAAAAAATTGATTCATATTTTAAACCATGACCATTGACAAATGACAATTAAGAAACATTACGTAGTAAAGTAAAATTAGAAGAGCATAATAAAAAGCAAAAGGCAGAGTTCACATAAATTTTATCTTTTATATGGTTATCCAAAAAATATTTTCCCAAACTTTTTCTTTCGCTAGTATAAACCAAGCACATTAATTATTTTGTCATCGATGTATTTTTTTAATTAATAATTATTACTTCTCTTCCAAAGTTTCCTGCATGATAAAGTATCGAATGAAAATAGTTCGTACATAAATTATTGAAGACAATGACGGATCCATAAATTACTAATGGGGTAGATTATAATGCAATAAATTTAATTGGAATGTTGATTCCATTATTGAGAGTGGAATGATGGACAAATTTGTAAAATGTTACACATAATATATAAAACTAATTTGAGACATTTGCATTTGGGCTTGAGCCTAGTGCAATTAACACATAATTCCCCCCCCCCCCCCCCCCCCCCCTAATTAATTGAATGATTTCTGTTATTTTCACTAAAAAATATTAATTATTTATGTTAGTATTAGTTATTTTTACTAAAGAAATTTGGTTTTTTTTTTTAATAAACAACTAATATTCTTCACTGAAAACAATTAATACCCTTCAAATGTTCATGTATGAACCAATTTCACTTTATACGTACTCTACTGCATATTAAAAAAAAAAAAAAAAAGTTCCAAATGCTAATTTTACTATCCATCAATATTATTTTAAACTATTTTTTTAGGTAAATTTAAATAGCTATCAATCATATCCATTCTAATGTCCAAATCCCAAACCGGCCAAATATTTTTAAGGTAAATTTAAATAGCTTTCTATTTCTAATGTCAAAATCTCAAACCCCTTCCATAAATTTGGCTACGAAGCGAAGCATCTTTGAAGTTTAAACCTTAAGTGGGGTCCCACCCCACAAACATATAGAGAAAAATATATTCCCAATTTCCCTCATTTGAATTCTCCCAACACATGTTTACGTCCGCATGGGAGATTCTAAGCAGATTCCTCGGAATCATTCTTTCCCAAATCCTCATTCCCACCTCCTAAAGTCTCTTTTCTTCTATTAAATAGTAAACATCACATCTTTCCAGTTTTCCTCCCTAATTAAATATTACTAGCATAATAAAATATTTACTCACAAATATCTTCCTAATCGGACACACAAAATACCTTCTATTTTATTTCTGAGTAATTCTCTTGTGCACTTGGTGTATGATGCATTTATTCAATAATTGATATTGTTTACAATGAAAAGTTTATTTCAATTATACTGAAAAGTGTGATTGAATTACACTGAAAACTGAAATCAGTATAATTGAAACAAACTTTTCAATTTAAACAGTGTTAACTATTGAGTGAGTGTGCCGTGCACTGGATGTATATGAGAGTTTACCTTTATCTCTATTTTCTAGCATGCATATCCACGATGAATTTAAAAATTGCGCGCAATTAACGAAATAAATGCAATTATCACGCAGTCGCTTACATTTATTAATTTATCGGTTATTATTAATATTATAATTATATAAGAGCAACTAGAATTGATGAATAAGTATATCCGAGTAGCTACTACCAAACCCATAATTAAATAATGCCATAAATAAAAGGGCAATATTGGTGTCTTTAGTAGCTAGGAAGTACAAATAATGTTATTATAATGAAGGCGTAGTAAATAGTAAGAGGAATATGCTGGGAATTCCCAAAGTTGAACGGTCCTTGTAAACCTTTTAAAACGCCACTTCATCACGCGAAGCATATGCTCTCTAAATATTCTATCTTTCACCAATAAAGCCACCTACTAATTCCCCTTCATCGCATTCTTATTACTATGTTTTTAATTACATAATCTGCACATCAAATAAATGAAGTTTGGGAAGAGATTGAAGCAGCAAACGGAGCAGAGTTTGCCGGAATGGCGGGACAAATTCTTGTCGTACAAGGAATTGAAGAAACTGGTGAAATTGATTTCGTCGGCGCCGTTGATGCTGAATAAGGCGGAGGCCGAATTTATGTACCTTTTGAACAATGAGATCGACAAGTTTAATGCCTTCTTCATTGAGCAAGAAGAGGATTTTGTCATTCGACATAAGGTGCGTAAATTTAATTCACATTTTTATTCATTTATTTATTATTTATTTATAATCTCCATTCTTTGGGCTGCTCAAAATACACCCTGCAAATTAAGTGAATTTTTAAATAGTACTAACTGTATTTTCCTGAACAAATGCAGTTGTCCAATATATATTATTAAGTGAAAACAATAACTGTTTTGTGAAACACTGCTTAGAAATATGTATTTGAATTTCACTTATGCACAGGAAATTTACTCGTGCTGAAATGGCATGATGAAGGTATACATGTTGAGCAAGTGTGTAAAATAAAATAATGAAAAAGTAGTGTTCGTTTAGCAATTTCTCCAACGATAAAGAATCTAATAGGATTTTTTCAAGAACTTCATTGTCACTAGTGGATAGTGATTAAGAGTTAGTAGTGGGAAAAAGTTTTTTATTTATTTCGTGTGTGCAAATTTAAATTAAATGATTATTTCGGTGTGGAAAAGTCTTGTTAATTAATATTTCTGAATTTCCTTTTAATCTCTTGGAAAAAAAATTGGTGGTATTATGTACGAATTAATATGTGGATAACTTGTGTGACTCGTGACATTCCTTTTAGAAGCTACGTCTGCAACACTTACACAGAATTGTCATGACTTATATACTACTTATATATACACTTCTAATTTTTTAAACTTGAGTATGTATAGAGTGAAACTGGTTTATACATAAATTACTGAAGGGTATTAATTGTTTCCATTGAAGAGTATTAGTTGTTCAGTAAACCAGTAATACTCTTTAGTGTAAATCAATAATACTCTTCAGTAAATACAACTAATACTCTTCAATGAAAACAACTAATACTCTTTAGTGATTCATGTATAAATCAGTTTCACTCTATACTTTGTCTTTAAAATTTAGTCATTTTGCGCCATGTTGTAATTCACACCATTTGTAAAATAAAATAAAAAAAAGGTAAATTTAACTTTTTATTTTATTTTTGGTGGTGTCAGTATACATACTAATAAACAATACATTGTTTAAATAAGTTCATTAACTTTGGTGCAGGAATTGCCACAAAGAATAAAGAAAGTGATGGAAACATTTGGACCAAACGGGACTCAACCATCAGAACTGGAATTCAAAGAGCAGATGGCCAAAATTAGAAAAGACATCGTCAATTTCCACGGTGAAATGGTTCTCTTGATGAACTACAGCAATATCAATTACACAGGTATAAACATACATTTCACATTATTTATTTTCATTAAATAAAATATATCACGTGACAAACTTAACCAAAATGTTAATTAATTGCAGGGCTGGCTAAAATACTAAAGAAATACGACAAGCGAACCGGCGGCGTTTTGCGGCTACCCGTGATCCAAAAAGTGTTGCAACAGCCCTTTTTCACGACTGATTTAATCTCGAAGCTCGTGAAGGAGTGCGAAACGACGATAGAATCGGTGTTTCCGCCGGCGGAAAGAAGATTCCGGGAGGCGAGGGCGGCGGTGCCCGGAGAGGGCATTTTCAAGAACACGGTGGCGGCGCTTCTCACTATGCAGGAGATGAGAAGTGGAAGTTCTACTACCAGTCATTTTTCACTACCGCCACTCACGTTACCTGATATTGATGTCATTTCGTCTTTGCAAGTTCTTTCTCCTATACCAATTCCGTGATGGGATTAGAATTTAATTGTGTTAGGCCAAGTGAATTAATTGATTAAAAATTAATAATTATATTTAGTGGAAGATAATTGTAATATTGTTGCAGTTATATTTAGATTGCTGGAAATCATGGATGCATGATATGCAGTTGCTTGAAATCAAAATGATTACTTGTATAACTTTTTATTTTCTTTTGATTAAAACCTCCATAATTTGGAATCAGATTCTCAATTTCTATTGGGTATTTTATCTTGTGGTGTATTTTATTTGATACACTAATCAGTGCACCACCTATATTAATGAATTATCAATTGTTAATAATTAAAAATAATGGAACAGAAAATATAATGTCAAATTAGAAAAGAGTTAAGATTGAAGGGACTGGGATCACAATTAATATTTCAGCGACCATTAAAGTTATTAGTTTCAAATGTTTATTTCATCGATGCAGCCGTGAAAAAAAAAAGGTGAAGGAATATAAACGACATTGGCAAATTAGTGAATATATATATGAGTAATGATACGACACTTGACGGTAGATTTCTATCAATATAAAATATTTATGCGTTGTATTATATTAAAAGAAGTTTATGCTTATGTTAATATCCATAAATTAAGAATCTTGGTCATCGGAATTATGGGTACTTGATCAATTTTGCATTAAGTGCAAAATGGAACTCAAAATCAGAACTACATAATTAATTAAACATATTAACTAATACTGGTAATCCACAACTTAAAATCAATTTTGCATTAAGTGCAAAAATGGAACTTGATCAGAACTACATAATTAATTAAACATATGAACCTTTTTTTTTTTTTTATCAGACAAATTTTTTTATTGAAATATTTGTCAAAAAACAGAAGGCATAAGAAATGCCTACACTTTCAAGTCTTCAGACCAAGGCAAACGCAGCCAACATTAAAACACCAAACTAGGACACTCTAGCCACAACCTCAGAGATGAATTACACTGTATCACTTTCTTCATCAATAACCAACTCCAAACTCTCCCTCTAATTTCTTCAAAGATGTTCGTAGAAATGTAATCAGTACCTTGGAAGATAGTTTTATTTCTCGTCCTCCACAGCGCCCAAAACTAAACATTCCCATATTGCAACTCCAAGGATCCTTTCCCTCTTCTTTCTAAATAGCCCCGAAAAAATAAGAAAGTGATCAATTACCAACGCTATCGGTACTCCAAGCCATTCCATACATTTGTCCCACACTCTTTGATTTCTCGGGCACCTAATGAAAAAGTGTACTGCAGTTTCGTTTTCGTTTTCGTTTCCACACGCTACACATCTTAAGTCTGCATTTTCATCCAAAATCCTCCTTCTTGCCAGATTATCCTTAGTTTGTAGCTTGTTGTGTATCAGCCTCCATGTCATCGCAGCAAGTTTACTCGGAACCGCCTTGCACCAAACCTTCTCATACTCCTCGTATCCCCGTCAGCAGCCGCATTTTACAACCTGAGTTTGTGATACGCCGATTTAGTAGAATATCTTCCCTCCTTCTCCAAGCTCCACGTCCATTTATCTTTTTCATCCTGAAATGACCTGCACGAATGTTTTCACCGTCTTTTCAAATATTTCTTGCACCAACTCATCGTCTTTCTGTATTTTGTCAAGTGTCGATTAACATTAAACTGAAGAAAAAGGAAGCTGCCACTTCTTCTCTAAATTTTTTTTTTTTTTTTAGTAAGAGCTATTAAATGAAAAAGAAGTTAAAAAATAATGTGATTGCAAAAGCGAATGAGGAGAAGCAGTCTTTAACCAACCAATTGCAAATGGCACGATTAGAATCCTCCTCACAGGATTTACAGATAGAGAAGAAGTCAGAACTTTAGAGAGATTTGGAGGTTGCTAATGTTCGGATGAAAAGATGCACTTTTGAGGTCCCTTGAGTGAAAACTTGGAAGAAGCTTGTGAAAAAGAGTTAACTTAGTATCAAAAAAAGGTCGAGGTGATGATATTTATTATGTTTTCTAATATTTGAGAGGTGTTATCTCTAAATCTGGTAAATATCTTTCTAATCATATGAAAGTGTGAAGTTTGAAGATCCGTTCTTGAACCCTAACAGCTGGAAAAGCAAAGAGAGTTGACAGTTATTCGGTTACGAATGGTAGTTACGCAAAGCTGTTACAGTTACAAGTGTCATCTGGTGCCAACTTCAAGAGGTCATAACTTCCTAACTGCTTGGAGGTTATAACTGACTCGAGTTGCAAGATGAAGAGCACGTGGCAGGCTATCACTCTCAACTCATAACTGCTCAAGGGTGTCTCAGTTGCTGATATATAAACTAGCTCATTGTTAGGTGAAAGCAGATTTCAACTTGTTAGCTAGAGTGATATTTTGAGTGCTAGATTCTATTTTCTTAGCTTATACTCTGGAGGATATCATTGTAGTTCTGTAATCTCTTCTTCAACATAGTGAAAGGCCTCACAAAGTGGATGTAGATCTATTGGATCGAACCACTATAAATTTCTGAGTCTTGTGCTTTTGAACTCTACTGAAATTCTCATCAGTTGAGTTGCTTTCGTTTTTGAACTCGTCTGATAGCTCTTAAGGTCTACTGATCTTAAGGTCCGCTGATTCCAAAAGTCTACTGATTCCAAAGTCTGCTGATCTTGTTTAATTCAACCCTATTCAAGAGTGTATTCTAGCTCGCGAAACCTGACAAATTGGCGCCGTCTGTGGGAAGAAGCTAAACAAGGCAAGAAGCAAGGATGAGTAGCTCCACAAAGTTTGACATTGAAAAGTTCTCTGGGAAATCTGACTTTGGGCTTTGGAGAATCAAGATGAAGGCCCTTCTGGTTCAGCAAGGATTGACTGAAGCCATTGAAGAACCTGGAAAACCCGAGGAAGAAGAAACGAGTAAGAAAGTGGCAGAAAGGGCCAAGATCAGAGAAAAGGCACACAGTACTATCATTCTGTGCCTTGGTGATAAAGTTCTGAGGGAGGTTGCTAAGGAGAAAACTGCAAAGGAGGTCTGGGACAAGCTTTCAAGCTTGTACATGGTGAAGACCTTGGCTAACAGGTTGTACATGAAGCAGAAACTCTATGCATTCAAGATGGCAGATGACAAACCCATCCTGGAGCAGTTGGATGATTTCAATAAAATTCTGGATGACTTAGAGAATATTGAAATCATGCTGGAAGAGGAGGATAAGGCCCTTATCCTGTTAAGTGCTTTACCAAAGTCTTATGAAAATCTGAAGGACACTATACTATTTGGAAGGCAAGATACAATTAGCCTTGAAGATGTGCAGTTGGCCCTTAAGTCTAAGGAACTGCAGAAAACATCTGAAGCTAGTAGTAGTTCCAAGGTGAATGAGAGTCTGACAGTGAAGGAAAACCACTCAAAGAAGAACTTCAAGAAGTGGCCTAAAGATAAAGGCAAGAAACCTGAGAAGAAATCATCAGAAACCTCTAATGATGGAGAAGGAAGGAAGTGTTATCACTGCCATGAGACAGGACATTTCAAGAGAAACTGCCCTAAGTGGAAGAAGTCATCAAAGTTTAAAGGAGTTGCTGAATCGGGGAAGGACAAGAAACAAGCAAATCAAGCAGTAGAAACTGAAGACTCCACAAGCTTTGAACTAGCTGAAGTACTTTCCATCACCACATCAGAGGAAAAGAATGAGTGGATTCTGGATTCAGGTTGTTCATTTCACATGTGCCCTGTGAAGGAATGGTTCACTGAGTTCAAACACCAGAATGGTGGATCAGTCTTACTTGGAAATGACCACACCTGTAAAGTAAGAGGAACTGGCTCTGTAAACTTGAAGATGTTTGATGGAGCTGTCAGAACTCTGAGAAATGTGAGGTATGTACCTGATCTTAGAAGGAATCTCATATCTCTTGGCATGTTAGATAACATGGGGTACAAGTTTACTTCTGAAAATGGGGAATTAGTAGTCACCAGAGATAATCATACTGTTATGAAAGGAACTAGAAGGAATGATCTCTATTTCTTACTGGGAAAGACTGTTACTGGTGGTACTAATTCTGTAAATGAAAAGGACAACACACTGTTGTGGCACAACAGGCTAGCTCATGTGAGTGAAAAGGGCTTGCAAGAGTTAGCCAAACAAGATCTCCTAGGTGGAGACAGAATCTCAAAGATAAATATATGTGAACACTGCATATATGGGAAGTCTAAGAGGATGAAATTCAGCACTGCTTCTCATACCACAAAAGGAATCCTTGACTATGTACACTCAGACTTGTGGGGACCATCAAAGAATCCCACAAGGAATGGAGGAAGATACTTCATTACCTTCATAGATGATTACTCAAGGAAGGTATGGATATCTGTATTGAAAACTAAATCTGAAGCATTCAGTAGTTTCAAGAATTGGTTAGCTGAGATGGAGAACATCAGTGGTAAGAAGTTAAAAGTTCTAAGAACTGACAACGGGTTGGAGTATCTATCTGAAGAATTCACAACTTTCTGCAAGGAGAGAGGCATTGTAAGGCACAGAACTGTACCTGGAACTCCTCAACAAAATGGAGTTGCTGAAAGGATGAATCAAACCTTGCTAGAAAGAGTGAGGTGTATGTTGAGTAGCTCTGGACTACCCAAGTCTTTCTGGGGAGAAGTGGTAACTACAGCAGCTTATCTCATAAATAGAAGTCCATCTACTCCACTGAAGTTCAAGACACCAGAGGAAGCCTGGTCAGGACATAAACCTGACTTCTCCAACTTAAGAGTCTATGGATGCAAGGCCTTTGCTCATATAAGGCAAGACAAGCTGGAACCAAGAGCTCTCAAGTGTGTACTGATTGGATATCCAACAGGGGTAAAGGGATACAAACTGTGGTGTATTGAGAAGGGAAGTGAAAGGTGCATCATAAGCAGAGATGTAACCTTTGATGAAAACAGTTTACCTCTTAAGGTGACTGAAAATGCAGGCTCTGGAGAGAATCAAGATAGTACTACACATCTTGAGGTGGAGCCACAGGATATAAGAAACTATGCTCATGAGAATCAAGGTGATCATGAGAGTGATCAAGGCAGTGAGACTGAATACCAGGATTATCAATTAGCAAGGGACAGGGTCAGGAGACAGACTCATCCACCACAGAGATTTGGACATGCTGATGTAATCTCATATGCACTGTATGTTGCTCAAGATGTGGAGCAACAGGAACCTAAGACTTATACACAGGCTATTAGCTGCAGTGAAAGAGATAAATGGATTGTAGCTATGGAGCAGGAGTTACTTTCTCTTGAGAAGAACCAAACTTGGGAGATAGTGGATAAACCTGTGAATAAGAAACTAGTTGGGTGCAAATGGATATACAGAAAGAAAGCGGAAGCTATGAAAGGGGGATCCATAAGATACAAAGCAAGGCTTGTAGCAAAGGGCTTTACTCAGAGAGAAGGGGTGGATTTTAATGAGATATTTTCCCCAGTAGTGAAGCATTGCAGCATAAGGATTCTTTTGGCCTTAGTAGCTCAATACAATCTGGAGTTACACCAGATGGATGTCACCACAGCCTTTCTTCATGGAAAGATAGATAAACCCATCCATATGAAAATTCCTGAGGGAGTGAACATACCTGATTCTGCTAACAAGGTTTGTTTGATTAAGAAGTCACTATATGGACTTAAGCAAAGTCCAAGACAGTGGTATCTCAGGTTTGATGAGTTTATCACATCGGTAGGGTTCACAAGGAGCAAGTATGACAGCTGTGTTTATTTCAAGGATGGTCTCAGATTGAAGACTTACTTACTGCTCTATGTGGATGATATGCTTATAGCAAGTGAAGATGAAGAAGGAATCAACAAGGTAAAAGAACTGCTCAAATCAGAGTTTGAAATGAAAGACCTTGGGATAGCAAAGATGATTCTGGGAATGGAAATAAAGAGGGACATGAATACCATTCATCTCAGTCAAAGCTCATACTTGAAGAAGGTGCTTGACAGGTTCAGAATGAATCAAGCTAAATCAGTAACAACTCCCCTTGGACAGCATATAAAGCTGTCAATTCAGCAAAGACCAAAGGATATCAAAGAAAGATCTCATATGAGTAAGGTTCCTTATGCAAACTCAGTGGGAAGCCTAATGTATTCCATGGTATGCTGCAGACCTGATCTTACTCACTCCATGAGTGTAGTTAGTAGATACATGAGTGATCCTGGAATAGGACACTGGGAAGCTGTGAAGTGGATTCTGAGGTACATTGTTAGCTCTGTTGACAAGGGATTGAAGTTTCAGAAGTGCACAGGAAATGTAGAAGCATTAGTTGGATATGTTGACTCAGATTATGCAGCTAATGTTGATACTAGGAAGTCCTTAACTGGATATGTGTTCACTTTGTTTGGAACAGCAGTGTCTTGGAGATCAACACACCAGTCAAATGTTGCTCTATCCACTACGGAAGCTGAGTTTGTAGCACTTACAGAGGCTGTTAAAGAAAGTCTTTGGTTAAAAGGGATTCTGAAGGAGTTGGGACTTTATCAGAGAAAGGTCACAGTGTACTGTGACAATCAGAGTGCCATACATTTGGCAAAACATCAAGGCTACCATGAAAGAACAAAACACATTGACGTAAAGTACTACTTTGTACGGGATATGGTAGAGAAAGAGATGGTGCATGTAGCTAAAATAGCTACTGAAGACAATCCTGCAGATGGATTCACAAAGGCATTGCCCAAGGCAAAGTTTGAACTTTGTCTCAGGCTTATTGGAATGCATTAAAGCATTGGATGGTGCTGCTCTTGAGGGAGCAGTGGTGAGGGTCTTTTGTTAAAGGTGCTATTGTTGATTTAGAGCTAAAGGTGGAGATTTGAGAGGTGTTATCTCTAAATCTGGTAAATATCTTTCTAATCATATGAAAGTGTGAAGTTTGAAGATCCGTTCTTGAACCCTAACAGCTGGAAAAGCAAAGAGAGTTGACAGTTATTCGGTTACGAATGGTAGTTACGCAAAGCTGTTACAGTTACAAGTGTCATCTGGTGCCAACTTCAAGAGGTCATAACTTCCTAACTGCTTGGAGGTTATAACTGACTCGAGTTGCAAGATGAAGAGCACGTGGCAGGCTATCACTCTCAACTCATAACTGCTCAAGGGTGTCTCAGTTGCTGATATATAAACTAGCTCATTGTTAGGTGAAAGCAGATTTCAACTTGTTAGCTAGAGTGATATTTTGAGTGCTAGATTCTATTTTCTTAGCTTATACTCTGGAGGATATCATTGTAGTTCTGTAATCTCTTCTTCAACATAGTGAAAGGCCTCACAAAGTGGATGTAGATCTATTGGATCGAACCACTATAAATTTCTGAGTCTTGTGCTTTTGAACTCTACTGAAATTCTCATCAGTTGAGTTGCTTTCGTTTTTGAACTCGTCTGATAGCTCTTAAGGTCTACTGATCTTAAGGTCCGCTGATTCCAAAAGTCTACTGATTCCAAAGTCTGCTGATCTTGTTTAATTCAACCCTATTCAAGAGTGTATTCTAGCTCGCGAAACCTGACAAATATGTAAAGATGGTAGATTTTGGAAGGTGGGCTACTTTTTGTAAGATTGTTGAGTGCTTGATAGACATCTTATTGATATCTATTGAAACATATTTGTATGTAAAAAGAAATAAAATGCTTACTTTGTTGAATTTAATGCAACACATTTCAGTTAGTATCCCATTTCGTGTATCACTGTATATACAGGATGATAATTAAATAACACACAAATTTCAAGTGAAAAAAAAAAAAAGGAGACATTCCATGATCTGCAATTATTGCTCAAAATTCTTGTAAAGAATTTCAAATGACAAGAAATTTAATATAAGAATTCAATCAAGGTGGCTTATTTAGGCCATGTTCCTCACTGTCATCGAGCAAATGTAACCACATATACAAAAAAGAATAAAGATGGAATGATACTGACACTGTGTGTCACAGACTCACAACCACCAAACAGATGGCATGCAATTCTTTTTTTTTTTTTTTTTTTTTTTGATATAATTAGATTTGCTGAACATAATGTGTATAAAAAAAATTTAAAAAAATATTAAAATTTGTAAAATAAAATTCTCTACAAATAGAATCCAATATCCAAATATTTTAAAACACAAATAATTTTTTTCTCTTTTTCTTCTAATATTTCTATCATTTTCTAGACTTTAAAATGTCATGAAAACTTACACCAACCCCAGCACCTTCGTGGAAAGAACACTTACACCAACCCCAGCACCTTCGTGGAAAGAACGTAAGAATGCTAAAATACTTAATAATAACAGGGTAATAACATAAAATAAAAATAAATATCCATTGAAAAGACATTGTGATTTTAAAGCCTGTAGGTATTGGTAATGTTAGATGATCACTTTGGTCATTGGTCATAATAGATTTTATGAAGAAATAGGTTAGTTGTATATAAGTTTAGAAAAGAATAATGGAGGTTTCCGTTTTGTCTTTTCCGTTTAAGGCAATATTCCACAAAATCCCGGCAGTGCATTTTTACTATTTGACAGGCCAATTACAATTTCTCACTTGGATTCATTCATTACTTCACTACAAAAGAAAATAAAGAATTTCCTACTAAATTAAAATTATCTAAAAAAAAAAATTCAACAAAAAAGTTCGCAGTAAGAATTACCTACGATTTGCCTATGATTTTTTTTAATTATGAAAACATCTATATTTCTAAACCTAGAAACAATTTGCCTACGAAATTAATTTGTCTACGAAATAAAAATCCTAGGTATACCTACAAGTCATTTGTCTACAAAATTTTACCTACACCACAACTTGCCTACAGAATTTTCGTAGGCCAATTATTTTGTAGGTGGGGAAGGAAGATGTCCATATAATTATAAATTTTTGTAGTCAATTTTCATTATGAATTTTGTTGTTGGAAATTCCGTAGCTATATTAACAATTTTTGTAGGTAATTTTATATTTTCTTATAGTGCTTCTACTCCTATCAATTTTATTTATCATTTATCAATGCTCCATATAAATTTAAAAAATTATTAAATAGTAATAAATATATGTGTAATTTGACATTTTTAATTTCTTTATGTATCCATATATGGTCATATTGTTTAATGCATACTGTTATAAAATTGCATAAGGACAAACTTGAAAAATAATATTTAATTCTCCTAAATTAGTGCAAGTGACTACACAAAGTAGCCTATGATTATGAATAAATTTTGTACTACAAAATTAATATCATAAAATATATTTATTGATGTTGTACATATAAACTGAAATTACAATGTAAATTGTTACAATATCAGTAAATATATTTAATGATTTTAAATAAAAAAATATTCTTTGAAAAGGATAAACAAATTGGATCGGAAGTATATTTTACATCCAAATTTCTTAAGTTTAATTTAATTTGTGACAATACAATTCATAATATTTTATATATGTTTTCTGCTCCAAATTTAATGTGTGGATGTGGGAAGGTTATTTAATAATTCATTTGATTTATTAGGATATAAAATTAATAATTTTGACCTGATGTAAAAATAAGTCGTGTAATACGATACTTATATATTTCACTCTCATGCTTTATTAGTAATTCTCCTGCTTTTTATTTTTTTATTACTATCTCACTTGTTTAATTTCAGAACGTGCAAGATTACATATAATTTACCCATACATCGTCCCTGTGGTACATTCAGTCATTTATGAGATTTATTATTCTTTAAAAAAAAAAAATTGCTACACTCATTTCTGAGTCCGATTAAATATTTTTTTTTCTCAAATAATAGGAAATTATTAATTATTGTCTAAATTTTTTTTTTTTACCACTCGGAATTTGTATTAAACTTGTATATAAATTACTCCATCCGTCCCGGAACACATTGCGGAGTTCACTTTATCTTCGTGTTTTAGCGAGCGAGTTGTTTATTAATATTTGAAATGATAAAATAATTTTTAAAGTAGCGTATGATAGATCTAACTCTTTTCTATTATAAAGTAATTTTAAAATTATTTTATTAATTTATATACTAATAAAAAACTCACTCGCGAAAACACGAGAGAAATAATAATCCCGCAATGTGTTGTGTGACGGAGGTACATAATATAGTAATCCCTAATAACATTTTAAAATATAAGGCGTATATTATAACTTTCACTGTCCAAATTTAAAAGTTTAAGTTTTGATAGATGTTTAGGATTCCATTCTAATTAAAGAAAGAACAATTTGATTTTTAAATATTTTTTGATATTAATATCTTAGCAATTTCGACATTATATCGCCTCTTTTAAGTCAAACAAAACTTACTCCAAATATAACAACAATCAACTAATTCAATTTAAATTTATGGAATGAGGTGTATTAAAAAAAATTATAATGATTTTTTGTTAGTAGTATTATTTTATTTTTATAGTAATGTTAATTGGGCTCTGTAGTCAAATTTTTTTTGGCTCCATAAGTAATTCTACCATTCACAATTTTATAAAAATTCTATCAAACAAGCATATATATCATAAATTCAACATTACTTTTTTAGTGTTCACCTATTTCACAATGAAAATCTTAAGGGAAATAATTAAATGAATTAATTCTACAACTCTCCATAAGTTTGGACTTTTAGATACAAAATTCTTTTATGGTATCAAAGTCAAAAGGCTCACGCCCATTCAAAGATATGGGTTCGATTCCCATTGAAAGCAACTCCGCCCATATTAAATTGTCCACTCACTGGGCCTCCCCAAAGAGGGAAAAATTGAGTCTGGCCCATGAGTGGGGGAGCGTAAGGATAATAATTAAATGAATTAATTTTACAACTCTCCACAAGTTCAGATTTTTAGATGAGACGAATTCTTTCAATCTCCTTGCACAAATTTAATTGGAGGCGCACAATTTTTATTTCCGTTTAGAGACAGCATTAACACGCTTCGTTCAGCAAGCTAATTCAAGAGGCAGAGAAGAGATCCAAACTAAAAGGGGTACAAGTACAAGTGAAGCAGAGAGTGACAAAAATATATTGATAGCATAGATAGAAGTAACAATTTAACAGAAATTAAGTCCAAATCCCCTGTCAAAAAAAGAAAAGAAAAAGAAAGCCCAAACCTGTGTATCCAACTTAATTCATGGCCCAAATCAAACATAACCAACACATATATACACACACAAAACTCTACTCACGTGGCATATTGGTTTATACAATTCCATGCATCTGGAAACAGAGTTTTAACCTTACACAATATACGTACACACCTTGAATCATAAACGACAGGCTTTTATTACAACATTTCAATCCTTACACTTGCTCCATAGCCATAGGGACACCGCAGACTCCTCTTCCCCAAACCAATACACCATGCATCTTCTTCACACCCCATTCGATGAACAAACTAAATACGTACATCACCACCAATGAGATGGGCGAAGTGATCGCAAACACAAGGGGCACAAGCGAGAGAGATGCATACGGCAGACATTGTTGAGAAAATAGAATCCATTGACAGTTGAGAGTTGTCATCGCCCCCACAATCAGCCAGTAACCAAAAGTGGCTACATAGAAACACCACAATGCCACAGGATTTCCCTGAAATATGGTCTCAGAGTTAAAAGAACAAGCACCACTGGAATCTCATATTTCATCACTTGCAACAGGGGAGGAGGAGAAGTGATGCCTGTTGATATTGAATTTTGTCCCCTTGCCCCACTACACATAAAATAAAGGTAAGTTAATCAAATAAAAGGAAATCCAAGAAAATTAATATGTTATTCATGAATACACTATAAAAGGAAACCCAGCACAGAAACATGTTTGTTGAAACCAGTTACTGTTATTCAGATGCCACTCTTTTGGATTTGGATTCTGTGTTGAATAGGACCATCCTATGTCAAATACCTAAACATATACTCCCTCCATTTTACCAAACCACCAAAGTTGTTCTTATACTTATTTTTGGTAACAATCACTTTATTTTCACTCTTTTCATCATCAATTAATAACTCAAATTTCGTTAATTCTATCATAAATATATCCTACAATACTTTCACTTTATCTTTTTTTTTTTTTTTTTTTAACTCGTGCCCACTCTATGATGAAAACAACATTGATGGTTGGAGGGAGCAGTACTTATAAATGAGACCATGGAAATGGTATGTTTGTTTTGGATTACACAGAAATATTTGATACTTTGCGAATAAAATCCCCTCACTCTTTTACTCATTCCACAACTAGTCTATTTCTCAACAAATCAATCGAATATCATTACAAACACATCTCAATACAATATGCCAATAAATCATCACCAAACTTTTTAAAACTACATCACTCATTAAACAACCAAACCATAAAAATACACTATATATCAACCATCTTTAACAAACATTGCGATAGTTAATTAAATAGCTGTTCAGAATGTTAACGATTACGGAAACCAAACAGAGCATCCTGTTTTTTAAAACAGGATTTTCACCTTAAAACGTAGACACTAACAATTTCAGCTGATGCAATATTTTACAATTAATTTAAACAAGATCTAAAAAAATACATAACAATAATTTAAAAAAATTACTATTGAACAGAAATTACGATTCCGATGCCCAGCGCCGCGTATGAGTTTATATTGGTGGCTTTTGATGTCGAACTTACAATTTCCTCCGATTAAAGGGCCACTGCAAAGAAAAGTTAATCCGCGGGAATAAGGAAAAATATTGAAATATAAATTTAAAAGGGCACTTTGGACAATTTAACCTAAAAAGAGCAAAATTAAAAAATTCAACACATAAGGACAACACCACCTTTGCACTTTAGGACAATTTTAGATTTCTTCCGTTTATTTTTATTTCCATCATGTGACTTATAGAATTGCTGATAATCTAATTTAATATTTAAACGTTTATAAGTCATTTCTTTCTCTAAAAAATAAAAAATTATAAGTCTTATTCGTAATAAACATTGGTTCGATACTAAAAATAATAACATCACGTATCGTAATTCGAAGAGAATAGTTTTTCCATTAGATCTCGATGCTGTGTTCTTTTCAGTTTTCACCATAAAATCACGGTTGTGGTGGCGGAATAACACAACGGAGGCATCATACGTCTATGTTTTGAATCTTTATAGCAAAATCAAAAGTAATTTTAAATGATTTTTGTAGTAAAATTAAAAGTGAAAAATATTTTGAGATTGAATAATTTTAAAAGTGGAAGTGTTAGCATAAAAATCAATTAATAAAAACAAATTTACAAAAAATATCAGTTTCTTAGAATTCAGAAGCAGATTTTTTCTACTCTTCCAAAATAAATTTTAAGGTAGTTACATATAAATTACAAATAAAAAAAATCAATTTTACCTATCAAATAGTGATTGCAAACAATCACATAATTACCACAGGGCCGAGTGCAATGGCTTGAAAATAAAATAATGTGGGTCCTTAAAGAGAGATTAAGCCCAAATTTAGAATGTGTAATATTAATAATCATTTCTAACCTTAACATCTCACATTAAGACAATATTACGTAAATAGATCTTCATCTTAAAACATGGATGTTGTAAACCATATGATGATGAGTAGTCCCTCAATAAGCTTTTGATGAACTTTTTAACATGAGTGTATTTACAGACATAGGGGCCAAAGGGGGCGCTGGGCCCAGTGAACTTTTGAAAAAAATCACTACTATAAGATTCTTTTTTTTAAAGGAACTACTATAAGATTCAAATAATCAATTGACCCATTTATACATAAACCATTCCTTTTCCTGCTCCCTCTCAAGTCTCTCTTCAAAATCATAGTTTCCTCTTTTTATTTACAGGATTTATATTATAAAACAATAATATACAACATGTTATATTATATTATTTTAGTTAATTTATTTTGATTTTTTCTTTACTCTTATTTATACTTAATTTCTCCCCCTTTTTTTTAATTTAATTTATTTGTCATGGTAAGTTTGGTAGCTATTTTACTTAATAATTTTAAATGATGCTATAATATTTATTTAATGATACCTATACACTTATAAGTTAATGTCACATTATAAAATGCTATGAGTATTAATTTATAAAAACAATAATATCATTGAATTAATGTTGTTATCAAATTCGTACTGTGAACAAGTTTCACTGGATAATGACTCATAATAGTAATAATAATATTTTGATTTTACTATATTACTTGGGACCCCCTCACTCAAAATCATGTGTCCGTCACTTAGTACCATTAATATGATTGAAAAGAGAAATAACATGAAGAATGAGAATAATAAAGAGTAGAAAAATGTTGGCATTTTATATAAATAAAATAATATGTAAGTATAATTATTTAATATAGTGGGGTAAGTGAAATAGTGGATATCCCTCTATATACTAATAGGGAGTTTTTTTGCTGATGTGTCGATTTCTAGTGCGTTTTGCTTATGTGTCGACTTCTGGTGCATTTTGCTTATATGTCAAGTCTTACGTGGCATGATTGTGCGTCACTTTATCCTATGTGTCATTCATGTGATATTGTGACCTTTCCTAAGAAGAAGTCTAATAAAAAAAAATTGGTTTTAGTTGGATTTGAACCAAGGACCTCATGAGTATTTATATTATGTTTACCAATTAAGCTAATTATGAAGCGTTGTGAAATTTAAATATTTATTATATACAACTTGAGTTAAATATATATATATATATACATATATATATATATACATATATATATATATATATATATATATATATATCTTCTGAAAAACTCTTAATTATTTGCAATTTTATTATTCTAAACTCTATATTTTTTCTTATTCCTTCTTTGTCCTTTTCTTTTCACAATATTTTAGTTGTTCCTCGATTATTTGTCCACACATAAATATCTAATTGCTAATATTTGACGATTACTTTATTTTTAATGATATATATTTTTTCATATAAACTCTACTTTCTTTCTCTCTTCTTCTATCTTGACAATATTATTGCAAATTGACGGGTGAAGATTTTCAAGGAAAATTTTAAGGTTATCTATGATGTTTTTTTTTCATTTCCACTGAATCATATTTTTTTAAATAGATTGTATTATATAATGTTATAATATTGAATAATGTGATGTGTTAATAAAATAAAAAATTTAAATTAATTTTACGAATAACCCGCATAATATGCGGGGTACTCATCTAGTACAAATATGATAGGAGAAGCTTATTGGTGAACGTTTGGAAAAGAAAGATGAAAAATTATACTACGATGGAGGGAGTACATTAACATATTGGTGTACCAGTTGCATCAAAGAATTGATTTATTATTTATTTAAAAATCTAACAATTTTTATTTTTTATTTTTCGGTGAATAAAAGAAGGGTCCCATAAAAGAAAAGTTCAAAAGTATTACCTCCGTTCCAGGAATTCTTTCACACTTGGGATGAACACATTTCTTAAGAAAAAAGAGAGTATGTGAATGTAAAGTTGAATAAAATAATTAGGGCCGATCCTAGAAATTACAAAGCCTGAGTCGAATTTTAAATTAGGTCCTCTCATAGCCATTTAAATATTTTTCTTTTATGATTACTTATATATTGAAAGTTTGGAACAGAAATGTTTAGGGTTGGTATTGTGTGAAAATATTTCACCGTGAAACTTGTAAACAACTAATACATTTTAGTAAAATAAATATACATTTTATGAAACATCTAATACTCTTTAATGGAACAATTGATATCATTCAAACCTCGCACCTTATAGTAAAACAACTAATATTCTTTGGTAAAACAACTAATACTCTCAAAACAAGTTATAAATTGAACTTTGCCCACACAATATTATACCAAATATATATTGATATCACGCGTTTGATTTTGAGTGAAATCTTCAATCTTTATTTTTGTTTCCCTCCTCTTTTGCTATTCATATGTGTGTACGAGGCATAATATACATAAATAACTTTGTCAAATTATAATTGTAAAATTTTTGTCCATGATTGAGCATAGTTTTAATGAATGGATGAAGTAAAATATAGTTCAGGGCCCCTAGAAAATTATAAAAAATTTGGGCCCGAGTCGATTGACTCATTGACCTTCAAATAGGCACGGCTCTGAAAATAATGGTAACTTTATATTTTATTGACTTTTGTGAAAAAGAATTATTTTCGTTTTTTGGGTGTGGGAAAAAATATTGGGACGTTAATTTAAGGTAAGTGCGAAAGAAATGTTGGGTGTATTAGTTTATGTAATGAAAAGTATCCATTCATTTACAAATTATGAATGAGTTAAATTTTAATCAAAATTATTGTAAGTGTTTTTTTTTTTTTGTATGACTTACAAATTCCCATTAAACGAGGTGTGGTCCAGACCAAATATAGGAGGGCCTTCACTATAAAATCACGATTGCAGTGGTTAAATGGAGTTGGCGTTAGAACTGTCAAAACGGGTCAGCGGGGCGAGGCGAGCTAAAACCCGCAACAGTCCGCCTTTTGGCGGAGCGATGCGGGGCGGGTCAAAAATTTTGCGGGCTGTAAAATCCTAACCCAATCCACTTATTGGCGGGTTACGGGTTTTGACGGGCCGACCCACTTTTATTTTTAATATATTTTTTATTTTTTTTAAAATTTAAAATATATAATTTAAAAACTCTAATATATAAAATTCATCAAAATTAAATATAATTAAACAATTTATCTTGATAACTATCATTATAAAAATATTAAAATTAAATTTATTTTACAAATTAAATTTATTATCTTTAATTAGAAAAATATTTTTCTACAAATTGAAGTTCACAATATATTACAATAATAATTTATAAAAATAGACTCCTACAATTCAAATTCATCATCTATGAACATAAATATTATAAAATAACTCTAAAAATGATATTATAATAGCTAACAATGTACAGAAAAATGTAAAAATTTATTTTTTAAAAAAATATTTTTTAAGGCGGGCCGGCTCGCCCCAACCCGCAAAAGTCCGCGACCCAAATGGACCAGCCCATTTAGGCCCACTTCCAAACGGGCTAAAAATTCTCTAACACAACCCTCATTTTAAGTATGGCGGGGCGGGCTGGCCCAACGGGCTCAACCCACTTTGACAGCTCTAGTTGGTATCCAGTATTCTTTACCGGAATTGACGTCACTGGAGGCACAAAGGCGGAGATCAATGGCAAACAACAGACGGTGGTTGCATTTAAAGTTACAATTGTGAATATAAATGGTTTTATGCAGTGTTTTTTTTTTTTTTTTACAAAAGTCTTATGCATGACAATCTCATGAACTTTACTTTCCTATTTAGATTCTATTTTCCTTTAAGATATGTTTAAACTAAATTTTATGAGTATGTATGATAAGTGTGAAAATTGCTTGAAACTTATGTACTTAATTTTGTTAAATTTAATTGGATTTTTTTGCATTTATTTACATTAATTTGATTATTTGTGATTAATTGTCAAGAATTGTATTCAACTATTTTTATAGGAAATTGAGTATTTTTAAAAGCAAAGACAAGCTTTTAATTTATTGAAGAAGTGGGTGGAAAAGAACAAAGAGCGGAAGATGAATGGGCTTACTAATTTTTACAAGGACGCGGATATTCTCCCTCCCCCATTTTTCAGTTGTTCACCCCCTACTTCAGTTCACTACACTTTTGGTTAGTTCACCATCCACAATTTTCCCAAATTACCCATCATCTCCAAAATCAATCTTTTATTCTTGTAATTACACCCCCCTTCTTTCAAACTTCAAACAGAATACGTCAACAAACTATTGTTGTCGCCGTCCAATGTCTATGCTCACCGTTGCCGACCGTTGTTCGTCCCGTGCCGTCTCCAATGTTTAAATGTTGAAAACTTATTTAGAATGTGTTTTTGTGCCTTAATATATCAATATTACATGATTTTAGAAGTATGAATCGTAGAATTATTGTAGAACATTGAATTTTGCATATAATAATGAAAAATCGCCGTGTAGCAGCGTTCAACACTGGTTTTCCGAACAAAAAGACAATGTTTGGAATTTTTTTCCAAACAATGTACATTTGTTCGGAAAAAAGTTTCAAAAAATGTTCCTTTGTTCGAAAAACCAGAGCCAAACATTGTGAACACGCAAATACGATAAAATAAATGCGTAAAACAAGTACGACCAACATATATTTGTTCCTATAACGTTTTAACTGCACAAACAATATTAATATTCATAAAAATCATCAAATAAACAAAAAATATTATCCACATGTGTTCAAACTTTATTCTAGTATTGAAAAAATGAAGATAACTTATATATGTATGTTGGGTATCATGGGTTTCAACCATTGAGACAAAAAAAGTGAGTGATATTCAAGATTTATTCTTCTTTTTGCAAGATTTTTGTGGTTTTGAACTATTTTCACTTCCTCCTCGTCAAATCCGTTCGAATTTTGCGTGCTTTGATTTGGGGGGTGAACTTATCTTTTTTAATACCTTTAAATATGAACAAGGGTAACTCGGTCTTTTCAAGAGTGTTTTGAAAAGTAGAAAATATAGGGGTGGTGAACTACTGAATAAAGGGGAGGGGGTGTGTGGGGGGTGGGGGGGGGGGGTGTTTGGGCAAATATCCGCCTCCTTTTTACAATTAGTGGCCCAAATATGTCATGAGACCAGTGACCCATTAATGAAGAAATAGAGAAGGCCCAGGTTATTTGCACTAGCCACTATGTTAAAGACATTAACCGGATGAATACACTATTTTTTGTTCGATTTTTTTTTTCGAATTTTTTTTATTTTTTTAAACATTTTTTCCGAACATAATGAAATGAACAATATTTCGAAAAAAAAAATCGAATTTTTTGTTTATTTTCGGAATTTTTTTCCGAACATGTTGCAAATTTTTGGAAAAAAAAGTAGTGTATTTATCCAGGTAGTATATTTAACATAGAGGCTAGTGCAAATAACCGTGGTCAGTAGAGAAATGTGGCATGCCTAATTCCAGTAGCCCATTTCCTATTAGAATTAAGATTGCTCAAGTAATAGTGCAGTGCAGAGCAAAGCAAGTCACGTGACCTTGTGAAAAATGGCCGCTAAGTCCCTCCGTCCCAGTTTAGTTTTTTCATTTGTAAAAAAAGTTCGTTCCAATTTTGTTTTCTAATCCCCAAATAGAAATAAAATGATTCACCTTTTTATACTTCACACCTACAATTCAACTACTTTATTTATTTAAATACTACTTTATTCACCATTCACCATTCCTAAAATTACTTTATTCATTTAAATATTGCATTTCAACTCTCGCATTCACTGGCGGACCCAATTGAGTGACATGGGGGTACAACTGTACCCCCATTTTTTTTAAAGTGTATATATATGTGTGTATAAATAAGATACTACTCCCTCCGTCTCAATTTTATTTACCCAAAAACCCTAAGAAGGAAGGTTTTTTTTGTTTACCCATTTTCTAAAATGACAAAAAGCAATACCACTTTTTCAAACTCAACCTCCAAAAAATTACTTTATACTAAAAAAATATTAATAAACAATTTCTAAAAAACTATTTTATACTTAAAAGTATTAATAAACAATTCTTTTCTTAAAAACTGTGTCATTTAAAGATTGGGTAATCTAAATTGGAATGAGGGGGAGTATTTCATTTACTATGATTGTAGTCTGCGACGAGGAAGAGGCAGAGAAACAGGAAGAAAAGGAACTGTATAGGGTTTCATAGGAAAAGAAATTGAAATGAAATGGGCCTAATAGAATGGGTTAAGATGAAAGGCCTCTGCGTAAATTCCAATTGGACTCCAAATTAAGCTTTAGGATTTATTAACTTACAACTAATTAAAAAAAAATAGTGACATCAAATAAATCCGTTAAGCAAAAATAATGTAATATAAATTAAATAAATTTTGTAATTATAATTCTATTGAATTTTATACAGTTTAAGCAGTTAGAATTTCATTGCGATACATTTTGCATAATTTTTTGAAAAGATTTAGGTTGGATACATTTTGTATAATTTTTTGAAAAGATTTAGGTTGCATTTGGTTGTGAATTTTTTTAATGGCAATGAAAATAGGATAAATGTAGGTTAATTATAGTAGTTAATGAGAAAAAGATGATACAAAATACTATTTTTATTCTTAAATATGATAATCCTTAACCCATTTGATTATTTTTCTATATATTTATGATCTTCCTCCTCAATCATTCTCCAATTTCACAACCAACAACCTCTTCTTTTGTCAATATTTTACAAAACTAGAACACAACACTTATAATGTAACCACCATGTATATAACAATTCATCAAACATACCGAGAATGGAGATTGAAAATAAATTTTCATTCTCATTTTCATTGAAAAATTCGAAAAAAACATCCCTTAGTTTAATAGTGATAATATTTCTATTGAAAAAAGACATTGATCTCACAAAAGACTTACTCTTTTATAAATTATCTATCGATCGTCCCCAGTTCCAAAATCCTGGGTCCGTCATTGCTTGCATTAAACTTCGTGTAAAGTCAAATGGGAAAATAAAATTGGAACGGAGGTGGTAAGAAGGATGAAAATATCGGTATCGGTGGAAATATCGGTACCTTAAATTTACGGATATATCGATGGAAATATTGATATCGAATATCGATATCGGTAAAAAAATAGAAAATTGGTGGAAATTTTATTAAAATGATGGAAATTTAACATGAAACTTTAGGGTACATTATATCTAACTTTAATATATATAAGTTTAATTTAAACTCAAACAAAATGAATTTTTTACGACAAATATATAAAAAATAAAATACTTAGCAGTCTAAAATGATATAATAGTTGTTCATAATAATTTAATACAATACAAAAAATGCAACTAAGCTTGTTGAAACTTTTTTTCTTGCAAGATTTTTTAATAAATGGTGATTTTTAGTGACTAAATCCTCTCAAGATTTAAAATAATATTCATGGACAATAAATGAAAAAGTGAGATTTTTCTCGATATTTACCGATATTTTCCCGATTTTTACCAATATTTCCTCGAAATTTCCAGATATTTTGCAAATTTTGAACTACAGCTCACCAATATCGATATCGATACCGATATTTCCCGATATTTTACCGATATTTAGAAAAAACTCTCGTTCCGGTGGATATCCATATCGAGACCTCCAAAAAATCGAAATTTCGGCGAAATATCGGCGAAATTTCGCGATTTTTTCATCCTTGGTAAGAAGTAGGAATAAACAAGTGTAAAAGGGTAAAAATGCCTACTCTAATAAAATAAAAAGTTTTTCGCCCATCACTAAAAAAAATAAAGTTTTTTGCCCACTCTAAGAAAGATGTAAATTTTTTTTCTTTTTAAGTGTGGTAAGATTTAGGTGTTTTGGTTTCACTCTTTTTTTTTCTTATTAAAAAATTACCATTTAATAAAAAAATTACAAAATTTTAAAAATAACTAAAATTATTACATTAATATATATTAAAAATTATAAGAACTAATTGGGGGTGGGGGTAGAATTTTTGTTATTAAGGATGTGTATGTATTTTTTCTTTTTTATCAAAATGGGTATAAATTTTTTTTTTAAAAAGATTGTGGGCAAAAAACTTTTAATATTATAAGAATGGACATTTTCCTTTTTATCCCAATGAACAAAGCAGCGGCCCCACTATTCCTAAAAGAAGAAAGGTTAAACTTTGCTTTCAAGTTTCAAGTTTTGGAAGATCCCATCTTCATCTTCATTTTCCAGCTAAATACGAAGAGAGGGAGAATGTGGTTTGTATTATTGGAGAACCCATTTCATATTACTGGAGAGAAATCGAAGCTCGGAGTAGCAGGAACCTACACCGGAAAAGCTTGAAATTCGACTCCTGAAGTCACCACATACATCGGAAAAGCTCCGCGCCGGCATCAATGGAGGTCGCGGAGTCCTCGCCACCGAGATGGAGTTCGCGACGGAAGAAGCTTATGCTTGCTGTGGCCGGAAATTGAAGACGGAGAAGCTGCAGTTCGTCGGAACAACAGAGCTCGCGCTTGAAGCTCCATTGTTTGCGGAAATTCAAGTATACCTCTCGCCGGAATCGGAGAAGCAGTGCCGCACATGGCCGGACGTTACAGAGAGACAAAGCGCCACCACCATTATCGCCGGAAATGAAGGAATGCTCGCCGGAAGTTGCACGATTTGAAGTGTCGAGCACGGCCGTGCCTATTGGCCACGACTCGTGCACAAAATTGGCCGCACGACTTCGGCACGGTCGTACGGAGGAGAAAGAAGTCGTGCGGAGAAGGTCCTGAGTTCACACCGAGTTCGAACCGAGTCAAGCGCCGAGTAGGGCGAGTTGGGGCCGAGTTGACCAAGTTAATGCCTATTTCTCCTGTCTTTGACCGAGTCAAGACCGAGTTGACTCACAAAGAGTTAAAAATCCGGTTATGCATCATTTTTCAGGGATTTCTTTGCAAATTCGTCTCAATACCCTTATCCTACAATATACATACCTTTTTTTTTTTATCAGATTTTAGAAGGGGGATTACGCACACAACCACACACCCCTCGGGGGGACACATTCCCCACACACTAGTTTAGCTTAATTTCAAGTGCCAAAAAAAAATTTAGCTTAATTTCACGTTCAACTTTAGGATTTTATTTTTCTTTCAAGTGTTAGAATAATATAGCATAGAATTATTAGTGAGTATTTCAATTTCATGTAAGAATGTATGCCTTGAAGACCATTTGAGGTGATACATTTCTTTTATTTCGAGTTTTAATGGTTAATTTCATTTTTATTTCTTGTTTTAGCTTATTAGTCACGGGTGTCTCTTATAGAACCATGAACTAATTTTATTTGTTTTGAGTGTTGAATCAATGTACGAAATTAGTGTGTTGATGGATTTATAATTTTGTTTATGTATATTTCATGATATGAATGTTTCTATTGGTGGACTTTATATGTCTCAATTAATTAGTTGATTTTTATTAACTTATATATTTAATTTTGTGTATTACAACGAGAGTTGGGTATGCATGATTGATATTTAGGTGAAAGTTTGGTTAATTAATTTGAGTTAAATAGTAATCGGCTTAATCGAGAGATGGTCAGTTGCTAAATCCCCCATCATTAGACATTAGGTGTCTTAATTTGAATATTAGGGTACTTAGTGAAGGGGGAATTCTAGAGAAGCATCGCGTGTTTCTAAATATTCACGATCTTAGTAGCTTATGTGATATAATTAGAAGCTAGCTAGTTAGTCCACGTTGTTCACCTAGACCTCCACGTTGTTCACCTAGACCTCAAAGGAAATTGATCTACACACTTTCGTGATTGCTCTTAGCAAACATCTAGAAAAAGACAATGATAGGTTGTAAATTTGTCACACACTAGTGGATTACATAGTGAAGACACTCGAAACATTTATCTCTCTTGTATTTTATTGATTGAAAGTTAGGTTAATTGTTTAATTGCTTTCTAGATTTAATTTTTTGCTTAGGTTTTAATTTTCAAATGCCAACTTGCTCGTCACTATAGTACCATGCCGACACACAATTTTGGGGCTCCACTACATTCCTAAATCATTTGGGTTCGATAACTATTTGGTCATAGTCTACTTTCACTATTACGACGAACTCGTACTCTTGCGAAGGAGTAGGAAAATAATTTTCGAAAAACTCCGACCAAGTCAATGTATTAAACCGTATCATACAATATTTTCTTTAAAACTCAACACAAAAAAATTTCATTAAAAAATTAAACTTTGTACGGTTTGTATGATGGAAGATTATCGAAGCTCATACTGATATTCATAGTTAGATCTGTTATTCGAAAGTCCGAGCTCGATTCGAGTCGATTTCGGCTCGATAACATTAACAATGAGAAAGTGAGCTCGACTCGATTCGTATAAGTCTAACGAGCATAGCGATCCTAATTAGCTTAATGAAATTATAAGAAAAATCTTTGAATCTAACGAGTCGATTTCGAGTTTAACTCGTTTAGCTTAACGAGTCGAGCCATAATAAGTCAAGCACACAAGCAACTCGATTCGCATAATTGCACTACTCAGACTCATAGGGAAACAATTCTTCTATTTTTGGGCCAATCTAAGACGGTACAAAGGCACTGATGTGTAATCATAGTCCAATGCGGTCTCCTCTTAAAAAAGGCCCAAAATCTATTATGATACAATAACGATTGAACATATACGAATTCTTTTTTGTTTTGAGATGAAAAATGTTATTAATTGGATTTAATTTAATCAAATTAATGTAATGTCAACTAGAAGACTATCGGATAATCTCATATCACTGCATAACAACAACACTGATCCACCTTTTCCACCGAAGAAATATGATATTAGTAAAAATAAATATTTGCCTCGGTAAAAGTGTATTTGTCTATTACGCTAATTCTTTGAATTCAACACCGGTCAAAGTGAAGACGGAGCCATCGCGAACCCATAAAAGGGGTTGTATTTGAAAGTAGTCATTTGAAATGCAAAAAATTTAAAACTAAATTATTTTGGGAATGCATAAATTTCAAATGACATAATTAGATTTTTTTTTTTTAGTTTGACATAGGATCAAAACTTAGAATTCAAAATTCATCTATTTAAATATCTTACCCAAACAATTAAAGTAAATTTAGGTTGTGGATTTAATGGTAAGTATTGTGTGTGGCTGTTTTACGGTGACATAGGACATAAATCAACATGATAACACTTTGGAAGGGACTAATGCTAATGTATACTTGGTTTGTGAATAGTGGCACGTTAAGACCACCTCACATAAATTTTTATTAACTTTTTAATTAGTTTAGTAGTATATGTTCAGTTAACAGAAAATACATATGTTGTATTCCTGCATATAGTTAATGATCCAACACTCAAACCTACATGCATAAACTCAAATCGTGGTATTGCAAGAGCTAGGTAGGGCAGTTTGGTTTATGGGATATGATTGGATTAGCCAGGACTTGTTTAGAACAATTATCGGAAAACGAATAGATTAGAACCAAATTTTCTGGATCGAATTGTACACGAGATAGTCATTCTAGTCTATCCAAAGTCATGGTCATGTGCAATCGCTCAAACCAAACACGAGATTATCTGGGATTATAAAGACAATCTCAGACAATCCCTAAAACCAAACGGGAAAAAAACTTCCTACAATGCAAAACATAACAAGAATTAAGTTGAATAGAACCAAACACTGAAATCATAAACAACCCATTTTAATATTACTCTATAGGGGCACTTATGAATTTTTGGGGATATTGCCAATTGTGAATCCAAATGTGGTGTCTCAATAGAGTTAAGAGATATTTTAAGTAACTCTACATCAATAACTTGCTAGATATTTACATGTGGACCGAGATTGATTTCTCGAAAGCACTTTAAAATGTTAATACTTTTATCAAGAAGCATATAAAAACACTTATTTGTATCTTCAAATGCTCTATACTAGCGATAGAGCGTCACGGTTGCCGCCGCCTCTAGCCCATACCAATACGCTATGCATCTTGTTCACAGCCCACTCAACAAACAAACTAAATGCGTATAGCACCACCACTGAGACGGGAGAAGTTATGACGAGGGTGGGGGAGAAAGATGCATACGAGAGAGATTGCTGAGCGGCTCGCCTTAATGTCCGAATCCATTGACAGGTGAGAGTTGTGATTTCTTTGAGTGCCCCCACAATTAGCCAGTAACAAAAAGTGGCTGCATAAAAACACCACAATGCAGCAGGATTTTCCTTAAATATGCTCTCTTTGCCTTGATATTTGAGAGCTAAAAGAACAAGCACTAGGGGAACCTCATATTTCATCACTTGCATCAAAGGAGGAGGAGTAGTAGTGCTGCTTGTTAATATTGATTTTTGCTTCCTTGCCTCACTACACAAAAACCAAACTTGATTAAATCATAAACTGAAAAAGGAATTCCATCTAGATTAATTATATGGAATATGTTTCAGGTTCATGTCCGTACACTAGTTTAGAAACATTTTAAGTTTCAACTAGTTATTCAGATTCCTCTCTGTTTCAACCATGCCTAAAAATTTACTAACCCTCAGGATGTTTGATTTGGGATGTGAAAATCGAATTTGGTTATATTTCGAAAATTTAATATTGAATTTTCACATCGTCCTCTATTAATCATTACACAATCATTCAATTATTATCACCACTCTCTCGTAATAATATAAAATCTTTCACTTATACATATTAAATTTTAAAATTCAAATTTCAAAATACCTCCAAATCTTATATTAAACATGGTCAAGAGGCTAATGTTAAGAGACCATTTCAATGTCACATCACCATATATATACACTCCGAAAAGCCTTATAAAGCTTTTTATGAGCCCAAATACTGAGTGTTGCATATTACATACAAACTATTATTGGGAATAAATAAATGGTTTAAGTTAGTAATTTTAATATGAGTTTAACTACTCAAACCCCAAAAACCTCTAAACATACCCCATTATTTTAAAGTTAATAATAAACATAGATAAAATAACTAAGTTGTCCTTAAATAAATATGGATAAATTATCTTTTAGATTTTGTTGACTTTGATTTTAATTTTATAAATTATTTAATTTTAAAAACAACATATTAAGTTTAAATTAATTAATATTTCATTTTCCTTTAAATATTTAAAAAATCTAAAAAATATAATTTAAATTTGGAAAATATTTTTAAAAATCGAATAAATATTTAAATAATATAATTATATGAAATTTAGAATTCAATTACAAAAATTATTTAAAATCTGAAAAATTAATTTTTTTTTTCAAAAAAAAAAAAAGAAATTATATCTTCTAAATAATTTAATAAAAAATAAAATTCAGTTTTAAAAAAATTAGAAACCAACTAAATTTTCAAAAATAACTAAATTAAAAAAACCTTCAAAACTAATTAAAAACTAATTAATTTTAAAGTTAATTACTTACGATAAATGAAGTGGCTTTTATAAAATATTTTTCTGATTTTATTTGACTTTAACCTTTTTCTTTTGAATTTTTTTATTTTTTATTTGATTTTTTGAATATTAATTTTATTTTCTTAATTATTTTAAAATTTATCTAATTTTTTTATTTTTATTAAAAAAAAATTAATTTAATTTATAATCATTATTTATATGTTATTTATTTTTAAAATATTTTTTAAACAATTTATTTTATAAATTAATTTTTATAATTTATATATTTTTCAAACTTGGATGACTTTTTATAATATTTTTTAAAATATATTTAATTTTTTTTTTTAAAATTACATCAAAAGTTAAAGAATAAGAAGGAGTCATTTTTTTTAAAAGAGAGTTAATTAAGGGAATATGAAATAGAAAAGTGTTATTTTTTATTTTGATAAAATAAGGATATTATAGGAATAAAATGGGGTATGTTTAGTAATATATGTTGATTTTTAAATTTTAGTGGGGTGTGTTTAGTAGGTGAGGTGGATTTAGAGGATTTTGGGGTTTAAGTAGTGAAACTCTTTTAATATACATCTTATAAATTTTCAATTTTTTTTCCAAAATAAGAATAAATAAATAAATAAATAATGTATTCTCACTCTTATCTATTGTAATCTTGACTCAAGTTGAGTTTTAAATATGTATTAACAAATTGAATTAAAAATTTTTGAGTCACATAACAAATTTGAAGATGGGAGAAGAAAATTATTAATATAGTAATAAATCAGAAAATAAGTACAATAAATAATAATTATTTCTACTCTTAATAGCTTCAATTTTCCGCTAAAAGAAAATTGGGGATCTTTCATTTTTTCCAAATATACACAAGGGATACTCTCATATGCACCAGATGCACGGTGCACTCACTCAATAGTTAATGTTGTTTACACTAAAAGTGTATGCTAATTGCACTAAAAATATAATTATATTACACTGAAAATCGATTTTCAGTGTGAACTTTTCAATGTAACCAAATTATATTTTTCAGTATAAACAATTAAAATTTTATTATATATGATCAAGTGCACAAGAAAATTAATATATACACAATTTTTTGGGTAGTATACTATTATGTGATGTGGATATTGAATCAGATAGTAGAAAGGGTAAGTTAATCAAATCAAATCATTAGTACACTTTGACTTAGTGATTACACCCGTGTCCCAAATACACAGACTTCATCAAAAGCATAAGTAAATTACATAATTAAAAATAAATTCAAAGCAAATTCATATGTCAAAAGATTGCGTGAAAAAAATAAATTAACACATACTCCTATTAAAATGTTGATGTATCCTGTTCAATTTATATCAAATAACCTACCCAATTAATATACTTGTATTAAATAAGTTGTTTTATCATATCCATAGATCAAATATTGAAATACAGAAAATATCAGTTTCAACCAGTTTTTCAGATTCGTCTGTTTCAAACGCCATGCACACTAATCACCATCATGTAAACCTAGTGTACCCGACCCTTTATACTAACGATAAATGGGATGGGGCCTTTTATATTTGATCAAGAAAAAAAAATATGGAAGCCAAAGTTAAAAGTAAATAAAATAAGAAATATTATCAGTTTAGGAGTTTTAAAAAAAAGTTTCTATCGATTCAAGATCAATAAAAAACTACCAATTTGAAACATGAAAAATAGAACATATTAATTTATGACTAAAAAATATTATGATTATGTTTGGTATCATAAAATTTATATTCTTATTTAATTACATACATTATAATTTTTTTTCATTATTACCTACTTCCCTTATTTTCTCTAATCGTGTGATTTAAAAAAATATAATTGGATAATTATAAATGTCGAGCATAGTAATAAGTCATAAACTAAAATAATACTCCCTCCTTCCATGAAAAGTATGTTCATTTATTTGCACGTGGTTTAATGCAATATGTTGGAGGGTATTTCGGAGTTTTGTGAGATCCGTTTATGAATAAATTTATTATTTATGGTAAGTATGAATAGAAACGTTACCATAAACAATTACTTTATTTATAAACGGACCTCACAATATCCAATAATACGTACCTCCAATATATTGCATTAAACCACGTGCAAAAATATGAGCATACTTTTCATGGACGTTTATATCTTTCCCATTCAGAATTAATATTTTTCAATTTTTCGGCTGGGAAAAATCTTTTCAAATTATACTGAAACTTTAAACAATTTTCAGGACCTGAGTTTGCACCAATGTTTGCACGTGCCAACTTTTAAGAAAGAGTACTGAAAAAGTGTTTTGGGTATAAAGTGGAAATTGATTGAATTAAGTATAACGTGGACCCAAAAAGTAAAAAATAATGACAATTCTGTGAGGGTAGAATTTATAGAAGTGTTTTCTTTTTTAAGTGTGCAAACAATTGTGGGACCGACAAATAATGGAAGTGTGAAAACAATTATGAGACGGACGGAGTAATTAATAAATAAAAGCAGATTAGCGAGCGGCGGCACGAAGAAGGTTGATATTTGCATGAAATTCTGGATTCACATCACATAGAACAAAGAACCCATTAAAACCGCCGAATTCATCAATTAGTGAATCGGGTCGGGCCCAATGGCGGATGGTGATTGAAACCCTGCCCCGATCGGGTCGGCAGCTGACGGGCGTGAATTATAAATGAATTAAGGAGCGATTTTAGTAGGTACCTTTGACTTTGAGCTGCAAACTGAAGTCGATGAAGTTTTCTCAGCTTCCAATTTGGAGATTTGAGTTTGAGCTTTCTTTTCACTACCATACCGTGCGGCCGCCGCCGCATTCCCTTAGCCATTAAGTTGTTTCCGACCGCCGGAATTGAGAAAGACCGACGCCGCCGCGCCGAAGGTGGTGGCGATGTGAATTGCCGGAGACTGTGAGGGGGAGGAGGCCATCCATCATATAGACAGGCTTTTTCTTCGAAACTTCCAACATGCAACTCTTTTGCTATCCAGCCCAAGGCCCAGCCCATAGTGGGTTAGGCCCATAGGGAAAATTGTTCTTTAGTTTCTTCTATGGGGTGTTTGCATTCCAACCGATGAAAACATACATGATTAATCAAATGGTTATGCATGTTAATAATAAATATATACTCCTAAAAAATAGGAAAATCATGCAGTCAAAATTAATTAAAAATAAACAAAAATCTGAAAAAACAAACTGTATATAAAAAAATTTCATTATGTTGATTAATTTCTTTTTAGACAGGGAAACAAATACTTGCACGTGAAAATGAAAAGAAAAATCCAAACTAATGTTTTTCAGTGGTGGAAATGAAAAAAGAAAAATGAAAATGTAAACCTTAATGTTAGACTTGAGATGACACCAAAATAAAAGTTAAAAATGAAAAATATATAGTTGATTAGCACCGGTTGGCCTAGTCGATTGATTAATATATATATATATATATATAGTAAGATGCTTTTTGTGGGCGTAATGCTTTTTTCAGGTTAATTCATATACAGTCCTATCAGTCAGTCCTATCAGGTTTGGAAAAGATCCACAGAGTACTATTGGTATAGTAAGATGCACGATCCAATAAATATGGTATCAGAGCCATTTGAGAGTAGATGTATAATTATCGTTTATGGTTTATGATTCAATACAAACTTTTCTTTATGAATCTTTTCAGTTTAAAGGACAATAATGTCCAGAACTCTATGGTTCAGGAGTATGATATTCCTGAAAATCTTGATCTGTTAAACAGATGGACTATCCCTAAAATTGAACCTAAAACGGTCTATAAAATAGGAACTTTTGAAAGAATATGTCTTAAACAAGTTGTTAAAACCACTGAATCCTCGATTTCTTTAAATGAAGAGGAAATGGTTATTAAATTACTAAGCAAAAGTGATATCTTACCTTTTAAAAATACTCATAAGTTTATTCATATTGAATGTGTTCAAATTGCTTTCAGACCTCTTACTCTTAAAGGTCTTCCTGAAAGCTTTCTTGCTGCTCTTAGAGATGGCAGAAACTGTAACTGGAAACAATCTCTTATGGGAGTTATTGAGTCCAGTCTTGCGTTAGGACCGGTTTATTTCAATGTCTATCCTAACTTATCCATTTCTTTATCAGATGAAAATATTCTTAATGCTTTGACATTAAATGTTAAAACACATGGATATAATTATATGCCAGGAACGCAGGTTATATGTATTTGTTATCGGATTTACTATAAACCCCTTTTTACTCTCAATCCTAGGTGTAAAATTAGTGAGAATGATAATAATGAAACTATTCTTATTGAAACTAATTTTGGTAAGTCTAGTATTACTAAAAGAAAACATATAAAATGGGAAGAAATTAATTTTCCTGATAATTGGGTTTTAGAACAATCTGTGCCAAAAATTCCTTTTATCAACAGTGATTTAAGTCACATAAGACATGATAATAATGGAATTATCAATATTGGTTTTAATAGCCAAAGGAGGCAAACTTCTCTTTCAAGGTCCCTCTCAGGACACTCTTATATTTCCCCCTTAGATTATGAGGTTAACTTTCCCTTTACATCTAGAGCGTCTACTTCCCATTACAGGGAAAATATGTTTTCTAAAAATAATGATTTTGATGATAATGATATTATTATTAATAAGAATAATATTATTCACAATGCTGAAAAAGAACCCGAAACAATTTCGGAATGCAATTTTAAATTATGATTTATGGATTTAAAACCTATCCTTGATTTTTCAAAAGGTTCTTCTACAAGAGCCTATATTAATAATGAGTTTTATGATCCCAAGTGGAATAATTTTAGGTCTTGGTATTTCAAAACTTTTTCTAAAGATGATTTTGACTACTTTGTCAATAGCTTTTATAAATTTTGTGAAAAACATAATGAGATCACTATGTTCCTTGGTTTATAAAAACCTTTTATATTGATTGTATTTCTGTTATTGAACGTGATTATAAGATCGTTACTGGAGGGATTCAAAGATCTGTTTTTCCTCCCCATATCTCTTTCCAAATGGAAAAGAATGGCAGAACTTTTAACTTTCTTCCGTTCTCTAAAATCATTGAAAACGATACTCTTCAAATCACCACTAAACATATTAATCATATGATTGAGCAGAATAATTTCTGCAATATTTATCTCTCTATTCTCGGAGAAGAAATAGTTTCTTTACATGAAAAAATCGATAGGATTATTTCCCTTCATGGTAAAATTGATGAGATCTATAAAATTATTTCTCAGACTAAGTCTGAAAAGGAAGATAAGATTGATACTATTATTAAAACGACCTCTTCTATTCAATCTCCTATTGAAATTAAAAATTTCAAAACTGAAGCTTCTGTTTCTGAATTTGAAAAAATCATTAATGAAAAATTTGAAAAAATGAATATTTCAGTTTTAGAAAATGATCTTGAAGATAATTCTTCTTATTCTTATGAGCTGGACAATCCTAGTATTAATAAAATTAAATGGGCTGACAAACCCACTTTAAATAAACACTATTATCAAAGGCCTACTCCTTTGGATGTTCTCCATGAAGAACAGGAAAACTTTTTTAATACTTCTTATTCTGGTAAAAGTATTTATGAATGGAATATTGATGGGGCTAGTGATAAACATATTTTCACTCAGTGTCATAGAATGCTTATGTATAGTTCTGCTTGTAGAATTTGTGGTAATAATGATCTTCAAACTGCTCAGGCTATAACTGTTGGTTTTACTGGCCAACTCAAAGGTTGGTGAGATAATTATTTAAGTCCCAATAATAGAAATGAAATTCTTTCCTCTGTTAAAACTGAGAATAATGAAGTTAAAACTGATGCTGTTTATTCTCTTGTGTGTACTATATTAGAACACTTTACTGGCAGATTTACTAATAAATCTGAAAATACTAAAACTCTTCTTTTAAATATGAAGTGTAAAACTCTTACTGATTTCAGATGGTACACAGATACCTTTTTATCTAGAATTTATGATATTCCTGACTGTAACCAGGATATTTGGAAGAATAAATTTATTGATGGTCTTCCTTATCTTTTTGCTGAAAGAGTCAAGAAAATTTTGAGAAAAGACTCTGACTCTATCCACTATGAGTTACACTCTTTTGGAAAAATTATCAGTATTTGTGTTCAAGAAGGTTTAAATCTTTGCAATGAGCTTAAATTAAGAAATCAGATGAAAAGAGATAATCTCTTAGAAAGAAAACAGTTAGGTCACTTCTGTGACCAATTCGGTTTAGATAATTCCAAACCAAAAAATAGTATGAATAAAATAAATAGGAAAGATTTCAATTTTAAGAGAAAAAATTATAAAAACAATAAAAGATATCATGTTAATGATAATAAACAGGATGATAATCGAGAAAGAAAACATGCTTATAAGCATGGAAAGGATAAAAGAAATTCTTTTAAAAAAAGAAATTATCTTGAAAAAATTATTTGTAGAAAATGTGGCAGGAATGGCCACTATGCTAACCAATGTTATGCTAAAGAAAAAATTAATGAACTTGACATTGATAACAACTTAAAAGAAGCTCTCTTCAAAATTGTTATGGATTCTGATAATAATATGTCTGAAGAAGAAAATATTTCTGAAAATTCTGACACTGATTTCTCTAAAGAGTCAAACTCTAATGATGAAAGAGAGTGTGAAAATTGCTTAAATGACAAACCTTGTCTTAATTGTATCAATCAAACTAATGATGATGATTTTTATAGACTTATAAGTCAATTTCAAGACATGAACATAAATGTCCTAAATAATGAAAATAATAATAATATTATTGATTTTCTTAAACAAATCAAAGATTCCAGTTTAAGGGATAAAATTATTGAACAATTTGAAGATTCCTCTAATAAAAATCATACTAGCCTTTCTAATAAGGTCAATAATAATAATTATTATAATATGGGAGAATTAGAAAAAAATTCTAAAAAATAAAAATATTAAACAAAACCCTGTTACTATAAATGATTTAACGCAAGAAATTGATAGGATTAAAACTAATGTTAAAATCCTTCAAAAACAAAATATTGATCTTTCCCTTAGACTTTCTCTTATGGAAAAGGGAAAAGAAAAAATCGATGATTGCACTACTTCTCTCTCAGAAGATAATCTTGTTTTTGATAAAAGCCATCTTTCAGCCATTAATATAGTTATGTCTCGAAAATGGTATACTAAAATTTCTCTCCTTATTAATAATTCTTTTAAAAAGGATTTTATTGCTATGATAGATAGTGGAGCCGACCAAAATGTTATCCAGGAAGGCATTATTCCCACTAAGTTTTTTGAAAAAACTACTCAGTCTCTTTCACATGCTGGAGGAGGTCCTTTAAAAATTGAGTATAAACTTAGAAATGCCTCTGTTTGCATTAATAATTGTTGTATCCCTAATGACTTTTTAATTGTCAAAAATCTTACTAGCCAAATGATTGTTGGCCTTCCTTTTATTCAAAAAATTTATCCTATAAGGGTGAGTGAAGAAGGAATTTCTGGTATTTATAAAGAAACACCTATTTCTTTCTGCTTCATAACTAAACCTACTCTTAATATTCTTGATATTATACAGAAGCAGATCAATTATGAAAATTGTCAAATAAATTTTCTCAAAGATGAGATTAATTCTTTCACTATTGAAGATAGAATAAAAAACCCTAAGCTCCAGGATAAAATCCGGCTTTTATATAATAAACTTTCCATTGATATTTGCAATGATTTCCCAAATGCTTTTTGGAACAGAAAGAAACATATTGTTTCTCTTCCTTATGAAGAATATTTTAAAGATGCTGATATTCCTACTAAATCTAGACCCTGTCAAATGAAATCTGATTATTTAGACCTTTGTAAAAAAGAAATTGATTCTCTTTTACAGAAAAGACTTATCACACCTTCTAAATCCCCTTGGTCTTGTACTGCCTTTTATGTTAATAAACATTCTGAGCAGGAACGCGGTGCTCCAAGGTTAGTCATTAATTATAAACCTCTTAATAAAGCTTTAAAATGGGTTAGACATCCTATTCCTAATAAAAAGGATCTATTAGACAGACTAGTTAATGCCCTTGTCTTTTCCAAATTCGATTTAAAATCTGGATTTTGGCAAATACAGATTAATCCCTCTGACAGGTATAAAACTGCCTTCAATGTTCCCTCTGGGCATTATGAGTGGACGGTCATGCCTTTTGGTTTGAAGAATGCTCCCTCTGAATTTCAGCAAATTATGAATGATATTTTTAATCCTTATAGTGATTTTATTATTGTCTATATTGACGACATCCTTGTTTTCTCCAAGGACACTGACATACATTTTAAACATCTTGACATCTTTAAAGAAATTATCATTAAAAATGGTTTAGTTATTTCAAAACCAAAAATGGTTCTTTTTCAAACTAAAATAAAATTTTTGGGTCACTACATTGAAAAAGGGAATATTATCCCTATTCAAAGAAGTATTGAATTTGGAAATAAATTTCCAGACATCATTACTGATAAAACTCAGTTACAAAGATTTCTTGGAAGTCTTAATTATGTTTCCTCTTATATTAAGAATCTTGCGAAAGGCTCTGCCATCCTTTATGATAGGCTTAAAAAGAATCCTCCACCTTGGGATGATAATCATACTAAGGCTGTTTTAAAAATTAAAGAAAAGGTGAAAAACATTCCTTGCCTGTCTATTGCTAATCCCTTATGGGAGAAATCTGTTGAAACAGATGCCTCTGAGTTAGGCTATGGTGGTATTTTAAAACAAATTAACCCCAACAATAAACATGAGTACATTGTTAGATTCTACTATGGAAAATGGAATAATTCCCAGAAAAATTACTCTACCGTTGCTAAAGAAATATTGGCTATTGTTAAAACCGTTCTTAAATTCCAAGACGATTTATACAATCAAAAGTTCACTATAAAAACTGATTGTAAAGCAGCCACTTTTATGTTTACTAAGGATGTTGAACACAATGTTGTTGATAGGCGAACATAAGTCAATAAATGGCGAACAAGGATTAAAGCTACATCAAGGATTATGAAGAACCAACCTCAAATCAAGGGTAATCAACAAAGAAAATCAAGTTGGGGTGCATCTACCAATTTTAGAGGTGTAAAAAGTGACGAACAACTCCCCGACGAACAACTAATGGACGAACAGGAATTCATGCCCGAGACCAAGAATGAGTCAACTGTGAAGTCATCAATGACGAACAACTTGGTCAAACCATGATACAACAAATAGCCAAGGAGGTGTGTACAAGTGAACAAAGGACAAAGATCCCAAAGCCAAGCTGAACAAAGCCATAAGGCGAGCAACTTCCAAAGTACAACCTCAAGAGGCGAACAACTTTCAGTTGGAGAGAACAAGATCAATTAAGCCGACCTAGACGAACAACAGTGAGTCCGAGATAAGGACCAAAGAAGACTTTGTAGCTAAGGTTCAGCTTAGATAAGATCAAAGGGACACATGTCAAGCATGCAGGCTAGGGAGACCAAGAGTCTTGGACACCTCATGCTTGCTAGTCTCTATAAATAGTTGTTCTCCAGCTTACTTGAATAATTTTCAAATTTCAGACTAAAAATACACACAAATACACCCAAACTCACACATACACGAAATAAGTCCAATTTCGACTACCGAATTTACAAATTCGATAAATCCAAACCCCGATTTACCATTTACGGTGGTAATCAATCACACGTTATTGATTGGTGACGTAAAAACGGATTAAAACAGCCACTAATCCTTACGATTAAATTCCAAGGGATGCGTATGAGCTGAAGGAAGGCTAAGAAGGCTAAAAACTTGCCTAATTTTTTAAATTTTCTTAAGTATAGATTCAAAAGTTGCTCGGCACATTGTATAGTCTGGTGCTAGTGCTTTTGGTTTTATAAATAGTGTTGCTCGGCAAAAAATATTATAAGCGAGCAAGTTTTAGTTTGTGTTTAAAGCTGTTCGTCAGATTGTGTATGATAGTGATGGACAGTCTTACAACACTTGTAATTACTTTGCAATGTAAATATAATAGTTGTTCGTCAAAAAAGGAAAAGTCCAAAAGCTCGAGGTACAAGTCCATTCAAAGGTTGTTCGTTTTACAAATGGACAGAACCTAAGGACCAAAGCCACTTAAAGGTTGTTCGTTTTTTAAAATGAACAGAACCTAAGGCTGAACCCTGATTCCACTGAAGGCAGGTTCAATTCGAACAAAAGCCCAACATTATATGTTATAATTGTAAAGGCATTGACAGAAATGTAAAGGCAATTGACATATATAAGAAAATGAGCGAACATGAGAAAGACATTTTCCATTAAAGAAAGGCATTAAGCCTCAAAAATAGTACAAGCTGGAAGCAGCCATTACAAGTACTACAGAAAGGGACGAGCAACTACTACAAAAGAGATGAAGAAAAAGCTAAGTCCTAAAAACTACTGCTGTTCGGCGGGAGGAGGATCTTGAGGTTGCTCGGCGGAGGGGTCGACAATCATCTCCCGAGCAAGGTCTTCAGCCGCCTTATCCTCCGCTTCTTTAGCACTTTGCTCGTCCGCGGCAGCCGGTTCATCTTCTTGCTCGCCATCATCAACAATTGGTGGTGCTCGTCCAAGTGTTGTTCGTCCGCATCCATGTGGTCGTCTATGTCCATCATATTGTTTAGTATTGATGGTTCGTCGATGGGACAACTTGTTGTTTCCATCATGGATATTTGTACAAATTTTGCTCGTAGCTGTTGAACGCATTCTCGTGCTCTCCGTTGGTCTCCTTTAATTGTGCCTGTTCCACTAGCTGTTGGAAATTTCAAACAATCCTTTTGAAGCTGCCAAGCTAATAAAGCGAGCCGCCAGATATACTCTGGTAGGCGAGCAACTCTTCAAAAGGGGAATATCAATCCCACTTCTCAAATGTTTGCCTAGGGGGCAAGGGCAAGCGGTACTCGAAGAGATACATGCTGGAGTATGTGGAAATCATACTGGGGGGCAAGCTTTGGCATACAAGACAATCAGACAAGGCTATTATTGGCCGACTTTACGTCAAGACGCAATCAAAAAAGCCAAGACTTGCCATCAATGTCAGATTTTTGCCCCAGGTATCCATACCCCGGCTCAAGAACTTGTGTCGGTATACAGCCCATGGCCTTTTGCAAGATGGGGGATGGACATCATTGGTCCTTTCCCAGCTGGAGTTGGAAATGTTCGATTCGCCGTCGTGGCAGTCGATTATTACACAAAATGGGCGGAAGCAGAGGCCATGGTGAATATCACACAGCAGAAGATGATCAACTTTATTTGGAAGAATATTGTCTGTCGTTTTGGAGTTCCACAGGCAATTGTGACAGACAATGGTCCACAATTTGATGGACAAGAGTTGAGAGAATTCTGTACGAAGTGGGGGATCAAGAAACAAATGTGTCCAAGCAAATGTTTGCTAGGTGGCAATCACATCTTGCCTACTTTGATTTTAACATTATCCATCTAAAAGGAAATGATAATCATGTTCCTGATTTTCTAACCCGCGAATTTATTTCTTGAATAACAGAAATGAGTCATTCTGGCAGGAGTACCTATTCCTCATATAGAGGAAGAGGAGGCAGGGGAGGAAGACCTCCTATCATCCAAATGGGGCAGAGACCCCTTTATCATCAGAATATTTATGGTGCAAGTTCTTCAAAAGAACAGAAGGAATTCCAAGAATTCCTCAAACAGAGGGCTAGCACCTCCACTCCAATAGAGAATAATTCTCTTGACAATGAGGAAGTATCATATGCTTCCACTGTACAGACGGAGACTAAGTACTCTGATTCTTCTAAAAAAGAATTGATTCTTCTCATTGAAGATGATGACGAGAAGTTCAAAGAGTCCCCATGGACTCTCATGGAGAAATACGTCCCAAATATTGGTTGGGCGAATCAGGCATATAAGTCTAGAGGTTTTTATGAGAACATTCTTATCGAACTTGGCAGTGTTGATATTCAACATTTTCAAATCAAGAATAATATTAATTATTCAAAATTTATCATTAAAAAAATCTTCTCCATCCAAGAATGGGGAATTTCACCTCTTGTTGAGAGAAAAGTGACAAATAAGAACAGTCAGGTCACTTTCCAGTATAATTACTGGGATTATGTTGAAAGTTTTTATAAAACTCTTCTTCATCAGAATGCTAAGCATACTCACACTTGATTAATTAAAATTTGTGAGAACATTGGGAAAAGGCAAATTCCAAATTGGTTCGCTTCTTGGTGGAACACTTACGGAGCTTCGGTAGATATTCTACCTGACCATATTAAGGGTCTCCTTGAAGAATACTCTATTGCTTCCTCTTCAAGGAAAACACACAATACAAGTGGTAAAGCCACTTTTATGTTCTTTGTTGACTCTGGTATTCCATGGGTCTGGAAGTGGAGGCCAGAATTCGGTTATACTGAATCTGATTTACCCTGCCTTTGGAGAGTAAGTTCCACAAGGTTTTGGGGCAACCTATTTGTTGTCCAGGAATGATCTCAGGAACCACCCCTTCAGGAGAATATTGAAAGAATTCAATCTAAGATTGAAGAATTAAAAAAAGAGATAATCTCTGAGACTCTCCCTTCTCTTTCTGAATATACCAAGAGATATCAAGGAATCATCAATAAGGGAAATTTTTTTGATCTTTATATGGATCACCTTAAGAAAAATCTTTTTAAAGATATTGATTTTGCAGATTTAAAATCTGATTCCTCTATGGCTTCTGGGTCAGACATACAGGATTCCCAAGACCCAAATGAAGATTATCAAAGTTTCTCTCTCCAAGAGAGTTTCGATCTTCTTAAAGAGTCCCTTAAAGGGAAAATCGAAGAATAATTGTCCCTATGGAGGAAAGACATCCCGGAGACTGGAGATTCTCCAGAGTTGGACTGCATCATGAAATTTGGCAGACCCCTGTTTATATTAACTTTAATGAAGATAATAATAAAATCAGTGAGAGGAATTATCTTAAAGGGCTCCCGAAAAAAATCAAAGTTCTTGAAAGTTTTATCCCGATTCTTAAAAACTCTAACTTTGATCCCCAACAATTGGAGAGGTTCAAGAAGACTCTAATTCTTCTTCGTCGACAAGCTTCCCTTTTGGCGATCTAAAACAGGAAGGATTTTCTTGAAGAAAGGACGAATTAAATTTCGTCATCACATAGGTCACCACATGCGTCACCAACAGACCAAGTTCTGTTCATGAATAGTATTTACTATTCATTTTTCATTTTAGAATCCGGGGTCTTATGTCCGGCTCTTCCTTATCTATTTATAGGGCTTTTCTTTTCTCTTAGAGGTACGCTTGAGTTTTTCTCGCTCTCTCTTTCTCTCTCTTTACCCCCTGTAATCTTTTGTTGCTACTTCCTTACTTTATTCAATAAACACTTGGCCCTGGTGGTCCTTTAAGGTATATCATCTTTTTTTTTGTTCTGTATTAATTTTTTTTAATACATTTGTTATCGCCGCCTTAATGGTCGGCTAAATTACTTGTATTGAATCATGGCCTAACATAGCTATACTCTACTTTCAGATGCATTTGTTAACTTATTTCTATTAATCTGTATGTTACTATATCAAGAGTAGCGTTGGTTTAACCAGTAGGTTTGAGTTTTCTAGTGATATCTATGAGTTAACTATGTGGGCGTGCCCTTTTGCCGATTTGCCAATGGATAGGCGCAGGCGTTTGTGGGCGTAATGCGTTTTTCAGGTTAACTCATAGACTATAGAATTTCTCAGTCAGTCCTATCAGGTTTGGAAAAGATCCACAGAGTACTATTGGTATAGTAAGATGCACGATCCAAGAAATATGGTATCAATATAATACTACCGACCAGGCTGTCGATAGATTGTGAGCTCTAACTACATATATAATATATATATGGAGTGGGCCGAACACTTTTTCTAAACATGCAACATTTAGGGGTTGTTTATGCAGGGATGGAGATGGAAAAAAAATAGATGAGATAAATTATGTGAATAATAGGTTTGTATTAATTTTATATTGGATGTGATAGGAGTGGATGGAGTTTTATGTTAAATCATTACTTTTGAGTTATGATGTATTATTTTCCTTTATCCGTCCCTGAAAAATGGTCATGATTGCCTTATTAGACCGTCCCCAAAAAATGGTCTTGTTGTCTAAAATTGAAATAATAAACTTTATCTACACTTTTCAACACACATACATAATATTTTTAAAATAATTTATTTTGTATTTCATGTGACACAATATTCTTATTTTTTACATATTATATCAATTTTTTTAATAACGGTGCAAAAAATAACAGGACCAAATTTTGGGAGTGGAGGGAGTACTATTGTTAATTAGTTGAGTAAGGAATAGGTGTAAGAAAAGTAAGAGGGAGAATGATTAAGTGTAAAAAAAGTAGGAGGGAGAATGAATTGATGTAAAAAAAGTAGGAGAGATGATAAGTTGGTGTAAAAAAATTGTGATGTGATATTTCTAGAGGTATGGGTGTAAGACCATCTCCAACCTTGCAATACACTATCTAAAATCTCTATTGTGGAGCCAAAATTATTCTCCAATGCAGCGCTGAATTCCAGCGCCAGTTGATTGTTGTGAACAGTGCCGCGCTGTGTTCAGCGTCAACTATTCACAGCGCTGGGATATATTTTATTTTTTTTCTTATTTTATAATCACAAGGTTGTTCTTTTTTTATTAGTATATTACTATATTTAATAATAAATAAATGAAATCTAAAATAATATATTACAATATTTAAATCATATTTATCTTTTAAACAAAATATAAACAATATATTACAATATTCCTAATCATATTTAAATTAGACAAAATACATTAAAATGCATAAATTACAAAATCATAATAATAGAACATCCTAATAATTTAAATACTTAAAATTAAACGTCCTAAAATACTTGAAAGTAAACATCCTAATAAAATAAATACTTAAAATTAAACGTCCTAAAATATTTGAAAGTAAATGTCCTAATAATTAAAAAAATTTGTAAGTATATAAATTTAACTTTAAAAAGAAAATACATGTAGTGCAGAATGTATCGCGAACGGTTGGAGATGAATTTAATGTAGCGCGAACTTTGCGACAGTGTAGAGCAAAACTCTGCGATAGTGTAGAGAAATGGGTTGGAGATGATCTAACAGAGATAAATGTGTATTTAGATGGAAGATAAAATATACAAATTCAAATAGTAACTAGAATGAGAAAGTTCATCCCCTCACCGAATGTGTTCAGACATAAGTAAACACCCCTTTACATTTTATGGCGGACGTCAATGAATTAATGAAGTGCGGACGGGAATTGGATATTGATGACATTTATTCGTGTTGTTAGACTAATATTGGAACAACAAAAGACAAAATAATTTATTGACATAATAATCAAATGGCACCACTTTGTTTTGCCACTGGCGGTTCACCACCCCAATGGCAAGCCCATTTTCTTTTTATTTTTTACATTTTTCTTAATAAAATATATTATTCTGTATTTGTATTTATTAATAATTTGTTTGTTTTTTTATAAAAAAAATCCAATTTTTTGTAAATTTGAGTTGGTGTCACTGATAAAATGTAAAAAAAATTAAGATTGAATTGGTTATAGATTGAGTATATGGTTGAGAGAAAAATGAATATTATATTAAAAAATTGGGTCGAAGGAATATCACTACAGCCTTATGAGTCCTGCAAGTAAGGTAGGGGTCTATACAATGATGGGGTCATGTAAAAGTGGGAAGGAGACCTCTCTTGGTCTTGGCTCTTGGGAAAGTGCATTTGGATGGAAAGGCAAGACGTCCCTTTCTTCTTTAGTTCTTTCTGCAGGCATTCGTTTTTCTCTGGAGATGAGTTTTGGGTACTCTTTTTGTTCCGAAGGAAATTATACAATTTCATTTTTAGTCCATTCTAAAAGAACTTACACATCTTTCAAAAGAAAATGTTGATTTACGTGTATAATCACAAAAATATATTTATCAATTTGTCATTACTTTATTTTAAAAATGATTTTTTTCTTAAAAAGTGTGCTCCAGGAGGTGTGTAAGTTTCTTTGGGACGGAGGAAATATCATTTAATTATTTTTCTATTTTATAACTAACTTTTATATTTTTCCAATTCAAAATTTATTCATCCAAATCTTCGTATATATATATATATGAATTGTAACTAATATTTGTATATGTTTAATATCTTTAACTATATACATTTGATTACTATCCAAATCTATTTAGTTTATAGTGCGCATAACGTAAATGAGACTTTTAAACTTTGATCATTGCTCCAAGTACTCTGTTCCAATTAAACTAGAGGTCAATAGCTTTTAAGGCATTTACATATATTTCGTGATTGATTTTTTGAGACACATTTTTATACCTTTAAAATTTTTAATTTTTAATTTTTATTGGTAAGTATATAAGGACATTTATTTGTATCTTGGAACGCCCTACACCAGCGACAAAATATTTGGGCTGCTGCCCCGTCTAGGCCTAGCCCATACTAAAACGCGATGCATCTTGTTCACAACCCATTCGACGAACAAACTAAATGCGTATAACACCGCCAATGAGATGGGCGAAGTTATGACGACGGCAAGGGGAACGAGTGATAGAGGATAGGGGAGAAAAATGCATATGAGAGAGATTGCTGAGAAGCAAGAGCGGCACGCCTTAATGTCTGAATCCATTCATAGCTAAGAGTTGTTATTTCTTTGAGTGCTCCCACAATTAGCCAATAACCAAAACTGGCTGCATAGAAACACCACAATGACACAGGATTTTCCTGAAATATGGTCTCAGCTTTGCCTTGATACTTCAGAGTTAAAAGAACAAGCACTAGGGGAACCTCATATTTCATTACTTGCAAAAGAGGAGTGGGTGTAATAGTGTTGCTTGTTGATTTTGAATTTTCTCTCCTTGTCTTACTACACACAAACCAAACCTGATCAAATTATGCTAAAAAAAAGGAATTCCAAGAAAAAAAATTATATTGATTATGTTACAAACTAAAAATTAAAATTCAGATTCCTCTGTTTCAATACCATGCCATCATGTGCCTAGTCCTTTTTTTTAATTTACTTCTTTATTTCGTAATAGTATAAAGAGTTCGCTCTCGTAAACTAAAACCGTACATGCTAGTATAGGAGTAAAAATATTATTGTACCTTTAAAATATAATTGTAGATTTGTCGTGTACCTAAGCCTCATACTACTAATAAATGGGACCCTAAATTAAGAAACCATTTTAATGTCATTCTACTCTACATAGAGCCTTTTAAAGTTCTTTATGAACCCAAACACGAGTTTTGCTTATTATAGTTACTTAATGTTTTAAGTTTTAATTGGGTTGGGCTTTGGTAAAGAGTAATTCTATTATGTACATGGTGTATGATACACTCACTCAACAGTTAAAAATGTTTACACTATATAATCTGATTTGATTATACTGAAAAAATGTTGTAATATTGCACTGAAAAGTTTACATTTTTTTAGTGTAAACAACTTTTACTCTCGAACGAGTGCATCACGCACCTAGTGCATATGAGAGTGCGCGTTTAATAGACTGATGTGGGCTCATTAATGACAATTACTATAAATATTTGATGTAAAGTGGGTAAAATTTAAGGATTGAGGTACATTGTTATTTCTTTATACGAAGTGCATAGTTTTAGTAGACGGATAAATAAGTCAAACATATTTTTAATGGACGTAATGAGTATAAAATTATTATTGGTAATAAATTGATATATAAGTATACATGTATTCTTGCTCTTTGTCTATTGTAATCACGATCCTTATGGACTTTTAAATATGTATAATAATAAGTAAAGCTGAATTGTTAAACTGAATTAAAAACTTTGAGTCACAATACAAATCTTGAAGATGGGAGAAGAAAAAGAAAATTAGGTACAAAATAAATCAATTTAAAAAAATGTAAAATAATAATAATAATAATAATAATAATAATAATAATAATAATGTCATCCCTTAATATACTCACTTTTCGGGAAAAGAAAAGCTACGGTCTTTCATTCTTCCAAATACACATAATTTTTGGACATGGATCCCATTGTAGATAAATTGGGCCTACCATATATTTCGTTATTTGAGATAAATTAAATTAGATTTATTGGTCTTCGTAATGAACAAGAAGGTCTTGTACCAAAGACCAAAGTACAAAATCTAAATCTATTTAAAAAAAATAAAAAAATGGGTAGTATGTGGCCTGGATATTGAATATGTTGTTGGTTGGATCATGACCATTTTACAAAAAATGTCAGTTTCAATCCGTTAGTCAGATTCCTCTGTTTCAACATCGTACTAATTAATTACCACATGTGTACCTTATACTACTCATAAATGGGACACCGTATAATTGAACAAGATTAATAATAAAACATTAAAAACACAGTAGAAGCAAAAGTTAGAAAACAATAAAATAATGAATTAATAAATATCAAATAAATGTAGATGAAGACGGATGGTTGCATGAAATTAAGTGATTTGTGATAGACCTGTGGCTGTCGACACATTAATTACATTTATCTAAAACTAATAAACCATTTGGCTGGCGACTAATTAGCAGAGGCCGCCGGCCCAGAGGCACTTTGGCGGGGTACGGGTAGAAAGAATTATATCTCATTTAAAAGTCGAACTTTTAGAGAGATATAGAATTAATTCTTTTAATTAATTTTCCTAACACGGTGATGAATAAAGTTACCTTAGAGGTGGTGCAAAGTGAAGACGTTGGGTGAAACGAGGAGCAAGTTTGAGTTTTCTTTTCAACATTATACCATGCCGAATTCCGTTTCCGGTGGTGCTGGTTTCCATGAAATTGTTGCCGAAACTACCCATGCGGTGGCCGGAATTGTGTGGTAGCGGAGAAGGCGAATTGTTGGAGCTGGACGTATGATATAAATATAAGTATAGTGCAGAGCATTTTGTCTCTTAGTAATTTTGTTACACGCCTTTCGTCGAAACTTCCTTAGGTTCCATGTCAATGTTAATTTCTCCCCCGTCCATTGTTTTTTATGACTTTCTTCATTAATATTGGGGGAGGGGGGTTACCACAGTTTCCTTGTAAACATGCAACGAAGTGAATGAAATGGACGGGAGGGAAGAGGATATCGATGATTAATAAGGGAGAATATATTGTTGTTTTCACATTATACGTGTTATGAGCCCCACCTGTGGCTGTGGGAGATAGTGACATGCGAGCAGGGGTTGAAGTTGGAAATTGAAAGGAGATCTCTTCGAAAAGTGCATTTGGGTGGACGGACAATACCCCTTTTCTTTAATTTGTCATCTTCATGATTCCGTTTTTATATATACATGGATGTTCTGCAGTTCTGCTTGTTATATCATTTTCTAGATTAAGTTTTGGACATCCCTTTCAAAAAAAAAAAAATGTTTCGGTTATCATTTAATTATTTTTCTATATATAGGGATTAACAATAGTATTGTTTACATGAAAAACTGACCAAGTCATTATCCAAATTATACGAGGTACAACATGTTGAGAAAGGGGTGGGGGGAGGGGTTGTTATCATGTGAGGAAAACAACAAACTACCTCAACGTGCCATTAATAAGGAAATAACTTGCAAATATGTAGTGGTGGGACTAGAAATTGGACTTTTCGAACATGTTGTTACACTAATAAGAATAATGCTTCAAGTACACCAAGAATTGACAACCAAAGCAGACTATCTTAGTTAGTCAGTTTTTGGTTTATTAATTTACAAGTAGGTATTACTCTTCCGACATTCAATTGCATAATTTCTTAAATAAGATTGACCTGAAAACAGGGCTAACTTTTTGATCCGTTATCAAATTACAAGTAATTGCATTCTAAGAATGCAACCGATACGTGGACTACCCAATACCCATAAACTCGAGTACGACAAGTTTTCCAAGGAGATCAATATTTTCCGAGACAATGTCGCATATTACAGTACAGGCATCTATGGAGGAGATATAATTATTATCGAATGTTTTTAGAAGAGGCAAGAACAGTAGAAGTTGCGCAAACAGTTCAACCCTGTTGAGCGAGTGAAACTAAGGGGTTGTTTGGTTCGTAACCAGGAATGAGAAATAAAAATGGTAATAATAGATTTCTTATATTTGTGTTGTTTGTTAGATAATAAAGAATGACTATCATAATCATTAAAGATGTTTGGTTTATCCAAATTCATTAAGAACTGAATATGTTATTTTTTATTAATTTTTGTATAGTGTTGACAAAGAAAATCAGGTAGATCATTTCGAGATTTATATGGATAATATTTATCAAACTCTAGTTAGAGTCTTTTCTTACAATGAAGAAACACTAACTAATTTGAATTTTTATCTAACAATAACACCAATTATATTTTTAAATTTATTTTAAAGAATAAAATTTGAAATTTTCATATTTTTAGGAGGAATGAAAGTCATTCCTTCCAAATTTGTGAGGAATGGAACATCTCATAGTTTTAGGAAATGAATCCAATTTTTATGGAATGATTCCTTTGCATCAAGCATTTTTTTAAAACCCTTTTACATTCCTTACCTCCACGCTGTTTGTAATCAACTGCACAAAACAAGAAAACCATCATTGTTGCCAACAATATACATATACCATAAATTACTATATTTACAGGCAGATATCTAAATAAACCAAAATAAAACCATTTGAAAAAAGTTCAATCACTTATCAGTACTTTTACTTCCTGAACAATCTTCTGGGCTCCTTCAAGTTCCCAAATGAAGAACGCCCTTGACTTATTTTGTGGATTGACTAAAGCCTGAAATGAGGAGAAATTTATAAGACAAATAGAATGAGAAGTGATGTAGGTTCTGCCAGAATTGGCATACCACATCAATCATAATGAAGGAAGTCGCTTGTCGAAATAGTAAGCTCTACCCAGAGACTGTAGAACTGGACCACAGAGCTTATATAAATAGTAATGGCCTAATGAAGGCCCGGATAAATTCTTACCATGGGCAAAGACTTTGGGAATAATGCCCAATACTAATGGAAAATAGCTCTCCAGAGCCTACGTGAGAGAAGGAGCCAAGAAACAAGCACTAGTCAATCATAAACTCCCTAGGAACAGGGAGCATTATCCTCCCCTTACATTACTTGGGTAAATGGAGGAAGAATACAAAAGATGTCGTTTTCATGAGCTCTGGGATTGAGGCTCAAAAGGACGATTTTATCAGGATTTAGTTGTACAATAGGAGGCAATGCAAGCAGGCCTGAGGACACACGTCGGCCTCTGAGACGCCCAAGCCCCCAAGTGGTCCCAAGAATAATTAGGGCAACAGAGACGCAATTACTGTTTTGTCCTCACAGATCAAAGGTATAAATACTTGTTTCTTTCTTCTTCATAAGGTATCTTCACTCTAAACTCCTCATACTTTTAAGTTTTCAGCTATGACTTTTCTTCCATAGCAAGTTTGCTGACTTAAGCATCGGAGGGTCGACGCTAGAGCCCTCTCCGACCCGACTTTGTGCAGGGATTCCATAGGAGATTCAAGCTGTCGCTGGAGGTTTCCGTTCTGAGCTCCAAAGATCTTTTCCAAGCCTTCTCTATTGTGTTCTTGATCCTTACAGAGAGGCTCTCAAGTAATAATCTTGATATTCTATCAAATATTGGCTTAATTTGTGTTGATCTTTGAGTTTACAAAAGATAAGAAATGGATGTTATGATGGATATTCATGCCATTATTAAGCTTTCTTCTGTTTCCCCATTGGTTTATTCCCTCCCTGTAGCCTATATAATTAATCACAACACACGGGATCAGCAACTTAACTAATATTGATAGTTGAGTAAGCAAACCAATTATAGGGCTATATATTCTCACTTAGAAAATTTAACTAATATTGTTAGTTCATTAAGCAAACCAATTATAGGGCTATTCTTACTTGGCAAGCATTAATGGAGGTTGACATGCCAAAGGAGAGTTGCCCTTTGACTAATTCAGCTTAGCATTCAAATTATAAGACGGACCTTGTGCTTTGGGTAAGGATCTCTCTCTCTCTACTTTACTTCTTTTTAAACTCGTAGTTTATCATTACCCATAACCTGATTGGCCGACGAAAACTGAAAAACTCATATATACAGAAAGAATGATATTGATGGGAAATTTATCCATGGGGATTATTTTAAAATCACCTTTTTTTCTACATCATAAGTAGATAGATGAGAGTAACGGCTTTTGTGTTTCTTTCTCCACAGTCCACAGGTTTGAATCCTCCGCGCTAATTTCATGTAAGCATTAATCCTCCCACCCACTTCATGAAACCAACATGTTTCTATATATATTTATTAATCTATGAACTTGATTCAATATACTATTAAGATTTCCATTTTTAGTAATAATTATTTAAGATTTGATTAAATTTATGTTGAGGGAACAAAATTTATCAATAAGTAGTCCTCCTCTGTTACAATGATGAAATATGAGGTTCCCCTGCTGCTTGTCCTCTTAGCTCTCAAATATCAAGGAAAAGCAGACAACATATTTCAGGAAAATGTGGCGGCATTATGGTGTTTGATTGCTGCCACTTTTGGGCTGTGGCTTATTGTGGGGATACTGAGGAAAATACGAGCCCCAAATAAATTATGATAGCTCCTGGATGGATGGAGCACATTCAGATGGAGAAAAAAAAAAATGAATGGGCCAAATTCTGTAAATAATAAATTTGTGTTAATTTTGTATTGGATGTGGTAGGAATGGTGCAATTTTATGTCAAATCATTACTTGAGTGATGATAATGTATTATTTTACCCACTCCGTCCTGAAAAATGGTCTTGGTTGCTTTATTAGACCGTCCCCAAAAAATGGTCTTGTTGACTAGAATGGAAATAATAAATTTTATCTACACTTTTCAATATACATACATAATATTTTTAAAATAATTTATTTTGTACTTCATGTGATACAATATTCATACTTTTTACATATTATATCAATTTTCTTAATAAAGATGCAGAAAGTAACATGACCAAATTTTAGGGATGGAAGCAGTACTTTTGTTAGTTAGTTGAATAATGATTAGGTGTAAGCAAGAGTAGGAGGTAGAATGACTAGGTGTAAGAAAAGTAGGAGGGAGAATGAGTTGGTATAAAAAAAAAGTAAAAAAAAGTATAAGTTGGTGTAAAAAAAGTAAAAGAAAGGATAAGTTGGTGTAAAAAAAAAAGTAAGCTGCGATGCAATAGTGTTAGAAACAGGGGCATAGCCTCCTTATGCCTTGCAGGAGCATATCCTCCTTATGCCTTGAATATTTAGTACAACTTCCATCCCATAAAAATTTGTATAGGAGAAAGAGCACACAAAATAAGAAAAATTAGTAATAATTGAATATTGAGGGAATTTTTTAAAAACCTTTATGTATATATTTATATGTATGTGTCGGCTCAATACTAATGACATTTGGTGTAAATTTGTGGATATTGTGAGGATAAAGTTTATGAAGTATTTTCTATTTTAAGAGTGTGAATTTTTTTTTATAAAAAGACGGGAGAATAAATAGGGATGTAAACGAGCCAAGCCAAGCCGAATACTGTCAAGCTCGAGCTCGGCTCGTGTGTAAAATTTTAAGCTCGCGAATAGCTTGAGCTCGGCTAGAAAAAAACTCATTTTCAATTTGATCAAGCATAATTCGAGCTCGGCTCGTTTGGATCAAGCTCGGCTAGAGCTCGACACGAGCTCTATTAGTTGAGTTCAAGCTCGGCTCGTGTGTAAAATTTTAAGCTCGCGAATAGCTCGAGCTTAACTTGAAAAAAGCTCATTTTCAATTTGATCAAGCATAATTCGAGCTCGAGCTCGAACAACTCGGCTCGAAAGGCTCGGTTCAAAAAGCTCGACTCGAAAGGCTCGTCTCGAAAAGCTAATTAAAATTTTAAAAATTATACAAAAATAATACATCTAAACTATGTCTAATTAAAAACATAGTTGTCCATGATAATAAAAACATCATCCAAGCAAAGACCAACAACTAATTCAGAACCTAAACAACGACAATTAATGGTTTAAAATATATTTATCTCAAATAACACATTATAATACTATGTTACATGCTTATGGATATTTTTAAAATATTTATATAAAAATAAAAAATAATTAAACGAGCCTATTCGCGAGTCTGTTTGCGAGATTCGTGAACGAGCCTTTTCGCGAACCTGTTTGCAAGCTCCGTAAACGAGTCTGTTCGCGAGCTTTCGAGCAGAATACCACTAGGCTCGAGCTCGACTCGTGAAACTTAATAAACGAATTCGAACGAATATTTTTCGAGCCGAGACCCGAATAGCTTGCGAACAACTTGGTTTGATTACATCCCTCTGTATGAATTATATATAATCGATGTGTTAAATTTTTCTATATAGGCCCCCAATCAAAAGTGTCTAGCTCCGCCCCTAGTTAAAAGTGTAGGTGTATAATATGAATGAATGTGCATTTGAATAGAAGATAAAATATGCAAATTCGAAAAGTAACTGGAAAGGGAGAAGTTCATCCCCTATCCAAATGTGTTCCGATCTAAGTAAACACCCCCTTATATTTTATGGCGGACGTCAATGAATTAATGAAGTGCGGATGAGAATAGGATATATATTGACGGCGTTTATACGTGTTGTTATGAGGCCCGAGAGTGGGGTGGGGTTAGGGTTGTTCACTGTACGAACCAAAACGGATATTTGAAAATATCCATGTCGGTACCAAAGTTCGGTTATTTTAAAATTCGAGTGTCCGTGTCCATACCGAAATTTTGGTACGGTACGGATATTTTATTTTTTGCTACGGATCGAAGCGGATTTTCTATTACAAACGGACCGGATCGAAATCGGTACGGAACGGAGCAGAGAAACGGATTTTTTACCCCTCTTTATCATTCTCTCTATTTTTAATCAATTTAAAAAAAAAATATATATTGATGCATTCACACTCACACAAATATAAACAACTTCAACCCCAATCAAACATATAGCAATACAAGCTCTAATATAACACATTATATGATGATGAATAGCTAAAAAAATTAAAGAAAATCACCACCAATAGAGTATTAAAAGTAAAGTATATAAAATAAATATTTAATATTTTTTTTAAATATCTTGTGAATGAAAAGTGCAATTTTAAAACCACGTTGATCGTAATTCTTGACATAGGGTACACCATATCCAAGTTTTTGTAAGAAATAAAATTACATGAACAATGAAATTAAAAGAATAAAAAATTAAATTTAAATCATTTTGATATATATACACCTATACATAAGTTAATGTTTTAAGAACATAATAAGATAAATAATATAGTGTTTGTATTCCGAAAAGGAGGAAAATTCATGACATTTTATAGTTGTACTTGAATTTAATAACATTATAATAATACTTGATAAATAAATAAAATAAAAAATAATTAAAATTTAATACATATTTAATTTGGTTATTCGGTTCGGTTCTGTACGGTTCGGTACAGTCACATTCAGTTTTACGGTACGGTTAGTTTGGTAATATCTAAATCCGTACCAAAAATATATTCGCTACGATTAAAATTAAAAAAAAATTCATAATTTTTTCGATTTGGTTCCTATCGGTGCGAATTTCGATACGGTAATCTCCGAAACCCGTGAACAGCCCTAGGTGGGGTAGGAGACAATAATGGGGTCATGTAAAAGTGGAAGGGAGATCTCTCTTGGTCATGGGCCATGGCTCTTGGGAAAGTGCATTTGGATGGAAAAGCAAAACATCCCTTTAATTTCGTTCTTTCTGCAGGCATCTGTTTTTCTCTTAGAGATGAGTTTTGGGTATCATTTAATTATTTTTCTATTTTATAACTAACTTTATATTTTTCCAATTCAAAATTTCTTCATCCAAATTTCCATATATAAATGAATCGTAATTAATATGTTTGGTATCTTTAATTATGTTCATTTGATTAATATCCAAATATATCTATAATATAGAATACGAGCTACATGTCTACTACTTTTTTTGGGCGGGAAACATTTACAGCCGTCCATTGTCATTTTCTGATTTGATCCTGGTCGTTCCTTTTTTGTGTGGTGTTTGGCGTCTTTGAAGGAGGCCTTTCCTTCCCTGATTGCTGCTTCTTTTTTTTAATGGACTGTTACTTTTTATTTATTGACTTAGTGGACCGTTATGCAATTCATTTCCTTCCCTGATTGCTGCTAATTATGTAATGGACTGTTACTTATTTATTTATTGGCTTAGTGGACGGTTATCCAATTCATTTCCTGGTTTGTGGCAGTCTCTGGTAATGGACTGTTACATTTTATTGATTGGCTTAATGGACGGTTGTTTAATTGATGTGTGTCTTAATTGTCGTGGGAATTTCGTCCTCCTGGTCTGTATTTTGAACTATAAAATTCCAACTATTTTGTGTTATTTTCTGTAGGCTGGTCTCCCATTCCTTTTTCGATGTCAATATTCCGCGATTAAGAAGATGCCGCAACTGATCCGGTGAGCTACGCATCCGGTGCAGTGAGAGCTTCCTTCGGTCCCTCAAGCTGTCTTTCTCGCGGCAACCTTCCGGCTGTTCTTATTTTGTTTTAGTCATCTTTTTGTACACAATATCGTTCCATTATGTTTGGTGGTACACATTATTGTGGTGTATAACGGACCATAAATGTAGTTTATGTAAACATTCAAGATCTATTGTATTATTTTCTATTGACTAATCGCTAAGTTTCTTACATGTATGTAATTATCCTCACAGATGATTACTGTTTAAATAATTTATATATATTTTTAATAACTTGATTCCATAGAGTAGATTTTTACGGTTGTTGTATTACTAATATTTTTTTTTTGGGTATTGTATGTATAAATAATGTCTTGATATAAATATTTTTAATTATGTTTGTTAAATAAATAAATTAATATTTATCTAAATTCACAACTAAATCTGCACGTCTTAAATTCATGGTATAATAACCATTCTAAATTGATTTATTATTATAGATACTATTACTTAATAGGATAAATTCCATTAATCGTGCAGCATGTCATAATTAAATAAATAGTAATTTTTTTCTTATATATATTGACATATTGATTTGTTCATTTTTTTTTTAATTTTTTTTTCATCATACGTATTTTTTATTGATACTAAATTCATTAATATTGAATCACACTTATATTATTAATATTTTAAATTAATATTTTATATAAATTTTAACTTAATTTTAATATATATATATATATATATATCACATATTTCAAAATTAAATTAAATAATAAAAAAAATCGTGTCACATCAGCGTGACCGGTTGGGTGACCTCTTGTAGCCGATTTTAGGATGAAAATATAATTTTTTTAAAGTTATCGTTTTGATTTTTAAATTAATATTTTATATAAATTTTAACTTAACTTTAATATATATATATATATATATATATATATATATATCACATATTTCAAAATTATATTAAATAAAAAAAATCGTGTCACGTCAGCGGACTGGTTGGGTGACCTCCTGTAGCCGGTTTTAGGACGAAAATGTAAATTTTTTGAAAATTATCGAACGAAGAAATAAAATCAAAAGTTAGTAGGACCAAAAGCAAAAGTGACCTAACTTACGGGACAAAAAAACCTTATTTTCCCTTTAATATATGTTAGTGGGGTTATCCGTCTGTAACTGATGTTTAACAACGTAAACATCTACAACATGATTTATACATTGGATATGGTTGGATGATATATTCGTCTTTATACTTTTAAATGACAGCATTTTATTTTTTAAATTGGTTCAAAGGTGATATTTGAAAAATAATGGGTAGACATTAATTAACTTTTTTTTTTTCTAAAACGATTATCCTCGTGTATAATTTGTATCCAATGATTATTAGGCTTTTTTTTTTTAAATTTGAGTTCAGTGTATTTAATCAGTGCATAGCGCTATAAGTTTTTTACCTTTTTTTTTTTAATCAAATGGCATACATTGAATTACATATTATATAAAACTTAAAAAAAAATACTATGTATATTAATAAATAAATATTTTATGTTTTCACAATTCAAATTTCTTAGGCAAGATGAGAACAAGTAGCAGAAAACTAATACAAGGATGGTGTTCGTTAAATTGATAGTTTACGGCTAAAATATGGCTTTGTTGATCATTAAATATTTAGAGTATTTCTTACTATCTTATTTTTTTATTTTTGACCATCCGTGAGTAAAATGTAAAAGGCAGTGTAGCTGTACATTTTTTACAAATAACATAAATATTTGATGGGCTTTTCTACGGTTAGGAATGCTTTCGCCCCTCCTATCGTCAGTAAATCAATAAGAACTTGTCACATCATTTAAATTCGTCATTTACGATCTAGCTTCGCCCAAAATAAAAATATATATTTTTAATATAAAAAATTATAAAATTACAAAAATATCCTTATTGTGTTTTTATTTTAAAAGCAATTATTTTAATCTTTTTTCTTTTTTATAATAATTATAAAAATCAAATTAATTTTTTTAAAAATCATTCAAATTTTGAAATTAAATCAGAACTCAATTTTCATCCTAATTCTTATAATCTGTTTCCACCCTCCCTCTTATTCATCATCGGGCTGACCCCTTCCCTTAGAAGATCCCTCAATTTCCTAAATTTATTCAAATCTCAGCCATCAATTTTTAATCAAAGGACAAAAATGTGCTACATCATTTAAATATTAAAAAAAAAGTAAGCAAAATCCATCACACTTATTTTCTCCTTTCATCACCCCACCCACTCTGTATTTTCACGCCCCCACGTCAAAATTCTAAATCAATTCTTTGTTCTTCGTCTACAAGGAAACTCATCATAGTAGGCCACAATTCTTTCTTTTGAAAAATATTATCGTCAAATTTAATTTTACTTGATTAAATTTTGCTCAAATTCAATTTTCCCTTCGGTGAACTGCTTCTCTAAATATTTTAGTAACCTAAATAATTAGGTGATGAAAAATCACATAGGAAAAAAGAGTGAATGAAGATTCAAGAAATTTGGAGAAGAAAAGTGGAATGAAAAAAAGAAAATTGGGGGATGGTCGTTGATGCCTTTGTTATATATTTTTTTATAGGATTTTAGGTTATTATATTAATATGTTATTTGTAATTTTAATTTAAATAATATGTAAAAGGGTGTTATTGAAATATTAAATGTTAATCAATTATTTTAAAGTAAAAAGTGTATTTTTGTAATGTTATATTTATTAATTTAATTTATTAGTAAGGCGATGCAGTGCGATTGCAATATGTAGAGTGCAAACGCTCTAATGCAAAGTGCAATCCATTAAAAAAAAATTATACGTTGAATCTTCGATCTAATGGTAATTAGAGGGTTTACTGATGTCAGGATGGGCGAAAGCCTTACTGACCGTAGAAGATCCCATCTTTCATAGGAAACCATAATTTACACCAATAATTTCACATATCGCACGGGTGGGTCCTGTACTAGTTTAGTTTATAGTGCGCATATCATAAATGAGAGTTTTAAACCTTGATCTTTGCTCCTGTACTCTTTTCCAATAAAATTAGAGATCAATAGCTTTTCAGACATTTGCACATATTTCGCGATTGATTTTTCGAGACATATTTGTATGCTCTTCAAAAGGTTTAATTTTTATTGATAGGCATATAAGGACACTTATTTGTGCTTCAAATGTTCTACACCAGCGACAAAACATCTCGGCTGCCGCCCCATCTAGCCCATACTAAAACGCGATGCATCTTGTTCACAGCCCATTCGACGAACAAACTAAACGCGTATAACACCGCCAATGAGATGGGCGAAGTTATGACGATGGCAAGGGGAACGAGCGACAGAGGATAGGGGGGAGGAAAATGCATATGAGAGAGATTGCAGAGAGAAGAGCCGATGCAAGAGCGGCGCGCCTTAATGTCTGAATCCATTCATAGCTGAGAGTTGTTATTTCTTTGAGTGCCCCCACAATTAGCCAATAACCAGTCCAAAAGTGGCTACATAGAAACACCACAATGCCACAGGATTTTCCTGAAATATGGTCTCAGCTTTGCCTTGATACTTCAGAGTTAAAAGAACAAGTACTAGGGGAACCTCATATTTCATCACTTGCAAAAGAGGAGTAGTACTGCTGCTTGTTGATATTGAATTTTGTCTCCTTGCCTTACTACATACACGCAAACCAAACTTGATCAAATTATACCAAAAAAAGAATTCCAAGAAAATTATTTATATTGAATATGTTACAAAATAAAAATGAAAAATCAGATTCCTCTGTTTCAACACCACACTATCATGGGCCTAATTTTTTTGTTTTTACCTCTTTGTTTCATAAGAGTATAAAGAGTTCGTTCTCTTAAACTGGAACCATACATGATACTGGAATTTAAACCAAATTTATTCTCTATTTTTCACCTTTATCTAAATGGTAATCTATTTATTTGTTTTATCAATTTAGTCCTATATTTGTTCAATTTTTGCCAATATAGTCCTAATTTGGTGAAAAATGGTTCCAATTGATTTTTTTTCTTGTATTTTATTTTAATTTTTTTTTTATTTGACAAAGATTGTCACCTGACGTGCCACATTGAAGGCTTCCCCTAAAACACTAGTGTACCTGACTAAAAAAGTGACATTTTATGTTTTTTTTGCGTTCAATTAGGACCTAATTGGAGAAATGTGAATTGATACGAGACTAAATTGGTAAAGAAAATAAATAGAGGACCGAAACGGTGAGATTTTGTACATTTTTAAATCAATTAATTAGGATCATTTTGGCAAAACTGAATAGATAGATGACTAAATTGATAAAACAAATAAATAGAGAACCATTTTGATAAAGATGAAAATATAGAGGATGAATTTGATTTAAAAATCCATGATAGTATAGTATAAATATTTTTGTAGCTTTAAAATAAAATTGTAGATTCGTCGTGTACCTAAACCTTATACTACTAATAAATGGGACCTAAATTAAGTGGCAATTCTAATGGAACACTACCCTACACAGAGCCTTATAAAGCTCTTTATGAGCCCAAACACGAATTTTGCTTATTATAGTTAGGATGCTTTTAAGTTTAGTTGGGTTGGGCTTTACAAAATGACGTAGGCCCGTTAATGACAATTATGGTAAATATGTGATGTAAGGTGGGTCAAATTTAAGGATTGAGGTATATTGTTATTTTTTTATATGAAATGCGTAGTTTTAGTGGACGATAAATAAGAACATATTTTTAGTGAATGTAATAAGTATAAAATTATAATTGTTAGTAAATTAATATACAACTTATAAATTAAAATTATATTTAAAGAAATATGAATAAATAATTGTATTCTCGTTGTTGTCTATTGTAATCTCGACCCTTATGGACTTTTAAATATGTATAATAATAATAAGTAAAGCTGAGTTGTCTAAAATTAACTGAATTAAAAAAATTGAGTCACAATAGAAATCTTGAAGATGAGAGAATAAAAAATTAGATACAAATTAAAAAATCAACTTAAAAAATGTATATTAATTAATAAGAAAGCTATTGTCCTTCATTCTTCCAAATACACATAATATTTGGATTTGGATTCATTGTAGATTCGTTTACCGTGTATTTTTGGTAATTTGAGGTAAATTCAATTAGATTTATTAACAAGACGGTCCTGTTGATGTGGTGTGGATATTGAATATGTTGTTGGTTGGATCATGGCCATTATACAAAAAATGTCAGTTTCAATCGGTTATTTAGATTCCTCTGTTTCAACGTCGCACTACTAATTACCACATGTGTACCGTATAATTGAACAAGAATAATTAATAATAAAACATTAAAAACACAATAGAAGCAAAAGTTAGCAAATAATAAAATAATGAATAAATAAATAAATAGCAAATAAAAGCAGATGAAGACGGGGGTATTGATGTTTGCATGAAATTAGTGATTTGTGATAGACCTGTGGCTGTGGACACATTACATTTATATTAAATTAAACCATTCAGCTAGAGACCGGCAGCCCGGAGGCACTTTGGTTTTTATGGGTAAAAAGAACTATATCTCATTTAAAAGTTTGAACTTTTAATCTATTTTCCTAACACAGTGATGAATAAAGTTACCTTAGAGGTGGTGCAAAGTGAAGACGCTGGGTGTAACGAGGAGCAAGTTTGAGTTTTCTTTTCAACATTATACCATGCCGAATTCCGTTTCCGGTGGTGCTGGTTTCTATGAAATTGTTGCCGAAACTACCCATGCGGTGGCCGGAATTGTGTGGTAGCGGAGATGGCGAATTGTACGTATGACATAAATATATATAGTGCGGAGTATTTTGTCTCTTGCTACTTTGTTAATGCTTTTTCGTCGAAACTTCCTTATATAGGTTCCATGTCAATGTTGGGCCTACATTATAATTTCTCCCCCGTCCATTGTTTTTTATGACTTTCTTTCATTAATATTGGGGGAGAACAGTTTCCTTGTAAACATGCAACAAAGTGAATGAAATGTACGGGGGAAGAGGATATAGATGATTAATGTAAGGGAGAATTGTGGTTTTCACATTATACGTGTTGTGGACTTGCTATGGGCCCCCCCTGTGAAGATAGTGACCGGCCGGGATGTGCAGGGGTTGTAGTTGGAAATTTAAAGGAGATCTCTTAGAAAAGTGCATATACCCCCTTTCTTTAATTTGTCCTCTTCATCATGATTCCGTTTTTATATATACATGGATGTTCTGCATTTTTGCTTGTTATATCATTTTCTAGATTAAGTTTTGGACATCCCGTCCAGAAAAAAAAAAATCGGTTGTCATTTAATTATTTTTCTGTATATAGGGAGTGACAATAGTATTTTTTACATGAAAAACTGACCCAGTCATTATCCAAATTATACGAGGTACAACATGTTGAGAAAGTTATTAAAGGGGTGGGGGTCTGGGGGGAGGGTTGTTAATTTGTTATCATATGAGGGAAAAAACAAACTACCTCAACGTGTCATTAATAAGGAAATAACTTGCAAATATCTAGTTGACTTTTCATACATGTTGTTACACTAATAAGAATAATGCTTCAAGTACACCAAGAATTGACAACCAAAGCAGACTATCTTAGTTAGAGTCAGTTATTGGTTTATTAATTTACAAGTAGGTTTTCAATTGCATTAATAGAAGTCACATTTCTTAAATAAGATTGACCTGAAAACAGGGCTACTTTATATATTTATTGCAATTTTGGATTGGACATGCAAAAGTGTAGGAGTAATTTTTGTATACGTTATCAAATTACTAGTATTTGCATTCTAAGAATGCAAGCGATACGTGGAGTGGTGGACTATCCATAAACTCGAATATCGCATATTGTATATGCAATTAGAGCACAGGCATCTATGGAGGAGAGATGATCATCCAATGATTTTAACGCCCATGGACACGGATAGAAAAGACATGAACGGTAGAAGTTGCGCAAACAGTTCAATCCCGTTGAGTGAGTGACTAAGGGGTCGTTAGGTTCGTAACAAAGAATGAGAAGAATGGTAATAATAGACCTTTTATATTTGTATTGTTTGTTGGGTAAATAAGGAATGATTATCATTACCATTTAAAATGTTTGGGTTATCCATATTCTTTAGGAATAAAATATGGTTTTTTTATAATTAATTTTTGTATAGTATTGAAACACTATTTTGAATTTTTATCTAACAAAAAACATCAATTATATTTTTTAAAGAAAAAAATTTGAGAAATTTCATATTTTTGGGAGGAAAAATCATTCCATATTTGTGACGAAATGAGGATTCCATAGTTTTAGGAAATGATTCAATTTTTTGGAATGATTCTTTTGCACCCAACATCTTTTTTTAAAATTCTTTTCTACTCCTTCAACTCTTAAGTCTCTAACCAAGCCCTAAGAAAAGAAGAAAACCATCTTTGTTTGGCAAATTTTTTTAAATAGGTCAAATACCAAATTCAATAGTAAAAATAGGGGGGGGGGATTTAAACCAAATCCGTCCTCTATCTTTTCACCTTTATCAAAATGGTCCTATATTTATTTGTTTTATCAATTTAGTCCTGTATCTATTCAAATTTCGCCAAAATGATCCTAATTGGCCTAAAAATGTACAAAACCTCACCGTTATGGTCCTATATTTATTTTCTTTACAAATTTAGTCCTGTATCAATTCACATTTCTCCAATTAAGTCCTAATTGAACGCATAAAATATAAAATGCCACATTTTTAGTCATGCGCACTAGTTTTTTTGGGGGAAGCCTACGATGTGTTTTTTTTTCAATGTGGCACTAGCGGTGGCCAGCTTTGCATATAGACCCAGTCGTTTAACTAGGTTCACATTTTTTTTTTCCGTTTGACACCGGAAAACTCCTCCACACCGATTCACCTGGGAACATGGTTCTGATAACATAATTAGGGCCCCCGATGGACCTCCACCTCTGCATTGGTATGATATTGTCCATTTTCGAACGAGCTAGCCTATACAAATTTATTTTTGGGCCTTCCTAAAAGTATATCATACCAATGTAGAACTTGTTCATCCTTATAAACCCCAAGAAACTCCCATATTATTTTGATGGGATTAATCCAAATTCATCATCTATCTTTTCACCTTTATCTAAATAGTTATTTATTTATTATTTTATCAATTTAGTCATGTGTTTCTTCAAGTTTCGCCAAATTGGTCCTAATTTGGTGAAAAATAGTTTTATGCTTTATGCGTTCAAGTAGGACCTAATTGGAGAATGTGAATTGATACAAGACTAAATTGGTAAAGAAAATAAATATAGGACCAAAACGGTGAAGTTTTGTACATTTTTAGGTCAATTAGGATCATTTTGGCGAAACTTGAATAAATACAGGACTAAATTGATAAAGCAAATAAATAGAGGACCATTTTGATAAAGGTGAAAAGATAGAGGACGGATTTGGTTTAAATCCCAAAATAGGGGTCCTGAAAAAATGTTTTCGAATATAGGGTTGATCGCGCCTGAGAGAGGCGATCAAAAGAGTAGATCGCCCTCACCAGGCGCGATCAAGGGGAGGAGATTGCCACGTCATGCCTCGTGCCTCAGGGAGGCGATCCACGGCTTTATTTATTTATTTATTTTTGTTTGACAGAACTGATGGCCGACCCACAGTCCCACATGCAGATGTAGCTACTGCCAAAATCATAATGATGGGATTTGGCTTTTGGGCTTTGAATTTTGAGTCACCTTTCTCGGTTGCATGCAACCTTTTTACAAATCATAGTTTGAATATTTTTCAACTCCAGTTTATTGGCTAATTTTTTTAATTATTGTAATTTTTAAAACAGTTTATGAAATTATGGTGGTTTTAAAAATTATTTTCAAATTAAGTGCAAACACCACTGGAAGTGGAGACTGCAAACTAGTATCCACTGGAAGCTAACATCTTTGGTTATAATATATTGCATTGGGTTATAATAATATTTTATGGATACATTTTGAAAATATAATTTTTCTTAAATATTTTTTTTAATTTCAAGTTTAATCGATTTTCATACATGTAAAAATTTAAAATTGAATGCACAAAATAAACTACAAACTAAAATTATAGATTAGTTCATTATTTTATACAATCACTATTTATGACCTCCCGTGCCACACTGTGGCGGATGTCTACTTCTAATACTTCGACGAGACATATTAATTTGAGTGTGACATATCAAGATGAAATAATTATATATTCCCCCCGTCCCAGATGAACTTGCACAATTTCCTTTTTAGTCTGTTTCAAAGGAATTTGCACACCATTTAAAAGGAAATATTGATTTGCGTGCACACTCACAAAAATATATAAATATTTATTATTTATCCGTATATCACTACTTTATTCAAAAAGTGACTTTTTAAGAAAAAGTGTGTGTATGTTGAAAAAAGTAGATAAAGTTTATTCTTTCCATTTTAGGCAACAAGACTATTTTTTGTGGACGGCCCAATAAGGCAACCAAGACTATATTCTGTGGATGGAGGGAGTATTTCATTATTAAAATCAATCATTTTATTATTGAAAGCATTATTATTTTATAATTATGATAATAAAATGGAAAGAATAAACTTTATCTACTTTTTTCAACATACACACACTTTTTCTTGAAAAGTCACTTTTTGAATAAAGTAGTGACATACGGATAAATAATAAATACTTATATATTTTTGTGAGTGTGCACGCAAATCAATATTTCCTTTTAAATGGTGTGCAAATTCCTTTGAAACAGACTAAAAAGGAAATTGTGCAAGTTCATCTGGGACGGAGGGAATATATAATTATTTCATCTTGATATGTTACACTCAAATTAATATGTCTCGTCGAAGTATTAGAAGTAGACATCCGCCACAGTGTGGCACGGGAGGTCATAAATAGTGATTGTATAAAATAATGAACTAATCTATAATTTTAGTTTGTAGTTTATTTTGTGCATTCAATTTTAAATTTTTACATGTATGAAAATCGATTAAACTTGAAATTAAAAAAATTATTTAAGAAAAATTATATTTTCAAAATGTATCCATAAAATATTATTATAACCCAATGCAATATATTATAACCAAAGATGTTAGCTTCCAGTGGATACTAGTTTGCAGTCTCCACTTCCAGTGGTGTTTGCACTTAATTTGAAAATAGTTTTTAAAACCACCATAATTTCATAAACTGTTTTAAAAATTACAATAATTAAAAAAATTAGCCAATAAATTGGAGTTGAAAAAAAATTCAAACTATGGTTTGTAAAAAGGTTGCATGCAACTGAGAAAGGTAACTCAAAATTCAAAGCCCAAAAGCCAAATCCCATCATTATGATTTTGGCAGTAGCTACATCTGCATGTGGGACTGTGGGTCGGCCATCAGTTCTGTCAAACAAAAATAAATAAATAAATAAATAAAGCCGTGGATCGCCTCCCTGAGGCGCGAGGCATGACGTGACAGTCTCCTCCCCTTGATCGCGCCTGGTGAGGGCGATCTACTCTTTTGATCGCCTCTCCCAGGTGCGATCAACCCTATATTCGAATACATTTTTTCAGGACCCCTATTTTTACTATTGAATTTGGTATTTGGCCTATTTAAAAAAATTTGCCATCTTTGTTTGGTAAGACTCAAATTCCACCATCTTTGTTGGTAAGGACTCAAATTGAACCACGCCGTTTGTAATCAACTGCACAAAATAAGAAAACAATCTTTGTTGGTAATTAACAACATATATACCATAAATTATTATATTTACAGACAAATATTTAGATAAACCAAAATAAGACAATTTAAAAAAAGTTCAATCACTTATCATCAGTACCCTTACTCCCCGAAAAATCTTCTGGACTCGTTCAAGTTCCCAATTGAACTACTTTTTTTTGTGGAATGATGAAGCCTGAAATGAGGAGAAATTTTTAGGACAAATAAAAAATGCATGTTAATAATGGGATATTCATGCCATTATTAAGCTTTCTCTTCGCATATTCTGTTTCTCCATTGGGTTATTCCCTCCCTGCAATGCCTATAAAATTAATCAATAAGCAAACCAATTATAGGGCTATTCTCACTTGGAAAATTAACTAAATTTTTAGTTCAGTAAGCAGACCAATTATAGGGCTGTTCTCTTGGCAAGTGGCATGCATTAATGGTGGTTGTCAAAATCCGATTTTAACAATGCCAAAGGAGAGTTGGCCTTTGATTAATTCAGCTTAACATCCTAATCCTAATTAATTATAAGACGGACCTTGTGCTTTGGGTAAGGATATCTCTCTCTCTCTCTCTCTACTTTACTTCTTTTTTAACTCGTAGTTTATCACGACCCATAAGGAAAACTGAAAAACTCACATATAGAGAACGAATGATATTGATGGGAAATTTATCCATGGGGGATTATTTCAAAATCCAATTTATTTTCTACATGATAAGTAGCTGAGAGTAACGGCTTTTGTATTTCTTTCTCCGCAGTCCACAGGTTCGAATCCTCCGCGCTAATTAATTCCATGTAAGCATTAATCCTCCCACCCACTTCATGAAACCAACATGTTTCTATGTTTATTAATCTATGAACTTGATTCAATATACTATTAAGATTTTCTTTTTTAATAATTATTAAGATTTGATTAAATTTATGTTGTGAGTAGGGAGGCAAGGGAACACAATTTATCAATAAGTAGTCCTCCTTTGTTACAAGTGATGAAATATGAGGTTCCCCTGCTGCTTATCCTCTTAGCTCTCAAATATCAAGGAAAAGCAGGCAACATATTTCAACAAAATGTTGCGGCACTATGGTGTTTGATTGCAGCCACTTTTGGGTACTGGCTAATTGTGGGGATACTGAGGGAAAATACGAGCCTCAGCTGCGAATGGATCCACACATTACGCCGCGCTGCTCTTGTATCAGCTCTTCTCTCCCTTACCCGTCTCTCTCATTTGTGCTTCTCGCGATTATGATAACTTCTATTGTGTCACTTGCATTGCACGGTGTATTAGTCTGGGCTAGACGAGACACCGTTGTCCCTCCGGAGGTAGCGTGTGGAGGAGGAAACGCTTCAACGGAGGAAGCTATGATGGCGGATAAAGGAGGAGGAGGCAACGATTCAGTGGAGAAAGCTGTGTTGCTGAGTATTAGTGGAGAAGAAGGTGGAAGCAATGTCTCGATGCTGGAAGTTTCTTTGCAAGTATAAGAGGAGATTCTGGCTGGCCTTGCTTATTACTTGGGACCTAAGTTCATGAGTAACAATAAACTAATAAAAGTATAAATGTATAATTGTTTATTTATGAGTGTTAATTATATTGGAGGTGTGCTTAGTATGTGCAAGTGTTAGACATAATTTTTTCAAATCTTCTGATTTGGTAACCATTTGTCAAAAATACTATATTGTTTTTTGTCTTATTATAACTACTCAATTTTATTGATTGATTTAAACGAGTATATATACAACACTTTAAATATTTTACAAGTAATATTTAAATGCTTTATAAATAATTACAATTATAACTAAAATTTTACATAACAAAAATTATATCTAAAATAATTTGTGTATCGTTTCTAATTGGATAAACATATCTCTAATAATAGCGAATTTTTTTTTTTTTTTTCGTCCTGTCGACTTTCAAATTTTGATTTTCGTCCTGTAACTTATATAATTTTTTGGTTTTAGTCCTATAACCTGTTATAGCAGGTTAAGTAGCAGGTAATAGGACATCTATATTTGAATATTTTTAATTTGAAAATACATTTGGAAGAATAAAAGTAACATGTATTCGTTTTTTTTATTAGATACACACATCTTGATGGTAGACTCGTTCCAGCAAAAGAACCAGAAACAATCTCATAAAATATAATCCAAAACCATCCCAACATTACAGTGTTCATCACCATTATCTTTGAGCAAGAAACCTGTGCCAGCAAAAAACAAAAACCGCAACAAATACAATCGAAAATGATCCCATTAATGAAATTTAAAATACATGTTCTTCATCCCAAAACAAAAAAGTATCGCTGTTCATCATCCAAAAAAAGAGTAAAAAAAAAAAAAAAAAACCATTGGAAATTAATGGGAAACACCTGGGAAATCATATGAACAAGTAGTAGATAGTATCTACTAGTAGGATAACGCACCAAATCGAAGCAAATTAGTGCAAAAAAAAATGATCTGATTCTTCACGCACATTATCAAGCAACTCGGAGGATACACAACCGCGATTATTCAATATCGATGGTAGAGTAAAGGGAGACGAATAGATCAACATATGGTAGGGACAGTGAATCACCGAAAATTTATTGGGCTCGAAAAATCAAAAGACCCTTGAAGCACTTTGGGAAAGGATAAAATCGACAGGTAAGGAGGTACCAGAACTGAAAATAAAGTTAGGGCTATGCTTTCTAACACCGAGATGAGGCTATATAAGGAAAGTGATCGGAAACGAAGAGGAAGAGAAAGAGCAACGGAGAAGATGAACAGAGAAGACCATTTTTTTAGAAGAAAGAGGAATGGGTTAGTAATTTAAAATCAATTAAGTAAATTATTTTAAAAATCTAAATGATGATTGGGCTCCTTCAAATTATCCTGCCGATACTGGGTTATTTTAATATTAGAATAATTAAAAAATAAAAATTGTATGCCACGTCACTATTACCTATAAGGTTACCTGCTATAATAGGTCATAGGACAAAAACAAAAAAATGTCTAAGTTATAGGACGAAAATCAAAATTCGAAAGTCGGTAGGACGAAAATCAAAATGTGGTAAAGTTATAGGACGAAAAAGATAATTTTCCCTAATAATAAGTAGGTCTAATTGACTGTTGGTACAATTGGAATTTGGATAATCTCTACGTCTTCAATAGGTTTGGAATTATATGCCCGAATACATGAAAACATTTGAACTTTCTATAAATTGAACCAATTCAATTAGCATTTTTAAAAGAGTTAAGTCGGATGAAATTAAGGTTAAATAGTGGTCGTAGATATCTTTTGAAGGAGTCCTTTTTGCTCATTTATACTGACTTTTGAACTTGTTGTGGTGTTTGATATTCGATGCAAGTTTCTTTAACATGTCTCTATAAGAGCATCTCCAATGGTGGGTATTAATTTTGAGGTTTGGATTTGCCACCTCTGCGTCATATGTGTGTCACCTCAAAAGTTTTATACCCCTACCTCAAAACACTCATTCCTCCTCCAATCATTTCTACCACAAAAGTAACTATTCATGAGTCCCACTATCAAATTATATATACTTATTATCTTTTCTATTAATTATTTTTATTATTATTTATTTAATTAATTAAATATTAGTTATAAATTAATACTAATAAAATAATAATAAAAAAGTTCTCGTTGTCCCAATAATATATTTTTATTATTGTTAAAATTTTATTTGAACAATATAATCAAGGAGAAATTGAAAATTTTGGATAGTTGGGAAATTTTTTTGGACGAATGTTGGAATTTTGAGGACGAACATTGGAATTTTCCGGACGAATATTGGGATTTTGAGAAGATGAATATTCTCCCAAATTTTTAGAATAATAAAAATTCTCCCAATTATTTTGATCCATATTAGAAAATTGAGTGAGAAAATTACAATAAAAAATTAAAATTTGAGATATAATTTTTTTTTTGGAGTGAATAATTTTTATCCTCAATGGATCTATTTATAGAAAATGTGGGGAGTGAATAATTTTTATCCGTTGAGAGTGAATATTACCGTTGGCAATATTTAAAAAAAAAAATTGTCGTTGCTTTCAACGGTCAAAATTTAGAAGAAGAAAAAAAAAAGGAAACTGCCGAAATGGAAGGCAGTATATATGCATCCCTATTTTAATTCATATGCATTCCAATAAATATTTTTCAAACGATCTTAATTAATAAAATAAAAAAAATAAAAAAAGGGAAGAGATAATGGCGGGACCCGCCCTCTACTTCCCAAAATGAATCCCACTCGCACGGTCATGCGTCCCACCTCATTTCCAGTGTTTTTTTTTTTTGTGTACCACACACACGCATTTTCCCACTCTCCCCTTTTCCTTCTCTTTTTTCTCTACCTGGTATTTCTGCCCCTACCTCAATTCACCTTCTCATGCCACATTTGTTGGAGTTATACTTGAAAGTATGCTTTTACTTTGTATAACTCGTGTATCAAACACTCGTTTTATGAGAATAATTCTTTTATCACATTTGCTTTAGTTATGATTGAATGTTGAATTTCTATTGCAAACCGTTCAATATGTAGTACATGTTACATTGTAGTTAATGTGGTGATATCCGATCACGGAAGACAACATTAACAGTTTACTTGTAACTAAACGTACATTTTCACGACCCAGGTGGAATTGAACAATCCGTCATGAAAGGTTGATGTGTAAGGCTCAGATTGGTCTGTCTTGACTAAGAGATTGCACTAGCACATTTAGTATGTGTTGAAGAGGACCTACAGCGAGGATAAATTCTTCTCTTCTGAAAGGTGAAGAATTAGACCTCAGTGGTTGTTGATTTCTTAATCTCCGTCACTTAAATAGGACCGTGTGTGCTTAATAGTTACTGCTTTGATTCATGTTGGGTGAGAATCATTGCGACTTCGAACTTTGTGTCTTGGGCAGTAATATTAATCATACGACGATTGCTAAGATTTAATACGGAGAAACGCGTGCGAGTACGGCTCGTGTGATTAGTCCCCTTGGTGGGCTCAGAAGTTTTATTGTACCAAATCTTGCAAGTGAAGAATTAGTTTCTTCGGTACGAATAATAATGTTGAGCTGTCTTTACTCCAAGGTGAAATATATTAATTAATTTAGAGTTATTCGGAAGCTCAATTAATTAATGGACTTGATAATCTTAAACGCGGGAAATAATAACCGGGAGCCCATATTATCGTAATATGGATTAAGATGGATAGTGCAATATTAATTTATTAGTGGTAATAATTAATATTAATGGGCTGAATTATATTGGGGCTCAATATTGAAATTCAGAAGTCCATTAGGAGGTCCAATCTTAATTCTCCTTAAAGGCCCCTCAAGTAGCCCATTAAGTAGCCCAATAATGAAAAGGTGATTAAAATAAAAAGATAATATTAATGCTGATTTTTCATCATTTTTTCGAAAATAAGGAGATCAAGAAGAAATAAGATTTTGTTGATTTTCTTGGAAAGATATTATGGAAGATATGTATTCTAGGAATACAAGAATATCTCATATATTCAAGAAGATCCAAATCTTTGAATTTCTTATTGATATTTTCGAAAATCACCCCATAACAAGGTGAGTGAGATTTTTGTGGAATATTTTATTTTGGAGAAAAGAATATATGAGATATATTCAAGATTTCTTAGAGATTAAGAATTTTTTTTTTTCAAGCCCAATATTCATCAAATTTTCGGCCACTCTATGTTATAAATAGGGGATTATTTTTTCATCCCCAAGTACATAATTCCATGTGTTGGAAAAATCAAAAAGCATAGATATTTTTCTTTTTCCTTAGTTTATTAAATTACTTGAAAGCATCTCCCACCGGTGATCAAGTGAGGTGAAAAGGGAAATACTTGAGAAGGCTTTGGGTTGATAGAGCGAGATCGTAATTGTCTCGTATATCCAAAGACCAATTCTACAAGAGGTACGTTAATCGCATATTTACTTGTTTATTCCGCCTAGTTAATATGTGAAATTAATTCAACATGCATGATGCAAATTAGTTGTTGGAATTATTATTTGAATTAATTAGGATTGATTCATGCTAGTAATAATTGTATTTAAATTCGTATTTAAATTTCATCCCGAATAGATTCCGGGCGCCCCTATTTTCCCAACAACTGGTATCAGAGCCACAGTTTCGGGCTCTGATCTTTAAATTGGAATTTAAATTGTTAAGCATTAAATTTAAATTGGATAGTAGAATTGCTAGATCTTTTTTGCAGGTATCCAATTTCATGGTTTTAATGTTGTTAATTTCATGCGTGCGAATTAATTTGTTTTTTAATTCGATTCGTTCGAATTCGTTTTTCTCGTGAGAAAATCCACGAGTAGATTAGTTGTTTTTATTTTGATTCGATCATTGTAATAGACTAGTCTAGATCTAGTATTTATTTTTTTTGTAAAATAAATTGTAACCGGATCGTGACGAAGAACGAAGAATTAAAAACGGCGTACCCGGACGACGCATACAAGCGTGGCGCGTGTATGGACGTAAAATCATGCAAGGGGTGAAGAAAACGAGGACGAACGGTAAAAAACGGCGCACGGGGTGCACGGCGCACGACCCGGGTGCGACGGGAGGTCGGCGCCGCGCGCACGCGCGTGCGCGCCTCCGTGCAGCGCCTCGGGTGCACCTCGGGGCTGCGCCTCGGTGCGCTTCCTGCAGTGCTTCGGCGCTTTTTGGGCCGGGAGGCGCGCGGGCCCACTTCGTGGGCCGACGCGCGCCGTATCTCGGGCCGTGGAATTTTTCGGTTCGTGTTTTTTTTCCGTGTGATTTTAAACGTCGTCCCGAACCCCAAACGATACTGTTTTTGATGAAGTGTTGCTGTTCGAGTGGGAGCACGTCGAGACGAACGTCGGAAAGCAACAAGGACAATTTTTCGCATCAAGACGTGAAGAAATTAAACCGTGACAATTGAATTTGAGTGCTCCAATGTGTTTAATTTTGTTTTGATGGATGTTTTACTTCGTGCACCTATTATTATTTGTTAATATGTGTTTGCATGAATTTAATTGTCCAAGAAAAATCTTACTTTAAAAAATTACTAAGTATATTTTTATAATCGCAATTTTATTCCGGATATTAAAATTGGATTATTTTGACCTCCATAATTTATTTATTTGTGAAGTTCTTTTGGAATACATTTCCCCCTCGGATCGGCCAAAAGAACGGATTTCACATGAATAAATTCTGAAAGGATGATTGTGGATTATTACTAGTGGCGGTATTGACCCTCACCATGAGTGGCTTGCTCAAAGCGAAATAATAATCTTGTATTTAATTATGGTTATTACTTAGGCATAGGAAATTGATATTAACTTACTCCCCTCGGAGTCCCTGTCAATTTCTATGTGATCAAAGTGGGAGCCAACTATTAATTTTGAATTAAGGATTTGTAACTTTTAAGTTTGTGATCCGCTTGAATGTATTTAAATGTATAGACCACCCCTCGTGGCGCATTTAAATTGTTTCGAGATGTTGGCTGATGCATGATTATATTGTTTTAAGGTTTCAATATAATTGATGTGATCGAATTATGTGATAATTTCGTATTTTTCTAGATATTGATATGAATGTATGTTTTATTCTCAGTTCATCATGTCGCAACCTTTTAATCCACTGTTTAGTATACTTAAAGATAACAAACTTGTTGGTGAGAACTATGTTGATTGGAAATGTAATATAAATATGGTCCTTCCTGCGCAAGAACACTATTGGATATTTAGCGTTGACGTACCCAAGAAACCTAATGATAAGTCAAGTAATGGGGAAAGGGCGATATTCGATGATTGGAAGCATTCCAATGAGCACATGAAGCACATCATCTTGACATTTATGTCTGAAGATTTGAAGCGCATTCATGAAGGCATTGAAGCGGCTGTTGATATCATGAATAGCCTTGAAGAGATGTTTCAACATCAGAACCCCATGGCGAATCTGTTCACCATTCGTGAGAAGCTCACGAAGGAAATGGTGAAGGGAACACCTGTAAGGGATCATGTTCTCAATTTTAGGCGTGAGTTTGAGAAACTCGAGTTTCTTGGTGCCGGATAAAGTGAAGAAAGTCAAATCGATTCCATACTCCTAAAGCTATCGAGTAGTTTTGATGGGCTCTTTTGGGAATACGTGTTATCTGAACACAAGTTCACTTTAGATACCCTGCTCAAAGCCCTGATAACGGTAGAGTCATACTTGGGGAGTAGGGACGAGGCTTTGGTGATCAAGAGTCTTTTCTCGAAATCTAGGCCAATGGAGGGTAAGATTGAGAAGGAGGTGGTTGATCGGAACCAAACCAGTAGACTCACTTTTGGAGGCAAGAAAAGAGCTTTCAAGCCGTACGGCGTGAAGATATCCGGTAAGAGTAAGTGCTTCAATTGCGGGAAAGAGGACATTGGAGGTCTACCTGTTCTAAGCCTAAGAAGGCGGTAAAGAAAGGTAAGTCTCATGCTTTAGTCGTTGAAACATATGTTGCGGCGTATGCTGCCCACGTTTGGGTAGTGGATACCGGGTCAACTGATCATATTTGTTTCACTCTTCAGGGGTTCCAACTAACCCGGCGACTTAGCAAGAATGAGATCACAATCACTTTGGGCGATGCTACGAGAGTGGCAATCGAAGCAGTGGGAGTCGTGCACCTATCTTTTGAAGATAGAGTTTTAATTTTAAGAGATGTTTTATACGTTCCAAACTTTAGGAAGAATTTAATTTCGGTTTCTAAGTTGTTTTTTGATGGATATTCAGTTACTTTTAATAAAGTTGTTACTGTTTCTTTTAAGAATGATGTTATCTGTCATGGAACGTTGGTAAACAATCTCTATACGATTAAGTATGCACACCACTCAAATAATGAATCTAATAACACGTCGATCATTTCGAGCAATAAAAGAAAGCGTTCATCGGAGATGAACGAAACACTTCTATGGCATCTTAGACTAGGTCATATTAATCTAAAGCGGATAGAGAGATTGGTGAAAGACGGATCCTTGGAATCGCTCCAAGTCGAGCCGTTTCCAACTTGTGAATCCTGTTTAGAGGGTAAGATGACCAAGAGGGCATTTGGAGCCAAGGGGAATAGAGCCACGGAAGTGTTAGAACTCGTTCATACCGATGTGTGTGGTCCAATGACGATCAAAGCGAGAATGGGGTATGAGTATTTCGTTACCTTCATTGACGATTACTCAAGATATGGGTACATTTACCTTATGCGGCATAAGTCTGAAACTTTTGAAAAGTTCAAAGAGTTTAAGGCCGAAGCTGAGAAACATAGGGAAAAGAGTATCAAGTTTCTACGATCAGATCGTAGAGGCGAATACCTCAGCGATGAATTCTTGAACTCCTATCGGACGAAGGGATCGTATCCCAGTTGACCGCACCGGAAACGCCTCAACAGAACGGTGTGGCGGAACGAAGGAACCAGACTCTTTTAGAGATGGTCAGATCCATGATGAGTTATTCGGATTTACCCAAGTCGTTTTGGGGTAACGCCTTGGAAACGGCGGCTTATATTCTAAACTTGGTGCCATCCAAATCGGTTTCTAAAACCCCAATGGAATTGTGGACCGGGCGCAAGCCCAGACTAAGACATTTGCGGATTTGGGGTTGTCCGGCATACGTGCTAGACAAGGAAGCCGGTAAGTTGGATCCACGTTCGGAATTAAGGCTGTTTATAGGATACCCTGTGGGAACGAAAGGGTGTATGTTCTATAGTCCCAAGCATCAAAAGACCGTGATTAGTACACACTTTAAATTCTTGGAGGAAGACTATATGAACAATCGGAAACCTAAAAGTGAAATTACCTTAGAAGAATTGAGAGGTCAAACCTCGATACCAAGTATACAAGATGATGTACCACACGTCACATCTTCACAACCGGAACCCCGTCGTAGTGGGAGGGTTCCTAGGCAACCCGAGAGATTCATGGGGATATGAGAATCTTCAGATTTGGTTCCCGGTGTTGAATCAGACCCATGGACGTACGACGAGGCAATCCAAGACAAAGATGCGGAGTCGTAGCAAAGGGCAATGGAAGCCGAGATGGGTTCGATTGATCATAACCAAGTGTGGGAGTTGGTCGAGCCACCGAGTGGGGTAGAACCCATTGGATGCAAGTGGGTGTACAAGAGGAAAAGACGACCGGACGGAAGGGTTGAAACCTTCAAAGCGAGGCTTGTGGCTAAAGGGTATACTCAGAAAGAAGGGATCGATTATGAGGAAACCTTTTTGCCTGTAGCTATGCTTAAGTCCATCCGTATTCTCTTGTTGATCGCTGCGCACCTAGATTACGAGATCTGGCAAATGAATGTCAAGACGGCTTTCCTTAACAGAAGTCTTGACGGGATAGATATCTATATGCAAGAGCCCAAAGGTTTCATTGAAAAAGGCCAAGAGAATCTCGTATGCAAGCTCAAGAGATCCATTTACGGACTTAAGCAAGCATCGCGTACTTGGAACCAGTGTTTTGATCAAGTGATTAAGTCTTATGGGTTTGATCAAAACGAGTTCGAAAGTTGTGTGTATAAGAAGCGTGACGGAACTGCGGTGGTATTCTTAGTATTATACGTAGACGATATTCTGCTCATTGGAAACAATGTAAAGGTATTGTCAGACATAAAGGTATGACTGTCAAAACAATTTGATATGAAGGACTTAGGGGAAGCCGGTCACATCCTTGGGATCAAGATCACTCGCGATCGCAAGAAGAGGATGTTGGGCTTATCGCAAGCTTCATACATTGACACTGTTTTGAAGCGTTTCAGCATGCAAGATTCCAAGAAAGGTTTTGTACCTTTTAGGCACGGAATCCTTCTATCGAAAGAAATGAGCCCTAAGACGCAAGCGGAGATAGATGACATGAAAGGTGTTCCGTACGCTTCGGCCGTAGGAAGCCTTATGTATGCACTGCTGTGTACGAGACCGGATATCTGCTTTGCCGTGGGCATGGTAGCAAGATATCAAAGTAATCCCGGGAAAGACCATTGGACTGCCGTAAAGTGCATCTTGAGGTATCTGAAAAGAACTCGGGAGCGGATGCTGATTTACCAGTCAGATAGTCTAGTTCCCGTAGGATACACGGACTCGGATTTCCAATCAGACATAGACTCAAGAAAGTCAACCTCGGGTAGTGTGTTTTGCATGGGAGGATGAGCCATTTCATGGAGAAGCGTTAAGCAGAAATGCATCGCCGATTCGACCATGGAAGCCGAGTATGTAGCTGCTTGTGAAGCGGCGAAAGAGGCAGTTTGGCTCAAGAACTTCTTAGTGGACTTGGACTTTGTTCCGAATTTGCCCGACAAGATAACTGTCTTTTATGACAATGTCGGAGCAGTTGCAAATTCAAAGGAACCGAGAGCCCACAAGGCCAGCAAACACATAGAAAGAAAATACCATCTTATACGAGAAATCGTTAAGAGAGGAGATATAGATGTGGCAAAGATAGCGTCGGGTGACAACCTAGCGGATCCATTCACAAAGGGTCTGCCTCAGACTACATTCGAGAGACATGTGGATGGAATGGGAGTCAAGACTATTGTCAATCTGCTTTAAGTATAAGTGGGAGGAATTATTAGGTTAGTGTAGGTTGACATGAGATGTCACGTAGAGCTACTACACTAAGACATGCGTGATGTATACTAAAAGCAGACTTTAAGTATAAGTGGGAGATTGTTGGAGTTATACGTGAAAGTATGCTTTTACTTTGTATAACTCGTGTATCAAACACTCGTTTTATGAGAATAATTCTTTTATCACATTTGCTTTAGTTATGATTGAATGTTGAATTTCTATTGCAAACCGTTCAATATGTAGTACATGTTACATTGTAGTTAATGTGGTGATACCCGATCACAGAAGACAACATTAACAGTTTACTTGTAACTAAACGTACATTTTCACGACCCAGGTGGAATTGAACAATCCGCCGTGAAATGTCGATGTGTAAGGCTCAGATTGGTCTGTCTTGACTAAGAGATTGCACTAGCACATTTAGTATGTGTTGAAGAGGACCTACAACGAGGATAAATTCTTCTGTTCTGAAAGGTGAAGAATTAGACCTCAGTGGTTGTTGATTTCTTAATCTCCGTCACTTAAATAGGACCGTGTGTGCTTAATAGTTACTGCTTTGATTCATGTTGGGTGAGAATCATTGCGACTTCGAACTTTGTGTCTTGGGCAGTAATATTAACCATACGACGATTGCTAAGATTTAATACGGAGAAACGCGTGCGAGTACGGCTCGTGTGATTAGTCCCCTTGGTGGGCTCAGAAGTTTTATTGTACCAAATCTTGCAAGTGAAGAATTAGTTTCTTCGGTACGAATAATAATGTTGAGTTGTCTTTACTCCAAGGTGAAATATATTAATTAATTTAGAGCTATTCAGAAGCTCAATTAATTAATGGACTTGATAATCTTAAACGCGGGAAATAATAACCGGGAGCCCATATTATCGTAATATGGATTAAGATGGATAGTGCAATATTAATTTATTAGTGGTAATAATTAATATTAATGGGCTGAATTATATTGGGGCTCAATATTGAAATTCAGAAGTCTATTAGGAGGTCCAATCTTAATTCTCCTTAAAGGCCCCTCAAGTAGCCCATTAAGTAGCCCAATAATGAAAAGGTGATTAAAATAAAAAGATAATATTAACGCTGATTTTCATAATTTTTTCGAAAATAAGGAGATCAAGAAGAAATAAGATTTTGTTGATTTTCTTGGAAATATATTATGGAAGATATGTATTCTAGGAATACAAGAATATCTCATATATTCAAGAAGATCCAAATCTTTGAATTTCTTATTGATATTTTTGAAAATCACCCCATAACAAGGTGAGTTAGATTTTTGTGGAATATTTTTGATATGCTCATGCAATTCAATGGCTTTTAAAGGGTCACCCAATTCGGTACATTCTTTGATGAGCGAAGTGTAGAGGTCTAATGGTATGGGCAATTTGAGGCTGTCCAACAAGTATAAAATGTCGGAAGTAGTTATTCAAGATTTCTTAGAGACTAAGAAAAGATTTTTTCCAAGCCCAATATTCATCAAATTTTCGGCCACTCTATGTTATAAATAGGGGATGATTTTTTCATCCCCAAGTACATAATTACATGTGTTGGAAAAATCAAGAAGCATAGATATTTTTTTTCCTTAGTTTATTAAATTACTTGAAAGCATCTCCCACCGGTGATCAAGTGAGGTGAAAAGGGAAATACTTGAGAAGGCTTTGGGTTGATAGAGCGAGATCGTAATTGTCCCGTATATCCAAAGGCCAATTCTACAAGAGGTACGTTAATCGCATATTTACTTGTTTATTCCGCCTAGCTAATATGTGAAATTAATTCAACATGCATGATGAAAATTAGTTGTTTGAATTATTATTTGAATTAATTAGGATTAATTCATGCTAGTAATAATTGTATTTAAATTCGTATTTAAATTTCATCCCGAATAGATTCCGGGCACCCCTATTTTCCCAACAACCTTACCCAACTCACAACCACCCCTTCCCCATTTTTCTGGTAGAGGTATGATGCCACATCATACTTCTACCTAGCATTGGAGGTGCCCTAAGGTTTGGAGGAGTATACTTGTACTCCTTTAAAAAGGGTTTGTCGGTAGTTCGGAAGGTTTCGTCTTTTTTAACGTTAGAAAATCTTTTAATACAAATAAATTTTCAATCCAACGTGTAATCTATTTTTCTAATGATTTCACTTTGCATTACAGTAATTGTACTCGCACTGTATTGGCATATTAATAAATTAAATTAATAAATACTCCTTTCGTCTCGCTATAACTTTCTTATTTCTTTTTGTTGGTTTGTTTAAAAAAATGTATTTTTTATTAATATATGGTTGATCATATGTTAACTTTTGTGTAAAGTAGTGGAGAGTTGTAAAAAAACAAATAGATGTTGTTTAAGAAAGTATTTGTTTATTGATATATGGAGTGTTGCTTTTTGCTTTTTATGGAATAGGAAAGTGGGACATCCAGCAAATGAAAGTAAGAAACGTATAGTGGGGCGGAGAGAGTATAAAATAATAAAAATATCATTTTAATTTGAAATAAATTTGTAAAATTGCAAATACATCCGTATTAACATTTTATATTGAGCAAGTCTCTTGTACATTTGGTGTATGATACACTCACTCAACAGTTGATAATGTATACACTGAAAAGTTAGTTCCAATTACACTGAAAAGTTAGTCTCAATTACACTGAAAAATTAACACTGAAAACCAATTTGCAATGTAAACTTTTCAGTGTAATTGAGACTAACTTTTTTGTATAATTGAGACTAACTTTTCAGTGTATACAATATTAACTGTTAAGTGAGTGCACCGTGCACTTGGTGTATATGAGACTTTGTCTTTTATATTTTAACTAGTGGGGGCGCAACTCAATATTGAGGTGTTAGCCCAATTGACAATTTGTTAACTTTTGTATCAGTTATGGTAAGGTAGAAGTACTAATATTGTTTTTAAAATTGTGAGACATTAGCTTTAGTAAATGTGGAAATACACCCGAAAAATTAAAACAGAAAGATAATAGTTGCAATGAAATAAAAACATAATTAGATAACTAAAATTTATTAGATCGGTCAAACAATTTTTAAATTAATATAGTTTCTATCATTTAAATTTTAGATTGGTATTTTTTTTTTTTCTTTCCTGATGTGAATCCGTAGGGGAAAAAAATTAGACTCAAAATCTATAATTTAACTATTTTTCAAGCCATAATGTTAATTCAAAACAAGCGATTATGATCATGCACATAAAAGAATATCAAACCAAGTTAAAATCGAACACGAATACACAAGTACGAACATAGATATAATATATTTATAATTTGGTACATCAATTCCCGAGACCAAGTCTTTGATTTTCATCTTCGTCCTATAATCAATAAATCAAATTATAAAACAACCCACGATTTAATCAATCAATCAATCTCAACGGTTACGTCTGGCGCATCTTGTTGCCCTGGTGCAGCCACGTGTATAGGGGTTAGCCCTCTGGTGGCCCCGGCAGTTGTAGTATGATTTCCCCCGCTGGTTGCACGGCACTCTATTCCTCGCCATCGCGCCGTAGCTGATGTGGCCGCCCCTGCCTCCTCTCAGCTGTCGGTGCGCAGACTCGGACTCCATCAGCATTTCCTCATCCAAGCTGTCCATGACGTCACCCACCAGTTCCTGGCCGCCGTCTCTGGACCCCAGCCCGAAGTACACGTCGTTGCCGGTTGGATTCGCCGCCGAGGCCAACGCCGCCACCGCCACCATTAGGAGAACAAGAGCCAGCCGGAAAGCCATTATTCGGATGGGGGATTTGGAAACCTTTGTTGACTTTCCTTGTAAATGATGTGTATTGATTTTTTTTTCTTTAAATATCTTCTCAGCTAGATTGAAAGCTGAGAAGGAGGTTTTTTCTAATATTTTTGGTAATATGGGGAGGACAAAAATGGTGGAGCAATACAACTTGAATTACAGAAATTGGCCGCTCCCCTTAAGTGTAGGGCCCGTCTTATTCTCCACGGTATTATAATTTGATGAATAAAGTCCATTCATGTATATTTTATTTTATTTAGATTTTGCATGTTTTTTCACTTAATAAAATTATTTTCAATATGACAAGATGGTACAAATGTGAAGAGGCACAAGTTCTGCATGCGGGTGAAATAATTTTTTCGAGAAAAATAACGATGGCTGCTTAAATGCTTTTAATATAAAAATAAGACGAAATGCCGAAGCCTAAAAACTTGACTCATTTATTACAAATAGAATTTGCGTGTGTTTATGTGTTTCTTTTATTCCAAATTTTCATGTTTGATCATATATTTTACGTTTAATTTTTTTTAAAGGACTGAAATCAAAATTTAAAAGTTAGCAGGACGAAAATTAAAAAAATATAAATTATAGGACTAAAATCAAAATTGAAAGTTAGTAGAACGAAAATAAAAAAGAGTTAATTCACTTTTCCTATTTTTTAATAGTACACATATAGACAATTAAACATTAAAATAAATTGTAATTTCTTTTACATGTAATATGGTATGCCCTCCATCCCAAATTTATTTTCTTGTTTGACTTTACACAAAATTTAATGCAAAGATGAATTGTAGTATTTAAATGAATAAAATAATTTTTTGTGAGGTAAAGTTTAAAAAGACGAATGCACTTTATTTTTATTTTGATAAATAGGAAAATAAAATTAGAAGGACATTTTTGGCTGAGACGGAGAGAGTACTATAAGAACTAATATAAATTGATTAATTATTATACACGTATTTACAAATTAGAACACTGAGACGGGATGAAATTCTTAAATCTCATATTAGTAACAAAAATATAACATAATTACGATACAAAAGCTTTTAACACTATCCAAAAATAAAGTGATTGCATGCATAACTCTATTACACAGGCAAAGAAGATTTCTTGGTGGAACTAATAAATTCTGTGGCTCGAACTAATTTACCACGTGTTTTGTTGATGCCATTTATGATACATCGGTGAAACAAACGGTAGGTTTGCGGGCAGGACAATATCAAGGGTAGTGGTGTCCAAATAAGAAGAGGCATGAGAGAAACAGGGTATGGGAGAAAGATTGCGAGGAGAGAGAATTCCTGACGCAAGAACAACATTGTTCAATATTTGGAACCAATTATCTTGGAGTGTTTTTACTTGCTTCATTGCTCCGACAACTAACCAGTATATGAAAGTGGCGGCAACGAAACAACATACTGGAACAGGATTTTTAAGAAATATGATGTCTGGTTTGGCTTGATATTTCATTGTTACAAGGGCCAGCACCAAAGGGACTTCATATTTCATTACGTATATGAGATGAGGTATCCATATGCACTCGTCTCCACTGATCTCCCTGCACACATAAACGTATCATCATATAGTCAATGGCGGATGATTTAGTTGGCCCAGCTTTGGAAAAAAAATAAAAAATTGGAAGAAAGTCAAATCTTAACAATTAAGAAGTAATTAACTTGATTTAATTTGTAAAATAACATATATAATTGTTTATTGGCGGATGATTTAGTTGGCTGGCGCGCTAGCCCGCCGAAAAAACAAAAAACAAAATAAAATGGAAGAAAGTCAAATCTTAACCATTAACGAACGTCTAACTTACTTGATTTAATTTGTAAAACAACTCGGGATATGTTTTGTGTGAGACCGTCTCATAACATGACATAATGAGATGAGATATAACTTGGGCATTGACGTATTAATACTTTGATAGAGATAAGTGTTAATTTGTGTTGTTTCGTAACATGAGACGGTCTCATACAAATTTTTTACAATAACATATATAATTGTTTATCACTAATTCTTGTATGCACTTATTGTATAAAATTTACTTCAATTTTAACTTTTCAAAGCGCATTAAGTAAATTGAGCTTTGAAAAAGTTAAATATTAGACTCACATTCTAAGTGAGCTTTGAAAAAGTTAAAATTAATTTGATATTAGATTCACATTCTAAGTGCGTGCTATGCACTTGAGTGCATACAAAATTTTTATTAAGTGTTTTATTCATTGATAAGCAGCACTTACTCTAATCTTTGAACACTTAGCAATTATGCAATTAGATTGTGATTTGTGAGAAGATGAATTTCATTATGCAATTAGTAATATTTGTGGTTAAATGCTTGGTTCTTGAAATCTTAATATTTAGGGCAATGAATGAAATTGTATGGATTGGAATTTATATCCGATAAAGAATCCTTGGGTGCAACTTAGGTAAAAGGAATTGTTCTCAATGGAAATCGAACACAGAATCTTTGTCAGGACGTGAGTCTTTTGACTTTGATACCATGAAAGAATTTTGTTTCGTTTAAAACTCTAAATTTATAAAGAGTTGTAGAATTAATTCATTTAATTATTTTCCTGCCACTATCATGGATTATAAGATTATCCACCCAAACAGGGGATGTATTTAGAATTAGCAACCACCGTCCACGGTCCAACGATATTTTTTACTACTACATAATTGACACTTCAATCAAAATAAGTGAGAATATAAACAGTGAACTGGATAAAAGAGAAACGGTTTGGAAAGCAAAACAGGGGATACGCTTTCCATTATTTCCATTATTAATAAATAGTGACAATTGAAAAAATAACCATTTATGGATGACTAAATTATCTTTCACCACCTTTTTACTCACTCATTCATTTTTTTTTTTTTTGTCAGTTGTAGAAGTCAAAAACCGAAATACAAGCATCCATTGAAATGAAGTATTAGATGAGAAATATTTATTTCATTTTCCACTTAATATAATGTTCACCGATAAAGAATTCAATTTAGGGGTATTTTGATTTGAAATGGTGTAAAATGGTTAAAAATAAAATGAATGGGTAAGAAAGTGACAGAAAACAGTATAATCGTCTCAAAATGTTCAATAAGAAACAGTCAGGTAATGAAGAAAAAAAAAGGGGACCTGAATGCAGAGGCGCTGGGAAGGTGATGAGCACGCGCAACCTTCGTCCTCCTCATCCTCACAGTCCAGAGGCGGCGGCGATTAGGCTGCAAGTTAAGTGTGACTTCGCCGGAAATTGTTTCACGTTCACCTTCCATTAGGCGTGTGAAATGGAAGAATATTGTCAATGCCAATTGCCAAGTCTATTATTTATAAAAATTGGTTCATGTTGATGACGGTTAAGATGACGTTCTCCCAAAAAAGCGTGAAGTGCCCAAATATTGGACATGAGACGGTGTCGAACTAAAGTTAAAAAATGGTGACGAGAGCGGCCAAAACGAAAGTGTCGATTTAAAGTTAAAATTGCTGACGAGAGAGGCAAATGCTGACTTAGAATCGAAAAGGATTATCTCACTCGATAATGGCACGTCGATTAATCATGTTGACTCAGGGGCGTACTGTACATGATTGAAACACTTTCTATTTTTGTTCTAATGATCAATTTTCGACCTTCATTTTACTCTTTCATTCATTACAATGTACTAAAATTTCTTACTTTACTAGTAGTTCTTTACTTGGTACGATGCTGAGGTTATCATTCTACTTTCCTATTCATTTCGTCACTAAACTTTGCCGTGATTGAAAAAAAAATCCAATTTTATTTATAAACTATTTATTTCAAGTATTTGCGTGTTTTATGTGAGACGGTTTTATGTATGAGATGAGCGATACTCCATTTTCAAATTAACGAATCATAGTATGTGATGAGAACCGGAATATGAGACCGTCTCATAAAATTTATATGTATTGATTTTTTTTTATGTGTTGTTATTTTCTATTTTCCAGTCCCTACAAAAATTTAGTCCAACACTCCAACTCAACTATGCACTTGGAATTTGATCCCAAATTTAAAATTAATTTTGACCAAAACTTAAAATTAGCGGGTTTGTTAACTATCCATACAAAATTCGCGGGTCTGTCAATAAACCGGGTCACAAATGGGTTGCGCGCGTTTCGTACCAATACCCGAAGTTATAATCACCAATACCCGAAGTTATAATCACCAATACCCCAAATTATATCTCTAAAGAATTATTCACCAATATCTCAAGCCTTAATCACCAATACCCAAGTTATATTTAACAATACCCCAAGAAATTATTCAACAATATCCAAATTATAATCATAAGTGTGCGTACACAATATATATACTAAATTTTAATATCTCTAATTATAATTCAATTCCATCTCTTTCCGCAATGACTGTGAACGGATATAAGTTGAGACAGGACGTGTTTAGCTACACCTTGGGTGGAAATTTTGCTTTTCTAAACAAAAAATACTCGGTAGATGATTAAAGCAAACTCCAGAACAAAATCACCAAAATACAAGTATAGCTAGTAAAAAAATAAAAAGAACTCGACTGAATTGAATTTAGCTTCGCTCATGTTCACAAGGGTTCAGCAATTCAATACCATAACCTACTCTATTTCTTAATTGCATCTCTTTAAGACATCAAATTATAAATGCCTATACTCTAAGAAAATATGATGGAAATTTAAAGGACATACTGTTGGTGATCGATTCTAATCGTGAGGATTAGTGACTGTTTTTATCCGGTTTTAGAATCACTAAACAAGAATGTGTGATTGATTACCACCGTAAATGGTAAATTCGATTGTTCGGTCTATTAAATCATAAATACGAGTATCGAGTTCGTATTTATTTTGTGTGTGTGTACGTTTAGGTGTATGAGTGTGTGTAATTGGAAAATTTGTGAATTTGAACTTAATTTTTATTGCTGGAGAACAACTATTTATACTGTCCACCAAGTAGGAGGTGTACATGACTCTTGGACTACCACGCTTGCATGCTTGACATGTGTCCTTTGACCTTGTTTGACCTTATCTAAGCTAAAACTTAGTTACAAAGTCTTGTGTTTGGTCTTATCTCGGATTCATTGTTGTTCGTCGTGGTTGGCTTGGTTGGTCTAATAGGTTCTTTTGGTAAGAGTTGTTCGCCTCTTGAGGTTGTGGTTCATAAGTTGTTCGCTCTTGTGCTCCTTGTAGGCAGGCCTCAGGATCTTTGTCCTTTGTTCATCCTGTATCTAGCCGGTTTGTTATGAGATTTTTTGTTGTACACTTTTTTAGCTGGTAGATGCACTCCCTTTCTGTTTATTCTTGTTAGCCATTTCTGGTTAGGATATGTTGCCTCATAATCTCCATTTAGGCTTTAACTATTGTTCGCCAAGTAGTAATTGATGTTCGCCAATCAACAATTGCCCCCTATCCTGGCTAGATGTTGCGTCAGACGAGCAACTTTGTGGCGAGCAACTGTAGTTAGGATACTATCTTGGTAAGGATTGGGTCGAACAGCTTCCCTTTGATGAGCAACTTCGGGGCCACCGTTTCGTCTTCCCAAGATCTGGGAATCATCCAATGATGACGTGGGCGGCATGATTATGCGCCGCCCACGCGTGACCAAGCCCGAGGTCATGCGCCCCTATAATTGCATCTAGGTCCTCCAAGTTTTAACACTTTTTGCTCGATACCCCGTTTTTTCATATTTTGACCCCAAGGATTTTTGGGGAATTGTAAGCTGGACCCCGTTGAGTGGGAAATAAAAAATTTCCCACTCTTCATCCTTTGCTACAGAAAATTCCGGCGAAATCCACCATCTCCGACGACTTCAAAACTGTTCCGGCGTATTTCCTTCGTGTTTCAAGGTAATTGGAGCCGTTTTTTTTCTCTTTTTTAACTTCATTTTTTCTTTTTATTCCTTTTTCTTTTCGAATCGCCATTGCACCACCACCGTGTGAGGGTTGCGCCGCCGTCTTCTGCAAAAATCACCCCCACTCTCCCATCGGAAACCGCCACTTAACAAATTTCTTCACAAATTCTTCTATCTTGACCCATACAATACTTGAAACCCATGTCCTCTCATTCAAGCAATCAAAATTCCGAGGAGAGTTTGGACCCTCTTTTTCCAATCGTGGAATATCAACCGCCTTTTGAGGCTTCGTCAGTGACTCCCTCCGGCGTTGATTCAGTAGTTCGATCGGTAGAGGGTATTGGTGTCCATCAGTCTGGCGAGGAGGTTACGGCTACGGCGAACAAGGATTCAGACGAAGAATCTTCTTCGAGCTCATAATCTGAGGAATCGGACCCCGAATTCGACGAACTAACCCTGTGAATTCTTGGAAGGGATAGACTTCCCAAGCCCTAAAATATTGGAAAATGAGATCCCTTCCTGAGTTGCTCGCCCCTTTAATTGGCAAGCATACACCTCCGAGTTTGCGAACAACTTCCCTCCTTCCGAGCGTCAAGTATTAGATCTGGTGAGAACCGATTATCAGACGAGCAGGATTTGGAGCGTTGTTCGCAAAGACGAACTTAATCTAATCCGGGAGGCGTATCAGATTCCATACGACATCCATATGTGGGCCCCGAAGAAGAAAGAAAGAGCTGATCGGCCCCCACCAGGATGTACGGCGATCAATATTGACACACTTATTGTCGGGTTAAGGTTGCCACTGCCCCCGGTTGTTGGTCATTTTTTGGAAGCGATCAACCTTGCCATCACCCAGATTACACCAATAGGGTGGATGAACCTTCTCGGCATCATGGGCTTGTTCGCCCTGGAAGGGTACTGACTTGAAGCGAATATACTAACTTCTACTAGTCGCTCACCCGCAAACGAACGGGTTCATTGTAGTATTAGCAAGTATAACGACCAAGTGTATTGAACCCAAGGGACAGTGTATATGCGAATAGATCCCTGAAGATCTACGCGTCGTAATTAATATGAGTGTGTTGTTTTTGGATTTTTGGAAAGATTAATTAAAACTAAAATAAGCTACGTAAACTAAAATACTAAAGAAGACGAATTAACTAAGGGTTGTTTTCAAATGAGAGATGATGATGCTTAAGATAGGAATCCCTACGTATACTAACGGAGCAGGTACATAATCAGAATAACTGTGACACACAAGAAATAACATAAGTCTAAGAATGCAAGGTGAAAGCTCAAGATTCTAAACCCTAATACTTTACCCTAACACTCGACATCACTAATCTACTAACAATTTAATAGATTGTGCTTAATTAATGAGACCCTAATTTAACTAAGGTGATGCGATCGTCCTCCTTCGCTAAACTGGTAGATGAATTAACCCTTCTTAAACCTTCTCGTTTAGTCTACTCGGTGTTAAAGAGTGATACGGTCGTCCTCTCTCTAACACCTTTCGAACGAAATTCAAAAGCAAAGTCTAGATAAATTTTAAGAATTCATTAACTAAGAGAATTAAAACCTAACGTCACAAGTTACCCTAATTACGTACCCACAACCTACTTCTACGAGTTCATCCTACCCTAAGCATGCAAGGGTTTTAGCTAGACATAGGTTTAACGGAAATAACAACGATTAAATAAGTAACGAACAAGAACATGATAATTAAAACGAAGAAGAAATCTAACATAAACTAGGTTTTAACTAATTGAAAGACTAAACTTAAATTAACTCAATGAATTAGGTCTCAACGTGTTCAAGAACGGAAATATTAAGAAACAAAACTCAAAAGTAAAATCGTAATTCGAATTCGTAATGAAAACCTCAAAAAACGTAATAGTAAACTTGCTTCTTCTTCCTCTCTCCCAAAGCGAACTCTCTATCTCGTGTGTGTGTCAAGTGGTAGTTTGAAACGAGTTTGTAAAGAGTATATATAAAGATCGGGCCGAATCGGGATCTCGTGGGCCGAAAAACGAAATTTGGCATATAAGCCTCGAAGGCGCTCGAGCCGTCCCGGTCGACCGGAGGCGCTCGACCCTTTTTGGTCGAATGATTCAATAGGTCGAGCGGGGCGCTCGAGCTGTGCCCCTCGAGCGGCAAAAACGTTCTGTAAGTCCGGAGCGCTCGACCTACGTTGCTCGAGCGATGGTGCTCGAGTGATGATGCTCGAGTGGGCCTTCCTTCCTTGCAACTAACACTTTTCTTCTCACGTACTAATATCAATCGTATTTCTTCGATATCTTCTCATCCGGGCATCCGTTTGAGTCGATTCAAAGTCCTACGAACTCCGTTTTTCGTCCTCAATTCACCTATGAGTATCAAAGAGACAAATTCATCAATGTACAGAATTAGTACTCATTTGGCTCTAAAAACTCAATAAAATCGACCAAAACTAGGGCGTTTCTAGCTACGAATCATGACAATTTCACGCCTAATCAACCCCCCCCCCCCCCCAAACTTACCATATTGCTTGTCCTCAAGCAATGAAATAATAAGTCAAGTGAAATTGTTAGGGATGAGTAAAAGAATCAATCATTCAAGCTAATGAACTCGAGCTTCAAAAATCAATCACCCGTATACTCACTCACTTTCCTTTATCATACTCATGCAACAATAACAAGAAACACCAAGATCAAGCATGGATGTGCACTCAACAATGTGTTTCGCTCCCTCACAAGTGTATATCAATGATTAAGGGACTCACTCAAACAATCAATCACTCAAATTGTCAGCCATTGGCTTGGAAGCGCTCTTAACTCCGACCATACTCTAGAATGCCGAATCAAAAAGGACTTTTCTCAAGGTTGTAATGTAGGCTCTTTGGACAGGTGGGATAACAATATGGATAAGTGACTCACGTGAATGGAGAATAGAAACTCAAACTTTAGTACTTCGAGATTAGGAACAGACTACTTCAAACATTTTCAATTGATACTCTTTCAATTCCACTTTTCTCAACACTTCAATTTTTTCTTTCTCACTCTTTTCACTTTTTTTTTTTTCAATCACTTCATTTTTTTTTTCGCACAACACATGAGCTCTTTTTTTTCTTTTGCTCATTCTCAACCCTTTTTTTGTTCTTTCCCACATCTCATACTTCATCACACCTTCTCATATTCACTCAACAAACAACCTTTTCCTTTTTCAACTCAATTTACTCCCTTCACATTCACACTTTCCTATTCTCCAATCAACTTAGGACAAAAAGGCTTAGGAATTGGAATAGTGTTCATATGTGCTAGCAAATAAAATAGGCGTTCGGCTCAAAGGGGCTAACAAGGGATTCAATGTCATTGGTAGGGAAAATTTTGGTTAAGTGACTCAATAAAACCAAAAATGGCCTAAGATCCTATTCGGCATATCAAACTAGACACAATCAAAGAACAAGAGCACATGCAAGTTCTAGCATCCTCTAAGGTGACGATCCACTCACAAACGAAGAGATCAATTCATGCATCAAAATCTCATAAGGCTCAAAAGCTCACAGCTTTCACATCCATGCTAGTCTAGTGCATTCTCACTCTTATCTCACAAGCACTCAAAAGGCTAGTTCACAAGCATACTAGTTCTCTCTCCAATCTGCTCTAACTCAAACACTCACACTAAAGGATTCTCAACTCAACTTCACAACTCAACTCTTCTCACTAATTCATACTCAAGAATCAACAAAAAGTAGTCTAAAAGAGTTAATAAGCATGAAATAACTCAATCATCAAATCAATTCAACAGTTCAACCCCAAACAATCTGAAACGCTTTCAATACAATCCCTTAAGAAAGGCACACCACTCAAACACTACAGTTCACACTCAAAAGTAGAATTAAATAAGAAAAGAAACGAAAAAGAAAAGATAAAGGAAAAGGAAAAAGAAAATTGGGGGTATCCCATGACTCTCAAGCATCCGGAGGTGGTGGTGGGCGGTAGTTTTGATGATCAGCCCCCAAATGCGATACGAACAGTGACTCCATCCATCAATGCATGTCTGAGAACTGATCCTCCATTCGGGCTGTCCTCGTATCTAGCCTATCTTGTGTCTCACGCAAGTAGGTTACGTCAGTTTGGAGCGTCTGCATCTGGGTTCCCATCTGCGACCATTCCTCTTGTGAGGGATACCATGGCCTAGGCGACTGCACCTCAGGTGAATCCACTTCCAGCTCTTGCGGCTCCTCACCCGCAGCTCCGCCCGCATCTTCGCCTGCCTCATACTCTTGCTCTTCTTTTTCTTGGAGGTCTGCTACTCCACTTGATCCGGCACCGATCGTCCCTTCACCCCGGCTTCTCTTCGAAGGCCTCCCGTCTCGGAGCCCTCGGCTGTCCACATCATGAGTAAACTTGGCACTCACAGCTAAATGCCTCTCTCCGTTCATCCCCAGGTTTACATTCTTCTTCCCCTTCAACGTTACGAGCTTGTCATTTGGGAGAGGGGAGAGAGTATCTTCCTTGTACCGAATACAAAAACTCCCCATCCAGTGCTCGAACATCAATGTGTGGCTCAACTGATCAAAGTCTAAATCCCTCCCGGGGACAGGAGATGCACAGGGCACACATCCCAAGTGCCTCATGAACACCGAGATTAGACCTCCTCCTCGCACCTTTGAGGTCTTGGCCCCGAGCTTGAATGCCGCCTCGTAGTTGTGCTCCACGAAGTCCCGTCCGAAATCGTGATCCTTCTTATAAAGAAGACACCATATACCGTAGAGTTGCTTGCTCGTCACGGTCCCCGTCTCAGAACGGGCGTAGATGGTATTCCCCAAGATTCGCTCCAAATACCTAACCACTGGGTTTCGGATCGCAGAGGCCCGAGCACTCTGACCCTTGTACTCACCGGCCATCCTTCCCGTGATGTCCTTCCAAAATCCGTTCGCGTTGTAAGACTTCGACATCCTGTTGGGCCTAGGTAGAGCAGGGAGCCCAAGCGCTAAGTTCACATCTCTCATCTCACAATGCTGCCACTCGTTTCTGTATTTGAACTTGAACGAGTACTCATTCTTCTTTTCTATGGTAGCCACGAACTGCTCAGTCAGATCAGCGTGGGTGTCCATCGTGAGCAATATCTCGAGGAACTCATCCATGCCGTTCCTCGTAAATATCCTCCTTATTTCAGCTTCAATCCCTATGTCTTGCATAAAACGCACCAACGGCCTACGGGTTTTCGCGACCTTTCCGGTGACCAAGCTCCATCTATAAGCAACATATGTCCAGTTATCCCCGAATTCCAAATTGTCCCATCTTGAAGGGAGCAAACTCTTTGTTCTAAGCTCATTCGTTAACTCTTCCAACTCAGCATTACTCAAGATTCAGTCCTCATTCCTTTTCGGTGCCATAGTACCTGAGACACATAGAGCATTTTAAATTCATTCATAACATTAGATTCCATATATCTCAAGTAGTACTCTCAATTCCCTTTTCTAACAATCTCAACTTGAGTCCACTCACTCAATTCAAATCACATTCATTCATCTCAAAGTTCTCAAGTAAATTCCAAACAATTCATCATTCACACTCAACAATGCCAATAATCGAGTCTATCATGAAGTAACATTACCCCAAAATTGTGTAATTTACATGCTCAAGACTCAACTCCTACCTATTCATGCTCAATCAATCCCAATCCACAACAATTTCATCTCAAATTGCAAAACCCATATCATTTCCTCAAATTCCTATTTTCTCACTCTAGAGATTCACTAATCCTACACATTCAATCTCGAAATTGAAAGCAAATTTAGCAAACCCATAGCATGTTATCCACATTCATCAACAAGGAACAAAGAATCAATGAATACTTGCAAAAATCCCCAAATTTCGTCACTCAAGAACCCTAGTTCTTCAATTCATGCCTAAATCATGCTTTAAACAATGAATTGAAAGACAAAAGAGAGAAATTACATACCTTTCTTGAGGTAATCCGTGAAATACGTGAAGAAATCGAATGAATGTGGGGTTAAATCGTTGGAATCGTTCGAGTACGCCCAATTTCGCCCAAAATCGCACTTCCTAGTGTGTGAGAGTGTGTGAAATCGTGTGAAAAGGGGTATTTATAGCGTGAGCAAGCCTGGGCAAAACCCGCGACCCGCTCGAGCAGACCCGCTCGAGCGGTCGCGCTCGAGCAAGGTGGTCGAACGGTTCCAGAGGTCGAGCGGGGCGCTCGAGCTATGCCCCTCGAGCGGCAAAAACTTTCTGTAAGTTTTTGGCTGCTCGACCCCTTAGCTCGAATGGAGGCGCTCGAGCTGTGCCCCTCGAGCGGATCCTCCTTGCATTTTCAAATTTCGACGCTCAACACTTAATTTAGCATACCAAACGCGCTCGACACATTCATCATACATATCATATTTAAGCAAAGACTAACCTTAAGAACTCCTCGATTTAAGCCAGGTCGCTCATTCGACCGAGGAGTTGGGTCTCTTCCAAACGTGCATATCACCAATCCAATTTATGCCGAACTTAAGTGACCACACTCAATTCGATCCATTCTCACTCAAACATCGATATTTTCGAAAAATTTGACCAATTTTTCATAGAATTTCGTGCACAAACCTGAAGTACGAATACACACCCCCCCAACTTTGTTCTTGCTATGCAATAATAAAGTTTGAAAAGAATGAGTACGTACGAGTAAGTGCACCAAATTCTCATGAACTGATATCACTATCAATGCATAGTAACGAACGAAAAAAAACATCACCCCCCCAAACTTCGACTTCGCAAAGAGGTCGACGTTTGGGGTTCGGTTACCTCAACTCCAAAAATCGAATGCTTCCCTACTCAGAACGTGTTCAACTTCGTGACTTTCCTCATTAAGCTCTCTTTTTCCGATCAATCTCCACTAAGCAAGCCTACACCAAATAAACTCTAACACACGAGGTTAACACTTACGATTCACAAAAACTACGAAAAAAATAAGAAAAACACATAAAAGCTAGTAAAAATGGGTTGCCTCCCATTAAGCGCTAGTTTTAAGGTCCTAATGCCGGACCGAGCTCGAAGGAGCTCACGGGACTTGAGAATCTAAAATACCTCCCTTATTCTCATAAGAGAAGTTAAAGAATTTCTTCACTCGATGCCCGTTCACCATGAATTTCTGTCCATCATCCTTCTCGACTTCAAGGAATCCACTTTTGTGCACTGCCTTCACAATATACGGCCCGTTCCACTTGGACTTAAGCTTTCCACCAAACAGCTTCATCCTCGAATTGAATACGAGGACTTGATCACCCACTTTGAACTCCTTTTTCCGCAGTCGTGCATCATGCCACTTCTTAGTCTTCTCCTTGAAAATTCGGGCATTCTCGTAGGCACTGTCTCGAAACTCCTCCAACTCATGCAATTGGAGCAATCTCTTCTCACCAACCAAGGCACTATCAAAATTCAGCTTCTTGATCGCCCAATATGCCTTTTGCTCCAACTCCACGGGCAAGCGACATGCCTTTCCAAAAACTAATTGATATGGTGACATACCAAGAGGAGTTTTGAAAGCTGTCCTATATGCCCAAAGTGCATCATCAAGCTTCATCGCCCAATCTTTCCTACTTATGCTCACCGTCTTCTCAAGGATCTCCTTGATTTGACGGTTGGAAACCTCTGCAAGACCGTTAGATTGAGGATGATAAGCAGTAGAGATTCGATGACTTACCTCGTATTTGGACAACAACTTTTCCATCCATTTGTTCACGAAATGACTTCCCCCATCACTTACCAAAGCTCTTGGAACTCCATATCTTGCAAAGATGTTCTTCCTCAAGAACTCGATGACCACTCGGGAATCATTCACTCGAGTTGGGACAGCTTCAATCCACTTCGAGACATAATCAACGCATACGAGAATGTACAAGAATCCATTGCTAGGAGGAAATGGACCCATGAAATCAATCCCCCATACGTCGAATATCTCGACTTCCATGAACACGTGCATATGCATCTCGTCCCTCTTAGTAATGGAGCCGAATCGTTGGCACTTCTCACACCTCTTAACCCATTCCATGCAATCTCTCAACAGAGTTGGCCAATAAAAACCAGATTGAAGGACTTTCCTTCCGGTCTTTTCTCCACCCAAATGTCCTCCACATGGCAAGGCGTGGCAATGCCTTATGATGTCACTCCACTCCTCCTCTGGCACACACCTTCTCAACACGTGATCTATCCCTCTTTTGAACAAGTAGGGATCATCCCAAATGAACTCTCGAACTTTCTTCAAAAATGCCTTCCGATGCACCGAGTCTATCTCAACGGGCAACTCTCCACTTGCTAAATAGTTAGCATAATCTGCAAACCAAGGTGCCTTCCCCTCAACTAGATACACAGGGATGTCTCCTAAGCCAAAGAGCTTCTCATCCGGAAATTCATCGTTCACCTCTCGATCCTCCACGGTGTTCTCCTTGGTGAGCTCCAATCTCGAAAGGTGATCGGCTATCACGTTCTCACATCCCTTCTTGTCTCGAATCTCTACATCAAACTCCTGGAGCAACAAGATCCAACGAATGAGTTGGGGCTTTGCATCCTTCTTACTCATAAGGAACCGAATCACCACGTGGTCCGTATATACAATTGTTTTCGTCCCTACTAGGTAGGGTCGAAATTTATCAAAAGCATACACGACCGCTAACAGCTCCTTTTCGGTCGTAGTGTAATTCACTTGAGCAGAATTCAGCATCTTCGAGGCATAGTAAATAGCGTGAAAACGCTTCTCACGAATTTGCCCCAAAGCAACCCCCATCGCGTAATCGCTAGCATCACACATCAACATGAATGGGCTAGACCAATCCGGTGTAACAAGTATTGGGGCATTCACCAACGCTTCTTTCAACCTGTTAAAAGCCACTAAACACTCATTAGTAAACTCAAAGGCGACTTCTTTTTCAAGAAGCCGCGAAAGGGGTTTAGCTATTTGTGAAAAGTCTTTTATGAAACGTCTATAAAAACCCGCGTGTCCTAAGAATGACCGAATCCCCTTCTCGATCGAAGGTGGTGGAAGCTTCTCGATAGCAATCACTTTCGCCTTTCCCTTAATATCCGTGATCGACCATCCTATATCAGATTTGTGCTTACGAAGCACCACTAAAAGTCTCTCAAGCTGATCATCAGATAAAAAGGCAGATACAATTACCGGATATTTGTCGGTCTCATCCAAGTAAGCGTACTTGAGGTGGTCGGGAAGCGGCTTCAACTCCTTCTTTGCCTCCAATGGTGGCACCTTATCGAACATCTTCTCAAACGTTGACTCCTCAGCTTCCAAGTCATCTTCATCCTCTACTTTCTTCAACTCCAAGAACTTGACATCTTCATTGTCTTTCAAGCTGTCAAAATAATCAAGATCATAAGAATCATAAGAAAGATCGTCAAGAATAGGATAATCAAACTGATGAACATAGAAAGAGCAAGGGTCTAGAAGTGTGTCTTCAACACAAGCATCCGTGATGTCAATGAAGTGGCAACTCTCATCTCCCATGGGGTATTTCATAGCTTCGTAAATAGCTATCTTCACTTCTTGATCATCAACTTTGACCGTGATCTTCCCATTCGCTACATCAAGCACCATCCCGACAGTAGCTAGAAATGGTCTCCCTAAAATCAGCGGGACATGCTCATCCTCTTCCATCTCGAGTACTACGAAGTCGGCGGGAAAAATGTGATTCTCCACCGTCACTAGAACATCCTCCACTACTCCTTGAGGTCTCATAATGGACCTATCAGCTAGCTGGAGCGTCATCATCGTGGGTTGAAGCTCAACTCCCTCTAACTTCTTGAACAACGAGAGAGGCATCAGATTAATGCTTGCCCCGAGATCACACAAAGCTCATTTCTTGATCCCGTTCCCGATATCGCAAAGAATGATGAAGCTCCTGGGATCCTTCAGCTTGGGCGGAAGTGCCTTGTGCACCATAGCACTCACCTCGTGGTTCAAGTACACTAGCTCGGGTCCATCTATTCTCCGTCTCTTCGCTATCAAGTCCTTCAGGAACTTGGCGTAGTTAGGCATCTGTTCCAAAGCATCATAAAAAGGAATGTTAATATGTAGCTTTTTAAAAACATCAAGGAATTTAGCAAACTTCTCATCAAGCTTCTTTTTCATGAAGCGTTGTGGATACGGGACGGGTATCACAGATTTGGGTACCCCCCATTCATCTTTATCTGTCTCTTTTGCATTCTTCCTTGCTTCTTTTGTCTTCTTCCACTTTGGGATTCTCTCAATCTCCTCTATCTCCTCTTCGGGCTCTTTGCTCTCATGTGACTCATCCACATCTTTCCTCTTCTCAATCCCTTCACTTTCAATCCCCTTCTCAACTCCTACCTCCTCAGTCTCATCTCTAACTGCCTCAGGCTCTTTTCCTTCTATCTCAACCTCTCCTTTGGGCGTCTCAGGATCAGCAGGCATCTCAGGACCATCATATTTGGTCCCACTTCTCAATTCAATAGTCTTGCAATGTTCCTTTGGGTTATCCTCGGGCATTGAAGGATACTTGCCAGGCTCTCTCGGCTGAGACTTTGCGATCTGACTAATTTGGTACTCGATAGAGTTGAATCTTCTGTTGTTCTCTTGCTGAACTCGATTCCACTCGATGTCTCTCTTCTGGAGTTCTTGATCTCGAATATCTCATTTCTTATGCAACTCCTTCACATCGTACTCCAAAGAGGACAATCGCTTGCTACCTTCCTCCACCTTCTGAAGGATCGCTCTCAACACCTCCTTGGTTGATGCACCGCCCTCTCCACCAGGAGGTTTAGACCCCGGATCAACACCTGCAGGAACAGTAATACCAGCTTTTGGGTTAGCATAAGAAAAATTCTCATTTTTCCTCCATGTGTTTTGAGGAGGCTGCTGGCCTCCTTGATATCCTTGTGTGTTCCTCCATTGATTTTGAGGCGGCTGTGGGCCTGGAGGTACAAATGGTTGACCATAAGAAAGTCTTCCATACTGGTTTCCACCTTGTGGATACCCCCCTTATGGGTAATTAGGCCTTCCCATATAGTTGGCCTCTTCTTGCTGACTCGTGGGTGGTTCCACTTTCTCGCTTGCTGCTACATTCCCTCCAACCAAGTTATGCCCCATCTCAAGGTTGCTGATCTTCTCCATCATAGCCATCAACAGCTTCCTTGTACCCTCATTCTCCTCCAACTTGCATACCCTCTGAAACTCTGGATCATCGTTCCATGCACCGGCATTTGTGACAATATTGTCCACGATCTCTCTACACCTCGCTACCCCTTGGTTCAGAAAAGCTCCACTTGCACATGCATCTAGATGAGCTTGGCCAGCCTTGCTGGCACCACTGTAGAAGAATGTCATAATATCTCCATCATTGTACCCGTGCTGTGGGCACTCAATCAACATATTTGAGTATCTCTCCCATGCTTGGCGTAAATCCTCTCCTGACTTCTGGCGGAAAGAAGATATCTCAATTCTTGCTTTTATTGTCCTTGATGGAGGGTAGAATCGCTCGAGGAACAGACGCTCGAGCTCGGCCCAAGTGTTAACACCTCCCCGTGGGAGCGTGTTATCGTACCACTCCTTAGCTATTCCCGTCAGAGAGAATGGAAACAGCCTGAGCCTTTTGGCATCTTCAGACATGCCATTATAATTAAAGGTTGAGGCGATCATCAGAAAACTTCTCAAGTGAGTATGGGGATTCTCCTTCCCAACCTCCCCCTTGAATTGATTCTCGGTAAGCAGCTTAAGAATTCCTAGGGAAATCGAGAAGTTGTTTGCCTCAACAGGTGGTAAAGCCACTCCATCATAGTACCGTTGTGGCTGCGCCGCAAACCTGCCCCGAATTGCCATATTCTGATCTGCGTTCTGGGGCACAGGCTGAGGAGCAACAGGTGGTGCTGGTACTTTTTGAACTGGAGGTGGTTGGTACACAGGTGGTTGGTTGTAAACAGGAGGTGGATGATATGGGTATGGTGGGTATGGGTAATGTTGGTATACTGGGTTGTTGAAAGGGTTATTTGGGTTTTGTGGGTAAGCAGGGTTGTTTAGAGGATTTTGGACAAAATTCTGAGCTGGATTGATAACGTTTTGTGTACCCGAGTTTTGGCTCTGACTATCCCTTAACGGATCTTGGTTCTTACTAGTGTTGCCATCAGTGCCGTCAACCCGGTTCAACCCCTGGTTAAACTCATTCTCGGCATCTTCCAACTCATTAGTGATGTCCATTGGTTCCTTCCCTAAGTCGACAGCGTTCATCCTCCTCAAGAAAGCTCGATTCCTTCTAGCTATTGTCTCAGGGTCCAACGGTATTCTCTCTTCGCTCGTATTCCCTTGTGAGCGTGTTTTCATATACCTGACACACTAGCAGAAAGATCAAAATGCAACTGCCGAATGAATAAAAATAAATAAAAAAAATAGAAAATAATCACTCACTACTAACTACTAAGCTATCGACAAGTCCTATTCAAAAAGCATACAACGCCATCCCCGGCAACGGCGCCATTGACTTGAAGCGAATATACTAACTTCTACTAGTCGCTCACCCGCAAGCGAACGGGTTCACTGTAGTATTAGCAAGTATAACGACCAAGTGTATCGAACCCAAGGGACAATGTATATGCGAATAGATCCCTGAAGATCTACGCGTCGTAATTAATATGAGTGTGTTGTTTTTGGATTTTTGGAAAGATTAATTAAAACTAAAATAAGCTACGTAAACTAAAATACTAAAGAAGACGAATTAACTACGGGTTATTTTCAAATGAGAGATGATGATGCTTAAGATAGGAATCCCTACGTATACTAACGGAGCAGGTACATAATCAGAATAACTGTGACACACAAGAAATAACCTAAGTCTAAGAATGCAAGGTGAAAGCTCAAGATTCTAAACCCTAATACTTTACCCTAACACTCGACTTCACTAATCTACTAACAATTTAATAGATTGTGCTTAATTAATGAGACCCTAATTTAACTAAGGTGATGCGGTCGTCCTCCTTTGCTAAACTGGTAGATGAATTAACCCTTCCTAAACCTTCTCGTTTAGTCTACTCGGTGTTAAAGAGTGATACGGTCGTCCTCTCTCTAACACCTTTCAAACGAAATTCAAAAGAGAAGTCTAGATTAATTTTAAGAATTCATTAACTAAGAGAATTAAAACCTAATGTCACAAGTTACCCTAATTACGTACCCACAACCTACTTCTACGAGTTCATCCTACCCTAAGCATGCAAGGGTTTTAGCTAGACATAGGTTTAACGGAAATAACGACGATTAAATAAGTAACGAACAAGAACATGATAATTAAAACGAAGAAGAAATCTAACATAAACTAGGTTTTAACTAATTGAAAGACTAAACTTAAATTAACTCAATGAATTAGGTCTCAACGTGTTCAAGAACGAAAATATTAAGAAACAAAACTCAAAAGTAAAATCGTAATTCGAATTCGTAATGAAAACCTCAAAAAACGTAATAGTAAACTTGCTTCTTCTTCTTCCTCTCTCCCAAAGCGAACTCTCTATCTCGTGTGTGTGTCAAGTGGTAGTTTGAAACGAGTTTGTAAAGAGTATATATAAAGATCGGGTCGAATCGGGATCTCGTGGGCCGAAAAATGAAATTTGGCATATAAGCCTCGGAGGCGCTCGAGCCGTCCCGGTCGAGCGGAGGCGCTCGACCCTTTTTGGTCGAATGATTCAATAGGTCGAGCGGGGCGCTCGAGCTGCGTTGCTCGAATGGTTCAAGAGGTCGAGCGGGGCGCTCGAGCTGTGCCCCTCGAGCGGCAAAAACGTTCTGTAAGTCCGGAGCGCTCGACCTACGTTGCTCGAGCGATGGTGCTCGAGTGATGATGCTCGAGTGGGCCTTCCTTCCTTGCAACTAACACTTTTCTTCTCACGTACTAATATCAATCGTATTTCTTCGATATCTTCTCATCCGGGCATCCGTTTAAGTCGATTCAAAGTCCTACGAACTCCATTTTTCGTCCTCGATTCACCTATGAGTATCAAAGAGACAAATTCATCAATGTATAGAATTAGTACTCATTTGGCTCTAAAAACTTAATAAAATCGACCAAAACTATGGCGTTTCTAGCTACGAATCATGACAATTTCACGCCTAATCAGGTACGTTGACCGTATTACCGCCGAAGAGGTCAACTACCTAATGAAAATCACCAAATATCCAAGGGGTGAGGAGGGCTACTATTACTTGAAGGCCCGGACTGGACTAAAGATGGTTGAAGGAGTGCCGAACAAAATCAGAAACTGGAAAGAGCACTTTTTCTTTATCAGGGGTGACTGGCTAGCATCTTCCGATCCACACGGTGGTGCTGGGCGTATTTATTCTCCCACGACTTATGGGAAGATTAGACGTAAGTTTATTTTTGTTCGTCTTTGAACCAAATTGTTCTAATTTAACTTTTCTTGTTTGCTCGCAGGTCCTCGGTTGCTCAAGTGGAACACCGAAGAACAAGAGATTGGCTCCGAATTCCTCTTCACCTCGTGTTTGGTCGCCCTTCGAGATAGAGCTGATAGGACCATCGAGCACGTGAACAAAGAGAAGTGCAAAAAAGTTGCTCGTCTGTTCACGTACCCCCACCACCTTGAAGCACAAGTTGAGGTGCCCCCAGGTACAAAGAATTCTAACTCCCTAAAGCAAACTTGTTCGTAAAAAAACTTAATTACAATACTTGCTCATCTAACATATATATACATTTTTTATTTTTTTTAGTCGAGCAAGTTACGGTAGCAGTCCCCCCTTGCTTTGGTCTTATGGAGCAAAGAGTTCACGAGATGCCGCCTCCCAAAGGACGAAAAATTAAATGAGACCCGCCCTTCAAAGTCCAGGCGATGACGAACAGGGATGAGGGAGCCCAAGTTGTTCGGTAAGCTGCTCTTCACACGAGCATCCCACCGTCTTCTCCTCCTACTCAATCTCCTTGCGGAGGAAAGCGTTTAAAAAGGGGAGATGGGACTCCTGTGGCACAACCTGTCCCTGTCGGCAACAAGGGGAAAGAGAAGGTGGGCAAGAGTCATACCCGCATTCAACAGGAAGGAGATGATGTTCGTCATACCTCGATTGAGCCTGTTGAAAGGATGAGCAAATTGGGAAAAGATGTGTAGGATCAAGCGCTTGCCACTAGACTAAAAGCCCGGACTTGAAGTAAGGTGCTACTTTGTTTCCTTTAACCCATATCTAGCTGCAGCGCCACGGGCGGCACCCAACTATGCCTTTAATCGAGCGAGCAGGCAGGACTTGAGCGCTCAAGCCTGGAAGACAGGAGACTGCTAGGATATTTCCCAACAAGATGTTACTCCCTTCCGCGGTCCAGAAGACATTACCCACCTTGGCTGGGATGAGAAAAAATTTATCGAGTAAGTATCCTTTATGACTTGGTCATATTGAACAGAGTCTATACTTTTGAAATCTTTCTAAGTATGTCTTATGTTCTTGCTCGTAGATACCGAGCAGAGAGCCATCCTGGGTGAGCAAGCCCCGTTCACTAATATGTTTGTTCAAAAACTCTGGTGAACATACGGGAGATTCCGGGCGAGCATGTCCGCAGGGCTACCGAGCTGATCGCCCGGGCATGGACCAGACCCATGGAGAAAACCATCTCTATGCAAGAAGTGGTGGACAACTTCCATCTCTCCATGATGCAGCATGCCAATGCGCTTGTCACGGCCTAAAAGGGGATGGCTCAGCTTGCCGATCTAGAAGAGGATGTTCGTCGTTATGCAGGCACTGCTCGGCAACTGACTGAAGAGAAAGATGGTCTTGTTGGTCAGTACGAGGCTAAAATTGCTCGCCTGAATAACTAACTCAAGCTTTTCGATGACATTGAGAAGAAGCATGTTAAAGACTATCAACTGCTCTCGGCCGAGCTCAAAAGCAAGGATGCTGAGCTTGAGGAGGAGGAGAAAGGAAAATCTACTGTCGAGCAGAAGCTAGCTGAATCTGAGGCCGAGGTTGCTCGCCTCAATTAGGTGATTAAGAACATGTTCACTCCTGAGCAGCTGGAGGCCGAGTTACAAAGCTGATCTGGACCCATCACAAACTTAGGATATATATGTGCTTATGCCGACTGCATCTGCCTAGCTCACTCATACGAGAAGCTCGACATGGTGGAAGAGATGGGAAAAGATCTAACTGAGTTTGTTGAACATTATCCCCCTCCTAATAACATCGGACTTCAATTGGGGGATATAATCGATTATGGGATCAAGATTGACAATCTTGACCCAAGCATCATTGTTACCCGCCCTCCAGCTCCAGTATGTGAGGACGAGCAAACTACCGATGACGAGCAGGCTGCTAAAGAGCAAGAGAAAAAAGTGGCCGAGGAAATGGCTAGGGACATGATTGTTGATCCCCCTGTCGATCAGCCTCAAGATCTCCCCCCAAGGCGAGCAACATCAAGAATAGGACTTAGAATCTTCATATGTTTTTCTTGTAATTGCTGCTCGTCATTTTTTGTAGTACTCTTCTTCCAGAATCCTTGTACTATTTTTTAGGCTTTTAGGCTTTTAGTATTAATGAAAATGTTCTTTGCTCACTCATTTTTTCTTTACATGTTAATTGCCTTTACATTTTTGTACAATGCTTTTGCAATTATAACATATAATATTGGGCTTTGTTCGATTTGAACTTTGTCTTTTAATAGAATATGGGTTTAGCCTTAGGTTCTGCTCATCTTAAAAGACGAACAACCTTTTAATGGCCTTGATCCTTAAAAATGGACTTGTACTTTGAGCTTTAGACTTATCTTCCAACGAACAACTATATTTACATCATGAAAATTTACAAGTGTTTTAAGACTGTTCATCATTAACATATACAATCTGACGAACAACTTTGAACACTAACATAAAAAACTCTTGCTCGCTTATAGTATTGGACCGGTTTGCCATCCATATCTTCGATATCGTATACACCATTAAGGAATTTGTCTGTTATACGATACGGGCCCTCCCAAGTCGGTCCCAATACACCTGGAGGTTGGGCGAGCAACTTTCTTAGAACCAAATCTTCAACTCTGAATTCCCTGATTTTGACATGGGAATTATAGTAACGTTTTGCTCACTGTTTGTATGTAGCATTTTTTAGCTCGGCATTTAATCTTTTTTCCTCGAGCAAATCCATTTCAATAGCTAAAGTAGAGTTGTTCGCCTGTTCATCAAAGTTGGTCGTCCTGATTGTATTGGCCTTTAACTCAATTGGTATTACGGCTTCTGTTTCGAAAGCCATTGCAAAAGGTGTTTCTCCGGTGCTCGACTTGGGAGAAACTCTACATGCCCACAAGACTTTCGAAAGTTCTTCAGACCAACTACTTTTGCTTTTCGCCAATCGTACTTTTAATGTATGCTTGATAATCTTATTAATGGCCTCGACTTGTCCATTAGACTGGGGATGATAGGGAGTGGAATAATGCTTTTTGATTCCCCACTTTGTGCAGAAGTCTCTCAACTCTTTCCCGTCGAACTGTGGGCCATTGTCTGCCATAATTGTTTGTGGAACTCCAAAACGACATACAATGTTCTTCCATATAAAGTTGATCATCTTCTGTTGTGTGATTTTCACCATGGCTTTTGCTTCTGCCCATTTCGTATAATAATCGACTGCCACGATGGCAAATCGAACATTTCCAACTCTTGTTGGGAAGGGACCAATAATGTCCATCCCCCATCTTGCAAATGGCCATGGGCTGTAAACTGATACGAGCTCCTGAACCGAGGTGTGAATGTTCGGGGCAAAAATCTGGCATTGGTGACAAGTTTTTGCTTTCTTGATTGAATCCTGACGTAAATTCGGCCAATAGTAACCTTGTCTGATAGTTTTGTATGCCAATGCTTGCCCCCCAGTGTGATTTCCGCATACTCTAGCATGTATTTTTCGAGTATTGCTCGTCCTTGTCCCCTAGGCAAACATTTGAGAAGTGGAATTGATATTCCCCTTTTGTAAAGCTGCTCGCCTACCAGGGTATATCTGGCGGCTTGCTTTGTTAGCTTGGCAGCTTCAAAAGAGTTGCTTGGTTTTTCTCCACTTTTCAAATATTTGACTATGTTTGTTCTCCAGTCTTCTTCCTCATTAGTTTGTTCGTCTAGCTGGTTAACATTATAGCTTATTGTTGACGGGTTGTTCATCATTGAGATTATAATATCTGCCAACTATGTAGGTCATTCGCTTGTTGCTAGTCGAGCCAATGCATCTGCCTGAGTGTTGCTTGTCCTCGGGATTTGTTCAATGAAAACTTGATCCAGTAATGATATTAGGTGAGCAAAAATTTATTGATATTCGATCATGTGATCATCTCTTGCCTCGTATTCGCCTCGGACTTAGTTCACGATTAATTGTGAGTCGCCAAATATTTGTAAATGTCTGATACCTACCGCAAGGGATAAGTGAAGACCAGCAATAAGAGCTTCATACTCAGCTTCGTTGTTGGTAGCCATGAAATCAAATTTGATTGTTGAGGTGAAAACTTGTATGTCAGGGCTAATAAGAACCACTCCTGCCCCCGAGACCATGTTGGTGGAAGATCCGTTGACATAGAGATGTCAGGGATGATCTAGTCCTCTCGTTGGATCTGGAGGGAAAGTTAGTTCGATAATAAAGTCGGTCAAAGCTTGCCCTTTGATCGCTGTTCGAGGAGCATAGGTCACCCCAAACTGGCTGATCTCTAGTGACCATCTCAATAGACCACCACCTGTGTCTGGGCGATGGAGAATTTGTCTGAGTGGAAAAGTTGTTAGCACCTCAACTTGATGGTCGAAGAAATATGGTCGTAACTTTCTTACACTCATAACAAGTACATATACCAGCTTTTCGGTCGGAGAATATTTGATCTCCGCTTCATGTAAAGCTTGGCTGACGTAGCAGATTGGTTGATGAAACTTGTCGTCCTCCCGCACCAGAACAGAGCTGATTGCCACTTCCGATGCTGCTAGATATAAATAGAGCTTTTCACCTGAGATGGGCTTTGATAGAATTTTGACATCTCCCAAGTAGTCTTTAACTTGTTCGAACGCACTCTGGCAGTTGTTCGTCCATGTAAATTTTCCTTTCTTAATGACTTCGAAGAATGGACGGTATTTGTCTCCTGATCGGGATATGAACCGGTTCAATGCTGCTAGGCATCCTATAAACCTTTGCACCTCTTTTACTGAACGTGGAGGTTGCATATCCACTATGGCTTTAACTTTTGTTGGGTTGGCCTCAATTCTCCGTTGGCTAACAAGATGGCCCAGGAACTTTCCTGAATGAACTCCAAAGCTGCTCTTCTTTGGATTTAACTTCATGTTATAGTGTCGAAGAATTTCGAACACCTGGGTTAAATATTGGAGAAATCGTCTTTTCGGGGGCTTTTGACCACGATATCGTCTACATAGACTTCCACAGTATCTCCAATTTGTTCGTCGAACATCTTGTTGACCAACCTTTAATATCTTGCTCCTGCGTTGATGAGGCCGAACGGCATTCTTTTCCAGCACAGCAAGTTTTTGTTCATATAAAATGCTGTGTTTTCTTGATCGTCTGGATGCATTGGGATTTGATGATATCCGGCAAAGGCGTCCATGAATGTTAATATTTCATGTCCAGCAGTGCTGTCTACCAATTGATCAATGTGTGGGAGAGGAAAGTTGTCCTTCGGGCATGCTGCATTCAGATCTGTAAAATCTATGCATAGCCTCCAGGTTCCGTTTTGCTTCCGCCCAAGGACTGGGTTTGCTACCCATTGTGGACAAAGTGCCTGCCGAATTAGATCATTGTCTAGCAACTTCTTCACTTCTTCATTCAAAGTTTGATACTTGTCTGGGCCGTACTTTCTTCATTTTTGATGGGCTGGTCTTCTTGCTTGATTGATGTTAAGCTTGTGGCAAGCATGTTTTGGATCTATCCCCACCATGTCTGCATGTGACCATGCAAAAACATCTAGATTTCTGCTGAGGAACTCTTTCATTCGAGATCTATAAGGCTCAGGGAGCTAAGATCCTATATATAATTCAAGATCCTCATTTTCGGGATTAACTTTGAACGCCTCCAGTTCTTCGACTAGAGTTGCTCATCGTTTTTATCCTTTCCAACGAGGATCAAGTATTGGTCCCTCAGGGTTGAAATCATTTTCGATATTCATGGGCTCTACTTCTAGGCGGAGCTCTAGATCCTCTGCTAGCCCGAGTCCATTGTTGTTAGTCAAAATCTGGCCCTCCGAGCCATTTGTTGTATGTTTCTCATCACCACCCACACATTGTTCGTCAAGTATGAGTTCCTCTTGGGTGTTTATGAGTTGTTCGCCCAACAGATGTTTGTCAGTGGGAAGAAGCTGCTCATCAGTGTCCATATGGTCCTCCTCTGCCTCCATCATGTCTTCCAGCACTGATGGTTCATCAACTGGGTAGCTGGTGGTGGCTTCCATCATGGAAACTCGTCCTTGTTTTGACTGCATTTGTAGGAGACACTCACGAGCTTTTCTTTGGTCTCCCTTCATTGAGCCAGCTCCACTTGCTGTTGGGAATTTTATGCAATAATGGTAGGTTGAACATGCAGCCTTGAATTCATTCAAAAAGGGTCGACCAAGAAACCCATTATAAGTCGATTCTTGATCTACGGCCAAGAAATCTACCATTCTTGTGATATTTTTCTCGGGTTCCTTGGCCGTTACAAGTTGTACAGACAAACTAATTATTCACAGAGGGATTGTTACAGCATTTCCAAAGCCTAGGATACAATGTTTTGAGTCTCGGATATAGCCTTCATAATCCCCCAGTTGATCGAGTGTCTTCTTGAAGAGGATGTTAGTGTAAGTCCCTGTATCCACCAACAAACGATGCACCCTTGTCCCCATAATTTTAGCACAAATTACGAGAGAGTCATTATGGGGGGTCAATATTCCCTATAAGTCTTTTTCAGTAAAAGTTAATTCCGATGTTTGTAGGATGGGCGGATTAACCCCGGCCCATTTCTTGTACATGATCAATCGCTCGCAACTCCGCCTTTCTTTTTCGATTGGATATTGGTGGTCGTCCATCAGAACACCCTCCAACAAGTCCTGAGGGTTCCATCATGTATACATCTTCTACTGGACGAGCTGCAGCAGCAGGGGCTTGTCGTCCAAGTCTGTTGTTTCGTGGAGGTTGATCGTCAATCTCATCTCCCGAACTGCTCTACCGGCCTCTCTTCCCAGGTTGCCTTTTGACGAATTCAGAAAGCTTTCCCTCCTTGTAGAATCGCCACAATTGTTTGAGCAAATCTCTACACTCACTCATAAAAGGCCCCACACTTTGGTGGTAGGCACAATACTTATTTAGGTTGAGTTTACCAGTCTCTTGACGAATCTTCCGAGGAGGGGAGAGCAACTCTTTCTCCTTTACGTTGTTATACACAGTATCGATGGATACTGTTAGCACCTGGTTTAGTTTTTCTTTCAGCTTTGTCTCTTCAGTGAACGCCTTCATATTATTAGGGACCTGATAGCATGTTCTCCCGGGCTTTTTGTTGTTCTCCTTTGGATCAGCCTTGTTGTCCCCCAAGTTTGCTTGTAAAGCTTCATGCATGGAGATGAATATGTCGGCTTGATTTCTGAACTCGGCATAACTTTTTGGGCACTTCAGACGTACCTCATTCCATAGGCCTGGCCCTTTTTTCAGCCCAGCCATGACAGCTACGATCTTCGTATCTTTACTAACCGGTTCTCCCTCCAGTAATACTTTATCGAACCTTTCCATGAAAGCCCGGTCTGATTCATCATCATTTTGTTTTAAATCCAATAGTCAGTACTTTTGAGAAAGGTACGATCCTGCAGTTGAGAAGTGAGAAAGGAATTCTCGGCTTAATTGAGCAAATGAGTGAATGGATGCTGGTGGCATTGCTGAAAACCACTTGTGTACTCTATCCCCCAAAGTTAGGGGAAAATTCCAGCATTGGGTAGCGTCACTGGCTCCCACAGAAATCATATAGTCTGAATATTTTGTTAGATGGACTCGGGGATCAGCAATGCCTTCGTATTGTATGCTCGCCAGAAATTGTATCTTTTTATGGATTGGGGCCTTCAATATAATTGATGATAAAGGTGAAGATGGCATGCTGGTCGTCCCGATTCCTCTTTGTTGGTCAAGTTGTCCCTGCATGCTCTCCACAGCTTTTCTTAAGCTTGACAATTCATCAAGAGATGCCCCCTGACTTGGAGGCTGTTCGGTGAGCAAGGACGTTTTCCCTTCTGCTCGTCGTAGTCCCTCTCTTGGAGGAAGAATCTCCTGAGTTGTCTTCTTAGGTTGCTCGTCGCATTTGGCCCTAGGCGCCCAAAGGCGGACCTAGTGAGTCTCTCATGCACCAATGGGCGAGCTTGCTCAAAAGTTGCTCTCCCATCCCCCGCTCCCTGCGAGCAACTTCTTATCGAAGTTGAGGTTGACCAAGTCTGTCCTGTGCACTGGAACAAGATGTTCCATGTCTAGACATTATTATTCGCCCATGGGCAGACTCAACTTGAGCTTCCGTTTGGTCGACTATTTTAGCTTTACCTTTGCCCCCTCGATTCTGGGCACTGTTGACCTCATGTTGCTCGCCACGAATAGACCGCACTCTCACTACTTCTAGGTGACGAGACTTAGACCTTGCTTGTGAAGGTCCATGTTGTTGTTGCTGCTTCTGAATTGTCTGGAGAGCAGCTATAGTCCTGGCAAATTCCTGGGGGGTTTTAGCCAAGGCTTCCAAACCTGGAGGCATTACGTGGGCTGCAACCGAAGGTTGAACTTTGTTCGCATGGCCTGGATCACGATCCTGATGATCAGTAGATAAGTCCCGGGTTGGGGAAACTCCCATTGAGGGATGTGAAATCCTAGTTTCCTTGGATTGAGGTATCCTAATTTGAATTATCTTCTCTATCCTTGAATCTTCAAACTTGATATTGAAGAACACCAAGAACGCTATTATTTCTTGAGGATTCCTTCAAATCTTCAAGTTTTAACTTGAAGTTCTTGATAATCACACTTCAACCGGAGGTTCGACCCCTTCTTCTAGCGCCAAATTGTTGGTGATCGATTCTAATCGTGAGGATTAGTGGCTGTTTATATCCAGTTTTAGGATCACCAAACAAGAACGTGTGATTGATTACCACCGTAAATGGTAAATTCGATTGTTCGGTTTATTAAATTGTAAATACGAGTATCGAGTTCGTATTTATTTCGTGTGTGTGTACGTTTAGGTGTATGAGTGTGTGTAATTGGAATATTTGAACTTAATTTTTTATTGTTGGAGAACAACTATTTATACTGTCCACCAAGTAGGAGGTGTACATGACTCTTGGACTACCAAGCTTGCATGCTTGACATGTGTCCTTTGACCTTGTGTTGGTCCCACTAGATAGATTAATTGCGGAAGCTTAAACTTAAATTAAAGTCCTTTTCAAAGTCCTTTTTCAAGAGCACGTAATGAAACAATATATATGAAAGCACTAAAGAAGACAAGATATATAGTGGTTCGGATATAACGATCCTACGTCCACTCTCCCTTTTATCAAAGGGGCCTTACTAACCAACCAACCAACAACTATCTTTCTGGAATTGAGAAGTACCAGATCCTTCTTACAGCAGCCTTTAGATCTAACTTCGATCTAAAGCTGATCTTACTACAACCTTATCTAACAAGATGAACAGGTTGAGTATTCCAACTACTCCTTAAAGAGTGAATATGAATATGAACAAAGTAAGAGTGCTAAAACGTGATGATCATATTAACTTCGTGCGCGTGTATCTCTAGAGCCTTTCTTCAATGATGCACTCTTGTATTTATAGAGATGATTAGGGTTTAGCCGTTGGAGAGCTAATCTAATCAGATCTCTAATTAAGGAAGCTTCAATCAATCAATTCCCTAATTGATTGATTGGGTTGGAGAGATCCTTGGATTAATTGACTTCATATACTTTCCAATCCGATCTTATTTGACTTGATTTGAATTACCAACGGTCAACTACTTCCATTACCCAACTTTGATTCTTCCAGAGAAGGCAGGACCAGACATCAGATGACCTCGATGTCCTCTAGTCCAGAGTCGGTTAATAACTAGAATACTCAGTAGAATCTAGAGATGATTCTGAGCATCTTATGGTTCACCAGACTCGACTGGTCTGGACTCGTCTGGTCTGGGGAAGGTCTTCTGCCTATGGTCTTGATATCATCTGGTGAAGTCTTCTGGTGGAGTCCTCTGGTGACTCTTCTGGTGAAGTCTTCTGGTCTGGCAGTTCCCCCTAGACTAAGTCATAATCTAATTCCTCATCTGGCTAACAGGTCCAGATGGTCCTATTACATCTTCAAGTTTGTTTTAACTCATCAAAACTATACAACTTTTATCCTAACAATTTCCCCCTTTTTGATGTAGTTAAAACACTAACCAGAACTGATAAAAAAAAAACTTAAGCAAGTAAACAAATAAAAGGATAAGACCTTATAATAGATCTTATCAGGCAAACAAGGAGACACCAAGAAGTTGTCTTTAAAATGGAGTAGATATGGTTTTTCATTAATAATAAGGACAAAAAGTTTACGTATTACATTTCAGATCAGGTCCTATACTATACATATCTTCTGTTATCCTTGGGCACCAGAAACCAATCCAGGAATCTGTCTTGGACCGCCTTGAGCTCTGCAGAGTTTGTTGGAGTGAAATTCACCAACACTTTGGTCTTGTACAATTTCTTCAACTCTGCCCAATCAACCTGGTCCCCAATCATTGGTGTGTTGAGATAGTGGAACTCTGGGGCAGTGACTTCCAGATTGAACTCAATGGTAGAATCCATGAGTTTCTTGTACAACTCTGCATTATATGCCTTCATCCAAGAGTGGAAGGTTCTGTTGATAAATGCATCGTCCTCTGGAGGTGGCCTCTGGATGTAGTGCTGGATAAACCACAAAGTCTTGGCTTACTTCCACCTTTCAATAAGAGGAAAAGGCACAGTAGAGTCAAAAGACCCTTCTGTCCTGAGTGGCAGAATATACATCACCTCAACAGGTGCCTTCTTCCTTTGACTTGATCCACTGGCACCAGGAATGATTCCAGCTTCTCTGGCTTTCTTGTTTTGCCCCCTAACATATCTGAGCTTCTGCTCTTCATCTATGTTCTTCCTTACTCTTGTCAATCTCTCTTCTACAGTCTCCTTCTTGAATCTCTTCTCTGCCTCTTCAACTACCTGCTCCAGAAAGCTTTTTTTGACCCTTCTAATCTTTCTCTTAACCCTTCTGATCTTTCTCTTGGCTGGGCCAGGAATGGAAACATGATCTTGCTTAGAGTCAAGAGATTCCTCCTCTGCTGCAAGCTGCTTGGTCATAGTTAGAGATTTGAGCTCTTCCTTCTTCTTCTTCTGCAGCTCAGCTTGAGCCAGAGTATTCTCTAACAAGTCCAGGCGAGCTCCATGGTTAAACAACGTCTCATTTGTACTCTTCTCCAGATCAGTTCTGGCCTTCTCTTCCCTCTTTTTAACTTCATCAATAAGGGGTTGAACCACCTGCCTTATGAGATCAGACACCTCGGTGGAGGAGGAAGAGTGAAGATCACGCAGCTTCTTGGCCTCATCCAGATAAGCCTGAGCTTCAGCAACTAAATGCTTCTGCTTGGCCAGCATCTCCTGGAGTGAGTCCTTCATCTTGGCAGTCTCGAGCATTTGAGAAGCCATCTCCACTTTGAGCACAGAGACAGGCCGCATCTGATCCAGAACATAGTGTTGAAGCTGCTTCTGGCTCTCATGAACATCCATCTTGAGGTAGAGGCAGTCAGATTTGAAGGATGCCTTAGCAGAGGCAAAGACTGCCTTGATCTGCTTTAGAAATTTCCTCCTCTCTTCCTTGATCTGGTGCTCAACCAGAGCAGGCGCCAGATGCTGCATGGCCTTAGAGAACCGGCCAATTTGCTGGATCTGCTTATTGAAGAATAGCTTCATCTTCTGGAGCACAGCAGGGGAAACGTTGAAGTCCTCCTCATCAGAATAGAGCTCTTGAGGAAAGGAGAAGTGAGGGCCAAAAGAGTACGAGGGGCCCTCTGGAGGAAACATGACTCCCCTCTGGATCAACAGGGTCCTCACCACAACCTTGGCTGCCTCTGGAGATTCAAGCTCTACAGGATGCTGAATATTGAGCTTCTTCTTAATGTCAATCTCCCAGGCTGTTAATCCAGATGTGGTCATTTCTTCTAGCAACATGACCAAGTCCTCCACATCTTCTAGTCTGGCCTTGCTCCAGACTTTGGCATCAGTCAGATCTGCCAACAGTGATAAGTGCCCCAACAGGATTGGAAAATGCTCTCTCAGCCAAGGCTGAGAACTTACACTCATACTCTGCCTAATGGAACCCATATCAGCATCATTGGATGTGAAGGGTTTGGGCCCAGAGGCAGAGGAGGATGGTGCTAAGACCTCCGGCTCCAGTGAAGCATCCTCATCTTCACTATCATCGCTAGCAGATATATTGGGGAATGGGGTGGAGCAGGGAAACCCATTGCCATGGAAGAAGGGGGTATCTGATCAGAGGGAGTATGGAGAGGGGTAAGTATTTGATTGTTTGAGGTTGAGAGATGTTCTGCACCAGAGGAGGTAGAAGGCACCTCTGGTACAGGGGCTGGGGGAGAGGGATATGTGGGTAAGGGTGTTTGAGATGGAGGGGGAGAAGGTGTTTGAGTGGGTAAGGTTGAGGTTGTGTATATGGGAGTGTTTGGAATAGTCTGCTCTGGTGAAGAAGCTTGCAAACCAGAAGCAGGGTGGAGAGGTTGTGTTTGAGTTTCTGGGGGAGAGGTGGAAGGGGTAACAAGATTAACAGGAGAAGGGGAAGGATTTACCTCAGCCGAGTCAACATCAGCTGGAACAGTAAGCTCTGGAGCTGTTGCATCCCCCATCAACTGAGATGCCTCCTCGATTGCCTGCTCCAGGGCATCTCCCAGATCTGAACTAGAATCTGGGTCTTGCAAAATAGCCCTCTTGGCTCGTGGCTTCTTCTTCAAGGGTTCATCCTCCTCTATGGCTCATCCACCAGAAGGGTTTTCTTTGAAGCCTTCTTAGAAGTCCTTGGCTTCTTGGTTGAAGCCTTGCTTGCACCTCATTCCTCTTGACTCGGCCTCTTCTTAGCTGCACCAGTCTTCTTGGCAGCTTCTTCACCATCACCCCTCTGCTTCTTCAAAGCAGCAGTGAGGGGGATCTGGTCATCCTCTGATGAGCCAGAAAACATCAAGTTGGAAGGAGCAGGAGTTGCATTCTTCTTCTTCAAACTTCTCTTCTTCTGCCCTTTAGCAGGGGATGGCACTGCTTCCATAGGGGGGCAGGGATGGCTCCTTCACCATCAGAATCGGCATGGCCGTGAAGGGGTCTATCTTTAGAAAGTAGAATCTTGGATTTGTGAAAGCTTCTGCACCAGGAGCCCTTCCACGCCTTGTCTGGAAGAATGGAGTCCAGAATCAAGGTCAACTTTGTGCCTAAAGATACATTGGCAATGAAGTAGAACTGCAACTCCACTGGCTTGGTGGGGCACTCCTCCTTCTGCACCTTGGCTTTGTTTTTCCTCAACACATCCCATAAGAACTCTGCCCAATTGCATTGTACTCCATCGTATATGGCCCTCATAACACACATACGACCATTGAATATGGCATCTGTGTTGTGATTCTCGCACATCAGAACCTTGACCACGATGTCAAGAAGTACCTTGAACTTCTGCCTAAGATGTTTATCTAGAAATCCCTTAGTCAAATTCTGGCAAGAAGATCTGGTGAAGATCTTGAACGAATCAACAATTTCACCCTCCTTGTATCTCAACGGATCAACACCTTCAGAAGAAATGTTCCCAAACAACTTGCAGAAGTCATGCTTGGAGAATACCACGTCATCTCCATCGATCTTCGAAGAAATGTGCTCATCATGGATCTTCATCCTCACTAAGAACTGGGCAGCATACCCATCCAATGTACGAAATCCCTAAGGAATAGTGGAAATCAACTTCTCCACTCCAGATCTTCGCAACAACTCCAGAATTGCTAACGCTGTGGGGTTGTGAGTGGAGTAGAAATCCACCACCATCTCCGTCTTGAGCTTTTTACAGGCATAGTCATGGTTGAAGTTGCATTTTGGAGCCATGTATGTCACCTAATATTGTAACCAGATGATACCTCGATTAGTCTGGTGTTACATCCCATCTGATGGAACCCATCTGGTTCTGGTCAGAGTTTACTCCGGATTTCTCCGGAATCTGACTTAGTACCTCATCTGGTACATCCCTCATCCGGTACATACCTCATCTGGAGATGTAACTTCTCTGGTATATCTAACCTGTAGGCATGTTAGTATAACAGATAAAAATAAAGTATTATTGAAATAAAGGATACTTCTCTGATGTTCCCCCTAAACCAATTCTGTCTCTGGATCCAACAAACCTAACTCAAAGGCTAACTCTCTGAATCTAGTCTCAGCCAAAGGCTTTGTGAGAATATTTGCTCTTTGCTTCTCTATTGCAATCTTTTCCATCCTTATATCTCCCTTCTCAACATGGTCTCTTATAAAATGATGCCTTATATCAACATGCTTGCATCTGGTATGAAGAACTGGATTCTGGGTGATTGCTATTGCACTGTTGCTATCACAAAATATTGGAATATCCTTAGCCCTAATCTGGTAGTCCCTAAGCTGCTGACTAATCCAGAGTAGTTGTGAACAACAACTACCTGCAGCCATGTACTCTGCTTCTGTAGTTGATGTAGCAATTGAAGTCTGTTTCTTAGAAAACCAAGATACTAATTTATTCCCTAAAAATTGGCATGTTCCACTTGTAGACTTCCTATCTATTCTGCACCCACCATAATCTGAATCCGAATAACTACTTAACTCTAAGTTGTCATCTGCAGGATACCATAACCCCAAATTCATTGTTCCCTTAAGATATTTCAATATCTTCCTAGCTGCTTCCAAGTGACTTTTCTTAGGATTAGCTTGAAATCTGGCACACACACCAACAACAAAGGTAATATTTGGTCTGCTTGCAGTCAGGTACAGAAGAGAACCAATAAGTTCCATGTACTGAGTCTGGTCCACACTTTCTCCAGACTCATCTGGATCCATGTTGAAATTTGTCATCATAGGAATCTAGGCTGCCTTGCTAGATCCTACTCCAAATTTCTCTAACATGTTTCTGATGTACTTTACTTGATTGATGAAAATTCCCTTCTCTGTCTGCCTTACCTGCAAACCTAAGAAATAATTCATCTCACCCATCATGGACATTTCAAACTGACTCTGCATGAGATCACCAAACTTCTCACACAGCTTCTTGTTAGGGGATCCAAATATAATGTCATCAACATATATCTGGACCAGAAGGATGTCCTTTCCTTCTTCTTTCCTAAACAAGGTCCTATCAATCTTACCCTTAGTAAAACCATTGTCCAGAAGAAACTGAGATAGAGTGTCATACCATGCTCTGGGTGTCTGCTTGAGCCCATAAAGAGCCTTCTTAAGCTTATACACCTTGTCACCTTGTTCAAAACCAGGAGGTTATTCCACATACACTTTCTCAATGAGAATCCCATTAAGAAAGACAGATTTCATATCCATCTGGTATACTTTGAACTTTATGTGAGCGACATATGCCGATTTGACCATGGAAGCCGAGTATGTAGCTGTTTGTGAAACAGCGAAAGAGGCAGTCTGGCTCAAGAACTTCTTAGTGGACTTGGACGTTGTTCCGAATTTGCCCGACAAGATAATTGTCTTTTGTGACAATGTCGGAGCAGTTGCAAATTCAAAGGAACCAAGAGCCCACAAGGCCAACAAACACATAGAAAGAAAATACCATCTTATACGAGAAATCGTTAAGAGAGGAGATATAGAGGTGGCAAAGATAGCGTCGGGAGACAACCTAGCTGATCCATTCACAAAGGGTCTGCCTCAGAGTACACTCGAGAGACATGTGGATGGGATGGGAGTCAAGACAATTGCCAATATGCTTTAAGTATAAGTGGCATAAATTATTGGGTTAGTGTAGGTTGACATAAGATGTCACGTAGAGCTACTACACTAAGACATGCATGATGTATACTAAAAAGCAGAATTTAAGTATAAGTGGGAGATTGTTGGAGTTACACGTGAAAGTATGCTTTTACTTTGTATAACTCGTGTATCAAACACTTGTTTTATGAGAATAATTATTTTATCGCATATGTTTTAGATATGATTGAATGTTGAATATTTATTGCAAACAGTTCATAATAGTACTAGTTACATTGTAGTTAATGTGGTGATACCCGATCACGGAAGATTACATTAACAGTTTCCTTGTAACTAAACGTACATTTTCACGACCTAGGTGGAATTGAACAATCCGCCGTGAAAGGTCGATGTGTAAGTCTCAGATTGGTCTGTCTTGACTAAGAGATTGCACTAGCACATTTAGTATTTGTTGAAGAGGACCTACAGCGAGGATAAATTCTTCTGTTCTGAAATGTGAAGAATTAGACCTCGGTGGTTGTTTATTTCTTAATCTCCGTCACTTAAATAAGACCGTGTGTGCTTAATGGTTACTGCTTTGATTCATGTTGGGTGAGAATCATCGTGACTTCAAACCTTGTGCTTTGGGCAGTAATATTAATCATACGATGGTTGCTAAGATTTAATACGGAGAAATGCGTGCGAGTACGGCTCGTGTGATTAGTCCCCTTGGTGGGCTCAGAAGTTTTATCGTACTAAATCTTGCAAGTGAAGAATTAGTTTCTTTGGTACGGATAATAATGTTGAGTTGTCTTTACTCTAAGGTGAAATATATTAATTAATTAAGAGTTATTCAAAAGCTTAATTAATTAATGGACTTGATAATCTTAAATGCGGAAAATAATAACCGGGAGCCCATATTATCATAATATGGATTAAGATGGATAGTGCAATATTAATTTATTAGTGGTAATAATTAATATTAATGGATTGAATTATATTGGGGCTCAATATTGAAATTCAGAATTCCATTAGGAGGTCCAATCTTAATTCTCCTTAAAGGCCCCTCAAGTAGCCCATTAAGTAGCTCAATAATGATAAGGTGATTAAAATAAAAAGATAATATTATGCTGATTTTTCTCTTAATTTTTTAAAATTAGTGATAAGGAAGAGAAAAAGATTTTGTTGATTCTCTTGGAAAGATATTATGGAAGATAAGTATTCTTGGAATGCAAGATTATCTCATATATTCAAGAAGATCCAAATCTTGGTTTTTCTTCATGAGATTTTCGAAAATTACAAGTATATTTAGGAGAGTGAGATTTTTGTGGAATATTTTATTATGGAGAAAAGAATATATGAGATATATTCAAGATTTCTTAGAGACTAAGAAAAGATTTTCTCCAGGCCCATAAAATATTAAAAATTTCGGCCACTTCTCAATAAATAGGGGTGATTATTTCATCCCCAAGTACATAATTCCATGTGTTGGAAAAATCAAGAGCATATATATTTTTCTTTTTCCTTAGTTATTAAAATTACTTGAAAGAATCTCCCACCGGTGATCAAGTAAGGCAAAAGGGAAATACTTGAGAAGGTTTTTGGGTTGATAAAGTGAGATCGTTATTGTCCCGTTTATTCAAAGGCCAATTCTACAAGAGGTACGTAAGTCACATAAATTCTTATTTATTCCGCCTAGATTTTATGTGAATTAATTCAACATGCATGATGTTAAATTTGTTGTTGGAATTATTATTTGAATTAATTAGGATTAATTCATGCTAGTAATAATTGAATTTAAATTCGTATTTAAATTTCATCCCGAATAGATTCCGGGCACCCCTATTTTCCCAACATCAAGGATACACAGCAACTGAATAAGATAACTAAGTTAAGAGTTCTCCTAGTCTGGACACCCTTAGTTGGATCTCCTATAATTAACTCATTGGGGTGATCAACCAGGGTTTTCCTTCCCTTGGCCTTGCCTGATTGACCATCTACTACAATACCTTGGTGATTATCACCAACTGCAGGAGAGCTTCCCCCTACAGGATTTCCAACCTCTTCTGGTTCTGCTCCTTGTGAAGGCTTCTGCTCCAGAGAATCAGATAATGGGTCACCATCTGAATCTGATTCTGAATCAAGGATAGGTGGATTAACTTTGATGACTCTGGGGGTAATCTGATTTTGTATCTTTTCTGGAGACTTTAAGTCCACCTTGCACTCAAAAGCAAATTCATCAAAAACAACATGAGGTGTTTCCTCCACACAAAGTGAATTCCTATTAAAGACTCTGAATGCTTTACTGGTGCTAGAATATCCTGAGAATATTCCATCTGCAACTTTAGCATCAAAAGTTTTTAATTTAGATTTCCCATTGTCATGGATGAAACACTTGCATCCAAAAACATGTAAGAATGAGACATATGGGGTTTTACCTTTCCATACCTCATATGGAGTCTTACTATGTCTCTGGGCAATGAGGCATCTATTCTGGGTGAAACAGGCTGTGTTGATAGCTTCTGCCCAAAATCTCTGTGGTGTGTTGTATTCTGCTAGAAGAGTCCTTGCAGCTTCCTTGAGGGTTCTGTTCCTCCTTTCTGCTACTCTATTCTGTTGGGGTGTTCTGGCAGCAGATGTCTCATGAAAAATCTCATGGTCCTTGCAATACTCTGCAATGTGTGAATTCAAAAACTCTGTCCCTTTGTCACTTCTGATCCTCACTATGCTCTGGTTCTGCTCATTCTGAATCTGCTTGAAGAACTCTGGCAGCTTAGTGATAGTTTCATTTTTCTTAAACAAGAACACTACCCAAGTGTATCTTGAAAAGTCATCTACTATCATCAAGGTGTATTTCCTTCCACTGAAACTAAGAGGAGAAACAGGTCCAAACAGGTCCATGTGAAGTAGTTGAAGTACTCTGGTTGTGGTTGTGCTCTGGACATCCTTAAAGGAAGTCTTGGGTTGTTTACCCTTCTGGCATGAACTACAAACTTGATCCTTCTTAAACACTTCATTAGGAAGACCTCGAACTAGACCTTTTCTGGCAATCTTGTTCAGTGCTTTGAAGTTAAGATGGCTCAATCTCTTGTGCCAAAGCCAGCTGTTCTCTGCAGATCCTTTTGCAACCAGACAAGTGTTCCTTGGGCAACTGTTAAAATCTGCAAGATAAATGTTACCTTTCCTCAAGCCAATAACCAAGATATCATTATAATCAGAAGAAAAGACAGTGCATGAATCACTAGAAAACTTCACTGAGTATCCCTTGTCACAAAATTGTGATACTGAAAGCAGATTATGCTTGAGTTCTTCAACGTAGTAAACTTCATCTACAGATACATCATTGATGATCAAATTTCCAACGCCTCTGGTGACTCCATAATTGTTGTCACCAAACATCACTCTTGGCCCATTCAGTGGCTTGAAATCCTGGAGATGATCTTTCTCAAATGCCATGTGCTTGGAACATCCACTATCAATGTACCAGACATGGTTGCTTGAAAGTCCTTTCTCCAATGGGCTCTTGTCCTCCTGCAGAGAAATCAATTAGGTCCCCTACTAGAGCTGGGTCCTGATTGGTTAGTTGCAGGTTTTGTAGGAATCCAAAGATACAGATCATCCCTTGCTGGATGAGGAGATCTTATCTTTCTTCCAAATCTATCTACCAGGACATGTCCTCTGACAATTACATATTGAGCTACTGGTCTGATAAGCACACCTTTCCTATACACAGGTCTGGTGTATCTCACCTCAAATCTGGCCCTTGGAATGGCTTGCTTCAAAGACATGGTCTTAAAGGTCTGGTTATAAGGATACATCCTAGAAGAACTATCTCTGGTGTCATAACCACTCAGATCAGTTGGTTTTCTATAGATGGGTCTCTGGTTCTGATGAAAGTTAGACCTTGTCTGATTAGTATAGTTCCCTTGAGTATTTATGTTCTGGAATTGATTCCTCTGAGAAAACCTTCTCTGGGGTCCCTGATTCTGATGATAGTTCTGTTGACCATTATTCCATCTCTGAGAGTTCCTATTCTGATTGGAATTCCCCCTTCTTGAGTGTCTCCTCTGAGGTCCCCTAATCTGGTTAGGTTCCACTCTTTGAGGATTTCTCTGGGGTCCTCCATTCTGAGTAGGTCCTATCCTTTGAGATTTAATGTTAACAGAGCCATCAGTTTTTATTGGGTCCCCTTGTTGACGTTTAGTCTCTAGGATTTTCTCTTCCAGAACAGTCAACTCTTCTGGACTATATTCTGGATGATTAGCAGAGTAGTTCCTTTTCCAACCAGGATTGTGAACTACTTTGTAACCATTACCAGTAGGGTCTTTTTCATCCCAGATTTCAACAAACTCACCAGATCTTATAGACTTGTTTTTGTTAAAGCGATATTTATGGGATCTTTTCATAATTCCAGAATATCCCAAACCACTCATATCATTTATGTGCTGAGAAGACTCTGATATAATAGATACAACAGTTGGTATCTTTGGAGCTTCTCTGGGCATAGGTATCTCCTCAATAGTTTGCTCAATTTGTTTTTCCTTGATAAGAGTCTGGTATTTGGCTCTAAGTTCATTGAACTCATCTTCCTGAGAGTTCTTTACTTTCATGAGTTGATCTACCAAAGTATTTATTTCTGTGATCTTATCCTGAAGTTTAGAGACTTCTTTGGAATGATCTTTCATGAGTTCTCTGGTGGATTTTTGCTCATGAGATAAGGATTGAACTGTTAGGATAAAGATTTTTGCTCATGAAACAATATATATGAAAGCAATAAAGAAGACAAGATATATAGTGGTTCGGATATAACGATCCTACGTCCACTCTCCCTTTTATCAAAGGGGCCTTACTAACCAACCAACAACTATATTTCTGGAATTGAGAAGTACCAGATCCTTCTTACAGCAGCCTTTAGATCTAAATTCGATCTAAAAGTTGATCTTACTACAACCTTATCTAACAAGATGAACAGGTTGAGTATTCCAACTACTCCTTAAAGAGTGAATATGAATATGAACAAAGTAAGAGTGCTAAAACTTGATGATCAAGAGGCTTGGATATTAACTTCGTGCACGTGTATCTCTAGAGCCTTTCTTCAATGATGCACTCTTGTATTTATAGAGATGATTAGGGTTTAGCCGTTGGAGAGCTAATCTAATCAGATATCTAATTAAGGAAGCTTCAATCAATCAATTCCCTAATTGATTGATTGGGTTGGAGAGATCCTTGGATTGATTGACTTCAAATACTTTCCAATCCGATCTTGTTTGACTTGATTTGAATTACCAACGGTCAACTGCTTCCATTGCCCAACTCTGATTCTTCCAGAGAAGGCAGGACCAGACATCAGATGACCTCGATGTCCTCTGGTCCAGAGTCGATTAACAACCAGAATACTCTGTAGAATCTAGAGATGATTCTGAGCATCTTATGGTTCACCAGACTCGTCTGGTCTGGGAAAGGTCTTCTGCTTCTGGTCTTGATCTCATCTGGTGAAGTCTTCTGGTGGAGTCCTCTGGTGGGGTCTTCTGGTGACTCTTCTGGTGAAATCTTCTGGTCTGGCAGTTCCCCTTAGACTAAGTCATAATCTAGTTTCTCATCTGGCTAACAGGTCCAGATGGTCCTATTACATCTTCTGGTTTGTTTTAACTCATCAAACATATACAACTTTTATCCTAACACCTTGTTTGACCTTATCTAAGCTAAAACTTAGTTACAAAGTCTTGTGTTTGGTCTTATCTCGAATTTGTTGTTGTTCATCGTGGTTGGCTTGGTTGGTCTAATACGTTCTTTTGGTAAGAGTTGTTCACCTCTTGAGGTTGTGGTTCATAAGTTGTTCGCCCTTGTGCTCCTTGTAGGCAGGCCTCAGGATCTTTGTTCTTTGTTCGTCCTGTATCTAGCCGGGTTTCTTATGAGATTTTGTGTTGTACACTTTTTTAGCTGGTATATACACCACATCTTGACAATATTGTTTTTCATTTATGACCTAATGTAGGGTTCAGATTTGGCCTCAGGCCTTTGGACTTGTTCGCAAGAATGTTGTTCGTCAACAGTGTTGTTCGTCGGTTAATACACCTCCCGAGTTGATATCTGCACTCCCTTTCTGTTTATTCTTGTTAGCCATTTCTGGTTTGGATATATTGCCTCATAATCTCCATTTAGACTTTAACTATTGTCCGCTAAGTAGTAATTGATGTTCGCCTATCAACACATACGAAGAAAACCACTAACAGATCAATAACAAAATAATTTAACAGATCAATGACAAAAGAATCGGTCGGCATCATCGCGGTGGATCTGGCCAAACACCTCCTCCATGTGGGACACAACACACACACTAATCATGAGCCTGGAATGCCCTTTCTCCAACTACTACTTCGTCACCGATAAATTCAAGATGGTCGCGATGTGCCTCTTTCGAATGGGAGGCATTGTCGTCCTCTTATACAATCGATCCTCCGAAGTTGGGTGGGTCGATGAGGCCCAAAGCACTCGCCCCCTGAATTCTATTGACCCGCGAATTTAATTTGACCCATTTTCTAAATGGGTCAAAACTGAATTACTAATTGATTTTAAAATCCAAGTGCATATTATGCACTTGGATGCACCCTAAAATCACTCGCTGCTCATTACTTTGGTTAAATATTTTGCATGTTTGGGAAACTTTGGAGACACAAAAACCAATTTCACGCAAGTTAGTTAAAATATAGGGAAAATTACTACAAGGTTAAGTTTTTTTATTCCAAATTACTGTTAAGTTGGTACACTTTTGAAACATATATGTACGTTAACTTTATTGAAGTATAATTCAATAAATACCCTTAATAGATTATTATATACAATTCTTTTTCTCTCTCCTTCCTATATTTTTTAGATTCATTTTCTCTCTCCAAATTCAAATTAAAGCAACCAAACTCCATCATCTCTCTTCATTCTCATCCACTCTCTCTCTCCCCCTCCCCCCAAAAAGAATACAGACGAGATTATTGGCGACAATCGAAGCATTCTTGATGAATTCCTCCATATCCGGTACAAAGTTCATTCCGGCGTTGTGCAAAGCTTGAATCTCCATTTCAGGCGAAGTGGTGGAACTTCTAGCTTTTCCGACGCAAAGCTTCAATTCCCGACAACAAGCTCTCAGACGTGAGTTCCTCAAATCGGCAACGACCCTGCTCATTTCCCGTGGTGGAGCTTCATTTAGTGGTTGAAAAATCAATTCTATCCTTCCAGGGGAGGTTTTTGTGTGAGAAGAGGCCAAGGGAACCTTAGGGACTTGGTTTTTCTCGATTTGAGCTACAATTTCATCCGTTGATATCAACCTTCGGCCAATTAGAAAATTTTGAATCTTTGATTTTGGTTGGTAATAAGTTGGAAGGTGTTTTTGAAGCAGGGTAGAAAAGCTTCCTTCAATCAAATGGGTTGACCTAAGCACAATTTCATTATCTGGGCATATACCTATTCACCTTGGTTTTGTTACTAATGCACCTTCTCTCCTTTTCCTATACTTTCTCTCTCTAGAATATTTTTTCTTGTGTTATCATTTATGCTTTGTTGATTTTCTGGGGAAGAAAGCAGAGGTGGGGTGAAGGAGTTTTTTATTGTTGTTGAAAATTTTGTTATTTGCAAGAAAAAAAATTCTTCAGAGGTTTGTTGTCTTTATTTATTTTAATGGTTTAATTTTATGTTTTATTTGTTACCGGGAGTTTTAAACAAGGAGAGATTATTTGCTCAATTTTACTTTTTTCTGTTTTGATTGTTTTATTTAGGGTTTTGTTGTTGCAGGAAATTGAACTTTTGTTGTAAGAAGAGATGGGTTTGTTGAATACTTGAAGGAAAAACTTCTGGAATTTTGTTGCAAAAAAGAGATGGGTTTATCATTAAACACTTGTAGTACAACATTATTATTTTTGAATGGTATAGATAAACATTTGTACTATGGTATTATGATTTTTGTACTATGGTAATATAATACTATCATTTGTACTATACAATGACGAGAATAATTACTAAATTTTATTCTATTTCTTTTGCACTAAAGCTCACACTCTTATACTACAACTAATAAATTTATATACTTTATCAATAAATTGTGTACCATGGTATTTTCGTGTTTGTATGAATAATTACCAAATAAAAAATGCAGTAAAAAAATCTATTTTTTTAAAAATAAAAATTGAACACAAATCTGACAAATTTTAAAAATTATCTACAAAAGCTAAAAAGTAGATGTCAAATCATGAACATTGAAAGTAAATAGAAAGGAAAAAAATGGCTGGAAGAAAATTGAGGGTATAAATGGTTTTATACTACTATGAAGTTAACCTACTTGTAAGTTTTAAAAGTGTACCATCTCAACTGTAATAAGGTCTTATAAAACTTACCCTCTAGTAAGTGTGAGGTCATATGTGAAGCATGTAATCAGTTGAGTTTGAGCTTCAATCGTCAGCAGAGTTGGAGTTAGCCAGATTCAATATACTTAGATGAAGTCAACTGAAGTTCAGTTAGCTCAGTGGACCTGAAGTCTTCTGATCAGTTGAGGTGTAGTCCACTGACATTCGTTATTAGTCTGATTTCGTATCTAAGTTGAGGGAAAGGCGGTTTCATCGAAAGGCAGTTTTATTGAGGCAGTTACTTGATGGGTCACTACTATATATATGATTACTTGTTCGAGGATCCATAGATCAATCTTTGCATAGAAAAGCTAGGGTTTTGTAATCGATATCTCTATAACCAGATTAGGTTTCTTCATTCATTGTTGAGAAGAATTCCTTGAGTGTTTGTGAGATTGAGTGATTGTATCATTCCCTGAGTTTACATAGTGAAAAGATCGAACATCTCTGATCTCGTGTACGTAGGAGTTATCTCCGAACCACGTAAAATTCTGGTGTTCCTTTAATTCCGTTGATTTCAATACTTGTACTTATTGTTTTCATATTTGAATCCTTGATTACAAGTTTTCTTGTGAATCATAAATCCTAATTTAACACGTGGCACTGTATGTGGGAAATCGAAATCATGTCAACAACCAAGTTCGATATTGAGAAGTTCACGGGGAAGAACGATTTCAGTTTATGGAAGATTAAGATGAAGGCTCTCCTGGTACACAATGGTTTGTACGATGCCTTGTTGCCACCTGATCAGGTGGCTTCTGGAACTAATCCGGTGAAGGTGGAGGAGAACAAGAGGAAGGCACCAAGTCTATTACGAACAAGTTATACATGAAATAGAAGCTTCAAGTCTTCAAGATGAATGAAGACAAGAATCTTGGTGATCAGTTGGACGAGTTCAATAGATTGGTGGATGATCTGGAGAGTTTGGATGTTACTATCGATGATGAGGATACATCATTGATGTTGTTGAATTCCCTACCTAAGTTTCTGGAGAATTTCAAGGATGTCTTATTGTTTGGGAGACAAGATCAGATTAGGTTTGATGATGTGCAAGCAACCATTAAAACCAAGTTTCTACAGATTCAAACAGAAGGCAAGAAACCTGCTGAAGGTTTGATCGTTCAAACCAAGAAGAAGAAAGGGTTTCAAGCCAAGAAGAAAGAAGGTGGATGTCACGAACAGGGAAATTCAGGCCGTCGTCGGAGGAAAGATAAGTGAACCGGAAGCTGGGAATGGAGATTTTGTGGTTGAAGAGATGAACCTTGAGGCTGAAAGTAAGGAAGAAGACAAGAAAAAGGCTGGACTTGTACTTGGCATAGGTTTCAATCAGTTTCAAAATTAAATGGGGACCGTCCACAGGGCAAGACAAAGTGATGGTCTTCCATCATCAGTTTATGTTTATTATGTTGTTTACTTTTGTAATTTAGTCCCTTATTATTTAAAGTCTTAATTAGTAGCACTAGAGTCTGCTTATTTACAATTAATGACAATGGTCCCATTTGGTTATTTTTGTACTGGGAATTACAGAAGAATGGTATGAAGAAATATTCCCTATTTCTCTCTCTTGATTCTCTCTCTCTCTTCAATTATCTTCCCCCTCTAATCATCTTCCTTCTTTCAATTCTTTCTTTTCAGTTTATTTATAAAACAAATTCCAGAAAATCACAAAAATATCATCCTAATTAATATTACATCATTCATCCGTAGTACTATTCACTACATTTGGTAATCAGAGGCAGGCTAAATTATCACGATCCATGGCTGAGGGCACACGTTTGAAGGACTTGCAAGAAGCACAAAAGAAATTAGAATAATTGCTTACTGCAGAAACTCTTAAATGACAAGCTAAGGATGAGAAGTGTCAAGAAACAGTCACAGGTAATTCTGGGAAACTTGAGCATCTCACTACTACTCTAGCTAATTTACAGCTTAGTTTGTTGAGCAATGATAAGGGAAAGGGGCAAGGCGATCATGATTCCTTGTTGGGGGATCCTACACATGGTTCATCTAATGTACACCCTTTTAATATCTCATCTGATACACAGAAATTCAAACAGATTTTGGATCCCAATCCTATGGCTGTTTACACACCTGTTCCTAGGGTAGAAATTCCCAAGTTTGATGGCACTAACCCTAGGGTATGGGTTTTAAAATGTGAGAGTTATTTCAAGATCATTCCAAATATTCCTGATTCCCAGAAGGTATATTTGGCTTCAATGCATTTTGAGGGCAAAGCAGCTTTATGGTATCAAATTTTTTCAACAAAGGGTGTTGATCTATCCTGGTCACAATTCATTGACATCATTTCAGCTAGATTTGAAGAGCTACAAGAAGCATCTATTATTGCTGCTTTTAACAAATTGAAATAAACTGGTTCGTTTAGGGATTACGTTGACAAGTTCGAAGAGTTGAAAGCTTGTCTAATGTTATTTAATGGTGGGGAATTTTCTGAGTCTTATTTTGTTGCTAGTTTCATCAGTGGCCTCAATGATGAACTACAATCCTCATTGAGTATGTTTGAGCCAACCACCCGACAACAAGCTATCAATCTAGGTAAGAAACAAGAGGTTACTCTAGAGGCTCTCTCTAAGAAATTCAGGCCTTACTCTAAGGTCTCTAACTCTGCCTACACTCACACAAATCCCACAATCCAGCAAGGAATGAGGGGTGAATCTTTTGCAGGGAACCCACCAAAATATTCAAGCAACTCCCAAAAACCACCCTTCAAAATACTTACCCCTGCTGAAATGGCAATTAGGAGGGAAAAGGGTTTGTGTTACAATTATGATGAACCATACACTTATGGTTACAAATGTAAACAGAAACTAGCATATATGATCCTACCCGAGGGTGTTGATCCTCACACATTAGACTCATATTTATCAGATTTTGTTCTTGAGGATAATGTGGTTACCAATCCTATGGAAGAGGTGCAAATGCCCTATAGTGCAGCCTCTGGAGAAGGTGGTCTCACCACTATGAGGTTGTGGGGGGAATATGGGACTCATAAGCTACACATTTTGATTGATACAGGTAGTACTATTAGTTTCATCAAGTCAGCCACAGCCAAAGCTTTGGGTTGTCCCTTGTAAAAAAATTACTCCAATTTTAGTAAGGGTTGCTAATGGGGATAAGATGGTTAGTTCTCATCAAGTGGACAATTTCTGTTGGAATATGCAGTCTCACTCTTTTATCTATTCTTTAAGGTTATTAGAGAATGAGGGTTGTGACTTAATTCTTGGTGGAGATTGGTTGAGGTCTTGCACTCCTATTGAGCTGGACTACACTAATATGACTTTTACAGTCACTCTTCTTGGTAAGAAAATTAAGTTACAGGCTTTTACTAATGCTACAGATTGTCAGATGATTTGAGAGGACTCACTGTATCAACTAATTCACAGTGAAGTTCTTGAGGAAGTGGAAGATATATTCCTACTTACTCAAGTTAATTCTGTTGTTAACCAAACACCAGCCCTGCAACAACTTTTGGATGCTTTTCAATATATTTTTGCAGAGCCTATTAGGTTACCACTAGAGAGGGGAATAGAGCACCAAATATTGTTGAAGCGTGGAAGCATTCCATAGCAACAATATCCCTATATAACCTCTCATGCTCACAAGCATGAGATAGAGAAGATTGTGGGAGAGTTACTTTCTTCTGGTGTTATACAAGAGAGTAAGAGCCCTTTTGCCTCCCCAGTAATCTTAGTGAAAAATAAAGATGGTACTTGGAGACTTTGTGTTGATTATAGATACCTAAATGATCTAACAATCAAACACAACTATCCAATACCAATCATCGATGAATTGCTAGATGAATTGCATGGAGCAAGATTTTTCTCTAAGATTGATCTTAGATCAGGATATTTTTAGATCCTAATGACATCTAATTCAAGGTATTTAACTGCTTTTAGAACTCACAATGGCCACTATGATTTCTTAGTTATGCCTTTTGGCCTGTGCAATGCACCTGCCACATTTCAGTCTCTAATGAATAAGGTATTCAGGGAGTTTCTAAGAAAATTTATGCTAGTATTCTTTGATGACATCTTGATATACAGTTCAACATGGGAAGAGTACCTACATCATCTAACTGCGGTTTTGGAGTTACTGAGGAAACATAAGTTGTATGCCAAGATGAGTAAGTGCCTTTTTGGGCAAACTCAGCTTGAATACTTAGGCCATATCATTTCCCAAGAGGGGGTTGGAACTAATCCAGCAAAAAAAATTGCCATGACTCAGTGGCCTCTTCCTAAATCTGGCAAGCAGCTAAGGGGTTTTCTTGGTCTCACTGGATACTACAGAAAATTCATTAAGGGGTATGGATGTATCAGTAAGCCATTGACTGATCTTTTGAAGAAGGATAGTTTTCATTGGAATCCTGAAGCTGAATTAGCATTCAATAGACTGAAAACTGCAATGACTACAACACCTATCTTAGCTTTGCCAAATTTTTCTAAGACCTTTGTGGTGGAGACTGGTGCTAGTGGGACAGGTATTGGTGTTGTTTTAATACAAGAAGGCAAACCAATTGCCTATATGAGCAAGACTCTTTGTCCTAGAAATCAAGCACTATCCATATATGAGAGGGAGTTCCTAGCAGTCCTTATAGCCATTCAGAAGTGGAGGCATTATTTGCAAGGGCGGAAGTTCATCATTAAAATTGACCAGCAATCATTGAGGTACTTGCTTGATCAAAAAGTGGTCACCCCATTACAACAAAAATGGATAACAAAGCTCCTAGGCCTTAACTATGATATTCAATATAAGAAGGGTACTGAAAATGGAGCAGCTGATGCTCTATCAAGGAAACAAGATGCAATTGAGGATTGTAAAGCTATTACTACTATTACTCCTACTTGGGTGGAGCAAGTGATTCAAAGCTACACCAAGGATGCTTTTATACAGGGGATTATTGCTGCAAAAACCTTGGATAAGGCATCCTATCCAAATTTCCTATTAAATGGGGGAATCTTGAGGTTCAAGGGTAGGGTAGCAGTGGGAAATTCTTAGGGATTGAGAAGACTGATTTTTACTGCTGTGCATGATTCTGCCTATGGGGGTCATTCAGGAGTGAATGGGACTTACCTAAGGATAAAGAGAACATTCTATTGGCCTAGATTGAAAAAAGATGTGGAGGAATGGGTGAAAGAATGTGATGTTTGTGCTAGAAGTAAGTCAGATCAGGGTCATTATCCTGGGCTTCTTCAATCATTACCTATCCCTACTCAAGCTTGGTCTCATATTTCAATGGATTTCATTGAAGGTTTACCTAACTTTTGGGGAAAAACTGTGATTATGGTGGTCATTGACAGATTCACAAAGTATGCTCACTTTGTGGCCTTATAACACCCCTACACTACCCAAATTATTGCAAAGGTGTTTTTGGATATTATTTGCAAGTTACATGGGTTACCAGTGAGTATTGTTACTGAAATAGATAAGGTATTCTCTAGTTTCTTTTGGCAAGAATTGTTTAAGTTACTGGGTACTCAACTCAACATGTTGTCTGCCTATCATCCTCAATCTGATGGCCAGACTGAGAGACTTAACCAATGCCTAGAGCATTACCTCCGGAGCATGGTTCACGACCATCCAAAACACTGGTTAAAGTGGCTTTCTTTTGCTGAGTACTGGTATAACACAAATTATCATACCAGTCTCAAGTGCACACCTTTCCAGGTTCTGTATAGGTATCCCCCTCCTACCCATTCCCTGAGTCCCTACCTGGATGATACCACTACAGATGCACAACAATTTTTTTCAACAAAGACAGGAATTCACAGCCCAAATCAAGAGGAATCTACAACTGGCCCAAGATAGAATGATATATTTTACTGATAAACACAGACAAGATCGGGTCTTTGAGGTGGGTGAAGAAGTCTACCTAAAGCTCCAACCCTTCCGTCAGAATTCAGTCTCCCTTCGGAAGAATTTGAAGTTATCATCTAAGTACTATGACCCTTATAAGATTTTGGAAAAAATAGGTTCAGTTGCCTATAAATTGGATCTACACCTAGGATCACGGATCCACCCCATTTTGCATGTATTCTTATTGAAAAAGTGCTTGGGAAAAATGAAAATGCCTCCTGCTAAACTTCCACCCCTCGATGCAGATGGGGCCTTCATCGTTGTTCCATCCTCAATCTTGGACAGCCGATCCATCCTGACACCACGGGGAAAAGAAATTCAAGTTAAGATTGAGTGGTTAGAAAAAAATTCATCTTTTATTACATGGGAAGAAGAAAGAAATTTGAGAAAGAAGTTCCCCGATTTTAATCCTTGGGGACAAGGATCTCTCGCCGACGGGAGTATTATCACGAACAAGGAAATTCAGGCCGTCGCTGGAGGAAAAATATGTGAACCGGAAGCTGGGAATGGAGATTTTGTGGTTGAAGAGATGAACCTTGAGGCTGAAAGTAAGGAAGAAGACAAGAAACAAGTTGGACTTGTACTTGGCATGGGTTTCAATCAGTTTCAAAATTAAATCGGGATCGTCCACGGGACAAGAGAAAGTGATGGTCTTCCATCATCAGATTATGTTTATTATGTTGTTTACTTTTGCAATTTAGTCCCTTATTATTTAAAGTCTTAATTAGTAGCACTAGAGCCTGCTTATTTACAATTAAGGACAGTGGTCCCATTTGGTTGTTTTTGTACTGGGAATTACAGAAGAATGGTATGAAGAAATATTCCCTATCTCTCTCTCTTGATTCTCTCTCTCTCTTCAATTATCTTCCCCCTCTAATCATCTTCCTCCCTTCAATTCTTTCTTTTCAGTTTATTTACAAAACAAATTCCAGAAAATCACAAAAATATCATCCTAATTAATATTACATCATTCATCCGTATTACTATTCACTAGAGTGGAAAGGGGAAGAAGGGTGATCAACAAACTGGTTTTGTTGAACGAAGGAACTGTTTCACTTGTCACAAAGAAGGTCATCTGAGAAAGAACTGCCCTGAAAGAAGGAATAAATGCAATCAAGATGATCAAGATGGAGATGCAGCCGTGGTGGAGGTTGAAAGATATGATAGTGCTGAAGTCTTGATGGTTAGTCATGATAGACTAAGTCAAGAGTGGGTCTTAGACTCTGGGTGTACTTTTCGTATGTGTCCACATGAAGGCTGGTTTCTGGATCTTGAGAAGTTTGATGGAGTTCTTGTCCTTTTGGGTAATGATGAGAGCTGTAGAGTAAGGGGATCTGGTTATATCAAAATCAAGATGTTTGATGGAGTTGATAGAATCTTATCTGAGGTCAGATTTGTACCTGATCTAAAGAGGAATTTGATTTCTCTTGGTACTCTGAATTCTAAGGGGTTTGAATTCAGGACAGACAAGGGTACCTTGTCTATCATTAAGCCTGGAAGGACTGTGATGAGGGGTAACATCAAGAATGGTTTGTATTATTTGATTGGCATGACAGTAACAGGATCAGCTGATGTCACTATGGAGTCCATTGTTGCTAACTTGTGGCACAATATATTAGCACATGTTGGTGAGAAAGGTTTGGTGGAGTTATCCAACAGAGGAGTGATTCTTGGGAAAATTATAAGTAAGCTGGAGTTCTGTGAGAGGAGTGTTCTGGGAAATCAAAGAAGGCATACCAGAAGGGGAAGCATACCACCACTGAGGTGATGAATTACATACATTCAGATGTATGGGGACCAGCTAGGGTGTCTACTCATGGTGGAGGCAGGTATTTCCTTACCCTTATTGATGATTATTCCAGGAAGGTTTGGGTGCAAATACTCAAACAGAAGAGTGATGTTTTCTCTAAGTTCAAAGAGTGGTTGACTGAACTTGAAAATAAGAGAGAGAGGAGCATCAAGCATCTTCGAACTGACAATGGGCTTGAATTCCTCTTAGAGGAGTTTCAACAATTCTGTAGGTTGAAGGGTATCACTAGGCACAAGACTGTTCCTACTAATCCTCAACAGAATGGACTGGCTAAAAGAATGAATAGAACCATTCTGGAGAGAATTAGGTGTATGTTTAGGGATGGCAACGGGGCGGGTATGGGACGGGTTTGGCCTGTCCCAGGCCCCGCCCCACCCCGCCCCGCATCATTTTTACCTTGGACCCACCCCGCCCCGCCCCACGAACCCGGCGGGTAAAACCCGCCCCGCCCTGCTTTTTTTCTTTCCAAAAACTATTTCAAAATTAAAATTAAATTAACAAATAATCTCAACAGCAAAACTATTTTGCTAATACTTCGCTGTGTAATCAAGAGATAACAACCAAATATAAAATTTTTAAAGTAGAAACTAGCAAACTATTTCTAAATGAAAATGCAGAGAAGAATTATTTTTGCAGGTATATAGAAGTTACTGTCAAATATTCATGTTCCTTCCAAGTGAACAAGCAACAGTTCATTGGAGAGACAACCGAAGAAACGAAATCTGGTACAAAAGAAATGGAGATCGAGTGGCGACGGAAAGAGAGATATCGGCGAGTGACAAACCAGATTGCAAAGCGGCGAACGGCGTGCTAGGTAGGTGCCAGAGCTAGTCGGCGGGGAAGATTTATTTGGTACTCATCGTAGAATATCAGTAAATGAACTCTAGATCTAGATTTAATATGTAAATACATTGAGTAATTAATATATATTTAATATATATATATATACGGGGCGGGTCCATCTAATACCAGGACCCGTCCCAAACCCGGCGGGTCCAAGTTTGACCTGGTCCAAACCCGCCCCGGGACCCGTTTGACCGGGTTTTTACCCGCCCCGTACGGGCTGGGTTCGTGGCGGGTACAGGTTTAAACCCGCCCTATTGCCATCCCTATGTATGTTATCTAATGCAAGTTTACCTAAGAGTTTTTGGGGTGAAGATGTTAACACAGCTGTGTACTTGATTAATAAAGTGACATAATCAGTCATTGACTTTAAGACCCCTGATGAGATCTGGTATGGAAAGATATCAGACTATTCTAGGTTGAAAGTATTTGGATGCTTAGCTTATATTCATGTAAAGCGAGATAAGCTGGAGCCTAGAGCTTTAAAATGTGTGTTCATTGGCTATCCAAATGGAGTTAAAGGGTATAAGTCGCAGTGTTTGGAGCCTGGAAACCAGAAGTGTATTACCAGTAGAGATGTTATGTGCAATGAGTCTCAGGTGGGATACAAGTCGGGTAGAGGAGGTCCCACATCAGAGGAAGTGGATGGTGTTATTGTTGAACCAACTACTCAAGTTGAGGTGGAACCTGTACCTTTAGATGAGGTTACCTCAACTGTTCCTGAACCTGAAGAAGGGCAGGCAACTAAAGAGGATAATGCATCTGCTGAAGATAACATGTCAGAGGAGGAAGAAGTGCCTGAAAGTGATTTGAGAAATTACAGCTTGACAAGAGATAGAACCAGAAGACAAGTACATCCTCCATTGAGGTATGGTTAGGCTGATCTGGTGTCTTATGCACTTGTGACAACTGAAGCCATAGAGTACCAAGAACCTAGAAACTATAAAGAAGTCATTGACAGTGAAGATAGAGAGCCATGGATTACTGCCATGACAGAAGAGATGGAATCTCTTAAGAAGAATCAAACTTAGATTCTTGTGAATAAGTCACCTGGGCAGAAACTAGTCAGTTGCAAGTGGTTGTTCAAAAGGAAGCTTGAATCCTGGATGATAGATCAGATGAGGTTCAAGGCAAGGTTAGTGATTAGAGGATTTACTCAAAGGGAAGGGATAAATTACAATGGGGTGTTATCACTTGTGGTCAAGCATTGTTCTATCAGGCTACTTCTCAGTAGAGTAGTCTAAGATAACCTGGAGCTACAACAACTTGATGTGAAAATAGCTTCCTTACATGGTGATCTTATCGAAGACATTTATATACAGCAGCCTGAAGGGTTTGTGGAACCAGGGTCAGAGGGGAAGATATGTCTACTGAAGAAGTCTTTGTATGGCCTCAAGCAAAGTCCAAGGCAAGGGCACAAGAAATTTAATGAAGTTATGTTATTAATTGGTTTTTAGAGAAGCAAGCATGACACTTGTATGTATCTAGAGAAACAAGGGAAAGAAGTGGTAACATATCTTCCGATTTATGTTAATGACATGCTAATTGCTAGCAAGAGCTTGTTGAAGATTTAGAGTGTCAAACAGAAGCTCAGTGCCAGGTTTGATATGAAGGATCTGGGAAATGCTAAGAGGATACTTCGGATGGATATACTCAGAGACAGGATAACAGGGAAATTATTTCTATCTCAGGAGAGGTATATTGAAAAGGTCCTGAAGAGGTTCAACATGCATGAACGTAGACCTGTGCCAACTCCTCTGGGACAACAGTTCAATGTTATCTAAGGAGATGGAGCCCAAGACTGAAGAAGAAAAGAAGTCTATGATGAAAGTCCTCTATGCAAGTGGTGTTGGAAGTTTAATGTATGCATTGATCTGCAGTAGACCTGATTTAACTTATTCATTGAGTATGGTGAGCAGGTAAATGTCCAACCCAGACAGATTACATTGGGATGCTTTGAAGTGGATATTTAGATACCTTAAGGGGTCCTCTGATTTGGGGTTGATGTTTGAGAAGATGGCTTATATGAAGAGTCCACTGGTGGGATTTGTTGGTGATCAAATTTTATCGGGTGGATTAGTGACTGTTTAAGTTCGGTTTATTGATCATCAATCAATTATGTGTGATTGGTTACCACCGTAAATGGTAAATCGAGGTTCGGGTTATGAAATCGGATATACGAAAGTCGAAATCGAAATAATTTTGTATGTGTGCACGTTTAGGTGTGTTAGTGTGTGTTTTGGGAGTGTTTATGAATTTGAACTTTTTTTTACTTGTATTTCTTAAGCTGTAGAACAACTATTTATAGAGACTAGCAAGCATGAGGTGTTCCTGACTCTTGGTCTCCCTAGCCTGCATGCTTGACATGTGTCCTTTGACTCTAGTTTGACCTTATCTAAGCTAAATCTTAGTTACAAAGTCTTCTTTGGTCTTATCTCGGACTTCATTGTTGTTCGTCCATGTCGGTTTAAATCGATCCAGGATAGTTCTTTCATAGAAGTTGTTCGCCGTTTGGGTGTATGGCTCAGAAGTTGTTCGCCTTTGTGTCTTGCACAGATTGGCTTTGGGATCTTGGTCCTTTGTTCGTCGGCATACACCTCTTAGGCTGGTAGATTCACCACATTTTATCAATGTTGCTCGTCATCAATGACTTAGCAGAATGTTCATCTCTGGTCTTGGACCTTCAAACCTGTTCGCCAATATCTTGTTCGCCGAATAGTTGTTCGTCAATTTATGTACTCCCCAGATTGGTTTATGCACCCCGACTTGATTTTCTTTGTTGATCATCCTTGATTTAAGGTTGGCTCTTTATAATCCTTGCTAAGGCTTTAATCTTGTTCGCCTACCAACAATTACCCCCTATCCTGACTACATGTTGTCATAGACGAGCAACTTTGTGGCGAGCAACTGTAGTTAGGATATTATTCTAATGAGTTGGGACGAACATCATTGGTCTGGGCGAGCAACATATGGTCTGTCGTTTCGTCTCCCCAAGGTCTGGGGGTTGTACGAAGATGACGTGGGCGGCATGGCTGTGCGCCGCCCACGCGCGAGCAATCCCGAGGTGACGCGCCCCTATATTTGCAACTAGGCCCTTTGATTTTCGATCTTGGTCGGATTTAACCCCGTTTTTCTTCAATTTGGCCCACATTTTGCTGGAAATTACATTCTGCACCCCGTTTTTCGCTTGGGGTATAAATAGGAAGGAGAAACAAATTTTTCCCACTTTTTCACTACTTGCTACAGTGCTCCGGCGATTTTATCTTTCTCCGGCAACTTCGAGCATTCCGGCGTCCGTTCCCCTTGCATTTGGCTTCAACTTTCATTCCCCAGGTAGTTATTTCCTTATCTCTTCTTCCTTCTCTCTTTTTCTTCCATATTTTTCCATCGCCGCCGTGAGGGACCTTGTGCTACCATCTTCTCCGGTGAAGCGCCGCCGTCTGCAACTTCATTTGCCGCCATCTGGATTTTTGTTCTTCTCCTCCCATGTCTTCGCATTCGAGTAACAAATCTGAAGAAACTCTAGATCCATTTTTCCCAATCGCGGCCCCCGTCGATCAACCTCCCTTCGAGATTTCTTCGGCGTCGGATCCTCATGTGGATTCGGTGGTTCGTTCAGTTGAGGATACTGGTGCCCGCCCATCTGGGAGAGAAATTGTGGTCGCGGCGAGCAGAGATTCGGAGAACGATTCTTCATCTAGTGCCGAATCAGAAGATCCATTATTTGACGAGTTGACTCGCGAATTTCTAGAAGGAATAGGGTTCCCATCACCAAGAATAATGGAAAATGAGATCCCAACTGGAGTTGCCCGGCCTTTTGAATGGCGAGCATACGCCGAGGAGCATGCGAACAAATTTGCTCGCCCAGAGAGAGAAGTATTGGATCTGGTGAAGACTGAGTACCAGGCGAACAAGATTAAAAGCGTTGTTCGCGAGTATGAACTGGATTCGATCCGGGAGACCTACAAGATTCCATATGATATTCATATGTGGGCTCCCAAGAGAAAAGAGAGGGCTGATCGCACACCTCCAGGATGCACGGCGATCAACATTCATACTCTGATCGCCGGATTGAGACTGCCCCTTCCACCCATCGTTGGTCGTTTCTTAGAGGCGACCAACCTTGCTATTACCCAAGTCACTCCAATTGGATGGATGAACCTGTTGGGGACAATGTGTCTGTTCGCACTAGAAGGGTATGTTGATCGCATAACTGCAGAAGAGATCAACTACCTTATGACGATCACAAGATGTCCCCCTGGAGAAGAAGGTTACTACTACCTCAAGGCCAGGACAAAATTCAAGATGGTGGAAGAAGTGCTGAACAAAATCCGTGACTGGAAGCAACACTTCTTTTTCATTGGGGGTGATTGGCGAGCATCTTCCGGTCCACACGGTGGTGATGGACGAATAAATTCCCCAGCATCTTATGGGAAATTTAAACGTAAGATTATTTTCTTGCTCGCCCTCGAACTGTTCTGTTCTAATTTAACTTTTATTGTTTGCTCGCAGGCCCTCGATTGCTCAAGTGGAATTCGAAAGGAGAAGAGATCGGGGACGAGTTTCTGTTCACCTCTTATTTGGTTGGCCTTCGCAACAAAGCAGATAGGACCACCGAGTACTTGCGTGAGGGAAAGTGCTTGAGAGCTGCTCACTTGTTTCCTTATCCTCATCACCTGGAAGCACAAATTGAAGTGCCCCCAGGTATGAAAAATTTCTAACTCCTAAAACCAACTTTGCTCGTCACTTGACTTTCACAACTTGCTCGTCTAACTCTTTCTTCTTTTTTTTTTTTTAGCCGAGCAAGTCACCGTTGCTGTCCCACCTTGCTTTGCTCTCTTAGAGCATAGAGTTTTTGAGATGGCGCCTCCAAAGGGACGGAAAAGGAGGGGTGATCCGCCTACCAAAATTCTGGCGATGACGAGCAAAACTGAGGGGGCCAAGGTCCCGCGACCAGCTGCTCCCCCTGCTCCTGCTCAGCCGTCTTCTCCAATTTCTCCCCCTCGCGCGGGGAAACGCTTAAAGAAGGCGGATGGGACTTCGTTGGCCCCTGACGTCCCCATCGCTGGCAAGGGGAAGGAGAAAGTAGGCCACAGTCATCCTCGTCCTGAGGGGGATGCTGTTCGCCGCTCCACCGAGCCTGCGGAAAGAACAGGCAAAGCGAGCAAGGATTCCACCTCTAGTCGCGGCCCCGAGGACCTCACCCATCTGGGTTGGGATGACCGGAAATTCAAAGAGTAAGTTTACCCTTGCCTTTGCCGAGCAAGATTCATTTCATTTTTTTATTTTTTCTAAGTATCCTTTTCTTTCTTGTTCGCAGATATCGTGCCGACGATCATCCCGGTCGAGCAAGTGTTGTACATCAGTACGCTTGCTCGAAGACTCCCGTTAACATAAGGGAGATTCCTGGCGAACATGTTCGCAGAGCGACAGAGCTGGTCGCCTGAGCCTGGACGCGCCCTCTAGACAAGGCCGTTTTTCAACAGGGGTTGGTGGACAATCTCCACCTCTCAATGATGCTCGTCGCCAACGGCCTCGTCATGGCCCAAAGGGCAATGGCTCAAGTTGCTGAGCAAGAAGAGTCTGCTCGTCATTATGCTAGCACTGCTCGGTAACTTACTGAAGAGAAGGATGGCCTGGTCGGCCAATACGAGGCTAAAATTGCTCGCCTCAACAACCAGATCAATGTTTACATTGATGTTGAGCACAAGCGCCTTGAAGAAATTCAAGGCCTGTCCAAAGAGCTGAAGGACAATGAGGCCCTGCTCAAGGACAAAGAGGCCCTGCTCGGCGAGGGGGAGAAAAAGTTGTCCGCAGCCGAACAAGAGAATACCGAACTGAAAGCAGAAATTGCTCGTCTTCGGGAGGCGGAAGCCAACCTCTACACAAGCGAGCAACTCGAAGCCGAAGTTCAGGCTCGAACTGCTCCCATTTCCAACCTTGGATATATCTGCGCCTATGCGGACAGCATCCGCACGGCCGATGCTTACGACTTCAAGGAATTGGTGGAAGAAATGAGCAAGGTTTTGAACGAATTCATAGAGCACTATCCACCGCCGAACAATATTGAAATTCAGTTAGCGGATTTAGCTGTGCTAGGGGTTAAACTTGACAAACTTGACCCCAGTATTGCCATCACTCATCCTCCTCCTCCAGTTGATGAAGGCGAACAAGAGGAAGAGGTGGCCGTAGCTGACGAGCAAAATGCTAAAGAGGCGGAGGATAAGGCTGCTGAAGATCTAGCCCGAGATATGATCGTTGAACCTCCCGCCGAGCAGGCTCAAGATCCTCCCCCCGCCGAGCAACAATAGTTCTTAGGACTTAGCTTTTTTCGTCTTCTTTTGTAATAGTTGTTCGTTCCTTTTTTGTAGTACTTGTGGCTACTTTCAGCTTGTACTATCTTTTGGGCTTAAAAGCCTTTGATTTAATGGAATGTCTTTCTCATGTTCGCTCATTTTCTTTATATGTTAATTGCCTTTACATTTTTGTCAATGCCTTTGCAATTATAACATATAGTATTGGGCTTTTGTTCGAATTGAACTTTGCCTTTAGTGGAATCAGGGTTCAGCCTTAGGTTCTGTTCATTTTAAAAAACGAACAACCTTTAGGTGGCTTTGGTCCTTAGGTTCTGTTCATTTTAAAAAACGAACAACCTTTAAATGGACTTGTACCTCGAGCTTTTGGACTTTTCCTTTTTGACGAACAACTACTATATTTACATTATGAAAAATTTACAAGTGTTGTAAGACTGCTCGTCACTAACGTATACAAACTGACGAACAACTTTAAACACTAATCGAAACATGCTCGCTTATAATATTTTTGCCGAGCAACTTTATCTAAAAATAAGATATAAAAACAGCACCAAGCTATACAATGTGCCGAACAACATTAAACTCTATACTTAGCAAAATTTTCTAAAAATTAGGCAAGTTTTTGGTATGCCTTACTTGGTTTCTCTGCCCCCCAAGACAGTTGTTCGTCCAACTAAGAACTTGTTCGCCTTATTGATAATACTTCTTTAGATGTATGGCGTTCCAGGAGTATTGGGCCGGCTTGCCTTCCATATCTTCAATATCGTATATGCCATTAACGAATTTTTCCGTTATACGATACGGGCCCTCCCAAGTTGGTCCCAATACACCTGGAGGTTGGGCGAGCAACTTTCTTAGAACCAAATCTCCAACTCTGAATTCCCTAAGTTTAACATGGGAATTATAGTAGCGTTCTGCTCGCTGCTTATAGGTAGCATTTTTTAGCTCGGCACTCAGTTTTTTTTCCTCGAGCAAATCTATTTCAGTAGCCAGAGCAGAGTTGTTCGCCTGCTCATCAAAGTTGGTTGTCCGGAATGTATTGGTCTTTAACTCGATAGGTATTACTGCTTCTGTTCCGAAAGCCATTGCAAAAGGTGTTTCTCCGGTGCTTGACCTGGGAGAAACTTTGTATGCCCATAAGACTTCCGGAAGCTCTGTTGACCAACTGCTTTTGCTTTCCGCTAGCCGTACTTTTAACGTATGCTTGATGATTTTGTTTACGGCTTCGACTTGTCCATTTGACTGGGGATGATAGGGTGTAGAGTAATGTTTTTTGATACCCCACTTAGTACAGAAATCTCTCAACTCCTTCCCATCAAATTGTGGACCATTGTCTGTCACGATGGTTTGTGGAACTCCAAAACGACATACAATGTTCTTCCAAATGAAGTTGATCATTTTCTGTTGCGTGATTTTCAACATGGCCTCTGCTTCTGCCCATTTTGTATAATAGTCGACTGCTACAACGGCAAATCGAACTCCTCCAACTCCTGCTGGGAAGGGACCAATAATGTCCATTCCCCATCTAGCAAAAGGCCACGGGCTATAAACTGATACGAGCTGTTGAGCCGGGGTATGAATGTTTGGTGCAAAAATTTGGCATTGGTGGCAAGTCTTTGCTTTTTTTATTGCGTCCTGGCGTAAAGTCGGCCAGTAATAGCCTTGTCTAATAGTTTTGTACGCCAAGGCTTGCCCCCCAGTGTGATTTCCACATACTCCGGCATGTATTTCTTCGAGTATTGCTCGTCCTTGCCCCCTAGTCAAACATTTGAGAAGTGGGAGTGATATTCCTCTTTTGTAAAGTTGCTCGCCTACCAGAGTATATCTGGCGGCTTGCTTTATTAGCTTGGCAGCTTCAAAAGAGTTGTTTGGTTTTTCTCCACTTTTCAAATATTTGACTATATTTGTTCTCCAGTCTTCTTCTTCACTGGCTTGATCATTTAGTTGGTTGACATTATAACTTGTTGTTGATGGGTCATTCATCTTCGTAATTATAATGTCTGCCAACTCTGCAGGTCCTTCGCTTGTTGCTAGTCGGGCCAATGCATCTGCTTGAGTGTTGCTAGTCCTTGGGATTTGTTCAATGAATACTTGATCTAACAAGGACATCAGGTGAGCAACAACCCGTTGGTATTCGATCATATGGCTGTCCTTCGCCTCGTATTCACCTCGGACTTGGTTCACAATCAATTGTGAATCGCCGAATATTTGCAATCGTCTGATACCTACTGCAAGGGATAGATGGAGACCAGCAATGAGAGCTTCATACTCGGCCTCGTTGTTGGTTGCCACAAAACCAAATTTGATTGCCGAAGCGAATACTTATCTGCCTGGACTGATTAGAACCACTCCCGCCCCCGAGGCTACGTTAGTCGAAGATCCGTCAACATAAAGATGCCAGGGGTGATCAAGTCCTCTCGTCGGATCTGGTGGAAAGGTTAGTTCGACTATAAAGTCGGCCAACGCTTGCCCTTTGATCGCTGTTCGAGGAGCATAAGTTACCCCGAATTGGCTAATCTCTAGTGACCATTTTAATAGACGACCAGCTGTGTCGGGGCGATGGAGAATTTGTCTGAGTGGGAAAGTTGTTAGCACTTCGACTTGATGATAAAAAAAGTACGGTCGTAACTTCCTCACACTCATGACAAGTGCGTACGCCAGTTTCTCGGTTGGGGAGTATTTGATCTCTGCCTCATGCAAAGCTTGGCTGACGTAGTAGATAGGTTGATGGAATTTACCGTCTTCCCGTACCAGAACGGAGCTGATGGCCACCTCCGACGCTGCCAAGTATAAATATAGCTTTTCTCCTGGGACGGGTTTTGATAGGATTTTTACATCTTCCAGGTAGTCTTTAAGTTGGTCAAACGCTTTTTGACAGTTGTTAGTCCATGTGAACTGTCCTTTCTTGACGGCTTCAAAGAATGGACGGCATTTGTCCCCCGATCTGGATATGAACCGGTTTAATGCTGCTAGACATCCTGTGAGTCTTTGCACTTCTTTTATTGAACGTGGTGGTTGCATATCCACTATGGTTTTGACTTTCGTTGGATTAGCTTCAATTCCCCGTTGACTAACAAGATGACCCAAGAATTTGCCTGAATGAACTCCAAAACTGCTTTTCTTTGGATTCAGCTTCATGTTGTAGTGTCGAAGAATTTCGAACACTTGGGTCAAGTGTTGGAGATGGTCTTCTTTATGGGGACTTTTGACTACAATGTCATCTACGTAGACTTCTACTGTATCTCCAATTTGTTGGTCGAACATTTTGTTCACCAGCCTCTGGTAAGTTGCTCCGGCGTTGATGAGGCCAAAGTAGGGGTGGGCATCGGGTCGGGTTTTGCGGGTTTGGATTTTTCGGTTCGGGTTGGAAATTACATTATCCGAACCCGACCCAAATTTTTTGGGTTACCCGATTTTTCGGGTACCCAATGCGGGTAACCCGAATTTTTTTGTTCTTTTTTCCTGTTTAAACGTTCAAACATAATATACTACCTCACAAAGTCATTTCATTCATCAAACATAACAAATGATCCTATTTCACCAAACAATAACATAAACAACTTTAAAAAGTTACTAAATAGGTTTTCAATACCAATTAACAAAGTCGAGCAAATACAACTAAAAAAATGAATATTTCATACTTAATACAAATAGTCTATTAAATATCAACTCCAACTAAAATTGTAGCAAACTTCTTTCTTCACTCATCGAGGCATCAAGGAATGAATGAACGAGCAAACATAACAACACTTGAACTCATCCTCCACTCATCAAATATTGAAATTGCAACCATGAAACACCAATACTTGATAATTGATAATTAGAATGTTTGATAAGATTTACTTTTAAATTATTATTTAGTATATAAATTGACTGATTCAAATTTCTATAAATATATAAATTAACATTAACATTTGATCTCAATATAATATATAAATTGCATGTTTTTTGAAATTATTATAATTAACATAAATAAATATATTAAATTATATGTGTAATTTCGGGTAACCCGATCGGATTTTTTGGGAAGAAATTTAATACCCGAACCCGAATCCGATTATATATATCGGGTTCGGGTAACCCGAAATTCGAGTTTTATAATTAAAAAATCTGAACCGATCGGTTTATTTTTTTCGGATTCGGATCGGGTACCCGAAACCCGAAACCGAATGCCCACCCCTAGGCCAAAGGGCATTCTCTTCCAACACAGCAAGTTTTTGTTAGTATAGAATGTTGTGTTCTCTTGATCATCTGGATGCATCGGGATTTGATGGTACCCGGCAAAGGCATACATGAATGTTAGCATTTCATGACCTGCAGTGCTGTCCACCAATTGGTCAATATGAGGAAGTGGAAAGTTGTCCTTCGGGCATGCTGCATTCAGATCTGTAAAGTCTATGCATAGCCTCCAGGTCCCGTTTGGTTTCCTCACAAGGACTGGGTTTGCTACCCATTGTGGACAGAGAGCTTGTCGGATTAGGTCATTGTCTAACAACTTCTTTACTTCTTCATTCAGGGCTTGATACTTGTCTGGGCCATACTTCCGTCGTTTCTGATGGATGGGCCTCTTTGCATGGTTAATGTTTAGCTTGTGGCAAGCATGTTTCGGATCTATCCCCACCATGTCTGCATGAGACCAAGTAAAAATATCTAGATTTTTGCTGAGGAACTCTTTCATTCGGGATTTGTAAGGCTCAGGGAGCTCAGATCCTATGTATAATTCAAGATCCGGGTTTTCAGGATTAACTTTGAACGCCTCCAGCTCTTCAACTGGAGTTGCTCGTTGTTTTTGTCCTTTCCACCGGGGATCAAGTATTGGTCCCTCAGAGTTAAAATCATTTTCGATGTTCATTGGTTCTGCCCCCAGGCGGGGATCTAGATCTTCTGTTGGCCCTGATTCGTTGTTGGTAGTCAACACCTGACCCTCCATGCCTTCAGAAGAATGTTGCTCGTCACCACCCCTTAGTTGTTCGTCAGGATGATGTTCCTCATGGGTGGTGAGGAGTTGTTCGTCCAACACCTGCTCGTCATGATGTTGTTCGTCAGTATCCATGTGGTCTTCCTCTATGTCCATCATGTTTTTCAGTATTGATGATTCTTCAGCAGGATAGCTTGTTGTGGCCTCCATCATGGATACTTGCGCATGTTTTGCTTGCATTTGTAAGAGGCATTCCCGAGCCTTTCTTTGATCTCCTTTAACTGTGTCTGCTCCACTTGCTGTTGGAAACTTCAAGCAATAATGGTAAGTTGAACAGGCAGCTTTAAATTCATTCAAAAAAGGTCGACCAAGGAACCCATTATAGGTCGATTCCTGGTCTACGACCAAGAAATCTACCATTCTTGTAATATTTTTTTCGGGTTCCTCGATCGTTACAAGTTGTACAAGCAAAGAAATTTCTCCCAACGGGACTGTTACTGCATTTCCGAAGCCTAGGATTCTATGGTTTGAGTCCCGGATGTGGGCTGAAAAGTCCCCAAGTTTATCAAGCGTGCTCTTGAACAAGATGTTGGTATAGGCTCCGGTGTCCACCAACAATCTGTGGACTCGTGTTCCCATAATCTTTGCACAAATTACGAGCGAATCATTATGCGGAGTCAAAATTCCTTCTAAGTCATTTTCGGTGAAGGTCAGTTCTGCTGTCTGCATGATAGATGGTTTGACTCCCATTTCCTGGACTTGGTCGATCGCTCGTAATTCAGCCTTTCTTTTCCGGTTGGAGATTGGCGGTCGTCCATCAGAACATCCTCCTGCGGGACCTGCAGATTCCATCATGTATAAATCTTCCAATGGACGAGTAGGGATGGCAGGAACTGGTCGCGCCGATTTATTATTCTTCTGAGGTTGATCATCTTCGTCCTCAGAGTTGTTCTCCCGGATTCTCTTCCCGGGTTGTCTTTTGACAAAGTCGGAGAGCTTTCTGTCCTCGTAGAAACGCCAGAGCTGCCTGAGCAAATCTCTACATTCACTTGTAAAGTGCCCCACGCTTTGATGGTAGGCACAATACTTGTTAGGATTGAGTTTGCCAGTGTCTTGGCGAATTTTCCGGGGAGGGGAGAGCAACTCCTTATCCTTCACATTTTCATAAACAGTATCGACTGACACTGTTAGCACCTGATTTAACTTTTCTTTAAGTTTCGTCCCTTCAGTGAATGTCTTCATGTTTTTAGGGACTCGATAGCTTGTTGTACCAGGTTTTTTGTTGTTCTTCTTGGGGTCGGCTTTGTTCTCCCCCAAGTTTGACTGCAGGGCTTCATGCATAGAAACGAATATGCCGGCCTGATTTCTAAATTCGGTGTAGCTTCTTGGGCACTTCAGATGTACCTTTTTCCATAGCTTTGACCCTTTCTTCAGTCCTGCCATAATAGCAACAATTTTTGTGTCCTCGCTGACGGGCTCACCCTCCAATAGCACTTTGTCAAACCTTTCCATGAATGCTCGATCTGACTCGTCATCATTTTGTTTTAGGTCTGACAATCGGTGTTTCTGGGACAGGTACGATCCCGCCGTTGAGAAATGAGACAGGAACTCCCGACTCAGCTGAGTGAATGAATGGATGGATGCTGGTGGCAATGCTGAGAACCATTTGTGCACCCGATCCCCTAAGGTTAACGGGAAGTTTCGGCATTGAGTGGCATCGCTAGCTCCCACCGAGACCATATAGTCCGAGTATTTTGTTAGATGAACTTTGGGATCAGCAAGGCCGTCATATTGTATGCTTGCAGGGAATTGGACTTTCTTCTGAATTGGGGCTTTTAGAATGTAGGTTGATAATGGTGAAGATGGCAAGCTGGTCGTCCCTACACCTCTTTGCTGGTCCAATTGTCCCTGCATACTTTCTATCGCCCTCCTCAAGCTTGATAGCTCATCCAGAGATGCCCCCTGACTTGGAGGCTGCTCGGCGAACAAAGGTACAAACCTTTCTATTCGTCGCAGTCCCTCGCTTGGAGAAGGCAAATCCTGGAGCTGCTTTTTAGGGTTGCTCGCTGTATTAGGTCCCAAACGCCTGAAGGCAGATTGAGAAAGTCTTTCATGGACCGAAGGGCGAGGCTGTTCAAATGTTGCTCGCCCATGTCCTTCTTCCTGGCGAGCAACTTTGTCTTGGTGTTGGGGTTGATTAAGTCTGTCCTGGGCACTGGAGCGTGTTGTTCTGTGGCTCGACATTGTTGTTCGCCCGCGAGCAGACTCTGCTTGGCCTTCCCTTGGCTCAACCATCTTAGCCTTGCCCTTGTCCCGCCTGACCTGGACGCTACTCACCTCACGTTGTTCGCCCCTTGTTGATCTGGCCCTAACAACCTCCAAGGGTCTATCCTTAGGCCTTGCTTGTGAAGGCTTATTTTGTTCTTGCTGTCTCTGGAGAGCTTGGAGAGCAGCTATGGTCTTTGATAATTCGTTAGGGTTGTTCGCCAAGGCCTCCATTTCAGGGGGGAGATTATGTGTTATGGTTGTATGCTGCGACCTGTTCACATGTCTAGGATTTCGATCCTGGTGATCGGCCGACGAGACTCGGGTGGGAGATGCTCTTCTTGACAAACGTGATGCTTGGGTTTCCTTTTATTGAGGCATTTGAATTAGATTGTTCTTTAATATTTATATTGAAGAACACCAAGAACACCAAGAACACTTTTGTTTGAATCTTCAAGTATTTCTTGAGATTTCCTTTGAATCTTCAAGTCTTCAACTTAACGTTCTTGAGAAATCACACTAAATCGAAGGTTCGAACCCTCCTTCTAGCGCCAAAATTGTTGGTGATCAAATTTTATCGGGTGGATTAGTGACTGTTTAAGTTCGGTTTATTGATCATCAATTAATTACGTGTGATTGGTTACCACCGTAAATGGTAAATCGAGGTTCGGGTTATGAAATCGGATATACGAAAGTCGAAATCGAAATAATTTTGTATGTGTGCACGTTTAGGTGTGTTAGTGTGTGTTTTGGGAGTGTTTATGAATTTGAACTTTTTTTTACTTGTATTTCTTAAGCTGGAGAACAACTATTTATAGAGACTAGCAAGCATGAGGTGTTCCTGACTCTTGGTCTCCCTAGCCTGCATGCTTGACATGTGTCCTTTGACTCTAGTTTGACCTTATCTAAGCTAAATCTTAGTTACAAAGTCTTCTTTGGTCTTATCTCGGACTTCATTGTTGTTCGTCCATGTCGGTTTAAATCGATCCAGGATAGTTCTTTCATAGAAGTTGTTCGTCGTTTGGGTGTATGGCTCAGAAGTTGTTCGCCTTTGTGTCTTGCACAGATTGGCTTTGGGATCTTGGTCCTTTGTTCGTCGGCATACACCTCTTAGGCTGGTAGATTCACCACCTTTTATCAATGTTGCTCGTCATCAATGACTTAGCAGAATGTTCATCTCTGGTCTTGGGCCTTCAAACCTGTTCGCCAATATCTTGTTCGCCGAATAGTTGTTCGTCAGTTTATGTACTCCCCAGATTGGTTTATGCACCCGACTTGATTTTCTTTGTTGATCATCCTTGATTTAAGGTTGGCTCTTCATAATCCTTGCTAAGGCTTTAATCTTGTTCGCCTACCAACAGGATTTGTTGATTCTGATTTTGCTGCTAATTTGGATACTAGAAGGTCCTTGACAGGGTACATATTTACTATTTACAACACTGCTGTGAGCTGGAGATCTGTGTTACAGAGTGAAGTTTCCTTATCCACCACTGAAGCAGAGTTTGTGGCAGTCTCTGAAGCAGTTAAGGAAGCTTTGTGGTTGAAAGACATCATTAAGGATTTTGGAATACAACAAAGACATGTGGTTATTCATTGTGATAATCAAATTACTATTCATCTGGTTAAACATTCAGTGTTTCATGAGAGATCAAAACATATTGATGTAAGGTTGCATTTTGTGAGGGAAATCATAGAAAAGGGGATGGTCTGAAGATAATGTTGCTGATATGTGTACGAAGTCTTTACCTAGTCTGAAGTTCAAGTTCTGTGTTGAACAGGTAAAGATGGACACATGGAAGGTGCCTTAGCCTTAAAGGTACCTGATGGAAAGGAAGAGAGGTTTGATACTTCAAATATGAGGTGGAGAATTGTGAAGTCATATGTGAAGTATGTAATCAGTTGAGTTTGAGCTTCAATCGTCAGCAGAGTTGGAGTTAGCTAGATTCAGTATACTTAGATGAAGTCAGCTGAAGTTCAGCTAGCTCAGTGGGCCTGAAGTCTCCTGATCAGTTGAGGTGAAGTCCACTAACATTTGTTATTAGTCTGATTTCATATCTAAGCTGAGGGAAAGGCGGTTTCATCGAAAGACGGTTACTTGTTGGGTCACTACTATATATATGATTACTTGTTCGAGAATCTACAGATCAGTCTTTGCATAGAAAAGCTAGGGTTTTGTAATCGATATCTCTATAACCAGATTAGGTTTCTTCATTCATTGTTGAGAAGAATTCCTTGAGTGTTTGTGAGATTGAGTGATTGTATCATTCCCTGAGTTTACATAGTGAAAAGATCGAACCTCTCCGATGCCGTGGACGTAGGAGTTATCTTCGAACCATGTAAAATTATGGTGTTCTTTAATTCCGCTGATTTCAATACTTGTACTTATTGTTTTCATATTCGAATCCTTGATTACAAGTTTTCTTGTGAATTATAAATCCTGATTTAACAATAAGTGGCCCTAAAATTTATCCAGTAGTCACAATGCAAAATTATTATGAATTAGTGAATGATTTAGTAAAAAAAAAATTAAAAAAATTGTCCCACAATAATATATTGTCCAAGAATTGAAATAGTTTGAATAGAGGCAAGCTCAAGATTTGTGGGTTAGGAAATAATTATGAACTTAGAAGAGTGTTTGCAAACTCTAATCTCAACTTAAAAACACTTTCAAAATTTAAAGTTGTGATTGATGTTCGAGAAAAAAAAAAGTTGCTCCAATTTTCAACTATGGCTTCCTATTGGTGTTGGATTAGTAAGTGAAACATTAGAGATGAACATTATTTATCCTTCCACAATCCAAAGGCTCCGAATGACTCACTCCAACCCTATTGCAGCTCCCAATGCCTAATGCTTCTCAATTTCCTTCAACACAATCTCCTTTGCATAATCCTTTATCTCATATTTCCTACCTTTCTTGAATTTCTCAACCAATTCCTTCGATTGTGTTTGGAGGGAGAAATTTGGGGCAATGGATTTTAAATCCACTCCATTTGTTTGGATAAAATATTTAAATTGATGGATTTCAAGTACTTAACTTTAACTCTAGTGTAAATTGGGGTTATTACAAATGCTTAGCAACATGATATCATTTGAAATTCATGAATTTTTAAATTCCTTCTTAATCCAAATGCAACCTCAACTCTTCCATCATACTTCCTAACCCATCCATAACATTCTCAAAACCATCCTTCAAACCCTTCAACTGCAACTCGACTTCCTCATCCTCTTTCCTCACCTTGACCCCGTCATCATTGACTTCACTTGAACTTGCATTGCCTTCACACTCGTTTTAACAAACTTTTCCACGTCGTATAACTTCCTTTCAAAATCCCTACAAATTATAGAAAAATCCACAACGCCACAACCCGAAATCATCAACATCACCTCAAGAATATGCAGAAAACCCAATGAAACCACTATCAACACTAAATTTTCTGTAAAATCGATGTTCGATAGTGGGCCCGCATTGCCGGACGCTTACAACGGCCGAAGATGGAAAAGGTAGGCGTTGTCATACTATACATAAATTCGTAATTTAATGTGTAAAATACTAGAAAAACAACGCGAAAAGGGATAAATCCAATGTTTTTAATTCATCAATAAATTGTTTTATAATGTAGCAGAGACTCCTATTTATAATATTAAACAACCTAGGAAATAAGAAATATAAGTAATTAGATAGAAATAAATCTAACCAAATCTAATAATATCTATAATAATACTAATTCTAATTTCCTAAATATTTTGATCTCCAATTTTTTTTAAAATTAGCCCAAATATTATTGTCATCTTGTTTCCATCATTCTAATTTAAATAAATCTATAATCTATAATATTTATAATAATGCTAATTCTAATTTCCTAAATATTTTGATCATCCAAAGCTTCCATACAATGTTTTAATTTGAATTTTTTTTAGTGTGAAACTTATCTCCCTATAAAAGAAAGAGAAATAAAAACAAAAACAAAATTAGTAAAACTGCCTGGCTGGCGACAATAGAGTCGCATAAATGCGACTATATTTAAATAATATTTGCCGATTTTATTGAACAGCACTTTCCTCTTTTCCATTATTCATTTATTTCTAATCTCTTTCTATTTTCCTTTTCTGAACTGAAAAACCGTATTCAAATTTCCCAATAATCCGAAACCCCAGATCTTTCTATTTTCCTTTGGCAGCGAGCTGTTAATCAATCTCAGTAGCCGCGGAGACGTTCTGATTCCGAATAAATCCACGATATTCTTAATTCCCCGGCGGATAGATCAGCGATCCGCTTAGAAATGAGCACCGGCGACCTCCTCCAAATCGAACCTCTTGAACTTCAATTCGCATGTAATTGGAACTTTATTTCTTCTTCATACATAATTTGCTTTGTTATGAGGTCTTACTTCTTGGTTCAATTGTTAATTCTGGAATATTCTAGTCTGGTGAGAAAATTGGGGAATATGTTGATTTGATTTTGTCACTTTAGATCTGTGCCTTATATTTTACTGTGATGTTTGTTCTGATCCTCTTCTTTTTTATTTTGTTTATAATTAAAGTCGAATTGAAGAAGCAGATCTCAAGTTCCCTGCAATTGTCCAACAAATCTGATAATTATGTCGCTTTTAAGGTTGGTATTTTGTTTTTGTTCATTTAGATGTTCCTTTTCTATTGATTTGGATGATATGTGCTGATCAAAAGGTAAGACAGTAATATATGCCCCTGTGATTGTCTGGTTTTACCTTATTTCGTTTTTTATTTCATTGAATTACTCAGGTTAAGACTACAAATCCTAAGAAGTACTGTGTGAGGCCAAACACTGGAGTCGTGCTTCCTCACTCAACCTGTGATGTTATAGGTCTCTCATTTTCTAATATGTAGAAGTATTTTATATATTTATTTCATTTTATGTTTGTGTGTCACCCTCCTGATTCTTAGTTAGTTAATTATAGTTGAAGGATGGAAAATGTTAATAAGGAATAAAATTCAATAGGTTTAACCATTCACAGTCGATACTAAATCCATAACTTGTTTATATGTTTAGTGACGATGCAAGCCCAAAAGGAGGCTCCAGCGGACATGCAATGCAGGGATAAATTTCTCCTTCAATGTGTAGTTGTGAGCCCTGGATCTACTGCAAAAGATATTACTGCTGAAATGGTATAGGGCCTTTCGGTTGTTAATGACTTGTTTAAGTTAAAATGTGGGATTCTTGTCAGAAATCGTTAACTTTCAATGTCTATCTTTTTTCTTTTTTTTCCAGTTCAGCAAAGAGTCAGGGAATCATGTTGAAGAATGCAAGTTGAGAGTTTCCTATGTTCCACCCCCACAACCACCTTCACCAGTGCGAGAGGGATCGGAGGAAGGCTCCTCCCCGAGGGCCTCAGTATCAGATAATGGCACTGTGAATCAGACATCTGATTTCAACACTGTAAGTATTGGGATATTGAATTCAACTGCAATTCCTAAGAAATTGAGGATTTATTTATTTTCTAATTTACATGACTGCAGATGTCAAAAGGATTCCTTGACCAGCAGGAGAGCTCCACAGAGGTTATATACATGTTATTAATTTGAGTTTTGTTCATGTTCCTTTCTCATGTCTTAACTTTGCTTTTGCAGAAGCTGGTTCTAGTTAGTGTTGTCAATTTTTTTTTTTTTTTTTCTGAGAGTGATTGTATGGTTGGAAGTTATAAAATAAGCCACGGTATGAGGTTAATCATAAAAATATATGAGTTTACTCTAGAGAATACATACAATTTGTTACTAAATATGAATTGTAAATAAGTTAAAATATGGTCTTTATTTTTTTGCTGGCATACTCTAGTTTGGTGTTATATTAATAACCTACGTCTATATAGAATTGCTAATTTATCCATTTGACTGTTTAATGTTCAATCATTTAATGTGTAAAAGATTGCCCTGGGATTTGGACCATTTGGTTAAACTATTAGGCCCCGTTTGGTGGCTATGTTGTATCATTATGAGTTAATGTAGATTGAGAAATCATATGATGAGGTAACATATGTTGATGAAACACTCCAATTTGGGATGATGCATATACCCCACTGGAATAGTATTTAACACCGGGCCTCAGGTTAAAGCTGCTTAAAGCTGTCAACTTAAGTTGAAAAACCCTCAACATAGCCACCAAACACCCCCTTAGGTTAATTAGATGACAGTGAAGGAGTTTATTGTCCACTATTCTGTATTTTATTTGTTTGTTTGAATTGTAGGTCAAGGCTCTGATTTCTCGGCTGACTGAGGAGAAACGATCTGCTATTCAGCAAAACAACAAGCTTCAGCAAGAACTGGTAATCTGTTGTTTCTGATTTTCTGATAACTGGTTTTGAGGATCACTTGTTTTGATAGAGTTATTGCATCACTAAAGCAAGCCAGAACCCCTCTATTGCAAACAAATGCATCCAAAGTTTAAGGTTAATAATAACTTTAAAAAAAAAGGCAAGCAGAAAATGTTTTCCGGATTTCTTATTGCTGTCATATTTGAACATATTTATATACTCCCTCCGTCCCAAAGTTAATTTCTACTGTTTGTTAAATGTGAATTAGTATGTGTAAAAGTAATAACACCGAGATGTAAGTATACTAGTGTAGGGAAGATATAATGGTAAAAAACAATATTGTTATATTGTCATTTATGGAAATATCGATTGAACAAGGGAAGTAGCAATTAAGTTTGGGACAGAGGGAGTATGATCCATATCGTGGAGAGTTTAAGAATTTATTTTTGCACAAATGCTATCTTATTTTTGCATTGAAACCAGAGACTCCAAGCTTGTGAAAAGTATCCTATAGTTAAAAATTGCATTGAATAAATAATAAACGTATTTGGGAAAGGCGGAGGCAGGCCCTTTTATTTGAAAATCAGAGAAATAAACTTGATATGGCTTGGACATGTGTATAGAGGCATTTACTTGCCCAGTATGCTGTTTAGGAAGTAGAGATTCATTTGCTCAAATTAACGGGGAAAAAGGAATTCCTTGAGCTATTGAAAGAATGCTATACTTAAATACAAATATGTCTTTCGAGTCTTGACTGATCATGATTAGGAGATATGATCCTTGTTAGTCGACTCCACATAGTGGTCGGAGAGAGGAATACTTGTATTTGAACAACATATCCAGCAAATGAGTTAAAAACATGCTATTAATAACTCATCCATCTTTCATATTGTTTGTCTATAACTTAGCATTTTCAGTATCTGAACTTGTCTCGTCACTTTTGCAAATCAACGAACTTAATTGGTTACACTGGCCAGCCTCCACATGCTGTATGCAAGTCACTAACCAAACAAAATATATGTAAAATTCCAAATTGTCATTTTATAACATGGAGAAATAGTGGAATGCCACTGTTACTCCAACTAAGCCCAACTGAAAGAGAAACTGGTAGGCTTGTGCTCTTTGTACATGAAATTGGTGACCTGTTTCATGCTGGAAAGGGATCCGTGGTTGATATGTGAAGCCTAATGTATTCTGTTTGAATTTATGCATTTGAAAGTTTCAGGGTAAGTAGATCTTGTTTCCAAATTCATGTGTCTTCATAAGATTCTTGTTAAATAAAGCTGTTGAAATTCTTTTAGCAATTTGATTTATAGATTTTATTAATCAATTTTTTATTCATTTGCTGATGTGCAGGAGCTGTTGAGGCGAAAAAGCCGTGGTGGGGGCATCCCATTCATGTATGTTATCATTGTCGGGTTGATAGGCCTTCTACTGGGATATCTCTTGAAGAGAACATGATCGATGGAACTGAAACCTGAGCTCGTATGATGAGATGTGCTTGTTCAAAGTTATTAGCATTGCAGAGCATTGGATTCAGATTAGCTGTTTGTTTGACTGTAGAAAACATGCATAAATGGGTTTGGATTTTTTTTGTTTTTTTTGTAATTGCTTAAAATGCATTGGTTGTGTGACTAATTTGCTCAGCATCCTTCGATTGTGTAACTTAAGGATGTATTTCTACAAAATTTTCATTTTATTTTGATATTCCAAGTTTTTTTGATCGGTGAGCTGCATCTCTAGGACTTCTATAGGCCTGATTTATTCTTTTGATTTTATTTTTATGTTCCCACAATTTTTTTGATCGTTGAGCTGCTTCTCCAGAAATTGTGTAGGGTTGGTATATTCTTTTGTTTTGCAGATCCAAAATTACGTTTAAAAATGAGTCATATCTTTCATCCAATGTGAGTTTCGTATGAGTTGGCAGGTTATGTGTTTAGAATGTCATCCCAGCTTAGCGTTGCATATAAAGTATTGATTTATTATATAGCTTGACATTTTATTTTAAATTGAGTTAATGATTTATAAGACAGCTTGGCATTGCATTATAAAAACAAATGAGAAAGTATTTGCCTGATGTGTGAAACTATATAATAATTTCGATACAAATTCAAAATTTTGGAAATAAATTTCATATGCCTAAATATCCATATACCAAAAATTTTGGTAGATAAACTGAATGGAATATAAAAGCTAAAATGTTCGGTGCTAGGAATGATAATTTCGCCTTTCCTTATAGGCCGCGGCTATTAACACCCGAACTTTTGCTCTTTAAACCCGAAATATTTATTTTACCAAAATAGTCCAATGTAATTAGACTATTATACCCTTTACCACTTAAAATCTATTAAAATATAAATTTTAGTTTTGCTCAATACACCCAATCCAATATTTTTTCTTGTTGATCGTGACTTTATTTCTCCCACACCCAAACTCTTGCTTCTTCATTTTTCACCCAACCACTTAAATCAATACTCATGATAAATGCCATGGAGGAATAACACACTTCGAAAAATACATGTAATGTAAAATTTCTATGAGTTTATTGTTCTATATGATGTGTTATGGTATAAATCTATATAGAGAAGAATATTTAGAGTTTAAAAGTTGTATTACTTGAGTTACGATGACGATTTTGAGGTTTAAGAATTCTGAAAATCGCGCATGTTTGGCAAACCAGAGCCGAACATTTATCATTATGTTTGGCCAGAGTTGGCCAAACGCAATGATAAATGTTCGATCAATGTTGGCCAAACATTATGAATAAAGTTCGGCTGTGTGTTGGTCAAACATTATGAACAAAGTTCGACCACTGTTAGCCAAACATCATGACCAAAGTTCGGCCACTGTTAGCCAAACATTCTGTGTTTTTTTCCTTGTTCTAGTCTTCTGTGTGCGAGTGCTCTGCGTTTTGGGTGTGGGTGCGTGATTGTTTTGCGTTTTGGGTGTGAGGTTTTTTTTTTAGTTTTTGATTTGTGTGTGGGGGTTTATTTTAGGGTTTAAGATTTGGGTGTATGAAAATATTGAAATTTAAATTGAGGGGTAAAATAGACAATATATTACGGGTGTTTTGAGTAAAATAAAAATATAGGTTCGGGTGTGAAGAGCAACGGGTGTAATGAGCAAAAGTTCGGGTGTTATTAGCCGCGGCCTTCCTTATATTGTGTTCAGCTACTCCAATCCAAGTTGTTAATGTGAAGGAGAAATTATCCGACAATGCAGATTTGTTCCTCTTTAGTACTCAGAACATGTATCTCGATTTTTATTCCCCCCCTATTTAGAAAAGGATAAAAAAAATTAAAAAAAAAAAAAAGAATAAAAGAGGAAACAGGGACTGAATATTACCGGGATTTAAACCAAATCCTTCCTCTATCTTTTCACCTTTATCAAAATGGTCCTATATTTATTTGCTTTATCAATTTAGTCATGTATTTATTCAAGTTTCGCCAAAATGATCCTAATTGGCCTTAAAATGTACAAAATCTCACCGTTTTGGTCCTATATTTATTTTCTTTACCAATTTAGTCATGTATCTATTCACATTCTCCAATTAGGTCCTAATTGAACGCATAAAGCATAAAACCATTTTTCAGGAAATTAGGACCAATTTGGCGAAACTTGAAGAAACACAGGACTAAATTGATAAAATAATAAATAAATGACTATTTAGATAAAGGTGAAAAGATAGATAATGATTTTGGTTTAAATCCCATCAAAATAATATGGGAGTTTCTTGGGGTTTATAAGGATGAACAAGTTCTCCATTGGTATGATATATTTTTAGGAAGGCCCAAAAATAAATTTGTGCAGGCTAGCTCGTTTCAAAGTGGACAATATCATACCAATGCAGAGGTGGAGGTCCATCGGGGGCCCTAATTATGTTATCAGAACCATGTTCCCAGGTGAATCGGTGTGGAGGAGTTTTCCGGTGTCAAACGAAAAAAAAAATGTGAACCTAGTTAAACGACTGGGTCTATATGCAAAGCTGGCCACCGCTAGTGCCACATTGAAAAAAAAAACCCACATCATAAGCTTCCCCCAAAAAAACTAGTGCGCATGACTAAAAATGTGGCATTTTATGTTTTATGCGATCAATTAGGACCTACTTGGAGAAATTTGAATTGATACAGGACTAAATTGGTAAAATAAATAAATATAAGACCAAAACGGTGAGGTTTTGTACATTTTTAGGCCAATTAGGATTATTTTGGCGAAACTTGAATAGATACAGGACTAAATTGATAAAGCAAATAAATAGAGGACCATTTTGATAAAGGTGAAAAGATAGAGGACGAATTTGGTTTAAATCCCGAATATTACCCCCTTCTGTTTTACGGCACCACACCTGTTCCATCAAGCACACGGCCATCCGATCCGTTGAATATTCCAAGGCGGAGTTCTACTTCTATCGAAAGCGCCGCCGCTTAATCTCAACCCAATCGCCGTCTAACCGTCCTCCATATCTTCCCACCACCAGCTATGGACTTTAGTTCTATGTAGCCCTCTCTTTCTCCCACACCGTTTTCGCCTGTCAATGGCTCCGCAAGTGGTAGAATTCGATAGAATTGCTTTAATTCCTCTCTCCGTCACCTCCCTCTGTTCATGTCGCTCTCAGTCTGACTTTCTCTATCGGCTGGCGTTTCCCAAATTTGCCACGCGATCGAATTTCCAGGAAATTAGGTTCCAATTAGAGGTGAGTGGTAGTAGAGCTTTTAGATTTCCTAAGGGTGGTGTTCTCCGACGACGGGTGATCTCGGGTACGGCTAGGGCCGAGCAGCCGGAGCGAATCGACGACAGTGAAATCACTTATGAGGTAAGGACATTGTACTCTATGCTGAAACTAAACCAATTAATCATTTTATTCATTTTAATGGCAGGTTCTTTCTTGTATGAAAGTGAATTAGGTGTCACTATGTGTTCAATGAGCCCATGAACAGTTACACACCAATTGAAACCTCAAGTATTCCATCTAATTTTTTATTTTATTTATCATCATTTTTATGAGATGATTTCCTTAATCACATAAAATGGCAGCAGTCCAGTAGACATAAATATTATATAGATATATATTTACTAAGAGCATGTGGACGGAATTAAAGCAAATCCTTCAAATGTTTAAGAATATTTTTGTACTGACAATAACCTAATGCTGCAAATGCATTTACATTCGATTATACTCTTTAGATGTATGATTCTTTAATACTGTGTGGCCTATTTCAACTGAACTGCTAATGTTGTAGGACGTTAAAAAGGGCAATCCGTTATCTGCTGAAGGCAGTATTGATGCAGAACATCAGCAAAAAACAAGTCAGTTGAGGAAAAGGATTATATTTGGAATAGGCATTGGAGTTCCTGCTGGAGGAGTGGTGTTGGCTGGAAGTTGGGTTTTCACTGTTGCCCTTGCTGCAGCAGTATTTGTTGGTTCCAGAGAGTACTTTGAGCTGGTAAGGAGTCGTGGAATCGCTTCTGGAATGACTCCTCCTCCTCGATACTTATCACGAGCTTGTTCTGTTGTCTGTTGTCTAATGCCTCTATTGACACTGTAAGAGTTTTTGGGTAACTTAAGAATTCTGGTAAATTCATTTAGTTACACACATGGATTTCAGCTTTCAATTTCCTTTAGGTGGAAATGAACCACTGTGTCCTATTTAGTCTGATTACTAGGGCTTACTGTTACGATATCCCACATCGGTTCCACATGGAAGTGTGGAAGGGTATATATAGTGGGAGTCAATCCTTGACCTTTAATCATGGTTTTGGGTTAAGTTAGAGTTCCCTAGCTTATATTCCTACAACTACATTATATCGTAGCTGTCAATAGAAAACATGACTTTTAACAGGATCAGGCACTTGCCTTTCATGATGCAGTGCTGATCCCATTGGAAGCCAATTATATGACTTGGCATAGTTTTTTAATCAAAACTTGTAACCTTTTGATGGAAGAAATGCATCTAGTGTTGAAATGATTTCCGTGCCTAAAATTAAGGCGAGAGATTAATGATAAGAATAATTTACATAAGACTTCAACGATGTCATAGTTCTCAAAGTGCTAGGCACAACCAAGTACAAAGCTCGCATATTGCATGAAGCTTGTGTCACCTTAGCAAAGTAGGTGCTTAGATATAAAAACTCTTAATGAACCTATAATGGACAATAAATATGTGTACCGCTTCTTTCCTAAAAAGAAAATGCAATGGATATGAACAAAAAAAAAGAGTTAAATGAAGATGCTTTGGTCCACTTCTGTTTGCACTTTCAAGTACTTATGTAGTGTGCTTTTTTTTTTCCTCCTGTGGATATTTCTGTATCTTAGTTGCCCATTTTACTTACTAGATTAATTCAGCCCAAGGTATTCTCCCTCTTAAGTATAAAGTTCAGCAGTGACCTAGGTATGTCTGAGGAATACCAGTATCACCTGGTGCCTTTAACCTTCCTCAGACGATATAAGCATTGGATAAGTTTATTCATTACTCCCTCTGTCCAACAATAATAGGCAAGTTTCATTTCACACATAGATTAAGTCATGTATAAAATTCATGATCAACTCATTTAATTCATGGTGAATTTCTTTTTTTTATCCTTATTCACATAAAAGTATGAGATTAAATAAAGGCACTCTTTAAAATTAAATAAGGGGTATTTTGGGAAAAAAGGTAGTTAATACTCAGTGAAATGCAAAGCAAGCTTATATGATGGGACATCTTAAAATGGCAATCTTGCCTATTATTGATGGACGGAGGGAGTATTAAAATATTCACATGACTGTATGTTTACTTATCAAAGTAGTTGCTAAAGAACTTATGTGTGCTGTCATTTGTTGATATATTTTTTTTTTTTGATATTATAATCCGCGTGGTCTCCTTCCAGATACCATGGGAACATTGATGTCTCCGTGACATCTGCTGCCTTTTTTGTTGCTATGGCTCTCCTTCTGCAGAGGGGAAATCCTCGTTTTGCTCAGCTTAGTAGTACCATGTTTGGACTGTTTTATTGTGGCTACCTTCCTTGTTTCTGGGTTAAGCTACGGTGTGGTATTGCAGTCCCCTCACTGAATACAAGTAAGACAGTTCTCTATGTTGCTTTTGATTGGAGAGTCATTTTATTCGCATGCAAATTTTCGATGATTGGCATTAGTGCATGATTTTGAGGCTTCTACCCTTATTGTGTTACTATTTTGGAATCTATGGTATCTACCATGCTACACAATAGTAATCTTTATCTGCAAGACTTCTACATTTGATCTTATCATATCCTGAAAATATCTAATCGAGTATTATGCTCGCAGTATGGAGCTTTATACCATCCAAAATCTTGACTTGAGTTTTAAAGTTTGTTTTCCTTTGTTTGACATCTGTTTTTACTGTCATTTTTATTTCTACAACTCATGTTATGTGGTAAAATATGTTGATATGCTATTAAAACTAGGGGGACTTACAGTGGGGTGTATTTCCTAAGACAAAATTGCAACTAGGTATAGTACCTTTTTTCAATTGCATGCAGGTTAAGTTTTCAGTCACTATTCATTGATTAGACACTATTCATTTTACTTTTCATCATTTTATGATTTGATATCTATTTTCCCACTTTTCTCTTCTAGCTTTTTTAAATTTATTAAGTTTTATGTTCAATTTTTTAATAAAAAAAATACAGACATTTTTTTATTTGCATTTCGTTATTTAATAATTATTCTCGCAATGTATAGTACAAAAGATAATAACATAGTACAAATTTGAACAATAGTATAGATTTTTAATTATTTGTACCACAGTGTAAAATATAATACTATAGTACATATATAAAATTTGTAGTACAAGAGTGGGCATTAGTACAAATGAGTTGTTTGTACTATGGATTAAACATATACCATAATATACATTTTGCATCTAAACAATTCTCTTTCTCCTCTTCCTATTCTCTTCTTCTCCTCCTCCCCCTCTTCTCCTCCTTTCCTTTACTTGAAACATAATTTACCTATCATAAAATAAACATATAATCCTTCAAACTCCAAAATAAGTGTTAATTCCATTTAATCCAGCTGCATCCCATTCCATGACAAAGAAAAGTATGATTCCAATCACAAGAAATCCCAACACCGTGGCTATTAGCAACAAAGAATGCAACCTTGGAAGCAAATGAAGATACCCAACTTTTTTGGAATTATTCAACAAACAATTAGCCTCTCTTTTGTTCCTCTTGTTCCCAACGGCCCAAGAAGACGACGAAGGTCGTAGGTTTAAGCTCCCCATCCCCCCTCCCCACCCCCCCAACCGTAGCCCCCCACCTACAGCAACATCCCCAATCCCCCCACACCTGCAGCAAAATCCCCAATCCCCCTAAACCCATTAGTCCCATCCCCCACCCCCCAATCAACCAATTATACAGTAAATTAATCCAAAATCAACTAGAGAGAATCCAGAAGAACGTGAGGAGTAGATAAACATTCCCAAATTGAAAGCCCAAATCAAAAGGGACAGCGAAAAGGCCAAATCACTCACCTGAGAAAACATTCCCAAATCTTCGAGTGGCCGGAAAAAATGAAGAAATCATTGTTGGAAAATTGTTCATGTTCCTAGAATTCGCCTGAAAGCTTCAATTTGTCATTAATGGAGGAGAACCAAGCTCCATCCTAGTCGGAAATCGCACTGAGAAATCTGCAACGCCAAGAGGTCTTTGCTGGAAGCTTCGCGGAGAGAGAGAGAATTTTGGGGGAAGTGACTCAGAAATATGAGATAGGGTGGGAGAGAGAGAGATAAGGGGTGGGTGGTGGGGGCTGATCAAAATTCAAAAAGTTAACCCCTTTGCTATTTTAAAAAGGTGGATAACCACAATGCAATTTAGATCCAATATACTACACCCAACTGTAATTTTCTCTTAAAACTATTACAAGATTGTACTGGGTTTTATAGCAATAATTTTGAACTCTGTCGTCGTTTGGCAGGATTTGCAGCATCTTGGCCTCTTCTTCTTGGTGGTCACACTCTCTGGACTGTGGGTCTTGTGGCCACCTTGATCTCATTTAGCAGTATTATTGCAGCAGACACATTTGCTTTCATTGGTGGCAAGGTACTCTTTTTTTCCTACCTGACAAAGGATCTTGCATAGTTACACAACATTGAATGGGTAATAATTACTTTGAGACATTGATACATTCCTCTTGGCAGAAGGAATGTTAACCACCACTAGGGGTCTCTGTTGCACCTTTTAAGTTTTCTCAGTATTATTTAATCCAGAAAGTTTTTCAGCTTAATCCACTAATTTAAGTGAACAATTCGTTCATTGCATTTCTTGTAGTCTTTATCTCTCGTCTGTAATCATTAACCAAGTGTAGGTAACCTATCACGTGGATGTATGGTCTTAATTGAATGTCATGCAGGCTTTTGGTCGGACTCCACTTACTGCAGTTAGTCCAAAAAAGACATGGGAGGGAGCTCTTGCCGGATTAGGTGGTTGTATAGCCATCTCTGTTTTATTGGCCAAGATCTTCTCCTGGCCTTCTTCAATCCCCAGGTGCACTTTCAGTTTGGTTTTCTTTTCTTCTTTCCTTTCTTCCATGGCTTTCATGATCTTAAACATGAATATATCATTGCATTATAAATTGATGTTTTCCAAATAATTGTCAGTGCTGTAGCTTTCGGGTTTCTGAATTTCTTTGGGTCCCTTTTCGGTGACCTCACCGAGTCCATGATCAAGCGTGATGCTGGCGTCAAAGATTCAGGATCTCTCATACCTGGGCACGGTAATTTTCATAACTTATTAATTTCACCTGCTACTTTAGCAAGTTACTTGACTTGGACTATATCTACCCAGTTTTTGCGCGGTTGCATTGCAACATTGCCATAATTTGGTTAATGTAATCAATTTTGACCACTTTAAGTTGCCAGTATAACTCACACTTCAGGTGTTCACCATATTCTGTGAGCAGGTGGGATACTAGATCGGGTGGACAGCTACATTTTTACAGGAGCATTGGCTCACTCTTTTGTCAGAACATTTCTGCCACTCTATGGAGTTTGAAAACGTTCTCAGATCGGTGGTAAACCTTAAAAGTCTGCATCCAAGGAGAAAATGAAAATGCAAGTTCACCAGATGCTTCCAGTATTTGCATGTAACATCTATCCCCTTGTATTAGAAAATTTTCCTTCTGTCAACAATAAGTCATTGGGCCTATGGGCCCATATGGAGCTAGGGTGGTGCGGATATCTAGAGGTTAGTGAGGCTAAGCCCAACATATTTTTTTATTAAATGAGCCCACGAATTAGCAAACAATGAATATTCAATAATCAGCTTCTGCATTTTATGACAATTTATTCAGTTGCTGAATTCATAGGAGATATCAATGTGTGTATTTGATTATATTGACTATTGAGTTTTGCAAATGGAATTGCTTCTTGGATCTTATTGGACATGTGTATACTATGAAAGCCCAAAATATACACAAACTAATTTCACTATTCAGTTTCAAATGTTTATAGGATATTTGCAGAAGAAAACAAGAAACAAATTCAAAGCCAAAATACTTCGAGGACTCAAAATACCACAAATCATTTTCACTCATAATTCTCAAATCTTAATCAGTTGTTGACATTTGACCGTGATGTATAGCTCAATAAAGATATGTCAACTTAAGCCCCTCCAATGACCTAAATTGGTTGTTCCTAAATCAATGTTAGCTGTAACCTTTCTACTTCATTTATCCCCCACAATTGTACATGGGTTCTCAACTTTTTGTTTGTCGTCCCAAAGTAGCCTGTTTCCACTCTGCAAGAAATGACATTCGTCAACTAGTGTTTTGTGTGTGTGTGTGAGAGAGAGTGAGAGCCAACAGAGAAATGATCAAGCAAATAAGTTAAACCAAAATAAATGAGTTAATGATTTAAACCAAAATAATAAGATTTCTCAAAACAATTACCAGCAGACACGATGTTTTTATAAACAAAGAGTTGGTCAATCAATGCCTCCTATTTTCACGTGGATTTGTCTCTTCAACCTCTCACATTTGCGTCTACTCTACCAAATGACCATCTTTTAATCATGAATATCCAACGTTAATTAATTTATCCAATTTGATATGCATTAAGAAATAGAGTTCGGGATCGAGATTGAAATTGAAATTGAAATTTCAATTTACGTGATTTTCATAGCAATACATTGCTTTGCCAATTTCCTTTTTCTATTATGTAATTAAAAAAATTAAATTCAATCGCCTCCAGTGATTAGGGAAAATAATGAAAATAAACCGAAGTGATCAAATTTAGATTATCTCCATTGGTTTTTGGATTGTATCTTGGAGTTCATCGCTCTTCTTTTGAATTTCTTTTAGGGATTTGAGTTAATTCGAAATTTAACCTAACTACTCGACTGAATTAAAAACAACAAACTCCTTTATTAATTTCAAATTCTTCGATTAGTGATTTAATGACAAAAATTTATGTGAACCATGCTACGGTGAGCTCAATAATACATTTGAGAATACAAAATAAGGGGCAGTAAGATTCAAAACAATACTCCTATATTTATTTAGAAGGTCATGTGAAACTGGTTCACAGAAAATCTCTATTTTTACCAAGAAATTAGAAGAGTCACACGAGAGTTTCTGTCCTCAAAATATTTTAATAATAAATCATTGCAAAATTTGCCAATTTCTGGGCCTACAATTAACCAAGACCCATCCTTCCAAAGTGGAGAATCCACTTTTCAAGAACGAAAATGTCTACTTAGAAAGGAAAAAAGAACAAGCCCACTAGATGACATGGTTTAATCTTTAACATGGTTCAAGTATTCCATTTGGAAATTGAAATTAATTGTGTTCTCAAATTGAGCATATTGGGGTTTGACCTTGATGGGTGCTATACATACACGATATATCTATATCTATCTATATATATATATGAGAAGTCACAAAATCAAGAAGATAAAAGGGAAAGAAAGTAGTTGGGGATAGAAAAGAAAGTAAAACCACCATGCAAATGGGAAAATCCCAATATCTCATCCATGCAAAAACAAGTTGTAGAGACCAAAAAATAAAGAAGAGTTATACAAGAGAGAAAAAGACCGATGATAGACATGTTGTATGGTTATCAAGGGTCCCACCACAATTGGCTTTTGGACAAACATGAGTGCTTACTTTTGGGTTTTGGTATATAACCAAACAAATATGTGTGTGGGAAGGAAAGAATGCGTTGGTTTAAAGCGGACCAAAATTAATGAAAAAACAAAATCAAAAGCTAATAAGCTAGCTTGCAAAAATGAGAGAAGTTACAAGACATTAATGGAGATAATTTAAAGGAAGAGTTAGAAGGAGATGTGATGTTGGAAGCATCTATGGAAATATAGCTTTAAGATTATGATGAGAGATAATTATAAGCTTTGTTTCATGACAACCCTAACTTTTTCTTGGCACACGCACACTCCCATATGTAAATCTCTCTCTCTCACACACACATCACCCTTTTTTTACTTTACCTTTTTTGTTTCTTTTCTTTTTGCCTCGGATGCTCTTGTTGCTTGATTTCATTTTATATTTAAAAAATAAGTCTTGGTCTTTTTTTTTTTTTTTTTTTTTTTTATAGTTCTATTTGTTCTTGTTTGGTCCTTCTTTACTTGTCAGAGAGAAAATATATATATATATATATATACACGTTTAGAAGATAATTAAAAAAGGGGGGATTTTATTTTAATTATTATATAATTGTGTTTATTTGTGTTATGTATCACTGCATGTTTATTACGTGTATGGTCACTATATCCTATTTATGAATACATGAATTATGATATATATATATTGATTTTAATTAATTGAAAGAATATATACTTATAGGTGAAACATTAATTAGAATTGTCGAATCATCAAATGTAGATATTGCAGAATAAATTGTGGCATACTGTAGAGCCTGTAATATCAGCGTGTATATTTCAGTTGTGGCTGTTTATTTTGAGAAGAAGTTTTAAATAGAATTGTTGGTATAAACGTGTGGATTTGTAATTGTGTAAAGCATATATAGTACAACTCATCTACTTATTTTGTGGTTGTAATTAATTGGAAATATTCTCATAATTAAGTATATTTGGTTTCGAGATAATTAACTAATTGAGTATATTGTAAACCAATTGTATCATGCAATTTAAAACGCTATTAGTTATTTTAATAAAAGGTATTAAGTTGATAGTAATATATTTTAATGAATTAACTAATCACTACATGTATATAAAGAATTGTCTTTGGGGAATTTGTTAATATAATTATGAAATTTCTTATAAAACAATTTATAGTGAAGATTGCCTAAAAAATTCTTTAATTATATATGCATCTTTATTTCTTACCTACAAAAAATTTGTTTATGGAATTTTTGTAAAGTTTGGATTTAGGTGAATTTTTGTAGGCAAAGTCCTTAGATAATTAATTACCGAGAAATTTCATTTCCTAAAAAAATTGTTTATTTATTGAGGAATGAAGATGTCTACATGATTAGAAAATTTTGTAGGCAATCCAACTACAAAAATTTTTAGTTGGGAAATTTCGTAGGCAATTCGTTATTTCTTGTAGTGAATCCAATTAAAAAAAATACAACCAGGATTACTAACACGACGTAATTTGAAAGATATAACCATATGTTCCCCCAATTCCAAGGTAAGTTTAGCATTTGGGGACTCCACGTGCGTAGGTTTAAGAAATATTGTATTTTATAGTAAAGTTGTAATATAAAATGTATGAAAAGTAAAAAGGTGGAGAAAGTGTGTAAAAAGTAAGAATAATTATTAAGTATTGTGGGGTGGTAAACTTTTCCAAAATGAAAATGCTAAACTTATTTTGGGACGTCAAATGTTAAACTTATCTTGGAACTGGGGTTTATATTAAGCAACATGACATATTAGACCTTGCAATTAATCTAGTGCATCTGCGTACTTTCCAGATGCAAGGGGTCTAATTGATTGATCGTTTTCTTCTTATCACAAGCACGCATTTAGTTTGCATTTGGATTTGAGAATTTGAGAACGAGCTTGAATCCATAATAATAAATTCATTAGTAATTGTGAGTTGCATTAAAATGTCATGAACTTAAAATCTATGTATCTCTTATATATATGTTTTGTACTAATCAAATGCATAATTATACATATTTTAAAATTTTCGATTCAAACCCAAGCGTTATTTATTTTGTGCATGTGACAAAAGATTTTGGCATAATTAGTTGATAGGGAAAGGTGAAATTTGGACATTAGGGTTCCGGATTAGTGAGCGGCCCCATGAAAGCATAGTGTAATAATATATGTTTGCATGAAGAGTGTATAAAGCTGGCAAAAATGCATGAATTATGTGATCATGTCTGAATGTTCTTCTTTCATCAAATTCAAAACACCAAATCCCTCACTCTTAGGAGAGAGAGAGAGAGAGAGAGGCTTGTGATTGACAAAAGTGCCAACTTCAAATTCCTTAATGAAAAGTTGCACATCATTATACTTTTCATCAAAGGGTGTCTTTTTTGGAGAACCTCCAAGAAAAAGTGTGTTGCTTTTTTGTGCAATTCTATATATCGATCTAAAATGATATATGCTTATATTTGCTCACTTTCCTCTGTTTTTTTCTTACTCTTTATAAGAATCTGCTTTCAAATTAAATTTATAAATTAAATACCTCTGTCGACCAAAGGCATCAACATTTGCTGGTCCATCCGTTTTATTTTCATGTTTTTTTGGCTTTATGTATTAATTGTGTTAGTCTTTTCTCCAGACGTTTTTTTACATGCATTGTTATAACACTTCTCAATCGATTCGAAGAACGCACATATATTTACATTTGTACAAGGTATTAGCTAGGTTTAATTGCGTCCCCCTCAATTTAATTCAAATATAACAATAACTAAAAATAAAACTCTTCTTGTTTCGGACATTTTGGGCCATATATAATTTGTTGCCAATTTTCGTTCTTGAAAAAATGTTGTATTCTTACAACTTATGTTGCAATCGAAAGTTGTTTTTACATGTCTTTTTCAACCTACTTATTAGCACATGCATGTTTATGAGCTAAGCATTATTGTCTCGACCTTTGTATTATGGAGTAGGTAGCTAATTTTTTTTTTTTTAAGTGTCATTATTGTTTAATTTTTTTTCCCCTAACATTGCACTTCATGTATTAATACTTGCGAAAAGAAGTTTACGTAAACTCGAATTCACACAAATTTTTGTCTGCGTTACAATATTTGACCTTTATTTTCCGACAAATCAAATTAGGCGATTTTTATAAGTTGTAACAATTACAATATATATTGTATATTGTATGTACAAAATTATGCAAGTTAATTTATTCATAATTAGTTATGCGTTCGATTTTAATCATCCAAAACCTAAAATCTTCCTCGAAAATGAATGCGATATTATATGTATGCATGCATATACATGGTTACGTATTTGTTTGCATTATTCAATAGTTTGAACCAGAATTCATTAAAAAGACTGAAAACTATAGGAAGTTGCGTTGTCTATGGCTAGGCCATTGAGATAGATATTGTTTATAAATGATGAAAAACTAAACCATATATGAAAACCCAATTTATTGCAGCGAAAGCAACTTGATAGCTACACCAAATTTGTGGATGTGAGGGGTTTCGTCTTTTCGATGCATTAGAACACTATTTTATACTATCATGCAAGAGAACTCACCGTTGCTATCAAATAATAAGTCATATATTATAGATATAATAATTTAATTTCATAATAATATTGTGCTCAACTTGAAATATTTTCTTTCACAAAGTATACATGAACCATTTTAAAGGGTATGAGTTGTTTCATTAAAATGTATAAGTTGAGAATATTAGTTGTGAAGGATACAAATTATTTTCACTAAAAATTATGATCAGTTGTTTCAATGTAGGGTATAAATTAATTATTTACACTAAAGAGTATGAAGTCGTTATACTAAAAAGTGTTGCAAAATAGGTTATGTATAAATGAATTTCACACTAATTTTCTTTTGCATATATATAAAGCCAGTCATTTTTTTATAGAGAAATTATATAGAAAGCAACGCCTTCTTTTTCTTTTTTTTTGGGGGGGGGGGGGGGGGGGGGGGGGGGGGGGGGATTTCCCTTTTCCATAAAGCTATTTTTCTGAGAAAAAATAAATTCCTCTCGCCTTCAGTTTGCATTATATATTTTTTCCCCACCATATAAGTAGATGTACTTTTTGTGAGTAGCAATATTATTCATGGAGCAATGGTCCACTCCCAATTCACCAATCGCCAAATTAAAGTTAAATTGGACCATGTTTTCGACATCACAATATCATATGTCAATTGTCTCCGTAAGTACTACGTACACATTGCTTTCGTATATGCAAGTGTAGGTCTACGTTTGGAATTGAAACTTTTGTCAAGATTTTTTTTTTTTAAAATCATCTAGCTAGAATTAATGATTGCAAGTGGATAATATATTTTTAGAGTTAAATTAATGTTCATTATTCATAGCATAAATCTCATAATTTCTGAGGTGGGGAATGGAAATACTTATTTCTGGTATCCGTACGTCTTCTTTTAGATTTATGCATGGTAACAATTAGAAGTAGCAAAACTTATCTGTTATGTTAGAGTTAACAATTTATGTCCAATATCACGGAAAAATTAGAAATCATCAAGCCATAAACTTTCAAATTTTGATTTTAGTCTTATAACTTACATACTTTTTTTTGACCTGCTGACTTTCAAATTTTGATTTTAGTCATGTAACTTTACCGTTTTTTTATTTTAGTCATGTAACTTTACCGCTTTCTTATTTTAATCCTATAAGGGTTAGTAGGTTGTAGGACCAAAATAAAATATATATGTAAGTTACAGGACGAAAATCAAAATTTAAAAGTCAGCAAGACAAAAAAAAAAGGTAAAGTTACATAACTAAAATCAAAATTTGAAAGTCAACAGGACGAAAATAAAAAAGAGGTAAAGTTATAGGACAAAAGAATATAATTTTCCCTAAATATAAATTTGATTTATTCATTTACATCAATTTGCAATCGCCTTCTTCGCAATCGTATTTGTGAAGAAAATTAAGTGATCTATCAAATAATTCTTCTCTCCAAACACATTATTTGATATATACCCATCTTTTGAATCAAGTGAAATAGATGGGAAAAAAGGGGCATAAAAACCCTCGCGAACGGATTTGAGCAGCGCGGCATAGTGTTTTCCCAACCAATTTTTGGTTATATTTCAGCGAATTAGAGTCTTATATCATAATGACGGGCTTTGAGAGATAAACAATTTGATATATGGATTGACCTTCAATTCATTGAAAAATAGCTAAGAAGAAAGCAATTGTGAATTGAAGTGAATGGATTGCTCAAAATTAGAATTGTGGAGTTGTAGTATTAAAAAAAAAAAAAAAGATCAGTCGGAGGTACCAAAATGACAAACTTAGAGATAGAACAATTTTATATACAAGTTGGCCTTCAATTCCCCAAAAAATATAGTAATGGTGACAACATGTGGTGATTTCTAATTTTTCAGTAAAATTAGTATCAATTGCGAAAATTTGGTTATTGGAGAATATAGATTGCTACCGCTAATATAAGTCATATTTTGCAATTTTCACTATTTTAAAAGAAAAAAATATAATATCTCATAAAATCATTTTATACATGGTTCAAAACAATGAATATATATATATATATATCAGAGCCAGTCATGCATCTGCTGTGAGCCTGTAATCTGCATGTCAAGAGAAAGTGACTAATCGATGTATTCATTTCGCGTTACAAATACATATTATTTTTTAAATTAAAAACATATATTTGGCTGTATAATTTGTTAGCCCCAATATATTATTGGGCCAAACCCAGCAACTTTATGATTACTTATTTATAGATACATATATATTATAGGCACCCTCTTTTTTAGCCAATAGTCAGGGGGGAGGGGGGGACCTTTTTCTGACAGTAGGGAAAACCACCAATTCTTAAGGTAAAATGTTTTTTTTTTTTTTACCCATTATCACGAGGACAAATGTTTTCAACTAACTATTTATTTCTTAATAATAAAATGCCTTTGCAATTGGATACACTGAGTTATTTAACACTTTCCACATTTTCCGGGCATCTCCAACAATACTCTTGATTTTAGTACTCTATCCTCCATTTTGGAGTATAGAGTACTATATATCAAAAATCTTCTCCAATAATAACACTCTATATCATTATAATTTCTACTTTTTTTTCTTTCTTTCAATTAACTTAATACATTTAAATAATTAATGATTTATGTAATGTATTACTCCTTCCGTCCCAGACGAATTTGCACACTTTTCTTTTTTGGATGTCCCAAACCAATTTGCACACTACCTAAAAAGGAAACATTGATTTGCGTGCACACTCACATAAATATACACATATTTACCCATATGCCACTACTTTAACACTTTTCTTAATATGTGTGCCATCCCAGGGGTGCAAATTCCCCTGGGACGGAGGGAGTATTAAATTATTAAATTAATTTTTTCAACTCAATTAAATGGTATTGAGTCATTATTTACTAATTTATCGTTTAATTTTTATTTGAAAAAGAAAACAAAAATAAAAGACATATAAAATCAAAAATGTCCCACAAAACATGATATCTTAATGTTAAAAATAATTAATTTATTTTTTAATAAAAACTTCATAGTGTAATATACTACCCATTTAATAAAATAATGACCAAATAGTAGAAGTAAAAAAAAATGGCAATTTTGTAATTAAAATCATACTCCAAAATGAGGATGGAGTACTCCAAATATAGAGTATTTTTTTCAATCCTCCATCCTCCAAATGAGTTTTAGAGTATTGTTGGAGTGGGGAAATACTCCAAATCCTAAAGTATACTCCATTTTGGAGTATTGTTGGAGATGACCTTATTTGTCCAAAACTTTTTTGCACACTCTATAAAAAAAAATTAATTAATTTTATTTTTCACAATATTGAGATATATATATATATAAATGCCAATGTTTTTTACACTTAATCCAAAAAAAAATTATTATTTTAATAATAAAACTACTTAACAAATTATCGTCAATACTCTATTTATTAAACTTTTTTTTTTAAAATTTACCCAAAAAATGGTGAAGAGTGTTAAGGAGTGGAGAGAGTTTTTTTTTTTTTTTTTTTGAGTATGTATAGAGTGAAATTAGTTTATATATAAATCATTGAAGGGTATTAGTTGTTTTCACTGAAGAGTATTAGTTGTTTTCACTGAAGAGTATTACTGGTTTATACGGAAGAGTCTTAGTTCATTTTCACTGAACAACTAAGACTCTTTAGTGTAAATCAACAATACTCTTCAGTAAATACAACTAATACTCTTTAGCGAAAACAACTAATACTCTTCAGTGATTTATATATAAACCAGTTTCACTCTATACTTTGTCTTTTCTTTTTTCTTTTTTTGGTTCCACCCCACCCTAACCCATTCGTGTGTTTTTTTAACTAGTTTTATGTTGTAGAAATATAGAGGGAAATAATTAAATGAATTAATTTCACATCTATTTACAAATTCAAACTTTTAAATAAGGCGAAATTCTTTCATGGTATTAGAGTCAAAAGGCTCACGCATAAACAAAGATCATGAATTCGATTCCTTTTTAGAGCAACTCCGCTCATATAAGATGTCCACTTATTGGGCTACCCATAAAAGAAAAAGTTGAGTTCGGTCCATGAATGAAGGAGAATGCATGTAAAGGAAGTATAGTTAAATTAATTAATTTTACACCTATCTACAAATTTAAATTTTTAAATAGGGCGGAATTCTTTGCAGAAGGAAGATGCTGGATCAAATGAAAGTTTTGGGAAGGATAACGAATCCACCATTTGTTCCACATGATTAAAAAATCCTCTCTATCTCTCTTTTCCCCAATTCGCGGTGGGGCCACACGTTCAAAAATATTTTTAACATGTGCACTTTCATATGTATTAAGTGCATAATACTCTATAAAGAAAAATTAAATAAATGAATTGATTCTACATCTTTCTACAAGTTCACATTTTTAGATGAGATGGAATTCTTTAATGATATTGTTGGGTGGTGAACAAGTAAGTAATCAATAAACAAAAGAGATTATTAGACTTGGTAACAGGATAGTAAATGAAAGGAGCTGGTAGTTTCGTGGAACGAACAGCTTTGTAAAGGAGCTAGCAGTTTCGTTGAGCGAACAGTTTTGTGAAAAAGTACTAATGCGGCAAGCAGGATTGTGGCGAGCAGCCTTGCAAAGAACAGCTGTGCAAGCAACTCAAGCCAAGATCAATTTGGGCGAACAGATTCGTATTTAAGCGAGCAACATTGTAAAGTAAGCCCAAGCGAGGAGCGAACAACTCAGAACGCAAAGGATCACATCCAAAGAAGACGTACAAGCGAGCAGCCGGTCACTATCGAGAGCATCTCAATAATGCCAAATACCAAGTACAACATGGGGAATTCCAAGAGTCACTAGCTTAGATATAGTCCAAGTGTCCTAACACTTGGCACCCATCCAATGAGCAATAGTGTAGATGTTGTACAAGTGTCCTAACACTTGGCAAAGATCCAATGGTTAAGCCACCAAGATGGTGACACATGGCCACTTTGTATGTCTATAAATACTCCCTTCATGTACATGAAAAAAAGGGGAACAATTCAATAATATAGCTAAACTCTTGCAAAATTATTCCTTGAGCATTACTTAGCCAAATTTCATGATTTCTTGATCTTGTTTGGTGATCTTCACTAGGGAAAACAGCCACTAATCATCTTGATTACTAAAAGGTCATCAACAGATATCAAAACCAAAAGGCACACGCCCGGATAAAGATCTTAGGTTCGTTTTCCATTGAGAGCAACTATACCCATATTAAAATTGTCCAAAAAAAAGTTGGGAGTTCAGCCCATAAGTGAAGGGGAGTGGAAAGAGAAATTAAATAATAGAATTGATTCTACGTACACCTCTCTACAAGTTCGAACTTTTAGATGAGGCGAAATTCTTGTTAGAGTTGTTTATATTGAAAAATGTGATTAAATTACATGCATCAAATGCACAAAAGAGTTAATCATTTTTAGTAACAAGAATATTAGAGTCATTTAATTACTTCAAAACTGCTCGTCAAAAGAAAAAATTACTTCAAAACTGAGTAGAACTTTTTTAATCTTGTGCATGTAGTTAAAAAATATTTTTACCCTACGAAATTTTGTTTGCGGACATTTTCTATTTTATTATTTGCTCAGGCTACTTATATGTCTAAATTTCAGACGTTCCACCTATTAATAAATACTATGCATTAAAATCAATTTCGCTCTACATACATCATCAACTGACATATACATCTTTAAAACTCAAGTCATTCAACCCTATTCTAGACAAACTTATACAGTGTTCTGTTAAAAAAATCCCTTATCGTTTTACCCTAGCTCGGACCACCAAAACCAAAAGGGCACGACCAAAAATATTTCTCTTTACTAAAAAAAACTATAACTTGAGCTTTGGATTAAAAAGAGAACAAAATTTTTGGGTCCAAGTATAAGTTCCTATAAATATAGACAAGAACTTGCTCCTAAAATAAAAAATAAAAACAAGAATTTGTATGAGACGGATCATATATACTATAATACTATGACCCATCACGTATGGGCGTATGAGTCTCTATCCAACCATAATTTAAAGAAAAGTATGACTCAAATATAAAGATGATGATGTTTGATAATACTACACACAAAACTTCTTTGTATATCAAAAATAAAATATTAATGGGAAGAATGTTGGTGTAGAAATTAGTCGGGGTGCGCTTGGTGCATTCCCACAAAATGAGTGCATCCAATATGTGCAGGAGATTAATTACACCCTAATCAAGTTTCATCCTAAAATTAATTAGTGATAGAAGGAGGAACCATTTAGGCTTATAAACTAATTTCACGTATTACATGTGTTATTTATCATACAGTTGATTTATATGAATCACAAAAAACGGGTAGAACTTTAATATGTTTATTAAAGCACTACATAACACTACTCACTGGGTAGCATGGTCAAAATCGTTTCACAAGTTGCTAGCAAAAATCTGATCATCATCGTCTTCTTGTTCATATTAATGCTTTCTCCAAAGGAGTGGGGTTGGGGGTGGGAGTTATGATTTGAATTAAAATCAGATATAATGGATATGGAGAAGCATGAATCCCCACCATATGGGCTCATTTGCAGGGAACTGAGCAACAAAAGCTAAGATTTTTGTGGTCTCAATCTTCACTACAGTATCACTTTTGTTTTGTTCTTGCAGTTATACGTACAAAAGCCACATGTATATCCTAACCTCAAAAAATCTCTCTTTCATCCTCTCAACTCAATATATATATATAACAACTGCAAAATTACAACAATTTCGGACTATTTTTCTATCCACAAAACCATGCTCAAAATAATTCATGCCACGTAATACAAGTCATGCCTAAAAATTCCAACAAAAGAAAAATGTTGTAAAATTAAATATACATAATTTATAGTTTGATGATATAATAGAAAATGATAAAGTTAACTATATATGTAATATAAGTCAATTGATTATATTGAATGTGACAAGTGACTTGCAATCAAAACAACAATAGGTGAAAAGAAAGAACTTGGACGGGTGTTTAGTCAAATTTTATATCAAAGTTGATCAAATTATATTTCAGATATGATTTTTGCTCAATTTAAGGTAGATTATGTTTGATCAAATCATATATATGAACCGGGTTTTGATACATTGTGTGTATATATATATATATATATATATATATATCTTCTCATCCGATGAGTCAATTGTATACGTGGCATATCCGGATTGAGCGAGACAAGTGATGTTAAAATGTGGGTTCCTCCACAAATTGTGGTCTTATTTTTAAGGTTATTATTCATCGTCTTTATCATTTTACTGTTCCTGTACAGTAACAAAAATATAGACAATCCATCTTGTCCTTAAACTCAACATTTATCACTCCAAATTAATATTCTTGTCATTTTCAATTATATATGTATGCACACATATATATATGTCTTACTTTTCCTCACCTTAATTATATGAACACAGTATACCATGCATTTTGTGTGTTCTTTTTCGTAATATTAGGTGATTTATTAAAATATACTCCATTGAATGGTAATCTATACTAATATAATAACAAAATGTTCTAAAAATAGTAACTAGGTATACCAATAGTCTTTCTGATTTTGATTAATGTCATTTTTATTATTTAGATTTAATTAAAATTTAAAATTACATATGCAATTAAAAAAAAGTCTTTCTATTGTAATTTTTTTTAAACCAAGTGATAACTTTCAAATTCAGATAAACCCCGAAAAGATAGTAACAAATAATATGTATAAAAGATTTAATCCACTAAAATATATAAAAATGTACTATTAAATTTTATTTGGTTGTCTATTTTTGTTCATTTTATTTTTGTTTTTTCTTTAATTATTTCAACTTACATATTCTAATATTGATTAATTAAAAGTTATAAAGTATAAATTTTGATAACAATGTAAATTTCTAACAAATAACTAATATTATGTATCAAAAATCCATTTTGTTAAAAAAAAAATTGATCCCTTGAAATATATCAAATTCATAAAAATGTAGTATTGGATTTTATTTGATCAATTCTTTTATTGTTTATCCAATCTAATTTTTATTTAATTATCGTAACTTATTATATTTTAATATTGATTAGTTAAAAATTAATATTAAAGTATCAATTTTGGTAGCAATAGAAATTTTTACGGTGTTTAATTTAAATATTGAAGTCATTGTCTCTTTTAAAATATAGTTAGTCGGAGATTCGTAAACTTATGAGTCATATAATATACCAAATGAAATTTGTTTCATGTACGAGACTGTTTCCTATATATCATTATAAAAGTCTCGATACATATATTTGATAGGAATATACAATTTATAATGAACTTTTCTTTATAAGGGACTATTGTATGAGACTGTTTGTAATACACATGAGATGATGCTCCAATTAAATATTTGAGTCATACTCTCCTATTAAATCATAGTTGAGTTGAAGCCTAATAAACTCATACGTCATATAATAAATTAGATTTATTTCATGTGTTAGAATGTTATCTCATAACTATCATAATAAAATCATAATTTGAGACATGAAAAGCGTCCGGAAAAAAAAACACAATAATGCAAATATTGAATTACTAAACAAAACACATATGTTAATAAAAAAAACTTATTAAAGTAATATATCAGTGTATTTAAAATATAATATATAGACGTTTTAAACTATCCCAAAATTATATATATTATTACTACTATATATTAATAAAATATATTGAGACTTTTATGTTTATTGTATAAGTTATTTAAAATATATGTAAAGGACATATATAAAGTGTAGGTGATGCTATGATATTAAAGTGTATGATAAATATATTGATCGAGAAAGATAATACAATATATTTTATTCATGTTGTGAAATTTGTTTTTCAAACTTTATGATTTTCTTTCTTTTTAATATGAATTTGTCATCATTGCAATTTTTTTTATAATATAATAAAAAAAAGGTAAAAAATATATAAACAAAAACTTATATGAGGCAGTCTCATACATAACACGAATCTTATTTGTCATGTTTTAAATGTGAGTATGATATAAATACGAAAATGAAATATCATCTCACAATGTGAGATTGTCTCTCACTTCAAGACTCCTAATAATATTTTTTTAAATTATAATACACATTATATATATGTGTCGATCGTGCATCACACGGGTGACATACTAGTATTGTATAATAAAAACAACTCATACCTAAATAAATTGCACAATAAAATTGATTTATAAAATATTTACTCATGATTATATACCCAACTCAACCCCAGGAGTTGGCCTAGTGGTGAGGTCTTGAAATTTAAGAATGTGATGTTCTATAGGTCTCAGATTCGAAATTTATTGGGTGCAATCAATCCTTGAGATGGGCCAAAAGCTCTGGCTTGAATGGAAACCCCCGTTAGTGGACGGTGGGTTATGGGTCCCTGAATTTGTCGTTCAATGAGTCGGATACCGAGTACTAAAAAAAAAATTATATACCCAACTCAAAAAAAAAATTACTATATCCACTAAAGTATGCACAACAAGTTTTTTTCTTCATCATTCAACCATCACTTAATTATTTTACATGTGTCAATTTTACACTTACACACAACCATTTATTTTATAAATTGATCACACAATATTTCAAATTATTTTTATTTTATTAATTTTATTTATATTTTTTTAAAATCTGTTAAAAGTCAAATTGAGTATATTTATATGCTAGTTGAAATGGCAAATCGTAAATAATAAAAATTTAATAGGCGACTACACTATGGCATGTATTTATTTTCCGAGAATTTAGGTTCTCTTAACGTTATTTATAGCAATTCAATGTTCAATGTATGTGATATGTACTTTAGTGAAAATCAGTAATTTATAGGGTTCTTAGATCTTCATATCTATATTCGGTAGGAATACATATGGTAGTTGCTCATAGTATTATTTTCTATAATTTCCATATAATTAGTTAATAGGGGAAGAAACACTATCAATGTTAGGTAGGCTTTCATATTTATGATGTTATTTTTCTTATAGGAGTTTAATATGCTTTGGGGGGAAAAAGTCAAGATATATTATTTCTAAAGATTTATTAATTAATATTCCCTGGCGGCTAGGCAGCATAGTTTCAACTTTTCTATCAAGATTAATAAGTATATTGTTGCACCCGAATAATCACGAAAGCTACAAACTAATTTAAATTTGTCTATCAGTATATGGATTTATTATAATGAAAAATAAATAAATAACTCTCAATACAACCAGTTTATAATTGCAGTTAGATATATTTATAAAATAGATATTAATATCGTTTATTTTACATTGTATTTTCGTTGATTGGAAGAATTTCATATCAAGACCCAAATATTAGGTTATGTCTCAATTTAAGTACTCATTTTAAAAGTGTCTCAAATCAAGTCTCAATTTTTTCTCAATTTAAGGCTTATTTTGAATTTTTGTGTCTCAATTCAAGACCCAACAAACAATTTTTTTTTTTAATTAAATTCATTCCATATGAAAAAAAAAATTAGAGACATCTGTTATAAAACAAAAAAAAAAAACTTAATTAATTCTAAAAAAATATTAACCTTTTTATTAATATAATGAATATTTCTAATTTTTTTTTATATCATCGTGTTAATTTAATTTAAAATTTTAATTTATTGTTAAAAAATTGATAACTAGCATTTTGAAATTAAAAAATAAAACTTACAATTTTCATATACGACGGGAAAAGATTATATGGGAAAATGCTAGTTGTCATATTTTTTAAAATACTAAATTAATACATGGTGATAATAAATAAAAATTATAAATATATATTATATTAATAAAAAATTAATTTTTTATAATTAATTAAAGTTTTTTATAATTTAAGACGAATGTCTCTAATATTTTTTTTGAATGTCTCTAATATATTTTTTGTATTGAATGAATTTAATTGTTTGTTGGGTCTTGAATTGAGACACAAAAATTCAAAACAAGTCTTAAATTGAGAAAAAAGTAAAAATTGAGACTTGATTTGAGGCACTTTTAAAATGAGTACTTAATTTGAGACATAAACTAAAATTTGGGTCTTGATATGAAATTCTTCGATTATATAACTATATATTAGTATCATTTATTTTACATTGTATTTTGATTATATAACTATTTTATAATTTCTTGTAATATGTTATTATTATGCTATATTATTAGCATGTGTTATATACCGATACACAGATTCTTCTAAGAAAAAGTTTTATAGTATAAAATTAATTTTATTAAATGTATTTATTGATATCATTATATACATTTACTGATACTATTAGATTTGTAATTAGAATTACAATATAAAATATTATAATATCAATGAATGTATTTAATTATATCAATTCTATATTATGAATAAGTTTTACTAAAATCGGGGTGGAGGTCCTGGGGTGAGGGCATATCCTTTTGCTGCCTACAAATTTTACTGAAATCCTGCTGTACGGATAAAATAAAATTTATAATTAAAACAAATTATAAAAATAGAGGATATTGTGGGCCTTCCAAATGATAAAGCGTAGATTGTGTAAGAGCGCTTTTTACACAAAAGTAAATATATTATTATAAAAATTAATGTAAATGGCAGGAGAACTCTTGAGTGAGATGAGAGATAAAGACTAAAGAGGACATAGTCTGTCACCTATGTGTTGTTTAATCACACCTAATATTCTCTAATAAAGCTATTTCCTTTATTTAATTAAAACCTTAAACCACAATTTCGCAGGGCTATTAATGACTTTTAGTACACAAATTCCGCAGGGTTATTTAAGACTTTTTCTTTCTATAAAAACTTGACTTACCATTTACTTTTAACACGGATTTTATTATAAAGTTATTTATGGGTAATAAAATTTTAAAATAAAATAAAATAATAATATATAATAATAAAGTAATAACATGTGATATAATATTGAAATATTTTGAGTGTTTAAAACTTTACTGACATTTGAATGAAAAATCCAGTAATAATGCTTCCTCACAAATTCTAACATGCACTTGACTTGAAAGTTCAATTTTAATTATAATTTTATTTTAAACATGTTGAACTGTGCATTTTTTATTATTTTTTGAAATTGTGTATTACTTATTATTTTTTGAGGTATTTCTGACTATTTTTTGAAGTATTACTGATTTTTCTTTAAAATATTTTTTTTAAATTAAAATGCATATCATGCATTCAAGTGTACAATAAAACTACACTCGTTGAAGCTGTGAAATTATTTCCTCAACTGAAAATTATAAAATGAGGAAAAGGAAAAATTCCAGAAACTATCTTGGCATGTTCAGTGTCAAAATGTATCATATTCTGAAACTATTTACTCTCTCCATTTTAATTTGTTTGATGCTTTTGGATTTAAATTTTGTTTTAAAATAATTGACGTTTTTATTATTTTTGTATACTTTTATAGAATTTATCTTTAAAATAGCCTTTGAAAAAAATATTTTTTTCCCTCACTTTTCTCCCTCCTCTCCTCTCATCTCCTCTCTTTTTATTGGAGGATAAATTTATTATAATTTTATATTCATTAATTTTATACAAATTTTCAAAAGCGGACAAAAAAGATTGAGGGAATAGATATCACTAAGGGAGAGCAGAGTTCGGTTAAAACCGAAAAACCGAGCCGAATCGAACCGAAATATCAATTTGGTTCGATTATTTCGATTTTCGGTTCGGTATCGGTTTTAAATTTTAGAAATTTTGGCTTCCAGTTTTGGTTTCGGTTATTTAGGTAAAAATACCAAAATAACCGAAACCAAAACCGAAATGAGAGGATATATATAAGTATCTAATTTCTAACTCCTGTTACATTTACTCATTTTCAAATTTACAGTATTTGTCTCTTCTGGTCTTCCCTTCCCATTATTTAATTTTTTATTGTGGTTTTTTGTTTTGGTTGCAATCTATTAATACATATGGGTTTGAGTTGTTAGCAGGTTATAAGCGTAAAAATATGGTCCAATTTAAAAGTCCATTATATTTCGGTTTTTCGGTTATTAACCGAAACCGAACCAAAATTTTCGGTTTCGGTATTTTCGGTTTTAAGAAATTTCGGTTCAATTTCGGTTGGTTTTATATATAATTTGGTTTATTTCGGTTATGATTTTTCGGTTCGGTTACCAAACCGAGCTATGCTCTGCCCTAGATATCACCGTATTACTAAATAAGATTCAATATATAAAAAAATTATTTTTTTTTATTAATTTTTCAACGACTCAGAGTAACTAGTTAAAAAGTTCCCAAATCAAATTCTCTAACAATAAAGAGAAATGGATGTAAATTCAACTTCATGTGGACTCCATTATTTCAAATATTAGTGTTATTTGCGCACATTATCATTGTTGCGTATATTTACTAAAACAGTTTTAAAAATAAAAAAAATTTTAAACAATAATAATTTATATGCATAATAGTAATATTTAAAAAAAATAATACACGCGAATTAAATTTAACGGGGCAAATATCTCTCATGTTCAACACGATGTTGTGCAGAAGGGGTCATTGGATCACCTACTCGTGTGGGTGTTTGTGATTTAATGGCTCTCTTCCTACACAACACAATATTGTAGAGGAGGAGATCCCCTTTAATTCACATATACTTACTTATTCATTCAAGTTCAATTATTTAAGGGGAAAAAAAATCTTACTAAAACTTTATATTTAACTATCCAAAATTAAAGAATAAATTACAAAAGTGCTCATGAAGATTGAAGACTGATGTATTAAGAATGGAAACCGCGTCATTAAGTTTCAAATAAAAACTCGATTAAAACTCAAGCATCGCCCAAACTACAGTCCAAAAGTTAAATTGGAGAAACATGTCTAAGACAAGTGTGACTCATCAATGAGAAAAAAGTACTGATTATTGAAAACGTGTAGGCCATAAATCACTTTAGCCTATATTTGTTTAAGTAAGTTTGAACAAAATCCCCCGTCAAAAATAATAATAATAATAATAATAAATAAATTGAACAAAATCATTTTTTTGAAACCCTATGAAGTTTAGAAAGATTTATTAAAGAGTGCAAATTATACTCTCTCACTCCAACATTGAAATGTTTATGTCGTATAAATCGATGATGTTTTGTTGAAATACGACAAAAAAATAAAATATTGTTCAAAATAAAAGGCATAACAAATACATTCTCTTTCATCCAGTTTTAACAATACCAAATTTAGCATAATATGTTTATTTATATCCATTTACATAATTTCTTTAAATAACATTTGTGGGTATAGTTGTATCGTACAATATATGCACAACTACTATTGTTAAATAACACAATTAATTGAACACTTGTCTTATTTGCTTGTCCCACAATTATTTGCATACCCGAAAATGAAATATTTTTATAAACTCCAACATCACAATATTTATATATTTACAAAAATTGTCATTACTTTTTACTTTAAGACTTACAATATACTCAATTAGTCAATCTAACTAATTTCATCACTTTATACTCCTCAAAATTTTATTCATTACACTTTTTTTTATTAAAAAGTGTTCACTTCATAGTGCAAACAATAGTAAGACAGAGGAAGTAATACAGTTCACCATTTTCTCCGTACAAGTATATTTGGTATATACAAAAATTTGCCAATATCTTTTGATATTAAATTTATTTACCCGTAAAATAATATCATAACCAATGTAATAAAATAATATTCTAAATTAAATAATCCAATAATACCTCTCTTTCTCTCACACACACAAAGGGGGCACAACATGGCTTTAATCTTTTAAAAGTATGATTAGGTTTAAGGAATGCTTATTAAAGTAAGGAGTGAAGAAGTTCCAAGGAGATGAAAGATAGGAACTAATAAACTAATCATGTGAAGGCCCAATAGTACAACTCCCATGTGACTTGATTAGGACAACCATTTAATTAACTACTACTTAATTAATTTGCCTTAACAGCACCAGCAAGTTCAATGAATTATAATACCAAATGTTGGCATGCAAAGTAACGTGATACACTAATCTCTTTCTTTAAAATAAAAACTAATTAAAACATAACAGAACTATTAACTAATACGATATATAACCCACAGTATAATGGAGTCGTCATTATTAAAATAAACGAAAACCATTGAAAGGGACACACCAATCATACAGATGCATGTACTAAATAGAATTCTGGCCAAACATCCTAAGTGTGTGTGTGTGTTTTTTTTTTTAATTCTTGAAAAAATAAAATCCTACCGTGTTGAGTCCCACAAAACCCGAAATGCCCGGCCCTATGACAGCTTCTAAATAACATGATTTTAACATCATTATCAATAGACCAACATGGATTAAATCATTAAAACATAATACTACTACATTAATTTAAGAATTCCACCATCATTTTCTGAACATGTAATCTCAAACCCACATGAATATAGCAACATTGCCAATCAATTCACAGGTACCACAAGAAATTTCTACGAAATCAACAGAATGAAGCTATTATAACACAACTTAAATCATCAATAAAAGCATGAAGCATGAGCATGTTTTGATCAAGAAAATGTTGGCAGCCCATCCTTGGATGTAATTAAACAGTAAAACGAGGTATAAAAACGATGATTTAATGCAGAAGAAACAAAAGCAGAAGGTTATGTATACTTTGAATGAAATGGAATCAATGACAAATTCTGGATTTATTAAAGTATCTACGGAGTATGAAGATCTCCATGCTGGAATTAGAACAAGTTAACATCAGATACAGGATAATATCTAAATGTACTTCTCTAACAAATCCAATAGAAGCTTTCCCTACTGATTATCAACTGTGATAATAATGTGAAATTCAGTCATTCTCTTTCATCAACAGCCAGAAATTAATCTAGGAATCAGCTAAAAGGGTTAAAACTCTTCAATTTTGTTTCTTGGTTTCACAATACTGTGAACCAATGCTAAAGATTCATGATCAATAAAAGACACAGAATAAGATAAGCTATATTAGAACATCCAATACTAAAATGTGCCTGCTTAAAAGTCGAAAAACAATCAGCCCAGAGCCACCAAGAAAATTAGCAGAAGGTAAAACTCAGGCATGAATATTCATAGAGTTTAAGGAATTACGGGAATAAGAGCGAGAGAGCGCCTTCTCGAGAATTAGCATCTCCAAGCCGATGCAGAAATCAGCTCCTTTCGCTGCCAACACAGAACAAGAGACGATTGCCTCTTCTCCACCTGAAACCCACGAACGGGAGTCCTCTTCACCACGCATTCAGCTTGCGATTCCGTGAAATTGCTGAACATAATAGGGGAGAATCCCGACGACAAAAACAAAGCCCTCCAATGCTGCGTCCTTTCAGGGGCCCTGGCTCGACCAATCACAATCTTTTCAATTCCGGGCTGGATCAAGAACCTCTCGATCTTCTGCAGAGCATCCATATTGACATTAACAGCGTCGAGAGACTCGAGTAGATTCGAATACGATTGGAGGGCATGAACTATATGGTTGGCGAACGGGAGATCAGTCCTATCACATCCTCTGTCCACAGACACAACAATTCTCGGCGACAGCTGTTTAACAAACCGGAGAATCAAAGGCACCGAAGATTGGTAATTGGCAAGAGAACCGATTGGGAGGTTCACCGCGATACCCTCATTCTCCGGGACGTGGAAAGGCAGAGACCAAGAACCGGAATTCAAAGAATCGATGCTGATGGCCTCAAACTCGAAGGCGATATTGATTTCAGTGGCGAATTGGATTAAATTCTCTCGAGTGAGACTGAGTTCTAGCTGATCATGAGTGGAAGTAGAAGCAAGTGCAGTAATTTTGAGAGAGGGAGGCCCCCCACTCCTTAATGCAAGCTCCTGCATAAGAGAGGCCCACTGCCCACCATACCCTATATCGAAATCCACAAGATGAATCCTATCAAAGCCTTCTAGAGCTTCGAGAACGGCTTGGTTGCAAGTAAAATTGGCGAATTGGACGAGGGGAGAGATCTCGGAGAGAGACTTGTATGCACCAATCTTGAAGACTAGAGTGAAAGGGGAGGAAGGGGGGTTGGTGGTGTTATTATGAAGGAGCAATTGCAAAGCCTCCTTACAATAGAAAGCAGCCCTATGAAAAGGCTTCCCAATGGGAGAGAGCTGGTGATTGAGCCGCGCCAATATCCCTTGCGCGAGTGCCGGATTCCCTGTCTGGACCAGCTCTGCAGCTTTGTAAAGCTGGTCGAGTATGGCCTGTTGTTGCTGGTGGAAATCATCGCCCACGCCGATTTTGGGCTTCTGGCCCGGCCCGGTTGGCCTTTGCTGCAGGCAATGGGGGAGCAATTGGAGCTGGTGGGGAAACCCTTGTTGCTGGAGATGCTGCAACTGTTGTTGTCTGGCTATGAATGCTTCTTGTTGCCCTGTGTCCATTAAAGGCCCTTTTGAGATCTGGCCTCCGGGCTCCTTCGGCCCGAACATGTTCTGCTCCGGGGGAAACAGAAATGAAGGGTTCTGCGCGTGTTGAGTTTGGTGTTGGTTTATCAGCAGTTGCGAATTGAAAATTGGGGGTTTCGTTTCGGCGGAGGAATCAAATGCAGTTTGGTGATGAACGGCTATGGCGCCCAGATTGTTAGGCATTAGAGAGGGGTGAAGGAAATTTTGAGAGTTAGGGGGAAACTTGAAATTAGGGTGTACGGAATTCGGAACCAAACCGGTCTTTTCAGCGCCGGATCTGTTATTGTTGAGAAAGGTTGGAACAGTGGGCATGAAACTAGACCCAAATTGGTCTCCGGTACCAAAACCCTGATCCACCACACCAAAACCGCCGCTGAAATCGAACTCCGCCGTAGTAGCGCCGCCGCCAATTTGAAGAACCTTGTTCAGATTTCCCATTGCGGGGTCCTCCACATCCCCCATGATCCACCGGAGGAAGGACTGTTCGTGGCTGGGCGAGGCCGCCGCAGAATCCGACAAGACGCTCTCCCAATCCTCCATGGCGTATTTCTCCGGGTTTCCTCCGGCGGCGGTTCCGATCTCGAGAGAGGGAGGAACCGGTAAAAGTTGGGAATCAGGTCCTCCAGCATTGGAGCTGGTGGCAGTGGTGGAATCTTGATGCTGCCATTTGGGAGAAGGGTTGGTGTCGGAAACCGCCGCCACGCCGGCCGTGTCGGTAGAAGCGGCACCACCGCCGTGAGAAGAAGACAGGGTTGAGGAAGATGTGGGCCTACTCGAAATCCTTGCAGAATCCAGGACAGATGTAGGCTCACAAAAACTGTGATTGGAGAAACAATTGTTCTTGGCAAAACAGGACGAAATTGCAGCACAATTATCAGTGAAAAAACCTCTGTTCTTCACAACAAAATCCAAATCCAACACCCCCTTCCCCTCAAAATCAAAGGGTAAGGGCATCCCCTTCATCTAAACACCCAAAATCCACCACTTCAATTCTTCCAGCCCCACAGACGAAAAGAAAACCGAAATACACACTCCACAGAATGCTGCGAATACAAATTGATATATACAGGTATATACATGCAAATATGTATATACTCACACAAACACGATTTTCTCTAACCAGCTACCGATCTTTGCACTAATTTTCTCGACAAATTTGATAGCTAGCTGAAGGATTGTTAACAAGTTATGGTTGAGTGAAGAAGGAGGGTATGAAAGTGGTGGGTTTGGGAAGTATTGTTTCTCCCTCTAAGCCATGAAGAAGTAGTACTCTGTGTGCCTTCTGTTTCTGCCATGGATGCGTGCAACATAAAAAAGTAGTAAAAGTGCCCTCCTTCATTCATCTTCTCTCTCTAGTCTATTGTTTTTTTTTTTTTCTTTTTTTTTTTTTCTTTTTCCTCACTCTTTTTAGTTAATTTATGTGGCCTTATCTTTCTTGCTAGGGTTTCTCTCGTCTCAAGTAACTCACGCGCGTATGCCCGCGTCTTTTCAGTTATATTCAAATTAAATATTAAGCCTCCTTGTTAGCCTATAACAGTGCATATTATGTCCTTATTATTTTAGTAAGTTGTTTGGTAGACAATGAAAAAATAATATTAATCCGACAGTAATATGTTTGACTCGATTTTTATGCACCAAAATAAAAATAAAATTATTTCGTCTCACCTCCTTACAGTTTTATTATAATTTTTCATTCCTTATATTAATTTATCCCATGTAACCAAATAATATATTAAAATAATATATATTTTATTACGCTCTACCAATTAAAACAACTTATCTCATTTTCTCATACTAATAGTATGGGTTATAAAGTTCAAAAATAAAAACAACGAACATTTTTGTGCAATTGTTGTTTCTAATAAAGTATCTTTCCTGAAAGGCAAAGTGTTATGTTAATAATACTCACATTAACTATTATTATAAATAACAATTTATGAATATTTTATATTGAAAAAATTAATCACTCCGTCCCTTAATACTCTTCACACTTTTGGGAACACAAATTTTAAAAAAAATGTGTAATGAGTAGAGTGTTGATCGTGATGTGTAAAATTTTATTATTAAAATAATACAATTGGTTGGTATGTGTGTAAAAAGTAATACTCCCTCCGTCTAGGGGTGGCAAAATGATCCGCTCCGCAAGAGATTCGCTCCGCCCTGCTCTGATTGGATCAGCCCCGCCGCTGCCCCATTCTGATAATGGAGCAGATAGCCCCGCCCCGCTCACAGAGCAAATCAGGCATGAATATCTATATTTATTGCTCTGCTCCGCCCTGCTCCATATAATATTAAATATATATATAATATTATATAACATTATAATATATATAAATTTAATTTTATATTCAATTAAATATAGTAATAATATTATGAAACCCTTGTACATAATGTTTATTTATTTTTTTTAGGATTTTTTTAATATATTGATTTTAAAAATTTACAACCTTGAATGAGATGGAGCAGGGCGGATCAGATTTGCCCCGCGCGGGGCAAACATGGATAACAAAATGTTTCCCCGCAGGGGAGCAGGGCGAGGCGGCGGGGCGGTGGCGCGGAGCAGACATGGATATTGTGATATACACCCTGATCCGCTCCATTGTCATCCCTACCTCCGTCCCATATTTGTTTGTTACATTGTCAAAAAGATATGCCTCATACTACTTATTTGCTACATCCATTTTTTGCAAAAAAATAATACTTTTTAATATTATATTCTCCATACACGCATAACCAAAAACATCTATTTTATCACTTTAAATACTAATAAATAATTTTATTCTTAAATTTGTGCAAACAGTAAAATAGCAAACAAGTATGGGAATGAGGGAGTAACATTTTGTGTAAATATGTGAATATTGTGAAAATAAAGTTAAGTATGAATTTTCAAATATAGGATGTGCAAAGTGTTTGGGGACAGATGGAGTAATATTTTTAGTGAAAACAATTACAGAACTAATACCTTCAGTGTAATTCACTAACTTTTTAGTATAATCCAAGGATGAAAATATCCGGAAATTTTCCCGATATATTCTCGATATATAAATTTTTCGTGGTCACCGATATCGATATTGGGGGTAATGATATTTCCATAATATCCGTAAAAAAGTCAATAAATATCGGTATGCAAGATCAATTTTGACTATATTTTGTGCAAATTGAGCATAATATCGGTAAAATATTGCAAAAAAATCGGTAAATATCGAAAAAGTATCAAGAAATATCGAGAAAATATCCATAATTTTGATAAATATCAAAAATGTAAAATTTGGTTAATTCTATTATAAATTTTATGTATTAAATGTTTGTTATTAAAATTTTATGATTTCTTAAATTTACCGATATCGATATTTTCACAAATTTAAGGTCTCGACATATCCACCGATACCGATATTTTCAACCTTGGTATAATCTATGTTAATCGCGGTTTCGGATTCACAAGAAAACTTGTTTCCGGGAATCGGAATCAAATGCAGAAAGAACGAAATTGAAAATCACACAAGAACACCAGATTTACGTGGTTCGGAGATGAATACTCCTACGTCCACGGGATCCGAGAGGATATCTTTTCACTAAGATGAAAATGGAAGTTACAAGTTACAATCTCACAATCTCTCGTGTTTGCTCTCACAGATGAAGATCTAAAGTTCTAAGTTTTTTCTCTCAGTTGAGAAATCCCCCTTTTATAGATACAGAGATTGAGTTGAATCCCTAACTTGATTCAGTTGTAACAAACTCAATGTAAGCAGTTATCCAGCTGGCTAACGACTTCAATAACCGCCATGGTTGATTCAGTTAGAACCGCCTTCGAATTAGCTTCAATTTGGTGTACTTCGCGAATTACGGACTTCAGGATCAGATGACAAGACCTCCTCTGGCTCTGGTCTCTTTCACCAGATGACCTCTGGTCCCAGACTTCCTCTGATAGACCTCCTCTGATGACTTATCTACCAGACTCGTCTGACCAGACCTCACCTGATGGACCTTCTCTAATAGCTCACCTGCCAGACTCCTCTGGTCAGACTTCTCTGGTCAACCTCATCTGGTCCACCTCTTCTGGTACTCCAAATTCACTAACTCCCACGGCTAACACTTTACCAACATAGCTTCCTACTGAATTAAGCCCAGCAGATTACATACTTCACATTTGACCCTTCACAATTCTCCACCTCAGATGAGAAGTATCAATCCTCTCCTCCTCTCCTTCATGCTCCAGCTTGGGCCTAAGGAACATCCCATACACTCATCTTTACCAATTCAACACAGAATTTGAATTTCGTCCCTGGTAAAGACTTTGTACACATATCTGCAGCATTGTCCTCTGTAGATATCTTCTGGATGAGAACCACTCCTTTATCAATGATTTCCCTTACAAAATGCAACCTTACATCAATATGCTTTGACCTCTCATGGAATACTTGATGTTTCACCAGATGAACTGCACTCTGGTTATCACAATGAATGACCACAACCCTTTGACTTATCCCAAAATCCTTGATTATGCCTTTCAACCATAAAGCCTCCTTAACAGCCTCAGATACTGCAACAAACTCTGCTTCTGTAGTAGACAAAGTCACTCCACTCTGCAGAACAGATCTCCAGCTTACAGCAGTATTATACAGAGTAAAGATATACCCTGTTAAGGATCTTCTGGTGTCCAGATTAGCAGCAAAATCAGAATCTACAAATCCTTCCAGTGGACTCTTCTGGTCAACCATCTTCTCAAACATCAAACCCAGATCAGATGACCCCTTAAGGTATCTGAATATCCATTTCAAAGCTTCCCAATGTAATCTCCCAGGATTAGCCATGTATCTGCTCACCATACTCAATGCATAAGCTAAATCTGGTCTGCTGCAGACCAGAGCATACATCAGGCTTCCAACCCCACTTGCATAAGGTACTTTCATCATAGTCTTCTTCTCTTCATCAGACTTTGGTTCCATTTCCTTAGATAATTTGAACTGTTGTCCCAGAGGAGTTGACACAGCTCTGCTCTCATGCATGTTAAACCTCTTCAGGACCTTCTCAATGTAACTCTTCTGGGATAAGAATAGTCTTCCAGCTTTTCTGTCCCTAAGAATATCCATTCCAAGAATCCTCTTAGCATTTCCCAAGTCCTTCATATCAAATCTAGCACTTAGCTTCCTTTTGATACTCTGAATCTTCAGAAGGCTTTTACTGGCAATAAGCATGTCATCTACATAGATCAGAAGATAGGCTATCACATCACTACCTTGCCTTTCCAGGTATACACAAGTGTCATACTTGTTCCTTACAAAACCAATGGATAGCATAACTTCATTGAACTTCTTGTGCCACTGCCTTGGACTTTGCTTGAGGCCATACAATGATTTCTTGAGCAGGCACACTTTCCCTTCACTACCTGGTTCAACAAATCCTTCTGGCTGGTGCATGTACAGATCCTCAATAAGATCACCATGCAGAAAAGCTGTCTTTACATCAAGTTGTTGTAGCTCCAGATCCTCTTGGACTACTCTGCTCAGAAGTAGTCTGATTGAACAATGCTTAACAACAGGTGAGAAAACCTCATTGTAATCAATTCCTTTCCTCTGAGTAAATCCTCTGGCAACTAACCTGGCCTTAAACCTCACCTGATCTTTCACACCAGATTCAAGCTTCCTTTTAAACAGCCATTTACAACTGATTAGCTTCTGCCTAGGTGGCTTATCCACAAGAATCCAAGTTTGATTCTTCTTAAGAGACTCCATCTCTTCTGTCATGGCTGTCACCCATGACTCCCTATCATCACACTCAAGGGCTTCCCTGTAGCTTTTAGGTTCCTGGTACTCTATGGCTTCTGCTGTAACAAGTGCATAGGAGACCAGATCCACACGGCCAAACCTTGCTGGAGGATGTATTTGTCTTCTGGATCTGTCTCTGGTCAGACTATAATTTCTCAAGTCTGCTTCTGGCACTTCTTCCTCCTCTTCTGCAGGTGCACTATCCTCATCTGATGACCCATTATCTCCTGTTTCCTGCTCTGGTTCAGATCCAGATGCACTCTCATGATTATCATGATCAGGCTCCACCTCAACTTGAGTAATTGGCTCAGAAATAACACCATCCATCTCCTCTGCTGATGGCTCCCTATCACCTCCACCTGACTTGTATCCCATCTGAGATTCATTAAACACAACATCTCTACTGGTAATACACTTCTGGTTCCCAGGCTCCAGACACCACAACTTATACCCCTTAACACCCTTTGGATACCCAATGAAAACACACTTTAAAGCTCTAGGTTCAAGTTTGTCTTACCTCACATGAACATAAGCTAGGCACCCAAATACTTTCAACTTTGAGTAATCTGATATCTTTCCATACCAAACCTCATCTGGGGTTTTAAACTCAATGGCAGATGATGGCACTTTATTAATGAGATACACAGCTGTGTTAACAGCTTCCCCCCAAAAACTCTTAGGTAAATGAGCATCAGATAACATACACCTAACCCTTTCCAGAATAGTTCTATTCATCCTCTCTGCTAGACCATTCTGCTGGGGGTTTGAAGGAACAGTTTTATGCCTAGTAATACCCTTCTCCCTACAGAATTGTTGAAACTCCTCTGATAGGAATTCAAGCCCATTATCTGTCCTTAAGTGCTTGATAGTCCTGCCTCTCTTATTCTCAAGTTCAATTAACCATTCTTTGAACTTAGAGAAGGCATCACTCTTCTGTTTGAGAATGTAAACCCAAACTTTTCTGGAATAATCATCAATAAGGGTAAGGAAATACCTGCCTCCACCATGAGTGGATACCCTTGCTGGGCCCCATACATCAGAATGTATATAATCCATAACCTCCTTGGTGGTATGCTTCCCTTTCTGGTATGCTTGCTTCTTTGATTTCCCAAGAACACACCTCTCACAGAATTCCAGCTTACATATCCTCTTCCCAGGGATTGCTCCCTTCTTGGATAACTCCACCAGGCCCTTCTCACCAACATGTGCCAATCTCTTGTGCCACAAGTTAACCTCAGAAGACCCCATGGTAACATCAGCTGACCCTGTAACAGTTCTTCTAATCAAAGTATACAAACCATTCTTGATAGCCCCCTTCATGACAATCCTTCCAGATTTGGTTATAGACAGACTTCCCTTGTCTGTCTTGAATTCAAACCCCTTTGAATTCAAGGTACCAAGAGAAACAAGATTTCTCTTCAACTCAGGAACAAACCTGACATCAGATAAGATCCTATCAACCCCATCAAACATCTTGATCTTGATAGAACCAGATCCTTGCACTCTACAGCTCTCATCATTACCCAAAAGAACAAGACCTCCATCAATCTTCTCAAGATCCAGGAACCAGTCTTCATGTGGACACATATGAAAAGTACACCCAGAGTCCAGGACCCACTCTTGACTTAGTCTTTCATGACTAACCATCAAGACCTCTGCACTATCATATCCTTCAACCTCCACAACAGCTGCATCTCCATCTTGATCACCTTGATTGTCTTTCTTCTTTCTCTCAGGGCAATTCTTTCTCAGATGACCTTCCTTGTGGCAAGTGAAACACTTCCTCTTCTCAACAAAATCAGATTTCTTCCCACCTTTATTCCCTTTTCCACCATCCTTCTTCTTAGACTGAAACCCCTTCTTCTTCTTGGATTGAACATTCAATCCTTCAGCAGGCTTCTTCCCATCAGCTTGGATCTGTAGAAACTTGGTTTTCAGGGCAGTTTGAACATCATCAAACATCACCTGATCTTGCCTACCAAACAACAAGGCATCTTTGAAATTTTCCAGAGACTTAGGTAGGGCATTCAACAAGATCAATGACTTATCTTCATCATCAATTGTAACATCCAGACTCTCCAGATCATCCACCAATCTGTTGAACTCGTCCAACTGATCACCAAGATTCTTATCTTCACTCATTTTGAAGACTTGAAGCTTCTGTTTCATGTATAACTTGTTCGTAACAGACTTGGTCTGGTATAACTGCTCCAACTTATTCCAGATCCCAAGAGCGGTTTCCTCCTTCGATACTTCCCTCAATGGCTTGTCCCCAAGACACAAGATAAGGGCACTATGCGCCTTCCTCTTGTTCTCCTCCACCTTCGCAGGATTAGATCCAGAAGCCACCTGAGCCGGTGGCAACAAGGCTTCGTACAACCCATTGTGTACCAGGAGTGCCTTCATCTTGATCTTCCATAAGCTGAAATCGTTCTTCCCCGTGAACTTCTCAATATCGAACTTAGTTGCAGCCATGATTGCTTCCCACAGACGGCGCCACTTGTTAATCGCGGTTTCGGATTCACAAGAAAACTTGTTTCCGGGAATCGGAATCAAATGCAGAAAGAACGAAATTGAAAATCACACAAGAACACCAGATTTACGTGGTTCGGAGATGAATACTCCTACGTCCACGGGATCCGAGAGGATATCTTTTCACTAAGATGAAAATGGAAGTTACAAGTTACAATCTCACAATCTCTCGTGTTTGCTCTCACAGATGAAGATCTAAAGTTCTAAGTTTTTTCTCTCAGTTGAGAAATCCCCCTTTTATAGATACAGAGATTGAGCTGAATCCCTAACTTGATTCAGTTGTAACAAACTCAATGTAAGCAGTTATCCAGCTGGCTAACGACTTCAATAACCGCCATGGTTGATTCAGTTAGAACCGCCTTCGAATTAGCTTCAATTTGGTGTACTTCGCGAATTACGGACTTCAGGATCAGATGACAAGACCTCCTCTGGCTCTGGTCTCTTTCACCAGATGACCTCTGGTCCCAGACTTCCTCTGATAGACCTCCTCTGATGACTTATCTACCAGACTCGTCTGACCAGACCTCACCTGATGGACCTTCTCTAATAGCTCACCTGCCAGACTCCTCTGGTCAGACTTCTCTGGTCAACCTCATCTGGTCCACCTCTTCTGGTACTCCAAATTCACTAACTCCCACGGCTAACACTTTACCAACATAGCTTCCTACTGAATTAAGCCCAGCAGATTACATACTTCACATTTGACCCTTCACAATCTACTAATACCATTCAAACAAATTTCACCGTGAAAATCATTCACATAATACCTTCTCTTTCTAAAAATTCATGCAAAGGTAAAAATAAAAATGTGTTCCCATATTCTATTATGTGTTGTTGTAATGATAACTATGTATTATTGTAGGACAAGTAATACAGATCTTTTCACAAAATTATGCAAAGACAAAAATAAAAACTTGTACCTAGGTTGCATATAAGGGAAAACATGTGTTACTATAAGGTCAAATGTGTATTATAATATGTATTATAGTAAGGAAGTAATACATATATGTCCTTACAAAAATAAATATTTATTTTTATAGTAACACATATAAGGTTTAAAAACGTGTTATTGAAAAAAATTACTATATGAATATTTATTGGAATAATTACAAAATGATTTAAAAAAATGGACCATAATTACAAATTGGTTCAAGAGATTTAGACATATACATAAAAATATTTACACAAAGTATTTTTTTTTTTAAATATGTGTTTGTACAAATCTCTTAAATCATTTTGTAGTTATAGTCAATTTTTTATACCAATATATAAATATTATTAGGCAAAGTATTGTATAGACCATTTTCATGGTAAGGCTTATGCTGAACCACTATCCATTCATACTTGTGTTTATATTAACAGATTAACGGGTTAACGGGTCAAATATATAGATAGCCCTTTTTCCAATTTCCCCCAATTTACTATTACCTTTTCCCTCCCAACTTTCCCTAATTCTCTCTGCAACAGACAATGTAGTGAAACTACGGAGATGACAAGACGGTGACGAACGGCAGATTAGAGAGGAAAAATTAGGGCCGCAAGCAAAGGCACAACCGATTTCTAGCAGAGAGGAAAAAGTTCTCCACAACGTCGAGGTATAATTTCTTCATTCATCTTGAAAATGAAGGAATTTAGGGTTTTGCTTTGTTTCTTAGGATTTTTTTATTAGGGGATGGAGGGAGTATGGGATAATGCATATGCTGCATATAAGATTCGGTGAAATTGTGGAGGAAAAAGAAAATGGAAAAAGGTAACCGATGTTTCCAGGGTGGGATTCGGAAGAATACCCGATACGATAACCATGATCTTGTACAACCAAATCTCCAAATTGTACAAACATAAAATAATTAATTAAGAATAAAAATGAGGAGTTAAAATTATTTAGACTTTTAATTTATAAGAGTTACGTACCAAACCATAATAGAGGACGGAATAGCAAGCCAAATGAATTTAGAAATGTTGTGAAGAGCTTAGAAGCCTCTCCAGGTGTGCTTACTGAATTACATGATTTGATATCCATAGTGTTTATGATATTGATTTGAGGTGTGGAGATTATAAGTTTATCTTGATTTAGTCAAAATGGTATTGCATACAAAGTTATAAACAACATCTCATAATGTCAAAATAGCCAAGGCAATTGGATGGGGATGCACAATGTAATGGAAAGAAGAATTTTTTTTATTTTTTTTGGTACTCGATATCCGTCTCACCGGTCGACTAATCTATTTGATAAATATGATTGTTGCATAGTTGAATTAACATCTATTTGATAAAATACTGATGAAGATGCTGGCAGTGTAAAGAAAAAAAACCTATAAAAGGCTCCAATGAAGATGATTTTGTGAGGTAAGGTGATTTATTATACTTGACGTGTTGATACTTTTGAGTACATATTAGTTATGCTTTAGAATTCTCTTGTATCATAAGACCAAGAAGTGTTTTCCAGCCATTCTCAAAACCCATATATCTTTCGCGTTTGATTGCCTTGAGTAATTGTTATAATCTATGTACCTCCCTCTGTTGTTTGAATCTAACTTTCAGATCATTTGTGTAGTTTATGCTTGGGTGCATGTTCTCCAGACTCTCTTTCTTTGATTTTGTTTATATATGGGAGTGGAATTGTTTTATAACATTTTACATGAAAGCTTTTAAAGTTTCATATTGGTTGTTTCTTTTATAATGTCTTTAAAATTAATGGAGAAGGGGTAGAAAAGTATGGACGGTTGGCTGGAGATCAGATCCCAGTTCAAAATTCATATTCTTTTTTTTAAACGAGTACTATATAAATGATACTCCTGGCCTAACAAATGACACTTCTGCCCATATTATCGATACTCCTGGCAGAATAATTGACATTCCTAACTAAATGGAGATATGTGATATTACTTAGTAACCTTTTAGTGTCATTTTAACAGTCCCAGTTCAAAATTCACATTCTTTTTTTTTTTAAATGATTACCTTATAAATGATACTCATGGCCTAACAAATGATACTTCTGCACATATTATCGATACTCCTGGCATAATAATTGACACTTATGTGGTTGTTTGAATGGGAAGATCCCCTTGTTGTTCCCAAGTTGTTGCCAACCAAAGAAGATTCTCTGCTCAACAATTTCCTTCAAGACAACGTATTTGACAATCTATAATGTATGTGTATAATTTTTAATGTGTGTGTGTAATTTGTAGTGAGAAAGAAGTTGAGGACAATGTTACAAAAAGAATGAAGAAGTCTACTAAAGTAGATGAAGAAAAGCAGAAAAGAAGGAAACCTACAAAAGTCTCTGATGAAGATGATTTTGTGAGGTAAGATGATTTATTATACTTGGAGTTTTGATACTTTTGAGTACATATTTGATACTCTTGGACTAATATGTGTAATTTCTACTTGCATTTTTCTTAGAGATAGTTACTGTGCAAGAATAGTTGATAGTGATTGTTGGTGATCAAATTTAATCGATATGATTAGTGACTGTTTTAATTCGGTTTAAGACCACCAATCAATCACGTGTGATTGATTACCACCGTAAATGATAAATCGAAGATTCGGGATGTGGAATGATAAACACGAAAGTCGAAATCGTATTAATTTCGTATGTGTGTGCGTTTAGGTGTGTTAGTATATGTTTTGGGAGTGTTTATGAATTTGAACTTGTATTTCTTAGCTGGAGAACAACTATTTATAGACACTAGCAAGCATGAGGTGTCTATGACTATTGGTCTCCCTAGCGTGCATGCTTGACAAATGTTCTATTGACCTTTGTTTGACCTTATCTAAGCTGAATCTTAGTTACAAAGTCTTCTTTGGTCTTATCTCGGACTTCATTGTTGTTCGTCCAGGTCGGTTTAGTTGATCCAAAATGGTTTTTCCATAGAAGTTGTTCGCCTTTTGAGGGTGTGGTTCAGAAGTTGTTCGCCTTTGTGTTTTACACAGATTGGCTTTGGGATCTTGGTCCTTTGTTCCTTTCCATACACCTCTTAAGCTGGTAAATGCACCATCTTTCATAATGTTGTTCGTCATTATTGACTTGGTGGAGGGTCCATATTTGGCTTCGGGTCTCTAGACCTGTTCGCCAATATGTTGTTCGTCGGTAGAGTTGTTCGTCCGTTTATATACTCCCTGGATTGATTTATGCACATCCACTTGATTTTCTTTGTTAATTATCTTTGATTTGGGTTGGTTCTTCATAGTCATTTTTAAGGCTTTAATCCTTGTTCGCCCAATAATGATTGATGTTCGCCTATCAACAGTGATGTTAACGAGAAGAAAAATAAAATACGGGCAAAGGTGATTGATTTTTGTAGAAGGAAGCCCGCGTTATTAGAGTTTCGAAGATTCACAAAAGAGGTGGAAGAACTCAAGAAAAAGAAGATACCCACAAAAGATGTGGAAGAGGAGCTCAAGAAAAAGAAGAATTAATGACTTTTTTTTTTCTTTTTGTATCTTCATTACTTATTTCTTTTATAATCTAGCTAGCTTGTCAACTAACAAATTCACGTTCAACCAACTAGTTAGCTCTTTAGCACATGCACTAGTAGTACCTGCACTTGATGGATATCTATATTATCGATACTCATGCCCTTGTTATACTCATGCCCTTATTATCAATAATCCTTGCAGAATAATTTATACTCCTAACTAAATGGAGATATGTGATATACCTAGTAACCCATTTAGTGTTTTTTTACACTCCAATGCTAATATTCACATTTTTTTCCTTTTAAACGAGTACAATATAAATGATACTCCTGACCTCATAAATGATACTTTTGGTCATATTATCGACACCCCTAGAAGAATAATTGACACTCATAACTAGATGGAGATATGTGATATACCTAGTAACCATTCAACGTATATTTACACTCCTAGGTCAATATTTACATTTTTTTTCCTTTTAAATGAGTACAATATAAATGATACTCCTGACCTCATAAATGACACTTCTGGTCATATTATCGATACCCCTGGAAGAATAATTGACACTCCTAACTAAATGGAGATATGTGATATACCTAGTAACCATTCAGTGTATATTTACACTCCTAGGTCAATATTCACATTCTTCTTTCCTTTTAAACGAGTATAATATAAATGATATTCCTGACCTAATAAATGATATTTCTGGTCATATTATCGATACCCCTGGAAGAATAATTGACAATCCTAACTAAATGGAGATATGTGATATACCTAGTAACCATTCAATGTATATTTACACTCCTAGGTCAATATTCACATTTTTTTTCCTTTTAAACGAGCGTCATATAAATGACACTCCTGGCCTAATAAATGACACCCAGGTCAATATTCACATTCTTTTTATTTTTACTTTTTTAAAGACGAGCACCATATAAATGATACTCCCGGCTTCACAAATGATACTTCTGCACATATTACCGATACTTTTAGCAGAATAATTGATACTCCTAATAAATGGAGATATGTGATATACTCAAATTCAAATTCAAATTTATTTTTCTAATAATTAATACTCCTAATATATGGAGATATGTGGTTTTTTATATTTAAATTCACATTTATTTTTCTTCTTAAAAAAATGAGAACCATACAAATGATACTTCTGACCTAATAAATGATACCCCTGCCCATATTACCAATACCCCTGAAAGAATAATTGGTACTCCTAACTAATGGAGATATGTGATACATATAGTAAACATTCTTTACAAGTTCCAAGTTCAAAAAAAAAAATTGAAGGCGAGCACCATATAAATGATACTCTGGCCTCACAAATGATACCCCTGCCTATATTATCGATACCCCTGGAAGGATCACGCAACCATGAATCAATAACGAATAGAAAAGCTTAGCAATCTTGTTTAGGAAGAATTCTAAACAAGAGTGCAGCAGGGAGTTGGATATTGACATGCTATTATCAAAATCTAATGAAAAAAATAGCAATATATTATGGATAGCAGTTTCATGTCATATTCAAACACAAAATATCAAAATCCAGCATTGTCAAACTAATAACCCATAGGAGAAAAGCAAACCAGCCACATGACTTAAATGACTGGTGTTGATTTAAGCCAATAATATCAATCTAAAGGACTAAACTAGTAAAAAAAACATAATTTCTAACTAGATTAAATGTTGTTTACGTGTTAGAGAACTAAATTCCAAGGTTGGTGTTGTTTGAGCTTCTCCTCTTTCTCTTGTTTTGTTGAAGAAAAAACTTTTTCCTTTGGCTTCTTCCCTTCGTTACTGCACGAGTAGGATCCAATATTGTCCTAGATGATGATGCTGAATGTGTAGAATTTTTTTCTTGTTTTGTACACATCAGTTTTTTCGTAAAAATCAGATCTCTATTATAGCTCTCTTCAAGATTTGTTCTTACAACTTCATTTTCCTTGCATGACAAAGCTAGATGTAGTACCTCCTTCCAATGTCATTCGCCCAAGTGATATACTCAATGTTTTCCTTTCCATTGCTTTGAGATTTCAATGTATCACACACTTGTGATTTGGCTAGCTTCGTCCATCTCTTCACAATATATAGAAATTAGGTATATATTGTACCGAATGTACGAGGAGTATCCTTAAGCAATGATAACATAGTATTCCACATTCCTCAAATTTCATGCAACTACACTTGATTAACTTCAAAGCAATGAACACAAATTATATATTTATATTTCATTTTATTTCTAACAAACATTTCATCAAACAGGTTATGAGCACTAAATATTTAGTTCTTAACAATATAATGCTATGGAGACAACATATTCTGGAGTTTCACTCATATTCTTTCAGTAGAGATTCATACAAACAGGGAAACTTGGACAATTAGCTAAGATCACAATCTTAGAGTTTGAGTCTTAGATTTCACTAGCTACGATTTCAACTACAATTTCACAAAATCAAATTATATTGTACAAATATGATATAGGTGAAATACCTGTAATCTGTGTAAAGTTAGAATCAATCATCGAATTCACAATCTTCATCTTTATGTCCATTTTCTGGCTACAATTTCAAGCTAGGGAAATTCAATACATCGTTCCTCTCGCCTTAGATCGTTGCCTTCCTCTCACTACGATTTCAAGTCAGGAAAGTTCAATACAACAGTAGATCATCGTCTTCCTCTTGTCGAAAGTGCTCAACGTCAATGGCTTCCTCTTCATAGCACGATTTTGCAGAATTACGTAAATGTAGAATATTACTTGAGGTTCATATTTAATGGGTTGGGTCATATATTTTGTGTGTAGAATTTACTTGAGTTGCATATCTAATGGGTTGAGTCATATATTTATAGGCTGGATCATAAACTAAATGGATCAAATGGAAAAAAAAAATGGATAGTAGTTCACAATACAAACTACTTTTATACAATACATGCTCATATTATTATATCTAAAAGATTAAATATACAACTAAACTATCACTGTTTCTGACTCATTCATTTCATCATATATAATGGTACCCTTCAATAAATAACTTTTCAATTATTATAAGGAACTTACTAATATGCTGAAAAAAAAAAAAATCAAAACTAAATACCTATGCATATAATTCTTAATTATTACTTCAATTAAACACGTGTACCTTATTAATTAAATAATGGAAGTTTTGTGTTAGATTATTTTATTGTGCACCTAGCCTTACTTTTTCGTTATACAATTTATTATTTTTTAAAAGTAAAACATATCCCTTGATATGAAAATTCTTTTTAAAAAAAATATGTTCGTTCATAAGTGTATGAACTATGAAGTCATTGTAGTAACAAACGTGAGTTGACCATGCAATAAAAAATCAAACCCTAGAAAAATAATGAGTACGGTATGATCATAGCGTTACGTGGCACGAATCATAATTTTGGGCTTCATTTTTCTTGTTTTAGTTTTTGTTCTGAACCAAATTTTGAATATATCGAGACCGAATCGATGGACAATGGAGTATCTTTTTTAGGGGGTGGAGATTAGGATCTTGGTTTCTATTGATTTAAGGTCTTGTTTGGTTGATGCTTATTTAAATAGCGGGAAAATGAGTGTGAAATCGTAGTTGTGTTTGGTTGGGATTTGTGAACCAACGAAGTTTTTTGTGATCCGCTCTCATTCTGGGCGTAACAAAGTAAAATAAGATTAACAAGAATATGATATATGAACAATAATATGAAATATATAATGCACATTTTGGCATGAATTGTGTATTTTAAATCAGTAATATTAATACCCCAAACAATAATCAATAATATCCCAAATAATAAACAATATTTCAATCAATAATTGGTAATATTACAAACAATAATAAAAAATACCCCAAGTGGTAATTAAGAATACCCCAAACAGTAATCAACAATATCATTGTATACACTTGGGTGCATGTTAAAATTTGTGTAACAGAAAATGTTGTGATTACTTTCGCATTCGTCTTATTTGGACGTCCACAATTACTTTCACACAAAAAAAAAAAAAAAACTCACAAAAGTCCATCAAGTATTAAAGTATCATTATTTTATTAAACCACGAACTTACAAACTTTTTTTTTTTTTCCGTAAAAACTGTCATTTGCTAGAGTGAAAGAAATCTTGGGACAAAGGAAATATAAAAATAGGCAAAGTACAGTGTGAACAACATAACAAGTTTTACTGTGAATTTTAGTTGAAGAGTATTACTTGTTTTGCTAAAGAGTATAAGTTGAGTATTAATTTCTAAAAGGAATTGTTCATTTTCACTAAAAGATATTAATTGAAGAATACTACTCCCTTCATCTCATGTTTATTTGCTACTTTACTGTTTGCACATGTTTTAAGAAAATAGTTGTTTATTACTCCTTTCATCCACTAAAAGCATGCTCAATTTTTTGCACGTGGTTAGATGCGATATGTCGGAGGATATTATGAGGTATTGTGGGGCCCGTTTATGAATAACGTGATTGTTTATGCAAAGTATATCACACACACTTTCCATAAACAATCACTTTATTCATAAACGGATTTCACAATACCTCATTATACCCTGCAACATATCGCATTAAATCACGTGTAAAAAATTGAGAATGCTTTTAGTGGACGGAGGGAATAATATTCAAAGTGATAAAATGATAAAGTGGATATTTTTTGTTAGGAGTGTATGAAGAATATAATATTAAAAAGTATTATTTTTTTTGTCAAAAATAGGTGTAGCAAACAAATATGAGACGAAGTGAGTAATTTTTTATTAAAAGATATAGAACCAATTTACCATAAACAAGTTTTACACATAGATATAAGGTTATGTTTGTTTTGAGATTCAGGTATATTTGGGAACTCACAACTTTAAAACCATCAAATGTGAAGTTCTTAATGTATGGAAAAATTATGTGTTTATTTTGAAATTTTTGTAGAATGAAATTTTATATCATATCAAATCAATATTTAATAGTGATTAATGTAGTATTATTTTATTGCATTTTGTAAAAGTAAAATAAGAAAAAAGAAATGAATGGATCAGAAAAAAAAAAAAAAGTGATGATATAAATAATAATTAATATATCAACAAGAGTAATAAAAAATATGTTGGTGTTAATTGAATATGAGATTTAAAACTAAATATTAAATTTTTAACTCGAATGAGACGTGAAGCGAAAGTTCCAAGTCCATCAGAGTGAAGTCAGAAACAAGCATTAGACTAAGGGCTTGTTTGTTTTGAGATTCATCCGGATAGGACTAGGACTTTCCGACCCCCATCTCATTCTAGTTAGAAATGTAACATCCAGTTTTTACATTTCATTCTTCATCAACACCAATAAATACCTATAAAAATCATCATTACTCACATATCACTTTTTTCTCACTCAATCATTATCCACATATCACTAAAATTTCCACACATCCTACTTTACTCTTACACATGATCAAAATCCTAAATCTAAGACTTTACATCTCATGGCTTTACACGTACACTTAAATCCCAAAACAAACAAGCCCTAATGTTTTGTGGTGTAACCGGTGTTTAAAGACTCATTTTGTAAACGAGGCGGGACATGTTTATGAATTTAGAATTTATTTTCACCTTTCGATGGGAATTGTTAGTTGAAATATCATATTATACTAATCAAATTATATTATATTGACCTAAAAATATAATTATAAAGTTGATATATTAAAACTTAATTTAATTAAATAGGGAGGGAAAAGCACCCCACTGCAGGACTGGACACCGGAGTGGGGACCCAAACAGCACAGGTCTGGTCAATTGACATCCTAATCTGCTAATTAGCTGTCCTGTTGCCCGCCTAATGACAGCTTCCAAATAACATGATTTTAACATCATTATCAATAACACATAATATTAGACTAATTCATAAATTTCGCCATCATTTTCTCAAACCCACTAGAACTAATCAACCAATTTCACAATTATTACAAGGAATACCGATGAAAACAGCAGAACTTAAATCATCAACAAAAGATGAACATATAGTTGACATTAGAAACAAGCAGAGAGACAATGATACCATGTCCACCTTTTAACACGTCTACATGTGACAAATTCAGATATTTAATTGTTTCAAAGCAATGAAGGTATCAAATTAATGCATTTAATTATTCCTCTCACATTAAACAGCTACACGAAATATTATGAAAACTAATACAGATGAGATGATTTAATGCAGAAGAAACAAAAGAAATTATATCAGATCCTAATGTGAGTTGAGATGGAATCAATCATGAAATGACAAATTCTGGTCTACGAATATCATAACAAGTTAACATCCAACAATGCATCAGATACAGGATAATATCTGAATGGACTTTTCTAACAAAATCAATAGAAGCTTTTCCTACTGATTATCAACTGAGATAATAATGTGAAATTCCCTTTTTTCAACAGCCAAGAGTTAATCTAGGAATCAGTTAAATTCATTTTGTTTCCTGGTTTCACAATACTATGAACCCATGCTTCAACATAAGAGACTAAGATTCATGTTCAACAATAGACACTGGATAAGATAAACTACATTAGAACATCCAGTACTAAAATGTGCCTGGTTTTCTTAAAAGCCGGCCCGAGCCACCAAGAAAATTAGCAGAAGGTAAAACTCAGGCATGAATATTCATAGAGCTTAAGTAAATTAAGACAATAAGTTGTGGCATTTAGAGCACCTTCTTGAGAATTAGACTGACCTAGCATCTCCAAGCAGAAGCAGAGATCAAATCCTTCCTTTGCCAACAAAGAACAAGAGACGATTGCCTCTTTTCGACCTGGAATCCTCGAACTGGAGTCCTCTTCAACACACATTCTGCTTGTGATTCTGTGAAATTGCTGAACGTAATCGGAGAGAATCCTGATGACAGAAACAGTGACCTCCAATGCTGTGTCCTTTCAGGAGAACGGGCCCGACTCATTACAATCTTTTCAATTCCGGGCTGGAGCAAGAACCTCTCGATCTTCTGCAGAGCATCCATATTGACATTAACAGCATCAAGAGACTCGAGTAGGTTTGAATACGATTGGAGGGCATGCACTATATGGTTGGCGAATGGAAGATCAGTTCTATCACATCCTATGTCCACAGACACCACAATTCTAGGTGACAGCTGTTTAACGAATCGGAGAATCAAAGGCACCAATGATTGGTAATTGGCAAGAGAACCGGCCGGGAGGTTAACTGCAACTCCCTCGTTCTCCGGCACATGGAACGGCAGAGACCAAGAACTAGAATTCAAATATTCAATACTGATAGCCTCAAACTCAAAGGCAATATTGATTTCACTAGCGAATTGGATTAGATTTTCTCGAGTGAGACTGAGTTCTAGCTGATCATGATTTGAAGTAGATGCAAGTGCAGTGATTTTGAGAGAGGGAGCACCCCCGCTCCTCAATGCAAGCTCCTGCATAAGAGAGGCCCACTGCCCACCATACCCTATATCGAAATCCACAATATGGATCCTATCAAAGCCTTCGAGAGCTTCAAGAACGGCTTGATTGCAAGTAAAATTGGCGAATTGAACGAGTGGTGAGATCTCGGAAAGAGACTTGTAAGCACCAATCTTGAAGACTAGGGTGAAGGGGGAGGATGGGGGATTGGTGTTATTATGGAGAAGCAATTGCAAAGCTTCCTTACAATAGAAAGCAGCCCTATGAAAAGGCTTCCCAATGGGAGAGAGCTGGTGATTGAGCCGCGCCAATATCCCTTGCGCGAGTATAGGATTACCCGTCTGGACCAGCTCAGCAGCCTTGTAAAGCTGGTCGAGTATGGCCTGTTGTTGCTGATGCAAATGACCTAAATCATCGCCCACACCAATTTTGGGCTTATGGGGAAGCAATTGAAGATGATGGGGAAACCCTTGTTGCCCTGTGTCCATGAAAGGCCCTTTTGAGATCTGGCTTCCGGGCTCTTCCCCCCCGTAAATGTTATGCTCCTGCTGTTGTGTATATGATAAGGGGAACACAAAAGAGGGGTTCTGAGCGTGTTGTGTTTGGTGGTGGTTTATCAGCAGCTGTGAATTGAAAATTGGGGGTTTCATTTCTGCACAAGAATCAAACGCAGTTTGATGATGAACAGATATGGCTCCGAGATTGTTAGGCATTAAAGAAGGATGCACGAAATTCTGAGACTTAAAATTAGGGGGATTCGAAATCAAACCATTTTTTTCAGCGCTGGATCTGTTTGTTTTGGGGAAGCTTGGCATGAAACTAGCCCCAAATTGGTCTCCGGTACCAAAACCTTGATCCACCACACCAAAACCGCCGCTGAAATCGAACTCCGCCGTGGAGGCAACACCGCCACCGCCTATTTGAAGAACTTTATTCAGATTTGCCATTGCGGGGTCGTCTACATCTCCCATGATCCACCGGAGAAAGGTCTGCTCCTGGCTAGGCGACGCGGCCGCAGAATCCGACAACACACTCTCCCAATCCTCCATAGCGAGTTTCTCCGGGTTTGCCCCGCCGCCGTTTGTTCCGATCTCAGGAACCGGGAAAAGCTCGGAATCAGGTCCTCCAGCAATGGAGCTGGTGGCAGTAGTGGAGTCTTGATGCCATTTGGGAGAATGGCTGGTGTCAGAAACCGCCACGCCGGTAGAAGCAGCACCACCGCCGTGAGATGAAGACAGTGTTGAGGAAGACCTAGGCCTACTTGAAATTCGTGCAGAATCCAGGACAGATGTAGGCTCACAAAAACTGTGATTGGAGAAACAATTGTTCTTGGCAAAACCGGATGAAATTGAAATTGCAGAACTACTATCTGTAAAAAAATCTCTGTTCTTCACAACAAACTCTAAATCCAAAACCCCCTTCCCCTCAAAATCAAAGGGCATTCCCTTCATCTAAACACCCAAAATCCACCACTTCAATTTCTTCCAGCCTCACAAAGGAAAAGAAAAACAAAACAGAACAGGAGTGGAAGACTTACGAAAATGCTGCGAATTCAAAAATATATACATACTTGCATGTATATACTCAAAAAAACACGATTTCCTCCACCCAGCTACCGATGTTTCCGATGATTTTCATGAGAATAATCAAGATATTTGAAGCTAGCTAAGTGAATGGAAGATGATTGTTGAGTGAAGAAGGTTGAAATGAAAATGGTGGGTCTGAGAAGTATTGTTCCTATTTTTTCTCTCTCTAGTCTAGTCCATGAAGAAGAAGTACTCTGTCCGTCTTCCGTTTCTCTGCCATAGACATCGTTATTCACACACTAACATTTACTCGATACAGCCCTTTGCCTATGTGTATTATTCCCCAAACCTCAATCTCGATCGTCCCTTTGACGTTAAGCTCTATTCTAATTTCGGTTGCTTATTTTTATTTATTAAAATACCACAAAAGATAACATTTTTCTCTTTTATTTATCATAAAAAATTATTTTATCATTATAAATATTACTCCGTAATGGAGGCCAAGGTTGTACATCAATTTCTTTTCCCTTATTTTTCCCATAAAATATACTCACTTCCCTTCATCCGTGAAAAATGGCTACCACGTTCATTCGTAAAAAGTGATCACTAGTATCTTTATTTATAACTGAACCTCACGCACAACAATTTTGGAGCATGTTATTTTGTACTCCCTCCGTCCACGAGTAAGTTTCCCACTTCTTTTTGTTGAATGGTTTAAGAAAGTGTATTTGTTTATTAATATATGGTGGGTCACATATTGACTTTTGGGATAAAGTAATGAATAGTGTTGAAAAGTAAAGTGAATGAGTGGCATTTTTGTAATATTGTGTGAGTTTGAAGGTTAAAGTTTATATATAATAGAGTGTTGTTATTTCCATTTATGGAATGAGAAATTTACTCGTGGACGGCCCGAAAAGGAAAGTGGGAAGTTTACTCATGGACGGAGGGAGTATTAAATTTTACTACAATATCTCTTTCTTTTTACATATTTTTTTAATAACAGTGTAAAAGGTAATAAGACTTTTTTTTTATGGATGAAGAGAAAATTGAGGAATAATTTCATAACTTTTTTTATATATATAAAATTATAAAATGAGTAGAATTATGTGCAAGATTTAGTCTAAAATAACGATACTTTATCTAAATTAAGAAAATTATTATAAAAGTGAAATTTATGAAGTTTTTCAATTTTAAGCATGTGAAAATTATTTTGAAAAAAAATGTAAAAAAAAAAATACACATCACATCTGGACTATCAATCGTGGTTACTCACTCCGTCCACAAAAAAAATTATTTTGGTTGACTTGTCTACAACAAAATAGCCTTGTAATATAAAGGAAAATAATGTATTTTAGCTATATTATTCTATATACACATATAATATTTTTAAAATTATTTATTTTGTATTTAATTTAACACAATATTTTTACGTTTTATATATTATATCTACTTTTTAAATAATTGTAAAAGGAAAAATCACAAGACTTTTTTTTTTTTTTTTTGGGAAGAGGGAGTACCATATGAGTGTATGTTTGAGAAAAAATCGTGTGTTGATATCCGCACCCTTCTTCTGCTATGGATGCGTGCAACATAAAAAAGTACCAGTAAAGTGCCTTCCTTCATTCATCCACCCCTCTCTCTAGTCTATTGGTTTCTTTCTTTTCTAATTTTCCTTTACATTTTTTGTTTTCCTTTCACTCGTTTTAGTTAATTTATGTGGCCTATCTAGTTATCTTTCTTTCTAGGGTTTCTATCCTCCAGCAACCCACGCGCATGCACCCGCGTGTTTTTCAGTTATATTTAAATTCACAAATTAAATCTTAATGTGTGAGTTATAATAAAAATTATAAAATTGAAGTGAAGTAAAAATTGAATAATGGGAGAATGATGCATTATCCCAAAATGTATATTCCCTCCATCCGAGGATAAATTTAACATTTTATTAAAAACAAAGCATAGAGTGAAACTGGTTTATATATGAATCAATGAGTATTATTGTTTTCATTGAAAAATATTAGTTGTATTTAGGGGGAGCTTGATTAGCCATTCTTCAATGGTAATGGGAATAAAAATGTATTTACATCTATTCCCTCATAATAAAAATGATATGTCAGGGGAAAAAGTGTTCCAATGGTGACACCATTGCTAGTGTCATGCCCCAATTTTGGAATGGAAGTAGACAACAAATGGTTGTTGGTGGAGGAAGATGGAGTGATTGAGGAGGATGAATGTAGGAAGAGAATAGGGTAATCAAAATGGAGTAGTGATTACCTTATTTAGGAGGAGGGGTAGTGATTTTGTTCTCATAAACCATGCTAATTACACTATTTTTCAATCTCATTCCCATTACCATTGAAGAGTTGTTAACCAAGCGCCCCCTATTGAAATGTATTACTAATCTACACTATAGAGTTTTAGTTGTTCAGTGAAAATGAACTAAGACTCTTCAGTGTAAACCAGTAATACTCTTCAGTAAAAACAACTAATATTTTTCAGTAAAAACAACTAATACTCTTCATTGATTCATATATAAACCAATTTCACTCTATACAACTCTTTATTAAATTGGACGTCATAAGTTAAGTTTAACATTTTCATTTTAGAAAAATTTATTGTCACCCAACACTTCACAACTATTTGTATTGTTTACACTCTCTCCATCTTTTTATTTTTCATACACTTAATATTTTAATTTTACAATTAAATACAATATTTTTTAAAATCTGTGTCAACTCCACAAATAGTAAATTTATCTTGAAACGAAGGGAATATATATTTACTTTAAGTAGTTTCTTATGTTTATACTTTGTGTTTATTTGATTTTGTGCTATTTGTAATTTGAATCGTACTCCCCCGTCTCTAAAAGGTGTGCCTAAATGGTTTGACATGAGTTTTAAGGAAATATAGATAAAGTAAATGGTATTGTAATGAATTGTGGGGTTTATATTTTAATAAAATAATTATTTGTGAATGTAAAAATAAAGTGATTGGATCCATAAAAAAATGAACATATTTTTGGGGAAGAACAAATAAGACAAGTGACATATTTTTTAAGAACGAGAATGCTTGATTTAAAAGTGAATTCAAAGTATTCGAATTTAAATTTAAATACGCTTGGATATCAAAATCAAAGTTTTGAAACGCTCAAATAAATTTGATTCAATTCGTTTTGTTCACATTCTTGAACAAAATTGTTTTGAGTAAAAATACATGAAACTTAAAATAGAGTTGAAATCCATAAAAATGATTTCCCGTTGTTTATTGACTTAGTTAATCAATGAATGAAGAATATTTTAAAATAAAGCAGGTATATATAATAAAGTGTTTTATTTCTATTTTATGAGCGTGAAAAATAATGTGAGACATTCTAAAAAGAAAATGTGAGAGGTATCACGGGACGGAATGAGTATAATTTTATATAATTTAACGGTTCGAATTTGTAGAGATATGTTGAATTAATTAATTAATTAAATTCTTTAACATCAAGTTTCTAAATATTTATTATACCTAAAAGATTAAATTAATGTATATCATGTTTCTTAAAAATCACTGACTCATTTCATCTAAATAATTGATCCTTTTTATAAGTAATTTTTCAATTATTATAAACTAAGAGGCTTGCTTGTACGTATGCTGAAATAAATCATCAAATCAATATAACCTATGCATATAATTTTAAATTATCACTTTAATCAAACGCGTAGCACAATGTACCTTATAAATTATACTGTTACATTGATTAATTAATGATGTGTCTCATTCCATTCAAAAGTTCCTGTGAATTAAATCCAATTAACATTTCTTTTCTTTTTTTTTCAAATTTCCTTTCTAAATAAAATGACCATAATAAAATAGTTCACATATATTGATACGCATCAACAATCTATATAATTAACATGTTATATGAGGTGTAGTTTATTTGATGTGTATTTAGTTCTCATAAAAAGATATGCAGATCATTTTCAATAAAGACAAAACAATAATTTTAAGAGTACAGAGAGAGATGCATAAATTCAAAGTTCAAAATCTTAATATTTTTGGAAACAATCAGATCTAAACTTGCATGGTTATTGGACTAATTAATGGTGAATATTGACAAATTAATTTGTTGTCATGGGAGTAGCCTGCCATTAAATAATCTTGCATAATAAAGTTATTAATTATGTTATATAATTATTATAAATCACTTGTTCATAAAACAAATAAAAAAAAACACTCGTTAATAAAAATTAACCTTTAATTATATCAATTAAATTCACCTTACATAATGTCATAGTATCATATTCCAACATATTGAGTGGAAAAGTGCTTTGACGTTGTTTTACCCTTGCTGCAAAATAATTCCCAAAGCCGTAAGAAGAGTGTCTTTTTTCAACTTCCAATTTACATACCTTTCCTTTACTTTTACCACAAGTCACGTACCAAATTATGAAAATAATTGTACATTTTAAGCGTGTTGACCATTCTGCCCTCATATCAAGCGTCATGTATATGTACTTACATATACGTATATGTATGTGTGAACTGTATACATAATACATATACTATAATTCAAGAATTCTTGTGATTGATATGTTGCCAAGTGCGTCAATATTGTTTTCTTCAATATTTTTAGACCCAATGTTTCCAAGTTCAATGCACTGTAGTTGTTTTCCTGTCGATCGTGTGTCATGATATTGTTTCCCAATTCACAATTTAATAGTTACATATTTTCACACTTATATATAGAGTGAGATAAATATTTTAACAAATTATTTTTTTCGATTTGATCGATCATTTCTATTTTAACCGGAAACTGTCAACCCTTATCAATTTGCTTCTTAACCATGACCAACAATTTCCAGTTAGTATTAGTTTTAAATTCATCTAATTACTACTCCTAATTAAAAACAAGTTGCATCGAAATCAGTTAAGATTTAGAGCCAAAAGAAATTGAAAGGCCCGATGAAGCTGCATCTTGTGTAAAAAGTGGAAAAAAATCGATCAAAAGAATGAAAAGACTCTTGAAAAGCCCAAATCTTCAAATTTTAGCTTGCCTGGATCGATTTCCACACAAAATTGTACTCTCTGTAATTATCTATAATGATATACGTATTAATCTCTTTACACTCTATCAAAAAAAAAAAAAAAAATCTCTTTTCACGATTTCAGTTAAATGAAATTAATTATAAACGTTTCTTAAAAAATTACTCCGACAAATGTAGGAAATTGCTAAGCATATTTAAAAAGGGATTTTTATTTTTTTATGTCTATAGACTTTTAGAGGGGTGTATTAGTTGTGAAGTTGGTAGACTTTAATTCAAAGTCTGGAGATATTCAATTCGAATTTATAAAAGTCTTTAAAAAATTTGAGGTATATAATACGGATTTTAAAAAGTCTTAAAAAAATTTAGGTATTCAATAGCCTATGAATTTTAATACTCTATGAATTTTCTTTGATTATCTTCAAAAAATATAAATAGATTTCACCCTCCAAAATCTCTTATAACAACTAGCGATTTCTACGTATTCTCTCAGAAAAAACAGCAACGGCGCCGTCGCCCCCCTTTCAGTTGTTGCGAGCGCCACCTCCCCTCCCACTCACGAACGAACGTCGTCGTCGGGTCTCTCCTCCAGCCGCGTCATCACCTCTCTCACCACACAGAGTCGTCGCGTCGCCTCCCTACTCATCGCACAGTGTCGCAATCGTCGTCCTCCCTCCTTCAGTCGATCGAAGCTGCTGCCGCCGCCTCCCTTTCTTTGGCCACGCATGACCGCCGGTCGTCGCCCCTCTCTCCTCCAGCTGCCGCCCAACCGGTCTCAATTTCGGTACCAATAGTTCCATATACATTTGCATCAATAGTTTTAGCGTCAGAGTTTATGAAAATCAATGTGAATCAATAGAAAAAAAATGTATTCCATAATTATGTCAAGTCTATGAAAATTCATGTAAATCAATTAAAAAAAAGCCAGTCAAACTCTACATAGAGTCTATGAATTTTTTAAATTCAAAATTTTTTTAAAGTCCAAAAAAATCCAATAGAAACTCAATTGAATACACACCTTACTTAATTTCTTTTGAATTGAGTTTGAGTTTCTATACGTTTAAATGTAAACAATAGTTTCATGTAGTTTTTTCAGGGGGTTTGTACATTTACTTGTGTTAAAATATAAAAATTTAGTGTTATATAAGATACATTAATCATTACATGAATCTAATTTTAATAGAATTAAAGCATTCTCCATGCATATGATAATTAAGTAAAATATCTATATTAACGACTATTAATTTTATATAGAATCAAACATTTGAAATCAATTAACTAATTAATACCGCAATCATTGAGTAGCGCAGTTTAATTGTATACATCCATCGACATCAATGATCAACCCCATATAAAAAAATGGTATGTTCATTAAAGAAATAAAATATATTAATGAAGAAAATGAAAGGGGCATGCCAAGCAATATAGCAGAAAGCATAGATTAAAGAAGTTTAATTAATTAGTTGTAATAATGCAGACAAGGTTGAAAATTGTGTGGAGGGACATGCTTAGTTTTGAAAGAGGAGTTTAGCACAACCACGATTTGGATTTGGCTCCAACAAATTAAACATTTATTTAATTTAATTATTATTATTACATCCCTCCATGTGATATCCTTACAAACTTCTTCCTTCAATGAAGTGGAAAGTTTATCCAACTCAACTCCTCTTTACTTGCCCCCTTGTTCCACAATACCTTGTCTTTTTTTTATTTTTTATTAATATATAACTTAATTAATCACCTCTCTCTCTCACACACACTTTCTTTGATTTGTCTAATGATAAAGGGGTGATTACATGTTCTTTACTCTCTCCTCAAGGAAACGTATGTTAACTTCCCAAGCAATCACATATTATCCAAGTGTACAAAATTTCATACTAAAAAATACCTATTAAAAAAGTTCTACATTTTAGTATACAACAATTTTGACTAACCCCTAAATTTATCTCCTTGTAATAAAATAATAATAATAATAATAATAATACATTTTTATTTATAATTCGATTTCCAATTCAAAAACCGGTTCAATACAACAATTGACATCATGAAATCTTGAACCTAAGATTTAGAGAGGACATACTTCTAAGTTTCAAGTTTACATTACTAAAACCCTTTATAATAATAATAATAATAATAATAATCTTCTAGGGAGAACACAATTTTTTCTTTCAATTCAAGAGAAATAATCTTCTCATCAATATGATATTTGGACTGGTCAATTTGGTTTTTTTCTTATGGTATTATATGAATTGATGTTGGATATTGGAGTTCTGTTTTGATGGTATAGCAAAAAATGACAAAGACGTCAAAAATAAAATTTCTAAATTAACTAGCTAGAATACATATGAAATTTAAGTGGTGACTACATAAAATCAATAAATGAGCTTGCTTAGTAATTTTGACATTTGATTTTGTTTTCCAATAAGTATTGCATACGTAGATACATATATTAAAAATATGTAATTCATCATCCCTTCACATGATTCAAACACATATATGTATTACTACTTACTAGTATGTGAAAAAGAATTATAAATATTAATAGCATCTAGACATTGCTCTTGTGTAGCCCAACCTAAGATTAAGGGGACACGGAAAAAATCCAGCGCAGCCAAAAGTAGTGTCTGCTTACAACCCCACCACCACTTCTGGCCTATCTTAACATCTCAAAATTCATAGGAGATGATACATACATTTAAATTAAATATATGAATGCACATGTATAATTATGGTCAATATTAATAATATATTATTTGTATAATGAGTAGAAGTTGAATTAAGGCAGCCTAGTGGACGGCTACAAAGACAAGACAAAACAAATCTTGCGCATTCGGTGACCGCCGCATCTATTAAAAGATCACGAGATCAATTAATGAAGTAGCTTAGTAGTAATTACTATCATACCAAAATTTAAGGAAGAAATTTATGTCTATGATCATACCAATTTGCTTAGATTTCAATTATAGATTGTATAGGGTTTGAAAATCTTAATGCAGTGTGTATGAATCCATGGGCGGTTTCTTTTTAGATTAGTAAAGAAGAATTTTATTAAATTATCAAATTAGTCATAATGGTATCATAAAAACACAAAATCTCAGTTAAACCAGTTTTACTGAGTAACTAATTTTATATATTGTGGTTTTTTTTTTTAAATAATACTCTCCCGTTTCAGAGGAATTTACACATTTTTTTTATTTGGACGTCTCACACCAATTTGCACACAATTTAAAAAGGAAACATTAATTTACATGCACACTCACACAAATATACACATATTTATCCATATGTCATTACTTTACCCTTTTTTATAATCCACATGCAGCCCAGAGGTGCAAATTCTTTTGGGACGGAAGGAGTATTATTTTATAATTAAAATGGATGAAGTTGATAGTTACACGTATAACTATTTATATAAGAATAACTAATTCATCGTGAACTAGTTGATGAGACAATCTATGTAGATCTGCCCCTTTATAAATCTAGAAATATTAATCAAATTGCAATAGTGTTAGACAAAGAAAATGATTTGAATGAAACATAAGTCCAGATTTAAATTTTACAGTGAAATATAGGATGAAACATGAAAAATAAATATAGAAAGATATATATTCCTCAAGTGCTCTAAAACAAAGTGTAGGTTAAAGTACCTCTTTACATATTTATTGTATAAATTCCAAAAGGATATCAAAACCAAAATTTCAGTAGACACAGGAATGATAATTTTAATATCATATGATAAGCTCATTTCTATGTGATTATTTTGATTTTATTTATACATTAAATAAAAAATAGATTATACGTATAATTTGATAGGCCAATTTGGACATTTAATCAACTGGAGCAAAATGGAATCAATAACTTATTGTGAGCAGTCAGAATTACTCCGTGCATAAAAAATTGTACCCTATTATTTGGGTATAAATCTTAAAAAAGAACAGATAAAATAAAAAAAATTATGAATGAAATAATTATAGGTGAGTATTAACTAGTAAGGTTGATAGTACTAGTAGCAGAAGTAGACTCGAAAATTTGGATACCATGTATTTCGACGTTGTAGAGGGGGGAAATAATTTGGATTGTCCATAAACGGGCCATACAAAAGGAGATGGGCGGTATCTGGCCTGAACTATTCAAGTCAGATTGGGCTTTTTCCGAATATTAGGCCATATATTCAGAATGGATTTTTCTGTTGCTTTTAATAACTGGTGTATGGTATTAAATACAATCCCATGTTTTTGTGAATACACCCCACCTAAAAAAATGTTTGGAATTTTTTTTCGAAAAATGTACCAATTTTCGAAAAAAATTTCGAAAATTCATATATTTAGTGTTTTTTTTTTTTGCATTTTCGGAATTTTTTTCCGAAAATTGTCAAAATTTTTGAATTTTTTATCCGAACACTTTTTGATGGGATATATTAACAAAAGATATGACTGTATATTACCTTTGCCTGATATTAATTGGAGTTGTCGGTGCTATTTTGAGTTTGTTAAAAGTGTTGGGTTATGATCTATTTCACTTCTCTGATAATGGCGAGCCGGAATTTTTTTTTGGGTTTTTAAAGCAGTAATTGGAAATATGACTCAGTTTTAGGAATAAATATCATTCCAATTCATTGTATATCGCAATATACAAATTAGTAAATATCATAATTTGACAAGGATTCCAAATATAGTACTTTTTTACAAATTGAGTTAACAAATTTGTTTGTTCTTTATTTTGTTCTTATTTTTTCCATAATTGTAGATTAATTTCTAATACTATGTTGAACCATTTTTTAATAGCTCACTGCTTAATCATCACTGTATTGCTATTGCATCTGTGCAGGATAAATTCGATTTAAGAATATACATGCATAAAAATATTAAATAAAAATCATTCTTGTCATAAATGTCGTTATCATCTTTTAGTTTTTGTAATAAAAAATAAAATAATTTTTTTTGTGAATGTTTTTCATATTATATAAAAAATTTGGATTTTGCTAACTGAAAAGTCACTGGACACTGAACCCAAAAAATTAAAATCAATGATTGTGTTGTTTATTTTGGGCTTTCTATTAGGTCATTGTCTTATTCGAGTATATATGTATTTTGTACTACATGTTTTCGAATAATGATAATGAATTCTCTTCTCTAAATAAATTGGAACTTTAAATTTGAATCACAAACCTTAGTTATTATATAGGGAGTAGTATTTTCGTCCCTCCCACGCCAATATTTATGCTCACAAAAATAAAAACAATGTTTTTTTACAAAACTCAATTAAATATTAAAATATTATTATTTTATCATATAATACACACATGTATTTTTTCTTTTCTTTTTTTTAAAAATTCATACATTTTAAGGTGTGAATATTTATACGAGAGAGGGGTAGTATTTTATATTAAGTCAAAAGTGTAAAATAAATCTAAAAATAGATCAATCTAATCTTTCCAATGAAATGAAAATTTTGAAATATATAAGTCATTTCACGATGCAATACATTTTATTTTCAAATATATAAATATAAATCCATTATATTAACGATTACAACTGGTGGATTGATTACAGCTTAAAAAAACTGAACTTTACGATACGTGGAACAGAATAAGGCAGCCGTATTCGACGATTAACTTGGAGGAATTTTGACTCGAAATTTTCTGACGCGAGATCCAATCTCTGTTAATTCTAGCTCAAGGTAAATTTACTTCTCCGATGCACAATTTTTTTAGGGTTTCTGCTTTCGAGATTGTAGAAACTCGGCATTTTACGATTTCATTTGTCAAGTTTTAGCGGGATAAGGTGGAAAATGGAGCTGCATTTCCGCTCTCTCTCTGAGCTGGTTTGTTGTTATTCGGGATTTACTATTTGTGTGATTAAACTAATGATTTGAATACATTCCTGCATCATTATGTTATGTACTGTCGATGGTAAAATAATGCAATTTATTTGAGAGGAAAGAAATTTTTGACTGCTCGAAACGTATCGTTTGTTTGCGTATACCTGCTAAGCATCATGTATATTTTGGAACAAATTTTCTTACTGATAATTGAAGCTCGAAGAATGATTATTTGGGAGAGTTTTAGGCCTGAGGAGCCTCTCTTGAGTGTTCTGTATTTGTAATTGGAAACCAATAGCATTGACTTATGAAAAGCTCTGTTCTAAATTTCGTTTTGTGATCTTTGGGCTTGGAGGAGGAGATTGAATGAATTATTTGTTTTACATTTATAGTTTTTGATTACTTGTAGTTGATTATGAGGTGTACATTAAAAAGATGTATTCCTTAGAAAATTGTGGATTGATAAAAATGTGTTTGGATGAGTTAGTTGCAATATTAAATCAATTGATTTCAGGGGTGGATTTAAGATTTCATTTTGATGAAACTAGATTTCGTTTAGTTGTTTTCAAATGTAAGAGTGTTTACTTGGGGAGTTCTGTTTGGATGTTTAATTAAATTTAAAGTATAGAGCTTTGAAAGATGAAGTTCTCTCTAAATATGTGTTCAGTAAAAGGGTAATACACCAGTTTTTTGGTTAGATAGCCTAAAATCATTTTGCTGAAGTGAAACCACATACAATTTATGTTTCTGGTGTATTGAAGGATATTTCATGCATGTTGTTTTTCTATGAAGTTTTTCCTTATTGGTGTATGACTGTTGACATTCGATGATAGGAATGTATGCCAATTCCTATTCCTAAATCAGTCTGCAAAATTATATTAAATGATTGAGGGATGCCATGCACGTGAATATAGGGCCTGGCATAGTATCTTTTGAAGAATTTTCATATATTCCTTCTTGTCTGTAGCCTATCATCCACGCTCTTGATTTTTTCTTTCCTTTTCCTTCTCTCTCTCTCTCTCTCTCTCTCCAATTGATTCTTCTCATGTTGTTTCTGGTGCTCGGTTACTTACCGCAGTGGACAAAGCAAGTTGGTGAAAAGTGGGCACACCTTGAATATGCATCAAGATTTGGATTACTATTCCAATGATCTTGATATCTGATCTTTTCCAAATTAGTGCATAAGGTAAAGCAGCTCTCAGCTTCATAGAGGGCAGCATGGCTGAACAGCTCCTACGGACCAGTAAGAGAGCACCAAAGACTTTTGACCTCAAGAGGGCATCTTCAAGTCCCAAGGATCAGCATCATCAGAGTAAGAAACAACGAAAGGGGGAAAACCCTCCTCGAATTCCACCAAGTCCTGAGTCATATCTTGATTTTAAATGTTCAGATTCATGGACCTGCAAAAATTCTGCATGTCGAGCCACTCTTTCAATGGACGACACATTTTGCAAGAGGTGCTCTTGCTGCATATGCCATTTGTTTGATGACAACAAGGATCCCAGTTTGTGGTTGGAATGCACGTCTGGTTCTGATCTAGGAGACTCATGTGGCTTATCATGCCACATTGAATGCGCCCTTCAACGTGGTAAGGTGGGGGTTGTTGACCTCGGCCTGTTGATGCAGTTGGATGGGAGCTATTGTTGTGCTTCGTGTGGCAAAGTTTCTGGGATACTTGGGTAATCTGTTTACCTTTAACCTTGGTTCTTTACTGATTAGTCCTAATGTAACCATAAATTTGTACTCTATCACATTGATAGAGGAAATTAAAGTTCTTTAAACTTGACCCCCAAAATTTGAACATGTAATTTGCATGCTAAGTACGTTCAAAGTTGGATCAGGTTGGGAATAGAAAAACTGTTATCAAATGTCACATAGATGCTGCATTTTGATTCAAAAACTTTATTTCAAGAGTTGAAGTAGGTTGTAATATAGATTACCAAGATTGAGCAGATATATTTTGTACTGTTTGATTACCCTTTTTGGCTTCTAACCATGGTAACCTGACAGCTTCTGGAAGAAGCAGTTAATTATCGCCAAGGATGCTCGTCGTGTTGATGTTCTATGCTACCGGATATTTTTGAGTTACAGGCTTCTGGATGGGACTTCCAGGTTTAATGAACTTCATGAATTTGTTAAAGATGCCAAATCCAATTTAGAAACAGAGGTGGGCCCAGTCGACGGAGTTTCAGCAAAAATGGGCCGGGGAATTGTCAGTAGACTATCCGTAGCTGCTGATGTTCAGAAACTCTGCTCTCTTGCCGTTGAAAAAGCCGATGAATTGATGGCTTCAAAGTCTACCCCGACTATCGATTTCATTGGTAATTACCATTTTACCCTTTCAGTACTCCACATATAAAATCATGTTACAGTATACTCAAACGCGTTACTTCACAACTTAATGCAGAGGGTTCACTTCCCGCAGCTTGTAAATTCCTGTTTGAGAATGTGACATCATCTTCAGTTGTGGTTCTATTGATTGAATTATCCACTGCTTTGGATAATGATATTAAGGGCTACAAGCTCTGGTATTGCAAGACAAGGGAGGAGAGTTACCCTAAAGACCCCGTTTCTGTCTTTTCAAGAGAGCAGAGGAGGATTTATATATCAAATCTGCAGCCCTGTACAGAGTATTCCTTCAGGGTTGTATCTTATACAGACAGTGGTGACCATGGGCACTCCGAAGTGAAGTGCTTCACAAAAAGTGTTGAAATCATTCAGAGCAGAGGAGCTGGAAAAACGGATACTTCCAATCAAAAGCGTGCGCCTCCAACAGAAATAGAATTAGACTCAAGATTCAAGGTTCGTGACCTTGGACGAATCTTGAAGCTAGCTTGGCTACAAGAAAAGGGCTGTTTGGAGTCACTCTTTGATGTTGAAAAACTAGAAACTCAGGAAAAAAGGGCGCCCCCTGTTTCACATGAACTTGACCTAAATGTCGCTTCTGTCCCCGATTTGAACGAGGAGTTTACTCCTCCGGTTAGGGACGAAGGTAATGGATATGCTCTAGGACACGCATTCGAAGCATATGATGTTATTTCTCATGACATGCTTCGAAAATCTGGAGAAATTCCAAGTGTCGATCAGAGAAGCAATAGTGAGACGCAGGATTCTGTCAGCACTCTATCGAATGCATCACCGAACGAGGTGTGCTTGGACGAGAACTTTGAATACTGTGTAAAGATCATTCGTTGGTTGGAGTGTGAGGGTCATATTAAGAAGGATTTTCGATTAAAACTGCTTACGTGGTTCAGTTTACGATCTACGGAGCAGGAGCGGATGGTGTTGAACACTTTTATAGAAACCCTAATCGATGATCCAAGTAGTTTGGCCGGACAGCTGGTCGACTTGTTTTCGGATATATCCAGCAAAAGGCCGCGAAATGGGTCCTGTAGTAAGTTTTGACATTAAATTTTCTTTCAAGAAAAAAATTGTATTAAACTCAAGATTTATGATCATCGTGTTGGTTGTCTTGTACAGGCATTTTGTGCTGAGTTAGATTGATCTACTTTCGACCGTAGCAGATGCGAAGACTGCCCATTATTCAAGGCATCTCCCTCTTTGTGGGATGGATTTAACTCAAGTAGCTAAAACTCTTGACTGCATTTTGACTTGAGTGATAGATTTTCTATTGATTCTACGAGTAAGAATGCATGATTTTTGTTTTAGATCTTTATTTTTTACATCATTTTCAACTTGTATTTTCTAGGATCATTTGATATGTAACTGCAGCTACATTCTCCCCTCTATTAATTCTAATAATTTTGGGCTGAATGTGTTATTGTTGGGCATATGGACAAATTTTAATTTTAAGTTTATGATCTCAGAGTAAAATGCACATGATGTTCAGATTTAATTAAATAGTTTAATTAGTTGCATAATAAATGTTAACATTCGTCACCATCTAAGTTCCAATTATTTCCTTAAGGAAAAAGTTCAATTTTTTGCTTCTCAAAAAATAAGTCCTTAGTCCCTACAAAATTGTGTGCACCCGAATTCACATGAATTTAAGCGGGTATATTGGATTAGGATTTTAAAGGATTTTTTTAGCTGAAAAAAGTCATGCGGATTTAAAAGACTTTTGCTTGATTTTTATGACTTTTAAGATTTTGTAGGATTCTGTAAAACTTTATAAATAGAGATTTTAATGGATTCTGTAGGACTTTGTGGATTTTACAGAATTACATGAATTTGTAACATATGAGTTCAATTTTTTTTATATGAGTATGTATAGAGTGAAATTGGTTTATATATGAATTATTGAAGTGTATTAGTTGTTTTCACTGAAAAATATTAGTTGTTTTTACTGAAGAATATTACTGGTTTACACTGAAGAGTCTTAGTTCATTTTCACCGAACAACTAAGACTCTTTAGTGTAAATCAGTAATACTCTTCAGTAAAAACAACTAATATTCTTCAGTGAAAACAACTAATACCCTTCACGGATTTATGTATAAATTAGTTTCACGCTATACTTCGTCTTTTTTTATACTTTCAAATTTCTTTTAGGATAATTTTTTTCATAAATTTGAAATGTTATAATCCACAATATATATATATATATATATATATTTTATGATATATACTAGTATATATACGGGTGTTAATATGTAATTGATGTTATATTAAACTTTTTATTCTTAATAAAAGTTATGGAAAATAAATTGTGTGTAAAATATTATCCAACTACTCAAACCACCAGAAATTATCCATTGCACACAGTGACGGGTCTAAAATTTTTTTCATGGCGGGAGCACAAAAAGATACATTCATATACTCACTATGTCTTACTATCTACAAAGATCTCTAAATTACGTATCATTGTACTAATAATAACACAAAAAATATCTCCCTTTTATTTCATTAATTTAAATTGACTAATACACCCTCATTAAAAAACTATTTATCCATTTAAATATACTAATTAACTCTCACATTAAAATCTTTGGAAAGTTAATTGGAAAAACAAAACTGGATTGGAGGTAGTAATACATTATTAAGAAGTTCTTACTACATAGCGACTTAAGTCGATTATTCTATCCATCCCAATATTGTTCGTCCCATGCATAATTGACATTAATTTTAAGAAAAATACATAATGAATATAGTGTTGAGATGTAATTTTGTAAATTTTATTTATAAAAATAAATTGGTTGGATTGAGTATATGTCTAAAAGTATATAATGACATTTTGTGAGTAAAATTAATCCACACAGGCTGACATATGTGTATGATATGATTCACTATAAACACTAAAAAAAAAATTTGTAAGAATAACTATATAAATATGTAATAGTAAAAAAAAAATTGTGGGGGCACGTGCCCCCACCGCCGGGTATGTGCATCCGTCTCTAATTGCACAAATCTATAATTCTTTTTCTTAATTGAGGGAAATGAATCGATTATTGGGTATGATTTTGGTAGATTTGGTTGGAATTGGATTTCAATTTGTTGAAAATGAATAGAAATAGAGGAACAATAATGCAGAAGATAAGTGAACAAGTTTGTTGATCATGGTTGTATGCAAAAAACAACAAATCAAGCAAATGAGATTAGGAAACTTTTGTGGATACAGAACAGAGTGTTGGAAAATTGAGTTTTTACTTCTCATGTATATCTCAGATTTTCGGTTTATTTCGGCCCACATACTATTTCACTTCAAAAGTCCTTCAAAATCTTATGAGTTTTGATGAGATTGTTGGTATGTATAAAAACAACTAAAAAGTCCTTCAAAATCCATCTAATACAACAATCATTTAAAATCCTTATTTTTTTTATACTATTAGATTTATTTTAAATAATAAAAAATTTATAATGAATACCAATGGATTTTAATGGACTCTTTAAAAAATCTTGAAAATCCAGATTGAATACCAGTGAATTGTTTTTATGTGACATAAAATTTTGATTGAGTACCAACAGACTTTTTTTATAAAAATAAAAAAAAGTCTTTTAAAATCTTACGAAATCTTAAACCAATACACCCCACTAAGATTTTCAAGTATTATTGATATAAATATACACTACTAGTACAATCCCCGCGAACTTCGCGGGTTCCGACAAAAACTGTTAGATTTTACTTTTAAAAACATTATATAAATATATTTTTATTAATTTGGTTATCTAATTATTAATTATTTATTTTTGACAAATGTATTAACTTTTTTGGCATATTGTAATCGAACTTTATTCGACCCATATTTTATAAAATTTGGCCTAAATTGGACAAAACAAAAAGGAGAGTCTTAGTTTTACAAGTTTGTAAAGATATTGTCCTAATTAATTTTGGAAGTTCGTAAATATATTATCTCAATCTTGCAAGCTCGTAAAAATAGTATTCTAATTGAACACTCATAAAAATAGTGTCCTAAATAAACAATTTTTCTGTTATAGCCAATTTAATTGATGGTAACGAAGAGTATTAACTTTAATTTAAAGAACATTAATTGAGTAAAGTAAAGTGTATCTAAAAATAATTATAAGTTGTTCATATATGAAATAATTTAATTCCAAAACATTCACTCAATACTAATATTTTAATGTTAAAACTCGTAATACCAAGATGAGGTTAATCATGTTTCTAATCTATAGCCAATATTATCAGAACTACGAATTGAATTGTATAAAATAAATCATATCTTATTACTTATATGTAAATTAACTCATATAAGAAAGATTTTTTTTTTTTTTTTTGCATGTTCGTAAATATATTTTCTTAATTTTGCAAGCCTGCAAAGATAGTGTTCTATTTTTACAAACAACCATAAGGTAGTGTCCTAAAATAACCAAATTTTCCTTATAATTTTTATTTTGGTCCCATGAGAACAGGCGGTATGCAACAATAGTCATTCTTAAGATATTTCAGGTCCCGTAATTTTTTCAAATTCGGTCCCATAATATCAACTACAATTGTACAATTATTATAGTAATCATTAATTATAATTAAAAGACCAATTTCAAAAATACAAAAGTTAATAGAAGTTATTATATTATTATAATTTATCTATATAATGAGAGAAGTTATTACATTAAAAATATTTTAGGACTAATTTCAGAATTTTCAACACAATATTTTTTAAGAATTTTAAGTTAACCAATTACATAGTAAAACACAAATTATCCAAAATACAATACATCGTTAATACATTAAAAAAATTAGAACTAATTTAGGAATTTTTTACATAATATTTTTCAAGAATTCTAGTATTCCGTTTTAAAAACTCGGTGCACGTTTTTTAGAATATCCCATAGGACCAATTTCGGTCTAGTTCCAAAAATTGGCGCACATTTTAGGAATATCAAATAATTTAGGGCTAATTTTGGAATTTTTAACACAAAATTTGTTAACAATTTTAGTCTTCCACACAATATCAAAAAGACCGCTAATTCAATAGAACAATATTCGACATCAATTTAAAAAACAACAATCTTGGACGAAATTCCAGCATATATTTAAGAGAAATTTGTAGTCAATACTGTAGATATTTTAGGAACATTTAAAAAATATAATAATAAAAGTTTATCGGAAAAATTAATGCATGGTACCAAACTTGAAAAGAAAAGAACAAAAAAAATATGGGACCAAACATCATGAGTTAACACCAAGAATTATGTGAATGAATATTGATATCAAAAGAATAATAATTTTGCAAAAAATATGCGGACTAATTTTAGGACCAATTTTGGAATACACAAAAGTTAATAGAATTTTCTTATAATAGGACCATTGAAAAACACAAAAATAGAAGCTATTATATTATTGATCATTTTATGGCTAATTTCGGATAACAAAAAATTTATATAATTAATTATAATTATACGTTAAAGGGTCATTGTTACATGTAATATGAAAATGAACTTGGTGCATGTTTTTTAAAAGTATTGGTAACCTGATAATCCATCATCAATATATTCATGTTGTCGCCCCCAACAGTCACCCACATTTGTTGAATTTTTAAAAACACATTTCAGATAGAATTTAATATTAAGGACATCATCATCATTACACCTTTGTCATAGCATCCATCATCAAGGGGAATATAATATTAAGGGACACTAAATTATCAAGAGACACTAAATTATAATTACACCCTTGTCATAGCACCCATCATGCTCTTGTCATCCATATCATGGACTAAAATTGTTGTCTTCATAATACATTGTTACATACCTTTTACAAAGTCAATTAGAACTTAATTTATACCAGTGGTCCAATATAAATGATTCTATTTAAAAAAAAAAATCCTTTAAACGACACAATTTAGTCCCATAATTTTCCAAAACTCTTGATCATAATTTAGTCCCACAATTTAGTCCCATAATTTTCCAAGACTCTTGATCAAAAGAGAATTGAATTTTTATAAGGCACATTCATGGCATGCACTATATTTTTTAAAAATTAATCAGTTAATGAATAGAAGTAATTACACAAATTAGTTGATCATAGCCTATTCCAGGACCATTTTAGATATAGGAACCCATCATGCTCCTGCCATTCATGACATGCACTAAAATTGTTATCTTACTAATATAAATGAATCCATTTAGAAATAATCCTTTATACGGCACATTCATGCCATGCACTATATTTTTTTTTAAAATTAATCAGGTAATGAATAGAAGTAATTACACAAATTAGTTGATCATAGCCCATTCCAGGACCATTTTAGATATAGACTATTTTAGGACCTAACAAATACTAAGGGGAATTTAATATCAAGGGACACTAAATTATCAAGAGACATTAAAAATTATAATTACACCTTTATCATAGAACCCATCATCAAGGGGAATTTAATATTGAGGGACACTAAATTATCAAGAGACACCAAATTATAATCACACCATTGTCAAAATACATATCAGTTGAAAACCAATTAAATCCAAATAATAGGAATGTCAAATAATTATGAATACAATTTAAACAATTTCATTTGAATTTATTAATACAATTTATTAATCCAATTATGCATTGAAATCAACATTCCAAGAAATAAGAATAACCAATAACTATTAGAGTCAATCACAATTCATTTGAATTAAATAAAATTTATATAACATCCAAATTAACTCCAAATAATAAGAATGTCCAATAAATACCAGACTTAAACATAATTCAATTCAAGTTAATATAATTTATGTAGACTAAAAATAATCCAAGGAAGAAAATTAGTCCATTGATGGAGCCATATGTTACACAAATCAAAACAATATAAATTAATAAGTCAATTTAAAAAAAAACCATAATATTAACAAATCAACCAGTTAATGAATTCTAAGTAATTAAAATAATTATTACAGGAGATAATTTCATTTAAATAAAATCCCTTAAACGGGCACATCAAGTCTCATAATTTTCCAAGATATTAAATTATCAAGAGATATTAAATTATAATTACACATTTGTCACGGCGACCATCATTGAAGAGTACTCAATATCAATAGACACTAATTCATCAAGGTCGAAGGACCAAAAAACAAAAAACTGAAAAGTTAATAATCCATATCAATCTATCATCTCCATTATAAAATCAAATAAGGACATGATACAAACAATGTAGCGAATATAACATTCCAATCTTTTCTTAATTTTTTAATCATAACATTTAATCTGGGCGCATGGTGGCAAATGTTTTACCAGGCAATGCATGTACCCATATTGGCGTAATTCATGAGATGAAACTCGATATGATTTTGAAGATTATTATTAAATCTTTTATGGGGAAAATAGTTCCAATTATACGATGGGTCATATGTTTGAATTAATTTGTATTAGATATATATTATTACGAATCCCCAAGAATCAAACTAAAAAAAACAAATAATAGGGATGTCCAATAACTATGAGACTTAAACACATTTTAAATGAATTAAATCAATCCAAAGAATAAACAATAACTATTAGAGTTAAAGACAACTCATTTGAATTAAATATAATTTATATATCATTCATATTAATTTCAAATAATGAGAATATCCAGTAAATACCATCCTTAAAAACAAAACTAATTCAAGTTAATACAATTTATTGTTCATACTAATAATCCAAGGAGGAAAATTAGTCCAAAGATGCTAATTCAAAAATGATTAGCATCAATTATCCTGGAATCATTGTTACACAAATCACAACAATATAAGTTAATAGGACCATTTTTAAAATATTTAAAAAATAAAACGGGGAAACTTTAAGTCCAGGACCATTCAATAGACACTAAATTAACACCCCAAACAAAATTATTAGCCCGAATTCCCAATATTCTGAAACACAATACTTCACTTGAGCATGAAACTTATCTCCAATGTTTCAACACTACTGGTTTCATTCTTTTAAGTTTTGATAGTTTAGTGATCAGAAAATTAATCAAAACTTGAATTGAATACTTTCAACTGTAATAAAAAAAATTGGTAAACCCCTGTGTGAAACCGTCTCATGGTATGAAACAATACATGTCAAATAATTACGAATACAATTAAAAAAAATTCACTTGAATTTATCAATACAATTTGTTAATCCAAATAAAATATGCATTGAAATCAACATTCCAAGAAATAAGAATAACCTAGAGTTAATCACAATTCATTTGAATTAAGGGCCCGCTTGGTTGGGGGTGATGATTATAGGGTAATGAGAATTAAAGTAATTGAGGAGTCATTCAAGTTGAGGGTAATGAATGAGGAGGTCACTTGATAGGTAAATTATCTCTCATTTTCAATCTCATTACAATGTATTGATAATACCAAACACTACTAAAGAAATTATTCCTATTACCCTATAATCAATACCTCTAACCAAGCGGGCCCTAAATAAAATTTATATAACATCCAAATTAACTCCAAATAATAAGGATGTCCAATAAATACCAGACTTAAACACAATTCAATCCAAGTTAATACAATTTATGTAGATTACAAATAATTCAAGGAAGAAAATTAGTCTATTGATGGAACCATATATTTAAAACTATCATCATCCAAAGAACAATACCAAACTATCATCATACTTTAAATGTATAATAAACGTGATAACATCCAAAGATATACCCTTAACTCATGTAACTAATATGCATACCAAACTCAAGATTAGAGGACCAAAATTAAAAACGCTGAAAAGTCAACACCCATATCAATTCAACTACCTTGATTATAAAATAGGAACCTTAATAATTTGGAGACTTAAACACACATTTTATTCCTATCTTATACCAATAAATACACATAGACCACTCTAGACATTTCATTAGAACTAATTAAATATAAATGCTTCCAATATTTCCACGAAAATTAACAATGGAAAATTAACAACCCATATCAACTTAAACATCCAAAAGAGTAGTGGTTGATCATTTTATTCCCATTTTACGGCCATAAATACACACAGACCATTTTAGACAAGTAATTGGACCAAAATCAAAACAATGGAAAATTAACAAAATATATCAATTTACACACATCAATTAAATAATTAAAAAACAATTATGATACACACACCAATAATAAATTAAAATTAACATTCCAAATAATAGGAATGCCTAATAATCATGAGACTTAAAAATAATTCAATTGATTAAATACAATTTATGGAGACTTATAATTAAATTTTAGGTAGAAAATTTAGAGGACCAAAATTAAAAACGCTGAAAAGTCAACACCCATATCAATTTAACTACCTTGATTATAAATAGGAACCTTGATAATTAGGAGTCTTAAACACAAATTTTATTTCTATCTTATACCAACAAATACACATAGACCACTCTAGACATTTCATTAGAACTAATTAAATATAAATACTTCCAATATTTCCACGAATTTTTTTTTTTTGACAGGTCACGAAAATTAACAACCCATATCAACTTAAACATCCAAAGGAGTAGTGGTTGATCATTTTATTCCCATTTTACGGCCATAAATACACATAGACCATTTTAGACAAGTAATTGGACCAAAACATATCAATTTATACACATCAATTAAATAATTAAATAACAATTATGATACACACACCAATAATAAATTGAAATTAACATTTCAAATAATAGGAATGTCTAATAATCATGAGACTTAAAAACAATTCAATGGAATTAAATACAATTTATGAAGACTTATAATTAAATTTAAGGGAGAAAATTTATCCAAAAAAATGGGGCCATAGATTTAACATCCAAAGAAGTAGTAGTCATCAACCACATCAATAAAAAAAATGGTGGAAACGTGTCACAATAGTTAACGCAAAATACACTATGAAATGACTATGACGCCAACCGGCCGCTTGCGTTCCAAGTTGATCGAGCAGACAACACAAAATGAATTTTTTCCATACCAAAAATCGACAGAGGCAATGATCATCACAAATTTACTACGTTGAAGCATGGATCAATAGGGAAAAAAATTCAAAAGACAAAAATTACACAACAAAATTTCATTATAAATAATACAGAAATACAAACGTTACATCGAATTTCACCGAAAAAAGACACACGACGAACAATTGTATCGTATAAGTAAAGATGAACAATCCTATCGTACAAGTAAATATAAATACACAGTGGCACGATTATGTCAGCGACGAACAATCTTATCGTAAAATTAAAGATGAAAAATCCTATCGTACAAGGAAATATAAATACACAGTGCCACGATGGATCGACTAATCATCAGGAATTGATTCGACGTGTCCGACACTTCTATAAATAAAGTGAAAGACATTCTTTCTCCCCACCGGCGGCCGGGCTGCTTTTATTTGTTTACAAATAAAGTTGTATCGGATGAATATGATGCATAAAGAGAGTGAAGGAAGGGAAGAAGAAATAGCCTCAGTCCATCCATGCTTTGCCATTCCTCGAAGCCTAATCCAAATTGTTGATGAAAAAATCCCTTTTGGGGGCCAAATACCTCCGATCTCTCCGTATGTGCCAAAAAAGAATGAGAAGATGCCCGGAAAAAAGCGGAAACACATTCGTACGACATGGAAGAAAAGGCAAAGGAATCATGAGGAGAGAATTCGTACGGCATGGAAGTAAAGGCAAAGGAATCATGAGGAGAGAACCAAAGATGGAAAAAATAAGAATGACAAATGAACAAATTTATAGGAAGAACTGCCTACGATCTACGGTCGAGATTAAAGATGAAATGAACCAACGGCTAAGATGATTGGACACCTAAAATCAACATGGAGCAAAGGATATTGGAATGTCTACATTTGAAAGATGCCACATAGGCAAAAATTGCTTTACCAATATAAAGGATTTGATTATTAATATAATGTGTATCACTGTCTACAAATCAATTTTTAAAAAGGCAAAGTACCGAGTCAAAATCAATACTATTTTTAGTTGAAGGATACAAAAATTATTAGTTATTTAACAAAAGAGTACCAGTTGGTTACATTAAAGAGTATTAGTTGGTTACGTAACTAAAAAATATTGCAAAGTGGTTCTTGTATTAATCAATTTCACTCTATACATATTCTTTTTTTAAATAATGATAGTTGATATACATAACAATAATAATATATATACATAACATTGGTATTTAATTTTTTTTTTTTTGAGTTGGGATCAGAATAGAGCTTACTCCAAGATAGTAGTAATGCGTTACATTAATTAAATTTGTCAAGTCCAGCAAGTAGCAACAATTTGTGAAATATCAAAACTAGTCCTGTAATTTAGGTTAATTTCAATTTTAGTTCTGTAACTTTTTATTTTCTCAATTTTAGTCTTGAAGTTGTCAATTTTAGTCCTATAATTTTTCATTTTCTCAATTTTAGTCCAATAATTTTTCATTTTCTCAATTTTAATCCTGGAGTTGTCAATTTTAGTCCTTATATTGCCTCAAAATTAAAAAAATTCACTGATTTGGGTCCGGAAAATTTTTGTTTCCAAACCGGCCGATTATAATTAGATGGCCGATTAATTTTTTGATCATGTGGTAGTTCACGTGTACAATTTGCCGGGAAAAAAATCCTTCAATTCTTCCGATGAGTATTTGAATTTTTATACCAAAAAAGACGGAAATTGATAACTCTAGGACTAAAATTGAGAAAATAAAAAGTTACAGGACTAAAATTGACAACTCTATAACTAAAATTGAGAAAATGAAAAGTTACAGGACTTAAATTGGAATCAAGCAAAGTTACAGGACTAGTTTTGATATTTTCCCAATACTTACTCCATTATTCGCACGCTTTTAAGACATAGTACCCTTTATAAAAATGGTAATATATGGGTAAATATGTGTATATTATTATGATTGTATATACAAATTAATATTTTTTTTGGAGTATGCAAATTATTATGAGATGGAAGAATAAGACTATAGACGGATCCAGAATTTTCTCACGGGGGACGAAATGTTTATGGGGTATAAAAAAATGGCAAAGTATTGTATGAAAATAGTTTATGATAAGTTTATCACGAAACAATTTTAAAGTATCATTAATCTCATCGGAAGTATCATTAATCTCATTAGGGGTATCATTAGTCCGAGTTCAAGAAAATTATTTTAATTTTCTTGAACTCAAACTAATGATACCCCTGACAGGTTTAATGATACTCTAAAACTATTTCATATTAAGCTTATTATGAAGCATTTTCATATAAAATGTACTCTAAAAAAAATTCCTAAGATGGGACAACAAAACAAAATTTCATGATTTTAAGGCATATATATTAAAAAAATTATATATATATAATACCCAAAATGTAAATCCTATATTAAAAAATTATATGTATATAATACACAAAATTTAAATCCTCACTCCCTAAATCCGTCCATGAATAAGGTAAATATACAAATAATCGTGAAATAGAAGGAGTAGATAATAACAAGAGTGATAAAAAACACACTAAAATAATACTCCATCTGTTCCCACTTAAATTTGCACCCTATAAGATGACACAATTCTTAATAAAATGTGTTTTTTTTTAATAAAGTAGTGACATAAGGATAAATATATTTATAAATTTGTGAGTGCGCACGCAAATTAATGTTTTCTTTTTTGGTAGTATGTAAATTCAAGTGGGACAACTCAATATAGGAAGTGTGTAAATTTAAGTGGATCAAGGGAGTAGTCAGATTATAACAAGAATGATCAGAAACACAGTAAAGCTCCAAATGTTATACGTACACATATATATATATATAATATAGGTGCGTGAGTAGTGCGATGTGTGTTAGTAAGATTTTACATGGAGAGGAGTGGGGTGGGGACAAGGGTGATCAAATTGCATGGATTTAAGATGACACTCCACAAATCCCATAGCCGCCTCGGTACCCATTACTGTCTCTCCCTCCCTTCCAATTCCCACCATCCCGCCAGCTCCGCAAACAACCTCAGAGGTTGACAAATACACACCATTTTTTACCCCTTAAATAATAAAGAAAATAAATAGTTAATAATTACTACTTCTTTTTGTATTGTGTTTGATGTCGTGTCTTGGAACATAGGTCAAACGTCAAAGTGTGAATGTCTGCCAGAATTCATCAAACCGTGCGTGACAGAGGAAACATGAATTTTAAATTAATTAATTTTGTAAATTCGACAGCGTTAACATATATCATGAGCTGGGGAGTCAAAAATTAATTATGGACTAAGTTTTTTCCATATACATTCGAAATTTTCTTTGAGCAATTTACCAAACTTGTGGATCGATGTTACACTTAACCAATTATATTAAACGTACAATTTATCAATTACTACATACATATATTTTTTAAAGATTACTACATATATATGTAGGTTTGAGTAATAAATGATGGATAATTCAGTATACACTACATTTGGCGGTAGTCGAAGTGGGCCCACATATCTACATGGCAAGTTGAGTCACATGGGCTGATGCCACGTGGAAGGTGCGACCGTTATTGGCGGTTGGAGCACTCGCCTATGTCTCTTGCAAATGCTACAAACATTATTTAAGCCATGCATCCTTGTCTCTTGTCTTCGATCTTTCTTGCTATTCACCATAGACCACTTGTGTATTCATTCTTTCTCTTAGACCATCATTATCCATACCCGGCCACAACCGGGTCATCAAATATAAAATTCATTTCTCACTCCTCCACCTATACATTTTACACCACAACCAAAACTCATCTTTTTTCATACTTTATCCATAACCACCACAACCAACATTTAATAAATTATTTCTTTTATAATTTAATAATTATATCTATTATTAATTTTTTATAATATTTACACAATATTAAAAAATTAATAACTATAATAAAAAATTACCATAAACTTAATTTTTTTTACAACAATCAATAACAAAATTAAAAAATTACAAAAAAAATTAAAATACAACTGAAAATAAATAAACCGAATTACAAATAAATGCGTAAATTACAACAAAGCAAAAAATGCAAATTACATATTTAATTATCAGTAAGAAAAACGATTGAAAATTTTGTGAACTTGACTGGTTTTGAGAGTAGTGATGATAATTAGGATCATTTGGATCCATGTTAGAAAAGAACATGAGGTAATTAACACAATTTAGAAGAGAAAAAAATTAGGAGAAGCGAAAAGGGAGTGTATAAAATTGTGATCCAAAACATATTAAAATCGGTCTCTAGTTATAAAGAATTTAATTTTATGAATTTTGGTATTTTTCTATTTTTTATTTTTCAAATAGATAAGTGAAAATTAAAAATTATATATATAAAATATGACTGACGAATAAAAATTGGACATGTGGCATGTTTAAATTTTTTTGGAATACAAAAATACACCGTTAAGTTTTGGTTGTTCTTGGTTGTTCCATAACCATGGTCATGGGATAATTACCAATTTTTCTTTTCTTTTTTCTCTTTTTTTTTTGGCATCTAGCGCCACGCCCTGGGCGTCTTAAACGGATAAAGATGGTCTTATGGCTTGGGACTCTCTCTATCTGCATTGTATGTTACTGTTACAGATTAAGATATATTGCAAAAAATTTTTACTTCTTTGATGGTACTACTCCCTCCAACTCAAAACAAAAATAATTTATCCTTCTAAACTAAGGGGACGTTTGGTTAACAATTTTTCAATGGTAATGGGAATGAAAATTTATTTCCATCTATGCCCTTATAAGAAAAATGATATGTTAGGGGAAGAAGTGTTCCAATGGTGACACCATTGCTAGTGCCATGCCCCAATTTTGGAATAGAAATTGACAACAAATGGTTGTTGGTGGAGGAATGGGGGAGTGATTGAGGAGGATGATTGTAGGAAGAGAATAGGGTAATCAAAATGGAGTAGTGATTACCTTATTTAGGAGGAGAGGTAGTGATTTTGTTCTCATAAATCATGCTAATTACACTAATTTTCAATCTCATTCTCATTACCATTGAAGAGTTGTTAACCAAGCGCCCCTAAATTGAGTTTAATTAATAAATATTAATCTCTATTTATAAAGTAATAACATGAGATGATGTAAATATAATAATGTAGAAAATATCTATCAATTGAGCACGATGAGATACATATTTTGAAGAGAAGAAAAGGTTAAATTTGTAAACCACTACCATTTAAGTGTTTATCAATTACAATATCTTTTCTTTAAATTTGTAAACTAAATATTTATTTATTACTCCTCCGTCTCAAACTTAATTACTGTTTGTTACTCTAAATTAAATTGAGTTTAATTAATAAATGTAAATTAATATGTGTAAAGTAATAACATGAGATGTAAATATACTAGTTTATGGAATATATAATTGTAAAAAATAATATTGTTATATTATTTTTTATAAAAATATCGATTGAGCAAGATCGAGAAATATAACTTCGGTAAGTAGCAATTAATTAAGTTTGAAACAGAAGGAATACGATTCGATGCACCAGTGTAATATATATAATACTCATTCCAATTCAAAATACATGTCATTTTAGCTATTCACATCGATCATTTGCAATTTAGACGTCACTTTGCATTTTTCAAAGTTAATTAATTATATTTCTTCCAAATTTACCCCTAAAATTATTAAAACTAACTTAGATAATGATAGGTTTCAAAGTGTACAGAATCTCCAAGCTATTAATTAAGGGTGTTGAAGATTAACTTAATATGTGTGCATTAAGCTAAAATGATATCTATTTTGAATATGAGGGAGTATAAGTTTACGTTTATATAAAAGGATTTGGAGATGGATATAAAATCATTACTTAAGTAGTTAAGTTATATCATTGTTAATTTGATTTTTTATATAATAGCTTTAAAATTCATTTTAATCTCGTTAATTTTGAATTAAATTCTAATCAGTGTGACGCGAAATGATCCACTCTAATTTGGAGTACTGCATGAAATCAATTAATTTTGAATTGGGGAATACAGCCTAAGAACAATCTTTATTAAGTATAATAGACTAATTAGAGCGTTAACGACAGATCGAATTTTGGATTTTGGCAGATTGCTAATTTTAATTTTTTAAAATAAAATTCCACCAAGTTTTAAACTTTCGGATCGACAACCAATTAAAAAAGAAGGCACATTGTTTCAAAAGCTAGCATAAGATGTTTGGGTTAATTATTAATTAATTACATTGTTGAACATTCATTCCCTTAATTAATCTTCCATGCATCCTTAATATCTAAACATTTAACAAATTGCCTCGGGGAGTGTCCTAAATCTCAAAAAGGTTTATCACTTTTTGGCTGTTGTCACATTAATTAAAATATGAGATTTTCAACGTACTTAAAGTGGTGTGGGAGAGATGCTAGAACTAGAAACCAGGAACCACATGCCCTTTTACACAAGGACAAGAAAATAAGGGTTAATTCCTCCTCGGTTTGAACAATTTGGCTCTTGCTTTATTGTACTACCTTCTCTCCTCTTGAAATATATAATTAAAGGAAAAAGGAAAAACACTATCTCATAGAATTCTTATGGTTTTGGTTGATTTAAATTGAAAGAAGATGTGAAAGGGACATTGAGAAGCTACCCATATCTTTCTTTGTTTTCTTTCTTGTCATTAATTACCCATACAAGTGCATGTTCTAATGGAGAAACTAATCTACTCCTCTAGAATCTGCATTTAATGCCCCCCTTTTCTTTCATTAGCTAGGTATAAATAAGAATACATTTTGATCGAAAATCTTGAATAGATATATAGGAGCTTAATTTGGTTCAAATGTCATCAATCACGTTCCCTCTCCTACTACTTCATCTTCTAGTGTTCTCTCTCCATGCATGTGATGCTCGAAATCTTGGAGTATTTCTTCGCAACGACACTTCTAAAGAAGTAGATCAACCCTCAAATAGCTTCGAGGTTTGCTCAATCAATCCAGTTAATTCATTTATTTTTCTACACACACATATATGTAGCACAAATTAACACACAATCCTTCAAAGTGTTAATGCATCATATTTTTGATAAGTGCATATAGCTGCTGATTCTGATCAAAGGTAAAGTATATATACTGTGAAATAATTTCATCGTGAAACTGGTTTTGCATTCTATTTCTATGTGTATTTTTTTTTTTAACGATATTAATTGTTTCACAAAATTGTGTCGGCTTGATAGCAAACGAAAGCAAACTAATGCCGTTTTAAATTATATGGTGAAACTGATTTACGAGAGACTTAACTTGTGATCATCAATTCTTTGCAGGAAAATGAGAAGTTGGATCCAGCTAGGGTTTCCAAAGAACCAGATAGAAAAGCAGATTCATTACCAAATATTGATATTACTAGAGATACTGAGCACAAGGCGGTTAGTAAAAGGAGTGAAGAGAGAGTGGGGTGGAAAGTGCCGCACAGGAAAGGAGGACAGCCCGAACCAGGGTTTAATCTGGACTACCTGCCGCCCAAAACTCACCCTCCCGTTCACAACTGAGATATCCATCACAATATTTTTGACTATCATGCTGGTGTAACTAGGGTTGAGGGTAATATATATGCATCATCTTTTTCAAGACGCCCTACCTACACGTATATATACTAGAAATTAATTAACATGCATCATATTTAATATATATATGGATGCACTTATAATGCATGCCTTCCTTCCTACTAATTATAATGTATATTGGAGATCAATCATGTTATCTTGATGAAGAAACTCATGAGCGAACATTTTGTACCCTTCCTTCTAGTTTATTTCATTTCTTACTACTACTTGGATCTTATAATCCCTAAGTAATTAGAGATCATGAATTCATATTTTCCTAACTCATATTTACATTATAAATGATCATATGGCATGATCAAACAACAAAACTGTTGGCATTTGTGCCTAAAAATATTATTATACAAGGGATCATATATAGGAAAATTTCTTCTCCTATCAATGATTTTTTTTACATAGAGTGTGTGTATCCGCGCGTGTGTTCATCTTATTTTTTAATCAACTATGAAATTAAAATACGATAAAGACTAGACAATGAATCATAACATGTGAATAAATCCTGCTAAATTTATCAGGTGTTGCTGTGAACATGAAAAAATGGATATTTTTTGTCTAAAAACAAACAAAAATAGGAGTTATGTAATTAATGTGCATTCAAGAGGTAGTTGCGTGGTTGGTGATGATATATATTATAATAGGAAAAATGTGGAGAATTAATTTGGATTATATATATATCATGTGTGTGTCTGTGGAATTTTCTGTTTCAGTTGATGGCAATTGACAGTTAAGATTTGGAAGTTGATATACCTATACCATATATATATATATGTGTGTGTTTGGTATTCTTTTATTGCACACATTTAATTCTGTTGTCCGCACCGATATATATATGGGGTTTAAGATACTTTATAAAATATATATAGTGCTTAAACAGATTTAAAAAGAAATCTAAACGAAAAAAATCAGATGGTATTTGAAACTATTTTTCTTTTCCGTGGGTGGTAACTGCAGGCAAGTACGTGCAACAAATTCAGACTGCATCAACTCACCAATGACTCGACCAAAATGTTGCGATGATAAATTGTTATAGAATTTGACAACTACTTAAAAGGAGTTATTTTTTTGTGCACTCGAGTGTGTAGCATGTATTTGTCCAGTTTTAAATCAATTTTAAATTTTAAAGCTTAATTTATTTAATGAACTTTGAAAAGTCAAAATTAATTTAAAATTAGACCTAAAATCCAAGTGCATGGTGCATAATAAGACAAATTCTATATGCACCAAGTGCACGGTGCACTCACTCAACAATTGACACTGTTATACACTGAAAAGTTTGTTCCAACTAAACTGAAAAGTATGATTGGATTACACTTAAAACTGATTTTTAATGTAAACTTTCCAGTGTAATCCAACCATACTTTTCAGTGCAATTGGAACAAACTTTTCAGTATTACAGTGTTAACTGTTGAGTGAGTACTGCACCATACACCAAGTTCACAATAGAGTTACTCTAGAAAAATTTGTGATAGTTGAGTAATATTAGCAAATGTTATTATTTATATATAATAAGGATAAATACTAAGGGCCGGGCCTCTTATAACACAAAACTTTCAAAGGGGATTATATTAAAAATTATTCAATATTGAATTACAATGAAAATGATAGTTAGATTGTTAGTGCATTTGCTTTAAAGTTGAAATAAATTGAGACAAAAAATAATTTTTGATTGAATAATAATAAAATAATTGAGAAGAACAGATTATATGAAATGAGTTTTAAGTAAGGATGACAATGGGGCGGGTCTGGGACGAGTTTGACCAATCCCAGGACCCGTCCCGCCCCGTTTAATTTTAAATTAATTTTTAAATATAAAATATATAATTTTTACATTAATTTGAATTTAAGTCTATATATATGCATATAAATACATAAAATAATATTAATATATTATGAGCCGGGTTCGCGGGACGGGTCCTATCAAAATCACGACCCACTCGGGACGGTTCAATGCGGGTCCGTGTTTGAACGCGCCCCATTCAGAAAGGTTTTGTACCTTTTAGACACGGAATCCATCTATCGAAAGAAATGAGCCCTAAGACGCAAGCGGAGATAGATGACATGAAAGGTGTTCCGTACGCTTCGGCCGTAGGAAGCCTTATGTATGCAATGCTGTGTACGAGACCGGATATCTGCTTTGCCATGGGCATGGTGACAAGATATCAAAGTAGTCCCGGGAAAGACCATTGGACTGCCGTAAAGTGCATCTTGAGGTATCTGAAAAGAACTCGTGAGCGGATGCTGATTTACCAGTCAGATAGTCTAGTTCCCGTAGGATACACGGACTCGGATTTCCAATCAGACATAGACTCAAGAAAGTCAACCTCGGGTAGTGTGTTTTGCATGGGAGGAGGAGCCATTTCATGGAGAAGCATAAAGCAGAAATGCATCGCCGATTCGACCATGGAAGCCGAGTATGTAGCTGCTTGTGAAGCAGCGAAAGAGGCAGTTTGGCTCAAGAACTTATTAGTGGACTTGGACGTTGTTCCGAATTTGCCCGACAAGATAACTGTCTTATGTGACAATGCCGGTGCAGTTGCAAATTCAAAGGAACTGAGAGCCCACAAGGCCAGCAAACACATAGAAAGAAAATACCATCTTATACGAGAAATCGTTAAGAGAGGAGATATAGAGGTGGCAAAGATAGCGTCGGGTGACAACCTAGCGGATCCATTCACAAAGGGTCTGCCTCAGAGTACATTCGAGAGACATGTGGATGGAATGGAAGTCAAGACTATTGCCAATCTGCTTTAAGTATAAGTGGGAGGAATTATTAGGTTAGTGTAGGTTGACATGAGATGTCACGTAGAGCTACTACACTAAGACATGCGTGATGTATACTAAAAGCAGACTTTAAGTATAAGTGGGAGATTGTTGGAGTTATACGTGAAAGTATGTTTTTACTTTGTATAACTCGTGTATCAAACACTCGTTTTATGAGAATAATTCTTTTATCACATTTGCTTTAGTTATGATTGAATGTTGAATTTCTATTGCAAACCGTTCAATATATAGTGCATGTTACATTGTAGTTAATGTGGTGATACCAGATCACGGAAGACAACATTAACAGTTTACTTGTAACTAAACGTACATTTTCACGACCTAGGTGGAATTGAACAATCCGCCGTGAAAGGTCGATGTGTAAGGCTCAGATTGGTCTGTCTTGACAAAGAGATTGCACTAGCACATTTAGTATGTGTTGAAGAGGACCTACAGCGAGGATAAATTCTTCTGTTCTGAAAAGTGAAGAATTAGACCTCAGTGGTTGTTGATTTCTTAATCTTCGTCACTTAAATAGGACCGTGTGTGCTTAATGGTTACTGCTTTGATTCATGTTGGGTGAGAATCATTGCGACTTCGAACTTTGTGTCTTGGGCAGTAATATTAATCATACGACGGTTGCTAAGATTTAATACGGAGAAACGCGTGCGAGTACGGCTCGTGTGATTAGTCCCCTTGGTGGGCTCAGAAGTTTTATTGTACCAAATCTTGCAAGTGAAGCATCAGTTTCTTCGGTACGAATAATAATGTTGAGCTGTCTTTACTCCAAGGTGAAATATATTAATTAATTTAGAGCTATTCAGAAGCTTGATTAATTAATGGACTTGATAATCTTAAACGCGGGAAATAATAACCGGGAGCCCATATTATCGTAATATGGATTAAGATGGATAGTGCAATATTAATTTATTAGTGGTAATAATTAATATTAATGGGCTGAATTATATTGGGGCTCAATATTGAAATTCAGAAGTCCATTAGGAGGTCCAATCTTAATTCTCCTTAAAGGCCCCTCAAGTAGCCCATTAAGTAGCCCAATAATGATAAGATGATTAAAATAAAAAGAAGATAAATATGCTGGTTTTTCTATAATTTTCGAAAATAGTAGTTTGTTAGGAGAGAAAAGATTTTGTTGATTTTCTTGGAAAGATATTATGGAGGATAAGTATTCTTGGAATACAAGATTATCTCATATATTCAAGAAGATCCAAATCTTGAATTCTCTTCTTCATATTTTTCGAAAATTACCCCATAGTTAGGAGTGTGAGATTTTTGTGGAATATTTTATTTTGGAGAAAAGAATATATGAGATATATTCAAGATTCTTAGAGTCTAAGAAAAGATTTTCTCCAAGGCCCAATATACCTAAAAATTCCGGCCATCACTACCTATAAATAGGGGATGATTATTTCATCCTCAAGTACATAATTTCATGTGTTGGAAAAATCAAGAGCATATATATTTTTCTTTTTCCTTAGTTTATTAAATTACTTGAAAGCATCTCCCACCGGTGATCAAGTGAGGTGAAAGGGAAATACTTGAGAAGGTTTTTGGGTCGATAGAGCGAGATCGTAATTGTCCCGTTAATCCAAAGGCCAATTCTACAAGAGGTACGTTAATCACATATTTACTTGTTTATTCCGCCATAGTTTATATGTGAATTAATTCAACATGCATGATGAAAATTTGTTGTTGGAATTATTATTTGAATTAATTAGGATTAATTCATGCTAGTAATAATTGTATTTAAATTCGGTTTTAAATTTCATCCCGAATAGATTCCGGGCACCCCTATTTTCCCAACACTTAGGCCCAACCTTATGTTCCGAATCTCGGAAGCAAATTAAGGATACGAATTATCCAAGTGTTTCCAAGCCAATGAGTCTACAGGGTGACGCATAACACCAGAATCATCGTTAGAGCAACTTGCATGCCATGTCATATCTTTTGCAGTAGCAACAGACTGATACAATCTTTGCAGTCGAGGAATGATAGGAAAGTAGAACATCTCCTTGTAAGGCTTTTTCTTTTTCCATTGGCCATCAACACCACGCTTACGGGGTTTAAACCGTGGATGACCACAAACCTTACAATGTTCAAGTTCACTGTCATTACCACAATATATCATACAATTCTGTGCACAACAATCAATCCTCTCTACTGGAAGACCCATCCCACTCATTAGTTGTTTGCTATCAGGAAATTTCCTGGGCACTAGATTTTCAGGAGGAATAATTTCCCGAATCAAGTCAACAACTTGATTATAACCCCTCTCAGACAGTCTATTTTCAGTTTTAATGTTCAACAGTCGGGCGTTGAATGACAATTGTGAGTGTGTTTTGCAACCAGGATACAAATCCTGGTTTGCTGCACGAAGCATGTCATAAAATTGAGCAGCATGCTCATTTGGGGGCTCCTCATTAACGGGTTCATCTTCCACATTTCCAAAATGAAGGTAGGACCAGTTAGATCTGTGATCATGTCATGGTACGAGGTAGACCCTGCAGTATCATCTACTCCGTACGAAGTCGACTGATCATAGTTTTGGTGTGGTAGATGACCCCAATTTTGTTCACCGTGTAAAATCCAATTGTGATAATTAGGCATAAACCCATTTATATACAAATGTATTTTCATGTCAATTGGTGCTCTAAATCTTTTGTTCCTACATCTAGATTTCGAGTAGGGACATCTAATATCTCTTTCACTCATCCAATCAGGATTGCTAGTTGCGAATTGTATAAACAATTCAAGACCACTAAGAAAGTCGGGAGCTATCATTCCATTAATTGTTCTTGGACCATACATCCAATTACAACTTGAATAACTCATATTATAATTTGTTTCAAATTAAAGAATATTCAAAATTTAATAAAAATTAATATATAAATCCATTATAATTATCCTATTGTTAATTTAATATAGTTAATCTAAAATTTTCAGCAGAGTTTCGTTTATTATTATCGCATTCTCCAGTTAACTAAGATCTTATAGTGCATCCATTTCCGACTTAATTAAAATTAATCAAGTCGGAACGCACATTCTACAGCTAGGAAACAACCAACAATATTCATCAACCCCCTCCACTCCAACATTATAAATTAATTATACTTTAAATATATATAACTATATACATCATTCATCAAATAAATAATTAATGTAGATAATCGAACACATGAATATTCATCACATATAAAATTAATTAAATATATCATGCAATTAAAATTAAATTTAACACAGCAAATATTGATATAATTATTTCTAATTCATATAAATATAATATTATGAAATTTATAATTAATTACATACTAATTAAATTAACAAGTTAAACAATACATAATTAGCAACTAATTAACAACTATACATATATATACATACATATGAATTTGCATTAATTTTACAAACAATTTAATTAACAAATTAACCGATTAAAATGAAAAATGTTACCGTAGAAATGTTCACAGGGACGAGTAGGCCAAAACCCGACCGGTGGAGTGGCGTTTCCGGCGACGGCGGCGCGGCAGGGATGGGCGGCGGCGGCGGCAGCTGGGGAGCTTGGGGGAGGGTTTCTTTTCTGCTGAAAATGGTGGGTGGGGGGTTTAAATATGTTAGAATTTACCAAGGGGGTTAAAGAGGGTAAACCCCCTCGGTAAAAACATGGAACTTACCGTGGGCGAGGGGCTAGCCCTCGGCTCGATGAACGCATGGATCGGGCGAGGGGGCCGCGCTCGCCAACTCACGAGGGGCCCCGCCTACTCACGAGGGGCCCCGCCCTCGGCTACCACTTTTTCAAACTTCACGAGGGCCACGCCCTCGTCAACTAAAGAGGGGGTCTGTGCCCTCGTGTAGGCCCTCGTCTCGTGCATATTTTAAACCCCCTCGTCTCGGCCCTCTTTAAGGACGAGGGCTTTGTTTACCCTCTTTAGTAGCCCTCTTTATTTGGGTCTTTTTTTGTAGTGCGTCTCATGGCATGAGACCATAAAATTGGGTATAACTAGGGCATTGAATCATTAACACTTTGATATGAATATGTGTTAAGCTGTATTGTCTCATGCCATGAGACGGTCTCATATAAGTTTTTGCCTATATATTTTATTCCTATTAAAAAAAATCAACCAAGCGTCACAATCTTGGTTAATCAAAATATAATTATTAACTTAAGTGACACTTGGTTCAAGTTCTTCAATGAGAATAAAAAAAAAAATTCCCCTATGTTCTTCTATATGTTGGATGATCGTCTCTACGACGGTTATATTATTAATGATGTGCTCTAATTTTGGAAATAAAAATTGTTGTTACCGTATTTATCTCGTATATAGGGGTAAGACATTTTGGACGGTATAACATATAAACGGGTACGAACACGAAGAACACGAACACTACAAGAAGAACCGAGAGGTTCCATCGGACGGTTCATGAAGATGAACGCCCTAACCAGTAGTGTATAATATATGTGGGGAGAATTTGTGGGGAGGAAGATGACGATCCTCTTTACAATGAATTGGGGTCTCTATTTATAGAGCACCAAGCTTCCCACTAAGGAAGCCATCCTAACCCTTTATTTTAGGGTATTAATTACAACCGTAGATGTAATAAACAGTAGTAAACAGTAATAAATCTATTATTACAATATCTTGTCAGTACTTCGATATCTTCACTGATGTTGACCCTCGATTCTGTCGGGCTGTTTAGAGTCGACTCCTCTTATCGAGGCCTAAACCCTGGTTCCGGTATACCCCGGTTCTGATATAGTTAGGGCTGTTCACGGAATTCGGAGATTACCGAACCCGTACCGAAATCCGCACCGAAAAAGAACCGTACCAAAAAAATTATGGACTTTTTTATTTTAACCGTACCGAAACCGAACCGAATATTTTTTTGGTACCGATCTGGATATTACCAAATTAACCGTACCGAAAAACCGAATGTGACCGTACCGAACCGTACCGTACCGTACCGAACCGAATAACCGAATTAAATATGTATTAATTTTAATTATTTTTTATTTATCAAACATTATTATAATGTTATTGAATTTAAGTACAACTAAGCGATTTCATAATTTCTCCTAATTTTCTTAACACAAACACTATATTATTTCTCTTTTAAGTTCTTAAAATGTTAACTTATGTTTAAATGTATATCAAAATGATTTAAATTTAATTTCTTATTCTTTTAATTTCATTGTTCATGTATATTCATTTCTTACAAAAACTTGGATATGGTGTACCTTGTATCATGAATTACGACCAATATAATTTTAATATTGCACTTTTCATTCACAAGATATCTAATATATATATATATATATATATATATATATATATATATTATATATTATATATTATATACTGTATTTTAAATACTTTATTGGTGGTGATTTACGTAAATATTTTAACCATCCATTATAATATAATGTGTTATATTCAAGCTTGTAATGATAGATGTTTGATTGTAGTTGAAGTTGAGTAGTATTCGTGAGTGTGCATGCATCGAATGTTTTTTTATGATTAAAAAAAGGAGAGAATGATAAAAAGAGGGTAAAAACTCCGTTTATCCGCTCCGAACCGTACCATACCGATCCGGTCCGTTTGTAACCGAAAATCCGTTCCGAACCGCACCGAAAAATAAAATATCCGTACCGTACCGTACCGAAATTTCGGTACGGACACGGACACTCGAATTTTAAAATAACCGAACTTTGGTACGGACACGGATATTTTCAAATATCCGTTTTGGTCCGTACCGTGAACAGCCCTAGATATAGTATTTAGGCCAAATACAGGATTATTTGTGTCACAACAAAAATGAAACAAAATAAAATTGTTAGTTGGCATACGAGAATGATTAAAGATGATAATTATATGAGAGGAAAAAAAGTAATAGAACGAGGGTAATTGTTTATGATAGAAAATAATATTGCGGATCATTTTTTTCCAACTAGCCTTCCATGATCTTAAAAATATGGTGCCTAATGAAATTTTATAAAGATACAAATAAGTAAATAAATAAATACATACTCCAATACTTGCGCTTTTACATTTCCCGCCAGAATATTTCGGACCCTATATTTTAATTTTAAAGCAGGATCTCGCTACTTAGGTTCAGCGATTTCATTTTCAAACACGGGCCGGAAATTTTAAGCCCTCTCTCTCTCACTCACTCACTCACTCACAAACACATAAGAACAGCCTTGATCAAGCGAGCGCAGGACCAAGGATGGATGTCAAAGAAGCTGGAGCTTCGCTTGATGCGCTGATTTCGTCATTCAACACTCGAATTGCGGAGCTCCAACAGCTCGTTATTGCTCGCAACAGTTGATGATAATCCTTCTTCTAATTCCTATTTTTCCAATTTCAAATTATCAATTTACCTTACTGTACTTGGAAATTGACCAGTGTATCCGGCAAGTAGCATCAGCGATTTATCGGCGATAGATGCGGCATTGAACGGGATGGAGCTTCAGGTCCAGAATATTAAGAATCGCTTGCGTGAAGAAACTCGAGCTATCCCTAAAACAAAAGTAAATACACTAATATTCATGATTTATTGATTAATTTCAGTTGATATTTTTTCCTTTGCTGTGGCTTTGTTGGATATTTAAATGGATTTGAGTTTGAAGTATCTGGACTTTAAATTTTAAATATTGGGGATATGTTTGGATTAAGCAGTTTAATCTTTCTCTATTATTAGTAAAGCAGTTTGTGTGAGTTATTGATCAAACGCTTTTAGTCATTAAATTTCGAAGGTGTACTATTAATGAATTGAATTTGGAGTAGGATAATATGAGTTATGGAGGGAGAGACTCCTGGTATGACTTGTTTTGCTGCAATTTTCAATGCACTGTCCGATTCAGATCTAAATATCTTGTGGCGGAGACATTTGGTGTATAGAAAACCATCAAAAAACATTGGGAGTTAAGTTGTTAATAAAAAAATCTGATTGCAATGCTGATCAGTGATGAAAACAGAATATCTGATTTGTAGTCTTGTTCATTGTGATTGCAGAAGTTAATAGAGGCAGCACTGCAGCAACAAAAGAAATTGGAAAGCATTTCTGCGCTTGTTCCATCATGCATGCCTGAAAGAATTACTAACTTTAATCAAGATGATAATAAATGGTAATGCAATATTTTAGATGCTAAAATAGTTTTTGGTTATTAGAAAAAGATCTTCAATCTATTTTATTCTTTATTTTTCTATTTGTTTTAGGGTGCAAAGAGAAGAGCATAAACAAGATCTCGGATTAGAGTCTTTAAAGCTTGAGGCTCCCGCAGCTAAAGTAAAGAATCACTCTCATCATATTACATCTTTATGTATATGTTTTTAAGTCTAATTTTTTATTTGCTCTTCAATTTTTATGTGCCTAGTTGTTGATGTTACACAGTCACTTCATTTCTACTTCAATGTGCATTGTGCTCGGCTAGCCTATAAGCATTATGGATCTACTGGAAAAAGTTTAGAGATTCACGATGTTGTACTCCCTCCGCCCCATTTTAGATTTGCTCAAATGGAATAATGCAGGTTTTAATGAAAAAAATATTTATTAGTATGGAAAGTTGTAAAGTTGAGGGCATGTTGGTCATTTCTACTATATTTAAGGAAGTTTAGTTATTTTTTGAGGTTATATTGAAAAATATAGTGACATGGGGTGTAAATAAGAGATGTTTGGAAGTGGTTAGTTTTAAAGGGTAGGACAACTTTTCCGTAGTTTTGAGCAATCTAAAATGGAACAGAGGGAGTACTAGATATATGGTTCTATGCATTAGTAATTATCAATTGGCATCCATATCTGTTAGCTCTGTTAGTTTATTTATTTTCATTTAAGAAGTTGTGTTTCGTTTTTCCTTTCACGCCTTCAGTTCTTTCCTTCGCAGCGCAATGTTGTGATACAGTAATTTGCATTTTTGGAGCTATTATATGTAGTGCCTTCTTGTATCTGTTCATTCAATATACAGAAATAATACTCAGAAATTTCCCAAATTCTGTTTAAATGATGAATTACTCTAGATTTTGTACCATACTACTATATTTAAAATATCTCATTCAACCAAGTTCGAAGAAGGGAGAGCACAAGTAAAAAAATGATTGAGCTAAATCACTTTAATCTGGTAACTTCTGTCTTGTATTGATAGCCTTGTCCATCTTCGTGAACCTTATCTCACTGCCTTTGGGCAATATAGGTCATTGGTATTGAACAAGAACCCTAGCTAATTTTGTTTTAGGTGATAATTGAGAACCAATTGTATGACTATTGCATGTGAAAGAGATGTCTAGTTGATTGATGTTCTCTATCCTTTATTTGTCCTGAATCACACTTCACTGAAGTTACGGTATGTATGTGTGATCACTTATCAATATATCAAAATGAATAAGCAGGCATTGTATTTGAATTTACCCCTAGGGCTTATCTAGTCTACTATGATAGCTTCTCCCGTCACTAGCATGAGATGAATACTGGAGCAAGGGTGCAATAAAGTCTGGTATCCACGATAATTGCATTTTCATATTTTTCTCATATATACTCCAGGAGAAGAAAGGCAGAGCATCCCCTCCAACGTGGTATATTACAGGCGATGAGTTGAATTCTGTGCCATCGTAAGTGAAATTTGTTTTACGCAGTTGTTCAACTGAATCTGGACTACATGAACTACATAAATGCTTTAGCGCTATTTTCACATTTCAACAACAGTCTAGGTTAAAAAATAAAACATCTACAATACTATGAGTTCTTTTGGATTATTAGGTCTAAGAAGATTGGCAACCTGTAGGTACATGAAGCAGAGACTCACTGTGGATAAAGTGAATGCAGCAATTGGTGACATGGCAACGTATGCTGAAGCAAATGCCCAGCTTATTTCAGCACCAAGAAAAAAGGTAGTATTTAGTCGTCCAATATTTCTGCTTCCTTGAATCTTCATTACCCATTTATACTGATTTGTTCCTTTATTTTATTTCAAATGGTGAAGCTGTCAGACAATAACTTGGACAAGGCTCTTGTAAGTATATTATCTCAGACTGGTGTACTTGCTCATTTAAAAAGTAGGTATACTTTCTTGTCTTTCATAGTTCTCTATCTAAAAGTCATGCTCCTGGGAAGATACCAGAGATGCTGATTCAGACACCTAATCTGCTGTAATGTCATATGGTATTGCTCAAACTTTTAATAATATCTGATGAAAGACAAATCCAGGTGTTAATTTGTTGAAGTGAAGTTTCCGTAGATATCTTTTTGTCGTTGCTCTATATTTCTTATGGTATAAATCGTAACTCAATACACAAATTTGATGGGTGCACGACTTATACAGGAGCTAAAGGAGATTGCTACGAATGATGCAGTGAAAGGAAAACACTTCTTTCTAGAATCAGATATAAAAGGGCCATCACTGAAACTCGACAACACGGGAAGAGCACTATTAACGGTTAGTTGTTCTTTTCTGTGTTGTAAATGAATCTGGGGGATATGTATGATTGAAAAATATGCAAAATTCTGTGGTCTCTTTATCATCTGAAGGTATTATTCATATATCAGTTCACAATGCTTCTTAGTTTTGAGGTAAGACAGCATATGACAGTAGTGAGTGGTAAAGCATTTACCACCCTTTCTTGATACATAAATGTGTATCGTGTTTAGTTTTTTTTTTTTTTTTTAAGACTTATGTAGTGGGATGGATCTAATTTGATTCGACATTGGTAGGTCCTCCGGCATATGGGCAGGATAACTGAGAGTCGGATAGGGCATCACCGTGTCATCATCCTACTAAGGCCTTAGCCAAGCAATTATCTCTAGGCAACAACTCCAGACACGGATCTGAATGGCTGCTGTTTTTCTATCATGCCAAGTTTGAATTTTCACATTTGAGTTTCTTTTTTTTTTTTTTTAATGAATGAATATCCACTAATGATCTAATAACAGCTGCTGTTAACAGTTAGTTATATTATATAGTCGATTGTCCTAACATTATGAACGATTGGTTGTGTATTAATGGGCTAGTTTCGACTATTCTACCAAATGGGCAATTTGACTTGTGCTGTCCCCATTAAAATGAGGTGATAAGGGACATCAAGTCTAAGTTGCATTTCTCTTTAGATTTTGGCCATTGAGATTTTCTTAACAAGTTTGTGGTTGTAATAGATCCAAAATTATTGAAACCATTTGGCCAAATTTGATCAAAGTCCAAGTTTATTTATTCAATTTCAAGATTAGAGACATAACGTATACATCAATTCAGATCCTCAGACTTTCCAACATTCAGGGCAACTCCAAATTACATCCATTTTATACTACATAATTTATTTTCTTCTGATTGTGCTCAGAAAACTAAAAAAGCAAAAAGAAGGAAAGAAATATGCTTCTCATATTATCAAATATATTAAAGTAGAAGACTAAGCACAGGGAATGATATCATTGGTATTTTTTGTGTTCCATTTTGTGTTTCATAATTTTGATGTATGATATTGATAAACAAAAAAAAAAATTAATGAACCTTATATACCATACTGACACGTGTTAATAATTCAGAGGATGAATTATAAAATGACACAAAATAATGAAACTACAAACACAGACCCAATACATGATTTTTGTACATGAAATGAAAGCCTTTTGCAAAATCGTACTAGTTTTAAGAATTCGCAAAAATGCACAGATACAGCACCTAAATTGGACGCAAAAGATGATAAAACACAATTCATGATAAAACTATGTGCAACTTTATCACAACAAACCGCGAAAATAAATCCTCAGCATTTTTTTGTGTGTAATTTCAATTTCTTGTAAATTACAGAGAGAGACAAATACATAATAGAATAATGAGTGAAAATACAAAGTGTAGGACACACACATCATGTCTACCTCTATCCGAAATTTACCAATAAAAATACCGCTACCTCTAGCAAAGCATGTCACTTGGGGAACACAAACTAGTACCTGAGATGGAGTCGAATGCCAACAAATCATAGACAGAAACAACCCCAACCAACATGCATCAAACAACTAAATTTTGAGAAAAAAAAAAAAGGCGTTATATAAATCATGATTCAATACGATTTAACATGAAAACAGTGTTAAAATAGTAAAGTACATGAAAAAGTTAGCGCCTCATTTTTTACCGTTCTCTATTTTAAAGGCGAGCAACTTCAATTCTAATTCTAGTGGTTAATTTAAGTGTAAATGAAAAGCGGAGAATATGTACAAGTAACGTGTATTAAAAAGTAATAAAATAGGATATTGAAATACTAAATAAGGAGATAATTATATATATATATATATAAAAAAAATCAAACTATCAAATGAATCTTATAATTTGGAATATTACCAAATACCCATCAACCAACCCAAAAAATTGTTTTAACAGAAATGCAAAATCAAATCATGCTTAACTTAGACTTGTGTTTGTCACACAGAGATTAAAAAAAGAAAAAAAATCATATTTATTGATGCAAATGCCACCTGATTATGGCATGGCATGGTAACAAAGTATCACAAAAATCAAATCCAAATTACAACACACACAAACCCAATCCTTTCCTATCAGCAAACAAACCCTTTTGGCACCTTCTTCCCACAAGAGTTGATAACCAAAGATAGAGCAACTGGTATTTCAAGTGTTCCAATTCCGACCACATTAGCCTTAATTGCTGTACACAAGCACAATGCAGCTTCAACATCAGCCAGCCCCTTCACAAGCGCACAACATTCGCTGCTAGGCTTCGTCCCGATCACCTCATGCACCAGCCCCAGCCAGTCCCCACAGACACCGAACTTTAGGGTGTCTCTAGGGCACTTGGCCGGCTTCATTGGGCTAGTCGGGGGCCCCTTCTTTGGAGGTGGGCATGGCACTGGCACATGATTGGATAAAACACAAGTGGAAAAGATTATGTTGAGAATAATGAGAGCAAGGATTGCATTTACACTTCCCATTTTCTCAGCTAAAGAATTTTTTTTCAAGTATCAGAAAATTGCCTCATTTTCTTTATATAGAAATTGGAGAAAATATCTGTTGAGATAGTGGGTGATTCTTGGCCATGGATTTAGTTGGAGCAAGATTTTCTTTCAGTGATTGGTGTTGTTGATTTAAAGTTATATGGATGATTGGACTACACTCATAATAGAGGTGCAGGCCAGGGGTTGATGTTAAAATGTCACATGTTGAGAATTGGCTCTAGTTCTTGTTAGTTTCTTCTTTTGAGCTCTGAGGAATCAATCGTCATTTTTAAAATTTATATATTATTTTTCAGTAAGAAAGTTGGATTCCGTGTTCCATTATTCGTATATAGGTATATAGTTTTACGTGTACCAAATATTTGATATTTTATTGAACAAGTAGTAAATTTATGCCACAACTTGTCCTTTGAGAAGGGGACATTTTCTTGCATAATAAGCCACGAAATTGCATTATTATGAAAGTCATATAATCATTTAAATATACATCGTTTGGCTTCATGGAAATTGATCCTTTCCTTTTCTAAAGTATTTTAATATTAATTAAAGAGTTGACGTTGAACAAGAGGTTACTTAAACACCTCATTTACAAGTAAAGCCTTGTTACCTAAACAGTATAAGTAGGGTTATAACCATTCTGAAATCCCAACATAGCCCATCACAGAAAAAGTAGTAGTAACCCTCTCTTCCCCCCACCAACCCCACCTCATATTAATAGTTTAGAGAGAGAATGGGTATAATCAGAAGAAGCTTTACGTTCATGGCAGGTACAGTGTTTGGGGTATATATAGCACAGAATTACAACGTACCCAATGTTGGAAAATTGTTGAAAGGAAGTTATGTGAAGGCCAAGAATTTGGAGGAGACCCACCGCAAACCCAACACAACCAAACCAGATCAAAATGGCATTCAACATTGACCATCCATCAACGTTGTAACAATCACACTGCCATTAAACTTCACATACTTTTGTGTCTCACCTCTGTATATTCAAAGGTTCTGCTTAGATATATTCGTTGTTATTTATGTAATTACGAGAAATGTTTAATAAATTTAATGATGAAAAATGAATGATCTTAGCATTTGAGGCATAACAGTTGCTTCAAATGCTTCACGGAATGAGTAGGTGCAATTTCTAAATCCATATATAGAATGATACTAAAGGAATCGCCTTCAAATGTCATTTTTACAACACGAATAAACACATCATATAACACTCCGAATTCTGAAAGAATCAAGTTCCAAAATTTCATGATAACAATTGCATCTTCACATGGAAATAAATATAATCGAGTCTCTAAAAGGGACAAAACTGAAAGGAAATTCAGATGAGCAAATTACGACACCTGAACAAAGAATCTTTACTTTCTTGAATCACAGCTCTCATTTCCTGATGAAGTACCCGGCCAATATCCCCAGAATCAGACCAATTACCAGCACAATAAAGGACACGCCACCACCTTGGCCTTGTCTCACTTGTCTACGCATCAATTCCTATCAAGCAAGACCAAGTGCAACAACAATAAATAATATGTCAACATAAAAAAAGCACGAACGGAAAGTTAAAATTCAATGCAGAGTGTTTTAGAAAAAAAGAGGGGTATTTATGATAACTCAAAAACTAACAGCTTTCCCGATAAATCGGAAAAGAAATGAATAAGACAAAAAAGAGGAAAATCAGAATAACGTCAGACTTGATTCTACCCACCCACTAAGTTTCTCATATTTGCATTAAATAAGGGAGTCTGCAAAATCTTTTCCATTGAAGCTTTTTAATAGAGCTCGGCAGATGATCAATAATTCAGAAAATGAGAGAGTATTCTAAAACACCACAACCAAAAGTTTGGAGAAACAATGAAAGCCTCTCGAGAGGATACGCTGCATACGCCTAAATGCAAAGACATCCTGATTTGACCATTACAGTTACAACTCCATCAAAATAGGATATCAGGAAAACCTTGTCTTTTACTTGAGACGACTGCTTTGCGCTACACTAAAAATTACAAGACAAACCCTAATGTTTGTCAAAAATAAAAGGGACCGACTCAATAATTGTTAAATTACATTAATTTTCAATACGTTGTAACACACCACCGAAAAGTGAAAGACACGTGGTTCTGAGTTAAGCATAGTGTATCATCATACCAAATGTCCAAATCAAAACTTTACTGGTTATAAAAATCTCAGAGAATGCATTTAAAGACACTTTTTAGAAAAAGTTGGATGTGAACACTATTTTACAAGTGCATGGAAATCAAAGCATACCACTTCGCCAAGGAGCTTTTGATTTTGCTTAATGACAGAATCTTTCTCATCATTCAGCTTCGAGATAAATTCCTGAAGATAAAGATTCCACTCAAAATATAACCCAAGAGGCATTACCAAAAGGGAAAAGTAAGATACATTCAATACAAAAGTATTTTGCCAATTCAAGAAAACAAACAGCTTCCAACTACGTGCAAGGTATCAGAAATCATCAATGAAAATACTTACTATATGCAAACATAAGAGAAAATGTGATGTAAATATCCGATTAGATAAAACTAAAAAAATGAAATAATAAGTAGACTCAAAGATACGTGATATGCAGCAATTCCAATTATCAGTAAAGAAATTCAACCAGTAAGGATACTGCAGGGTTAAAAAAAATTTACGAGTCTGCTCATCATATTGTGTTTTTACTCGATAACTTCTGTTTTAAAAGAATGCAAATCAAGAACAAGCGTCGGAACAATATTTATCTAGCAATTTTTCATTTTATTTCTTTTGAACACAATACATGAACATGGTTAGGAGCGTAAACATTTTTGGTAATTTCTTTCAAAAACATGAACTTCTGTCACAGCATACTTTAGAACATGCATCAAACCATTGTAGTGTGTCTGAATATTAAAGGGAAGGGAAGGGTAATTACCTCAGAAGATGAATTCCCCATTGCCTGCTTCAATGATTTTGCTACCTATAATTATTAAGGATGGAAATAAAGTTTGTTACCATATATAAGGCAGAAAAAGGCAAAAGAGAAGATTTGATTACACTCACAGCCTCAGACAACGAAGATTTTCTAATTTCGTCCTCAGCTGAAGATGTTCCAGGAGACGTTCCTTCTTCATCGCCTTCAGGTACTGGTGAGGGAGGGTTAGCAGGAATATAAACAACCCTCAACCTAAATTCATCAACAACCTTGCCGTCCTCTCTGTTAAACTATGAAAAGATTGATGGAATTAACATAAACACATGTTTCACAATGATTTTAAAACTATCAATTTCTAATGAACTTAACCCACCATTTCTGTGGTTATATCCTTGGTTGTTGCACCATTTGGAGCAACTACACTCTGAACCAGAAACTTATCCCTACATTGCATATCAGGGGGCGGCTCTTTCTGCGCTTGCATAGTAACTAAAAATGGAGAAAATTTCAAACAACAAGATTCACATAATTAATAAAGCCTATCAACCATATTGGATCAATGCTAATCTTTAAAAGGATCAAAGGGCTTTTCACCTGTCACATTGCACACAGAATGGGGAGAAACAATGCCAGCATTAGGGCGAACGCAATATCTTTTCGGATTAGTGGTTTTGACCTATTCAATCAAAAAGACAATAACCAAGCAGCCAATTTATATCATATATCATATACTGGATGAAAGAAGCAGATTGCTAATTAAAGTATGATCATTATAAGAGTGACCTTAAATGCAATATACTGATCGGTTTTATTAGTCAACTGCATAGCACAGGAACTCTGCTTCTTCACTTCAACTGAATCCACAAGACCACATAAAAGACAGTAATTACATATCCAAATATAGTGAACACTAAGATATGGAAAAAATCATATATATATTTTTTCAGATTTATAATCAATGAGAAAGGGCAAAAAGTTACATATAAAATCTAAAATTGATTAAACCTAAAAGAGAACAGAAAAAGGGATAACTTGAAAAAGCGGCGAACAAAAGATCAAATAAAGTAAACAGCATCCGCTTTTTCCTTTTCGTTCAAGCATGCTGGAATCGAACAAAAAATATAAAATTACAGAATCGGCTTACATGGGAATTTTAATTCTGAGGGCTGAATACCGAGAAATTCCCCCATGCTCATGTTTACGAATTCCGGTTTGAATCCAAGAGACTTTTGTATAAACGGTATGAGACTTCACAGAAATACAATCAAATAAAAGGAAAACAATCGAGAATTTGAAACTTAGGGTAATCTTCTGGGTTATGTATGATGAAACCACGAAGCACGAGCGAACACGAAATGCCGCTTTTTTCTATTTCTGCCTAATTTAATTAATTTGTTATTATTTTAATATATTTTTATTGTTAGGAGGATTCTTTCGTGAATGTAATGAGAATTTCCATCATTGGTATAAAAATCTTTCTAAGAAAAAAAAAAAAAAAAAAAAAAAACTTGCTCTATATAATATTTTAATTTTAAATAGGTGGCTAGTCAAATTTGTGTATTATAATAATATTTTAAATTTGAGTAGGTGGTTTGTGAAATTTGTAATATAAAAATGATACTATTACTTGTATTATCATTTACATGTATTATACTATGAAAACATTTATTATACTATGCAATTTGTTTATATGAGATTTTGTGTATAATTTTTCTTTCTTTAATTCCTACTTTATGAAATTTGTCTAATAAATTTATTAATATTTAGTCCAGCAATCGATTGTGAGGATAACTCAGTCGATCATATTGCATCACAATTTTTGAATTTGTCTATTAAGTTTATTTACAATTTCACTTTTCCCTTTTTTTAAAAAATTGTTCCCATAAATTTATCATATTCGATTATTTTCTTCGATAAACAGCTAGATTACAAGCGGTCAGTTGACAATTAAGAGTAGGTTTTCTGTGAATTTGAATTCACATGAATTCTTTTAAGTATCACTGTTATATTCAATTAAAAAAATCGTTGTTATAAATATTAATTATCTATGGTATGTTATACACTATCAATGTCATACATAATTCTAATATTTGACGAAACCGAGTTCACATGAACTCAGATTTACATAATTTTTGGTTTAATAATAAATAAATAATATTACTGGCCAAAAAAAATGTATAAACCCCCTTTTTTTAATACATACTAAAAGTGAAGGGAAAGTCTTTCATCAAGCCGTTCTTAAAATATTTGTGTACATTTTGATCATACTTTCAAAAATGAATATTATAAAAACATGCAAACTATTATGTAGTAAGATCTTGTGCGAGTGAAAACATTGTATTCCGACTGAAAATGTCATTATATTTTCAATTTGATCATATTTTCTTAACCCCAAATTTTGGTGGCTTTTAATAATTATATTATTGTTACTAAAAAAACATTGTGAATTACAGTACCTTTTGGGTTGGTTACCAATGCAAAACGTAGTAAACTAAACTGTCACCCTTGTAGACCCCCTCTCTTTTACTTTTTATTTTATAAAACGATCACCCTGATACTAATTTTTTTAATCAATTTTTCTTTTTTTAAACTGTCACCTGAGGGGACAGTTTAATTTATATGATGATGATGCATGGCAGCATGGGAATTTTAATTCTGAGCGCTGAAAAACTGCCTCATGCTTATGTTCATGGATCTCAAAATGAATGAAGAGACCTATGTACATGATAAGTATACCTCATAAATATAATCAAGTAAAAAGAAAACAATCAAGAATTTAAAATCGAAAATAATTTTTGCTTCTAGGTCATGTGTGATGAAGAGAATGCAGTAATACAAAATAACATTTTCGCTATTTTTGTCAAATTACATTTTATGTCATTATTTTTATTATTATCACTATTTATTTATTTTTATTTTTATTTTCAGAATGTTTACATCAAATTTTGTGTGGTGGTGTTTCTTTAGAGTTTTTCCTCTGATATTTTTTTACGTTTTCTTGTGTGGAGACCTTTCAAAGCTGAAATGTATGAAGCCCTTGATTAATTAATTCTGTTTGTAGCTCATAGAATTTTGTGTGTAGTTCAATTACTTTTACACTAGTGACGGTGCTTCATTTTAATATTTGAGTCATATTTTTCAGAGCTTCATAAATTTATAGATCATATAATTAACTAAATGGAACGAGTTTAATTTGTTTTACCTTATTATATTTTCTATTTAAACTAATTTTCTGCAAATATAGAATGTAGAATTTCCACCATTAGTATACAAATCTAAAAAAAACATTTTGTTTGTACAATATTTTTTAATTTTCTCAAGCCATCCTCTTTACTATTTCTTTATACTACAAAATGTTGAGAAAATGAAACTTTTAGATTTCTTATAAATATCATTTTTCCTGATAATTCCATAAAATCCTCATTAATTCCACAAAACCTAGGGAATTTTTAGGCCCCGTTTGGTTTGCAGGACTGATCAGGATTGGTCGCTTAGTCCCAAGTAATAATGCATTTGATTTGCAGGACTTGGGCCCAGGACCCAAGTTCAGCCTGGGTCTCAAATATCATCTAGTCCCACTGCATTGGGACTATTGAGCCCCATGGTGTTGGTGGGACTAGTTAGTCTCAAGTAGCAAAATGACCATATTATCCTTCAAATTCAGCATAAAATGACTATATTGTCCTTGTTAACATAACAAATTACAAAAAACATACAACTTAACAAAAAACCCTTGCTGATTTTCTCTCTCTCCCCGAGTTCATCTTCTCTCTCGCCCAAAGTCGTCGAGTTCAACCACTCGGTACCACCCACCGTTCTTCCCGTTCATCCTCTAGTTGTCGTCGAATTCATCTTCTCCCTCCGCCTTCACTCCGTCGTCTTCAATTTTGCGACTTCGTCATCTTCGATTCGCCACCGGAGGCTCTGGCGACTGGAGACCCAGGCGACGGGAGGCTCAATGAAGTCCCGTCGGCGATTTTGTGGGGGCAACTAGAGAATGAAGCAATACCTTGTTCATTCTATAATTTCTTTTTGCAGATTTGTTCCTAGTCTTAATTTGTTTCAAATTTTGTTATTCTCGATTTCTAGTCGAGGAAATATTGAAATAGAGATTTCCGAAATCTTTGGGATTTTTTTTTTGTTTCTCTTTCCGGAATTTCTCGATTTCGGCCTGTTATTGGGAGGTTAGAGTTTTCTGAGGACTTTGTTTTCTGTCTCTCGCTGTCGAATTGTTGATTCATTTGAAGTGCATCTGATTTCGAAGTATAAATAACATTTAGTCGTACTGATTTCAGTGTAGATTCTTTTGAGGTGTTGAATTTATAAATTTTTTTTAACTAGATGCGCCATTGTTTGATCTGCGATTTGTTGGAATATGATTTTTATCGATTCAGTTGGAATGGAATGATTTAGTTTTGAGTTACTGGATAATATGCTTCGCCTTGAATATATTTTTTTTTTTTATCAGGAAAGAAGGAATTGATATTTCAGAATAAAGTACAGATTACAGGCTTGGTGTGAGATGCACCATACACTTGAAAACGTCCCAGCCTACTTCCATTTCTTAAACTAAATAACATGCACCAAGACTAAACTATTTTAGACCATTTTCCAACACTTAAAAGGATTTATTTCCCAGTCTACATATGTTGAAGCTCTCTCCCAGCGTCCATCCTCTTTAAGCCAGTTCCAGCGGTACGTCTTAAGATCCGAAAATACTTTTTCACTCTTAAATTCTTCACCTCTGAAAATCATTCCGTTTCTCCTTTTCCAAAGTAGCCACACTCCACATTGCCAAACGCATGTTGCTAAATGAACTCTAGAACTTCCACACAAACTCCGAAATAACAACAAATTCGACACCGGACACGATGGCAAGACCGTACTTACACCCATCCAGTTTGCACATTTCATCCAAAAGGTATGAGATACACTACATTCAAAGAGAATATGTCTACCCGATTCTGGTTCTAATTTGCAAAAAGTGCACAAATTATTGACCGAAATGGGGACAATATTTCTTCTTTGAAGTAAGTCAATTGTAGGCAAGACTTCTTTGACCACCTTCCATGCATGAATACATACCTTCGATGGTGCTCTGCTTCTCCAGATCGCCTTAAATTCCTCCTTTTGTTCGTTTCTTCCACCAAGTTTTCTGTTGATCAGCCAATCATAAGCTTCCTTCACCTTGTATACACCGTTTGTAGCTTTGTTCCATCTCCACGAATCTCGTTCTCCTAGTCTTGGTGAAAACCTGTCAAGCACAGTGCAAAGATCATTTAGCCACTCAGTTTCCCTACTATTTAATTCTCTTCTCCACCTCCAAACCCACACCTAAGCTCCCTCTCTCCAAACCCCCATATCCCAAACCGTCGCCTCTTTATCCAAATTTAAGTAAAACAACCTACTAAACCTTTCTTTAAGAGTTCTCTCACCCACCCATCTATCACACCAAAAAAGGGTATCCCTCCCCTCTCCTACACACCTCTCCAAACCACTAAAAAACCAACTGTTTTCCCCCTCCTCTACACAATTCAAGATTTTCCCCCACCAGCCCCCCCTCACCCTCCTCCTGCCACTTAAAACAGTAGCTTGCAGCCCACCTACTACACTCCCCCAACGAGATCTAATAACCCTAGCCCATAATCTTCCACCCTCATTAACAAATCTCCAGACCCACTTCCCAAGCAATGCTACATTGAAACATTCTAAATTCCTCACTCCCAAACCCCCAACCCTTTTTTATTTACAAATATTAAGCCAACAGATTAGAGGAGTTTTTTATTTTCTCTCACCACCCCCCCAAAAGAAATTACGTTGCAAAGACTCCAACTCACTTAACACTTTTTTTGGCGCATGGAAGATAGATAGAAGATACACAGGTGTTGATAGGCGAACATGAGTCAATAAATGGCGAACAAGGATTAAAGCTACATCAAAGATTATGAAGAACCAACCTCAAATCAAGGGTAATCAACAAAGAAAATCAAGTTGGGGTGCATCTACCAATTTCAGAGGTGTATAGAGTGACGAACAACTCCCCGACGAACAACTAATGGGCGAACAGGAATTTAGACCCGAGACCAAGAATGAGCCAACTGTGAAGTCATCAATGACGAACAACTTGGTCAAACTATGATGCAACAAATAGCCAAGGAGGTGTGTACAAGTGAACAAAGGACAGATCCCAAAGCCAAGCTGAACAAAGCCATAAGGCGGGCAACTTCCAAAGTACAACCTCTAGAGGCGAACAACTTTCAGTTGGAGAATCAACAAGATCAATCAAGCCGACCTAGGCGAACAACAATGAGTCCGAGATAAGACCAAAGAAGACTTTGTAACTAAGGTTCAGCTTAGATAAGATCAAAGGGACACATGTCAAGCATGCAGGCTAGGGAGACCAAGAGTCTTGGACACCTCATGCTTGCTAGTCTCTATAAATAGTTGTTCTCCAGCTTACTTAATAATTTTCGAATTTCAAACAAAAAATACACACAAACACACCCAAACTCACACATACACGAAACAAGTCCAATTTCGACTACCGAATTTACAAATTCGATAAATCCAAACCCCGATTTACCATCTACGGTGGTAATCAATCACACGTTATTGATTGGTGACGTAAAAACGGATTAAAACAGCCACTAATCCTTACGATTAGATTCGTTCACCAACAATTTGGCGCTAGAGAGAGGGGTCGAACCTCCGGTTTAGTGTGATTACTCAAGAACTTCAAGTTGAAAACTTGAAGATTCAAAGGAAATCTCAAGAAATATTTGAAGATACAAACAAAAGTGTTCTTGGTGTTCTTGGTGTTCTTCAATTTATAAATTAAGAAGTAATTTAAATTGAAATGCCTCAATCTAAAGAGACCCAAGGATCACGATTGTCGAAAAAAGCATCTCAGACCCGAGCCACGTCGGCCGACCACCAGGACCGTGACCCGAGACATGCGAACAGGTCACAACATACGGCCATAACACATAACCTCCCCCCTGAGATGGAGGCTTTGGCGAACAACCCCAACGAGTTGGCCAAAACCATTGCTGCTCTCCAGGCCCTCCAGAGGCAACAAGAGCAGGTTAGGCCAACACAAGCAAGGCCAAGGGACAAGTCCCTGGAAGTTGTTAGACCCAGGACCACTAGGGGCGAACAGCGAGAGGTTGATAGTGCCCAAGTCAGACGGAACAAGGGAAAGGCCAAGGTGGTCGACCAACAAGAAGTACGGGCTGAGTCTGGTCGCGGACGAACAACTATGTCTAGCCATGGGACAACACGTTCCAGTGCCCAAGACAGACTTAGCCAACCCCGACCGGAAGCTGCTCGCCGGGGAGCAGATGATGGGCGAGCAACTTTTGAACAGCCTCGCCCATCAGTCCATGAAAGGCTCTCCCAGTCAGCCTTCAGGCGCCTAGGGCCAAATGCGGCGAACAACATTAGGAGGCCAGCTCAGGAAGTGCCCACTCCAAGTGAGGGACTGCGACGAGCAGAAAGGTTAATGCCTTTGCTCGCCGAACAGCCTCCAAGTCAGGGGGCACCTCTTGATGAATTATCAAGCCTAAGGAGGGCTGTGGAGAACATGCAGGGGCAACTAGACCAACAGAGGGGGATGGGAACGACCAGCATGCCATCCTCACCTTTGGCAGCTCATATTTTGAAGGCCCCAATCCAGAAAAAGATTCAATTTCCAGCTAGCATTCAATATGAAGGCATCGCCGACCCCCGGGTCCACTTAACGAAGTATACGGATTACATGGTCTCTGTGGGGGCCAGCGACGCCACCCAGTGCCGGAATTTTCCATTAACATTGGGCGATCGGGTTCACAAGTGGTTTTCATCAATGCCGCCGGCATCAATCCACTCGTTCGTCCAACTAAGTCGAGAATTTCTTTCTCACTTTTCAACGGCGGGGTCGTATCTTTCCCAAAAACACCGGCTATCAGATTTAAGGCAAAATGATGATGAAACTGACCGGGCGTTTATGGAAAGATTCGATAAAGTTTTACTAGAAGGAGAACCGGTGAGCGAAGATACAAAGATCGTCGCTGTGATGGCCGGATTGAAAAAAGGGTCGAAGTTATGGAAGGAGGTACGTCTGAAGTGCCCAAAGACTTATGCCGAGTTTAGAAACCAAGCTGGCATTTTCGTTTCCATGCACGAGGCCCTACAAACAAATTTAGGGGAGAACAAAGCTGATCCTAAGGAGAATAACAAAAAGCCCGTCGGGACAAGCTACAGGGTCCCGAAAAACATGAAAGCATTCACCGAAGGATCGGATTTAAAAGAAAAATTGAACCAAGTATTGACAGTATCAGTTGATACTGTGTATGAAAGTGTAAAGGAGAAAGAGTTGCTTTCTCCACCACGTAAAATCCGTCAGGATACTGGCAAACTCAACCCGAACAAGTATTGTGCCTACCATCAAAGTGTGGGGCATTTTACGAGTGAGTGTAGAGATTTGCTTAAGCAACTCTGGCGATTTTATGAAGGAGGGAAGCTCTCCGATTTTGTCAAAAGGCAACCTGGGAAAAGAGCCCGGGAGAACAACTCAGAAGACGAAGAGGATGGTCAATCCCAGAGAAACAACATACCCGGGCGACCAGTTCCCAATATGCCAGCCCAACCTTTAGAAGATTTGTTCATGATGGAACCCGCAGGTCCCGCGGGAGGGTGTTTTGATGGACAACCACCTGAATCTAACCGGAAGAGGAAAGCGGAGCTACGAGCGATTGGCCAAGTACAAGAGATGGGAGTTAAGCCGTCTATCATGCAAACGGCAGAATTAACTTTCACTGAAAAAGACCTTGAAGGCGTCTTAACCCCACACAATGATTCGCTCGTAATCTGTGCCAAGATTATGGGGACCAGAGTCCATAGACTGTTGGTGGACACCGGAGCCTACACGAACATCTTATTCAAGAAGACCCTCGATAATCTGGGAGATTATTCAGGTTATGTTCGGAATACAACACATAGAATCGTAGGCTTCGGGAATGCTGTGACAACACCGTTGGGAATTGTAACATTAGCTGTACAACTTGTAACGGCCGATGAACCCGAAAGAAATATAACGAGAATGGTAGATTTCTTGGTTGTAGACCAGGAGTCGACTTATAACGGGTTTCTTGGCCGACCTTTTCTTAATGAATTTAAAGCTGCGTGTTCCACTTACCACTATTGTTTGAAATTTCCAACAGCTAGTGGAACAGGCACAATTAAAGGAGACCAACGAAGAGCACGAGAATGCGTCCAACAGCTACGAGCAAAATTTGTACAAATATCCATGACGGAAGCAACAAGTTATCCCATCAACGAACCATCAATACTAAACAACATGATGGACATAGACGACCACATGGATGCGGACGAACAACACTTGGACGAGCAAGTGTTGGACGAACAACTCGTTACCACCCGCGAGGAACCTCCATCTGACGAACAACAAAGAGGTGGTGACGACCAACCTTCAGTGGAGGACTTGGAGGGCCAAGTACAAACGAACAACAATGGGACGGAGCCAAATGATGATCTTGAACCCCGCCTGGGGGCAGAACCCATGGACATCGAAAATGATTCCAACCCTGAGGAACCCATACTTGATCCCCGTTGGAAGGGACAAAAACGACGAGCGACTCCAGTCGAAGAGCTGGAGGCGTTCAAAGTTAATCCCAACAGCGAAGATCTTGAATTATTCATAGGATCTGAGCTCCCAGAGCCTTACAGATCCCGAATGAAAGAGTTCCTCACCAAGAATCTAGATGTCTTTGCTTGGTCTCACGCAGATATGGTGGGGATAGATCCAAAACATGCTTGCCACAAGCTGAATATAAACCAAGTCAGAAAGCCCGTCCATCAAAAGCGGAGGAAGTACGGCCCAGACAAATACCAAGCTTTAAATGAAGAAGTTAAAAAGTTGCTAGACAACGATCTCATCCGACAAGCACTCTGTCCACAATGGGTAGCAAACCCAGTACTCGTGAGGAAACCAAACGGGACCTGGAGGCTATGCATAGATTTCACGGATCTGAATGCAGCATGCCCGAAGGACAATTTTCCTCTCCCACATATCGATCAATTGGTGGACAGCACTGCGGGTCACGAGATGCTAACATTCATGGATGCTTTTGCAGGGTATCATCAAATCCCAATGCATCCTGACGATCAAGAAAGCACAGCTTTTTATACTAACAAAAACTTGCTGTGTTGGAAGAGAATGCCATTTGGCCTCATAAATGCCGGAGCAACATACCAAAGGCTGGTGAACAAGATGTTTGATCAACAAATTGGAGACACGGTTGAAGTCTATGTAGACGATATCGTGGTCAAGAGTCCCAGGAAGGAGGACCATCTTCAACATCTGACTCAAGTGTTCGAAATTCTTCGACACTATAACATGAAGTTGAATCCAAAGAAAAGCAGCTTTGGAGTCCACTCAGGAAAATTCTTGGGTCATCTTGTTAGCCAGCGGGGAATTGAGGCCAACCCTTCAAAAGTTAAAGCCATCCTGGATATGCTACCACCACGTTCGGTGAAAGAGGTGCAAAGACTCACCGGGTGCCTAGCAGCATTAAACCGGTTCATATCCAGGTCAGGGGATAAGTGCCGTCCATTCTTCGAGGCCGTCAAAAAAGGGAAGTTTGCATGGACTAACAACTGTCAAGCGGCCTTCGATCAACTTAAAGACTACCTGGGAGATGTCAAAATCCTATCAAAACCAATCCCAGGAGAAAAGCTCTTTCTATACTTAGCCGCATCAGAAGTTGCCATCAGTTCTGTTTTGGTGCGGGAGGACGGCAAATTCCATCAACCAATCTATTATGTCAGCCAAGCTTTACACGAAGCAGAGATCAAATATGCCCCGACCGAAAAGCTGGCATATGCTTTGGTTATGAGCGTGAGAAAGTTACGACCATATTTCTTTGACCATCAAGTCGAAGTTCTAACAACTTTCCCGCTCAGGCAAATTCTCCATCGTCCCGACACTGCAGGTCGTCTCTTAAGATGGTCACTAGAGATTAGCCAATTCGGAGTAACCTATGCTCCTCGAACAGCGATCAAAGGGCAAGCATTAGCCGACTTTATAGTCGAACTAACTTTCCCACCAGATCCGACGAGAGGACTTGATCATCCTTGGCATCTCTATGTGGACGGATCATCAACCAACATAGCCTCGGGGGTAGGAGTGGTATTAATAAGTCCAGACAGACAAGTATTCACCTCGGCGATCAGATTTGGTTTCATGGCAACCAACAACGAAGCTGAGTATGAAGCTCTTATTGCTGGTCTCCACCTATCACTCGCAGTTGGTGTCAGACGCTTGCAAATATTTGGCGACTCACAATTGATCGTGAATCAAGTCCGAGGTGAATACGAAGCAAAAGATGATCACATGATCGAATATCAGCGGATTGTTGCTCACCTGATGTCCATGTTGCAGCAAGTTTTCATACAGCAAATTCCAAGGACGAGCAACACTCAAGCAGACGCGCTTGCCCGACTAGCAACAAGTGAAGGCCCCGTAGAGTTGGCAGATATTATAGTTACAAAGATGAAAGATCCATCAACAGTAAGCTATAATGTCAATCAACTCGACGATCAAACCAGTGAAAAAGAAGACTGGAGAACAAGTATAGTCAAATACTTGAAAAGTGGGGAAAAACCAAACAATCTTTTTGAAGCTGCCAAGCTAATAAAGCGAGCCACCAGATATACTCTGGTAGGCGAGCAACTCTTCAAAAGGGGAATATCAATCCCACTTCTCAAATGTTTGCCTAGGGGGCAAGGGCAAGCGGTACTCGAAGAGATACATGCTGGAGTATGTGGAAATCATACTGGGGGGCAAGCTTTGGCATACAAGACAATCAGACAAGGCTATTATTGGCCGACTTTACGTCAAGACGCAATCAAAAAAGCCAAGACTTGCCATCAATGTCAGATTTTTGCCCCAGGTATCCATACCCCGGCTCAAGAACTTGTGTCAGTATACAGCCCATGGCCTTTTGCAAGATGGGGGATGGACATCATTGGTCCTTTCCCGGCTGGAGTTGGAAATGTTCGATTCGCCGTCGTGGCAGTCGATTATTACACAAAATGGGCGGAAGCAGAGGCCATGGTGAATATCACACAGCAGAAGATGATCAACTTTATTTGGAAGAATATTGTCTGTCGTTTTGGAGTTCCACAGGCAATTGTGACAGACAATGGTCCACAATTTAATGGACAAGAGTTGAGAGAATTCTGTACGAAGTGGGGGATCAAGAAACATTACTCCACACCTTATCACCCCCAGTCGAATGGACAAGTTGAAGCTGTGAATAAAATCATAAAGCATACATTAAAAGTGCGACTGGCGGAGAGTAAAAGCAGTTGGTCTACAGAACTTCCGGAAGTCTTATGGGCGTACAGAGTTTCTCCCAGGTCTAGCACCGGAGAAACACCCTTTGCAATGGCTTTCGGGACAGAGGCTGTAATACCAATTGAGTTAAAGGCCACTACATTTAGGACGACCAACTTTGATGAACAGGCGAACAACTCTGCTCTAAATGCTGAATTAGATTTACTCGAAGAAAAAAGGTTGAATGCCGAGCTAAAAAATGCCACATACAAGCAGCGAGCAGAACGTTACTATAATTCCCATGTAAAAGTTAGGGAATTCAGAGTTGGAGATTTGGTTCTAAGAAAGTTGCTCGCCCAATCTCCAGGTGTATTGGGACCAACTTGGGAGGGCCCGTATCGTATAACAGAAAAATACATCAATGGCGTATACGATATTGAGGACATGGAAGGCAAGCCGGCCCAATACTCCTGGAATGCTGTACATCTAAAGAAATACTATCAATAAAGTTGGGCGAACAAATGTCTTGGGGGGCAAGGGATGCGTATGAGCTGAAGGAAGGCTAAGAAGGCTAAAAACTTGCCTAATTTTTTAAATTTTCTTAAGTATAGATTCAAAAGTTGCTCGGCACATTGTATAGTCTGGTGCTAGTGCTTTTGGTCTTATAAATAGTGTTGCTCGGCAAAAAATATTATAAGCGAGCAAGTTTTAGTTTGTGTTTAAAGCTGTTCGTCAGATTGTATATGATAGTGATGGACAGTCTTACAACATTTGTAATTACTTTGCAATGTAAATATAATAGTTGTTCGTCAAAAAAGGAAAAGTCCAAAAGCTCGAGGTACAAGTCCATTCAAAGGTTGTTCGTTTTACAAATGAACAGAACCTAAGGACCAAAGCCACTTAAAGGTTGTTCGTTTTTTAAAATGAACAGAACCTAAGGCTAAACCCTGATTCCACTGAAGGCAAGTTCAATTCGAACAAAAGCCCAACATTATATGTTATAATTGTAAAGGCAATTAACATATATAAGAAAATGAGCGAACATGAGAAAGACGTTCCATTAATCAAAGGCATTAAGCCTCAAAAATAGTACAAGCTGGAAGCAGCCATTACAAGTACTACAAAAGGGAGCGAACAACTATTACAAAGAAAACAGAAAAAAAAAAAAAGCTAAGTCCTAAACTACTGCTGTTCGGCGGGAGGAGGATCTTGAGGTTGCTCGGCAGAAGGGTCGACAATCATGTCTCGAGCAAGGTCTTCAGCTGCCTTATCCTCCGCCTCTTTAGCAATTTGCTCGTCCGTGGCAGCCGGCTCATCTCCTTGCTCGCCATCATCAACAATCGGTGGAGGATGAGTGATGGAAATACTAGGGTCGAGTTTGTCTAGTTTGACCCCAAGTACTGCCAAATCCGCCAGCTGAATCTCGATATTGTTCGGCGGAGGATAGCTCTCTAAAAATTCATTCAGATCTTTGCACATCTCCTCCACCATATCCTTGAAGTCATAAGCATCCGCCGTGCGAATGCTGTCTGCATAGGCGCATATATAACCCAAGTTTGAGATGGGCCCACTCCGAGCTTGAAATTCTTGCTCGGCTTCTTCCCTTGAGAGCATTTCAGACATTTGCTTCTTTAGCCGAGCAACTTCTTCTTCTGCTCCTTCTCTCCTCTTCCTCTCTTCATCCAGCGCAGTCGTTGAGGAGAGCAGCTCAGCCTTTGTATCCTTAAGCTCGCCGGAGATAAGCTGATAGTCCTCAATGCGCTTCTTCTCCAGATTATCAGCCAACTTCAATTGGTCCTTAAGGCGAGCAATTTGCCCATTAAAGTTGTTCGCCATTCTATCTTTTTCCTCTGAGAGCTGGCGAATCGAGGCGGCATGATGACGAGCAGTCTCCTCTAGCTCGGCAACCTGAGCCATCCCCCTTTGAGCTGAAACGAGGGAGTTTGCAGCTTGAACCATTGATAAGTGAAAATTATCAATGGGGCCCTGAGCGAGGACCGCTTTGTTCAGTGGCCGCGACCATGCCCGAGCAACAAGTTCAGTTGCTCGGCGAACGTGGTCGTCCGTTATATCACGGAAACTCGTCGGAGTCCTAGAGCAGGCAAACTGGTGAATCAGATCTGCTCGCCCTGGGTAATCGTTGGGCCGGTACCTGCGAACAAAAAGAAGGTCAATACTTGGAAAATTTGGCAAAGGAAAAACTTGTTCGACAAGAAAGCAGAAACTTACTCAGAAAATTTTCGCTCGTCCCGGCCTAAGTATGTGATGTCCTCGGGGCCCCTGGGGGAACCTATATCTTTGTTCGCCTTGCCGGACCTCTCGGTGAGCTCGGCAGATGAACGGCGAACAACGTCCCCTTCTGGGCGAGCATGGCTCGAACCCACCTTCTCCTTCCCCTTGCCAGGGACATCATGGGACAAGGAAGTCCCGTCGGCTTTCTTTAAACGTTTCCCCCCATGGGGGGGAGAGACAGGAGGAGAACAGATTTGAATGGGGGGAGCAGCCTGCCTTGGAACCTTGGCCCCCTCGGGCTTGTTCGTCATCTCGAGCATCTTTTGTGGAGGGTCTCCTCTCCTTTTCTTCCCTCGTGTCGGTGCCATTTCGAGAACCCTTTGCTCCAGGAGGGTGTATGAAGGAGGGATGGCAACAGTAACTTGTTCGCCTAAAAAAAAAAAAAAAAAAAAAAGAATTAGACGAGCAAGTTATACAAGTTAACGACGAACAAGACTTGAGCAAGGAGTTAGAAATTTTCATACCTGGGGGCACCTCAGCTTGAGCCTCCAGGTGGTGAGGATAAGTCAAGAGGCGAGCAGCTTTTTGGCACCTTGATCGGCAAAGATAGTCAATAGTCCTATCTGCCCGGTTGCGAAGGCCGACCAAGCACGAAGTAAATTGAAACTCCGAGCTCAACTCCTCCTCTTTCGAATCCCACTTGGGTAGACGAGGGCCTGCGAACAAACAAGAAAAGTTAAATTAGAACTACTTAGCCCAAAGGCGAGCAAGAAACAAACTTACGTTTCAATTTTCCATAGGCTGCTGGAGAATTTATTCGTCCAGGGCCGCCGTGTGGACCAGAAGATGCTCGCCAGTCACCCCCAATCCAGAAGAAGTGTTGCTTCCAGTCTCGAATCTTGTTCGGCACTTCTTCTACCATTTTCAACCCAGTCCTGGCCTTGAGATAGTAATAGCCTTCTTCTCCCAAGGGGCAGCTTGTGATTGTCATCAGGTAGTTGATCTCTTCCGCAGTGATCCGATCAACGTACCCCTCCAAGGCGAACAGGCACATGGAGCCCAAAAGGTTCATCCACCCAATTGGAGTAATTTGGGTGATGGCCAAGTTGGTCGCCTCCAGGAATCGACCAACAACGGGTGGGAGAGGCAGCTTTAATCCAGCAATTAAAGTGTGAATGTTGATCGCCGTGCATCCTGGGGGTGGGCGATCAGCTCTTTCCCTCCTCTGAGGAGCCCACATGTGAATATCAAATGGGATTTTATATTCCTTTCGGATGGAGTCCAGTTCATCTTCGCGAACAACACTTTTTATCTTGCTCGCCTGGAATCCAGTTTTCACCTTATCCATTATTTGTCTCTGGGGACGGGAAAAGCTGTTCGCATATCGTTCAGCATATGCTCGCCATTCAAATAGACGAGCAACCCCTGCTGGGATCTCATTTTCCCGCATCCTTGGGGATGGGAAGTTAATGCTCTCCAAGAACTCGCGAGTGAGTTCGTTAAGGTCTGGATCTCTAGATTCGGCAGAGGACGAAGAGCCAGCGTCCAAATTGTTGTTCGCCGCAACTAATTCTCTTCCAGATGGGCCCGCACCGATGTCCTCCACAGAGCGAACAACTGAGTCCACGTGATGATCCGACGCCGAAGAAATCTCGAGGGGAGGTTGATCGATGGGGACCGCAACGGGAAAAAGGGGATCTAGGGTCTCCTCAGCTTTATTGCTCGATTGCGAAGACATAGGAGGGAGAGGATAAATCTAGGCGGTGGCGGATAGTGTTGCAGACGGCGGCGTTTTCCCGGAGAAGACGGAGGCGTTTGGGTCCACACGGCGGTAGAAAGAATTTTCGAAGAAAAGATAGAGAAGAAGAAAAATAACTACCTGGGAGTGGAAATTTGAAGCCAAACGTTGAAGAACAGATGCCGGAGAAGCTCGAAATCGCCGGAGGAAGGAAGGATTCGCCGGAGCACTATTGCAAGAGGGGGAAAAGTGGGAAAATTTTCAGTTTTCCCACTATTTATACCCCAAGCAAAAGCGGGGACCCAGACGAAACTTCCCAAAAGCCCTGGGGCCAAATTGAGAGAAAACGGGGTAATTTCCGTATAAGTTCAAAAATTCAGGGACCTATATGTAATTATAGAGGCGCGTGGCCTCGGGATTGCTCGCGCGTGGGCGGCGCACAGCCATGCCGCCCACGTCATCTTCGTACAACTCCCAGACCTTGGGAAGACGAAACGACAGACCATAAGTTGCTCGCCCAAGCCAATGATGTTCGCCCCAACCCTCGTCATTTTGATATCCTAACTATAGTTGCTCGCCACAAAGTTGCTCGTCTGGGGCAACATATAGCCAGGATAGGGGGCAATTGTTGATAGGCGAACATGAGTCAATAAATGGCGAACAAGGATTAAAGCTACATCAAAGATTATGAAGAACCAACCTCAAATCAAGGGTAATCAACAAAGAAAATCAAGTTGGGGTGCATCTACCAATTTCAGAGGTGTATAGAGTGACGAACAACTCCCCGACGAACAACTAATGGGCGAACAGGAATTTAGACCCGAGACCAAGAATGAGCCAACTGTGAAGTCATCAATGACGAACAACTTGGTCAAACTATGATGCAACAAATAGCCAAGGAGGTGTGTACAAGTGAACAAAGGACAGATCCCAAAGCCAAGCTGAACAAAGCCATAAGGCGGGCAACTTCCAAAGTACAACCTCTAGAGGCGAACAACTTTCAGTTGGAGAATCAACAAGATCAATCAAGCCGACCTAGGCGAACAACAATGAGTCCGAGATAAGACCAAAGAAGACTTTGTAACTAAGGTTCAGCTTAGATAAGATCAAAGGGACACATGTCAAGCATGCAGGCTAGGGAGACCAAGAGTCTTGGACACCTCATGCTTGCTAGTCTCTATAAATAGTTGTTCTCCAGCTTACTTAATAATTTTCGAATTTCAGACAAAAAATACACACAAACACACCCAAACTCACACATACACGAAACAAGTCCAATTTCGACTACCGAATTTACAAATTCGATAAATCCAAACCCCGATTTACCATCTACGGTGGTAATCAATCACACGTTATTGATTGGTGACGTAAAAACGGATTAAAACAGCCACTAATCCTTACGATTAGATTCGTTCACCAACAACAGGTACCGAGGCGAGCACCGAGTTCAAAAGCGTTAGCCTACCTCCACAAGATATGTTCGAGCCCTCCCACTTTCTTATTCTATTCCTCACTTTCTGGATAGCGTAGCTCCAATCCGCACGTTTTCGATGAGAGGATCCGATCTTTACCCCTAAGTACTTAAAGGGTAATTCTCCCACGTTACACCCCAACACATTTGCCAATAGCGACATGTCTTCCTCTTCTACATTCAGTCCAAACAGATTACATTTGTCCATATTCACTTTGAGACCCGAGACCATTTCAAGATTCACAACAAAATGCTTTAGGAAACTTGCATTCTCCAAGGTCGCCTTCCCCACAAAGATGGTATCATCGGCAAACTGTAGATGAGATATCCTCACTTTATCCTTCCCTACTTCAGCCAAGGTAAACAGTCCCGCCTCCGAGCCTTTCTCCATCATAATACTCAAGCCCTCAGCCGCTAGTAGAAACAGAAGTGGTGATAGGGAATCGCCTTGTCTTAATCCTCTCTCCAGATTAAAAGATCCCGACGGACTTCCATTCACCAGAACTGAAGCCTGCGCTGTTGAAATACATTCCATTATCCAGCTGATCCATCTACCATCGAATCCAAAACGTTCCATAATCACTCGAAGATATCCCCACTCCACCGAGTCATATGCTTTTGCAAAATCTATCTTCCACAACATATTTTTTTCCTTCTTTTTCCTTGATTCTTCAATTAATTCGTTGAGGATAATAATGCTGTCCAAAATCTGTCTGCCACCCACGAAGGCTGATTGAAAATCTGAAATTACTGAATCAATCACCTTTGCCAACCTCCTAGAGAGTATCTTCGATAGAATCTTATATGGCCCACCCACAAGAGAAATGGGCCTGAAATCACCCAGCTCCAGTGCTTCTTTTTTTTTTTTGAATTAATACGATAAAAGAGGAATTTAATCCTCTTACTAATTTTCCATGAGCATGAAAATCTACCAGAAACTGCATTAAGTCATCCTTAAAAATCTCCCAGCAAGCCTTCATAAAACTGAAGTTAAAGCCATCCGGACCTGGGCTTTTTGAGCTCTCACAAGATTTTATTGCTTCCCACACTTCACTTTCCGTAAACATCGCTGTTAGAAACTGATTTTCCACCACATAATTTTTCTTCGTAGCAAAATCAGCTTCTAAAGTTGGTCGAGGCTTAGCACATGCTTTGAAATGATTTTTGAAGTACTCGAATACTGCTTTCTTGACTGCACAACCATCCTCCACCCACATTCCGTCCAGCATCAGCCCCGTTATCTCATTCACCTTTCTCCTCTTGTTGATGCACTTATGAAAGTATCTGCTATTTGAGTCGCCCTCTTTTAACCATCTTTGTCGTGCCTTCTGGGAAAGTAGACTAGTCCAATTCTTCATGTCACAAGACAGCAAAGCTAATTGTTCGTTTCTTTTAATAACTTCCTCTTCATTTAGTCCGAAGATATCATCCAAAAGATCAAGCCTCCAAATCTCCTCTTTCCTCCTCTCAATCTTTGTTTCTAACGATCCAAAAACCTCCTTATTCCATACTTGCAAATCAGCCTTCAGGAGCTTAAACTTCTCTTTTAACACAAAGCCACCCCAACCCTCAATGTTGTATGAATTCCACTTGCAAGAAACCCACTCTTTGAAATCAGGGACTGATAACCAAGCATCTATAAAGCGGAAAGGCTTAGGACCCCAATCAGTTGTCCTATTAGAGAGCACAATGGGGCAGTGATCTGATAAGGATCTTTTTAGTCCCATTAAAGAAGCATTAGGCCATTCCAAAATCCACTCCGAACTTACCAAACATCTATCAATCCTGCTCTTACACGTCCCATCTGATCTGTACCAAGTAAACGACCTGCCATGCATTGGTAAATCAATTAAGTCAGAATCCCGCAAACTCATCAAATTTTCTGATGTCCCTTGCACACGATTCTGCCTTTCTTCCCACTCTCTCACAATCCCTTCTAACAGAGTTGAAATCACTCGCGACACACAAACACATGCCTCTGTTGCTATTTATTACATGCAACAATCTATCCCAAAGTTCTATTCTATCTGCTATTGAGCAAGGGGCATACACATTAACCATACAACACTCAATTCTATCGCTACCCCAATACCCGTTCACAATCAACGCCCCATTCATATGCCATTTACTGGACACCACAAACACATCAGAATTCCAGATAGATAAAATACCTCCCGCCTTCCCCACGGATTCTCTAAACGCCCAGTCAAAATTATTTCCTCCCCAAATATTACGGCACAAAAGAGCATCCACTGTTTCTTTTTTTGACTCTTGAATTTGACAGAAATCAATTCTATGTACCTTTAAGAGATCGCGCACTTCCTTCCACTTTGCCTCACTCCCCAAGCCTCTTATGTTATAATTAAGAATCTTCATTTATTCCACACTGTTTTGAGTTACTGGATATTGATTCAACATTAATTATAGCATATTTTGAGTTACTGGATATTGAAGATTTAGTTTGCAAATTCATCTTTTCGAGAAAGAGAAACCATTGCCTGATTCAATTTAAGAGGGGGTGGGTAACAAAATTAATTGAGGGTAATTTAGGTAATTGATTAAAATTTTATTTTAAAATAAAAATATAAAACTTTTGCAATCCTGCAATCCAAACACATGCCAAAAAACATAAATCCAATCCCATTTGGTCCAATCCCAACTAGTCTAGTCCAATCCAGTCAAATTAAATCCTGCAAACCAAACGGGTTAATGAAACAACTGTTGAAGAAGCCCAATTAAACTTCTCTAACTTTTCATAACCATTACTCACTTTCCCAACACCTCCATTGTGTGTTTAAAGTATACATTTGTTTGATGATGTCTCTGCCCACTAACAAAATCTCAAATAAAAAGTTAGCACTTCGTTTTTTATTAGGGGATTTATGCATACGCCATGTGAGATAAACTATCATCAACACAACATTCAAAAGGAAATCTTATTATATCAAACATGTAATGGGTTCTTACAATGGCCATATAATATAAGCAAACCCTGAATGTTCCATAAATACACAAATGCGCCGTCCCAGTTCTACATACAGTATGAAGGAACAGAGGGTGGACGGTAGACAAAAGGCCTGACCGTGTGGAAATTACCAGACGGATGGTTGTAACTGAACTTAACACCAGTGCTACCATCTCCAAGATGTGTGCAGTGGCTGTGGAAACTGCTTATTGGCCTGGCTAGACAAGCATCCCATCGTTCGCTCTCTGGCATTGTCTCAGCCACTGTGTATACCCCGTTTATATTAGTGAATGCTTGGTAGTTTAGAACTTCTCCGGACTTTGTTATGCAAAGCACTGCAACCTCAGCACCTGTCCAAGAATTATCGCTGAAACGGTCAACATGGTGGCTTAAGTCTCTTCAATTAAAAAGAAAACAGAAGATTCAACAATCTCTTCTTCAACATGGGTTGTACCATTCAACACGCTGCAGGGTAGGGTATAAACAAGACTCAAGGGTAAACGCTTATAACCTCTTCACCAAGTTAACAATTGAACTCCTGTGCGCATGGGATTGAATATCATCACAAAGAAGAATGTAAAAAAATGTAACAATTTATAAGTCCATTTCTTTTCCAATAATGATGCTACAACGTGTCCTCAATACCTAAGTGGTGTGACACTTTCGCTTATGCTAGCAACATAGCTCTTTTGGCAATTAAACTTGGAAAGATGACGCCACCTCGAAAGACCATGAAAGGCACAAGAGATTATGCTAACTACTTACTTCCTGAACAACTTGCAATCAATTGACAAAGGTTAAACTACGAAAATGTACTCAACAGGCAATGTTGGCATCATAGTGAGGACTAATGAAGGGTCATGCTACACATTGAGCAAAACAACAAAGATGTGATTGGCATAATGACGGAGAAGGGGCTAACCAAACTTTCGCATTCTAACAAGCACACACTTGTAGTTGCATAGATATTCATAAAATCATGATCCCATAGTCTCTCGATTAATGCTACACAATCACTAATGTAAAGCTACCTATCTAATCTACAAATATATCATTCAGAAAGTATAGCTTAAATGTCAAAACGAATGCAGTGACTGCCTGGTGTGCACGGACCTCGATCATTTTCTGAATTCAATTGCCTTAATATCAGAAGTTTGGGAAAAAGCTAGCTAGTAAGATAACGACAAAGATAAGAAAGGGGAAAACAATAGTGTTTGAATGGGTCTTCTTCTAATCATTGATAGATATAAAGTGAACTCTACCAAGATGGGTATGGACGCTTAAATGTGTATATATCCAGCTACGCTTTTCGATAAGGAACACTGAACCTCATTCCATAAACGAAATCCCTATCATCTAGCAAGGATCTGGAGGAAGAATGCCAAAATTTCAGGAATTGGAATTATAGCCTCTAATTCGGACAGAAATACAAATAATTTCTCCCAAATTCGACCCAAGATTCACACTCAATTTTCCTCAGATTTCTACTAAACAATTACTTAAAACTTCACAAAATCAAAACCAATTGAATAAACAAATTGTAGAATAAAAGCTACTGAAACAAGTAAAATAGTCAAAAATCATGATTAGGAAACTCAATCAACTGAAGCCCCTTGCCTGTTAGAACGTGATCTTCGGGGCCGATTGAAGCGTCGGCACACACATCACAGACCACCCTGCCGTGGATTTCACCGGTCCACGCTGCTACGCCATTTGGCATCAAAATTGGGAGGAAAAGCGCAAAGATCAAGAGCCCTCTCCAGCTGGACTCCATTCACATATGAAGAAGCGCCACACCGACAACAGCAAATGGCTGCGTAAGGTACTGGGTTTCGTTTTGGCAGGAAATCACTCCCACTCTGGTCCTTTTCGTCTTTTCCTTTAAAGCGCCATACTAGAGAGAGTCGTTTTTGACTGCCTTAAATTGTTCTCCCTGTTTTACGACTCTCTCACTTTAAAAGGGACAGATAATATATCTATTCAAAAAAAAAAAAAAAAGGTAGAAACGATAACAGTGCCGACTATTACATTTAATTCACTCAGATTTTTCTTTGTAATTTTTGAAATCTTCTTACAACTTGTTAAAATTTTGTATCACGTGAAATTGATTTTAAATTACTATCTTTTTCTAAGGGAAATCTAAAAAAGGAACCGAAGCCCATTGTATCCCGATCATGATGGAATGTTCTTTAGCAATTACACGAAAAAATATTCTTAGATAATACATTGATACTACTAATTACTAAACATACACTGTGGAATTAAAAACCCAAATAGAGAGTAATAAAGGGCAAGTCCAAACTTCTTGGGCTTGGTTTATAAGGTGGCATCAGACCCTGGTAATACTATACAACTAGTCAAATAAGACCGAGTATACGAATATATATGGGGGTGCTACTAGGGTTGTAAACGAATCAAATAGTTTTGATTCGATTCGGTATTCGTATTCGAATTTTTTTTATTCGAATTCGAATAAAAATATTCGATTCGATTAGTAATCAAATACGAATACAAAATTATGATATTCGATTCGATATTCGTAAATATTCGATTAAATATATATATATATATATATATATATATATATATAATATTTTCTCAAGACGATTAAATTAGGACATGGTCCATAATATACAAAAGAAAAAGAAAAGTTGTGGCCCAAAAGATACTAAAGATGTTAAATTATATATATGGCCCAAATATATTAGTTAAATTATTGGCCCGTAGATGATGGCCCAAAACATAAAACAAATATATAATGGAAGTTAGCAACCCGCCGCTCAAACCCTCGTCGCCCCTTCACTCCCCCCCTTCGTCCGGCGCCCTCTCCCGTCGTATAACTTGTCCTCCTCTCGTCTTCCGGCTCACCCTCTCCCTGTCTTCTGGCTCGCCGTGTCGCCTGAATTTTTCAGGTTTCTAGTGCCTATTTTGCTTAAACATTTAATGAAAAGCTCCCTGCTTGTTTAAATTATTAGATTTTCTCTTTATTGATAAGATCGCGTGGTAATATTTAATTTTCAAGATGTGGGAGTATATTTTCTTGTTGGAATGCTGAACTGGTCCAGTTTATCTCCTCAATAATATGTTTTACTTGATTAGTTCATTGGGGAATAAAACGAGAAAAAAATTCATATATCCCATGATTAAATTTTGACTTGTTACATATGAGATTATTTTGTTATTATTATTTGGGGGAACGCCAATATGATAGAAAGATAAATAATTTGCAGTTAATATTCATGTTTTCATATAAAAATTGATTCGTAGTTTCTTTTCAGGAACAAGAAGCGGATTTTTATTTCGTGCTGCGAACTACCTAACTTGCAAGCTGCTGGTGGAAGATTGGTTTGAAAATATCATGGTGGAAGATTGATTTGAAAATATCATGTCAATGAAGTTTTTTTTTTTTTTTTTTATAATTATTGTATTTTGTAGTTAATGAATTGTATTGGGGGAGTTGAACATTTATTACTTAGTATTTACTTGGTAATTTTATTGAATATTGCCAATTATTATTTAAAATATTACTTTACAGATTTTCTAAAAAAATTTGAATCGAATAGTTTCGAATCGGAGCGAATAGTTAAAAATCGAATCGAATCGAATAATGCACTGCTGAATATGTAAAAAAAATAAACGAATCAAATAATCGAATAGTTTCGAATAATTCGAATATCGAATTCGAATCGAATTCGAATCACATTTACTATTCGAATAATTTTCGAATACGAATACGAATATTCGAATAGTTTCACGAATACAAATCGAATATGCTCTTCTTTGTATTTGTGTTCTTGTGACTTTTGGTATTCGCTTCGATTCGATTACAAGCCTAGGTGCTACTATATACTCCTTCATATTTATTAGATCCCCCCCCCCCCCCCCCCACCCTTTTTGATTTATTATAATATATGTTTTGAATGACTTTTGTGCCCTTATAATAAATATAAAAAAAGTTGAATTCTTGATACATCCACTGGAATACCAAAAGTCACAAGAACACAAATACAAAGAAGAGCATCGATCCAGGAAGAAAATAAGAGAAAATTCATATTGTCCACCATTTTATCATCTTTATGGCGGTGATACAACATTAGTTCGTTATTTTGTTACAAAGACAGTTGTTGATGATCTTGGTCCGGATTGGATGATTAGTGGTTGTTTTAACACTAAGAAGGTCACCAAACAAGATTGCAAGTGATGATTTTGTATGAATGAAGATTGAGAAATGAAATTGCAAGAGTTTTGTCTTTTTCTTGAATATTTGACCTTATTTTTACCCTTTCATGAAGGGATATTTATAGGCCTATAAGCAAGTAGGATGTGTCACTCTCTTAGCCTTTTGATTTTGGCATTGACAAGTGTTTAGTCACTTGTCTTATTCCTAAACTATTACATTTTATACAATGACAAGTGTTTAGTACACTTATTTGTTTCTAATGCAATGCTTAATTAGTGGAATTTTGAGCTATCTTTCGTGGCGTCATCTTGCTCGCTTGGTCGCCTAAATGGTGGGTACTCTTGCCCTTGTTTTTGGCTTAATTATTTATTCATCTTGTTCTCTTGCTGTGTTGGTCGCCTGACATCCGTCTGACAGCACTCCTGGTTGCCTGGTGTTTTGACTCCTCATGAGCTCCGCTGGTCGCCGACTTCTTAATTGTATTATTAGTTTCTTAATCCTCTAATCACTGTTGCTCGCCTGGTCGTCTATCAACATTGCCCCCTGGCTTGTTCTTTATTAGAAAAATGGCTGACTAATGAAGGACAAGGCATAATCTGATAGAATGACGATTACGTGCCTGGAGCAAGCAATAAAATTTTGAATTTATTGGGCGGCAAATCGGGCGATCATCCGTTCGTTGGAGCGAACAACGGGGCATCTCGAGCGTGTGTGGCGGTTGGACTCCCGAGATTCTCGGGATCCGTAATGTCGTGGGCGGCAGGTGACGTCATCGCCGCCCACACGTATTTCTTTCTTTGCAAATAGGGGCTTATGAGATTTTAAAAATTCTCATTTTAGCCCCTATTTTTGCTCCTTATAAATATCCTTCTTTCTCTTCCTTTTCATTTTCCAAAATTTCATTTCACTTCCGCCATTAAAGCTTTATTCCAAGCTTTTTCTCACTTACTTCTACGAAATTCTCGATAGAATTCGTGTGCAATCTTCAGGTAATCATCCACTATAGTCTTTAATTTCGATTTTGCTTTCATTTTTTGCATTTTGTTCTCGTTTTTTCTTTGAAAATTTTCCTCCGCCATCGCGAGTTTCTCCGGCGCCGCCGCGTTGTTCCCAGCGCCGCCGTCTCCTCCCTCAATTTCTCCAAATATCATTTTTGTTAACTTTTCCGAAAAAACGATCTTTTCAAATGGCTTCTCCTTCCTCGAGTGAGACCACCTCGATTGAAATCTTCGAGCGTAATCCTGGGAAGCGTCCGATGGAGGAAGAGGCCCTCTCTGTTCCTCGTCGATCAATTCGTCAAGCTTTGGCCCGGAATCCTAGGACCCTTCTTGTAGATGAAGAAACAGGTTCAGAGGCTTCCTCTGTTGTTCGCTCCGTGGAGGCTTATGCTACAGAGAATTCGGGCGACGAAGAGGTGGAGCGACCAGCTGGTCGCCCGGACATGGAAGAGGGAACCTCCTCTGACTTCGGAGAGGATTCGGAAGAGATGGCCACCGAAATTGAAGCGGGGAGCGATCAACCTGAGGTGGAGCGACCAAGGCTGACCGTGATTTGGGAGTTTCTAGATAAGATAGGTTTCCCTACCTCTAGAGTGACTCCTGAGTCTCAGATTCCTGAAGGAGTTGCCCGTCAAAGCGAATGGGGATAATATGCTGCCCGCTACTCAATTGCCTTCCCTGTTCGCTCACGTGTAATTATGACCGCCCAGGAGAATAATTTTACGGCGAGCAAGATTTCAAGCCTGATTACTGAAGGCGACTTGGATAGTATCAGGTCCCACTACAAGATACCCTACGATATCTTCCTGTACGCCCCCAAGAAGGGAGAAACTGCCGATCGCCCGCCACCAGGATGCACGGCGATCAACTTGGATATCTTGAACACGGGGTTTTCGTTGCCGCTCCATCCCCTCATTGGTCGCTTCTTGGAAGATGTGAACCTGGCCATCACTCAAATTACTCCTAATGGGTGGAGTAATTTGCTCGCCTTGATGACGTTGTTCGGCCTTGAGGGCTATAAGAACAAGATCAGCACCGCTGAAATCCACTATGCCATGGTCATCTCAGCCTGCAAAGAAGAGGGTGTGGGCTGGTACTATGTAAAAGCGAGGACGGGGGTTAAACTTATTGAGGGAGTTGCCAACAAAGTAAAAAGTTGGCATAATCAGTTCTTTTTCATTGGAGAAGACTGGCGAGCATCAGCGGACTTTGCCGGCGGCCAAGCGCGCATTAACTCTCCTGAACGTTTTGGCATAGTAAAACGTAGGCTTTTTTATTTCCTTCCTGGGACTGCGTTGGGGACTAATATTAATTTCTCCTTTCTTGCTGTTTTGCAGGTCCGAAAATTTTGAAGTGGGGGCATCCGGACTTGAGTGAAGAATTCCTGTTCACATTAGCTGTGATAGTTCTGCGGAATCGTGATGATCGCGAGATTCTGCATCTATCAAAACCTCATTGTCGGAAAGTCGCCCAACTTTTTACCAGTCCGCATCATCTGGAAGCTCAGGCAGAGATTCCCGAGGGTAAACATCTCTAAGACTTCTCACTCTCTTGTTCTCCTGATCGCCCGATGTTCCTAATTTTTACTTTTCTTTGCTTTTAACAGATCAACGTGTGACCGTTGTTGTTCCTACCATCCCGGAGTCTTATCATTTTTTAGCCGCCAGAGTGAAACAGATGGCCGCCGAGGAGTCGACTAGGAGAAAGCAAGATCCTCCCTTGTCACTCATCCGTATTCGGGCTGGAGAAGAGCCAGCCGCTCATGCTCGCCCACGAGCCCCCATTGGTCGCTCCAGGGGAGCCTCCAAAGTCACCTTTCTTCTCATGGCGCGGAAAAAGAGAAAGAAAGGCCGAAGAAGAAGGCCCCACGAGAGGACACTCGTGGTGAGGGAGAGGGCGCTGAGCGGGCATCAAAGCGCCCCAAACCTGCTACTGAAGCGAGCGGCCGGGCCCCACACTCCCCGGTTTCTAAATCCACCTCTCTTGAGGTTGTAAGCGAGCAGTAGACGGTGGTTGCTGTTTTGAACAAGAAGAAATGAGCATCTAATGATCGCTCGTACCTGGGATACGACCCAGTAAAGCTGAGGGAGTAAGTTTTTGAACCGCCACCCTGGTAGTCGCTCCTTGTGGTATATTGACTTGAGGTTTCTTTTTTATTTTTCAGGTACAAGTCTGAGGAGTATCCCGGGTGAACAGAAGTATTTCACCAGCTCAGCTGGGTGAAGTCCCCTCCTCCCTATCTGGACATTCCGGACTCGCATGTTCGGCGAGAACTGAGATGGTCCCACATTCTTGGACCAAAACCTGCGAAGACATTGTCCAAGGGCAGACTGCCAGCGACAATGCACGCCTGATCGCCTACAATGCTAGTTACCAGGCTGTGATGGCTCAAAAACTCCTTGATCAGATCGTGATCTTGGAGAGGACCAACCGCGGTCTTGGTCGCAAGATTGACGGTTTTGAGGAGGAGAGGGCAGCTGCCCTAAAGAAGAAGGACGATGAGCTCACCCGGGAGAAGGCCGAGCATGCGAAAGTGGTGGTTGATCTGGAATAAAAGTACAACGCTTCTCTGGACAGTGAACAAGTTGCCCTCAATCAATCTGAGAAGCTGATGCTCAAGCTGCGGGTTGCTGATGAGCGACTAAAGGTGTTGGAGGGCAAGAAAGCAGTCGTGGTCGCCCAGGTTGAGGAGTTGCGAACTGAAGTTGCTCGCCTTCAGCAGGAGAAGTCTGGCATGGTCGCCTTTGATGTCTATGCTCAAGATGTGGCCGACAACACTAACTTCGGTTATGTGTGTGCCTATGCGGAGAGCATTAGATTGGTGAAGTTTGCCTTGGACCATGGCAAAGATGTTCTGGCCTCAACCAAGAAAGACTTCATTAATTATGTTAAGGGTAACCACGTCAATGCTGGGTTCGCTGTCCCGGTGGCCGATCTTGGGGAGATGGGAGTCCCCCTGGACATCCTTGGGGAGGACGTTCAAGTCATCGCTCCCCAGTTCTCGGGCGAGGAGCCGAACAAAGAGGCCTAAATTTTTTATGGCCTCCACTCCCTTCCCCTTACCCCCATCGATAGGGCGGGCACCTCGACCGCGGCGACCACCACTGAAGCTGCCACTACTGATGCGGCACCCTCTGCTTCGGCCACCACTGATTCTCCTTCAGCCCTCCAAGATTGAAGATTTTGTATATCTCCTTCTATTTTCTTTAGCTTGTGTTAGGGTAATCTTGTAATTTTCTTCGCTTCCTTTTGTAACGCCTTTGTTCCTTAATGAAAGATTTTGGGAATGTTTGCTATCTCCTTTATTGTCTTCCTTGTTATTTCCTTGCTTCTTTGTTGTTCGTTGTAAGCTCTGATGATCGCTTATTCGATTCTTAGATGGGTTTTTATTGTTTTTAAAAGACTTAGCCTTTATTGGTTGGGCCTCATAGTCCTTATATGGACTTGGCCTTGGATCCGTACATTTTTAACTTTGTTACTCGCCCTCTTGTCTGGGTATCTGAGCGAGCAACTTGCTTTGTGGAGCAAACAATTGAGCAAATTAATCTTACAACACAAATTTCATATACATCTATAAAATTTTGAAAATTTTTCAACATACTTACAACTGGTACTCATAATTAATATAAAATTTGAACTAGATTTTACATGTACTATACAACTTTTTTGTCTATTGATAATATTTCTTTAACAAAGCCGCATTCCAGGAGTATTGGGCCGAGTTGCCTTCCATGTCTTCTAAGTCATACGTGTCGTTGTGCCATTTCTGAGTTATCCTGTATGGGCCCTCCCAAGTCGGTCCAAATACTCCTGGTGGTTGTCCCAAAACCTTTTTAAGTACGAGATCTCCGATCTTGAATTCTCTAATTTTTACTTGTGAATTGTAATACTTCGCGATCCTTTTCTTGTATATTGCGTTTTTCATCTCCGCTGAAATTCTTCTTTCATCAACCAAGTCCATCTCTGCGGCTAGGGCCATGTTGTTCAACTGTTCGTCAAACGTTGTTGTTCGCCCTGTTGGCACCTTCAATTCTACAGGTATCACTACTTCTACACCGAATGCCATGATGAACGTAGTTTCTCCTGTACCTATTCTATAAGATACCCGATATGCCCATAGCACTTCTGGTAGCTCTTCTGACCATTTTCCTTTCTTGTCCACCAATCGAATTTTCATAATATATTTGATTATTTTGTTGGCTGCCTCTACTTGACCGTTGGACTGGGGATGATATGGAGTTGAAAAATACTTCTTGATTTCCTATTTCTTGCAGAAGTTTCTTATTTTCTTGCCTTCGAACTGTCGTCCGTTGTCTGTCAGAATTGCTTGTGGGACTCCGAACCGGCATACAATATTCTTTCATATGAAGTTAATCATTTTTTCCTGCGTAATTATCACGAGCGCTTCTGCCTCAGCCCATTTTGTGTAGTAGTCCACGGCCACCACTGCAAATTTTATGTTTCCCTTTCCAGTCGGGAAGGGCCCTATGATGTCGATTCCCCATTTTGCGAATGGCCATAGGCTGTTAACTGCTATTATCTCGGTTGGTGGTTTGTGAATGTTGGGTGCGAATATCTGGCATCTGTGACAAGTTTTCGCAACTTTGATAGCATCTTGCAATAATGTAGGCCAGTAGTATCCTTGTCTTACTGTTTTGTAGGCCAATGCACGCCCCCAGCGTGGTTTCCACAGACGCTTTTATGGATCTCTTGTAAAACCTCTTGGCCCTGCTCTTTTGTCAAACATTTCAGTAATCGAAGAGCTTGAGGTAGAAGAACGTCGATTGGAGGGGCTTAGCACCGTCCGTGATCTCGGATCGAAGACCGTTCTTAGATGAATTTCCACAAAAAAATTGAGAGATTTCTTTGGAAAATTTGAAGAACTTCAGAAGAAAAATGTTGACTGGAGGGGTTTAGCACGCGATCTTGGATCAAACGTTGTTTTTTATGAAGACCTTGGAGAACTTCGTAGGAGAAACACGACCGGAGAGGTTGAGCACCGTGATTCGGGATCGAACTCCAATGCTGAGGAAGAACATCATTGAAGTCGCAAAGAACGTCTTTGAATCTTAAAAAAATATGGATTATTGAATCTTATGACTCCGGTCGTCTGAATGTCTTCTTGAATGTGTAGAATGACTGGAATTAGACCATATTTACAGGTGTGAAATTCTAGATTTGATGGGCCGGAGCAATATTTGAGCTTATCCGGAAAGATTTATCAGGTTTTCATATCTTTGAATTACGAGACTTTCCTCTTGATAAATATCAAAAATTAAAAAAAAAATGATTTGACTTGTTGGGCTTTAGGAGACATGCTTGATCGAATTTATTGGACTTTAGAGGCTCAATTTGAATTTATCAGACTTCAGAGATCTGATTAAATAAATTGGACTTTAGATGTCCAATTGATGTAATTAGGATTTAGAGGTCTAATTCAATATAATGGATTTTAGAGGTCCATAAAATTTAATTAGTCTTTAAAGGCTCAATATATTGGACTGTAGAGGCTCAATTGAATATTTTGGACTTTAAATGTTCAATTCAATATAGGGTCCAACTATATACCCCTCCATAATATCTAGATACACCACCAAAATTTTATTAAAAAAATAAACGGACAGAAATACCATTTTTCATTATTTTTCTATCTCCCTATTTTCACTAAATAAGTTGTCCCGTAGCCAGCACCGCCCATGAAGCTACTACTACTCATCTGCATTTGATTTTTTTTCAGTGGATATAATAGAAGAGAAAATGTAAATAATTGCAAGAATAAAATTTCTTCTTTTTTCATTTCAATCAAAAAATAGAACAATTTTTCATAAATTTTGGAAAAAGAAAATCACTTTGTTAATTCATATTATCTCATGCATGATAAAATAAAAACAAAAACTCAGTGGTGCACGATGGCCAAATTTATGGAAAATTATCTCATTACCGAACATTTAAATTTGAAAAAAAATATTCAACAACACATCTATAGTTCAAGAGAAAAAAAAATGTGTCGAAGTGATATTAGATGGGATTCAATTTTTGGATCATAATTTTGCAGCATAATTTTTGGATCTGAAAAATTCAGTGCATTGATTGATGATAAAGAGGAGAAATAAGAGGGTGTTCAATTAAAAAATAAAAAGTACCTTGTGATGGCGGCACTGGGCGGCTGCAAGGGGGTGGGCGGCGCGGGTGAGACGGCTGCGCTGGGGTTGGGAGGCGCCTTGGGGTGCCGCGATGATGATCGGTGGAAGAGGGGCTTCAATCTGCAAAGGGATTGCGTAATTTTGCAGAGAAAAGAAATGATAAAAGAAAAATGTAGAAGAAAGGGTATAATAGGCTCGGCTCGTGAAGGCTCGAACTCGCCTCGTGAAGACTAACAAATGAGCCGAGCTCGAGTATTTGTTAGGCTCGATTACTTAACGAGCCAAGCCGAGCTCGGCTCACGAGCTTATCGAGTATGCTCGAAAAATAGGGGTTATTTTGTAAATATTATATAATTAAGGGGTGCAAATAATATGTTTACATATTAACCCTAAATCCCTAATTCTCATTTCCAAAATCAAATTCAAACACACGCACAGCAGCCCACAACGGCGCAAACCTCTCATCCCTCTCGTTTCTCCATACGGCGTCGCTGCCCTAGCCACCCCACGCCAGCCACCACCGGCCGCCGTCGAGCGCGTCGGACCGCCGGTAACATCGGTCGTCCGCTCTCGAAGGCTGAAACACGGATCGATCGCGATTCATGTGCCCTAGATTGCGCCGTGTGCCCTAGAACGCCGCCGCCGGCCATCCACTCGCCCGCCCCCGCAATGCCGACCAATACCATCCACTCCCAACCTGGGACGATCGATTCCGTCGGCCGCTGCCTCTCCTTCCCCTATCCAATAATTCGATCTTCACTTGCCTTTTTGACAATTGGTAAGTAATATTTCTCAAGCTTTGTTGGATCTCTTTTTTTTCATACAATTTGTGTATATGTGTATGCATATATGAAATTTTGTTGCCCTTGTGAAATTTTTTTTCAAGCTTCACTCGCGATTTGTGTATATTTCTCAAGCTGTTATATGAAATTTTGTTGCCATTGTGAAATTATTGTGGCTAATTATTTGAAATTCTATTATAAACGTAAGATGTTATATGAAATTTTGTTGTAAACGTATGCATACAATTTGTATATATTTTCTGAAATTCTTGTGGCTAATTATTTAAAATTCTGCTGTAAATGTATGAGATTCTGTTGTAAACGTATGCATACAATTTGTATATATTTTCTCATGTGGCTAAAATTCTGCTGCCCTTGTGAAATTCTTGTGTAATTTTGCTGCCCTTGTGAAATTCTTGTGAAATTCTGATGCCCTTGCGAAATTCTGGCCTCATAATTTCTTGAATTAATTTTTGAAGTTAGAGAGTAATTTTTACTTGTTGGAATATTCTGCTGCACCCTTGTGAAATGTTTATTAATTTATTTCATTGTTTATCTTTAAACAGAATGTCCAGTCCCGTTTTCACTTCATACCAAGGTTCATGCTCAACTGTTGGTATGGAGCAAATTAATGAAAATGTTGGTCAAAATGTTGACATTGAGAAAAATGTGGATGTAATGAGCGAGGAAGAGTTGGTAAGAATAGAAGAAGAACCCAGTGAAGTAGGAGGAGAACAAGGTAATATTGAAGATCCAACACCGTTTGAGAAAAAGAAACGGAAGCTAAAGTCGATAGTATGGGATAATATGACGATTGTGAAGCTAAAGAATGGCACAGAGAAAGTGCAATGCAATCATTGCAAGGAGCTTTTTACTAAAAGTGTGAGTGGAACTACATCTCAACACAAGCGTCATTTGACATCGTGTCTTCAGAAAAAGCTTGCCAGTGGGGTGGATCAAGCCAAAACGAAGCAACAAATTTTAGCTTTTTCAGATGGTCAATCCGATGGTATCACTTCCATTACCAACTTTCGGTATGACCATGCTAAGGTACGTGAGCTTGCTTCTCCTATGGTTTTGGTGCATGAGTATCCATTTTCTATGATGGATCATGTAGTTTTTAATAAGTTCATGAAAGCAGCCACACCATATTACAAAAAGATAACTCGTCAACAAGTTAGGGAGGATTGTTATTCTACTTACCAAATTGAAAAGAAAAAGCTGAAATATGTTTTGAAGAGTGTTAGTAGGGTTAGCATAACTACTGATTTGTGGAAATCTGGTCAAAAGATTCAGTATATGATTGTGACGGGTCATTTTGTGGATGTTGATTGGGTGTTGCAAAAATGTGTCTTGAACTTTTGTAATGTCCCACCCCCACACACTGCAGTGATTATTGCTGATACTTTAAGTAAATGTTTTACTGATTGGGGAATTGAGAACAAAATTTCTAGCATAACTGTAGATAATGTTGCTTATAATGATGCTTGTGTTAGGAGGCTTAAGCGTGATTTTGAGATAAGAAAGACATTAAGCTTTGGTGGAAGGATTTTTCACGTGAGATGTTGTGTGCATATACTTAATCTTCTAGTGCAAGATGGTCTAGATAACCTTGATGATGTGATTGATGTTGTTAGAGATGGGATCAAGTATGTGAATAATTCAGAGTCGCGTCTTATTCAATTTGTGAAAATTGCTAGACAGTTGCACTTGCCCTCTAGGAAGTTGATTCTAGACTGTCAGGCTAGGTGGAATAGCACATATCTCATGTGGGCTTCAGCTTTGGAATTCAAGGATGTTTTTCCGAGGTATGGGAAATTGATGTTGGGTTTGTTTATATTCCAAGTGATTCTGAGTGGTCCAAAGTGGAGGAAGTTAGTAAGTTTTTGGGTATATTCTATGAAATTACCAACATGATTTCTGGATCTGATTACCCAACTTCTAACATATTCCTTGTGGAGCTTTATAGGATTAAACAGCTTTTGAATGAAAAAATTGTTGATGATTCTGATAATATTAGGAAAATGGCTGCAAGCATGTCCTCGAAATTTGATAAATATTGGGGTGAAAGTAATGTGTTGTTGTCGATTGCTGCTATTTTTTATCCAAGGTACAAAATGGTTCTCATTGATCATGTTTTTCCAATTATTTATGGTGAGGAAAAAGTTGTGGCTAAAACTCTTGAAATCAAAAAGCTTCTTTATGAGCTTTACGATGAATATGTTAAAGCTCATTCCACATTTCATGCCAATGAAACAACAAAAGAGCCGTTACACAAAGACTTTCTAACCAACAAGACAACTCTCAAGAAACATGGACTTACTATTCTTACTGGTAAAGAGATGTTTCAGATGCATGCTGTTAAAATTGATAAGTCTCCACCGGAAAAGCACAATTTGGATGTGTATTTAGAGGATAATAGGTATCGTTGTGATGATGTCTCGGTCAATCTTGATGTTTTGGCTTGGTGGAAAGCGGAAAAGTTGAGGTTTCCGATATTGTCAAGGATGTCAAGCGATATTCTTTCTATTCCAGTTACAATTGTTGCCTCTGAATCTACTTTTAGTGCTGGTGGGAGAGTAATTGATGATAGGCGAGCTTCTTTGTCAGTTGACACGGTGCAAGTGCTACTTTGTGGCAATGATTGGATTTGCAATCTTTATAATGTAAAAACGAGGCCTCGTGTAAGTGTTACTTGTACTTTTACATTTTGGTTTGTTGTTTATATTTACTTCTATGTTGCATATTTATAATTTATAGTTTATATATAGTGATTTTTTCATTTTTATTTTGTAGGAATCATCGGATGTTGCTGAATCATCTACGTATCATGAGGTTGAACTTCCTGATCAAGATTGAATCAAAAGAATTGAATTGGTGTGAAAATGGCTTGTGTTGTTTTGTGATGTAATTTGAAGTTCATTATGTATTGCAAACTTGGGTTTAATTTGGTGTTTTTTATGTTGTGTAAGAGTTGCAAGAATTATGATGGATTGATGGTACTAGTAGTTTTATCACTTTATGTGTATTGATTATTGGTTAATTTGTGGACTATGAGATAATATGTATGAGAATATGTTAGAATGTTTGTAGAAATATAGGTTGATGATAATCTGTTAGTTGATTTTTCTTTTTAGAAATTTCGAGCTCGAGTCGAGCTTAGCTCGTTTTTTTTTTAAATCGAGCTATATCGAGCTACTCGAGCTCTATCGAGCATGACTCGTTTAAAATTCAAGCTCGAGCTCGAGCTTAATTTAAATTAAACGAGCCGAGCAGAGCTCGATTTCAAGCTCGGCCTTGTTACCGAGCCGAGCTCGAGCTAGCACTACTCGGGCTCGCTCGGCTCGGCTCGTATAACAGCTCTAGGTGTATGTATTAATCATGAAGGTGTATTTATCTGGGCCCTTCAATATATTAGAATTTAGGGGTCTAATTCAATTAATTAAGCTTTAGAAGTCCAACTCAAATAATTAGTCTTTAGAGGTCTAACTGAATATATCAATTATTTATTTATTTATTTATTTATTTTCAGAATTAAATTCATTTAAAATCCAAAAAAAAAAAATTAATTGATATTTAACACGTAAATTTCACGTGTTGCCTTTTAATTTGCAATTAAATTTTGCTCGCCTACAAATTTATATGGCTTTAATTTTTATCTTTCAAAAGCCATATAAAATATTCATCCTATTCTTTTAGTTTATATGCCTTTTAATACGCCTTTTAATATGTATTTATTATTATTGTGCTTTATGGTTCTGGCATTATCAATATACCCTATCCATCCAATCTATACAGGCATATTCGCTTTCTCAATTTTTACCAGTTAGATAATGCGACTAAGAAACCTACCAGTCCAATTAAATTCAACCACTAACCCTTATTTAATGAGTGATAACTATAAATGACAAACAATTTTTTTCCCAAAAATATTAACCATGGAAACGTAAAGTTACCAGATATATACTCCATCCTTCCCATATTTGCTTTCGCATGTGAAAGTAAAACATTTATTTTAGAAAATGAAGTATGTGAGTGTGAGGTTAATAAAACAATAGTAAATTTATGTTTTATTAATTTTTGTGAGAGAGAATTATTTCTCTTTTTTTTAAGCGTGAAAGTAATTGTGAAACGTTCAAATAAAATAAGTGTGAAAGTAATTGCGGAACATAGAGAGTACTAAATAAGGTATATTTGTAAAAATATAGAGTGTACACCATTAAACAGAAATATTATTAAAAATGGTAAGACGACAGTAAATTGAAAAAAAAATGAAAAAATGATAATTTTAATTATATTTATTACAAAATAATAATTAATACAACTATTTGTTAGGGGCATTGATGGAATAAATATGACAAGTTCGCATTGGTATTAGTGTAAAAGAAACACTTATAATTTTAATTATTAATCATATTTATTAAAAATGATGATTAAAATGACTATTTATTAGAGGTGTTGATGGAAGAAGCGTGATAAGTTTATATTGGTATTAGTAGAGTAAACATTATAAAAAAATGAGATAATTAAAAAAAGACAAACGTAATAGTACTTTATTTATTGGTGTTGAACTCTCTTTATTCGGGAGTATAATCGATTTTAACTTATTAGTCATTGTATCATATACTTAATACATAAACTTTCGTCATATTAAAAAAGACTTACATTCCATATTAATCTATTTAATTATAGTCTAATTTTTTTTGGTGTCGTTCAAATTTCAAATATTAAATTTCATTAAACGTAAATGCATAATTAAAGAAATGTGATTATTTAATCAAATGTGTACTCTATCTGGCCATTTGATTATATTACAAATGCGAGACACTTTGTTTTTAAGACCATCTCAAGTCCAAAATTCAAAATTTTATTAGAAAAATAAAAATATTAATACCGATAAAAAAGTAATGAGTAGCGAGTGAAAATAAAATTAATTTAAATATGTCTCACTATTTTTTCCAAACCTACATATGTTCTGGGTTAAATTTAATCGGCTAACCATATTAACAAATGATATGTATGTTGACCAAGTTAGCATGAATTCATGATCTATATTACTTAGTTGTTTTAGCCTTTGAGAATGTACAATTTAGTAATTTGTTACTGATAATTTAAAGCTTAACATTAAAGGGGCTCGGACTTTGTCCCAACTCCAAGAAAAATCATTTAGATATCAATATTGACGAATTTTTTTTATGATACACAGTATAGCAGATGGTACAATACTATACAGTAGTGATGAACAGTGTATTTTATAGTAATGTTAAAATACTACACAACAATGCTGAACAGTGTATTCTATAATAATTAGTAAGTGGTAGAATACTACACAACAGTACTAGGCAAATTTTTTTATATAAGGCAAAAACGAATCTGAATTGCAAAAATAGGGTTGATGCAGAAGAGTTTACGAAAATAGGGTTGATCGCGCCTGGGAGTGGCGATCAAAAGAGAGGATCGCGCTCACCAGGCGCGATGCATAATGGGACGTAATTTCTGCTCTTGATCGCGCCTCATAGAGGCGGTCTAAAGGGCAGGATCGCGCTCCCCAGGCGCGATTATCTCAGTCAAATGCCACGTCGTAGATCGCCCTTGCGGAAGGCGAGTCTCGACAATGTTTGACGGCCGCACATGGCCACCCACAAGATTCCCACGCGGTTGCTGCTTTTCACGCTTTCCGAGGCACGCACATGATGTTATTTTGGCACTATATGCTTGTCTAACAGCATATAACACAGATGGTTTCGGTTCTTCCTCCTCCCATTTTCTTTCTTCTCTTCTCTTCCTCCTCTGCACGAAAATTTCTGCTTCTTCCTCTCCTCACAAGTATTTCAGTTTTGTTCTTCTTCCTCCCCTCACTGCACCGAAAATTTTAGTACTCCTTTCAAAATTCATCCATCATTTTAGTATTCCTTCTGCCTTCTTTATCCTGTCCGAATTTTAGCCAATCCCCACAAAAATGTAAGTATTTTGATATTTTTAAATTTTTTGCAGTTTTTTATTTATTCTAATTTTTTTTTTCTCAACTTGCAGTCTCACATTTGGACAAAAGTAAAAGCTAGTTGGTATTTTGCTATCTACCTGAGGAAAACAGACACTGCTATCAAAAGGTAAATTCTTCAAAAAAAAATTAATAATATTTTTCGAATTTTTTTGCATGCATATATTATCTTTTTTTTTAAATAACGGTGCACAGGAAATATGCTACTAGATGAAAAATTCTCAGTATATATATGTAAATTGCAATTATTGTACACATAGTATTTATTCTTGGTTCTAAAGGTATTAAATCTTGATATTGAGTTTATGTTGTAATTGATAAATATTATTAAGTTCGTGAGTTTTTTTCCAAGGATGTGCTAATTTAGTGGGTCAAACTTACATTATAATTATAATACTTTATTTTAGAGGGTGTAAATAAATAAATAAAAAGTTGAGAAAAATTATATAAACATAACAAATATTTTGAAATAAGATTTGACGCCAAAAGCAGCAATAGTTTTGGATAGGAGTGAGTATTTGTTTTTATCATAATGGAGACTTGAATATATGTTGCATGACCGGCTTTTGACCGAAAATAAATAAGGGAAATTTTGAAATTTAATATTAAATCTAGTTGAAATTTAGAAAATTGATTTTTAAAAAAACTATCACCACCATTATACATCTATTATCACATTATTTAAAAAAAGAAATTCAAAGCCCCCTATATTTCGAAATCTTATTCTTAAAGATCACTTAAAGCCCGTAGATTTCAATCATGAACTTTTTTTTACAAGTATCTATTTAAAAAATAAAAATGATATAAACAAATGCCAAATGATATATATTATGATCGTTTTAATTCTTGCACATTAAAATTGGTTATAAGAAGCTCAGTCTAAACATTCATATCAATCATGGTCATGGTAATATTTTCTTTAAACGATTAATTTTAGCTAGCATTTAACTCAAATCAACCTCAGATCTGGATTACACTTAAAAAAATATTTTAATGAATTTGGAGTCAAACATTACACTTAAAAAAATTGACTTGTAAAAAAAAAATTGTTTTCTAACACATCTTGCAACTTGCATCTGCAAATTCACAAATGCATGTAATAATTAAAGTGTATACACTATCATTTATGTGTCTGAGTTTTAATATTTTACAGGATGGATGCTGCAAAAGAGACACTATTATATGGACCGGCGAGCCGATCTGTACTCACCATGCAAAATGAACATCGCTCGAGACTAGACCGTATTAATCGGGAATCAAGTGAAACTGTGCTCAGTACATACACAGGAGGCGATGGGGTGTTTTGGACATTTAGGCAAGATGACCCCGATCCTAGAAAGATTGTACTTCACCCCCGTGTAGTGGAGAGATTGAAGACGATGGGTTTTTACGGTCCACTTCGTTGTGGGTCTTTCAGACTTGATCGACATCTCATCACTGCATTAGTGGAGAGATGGCGTCGAGAGACGCACACATTCCATTTTCCCGTCGGCGAGGCCACCATCACACTACAAGACGTTGCCATTTTGTGGGGATTACCCATAGAAGGAGAGCCAATTATATGCAAAGATGAAAAACATAGTTTCGGTGAATGGCAAGCTAAGTGTAATGCGCTTTTGGGCATCAACGTACAAGAAGTTGATATCAGGGGCATGAGTGCGATCCTGTTTTCTTCTCTGAAAAATATGTGAGAAATAATATTGCTATTTATGAAATAGTATAATTATATTTCTTATCTGCATGCTCCACGACACATTTAAAGTCGTATGCTGGTTCAACTTGTATGAGACTCTCCAAGTCAGCTGCAAGCAAGTTTTTACATAGATTTGAATGACTGCGTGAGTCAATATCCATCAGACAGGTATGTGGCGGTCCCAACCTGGTGATTTCCCAATGACCAGATCTTTTACGGTATGAGGCGCGCAAATGCCACTCACAGTGTTGCAATGTCGAGCAATTGTCATTTTCACTTGCATAGTTCTGCTTGCACACCAACTTCATTGACTTCGAGTTGTTCTCTTCGACTCTGTACTCACGTCTTGCATGTTGGACCGAGTAATTCTTCACGACCTTGATCACAGTGTCTTTGTCTTTGAAGATCATTCCTAACCTCAAAACTCCATCATCCGCATCGTAGCCCAGATCACCACTTGGAACGCCTACTGAATCAACAGGTACATCATCACATGACCTATCAAAAAATGGCACTCCAACCAAATTTGGATGAGGTCTCACTCTTGGCATTAGAGAATTTGGTAAAGCAATACTTGGCATCCAAGGATTGTTAGTGGTATCATCCTCATCAGACGGCCCCTCGTCCTCAGAACCATTATCGCTTGGTTCAGAATTACAAGTAAAGTCTGGATATAGATCACCTTCTATATCAGTTATGGAGGTACCGATAGGGGCCATTATCTTAGTGATACCAGAAGGTCCAACATTAGGATTTAAACCACCGGCATGACTAGACCCTAAACGTTGGTAGGGTTCATCTTCCCAAGCACCCCACTCATTATGGTTCACTTGCAGGGCCTCGTATGCAATGTTTGAAGGTCTATCCATATTGGTTCCGCCACGACCTGACCCTTCAGAAGGATAGTATTGGTTCTCCCACTGACCATGGGATGCTGGGTACTGCACCTTCATTTCAACCTCCACTAATAGCTCAACTGAATTGAGCCCCGCTTGTGGATGGAAGAAATAAAGAAGGTCGTTGTTGTTCCTAATAGGACAACTAGAGGAGGCATTCCCATTATTTATTATGCAAGACACATTCAAAGAATACACTCGCAAATCTAATCCCGTAATCTCAGACAACACACGTAATAGACCATAGAAATCAAGCATACGATCAACTCTTCTTGTTCCAATAACAGCTCCACAAGAGCGCACAAGGATTTCAATATCGCAAGAGATTGGCATATCTTCAAAAACACAACACACTTATAAATTTTAATGTCTAATTATACAATATACGGAAATGATTTAATGGTTGACGTATATAACAATTTTTTAAGTCTGTTTTGTGTAAACTAGTTTCACGGTTAAATTGGTTTACAATTAATATCTTATAATAAAATAACTAATATCCTTTAATGATACAATTAATATTCTTCGACTAATTTTTTTAATGAAACAATTAATATTATTCAAAATTACTATATTATAGTGTAAATAATTAATACCCTTTAAATAAATTTTACAATGAAATTAATACCCTTTAATTAAAAATAGTTTATTGTAATATAATATATTTATTTATGCATGATGTTTTTTTTTAAAATTAAAATTTAACTTTTTATAAGTTAGTTCCTATCAAACAATATATTTTTATTAATAATTTTAGAATATATTCCAAATAAATTTATAATTCAAAAAAATTTATAAAATGATGTACAAAATAAACGTATTTTTATTTTGGAAAAAATGGGTGAATCATATAATTATGTCAAGGAACATGCATCCTCCTAAATATGATATTCCTTAATTTGATTGATGTTTCTCCAAGTGAAATGATATTAAACACCTCAAAATAAGTTATATATTAAAATAATTAAATTACAAAAAAAGACACCTAAACTAAATTCACATCAAACACAATTACATGCCGATATATGGACAAACTAAATTCATTAAAATATTTAATAACATTGTTTGTTTCTTTAGAACCAAGAATAAATACTATGTGTACAATAATTGCAATTTACATATATATACTGAGAATTTTTCATCTAGATAATATATGCATGCAAAAAAATTCGAAAAACATTATTAATTATTTTTTGAAGAATTTACCTTTTGATAGTAGTGTCTGTACTCCTCAGGTAGATAGCAAAATACCAACTAACTTTTATTTTTGTGTATATGTGAGACTGCAAATTGAGAAAAATAAATTTTAGAATAAAATAAAAAAAACTGCAAAAAATTTAAAAATATCAAAATACTTACATTTTTGTGGAGATTGGTTTGTATTTTGGAAAAAAATGGTTATTTTTTCCTTGTATTTGGCTAAAATTCGGACAATGATGGATGAATTTTGAAAAGAGTACTAAAATTTTCGGTGCAATGAGGGGAGAAAGAAGAATAAAACTGAAATATTAGTGAGGGGAGGAAGAAGAAATTTTCGTGTAGCAGAAGAAGAGAAGGAACAAATTTTCGTGTAGCTTTGAAGGTGAGGAGGAAGAAGAAGAAGGAAGGATCTGTTATATGCATAATCCGAACGAAAAAAGACAAAATAGAGGTCAGCGCACGCGGGAAAGCAGCAGTCGGCCATGTGCGGCCGTCAGACATTGTCGAGACTCTCCTTCCGCAAGGGCGATCTACGACGTGACATTTGACTGAGATAATCGCGCCTGGGAAGCGCGATCCTGCCCTTTAGATCGCCTCTATGAGGCGCGATCAAGAGCAGAAATTACGTCCCATTATGCATCGCGCCTGGTGAGCGCGATCCTCTCTTTTGATCGCCACTCCCAGGCGCGATCAACCCTATTTTCGTAAACTCTTCTGCATCAACCCTATTTTTGCAATTCAGTTTCGTTTTTGCCTTATATAAAAAAATTTGCCGCAGTACTAGACAGTGCAATATTTTATAAAATAGACTAAATCAATATTGACTATTGTCTTAGATGTCAACCGGCAATATGGTATAGAGGCTGGTTAGGATTTGACCCATTGATGTAGTAGTTAATTCCTAATTCTATAATTGCTAATTAAAAACCTGCGCAGCCTACTACAAAAGTAGCCCCACCTAACTCCTACATGCAAATCATTACATCAATGCGTATTCTTTTAGTTTTTGTTTTAAATTGATTGAGACTCCAATTTACATTTCAGATGACTGCATGGGATCACCGGCGACTTTTTATACAAAGATTTTTTGCAGGAACTACTCCCTCACTTTCTCAATTAAATATCACTTTTCTTCGAACAAAAAAAAAAAATAATAATAATAAGTTTCACATGGTAGGATTAAGCAAAGTTTAAAGAGAATTAGTATAATCTATATGTTGCATTATATATTTTTCATTTTTTCCTTTTGGTATATGCTACTACCTCCGTCCAATGAAATATAGTCCTGCTTTTTTGCACGTGGTTTAATACGATATGTTGAAGGGTATTACGCAATTTTCCGAAGTCCGTTTTTTAATAAAATGATCGTTTATGGAAAGTATGCAAAACTAACTTTCCATTAACAATAATATTATTAAAAAACGAATCTCAGAAAATCCCGTAACACTCTCCGACATTTTGCATTAAACCATGTGCAAAGAAACAGGATTATATTTCATGGACGGAGGGAGTATCATATTCTTCTCATACTCTTCCTGATAATCTACTTTTTTTTCATTACTTTTTGTATTAAATATTAATTTTCTCTTTCTCCCTATTACATTATTTAAACTACAATTATTATTTCAACACTTTTATTAATGTGTGAGCCCAAAATCTATAGGAAGTATGTAAGGGAAGGAATGGAGTAATATGTGATATATACAATTGATGTAAATATAATTGACGTGATTAAAAAGATAATAAAATAAAGTGTGGATAATATATAGTATAAAAAGTGGCAATTGAGTAAATGAAATGAAGTGCTATGAGGTGGAGTAACTTGCTTTAAAAATGTAATGAAAAGCTTTTGGTGGAATACTCGTAATAAAAAAAAATGAAAATTAAGCTTCTGATCCACAATAAAAAGATAGGAAATTTCTGATGGGAGGAAGGGAGTATAAACTAAGGACCCTTTTGGTGTTCAAGATAAAGTCAAGATAATTTAGTTATGAAGTTTTGCAAGTCGTTTGGTAGGAATTTCGAGGCCTAAGATTAAGCTCAGGGCCCGTTATTAATCATTATTTTCCTCTATAAAATTATCTCATTAATTTGGATAGATAACAATTTTAAAAAGTAAAATAATTAATTGAATTGAACCCATATTTTATCATGGCAACCAAAAGGGCCCTAATTGTATTATTGTTGATCTTTTAAATAATAATCCCTTCGTTCCCAAATACCTTTTACAGTTACTTTATCTTCGTATTTTAGCGAGCAAGTTGTTAATTAGTATTTGAAATGATAAAATAATTTTAAAGGTAGGGTATGATAGACCAACTTCTTCTCTATTATAAAGTAATTTTAAAATTACTTTATCATTTCAAATACTAATAAAAAAAACTCGCTCGCGAAAATGCGAGAGGAATAGTAAATGTGCAAAGTGTTGTGGGACGGAGGTAGTACTCCCCCCGTCCCAGTTTTATTTTCTCGTTTGACTGTGCGCGGAGTTAAATGTGAGAGTTGAATTTTAGTATTTAAATGAATAAAGTAGTATTGAGAATGATGAATAAAGTAATGTTTTAATGAATAAAGTAGTATTTAAAATGATGAATGGTGAATAAAGTAATGTTTTAATGAATAAAGTAGTATTGAGAATGATGAATGATGAATAAAGTATTATTTAAATGAATAAAGTAGTTTTCATTTTCAGGATGAGAAAACAAAATTGGGACGAACCTTTTTGGCAAATGAAAAAACAAAATTGGAACGGAGGGAGTATTAATTATTCCAGTAAAAGTACTTCATTCGTCAACAAAATTCCAACTATATAGGCTGATTGAATTTTGCACGCTGAATAAGATTCTTAAAAAAAAACATACAAATCGGACAACAATTTTTTTTATTATAACTTTATTTAATAAGTTCTTTTTATCAGAAAATTTTCAATAATAAATGAAATAACTTTATTTAATAAGTGTCATACTTTCCAACCAAATTAATGTATAGATTTATATTAGTAGTACATGAATGAGGAAAACTACTCTATATAAAAATAAGTCCATGAGTACATATAGAGTTAAATTAGTTTATATGTGAATTAAAGAAGGGTATTAGTTATTTTCACTTAAGAGTATTAGTTGTTTTTACTGAAAAGTGTTATTGGTTTACACTGGAGAGTCTTAGTTCATTTTCACTGAACAACTAAGATTTTTTAGTGTACATTTGTAATACTCTTCAGTAAATATAACTAATACTTTTCAATGAAAACAACTAATAATCTTCAACGATTCATGTATAAACCAGTTTCACTCTATACTTTTGTCTAAGTTTATATAATTGAAAAGAGTTGGGTATTAGTTTATAGTAATCCCCCATTCATTGTTAATTTTTTTTTTTTAGGTTTTAAAATTTATTCCTAATTATTTATCATTTTAACTATTTTCGCTTACTAATTTATTCCTAATTATTTATCATTTATAGTAATCCCCCATTCCTTGTTAATTATTTATTTAGGTTTTAAAATGTATTCCTACTTATTTATCATTTTAACTATTTTCACTTACTTTCTTCTCCATTCACCCTCTTCAAAGATCTGAACCCATCTTAATTAATTTTTTAAATTATTCAATTCTCAGTTCTCATATCGTTCCTTAGTTATAAATAATTAATTACGTTAACTTTTAATTAATTTAGTATAAAAGTGTAAAGTTAAAAAAAAAGTATAAATTGCTAAAATTACATTAATTAAGGAACGGGGTTATTTTCATTGTGTTCATTTTAAAATACAATACCTTAAAAATGAAATATTTATCCATCTATGAAAATAAATTTGACGAAATCATTTTATTAATTTATACTCATTTTTTATACTCTATTTGTTTTTTACCAATCCCAAAGAAATAGTTAAATTCATAGACTCAAAAATAACATTTAGCCTAACTAGAAGGCAAAGAGTGCATCATGATCCTAAAAATATTTACACGGTAGTAAATCATCAAGTTATAGCCCTTAGAAAATGGGGTATTATTATAAAATTTTAAAATGAAAATTCTTTCGAATGATTTTGGTTATTGCAGATTTACTATTTGCAACACAAAAAATATCTCTTTCATGTTTAAAATAATAATAATAGGGGATGGTTGGTGGTTAAAAAAAAAAGTGTTATAATTTTTTCACTGTTGTAAATGTTACTCTGGTTCAAAAAAAATGTAATGTAGCACTGAAATGCAGGAGAAGAAAATAGTTATAATCCCTTGCCACCTTGGTTGCTCTAACTATCAATATTATTGCCTTAGGAGAAAAAAAAAACCAATTACATTTACGTCGCACTAAATTTATCAATACAATCCCTTTCAATTTTTTTTTTTTATCAGTACAATCATATAAATTTGTAATAATTTCAATTCTTGTATAATAATACAAGTAACTACATCAACAAAACTAATGAACGGCGGCTTGACCAAATACAGAAACGCACGACCAAACATACATCGAATATAGTCTTGGGACCAATAACCCCCTAATTAGGCACCAAAGTTAGAGTGTCGTGATTTGCAGTACAAATTATTATATTATTTATTGAACGATAATAATTACTCCTCTATTTATTGCATCAAATTATTGATGTAGTCGACGTATATAATAATTGCATAATATAATTCCCATAATGTTTTTGGGAAAAGACAAATTGAGATGAACATTGCACTTAAGTAGTACTAAAACACATTCTCATTTGATACTAAAATATAATCAAATCATGGGGTCCGCATATACCGAAAGTTAATTTCCTACTAATACCAATTGGGTCCTTATAGTCATTGTCACCAAGTTTTTATTACGAAAAAAGCATGCAGATATCACACAGATCTATGCAAAACGGGAGAAGAGGACAGCAAATGTACTCAACAAAATTTGGAGGCCAAGCGATCTTCCTAAAATACCCTGCTACAAAAAAAAGGTCCCAAAATACCAATTTTGCCCTCAACGACCCCTTGCTTCCCCACTCCATCTCCCGAGACACGTACATCAATGAAAGGGAGACCGGTGAGGCACGCCCTTCCTCCGGTTCATCATCGACTCGGAAACTTCAGAAACCGGTCTACATGCCGGTCTCAGACTGCTTCTTTTCTTTCTGACGACCTCCGTCGTCGCGGTACAGCAAAGGTTCGGACAGTCGACTAAACCGGGTACGCCGCCACTGCTGGAACCGGACTCGGTCCCCACTGAACCGCCCTGCTCTAGAACCGAGTCGGGCGTCATTTGTCCATCGTCCAAACCCGGTTCAGGCAACGCGAGAAATTCGCAGTTGCGTAGATACGTTGAGAGATTGCACCCACTTCCAATTACATGGTGAAGCTGTAAAAAAAAAAAAAAAAACGGAAATTCACTTACGATTTATGATAAATAAAACAAAGTCGTCAGTGTATGAGAGAGAAATGCATGCACCTTGCAGGAAAGCGAACAGTAGAGAAAAGACTCCTGCAGATTTCGGTCGCAAGTGATGCAGAGCCTGCCGGAGCCCCTGGGCGGCCTGCTCGTCTGCGGCCTCTGATTTAAAAATATTACTTTTGCACTGTTGGTTGTGTACGACTGCACAATAGAAATGACACCAGAATTTTGAATTAAAATTCAATTCCAAAAAAAAAATCAATTCGAATTGACCTAATTTAATTAGCTGATTTTATCAACTCACTTGAACTCGAGCACAATCAATTAGTTTCTCCGCATCCACAAGCCTTATAACATCATGATACACATACCTTCTTATCTGAAAAACCAAAATTATTTCACAAAATTGAACAATTTGAGTGACTTTTTTTTTTTATTTTAAAAAAATAGAGACCTGAAGGAGGCGGTGAGAGCGATGACGAGGCAAGCAATGGGGGCAAATTCCGTCGCAGCAATCCAAGCAAAAACAATTTTTTTCGTTTTTCCTGACGTCCTGATGAATTAAACAGGCGTTGAAGAATTTCTCCGTCAAGAGGGACGATAGCCATTCAGGGACCTCCGAATTATCCAACTACAATTAAAAATAATAAAAAATAAATCCATAGGAACCAAAATTCAAATCAAGAGAAGCTGATACGCAATGAATGAGAGAAAAATGGGCAGTTACAGAGAGATACGAGGGAGAAAGGGACCCCACCATGTCTAATTATTTCGCGAGAGAAAGAAATTGGGTAGGATCTATATTATATATAGTATTAAAGAAAGATAGTGGTGGAGACTAGAGAGAGGGGTTGATCAGGATATCAGGGAGGAAGATCTCTGTATTCTGTATGTATATTTATATCACTGTGTGACCATACATATATATAGTTGTGTTGTGTATCTATATTTCTCTCTCTATATATTAATTAATTATATAATATTTGTGTAGAGAGAGAGAGGGGGGAGAGAAAGAGAACGGCGCCTGCAAAACTGATACTGGGTGCTACTGTTACCAATGAAGGAACAGGAGTGGAGGAGTTGGCCTCATTTAAAGTTTCGGGGATGGTGGAGGCAAATGCAAATGCAAATGCAATTGGACTCTAATTTCCTTCTTTTTATTAAAAAAACATATATTTGGTGTTTTTATCGTACTGTGTTCATAAATTTGTACAACTGTTTTTGCTCTTTGTCTTATCCATGCTCCACAAAAAAAAATAGTTTCCAGAGTTTAATACTAGATATATTGGATGATATTATAGAGTACTGTGAATTATTTATTTTAAAATAATTATTTATAAAAAATATGTATACATACTTTAATTAACAATTATTTTATTCAAAAACAGACATTACAATATTCGCAACATATGGTATTAAATTTCAGGAAACAAAATAGAATTATTTTTTTATGAATGGGGTAGTATCTATTTTGTTAGGCACAAATTTATTAATTTGTTATGTGTTAATTTTATTAAAAAAAATCTAATTAAAAACCCTTGGCTTAATTTTCTCCAGATGTACATAGGTGTACATGCATAATTAGCTGGTTAATACTCCCTCCTTTCCTTCCCTAATAAATTTTACTGGGGATTGCACATTTAAAAAAAAATTGACTTTGTTAACCAATAAATAAAAAATATTTTGAAAAAATTGAATGTTAGAAAGATGTTTTATTTTTAAGTTTTATATAAAATATTATACGACACCCGATAGAGTAGCTAAATGACAAGACTAAGATGGCGACTTTTCTGAGTTCTCGGGGAAATTTGGAATAGTGAAACAAAAGAGGGGGTTCGTATCAAAAAAGTGGCAACAATTAAATTTCGGTGATAATTAATGTTAGTATGATCTTTTCATCTGTTGTGGGGTATGTATGACCAAACAAAATCAGGGCAAGTTCACCACATAACCAAAATTGTTATAAAACCACAAGATTTTGAATTTTGCAGGCCGGGTCTAGTCCTTCTTGGAACACTTCCATGAATGAAGACAAAATTTGTAGATTGTGATAATGTAATATATGAGTTATGAAATTAACCTAAATTTTAGTCCCTTATTTAGATTTGATATTTTTTTCTAATTAATTAATGGGGTTTCTTTTGGAAGGAACTTGCATGTCCAATGGACATTATTTTTTTAAATAAAATAGTAACATATGAATAAATATGTGTATATTTTTGTGATGGTGCATTTAAATTAATATTTCCTTTTATGAGTTGTGCAAGTCCTTTTAGAATGAACAAAAAGAAAAGTGTGCAAGTTCTTTCAGGACGGATGGAGTACTTAGTAAATAAATTACAAATAGCAATAATAATTAAAAAAAATATACTCATTCAACTTCAATTTAATTAACACTTCGGAGTGAGAAAATAGTTTCAAAATACTTGTTGACTTTCGAAAAGATAATAAATGTTATTTTTTAAATTTTGTCTGTTTCGTAATTTTTGCGATTGGTAGAACTAACGATCATAAAATAATTCATTAATCCGCACTACAACAACTTTTCTCATTTTTATTTAGTAGGTGTCTGCAAATCCAACGCACTATATTTAATTAATTTTTTTCAGACCATTAAGAAAAAAAGTGTTTCTAGAGTATTTTGTTGGGTTTTGAAATATATTCATTTTCTGTTTTAAAAATCAAAATTGGAGTTTTGAATTTTTGAAATCATGTAGGCTACGTTTGTTTTGGAATTTAGGTGTACGCGCGTGAAATTATGACTTTACATCACAGGATATAAAAGCCTTGATGAGTAGTAAATATATGTGTTTGTTTTATAATTTTCGTAGAGTGAAATTTTGTTTTATGTAAAATCATGTGTAATAATAAATAACGATGTATAAGAGTAAAGTATGAAAAAGAAAGTATGAGTGGGAGAAATTGATATGTAAGTAGACTTTTCTACTGTCAGGAAGGGTTTCGCCCTTCCTGGCGTCAGTGAACTCTTGAATACCATTGGATTATTGATCAAACGGATAATATTTTTTTTCAAATGATTACACTTTGCATTAGAGCATTTGCAATGTGCATATAACAATCACACTACATAGCTCTACAAACAAAATAAATTAATAAATATAAAATAACAAAAATATCCTTTATAATTTAAAATTATATGACGTGTAAACTATTTATTGGAATCACTCATGTTAGACCGTAAAAAAGCTCATGTAAGTAATAAGGTGAATTGTATTTGGAAGAGTGATAGTATTTTTAAATTGTATAAAGTTATTGAGAAGGGTAATCATAAGTTTTATAAGTATTTATAGGTGTGGATGGAAAATAAAATGTGAAAACTGAGTTTTAAATCTCTAACTCAAATGGGACGGGGGCTGAAAAATCATAATCATGTCCGAATGAATCCCAAAACAAACACAACCGTAGAATCAAACTTTTTTATACAATCAATTTTCTCTTCTTATAATTTAATATAGTATAAATTGCAAAAATATGACCTATCTTTGGTACTTGTTGCATTTTGAGGGCTCAAGTTTCAATTTTTGCAGTGTAGGTACCTAGTTTTCATTATATTGCAAAATTAGAACTTACCAATTTGTGGACAAAGTTTGGGGATATTTCAATCCTTTCAAAACTAATATCCTCGTCATTGTTAATCGATGTGATATCCACCGCCATTGCCTGCGACATCTCGAAGTAAAACTATTTCCCCATCGTTTCATTACCCAAAAGAAATTGAGATTGATTTTTTTTTAAATCCAAAGTTAATTTTGTTTTCACTCCCCTTTCAAAATAATAGTTGGACTCTTTACTCTAAAAGTTTTCCCCCAATGTTCTGTTTCACATACAAAAAGTGGACTGCTTAATAATTAGGCGTGAAATTGTCATGATTCGTCGTTAGAAATACCCTAGTTTTGGTCGGTTTTGTCGAGTATTTAGAGTCAATTGAGCATTATTTATATACATTGATAAATTTGTCTCTTTTATGCACATAGGTGAATCGAGGACGAAAAACGGAGTTCATAGGACTTTGACTCGACACAAACGGATACCCGGATGAGAAGATATCGAAGAAATACGATTGGTATTAGTGCGGAAGAAGAACAGTATTACTTTGGGAAATTCTAGAGTCACTCGAGTGGCTCAGGTCGAGCACTAGCGCTCGAGCACGTTGCTCGAGCGCCAAAAACTTACAGAAGATTTCTTGCGCTCGAGCAGCTCGAGCGCCCCAAAATATACAGAGAAATTTGAACGCTCGACCAGCTCGAGCGTCACCGCTCGAGCGATTGCATCATTCGAGCTACACCGCTCGAGCGCCACCGCTCGAGCGCCACCGCTCGAGCGTGCTAGCTCGAGCACTTCCAAATTTTGTGCTTCTGGATGCGTTTTTCAGCCCACGAGTTCCCGATTCGGCCCGATGCTTATATATACTTGTCCCGAGATCGTTTTTATAGACACCTTGACACCACTTGATACCTTATTACTTTCAGAGTTAGTTTTTGGAGAAGAGGAGACGAGCAAGCTTTACTTTATGTTTAATCGAGGTTTTAGTACGAATTCTTAGTTTATTTTCGTTTCTTAGTTTCTTTTCATTAGTTCGATTACGTTAAACACTTTAAACTTCATTTTTATTAATTAAATTTCAGTTCTTTGCAAGTATTTCTTTAAACCCTAGTTCATGTTTGATCTTTTATTCTTTCAAATCATTATGTTTATGTTCGTCACTTCTTCTATTGCTTTTATTATTGTCAAAACCATGTCTAGCTAAAACTCTTGCATGCTTGGGGTAGGATTAACTCTTAGAAGAAGGTTGTGGGTATGTAATTAGGGTAATTCGTGACGTTAGGTTGTAATTCTATTAATTAATGAATTCTTAAAATCAATCTTGACTTTACCTTTGAATTTCGTACGAAAAGTGATCGAGAGAGGACGACCGTATCACTCTTTAACAAATAGTAGACTTAATGAGAGGGTTTAGAAAGGGTTAATTAATCTACAAGTTTATCAAAGGAGGACGACCGCATCACCTTAGTTTAAATTAGGGTCTCGTTAATTAAGCACGATCTATTAACCCATTAGTAGATTAGTGAAGTCGGTTGCTAGGATAAAGTATTAGGGTATTAGTTCTTGAGCTTTCATCTTACAATCTTTAACTTAGGTTATTTCTTGCGCGTCACAATTATTTTGATTATGTACCTGCTCCGTTAGTATACGTAGGGATTCCTATCCTAATCATCACCATCACTTATTTGAATACAAACCTCAGTTAATTCATTTCTTTCGTTCTTAGTTTAATTAGTTTGTTTTAGTTTAGACTTAATTCTTTGAAAAAATCTAAAAACATACACTCATATTAGCTACGACGCGTAGATCTTCAGGGATCTATTTGCATACACTTCATCCTTTGAGTTCGATAATACTTGGTCCCTATACTTGCCCATACTACAGTGAACCCGTACTCTTGCAGGAAAACTACTAGTGGAAAGCTAGTATTTTCGATCCAAGTCACTTAATCAAACCTCTGTAATTCTTGACAAGCTGAGAGATGAAGTTGTCACTTCTAAGTAGTGCAGATTTAACTTGCAAATTTCAAGTACTAGAATTTCTTGATAAAAAAAGACAGACAAATTTGTTCGTATTCATAATTAAAGAAATACTTGCGAGACATAATTACACATTCAATTGAAAGGGGATGAAGAAGCAAAATCATCAATAAAGGTCATGTCTTACAACACAAGGGGATTGGGGAGCACAGTGAAGAAGAAAGAGATACAAGAGATGATTAGGAGTCAAAGAGTTAAGTTTTGTTGTATCCAAGAAGTTATAACAGAGTTGATGTGCAAGGCTACGTGGGGAAATGGCTCGTTTAATTGGGCCTTCCGAGAATCGGTGGGCAGATCCGGTGGAATCCTATCCATATGGAATTATGAGGTATTTTCTGTTTTAAGTTCTTGGCACATGAATGGTGCAGTTATAGTTAATGGTGTATGGGGTCAAGAGAGAATTCAATGTTGTGTTATCAATGTTTACTCGCCGTGTTCTATTTCTGACAAGGAAGTTTTGTGGGAAAGATTGTCTAATGTTATTGGTCAGAATTTAAATTCTTGCTTGTGCATGATTGGCGACTTCAACTCTATTCGTAGACCGTTAGAGAGAGATGGTAGGGGCATTGATTTCAATAATAGAGACATTTGTTGTTTTGATATATTTATTAGGGATAATGGGTTAATTGATCTCCCTCTTCATGGAAGAACATATACTTGGTACAGACCCAATGGAAGTTGTAAGAGTCGACTCGACAGATTGCTGGTCAATAATCTTTGGATCACAAAATGGCCAAATGCTTATCAACAAGGGCTTCATCACACAACGTCTGATCACTGCCCTATTGTTCTTGGTGTCAAAGTCAGAGATTGGGGCCCAAAGCCATTCTGTTGCCTCAATGCGTTGTTATCACATCCGGGCTTCAAGGATTTTATTAAAAATAAGTGGGAAAGCTATTGTGTGTTGGGAAAATAGGGGTGCCCGGATCTATTCGGGATGAAATTTAAATACGAATTTAAATCTAATCATTACTAGCATGAATTAATCCTAACTAATTTTATCATCATGCATGTAGAATTAATTCACATGAAAAATCTAAAGCGGAAAAATTAGGAATACATGTAATCACGTACCTCTTGTAGATATAACCCTTGATAATAACGGTACAAGCACGATGATGCTATCAACCAAAAGATCTTCTCAAGTATATCTCTTTCACCTTGCTTGTTCACCGGTGGGAAGTGCTCACAAACAATTAGAATAATAAGGAAGAAAGAAAAATATATTTGCTCCGAATTTTCCAATACATGGAATTGTGAAACTATAAACTGGAGATGAAATAATCACTCCCTATATATAGGAGTGTGATGACTGATTTTTCCATGGAATATGGGGAAGAGAAAATTTTTTTCTTGGCCTCCAAGAAATCTTGAATATATCTCATATATTAATTTCTCCACAATAAAATATTCCATAAAAATCTCACCTCCCTAATATATGATATTTTCGAAATTCACTGGCTAAGAATACAAAATTTGGATTTTCTTGAATTTATGAGATAATCTTGTATTCCAAGAATACATATCTTCCATAATATCTTTTTTTCAAGAAAATCAACAAAATCTTTTCTTTTCCAAATCTGAAAATTTAAAAAATTTAAGAAATAAAATCAGCAATAATATTTTTTTTCTTTTATTTTAATCGCCTTATTATTATGGGGCAACTTATTGGGCTACTTGAGGGGCCTTTAGGAGAATTAAGACTGGACCTCCAATGGGCTTTTGAATTTCAATATTGAGCCTCAATATAATTCAGCCCATTAATATTAATTAGTACCACCAATAAATTAATATTGCACTATCCATCTTAATCCATATTACGATAATATGGGCTTCCGGGTATTATTTCCCGTGTTTAAGATTATCTAGTCCATTAATTAATTAAGCTTCTGAATAGCTCTAAATTAATTAATATCTTTCACCTTGGAGTAAAGACAGCTCAACATTATTATCCGTACCGAAGAAATTAATTCTTCACTTGCAAGATTTGGTACAATAAAACTTCTGAGTCCACCAAGGGAACAAATCACATGAGCCATACTCGCACACGTTTCTTCGTATTAAATCTTAGCAACCGTCGTATGATTAATATTACTGCCCAAGACACAAGGTTCGAAGTTACGATGATTCTCAACCAACATGAACCAAAGCAATAACTATTAACCACACACGGTCCTATTTAAGTGACGGTGATTAAGAAATCAATAACCACTGAGGTCTGAATCGTCACATTTCAGAACAGAATAACTTATCCTCACTGTAAGTCCTCTTCAACACATGCTAAATGTGCTAGTGCAATCTCTTGGTCAAGACTGACCAATCTGAGAATTACACATCGACCTTTCACGGTGGATTGTTCAATTCCACATGGATTGTGAATTTGTACGTTTAGTTACAAGTAATTGTCAATATGATCTTCTGTGATCGGGTATCACCACATTGACTACAATGTAACACATACTACTTATAATGAACTGGTTGCAATAAATATTCAACATTCATTCATATCTAAAGCAAATGAGATAAAAGAATTATTCTCATAAATAAGTGTTTAATACATGAGTTATACAAAGTAAAAACATACTTTCACGTATAACTCTAACACTGTGTGGAGGGATGGAGTGATTATGTGGTGAAAGAAAAGTTTAAGCTTCTAAAACAAGATTTGAAAATATGGAATCAGCAAGTTTTGGGGGGTACTAGAGGAAAACATCGAGAAACACAAATCTGAGATTGCAAGGTTGGATTTGATAGATGATGCGTTCGGTTTGGAGGAGTTCGAGATTGTGTCAAGAAATGCATCAATGGCAGCTCTCTATAGGGATCTCAATTGGAAGAATTCGGCGCTTGCGCAGAAATAAAGAATCAATTGGCTCAAGGAAGGGGATATACACTCGGAATTATTCCATAACTTTATTAATCGCTGGAGGAAGATGAACGAGATTATTGGGGTCAACGTCAATGGCCAGTGGCTTGAAGAGGTGGGAGATGTGAAGAAGGGTATCTTTGATTTCTTCAAAAACCACTTTCAGAGTGGAGAGAATTTTCACACGTTATAATGCTACATTGGGAAAAAAATTGACTAATTCGTTCGATATTTTGTGCTCATCAATGGAAAAGGATAAAAATTATTACCTTGATACACAAATTTAGACGTCTTGAACCATTAATTTCGAGAAGTTTAGTAGAGAACCAAGAATGGATATAGTGGGGAGTTAACAAGGCGGTTGAAAGAGAGATGGAGAAAATAGGTGGTTGAACCCTAGGAGTTATGCTTCTATGTGGGCTTAACCGTCTGAATTGTGGGCATTTTCAGGTCATTCTGAGTGGGTCTCGTATGTGGGCAAACATATCAACCGTTGCCATATTTGTTTTTTATTTTGTAAATCCTGAAATTATTAATTTGTAAAGTATCCAATTAAAATTATCAGTTTATTACTTACAGTGGTGCACACCATTGTCTTATATCTCAATTTGTTCTTTTACTCTTGTACCTGAATCAAATAGGTATAGGTACACATATATGGGTCTTCATCCAAAATCCAAAAAATGCCTGCAATTTTGTTAAAGTGTTGATGGACAATCCACTGCACAAAAGCAAATATTCTTGAACATGAAGTGACCATACACACATCTTTTGACCAAGAAAAATATTCTTCAAAATCAAATATAATGTTCATTTCTGAAATTAATGACAATCAAGATTAACCTCCATAATCATATGGCCTCTATAAATAGATGATCACATTTATATTTTGAGATACATCTCCACTCTACTGCTAGTTGTTTATTTTGTTGCAATCTCAAAATATAAATAAACTAGCTACTAATATTTTTTATTTGCTTACAAAATGAGAAATCATGTTTCAACCCAAGATCGTTACTTCTATGACAACTCATCTTTCACCAAGGAGATGACAATATTTCTTATTGAAGGTCTTATTGCTAAGATGAATGTTGGAACTTGGCAATGGAACTGACAAAACAATGTTGATATAGTCAGGGTGAAAGATTGGATTAATGCCACATTCCACACAAATTTCGACAACCAAAAAATGTATCATCATGTTCGTTGCATTAGAAACCGATTCAGGTACTTTGAAGGGATTCATTCGTGTAGTGGTGTCTCATGGGATCGAGAGACAAACTTCATCGATGCATCATAGGCAACATGGGAACTCCTTAAGCAAGTAAGAATATTTTTTCCCTATCTATTATCATGCAAAAAAATATCTCATAACTTAATTCACACTCATTGTTATTTCCTGAGTTTAGTACATGCTCCTCTCAATTGTATTAAGGAGTTTCCAACTGCTAGAGCATACCAATTTGAAGGTGAGTCGTTGTACCATGAAATGAGTTTACTATTCAACCAACCAAACGCCGAAGAAATCCCTTTCAACCTTGATGAAAATGTGGATCAATTAGACAACGACCATGATGCACCTGAGCCATCTACGGTTGTACCGCAACCTAGGCCTCGGCGTCTCATCTACCCGCCTCGTCCTCCCATAAGATATTTTTATAACGAGGAGAGTGATAGCTCGACGTCTTCTTGAGTGATTTCAAGTGAATGTCTTTCATCCATGTATTATTTTTAAGTTTTCTTGTTGGCATGTTTGTTCGTTTATTATTTTTAAATGTTGTACGTGGTATTATTGTAATTGCACCTATTATGCTAGTGAATTAATTGAGGTCTAATGTGGCCAATTTTGGATGCTCAAATGTTATTACAAATGATATGGTCAAATGTTATTAAAGTGCTTAAATATATATTTTTCAAAAAGTTGGTACGTTTTTTTATATCTTGTTTGGCTTTTATGCCAGATTTTTAATTGTCGAATGTTGTGAACATACCATTTTCGAAATGGTGTCAGGTTAATGGGGACGACTTTTATACATTTACATATCTGGCTTAATGGAGGCAGGTTTCATATAATCAGTATGGATGTCCTTCAACAACAATATAAGCACAACCCCAATCATATATAAACAACTAAACACAATTCATCAGATATAAACAAACATGCACAATAGATATAATCAAACATCCCCCAATAGAATTCAGAAACTTAATACTTATATTTACAAGTGTTGATTCATAGTTCAAAAGAGAGCCTTATGAAAGGCATTGTTATCATTAGCAAACAAAAATTTTGAGCATAAAAAAGAGAATAAGTTCACAGCATCAAAACAAGCCATCACAGACATCCAATGGCTTGAGCAAACATTCATCAAGCTAAGCACTTCCATACTGCCCTGCAAGCAGTTTACGTATGAACGGAGTACGTGCCACCTCAGGTAATCCAACAAACATCTCCATCAAGTCACTTTTTTGGGCAAGCATTGCGGAGGTATCAACTTTTCATCGATGGTCAAGTTAGGAACGGAGGACAAAAGGATGAAGACCTCTTTCCGAGACTGGCCCAAATCGCGCTCGTACCCCATTACCCGAACCATGGAGGCAAGACGTTGTTCAGAAGAGATGCAAAACCTATCAAGTACTTCCGTCAATCCATCGTTTGAAGCAGACCCCATTTTCCGTTGTGATGAGGTACTTCCGGGAACGCTTCCCAACTTCTCGACAGACGTAGGAGCCTCATTGTTGTCGTCCATATCGCAGGGCCCATCATCGGCAGTTTCATAACAGTGTTTCGGAGCGCAGGACCCACTCCTAACCTCCTCAATAGGAGTGTCATCATCGATAAGATCGTTCACAGCTTGCATCACGTTCTCGGCTCTCTCCCCAGTCCCCCGATCCTTACCAAATACCTCGAGTCAATCATGATACATCGGCCATGCTTTGAATCACATGTCGAGGGCAACTGGATCTTTCTGATTACACAAGAAATTATAAAATCATCACATAATGCATCAAGCAATGGAACCATATTTAAGTATGTTGTCATCGCAAAAAGCACATTTAGTTTAATATAAAAAGAATGAGTTTTTTGTACTTTTGGTCCCATTGGACATCTAAAATTTTACTTTCAGTCCCACCCAAAACACTTTTGGTCCCATAGGAATAATTTTTTGCACTTGTAGTCCCAAACCTTCCCAAACCTGCAAAAATGGTCCCACAGTTGACGGCAACTAACGACGTTAGCCATGTGCGCGTCACGTGGCCGTCAACTTTCAAGTAAAATGGTTGTTAACTAATTTTAACAATAACTTATCACTAATTAACACTAATTAACTTAGTTAAGACCGTTATAACACATCAAAATTGTTCAAACCCAAAACAAAGACAACGAACCCGCGAAAAGCCCTAAACTTCTGGGCCAAATTCAAATCGAATGAAACTTGAAGTTCTTCGACAAATTTGAGGCGTACAATGTTGCGCAGGAAGAACCTGGTCAAGTATGGGCTTCCATATTACGGTATGTGTTGTTTTTGGTCTTCGATTTTAGTTTCTATTTTACAAAATTGCTTGTTTTGGGTGTTCAATTTTACTTTCGATTTTACTCATACATGTTTGGGTTTTCAATTTTCGGGTTTAGGGTGTTCGAATTTTAGATTTTACTCATACAATTTTTGGATTTTACTCATACATTTGAGTTTTCGAGCATAATTTGAAATTCCATTGGAATATTAGAAATAGAAATTGCATGTTCCACTGAAATTCCATTTAGGAATATATTCGAGCATGTTTTGGGTGTTTGATTATCGGGTGTTAGGGTTTTTGGATTGGGTGTTTAGGGTTTAGTTCGATTTTTGGATTTCACTCATACATGTGTATTTTTCCCAGGATTGCATGACTTTCTACATAAATTTTACTCTATAAAACTGCATCATGGTGGAAAAATGGGTAGCCAGGATGGTGAATTTAAGTATATTGGAGGAACTACAAGTGCATTTGACTTCGTGGATATTAGTAGATGCGCATTCAAGTATTTGGATAATTTGTTTGAGCAATTAGGATATACGGGAGATAAAATATATTATGGGTTGTCGAAGGATGGTAAAATTAATTTACTTGGGCTTCAATCTGATATACAAGAGTGTTTCAGTGTTGATAATACAAGAGAAGTAACATTGTGGTTGGATGCTACTAGTTCAGAGAGTTTAGTTGTTGAAATTGATGATGAAGTAGTGGGGGAAGTAGAGTTTTACACTGAAGAAGAGTTTAACAACTTGAACGCTGATCCTGTGCCAGTACCTAAGAACACTGGGATGTTGTTTGCTGTTGAGAAGTACCCTGATGGTAGGTCAAGTGTGGATCAGGAACCTGAGGTTGAAATAAACCTAGTGGATGATTCTTGTCTTCCTCCCCCTCCTCCAACACAAGATGAAGGTGTGGATGTGTATTGGTCCCCAAACACTACTCTATTGAGAACTGATGAAGGTGGTGTTGCTGGGGCATCTCAATTTGAGGAAAATGATGATTTGCTCCCTCATTTTCCATTGCAAACAGATAAAGATATATATTATTGTATGGATGATTGTATGGAGGGGACAATTCAATTGCAATCAATGGAAGAAGCAGGTGTGGAAGTTGATGTGGAAGCTGGAATGGAAACTGGTGTGGATGTATCAATCCAGTTGAGTAAGAGGAAGGGCAAGCAAGCCATCAATTTGGAAGAGGATGATGATTGCAGTGATGATGATGATTTCTCAGCTTCTGAATCAAGTGGGGATATAATACTAGATAATGTTTTCTTTGATGAAAATATAGATAGAGAAGTGGAGTTTGCAGGCCTGGATTACAAGGAGGAAGGTGAGAAATCTGATAGTGATTGTGACACTAAGGAAGAAGAAGATCAAGAATTACTAGAAATGTTGCTATCAATTCTGAAAGAAAGAAAATTGGAGAATCATCAAGTAGTGTTATAGTATTTTACTTTACTTAACTTAGAAATTCTATTGTTTACATCTTTATTACATTTACTAACTGTATTTTTCTTGGGATTTTATAGGTGGTACATACTGAAGATGCCTCTAATGTTTTTACTCCAGATAGTTTCATTGGAGGTAGACCATCACAGAGAAATAATTTAAATTTAGATGAAAATTTAGATGAATTTTATTGCATCTTACTAATCAATTTACTTGATATTTGATAGGTACAGACATTTATCAATGATGCACGTATGCCATTTACTTCTCAAAGGTTCATTGCAGGAGAAGTAGGGTCATCTGTGGGTGTCAATGACAGTGCTACAATGAATGATGTGTTGGGAAAATAGGGGTGCCCGGAATCTATTCGGGATGAAATTTAAATACGAATTTAAATACAATTATTACTTGCATGAATTAATCCTAATTAATTCAAATAATAATTCCAACAACTAATTTTCATCATGCATGTTGAATTAATTTCACATATTAACTATGGTGGAATAAACAAGTAAATATGCGATTAACGTACCTCTTGTAGAATTGGCATTTGGATATACGGGACAATTACGATCTCGCTCTATCGACCCAAAAAACCTTCTCAAGTATTTCCCTTTTCACCTCACTTGATCACCGGTGGGAGATGCTTTCAAGTAATTTAATAAACTAAGGAAAAAGAAAAATATCTATGCTTCTTGATTTTTCCAACACATGGAATTACGTACTTGGGGATGAAATAATCATCCCCTATTTATAATAGGAGGTGGCCGATTTTTTCATGTAAAATATGGGCTTGGAGAAATCTTTTCTTATACTCTAAGAAATCTTGAATATATCTCATATATTCTTTTCTCCAAAATAAAATATTCCACAAAAATCTCACACTCCTTATTAGGGGTAATTTTCGAAATTTTTAGAAGAAGAATCCAAGATTTGGATCTTCTTGAATATATGAGATAATCTTGTATTCCAAGAATACTTATCTTCCATAATATCTTTCCAAGAAAATCAACAAAATCTAATCTCTCCTAATATCCAAATTTTCGAAAATATAAAGGAAAAATCAGCAATATAATTTTCTTTTTATTTTAATCACCTTATCATTATTGGGCTACTTAATGAGCTACTTGAGGGGCCTTTAAGGAGAATTACGATTGGACCTCCTAATGGACTTCTGAATTTCAATATTGAGCCCCAATATAATTCAGCCCATTAATATTAATTATTACCACTAATAAATTAATATTGCACTATCCATCTTAATCCATATTACGATAATATGGGCTCCCGGTTATTATTTCCATCGTTTAAGATTATCAAGTCCATTAATTAATTGAGCTTCTGAATAGCTCTAAATTAATTAATATATTTCACCTTGGAGTAAAGACAGCTCAACATTATTATTCGTACCGAAGAAACTAATTCTTCACTTGCAAGATTTGGTACAATAAAACTTCTGAGCCCACCAAGGGGACTAATCACACGAGCCGTACTCGCACGCATTTATCCGTATTAAATCTTAGCAACTGTCGTATGATTAATATTACTGCCCAAGACACAAAGTTTGAAGTCGCAATGATTCTCACCCAACATGAATCAAAGCAGTAACCATTAAGCACACACGGTCCTATTTAAGTGACGGAGATTAAGAAATCAACAACCACTGAGGTCTAATTCTTCACCTTTCAGAACAGAAGAATTTATCCTCGCTGTAGGTCCTCTTCAACACATACTAAATGTGCTAGTGCAATCTCTTAGTCAAGACAGACCAATCTGAGCCTTACACATCGACCTTTCACGGCGGATTGTTCAATTCCACCTAGGTCGTGAAAATGTACGTTTAGTTACAAGTAAACTGTTAATATTGTCTTCCGTGATCGGGTATCACCACATTAACTACAATGTAACATGTACTATATATTGAACGGTTTGCAATAGAAATTCAACATTCAATCATAACTAAAGCAAATGTGATAAAAGAATTATTCTCATAAAACGAGTGTTTGATACACGAGTTATACAAAGTAAAAGCATACTTTCACGTATAACTCCAACAATCTCCCACTTATACTTAAAGTCTGCTTTTAGTATACATCACGCATGTCTTAGTGTAGTAGCTCTACATGACATCTCATGTCAACCTACACTAACCTAATAATTCCTCCCACTTATACTTAAAGCAGATTGGCAATAGTCTTGACTCCCATTCCATCCACATGTCTCTCGAATGTACTCTGAGGCAGACCCTTTGTGAATGGATCCGCTAGGTTGTCACTCGACGCTATCTTTGCCACCTCTATATATCCTCTCTTAACGATTTCTCGTATAAGATGGTATTTTCTTTCTATGTGTTTGCTGGCCTTGTGGGCTCTCGGTTCCTTTGAATTTGCAATTGCTCTGGCATTGTCACAAAAGACAGTTATCTTGTCGGGCAAATTCGGAACAACGTCCAAGTCCACTAAGAAGTTCTTGAGCCAAACTGCCTCTTTCGCTGCTTCACAAGCAGCTACATACTCGGCTTCCATGGTCGAATCGGCGATGCATTTCTGCTTTACACTTCTCCATGAAATGGCTCCTCCTCCCATGCAAAACACACTATCCGAAGTTGACTTTCTTGAGTCTATGTCTGATTAGAAATCCGAGTCCGTGTATCCTACGGGAACTAGACTATCTGACTGGTAAATCAGCATCCGCTCACGAGTTCTTTTCAGATACCTCAAGATGCACTTTACGACAGTCCAATGGTCTTTCCCGGGACTACTTTGATATCTTGCCACCATGCCCACGGCAAAGCAGATATCCGGTCTCGTACACAGCATTGCATACATAAGGCTTCCTACGGCCGAAGCGTACGGAACACCTTTCACGTCATCTATCTCCGCTTGCGTCTTAGGGCTCATTTCTTTCGATAGATGGATTCCGTGCCTAAAAGGTACAAAACCTTTCTTGGAACCTTGCATGCTGAAATGCTTCAAAACAATGTCAATGTATGAAGCTTGCGATAAGCCCAACATCCTCTTCTTGCGATCGCGAGTGATCTTGATCCCAAGGATGTGACCGGCTTCCCCTAAGTCCTTCATATCAAATTGTTTTGACAGCCATACCTTTACGTCTGACAATACCTTTACATTGTTTCCAATGAGCAGAATATCGTCTACGTATAATACTAAGAATACCACTGCAGTTCCGTCACGCTTCTTATACACACAACTTTCGAACTCGTTTTGATCAAACCCATAAGACTTAATCACTTGATCAAAACACTGGTTCCAAGTACGCGATGCTTGCTTAAGTCCGTAAATGGATCTCTTGAGCTTGCATACGAGATTCTCTTGGCCTTTTTCAATGAAACCTTTGGGCTGTTGCATATAGATATCTATCCCGTCAAGACTTCCGTTAAGGAAAGTCGTCTTGACATCCATTTGCCAGATCTCGTAATCTAGGTGCGCAGCAGCGATCGACAAGAGAATACGGATGGACTTAAGCATAGCTACAGGCGAAAAGGTTTCCTCATAATCGATCCCTTCTTTCTGAGTATACCCTTTGGCCACAAGCCTCGCTTTGAAGGTTTCAACCCTTCCGTCCGGTCCTCTTTTCCTCTTGTACACCCACTTGCATCCAATGGGTTCTACCCCACTGGGTGGCTCGACCAACTCCCACACTTGATTATGATCCATCGAACCCATCTCGGCTTCCATTGCCGTTTGCCACGACTCCGCGTCTTTATCTTGGATTGCCTCTTCGTACGTCCATGGGTCCGATTCAACACCGGGAACCAAATCCGAAGATTCTCATATCCCCATGAATCTCTCGGGTTGCCTAGGAACCTCCCACTACGACGGGGTTCCGGTTGTGAAGATATGACATGTGGTACATCATCTTGTATACTTGGTATTGAGGTTTGACCTCTCAATTCTTCTAAGGTAATTTCACTTTTAGGTTTCCGATTGTTCATATAGTCTTCCTCCAAGAATTTAAAGTGTGTACTAATCACGGTCTTTTGATCCTTGGGACTATAGAACATACACCCTTTCGTTCCCGCAGGGTATCCTATAAACAACCTTAATTCCGAACGTGGATCCAACTTACCGGCTTCCTTGTCTAGCACGTATGCCGGACAACCCCAAATCCGCAAATGTCTTAGACTGGGCTTGCGCCTGGTCCACAATTCCATTGGGGTTTTAGGAACCGATTTGGATGGCACCAAGTTTAGAATATAAGCCGCCGTTTCCAAGGCGTTACCCCAAAACGACTTGGGTAAATTCGAATAACTCATCATGGATCTGACCATCTCTAAAAGATTTCGGTTCCTTCGTTCCGCCACACCGTTCTGATGAGGGGTTCCCGGTGTGGTCAACTGGGATACGATCCTTTCGTCCGATAAGTAGTTCAAGAATTCATCGTTGAGGTATTCGCCTCCACGATCTCATCGTAGAAACTTGATACTCTTTTCCCTATGTTTCTCGGCTTCGGCCTTAAACTCATTGAACTTATCAAAAGTTTCAGACTTATGCCGCATAAGGTAAATGTACCCATATCTTGAGTAATCGTCGATGAAGGTAACGAAATACTCATAACCCATTCTCGCTTTGATCGTCATTGGACCACACACATCGGTATGAACGAGTTCTAACACTTCCGTGGCTCTATTCCCCTTGGCTCCAAATGCCCTCTTGGTCATCTTACCCTCTAAACAGGATTCACAAGTTGGAAACGGCTCGACTTGAAGCGATTCCAAGGATCCGTCTTTCACCAATCTCTATATCCGTTTTAGATTAATATGACCTAGTCTAAGATGCCATAGAAGTGTTTCGTTCATCTCCGAAGAATGCTTTCTTTTATTACTCGAAATGATCGACGTGTTATTAGATTCATTATTTGAGTGGTGTGCACACTTAATCGTATAGAGATTGTTTACCAACGTTCCATGACAGATAACATCATTCTTAAAAGAAACAGTAACAACTTTATTAAAAGTAACTGAATATCCATAAAAAACAACTTAGAAACTGAAATTAAATTCTTCCTAAAGTTCGGAACGTATAAAACATCTCTTCAAATTAAAACTCTATCTTCAAAAGATAGGTGCACGACTCTCACTGTTTCGGCTGTCACTCTCGTAGCATCCCCCAAAGTGATTGTGATCTCATTCTTGCTAAGTCGCCGGGTTAGCTAGAACCCCTGAAGAGTGAAACAAATATGATCAGTTGCCCCGGTATCCACTACCCAAACGTGGGCAACATACGCCGCAACATATGTTTCAACGACTAAATCATGAGACTTACCTTTCTTTCCCGCCTTCTTAGGCTTAGAACAGGTACCCCTCCAATGTCCCTTTTCACCACAATTAAAGCACTTACCCTTAGCAGCTTTCTTTCCACCTCCTTCTCCCTTTGCCTTGGGTTTCGCAACTGTTGGATTTGCTTGGGTCTGACCTTTCGTCCTCTTCCTCTTCTTCCCTCCCTTGGGACCCGAAGAGGAAGACTGACCATTTGCCACCATAGCAACGGTTTGGTGATCCATTAGAATCTCCGCCGATACCAAAGCTTGCAAGAGCTCGGGCAAACTATTTGCCCGGTCATTCATTTGATAGTTCAACTAAAACTGCTCAAAGCTCTTTGGCAGAGAATGGAGAACGAAATCGACCTTAGTAGGGAGGTCAAATTCCGAACCAAGTACTTCCAACTTGTTGAGATAACCCATCATCTCGATTTCGTGATCCCTTACGGGGGTACCTTCCACCATCTTCAACGAAAGCATCTTTCGCATGGTGATTTGCCTAGTCGTACGGTTCTGATGTTGAAACATCGCTTCAAGATTGAGCATTATCTCAGAGGCGGTCTCCATGTGTTGGTGTTGGTGTTGCAACACATCTGACATTGAAGCCAGAATAGTACACCTAGCCATCTCATCGGAGTCAAACCAACTCTTATGCTCTTTCTTGTCCGCCTTCGTCGCATCTTCGACAGGCTCTTGGGGTTTAGGAGTAGTTGATTAGGCGTGAAATTGTTATGTTTTGGTGCCCGATTTGCCCATGTTTTGAGTGTTTTCGATGAGTGCTTGGAGTCAAATGAGTATCATTTTTATAAAATTATTAATTTGTCTCTTTGGTTTTCATAGACGGATAGAGGGCGAAAAGAGGAGTTCGTAGGACTTTGAATCGGCCAAAACGGACTCCCGGTTGAGGAGATATGAAGATTTTACGAACGAGTGCACAGCAGCCAGCGCTCGAGCGTTTTGCTCGAGCGCCGGCGCTCGAGCGAATCACTCGAGCGGCCAAAAACTTACAGAACAGTTTCAGCGCTCGAGCGAATCACTCGAGCGGAAACCGCTCGAGCGTTTTGCTCGAGCAACCATCGATTTTAGCCTCCGGATGCGTATTTTCGGCCCATTAACTCCCGTTTCGACCCGGTGCCTATATATACCTCTTCCAAACACGTTTTGAAGGATCCCCAACTTTAGAAATCACTTTTAGACTTAGTTTTTAGAGAGAGGAAGAGGAGAAGAAGAGCAAGCTTTATTTTACGTTTTGTTGAGGTTTTGCATACGAATTCTTAGTTTCTTTTCATTAGTTCGTTACTTTAAACGCTTTTAATTTCGTTTTAGTTAATTCAATTTCAGTTCTTCGTATTTATTTTCTTTTTAAACCCTAGTTCATGTTTCTTAGTTTCTTCGTTCAATTCATCATGTTTATGTTCGTTGTTTCTTCTGTTGCTTTTATTTATGTTAAAACCATGTCCGGCTAAAACCCTTGCGTGCTTAGGTTAGGATGAACTCGTAGAAGTAGGATGTGGGTACGTAATTAGGGTAATTCGTGACGTTAGTTTTAATTCTCTTAGTTAATGAATTCTTATAATTAATCTGAACTTCACCTTTGAATTTCGTACGAAAGTGTTAGAGAGAGGACAACCGCATCACTCAATAACAATTAGTAGTCTTAACGAGAGGGTTTAGGAAAGGTTAATTCATCTACCGGTTTAGCGAAGGAGGATGACCGCATCACCTTAGTTAAATTAGGGTCTCATTAATTAAGCACAATTCATTAACTTGTTAGTGGATTAGTGAAGTCGATTGCTAGGATAAAGTATTAGGGTGAGAAATCTTGAGCTTTCATTCTACGATCTTTTACTTAGGTTAATTCTTGTTTGTCACGATTACTTTGATTATGTACCCGCTCCGTTAGTATACGTAGGGATTCCTATCCTAAGCATCACCATCTCTTATTTGAATCCAACCCTTAGTTAATTCGTCTGCTTTATTATTTTAGTTTACTTAGTTTATTTCAGTCTTTTAATTAATCTTTCAAAAACCCCAAAAACATCACACTCATATTAACTACGACGCGTAGATCTTCAGGGATCTATTCGCATATACATCATCCCTTGGGTTCGATAATACTTGGTCCCTATACTTGCCCATACTACAGTGAACCCGTTCTCTTGCGGGGTAACTACTAGTAGAAGCTAGTGTAGTTTGCTTCAAGTCAGTAGTAAGTACCCATTTATGGTGTTGAGCGGTTAGGACAATATTAAGGTTATGTTTCCAATCAACATAGTTCTCACCAACAAGTTTGTTATCTTTTGCTAGTGTTTCAGGTTTATGAAAACACGCTCACAGGGCAATACGGGCGAAGAAAGAATCCTGTCAGACCCTGAGACGATAGCCAGAAGGAACCGAGCTTTCTTGAGAAGAATGACTACTGCTGGAGACAAAGACAACATGAATCTGGATGGAGATGGGGACTTAGACAAAATAGCTGCAGAGTATACTGTTTTAGTGGAGCAGGCGGTTGGAGTTGAGAGCAGTAACCAGCAAATACCCATAGGGGAACCGCAGAACCAACTCCCAAACCCGCAAAACTCAATCAACTCTGCACAAACACAACCCCAAAGCCAGAACCAAAACCCTGCTTACCCACAAAACCCAAATAACCCTTTCAACAACCCAGTATACCAACATTACCCATACCCACCTTATCCTTACCCACCATACCCGTATCCTCCACCCCCAGTCTATAATCAACCACCTGTTTACCCACCACCACCCCAACAAGTACCAGTACCTGCTGCTAATCCTCAACACGTTCCTATGAACGTAGATCACAATATTGCTATTCGAGGGAGGTTTGCAGCGCAGCCACAACGGTACTATGATGGAGTGGCTTTACCACCTGTTGAGGCGAACAACTTCTCGATATCCCCGGGAATTTTAAAGCTGCTCACCGAGAATCAATTCAAGGGGGTGAACGGGAAGGAGAATCCTCATACACATCTGAGGAGCTTTCTCATGATAGCCTCAACATTCAATTACAATGGCATGTCTGAAGATGCCAAGAGGCTTAGGCTGTTCCCATTCTCATTGACGGGAATAGCCAAGGAGTGGTACGATAATACGTTCCCGCGGGGAGGTATTACCACTTGGGCCGAGCTCGAGCGTCTGTTCCTCGAGCGATTCTACCCTCCATCTAGGACGATCAAGGCTAGAATTGAGATCTCATCCTTTCGCCAGAAGCAAGGAGAGGACCTACGTCAAGCGTGGGAGAGATACTCAAACATGCTGATTGAGTGCCCGCAGCACGGGTACAATGAGGGGGATATTATGGCATTCTTCTACAGTGGTGCCAACAAGGCGGGGCAAGACCATTTAGACGCCTGTGCGGGCGGAGCATTCCTCAACCAAGGCATAGAGAGGTGTAGGGAGATCGTGGACAACATTGTCACGAATGCCGGTGCTTGGGGTGTGGATGCAGATTTGCAAAGAGTGCATCAGGTTGAGGAGGGAGAAGGGACTAGAAGGCTGCTGATGGCCATGATGGAAAAGATCAACAACCTCGAGTTGGGGAAGAGTTTGGTTGGAGAGCATGCAGTAGAGAATGAGAGAGTAGACCAACCAAGTGGACAGCAAGAGGTAGCCAATTACATGGGAGGTCCGTATTACAATCAGAATGGCTACCAAGGTGGAAATCAGTATGGAAGGCCTTCTTATGGCCAACCATTTGTGCCTCCAGGCCCTCAGCCACTTCAAAATCAATGGAGGAACACACAAGGAGTTCAAGGAGGCCAGCAGCTTCCTCAAAACACATGGAGGAAGAATGATAATTTTTCTTATGCTAACCCAAAAGCTGGTGTTACTGTTCCTGCAGGTGTTGATCCGGGGTCTAAACCTCCTGGTGGAGAAGGCGGTGCATCAACCGAGGAGATGTTGAGAGCGATCCTTCAGAAGGTGGAGGAAGGGAGCAAGCGGTTGTCATCCTTGGAATACGATGTGAAGGAGTTGCACAAGAAGGGTGATCAACGTGATCAAGAGCTCCAGAAGATGAACGTTGAGTGGACTAGAACTCAACAAGAGAACAATCGAAGGTTCACCTCTTTAGAGCTCCAGATGAGCCAGATTGCAAAATCAGTGAATAGAATGCCGGAGGGGAACCCGAAAGAGCAGTGCAAGGCGATCCAGCTAAGAAGTGGAACCAACTACGAAGGTCCTCAGATGCCTGCTGATTCTGAGACGCCCCAAGTTGAGAAGGGGATTGAGAAGCATGAAGATATGGATGAGTCCCAGAAGGGTAAGGAAAGTGAGGAGATGGAGAGAGTTCCTAAGTGGAAAAAGGCAAAGGAAGCAAGGGATAAAGTGAAAGAAACAGAAAGAGATGAGTGGGGGGTACCCAAATCTGTGATACCCGTCCCATATCCACAACGCTTCATGAAAAAGAAGCTTGATGAAAAATTTGCAAAATTTCTTGATGTTTTTAAACAACTTCACATTAACATTCCTTTTTATGATGCTTTGGAACAGATGCCGCATTATGCGAAGTTTCTGAAGGACTTGATCGCGAAAAGACGGCGAGTGGATGAGCCGAAGTTGGTGCAGTTGAACCACGAGGTGAGTGCATTAGTGCACAAGGCACTTCCACCTAAGCTGAAGGATCCCGGGAGCTTCACGATCCTATGTGATATTGGGAACGGGATCAAGAAGGGAGCGTTGTGCGACCTTGGGGCGAGCATCAATCTCATGCCGTTGTCGCTTTTCAAGAAGTTGGAAGGTGGTGAACTTCAACCCACAATGATGACGCTTCAACTAGCCGATCGGTCTATTACTCGACCTCAAGGTGTTGTTGAAGACGTTCTAGTGAGAGTTGGAGATCACATTTTTCTAGCCGACTTTGTAGTGCTAGAGATGGAGGAAGATGAGCACGTACCCCTGATCTTGGGAAGACCGTTCTTAGCTACGGCGGGGATGGTGCTAGACGTGGCGAATGGGAAGATCACGTTGAAGGTTGATGATCAAGAAGTGAAGATCTCCCTATATGAAGCCATGAAGCACCCGAAGGAGGATGAGAGCTTGTATTGCATGGATGCCATTGATCCTCGTGTTGAAGACACGCATTCTCTCCCGAATTCCTCTCATACTCATGATTTTGTTAGTCCTTCACCTGTTGAGTTAACCCATGAACATTATGTTCTTGATTATTTTGATAGGGATGAAGTGAAGAAGTTGAAGGATGAAGAGGTGAAGAAAGTGGACGTGGTCCAGTTAGACGGGAAAGGAGGAGTTAAGAAGAAAAAGTCCAAACTCAAGAAATTGTTTAGTAAGACTCCTCCAGATAGAGGCAAGAAGGAGTTGAGACCCATAACACTTGGGGATGGGAAGAAAGCAAAGGTACTCATGATGGTGGGGCATCAAGGAAAGGAGTTCAAACACCACTCTTATGAGAGTAAGGGAGGTAAATTTGAGTATGATGTCCCATAAGCTCCTTTGAGCTTGGTCCGGCATGAGGACCTTAAAAATAGCGCTGAATGGGAGGCAACCCATTTTTATTTGCTTTTGAGTGTTTTTTTTAGTTATTTTCCTTTTATGTTACTAGGATGTTGTTGAGTCGTATGTTTAACCTCGTACTTGAGAGTTTTATTTTGTAGGCTTGTCTCTAAAGGAGTAAAGGTATCATGGAGTTATTTAGATTGAAGGAACCAACTTGAGACAAGGGAGTGTGCAAAGCTATTGAGAGAAACTGAATTGTTCGGTTGAGGTAACCCACAACCCCAAACTTAGACCTCTAGCAAGGTCGAAGTTTGGGGGGGGTGGAGTTTTTTTTTATATGTTTTCTTGTTACATTGCACCGGAGCACCCCTTATCTTTGAGTTGAGTTAGTTATTTGGTGCCTTGAGATACTCCTTGGGCTATTATTAATTTGTTTTGTTACTCAATATTTTATGCCTATCAATCACCTTATGCTTGTTGATTGCTATCTTTGAGTATGATTTGATGAGTAGGGTGAATTGTGAGGCTGAGTTAGAAATTCTTTTGTGTGAGTGTTTGAGTTTGAGCTGAGTTGAGAAAGAACTTGTATGCTTGTAAATTTTTCTTTTGAGTACTTGTATGACAAGAGTGAGAATTCACTAGGACTAGCATGGATGTGAAAGCTGTGAGAGTTGTGCCTTACGAGATTTTAAATGCATTAATTAATCTTTTCGTTTGTGAGTGGATCGTCACCTTAGAGGATGCTAGAACTTGCATGTGCTCTTGCTTCTTGATTGTGTCTAGTTTGATATGCCGAATGTGATCTTAGGCCATCTTTGTTTTTATTGAGTCACTTAGCCAAAAAATTTCCTTACCAATGACATTGAATCCCTTGTTAGCCCCTTTGAGCCTAAAGCCTATTTTATTTGCTAGCACATATGAACACTATTCCAATTCCTAAGCCTTTTTGTCCCAATTTGAGTGGAGAATAGGAAAGTGTGAATATGAAGGGAGTGAATTGAGTTGAAAAAGGAAAAGGTTGTTTGTTGAGTGAATATGAGAAGAAGGTGTGATGAAGTTTTGAGTTGTGGGAAAGAACAAAAAAAAAAATTGAGAATGAGCAAAAGAAAAAAATGAGCTCATGTGTTTGTGCGAAAAAAAAAAGAGAAAAAAAAAAGTGATTGAAAAAAAAAGTGAAAGAGTGAGAAAGAAAAAAATTGAAGTGTTGAGAGTAGTGGAATTAAAGTGTATTGATTGCAAATGTTGAAGTGATTCTGTTCCTAATCTCAAAGTGCCAAAGTTGATTTTTCTATTCTCCATTCACTTGAGTCACTTACCCCATATTGTTATCCCACCCGTCCAAAGAGCCTACATTACAACCTTGAGAAAAGTCCTTTTTGATTCGGCATTGATTTCTAGAGTATGGTCGGAGTTGAGAGTGCTTACAAGCCTATGGCTGCCAATATGTGTGATTGATTGATTGAGTGAGTCCCTTAAACACTGTTATACACTTGTAAGGGAGTGAAACACATCGTTGAGTGCACATCCATGTTTGATCTTGGTGTTTCTTGTTGTTGTTGCATGAGTATGATGAAGGAAGGTGAGTTAGTATACGTGTGATTGATCTTTAAAGCTCGAGTTCATTTGCTTGCACTAGTTGATTTTTTGACTCATTCCTAACAATTTCACTTAACTTATTATTTCGTTGCTTGAGGACAAGCAACATGGTAAGTTTGGGGGGGGTTGATTAGGCGTGAAATTGTTATGTTTTGGTGCCCGATTTGCCCATGTTTTGAGTGTTTTCGATGAGTGCTTGGAGTCAAATGAGTATCATTTTTATAAAATTATTAATTTGTCTCTTTGGTTTTCATAGATGGATAGAGGGCGAAAAGAGGAGTTCGTAGGACTTTGAATCGGCCAAAACGGACTCCCGGTTGAGGAGATATGAAGATTTTACGAACGAGTGCACAGCAGCCAGCGCTCGAGCGTTTTGCTCGAGCGCCGGCGCTCGAGCGAATCACTCGAGCGGCCAAAAACTTACAGAACAGTTTCAGCGCTCGAGCGAATCACTCGAGCGAAAACCGCTCGAGCGTTTTGCTCGAGCAACCATCGATTTTAGCCTCCGGATGCGTATTTTCGGCCCATTAACTCCCGTTTCGACCCGGTGCCTATATATACCTCTTCCAAACACGTTTTGAAGGATCCCCAACTTTAGAAATCACTTTTAGACTTAGTTTTTAGAGAGAGGAAGAGGAGAAGAAGAGCAAGCTTTATTTTACGTTTTGTTGAGGTTTTGCATACGAATTCTTAGTTTCTTTTCATTATTTCGTTACTTTAAACGCTTTTAATTTCGTTTTAGTTAATTCAATTTCAGTTCTTCGTATTTATTTTCTTTTTAAACCCTAGTTCATGTTTCTTAGTTTCTTCGTTCAATTCATCATGTTTATGTTCGTTGTTTCTTCTGTTGCTTTTATTTATGTTAAAACCATGTCCGGCTAAAACCCTTGCGTGCTTAGGTTAGGATGAACTCGTAGAAGTAGGATGTGGGTACGTAATTAGGGTAATTCGTGACGTTAGTTTTAATTCTCTTAGTTAATGAATTCTTATAATTAATCTGAACTTCACCTTTGAATTTCGTACGAAAGTGTTAGAGAGAGGACGACCGCATCACTCAATAACAATTAGTAGTCTTAACGAGAGGGTTTAGGAAAGGTTAATTCATCTACCGGTTTAGCGAAGGAGGACGACCGCATCACCTTAGTTAAATTAGGGTCTCATTAATTAAGCACAATTCATTAACTTGTTAGTGGATTAGTGAAGTCGATTGCTAGGATAAAGTATTAGGGTGAGAAATCTTGAGCTTTCATTCTACGATCTTTTACTTAGGTTAATTCTTGTTTGTCACGATTACTTTGATTATGTACCCGCTCCGTTAGTATACGTAGGGATTCCTATCCTAAGCATCACCATCTCTTATTTGAATCCAACCCTTAGTTAATTCGTCTGCTTTATTATTTTAGTTTACTTAGTTTATTTCAGTCTTTTAATTAATCTTTCAAAAACCCCAAAAACATCACACTCATATTAACTACGACGCGTAGATCTTCAGGGATCTATTCGCATATACATCATCCCTTGGGTTCGATAATACTTGGTCCCTATACTTGCCCATACTACAGTGAACCCGTTCTCTTGCGGGGTAGCTACTAGTAGAAGCTAGTGTAGTTTGCTTCAAGTCAGTAGTAAGTACCCATTTATGGTGTTGAGCGGTTAGGACAATATTAAGGTTATGTTTCCAATCAACATAGTTCTCACCAACAAGTTTGTTATCTTTAAGTATACTAAACAGTGGATTAAAAGGTTGCGACATGATGAACTAAGAATAAAACATACATTCATATCAATATCTAGAAAAATACGAAATTATCACATAATTCGATCACATCAATTATATTGAAACCTTAAAACAATATAATCATGCATCAGCCAACATCTCGAAACAATTTAAATGCGCCACGAGGGGTGGTTTATACATTTAAATACATTCAAGCAGATCACAAACTTAAAAGTTACAAATCCTTGATTCAAAATTAATAGTTGGCTTCCACTTTGACCACATAGAAATTGACAGGGACTCCGAGGGGAGTAAGTTAATATCAATTCCCTATGCCTAAGTAATAACCATAATTAAATACAGGATTATTATTTCGCTTTGAGCAAGCCACTCGAGGTGAGGGTCAATACCGCCACTAGTAATAATCCACAATCATCATTTCGGAATTTATTCATGTGAAATCCGTTCTTTTGGCCGATCCGAGGGGGAAATGTATTCCAAAAGAACTTCACAAATAAATAAATTATGGAGGCCAAATTAATCCAATTTTAATATCCGGAATAAAATTACGATTAAATAAACATACTTAGTAATTTTCGAAAGTAAGGTTTTTCTTGGACAATTAAATTCATGCAAACACATATTAACAAATAATAATAATTGCACGAAATAAAACATCCATCAAAACAAAATTAAACACATTGGAGCACCCAAATCCAATTGTCACGATTTAATTTCTTCAAGTCTTGATGCGAAAAATCATCCTTGTTGCTTTCCGACGTTCGTCTCGACACGCTCCCACTTAAACAACAACACTTTATCAAACACAGCATCGTTTGGGGTTCGGGACGACATTTAAAGCCACACGGAAGAAAAAACGCGAACCGAAAAATTCCACGGCGCGCGTCGGCCCACGAAATGGGCTCGCGCGCCTCTCGGCCAGAAGCGCCGAAGCGCTGCAGGAGGCGCGTCGAGGCGCAGCACGGAGGCACGCCGAGGCGCCGCAGGCCGCGCCCGAGACACGCGCGCGCGCGGCGCCGGCCTCCCGTCGCGCGCGGGCGTGCGCCGTGTACCCCGTGCGCCATTTTTCGCCGTTCGTTCTCGTTTTTCTTCACCCCTTGCATGATTTTACGTCTATACACGCGCCACGCTTGTATGCATCGTCCGGGTACGCCGTTTTTAATTATTCGTTCTTCGTCACGATCCGGTTACAATTTATTTTACAAAAAAAATAAATACTAGATCTAGACTAGTCTATTACAATGATCGAATCAAAATAAAAATAACTAATCTACTCGTGGATTTTCTCACGAGAAAAACGAATTCGAACGAATCGAATTAAAAACAATTAATTCACACGCATGAAATTAACAACATTAAAACCATGACAATTGGATACCTGCAAAAAAGATCTAGCAATTCTACTATCCAATTTCAATTTAATGTTTAACAATTTAAATTCCAATTTAAAATTCAGAGCCCGAAACCGTGGCTCTGATACCAGTTGTTGGGAAAATAGGGGTGCCCGGAATCTATTCGGGATGAAATTTAAATACGAATTTAAATACAATTATTACTAGCATGAATTAATCCTAATTAATTCAAATAATAATTCCAACAACTAATTTTCATCATGCATGTTGAATTAATTTCACATATTAACTATGGCGGAATAAACAAGTAAATATGCGATTAACGTACCTCTTGTAGAATTGGCCTTTGGATATACGGGACAATTACGATCTCGCTCTATCGACCCAAAAAACCTTCTCAAGTATTTCCCTTTTCACCTCACTTGATCACCGGTGGGAGATGCTTTCAAGTAATTTAATAAACTAAGGAAAAAGAAAAATATCTATGCTTCTTGATTTTTCCAACACATGGAATTACGTACTTGGGGATGAAATAATCATCCCCTATTTATAATAGGAGGTGGCCAATTTTTTCATGTAAAATATGGGCTTGGAGAAATCTTTTCTTATACTCTAAGAAATCTTGAATATATCTCATATATTATTTTCTCCAAAATAAAATATTCCACAAAAATCTCACACTCCTTATTAGGGGTAATTTTCGAAATTTTTAGAAGAAGAATCCAAGATTTGGATCTTCTTGAATATATGAGATAATCTTGTATTCCAAGAATACTTATCTTCCATAATATCTTTCCAAGAAAATCAACAAAATCTAATCTCTCCTAATATCCAAATTTTCGAAAATATAAAGGAAAAATCAGCAATATAATTTTCTTTTTATTTTAATCACCTTATCATTATTGGGCTACTTAATGGGCTACTTGAGGGGCCTTTAAGGAGAATTACGATTGGACCTCCTAATGGACTTCTGAATTTCAATATTGAGCCCCAATATAATTCAGCCCATTAATATTAATTATTACCACTAATAAATTAATATTGCACTATCCATCTTAATCCATATTACGATAATATGGGCTCCCGGTTATTATTTCCCGCGTTTAAGATTATCAAGTCCATTAATTAATTGAGCTTCTGAATAGCTCTAAATTAATTAATATATTTCACCTTGGAGTAAAGACAACTCAACATTATTATTCGTACCGAAGAAACTAATTCTTCACCTGCAAGATTTGGTACAATAAAACTTCTGAGCCCACCAAGGGGACTAATCACACGAGCCGTACTCGCACGCATTTCTCCGTATTAAATCTTAGCAACCGTCGTATGATTAATATTACTGCACAAGACACAAACTTCGAAGTCGCAATGATTCTCACCCAACATGAATCAAAGCAGTAACCATTAAGCACACAGGGTCCTATTTAAGTGACGGAGATTAAGAAATCAACAACCACTGAGGTCTAATTCTTCACCTTTCAGAACAGAAGAATTTATCCTCGCTGTAGGTCCTCTTCAACACATACTAAATGTGCTAGTGCAATCTCTTAGTCAAGACAGACCAATCTGAGCCTTACACATCGACCTTTCACGGCGGATTGTTCAATTCCACCTAGGTCGTGAAAATGTACGTTTAGTTACAAGTAAACTGCTAATGTTGTCTTCCGTTATCGGGTATCACCACGTTAACTACAATGTAACATGTACTATATATTGAACGCTTTGCAATAGAAATTCAACATTCAATCATTACTAAAGCAAATGTGATAAAAGAATTATTCTCATAAAACGAGTGTTTGATACACGAGTTATACAAAGTAAAAGCATACTTTCACGTATAACTCCAACATGATGAAGATGGTATGAGGGTTGCAACAATGAAAAAAAGGAAAACTGTCACACAGTCCAGCCTCACCAAGGCAGCTATGTCAAAGAATGTAAAGAAGAAGTAAGCTTGTGATCAGCATAAGGTAGTAGTTTTTGTGGAAGCCCCTTACTTTTTGTCCATTTAAGTCACAACAATCTTTTTATCTTTTGAAGTTTAGTTATGACTTTTGCTATCATAATGATTATAGATTGTAGTGGCTTAAAAGTGGTGGTTGATATTGCTAAAAAACCTTGTTTATCAGCCTGTGGGGGCTTAACTTTTTTGTGCATATTAGTGTTGTTCATTTCAGCCTGTGGCTGCTGGATTTTTTGTGCATATTGATTTTCAGCCCGTGGCTGCTGCATATTGATTAGTGTTGCTCATATTCAGCCTGTGGCTGTTGGATTTTTTGTGCATATTGTTGCTTATGGTTTGATTAGGTTGTGTATATTGTTTCTGGATTTTTTGTGTGCATATTGTTGCTTTTGGGCTGTTGCACCAGTAGTGTATACAAAATACGTTGCATTTTTTGGTCTGGTTTGACATTGAGAATTACACAAAATATGAGATTTCATTAATATAGGACATTACACTGAGTGGTATGAGCCAGAACAGTGAGTAGTATAACCAACATGACCTTTTTCATTTTGAGTAGACCCTTAACTCCAATTGTCAAAACCTTCATTTCTTGAACCATTTTGCTTGGCTTCTTAACTTCTTCAGTCACAAACTTCATTTCTTGAACCAAATTCAGCATCTTGTCGGTTACCTTAGAAGTGATTTCTTCACTTTCATGATCTCCAACAATCTCATCAGCCCACATAAAGAAATCACAACCACCACCTTCACTTAGAGAATTGGGACAATTATGAAATAACCTCACTTTTCTTGAAGGCTTCTTAGAAACGTACGCACGACAAGCTTTTCTGCAATAACAAACAAGATGGCGTCGCATTCGGGTGGAAGACGAAGAAGACATGAGGTTATTGGTAATATTTGAGTTGATGTTTTATGTTAGTTGTGTGTAGTATGAATGATGAATGTAAGTTGTATTGCATTATATAAGTGGAACTTGAAAAATTTTGTGGGAAAAAATCTGTTTTCCCCTCCAAAAACTATACAAAATGGTGGGAAAAATCAATTTTCCCACCAAAAGTGTACAAATTGGAGCCAAATTTCAATTTCCCCTCCAAATTCAAAATTTTACTATTCGTTTGGGACTATTTTTGCAACTACATTGGCGCCAGCAGTGAAGAAACCAATGGGACCAATAGTGAAAGTAGGGATTAAGTGGTTTAATCCCTTTAACGGCACTCCCGTTAGTGGCTGTTACATTCGTGGGACTGAAAGTGCAAAAAATTATTCCAATGAGACCATTTTTGCAAGTTTTCGAAGGTTTGGGACTAAAAGTGCCAAAAATTATTCCAATGGGACCAAAAGTGTTTTGGGTGGGATTGAAAGTAAAACTTTAGATGTCCAATGGGACCAAAAGTGCAAAAAATTCTAAAAAGAATGAACCTTCACGGCTTTCTCCCAAGCCTCAGAGTAGCAATCAATCATGTTCATTGCACTGTTGAAACCAACACCAGTCCCGTGTATTATCATCGTCTGAAGGGAGCCTAATGCCCTCTCCCAAAGAGTCGGTTTTGACTTTATCTAAGGCGATTCGTGGAGGTCAGTCCCCGGGAATTCCTCCATCAGCAGCTCATCCAGTTTCTTCATGAAACCCGACCTAAACCCATTCTCGTCCTTCCACCCATTCTTGACAAGTTCCTACATTTTTTTCGAGCAATGCAACCTCTTATTTCTCAGTTCATGACCTCCTCACTCTATCGGTCTTCTTCCCTTTGCATTTCAGATTCACCCCCGTGGAACATCCACCTCCCTCCATTACTACGAATGCAACAAGTGTAATATATAAGATGCGGAATGCACACCACAAATTAACAAAAGTGGCACATTCGTAGTGTTCGTTCAACACTTTATACAGAAAATTGAAAATCAAGAAGCTACAATTAATAATTAAAAGACACCCACACCAGAATTCACAAATTTGCCCACAAATTCGATTTAACAACTTCCATCAAATTTACACACAAATTAACCCTAAACCCAAAAACAATGACCACAGTGAGCTTCATGTATTATTCATAACTCAGATGCTTTAGATATCAAACAAAAACAAATATGCTTACACACCACACATTATATGCTTTAAACACAAAATTAACATCACAAAATGCATAAAAATATGATGGTCAAGCGAGCTCCATGAATAACAAAGAATTTACTGGGTTTATACGGTGAATACAACAACGGGATGGGTGTGAGGCGAGGTAAGAGACATACCTCAGTGAAATTTGTGCGAAAGGGAGATACGTGAGCTACGAGTGTCCGCCTCCAGGTGAGCTTCGAGTATTTCACTCGTGGACGGCCGAATTCTTCCAGAAGCTACGGGGTGAATAATTTTTAGAAGAACCCTAGATATGGGAGGAGGAATTGAATGAAATTCCCTAAAATCGATCTGATGAAAGGACGGATTTGGGTGGCAATTTGACTTATTCCCTCACCACCCCCCAAATGACCCAAGACAATAATTCACAATTTTAATGAGGGCACCATTGTCATTTTAAATCTATTCATATTTTTTTATATCATCCAATTACTCAAATTAAAATTATATATCTCTAATATCACCTACCAAACACTCAAATTAAAATTATCTCTCTAATATCACGTACCAAACACTCAACTAAAATTGTATCAGTTGAAATGCATCATAACAGATAGATATATTAAAATAATATACATTTTAATAGATCATACCAAACACAGGTGAATAATACATATCTCACCATTTTTGATACTATATTAAACTCTAGCTACTAATCTAATATATGCTACGTACCAAACATACCCTTATGTTTACCCACATATATAATTATTTAATGCATGTTATAACAAAGAAAAGTAGAAAGACCAAATTAACTTATGACAGTTATTCTTCCAAATTAGTACAAAATGACCATTATTTTGAATACTGTTAAAAAAAAAAGACAATTATTTTGAATATATATATTATTTATAAAGACAAATAAAATAGGTTGGAGAGTATAATTTAAAAGTTGAAAATGAGGGGGTGTTTGCAAAAATATACTATATAAAAATTGATTAAAATTAGTGATTATGTAAAAATTATTTAATAGTAAACGTTAATTGGGTTTGAAGAAACATTTCAAGACCTAATACGTAGAAGTAGACGTTGAAGTGTTTGCTAGATATAAACAATATACTTTATGATCAAATTACTAATAAATTCCCATTTAATTAGATAACATGCATGGCCAGCACCTCAAAATTATTGAGGATACAATTGTAAAAGAAAAGGTGTTATTATCCAGAAATAATCAATAATCCGTAGAAGCTGATAAAAGTTTTTGTACACACCCAAATTTTACCGATTATGATTTTCTTCAATACTATCAACCTTCATTCAAACCACCCCCACCTCCCTTTCTTCAAACCTATCAACTTAATTAAGCATATTTAAAAAATATAATTCTTGGCAAACACCTCCAAACAGTAAAAGGTCAAGTAATTTGTCTAACTTCTTGGGGCTAAGATATATATATAAAAAAATAAAGAAGATGGTAATTTTTGTGTTTTACTCCGTAATAAATGAATTAAGAGTAGGTCTTATATGAGACCGTCTTATGGCATGAGACAATGAGAATTGGTGTAATTAGGGTATTGATTCATTAACACTTTGGTAGGGGTAAGTGTTAATTTTTGTTGTCTCATGCTATGAGACGGTCTCATACAAATTTTTGCCATTAATTAAACACAAAATTACAACATATCTAGCTAGTTCACAGTTGAACGGGAAGCACATCTCCTAACTTGAGTGAGAACACATATTCAAATTTCTCATCCTTAATTAATTGTAATTTAAAAACTAAATACAATAAAAAAATTTGACATATATACCATTTTTTGGGGAAAAGAATAATTGGTCAAAGTGAACGTTGGATGTAAGGAATTTATTTCGGTAAAAATTGTTAGAAATTTGAAAGAAAAAAAAAAACTAGATATATGAAAAGATAGAAAACAAAGAGGCACTTCATATTTCTATTTTCAGCATTTTGTAAGCGTGTTGCTGTCCACAATCCCACCTTGAAACCATGCCATTACTATTTCTGTCTTTTCATTCAGATCTTCCATCTTCAAGTATAAACTACAACCGTTTCCTTTCTATGTAAAGAAATTATATTGGGTGTAATATCAGAAGAATAAGCAAATTGAATAATAATAGCTTGTCATTTTCTGATGCAAGTCCAGTATTTGATGCCAAAATAATACGTTACCCGAGAAATTAATTGTTTGTTGTTGTGTTTTTAGGTGTTCTAGAGAATACGTTTTGAAAATGTGGTTAAAAAAATACTCCTGATTCAAAGCTTCTTTTTTATTTTCTTTTTTTGGTCAGTTTAAATACAAAAAAAATTATTTTTATAAATTACTCCTTACAATTTATCTCTATACTTTACTTTTAAATACTCCAAAAGATTATTTCTAAAAAAATGAAATTAATTTACATGCAAAAATGAAAAACGTAATCTAATTTACAAATTAAATAAAATCATCAAAACGCCAATTATTTATAACCAGAGGAAATATTATTCTTGTAAGTAATTGTATATGGATGATATAATAATTTGTTTATGTTAGAAATTAGATCTTTTGTTACGCACAACGAAATTCAATGGCGAATAGAATGGAGGGTGCAATTAATATTTTGTGATGTGTAAGATAATTTTATAGATTTGGAACAATATCTTTTTCAGAATCCATAAAATACAATATACATAAGCTGTGAATTAAATTAAGTCTCTCAATTAATCCATTTCGATCGGAACTTATTTCACCTTTTAACTAGTTCAGTATTATTGAATTACATTGCAATATCAAATTAAAATTACAAGCAACAACAGAACCGGAAACTAAAGGCATTAGTACAAAACTAAAACCAAATACTACACTTGGAAATTTAGCAAATTTCATCTAATCCAATATGAATGTTTATCAAATTTCCAGCAAATAGTACATTTTGCATAGAGGCAATTAATGGGCTTTTGTCTTTATCTGTGGCAGCTCAAATTAAATTAGCCTTGTACAGAGATGCAAGAAAACATAAAAAAAAGATAATGGACATGTATCACATATAAGGAAATCGTGTGTACAAGGGTTTACAGCGTACACCACAATTTTAGGGTTTCAGACAAAGAGGAATTTGGGCATGATACATAGGAGTACTAAACAAAACAGCCATATATATATACGCCATATATATAAATAGCATATACACACCTCCCCAAAAGTTTCCTAAATTATTCATTGTATGAAATTTTTTGAAACACGATCTGTATCATATATTCATATGATATCGAAATATTAAGACGTTACCTCACTTACTGTCTAATCTCAAAGAAAAATAACTTATGTAAATTCGAGTTTTTTTAGAATTATCACTTCAAATATCATTGTTATGTATATTCACTATTATTTTTATCGTGTGTATTATTCATATAGTACTCTACCCAAAAAAAAAAAAAAAAAAAGTCAAAATATTGGTTAAATTTAAATGGAGGGGAGTATTAAGTTTCCACAATTTCCTTTGCTTGGCCGGGTGGGCTAACCAAACCAAACATGCCCTTATACTTTGTTTATGAACTTTTTTTTTTCTATTTGAGAACGCTTATGAACTTTTGTATTTTCGTTATTAGAAGTAGTCAACTTAGCTTGAACCTTAAAGTAAATTGGGCCGGGCTTATGAAACAAGGCTCAACAGCTAATATCGCGTGGTTTTGAAAAAGGCCAAAGTTATATACAGTCCTATCTTTTGTTCATACATCCTACCAAAAAGTGTTCGGTAAAAAAATCAGAGAATTTTAACAATTTTTGAAAAAAAATTCAAAAATACAAAAAAAAAAAAACACTAAACGTATGAATTCCTGAAAATTGTTACATTTTTCGGAAAAAATTCCGATTTTTTTTGGTGGTGTATTCACAAAACATGGAACTGTATTTAACCTGGCCTTTGAAAAATGATGGTTTCTGCCCAATATAATAATACATGAGGGGAACCAATTTCTATATAGGTAATTAGGCCCCACAACAGTAAGTTAATGATACCCGGAATATATAGTAAAATGTCACTTTTTTATTTTCATTTTAAAAAATATCAACTAATATTTTTTTCTTATAAAAATATCATTGAAAAAGATCGCATAAGAGTCGTGCAGGGAGTCGCACAGGGATCACGCGTGGCATCTATAAAAAAAAAAAATTGGGCTAACATTTTTTTTAAAAGTGGTATTTTGCGATATTTCCTATAATAATCCCATTAATTACGCTCCTTAATCAAACCTATCACTCTTTCCTTTCTTAAATGACTTCTGACAACTCAGCTTATTTTTTGTCAACTAAGTGTATTTTTTGCAAGATCCAATACAAAAAATCAATAATCGATCATTTCATTTTTTCCAATATGAGTTAGTTGCAATTTTAGACGTCAGTGAAGAAGAAATACTATTTCCAAAACAAACATACTACCTGTAGTTGGATAATTTTTTTATACCCACTTTGATGGATTATTGTAGTTGGAAAATTTTTTTTTTTTTTACCCACTTTGATGGATTATTGTAGGTGAAATACTAATTGAGGATAATGTGTATTGTTCTGAATTGTCCCTTTCTATAACCCAAATATGATTGTTCCTAAGGTTTTACTTTTCATTATTAGAAGGAATAGAAGAAGTGGGCTAGAAGGAGAGAAACACAGCAAGTAGTACAGATAAAATAATGATATATTGGGGCAGGTGGTCCGCATGCATATAAGGAGAAAGCATCCCATTATCACTTTTCTCCTCGACAAAATTAACTAATTTTCATTCTTTATTCCAATAAATAAAAAAATACACAGACATATGTTAAGGAAAACGCACACACGCACGCAATCACGAAAAGAAGAATACGGAATTTGTTTACCCAATTCGTCTTACGATTACGTCTGGGGGCGATGCCAAGCCAGCATTTTTTACTATATTTTTCTGATATTAAATACCAGGAGAAAACCTCTGTTTATAAGAAACGAATTCTAACCCTAAAATCAGGATTATTTGGGCCAAGTGTACAATCCATTTAACATCCACACTCCAACAACATAAATACGCATTAGTCATAACTTGTCAGATAATTAGCTTTCCATTAAATCATAATCTAGTAACTATTTTATTAAAATATATTGAGGAGGTGGTGGTACGCTGCAAATCTGCAAAGAATGTCATAATGATAAATAAGGAAATAAAAAATTATATATACATAAAAACGATTTTAAGTTCATGAAAACTCCTAAAATAAATGAAAAACAATTACATCACGAATACACAATTAATGAAAAACAAGGTCAAAACTTAAATTCCAATATTTCAAAAGATTGGTAAATTTTGCGGGGATGTTGTTCACGGTGTGAAATCTTGTGTGTAAAAATATTATTGTATTAGTTTATAAAAGTATTAGTTTTTTTTTTTTTATCGGTAAATGTTAGTTGTTAGTAGTTAGATTAGTTCACCAAGTCTCCATACACTCCCAGAAATCTCCAAGCCTACCTTATAACTCCCTCCCAATTCGTTCCCAAAGGGAATCAAACCCAGGCCACTCACTAGAGTGAGGAACCCGGTGGCCAGGTGGGTTAAGCCACCTGGTTAAATTTATAAAAGTATTAGTACTATTGAATGAAATCAATTTTATACAATGAACAAGTTTCATTGGAGTCTGAGACTTTCTAAACCGGGTCATTTTTTGAAGATAAAAATTTGTGTGAAAACGAGACAACATAAACTCAGTTTCTTTAAATATTACTATTATATAATATATATACATTGTTATTGTTATATATATATGTATTATAATTGTATAAAAAATAAGTATTTTTTAAATAGTGATAATTGATATATATGTATAATAGTAATATTTGAAAAAAAAAATATCAACTCGAATTCAGAATATCCTACCCTTATTTTGAATGTCATGGAATATCTCATGAAATTAAATCCATTAGATTTAGATGTAACTCATAGTCATAGCAAATCTTGAATTAGGTTCATGAAGTAGGTTTCTTTGGACTCGGCATTACATATGAAGTTCTAATTCTCCTCGTCATTTTATTTATCTAATTTGGTAAAAAAACTAGCACTTCATTAAAGTAAATGGCCTTTTTTTCGAGCCCAACCAGCACTTTACACTACGCAAACCCATCTTTACGATCAAAGATTCTGATTTAGCAGAAATTTAAATAAAGGCGTCCAAGTTCCAACTCAGTTGATAATAAAATAATTAAATGGAGATAGAGGTAATAGTTTTTATTTTATTTATTTATTGTTTTGTGGCTTTTGTCATTTTCCGTGGTCCCTCTAACTTTTATAAGTATTCCAAATTTTCACTTCACAATTACACCAAATTCCAACCTACTACTTTTCTCTCACATTATATTATTCAAAACAATAGTACATGCATAATTAATTAAATAATAGGTGAGAATGAACTTTTTTACATGGTAAATTATTTAAAAATTGATTATTGTTCCAAAAAGAAAATGAAAAAATTGTGTTCTTGAGAGACCATTAATTTTCCTTAAATAATTTACAAGTGCAAATTTTTATTATTGATGAAGAAATATATTTAATAAAAATAAAAATAATTTGTTCAAAACATCAATACATATTTTAGTGGATAAAAAACAATTTGCAGAAAAAGGTATGGTTTTCGCAGTTCTTTTGGTAATTGTATATTGGTGGGGCGTTAACGATTCCCGGTCCTCAGCCCGTTACTCTATCATTTCCCATGTTACCGTTACTCGGTCGCCTTCGCAAGGACAAATTATTTGACGAAAGTCACAACCTACCAATACCATCCCTTAATATATGATATCCTGTTTATGGAATATGAATTAGGACTAAATATATGTTACAACAAAATATATCTTCACAATTATTTCTCGATTACCTCAATTTTTCTAAAAAAATATAATATTAAAACATGATACTATTAATTTCAAAGTCCAATCAAATGTCGAATCCAATTAGTCGAATGAGCCATTATAGCCCAAATTCAATTAAACTCATGAATAAGAAAAATAAACTGAATAGGCCCACTGGGGCTGTTTTCTAACCATTTAGAAGTTATTTTTTTTAATAAAGAAAAAATTGGTGTGGCCTAGCTTTATAAAGAAAAAAGAAAAAAAACTTACATTTAAGGTTGTGTCGGAAAATATACGTCTTTGATTGTTGATTTTCTTTTTTAAAGAAAAAATTGTGTTGTAAAATATATTGGCAATGCGATACATCTCACTTTCACATAAAGTTTTTTTTTTTTTTTTTACATATAATAATGGAAGAAAAAGGGAAATACCAATTTTGATAAATACAAAGGTTTTTTATCCACTTTTATAGAAAAAAAGTTTTATACCAATTTTATAGTTAAATGACTCATCTACCTTTATTAAAAAAAAAAATGGATTTTACACACATGGTCCACATCCCTAAACCACTCTTTATTTTGGATTTTAGAATGACCACCCGAAATTATCAATTTTTTAGAATGGTCAACAATAACAATCAATTCTCTTTTCCGGAACAACCAACCTGAACGACCATTTTTTTTTAAATGACTAATCCGAACAATTAGTTGGAACGAATAAATTTTTTTAGAACAACCAATTTTTTAAACTATCAATTGACGACCATAATATTTTGTAACTAATAGCCTAAAAATTATTAAAAAAAAATCAATATCCATTTTTAAGAGTATATTTGTCTTAAAAGAGGGTGGTGGGTATTTTTTTTCTTCTTAAAAGAATGGCTAAAAAACTTTAATTTCTATTAAAAGGGGTATTATCCCCTTTTTCACTAAAATAAAATGTTCCTTTTACATCACTAGCTTTTATCCCCTAAATACATTTGAATCCAATCTCCCCAACCAAGTTCCAACCCCTCCAGACCACCCCTACTATTAATGTTATTATGAGTTTTTTTTAATGTAAAATATAATTTTGTGCTTGTTATTAATTAATTTAAAATTCAAGAAATTCAATATTAACTATTAAAAAAAAAAGCAACGCTAATTTTATTGTTATCATGTAAATATCAATAATTTGATAGATAGAATTTGGGGGGGGGGGGGGGGGGGGGGGGGGGGTGGGGGGGGGGGGTGGTGGGAGTGGGTGGGCCGTGGGTATATATGAGTAAAAAGTATTTGACAAAAATTTGCGTGAGACCGTCCCATAATATGAGAAAATATAAATTAACATCCACTCCTATAAAACTGTTAATGCGTCATGCCCAATTTGTACATTATTTCACTATCTTATGACATAAGACGGTTTAACATAAAAACTACTCAAAACATTTAATGTTAAGTGGGTTGGTACATGTTGACAGGCATTTTCGTACGGGTAGATTTATGTGGCTATTTGGGTTATGCCCGACAAACAATAAATATAAACGAACACGAACGGTTGGGGAAGAACTTTCGTTCTTCCCACGAATATTAGAGTTTCTTGGATATCTGAGAAATGAGAGAAAAGTGTCATCCTTTACAATGAGGGGGTGACCCCCTATTTATAGAGGTTCATCCCCAAAGGCCCAAAAGTGGCCCTAAATTCGTCTCAACCCTTTATTTTAGGGATTTATTACAATATTAATATAAAGATCAACAGTAGACCTATAATACATTAAACACTATTTTATGATGTAGACCCTCGATCTTGTCGTGTCAGTGTATCTTCAGGAATCTGACCTCCTGTCAGGCGAGGATATTTCCTGCTGTAACAATTGCCCCCAAGATTGGGCTCTGACTGCGGCCAGAGTTCGATCTTGATCTGTGCTTCAAATAGGTTTTGCCCCCGAGCCTGAAAACAGGATAGCTCGGATGCCCCGAGGGAATCTTCGACGACAGGGTCCTTGATGGCCGAATCTTTTGAGTCATCTTCGAATTATCAAACTTTTCTGAAACTGGTCGGGTTAGTGGGGTGCGATCTTCCATCGTGCCCCCGAGTCGAGAACCGTGACGTTCAATTAATAAAGAGTCTTGCCGCTGGCCGGCATTGATTTAAATAACTTAGCGATAAAAGTCGAGATGATTAATTAATGAAGTGCTCAGGCCACTTGTAGGTAGCGACTTCACGGACAACAGATTGACTTAACAATCAATTAAAAGATAAATCAACAGATTAATGAGTGAAGTGCTTTAGTCGATAGACGGACAGCGACTTCACGAAGATGGGATTGATTTAACAACCGCTTATAAAATTAACCAACAGGTTAATGAGTGAAGTGCTTTAGCCGATGATCGGGCAGCGACTTCACGAAGATGGGATTGAGTTAACAACCGCTTAAAAGATTAACCAACAGGTTAATGAGTGAAGTGCTTTAGCCGATGATCGGGCAACGACTTCACGAAGATGGGATTGATTTAACAACCGCTTAAAAGATTAACCAACAGGTTAATGAGTGAAGTGCTTTAGCCGATGATCGGGCAGCGACTTCACGAAGATGGGATTGATTTAGCAACCGCTTAAAAGATTAACCAACAGGTTAATGAGTGAAGTGCTTTAGCCGATGATCGGGCAGCGACTTCACGAAGATGGGATTGATTTAACAACCGCTTAAAAGATTAACCAACAGGTTAATGAGTGAAGTGCTTTAGCCGATTGACGGGCAGCGACATCACGATGCAGAGAATAGATTAGTTAACGCCGGTGAGGACGAACCAAACAATACCTCGCCCATTAAGGCGGAAAGTCAACGCTTAACATGCGGACTGGATCCACGCCGAGAGGCGGATTAGTTGACGCCGGTGAAGGCGAACTTATCAAGGCTGAGTGACGGATCGTCTTGAGAGGCAGACTAGTTGACGCCGGTGAAGGCGAACTAATCGATACGTCAATGCCTGAAAGGGCGGACTAATCGACATCGAGAAGACGGATTACTTCGCCAATCTAGGCGGAATGTCGACATCTAAAAGGCGGATTAGCTCGAGTAGATTAGTTGACGCCGGTGAAGGCGAACTAATCAGTACGTCTACGCCTGAAAGGGCGGACTAATCGACGTCGAGAAGACGGATTACCTCGCCAATCTAGGCGGAATGTCGACGCCTAAAAGGCGGATTAACTCGAGAAGTGGATTAGTTGACGCCGGTGAAGGCGAACTAATCGACACGTCAACGCCTGAAAGGGCGGACTAATCGACGTCGAGAAGACGGATTACTTCGCCACTCTAGGCGGAATGTCGACGCCTAAAAGGCGGATTAGCTCGAGTAGATTAGTTGACGCCGGTGAAGGCGAACTAATCAGTACGTCTACGCCTGAAAGGGCGGACTAATCGACGTCGAGAAGACGGATTACCTCGCCAATCTAGGCGGAATGTCGACGCCTAAAAGGCGGATAAACTCGAGTGGATTAGTTGATGCCTGTGAAGGCGAACTAATCAATACGTCAACGCCTGAGAGGCGGACTAATGACGTCGAGAAGACGGATTACTTCGCCAATCTAGGCGGAATGTCGACGCCTAAAAGACGGATTAACTCGAGAAGTGGATTAGTTGACGCCGGTGAAGGCGAACTAATCGACACGTCAACGCCTGAAAGGGCGGACTAATCGACGTCGAGAAGACGGATTACTTCGCCACTCTAGGCGGAATGTCGACGCCTAATAGGCGGATTAGCTCGAGTAGATTAGTTGACGCCGGTGAAGGCGAACTAATCAGTACGTCAACGCCTGAGAGGCGGACTAATCGACGTCGAGAAGACGGATTACTTCGCCGATCTAGGTGGAATGTCGACGCCTAAAAGGCGGATTAACTCGAGAAGTGGATTAGTTGACGCCGGTGAAGGCGAACTAATCGACACGTCAACGCCTGAAAGGGCGGACTAATCGACGTCGAGAAGACAGATTACTTCGCCACTCTAGGCGGAATGTCGACGCCTAATAGGCGGATTAGCTCGAGTAGATTAGTTGACGCCGGTGAAGGCGAACTAATCAGTACGTCAACGCCTGAGAGGCGGACTAATCGACGTCGAGAAGACGGATTACTTCGCCAATCTGGGCGGAATGTCGACGCCTAAAAGGCGGATAAACTCGAGTGGATTAGTTGACGCCTGTGAAGGCGAACTAATCAATACGTCAACGCCTGAGAGGCGGACTAATCGACGTCGAGAAGACGGATTACTTCGCCAATCTAGGCGGAATGTCGACGCCTAAAAGGCGGATTAACTCGAGAAGTGGATTAGTTGACGCCGGTGAAGGCGAACTAATCGACACGTCAACGCCTGAAAGGGCGGACTAATCGACGTCGAGAAGACGGATTACTTCGCCACTCTAGGCGGAATGTCGACGCCTAATAGGCGGATTAGCTCGAGTAGATTAGTTGACGCCGGTGAAGGCGAACTAATCAGTACGTCAACGCCTGAGAGGCGGACTAATCGACGTCGAGAAGACGGATTACTTCGCCAATCTAGGCGGAATGTCGACGCCTAAAAGGCGGATTAACTCGAGAAGTGGATTAGTTGACGCCGGTGAAGGCGAACTAATCGACACGTCAACGCCTGAAAGGGCGGACTAATCGACGTCGAGAAGACGGATTACTTCGCCAATCTAGGCGGAATGTCGACGCCTAAAAGGCGGATAAGCTCGAGTAGATTAGTTGACGCCGGTGAAGGCGAACTAATCAATACGTCAACGCCTGAAACGGCGGACTAATCGACGTCGAGAAGACGGATTACTTCGCCAATCTAGGCAGAATGTCGACGCCTAAAAGGCGGATAAACTCGAGTGGATTAGTTGACGCCTGTGAAGGCGAACTAATCGACACGTCAACGCCTGAAAGGGCGGACTAATCGACGTCGAGAAGACAGATTACTTCGCCAATCTAGGCGGAATGTCGACGCCTAAAAGGCGGATTAGCTCGAGTAGATTAGTTGACGCCGGTGAAGGCGAACTAATCAATACGTCAACGCCTGAAACGGCGGACTAATCGACGTCGAGAAGACGGATTACTTCGCCAATCTGGGCGGAATGTCGACGCCTAAAAGGCGGATAAACTCGAGTGGATTAGTTGACGCCTGTGAAGGCGAACTAATCAATACGTCAACGCCTGAGAGGCGGACTAATCGACGTCGAGAAGACGGATTACTTCGCCAATCTAGGCGGAATGTCGACGCCTAAAAGGCGGATTAACTCGAGAAGTGGATTAGTTGACGCCGGTGAAGGCGAACTAATCGACACGTCAACGCCTGAAAGGGCGGACTAATCGACGTCGAGAAGACGGATTACTTCGCCACTCTAGGCGGAATGTCGACGCCTAATAGGCGGATTAGCTCGAGTAGATTAGTTGACGCCGGTGAAGGCGAACTAATCAGTACGTCAACGCCTGAGAGGCGGACTAATCGACGTCGAGAAGACGGATTACTTCGCCGATCTAGGCGGAATGTCGACGCCTAAAAGGCGGATTAACTCGAGAAGTGGATTAGTTGACGCCGGTGAAGGCGAACTAATCGACACGTCAACGCCTGAAAGGGCGGACTAATCGACGTCGAGAAGATGGATTACTTCGCCACTCTAGGCGGAATGTCGACGCCTAAAAGGCGGATAAACTCGAGTGGATTAGTTGACGCCTGTGAAGGCGAACTAATCAATACGTCAACGCCTGAGAGGCGGACTAATCGACGTCGAGAAGACGGATTACTTCGCCAATCTGGGCGGAATGTCGACGCCTAAAAGGCGGATAAACTCGAGTGGATTAGTTGACGCTTGTGAAGGCGAACTAATCAATATGTCAACGCCTGAGAGGCGGACTAATCGACGTCGAGAAGACGGATTACTTCGCCAATCTAGGCGGAATGTCGACGCCTAAAAGGCGGATTAACTCGAGAAGTGGATTAGTTGACGCCGGTGAAGGCGAACTAATCGACACGTCAACGCCTGAAAGGGCGGACTAATCGACGTCGAGAAGACGGATTACTTCGCCACTCTAGGCGGAATGTCGACGCCTAATAGGCGGATTAGCTCGAGTAGATTAGTTGACGCCGGTGAAGGCGAACTAATCAGTACGTCAACGCCTGAGAGGCGGACTAATCGACGTCGAGAAGACGGATTACTTCGCCGATCTAGGCGGAATGTCGACGCCTAAAAGGCGGATTAACTCGAGAAGTGGATTAGTTGACGCCGGTGAAGGCGAACTAATCGACACGTCAACGCCTGAAAGGGCGGACTAATCGACGTCGAGAAGACGGATTACTTCGCCACTCTAGGCGGAATGTCGACGCCTAAAAGGCGGATAAACTCGAGAAGTGGATTAGTTGACGCCGGTGAAGGCGAACTAATCGACACGTCAACGCCTGAAAGGGCGGACTAATCGACGTCGAGAAGACGGATTACTTCGCCACTCTAGGCGGAATGTCGACGCCTAATAGGCGGATTAGCTCGAGTAGATTAGTTGACGCCGGTGAAGGCGAACTAATCAATACGTCAACGCCTGAAACGGCGGACTAATCGACGTCGAGAAGACGGATTACTTCGCCAATCTAGGCGGAATGTCGACGCCTAAAAGGCGGATAAACTCGAGTGGATTAGTTGACGCCTGTGAAGGCGAACTAATCAATACGTCAACGCCTGAAACGGCGGACTAATCGACGTCGAGAAGACGGATTACTTCGCCAATCTAGGCGGAATGTCGACGCCTAAAAGGCGGATAAATGTTTGTAGTCGAAAGGTGTGACCATGTTTTAAATATGAGTTAATTACCCGGTGAGCAACCTCAGTGATTTTTCGAAATCATGTTCGAAGTTTCAAATAACTGACTGTATTTAATTAATACTCAGTGTCAAATAATTTATTTTTGATATCACAAAATGATCTTAGGATATGCATATCCATTTAGTCCGCCTCTCAGGCGTTGACGTACTGATTAGTTCGCCTTCACCGGCGTCAACTAATCTACTCGAACTAATCGACACGTCAACGCCTGAAAGGGCGGACTAATCGACGTCGAGAAGACGGATTACTTCGCCAATCTAGGCGGAATGTCGACGCCTAAAAGGCGGATAAGCTCGAGTAGATTAGTTGACGCCGGTGAAGGCGAACTAATCAATACGTCAACGCCTGAAACGGCGGACTAATCGACGTCGAGAAGACGGATTACTTCGCCAATCTAGGCAGAATGTCGACGCCTAAAAGGCGGATAAACTCGAGTGGATTAGTTGACGCCTGTGAAGGCGAACTAATCGACACGTCAACGCCTGAAAGGGCGGACTAATCGACGTCGAGAAGACAGATTACTTCGCCAATCTAGGCGGAATGTCGACGCCTAAAAGGCGGATTAGCTCGAGTAGATTAGTTGACGCCGGTGAAGGCGAACTAATCAATACGTCAACGCCTGAAACGGCGGACTAATCGACGTCGAGAAGACGGATTACTTCGCCAATCTGGGCGGAATGTCGATGCCTAAAAGGCGGATAAACTCGAGTGGATTAGTTGACGCCTGTGAAGGCGAACTAATCAATACGTCAACGCCTGAGAGGCGGACTAATCGACGTCGAGAAGACGGATTACTTCGCCAATCTAGGCGGAATGTCGACGCCTAAAAGGCGGATTAACTCGAGAAGTGGATTAGTTGACGCCGGTGAAGGCGAACTAATCGACACGTCAACGCCTGAAAGGGCGGACTAATCGACGTCGAGAAGACGGATTACTTCGCCACTCTAGGCGGAATGTCGACGCCTAATAGGCGGATTAGCTCGAGTAGATTAGTTGACGCCGGTGAAGGCGAACTAATCAGTACGTCAACGCCTGAGAGGCGGACTAATCGACGTCGAGAAGACGGATTACTTCGCCGATCTAGGCGGAATGTCGACGCCTAAAAGGCGGATTAACTCGAGAAGTGGATTAGTTGACGCCGGTGAAGGCGAACTAATCGACACGTCAACGCCTGAAAGGGCGGACTAATCGACGTCGAGAAGACGGATTACTTCGCCACTCTAGGCGGAATGTCGACGCCTAAAAGGCGGATAAACTCGAGTGGATTAGTTGACGCCTGTGAAGGCGAACTAATCAATACGTCAACGCCTGAGAGGCGGACTAATCGACGTCGAGAAGACGGATTACTTCGCCAATCTGGGCGGAATGTCGACGCCTAAAAGGCGGATAAACTCGAGTGGATTAGTTGACGCCTGTGAAGGCGAACTAATCAATATGTCAACGCCTGAGAGGCGGACTAATCGACGTCGAGAAGACGGATTACTTCGCCAATCTAGGCGGAATGTCGACGCCTAAAAGGCGGATTAACTCGAGAAGTGGATTAGTTGACGCCGGTGAAGGCGAACTAATCGACACGTCAACGCCTGAAAGGGCGGACTAATCGACGTCGAGAAGACGGATTACTTCGCCACTCTAGGCGGAATGTCGACGCCTAATAGGCGGATTAGCTCGAGTAGATTAGTTGACGCCGGTGAAGGCGAACTAATCAGTACGTCAACGCCTGAGAGGCGGACTAATCGACGTCGAGAAGACGGATTACTTCGCCGATCTAGGCGGAATGTCGACGCCTAAAAGGCGGATTAACTCGAGAAGTGGATTAGTTGACGCCGGTGAAGGCGAACTAATCGACACGTCAACGCCTGAAAGGGCGGACTAATCGACGTCGAGAAGACGGATTACTTCGCCACTCTAGGCGGAATGTCGACGCCTAAAAGGCGGATAAACTCGAGAAGTGGATTAGTTGACGCCGGTGAAGGCGAACTAATCGACACGTCAACGCCTGAAAGGGCGGACTAATCGACGTCGAGAAGACGGATTACTTCGCCACTCTAGGCGGAATGTCGACGCCTAATAGGCGGATTAGCTCGAGTAGATTAGTTGACGCCGGTGAAGGCGAACTAATCAATACGTCAACGCCTGAAACGGCGGATTAATCGACGTCGAGAAGACGGATTACTTCGCCAATCTAGGCGGAATGTCGACGCCTAAAAGGCGGATAAACTCGAGTGGATTAGTTGACGCCTGTGAAGGCGAACTAATCAATACGTCAACGCCTGAAACGGCGGACTAATCGACGTCGAGAAGACGGATTACTTCGCCAATCTAGGCGGAATGTCGACGCCTAAAAGGCGGATAAATGTTTGTAGTCGAAAGGTGTGACCATGTTTTAAATATGAGTTAATTACCCGGTGAGCAACCTCAGTGATTTTTCGAAATCATGTTCGAAGTTTCAAATAACTGACTGTATTTAATTAATACTCAGTGTCAAATAATTTATTTTTGATATCACAAAATGATCTTAGGATATGCATATCCATGCCCCCGCTTTTAATATATATGAAAACTTACGAGTTAGGATATATATTAAAAGGAAATATCAAATGAAAATTGCATTTCAAAAATTGCCTCGCTTTGAATTTTCGAAATATGAATATATGCCCCCGCTTTTAATTTATATGAAATTTGCGAATTGCAATATATTAAAAGAAATTATCGGAATAAACCTGATTCGAGTGGGCAAAGGACTGCCCGTAGATTTTTCGTTGTCGAAAAGGCTCTGGATGCACGTCTCAGAAGCTGCTGTCCGTTTTTTTTTTTTTTTTTTTTTTTTTTTTTTATTATTTTTTTTTACAACTTGAATTAGGGGCAACATTTAATAAAATTGGCCCCATCAATTAACTAAAAAAGGCCCAACAGTCTGGCCCTACCAATTAAATAAAAAGGCTCAACAATTAAGTAAATTGGGCCCAATACTCAAATAAAATTGGGCCCAACAAGTCTGGCTGGGCCCTGGAGATCTGGCCTATATTCTAGGAGAAAATCGACTGAGTTTCCCCCATCCCAAATACGCCCAGGCGGAGGTAGGGCTGAGGTCGACGTGGGGAGCGGTGCCGGAGGCGCCCCTGCGGGGAGCGGTGCCGGAGGCGCCCCTGCGCGGAAGGCAGGCGGTTGGGCGCGGCGGGCAGGCCGCGATCGGTGGCGACGGGCGCGCGGGTAGCCAGCGCTGGTAGCGGGGAGGCGCGCTGGCCGCGGGCGCTGGGAGGCGCTGCGAGGAGGCTCGGCCGCAAAGGTCGGCGGAGTGGGCAACCGAGCGGGGAGCCTGGTGGATCGGGCAGCGGCGATGGCTGGAAGGGCTGGCCCGTCTTCTCGACGTCGATTAGTCCGCCCTTTCAGGCGTTGACGTGTCGATTAGTTCGAGTAGATTAGTTGACGCCGGTGAAGGCGAACTAATCAGTACGTCAACGCCTGAGAGGCGGACTAATCGACGTCGAGAAGACGGATTACTTCGCCAATCTAGGCAGAATGTCGACGCCTAAAAGGCGGATAAACTCGAGTGGATTAGTTGACGCCTGTGAAGGCGAACTAATCGACACGTCAACGCCTGAAAGGGCGGACTAATCGACGTCGAGAAGACAGATTACTTCGCCAATCTAGGCGGAATGTCGACGCCTAAAAGGCGGATTAGCTCGAGTAGATTAGTTGACGCCGGTGAAGGCGAACTAATCAATACGTCAACGCCTGAAACGGCGGACTAATCGACGTCGAGAAGACGGATTACTTCGCCAATCTGGGCGGAATGTCGACGCCTAAAAGGCGGATAAACTCGAGTGGATTAGTTGACGCCTGTGAAGGCGAACTAATCAATACGTCAACGCCTGAGAGGCGGACTAATCGACGTCGAGAAGACGGATTACTTCGCCAATCTAGGCGGAATGTCGACGCCTAAAAGGCGGATTAACTCGAGAAGTGGATTAGTTGACGCCGGTGAAGGCGAACTAATCGACACGTCAACGCCTGAAAGGGCGGACTAATCGACGTCGAGAAGACGGATTACTTCGCCACTCTAGGCGGAATGTCGACGCCTAATAGGCGGATTAGCTCGAGTAGATTAGTTGACGCCGGTGAAGGCGAACTAATCAGTACGTCAACGCCTGAGAGGCGGACTAATCGACATCGAGAAGACGGATTACTTCGCCGATCTAGGCGGAATGTCGACGCCTAAAAGGCGGATTAACTCGAGAAGTGGATTAGTTGACGCCGGTGAAGGCGAACTAATCGACACGTCAACGCCTGAAAGGGCGGACTAATCGACGTCGAGAAGACGGATTACTTCGCCACTCTAGGCGGAATGTCGACGCCTAAAAGGCGGATAAACTCGAGTGGATTAGTTGACGCCTGTGAAGGCGAACTAATCAATACGTCAACGCCTGAGAGGCGGACTAATCGACGTCGAGAAGACGGATTACTTCGCCAATCTGGGCGGAATGTCGACGCCTAAAAGGCGGATAAACTCGAGTGGATTAGTTGACGCCTGTGAAGGCGAACTAATCAATATGTCAACGCCTGAGAGGCGGACTAATCGACGTCGAGAAGACGGATTACTTCGCCAATCTAGGCGGAATGTCGACGCCTAAAAGGCGGATTAACTCGAGAAGTGGATTAGTTGACGCCGGTGAAGGCGAACTAATCGACACGTCAACGCCTGAAAGGGCGGACTAATCGACGTCGAGAAGACGGATTACTTCGCCACTCTAGGCGGAATGTCGACGCCTAATAGGCGGATTAGCTCGAGTAGATTAGTTGACGCCGGTGAAGGCGAACTAATCAGTACGTCAACGCCTGAGAGGCGGACTAATCGACGTCGAGAAGACGGATTACTTCGCCGATCTAGGCGGAATGTCGACGCCTAAAAGGCGGATTAACTCGAGAAGTGGATTAGTTGACGCCGGTGAAGGCGAACTAATCGACACGTCAACGCCTGAAAGGGCGGACTAATCGACGTCGAGAAGACGGATTACTTCGCCACTCTAGGCGGAATGTCGACGCCTAAAAGGCGGATAAACTCGAGAAGTGGATTAGTTGACGCCGGTGAAGGCGAACTAATCGACACGTCAACGCCTGAATGGGCGGACTAATCGACGTCGAGAAGACGGATTACTTCGCCACTCTAGGCGGAATGTCGACGCCTAATAGGCGGATTAGCTCGAGTAGATTAGTTGACGCCGGTGAAGGCGAACTAATCAATACGTCAACGCCTGAAACGGCGGACTAATCGACGTCGAGAAGACGGATTACTTCGCCAATCTAGGCGGAATGTCGACGCCTAAAAGGCGGATAAACTCGAGTGGATTAGTTGACGCCTGTGAAGGCGAACTAATCAATACGTCAACGCCTGAAACGGCGGACTAATCGACGTCGAGAAGACGGATTACTTCGCCAATCTAGGCGGAATGTCGACGCCTAAAAGGCGGATAAATGTTTGTAGTCGAAAGGTGTGACCATGTTTTAAATATGAGTTAATTACCCGGTGAGCAACCTCAGTGATTTTTCGAAATCATGTTCGAAGTTTCAAATAACTGACTGTATTTAATTAATACTCAGTGTCAAATAATTTATTTTTGATATCACAAAATGATCTTAGGATATGCATATCCATGCCCCCGCTTTTAATATATATGAAAACTTACGAGTTAGGATATATATTAAAAGGAAATATCAAATGAAAATTGCATTTCAAAAATTGCCTCGCTTTGAATTTTCGAAATATGAATATATGCCCCCGCTTTTAATTTATATGAAATTTGCGAATTGCAATATATTAAAAGAAATTATCGGAATAAACCTGATTCGAGTGGGCAAAGGACTGCCCGTAGATTTTTCGTTGTCGAAAAGGCTCTGGATGCACGTCTCAGAAGCTGCTGTCCGTTTTTTTTTTTTTTTTTTTTTTTTTTTTTTTATTATTTTTTTTTACAACTTGAATTAGGGGCAACATTTAATAAAATTGGCCCCATCAATTAACTAAAAAAGGCCCAACAGTCTGGCCCTACCAATTAAATAAAAAGGCTCAACAATTAAGTAAATTGGGCCCAATACTCAAATAAAATTGGGCCCAACAAGTCTGGCTGGGCCCTGGAGATCTGGCCTATATTCTAGGAGAAAATCGACTGAGTTTCCCCCATCCCAAATACGCCCAGGCGGAGGTAGGGCTGAGGTCGACGTGGGGAGCGGTGCCGGAGGCGCCCCTGCGGGGAGCGGTGCCGGAGGCGCCCCTGCGCGGAAGGCAGGCGGTTGGGCGCGGCGGGCAGGCCGCGATCGGTGGCGACGGGCGCGCGGGTAGCCAGCGCTGGTAGCGGGGAGGCGCGCTGGCCGCGGGCGCTGGGAGGCGCTGCGAGGAGGCTCGGCCGCAAAGGTCGGCGGAGTGGGCAACCGAGCGGGGAGCCTGGTGGATCGGGCAGCGGCGATGGCTGGAAGGGCTGGCCCGTCTTCTCGACGTCGATTAGTCCGCCCTTTCAGGCGTTGACGTGTCGATTAGTTCGAGTAGATTAGTTGACGCCGGTGAAGGCGAACTAATCAGTACGTCAACGCCTGAGAGGCGGACTAATCGACGTCGAGAAGACGGATTACTTCGCCAATCTAGGCAGAATGTCGACGCCTAAAAGGCGGATAAACTCGAGTGGATTAGTTGACGCCTGTGAAGGCGAACTAATCGACACGTCAACGCCTGAAAGGGCGGACTAATCGACGTCGAGAAGACAGATTACTTCGCCAATCTAGGCGGAATGTCGACGCCTAAAAGGCGGATTAGCTCGAGTAGATTAGTTGACGCCGGTGAAGGCGAACTAATCAATACGTCAACGCCTGAAACGGCGGACTAATCGACGTCGAGAAGACGGATTACTTCGCCAATCTGGGCGGAATGTCGACGCCTAAAAGGCGGATAAACTCGAGTGGATTAGTTGACGCCTGTGAAGGCGAACTAATCAATACGTCAACGCCTGAGAGGCGGACTAATCGACGTCGAGAAGACGGATTACTTCGCCAATCTAGGCGGAATGTCGACGCCTAAAAGGCGGATTAACTCGAGAAGTGGATTAGTTGACGCCGGTGAAGGCGAACTAATCGACACGTCAACGCCTGAAAGGGCGGACTAATCGACGTCGAGAAGACGGATTACTTCGCCACTCTAGGCGGAATGTCGACGCCTAATAGGCGGATTAGCTCGAGTAGATTAGTTGACGCCGGTGAAGGCGAACTAATCAGTACGTCAACGCCTGAGAGGCGGACTAATCGACATCGAGAAGACGGATTACTTCGCCGATCTAGGCGGAATGTCGACGCCTAAAAGGCGGATTAACTCGAGAAGTGGATTAGTTGACGCCGGTGAAGGCGAACTAATCGACACGTCAACGCCTGAAAGGGCGGACTAATCGACGTCGAGAAGACGGATTACTTCGCCACTCTAGGCGGAATGTCGACGCCTAAAAGGCGGATAAACTCGAGTGGATTAGTTGACGCCTGTGAAGGCGAACTAATCAATACGTCAACGCCTGAGAGGCGGACTAATCGACGTCGAGAAGACGGATTACTTCGCCAATCTGGGCGGAATGTCGACGCCTAAAAGGCGGATAAACTCGAGTGGATTAGTTGACGCCTGTGAAGGCGAACTAATCAATATGTCAACGCCTGAGAGGCGGACTAATCGACGTCGAGAAGACGGATTACTTCGCCAATCTAGGCGGAATGTCGACGCCTAAAAGGCGGATTAACTCGAGAAGTGGATTAGTTGACGCCGGTGAAGGCGAACTAATCGACACGTCAACGCCTGAAAGGGCGGACTAATCGACGTCGAGAAGACGGATTACTTCGCCACTCTAGGCGGAATGTCGACGCCTAATAGGCGGATTAGCTCGAGTAGATTAGTTGACGCCGGTGAAGGCGAACTAATCAGTACGTCAACGCCTGAGAGGCGGACTAATCGACGTCGAGAAGACGGATTACTTCGCCGATCTAGGCGGAATGTCGACGCCTAAAAGGCGGATTAACTCGAGAAGTGGATTAGTTGACGCCGGTGAAGGCGAACTAATCGACACGTCAACGCCTGAAAGGGCGGACTAATCGACGTCGAGAAGACGGATTACTTCGCCACTCTAGGCGGAATGTCGACGCCTAAAAGGCGGATAAACTCGAGAAGTGGATTAGTTGACGCCGGTGAAGGCGAACTAATCGACACGTCAACGCCTGAATGGGCGGACTAATCGACGTCGAGAAGACGGATTACTTCGCCACTCTAGGCGGAATGTCGACGCCTAATAGGCGGATTAGCTCGAGTAGATTAGTTGACGCCGGTGAAGGCGAACTAATCAATACGTCAACGCCTGAAACGGCGGACTAATCGACGTCGAGAAGACGGATTACTTCGCCAATCTAGGCGGAATGTCGACGCCTAAAAGGCGGATAAACTCGAGTGGATTAGTTGACGCCTGTGAAGGCGAACTAATCAATACGTCAACGCCTGAAACGGCGGACTAATCGACGTCGAGAAGACGGATTACTTCGCCAATCTAGGCGGAATGTCGACGCCTAAAAGGCGGATAAATGTTTGTAGTCGAAAGGTGTGACCATGTTTTAAATATGAGTTAATTACCCGGTGAGCAACCTCAGTGATTTTTCGAAATCATGTTCGAAGTTTCAAATAACTGACTGTATTTAATTAATACTCAGTGTCAAATAATTTATTTTTGATATCACAAAATGATCTTAGGATATGCATATCCATGCCCCCGCTTTTAATATATATGAAAACTTACGAGTTAGGATATATATTAAAAGGAAATATCAAATGAAAATTGCATTTCAAAAATTGCCTCGCTTTGAATTTTCGAAATATGAATATATGCCCCCGCTTTTAATTTATATGAAATTTGCGAATTGCAATATATTAAAAGAAATTATCGGAATAAACCTGATTCGAGTGGGCAAAGGACTGCCCGTAGATTTTTCGTTGTCGAAAAGGCTCTGGATGCACGTCTCAGAAGCTGCTGTCCGTTTTTTTTTTTTTTTTTTTTTTTTTTTTTATTATTTTTTTTTACAACTTGAATTAGGGGCAACATTTAATAAAATTGGCCCCATCAATTAACTAAAAAAGGCCCAACAGTCTGGCCCTACCAATTAAATAAAAAGGCTCAACAATTAAGTAAATTGGGCCCAATACTCAAATAAAATTGGGCCCAACAAGTCTGGCTGGGCCCTGGAGATCTGGCCTATATTCTAGGAGAAAATCGACTGAGTTTCCCCCATCCCAAATACGCCCAGGCGGAGGTAGGGCTGAGGTCGACGCGGGGAGCGGTGCCGGAGGCGCCCCTGCGCGGAAGGCAGGCGGTTGGGCGCGGCGGGCAGGCCGCGATCGGTGGCGACGGGCGCGCGGGTAGCCAGCGCTGGTAGCGGGGAGGCGCGCTGGCCGCGGGCGCTGGGAGGCGCTGCGAGGAGGCTCGGCCGCAAAGGTCGGCGGAGTGGGCAACCGAGCGGGGAGCCTGGTGGATCGGGCAGCGGCGATGGCTGGTAGGGCTGGCCGCTGGGCGGTGGCTGGCAGCGGGTACGAGCAGCGGGAAGGCGCGGAGAGGTGGCCTCGTCGCGGCGTGCGGCGCCGTCCGCGGGCAGCGACGGCTGCTGCGGGTAGGCCGCTGTGGCGATGGCCGCGGGCTACGGAGAGGCGGGCAGACAGTGTGAGCTCGCGGGCCTTGGGCGTTGGGGTGAGTCCGATCGACTGACGGCGCGAGAAGGCTGCGACGGCCACTGTGCGTGAGCGACGTGCGAGTAGGCGTGAGATGGGTGGGCCAGACCGGGTTGCGCGGCGACGCCTCGAGCCCGTCCTCGGGGTCGGGCAGCGGGTTGAGTGAAGGTAGGCGGTGGCGCGCGGATCGATGTTGTCAGAAGTCTTTTTGACATTTCAACGTGTATTGGGGAACGTGCTAAAAGCAAGCTAAAAAGGCTGGACTGCTGTAGAAAAGGTTGCGCCGCGATCGAGGAACAGTGGGGGCCTGAAGCCAAAAATAATTGCCCCTGCTCTGGTTTTGCTTTAATATTCCCAAAATGTGTGTGTTGCTCTCCGGCGAGTTCAACGTGTATTGGACGAAAAAGCAACATTTTGACGGACTTTTTGGGGCGAGCGGAAGAAGCAGATTTGCTTCGATTCCTATTCGAAAGTGACGGTGGCGCTCTGACACGGTGGGACGCGGAGCTCCAAGGCTATGGCTGCGGCTTAGCCCGTTGTGGCGGAAGGCCGGGCGAGCCTCATCGCCGGCGACTGGACACGTGGGCTTAGATCTTTTTTCTTATTTCTCTTTCTTTCTGGTTTGCTGTGCAAGCTTCCTTCTTTTGTAAGTAGAATGGGATCAGTTGATGGATCCTTTGGCTTGAAGCCCTCTGTAGCAGTTGTAATGAAAATGGAATTCCTGAGTTTTTTGCTTCGGTTGCCTACGTGCCTTTCCTCTGTACAAAGGAAATGGGTTTTCTTTTATGGAATGTAAGATTTTTTTTGGTTTGATGTAACGATGAACCGATTATCTGTGGGATTTTTCTTTGGTTTTGTGGAGAAGATCTTCGTGTTCATCCATCCCTTGAGACGAACCCGAATACCCTCCTTCTAGCGCCAAATTGTTGACAGGCATTTTCGTACGGGTAGATTTATGTGGCTATTTGGGTTATGCCCGACAAACAATAAATATAAACGAACACGAACGGTTGGGGAAGAACTTTCGTTCTTCCCACGAATATTAGAGTTTCTTGGATATCTGAGAAATGAGAGAAAAGTGTCATCCTTTACAATGAGGGGGTGACCCCCTATTTATAGAGGTTCATCCCCAAAGGCCCAAAAGTGGCCCTAAATTCGTCTCAACCCTTTATTTTAGGGATTTATTACAATATTAATATAAAGATCAACAGTAGACCTATAATACATTAAACACTATTTTATGATGTAGACCCTCGATCTTGTCGTGTCAGTGTATCTTCAGGAATCTGACCTCCTGTCAGGCGAGGATATTTCCTGCTGTAACAGTACAAAACATTTTATTTTTTACGACAATGAGTATTTTCCATTTTCTCTTTCAAAATGTATTTGATGGTTGATTTTTTTTTTTTTTTTTTTGTGTGTGTGTGTATTGTACTGTAAAATTATCAAGAAATACAATAAATATTATTCCTTTCGTCCCATATTAATTTTCATATGTGGTGTGACATATTTTTTAAGAAAAACTGTTTTATTGATTTTTTGGATCAATGGATGAAAAATATTTTGAAATAAAATGAGTAGTGTGAAAGTGTTTTATTTCCATTTTTAAAGTGTAATAGTATTTGTGGGACGAAAAAAAAAAGAAGTAAAATTTATTAGGGCCCGGAAGGGAGTATCATTTAAATTTAATATTTATATTGAATATTTCAAATATAGTGTGCTATTAGAACAATAATTGTACCCACTTTGTGATAGAAGATTAACTAGATTATGAAAATAATAATATAAATAAGGCAAAATATTATATGAAAATAGTTGATGTTAAACTTATTATGAAATTGTTTTAAAGTATCAAATATTTGATTAGAAGTATCGATAATTTCACTAGGAGTATCATTAATTAGGGACAATGTTATTATATTATAATTGTTGTAAATTTTTTTGAACTCGAATTAATGATACTCCTGATAAGATTATCGATACTTTTGATCAAATACTCGATACTTTAAATTTTTTTTATAATAAACTTACCATGAGCCATTTTCATATGACACACACTTATATGCACCTGATGCACGGTGCACTAACTCAACAGTTGAGATTGTTTACACTGAAAAATTTATACTAATAATTGATTTTCAGTGTAATATAACCACACTTTTCAGTGTAATCAAATTATACTTTTCAATATAAACAATGGCATTCTCAACTGTTGAGTGAGTGCACTATACACAACAATATAAAATTAAAATAAAAACTACATACTATAAAATCCAAAAGTCAGATAAGATTACGAACCATCTCATATGTAAATTGACATATGATAAACCTGATTTTGCTTTGCTAAAATTAAAAAAAAAATCCTGCAGACTGCAATCTAATTTTTATGAAGGAAATAAAAAGTAAATATAAACAGAAGGAAGCAGAAACAGTGGTATGAAATAAATTAATTTGATGAGCAGAAAATGATAAAAGGCGAAATCCCACTAACCATCAGAGAGAGAGAGAGAGAGAGGGGCACTCACGCACGCATTCCTTCGAAGCCATCCAAAGCATCTCCCCAACAACACCACCAAGCCAAGAATTTGCTTCTAAAATTGTAGCTGTGTGCAATTTGTATGTATAGGATTCGAGAGATGGTGGAGATGGAAGGCGCTCCCTCTTCCAAACAGCCGCCGCCGCAAATCTCCGATATGTTCCAGAAGTTCGCCCTCGCTTTCAGGACCAAAACCTACGAGCTCTTCGCCGAAGATGAATCCGCCGCCGCCGACTCCGATGGTGACGTCACCCTCCTCCTCGACTCGGCTGAGGAATTCATCACCGACCAGAAGGTGGTCGTCATTAAACCCGACTCGACCTCCGGCCTGGCCAATTCGGATTCGCTATTACTCGGAGCTTTGGTGCCTTCTCTCTTTGCCACGCTCTCCTCCTTTGAAGCCACGTATTTACAATTCCAAGCGGCGCATGTGCCCGAAGTTGACCAAATTGGACTCGAACAAGCGGATAAGATGATTGTCTCCATTCTACAGAAATTGACCGAGATGAAGAATTTGTACAGGGATTCGAAGAAAAGGAGCTTAGGTTTGGGCTGTGGTTTCGAATTTCCGGCAGGGTCGTTTTGGGAATTTCAAGTGCAGGAGAATCAGAGCAAGCTAAGGGTTCTGGAGACGATAGTGAACTCATTGCAATCGCAAATTGATGTTAAGGATGACGAATCAAGGGATTTGAGGAGAAAATTGGAGAAAACGCGAGCTATCAATGCTGATTTAGCGCGAAAATTGGGTCTGAAAGAGGGGAATAAGGATTTGGGGATCGAAGTCCTGTTGACAATTAGGGTTTTCGAAGCCATGTTAGGCGATTCAGTCAAGGCATTGCGTTGTTTCGTGAAGCTGTTGGTTGATTTGATGCAACGAGCAGGATGGGATTTGGAGGAAGCGGCCAATTCCGTTTATTCAGGGGTCGATTACGCCAAAAGGAACCATTTTCGGTATGCATTTCTATCCTATGTTTGTTTGGGAATGTTTCAGAATTTTGACAAGAATGATTTTGGATTATGCGACACCGATATTATCTGTAATGGGAATGGGGTTAAACATAGTGAGAATGGTGTAATTGATAGTGGGAACAATGGCTATCTTAGGCAGTTAATAGAACATGTTGCAAGTAATCCTATGGAGATTCTGGGTAAGAATCCAAAATGTGAGTTTTCTCGCTTTTGTGGGAGGAAGTATGAAGAACTTATTCATCCTACAATGGAGTCTTCCATTTTTAGCAATTTAGATAGGAAGGAGAAGGTGTTGGATTCATGGAAATCACTTACTGTGTTTTATGAGTCATTTGTTAGGATGACTAGCTCAATATGGCTTCTTCATAAGCTCGCATATTCGTTTAACCCTGTGGTTGAGATATTTCAAGTGGAGAGAGGGGTCGATTATTCGATGGTTTACATGGAGGATGTTCTTGGGAGATGTTGCTTGCCCGGAAAACCTAGACCAAAAGTTGGATTCACAGTTGTTCCGGGGTTCAAAGTTGGAAAGACGGTTGTTCAGTCACAGGTTTATCTCACTGGCTTAAAACGTACCGAGTAGTGAGTTTTATGGTTTTAGTATGAGGAAATATGGAAATGGTGATACGGGATGTCCTCGATAATGTTGACTTGGATGATTCAAGAACTTGAATATTTGAGTTGCATGATCGTGAGCTCTGATCCTTACCTTGCAACTATCCCTACTGTGAGTGTGGATATTTTTATTAGAGGTGTTTTTCTTTCTCTTTTCGTGTTTATAGGCTGTTTTAATACTTGTAAAAAAGAAGAAGATATAGTAAACATTCTCCTATTTGCAGTTTGTGTTTTGTAAGGGAGTGGCGGTGAACTGACAAATAGAAATCAACTGTACCTAGCTCAATGTATTGAAATCTATAATCATTGGATCTATGTTTCAAAGCAATCCTTTTTTCTTCTTGCCTTTCAATTCTGGTTATGCAAATTTTACTAGCTAGTCATAATAAATGTATTATTTCTTCTGCTTGTTGACAATGTGTAATTACTAACAGATAATAATACATGCTATTCCACCTCTGTTTTCCTGTTGAATTACCGGCTCTTGATGCATTACAGGCCCGATTTTCTGCAGTTGGATTGAGGTTGTGTTTGCAAACTCCACAGAACAATGGAGAATCACTTATTTTTGAAAGCCTGTTTGAAAATAAGTGAACTGTTAGTAGTGTTTGCAAACACACCCTGCCCGAATGTATTGATGCATTGGAATTCACATTTATATTGAGTCACACACACGTGTTGGTAAAATGAATTTATTGGCTCGTGTATGCTGTTTATCTTAGATAACTCGGCATATGTTAGAAAATGACTTAAACTGCTACAACAGAGTATCGTGGAACAATCTTTTTATGCTTGCGAGGTGTGATGCGTTGTAGGTTTTGTGAGGATAAAAGGAAGTAGTATGGCATGTATTGACTTGAAATGATGTACACGCTCTTGGATGGAAGGGGCATTATTGTTGGTTGATGCATTATTAAGATTTGGCATACATCTGCTTTCTGTGGTGGTCATAGACTCGCAGTTCTGTTTTTGTGTGTAACTTATATTATTAATTTGAGTCGGGAAGAAAAAAAAAAAAAAAAACTTGTATACTTGGTCCTACCTAATATGTTATTTCAGTATAGGAGTTTAGATTAGTATGGATTTTGTGTGATTTCTCTGAGTTCTTCTTCAGAAGGAAGGCGGTTGGTTTTTTCTTTTAAATTCTAACTGTAAAAAGTTCATCTTCATCCCTTCCAGGCTTGATCTAAGTTCCAGCATACAGATTTTAATCTATTGAAACAGCTATATAGATATAGACGCGAGTATGTCGGTTTGATTATCAACCATTTAATTTATACTCCTTCACACACTTACCCATTCATTCGTTCTAAAATTATTTACACATTCTAAAAAAAATATTAATTTGTGTGCACATCCATAAAAAAATATATACATATTTATAATCTGATACTTACTTTACTAAAAAAAATGCATTTGTCGTAAAATGTGTGTCAAATTTAGTGCGGATAGGATTTTTGGGTTGCAAAATTGCGGAGATTGGTATCACTGAAGTTAAAGCAAAGACCATAGTTATATGCAGTCCTATCTTTTGTTAATACACTCCACCAAAAAAAATATTCATAAAAAGAATCCGAAAATGCAAAAAAAAAAAAAAAAAAAAAAGCACTAAACATATGAATTTTTTATTTTATTCTCCAAAATTTGTAATATATTTCGAAAAAGATTTCCAAACATTTTTTTTAAGTGGAGTGTTTAAACAAAACATGAGACTGTACTTAACCTGACCTAAAACAAACTTCTGTTTAATAGAAGTATACTGTAGTGTTAGAGTTTAATTTTAACTCTAATAATTTCTTTTCTTTTATTTTTGCCTTTATTCACATTTTAATTTATTAAGATTCATATGATAATTATATGGGATATTTATTTGATATTTTGCAGGTGAGAGAATGTTGACTAAGTCTTTTAATTCAAGATAAAGATCTATTAGAGATTTTTTAGGAGGAGTTTAAGTAGTGGATTGAGTCTTTGATTCCAAGATTTTTAAAACCCACGTATTCATTATCTTTGTGGGATAAAACATGCTGAACGTGGGATTCAAAGATTGTGTATAAAAGGAGCACTCTATGAAGATGAAGAGGTACCGTGGCTTAAGAATAGAAAGAGAGAGAAGATATAGTTGTTGTTGTGTGACTGAGCTTGTGATAACAACTGAGAGGACATCTACATTAGAAGATCATTTTTTCAGTTGTGTATGTTTTGTTTCTTTTTGGTAGCTCAGGTTTTTACATCCTTAAACTTTGTGTCGTTATTTCAAAAGGATTCTTTGTAATTCACATTTTTTAGTGGATTAATTTTGCCATGAGGCACTCACAAGTTATTTCATATAACTTGTGAAAATTTATCTCTTGGCTCCTGTGTTTTCTGCTGCGTTTATTAAAATGTTGGAAGTGGTGTGATCACATTGCATCCGACATTCAATTCTGTCGTTTGTTTTTTATAGTTTCCATATTACATACACTTTCAATTGGCATCAGAGCCTACACTTAATTCAATAAGGGGGTGTTTACTTTGCGCTGGACACATCCGGATGGGGGATGGACTTCCCCCCATCCCAGTCACTTTTTGGATTTGCACATCCCATCCATATACACATCCACCCCTATTATACATCTACACCCCTAAAACTACCACATCACAACTTTTTCTTACACAAACTCATCATCTCTCCTACTTTTCGTATATCTAATTATTATTTTACTAACTAATAATAACAATAATAAAATAATATTTTATCTTCCACATTAATTATATATATAATTTATCTATTTTTCCACTTATTCTATGCACCATATTTTGTCTCCTCCTTAAAAATTATTTTATGATTTTAAATATTAATAAAAAAAATTTGCTCGCTTAAACACGAAAAAATAGTAAGTGTGAAGCGTCCTTTGAAACGGAGAGAGTAATATTTTGTTTACTTAAAATATTAATTCGGACAATTATTTATAAAAAATAAAATTTGTGTATTGATTGCAAGAAATGCAACAAGGGAATCCATCGATGAACAAGGGCAGCGTAGAGATGCAATTGCAAATTCTATGTGGCAAAATCAAGGAATACTCTAGATATGATTTTAAGACACTTGAGAATGGTTATATGTACTGGATAATTTATTTTGTTTAACCTTGCTGCTAAATTTAAATGAGGAATATATTTAAAATTATTATATTAAATTGTTATAGGTACACACAAATATATGTATGAATGTTAATTTTATTACATTATTTTAAATAATATATATAGTTACAATACATAATATATATAAAATTTCGATATAGATAATTAAATCTTCTTAGAAAATAATTGGAATTAACCCTGAACTTAAAACTATTAGAACAAGTCCCAAACTTCCGTACTGATTTATCATAATATGACTCCAAAATAAATATTTCTAAAAATGTGCGTACTTAATATATAAACATGGTCTATGAATATAGCCACCTATACAACATCTCAAGCTCACAATAGTAATAGGAAAATAATTTTAAATGAAGAATAATAATTAGAAGCCTGATTAACATATTCTCAAGCAATTATAATTAAAAAAAAAACAAGTTATTTATTTATCCAATATTTTTCTAGTTAAGTTCTTAGGAGCTAATCATATTTTGGTACATTTAACATTTAAATTAAATTAGTTTTAAAAAACTAATATATAATCAAGTCTTCCGCTGTTTGTTAAGTATTAATCTTTTGAAATAAAAATTACATGTCTTATTTTTAAGTAAATATTCAGTTCACGCCTTTTTATTTGAAGAATTATTATTGGTATTTCGTCAAATTTACTATTATGAAAATTGGGGCGTGATAGAGTATCAAGTTAAATAATTTATGAAAATTATAATTTTTTTTAATTATTCACACCATAATAAATAATATTAATTTTTTTTAGTTATTCATTCCATAATAAATAAAATTATAATGTTATAGGTACACACAAATATACATATGAATATTAATTTTTCTAATTATTTATAAAATATATATTTACAATACATGATATATATAAAACTTCCATATTATTTTTTATCAAGTTAAATAATTTATAAAAATTATAATTTTTTTAATTATAACTATCAAGTTTAATTTTTTTAATTATTCATACCATAATATTACATAATCATTCAATCATTACCTCACTAACTAACAATAATAAAATAATACATCATCATCACTTAAAAGTATTGATTTGACATAAAGCTCCATCCACCCCTACCACATCCAACACAAAGTAAACACAAATTTACTATTCACAGGATTAACTCCTTCCACTTTTTTTCTCCATCCGGATGTGCTCCATCCACCTCCATCCTTAAGTAAACACCCCCTAAGTGTTTGGTCCTGGTTGTCTTATTATGGATCAAGTTAATCCTATTCTAGCTAGGCTTCCTACCTTAGACGGTTCAAATTATGCTTATTGGAAGATCCATATGCGTTCGCACATCAAATCAATTGATGTTCGTGCATGGAGATCCGTTGTTAATGGTTTTGTAGTTCCCAAGAATCCACCAGATGAGGATGGCGATGTTACTATTAAGCCTGGATCTACGTGGACGCAAGAGGAACTCACGTTGTCTAGTTTCAATGAAAAGACACTAAATGCAATCTTTACTTGGGTGGACATGCACATGTTCAAGCTTATTCAAAATTTTCCAATAGCTAAAGTTGCATGGGATACTCTCCAAAGTCATTGTGAGGGTAGTGCTAGTGTCCGAGAAACGAAGCTTCGTATGCTTATGAGTAAATTTGAACGTTTAAGAATGGAAGAAAATGATGATATTTCATCTTATTTTGAAAAATTGATTGATATTTCTAATGAATGTCAAATGCTTGGTGAGCCGATGACCAACAAACAACTAGTTTCTAAAGCTCTTCGTTCCCTCCCCGAAAAATTTAACATAAAAATTTCTTCTATTGAAGAAGCTCATAATCTTGTTATCATGTATCTCAACACTTTGATGAGTATCCTTAAAACTTTTGAAATGAATCTTTCCAATCAAAGAGAAACTTACAAAGGCAAGAATGTAGCTTTTCAAGCTCAACCCTCGGAGGATAAAACCGATGATGAGGATGAAACTTTTGAAGAAATTAGTGAAGGAGCTGATGTTGCTTTGATCACTAGAAAGTACAATTCAATGGTGAGAAAGTTAAATAAGAAAAATGTGCAATACAAGTCAAAAGAGCAACAAACTAGAGTTTCTGGTCAAATGCTGAAACGAACCTTTCCTCCAAATAAAAAGGAAAATGCATTGAGAAGGATTGCCTCAGATCGAACCAAATTTGATCCCAAACAGCTCGAGTCTATTCAATGTCATGCATGTTCAGGATGGGGTCATTATGCGAATGAATGCACAAATACCTTGAGAAAATGTGGTAAGAATTTGTAGGTATCTCTCAGTGATGATGAGGAGGACGCAGAGGAGGAAGTTCAAAGATCTGTTCAAACGATGATGCTTGCGACTGTGTATGAGAAAAATCTGTCAGATTGTGATGATGTTGACCTAGATGTGGCCACATCGATGTCAACATCCAGCAGGTATAATTGTTTTGGATTTCCTAATATAAACTGTTTTCATGGGTCTATTAATGATGCAGAGTTAGGTGAGGAAAAAGGATTGGACAAAGATGCAATCATCATGGAATTGCAAGGTCTCTATAAAGCCTTACTAAAGGAATGGAAGAAATATGCTTTGAAGGTTGAGAAGATGTCCAAAGAAAATGATGATCTTAGGAGCTCCGTCACAAGGCTAGAAGTACTTCTTACAAAAAAGGATGTTGAATTGAGTAAAGTACGATCCAAGCTTGATTTAGCCGAGGTTACCTTTACCAAACTCAACACTGACACCTCAAAATTAAATGAGGTACTAAACTTGGGTGAGTCTAATACACCAGGTCTTGGGTTTCAAAATACTTTAGACAATATTTGTTCTAATATTTTTGGAAATAAGGATGAAGTTGTGTTTGTTAAAGAAAAAGGTAATGAAGCTATTAAGCCGTTGATTAAATCCAGGAAACGAAAATATGTTTGTCATTACTGTTTTACTCCGGGACATATCAAACCTTTTTTTTACAAACTTCATCATTTGTTCAGGGAAAAGATGTTACCCTCGATGTTACCTAACACTGATGGCAACATCTATGTCCGGAATTAAAAAAAATTGTCTACAAGAAAATTTGGGTACCCAAATCTGATGTAAAATGCAATGTTGTTTACACTGCTTTGAAAACTAACATTATAGGTTCCTGGTACTTTGATAGTGGGTGTTCACTTCACATGACAAGCACCAAAGATATTTTGAAAGACTACGAATTTATTCGTGGTGGAACTGTGACTTACGGCGGTGGCTCTAAAGGAAAGATCATTGGCAAAGGAACATTGGATGTTCCCGAATTTCCTTCATTGGGGAATATTTTGCATGTTGATGGGCTTATGGCTAATTTGATTAGCATAAGTCAACTATGCAATGATAACTTGGAGGTAAAGTTTAACAAAAACTCTTGCGAAGTTTTTGATAATCAAAACACTTGTGTCATGACAGGAAAAAGGTCAAGTGATAATTGCTATCTTGCTGGTGGACATGAGACATGCAATAAAGCACAAGTGGATGATACTACCTTGTGGCACCAAAAGTTGGGACATGTTAACTATCGCAATCTGGAAAAATTGGAGAAATTTGATGTGGTAAGGGGACTTCCTAAACTTGACCACAAAGGTAATGTAGTGTGTGGAGACTGCCTTAAAGGTAAACAAACCCGTGTTTCACATAATGTTGTCCAACATGATGGACAACATGCAGGTACATCTCATTGTTTTCAACTTTTGCATATGGATTTGATGGGCCCTGTTGAAGTAGACAGTCTAGGAGGCATGAGATACTCGTATGTTATAGTTGATGATTTTTCTCGTTATAATTGGATATACTTTCTCAAAGAAAAATCTCAAACTTTTGACATGTTCAAGTTATTGCATGCAAAAATTCGAAATTTGTTTTATGCTCATATTTTTCGTATTAGATCAGATCATGGAAAGGAGTTTGAAAATAACTCATTCTCTAATTTTTGTGAAAAAAAGGAGTTTTCCATGAGTTCTTAGGCCCCAAAACTCCTCAACAAAATGGGGTGGCTGAACGAAAAAATAGGACTTTGCAAGAAATGGCACTTGTGATGCTTAGTTCAAAAAATTTGTCCAAACGTTTTTTGGCAGAGGCTTTGAACACCGCATGCCACATTTCTAATAGAGTCTTTTTGAGGCCTGGAACTAAAATGACTCCCTATGAGATTTTAAATGGAAAGAAACCTAACTTGCGTTATTTCCATGTGTTTGGGTGTATTTGCGATATCTTGAATGATAGGGAACATTTAGCTAAATTTGACTCTAAGAGTGACAAAGCTTTTTTTGTTGGATATTCTCAAAATAGTCATGCTTATAGAGTTTATAACTTGAGATTGAGAAGTATCCAAGAATCTGTAAATGTGGTGTTTGATGATCGATTTGATCTTACAGGAAAATCTTCTGAGTGCACAGGTTTGGACTTGATAGAAAAATCTGTAGAAACAGAAACTAAAGCAGAAATCACAGATGTTGCTCCCGATGTGACCACATCAAAGGCAACTTCTGCACAGAGTCCAGAAACAGAAGATAATTCTGAAGGGAATCAAATTGATGAAGTTAATGATCCGGTCAGAAGAGATCCTCCATCCAGGATTAGACAGAATCATCCTATAGCCCAAGTGATAGGGGAAGTACATGATGGAATGAGAACAAGGAATAAGGAACTGGTGAACTATCGGGATATGGTAAGATATGTGTGTATGTCTACCACATATGATAAGGTAAAATATTCCTGTTTTTGTCTCTTCACTTGAACCTAAAAATGTTAAGGAAGCTTTGAAAGATAATTTTTGGATTCAAGCAATGCAAGAAGAACTTGAACAATTTACCCGAAATGAAGTTTGGTTTTTAGTTCCACGTCCAACAAATACTAATGTTATTGGAACTAAATGGATTTTTAAAAATAAATCTGATGAATCAGGTAACATTTTTCAGAATAAAGCTCGTCTTGTGGCTCAAGGTTATACACAAGTGGAAGGGATCGATTTCGATGAAACCTTTGCACCTGTGGCTAGAATTGAGTCCACAAGACTTCTCTTAGCCATTGCTTGTTATTTAAAAATTACCTTGCACCAAATGGATGTTAAAGGTGCATTCTTGAATTTCTTGAATGGATACCTAAACAAAGAAATTTTTGTGGAACAACCAAAAGGTTTTGAGGATCCATTCTTGCCAAACCATGTATATAAGCTTAAGAAAGCCTTATGTGGATTGAAACAAGCTCCACGTGCATGGTATGGATGTTTAACAAGCTTTCTTATTAATTTGGTTTTGTTAGAGGTGAGGCTGATAAAACTCTTTTTATAAAGAGGCACGACAATGAAATTGTCATTGCTCAAATCTATGTTGACGATATAGTTTTTGGATCGACTTCACAGTCAGAGTTAAACATTTTTGTGAAAGCTATGTCATCAACATTTGAGATGAGCATGATAGGAGAATTATCATTTTTCTTGGGCTTGCAGGTAAAACAATCTGAAGATGGAATGTTCATATCACAAAGCAAGTATGCAAGAAATTTGGTGAAACGTTTTGGGTTTGAGAATTCAAAGCACATGAAGACTCCTATGGGCTCTAGTCTAAAGATCTGCAAAGACAATGTTGGAGAAGATGTTGATCCAACATTGTATCGATCTATGATAGGTAGTCTTCTTTACCTCACTGTTAGTCGACCAGATATTATGTATAGTGTCTGTGTCTGTGCCCGATACCAAGCCAATCCCAAAGTCTCTCATCTTAATTCTGTTAAAAGAATAATTAGATATGTAGCTGACACTTGTGACTTGGGTATCTGGTTCACTAAGGACACTAATTCCAATCTAGTTGGTTTTAGTGATTCTGATTGGGCCGGAGATGTGGATGATCATAGAAGTACTAGTGGAGGTTGTGTTTATTTGGGTAACAATTTAGTCTCTTGTTATAGCAAGAAGCAAAATTGTGTATCACTTTCGACTGCTGAATTAGAATATGTGGCAGCCGGGAGTTGTTGTTCACAATTAATTTGGCTTCAACATATGCTAGATGATTATGGTCTTAATAATAATACCTTGATTATGTACTGTGACAATTTGAGTGTTATCAATATCTCCAAAAACCCTGTTCAACATTCACGTACAAAACACATTGACATTCGTCATCATTTTTTGAGAGATTTGGTTGAAAAACAGTTGATTAAAATTGAACATGTTGATACTCTACATCAACTTGCAGATATCTTTACAAAAGCACTGGATAATGAGAGATTCTCAAGTTTGAAGAAATCTCTCGGCCTTTGCTTCATCCGATTTTGTTATCTGTAGCAAATGTTGCCTTCAATGTGATACATCCGTAGCAACATTTGCAATTGACTGTAGTTTCATATAATATGATTGATCCTTCTTCTGCATGTGATTTTTTTTTCTGAATTCAATGTCATTTGTGTAGTTGATAAGTGTGGTAGTCCATTGTGTTGGTCCCGGTACAAGACTGATGAATACGTGTATGGGGGTGGGGATACATGTATACCAATTTTTCAACTTAAAACCTTACTGAGTCCCCTTTACTCAGAGTGATAAAGAACTAAGAGCTGATAATCTACCCACTGACTACACTTGGTGCGGGTCAGTTGACTGACTATCAATTCAAGTTCAGTGCGGAAATGCGTTAGCCCTGATAGTTTAAAGTCTTGTTTGGTTTACTTTCTGAAAACTTGATTACTCAATCCTGAAGTAGTGATTAGTAGGGCAGTGCTCTGTTTGATGATCAGGCTGATTGATTCAGCTTGATAAAAACCAAATGTTATGAATGAATAAGTAATATGACAAGCAAGCACTATATCAAAGTTGTAAGAACACAGGGAGTTTAACGTGGTTCAGAGACTCAAGCTCCTACGTCCACGGCCTGATTTAACAGGAAATCCACTCAAGGGATTCTTGTTTTTAACGTGCCAAGGTGCACCAAGATCAGCTACTCCCCACTGACCTATACAATCTCCTTACTAACTCACTAACAACTTACTACCAACAAACCTAACTTAGGGTTTTGGTTTCAGTTTGGATTCAAACTAGGTTGTGATTATCCTTACAAGACAAAGCTTTGCTAAGGATTGGATAATCACTCTAAGCTTAAGATATTACTAGTACGCTCTTTGGAATACAGAATAACTCTCAGAAACTAAGAAACACTTGGGAAATTTAGCTGGTTTCGAGTGCTTCTTCTCTAGACTGAATACTTTGAATGCTTGAGAGTTTGAGTAATTTCTGGCTTGGAAATTTCCTATCATCTTGAATGGGTTCAAGGTCTTCTGTATTTATAGGTGATTTGAAAACTATCCGTTGGAAGAGATAGTCTTCTAGTCATCTATGTAGAGTGGCTCAAACGGACATATTTCCCATGTAGCAGCCGTCCTTGCATGGATTTGGTAGCTTGCATTTAATGCGCCATTTAATGCTTGCCCGTTGAATATGCAGTCTGAAGTCAGTCTTCGTGTCAGGTTCCGTACGTGCGTGTCCTTCCCGGATTGGTCCACGTCATCAGGTTGGTGAGAATGTCAGAACTTATTCCTAGGCTTCAGGCTTGTCTTATTAAGTTCTTTTTGTCTCGAGCACAACAGTCTTGTCCTGACGCTGACATTCCTTTTGCATTGCTTGGCTCTACTCCAAGTCTTTCCCATAAACTCAGTGTCATCCTGTTCCCTTCAGGACTGAGTTAGTAGTGACCTCAGGGTCATACTCTTCATCACTGACACTTACTCAGCCAACTTAGAAGACTGTCATAAGTTCAGGATGGTGCTCTTTGTCTTCAGGCTCTTAGTCTTGATTGTCATCAGTGAGTTCTCCTCTCACTGAGTACCTGTGAAGTGTAAAATGACTAAGTATAAAACCTAACCAAGACTAGCCTGACTAAGACAAACTAAGGAAACTCATCTTTTCAGGGGCTTTGAGATCTAATCAAAACTGACAATGTCCCAACACATTGAATCCGTGAGATTTGAGCCTCATTAAACTGTTTATTCTTAACAATTGTTTATTTCTTTCTTGAGTGTTATCTCTTCCTATGTTTAGTATCTCTAGAACTTGCTTGATTCTTTTTATACTGTATTGTGCACACGGACATTAAAATGATATGGGCAACATGTGTTTGTTTATGAGCTACTTTATCCATATTTTCCAACCTAATATTGCGATATCCCTAGTTGCCACTTTGAGCCAAAAACCAATTTTTTTTCCCAAAATAATTGAGCTCCATATCCATATGCCATGCCTTTTTCCCAACTGTGACCCTTGTAGAGAATTGTGATGACAATACTATTGAAGGATATGTTGTGGGAAGATGGTGAGATAAAGGGATACAATTCTTGTGGTGGTGAAAAAAGAAAAAAGAAAAAAAAGGGGAGTTGAATTACTTTATGAGAAAAAAATGTTGATAGGAGATGTATGAGTAATTGCGTTGACTAAAAAAAATGGAAGAAGTGGAAAGTGAAGTTTTTGTCTAGAATGTTGTTCCTAATGTTGGGACACTGAAGACGACATTTGAATCCAGTAAAGATTGACTATGTTGATGCTTCATATCTCTATTTGGATCATGGTTTTTAGCCACTCTTCCAAAAATATTCACACCCTTAACCAAAGCCCCATTACAACCTTTTATAAGACCCTTTGATTTTTGTCCAGTGTGTACTCTAAACGGTTGAAAATTAGAAAAGATGCAAGCTTATGGAAGATCTTCTCATTAGGAATTGAGTTTGAGTGATATTTTTACCCATTTTATACACTTGTGAGTTGAGTGTTTTTTTTATTCCGTGAGGGACTACCTTATCTTATTTGCTATGTGTTTGATTGAGAATTTATGTTTTATTTTTCCATGTGGATTGAATTGTATCAAGGAGTATTATAAGTTACTATATAATTTTTTTTTTGAAATTCTGGCTTCTTAATTCTTCCTTCTCTCTCGTGCATATTGTATTCATGTGTGTCTTTGTACGTATCATGGGTATTGCTCTAAGTCCTAGTTGTTTAAATTGTTTTTTCATTTTTTGGTTAAACTCCACTTTGTTACTTTTATTCACCTTCACTTACCCAAGATATAGTGTGTTTGGCCTCTCTATTTATTTTGACAGGGTGTTTGACGTGAATTCTTGGGCCTTTGTATACTTAGACTCTATTTTTTTGTAGGCCCAGGTTATTGGCATTACAAGATGGGGTAAATACACTACATGGATAAACCCACTACACTTAGGATGAATACACTACAATTTATCCCCAAAATACCCAAAAACTCTTTGAATTCGTGACAAATTTTCGAATACACTCCACCTTACAGAATTCCTTCACCACGCACACTGCTCGCCGTCGTCCGCCCCCCCAAAGCCGTCGTCCGCATCCGCCGTCTACACCCCCCCAAAGCCGTCGTTTGCCACCTCCAGATGAAGACCAAAGCCGCCGTCGATCGTCACAGTTCGAACACCAGGAGGAATAGAGGTAAGTTTCAGTTATTTTTTTCAATTTTAATTAAGTGTTGGTTCAATTTAAGTATGAAAAGTACCCTAAATGTAACTTATTACTGATTTGAGTATGAAAACTTTGTTTGAATCAATTGTATTAGGGTTTAGTTGACTATGTTGTACGTTCACGGAATTAGAATGCGTATTTGTGTTCTTCATTATAGCTTTGAGGTTCGAAACTGGTTATTCGAAACTATCTTAAGAATTCATCTTCTTTTTTCGAAAACCAGTGTTCGGGAAAGTTATCTGAAACTTGCACTATTGTTCCACAATAATTTTCGAACACTTATCCATTGTTCAGAAAAATACTTCGAACATGGTGTTCATAATTTTTTTTTTCGAATTTAAGTCTTTTTTTCGGACAATTATTCCAAACAATAGGAAAAGTTTTGGTTTTACGTTTCGAACATTGAGTCTTCTATTTTCGAACTATATAACATGATATTCTACATGGTGGTGCTGAGAGGAGAATGAGTCATTGTAGGGAGAGTTGCAAGGCTTGTTAATTTTATTGTAACTATCATTATCTAATTGTGCATTAATTTTACAATCATTATCTATTGTGCATTAATTATCTAAGGAAATCATTTTTTTTCTTTTCAATCTTTGAGTCATCATGCAGAAAATTAATGGTTGTAAATCATTGTCATTTGTTATATTTACAGATGAGGATTGTAGGATTCGCCCTACTGCCTCTAATAGGGCGAAAAGGAAAGCATTGCATGAACTGGAACCGGAACCGGAACCAGAACCAGAACCTGAACAGGAATATACACAAGAACAAGATGATGTAAATGATGAAGAGGGTGTGGATGATGAGGACGAAGAGGATGGTGATCCTTCGTCGAATGATGATAATGATGGTGAGGCAGATGAGGATGTCGAGGAAGAGGATGATGAGGATGAAGGAGATGGTGATGGAAAGAGAGCTAGAGATGGAGGTGGAGGTGGAGAGGAAGAGGGAGAGGGTGAGGGGGGAATAGTTGTTCCATCTCCTTCCCTTTTGACCGGCTTCAAGAACCATGTTGCCAGATTCATATATCAGGGAAAGGAGAGAGAAGTGCTGAGGTGTCACACCCACGTAAAGAAGCTCACCTCTTGGAACATTGATGATGAAAGTGATAATATAGAGCTTCGTGACTTTCACTCCTTCTTTAGAAAGTCCCAGATTCTGAAGATTAGACGTGCTTCGTATAAGATTCCAAACAAAAATTTGATTTCAGCATTTGTCGAACGATGGCACCCAGAGACCAATTCTTTTCATTTTCCATTTGGAAAAATGACGATCACCCTTGATGACGTCTTCTGTCTTACGGGTTTATCGGTTAATGGTCTTCTAGTTCACTCTACTCGTGAATCCAGAGTATCAGAAAAATAAGATGTGATGAGACTTTTGGGTAGAACGGAAAAAGAAGCAGCAATAGCAATGGCTGGTGCACGTAGCTCCTCTGTGAAGCTATGTTGGTTAAAGGAAACTTTCGCACCCCTTATGCGTTCCAAGAATAAAACTTAAGTTCTTTATGCTGCTAGAGCATATGTGTTATACACGTTTGGTACCACTTTGTTTGCGGACAAGAGTGGTACCCGTGTTAGTTGTTCTTGGCTACAGTACACGGAGGACATGGTCCAATTTGGGAACTACGCATGGGGAGCTGCGACTTTAGCCTTCTTGTACCATCAATTAGGCCTTACATCTCAATTCAAAGTTAAGCAGATCGGCGGATATCTCACTTTATTGGAGGTATATTTCTTTAATAATGAAATATTATGTTGGTTATGTATTTGTCTTTTAATTGGTGTAATTTGCAGTCTTGGATTTACGAGTATTTTTCGAGTTTGATTCTCCCTCCACGAAGATCCAAATTCGTGCACCCTCTACCACTAGCATGCCAATATGCACCTGAAGCTCATACAGGGCCAAGCATCGACTGTGTCCGTGGATTCAGAGAGAGTTTAGATTCCTTTTTAGGCAGCCAAGTAAGTACTTGTTATTTGATTTCGAGTACTCAATGAATGCATCCACGTACTAGCCTTAATTCTACATATTTGTATAAGTTAAATGGACTCCTTACACTGCTCTTCGAGATTTATATCCATTTCAAAAGGTGACTTACTTCCATGGATGCCTCGTCTGCGGAGATATGATTGATCCCTACATGCCAGATCGCGTGTTGAGGCAATTTGGTTATGTGCAAATGGTTCCTGAGAAGCCTATTCTTTCGGTGGTTGGTACATTAAAGGGAAAGAAGAAGGCCCGTGCAACTCTCAGAAGAACGACGACAGTTTGGCCTGGAATTGCAGATTTATTTGCAACTTGGGATAGCCACGTACTTACACAAGATAGGCTTGGTGATGAGGTCACAAATCAGTGGGATTGTGCTAATGGGTATATATGGATTGGTTCCTCGAAAACGGTTACCCATTCGTGTCTAATCCGGCGAGTGTGACATTGTTGCCACGGGAGCCAGCACGTTCAACCGAACTAACAGAGAGAATTGAGGCATCAATAGTTAATTTGCAAAATCTTGTGAACAAGTGGAAGTCCGATGACATTGTGACTCTCGATGAGGCTATGCAGGTAGTCATAAATACCATTAACACTCTTCGTGGACGAGAAGAAGTAGGGTCATCATCGCGTGAGGTTAGTAGCAATAGAGGAAAAGGTCGAGGCAGCAACAACAAAGCAAAGCGAGGAAAAGAGAGGCATTGAAAGGTTGAATATTTAAATGTTAACTGTTGGATAAAGAAGATGGATATTGTTAGGTATTGATGAATACTTTAGATGGTTTTGTTAACTTTTGGATATTTTGTATGGATTTTGTTAGGCATTGATGAATACTTTGGATGTGTTTTAACTTTTGGATATTTTGTTATTTGATGGATATTTGATGTTTGCTATTTGATGGAATTACTGTTGATGTCATTTATGGGCTTATCATGTTGGATATTTGAGTGTAGGTGTTAAAATTTGTAAAATGACAATTTTTGAAATTATTGTTATATGTTCATAAAAAATTTCCGAACATTTTGAATATGTTCATAAAAAATTTCCGAACAATTTATATGCAGATTTTGCACAAAAGAAAAGCCCATTCTTTTAGATTTTAATTAGCCCATTTCTTAGCTGATTTAGAAAACCCATTACCATTCCTCTTTTCAATACATCTTACGTCAATTTTCTCTTTTCATTATTGAAAATTGAAAACCCCGCAAAATTTGTCATAATCCTCCAAATTCCCTTAGAGAAACCGTTCCACTTCCATCGGCCAAAGTTCCATTTGAATACATCTTGGAGGGTCATCTTTCTTCACAAAAAGGGGGAGAACATATAGATACGGGTGAAGGCAATGCAGAGGAGATTGTTGATGGTACTCATCCTGTCTAATGGAAGTTGTTTTAATTCAGGGGGAGTTTAACTTTATTGACGTACAGGTTTCTTGATGAGTTTTGTGAAGAAAGGCAAAAAAGGGGGAGATTGTTAGAGTTTAATTTAAACACTAATAATTTCTTTTATTTTATTTTTGCCTTTATTCACATTTTAATTTATTAAGATTCGGATGATAATTATATGGGATATTTATTTGGTATTTTGCAGGTGAGAGAATGTTGACTAAGTCTTTTAATTCAAGATAAGATCTATTAGAGATTTTTTAGGAGGAGTTTAAGTAGTGGATTGAGTATGTGATTCCAAGATTTTTAAAACCCACGTATTCATTATCTTTGTGGGATAAAACATGCTGAATATAAAAGGAACACTCTATGAAGATGAAGAGGTACCGTGGCTTAAGAATAGAAAGAGAGAAGATATAGTTGCTGTTGTGTGACTGAGCGTGTGATAACAACTGAAAGGACATCTACATTAGAAGATCATTTTTTCAGTTGTGTATGTTTTGTTTCTTTTTGGTAGCCCAGATTTTTACATCCTTAAACTTTGTGTCCTTATTTCAAAAGGATTCTTTGTAATTTACATTTTTTAGTGGATTAATTTTGCCCTGAGACACTCACAAGTTATTTCATATAACTTGTGAAAATTTATCTCTTGGCTCCCGTGTTTTCTGCTGCGTTTTATTAAAATGTTGAAAGTGGTGTGATCACATTGCATCCAACATTCAATTCTGTCGTTTGTTTTTTATAGTTTCCATATTACAGACACTTTCATATAAAATTTATGTCAATATCTAACTGAAAAAAGTCAAAAAGTATCATATGTATGGTTTGACTGAATTTTACGCACATAATCAATTTTCTCTATTTTTAAGTTTTTAGTTATGCTCTTAGCTTTGCAAATTAATATTTTGTACATTATATTTATTAAGTTGTTATTATTTAAAAAATATTATTGTTAAGCTGTTGCCATCCAACATTCTAACCACCATAATGGCCAATGTATCATCGCTCCTCGAAAACTTGATTGGACTTGCTCCCCGAAGACATGCTTCTCCCTTTCAATTTCGACACATCTTTTGTAAAAGGCAGATATGTATAGTGTGAATACAATTTTTTGTGTGAGCAAGTTTCATAGTATAAAATTAATACGGCAACATATATTAACTAATATCATTATATGTATTCACTGATATTATTGGATCTATAAACTGAAATTACATTGTAAATTATTATGCTATCAACGAATGTATCTAATGTTCTTAATTTCATACTATGAACAAATTTTACAGGAGACGTACTCCAGTGTAAAACTTATTTATGATAAAATTGATATGATAAAATTGATTTGCGACGATTATCTTTAGAAGAACAATTAATACTTTTAAGTGAAACAAATAATATCTTTCAACAAATATTTTTTAGTGAAAAAAAACTAATACTTTCAAAATAAGTTTTATGGTAATACTTGTTCATACAATACTTTGTATTTTTTGAAACAATATAAAAATATTGTTAAGATAATATTAAAATTAAAATGAGTTGCCCCAAAAGAAACTTTGAAATGGGACAGACACTAGATTGAGTCGGTCTGGTTTGCGAAAGGCCCAGGTTATATACAATCCTCCTTTTGTTAATATACTCCAAAATTTTTTTTGATTTTCTTCTTGAAAATTAAAAACACACACACACACATATTTTTAGGATTTTTTTTTCAAAAATTGTTATATTTTTAGAATTTTTTTCAAACATTTTTTGGGCTGAATGTATTTAAAAAAATGGAACTGTATTTAACAGGCCAAGGTTATATACAATCCTATCTTTTGGTAATATACCCCACCAAAAAGTGTTCGGAAAAAAAATCCGAAAATTTTGACAATTTTTGAAAAAAATTCCGAAAAATATACAAAAAACACTAAACATATGAATTTTCGATTTTTTTTTCCTAAAATTGTTACATTTTTTGTAAAAAATTTCTGAATATTTTTCTGAGTGGGGTATATTCACAAAATATGGGACTGTATTTAACCTGGGCCTTTTAACATGGCGTTGTTAAATGAATTGCGGCGAGTTGAAGTGTGAGCCTATATGGGCCGAGTCCAAGCCCAACATGTCATTGAGATGGCGAGTGTCCACTTTAACAGAACTGGACTTTATTGAACATCATTACATCATTAGGCCAGTTTATTTAATGGCCCAGGTTTTTTGCACTAGCCTCTATGTTAAAGACACTAACTGAATGAATACACTTTTTTTTGTTCGGAATTTTTTCCGAACATAATGAAATGCTTTTTTTTTTTTTCGAATTTTATGTTTATTTTCGAAAATGTTGCAAATTTTTGGGAAAATAAGTAGTGCATTTATCCAGGTAGTGGAGTAGGATTTAATTTGTTTTATTTAAAATAATATTATATTATTATATGAGTAAACCTAGTGTGAGACTGTATCACAGTGAGACATAACATAAATTTAACATGTAACATTAAAACTTTGGGACGGATGCTTGTTAATTTATGTTAATTTGTTAACCGTCTCACACAAATTTTTCTCTTATTATATTATGTGGGAGAGTTGTTGTAATGATTGTGTAATTATTAATGTGTTTATAGGTATTTATAGAGGATAATATGAAAACCTAATATTAAAAGGAAAACTATTATATGAAAATATTAATAATAAGCTTATAATGAAATAGTTTTATAGTATCAATAGTTTCATCAGGGATATCATTAATCTAGATCAGTAGTATTATATTGTAATTGTTGTAAATTTTTTAAACCCAAATTAATGATACTCCTAATTGAATATTCAACATTTTAAAATATGAGTTTCATGATAAATTTATCATAAACCATTTTCATATAAAACCTATTCATATTAAAATCTCAAAATAGAACAAATCCAATTCTCACATCCCAAATCAAATATCCCTAAAGTGATAACACATGGCCCCAATTTTATTAATTTTGAGTGATATTTTTATAAAGAATATAATGACAGATATTTTTAATTTTAACACAAAAATTTGTATGAAATATATAACTTTTACATATTTTTATAATAATTATATTTAAAAAATATAACAAAAACACATTATTGTATACGCAAGACTTCTTGTTTTCATTAATAAAACATTCTTACAAATTTCCCAAAAGGTAACCCCAATTGCAACTAAGAAGAATGCGGACGAGTTCACATGTTTCTGTTCCTCGACATCTTTTATTTAATTAAACATGTGGGCTATTCTTAAATTTACAATGAGAACAATAATAAACCACGTGGTTTAATGTTAATTCAACCAAACTTTGTCCCTCTTATCATTTTGGTACATTTCTATTTTACTACCCGAAATAACCAAACCTTATAAAAATAATCCCAAGCAACTATCAAAATCATATGGTACTACTCACTTTTTCTTTTATCACAAACAGCCAAGGCTTTTATGATCTAGATCTAACAATCTTGTACACTTATTCTCCGGTACAATTATATATAATGAATACCATTAAGTAAAATCAATAAATATTTAACTAATTGATGCTAACAAATTTATAATTTTAATAAAAATATCATTTTTTATTTTAAAAACACCATGGTGCACCAATTTTTTTTGTCATAACGATTAATTGTACATATGTATGTCAAAGTCAAACCACTACAAAAAATAGACCTTTAGTGACAAAAATCCTGTCATATTCTTTCATTATTTTTTTTTTCTAATTAAAAGTCTTTAATGATAGAAAATAATTTTTACTGACATGATCTTATTATTAAAGATTGTACATGTCAGACATTAAAAATTTTTAACTAGAAAAACAACAATGATAGAGTTACTGTCATTAAGGACAATTTTTTTCTTATAGTGACAATTATTAAAAAAATTTAACTAGAGAAACAACAATGATATGATTACTGTCACAAAAGTTATTTTTTTTTCTTATAGTGTATCGTTCAAATTTAAAGGTAAAATGTCATATTAATCAAGCTTAATTAATTGTGTTCGCTCAACTTGAACATCGATATAATAAATTGATAATTAGACACTCTAACATAAATTTTAATTATATCTCATACATATAGCAATTAAATAAGTTGATTAAATTGATTGATATTCGACGTATACATTGAGATAATTATGTTGAGTTTGGCCGATCGAAGCGGAGATTAGGCGGTCATGGGGTCCAAACGTTGTTCATATTCATAAAAATAGCCAAAGCAAGATACATCAAGAAACAGGGCATTTCTTCAAGTGTAATAATATACCTCATTCTAGCTAAATCATTAAGCATATGCAATGCCACGCTTGTCTCCATAGTGCATATCATGTTATACTACACACACATACACATATATAAGTATGTATATATATGTATGTAATAGAGTAAAATACAATTTAAGATAATATTTTATATATATATATATATATGTATGTATATACGTACAATAATGTACATTTAATTTGTGAGTAGATGAGGTCTTAAGATATTTCTCCAATTTTGACACTACATAAAATCAGAGGGCAAGATCCTGCCGCTATAATTATCTGTTGGAAAAATTGGATTTTGATTTATTTATTTATCATTTGAGTGGCGTAGCGCTCAATTTTGATAAATAAAACGCTTGGTAAAAGTATAATTTTTGAGAAATTAAACGTCGTAGGATCCATCTACTTTCAGAGTAGATGGTCGTGATATATTTGGAATCTCAAAATTGAATTTCGGTGAGTGAAAAATTAAACTACGAAGTTGAAACATTATTAGCATTTTAATGACACTTAAATGCTAATAGGTTAATAATTAACTAAAGAGTTAATTATCTCACATTGGAAAATGTGGAAGGTTTATAACTGTTTATTAATATGAAGGAATTGCATTATTCTCAAACTATAGTGTCTAAGAAAATACTCCTATGGACCACAAGCGCACGCCGCCGCGGCCGCCCGATTGACCGAGCCCTTGGACTTGGGGACTTATAGTTATCAGATAAGTTGATTGAGGAAGTGGATTTTGACACATGTGGGAAGTCTGAGAATGTACCTGGACGAGCGTTTCGACTGGTAACTTCTGGTGATTACATCTGGATTTAATACCATATTAAATTAGCAGTTAAAACCCAACATTTTAATGACACTTTAAATAGTTGCATTCAGTTTTTTTTTTTTTTTGCATTTTGCATACTAATAATCATTGTTAATGTCCAGTTTCAACATTCTACCTTTTTTTGTTGATACTTTTACACGCTGTAGTGCAACTCGTATAAAAGGTGAAAGTTATTTGACTTCTTGGAACATTACGTCGACTTTACTCATCTTAGCTCGTGTTTCGAATAGTTCGTGGTAGTTGCAGTTCGGAGTATAAGATTGTAGCTGCCTTTTATTAAAGAACAATCAAAATTGTAAGTTTCTTATTTTGTTTTTTTTGTATTTTTTTTCTGTTATGTTGTAAATCATCATCGATGCACTATAAACCAACATTATCATGTTTAGCGGTGCAATTTGTACGGACTCTTAATTTTTTTAACATTATTGGGCGATAATCTATATATATATATAAACAACAAGGTCTGTTAAAAATAGCAGCTCTAATTTTCCCGCCCATTTTACCTTCTATTTTTAGTATGAAATATTGTATTATGTGGAGTTTAATATTATATTAATAATTTTTTGTGTGGGAATTACAAAAATTTTTGCTTTTGGCACACACGCTTTCTCCTGTGAAATTATCAGATGATGCTTCAATTTTTATGTGTCTTTTGATCTTCCAATTCATTAGCTTCCAGGTGAAGATTCCCCTCATATAAATTGTGATAACAAATTATCAACATTACTTTATTCCTCTGCCTCTCTTCTCCCGTGAATAATAACAAATCACTAACAAAGGGATCAAATTTCTTTTCGCGACTCAACACGAGAGAAGAAATTGTATGACAATTACTGAAATAACTCTCCTCTCCATCCTCACAAACTGCTTCTTCCTCTCTTCCTTCCTCAAACAAGTATTCATTGCTCAATCACTAGATCAATCTCCATTACCAGGCTAACAAATTTTCACAAACGTCTTCTTCCCCAAATTTATGCAAATTACAGATTTTACACAATTTCAGTTTTATGGTCTCATCCCCAATTAACACATGCACCATGACAAAGGAGGAGGTGACAAGAAGATGGTTTTTATCAAGAAAACTGGGTGCTCTTCCAATAATAAGGATTAACAACCGACAGTTTTATTTGGATTCAGTGGGCATTTGTTGTCTTCCATATATTTATATAAGTAAGAAAATGAGGTTTTAATAACCTTCTTAGCCACTTATCCCATCAACGCCATATATGCTTTCAATAATTTATTTATTTCTTCCTTTTAACACCTGCGTGTATATTGCTAATCACACAAATGCATTTGTGATAGTTAATAATGACATGCAAGTTGCAACGCATATATGTCGATATTCCATTATTACTATTCTACATAAGTTATTTTTACTGTTATAAAGTAGTAGTTCGAATGATATTAATTGATTTATTAAAAGGTATTAGTTGAATGTTATTAATTATTTTACTATAAAATATTAGTTAAAAAAAGGCCTACTTTAGCAAGTGTAGTCACACTGCTTCATTGTGACTGTATGAACATCACCCTCTAATAAAGATAATGACTTGATATCACCCTATTATTTTGTTTTATATTATACTTTTCACTTACATTTTTAAAATCTAATAAATTTTTCGTTTCAAGTATAACGTGGTATGTGTCAAAGTAATTTTTTAATTTGACATGTATACCATACTTTTTTTTTTTTGAAAGGTGGCATGTATAACATACTTAAACATGCGTGAAAAAAAATAAAAATCACAGTTAAAATATGAGTTTTAATATTTTTAAAATATTTTTTTATAAATTTTAGTATTTATTAATTATGAGACACTTATTTATATATATATATTGTTTACATAATTAATGACTTTGTATTTTAGATTTTAGAAAGAATCTCACTATTTTGTACTCCCCGTGTTCCAGTTTTATTTTTCCCGTTGACTTTATACGGGGTTTAATGCGAGAATTGAATTGTAGTATTTAAATAAATAAAGTAGTTTTTTTGTGAAGAGATGTTTAAAAAAGTGAATGCGCTTTATTTCTATTTTGGGAAATGGGAAAATAAAATTTGGGATAGACTTTTTTGGCAAACGGAAAAATAATATCTTAAAAAAATCATATATTAATAATAAAAAAATGAAAATAAATAATGATATAATGTGCAGATGAACAAATTAATTTTAATTTTGATTCTTATCATAATTTTCTCTCGTTAAAATTATATAATATTCATACCGTGGCAGTGTATTTGTATGTCGTCTCAATGTTGATTTTTTTTTCAATGGAAATGAGAATGAGAAATAATATAGGACAATTATAATGGTTAATAGGAACAAAAAATGAGATGGCACTACTCCCCTTCTAAATAAAAAAATCATTATCCATTTTTTAATTAAAAATTTTAACTCATACAATCCTTCTCCACAATCAGTCTTCTCCACCACCATCAACAACTTTCACTACAAAAAAAGGTAGAAATGGCGAGGGGAGTTAAAGAGGGCAATGTTTGCCCTCGTCCCTAAAGAGGGCCGAGGCGAGGGCAAAAAAAAAATAGAAAGGACGATGGCAAAGGCAAGGGAAGGGGGCCCCTTGTTAATTAACGAGCGCGGGCCCCTCGTCAAATTCTGAAAATCGGCTGCCGAGCGCGGGTCCCTCGCGCATTAACGAGGGTGGGCCCCCTCGCGCATTAACGAGCGCCTAGCCCCTCGCCCATTCTGTCACTGCTGCGAGCCGAGGGCTCGTGCCCTCGCCCACTTATACGCGGCTGCGAGCCGAGGGCGGTGCCCCTCGCCCAGTTTGCCGAGGGCGTTGCCCCTCGCCCACGTGAAAATTTAGAATTTTACCGAGGGGTGTTGCCCTCTTTAACCCCTTCGGTAAAAATTACATATAAATACCCCTTCTTTCCCTTTTTCAGCAGAAACCCTCCCCTCCCCCTCCTCTAGCCGCGCCGCCACTACCTGTAAGTTGTGTTACCACATATCCTGGGTATTACGTGAATGAATACAAATTTCACACACGCACTTATGGTGAATCAAAATCGACTGTGAACAGTGGAGTTTGTATCAAGGGGACAAACTATGATTCAGATGAGAATGATTTCTATGGGATCCTTGAAGAGTATTACAGTTGGAATACCCTGGACGACTTGAGAAAAAAGTAGTTATGTTCAAGTGCGAGTGGTATGATCCTACCGTGCCAAATGGAACAAGAATACATCTTAACTACAAACTTGTGGATGTTAATCGGAGAAGAGTATATGGCCGTTATGATCCTTTTGTATTAGCAAACCAAGCCACTCAAGTTTACTATTGCGAATACCCGGGGGTGCGAAATCATGAATGGCTTGCTGTTTGCAAAGTCAAACCGAGATCCTTAGTGGAAATTGATAAAAGGAATGAACAAGAGCTACCCCCGTTCCAAGACGATGAGATTGATTCACAAATGAATAATGTGCAAATAGACAGTGATCCTATCGTGTTGGCAGATGTCAGTGGTGCACTAATTCAAATTGAGAATGATGATGTTGAAGAAGAAGAAGAAGAAGAAGAAGAAGAAGAAGAAGAAGAAGAAGAAGAAGAAGAAGAAGAAGAAGAAGAAGAAGAAGAAGAAGAAGAAGAAGAAGAAGAAGAAGAAGAAGAAGAAGAAGAAGAAGAAGATGATGATGATAATGATGATGATGAACATAATTCATACTCAGATGAAGATTAAATAGTTTAGTAATTGTTATCTCGATGTTAGAAATTATTTAATTGCTATCATTTATGTGATAATATGTTATTATATTAATTGCTATCTCGGTGTTATAAATTATTTCGTGATGCACCTAAACTTTGATTATTTGATCATTTATATGATAATTAATACGTTATGTTTAAAATTTTACAGATGAGCGGATCCGATCGTAGCTCTAGCGGGGGACGACGACAGAGTACAGGTCGCGGGGGTCGAGGCCGATCTAGTGGGGCGCGGAACACAGTGCCTATACCACACATACCAGTGCCAGTTCCGTTGATCCCCACGACTGATGACGAGGAAGTTGAGCAGTATACCGACTCGGATTCTGAAGAACAGTCGGATTCACAAATGGTCGGACAGAAGCTAGATGTGTATATTGCCTACGATACGTATGTTAGACTTACTATTTTCATGAATTTTGAGGAATATATACACTACAAGAAAAAAGATGTTTTACAACGGCTCAAAACCATTGTCTATCTAAAAAAATACCCGATGTAGAAGATCCCGTTGTAGTACGTGGGTATAAATAGACGACGGTCAACTAACCGTTGTATTTCCTCTATTACTACAACGGTTAAGAACAGTTGTATATTAATCAAATATGTTGTTGTAGCATAATAATTTCATAAATATTGGGGATAGACAACAGTTCTCAACCGTTGTTGTTCTGTAATACATACAACGCTTTATAACCGTTGTCTTTCTTTAAAAAAGAAGTTGTCGTACCATATATTTTTCTTAACTTTCAAGGAAAGACAATGGCAATTAACCGTTGTCTGTTCATGTTAACTACATCGTATTTGAACCGTTGTCTTTCCATTACAATACGCATAAATATTTCATAAATTTTTTGGATAGACAACAGTTATAAACAATTGTCTTTTTATATTTACTACATCAGTTTTGCACCTTTGTCTTTCCTAAATATGAGCTATATTATATTTTTTATATTTCAATTACATAAATATATAATAAAACCTGTAATAAATTTCAAGATAAAATTTAAGCAAAAATAACCATAATACCATCAACATTCATTCCAAATACTACACAATCATTGTATAATAGAAATTCATAAAAGTGTTCCACATCATCAACAAAATACCATAAACATTCATTTACAAAAATTTCAAACACCTTGTGCATTTTTCTTCTGTTCCTCAGCAACATTCATGCACCCTTTTCGTAGCTCTCGTCACTACATTAAAAAATGAATAATATCTTATCAAATGACATATGCAATATTTATAGGATAATAGAAGTACCAATATGACACTTGAAAGTCGAATTTTCCCAGCTGTTGCCAGTTGGGTCCATCTCGACATTATTGTCTTTTCAAATTTAGTACAGATTGAGCATAACCTGAAAATTGAAGCCGGAGAGCATAAGCAAAACTGATCACAATATAAGAAGGTGCAATATTACTTATTTCATTAGTGATACTAAAGAGAAAGCTGAACAGAGAAGGAAGATTCAAATAAGAGGAAGTAAAAAGAAGAGATGAATTTAACATCTGGAAAATTAGAACTTCAAAACACAGAAAATTACCAACAGTCTGGATTTATTTACTATGATTGCAGGTGGATATGTGCCATCAGCCATGTAGCATAATAGACAACCACCAAGCTAACATATCACGGTGCAAATTTCAGAAGTATAAAAGGAAAAATGACTTGGAGCATTTAGGAAACAATATTCCAAAATGTTAAAACATTATATCTATCGGTGAAGGTTGTGAGCCAAAACAAAGAAAATAAAATGATACCACTTACTCCAAAAAATATAAATGAATTGTTTATGGATACAATATATTAGCAAAGATGAATACTACTAAATACATAAAACAGTTTGTTCCCATAAAATAGTTAGTCTCTTTCAAGGAAAGCAGTTTACTTCCCAAACTTACATATTTCATATGATTGCTCCATTAAACTCCCAAATACCCCCAACTATTAATCGATGAATTTTAATCGTGTTCAGATATCCTTTATATTGAACTCGCCCCTGCACATAGAATAAAGAGTGAATATTAATGGCTGAATTAATTAATCAAATTCTAAAATAAATGTTATGCAAAATGGGGTACTTGTTGACTCGGGTGTAATTATATGAATCAAACACAAGATTGTGTAGTAATTTATAAAGAGATGTAACAAAAAGCGGATAAAAACAGCTTTTCTGGAAAACCAAAGTCAACTCAAGAGAAAAACATGTTTGAATGAGCTGCAGTCATGCTCTTCACGTAACTAACTATATGCCTCTTGTTCACATGTATAGCCCAAAAATGGCATGAAATTTAATGTAATATTCAGTTTATTTGATTTCTATGTCGAGTCTTACCGTTAAATATTCTACTGTAAGATCAAATGGTTTACCAAAAAAAGAATCGATCATGGCTTTATGCTCAAATGCAAAAAAACAGCACGAGATGAGACAAAAAACTAATAATGTCAAAATAGGTTAAGTTAATTTAAAAAGGTTACAAAATCTAGATTTTGACAAGTTGTTGATGCAATAATTTCACTCAATCTGATTTGGACTCACTGTGCTTCGTCACTTCCTTTGACTTGGGCCACTGGGGTACTAGTATCCTTTGATCAAACAGGTGTATGGTAATATCAGGTGGCATTAGGGTGGGCTAATCTTTGCACATATACACCTATTATATGCACATGATTGATTGAGGTCATCACTTGGACAGGGGAGAAGAAACCTAATATCTACATTTAGCTAGGGCTTCAGTGTATTTGTTTATTAAAGTACTTAATAGGCAGGTACTGTTTTCACTGTCGAGTTATATGCCTTTCATATCATATTGATACTGCATAATTTTGTCTGCAGATACCACATAGGGTAAAGATGGTAGCAGTGGATCCCTGCAAGCTGTACTAATGTGGAAGAAGGGTGAGTTTGATTTGATTAAAGTTGTATTTAGATGACTGAGTATTGAGTTTTGTGTTCATTCAGTACTAAGTAGTTCTGATAATGCCCATCAACGTACTTACTCTTTAAGTTATGTATCTCCTTTGAGTGAGAAAATTAGATTAGATCCATCGGACCCTTGCGAAGATGTCCTTCAATGAGTACTGAGCAAGGTATTCTTTTTTTATGTATTTTTATATTTTTTTAGAAACTTTATTCAGCTAGGCAATATCCTAGGGAAGTTGAATCAGCCTAATACAGAGATAACTTGCATGCATTGACAGGTATCACCACAACAGCCTAAAATCTGAGGTGTCAAAGTGGGATGTTGAGCCCTTCATAGAGCATAAAAGATTGAACATGCCTAAATATGCTCTAAAACAGGTAAAATGGCCTTTAAATAGTACATTCATGTAAAAAAGCTAAGTCCACTTTTCCTTGTTCTAATTTTCCCTGTTTCTTTTTAAACAACTCAAGGATGCAATTCTTACAGGAAGCCAATCTATTTCGGCAACTTTGAAACAACAATAAAAGATGGTAACTGCACTGGAATTACACCTAGAGCGTGAAACACCAGTACAAGATAACCTTCTAACTCTAGCAATGCTCTCAACATAAAAAATGGATGAAATTTTTTATACATCAGACATTTTATCAAACACCTTATATGCTTCATGAATATCTCAGAATTTTCCATATAAATTCTTCACACAAGTTAGGGAAAAGAAATCAATAGACAACTACACAGAATATCTCAGAATTTTATCGAACACCTTATATGCATGTACGAATCTCCCTAATTTAGGGCAGGACACAAAATCACAAGTGTTATAGCCATTTAATTTAGTCACAACCATTTAAAAGAAGCACGATGTTAATATCTTTAGACAACTCACCATAAAAAGTGATGAGGTCAGTTCCCTAAGATTTTAATTAGATTTTAGTGCAAGAATATATATATATACACACATACATATTTCCTAAATTAATATTAGTGCAAGAATATGGACCAATCCCCACATACATCCTGGCTGCTTATCATCATCCGATCAATGCTTCAGCTTTACCCCAACATGTTTTCCAATTCTTTAATTAAATCCTTTTCACACCACTTACTATAAAAATCTTGCAATCAACAGAAAAGAAAACTTCCTGCTTTCTAGAATTAATTTGTCACGGGAAACTACTTCACTAGAAAACTATTAGTTGTATAAAAACCAAGAAATTGTGTTAGGACATGAGTAACATCATATATAAAAACCTATATCCATGATTCCAGTTAATTTTGGGAGAATTAATTAATCTAGAAAGCCAGAGATTGCCTTTCTAAAATTACACCAACCAATAACAATAAAAAAAAGGGAGAGCTAACTATTAATCAATCCTGATGGACCGAAAACCCATAAACAAAAAAAAAAATCAGAACTCAAAGAATGACAACAAAAAGATGATCTTACCTGATGGAAAAGCAAATATGGAGATATAGGGGAAAAAATGTATTAAATATAATGGATATTTAGCATGAAGAAGAACATCATAAGCAAAGAGTGATAAATTTTTTGTGGCATGAATTAATGAATTATTAGTGGCAAGATGATTCTTACTTTAATATGATCCATGAAGGTATCCAAGTGATTGAAGATACAACTGCAGTTAACCTCAATAGAACTATGTTCAAGGGAATATGTTCGCATCACATTCTTTACTTTAGTATCTAATGGAAGAAAGACAACATGTTGCAATTTAAGAATTAAATTGAGTTATTTGACACTGTCATCTTGTGATTGATCATTGATTATAAGAAAGTAGTTATGCTTCAATCTCATGTTATCTTCGTATCAGACTGTGAAAACAAAAAGATTGAAGAAAATCATGATAAAATGAAGTCCAAGACAGCAGAAACACGAGAAGAAATAGATCTACATGTTATAATATTGCAGAGGCAAATTTTTACTACAAATTATTACACATATTTTAGATGATTTGCAGCGGCACCAACATTGACTTGCTGCAATTTCTTGTGAATAACCGAAGTCAACTCACTCTATTTTAGGTTCATTTTGCAAATAATTATGCATATACACACGATTAGGAGCCCTAACTTTGTTATTAACAGTATCAAAACTCATAAGCACCTCTATCATTCAAAATTAACTAATCTTATAACTCAATAGTAGAATACCACAACTCAAGCTACGAATCATGAACTAATTTAAAATAACTTTCACAAAACAAACATGTCACCAAACTAAAAATTTGACTAACCTCATCTTCAGCAACAGAGTGATAGTTAGACACAAGTTCAACCAAAAGCTCACGGCAAAGCTCCCCAGTCTCAGCGGCCTCCGCAGCCACATGGTGAATCGAAGCGAGCTCCGCACGGAAAGTCTTATGAGTGACAACAAAGAAGAGAATGGGCGCATCGATGAGTTTGGCACCTGCAATCGACGGCTCCGCTCAATCCACCCCCTTCTCGGATTCTCCGCCGCCCATTTAAAAGCGAGAGCGTGAAACAGGGGGAGGGAGTGTGTATGCTTACCTAGGGCTTGTCGACCTCAACACATCCTTCAGTCGTTGAGGAATTGACGCGATGAGGAGAGAAAATGAGCGACGAGGGTTTCACAGCGTGAGGAATGAAATTTAAGGAATTGGAAAAGAGAGAGAATTGGAAAAAAAATCTTAGCATAGAAATACAATTGCTACATTTAGTTTTAAAAGTGTTAGTTCAAAATACATAAAAGTGTTATTTAAAGGTGTGAAAAGAGAATGACAATAATTTTGAAAAATTCTAAGTGTAGAAAGAAAAGTGTTACATTAATTTTTAAAAGTGCTAATTCAAAATATTTAAAAGTATAAAGAAATAAAAGTTTACGTTTAAATTTTTTATTTTTTAGTTAAAAACGTAACTTAAAAGTGTGAAAAGAGAAAGAGAAGGGTTTGGAAAAAAATCTGTGTATAAAAATAAATGTGCTACATTAATTTTTAAAAGTGTTAATTCAAAACACTTAAAAGTGTAGAGAAATAAAAGTGCTACATTAATTTTTTAAAGTATTAATACATAATAATAACTTTAAATTTTAAAAGTGTTAATTCAAAATACTTAAAAGTGTAAATTCAATGAGTTGAAAGTGATAATTCAAAATACAACGGTTCCAGGAAGTTGTCTTTCAACGGATAAACAAAGAACTACAACGGTCAAGGTAACGTTGTAGTATTAATGGTTTTCTCCTAAAAAAGTGTTGATAGACGACGTGAAACTACAACGGTTAACTTTAACCGTTGTATATCAGCAAAACCTTATCTGGAAAGACAACGGTTACTCTTTATACAACATGCTTTATACCTTAGACAACAATTTTTACCGAGAACCGTTGTCTTTCTAGGGTTGTAGAACATCTTTTTTCTTGTAGTGATATCCGTGAATATTAATTATGTATTACAAACTTGTTTTGCAGCTTGATGCCTTCGAATCCGGTCTCCAAGCTGATCAGACGTATCATGGCTGGACATATGGAGTTGGGTGCCTTCACCTTCAGGATGATATCCGAAGAAAGGCTGCAGGAGTACTGGGAGACATTTCAGGTATATATTCATTTGATTTATAATGATATTATTGTATGACATAATAACATCTTTGTTTATCAGAAAGAGACTAGGTGGGATCCTACTGTCACTTCCACACAGTATGTGCATCACTTGTTCTTGAAAAGAGCTGCTGAAAGATATGTAGATCTTTTGAACTTTGTGAAAAGAAAATGGGAGTTGAAGGGTAAGAAGCCACAGTGGGATACAAAAATGTGGAAGGCCTTGCTCGCTTACTGGGACAGAGAAGACGTGAAAGCCAAATCCGCACAATGTAGACGGAACAGACTATCTGAGCCTGCTGGCCCGGGTACTAGCATCTCCACCCATAAAGGTGGATCTCGTGGTGCCGTCGAGGTTGCCCTGGATATTGTAAGTCATTTGTTGATACCACACTATTTTAATTTTTATAATATGTATACATATTTTAAGTTTTAATCATAATGTTCTAAATTATAGGAGAGGAAGAAGGGACGTCCCGCCACAGATTGGGAAATTGTGGAGCACTTCCACTACTGTGGTCCAGGACAGTATACATACGGACTTATATCTGATACATTGGTAAGTATTCTTGTTATATTTTAAAATAATATAAATATTTAAGAATATTTAAATATCTAGAACAATTCTCTAAAAAAATGTGCAGGCTGATGTACAAGCGAGAGTCTCCCAACTACCTCTGACTCTGACGAGCAACCTCCTGAACCCAGTCTTCCAGAGTTATCTCAGATGTACGTCAAGATTGTGGGGAAAAAGCACGATAAAGTTCGTGGGCTCGGACAATTGGGAAAGTCCAGACGCATAGTATCCGGCCCAGGCGGGGCATCAGCTGGGACTCATTTTGGTGCCTACAGTCAAATTGATGTGGACCGACTACTCGCTGAGGAGCGTGAGAGAACGCGGAGAGAGACGGCTGAGGAGAATCGCCGATTGTTGGAGCAAGTGGAAGAGAGACAACAACAACTGCGTGAGGAGATGACCCAGAACTTCCAAAATCAGTTTACCGAGTGGTTGCGGGCATCACAACAGGGATCCGGACCCAGCGTCCCACAAGCTGGTGGTTATCCCCCAACACCCCCGCCTCCATCCGATGGTATCCCCCACCCCGAGGACCGGGTTCGAGCCGTGGCAAGGGACCAAGATCCTGATCATCTTGAAGTTGAAACTTTTGAAAAATGATTAACTATTTTCATGAATGTTTGAGAGTATTGCTTGGAGTATAAATTATTGTGCATCGTCTTTATTATGCTTGTGATGTTTATTTTCATTAATGTTTGTGAAATCCGGAGCTATATATCGTGTTTAGTAAGATTTTTAATGAATTATTTAGGTTAATTTGTGTATGTGCTTTAATTATAAGTAATATTTGATTAATTTAGCCATAATATATTCAAAATATTTTAATTAAAAAAATAATATATATATGTATGCACAAGGGCGTTAATTTTTTATATTTAAAAAGATTATATACATAAGTGAAAATGTAATTTTGGAAGTGTTAATTTCATTTTATATGTGAGAATAATATATAATTCATTTTGAAGTTGTTACCATAAATGTAAAGATATATAATAATTAATTAAAAGTGTAATCATAATAGAAATTAATAAATTACTAGAATAATTCAACGTTTTAACAAATAAATCAAAATATGAAAATCATGTAGTTTAAAATGATAATATTAATTTAATTAATTTTGATGGTGTTATCATAAATGAAATGATTTATAATAATATTAATTAATTAAAGATATAAACAAAATAGGAGTTAAATGTTTTAACAAAGAAATCAAAATAAGAAATAATACATATACTATTACAATAGAAAATATTTCGAATGATAAGCCTAGCTCAAACGGTAAGGGGAAAGGGATAGGTCTCTCCCTCTTGGGAGGTCACAGGATCGAGCCTGCTTGCACGCGGGTCGCTCGCGGGTCGGGTCGGGTCTTGCCCTCCCGCGGGTGTGGCCCGCAAATTTTTTTTTTTAAATGAGGCTGACGAGGGCGCCTCCCCTCGTGAACGAACGAGGGGCGAGACGAGGGCACACATAGGCGAGGGCGGTGGTGCTCGCCAAGTTTCAGCCACCCGAGGCGAGGGCATGACCCACGTTAACGTGCACGAGGGCGCCCCCCTCGTTAATTGCCGAGGGCGTAGTCGTAGACGAGGGGCCCCATTTTGAACCAGGCGAGGGCCTTGCCCTCGTTAGTTGGCGAGGGCGCTCTACCCTCGTTAGTTGACGAGGGGCGAGCCGAGGGGGAGTTTGGCGAGGCCTGTTTTGTCGAGGGCCTCTCCCCCTCTTTAAATCCCTCTTTAACCCTTTGTCCCTCTTTAAATCCCTCCCTAAATCTCTCTTTAATTGGACAGTATTTTGTAGTGTTTCTTCTATTTTTTTTTTTAAATTGGAACACAAAAACTAATTATATAACCACTATGGATATAATTTTTCCTCCAATATATTACGAAAAAAAATATTTTAATTCTCATTCCCACTGAAAAAATTGGAAACAAAGCGCCACCTAAGATAAATAGATAATGTTTGTCTGTGCATTAGGTACCTACGATGATCATTCACTCTTATAGAATAGGGGGGGACTCTCAAAAGTAGAACAAAAACTTATGAACTTATCGATTTCAGAATAAAGTTGACGTTTTGGGACTATTTCTCATCTGATAAGCAAGTAGTTTCTCAATTTTGGGCCAGTTTCCATATATTGGACACCACATAACTCCAAATCATCATATATTTTGCCACCACATAATCCTTCACCTCATTAAATATAAATAAAATTATATAATTTATATAATGTTATGTATCTTTAAAATCAATTAAGATAATTATAATCATAAACTATTTAATTCTTTTATATATATATGGTGGAAGATGATGTGGTGGTAAAAAAAAAAAAAGATTAATAATTATGTGCCGTACCAAATTGTAAATAGATCCGAAATTAAAAATCACATGCTAATCACGTGAAAAAGTCCGAAAACGTTCAATTTTGTCCTCAAATTACCAAACTTATAAATTTTTGTCCAACTTTTAAGAGTCTGAAATCCTGCTGTCCTCTTGACACCCTCCCTAATTAGTGTCCCAAGAATGCAATTCCTTGGCTAAAATCTCAAAATAATTAGCAATTCAAATACCTTATTTATAAAATCTCTTATAAATTAAACAAGTTTCATAATATAAAATTTATATCATTACATATATCTTCTGATATCGTTACATTTATTCATTGATAGACTTATAAATTAAAATCACAGTATAAAATATTATGGTATCAGCGAATGCACGTAATAGTCGATATCGGTAGATATATATAATGGTATCTGAACAAGTTTCACTGCAGACTTACTCTCATATGATTTTTAAATCCCTTAAAATTTAAAAAATAGTTTTATAAATCATTGTAAACCCAAAACAAAGTGGTAATATTTTTTTGGCAGAAATAATTTTTTCCCCATATATATAACAAGGGTGCAGAAGTCGGAAAACACTAGGCGGACATATCTTGACCGCCTAGATTTTTTTTAAGAGTATAATTTTAAAATGAAATTTTAACATGAAAAATCACAACAATTAACATAAAGTCATAGTCATAAATTACAAAATAAGAACTCAAAGGTCAAAATTCAAAACAAATGTTTCATCAATAATTTACAATAACCAAATTAAGTGGTACGATGATCGCATGGTTGCTCATCTTCATAAACGCGATCATCATCATCTCACACACGAGTTAGACTGAAATGTGTTTTGAAACTGATTGATTGTGTTCTTTTAGTTTTAATTATATATAAAAAAAAAGGTAACCACCTAGCCCGACTTGCGCCTGGACCCTGAAATGATATTTTAGGCAGATTTAGGGCAAATCGGAATGGTCGGCAGCAGCCTAGGCCGATTTTTACATCCATGCTATATAATAAATGGATCGAGTCCATTAGGTGCGATCAATTCCTGAGATAGGTCAGTCCATATAGAGCTAATTAAGCTCTGACTTAAAATGAGACTTCTCGCTAATGGATGGTAGATTATGGGTCCCCCGAATTAGTCGGTCAAAGAGCCGGATATTACCGAGTAAAAGAAAAAAAAATAGATCGAGTGAATTCAAGCCAACTTTCGATGTGAAGATATACTTCACAAAATTTCCCTTCTACAAGTGTCGAAAAACATTAAAATCTTTAATTAATTGTTGTAAAATCAATAGCTAGGGAAGACATCATCGAACGCTTATATATTACATGGTGCCGATATGTAACATTTTATTACATAAATGCACTGACACCTAATTAAGCTCTATATATACAAGAATGAAATGAACACTGTCATCGCTAATATGTTTTCCAGCTTTACTGAATGCTATGTACCTATCATTGACTGACTTTTGAAATATTAATATTACCAAAAAACATGGAATTATATAAATTATTAGTATTAATTACATTAATATACTAGATCTGATCCTTTATAGGAGTATCAATTAATTAAAACTCAGGCTCAGGTTCCCGTTTTCTGAATTCGTACAGGTGTTAGCAGGATAAAATGGTCCAAATATAAATAGTAATTACGTTATAGTACTAGTACACATTTTTTTTCAGATATGACATATAAATTTAAAATCATATAAAAATAAATCATACAAGTGAAAATCGATGGCTTAGTGAAGATACCTCGGACTAATCAATTACTCGATATAATGTTTTTTTTTTTTTTAAATTAGCTTGTCAAAGATTTAATTAAAATACCCGACGATAAAACATTATATAAATGTGGAAGCAGTAAATATATATCAAAAATTAATTATAAACTTCATTTTCATTTAGATGTGTTTAAGAGTTACTCCCCTGTCCACACAAAAAATAGGTCAACTGTTTTTTTTTTTTTTTTTACAATTATTAAGAAAGTAGATATATATATGTAAAATTTAAAAATATGTGTCAAATCAAGTATAAAATAAATTATTTTAAAAATATTATGTGTGTTTGTTGAAAAATATAGATAAAGTTTATTATTTCTATTTTAGAAAACATGACTATTTTTTGCAGATGGACAAATAAGATAATCAAAACCAATTTTTTTAGATGGAGGAAGCAGTAGTTATATGCGTTAGCAAAATAAGCATTCTATATCAAAATTCTCTCCCACCATAGACGACATGATCTGAAGCTAATTAAGCAACCCAGTGTAAAAACAGTCTTTGGGAAAATACACGATAGTAACAGATCATGAACCCTAATAATAGAAATTAGTTAAAGACAATAAGATCATTAACATAGATATATTTAAAATAGACGCATTAATTTAATTAATTTCTTAGTAGGGAGAAACGCCCACGTTGGCCTGACTAAGAAACCCATCTTTCATCAGAACATCATCTCCTTCCTACACAAAATACAATCAAATTAAAAAAAAAAAAAATCAAATTAATTTGCAACGAAATTGTGAAAAATGTGCAATTATTTTTTAGGGTTTTGATAATTACCTGTTGGCACACATTTGGTTTCTTCACGGGCTGATCAGGCATGAGTCCGAAGTGAATATGCGGAAAGTGGGCCCACTGAAAAATCAACAAACAATTGAAATATTAAAACACAATTTAAAAAAAAGGAAAATAAAAATCAGAAATGCCACAAAATCAAACCCTAGCTAGTAATTAAAGAAACCCTAGCTATAATAGATTGTAGGATCTTACATTTTTTGCAGCGGCACTGAAGGCATCCCTGTGGCTTATATCAGGGTTTCCAGCTTTAATACGTTGGATCTCGTCCCTGCACCAAATTTCATCAAAATAAGTCCATTTTATTCTCTCAATGCCATAATAAGCGTGCCTCCTTTAATTTCTGCACTTAATTAAAAGATGCTCTCAAATCAATAATAAAGCTGCAAAGAAGTGGGGGTAGTGTGGGGCTATAATTTATGTGTGAAATGGGGTTAATATATAGTGAGTAATTAATACTTACTTGATGAACCTATTGTAAGCAGATGGTACTCTCTGTCTTTTCTCCGGGGCTGAACATGAATCACAATTAAATACAAACAATAAAACAAAAAGTGGACATTTACATTTATTAATTCACTTTGGCAGCTGACTTTCTTTGGATTTCTACATCTTACTGTCACACTACTCCTTTTCTTCTCATCACTACTTCATCATTATCTAATCATTTTGCTTTCCAGTTTCCCCTTTTTCCGTTTCATATATTTTAGGGGGGGCATTATTTTTTACAAACGGCCAAGATATAAATAAAATCGTAAAAAAATTTCTAGGGTTCAAAAAAAAAAAAAAGGAAATTAAATTAAAGATTGATTTCACATATCTCTACAACTTCAAACTTTTAGATGAGTTGAAATTCTTTCATAGTAAAGACTGCATCCCGAACAGGACAAGTTCGGAATTTTAGATGAAATGAAATTGTGTAAGGGCATGAATTATTTTAGGGGAAAACTGTTGAGGAATAATGGAATCAATCAAGATTATTGGGGAAGTGGGACTAGGAGATAATAAGAGGGGATAGATGATGAGAGAGGGGAAATGGTGTTGTGCAAAATAAAGGTTAAGAACTGTTAAGGAGTAAACACACATAATAAAACAAGCAGTTTCAGCTTCTTATTTGGTTATGAAACCACTGTGTACTAGAAAGCCGAGTGTTGACGGTGACTCAAAACATTCCACACTAGACTCAACAACACAAGGGATAAAATTAAAGTTCGATGGACCCTAAATGAATGAATTTCTTATTATTAATTAATTTATTTAATTTCCTGTACAGTAAAGAGATTGGGAAAATTATATAAATATATATAATTAAATTAACGTACGTCTGTTAGCTACTGGAGGCTTAGGAAGGTCGTGGATGGGCATGAGGGATTCGTTTGGATTCTGTTGGTTCATCATCAAGCTTGAATTTGGTGAGCTGCCTCGAATGTCCTCCTGATGAAAATTAACAAAATATATATATATTTTCTGAAAAATCAGATGAAAATTAACAAAATATATATTTTCAGAAAAATCAAATGTCATCTTAAAGAAATTACACAATTAATCGGAAAATTCAAGAACAGGGTTTCTTGGTGTCAAATTATTCAATGAATTTACCTACCCTAACCTTATAATTAAGCAAACAACCGGATATTCAATTTTGTAAAAGAGAATTGTTTCGACATTAACTTTTAGGGAAATTAAATAAATGAACTGATTACACACCTCACTATAAGCTAAGATTTATAGATGGGATGAAATTCTTTCAAAGTTGAGAATATGGGGAATGTTAGGAAAATTAAATAAATAAATTCATTCTACCGAGTATCCAGACTTTTAGATGAGATGAAATAATTTTATTAACAAGAACGGAAACCCTAATTTCTAATCCCATGGATGATGCGTATACCAAAAATAGTAAGTGTTTGGGCTGAATTCAACCAAAAATCCTTGTATCACCACTCAAACCCACCTTACTAAAAGTGCAGCAACTTTTTCCTTTTAAAAAAAAAGACACATACCAGCAGAAGGTTCTGAGGAAAGGAGAAAGAGTGAGCAAGATGGAGCTGATTGGGGGAAGGAAGGAGCAATCCACGCATATTCACGGACAGAAGGTTCGTACAATGCCCGCATCGGACCGTAACCGTCTTGAACAAGCTCGTGCACGGCACGCTCACCTATATATACAACCACCAAATTATTTATATGTATTCAAGAAAAAATTAAATAAGAGAAAGGATGAATACTATACAGCGAGGACAGTGTCACAATAGTTGCATTGGACGTAGCAGAGCTGCTCGGAATTGGGAGCTGGGGAGAGGTGATCCGGTGAAAAAGCAGCTGATGAAGATGACATTTTTCTCCTTGATCAATTATTATAATAATAATAATATTCGAGGATGATTTGATTGATTGATTGATGGATGGATTAAGTGATCAAGGTATGTATGTATATATGGAGCTGAGGTGAGCTGATCGATCTTGGCCTTGACACATTAACCACCTTTGATCTGCGCTTCTGAATCTTTTCTTTTTTTGGGGCTTAAGGATCGATGAGAGAGAAAGAGATAGGGTATTGGGGAGGGGAAGGAGGGGTGCCCACTGTATAGTGGGGATCGAAGTTTTTATTTTATTTTATTTTATTTTATTATGTCACTCACTTAAATTCTTTTATGTACGTATAGATACAAGTATGTATGTATGTAGAGGTGGGGAAATGAAATGTATGGTTGGCATTCCCGATGGAGGTGTGTGTATAGTGTGTGAGAGAGGGGGGGCTGCAGACGCGGCAGAGGTGGGGGAGAGGAGTGAGAAAAGGACGTTTGCATGGGGTGATTAGCTTTCACTCATTCACCTGTTCTTTTCATACTTAAGCCTACCCAGCTCTTCTATACATGAGTATTAATGTAATGCTAATTAATTAAACCATTTTTTTTTCTTTTTAATTTATTAAATACTACTCACATAACACCCTAGAGTAGGAGTTATAAAGCCTTAAATGGCGGGCACCTATCCTCTGCACTTACTATTATTACCATTGCGGTTTAGAAGCCAAGTTTGCTTTTGATTCCGTTCGTTTTCTGAATTAAGGCGACTGAATAAATTTTAATGTAAAATTTGTTTTGAGAGTATTACCTGTTTCATTAAATAATACTCCACCAGTTTCAGTTTTGTTTTTCCATTTGCAAAAAAGGCCCGTCTCAATTTTGTTTTCTCATCCCCAAAATAAAAATAAAGTACATTTACTTTTTCAATCTTCACCCCACAATTCAACTACTTTATTCATTTAAATACTACTTTATTCACCATTCATCATTCTCAAGATTATTTTATTCATTTAAATATTACAATTCAACTCTCGCATTAAACTCCGCACATTACGGAGAGAGTATTACTTTATCCACTATTTACATTAAGAGTGTGAAAAATATTGTGAAATAGAAAAAAAAAAAAGTAAGAAGTTTGTTGTTGGATGGAGATCAATGTGGTTGTTTTTACTAAATGATATTAATTTTTCTATTAAAGAATATTCGTTGCGAACCAGTTCCACAATAAATAAGATTTATAGTAGTACTCCCCCCGTCCCAATTTTATTTACCCAAAAGCCCAAAAAAGGAAGGTTTTTCTTTTTTGTTTACCCATTTTCTAAAATGGCAAAAAGCAACGCCACTTTTTCAAACTCAACCTTCAAAAAGCTACTTTATACTAAAAAATATTAATAAACAATTCCTAAAAAGCTACTTTATACTCAAAAGTATTAATAAACAACTATTTTCTTAAAAACCGTGTCATTTAGAAATGAGTAATCTAAATTGGGACGGAGGTAGTACTATACAAGTGTACGTACTCTTTAACATTAATATACTCCCTCCGTCTCATACTCGTTTGCTACCTCTACTTTTGGCAAAAAAGTAACATTACTTTTTAATATTATATTCTCCATACACTAATAACCAAAAGCATCTACTTTATCACTTTACCACTTTATCACTTTAAATACTAATAAACAACTCTTTTCTTAATAACCGTGCAAACAGTAAATGAGAAGTTGAGTTTGGGACGGAGGGAGTATCATTTTTGAAAGTTGGATTCAATCTAATTTTAATATAAGTTATTAAAATCTTTATTTCATTTATTAGATCTATTGTCTCTTTTTATTTTTTAAATATCACCCGTCAAGTCAATCACAATAATACATGCAATAACAATTTTACTAATGTTGATACTATAGTATTAATTTCAACAAAATTCAATCATATATGATTTCTATTGAATATTACTTTGATCCTTGTTACACGTATATACATCTTTGATTTTGAGTTCATTTGAGACCTGCATACGTGCTGGCACTTCCACAAACTCTATGTAATTTCCAATTCCTTACCTCTTTTATAATGATGCAAAGAGAGTTAAATAAGTAAAAGTGGGCGTATGCGCGTGTGAGTTTAAAGAATGATCATCTTCATATATATTTATAAAGTCCCTAATGAGAGGGTAAATAAGTAATTTTCTTCCAAATATCGGTTGCGCTTGCGGCCTTTGTGAATGGATCCCCTACTGTTAAAGGATCAGTCCAGGAGATCTCTCTCGTATGGGTGTGTGTGGGGGAGATCTAACGGTCCAAATGTAACTGGATCCTACATCCTGTAGCTATAGAAAATAAGTCCACGGGCTTTAGCTCATACCAGATGTATGATGTAAATAATATACTCCTTCCTTTCCCATTTCGATTGCCCCTTTGCTTTTGACACGAGTTTTGATGTGGTAGTTATTTATTAGTATTTATAGTGATAAAATTGTTTTTTTAGTGGTATAGTGAATATAACTGTTTTTGGTGGCATTTTTGGTAAATAATTTGGTGAACTTAATATAGAGTAGTTTTTTGGTGAATTGGAGGATAGTTAAGTTTTTTTGTGAACTTAAGGTGAATTGTTGGACATAAATGAAGAAATATAAGGAGTGGAAGTCGGATGCAAGCTTCTTGGCGTGAAATTCAAATCCTTTTTCAATTTAATAAGGTATTTTATTTCTTTGTTCAAATACTAGGAGAGCTTTTGTAATGGGAGATGTATCTCAATACCTCTTTTGTGATCTTGTAAGTGTTGACATTTAATAAAAAAATTATTTCCCTATAATTTTTTTGTCTATTTACAGAAAATGACAATTGAGATTAGGACGGATCTTTAAGTAAAGGGGCAATCGAGTTGAGGACAGAGGGAGTATTAGTTATGATTCACACGAGTTGGTCAAATTTCATTTGTATAATATTCAAGTTAAAATTTGATTATCAAACAGAATTAGTGCTAACAAAATTGGGTCGCATAATTTATTGGGTGTCTAATTTCCAAAAAAATTAACAATTCAATTTTGGTCCATAACTTATTTGATTGTCCAATTTTGGTCCAATTTTCATTGGAAAAAAAAAATGAGGCCATTTTTTTTTATCACGCGCGGCTCACGTTTAGGCCAAATTTGGGGCTTTCCATTCATCTTGCTGACGTGGATGCTGGGTGGTATTTTTTTAATTTTGAATTTTTATTTAATTTTTTATTCCACCTCAGTAAATAAACTAATAAAAATAATTCTAACAAGTTTTGCACTTTAATTTTACATTATATATGGTGATGCCTAATTCTTCAAGTTCTATATGACTTAATTAATTTGTTTGTATATGATATACTTCATGATAAAATGCGTCGCATTTACCTTTTACGATTGTAGAGATTATGCCATGATTGACAATTAATAGCAGGACCTAACTGATTAAGATATAGCTCTTCATGATTATTTCATCTCGTCCTTCTTTTCTTCATGTGGATGAGGAAAACTCCTCTTTGTTTTTTTTGGAAAAAAGAAAAAAGGAAAAAACTCAACTAAACCTGAAAACAGACATTTATTATGTGTCTCCTTTTATGTGTTGCCCAAAGGTCGATTCAGATTACCCTCATTTGAATTTTCACTTCCTAGTATATATAGGACCACTTTATATTTCAGCATATAATCTTTCAAATGTACGGAATAATTACTGATTAATATGGGGAAGAAGTTTTTATTTTTGGACGAAAACTTTCTGCTTCACCATAGATGCAGTCTATCAATATAGGTCTAGGATTCAATAGATGTCCACTTCAATTCATTTTTCTATAGAAATAGTTAAATAAAATTTTTTTTTTTTACCGTATAGTTAAAAATGATAAGTAAATTAATAACTAATCAAATACGATAAAAAAGAAAAAAACCACGTGCACAAACATAGTTTTTTTGCAGCTATATATATGCCCATCTTGTCACGGCTGATTATACCCACAGTTCCATACTGTGAGAATGATATGAGATCACCCTTAATTGGTGAGTAGAGAAAATCACTAATATATAGGAAAGGATTACAACAATATCTCCATAATTAGAGGAGAACAAATCAAAGAAAATATATGCACGGATCCTATCTAAAAATATAAACAAATGTTGACTCTATACAATGTTATCCTTAATACCCCCCGTCAAGCGCTGCGTGGGATGAAGACAAACGCATAGCTTGGATCGAAGAAACTCAAAGGCAGGACGGGGAAGACTCTTTGTAAAAATGTCTGCTAACTGGAGGTTAGTAGGAACATATTGTGTAAGCAAGCGTCCGGAAGAAACAAGCTCTCGGATGAAGTGGCAATCAATGTCGATGTGCTTCGCTCGCTTATGAGCAATAGGATTTTGGATTAGGAAAATAGCACTCTTGTTGTCACAGAACAATGTTGGCGGAGCAGAAGGAAGCTGATGAAGTTTACGAAGCAAGTTAGTGAGCCAAACGACCTCGGAGGCAGTGTTGGCGAGAGCCCGATACTCAGATTCACAGCTAGAGCGGGCAACAGTGGGTTGCTTCTTCGCACTCCAAGAAACAAGATTTCCACCCAAGAAGATGGAGTAACCATAAGTTGAGCGTCGTGTCTCAATGCAGCGAGCCCAATCAGCATCCGAATACCCAACAATAGATCTATCTGGACGAGAAGTGAAAGATAACCCAAAGTGAATAGTCCCTTTCACATATCGAAGTATTCGCTTAACTGCAGAGAAGTGATCGTCGGTAGGAGAATGCAAAAATTGACTCACATAATTAACCGCATAGGAGAGATCCGGACGAGTAATAGTCAAGTATTGCAGAGCTCCAACCAAGGATCGATAGAGAGTAGGATCGGAAAATAAAGTACCCGTGCTAACCAAAGAAACGCCGGCGTGCAAGGGAGTAGCAATTGGTTTACAATCCAACAAATCAGCACGAGATAAAATGTCATGAGCGTACTTTGCTTGACCCACAAATAAACCATCAGAAGTATAAGAAATTTCAAGCCCCAAAAAATAATTTAAACGACCGAGATCTTTGATGGCAAATTCCGAGTGAGTACGAGCAATGAAACGACGGAGCAGACCAGGATCGTTGCCAGTGACAGTTATATCATCAACATAAAGAAGAAGATAAATGACAGACGTACCCCGAAATAGAGAAAATAGAGAGGAGTCGGAACATGTCTGTTTAAAACCCAACGATAGTAGGAAAGAGCTGAAGCGTTGAAACCAAGCTAAGGGAGCTTGACGAAGACCATAAAGAGCCTTTTTTAACCTACAAACATGATCTGGAAACTTGGGATTAACGAACCCCGGAGGCTGAGACATGAATACAGGCTTCGAGAGCACGCCATTCAAAAAAGCATTCTTGACATCCAATTGATGAAGAGGCCAGTGATGATGAACTGACAAGGCAAGAATCACTCTGACTGTCGCAGCCTTAACAACCGGACTGAAGGTATGGTGGAAATCCGAACCCGGTACTTGAGTAAAACCCTGAGCAACAAGGCGGGCTTTATGGCGTTCAACAGAACCATCAGAGCGATACTTGGTTCGAAAAACCCATTTCGATCCGACAATGTTAGCATTTGGCGGGCGAGGCACTAAGTCCCAAGTGCAATTATTGTCAAGAGCGGCAATTTCTTCTTGCATAGCACTGACCCAATGGGGAAATTTAGAGGCAGACCTAAATCCCTTAGGTTCCGATGAAGCAACGAGGGCCGAGAGAAGAGCCGTAGAGGCAATATCGACCGGGTAACATGGCTTAAAGATGCCAGCTTTAGCCCGCATCACCATAGGATGAGTTGCCTGGGAAGGTGGCTCCGGGAGAGGCTCATCGTCGGCATGAGGAATTGCAGCAGGCAGCGGCTGCACAGGCTGTGCAGGAGGTAACGGGATTGGCTGAATAGGTAGTGGTGGCGGCACAGGAGTAGCCTGAGGTGTGGGGCCCAAAGCGTCCGGTTCCGGACAGAGATGGCAATCCCGCGGCAAAGGCGACTGCGTGGAAGTAGGCGAGGCATAAGGAGCCGAAAGAGTAGGTGAACTATTGTCAAGAAAGCTTGAGAATGGAAGACCAGAAGCCTGCGATGACGAACTTCCTGAAAAAGGGAATAAATGTTCGTCAAACTGAGCATGACGAGATATAAACACCTTGGCGGAAACAGGATCGAAACACCTAAACCCTTTGTGCGCACTACTATATCCCAGAAAAATACAAGGACGACTGCGTGGCGACAACTTGTTGTCTGCATAATGACGAAGATATGGGAAGACCCTACAACTAAACGGCTTAAAAACGGCATAATTAGGAGCACAGTGAAATAACAACTCGTAAGATGACTTATTGTCCAAGACAGGAGATGGTAACCGATTAATGACATAGACCGCCGTAGCAAAGGCATCAAACCACAACGAAGCTGGTGCAGAAGCGTGAAAAAGAATAGATAGACCGGTTTCAGTGATGTGTCTATGCTTACATTTAGCCCGTCCATTTTGTTGTGGAGTGTATGGGCAAGAAAAGCGATGAAGTATGCCATGTTTAGTCATAAATGAGTTGACACGAGCATTGACAAATTCAGTGCCCCCATCTGACTGAAAAATTTTCATGGATGTCGAGAATTGATTACAGACAAAAGCATGAAAACGCATGAAAATATCACAGAACTCAGATTTCGCACGCATCGGATATAACCACAAAAAGCGAGAGTAATCATCAATAAACACAGCATAATACCGATATCCAGCAGAAGATGTAATCGGGGCAGGACCCCATAAATCACAATGCACCAAGTTAAGAACACCAACTGCACGCTTCTCATTTAAAGAAAACGGTAATTTCTTGCTCTTGGCCAATTGGCAAGGCGAACAAATAGTAGGGTTTGGTAACAAGGACGTCACAGATAAGTGTCCTAACTTATTAAGTAAAGAAATAATAGGAAAAGATACATGTCCGAGGCGTAAATGCCATAACTCAAAACTAGCCCGTAAATCGTTAGTTTTCAACGCTGCAACCAAAGCTGAGCTACCCTTCTCCAAAACATAAAGTCCATTTTCACACCTGCCCTGAGCCGGTATTGCCTTTGTCACCCGATTCTGAATAGCAAACTATTTATCAGAAAACACAACATCAACACTAATATCCGATGTCAGTTTACTAATAGATAACAAATTCTTAGTAATGTGCGGGACCACCAACACATCCAACAAATGCACATCAGGAGAAATACGGGCAGAACCAATATGGGAAATTGAAAGTGAATTTCCATTACCAACTATAACTGAACCATTACCAGAATAGGGAGCAAAGAAATCAAGGGCAGACGGCTGAGACGTCATATGCGCAGAAGCCCCAGAATCCACATACCAATCAGGAGCCGGTGAAGCATCCGATGTTGGGAAAATAGGGGTGCCCGGAATCTATTAGGGATGAACTTTAAATACGAATTTAAATACAATTATTACTAGCATGAATTAATCCTAATTAATTCAAATAATAATTCCAACAACTAATTATCATCATGCATGTTAAATTAATTTCACATATTTAACTAGGCGGAATAAACAATTAAATATGCGATTAACGTACCTCTTGTAGAATTGGCCTTTGAATAAACGGGACAATCACGATCTCGCTTTATCAATCCAAAAACCTTCTCAAGTATTTCCCTTTCGCCTTACTTGATCACCGGTGGGAGATGCTTTCAAGTAATTTAATAAACTAAGGAAAAAGAAAAATATCTATGCTCTTGATTTTTCCAACACATGGAATTATGTACTTGTAGATGAAATAATCATCTCCTATTTATAAAAGGTAGTGGCCGATTTTTTCCTTGTGGATATGGGCTTGGAAAAAATCTTTTCTTAGACTCTAAGAAATCTTGAATATATCCCTTATATTCTTTTCTCCATAATAAAATATTCCACAAAAATCTCACACCCTTAAATAAATATGATGTTTTCGAAAATTCCATAGAGAAAATCCAAGATTTGGATCTTCTTGAATATATGAGATATTCTTGTATTCCTAGAATACATATCTTGCATAATATCTTTCCAAGAAAATCAACAAAATCTTTTTCCTCCTTATCATGTAATTTTCGAAAATTAAAGAGAAAAATCAGCATATTATTTTCTTTTATTTTAATCACCTTATCATTATTGGGCTACTTAATTGGGCTACTTGAGGGGCCTTAAGGAGAATTAAGATTGGACCTCCTAATGGACTTCTGAATTTCAATATTGAGCCCCAATATAATTCAGCCCATTAATATTAATTATTACCACTAATAAATTAATATTGCACTATCCATCTTAATCCATATTACGATAATATGGGCTCCCGGTTATTATTTCCCGCGTTTAAGATTATCAAGTCCATTAATTAATTAAGCTTTTGAATAGCTCTAAATTAATTAATATATTTCACCTTGGAGTAAAGACAGCTCAACATTATTATTCGTACCGAAGAAACTAATTCTTCACTTGCAAGATTTGGTACAATAAAACTTCTGAGCCCACCAAGGGGACTAATCACACGAGCCGTACTCGCACGCGTTTCTCCGTATTAAATCTTAGCAACCGTCGTATAATTAATATTACTGCCCAAGACACAAAGTTCGAAGTCACAATGATTCTCACCCAACATGAATCAAAGCAGTAACTATTAAGCACACACGGTCCTATTTAAGTGACAGAGATTAAGAAATCAACAACCACTGAGGTCTAATTCTTCACCTTTCAGAACAGAAGAATTTATCCTCGCTGTAGGACCTCTTCAACACATACTAAATGTGCTAGTGCAATCTCTTAGTCAAGACAGACCAATCTGAGCCTTACACATCGACCTTTCACGGCGGATTGTTCAATTCCACCTAGGTCGTGAAAATGTACGTTTAGTTACAAGTAAACTGTCAATGTCGTCTTCCGTGATCGGGTATCACCACATTAACTACTATGTAACACGTACTATATATTGAACGGTTTGCAATAGAAATTCAATATTCAATCATAACTAAAGCAAATGCGATAAAAGAATTATTCTCATAAAACGAGTGTTTGATACACGAGTTATACAAAGTAAAAGCATACTTTCACGTATAACTCCAACATCCGAGACATTGCAAGTCGCATGAAACGCCTGAGCAAGGTGAGCCGAGGGATCAGAAGACCGAGAAGAAGCACGATTCTGCAAAGTAACATACTGAGGACATTTATCGGCGTAGTGCTCTCCCCGATACAGCTGACAACGAGGTGGCCGACGACCACCACGACCACCACCGGACTGAAACCTGTTATGACCGCCATTATTATGACGGGTAGGTGATTAGGCGTGAAATTATCATGATTCGTAGCTAGAAACGCCCTAGTTTTGGTCGAGTTTATAGAGTATTTAGAGTCAATTGAGCATTATTTCTATACATTGATAAATTTGTCTCTTTGATGCTCATAGGTGAATAGAGGACAAAAAACGGAGTTCGTAGGACTTTGAATCGACTCAAACGGATGCCCGGATGAGAAGATATTGAAGAAATACGATTGGTATTAGTGCGGACGAGGAAAAGTATCACTTGGGAGGAGTTAGAAGTCACTCGAGTGACTAGGTCGAGCGCCCCCGCTCGAGCGCATTGCTCGAGCGCCTAAACGTAAAGAAACTTTCTTGCGCTCGAGCAGCTCGAGCGCCACCGCTCGAGCGAATCGCTCGAGCGCCCAAAACATGCAGAATGATTTCAACGCTTGACCAGCTCGAGCGGAACCGCTCGAGCGATTGTGTCATTCGAGCTACACTGCTCGAGCGGGACCGCTCGAGCGTTTTGCTCGAGCGCCCATGGATTTTTGCCTCTGGATGCGTATTTTCGGCCCATTAACTCCCGTTTCGACCCGTGCCTATATATACCTCTTCCAAACACGTTTTGAAGGATCCCCGACTTTTAGAAATAATTTTAGACTTAGTTTTTGGAGAGGAAGGAGACGAGCAAGCTTTATTTACGTTTTGTTGAGGTTTATCATACGAATTCTAGTTTCTTTTCAATTCTTAGTTTCTTTTCATTAGTTCGTTACTTTGAACACGTTTAAATTACGTTTTTATCAATTCAATTTCAGTTCTTCGTATTTATTTTCTTTTAAAACCCTAGTCCATGTTTTGTATTTTCTTAGTGCAATTCATTATGTTTATGTTCGTTGTTTCTTCGTTTGCTTTTATGTTTGTCACAACCATGTCCGGCTAAAACCCTTGCATGCTTAGGGTAGGATGAACTCGTAGAAGTAGGATGTGGGTACGTAATTAGGGTAGTTTGTGACGTTAGTTTTAATTCTCTTAGTTAATGAATTCTTATAATTAATCTGAACTTTACCTTTGAATTTAGTACGAAAGTGTTAGAGAGAGGACGACCGCATCACTCAATAACAATTAGTAGTCTTAACGAGAAGGTTTAGGAAAGGTTAATTCATCTACCGGTTTAGCGAAGGAAGACGACCGCATCACCTTAGTTAAATTAGGGTCTCATTAATTGAGCACAATCTATTAACTTGTTAGTAGATTAGTGAAGTCGAGTGTTAGGGTAAAGTATTAGGGTTTAGAATCTTGAGCTTTCACCTTGCATTCTTTTACTTAGGTTAATTCTTGTTTGTCACAGTTATTTTGATTATGTACCTGCTCCGTTAGTATACGTAGGGATTCCTATCCTAAGCGTCACCATCTCTTATTTGAATCCAACCCTTAGTTAATTTAATTGCTTTAGTATTTTAGTTTACTTAGTTTATTTCAGTCTTTTAATTAATCTTTCAAAAACCCAAAAACATTACACTCATATTAACTACGACGCGTAGATCTTCAGGGATCTATTCGCATATACACCATCTCTTGGGTTCGATAATACTTGGTCCCTATACTTGCCCATACTACAGTGAACCCGTACTCTTGCGGGGTAGCTACTAGTAGAAGTTAGTGTAGTCGCTTCAAGTCAATGGCGCCGTTGCCGGGGATGGCGTTTTATGCTTTTTGAATAGGACTTGTAGATAGCTTAGTAGTTAGTAGTGAGTGCTTTATTTTCTGTTTTTATTTTTATTTTTTTATTCAATCGGCAGTTGCGCTTTGATCCTTCTGCTAGTGTGCCAGGTTTATGAAAACACGCTCACAAGGCAATACGAGCGAAGAGAGAATACCGTTGGACCCTGAGACAATAGCCAGAAGGAACCGAGCCTTCTTGAGAAGGATAAATGCTGCCGACTTAGGAAAGGAACCAATGGATATCAATAATGAGTTGGACGATGCTGCCAACGATTTCAATCAAGCAGTAGACCGAGTTGAAGGCATTGGAGTTAGTGGTAGCCAGAATCAAATTCCACTAGGGGATAGCCAGAGCCTAAACCCGGATACACGAAACGTAGGGAATCCAGCTCAGAACCTTATCCATAATCCTCATAACCAAAACCCTGCTTACCCACAAAACCCAAATAACCCTTTTAACAACCCAGTATACCAACATTACCCATACCCACCTTATCCTTACCCACCATATCCATATCATCCACCCCCAGTCTACAACCAACCACCTGTTTACCCACCACCACCCCAACAAGTACCCGTACCAGCTGCTAATCCTCAACACGTTCCTCAGAACGTAGACCACAATATGGCTATTCGAGGGAGGTTTGCAGCACAGCCACAACGGTACTATGATGGAGTGGCTTTGCCTCCTGTTGAGGCAAACAACTTCTCGATATCCCCGGGGATTTTAAAGCTGCTTACCGAGAATCAGTTCAAGGGGGTGATCGGGAAAGAGAATCCTCATACACACCTGAGGAGTTTTCTCATGATAGCTTCCACATTTAATTATAATGGCATGTCTGAAGATGCCAAGAGGCTTAGGCTGTTCCCATTCTCATTGACGGGAATAGCTAAGGAGTGGTACGATAATACGCTCCCGCGGGGAGGTATTACCACTTGGGCCGAGCTCGAGCGTCAGTTCCTCGAGCGATTCTACCCTCCATCTAGGACGATCAAGGCTAGAATTGAGATCTCGTCCTTTTGCCAGAAGCAAGGAGAGGATTTACGCCAAGCGTGTGAGAGATACTCAAACATGCTGATTGAGTGCCCGCAGCACGGGTACAATGAGGGAGACATTATGGCGTTCTTCTATAGTGGTGCCAACAAGGCGGGGCAAGACCATTTAGACGCTTGTGCGGGCGGAGCATTCCTCAATCAAGGCATAGCGAGGTGTAGAGAAATCGTGGACAACATTGTCACGAATGCCGGTGCTTGGAGTGGAGATGCAGATTTTCAGAGAGTGCATCAGGTTGAAGAGGGAGAAGGAACGAGAAGGCTGTTAATGGCCATGATGGAGAAGATAAACAACCTCGAGTTGGGAAAGAGTTTGAGTGGAGAGCATGCAGTAGAGAATGAGAGAGTAGACCAACCCAGTGGACAGCAAGAGGTAGCCAATTACATGGGAGGTCCGTATTACAATCAGAATGGCTACCAAGGTGGAAACCAGTATGGAAGGCCTTCTTATGGCCAACCATTTGTACTTCCAGGCCCACAGCCACTTCAAAATCAATGGAGGAACACACAAGGAGTTCAAGGAGGCCAGCAGCCTCCTCAAAACACATGGAGGAAGAATGATAATTTTTCTTATGCTAACCCAAAAGCTGGTGTTACTGTTCCTGCAGGTGTTGATCCGGGGTCTAAACCTCCTGGTGGAGAAGGCGGTGCATCAACCGAGGAGATGTTGAGAGCAATCCTTCAGAAGGTGGAGGAAGGGAGCAAGCGGTTGTCATCCTTGGAGTACGATGTGAAGGAGCTGCACAAGAAGGGCGATCATCGAGATCAAGAGCTCCAGAAGATGAACGTTGAGTGGACTAGAACTCAACAAGAGAACAATCGAAGGTTCACTTCTTTAGAGCTCCAGATGAGCCAAATTGCAAAATCAGTGAATAGAATGCCGGAGGGGAGCCCGAAAGAGCAGTGCAAAGCGATCCAGCTAAGAAGTGGAACCAACTACGAAGGTCCTCAGATGCCTGCTGATTCTGAGACGCCCCAAGAAGAGATTGAGCCTAAAGGAGATGAAGTTGAGAAGGGGATTGAAAGTGAAGGGATTGAGAAGCATAAAGATATGGATGAGTCCCAGAAGGGCAAGGAAAGTGAGGAGGTTGAGAGAGTTCCTAAGTGGAAAAAGGCAAAGGAAGCAAGAGAGAAAGTGAAAGAAACAGAAAGAGATGAATGGGGGGTACCCAAATCTGTGATACCCGTCCCATATCCACAGCGCTTCATGAAAAAGAAGCTTGATGAAAAATTTGCAAAATTTCTTGATGTTTTTAAACAATTGCATATTAATATTCCTTTTTATGATGCTTTGGAACAGATGCCGCATTATGTAAAGTTTCTGAAGGACTTGATTGCGAAAAAACGGCGAGTGGATGAGCCGAAGTTGGTGCAGCTGAACCACGAGGTGAGTGCATTAGTGCACAAGGCGCTTCCACCGAAGCTGAAGGATCCCGGGAGCTTCACCATTCTTTGTGATATTGGGAACGGGATCAAGAGAGGAGCGCTATGTGATTTAGGGGCGAGCATCAATCTCATGCCCTTGTCGCTTTTCAAGAAGTTGGAAGGTGGTGAACTTCAACCCACAATGATGACGCTTCAACTAGCCGATCGGTCTATTACTCGACCTCAAGGTGTGGTTGAAGACGTCCTAGTGAGAGTTGGAGATCACATCTTTCCAGCCGACTTTGTAGTGCTAGAGATGGAGGAAGATGAGCACGTACCCCTGATCTTGGGAAGACCGTTCTTAGCTACGGCGGGGATGGTGCTAGACGTGGCGAATGGGAAGATCACGTTGAAGGTTGATGATCAAGAAGTGAAGATCTCCCTATATGAAGCCATGAAACACCCGAGGGAGGATGAGAGCTTGTATTGCATGGATGCAATTGATCCTCGTGTTGAAGACACGCCTTCTATCCCTAATCCTTCTGATATTCATGATTTTGTTAGTCCTTCACTTGATTATTTAACCCATGAGCATTATGTTCTTGATTATGTTGATAGGGATAAAGTGAAGAAGTTGAAGGATGAAAATGTGAAGAAAGTGGACGTGGTCCAGCTAGAGGGAAAAGGAGGAGTTAAGAAGAAGAAGTCCAAACTCAAGAAGTTGTTTATTAAGACTCCTCCAGATAAAGGCAAGAAGGAGTTGATACCCATAACACTTGGGGATGATAGGAAAGCAAAGGAACTCATGATGGAGGGACATCAAGGAAAGAAGTTCAAACACCACTCTTATGAGAGTGAGGGAGGTAAATTTGAGTATGATGTCCCATAAGCTCCTTTGAGCTTGGTCCGGCATGAGGACCTTAAAAATAGCGATGAATGGGAGGCAACCCATTTTTATTTTCTTTCATTTATTTTTAGTGTATTTTTATATTATTAGGGAGTATTTTGAGTTGTATGTTTAACCTCGTACTTGAGAGTTTTATTTTGTAGGCTTGTCTCTAAAGGAGTAAAGGTATCATGGAGTTATTCAGATTGAAGGAACCAACTTGAGACAAGGAAGTGTGCAAAGCTAGTGAGAGAAACGGGATTATTTGGTTGAGGTAACCCACAACCCCAAACTTAGACCTCTAGCAAGGTCGAAGTTTGGGGGGGTGGAGATTTTTATGTTTCTTGTTACATTGCACATGCATGCACGCCCTTATCTTTGAGTTGAGTTTGATTGATTATTGATTGTTGAGATACTCCTTGGGGTGATTTTGAGTTGACTCGCTATTGCATATTTCATTCCTATCAATCATCTTATGCTTGTTGATTGCTATTTTTGAGTATGATTTGATGAGTAGAGTGAGTTGTAAGAGTGAGTTAGAAATTCTTTTGTGTGAGTATTTGAGTTTGAGCTGATTTGAGAAAGAACTTGTATGCTTGTGAATTTTTCCTTTTGAGTATTTGTGTGATGATTGTGAGAATGCACTAGGACTAGCATGGATGTGAAAACCGTGAGAGTTGAGCTTTACGAGATTTAAATGCATGATTTAATCTCTTCGTTTGTGAGTGAATCATCACCTTAGAGGATGCTAGAACTTGTGTGTGCTCTTGCTTCTTGATTGTGTCTAGTTTGATATGCCGAATGTGATCTTAGGCCATCTTTGATTTTATTGAGTCACTTAGCCAAAATTTTCCTTACCAATGACATTGATCCCTTGTTAGCCCCTTTGAGCCTAAAGCCTATGTTATTTGCTAACACATATGAACACTATTCCAATTCCTAAGCCTTTTTGTCCCAATTTGAGTGGAGAATAGGAAAGTGTGAATATGAAGGGAGTGAATTGAGTTGAAAAAGGAAAATGTTGTTTGTTGAGTGAATATGAAAAGGTGTGATGAAGTTTTGAGATGTGGGAAAAAGAGAAAGAAAATTGAGAATGAGCAAAAAGAAAAAAAAAATGAGCTCATGTGTTTGTGCAAAAAAGAGAAAAAAAAAGTGAAGTGATTGAAAAAAAAATGAAAGGAGTTAGAAAAAAATTGAAGTGTTGAGAGAAGTGGAATTGAAAGAGTGTTGATTGAATATGTTTGAAGTAGTCTGTTCCTAATCTCAAAGTGCAAAAGTTTGATTTTCTATTCTCCATTCACTTTAGTCACTTTACCTTATATTGTTATCCCACCTGTCCAAAGAGCCTACATTACAACCTTGAGAAAAGTCCTTTTTGATTCGGCATTGATTTCTAGAGTATGGTCGGAGCTTACAAGCCTATGGCTGCCAATATGTGTGATTGATTGATTGAGTGAGTCCCTTAAACACTGTTATACACTTGTGAGAGAGTGAAACACATCGTTGAGTGCACATCCAGGCTTGATCTTGGTGTTTCTTATTATTGTTGCATGAGTACGATAAAAGAAAGTGAGTGAGTATACGGGTGATTGATCTTTGAAGGGTGTTTCTTATTATTGTTGCATGAGTACGATAAAAGAAAGTGAGTGAGTATACGGGTGATTGATCTTTGAAGCTCGAGTTCATTTGCTTGCATGATTGATTCTTGACTCATTCCTAACAATTTCACTTGACTTATTATTTCATTGCTTGAGGACAAGCAATATGGTAAGTTTGGGGGGGTTGATTAGGCATGAAATTGTCATGATTCGTAGCTAGAAACGCCCTAGTTTTGGTCGAGTTTATAGAGTATTTAGAGTCAATTGAGCATTATTTCTATACATTGATAAATTTGTCTCATTGATGCTCATAGGTGAATAGAGGACGAAAAACGGAGTTCGTAGGACTTTGAATCGACTCAAACGGATGCCCGGATGAGAAGATATTGAAGAAATACGATTGGTATTAGTGCGGACGAGGAAAAGTATCACTTGGGAGGAGTTAGAAGTCACTCGAGTGACTAGGTCGAGCGCCCCCGCTCGAGCACCTAAACGTACAGAAACTTTCTTGCGCTCGAGCAGCTCGAGCGCCACCGCTCGAGCGATTCGCTCGAGCGCCCAAAACATGCAGAATGATTTCAACGCTCGACCAGCTCGAGCGGAACCGCTCGAGCGATTGTGTCATTCGAGCTACACTGCTCGAGCGGGACCGCTCGAGCGTTTTGCTCGAGCGCCCATGGATTTTTGCCTCCGGATGCGTATTTTCGGCCCATTAACTCCCGTTTCGACCCGTGCCTATATATACCTCTTCCAAACTCGTTTTGAAGGATCCCCGACTTTTAGAAATAATTTTAGACTTAGTTTTTGGAGAGGAAGGAGACGAGCAAGCTTTATTTACGTTTTGTTGAGGTTTATCATACGAATTCTAGTTTCTTTTCAATTCTTAGTTTCTTTTCATTAGTTCGTTACTTTGAACACGTTTAAATTACGTTTTTATCAATTCAATTTCAGTTCTTCGTATTTATTTTCTTTTAAAACCCTAGTCCATATTTCGTATTTTCTTAGTGCAATTCATTATGTTTATGTTCGTTGTTTCTTCGTTTGCTTTTATGTTTGTCACAACCATGTCCGGCTAAAACCCTTGCATGCTTAGGGTAGGATGAACTCGTAGAAGTAGGATGTGGGTACGTAATTAGGGTAGTTTGTGACGTTAGTTTTAATTCTCTTAGTTAATGAATTCTTATAATTAATCTGAACTTTACCTTTGAATTTAGTACGAAAGTGTTAGAGAGAGGACGACCGCATCACTCAATAACAATTAGTAGTCTTAACGAGAAGGTTTAGGAAAGGTTAATTCATCTACCGGTTTAGCGAAGGAAGACGACCGCATCACCTTAGTTAAATTAGGGTCTCATTAATTGAGCACAATCTATTAACTTGTTAGTAGATTAGTGAAGTCGAGTGTTAGGGTAAAGTATTAGGGTTTAGAATCTTGAGCTTTCACCTTGCATTCTTTTACTTAGGTTAATTCTTGTTTGTCACAGTTATTTTGATTATGTACCTGCTCCGTTAGTATACGTAGGGATTCCTATCCTAAGCGTCACCATCTCTTATTTGAATCCAACCCTTAGTTAATTTAATTGCTTTAGTATTTTAGTTTACTTAGTTTATTTCAGTCTTTTAATTAATCTTTCAAAAACCCAAAAACATTACACTCATATTAACTACGATGCATAGATCTTTAGGGATCTATTCGCATATACACCATCTCTTGGGTTCGATAATACTTGGTCTCTATACTTGCCCATACTACAGTGAACCCGTACTCTTGCGGGGTAGCTACTAGTAGAAGTTAGTGTAGTCGCTTCAAGTCAGTAGGCGGGACACCGGGCTGAGTACGAACAATCCCAGAATATCTGGAATGAGCATCGCCGGTTTTCGAAGCAACAAAGGCAGCGGGAGTAGGCGTGGAACCCTCCATGGCCTTGGTCATGAGATCAAATTGAATGGCCTGGTGCAGGATGTCACGAAACGGAGGGACCGGCGACATCGCCATTCGGGTATCTGCAAAGTTAGCAAAAGACGATCCGAGACCCCGAAGAAACCAATGACTTTTATCGCCCTCATCAACAGGTTTGCCTATGGCAGATAATTGATCGCACAAATTTTTAAAACTTTTACCATAATCGGAAAGAGAAAGAGACTCACGACGCAACGAGAGCAATTGCTCCCGAAGTTGATTGGCGCGGGCTGAAGAGGCGTTGGCGAAGACAGATTCCAGCGCGAGCCAAGCAGCACGAGACGTGGTACAGTCCAGAACCTCGGCCATGGCCTCCGGTTCGAGAGTGGCGAAGAGAACGCCAAGGAGTTTCTGGTCTCGGAGAACCCATGCCTCATAATCAGGGTTCGCAACAGCGGGACCAGATGCAGCGGCAACAGTTTGCGGCGGCGCGACAGACGTGCCATTGACGATGGCAAGAAGATCGTGAGTGGCAGCCATAGAGAGGAACTGACACTTCCACATGAGATAGGTGGAGGAGGACAACTTGATCGGGACCAAGTGAATCATGGCCGTGGTCGAGGCAGCGGCAGGAGTTGAGGACGTAGCCATAGAAAGAAGTCGGCGGCAATAGGAAGAGAAGATGACGAAGTGCAGAAGGATCGGGAAAAGAAAAACTAGGGTTTGAGGTGGGGAAGACTTGATACCATGTGAGAATGATATGAGATCACCCTTAATTGGTGAGTAGAGAAAATCACTAATATATAGGAAAGGATTACAACAATATCTCCATAATTAGAGAACAAATCAAAGAAAATATATGCACGGATCCTATCTAAAAATATAAACAAATGTTGACTCTATACAATGTTATCCTTAATACATACGTTGTTACGTCTCGCCAAATGATATGATTACGCATGAATTATAGAAGTAAAAGGAATTTTTGTTGGAATTTTTTATGAATGTGGAAATAATAATTTGAAAAATTAAAATAAAATTACAACTCGATACATAAATTTACATTGAAACAGAAAAGAGAAGAAAACTGTGTATCGAGTCGAGGAAAGCCTCTTCCCGCAAGACGAAATTTTCCCGGTAGCGCTCTTCGGTTCTGGAAATACGTCCCCAAAGGTAAAACGAGACTTTCGTCTTCAAGAGTGCAGCACCGCAGGTCTTGAAGCTCCGGCGAACAGAAAGAACGTATGAACTGGACTGCTTTCTTAAAGACTCTATATGCTAGAATACATAGGGAGAGAGTGAGAGATTTTCTGTGTGGCGCCAGAAACTATGCATGAAGACACCTATTTATAGGCCTCCAAGACCCACACATGCATGGAAGGATTGTTAGTCAAACTACGAACCTGAACCTTTCTGCATTCCGGTTCGTCTCAACCAAAATAAGGGAGGCGTAAGTCACTCCCAATTAAACGAAAATCAGGGAATTTGCCAACAATTGAAATTCGTCACATGTTTTGCATGATAATCATGCACTTTCATGTCATCTTCAATGAATATGGACACTCCATATTTCTGGGCTAAGTCCAAACTTTTGGGCTCAACAAACTTAGAAAACTCTTCTAAAGCCCAAATACAACCCAAAGATCAATTGTCAAGGACCAATAAACCAGTGTCCAAGGTCCAATGTCTTTAGCCCAATCTCAATTTAAATTCCCTTTTCATTTTCACTCACATATTATTATTGGTACACACCAATAATTCCAACAATTTTATCCTAATTTAACCCCAAATTTAAATGTTTTTATATACATAAAAATATGAAAATAGAGAGATGGAAAAAATATATCACACATTAAATTACGTGGAAAAAGTAATTTGAATTATGAGCAATCATCTCTTATAAATCAATTTTACCATGTATTCCTTCATCCCGGAAAAATATGCACACTTTTTCTTGTTGACCCGATACAAAAAAAGTTGCATATTTCATAAAAGAAAATATAGATTTGCCTTCACAATTACAAAAATATAGACATATTTATCCATATATCACTACTTTATTCAAGTGTATCCAAGGATGTGTGTGCTAGTTTCTCCAGGATTCAGGGAGTAATTCACAACAATATTAGTTGTTTTTTATTATACAATAATATTGTGAAATTAATACTCCCTCCTTTCATCAAAAGTGTGTCCACTTTCCTTATTTGTATATTGACTTGAACGCAAAATACTAGCTTTACTAGTAGTTTCCTCACAAGAGTATGTGATCACATGTAGTATGGGCAAGTATAAGGACCAAGTAGTATCGAACCCAAGGGAAAGTGTATATACGAATAAATCCCTGGAGATCTACGCGTCGTAGTTAATATGAGTGTATGTTTGGGGATTGAAAATTATAAGAAACTACTCTATATTCTAATAACTAAATTAAACGGAATAAATAACTAAGTGTATGCAAATATGAGATGGTGATGCTCGGGATAGAAATTCCTACGTATACTAACGGAGTTGGTACGACAACTAAAATAATCGTGATGTGTAAGTAATAATCCTAAGCGTATTAGATTGAAATACTAAAAGCTCAATAATTAATCATAATACTTCGTTCTATCAACCGACTTCACTAATCCACTAAACAAGTTATATGGATTGTGCTTAAGTAATGAGACCCTTATTTAATTAAGGTGATGCGGTCGTCCTCCCAAGATAAATCGGTAGATTATAAACCCCTTCTCGTTAAACTTACTTGTTATTAAAGAGTGATAAGATCGCCCTCTCTCTAATAATTTTTGTGCTCAATTCCAAGATTATTCTAGGATTTATTAGAAATATTCAATAATTAAGAGAATCAAAACTAAACATCACGAATTATCCTAATTACGTACCGACGTCCTACTTCTACGAGTTCATCATATCCTAAGCATGCAAGGGTTCTAGCCTAACATGGTGGTTTGAATAATAAAAGCAATCACAAGAACAATAAACATATGCATAATTGAATTAACTAATAAAATCAAGAACATAAACGAAAGAACAAATTAAAGTCTCCAAAGAAATCCATATAAATCTGAAAAACTAGGGTTTATTGACTCAAAGAGTAAAGAAAGAAATAATTAATCTAATACGTTCAAAAGAAATACTAAAACTAAGAATTCGTAAATTAAAATCTCGATTACAACGTATAAAATTATTCAAAACTCCTTCCCAAGCTCTTCTCCTTCGAAAACTATGTCAAAATATGTGTTGGTCTCCGTTGATATGCTAGGAAAGGGGAATAAATAGGCTTGAGATAGAATTTGGAGTGTTTTGGACCGAAAATACACGACTACTCGAGCACTTACTCAAGCACTTAGTGCTCAAATGATTCCACTCGAGCACTTAAAACCAACAAAATCAAAATAGTGCTCGAGCACCTTTTACTCGAGCACATTGTGCTCAACCTGATTCCACTCGAGCACTCTACTCGAGTGCTCGAGCACCTTCTGCTCGAGTGCTCTCGCTCGAGCACTTTTCAACAGCAGTACACATATTCATAAAATCTTCATATCTCCTTAATCGGGAGTCCGTTTTGGCCGATTCAAAGTCCTACAAACTCCTCTCTTCGCCCTATATCCATCTATGAACACTACAAAAAACTCGCTGATTAGCGATGTAAATTTGAGACGGACACCTTATCCGTCGCTAATTTTAGTATTTTGCGACGGATTAGCGACGAATTTTGACCATTAGTCGTAAATTCTAAATATTTGCGACTGACTTATCCATCCGTCGCTAATTCTTGGGTTTTGCGATGGAAAGTCCGTCTCAAATTCCAAAGTTAAAATTAAAAAACAAATTAAATAATTTGCGACGGACACGTGTCCGTCGCAAATTTTGGAGATCCAATTTGCGACGGAAAGTCCGTCGTAAATTTCAAATTTGAAATTAGCGATGGACATTTGCGACGGAATGTCCGTCTCAAATTTCAAAGTTGAAATTTAAAAAAGTAGTTAAATAATTTGCGACGAACACGTGTCCATCGCAAATTTTGGAGATCCAACCAGGTCTTGACCCGACTTATTTGCGACGGAAAGTCCGTCGCAAATTTCAAATTTGAAATTAGCGATGGACATTTGCGACGGAATATCCGTCTCAAATTTCAAAGTTGAAATTTAAAAAATTAATTGAATAATTCGCGACATGTGTCCGTCGCAAATTTTGGAGATCCAACCGGGTCTTGACCCGATTTATTTGCGATGAAAATTCCATCGCAAATTTCAAATTTGAAATTAGCGACGGACATTTGCGACGGAATGTCCATCTCAAATTTCAAAGTTAAAATTTAAAAAAGTAATTAAATAATTTGCGACGAACACGTGCGTCACAAATACAATTAATTGTGTATAAACGAACAAATTATAAATTTACGCATGGTCAACATAAAGAAAATGAACAAATTTTTTGAATTATAAAAAAAGAATGAGTCAATTTAGATACATATACAATTAATTGCGTAGAAATTGACGAATTATAAATTTATGTATTGTCGAAATAAATAATTTTATAAAATAAAAGTTTGGGCACACAATTTATATAAACAAGTTATAACGAAAAGGAATTAATTTGGTGAATTATAGAAAAAATGACTCAATTTGGATACATATACAATTAGTTGTGTACAAATGAACGAATTAAAAATCTACACGTTGAAATAAATAATTTTACAAAAACAAAAAAGTTGGGCACACCATTTATATAAACAAAATTAGAAATGAAAAGGAATTAATTTGGTGAATTATGAAAAAAAAATTAATTTGGATACATATACAATTAATTGCGTACAAATGAAAGAATTATAAATTTATGTTTTTTTGAAATAAATAATTTTACAAAAAAAAAGTTGGGCACAACATTTATATAAATAGGTTAGAAACGAAAAGGAATTAATTTGATGAATTATTAAAAAATGACTTTATTTGAATACATATACAATTAATTGCGTAAAAATGAACGAAAGAAGCTCATGGCCAAGCAGCGCGCTCCTCCTTCGCATGTACAAGAGGTCGCATGTTCGCATGCACAAGGAAAAAAATGAGTCAATTTGGATACATATACAATTAATAGCGTAAAAATGAACGAATTATAAATTTAAGCGGGAGTCGAAATAAATAATTTTACCAAAAAAAAATGGCCACAACATTTATAAAAACAAGTGAGAAACGAAAATGAATTAATTTGGTGAATTATAGAAATTTTTTTGAGTCAATTTGGATACATATACAATTAATTGCGTATAAATGAACGAATTATAAAATTACGCGTTGTCGAAATAAATAATTTTACCAAAAAAAATGGCCACAACATTTATATAAACAAGTGAGAAACGAAAATGAATTAATTTGATGAATTATAGAAAAAAAAAGAGTCAATTTGGATACATATACAATTAATTGCGTAAAAATGAACGAATTATAAATTTAAGCGGGAGTCGAAATAAATAATTTTACCAAAAAAAAATGGCCACAACATTTATAAAAACAAGTGAGAAATAAAAATGAATTAATTTGGTGAATTATAGAAAAAAATTGAGTCAATTTAGATACATATACAATTAATTGCGTACAAATGAACGAATTATAAATTTAAGCGGGAGTCGAAATAAATAATTTTACCAAAGTAATAAAAATTAAATGGCCACAACATTTATAAAAACAAGTGAGAAACGAAAATGAATTAATTTGGTGAATTATAGAAAAAAAAGAATCAATTTGGATACATATACAATTAATTTTGTACAAATGAACGAATTATAAAATTACGCATTATCGAAATAAATAATTTTACGAAATAAAAAAAATAGTTGGGCAAAATATTTTTATAAACAAGTTAGATATGAAAAGAAATTAATTTGGTGAATTATAAAAAAAAGACTTAATTTGAATACATATACAATTAATTGCGTAAAAATGAACGAAAGTAGCACGTGCCCGAGCGTCGCGCGCCCCCTCCACATGCACAAGAGGTCGCGCGTTCGATTCCCCTTGGGCGCAAATTTGGATTAATTGTTCAAGGCCTAATAAGACTAATATAGAAGGTGGACCGCCTATAATAAGCTATGGGCCGGTGGCCCAGTGGTCCGCGCTCGCCCCGGGTGCCTGAGTTCGAACCACGCGAGCCATATTTTTTTTTGTATAGGCTCGGTATTTTGCGACGACCAAATTCCGTTGCAAATTTTTAATTTGCGACGGAAAAATGTCCGTCGCAAATTATAACCGAAATTTTTTTTTTAATAAATATTTGCGACGGACTATTGCGGTCGCAAATATTATTGACTTGATCGGGTCTGACCCGAATAATTTGCGACGGACTACTGTCCGTCGCAAATTTTGAGCAACCCGGTCTGGTTTGACCTGTCAATTTTGCGACGGTTTTATCCGTCGTTAATTTGCGATGGACGGCAAAAATCCGTCGCAAAAATTAGCTACGACTGTTTTAGGCACGGACACGTGTCCATCGCAAAATCCGTCGCAAAACACTGTTTGCGACGGATTTTTCGTCGCAAATTCCGTCGCTTATACAATGTTTTTTTTGTAGTGGAAAACCAAAGAGACAAATTCATCAGTTTATAGAAATGATTATCAATTGACTCTAAATACTCATCTAAATCAATCCAACACGAGAATTTCGAGCTATAAAATCTAACTATTTCATGCCTAATCATATATTCACCAAAAATGTGTCATTTTTTTATTTGACAACATTCACCCACACACAATTATTTTATCACAAACTCTAGTATGCACTTGGATTTTAAGTTCAACTTTAAGTTCAATTTTGATTTTTTTTTCAAAAACACACACTAACACACTGAATTGTAATTTTTTTTTTCTTTTTTTGCAATTGAGGTATTTCTAGTTACTTCTTAGGGTATTACTGAATACTTCTTGGGGTACCACTGGTTACTTCTTGGGGTATTACTGATTTTTACGGTATTTTTTTTTTTAAATTTAAGTGCATATCATGCACTCAAGTGCACACTAGAATTACTCTTATTTTATTCATATTTTATCCTTACTTTATCTATTTATTTTTAAACTTGTGTTCAAACAATGGGGCCCAGTTTTGTACATTTTAATAAAACAATGGAGTATAAAAATACACAGTAAATTTTTATAATCTTACATTGAGATTTGTTTATGATATACATTGTTTTGAATAGAATAGTATTGACTTAAAGCCATTTGTCGTTAAGTAAAATCCAGGGTAAATTACAAAAACGCCTCTTGAAGTTTGTCTAAATTTAAAAAAAAAAAAAAAAAATTGTGGTTTGAAATATTACCTCCTTTAACCGACAACAATTTTTTAAGTGGTCATAAATTAATCACGAATACAAATAGCTAGAAGGAAATCATAATAAATAAAATGATTTTTCATTTATATGTCAATCAAACCATTCATTTTGTAGTAATACTTGCATATATTAATTACATACGGTAAAATTGATGCACTAATAATATTACGTAGTAAAAGCAACTAATACTGATCAATACATATTTCTTAATAAAAAATTAATATTATTTAATAAAAATAATTAATTATATTTAAAATATTGTATTAGTTACTCGATACAAGTGATGTATACAAAAATTCCTCATTCATTTGGTTGTCTGAAGCTTTTGGTAATATTCAAATTATGTGGTTCGTTTATTAGTTTTGACAAACATAAATTTTTTACCCTAAAACTTACCTGCCAAGTTTAATCAGTATTTATTATTTTGATTTTAAAATATATTTACTTATTACTCGTTAACTTTATTTTCCTGAAATGACCGTTCGCACAGGCACCTTTCTCTCCCGCACACATAGATACGTTGTTGTCAGTGAAATCAGAAGGCATATCTTCCAATTTTTTCATTTATGTAGCCTTTTGTCCTCACATAATTTCCTGGAACTCCCTTTGGCTAATTTTTGTGCAAATTAAATCCTTTTTTTTTTTTTTGAAATATCTTCCATTATTTGTCCTTATCTCTGCTACTTTCTCAGATCAGAATTTAATTTTTCAAAATAATATTATGTTCAATTTGTGCCTATTCACCACTAGGATTCTAGTAAAAAAATTAATTACTACCTTCGTCTGTTAATCTTTGATTTTTTATTGTTAAGTGATTTTTTTAATGAAAATTAATATTTTATTAAAAAAAAGTAAAGTTATTGTTGAGGGTATAATGGGTTTATTTTTAAAAGGGAATGAATAAAAAATTAATGGACAATAAAAAAAGTGAGTAAAAAAATGGTGGACAAAGGTGATATATTTTTCTAAAATTAACATTATTATGTAAAAACTATTACAGTTGATAGGTGGTGTATAATGCATAATATATATAAATTTTTTTTATTTGAATACACATTGTTTAATAGAATATATATATATAGAAGTTTAAGATAGAATTCTGAATAGAATTGTTTCTGTATTTATTTGCAATTTAGAAAGCAGGTGGGAGAACGAAACCCTAGACAAGCTGAAAAAGATAGCTGTCACTTCATCTCTAACATAATTGAAAACTATCACATCCAAAAAATCCAACCTCGTGTATTTAAACTTTGAATTATAAACAAAAGGAAAAGTTAATAGTTAAATAAAAGAAAATTAAAGGGCCTTCTCTCTGTTCTAATTTCCAGAAACTACCCTGGAAGAGGCAGTAATTACTGTTTTCTCCACTTTCTTATCCTCAGTGGTTTTGCTGTCCATTGGACTTCAATATTTCTCATTTCTACTCTAATACTTTTGACTAGTGAGTTGTGACTTGTGGAGGATTTAGATGAATGTTATGGGATTTTTTTATAATCGAAGTATATATGTTTTTTTTAATGTAATTTATCAAAATATAGCGAGCTTGTTAGATAATTGCACAAATGTTCCTATAATTTTGTTCTAATTTAAATTTTGTCATATTTTTTTTCCTTTTTCAATGGTTGTTTTTCTTATATCAAAATATGTCATTTTCACCGAATAATATTTTTGACCGGAAAAGTTACTAAAAAAGAAAAAAAAAATCTGTTATAGTATCGGAATGACGAACTCGACAAAGAGAATAGTATAGACATCGACCCTCCCCTCGTCGTAAATCACTCAGAATTAGCAACAAAAATCGACAGGATTCGCTAATTTTATGTCACAATTCACGAGGGGCGAATATTCAAAATTTGAAGCTGATTGATGATTATGCTTCCTAATTAAATGAAAGACGATTCATATAAGAGTGGATACGACAGCCGATGTAACCATAACAAAAAATTAGGATAATCTATATCTGTATATGTATAAAAATAGAGGAAGAGAGAAAACAATTAGTTTTTATTAGAGTAGATGAAGTACACTTGATTTGTGGCTATGTGGCACAGGTGCGGGTGCGGGAGTACGGGGGCGATACGATACGGGTTCGGAGACACGAATTTTCAAAAAACTTAGGGTGCGATTCGTCAATGATACGTCTATTTATTTATATTTTATTATATATAAAACCTAAAAATCAAATATATTTTAAAATTTTGTAAATCGAATGTATATAATTCACATTTTCTCTGAACCAAAATTTAAACATATTCAATAATTTGATATAATTAAGTAACCAAAAATCAATTTAAATTCAATTAGCCTAATATATACGTCATAACAGTGATTACAATATAAAAAAAAAGGTTACATTGTCAATTTGAATTATATTATATAATAAAATTCAATTGAAATAATACATTTAATGCTTAATAAGTAGGATATGCAAGGAGGATTCGAGTATCCGTTAGTGAATTCGCCACGTGGCAGCCGGATTCACCACGTGGAGAATCCGATTCACGGATTCAAGAATCTCACCCCTTTTAGGGGGCGGGTGCGAATCCGATACTGCATTGTGATATTTTTAGAAGAATCCGTGCATCATAGATTTGTGGTGTAATTGTAAGGCCCACTCTCCAACAAAGAGAGTGACTTTGTTATACCAATTTAAAAAGTTTATTTTTCTTTTCTATTTTTACTATCATTTTCAAATTTCAATAATTTTTATTTTAATTCTATTTTGACATACCTTTTATTTTGTTAACGATCTTTTAAATATTTTTAATTTATATTTATATTGTGTTTAATAAATTCAAATCTAAATGTTAATTTTACTATTTTTAAAATATTATTTTTGTATTTTAAATATATGAGTTGAATTCAAAATATTTTTTTAGATTGTGAAACTTTTTGTTGAATTTTAATATCATATTATAAATTTTAGTATTTGTTGTGAATTTAGTACATAATTAAAAATATATATAATTAATTAAATAATTGTGTGACACGCACGTCAATACAATATACTCCCTTCGTCTCCTAATAACTTTTACATTTTTTTTGGACGTCCCACAATAACTATCACACCTTAAATATGAAAATAAAATACTCCCACAATATCTACTTTAATTCAAAATACTCTTCATCCATTGGTTAAAAAAACTAATAAAACAACATTTCTTAAAACACTACAAAAAATCGCGTTTTTGCGACACCCAAAAAATTGATCTCAAAATCATGTATTATTGATCGATTAGCGACCGAAAGAGACTGGTAGTCTCAAAGTAATAAAATTTACGACCGCCACTAAATATCGGTCTCTAATACGAACAATTAGCGACTATCTTGCCCGGTCGATCCTAATTGAGGAATTTTAGCGACCGACAAAGCGGTCGCTAAACCCAAAGATCGTTAAAGAGGACCAGTAATTTCAACCGCCAGATCAGCGACCGCCGAAGCGGTCGCTGATTTCAAATTTACATTCAGCGACAGCCTAGTGGCGGTCGCTAATCGATAAGTTTTGACCCGTCTTGGTAACGATTGAGGGTCATTAATGTGGACAGTTTAACAACCGCCTTAAAGCGGTCGCTAATCCTAAATTGGTCAAATGGACCGATAGAATCTGTCAAAAAGACCAAAAAATTGGTCAGTAGCTACTGCCAATTTTTATTATAACTTTTATATATCGACTCCGTACACCATTTTATATACGCATAAAACTTGTCTCCGCCGTCGCCGTATCCGTCGAGAATCTCGTCCCAATAAAAAAACTGGTTGCATCCTTGTCTACACAATAACCGTGAGTTATTAAAATTTTAACCGTTTAAATTATTTTTAAATCATGTTTTATGAATTATAATGTTGAGACAATTATATATGTTTGTAGGATAGTTATATGTATGTTTGTTATGAAATTATATATTAATATTGTTGATAAAATTATATATTTATGTGGTTGTTGGAATTATGTTAGTTGATGTTTAATTAGTTGAATTATATATGTTTAGATATATATATATATATATATATATATATATATATATATATATATATATATATGAATTTAATTAATTAGTTGATTGTTATATATACGTAGGTATGAATTAATTTAGTTGATTGATATATATACGTAGTTATGAATTAATTTAGTTTATTGATATATATATATATATATATATATATATATATATATATATACGTAGGTATGAATTAATTTAGTTGATTGATATATAACATGATATGATCTGTTGAATTTATAATTATTACATATGAACCCTCAAGATAACCGTCTCACTGTTGTCCCGGTTGACAACAAGTAAGTATTTTTTTAATGAATTATATATACTTTTAATTATATTAATATATATTAACTTGAATTTTTAATTTGTTGTCACAGGCTGCTTCCAGCCCATGAGACTAGCACTCGCGTCTCAGAGGTCATTAGGATGATCCCATTTGAGTATGGTGCCTACTCGTGGACTCGAGTGCCCGAGCAAAAGAGGATGGAGTACTTTGATAAGTTCAAGGTATAAAAAATTTATTTATTATGATTTTAATTTTGAATTTTTTTAATTTATTTGTTAATATTCTATTTTTAATTTAATTGCAGAGGCGGTACATTTGAGACTCTGCCCACGATAGTGTTATGTACGGCTTGTTCTGCGTGAAAGTGCAAGAGCGGTACAAAAACATTATCTACGACTTGAAGAAGAGGTGAGAGCGTGAACAACGAGTGGAGTTGGGCCGAGCGCCAGACGAACGTTTGATCTGGAATGGTCTGGTGGATCACTGGAACAGTGGTCCATTCAGAAGAAGATGAAGAGAGAGAGAAGAGAGAGAGAGAGAATGTTAAACAATTTATTTAATTTTTGTTTTTTTGTGAATTTTATTTAATTTATGTTTATTTATATTTTTAAACAATATTTCAATGAATTTAGTTAATTTATGTTTTTATTATGCTTTAATAAATACTTTCTATGAATCAAGATTTGCATATAATGTATGAAAATTTATAAAATAAAAATAAAGTTAGTAAATATATACATAAAAAATGAATTAATTTGATGAATTTAAAAAAAAAGGAGTCAATTTGAACTTATATACAATTAAATGCATGAAAAACGAAAAAATTAATAATTTATATTAGTCTAAAATATTAAATTTATAAAATTAATAAAAAAAATAGTAAATATATATATATAAACGAATTAGAAACAAAAAGGAATTAATTTGATTAATTTTAAAAAAAAAGGGGAATCAATTTGAACTTATATACAATTAAATGTATGAAAAACGAAAAAATTAATAATTTATATTAGTCTAAAATATTAAATTTAAAAAATTAATTTTTTTTGGTATATATATACTAATAAATGAATTAGAAACAAAAATAATTAATTTAATGAATTAAAAAAACTGAAGTCAATTTAAACTTATATATAATTAAATGTATAAAAACGAACAATAATTGCAAGTGTCCAAGTGGTCCACGCCTCCTCCGGGCCACCCGGAGGTCGGCGGTTCGATTCCCCTTGGGCGCATATGTGCTCATTCATTTCTACAAGTCTTCCAAAGGTTTATATGCTATATGACTCGCCTAATATGAGCTAATAGGTTAGTGGCTCGTGCTCCGCCCGGACCCTAATGGGCGTGGGTTCGATCAAATTGAACCATTTTTTTTCGCAGGTTCATTAATTAGCGAACGCCAACGGTCGGTCGCTAATTACAAATTTGAAATTAAATAATTATTTTTATTTATAAAAAATATTAACGATCGTCTTCAAGAGGTCGCAGAAACTGACCCAACCGAGTCAGACCCGGTCAGATCAGCGACTGAAAGGCGGCGGTCTCTAATATTTAGCGACCGCCTCAGCGGTGTCAGATTAGCGATCGGTTTTCAAAAGTGGTCGCTAATATTAGCTACCCGCGTTTTATTGACCGACTTTTTTCGGTCAGAAATCGGTCGCTAATCATGTTTTGCGACCAATAATTGGTCGCAAATCCGCATTTTTTTTGTAGTGAAATCTGTCTCGCCCTACCTCTAAAAGTTAAGAGGGGGCGGAGGGAGTAATTTTTATATATCCACAGTAGAAGGTTTAATATATATATATATATATATATATATATATATATATATATATATACTTTAATTCTTTATTTCAATTCGCTTCACATAATATAATTTCACATTAATATTTAGACAAAGTATAGAGTAAAACTGGTTTATACATGAATCATGAAAGGGTATTAGTTGTTTTCATTGAAGAGTATTAGTTGTATTTACTGAAGAGTATTACTGATTTACACTAAAAAGTCTTAGTTGTTCAGTGAAAATGAACTAAAACTCTTAAGTATAAACCAGTAATACTTTTCAGTAAAAACAACTAATACTCTTCAGTGAAAACAACTAATACTCTTCAGTGAAAACAACTAATACCCTTTAGTGATTCATATGTAAATCAATTTCATTCTATACATACTCTAATATTTATACTAATATTTATTTAAGCATCGCAGGAGAGAATTACTTAGATCTTCCATCAAAATTGATGTCCAATGAATCAAGTTGATAAAGTATAAAACAAGTCTGTGACCTTTTCTCGAATTTTTACCTTTCATATCGAGGAGATAAATGAAAATCAAATGATAGTAATGAATAATCTGATATTATAAATTGAGTAATTGTATTCCCAAAAAAGGATTAAGTTTTTGGCCCGATTGCTTCAATATCCCCCAACAATCGAGCAATTCAATATCTCGGGTAGGTTTTATACGAAAAGAGTTTATAATAAATTTATTATAAAATTAGTTTAAAGTATCGAATATTTGATCAGGAGTATTATTAATTTGGATCAATTGTATTTTATATTGTAATTATTGTAAATTTATTGATACTTCTGATGAGATTATTGTTACTTCTAATCAAATATTCTATATTTAATTTAAAACAATTTCATAACATTATAAACTATTTTCATACAATAATTTGCTATTCCTCGATATCAATTTTCATATTTCATAATGTGTATGTATCACCCTATAAATTTTTAACAAATGGAAGAAATGATGTTATTTTAAAAAACTGTGATGATAAATAAATGTATTAAAAGTCAAGATACGGAGTTAGCTGTTTGTCACATTTACCTTTAATTTGGTGATTGGGTAGGATGATCTTAAGTTATTGAGATGTAAAAGTTAAAATTGTTGGGTATGCTTTGTACCCTTCTTTTATTTAATTTAATCGCCACATAGGGTTGATATATAGGTAAGATTATTCACTATAGTTACTATCCCATTTCACAATAAGCTCATCATTCTTTTAAATGGATCATTCTTCAATAAATTTTCAATATCATTTTTGAAAACTCGTCTACTCTAATTTTACTTTTTCTTTATTCGGACACCTTTTTTTATTTATTTATTCTGACACTTCATTTTATCCCCTCAATTCAATTACATCATTTCAATTTATTCCTCTCTAGTCAATCACATTATACATACTACACTCAATTTTTGTTTTTTGTTGTGACAGTACGTAAATAATAATTCTTTACAAAAAATAAAATGAAAATTACAATCGAATTTGCAATATACAATGAACCGTGTCGAGTCAAAGAACCCCTTTTTCCGCAAGACGAAAATTCTCTCGGTAGTGTTTATTGGTTATGGAATTACGTCCCCTCAGGTAAAACGACACTAGTCTTCAAGTGTGCAGCACCACAGGACTTGAAGCTCCGGCGAACTGAAGAGTGCACAAACTTGACTGCTCAACTTAGGACTCTATATGTAGAATACTGAAAGAGGATAAAAATATTTTCGGTGTGGTTAAACCAATGCATGAGGACACCTATTTATAGGTGAACCTCCATTCCATGCAGAAGGATAAACGCGTGCACATTTAATGCAGCTCCACTAAAAGCACTGGTAACTGCCCCTTGAATTTTGCATCACGTGACCAATGAAGTCTTCTGAACGAATCAGACCAGCCCATGGACCAGACCGAATCAAACCAACCCGTGGACCGGATATCCAGAATTTTGATGCTCCAAAAAAATTAGATAGCTGCTGGACCCAAGGCTCAAAGTCCATCCGAAGTCCAATTGCCAAGAACCAAGACTGCGGGCACGGCTCGGCGCGCGCCTGTGGCAACTTTAATTATCATAACAATCAATTAAAACTTATTCTACTCCATTGTACTCATACTAACATCATGTATATTAGTCTCTTAAACTTCCAATGTGGGATGAAGAATTAATTGACTCATTTAATTCCTTCATTAATCTCAAAATTAGGTGTTGAACCACTTAATTTACTATTCATTTTTTCACTCACCGAAAATCGATTTTGTGAGTATGAATGCATTACTCTTATCTACTCCGCGAGTAGATCGCACTTGAAACAATTAATTTTCGAAAAATTAATTTCAACACCCATATTTAATTGGTCAAATAATTATGTCTCAAACACACTTTAGTACCAATTAAATATTTACTAATATCACCAACCATTTTCTTCAATAATTTTATATTAACTTTTTTAATCTCTGTGAAAAATTTCACAGAAAATTTATTGTGAAATGGAGGGAGTATATGCTAATATCTCATTTTCAAGTTGAACGTGTGGTCATCACAAAAGCCCATCATGCCCAAATATATTTGAAAAACTGTAAATTGACCGGTAAAGTATAATCCAACCCTTTTCAGTATCAGAAATTAAATAATTGAACAATTATGAAATCAAGCAATCATGAAAAGTATTTTTTGTATGATTAATTGGTTCCACGAGTACACAAACTTGTACTAATTACAGTAGGCAGAGTAATAAATGTGTATAAAGTGCTGCAGTTGACATAGCATATTGAGAATCAAACATGCAATATTAAAAGGAAAATCAAAATTTGAAAGTGTTGCTAAATTTGAGCAATTTGTTGCAGAGATGTTGTCTCACAGGTAAGAAGAATTGAAGACACCACGTGGAACGATAAATTTGGTCATTGTCCCCTGTACAATAAATTTAATGTTATGAACGACATACAACTTACTATATGTACGGCCAATTTACAAACACAAGATTTTCAATTGCAGCAAATTGTATTTATGATGAAACTTTTTTGTCTCCTTTACCTCAGAAAAGTCACATTATGTTCTTACTTAGTTTAAAGGAAGTTTTGTGTGACATAGGAAACTCAATTTAATCAATAAATATTCCATTAGTAGAGAATATCGTTCGTCCATTAGTCGAGAACTGAAAAACGATAATGTTTAGGTGATTCTTTTTTAAGTTCAAAGATATACATTTAGAATTTGTGAAATACATAACAATGATATAGTGTATATGAAAAGTGATTGTTTTCAAATACAAAGTTATATTGTTCAAAGGTATGGTTTGAAGTCGCACATTTTAAATGGCGTAATACATACAATTATATACTTATAGAAAAAGTAATTTTTTTAAAAGTAAAAAATGATACTCCCTCCATTCTACATTTTTACACTTATTTTATTTGGACATGTAATACAATTACTTTCGCACCCCAAAAGACAAAACAATTATCTATGACAAAAGTCGATAAAGAATAAAGTTACCGTTATTTTATCCAACTTCATACCTACGTACTCTTTTTTTATTCTTAAAGAATTTGCACTTTTAAGTGCGAAAGAAAATTTTGGATAATGTTCAAGAATAAGGCACACATATAACTAAAAAATGACTCATTTTAATAAAAAAAAAAAAAACTCAAAACGGGATTTAGCCATTAATAGTAAACACATGTATTGTAATGTATAACACATGTATAACACATGAATAAAAATATTTGTTACACCACATTAAAACGCAACTGCACAGTCTATGCGGGGTAGCAAGAAAATTAAAAGTGTCTGCTAAGTCATCATCTTCATCGAGCATGACATCATATCGGTTCATCGTGCCCAATTGTTGCGTGGTATAGTGCTGGGACTTAATTTCAAGCTATCATATTACTGGGGACAAGCATTTCATGCTGGTACATTTTGTTAGTACATTAATTTGCGTGGCCAAGAGTTTAAAGAAAACAAATTAATTAAATGTGCATCTGCCACAGTAATATCCAACGTTATGACCTAATATGTACGCTGTAGGTATTTATGTAATACCATCATTAGCGTACTGTTTTGGTATAAATTAGGATTGATTTCGTTTGAATTTGTTATATAAGTTGTTGATGTAAGATCCATGTTATTTCAAATTGAACTAGAGTTGTTGACCTTCATAAGAGACACATTAATTAAGGTAAGATATCTGTTTGGGCATTGTCCTTTCTCCTATAATAATCCAAAGTTTATTACTCTCTCTGTTGCACTATGGCTGGCACTCCATAATTGATCACATTAATATATATATAATGGTGTTAAGAGGTAATTTGTGTATGATTTTATTTATAAAATAAAATAAATTGTTTGTATTGTGAGGATTGAGTTTATGAAGATTTTTTTTTATGTGTAAATAACTGCACTTTCAGCCATACCGATCTATTGCCTTTCTTTTTACAAGATGCCGAAAAAAACCCTTAGGGAGATAGTGAGATTACAAAGAAATTTTTTATGGGGGGGAAGTGAGAATCAAAACAAAATTCCTTGGGTAAAATGGGAAGATATTTGCAAAGAAAAAGAAAAGGGGGGCTTGGGGATTAAGGAATTGGGGACTTTCAATAGGGCTCTTTTGGGGAAGTGGATTTGGAGATACCTCACCGAGGCAAATAGATTGTGGGCGAAAGTTGTAAAATCTAAATATGGGGGGTTGAGAGTGGTGAGTAATGTAAATGGGAGACGGGTCATTTGCGAGAGAGGGAGTAGGAATACTTGTCAGGTGTCGGGTTGGTGGGGCGAGGTGTGCGATCTTTATGAAAATTCGGAGGGAGGAGGGATGTGGAGGGATTTTAAGAGGGAGATAGGGGATGGTAGTAACACACTGTTTTGGGAGGATAGATGGGTTGATGAAATGCCATTGTGTATAGAGTGAGTGAGTTGAAAGGAAAAACTTTGAGCGACTTCGGGAGATGGGGAGATGAGGGATGGGTATGGGAATTTAAGTGGTGTCGGGTGCTTAGGGAGAGGGATATAACTTCATTTAACCAGCTGCTTTCTATTATTAACAGGATACAACTACAAAAGAACGTGGAGGATAGATGGGACTGGAGCAGGGCGGAGAACATGCTATATTCCACAAAACAGGCGTACAATCATTTGCTACAACAAGAGGAGGCCGAGGAGGACAGCGGTTTCGAGAGGGGAGCTTTTTCTAGATTATGGAAATGTCACGCACCAAGACGAACCCAAGCAATAGTATGGAAAATGATGAAAGGACGACTGGCAACCAAGGATAATTTACTCAGGCGAGTGATCCTTCCAACAGGGAATTCACTTTGTGACATGTGTTCATCTGAAGACGAGAGCAGCAATCACCTTTTCTTCCGGTGTAAGTTCGCTTCTGAAATCTGGGCAAAATACTACCAATGGCTTGGAATATGCATGGTTCCACACATAAACATATTGGTACACTTCGCTCAACATGGAACAATGTTTGGACCCGACAAGATTTCGAGAATTGCAGACACAATTTGGACGTGCATTATGTGGTCTATATGGAATATGAGAAACGAGAAGATCTTCAACGACACGGTACCAGACATCAAAAAGGCGTGGGATGAGATTAGAGCACGTGCATGGTCTTGGCTCTCTGTAAAATCAGAACATGTGCATGCAACGTCCTTCCGCCAGTGGGTGGATAGCCCCTATGTGTGCATTGCAAGAGGTTAGAAATTTTTTTTGGCCACTAGACCCAATTCAGGTTCAGGTGTTAGTATTACTCTGAGATTAGTCATCTATATTGCTTCTGTACTGGAGCTTTAAGATCAGGTGTAAATGTTCATCCTGGACTACCTCTTATAGTCTGGGTAGACATGGTTTTTTATCAATAAAATTTTATCTTTACTGATAAAAAAATAATAATTATGAGGCATACGAATGTGACAAGTGTGCAAACAATTATGAAACGAAAAGAATACACTTGAAACCTATAATTTTCATAAATTTAAATATTTGTAATTGAATTACTATAAGAATATATAATAATAAAAAATTGTGGGATCAGAGCACCTCAAGAGACACATACACCGTCTCTGTATGCCAGACACAGGTACTTAAAATATTATTAGAGAGACATAAATAAAAAAATGAAACTGATGGTTACACATTATAGGATAGTAGAATAATGAGTTTAAATCATAAGTCGTTCTATAATTTTTTGTCAAAATAGATTTAGTACCAAAATTAATTTTTAATCAGATTTATTCTCAATTTCTCAAACAAGATTTAATTTTGGTCCCAAATTAGCCTGAAAGCAAAACAACATTGTTTTTATTCATTGAGTGACACATGAAGGACATAATTGGAGATTTCCGGTGATGAAGTTGATCTGACTCCCTTTTATTTGTTAAAATTAAATATACATAATATGTAATAAAATTATGAAAGAAAGAAAAAAATTAAATATAATTAGCACATTTGAACACCACATAAGCTTCCATGACGAAAATCAACGACTTCGAACTTCCAAACGACATCGTATAGACTTTAGGATTAGAGAAAAATACTAATAATTAATATGTTACCACCATAATAGGAGGAGAGATAGTCAATAAAATAAAAAATTAATTATATTTTTTATTATCATTATAAGCCATTACAATTACTCCAAACTTAATTTATATATTCCATTTATCATTCCCACGGTAGAATTTTGAACCATACATGCCCATAAAATTCGTGTGAGTAAATAAGAATATACGGATAAAATAAATCTATTCACGGCCAAAATCCTAGAATGAGAAAATAAAAAAACAAAAGTATATAAATAATTTTAGTGCATTATTTGATAAGTGATTCAGAAGAAGTATTACTAATAATTTAAAGAGAAATGGATTGAATCCATTGGACATTAGTTGTTTCTATCTTTTTGTCGTTTAATAAGAGAGTTGGGGTGGGGTGGTTATTTACGCGCAGACAGTATGGAGGAGGCATTGTACTGGTCTGGACCCTCTACATGAATGTGACTACATAATACATATACGACTCTTACAGTACTATTAATTTTGTGGTAAGGAAGATGAAGATGAAGATGAAGATTGAAGAACTTCCCCGCGTGCCATTTGTCTGTCAATCCGGTGAATTTTTAAGCTATCTTGCACGCGTGGGGTACGGGAGCGATACAATACTTTGGGATATGGAGTTTTTCAAAATTTTGGAATACAATTTGACAAGAATACGTTTATTTATAATTATTTTATTTTATATAATAACTATACAATATTTTTTTAATTAATTAAACAGTAAAATAACATATTATATACCCTCCAATAAATAGTAGCAGTCCAATTACTTAAAACTAGTCAGTATACTATTTAGCCCATCAATTTACCAATCTAAATTATTTAACTTTACCCAACTAGTTAATAGTACTAATACTTAATAGAAAAGGTCACACTGTGAAATCCCTAAAATGATTAATTTTCTCATCAAGCCAAAAACCGTTGTCCTCGGCAAGAAAGTAACAAAGACGGAGGCTAAACAGCTGCTGCTGCAGCGGCGGATCAACGGTGGATCTACTGTGATGGAAGAATTAATCTGCACGGAGGTGTGCACAGAGGTATAAATACGTAATCCCTAATTTTCACTCGGAAGTTACCTCAAGAAATGAAATGATTTGGTTGTCGGGAAAAGAAGATCCAACTCACAAGGCGGTGATATAGATCTCATAAACAAACACCAAGAGCCTTTTCTTTTCTTTTTTTGGAAATAGACGGATTTGCAAATACGTGAATCACGATTTGTGTGTCCTAAAATTATTTTTTTGAAAATATTAACGGATACGCCAGATGGTGAATTGGGTGTGAATCCGGCACGTATCGGATGCTGTATAGTACTAAAATCTGAAGAATTCGTGCAACCCAAATTTTAAGCCTCGGGATAAACTTTCACAATATTTTAATGAAAATTTGTCCGACTAGCGCCAAAGAATTTATTCTCACGTATTTTACCAACTTGGCTATGCATCTGGTGGGATGAAAAAACATATATACACATAAGCTATGATGGGGGAACTTTTTTTCTAAAGCATTTTTTAATTGAACCTTATATAAAAAAGTTCATTTTATTATGTAAATTCTTTTATCGTTGAAACTATCACTATTGTTGATAGCTAAACTCAGGGAGAGATTAGTAAAGACTCTCAAGCGGATAGGATTGCTAAAGATGATTAAAACGTGTGGTAAGTGCTAAGTATTAAATGCTCTCAAAATGAGTTTTTTCTCATTAATGTGATGTGTCTTACAAATGAGCATAAATGCTCTATTTATAGTTTACAAAAAGTTGATAATCCACTGGATGCGGCCCACATGTGGGCCCCGTCTGGGCTTAGCTAGTCTCTAATGATTGAATATGTCCGGCTATGGGCCAATTGCCTATTGCCACGTGTCTCTGTTGACTCTGGATGACATGACCCCTCCTTTTGGCTTCAGTTTGTTCCTGACACATCCACATGTTCGATGGAACACACGGGTATAGTGGCTTAACTTTGTCTGACACCTACGAGCGAGGCGGGGAGCTGCCTCGTTGAGTCAACCTCGAGGGCAGATCCCACTCAGATTGCGAGCAGGGAAAGCTGCTTCACGATGTATTCCCGCAAGTACTTACCTTCTACCCGGTGCCCGCTTGTCGGTCACAACTCCGTTCTACCCCGCGGTGGCGAGTAGGATTTCTGTCTTGTCGGACCTTTTGATCGCTGTGGTTGCTCCTTGCTCCGCCAGGTGGTACCCGGTGTGACCAGGTGTAACCACTATATAAGTATAACAATTAATATTTTTAAATGAAAAAAAACAAATACTAACAAATTAATACATACTTTTGATGAACAAAATACACATTCAAAGCAAATAAGTTTTACGATAAAATTAGTGTTCATATAACTTTTTCTTTCTCAATGCATACATATATACAACGATAATACACACACATGTTATATGTACATTGTGCACTATACATAACTAGTAATGCTTGTAGAAAAAAAAACTAATATTATTGCTCTAAAAACTAATACTATTATTTATAAGAGCTAATAGTATTTGATAATGGTGTATAGTGCACAAACGGTACATAATACTCTATCTAATATATAAATATGATAAATAATTATAGTAATATGTTTTTTGAAGTTAAAAGAGTAAATGCAAAACTATTTATGATAAAGAGTACCATTAAAGAAAGTGCGTTTTTATTTGAGACAAGTATCTGGACGTTAGATGATTTGGTCCGTTTTCGAGACCAATTGCAAATGTGACCCTAACCCATTAGCTTTACTATTATAATCAGAGTGGATATTCGGAGTCGGTGCGCGCCACTGTTGGGCAGTTATCACGGATGCAGTTGTTGTCAAGTTGCTTTGATTTCTATTCATCTGAAATGCGCGAGGGTGTGATTTGTGTCTAACTACTCTTTTATCCTTTGACAAATAATGTTTGTCTTTTTTTTTTTTTTTTTTTAATGTATGGATTCAGAAAGTTGTTTTGTACTTAGGTAGAATATTATTATGTGTGATCTTCTCCAACTTTTTTTTTATTTTTTATCAAATATCATGTGCACCGGGTGCATGTGCATGCGATTCAATCTTAATTTCACCTTAAAATAACGATCAAGAGTGAAAATTTACATTAAACCCTTTATCTAGCGATAAAGAACTAACCAACCAACAAAAAAAAAATCAAATCCTCATTTATAGGCTTCCCACAAACTAGATCGGTATCCCTACATCTAGCATGTTTGTAGTGATTGAAGATCGAATTGGGCTTTTATTGAATTCATGGCTTTGTTAAATCTGAGTAAGTTACATAAAACACCATAATATGTTCAAGATGTTCAATCAATTCAAGGGGCTAATTTCGAGACATTGTACATTCAACTTTTTATCGAAGCCCCGCTGAGCCCATCCTTTGCCAACACTCTGTCCCGCGCCACTATCTCACTACCACCGCCTATTTTCTTAGGGTACGGATATTTTCACTCCCAAAATTCAGTATTTCACCCCTTCAATTTGTGTTCGGGATTTTTTTAGAACATATGTCATTTGTTCGGGAATTTTTTTAGAACATTATTCAGTTTTAGACATTTTCGTGGAGGTGAACTGAAAATTTGGAGGGTGAACTTAACCGTGCGGTGAATAATCAAATTTTGGAGTGAAAAGATCTGTTCCCATTTTCTTATTACAACCACGGCAAATTTCACTATGGCCCCACTCAGCCCAATGCTACCATCATATGTAGGTTATTTTTACAAATTCTATTGTCTTCTTTTATGTTGTTTTGTTCGAGATTTTATAGATTTGTGTTTGTTCAAACTTTTTTCCAAAATGTGCTGCTTTGTTTTTAGGGTTCAATTTTAGGGGTAATATGATCATTTGTGTGAAATTTTTTGTTAAAATCTCTTTGTGGTGTGTGCTTACTATTAAATGGGATACAAATAATCTGAAACTTTCTCGTAAGAGACTTTCAAATGTCAGCCCAATATCGGCCAAAGTGCCCTGAAATAAAGCCCATTACGGCAGCTCTAGTATTTATGGGCTAATAGAATTAGGCCAAGGTTATATACATTCCTACCTTTTGTTAATACAACCCCCTAAAAAATGTTAGGAAAAAAAACCGAAAATTTTGACAATTTTCGAAAAAAAATTCCGAAAACTCAAAAGAAAAAACACTGAACATATGAATTTTCGAATTTTTTTTCCAAAAAATGTACATTTTTCGGAAAAAATTTCCGAATAATTTTTTGGATGGGGTTGTATTCATAAAACATGAGACTGTATTTAACCTGGGCCATTGAATTATCATGACCACGCTACGATAAAATATTTGGGCCTAAGTTTTAGCCCATGAGAGCAAGATCGAGCAGTCCTTTATAGCTACTAGACTGCTAGGTATTATTCGAGGTACCGTAAAAATAATCGAGGTAATATTTAAAGAAAATATGGTTTTTTTTCTTTCATAATAAACTTAATTAAGATAAATAATACTCCTTTAATTCAATATTAGTGAGCAACTTTTTTTTACGTGATATGTTAAAAGGTATTATGGGGTTTGAATAGGTTATAGGGTGATTGTACTCATAATATCCTCTATTAATATATCACATAAAACAAATGTTGCTCACTAATATTGAACGGGGGAATAACATATATTATGAAAATCGTTATATGGATACATATAATTCATAAATAAAAAATTGTGACAATATTTTAATTATTTTTTAATAAAATTTAACTATGCATTATGTATATTTATGTACGTTTGATGAAATAACATAAATAAAATTAATATGTGTCCTAAAACAAATAAAATTCTTAAATTGATAGCAGATTTATTAATATAAACAAAATTATGTGATCTTTAAATATTTTATACTATAAAAAAATGGATTATAAGATTTTATGAAAATGTTTAATATTTTCAAAATTAATTTCAGAAATGTTTAGAAGTTTAGAACCCCGGTGTGCTTGTGACTAGTAATATTTAATTTTGCACAACTAATTGTATGTCATACAAAGTCAATATCATCTCCCCTCATACTTAAAATGGAGAATGACTTTACAAAATATAATTTAAGAAAATTAAAAGAATGCGAAAACTGTCTAATCCATGTAAGAATATTTATTAATATGATAAAATTAATTAAAACATACATAACGTACGTAGTAGCTAACACGTAGCGATCAGATTTAACCACCCGGGTGCCCACGTGATTACGATCGAATGGTATTATGTCTAGGGGCCGTTTGCTTTACGGGATAGGATTGGATTAGTTAGAATTGGATTAGAACGACTATCGTAAAACAGATAGACTAGAACAAAAAAATTGGACTAAAACCAAAATTTTTAGATCGAATTATACACGAGATAGTCATTTTAGTCTATCCAGTGTCATGGTCTCGTGCAATTCTCCAAACCAAACACGTAATTACCTGAGATTATAAAGATCATTTCAGACAATTTCTCAAACCAAACGGCACGCATTAACATGTGAGCAGTGATTATGTTAATAATTACACAGGCGAAACACAAAATATAATGTGAAAAACGGTGCAGAAAAAAAAAAGTGATTATATTAACAAGGTTGTCCATGTTGTTGTTCAACCAATATTGAATTTTCTTTCAATTTATTTCCTAATTACTTTAGGGTTATACCTTTTAATTCAGGCATACAAGGCGGGTGGGTGATGACTTTTATATATTCAGCGTAATTGGTGCGTCTAAAAATTCCTCTAACAATAATATTTGTATGCACAAATTAATATATTTTTCTTGGTAATTTGTAATATCTTATCACACTTTTCACGTAATACTTTTGTACTAGCTTATAAAACAATGCATACCCTAATATTTTTACACGTCGAATTGTGTGAAATATTTTGGGGTATTACTTTATATGCGTAGGGATATAACGTGATGAATAATAACTATTGCAAATTCAAAAATATTGCTTGGTTCATCTGATAAGTGCAAGAAGAATTACTCTAAGTAGAAATTCATTATTTATTTATACCTATCATTATGTGAGTGTGTTTAATGTACGACTTTCCAAATTAGTATTATTTAAGAATTTTAAAAGAATAGGAAAACTGTCTACCTATTCGTGTAAAACATACATACCGCAGTAGCTAGTGAGTTTAACCACCCGAGTGTCCATGTAATTATATTAGCATGGCTGTCCATATTGTTGTTCAACCAATCTTGATTTTCCTTTCAATTTTATATCGATTATTCCTTTTACATTTCAATACCTATCATTATTTATTTATACCTACATATATGTGACGTGTTCATTATGTATGCCTGATTTTATATTTTTAATCAAACATAGCGAATGCTCAAGAAAAAAAAAAGCACAAATGGTCATCACTTTCAAAGGTCTAGTCTTTGGTAGAAAATTATTATATCGACTATATAAAATTGTATGTACATTGTCACTTAAATTCATGGCAGAAGTCAATACACTACACGTTAGCACATATCCGTTCTCATTAAATTAATCAAACTATAATTGCACCTAAATGACAAATCTTTTAGTATTAAATTACATTGCTAATTGGAGTGAATTATTGAGCCGTGCCGTACAAAACCATTCTTCGAAGGGTATGTATATTGCGAAATCGGTATATGGTAAAATTAGTAAGCAATTAATATTAAAAAAAAAAAAAGTTTCACGCGCAATGAAACTTATTCATAGAATAATTTTCCTTCTTTGAATTATACCTTTTCAAGAAAGAAAAAAAAAAAAAAACAGTTTCACCTAAAATACTTAAGCACACCATCACATGTTTTATTATAATCTCATGCTTGAGCAATGAACCACACTGTAAAGTCTGTAATATGATAAAGTACATTGTGAATTAGTTTCATGCTAAAATATGATTGTATTTTGTGTATATTTTCTAATAGTATTAATTATTTTATTAAATATAATTAATTTAATGAACTGTACTGTGAAAATAAATTATAAAGGACCAACTCTATAAATATCGAAGTGCGCCAAAACTAGATGATCTGGTTCATATCTTGGCATATGAATCCAAAATAATTCTTTACCAAACAAATCTCATCTAAATAAGTCACTGCAAACTTTTCAGATCAACCCAAAATAGAATTCGAATCACAAAATTTAGCATATCCCATCCATAAAGAAGAAAAGTAAAATTAATGCGTATCGTTTTCAATCTTTTAAGATGATAAATCTTTTGCCAAAAGAGAAAGAGAGAAGGAAATTGATGTAAAGTCGAACGCCCCCAAACTCACTCATACTTTTGGGAAAAAACTTGGAAGTTAGTTGATTTCATTATTACAATATTATTATCAAATTAATAATTAATACTATTAAAAATACACATAAATGTAAATAAATTTACGATAAAATTGGTTCATGATATACTTTGCCATAAATTAAAAGATCGTATTATATAAATTAAAAGACAGCTGTATGGGATTTGTGATTAAAATGGTAACCAAGGTCAGTTGGATTTTTCGTTCTCTGACTTTAAACAATAATTGTTATCATTTTCAAATGGCGTGGAAATATAAAGTAGTTGTGGGCCGAAAGCTTTTTTCCCACTAAACATAAAAGCCCACAAAATAAAGAAAGTGGAAATTTTTTGTCATATTTTAGTCAACGTGGCCCAAATTAGGCCCACCACTCTTTATTTTAGTTTATTACGTACTTGTATTGTACCCGTATGTACGGAAGGTACCATCTTCGTTACTTTTGGCAACCACCAAGAGTTATCGTCTTTAGCTAATAAATATAAGCATTTTAATATTTCAAACATGTAAATTAATAATCTGCACGCATGGATTTAAGTGGTTAAGTTTGAAAAAATATATGTGAGTTATTTGTATATTGTGAATTTGGTCAATTTAAATATTAAAAAAAGTCAATGCTGTACAGGACAGCTAACGAATTCCAATAGAAAAATGTGTGCATCCCATTTTTTTATTTGAATAGATGTCCTCGATGTGTAGACTGTGTAGTTGCTGGAAATAACTAAGAAGTTTTCTTGTGATGGTGTAGTTATAGATGAATTATCAGGTGGATCAAAATTTATAGAATTTCGTTTTAATAAACTACAAGAAAAATGATCTTTAGTGACAGTAATCCTGTCACTGTTGCTTCTCTAGTTAAAAATGTATAATGAGAGGAAACAATTTTTAATGACAGGATTATGTCATTAAAGGTCTTTTACTGTCATTAAAAACTTTAACTAGAGAAACAATAATGAAAGATCATGACAGGATTGTTGTCACTAAGGATCAATTTTCTTGTAGTGATAGTTTGCTTTATTTTTTAAACTATTATTTGATTAATTTTAATCGACAAAAACTTGTATGAAACCGTCTCATGGCATGAGACCACACAAATTAACACCTACCCCTACCAAAGTGTTAATAAGTCAATACCCTAATTATACTCATTCTCATTGTCTCGTGTCATGAGACAGTCTCATACAAGACCTATTCATTTTAATCAAATGTTGTAAAATGATCATGAAGATCAAGTTACGAATAAATAAATAGTATACAAATTGTTGGGGAAGATCTTCCCGAAAGTAGAATTTTCATAGTAAATATAGTGTGATTTCCTTTTGAATATCAAAATATTAAGTTTACAAAATTTTGTATATTTTCAAATGATTTAACTTTTTTATAATATAATATTAATTATTTTTATTAAAACATATTAATTGTTTTTCTGAGCAACATAGGTTATTTTTATTATAAAATATTAGTTGATTAACATTAGTTGTTCGCATAATTATATTACTCCTTTGTTTGGGGAAAATTTTCACACGCTCTGATGGAGCGCATGATACAAACGTAAATCCATTTGTAAATTCCTAACAAATCTATACAATTCCAATAAAGGAAATAAAATAAATAAATATAATTTTCTTGATTCTCCAAATCTTCATATAATAATCCAAATCGTTATCATGATCTCATCTCCATCATGTTCACACATGCATGTAATCAAATGAAAAGCTTAAATGGAGATAGTTATTTAAACCGTATTTTTATAAATCCTTATTGGCAAACTCTCATACGCACCAAGTGTACAGTGTACTCATTCAACAATTGACAATGTTTATACTAAAAAATTTGTTTCAATTACATTGAAAAGTGTGGTTGGATTACATGGAAAAATTTACACTAAAAAACTTATTTTCAGTGTAATCCAACCACAATTTTCAGTGTAATTGAAACAAACTTTTCAGTGTAAACAAGGTCAACTATTGAGTGAGTGTATCATACACTACGTGCACAAGAGAATTACTAATCCTTATGAATAATATCATTTGTGCACCACTTACACCAAATTGAAAATGTCATCATCAGATTGTTGTCAAATTGATAGTACTCGTCCAAATTTTCCATTTTTTTTACAGAATTGGAAACTATTTCCAAAAACTTACCAAAGAATATAATTTTACCCCAAAATATTTCATTTTCATTCAAATGAAGTAATGTAATCCAACACCACTCTAAATTGAGGAAATCAAGACTACAAACAATTAATTACTCGATTCAGGTAATAAATCCATATTGAATGTTAATTTCAATTAAAACAATGTCCCGCTAAATACATCAAAGTGACCGTAATCAACTTCATCACAAAGAAAATTGTGGCAAATAACTTTTAAATTGTAGCATCACCTAATTAGAGAAAAAACCAAAGTATTTATCTAACTAATTTAAATAATAAGGAGTAATTTGTAATATTACGAGTAATAAAATCGTCATTGGGGTATATATTAGCTTCATTTATTTTAATTGACATATAAAAAACGAAAATAAAACTGAAGATTTTCTCTCAAACTGGGACCTTTATAACAAGTACGTGGCACCTCTACAGTGGCTAACTCATATAATCGCTTCACGAAAAAAGATTGATATCGACTGTGGCCCTCCACCTCCAGGCTCCAGCTTTGAATAATTTTTAATCACAAACTAAAACAGCATAAAAGAGGAAAAATCAACAAAAAAAGAAGGAAAAAAAAAAGGCACTGTTCAATCGTCCAATCAAATCTTTCACATCTCATTTTCCACAATATACGAAATTTCATTTCCTTTTCATTTTGCCCTTCCAATTTATTCGTACCGTAATTGGACTTGTAAAACCTAGACCCATTAAATGCAATATCATCTCAAATTCAATACTTAAAACTATCCCATTTGACTATTCCTGTTTATATTCGGCTGTCCAAATTGAATATTTTGTTTCCTTTTCTGAAAAATATACCACACTGCTGAGAAAATAAAGAATTGTTTACAAAAATTTTCCAAGAAAAAAATTCGTACTAAAAATTGTCTATGATTTATCTACGAAATTTTCATAATATTTCTACATTTCTCAATTTAGAAACAACTTGCTTACGTAATTAATTTGCCTACGAAATAAAATTCATAGGTATAATTTACCTAAAAGTCATTTGCCTACAAAATTTTACCTACAACACAATTTGTCTACGGAATTTCCGTAGACAAATTTTTTTGTAGGTGGGGAAGAAAAATGTCTATACAATTAGAAAATTTTGTAGGCAATTCGTAGGTAATTTTCACTACGAATTTTTCTGTTGGAATTTTCGTAGTCATATTGACAATTTTCGTAGACAATTTTATGTTTTCTTATAGTGCCACCTGTTGGTGATCAAATTTTATCGGGTGGATTAGTGACTGTTTAAGTTCGGTTTATTAATCATCAATCAATTACGTGTGATTGGTTACCACCGTAAATGGTAAATCGAGGGTCGGGTTATGAACTTGTAAATATGAAAATCGAAATCGGGATAATTTCGTATATGTGTACGTTTAGGTGCGTTAGTGTGTGTTTTTGGGAGTGTTTATGAATTTGAACTTATATTTCTTAAGCTGGAGAACAACTATTTATAGAGACTAGCAAGCATGAGGTGTTCCTGACTCTTGGTCTCCTTAGCCTGCATGCTTGACATGTGTCTCTTTGACCTTATCTAAGCTGGATCTTAGTTACAAAGTCTTCTTTGGTCTTATCTCGGACTCATTGTTGTTCGCTGCTATCAATTGTGAATCGCCGAATATTTGCAACCGTCTGACACCTACTGCCAAGGATAGATGGAGACCAGCAATGAGAGCTTCATACTCGGCTTCGTTGTTGGTTGCCATAAAGCCAAATCTGATTGCCGAAGTGAATACTTGTCTGCCTGGACTGATTAGAACCACTCCTGCCCCCGAGGCTACGTTAGTCGAAGATCCGTCAACATAAAGATGTCAGGGGTGATCAAGTCCTCTCGTCGGATCTGGTGGGAAGGTTAGTTCGACTATAAAGTCGGCCAACGCTTGCCCTTTGATCGCTGTTCGAGGAGCATAAGTCACCCCGAATTGGCTAATCTCTAGTGACCATTTTAATAGACGACCAGCTGTGTCGGGGCGATGGAGAATTTGTCTGAGTGGAAAAGTTGTTAGCACTTCAACTTGATGATCAAAAAAGTATGGCCGTAACTTCCTCACACTCATAACTAGTGCATACGCCAGCTTCTCGATTGGGGAGTATTTGATCTCTGCCTCATGCAAAGCTTGGCTGACGTAGTAGATAGGTTGATGGAATTTGCCGTCTTCTCGTACCAGAACGGAACTGATGGCTACCTCCGACGCTGCCAAGTATAAATATAGCTTTTCTCCTGGGACGGGTTTTGATAGGATTTTTACATCTTCCAGGTAGTCTTTGAGTTGGTCGAACGCCTTTTGACAGCTGTTAGTCCATGTGAACTGTCATTTCTTGATGGCTTCAAAGAATGGACGGCATTTGTCCCCCGATCTGGATATGAACCGATTCAATGCTGCTAGACATCCCGTGAGTCTTTGCACTTCTTTTATTGAACGTGGTGGTTGCATATCCACTATGGCTTTGACTTTTGTTGGATTAGCCTCAATTCCTCGTTGACTAACAAGATGACCCAAGAATTTGCCTGAATGGACTCCAAAGCTGCTCTTTTTTGGATTCAGCTTCATGTTGTAATGTCGAAGAATTTCGAACACTTGGGTCAGGTGTTGGAGATAGTCTTCTTTACGGGGACTTTTGACTACGATGTCATCGACGTAGACTTCCACTGTATCTCCAATTTGCTGGTCGAACATTTTGTTCACCAGCCTCTGGTAAGTTGCTCCGGCGTTGATGAGGCCAAAGGGCATTCTCTTCCAACACAACAAGTTTTTGTTAGTATAGAATGCTGTGTTCTCTTGATCATCTGGATGCATCGGGATTTGATGGTACCCGGCAAAGGTATCCATGAATGTTAGCATTTCATGACCTGCAGTGTTGTCCACCAATTGGTCAATATGAGGAAGTGGAAAGTTGTCCTTCGGGCATGCTGCATTCAGATCTGTAAAGTCTATGCATAGTCTCCAGGTCCCGTTTGGTTTCCTCACAAGGACTGGATTTGCTACCCATTGTGGACAGAGTGCTTGTCGGATTAGGTCGTTGTCTAACAACTTCTTTACTTCTTCGTTCAAAGCTTGATATTTGTCTGGGCCATATTTTCTTCGTTTTTGATGGATTGGTCTTCTTGCTTGATTGATATTGAGCTTGTGACAAGCATGTTTTGAATCTATCCCCACCATGTCTGCATGAGACCAAGCAAAAACATCTAGATTTTTGCTGAGGAACTCTTTCATTCGGGATCTGTAAGGCTCAGGGAGCTCAGATCCTATGTATAATTCAAGATCCGGGTTTTCAGGATTAACTTTGAACGCCTTCAACTCTTCAACTGGAGTTGCTCGTCGTTTTTGTCCTTTCCACCGAGGATCAAGTATTGGTCCCTCAGAGTTGAAATCATTTTCGATGTTCATCGGCTCTGCCCCCAGGCGGGGATCAAGATCATCTGTTGGCCCTGATACGTTGTTGTTAGTCAACATCTGGCCCTCCTGGCCATCATTTGAATGTTGCTCGTCACCACCCCTTTGTTGTTCGTCAGGATGATGTTTCTTATGGGTGGTGAGGAGTTGTTCGTCCAACACCTGTTCGTCATGATGTTGTTCGTCAGTATCCATGTGGTCTTCCTCTATGTCCATCATGTTCTCCAATATTGATGGTTCTTCAGCAGGATAGCTTGTTGTGGCCTCCATCATGGATACTTGCGCATGTTTTGCTTGCATTTGTAAGAGGCATTCCCGAGCCTTTCTTTGATCTCCTTTAACTGTGCCTGCTCCACTTGCTGTTGGAAACTTCAAGCAATAATGGTAAGTTGAACAGGCAGCTTTAAATTCATTCAAAAGAGGTCGACCAAGGAACCCGTTATAGGTTGATTCCTGGTCTACAACCAAGAAATCTACCATTCTTGTAATATTCTTTTCGGGTTCTTCGATCGTTACAAGTTTTACAAGCAAAGAAATTTCTCCCAACGAGACTGTTACTGCATTTCCGAAGCCTAGGATTCGATGGTTTGAGTCCCGGATATGGGCTGAAAAGTCCCCAAGTTTATCAAGTGTACTTTTAAACAAGATGTTGGTATAGGCTCCAGTGTCTATCAACAATCTATGGACTCGAGTTCCCATGATCTTTACGCAGATTACGAGCGAATCATTATGTGGAGTCAAAATTCCTTCTAAGTCCTTTTCGGTGAAGGTCAGTTCTGCTGTCTGCATGATAGATGGTTTGACCCCCATTTCTTGGACTTGATCGATCGCTCGTAATTCAGCCTTTCTTTTCCGGTTAGAGATTGACGGTCGTCCATCAGAACATCCTCCTGCAGGACCTGCAGGTTCCATCATGTATAAATCTTCCAATGGACGAGTGGGAATGGCAGGAACTGGTCGTGCCGGCTTATTGTTCTTCTGGGGTTGATCATCTTCGTCCTCAGAGTTGTTCTCCCGGACTCTTTTTCCGGGTTGTCTTTTGACAAAATCGGAGAGCTTTCCGTCCTCGTAGAAACGCCAGAGCTGCCTGAGCAAATCTCTACATTCACTTGTAAAGTACCCCACGCTTTGATGGTAGGCACAATACTTGTTAGGATTGAGTTTGCCAGTATCTTGGCGAATTTTCCGGGGAGGGGAGAGCAACTCCTTATCCTTCACATTCTCATAAACAGTATCGACTGACACTGTTAACACCTGATTCAACTTTTCTTTGAGTTCCGTCCCTTCAGTGAATGCCTTCATATTTTTAGGGACTCGATAGCTTGTTGCACCAGGTTTCTTGTTGTTCTCCTTGGGGTCGGCTTTGTTCTCCCCCAAGTTTGACTGCAGGGCTTCATGCATAGAAACGAATATGCCGGCCTGATTTCTAAATTCGGTGTAGCTTCTTGGGCACTTCAGATGTACCTCTTTCCATAGCTTTGACCCTTTCTTCAGTCCTGCCATAATAGCAACAATTTTTGTGTCCTCGCTGACGGGCTCACCCTCCAATAGCACCTTGTCAAACCTTTCCATGAATGCTCGATCTGACTCGTCATCATTTTGTTTTAGGTCTGACAATCGGTGTTTCTGGGACAAGTACGATCCCGCCGTTGAGAAATGAGATAGGAACTCCCGACTCAGCTGAGTAAATGAATGAATGGATGCTGGTGGCAATGCTGAGAACCATTTGTGCACCCGGTCCCCCAAGGTTAACGGGAAGTTTCAGCATTGAGTGGCATCGCTAGCTCCCACCGAGACCATATAATCTGAGTATTTTGTTAGATGAACTCGGGGATCAGCAAGGCCGTTATATTGTATGCTTGCAGGGAATTGGACTTTCTTCTGAATCGGGGCTTTCAGAATGTAGGTTGATAATGGTGAAGATGGCAAGCTGGTCGTCCCTACACCTCTTTCCTGGTCCAATTGTCCCTGCATACTTTCTATCGCCCTCCTCAAGCTTGATAGCTCATCCAGAGATGCCCCCTGACTTGGGGGCTGTTCGGCGAACAAAGGTACAAACCTTTCTGTTCGTCGCAGTCCCTCGCTTAGAGAAGGCAAATCCTGGAGCTGCTTTTTAGGGTTGCCCGCCGCATTAGGTCCCAAACGCCTAAAGGCAGATTGAGAAAGTCTTTCATGGACCGAAGGGCGAGGCTGTTCAAATGTTGCTCGCCCATGTCCTTCTTCTTGGCGAGCAACTTTCTCCTGCTGCTGGGGTTGGCCAAGTCTGTCCTGGGCACTGGAGCGTGTTGTTCCGTTGCTCGATATTATTGTTCGCCCGCGAGCAGACTCTGCTTGGCCCTCCCTTGGCTCGACCATCTTAGCCTTGCCCTTGTCCCGCCTGACCTGGGCGCTACTCACCTCACGTTGTTCGCCCCTTGTTGACCTGGCCCTAACAACCTCCAAGGGTCTATCCTTAGGCCTTGCTTGTGAAGGCTTATTTTGTTCTTGCTGTCTCTGGAGAGCTTGGAGAGCAGCAATGGTCTTAGATAATTCGTTAGGGTTGTTCGCCAGGGCCTCCATTTCAGGGGGGAGATTATGTGTTATGGTTGTATGCTGCGACCTGTTCACATGTCTAGGATTTCGATCCTGGTGGTCGGCCGACGAGGCTCGGGTGGGAGATGCTCTCCTTGACAAACGTGATGCTTGGGTTTCCTTTGATTGAGGTATTTCAATATAAATTGTTTCTTTAATTTTAATATTGAAGAACACCAAAAACACCAAGAACACCTTTGCTTGAATCTTCAAATATTTCTTGAGGTTTTCTTTGAATCTTCAAGTTTTCAACTTGAAGTTCTTGAGTAATCACACTAACCGAAGGTTCGAACCCTCCTTCTAGCGCCAAAATTGTTGGTGATCAAATTTTATCGGGTGGATTAGTGACTGTTTAAGTTCGGTTTATTGATCATCAATCAATTACGTGTGATTGGTTACCACCGTAAATGGTAAATCGAGGGTCGGGTTATGAACTTGTAAATATGAAAATTGAAATCGGGATAATTTCGTATGTGTGTACGTTTAGGTGCGTTAGTGTGTGTTTTTGGGAGTGTTTATGAATTTGACCTTATCTAAGCTGAATCTTAGTTACAAAGTCTTCTTTGGTCTTATCTCGGACTCATTGTTGTTCGCTTAGGTCGGCTTGACGGATCTTGATGATTCTCCAACTGAAAGTTGTTCGCCTCTGGAGATTGTACTTTGGAAGTTGTTCGCCTTTTGACTTTATTTAGCTTGGCTTTGGGATTTTAGTCCTTTGTTCACTGATACACATCTTAACTGTGTTGTATCATAGTTTGACCAAGTTGTTCGTTATTGGCAACTTCACAGTTGGCTCATTCTTGGTCTCGGGTCTTAATACCTGTTCGCCTATTAGTTGTTCGTCGATGGGGTTGTTCGTCATTTTAAACACCTCCCGGATTGGTAGATGCACCCCAATCCTGATTTTCTTTGCTCAAGCCCTTAATTCTTGTTCGCTCCATGCTGGATGATGTTCGCCTATCAACACCACCATACTTATTTTATCTATGTATTTACATTATGTAAACTATCAATACTTCTTAAAATATGTTTACAGACAAAGGAAAATACTCAAATTGGACTGAGGATGTATTTTTTTACATTATGTTAAATTTCTTGTACCATAAAAACATGATTGATATGGTTGAATAAAAATGTGGATGAATTGAATGAAGATGTGAATTTAATGACATAGAAATAATATTTTGAAGATTGAAATTGATTGGGAATGAAATACAACAGTTTAGTGAATCTATTTAAAATAATAATGGTTATTATTAGTTGTTGAAATTATTATTTAATAATAATATTACTATTGATAGTTGATATTTAATTATATATTTTAAATAATAATAATATATTATTATTGTTTTATTTTTATGATTATTATTATATTTTTAACAATATAGTAATATATTTAATAATTCTGTAATTGTAAAAAAATTTAAATATTCTTGTTATAATAATATACATTCTTAATAATAAATAATATATTATAATTATTGTTGAAATATTTGATATTATTAATATTATTATTGGATGGTTTTTATTTTATTATTATTTTTAATAATAATATTTTATTATTTTTAAAATAATAATATTTATACTTTTGAAAATATAATAATCTCTATATTTTTATTCGATGTTCTTGATAATTATTATATTAATTTATCTTGCTCAAATATAATATTATTGTTGATAACTATAATATTAGTTCTTTTTTTATTACTTATAATTAGAAGATAATAATAATAAGTGATGATATTTTTTAAATTAAAAATGTTAAGTCCTTCAAATGTGAATAAGGTAAACTCATATGTAATGGGATGATTTTTTTTTTCTTTTTTTTTTGGAATGGTGTCATTTCTTACATAATGGTGATCCCTTTTAAAAAATCATATCAGTTACTCCCTCCGTCTCAAACTCGTTTGCTACATTGCCAAAAAGGTCTGTCCCATACTCATTTGCTACATCTATTTTTGGCAAAAAAGTAACAATACTTTTTAATATTATATTCTCCATACACTAATAACTAAAACATATACTTTATCACTTTATCACTGTATCATCACTTTATCACTTTAAATACTAATAAACAATTCTTTTCTTAATAACCGTGCAAACAGTAAACGGGAATTTGAGTTTGGGACGGAGGGAGTATTATATTTGGAATCACTAAATATAGAGTAAAAATAATTTATATATGAATTATTAAAAAGTATTAGTTGTTATCATTGAAAAATATTGATTGTTTTCATTGAAGGGTATTTGTTGTTTTTATTGAAGTGTAGTGATTAGGCGTGAAATTTTCATGATTCGTCACTCGAAATGCCCTTGTTTTGATTGATTTATATGAGTATTTAGAGTCATTTGAGTATCATTTTCATAAACTAAAGAATTTGTCTCTTTGATGCTCATAGATAGATAGATGACGAAAAGAGGAGTTCGTAGGACTTTGAATCGACTCAAACGGACGCCCGGATGAGAAGATATCGAAAAAATACGAAAATTATTAGTTCGAGGGAGCAAAAGTATCATTGGAGTGCACAAGCGAGGAGCACTCGTGCACTTAGTGCACGAGTACTCGAGTACAGCGCTCGAGCAGGTGCAACTCGTGCACCTAGTGCACGAGCACTCGTGCAGTGCGCACGAGTTGATACGGGTCGTGCACTAGTGCACGAGCGAGGGAGGTCGAGCACTTTTTGCCCTCTGGAAGAATTGGAGCGCACGATGGGGATGAGCTCGTGCACCTAGTGCACGAGCATGCGTGGTTTTGGCCCATACGTTCCCGATTCGACCCGTTGCCTATTTAAACCCTTTCTGAACACGTTTTTATATACCACGACATACACCACTTGATAGGAGAGCACTTTTAGAGTTAGTTTTTGGAGAGGAAGAGACGAGCAAGCTTGAGATTTACATTTTTGAGGTTTTCTTTACGAATTCATAGTACGATTTTGCTTTTTAATTTCATTTCTTTAGACCTTTGTTCGTTAATACTTTGAGACTTCGTTTTCTTAATTTAAATTCAGTTCTTAGCATTGGTTTCTTGAAACCCTAGTTTATGTGTGATAATTTATTCGTTATAATCATTATGTTTATGTTCGTTAATTCTTCAATTGTTCTTGTTTACGTAAAAACCATGTCTAGCTAAAACCCTTGTATGCTTGGGGTAGGATGAACTCGTAGAAGTAGGTTGTGGGTACGTAATTAGGGTAATTCGTGACGTTAGGTTTTAATTCTCTTAATTAATGAATTTTTAAAATCAATCTTAACTTTATTCTTGAATTTAGTTCGAAAAATGTTCGAGAGAGGACGACCTTATCACTCTTTAACAATTAGTAGACTTAAGGAGAGAGTTTAGAAAGGGTTAATTAATCTACCGGTTTATCTAAGGAGGACGACCGCATCACCTTAGTTTAAATTAGGGTCTCGTTAATTAAGCACGCTCTATTAACTCGTTAGTGGATTAGTGAAGTCGATTGCTAAGATAAAGTATTATGGTATGAATTCTTGAGCTTTCATCTTACAATCTTTAACTTAGGTTATTTCTTGCGCGACACGGTTATCTTGATTATGTATCTGCTCCGTTAGTATACGTAGGGATTCCTATCCTGAGCATCACCATCACTTATTTGAAAACACACCTTAGTTTATTTGTTTCTTTCATTCTTTAGTTTAATTAGTTTATTTTAGTTTAGAATTAATTCTTCAAAAAAAATCCAAAAACATACATTCATATTAGCTACGACGCGTAGATCTTCAGGGATCTGTTCGCATACACTTCATCCCTTGGGTTCGATACTACTTAGTCCATATACTTGCCTATACTACAGTGAACCCATACTCTTGTGGGGAAACTACTAGTAGAAAGCTAGTATTTTCGGTTCAAGTCATATTGCAGTAGTTCAGTAAAAACAAACTAAAACTTTTCGGTGAAAACAACTAATATCTTTCAATAATTCATGCATGAACCAATTTCACTCTATAACATACCCATTTGGAATAGATTAAAGAATCATCATCCATTCACAGTCTATTCCACCGTACAAACCACAATCTAAAAAAATTCATTTTCGTATAAATTATATCTATATTTAATTCATTCTTATCCTCATCTTATTTAATATTATTAAAAACAAAAAAAAGGTGTAACATTACTTAATTAAATTCCTTTTTTTTTTCTTTTTTGTATAAAACAAAAAAATGAAGTAAGTTTTCACTGCACCGTTTATGTACACTGTGATTTAATCCTATCCACTTGTGCGAAAGAAAGAATATATAAAAAGATTTATAAAAATGATGTGGAATAACCGCACTACTAATAGCACACAATTCTTTTAACCAAATAATCGGTCATTATTCAAACATATGCATCACATAAATTCCAATTTATTTACACAATAATATGCAAAATACAATAATTTATTTTCCCCGTAATTTAAAGCGAGAAAACTAGTTTTCGTATATCGTGTATTCAAAGAGAAGAATCTCGTAATCATGAGCCCGGTCTTAATTACATTTGACATATTCAAACCGATTTTTCAAGACATTTGTCTCTTATATAATCTCCTCATTCCCATCCTAACAATTTTGCTCACTTACCTTACCTTACCTTCCACAATACTCCATTTTCTTCCTCCCATTTCCATTTTCCTTTTAAAACTACTTTTTCACTATTTTACTCTCTCATCCCACCACCACTCCGCCGCCGCCCTTATATTAACTCGCCGGATGAAATTAAAAGAAAGTGTTAGGATAAAGCATGTCAAATAGGCCCACCTCTCTCTCCGAAGTTTTACTCACTCTTTTCCGATTAGCCATGTCCACCGCCGATCCTTGGCCTTTCTCCTGAAATTCAAAACCCTAATTCCCAAATTCACACCATTATTAAACCTTTATGCTTTCTGTGGTTTCTCACGTTTAATTGGGTAAAATTATGGTCAGGGTACGCGGTTTTTTACTCAGACATCGGGTCAAAACCTTTTTCCGGCGGATTTTCCGGCGAAGATGCTATTCGGCGGTGTACAGCCGCCTTGTACACAACCGTAACAAATCTTTATCGAGGTTCGTTGGCTGGACCCACCGCCTCAGAACAAAAGCGAAATCATTGCTGGGTAAACATACGGGTCCGGGTCGGGAATATATTCGGGTCGGGCAAGAGCCGCTTTTGGAGCAATCGGAGCCCATTCCGAAAGGGCATATGGCGGTTTATGTGGGTCAGAGAGACGGGGATTTCCAGAGGGTATTGGTGCCCATTGTGTACATCAATCACCCTTTGTTTGGAGATTTGCTAAAGGAGTCCGAGAAGGAATTCGGATTCAATCATCCGGGTGGGATTACCATACCCTGTCGGGTCTCGGAGTTTGAGCGTGTCCAGACCCGGATCAAGGCGGTTCGTTGTACCCGGAAGTTGCTCTCGTGGAGGTGAACAATTATCATGTCTTAAATGGTTTTGATGATGGCGATAAACGTGTTTAACTGTAGCGATTTTACTATATTATGTATCTATTTTTCTTTTACTTTAATTACTCTAGTATCTTCCTCAGGCCTTCCTTAGGCATGGGTTTGGATGATTTAAGGCTTGGCTTACAGTTCCATGGTTGTACAGAGGATAGAATTTTGAAATCGTTAGTTTTACTATTCAATTTTTACTTTATTGCTTCGGCTCGATATCGGGGATTTTTTTTTTTTTTTTTTTTAAGTCTTAAATGGTAATTCGAATCCATGACACCATACAGGTAATGCTATTCCACTTAATCCGATATTTGATGAATTTAGAAGTTGACTTTTTCTACCGTCTAATGCTAAAATTTGGATAAGTGGGCAAATGGATAATTGACACACAGAAGAAATGAAATTGAACTCATTGTTCATGGACAAAGAATAATTATTATTAATTCATTTCATTAAAATAATGAAGAGATTTGGATTATATATTTTTAATCTAATCCACTTATTTGGATAAGTAATTTAAATGGATGGATTTGTAATGTGAAGAATTTTGAATGATTAGCAAAATTATATCATTTGAAACATAAATTCTAGCATGCACTTGGATTTTAAGTTCAATTTTTATTTTAATTTTAATTTTTAGGGTATTATTGATTAATTTTTGGGGTATTACTAATAAATTTTTGGGATAGTATTTTTTTTTTTAAATCCAAGTGTATATCACGCACCCAAATTCATACTAAAACTACTCCATTTGAAATCTATAGATTTTTAAATTCATTTATTTTCAAGCTTCTCGAATTTTAATTGATGGTATCCAAATTCAGTGTTGACTTTAAACTCAAGTGTTCACACTGCTTCTTAGAAAAATAATTACTCCGAAGTACGGTTATGACTAGAGCTGTCAAAACGAGCCCGGCCCGATGGGCCGGCCCGAAAAGCCCGGTTTTAAGGACGGACTGGGCCTTAAAAATATAGGCCCGAAAAGAACCGGGCTTTTTTGGCCCGGCCCAGTAGGCCCGGCGGGCCTATGGGCTTGGGCCGGGCTTAGCCCGGTTTTCTGGGCCGGCCCGGTTTGGTTTTTTTTTTTTATTTGAATAAAATTGAAAACCTAGAGATAAGAAAAATAAAGGAGCAGTAGACGAGATTAGTGATTTGGCCAAGGTTGGTAATAGTTGCCACAGGTCACATCTATCCCTATACTCACTATGGTCTTAATTTCCTCATCCCTATATATATATATGTATCATATTATTTATGATCATACCCCATTTTTTAAAATAAAATACATTATTATTTATTGGTTGAATTTTCATCCAGGGAAATGAACGAATTCTTATGAACAACCACAAATTGGTGGTACACATAACACACTTGTACAATTAAGGCAAATATGAATTGAGGGATAAGATTTTATTTAAGAGTATCACTACTCAAACCCCAAAATCCTATAAACTCGCCCAACTTATTAAACAAATTTCAATAAAATTTAAAAATTAACATCCATTACTAAACATACCCCATTTTATTTCTATAATATCCTTATCTTATCAAAATAAAAAATAACACTTTCCTATTAAATTGTTGAATTTTTATTATTGAATTATTGTTGAAATAAAAAATAACATTTTCCATTCTATTAGGATTTGTTGAATTATTATTCTTAAATTTTATTTAGGAATTTGAGTTTTATTTTAATTGTTGAATTGTTGTTGACAAACTAAATAATATTTATAACTATATGAGTATAATTTGTATGCTAAATTATAAATTAATAAGGTAAATATATAAATCAAATATAATAATAATATTTAAAAAAAAATAAAAAAGTTGGGCCGGTTTGGCCCGGTGGCCCGGCGGCCCGAGATGGGGCAGGACGGGCTTGGAAATTGGCGGCCCGGTAACAACCGGGCCGGCCCGGCCGAGTAAAAACTAAAAGCCCAGTGGGCCTGGCCCGGCCCGGCCCATTTGACAGCTATATATGACCTCTTAATTTTCATCCGCATTTTAACTCACTAATAAAACTAAATAATTGGTTATTATATTCTCTAAAATAAAATTAAAAGAATATTATTGGCTGCAAAATTTATCTTTCATACACAAAAGACTTATTATAAAGTGTATATATATTTATTATTTTGATAAGTTTTTTTTTCTTTGTTCAAGGGCGGTGTTCAAAATATTTATTTAGTAGTACTTAGGTTGCAAAACCATATTATTCTTTTTTAATAAACCCAAATAATTTTAATTTAAAATCGTAAATTCCATTTCATGGAGTAATGATTAACCAAAAAAATGGGAAAACATACCAAGAACTCCATTATCCACATAAATTATTAGCAATAATCAGTTATCATAATTAATCCACCACTACACCCTTCACTTTTTCTGCGTGGTGCCTAAGCCTTTACCTTTTTTTTGGGAGTATACACACACATTCGATTTGTATTTAAATACGTTAATTAAATAGTTTTTACATGAAGATTGAAGAATATAGATAAGTTATTTATAGAACCCAATTTCAACACAAATACTTATAATTTCTTTCATATAAAATCATTATTAAAGTTCGAATCAGTACTCATAATCTAACATTAATTTCTTTTACCCCAATTAAATCCATGATTTTTATTACAGCCCGTCATCATTATAAATGATACTCCCTCCAGATTCAAAATAATATTTTAGGGATTATATTAAAATACAATATATCTATCAGAGTTTATCAAAATATAATAGAAATTTATGTGGGGTATATATGTCAAAATTTATAATTCTTAATTTATCCTAAAATCTCTAGAACGACACTTATTTTGATACAATAGCAAATATTTCATGTACTTTGTTTTTATTTTTCATGCATCCATTTTTCTTGATAATTTGCCTCCAACTAATAAATCGCCACAGATGTCCCTATCAAAACTTATTCTGCAAATTGTGGAGTATCTACACTAGGAATAATGAAGATCGCCGCACATTAGGGGGGAACTTTGGCACACACTCAATAGTGGTCTCTCTGTTTGGCACTAATATCATATGGTCACAAATTAACTTGGTTTCGCCAAATTAGTTATGAGGATATTAAATTTTATTACTGGTCCCAATTTCACAAATTAAATCAATGTCCCATCACAAAATATTTGACGACGATGTTTGAATTTTATCTGCCACAAAAAACCGGTCTAGCAAGGAAAATTGTGGAATATTAATGTGATTTGTATTTATGTGTATAAAAATATCAATTCAGATTTTTTAACTATATTTTTTGTCATATATTTGGATATATCACGTCTATATAATTCATGCAAATATATTGCCTTTGCAAATCACAACCAATTACCAATTTAAGAGAAATATACATGGATATTAATTTGACTCAACTTGCAATAATCTGATGCTCAATTTAGCTCAATTCCCATAGTCAGATTTTATTTTTTTCCTGGTAATATAGTTGGATGTGTTTTTTCAATTATTATTTTTAAATCGAAAGATTTATTTATAACTTCAAAAATTATTATGTAGTTCATGATATCTTCATTGGGTCTTATTAGGATCTTTTGATACTTAGTTATAAACTCTATTGGGCCTCAAAGAGTCCATGGGCTCTGAATCTCTAAAACAATTTTATACATATTAGATTCGCTTGAAAATTAGGTATTTTTTTTAATAAACTATCCTGTGAATATGTATGTATATGACCAAAATAACCTTATGTAACACATTAGATTTAGCGTTAATTAACTCACAATATTTTCGCAACATGTTATATAATCTAAATTTTTGAATTGTTGCAAGTAAAACCCCTATTTAAAGTTTATTAGCAATTCTAATCAAAAGTCCGATTTTATTCAACCCAAAAACTTGATTAATAATGTGTTGTCATCCCAATCTAAACATATTAATAAGATAAGTTATTCATTGTTAAGTAGGTGAAACATCATCTTCGAACCGTAAAAAAAATTGTTTGTTGGTTCGAATTGCAATCACACTATTAAGTTGGTTTTTATTTGTAAAGATTCAAAAGCAAATATTAGATTGCAATTTGCAAAAATATTATAATTTTATTTGCAATTAACTCTTATTTGTAAGGAAATTTTATTGAACAGTTAACTTTTGCGTCATCTTGTGAAAGGAAAAATATGAAGATTGTAAAAACCATTACAGTTTCAATAATATTTAATACTCCATTCGTCTCAAACTCGTTTGCTACATTACCAAAAAAGTCCGTCTCATACTCGTTTGCTTCATCTACTTTTGGCAAAAAAATTACAATACTTTTAAATATTATATTATTCATACACTAATAATCAAAAACATCTACTTTATTACTTTATCACTTTAAATAATATAAACAACTCTTTTCTTAAAACTCGTGCAAACAGTAAATGGAAAAATAAATTAGGGACGGAGGGAGTATATCTTTTTAACCAGTTTTAAAAATTGTTCAAAAATAATTTTAATGGTAAGGAGAAGTATAACTAAAGAAAAAAATATTGCACCAGTACTATTGGAAAAGGTTAATACCAAAAGAGTAGGTATTAAGTCTTAAAACTCGGGACTATCGTCGTATTTGAAAAGTTTTTGCAATTGCTAATGTCGATGTCTAATGTACTCAACCAGAATTTGGGCTAGAAAAGAGAGAGTTAATTAACAGGCTAAAAGTCGGTGCATTTAAAATGCTATATCAATGGCCAGGTTATTTGCACTAGCCTCTATGTTAAAGACACTAACCGGATGAATACACTATTTTTTGTTCGAATTTTTTTCATTTTTTCGAATATTTTTTTTCGAACATAATGAAATTTATAATATTTCGAAAAAAAATTCGATTTTTTTTCCGAAAATGTAGCAAATTTTCGTAAAAATAAATAGTATATTTATCCAAGTAGTGTATTTAACACAGATGTTAGTGCAAATAACCGTGGTCTATATCAATTGAATTTTGATCTATATGAAAATAAGCAGCCCAATTAGGCCAGTAGGCTTAACACCTCTCCTAAAATTACCATCGCCATACTTTTTTTTTTTTTTTAACTTGCGTGAGAATGAGACGATTTATAAATTAATAGTCCGTCCACGAAAAATAGACTTGTTTATCTGCATGTGGTTTAATGCAAAATGTCAGAGGGTATTACGGGATGTTATGATGTTCGTTTTTTTAATAATATTATCGTTAATGAAAAGTTCGTTTCGCATACTTTCCGTAAATGATCATTTTATTAAAAAACGGACTTCAGAAAACCTCGTAATAACCTCTGACATATCGCATTAAACCACGTGCAAAAGAACAAGCCTATTTTACATGGACGGAGGTAGTACAAATTAGTATCTCCTCTAAAATGTCTGATGCAAAACCTACTCTATATTTTATTACAAATTACGCCAATCATTTTTTATGGGAAAAATTTATATGAGACTGTCTCATGGTATGAGACAACACAAATTAACACCTACCCTATCAAAGTGTTAACGAGTCAATACCCTAGTTATACTCATTCTCATTGTCTCATGCCATAAGACGGTTTCATACAAGACCTACCCTATTTTTATATTAAAAAATTTATGTAATTCTATGTATAGGATATTCCTATACCCTTGACACTGATTTTTCAATATAAAACCAATTGGTTTGGAATGGAACAACAAATGCCAATATCTAATATATTTTAATAAAACAATTATTTTCCTTTAAAATACACATAAAACTTAAACAATGAAATTTATTTAAAAAATAATTTGTAATTGTAATGAAAGGTTTGGGCCGGAATTTGCTAGGTTTGTCATTCCGAATAGGATACTTGCCCCAAAGTTATCCAAAGCGAACAATCTCATACAAATACAAATACAAAGATGGATAAGAAACATAACACAATTTACAACACATAATATGCTGCATGTACGGCAATTTGAAGATTGGGAGTGGAGGTCTACGCTTTCATTTTGACTAGATGAGTGAAAAATGATAGGAAATTTTGTAATAGGTTGAATTATTTATTTTTTCCAACATACATAAACTTTGTCAAAAATTTACTATAAAAAACAAAAAAGCAAAGCAAACTCAAACAAGAAAAAGACATTGTTGGTAACAAACAAAACTAATCTTTAAGAAATGTTAGCTCTCATCACTCTCTCTCTCTTCTTCAGCCACATCACCCAAGCTCACATCTTCATCTACGGCGGATGTTCCCTAACAAAATACCCCCCAAACTCCCCCTACGAACAAAACAAAAACTCCCTCCTCTCCTCCTTCGCCGCCGCCTCCTCTCTCTCACTCTTCAACGCCTTCGCCACCGGAAACGACACCACCGCCGCCGCGTACGGCGTCTACCAGTGCCGCGGAGACCTAAACCCGAGAGACTGCTCCACTTGCGTGGCGGATTCGATCAACCAAATCGAGCTTTTATGCCCCGACACGTACGGCGCCAACCTTCAGCTCGACGGATGCTTCTTGAGATATGATAACATGGATTTCTTGGGGAAGTTGGAGAGTGGTACCTTGAGGTACAAGAAATGCAGCACGAGTAGGAGTAATGATGCGGAGTTCCTTAGACGGAGAGATGAGGTTCTGTCGGAGTTGCAAGGGGCTCGCGGGTTTCGGGTCGGGGCGACCGGGGAAGTGGAGGGTTATGCCCAGTGTTTGGGGGATTTGGCGCCGCCGGATTGCGGCGGGTGCTTGGGTGAGGCGGTGGCGAAGGTGAAAATGCTGTGTGGAACGGCGGTGGCCGGAGATGTGTTCTTGACGCAGTGTTATGTTCGTTATTGGGAAGCTGGCTACTACGATTCTTCTCCGGGTATTTTATTTTTTTATTTTGTGTGTATTAATTATTTTTAAGTTAATTAATTTAAACATTGCTATGTAGAAAGAAAACATTTGGAGTTGTCTACTCGATATCATTTTGGGAGGCAAACTAAAAATGCTTTCATTTATAAACCATTTGAATTTGACTGAAAGATATTTAATAATTTTATTGTATAAATCAATTTCGTTCTATACATACCCATCAACAAAAAAGGATGGTCTTGTATGAGTTTTTTATTTTATTATTAAGAAAAAAATTGTATCCTTATCCGGCTCATTGACCGACTAATCCGGGACACCTATAACCACCGTTCACTAGCGGGAGAGTCCCAAAGCTCTGTATAGACTAGCCCATCACAAGAATTATTTGCACCTAGTGAATTTCGAACTGAAATCTATAAAACATCACACTCTTAAATCTCAAACCCTCCTCACTATGCCAACCCTTGGGGTTTATTAATAATATTGATTGAATAAAATTTCGTCACACGTAGTTATTCTCTAGCTATAAAATGATGTAACACTAATCTTTGAGAAGAACAAAAATTTTAAAGCAACTGATCTTAAGTGTACAAACTATTATAACTTTAATAAGATTTTATATACATGTCTCGATGGATTAGTTAAACAGATTGCTTTGATAATTTTTCAATGCATATATATAATTCTTTTACTAATTTGAACAAATTTTAATGTGACTTAATTTTTGTAATTTACCATATCATTAATCATGTCAAATTAGTTCGGCATTCTTATATAAATGGTCTTATATATAATTAAACTTCTGCTTGGAGTATAAGTTATAAATAAATTATATTCGAAAGTGTTTTGATAAGTCTATAAACTATTGGTCTTTTAGAATAATAATTTTTTTTATGGCCAAATAGAATAATATTGTAAATGTAATCCCGCGCGCACTAAAGAATAATATTAAAATTCGAAAACATTCCTAATGAGGTGATCATGATGAAAAAGAGATTCGAGGTTGATTTGAGATCGAAGCAACTTGAACCCTCAGTTGTCTGCCAAATGAATTAAATTTATCCTAAGCATATTATTATTGGTTCAACATTCTTCCCTTTACATAAAGTGACTAATAAAGCTCGCACTTTATTTGAGAATCTAATTTTTATGCCGTTTCTCAATCTTATCTTCAATAAATTTTTGTGCCCCTTCTGAACCAGCCTTTAAATTATGCATCCAAGGGACCATTATTATAACGATTGTTTCTTGTTAGTCCAATTGAACTTAGTGGAATTAATTTACAATATTTATGTATTATTATTATTGTAGATTTGCTAGTCCATTATATATGACTATATATATATATATATGCTGACATAACTAGTTACACCAATTCTTCTTTCACCTAATTTATAATAACAATACAATAATTTCTTTTGTTTGCAATAATAATAAAAATAAATAATGCAGGTTCCGCCAACCACGACGACGTGGGTAAAACAGTAGCCATAATTGTCGGAGCGGTCGCCGGAGTGGCGATTATGATTGTGCTTCTATCATTTTGCAGAAAGGCCTGCGGTAATTAAATGTCTAACTTATATATATACCTTTTTTCTAAAACTCGATATCCGGCTCATTCGCCACCTAATTTGGGGGACCCATAACTCACTGTCTAGGGTCCCATTTTAAATCAGAGCTAAGCTTTGTATGAATTGACCTATCTCAAGAATTGATGTGGATTTCGAACCTGAGATCTATAGAGCATCTATCACACCCTTAAATCTCTAATTTATATATACTTTTAATTCCTATAATTGATAAGATATATAAATTAATAGGTAAATTATATATGAATCATTTGAAGGGTATTAATTGTTTCTACTGAAGTGTAATAGTCTAGAAAGTATAAGTTATTTTTACTAAAAAATATTAGTTGTTTGACTATACAATATTAATTGTTTATACTAAAGGGCATGAAAAATGTTCTATTGAAAAATAATACAAAATTGTTTATGTACGAACAAATTAATGATGTTTGAATTGGATAATAAACTAATCAAGGTTGGTTATAAAAATTCCATCTAGATTTGATTTGATACATCCTAGCTGCGTTTTGCTTCCAGCGTAATTAAATATTGTCTTAAACGATACGTATTTGGATTGCACGTACAGGTTGAGATCGCGAAGCGTATATTCGGGTAATGGCAAGCCCACGAAGCAGGGCTCCTGATAAAAAGGAAAAAGAGAAAAAACATCTCTTTTGGATATTTTGTGGTGTTTACTTTGATTTTAGCTAGCACAAAATATTGTCAGAACGAGTTGTTGGTTCTTTTGTTGGCCGGTTCTTAATTTCATCAATTATTATAGGCAGGGCCGTCTTTTAATTTTGATCTTTTATTGTTCTATTACTTAAAAAAAAATGGGAGTGAGAAAAAGTACTCGATTTATATTAGTAGAGCTATCAAAATGGTCTGGTCCGTTTGGCCAACCCAAGAAACCTAGTTTTAAGGATGTACCAGGCCTCAAAATTATAGGCCCAAAAAGAATCGAACTTAATTTTTGGCCTGGCCCGATATGCCCATCGGGCCGCTTGGGCTCGGGTGGCCCCCTTTTTTTTAGAGTGTTGAGTATTGCATCAATATGTTTATCTTGCATTTAAGTGCATTCATGAAAATATGACATGAAATTCATTACAATTTTTTTACCTTATTTGTTGTGTATAAAAAGTAGAAATATGTGAATAATATATATGTCAAATCTCTATAAGTCACTACTTTTCTTCTATGCATGAATATTAGTAATTGACTTTATAAAGGTTGTGAAGGTTATGTTATGGATTATGAGACGAAGATACACTAATAATTAACGTATATTACAATCTGATAAAAGTACTCACTAAACTATTTTTACAATATGTTTGAAATGACAAAATAGTAAAATTAGAAAATCACCAAATTACTGATAAAATTACAGAAATTTTTAAATGTATATTTGAAATGCTCTTTATTATCATGCATCACTGATAAAATTAATTGTTGAGTTGTTGTTGACAAATTAAACAAAATTTTATGACTATATACTTTGTATTTGTATACTAATTATTAATTCATAAGATCAGCATAGAAATCAAGTGTCATATATGGATTTTGATACCTGGCAGCAATATATAATTGGCGTATATGAATCTTGAACTTATTAAAAGAACTATTGATCAAGAATGTATAAATAATGAAAATTAGGCTTAGAGATCGACATTAATCAAGATCATCTCTGGAGAGCGCAGAAAAAGTAATATAATGTGTACCTTGTCCACGATACATTACTAATATTATTATCTGCTATTTTTAATAGTGACACAGTCCCTACTACACATTTGGACTTGGAGAGCTATACTTGGAGAGCTATTAAAAAAACCGCTCTCCAAAACAAAGCTTGGAGAGCGGTTTAACATAATTATATTAAAAAAAAAAAAAATGGCTAAGACAGCGGTTATTAACCGCTCTCCTAGTGTTAGGCTAAGAGAGCGGTTAAAAACCGCTGTGTAAGATGTCAGGTGCAAGAAAGCGGTTAAAAACCGCTATCTAAGAAGGGGCTTACAGAGCGGTTTTAAACCGCTCTCCAAGTGGTACTTGGAAAGCGGTTTTTAACCGCTATCTTAGTTTATTACTTGGAAAGCGGTTTATAACCGCTATCTAAGAGTTTGACCCCAATTTTACCCCTTTTGACCATCAATTAACCTAATTACGCGTATTTTTCCTCCCCCACACTGGTCCCTCCACCCCCACCGCCGCGAGAAGCTTCCTCCCCCCCCCCCCCACTCCACCGCCTTGACGCATCCCAGCCACCGCCCAGCACTGCTGTGACGCCGCCCAGCCACCGCCGTCCAGCCACCGCCGCTGCTAGTCCGCCGTTCGGCCTCCCCCGACGCGGCATTGCACTGCCGCCGCCCCTCCACCGCCGCCCCTCCACCGCCGCCTTCTCCGCCGTCTTCTACTGGTATGTATATAATATGTATTTTAAATGTATTAAAATGTATATGTATGTATATATATGTGTGTATATATATATATATATATATATATATATATATATATATATATATATGAATATGTATATATATGAAAATGTAGTGAATATGAATATGCATGTATATATATGTATATATATATATATATAATGTATGAATATGTATATATATATGTATGTTATTGGTGAAACATTAAATGCTTTTTGATTAATTTTAGATGAAATTTTTGCAAATTAGGTTGTTAAAATTATTTTAGATGAAATTTGTTAGAATTTTAGATTGACATATTATAATTTTTTAGAATTTTAGATGTATATATCTTAATTAGTAGTATTAAAATGTTAGAATTTTTTTTAAGATGTTTATAGATGAGAAATAATATTGAAGGCTTTAGGAATAATTTAAATGGAATTGTTAGAATGCATGTTAGGATATATGTTAGAATTTTAGATAAAATTGTTTTAGTGTGCATGTTAATTAGTGTTAAAATGTTAGAATTTGTTTCAAGAGGTTTATAGATGGGAAATATTGAAGGCTTTAGGAATATTTTTAGATGAAATTGTTAGAATGCGCGCATGTTATGATTCATATGTTGAAATTTTAGATGAAATTGTTTTAGGGTGCATGTTAATTAGTATTAAAATGTTAGAATTTATTTCAAAAGGTTTATAGATGGGAAATATTGAAGGCTTTAGGAATATCTTTAGATGGAATTGTTAGAATGCATATTAGGATTCATATGTTAAAATTTTAGATGAAATTATTTTAGGGTGCATGTTAGGATTAATATGTTAGACTCAACACGTGTGCTTTTCGGTTAATCTATATAGGCATCTCTAGTTCTATATGGATCGAAAGTGGGTTCGGGCAGATAGATTATCAGAGGAGTATAGGAATGGGGTGGAAGAGTTTTGTAATCATGCAATTAGACACTGCACCGACCATCGATACATTCTATGTCCGTGTTGGAAATGTATGAATGGAAAAACTGTTAGTGGTCGAGAAAGTTTGTTTGACCACTTGATGTGTCACGGTATTGATAAAACATATACCGTTTGGACATTTCATGGTGAGAGAAGAGATGGATGTAGCTCTAGCAACATAAGAACTGACTTTAGGTTTGAAGATACAGTGGATGGGGATAGTTTCAGAGATGTACCAAATGTTGATACATCGAGTGGAGATGACACAAATCTGCGAGATCACCCTTATATGTCTGAAAAATTAAGGGATGACGCTGGATTGCCCCTTTGGCCCGGGTGTAAGAAGGCAACAAAAGTGTCAGCTGTGTTGATATTGTTCAACCTAAAAGCAGCACACGAGTTATCCGATGTGTGCTTCTCAAGTATGCTGGAAGCAATTAGTGGTCTATTGCCCGATGGAAATGTACTGCCTACGAAAGCATATGAGGCTAAGCAAATGCTTAAGTCCATCGGGTTAACACATCAGAAAATTCATGCTTGTCCGGGTGATTGTATCTTATTTCGGAAGGAGTATGAAGACCTCGATGAATGTCCCAAGTGTGGGAAGAAGAGATATCTGAAGAATAAATCTCCAGCGAAGGTGATGTGGTACTTCCCAATAATACCAAGATTCAGGAGAATGTATAGTAGCGGTGTGGATGCTAGAAATTTAACTTGGCATCATGATGATAGGATCGATGATGGAATGCTAAGACACCCTGCTGATTCACCCCAGTGGAAGACATTCGATGTCAGACATCCAGAATTTGGTGACGAGCCACGACACTTGCGTCTTGCACTCTCAACTGACGGAATGAATCCGTTCGGTATCCAAAGTACCAACCACAGTACATGGCCAGTGATTCTGATGGTTTATAATCTTTCACCGGAGTTGTGCATGAAGCGCACTTATATGATGTTGTCTATATTGATATCAGGACCCAAACAACCTGGTAACGACATAGATGTATATCTGGCTCCTCTGATAGAGGACTTGAAGCTCCTGTGGGATGAGGGCGTCGATGTGTATGATGCTTATAGAAAGGAGAATTTCAAGTTGAAGGCCATGTTATTTGGGACTATCAATGACTTCCCCGCTTATGGGAATGTATCTGGATATAGTGTGAAGGGGGCCGATGCATGTCCTTGGTGTACCACGAACACAGATCACATTCGTTTATGTCATTGTAGGAAGACTGTTTATATGGGGCATAGAAGGTGGTTGGAGCCAACACATGAGTACAGAAGAATGGCCGATGCATTCGATGGCACAATCGAGACACGTGGAGCACCACGTTTATTGTCAGGTACAGATGTATTGAACGAGATGAAGAATGTCAACACACAATACGGAAAACACTTTGCAAAGAGTCTCCCAACTAGAGGCTGGAAGAAGGAATCAATTTTCTTTCAATTGCCCTATTGGAAAGAGTTGTATGTTAGACACTTCATTGATCTAATGCACGTTGAGAAGAATGTTTGTGCTAGTTTGCTCAATACTCTGCTAGCTGATAACAAGTCTAAGGATGGTTACAATGCAAGAATGGATATGGTTGATATGGGTATAAGAGCTGAACTGGCACCTGTGTATGAAGAAGGTAAACCACCGAAATTACCTCCTGCTGCACACACCTTGTCCAAGAGTGAGAGAAAAATTCTTCTTCAAACACTAAAGGATGTGAAAGTACCAGAGGGTTATTCGTCCAACATTCATGGTCATGAACAAGAAAAGTCAACCAAAAAACGAAAAAGAAAAATCAGTGCTAAAAAGAAATGTATGACTTTATTGAATGTTATTTTTTGTGCTTTATTAAATGTTGTTTCTTTATAACTCTTACATATTTTTTAATTTATTTCGCAGGATCATGGATTATTTGCCCTATGATAGAGATGATGGAGATGATCCAGCTTATTTTCCATATGCTGGAGATGAGCCAGATGATGGAGATGATCCAGATGATGGAGATGATGACACAAGACAGGATAACACTGATGCTCCCACCTCTAGTAGCTCTGGAGAGAAGCGCAAGAGGGGTATAGTCACGATGACTTCACTGAAAAAAAACCGTAGCAAGGGAAAATTACTGAAGGTAATTTTAATACAATTCCACCGTTTAATTGTTATTATATTAATTAATTGTGTGTTGACCTAATGATATCATTGAATTGCAGTTATCATTCAATGAGTATGGCCAGCCGATAGGACCAGAGAGTGCGAAGTTGTCGTACTTCATTGGGTCTGCAGTCAGGAGAGTTGTCCCTATCGTGCTGCCATGCAATGACTGGCGTAAGCCTGAGATGACTCCTTTCAAGGAAGCAATATGGGATGAGCTCGTGGTATGTTAATTAAAATTGTTGTATAATTTATTTTTATGTATGGGCTTGTGAAATTACTAAATATAAATTGTTATATTCTATATGTATATGCAGGCTACATTCATCGGCCTTGATCACACAAACAAGCATGAAATACTTAAACAAGCTGGGAATAAGGTAAAGAATTTTCGGACTTTTCTGAGGAATAAGGCACGAGACCCGAAGACTGGTTTGTACTCGCCTAGGCCGCCTAAAGACTATGAGCAATCCCCTATGGTGGCTCCATATTGGGAGGAGTTTGTGCGTAGATCTTTGCTTGATGATTTCAAGGTAAAATTGATCAATGTTATTTCATCTATGAAGCTTTTTCCAATATTTATCGTATTTATATTACACTGTAGGAAAAAAGTAACAGAAATAGCATACAAGTTAAGAATATGGAGGCGCGATATCGTGGATCTTCCAGAGGTTATGCACGCATTAGGGAAGATTTGGTGAGATTTGCTAACTTTTAATTTTTTTTATGATCATTCGCTTCTTTAATATATATTCACTTTTAATGATTTTTTACATGTTTATTATTATCGTAGATTGAAGAAAAAAGGAAAGGTGGAGAGAGTGCACCTGTTGTTACCCGTTATGAGTTATTTCAGACTACAAGAAAGACTCAAGATGGGAATGTTCCCGATCCCAAAACACAGCGTATCATTGATGAAGCGGTAATTCATCCATTATTTTATCTTTAACATTATAAACTATTATTTAATTTGAAATGATTTAATAATATTTGTTTGTTATTTAGGAGCGCATATCTCAGAGTATGACGCCCGACGAGACCCGCACTGTGGGGACTGATGATCTGTTTGCACGGGCAATAAATTGTCAGGAGCATCCCGGACGCATACGGGGACTTGGATTTGGCGTCACGAAGAAATCATTGAGTATGGCACCTGGTATGGCGGCTATGTCTAAGGTGGATCAACTTTCAGCCCAGCTTGCCGAGTTAGCTAAACAAGTTTCGATGATATCAAACCATCAAGTGAGATACGGGATGTCATCTAGTGGTGCTAGCTGTGAAAACAGTGCTCCTGTGTTTTCCGCTGAGGCTAGAGAGAGTGTTGTTAGAAACAATGCTTCAGACGACTTCCACGAAGCACTTCAAAACGTCTCTAAGGTATCAGATGTATCTTGTATTTGTTTTAATTAAATACTAGTATAAATTTTCTAACTGAATATCTTCTTCGAACAGACGACTCCTTGTTACCTTTATTTGGATTATCCTCTTCGGTTGGTGGCCACTGGAATGTTGTTCGATAGCTCCAGTGGAGTGATCCATAGTTGCCCAATCACTCCTGGTTTTGTGAAAGTCACCCTCACTGTACCTGAAATTGGACAAGAGACTTCACTGTTGCCAAAACCAGTAGATGTGGCCATCACAGTCGGAGACGCGGTCGGGCACTTCCTCGAATGGCCGCAACACTTGGTTTCTCTCACCAAAAAGGTAAAATACATGTTATTAAAGTAATTAATAAGTCGATTTATTTTAAATAATATTACAAATATTGATTGTAGATACTCCCGACTCCACAAAAGACTACACAGAGGGAGAGACCAGGGGAACCAACAGTTGGTGTGCGCAGACGGCGATTAGGGTACCCCATGTCCGGAGACGTACCCCACGATGTCACTGTAATGAGTACGGTGCACTACATGGTAACGTCCTCCAGCTTCGAAACAGTCACAGTGCCCATTAATGCGTACTTTAACTATATTGGATATGAGGAGTTCATCACACGAGATTATGTCGAAGAAGTCTTCGATGACAAGTGGTTGAGTGCAACTACCATGACTTTTTACCTCAGGTGTGTTTACTTAATTCTCAACATTTACTTCATTTATAGTTTAACTTACTTATTAAATATTAATATTAGCGTATGTTGGTTAAAGGTATTTGGGTGAGGTATATTTTACTGTAGATGTCGTTGCAAGTGCAAAATATTCCTTCATCTGCCCCCAAGTGTGTAGCATTTTTGGTGATAGGACACAGAATATGAACGACGTTGTTCAACATATGTTGAAATATAGAGCAAGAGACCATCTCATTTTTTTGCCAACAAATGTGGGGTAAGTATATAATAAATATTTCATAAAAAAATTTATTTATACGAACAAGCGATTAATTTTAATATTGTTAATATAATGTAGTGATCATTGGGTGATGTTGGCCATAAGAATGGAGGATCTTACTGTGTATTATTTGGATCCAGCTACGGATGGGGTGTATACACGTCGTCCCGATCTTATAGCATTTATGGAAGGGTACGTAAGTTAATTTTTAATATTCTCATATTATGATTTGTTTTACTTTTAAGATTATGAATATCTAATCTATATTTATTTTTTAAAATAATTATATAGTGTGATGGCAATGTATCAGACTAGCCTTCCAGGTAAAAAATCAGATACCACCAATATTAGTAAAGTGCTGTGGAAAAACATTAAGGTAAGTTACTTTAGAAAATTATAAAATCAATAGAAAATAATCATAGTTATAGTACATGATTGTAATTGTTAATCAATAGGTTCCGAGGCAGCAAGATGGCAATCACTGTGGACATTTTATGTGTTGCTACATTGAAGATATAATCTTGACTTCTCGGACGACCATTCCTGAAGGAGTAAGTCGATTATCGATTTATTTTAAATATTATTGATTGAATAAAAAAAATTTATTATTTAATTAAATTTTCTATGTAATTTGCAGTTTGTGCATAGGCCTCGGATCCCTTTTTACAACAACACTCGAATTGAGAAATGGAAGATGGATTGGATTGGGTATCTTTACAATCGATTCTTGTAACATTATTATAACTTTTGGTAGCATGATGTAACTTATATATTAATTTGTGATGAATTAATATTTCATGTTATTGGATCTTATATTATATTTATTTGATGTTACGATTAAATATTAGTATATGTGTTTTGGTAATTTTGTATATATTAGCAGGTTTATTAAAAAAAAAAAATATATATATATATATATATATATAATTGAAAAAAATATATATATATATAATTCGGTTAAAAAAGCAGGTTTATTTATATATATATAAATAAAAAAAATTAAAAAAGAGCTTGGAGAGCGGTTAATAACCGCTGTCTAAACAAATAAAAATAAATAAAAAAGGCTCTTGGAGAGCGGTTATTAACCGCTATCTAAGAGTGAGGCTTGGATAGCGGTTATTAACCGCTCTCTTAGTGTGGCACTTGGAGAGCGGTTTTTAACCGCTCTTTTAGTTCATCCTCTTGGAGAGCGGTTCAAAACTGCTCTCTTAGTTCCTACCTTGCACAGCGGTTTCTTAACCGCTATCTTAGACTAACATAGCTGTTTCTTAGAAAGCGGTTTTAACCGCTTTCTAAGGGGAAAATCAACCGCTTTCTAAGTTCTATTTTGTACTTATGTATTATGGACACAAATTATACAATTGGAATTATTAATTTTCTAGATATGGTTTAAAACGTACTATACTACTATATAGTAGGACCTCATTAAGTTCAATTTAAAAGAAGAGAATTTCATGTAACAGCGAAAATTTACACATATAAACAAAGCCTCCACAAATCCATACATTTCATTATAAATTTGATAAATACATTAAACTCAATTAAATACCAAATAAAACCTAATTAAAAAAAAAATTACAGCCCAGAAGTAAAGGGCACATTTGTGACCGGTATCCAAGAATTAGCAGCGATAAAATTCCCAGGAGTAAACCTTACCGCTTCCGACGCGTTTGTAATCACGCGGTACCCACTCCATCCGACCCGGTTCGTCGTAGATGACCCGGGACCCGTATTCAAATATTCCCCATAATACAATGTATCCAGCGCGAAGTTCCCGCTCCACGGTATCCAACCCGCCGGGTTAATAAACTCATCCAGGAAAGTCCCCATGAAAACCGTGCGTGAATACCTCTTCCAGGGCCGACCCAAGTACGTCCTCACGGATCCCTGAACGGGTCTGAGATCCGGCGCGGCTGTGACCCGGCAGTTGTGGATAGAGATCCCGGTGTTCTGGCACGGGTCGGTTCGACCCTGTGCGGTTATGGTGTTGGTCCTGTTGGGCGGGTTCCTTGGGTATATGTTGCAGTTCTGGAGAACGACAGCCGCGTTGCCGAAAATAAAGTCTACGGTGCCGTATATGTCACATTGTCTGTAGAATTGTATTTGGGAATGAACGTACAGGGTATCTTGGTAGCCCTCGAAGCTGCATTGGTAGAACACGGATAGATCCGACCCGGATCGAAGGGCCACGGCTTGGTGGTTACGGGCGCCCGCGGTGTTCCTGAAGGTGATGCCTCGAGCGATGAATCCGTCTCCCATAACACCTGCAATACCGAGTCAAGAAATTGATTAATTAAATATAAATGTTAAATTATTTATTTAATGACTTCAATGTTAATGAATAATAAAAAAACTAATTGCATAGTTTGACATTCCAATTAAATCTAAAAATTTATATTGTAATGGTCGTGTCCACTTTTTGTCGGGTGTTTTTCATTGTTGGTAATTTTAGTGTCAATTTTATATTTTGGTGTAATTTTGAATCACTAGATGTCAATTTTGGATTTTTTGTTGCCCAGTTTTAATTCTGTATGTTTTGTTTCCTTCATTTTGTGCTTTTGGACCAAAATTGATGTCAAAATCATAAATTGTAAACGTAAAAAGTTAAGGGACTGAAATTGAATATGGTCAAAATTATATGACGAAGTGTGATTAATTTTATCTTTAATTTAACGTTACATTAAATGCATTCCCTGATATCATAGCAATTTACACTGTGGTTTCAGTTTACAAGTCTAATAATGTCAGTAAATGAATATTATGGTATCAGTGAATGCATATTATAATATTAATTTTATACTATAAAACTTGTTCATAGGAGAATTTGTGTTTTAAGAATAGTTCTTACACGAGACCGGTAAAACGGAGCATAAGTTGAGCATGGTGATTCAACACATTAAAGGGAATAGATGAGTTTTAAATTGTGATATCACACTTCTTTTTAATTATATAATGTTTTAGCACAAGATGTCAGTATGTCACGTCATTCCAAAATAAGATTACGAGAGGCATGCAAATTTAATTTGGCTTACCAACTGTGGCTGATCTGAAAGTGGTGTAACCGCCGCCGACGCTTCTACTTCCGGTAATAATGGTCCTCCCAATCCCATCATCCAACAACATAATATTCCTCAATTTACCCCCAATCTCCACATTCTCCCTATACGTTCCTTGCCTCACATATATCACATACCTTTCATTTCCCGAACGTCTTTTTGCCGCCGCAACAGCGGCGCCCACCGTACTAAAGTTGCCGGAACCATCCTGCGCCACCACCACATTCGCCCGAGGGACTGACGGCTGCAGCAACTTCCGGTCACCGGGGCCCACCCAACTAGGGAACCCTTCCTTATGACTCGGCTCCCATAATTAAATCCCCCCTTGTTCAAGGCAAGTGCATTGCTAAGCAATAAACTTACATTGTTGGACATCATGGGAAACACATAATCCGTTATGCCAAAATCTTGAAACCCTAACTTGCACGTCTCGAGATTGGTTAGAGCCGTGCTCAGCCAGGTTTGTGCATCGACCGACGAACACTTGGGATCGATAGTGCTATTGATGCGACGTATGGTTTCGTCGTAGAGCTCAATGCAATCGGCCCACGCCGCCTTTTCGCGCTTGCTTCGGCATTTTGGGCCGATGGAGTATATGTTGTTTTGGGCATGTGCGCAACGGTCGAGGGCTAATTGGGAAGAGACTTTAAAGAAGTCGGATTTTCCTTTGATTGGAGCGTTGTATTTCGGGTTGTGGGTCAAGTAGTACTCGCATGGTTGCGGGTTTGGGGTTTGGCTGCACCATGATTTTATTGCATCGTGAGAATGGCCAGAAGTGGCGGGAGAACGGAGCAAGAAGGACACGAGAAGAAAGGCCAGGGTTATTTTCGACATTTTTGGCTCTTTAAGGTTTCTTTGTGTATGTGGAGTTCTGGTTTAGCTCAAGGGTGATTTATATAGGGCAAGATAAGATCAGTAATGTCGTGTGAGTGATTAATGGAGTCCCATTTTTAGCTATATTTTTGTGTTATATTGTGTGAATTATTCCTACGAATTATGGGGTTGGTGAATAAAATAAATATGCAATTATCTATGTTGGATATGTAGGAATATATAGGGTGCATCTAATCATGGGAATTAGGAACAAACTATACAAATATTTGAAGTTGACCTGATCAGAAAATAAAATGAAAAGTGATATAGTCAGGCAAGGGAGAGTAGAAAAGTCTTTTTTTAATATCGGAAAATAAGTATCAAATATTTATTAATTCATTGATACTAAATCGTATTTTTTGCATCCAATAAATTACTTATGATACTACTTTCATAGGCAATGAATATTTGATATCGAATTTTTTTTTTTGATACCATTGCTTTTATAGCACTACCAAAAAACTGACATTTAGTAACAATAATTATGTCATTATAACTTCTCTAGCTAAAAGTCTTTAACGACATAAAACAATATTTAATAACAAGATCTTATCATTAAATTAAATTGTTTTCTATCATTAAAAAATTTTAACTAGAAAACTATAGTTATAGGGCATGACATGATTACTGTCACTAAAAATCAAATTTATTATAGTGTAGCATCCATTATTTTTTTGATATTAGTGTTATTTTGGTACCAGTAACTTATTTTTTGATACCATTAATGTTAGCATCATATATACTTTAAGATACTAATTATCTTTGGTATCATAAATTTATTTCCAGATACCATTAGTTTTATAGTATCAATCATTTGTTTGATATTATTGTAAATTTGATATTAATAATGTATTTACTGATACCACTTAATTGTGACATCAATTTTTTTATACTGATTGCCATTGGTATTAGAAATTAAATTCTCGATATCATTAATTTTATAGTATCTATTTTTTTTATACTATTATTATTTTGGTATTAGTAATTTGTTTATTGATACAACTTAATTTTTTGCATCAAATGTTTTTTTTGATACTATTTATCATTGGTATCGAAAATTAAATTCTCGTGCTATATATGCCATTAGTTTTATATCATCCATTATATTTAGATACTATTATTATTTTGATTTTAGTAATTTATTAATTGATACCACTTATTTTTGCATCAATTTTTTTATACTAATTGTCAGGCATTTAAACCATATTCGTCCTTTATTTTTTCACCTTTATTAAAATAGTCCTCTATTTATTTATATTATCAATTTAGTCTTGTATCCATTCAAATTTCATCAATTAGGTCCTAATTGCAAAAAAATGCACAAAACGCCACCATTTTGGTTCTCTATTTATTTGTTTTATTTATTTAGTTCTGTATCTATTCAAATTTTGCTAACTAGGTCTTTATTAGCTAAAAATGTACAAAATGTCATTGTTTCGGTCATATGTTTGTGTTTTTTGGCAATTGGTGATTACATGGCCGATGATCCATTTTTTACACGTGGCATGCTAAATGACAAATTTTAAAAGTTTACAAAATAATTATATAATATATATATATATATATATATGGATTGATTAAATGAGTTGATTATTGGATTAAATTTTTTAAAAAAAAGGATAACACTACAAAAAAAAAATACTGTTTAGCGACGGAATTTGCGACAAAAATTTCGTCGCAAACAGTGATTTGCGACGGACACGTGTCCGTTGTTAAAACAGCCGTAGCTAATGTTTGCGATGGACTTTTACCTCCCGTCGCAAATTTACGACAGACCAAACCGTCACAAAATTGGCGGGTTTGACCCGACCGGGTCGCTCAACTTTTGTGACTGCCACTAATCCGTCGCAAGTCATTCGGGTCAGACCCGACCGGGTCTACAACATTTGCGACGGATCATTGCCGTCGCAAATATTTATTTTATTTTTAATATTTCCGATTACAATTTGCGACGGGCATATTACATCGCAAAATTTTCAATTTGCGACGGAATTTTGCCGTCGCAAATTCCGAACCAGTACAAAAAAAATGTGGTTCGCGTGGTTCGAGCCCGAGCACCCGAGGCGGGCGGGGCGGGCTCGGACCACTGGGCCACCGGCCCATAGCTTGCTATATACGGCCCACCTTCTATATATGTATCAATATTGGTCCTTGAACAATTAATCTAAGATTACGCTCAAGGGGAATCGAACACGCGACCTCTTGTGCATGGGGAGGAGGCGCAGCCGCTAGGCCATGAGCTTATTTCGTTCATTTTTATGCAATTAATTGTATATGTATTCAAATTAAGTAATTTTTTTTCATAATTCACCAAATTAATTTCTTTTCGTATCTAAGTTGTTTATTAAAATATTTTGACCAACTATTTTTTTTATTTTGTAAAATTATTTATTTCGACAATGCAAAATTTTATAATTCGTTCATTTTTACGCAATTAATTGTATATGTATCTAACTTGATTCATTTTTTTCCATAATTCACCAAATTAATGTCTTTTCATATCTAAGTTGTTTATTAAAATATTTTGCCCAACTATTTTTTTATTTTATAAAATTATTTATTTCGAAAATGCATAATTTTATAATTCGTTCATTTGTACGCAATTAATTGTATATGTATCCAAATTGACTTTTTTTTTTCATAATTCACCAAATTAATTCATTTTCGTTTCTCACTTGTTTTTATAAATATTGGGGCCATTTAATTTTTATTATTTTGGTAAAATTATTTATTTCGACTCCCGCTTAAATTTATAATTCTTTCATTTGTATGCAATTAATTGTATATGTATCCAAATTGATTCATTTTTTTTTCCATAATTCACCAAATTAATTCATTTTCATTTCTCACTTGTTTTTATAAATGTTGTGGCCATTTAATTTTTATTATTTTGGTAAAATTATTTATTTCGACTCCCGCTTAAATTTATAATTCATTCATTTGCACGCAATTAATTGTATATGTATCCAAATTGACTCATTTTTTCCATAATTCACCAAATTAATTCATTTTCGTTTCTCACTTATTTTTATAAATGTTGTGGCCATTTAATTTTTATTATTTTGGTAAAATTATTTATTTCAACTCTCGTTTAAATTTATAATTCGTTCATTTGTACGCAATTAATTGTATATGTATCCAAATTGACTCATTTTTTTTCATAATTCACCAAATTAATTCATTTTCGTTTCTAACTTGTTATATATACAATAATTTTGTAATTCTAATCGTCGTCTTCTTCCTCTTCTTCCTCTTCCTCTTCTTCCTCCTCCTCCTCCCCCTCCCCCTCCTCCTCCCCCCCCTCCCCCTCCCCCTCCCCCTCCTCCTCCTCCTCCTCCTCCTCCTCCTCCTCCTCCTTCTTCTTCTTTTTCTTCTTCCTCTTCTTCTTCTTCTTCTTCTTCTTCCTCCTCCTCCTCCTCCTCCTCCTCCTCCTCCTCTGATCACTTTCAATCATTACCATTTCTGGATTTGCAGCAACTAAGTCGACAAAAATATTCACAGCTTCTTGATCAACCTCTGTTTGAGCCTCTTGTATCTTTGTTTGAAATGGATCTGTTGGTTCTACACCGTCTTTCTTTGACGGATTAGAAATTTTAACCAATGATCTTGCCTTCACTTTGCAAACTATCCTCAAGTTGGGCCTACTTGATCCGGGGTATTTGCAATAATATACTTGAGATGCTTGCGTTGCAAAAATATAGGGATCGTATGCCGCCGGAAACTTCTTTCCGGTGTTGATATCAACAATCTTTTAGTTTATATCGACTCTTGTTCATTGTTTCTCTGGATCATACCATTCACACAAGAACAACACTATTGTCCTCTTCGGCCAACCCGAATATTCTATTTCAACAACTTCTTGCAGCACTCCATAGTAATCGATGGGTTCTTCGTTGTTGTTTCCACCGGTAACGCAAACACCACTGTTTGTAGTCGATTTCGTTGAAGCATACGCTTCAGTATGAAATTTATATCCATTTGCGTAATATCCGTGGTATGATACCACACTACGTAGTGGTCTTTTGCTCAGAGCTTCAAGATGTGGGTTGTTATTAAGTAGGTCACTTTGTCCCTATAAATATTAAATTATCATGTATAAAAATAATAACATATTTGTTATAGGGTAAAAATCATATAATTATGTGATACTCACGTAACGTTGGAACCAAAACATAAAATCATTGCGGATGGATTGAAAAACTGCTGCATCTGTGATGTCTGGTTCTACTTGACGCTTATACTCACAGAACATCCTTATATATCAGAAAAAAGAAATTAATTACTTTTCAGATATCAAGAAGTGTTAGAAAATTTATTCAGTATTGATCTTAAAAGTCGATCTAAAAAATGGTATAGAATTACCTCTCAAAAGGGTACATCCATCGATACTGTACGGGACCAGCAATTGAGGCTTCATACGCTAAGTGTACGGGTAAGTACTCCATCGAGTCGAAGAAGCTGGGTGGAAAAATCCGCTCAAGTTTGCATAGAATAACAGGGATCTCCTCATCCAAACGCCTCATGTCCTCAACTTTAATCGTTGATGTCGTTAAGTGTCTGAAAAAGAGACTTAATTCCGTGATGACACTCCATACATTCTTGGGGAGTGAGTACCGAAATGCAATAGGTAAGAGTCGTTGCATGAATACGTGACAATCATGACTCTTCATTCCAGACACCTTCCCAGTTTTCGTGTCAACCATGTCTCCCAAATTCGACACATAATTATCAGGGAAGCTCAACTATTTCACCCACTTACACAAATTCTTCCTTTCTGCTTTACTAATTGTGTAAGAGGCCTGGGGATATGTTCTTGTCTGCTCATCCTTGTGTAGGGAAGCACGAGAACGGAAGAGCCTCAACTCATCTCTGGATTTTGAAGTGTCTTTGGTCTTCCCTTTAGTACCTAGGACCGTATGAAACAAGTTGTCGAAAACATTCTTCTCTATATGCATCACATCCAAATTGTGTCGAATCTACGACTTGCTCCAATAAGGTAAGTCCCAAAAGATACTTCTCTTCTTCCAACCACCCTGGATGCGTTTATTGTGCTTCATTGCACCCGCCTCAGTTGTCTTCATCAAATCAGTGACTGTAACCTCATACAACAACGAATCACCTGAAATAACGGGGAACAAAACCGGAAATCACAAGATGAGTTCTAACCTCATCAACACTCAAGAATCTCATATTTTTGCATCTTCTGTCTTTACACGGGCACCTAATATTACCCATACAATCCATACTGCATGGATGTTGTAGTGCAAACTCAATAAACTCATCAATTTTATTGCAAAAAACAGAGTTAATGCCTCCTCCTATCATTCTAGGTATTGAGTACATCCAACCACGATCTGGAAATTGCATCTGTTATAGATTAAAAGTAAATATCACATGAGTTGTAAAAAATTGGGCAGAGTTTGCCTAAAAATAAGGATATACAAAATTTTCCTTCACAAAAATCAATCCAACACAACCATACATATCAATCATAGTAAACCAATCAAATAAATAAATATCACACAATTTATCTAATAGTGTACAGAAAAATTGAGCAGAGTTTCGACTAAAATAGGTATAAATATCACGCAAACTAAAATTAACGTACCCATCAAATAAACATATATCATCAATCATACTAAAACCCATTAAATAAACATATATCATGCTCATTACCTAATAGTGTTCTAAAAAAATTGAAACAATAAAAATATGACATTTAAACGGTTAAAAATGTGAAAACGTACGGTGAAGTTGAAAGCAATGACAAATACATACGGTGAGGTTGAAGGCAATGACAAATACACCAATTATACGTGAAGAACATATGAAAACCGCATCATTTCTTATTTTTTTTCGTGAGTGAAAGTGAAAGGGAAGGAAAATGAAGTGGGTTGTTATAAATCTGCGCAAATTTACGACGGCCTTAATTTTCGTCGCAAATTACGGTCATTTGCGATGGTTTTTCCATCGCAGATAAAGTTTGCGACAACCCAGGTCAATTATTGGTCACCAACCCGCCTGACAAGATTCAACCGCTCAAATTTGCGACGAAAAAGTGTTCCGTCGCAAATTTGAATTTGAAAGTTGCGACGGAAAGCCGTCGCAAAATGTAACCCGGCCGAATTTGCGACGAAAATGTCGTCCGTTGCAAATGTTTTGCTTAGAATTTGCGACGGCGCCCGTCGCAAATGTGTACAAAACGTCGGCATTTTTTGTCCCCGTCGCTAAAGTCCATCTTAAATTTGCGATGGGCTTCTCTTGCCGTCGCAAAAGCGGTCAAAATTGACCAACTAACGATGTCCGTCGCAAAACTGCCAAAAGTTCGTCGCAAATGACCTATTTTGCGACGGATATACGTCCGTCGCAAATTTTCCATCGCTAAAACCCGTTTTTTTTGTAGTGTAAGATTGTCACCTAGCATGCCACAAAACACCACATCGTAGGCTTCTGCCAAAAAACTACTGCATGTAACCAAAACAATGGCATTTTGTGCATTTTTTGTCCAAATAGGACTTAATTGGCGGAATTTTGATATATACGGGATTAAATTGATAAAGTTAATAAATACATGACCAAAATAGTGGTGTTTTATGTATATTCCGGAAAATAAAGACCTAATTGGTGAAACTTGAATAGATGCAAGACTAAATTAATAAAATAAATAATTAGAGGACTATTTCAATAAAGGTAAAAAGATAGAGGACGAATTTGGTTTAAATTCCCTAATTGTCATTTGTATTTGAAATTAAATTAAATTATAGATACCTTTAATTTTATAACATCTATTAATTGTTCGTTACTATTAGGGTTTATTTGCTTTAATGAATAAGTCTGGATTGATTATTTTATACGGCTTAATCCAGTGTTTATGGCCCGAGATTCGAAGTTGGTATTAAAAATATACTGAAAAGTATGCTTTTAGTGTTACTTTGTTTATTTAACTGGTTCTTGCACTTTATTTATGAGAATAAATCTTTTATCACTGCTTGCTCTAAATATTATGAATGTTATTTATTTATTGCAAAACCGTTCAAATACTTTACATTGTAGATAAATATAGTGTGTAATCGACCACAGAAGATCACATTGTCAGTTTCTTGTATTAAGTATAAGTGATTCACAACTTAGATGGACTTGGACAATCAATTGGTAAAAGTTTAGGTGTAAGACTCAAATTGATTTGTCTTGACCAAGAAATTACACTTGTGCATTTTGATGCGCTGAATTGGACCTACATCGAGATTATTTTTCTAGACTGACTTGGAAAGAAATATTAGATCTTAATGGTTAATTATTTCTTAATTTCTGTCATTTAATCAGGATTGTATATAATTAATTTATATTGCTTTGATTTATTATGGGTAGAGAGTCAATGGGATTTGATACTTTGTATTTTGGAAAATATTATTAATTATATGACAATTGCTAAGTATTAATTAATACCGAAAATCATGTCTTGGAATGTCAAGTTGATTATATCCCCTTGGTGGGGTCAAAACGTTTATCATATCAAATATGGTCAGTGAATTAATTTCCGGTATGATAATAATGTTGAGATGTCCTTACTTCAAGAAATCAAAGATCTTAATTAATTAGAGTGTTCAGTGGCTTAAATTAATTAGTGTACATTGGAATCTTATATTCTACGTGCTCTCTTATCAGTGTAAACTTGGATGACAATTCTGCATTGCATTAAATTAAATTTGCCATGCTATTTGTCCATTTGAGACAACCCTCAATTCTTTTGGCTCAAAAGTAGAAAAAGAATTGTCCTGTGAATATAATTGTATGTCAATTGAGCTTGTTCATGGTGTCTACAACCTATTTGATAAAATGCTTGAACTAAATGTGTTCTTATTTCTTTCTCTCTCTGAATTATATATGAATCTCGTTTTCTAAAGAACTCATTAATTAATGATATAATAGTGGAGCAGCAACCTGTTATTAATGCCTCTAAAAAAATAAATGCATGTTCCTTATATTGTGAACTGATCTTGACATGCTCTCTTATGCAAAAATTAATAAAATGTTTCTTTATAATTTTATTACTTGAGACATGTTTGTTGAGTCCTTGTTCAACTTATTGATTCCGTAAATTTGTTGCATTTCATCATTGAAATATTATAAGGACGAATAGTTGGTTCTTTTGTTGGCCGGTTCCTAATTTCATCAATTATCTGCTCGTCAAATAGGCAGGGCCGTCTTTTGATTTGATTTTTTATTGTTTTATATATTACTCAAAGAAAAAAATAAAAGAGTACTCGATCTGAATATTTCAAATAAAAAGATAAAAGTTTTCGGTACTAAAGCATGAAAAACCATATGATTGCTGCCTACATCTTAATTTGATTCCATAACAAACAATTTCATTACCATGTTGACTTTCCTATTAGAATAATTTGCTATAATAAATTAATGAAATTATGCCTGTCTAACTTACGAATGGCCGGATTTGAATGTAGTCTATCGGGTTGTACATATATATGGATTTAATTTTGACACCTGGCAGCAAAATATATATATATATATATATATATATATATATATATAATTGGTATATGAATTTTGAAATTATTAAAAGAACTATTTTCAAGCAGGAAAATGATGCAACTTGTTCTAATTAATCCCAATTGAAAAGAATATATAAATAATTTCTGCTCCTTTTAATAGTGACACGATTTATATATTATGTACACAAATTATACAATAAGAATTATTAATTTTCTCTATGTAAATATGGTTTAAGACATATTATAGGATTCCCCTCATTCGGTTCAATTTAATTAAAAGAAGAGATTTTCATGTAACATACATTTCATGATAAATTTGATAAATACAATAGTTGATCAAACTCAAATAAGACCCAATTAAAAAATAAAAAATTACAGCCCAGAAGTAAAGGGCACATTTGTGGCCGGTACCCAAGAATTAGCAGCGATAAAATTCCCAGGAGTAAACCGTACCGCTTCCGACGCACTTGTAATCACGCGGTACCCCCTCCATCTAACCCGGTTCACCGTAGACGACCCGCGACCCGTATTCAAATACTCTCCATAATACAAAGTATCCAGCGCGAAGTTCCCGCTCCACGGCATCCAACCCGCCGGGTTAATAAACCCATCCAGGAACGTCCTCATGAAAACCGTGCGCGAATACCTCTTCCAGGGCCGACCCAAGTACGTCCTCACGGATCCCTGAACAGGTCTGAGATCCGGCGCCGCTGTGACCCGGCAGTTGTGGATAGAGATCCCGGTGTTCTGGCTCGGGTCGGTTCGACCCTGTGCGGTTATGGTGTTGGTTCTGTTGGGCGGGTTCCTGGGGAATATGTTGCAATTTTGGAGAACGACAGCTGCGTTGCCGAAAATAAAGTCTACGGTGCCGTAAATGTCGCATTGTCTGTAGAATTGTCTTTGGGAATGGACGTATAGGGTATCTTGGTAGCCCTCGAAGCTGCATTGGTAGAACACGGATAGATCCGACCCGGATCGAAGGGCCACGGCTTGGTGGTTACGGGCGCCCGCGGTGTTCCTGAAGGTGATGCCTCGAGCGATGAATCCGTCTCCCACAACAGCTGCAATGCCAAGTCAAGAGATTGATTAACTATAAATGTTAAATTATTTATTTAATGACTCCAGTGTCAATGAATAACTACAAATAATCTAATCGTATATTCTGACATTCCAATTAAATCTAAAATCTTAGATTGGCATGTAATTTTTATTGTGTCCAATTTCTGTCGGGTTTTTTTTTTTTTTTTCAATTTTTATTTGGATGTCTATTTTGAATTTTTTTCGATGTCCAATTTTAGTTCGTTTTATTTTTTGCTTTTGTCATATATACATCACAAGAAAATAAAAAATTGTTCATAAAATTTGTTAATATAAATACAAAAATTTCAAAAAAAAAAATTATGTAATTAAATTGCCTACGACTTAACTACAATATTTTCTAGTTCTAATTATATATTGGCAACTTCATTTTTCACCTATAAATAATTTATCTATGTAGGTAAATTTTTATAGGCAAGTGACTTGCAGATAATTAATTATCTAGAAATTTTATTTTCATAGGCAAACTATTTGTAGGTTGAGGAATGAAGATGCGCTACATGATTAAAAAAATTATTAGTCCCAACTGAATATTTTGTGAAAATATTTGGTAGGAAATTCTAATTTCGTAGATAATTTTTTGTGTTGTTTCTAGGCTGTGTTCTTTGGACCAAAATTGATATCTAAGTCCGAAATGACCAAAATGGTAATGTTATAAAATTACGGTACGATTTGTGATTTTATCTTTAATTTGATGTTACAGATAAGATTTCTTTTTAATTATATATATAATATTTTAGCAAAAGATGTTACGGTCATTCCAATTAAAATAGGATATGCATGCAAATTTAATTTGACTTACCAACTGTGGCAGATCTGAAGGTGGTGGAGCCGCCGTCGACGCTTCTACTTCCGGTAATAATAGTCCTCCCAATTCCATCACCCAACAACATAATATTCCTCAAACCATTCCCAATCTCCACATTCTCCCTATACGTCCCTTGCCTCACATATATCACATACCTCCCATTTCCCGACCGCCTTCCCGCCGCCGCGACAGCCGCGCCCACTGTCCTAAAGTTTCCGGAACCATCCTGCGCCACCACCACATTCGCCCGAGGGGCCGACGACTGCAGCAACCTCCGATCACCCGGGCCCACCCAACTCGGGAACCCTTCCTTATGACTTGGCTCCCCATAATTAGATTCCCCCTTGTTCAAGGCAAGTGCATTGCTAAGCAATAAACTTACATTGTTGGACATCATGGGAAACACATAATCCGTTATGCCAAAATCTTGAAACCCTAACTTGCACGTCTCGAGATTGGTTAGAGCCGTGCTCAGCCAGGTTTGTGCATCGGCCGACGAACACTTGGGATCGATAGTGCTATTGATGCGACGTATGGTTTCGTCGTAGAGCTCAATGCAATCGGCCCACGCCGCCTTTTCGCGCTTGTTTCGGCATTTTGGGCCGAGGGAGTATATGTTGTTTTGGGCATGTGCGCAACGGTCGAGGGCTAATTGGGAAGAGACTTTAAAGAAGTCGGATTTTCTTTTGATTGGAGCGTTGTATTTCGGGTTGTGGGTCAAGTAGTACTCACATGGTTGCGGGTTTGGGGTTTGGCTGCACCATGATTTTATTGCATCGTGAGAATAGCCGGAAATGGCGGGAGAAAGGAGGAAGAAGGACACGAGAATGGCTAATGCTATTTTCGACATTTCTGTCTCTTTAAGGTTTTGTTTGGAGTTCTAGTTTAGCTCGAGGGTGATTTATATAGGGCATGATAAGATCAGTCTTGCTGTATGAGTGATTAATGGGGTCCATTTTTAGCTATATTTTGGTTTTATATTGTGTGAATTATTCCTAGGAATTATGGGGTTGGTGAATAAAATAAATATGCAATTATCTATGTTGGATATGTAGGAATATATAGGGTGCATCTAATCTAATCATGGGAATTGGTAACAAACTATACACATATTTGAAGTTGACCTGATCAGAAAATAAACTGAAAATAATATATATATAAATTCAGGCAAGGGAGACGTGAAATTAACACGCCTGAAATATTCCTCAAGTGTATATAAACTAGTACTATTGTTATCTAATCGAGATTATTTAATGGATAATATACCAAAGACACTATAATGCCATGTTCATGCATGCATGATTTGCGAAAATCATGCACATATATATATTGAAGTGCCTTTTTTATTTAAATTTTGTTGGTGGAATTAAATAAATGAATTGATTTCACACTTTTTTTTAATTAACTTTTAAAAGAGATAAAAAAAATTCAAGTTTCTACGTACATTGATATTTTTGAAATAGCTTGTAATCCACACTTAGAGATGCTAATTCTTTCAAGTTTCAACAAGGATATATTTATATATGGAATAGCTTGTAATCCACACTAGAGATGCTAATCACACCCACCGCCACCAATCAAACTCATTTCTTTCCGTAATAATATTTGATTAACTGAAATTTTATCTTAAATACTCATTCCATGAGACAACTCGGACAAACTTTTGTATCTATTTTGAATCGAATCGAATATTGTGTCTCAGACATGAGTGATTAGGGGGATGATCAATATAACTAGGGTATTATAATTTTAAACAAATTAATTCCACACTTTTTAAAAGTTTTGGACTTTTAGGGGAGGCAAATATATTATATATATATATATATATATATATATATATATATATATATATATGTATCACTACAAAAAAAACACTGTTTAACGATGGAATTTGCGACGGAAAATCCACCGCAAACAGTGTTTTGCGACGGACACGTGTTCGTTCCTAAAACAACCGTAACTAATTTTTACGACGGATTTTTGCCGTCCGTCGCAATTTAACGACAGATAAAACCGTCGCAACATTGGCGGGTCAGACCCGACCGGGTCGCTCAAGATTTTCAACGGACAATATTCCGTCGCAAATTATTCGGGTCAGACCCGATCAGGTCAACAATATTTGCGACGGAAATAGTCCGTCGCAAATATTTATTAATGTTTTTTTTTTCCGATTATTATTTGCGACGGACATTTTTCCGTCGCAAATTTACCGAGCCTATACAAAATAAAAGTAGCTCGTGTGGTTCGAGTCCGGGCACCACTCGGGCACGTGCTACTTTTGTTCATTTTTACGCAATTAATTGTATATGTATTCAAATTAAGTCATTTTTTTATAATTCACCAAATTAATTTCTTTTCGTATCTAACTTGTTTATAAAAATATTTTTCCCAACTATTTTTTTTATTTTGTAAAATTATTTATTTCGACAATGCGTAATTTATAATTCGTTAATTTGTACATAATTAATTGTATATGTATCCAAATGATTCATTTTTCCCCATAATTCACCAAATTAATTCATTTTCATTTCTCACTTGTTTTTATAAATGTTGTGGCCATTTAATTTTTATTATTTTGCTAAAATTATTTATTTCGACTCCCGCTTAAATTTATAATTCGTTCATTCGTACGCAATTAATTGTATATGTATCCAAATTGACTCTTTTTTTTTTATAATTCACCAAATTAATTCATTTTCGTTTCTCACTTGTTTTTATAAATGTTGTGCCCAACTATTTTTTTATTTTGTAAAATTATTTATTTCGACAACGCGTAATTTTATAATTCGTTCATTTGTACGCAATTAATTGTATATGTATCCAAATTGACTCAAAAAAAAAAATCTATAATTCACCAAATTAATTCATTTTCGTTTCTAACTTATTTTTATAAATGTTGTGGCCATTTTTTTTTTGGTAAAATTATTTATTTCGACCCCCGCTTAAATTTATAATTCGTTCATTTTTACGCAGTTAATTGTATATGTATCCAAATTGACTCATTTTTTTTTTTTTGCTTAATTCACCAAATTAATTCATTTTCGTTTCTAACTTATTTATATAAAAATTGTACCCATATTTTATTTTACAAAATTTATTTCTTTTCGTTTCTAACTTGTTATATATACAATAATTTAGTAATTCTAATCGTCGTCCTCTTCCTCTTCTCCATCTTCCTCCTCTTCTCCATCCTCATCATCATCATCATCATCATCATCATCATCATCATCATCATCATCATCATCATCATCATCATCATCATCATCATCATCATCATCATCATCATCATCATCATCATCATCATCATCATCATCATCATCATCATCATCATCATCTTCATCATCATCATCATCATCATCATCATCATCATCATCATCATCTTCATCCTCATCATCTTCATCTTCATCCTCCTCACCGCGCTCTTGTCCATCATCCTCATGATCACTTTCAATCATTACCATTTCTGAATTTACAGTCCATAAAAATATTCACAACTTCTTGATCAACCTCTGTTTGAACCTCTTGTATCTCTGTTTGAAATTGATCTATTGGTTCTACACTGTCTTTCTTTGACGGATTAGAAATTTCAACCAATGATCTTGCCTTCACTTTGCAAATTGTCCTCAAGTTGGCCCTACTTGATCCGGGGTATTTGCAATAATATACTTGAGATGCTTGCGTTGCAAAAATATAGGGATAGTATGCCGCCGGAATCTTCTTTCCGGTATTGATATCAACAATCTTGTAGTTTTTGTCGACTCTCGTTTCTTGTTTCTCTGGATCATACCATTCACACAAGAACAACACTACCGTCCTCTTCGGCTAACCCGGATATTCTATTTCAACTACTTCTTGTAGCACTTCATAGTAATCGATGGGTTCTTCGTTGTAGTTTCCACCGGTAACGCAAACACCACTGTTTGTAGTCGATTTCGTTGAAGCATACGCTTCAGTATGAAATTTGTATCCATTTGCGTAATATACGTGGTATGATACCACACTACGTAGTGGTCTTTTGCTCAGAGCTTCAAGATGTGGGTTGTTAAGTAGGCCACTTTGTCCCTGTAAATATTAAATTATCATGTATAAAAATAATAACGGATTTGTTATAGGGTAAAAATCATATAATTATGTGATACTCACGTAACGTTGGAACCAAAACATAAAATCATTGCGGATGGATTGAAAAACCTGTGATGTCTGGTTCTAGTTGACGCGTATACTCACATAACATCCTTATATATCAGAAAAAAGAAATTAATAACTTTTCAGATATCAACAATATACATATTGTAAAAAACTCAACTATAATAATTACTTACTCTATATACGGTTGGACTTCAAGACAATTCATTAAAACATATGAATGTATTGTTTCCTCTTCAATACTGCCCCTAAACGGTCGTTTGGTGCCCTTACCCATTGGTCGACCCGGATGCAAAAATACAGATAACATACCTTCAACATCACGAAGGGGATGGTCTACTCCACGACCATCGGTGTTGCGAGGCACATTTCTGATTCCTGTTTGAACTTGATCGCTGAAGTAGTAAGAACAAAATGCTACAACCTCTTCAGTAAGGTATGCATTAACAATTGATGCTTCGATGTGGGCCGTATTTCCAATATTGAGCTTTAAGTTGTGCAAATACCTAAAACAAGAAGTGTTAATTAGAAATATTCTTCAGTATTGATCTTAAAAGTCGGTCTAAAAAATGGTATAGAATTACCTCTCAAAAGGGTACATCCATTGATACTGTACGGGACCAGCAATTGAGGCTTCATACACTAAGTGTACGAGTAAGTGCTCCATCGAGTCGAAGAAGCTGGGTGGAAAAATCCGCTCAAGTTTGCATAGAATAACAGGGATCTCCTCATCCAAATGCCTCATGTCCTCAACTGTAATCGTTGATGTCGTTAAGTGTCTGAAAAAGATACTTAATTCCGTGATGACACTCCATACATTCTTGGGAAGTGAGTACCGAAATGCAATAGGTAAGAGTCGTTGCATGAACACGTGACAATCATGACTCTTCATTCCAGACACCTTCTCGATTTCCGTGTCAACTCTGTCTCCCAAATTCGACACATAATTGTCAGGGAAGCTCAACTCTTTCACCCACTTACACAAATTCTTCCTTTCTGTTTTAAAAATTGTGTAAGAGGCATGTGGATATATCCTTATCCGCTCATCCTTGTGTAGGGAAGCACGAGAACAGAAGAACCTCAACTCATCTCTGGATTTTGAAGTGTCTTTGGTCTTCCCTTCAGTACTCAGGACCGTGTTGTTGATGACCTTTTTATGATCAAGATGATTAGTGGCTGTTTTTGCTAAGGAAGATCATCAAACAAGAACTAAGATTATGGGATTTAGCTAAGTAATGCTCAAGAAATAATTTTGCAAGAGTTTGGCTATTTTATTGAATTGTTCCCCCTTTTTCATGTACATGAAGGGAGTATTTATAGACATACAAAGAGGCCATGTGTCACCATCTTGGTGGCTTAACCATTGGATCTTTGCCAAGTGTTAGGACACTTGTACAACATCTACACTATTGCTCATTGGATGGATGCCAAGTGTTAAGACACTTGGACCATATCTAAGCTAGTGACTCTTGGAGTTCCCAATGTTGTACTTGGTCTTTGGCACTACTGAGATGCTCTCGACGGTGACCGGTTGCTCGCTTGTACGTCTTTGTTAGATGTCATGGTCCTTTGCATTCCGAGTTGTTCGCTCCTTGCTTGGGATTGTTTTGCAATGTTGCTCGCTCCATTACGAAGTTGTTCGCCCGAATTGATCTTGGTTTGAGCCGCTTGCACAACTGTTCTTTGCAAGTCTGCTCGCCTAAATATCTTGCTTACCATTTTAGAGCTGTTTTGCAAAGCTGTTCGCTCTACAAAGCTTCTAGCTCCACAAAGCTGTTAGCTTCTTTCATTTATTATCCAGTTATCAAGTTTAATGTGAACTGTTTCATTTATTAATCACTCCATTGTTCGCCCATCAACACGTGTGAAACAAGTTGTCGAAAATATTCTTCTCTATATGCATCACATCCAAATTGTGTCGAATCAACAACCTACGCCAATAAGGTAAGTCCCAAAAGATACTTCCCTTCTTCCAACCACCCTGGATGCGTTTATTGTGCTCCATTGCACCCGCCTCAGTTGTCTTCATCAATCAGTGACTGTAACCTCATACAACAACGAATCACCTGAAATAATTAATTTATATATGGTTAACTTATTTATATGAGACACATAGACATAAGTAGTGGTTTAGTACCCAGACACATACCTGATCGAATCTGTGGTCTTGGGCGGCCTACTGCATTTTTACCCTTTAGAAAGTCTGTTTTGTTCCTCCGAAAGGGATGATCAGGAGGAAGAAACTTGTGATGGTTGTCGAACCATGACACTTTTCTACTCAATGGAAGATAGAATGCATCAAAACCGTCCATGCAATACGGGCATGCTAGTTTTCCTGCTATTGACCACCCAGACAACATAGAAAATACTGGAAAGTCGCTAATGGTCCACAAAAGTGCAGCTCGCATCGTGAAGTTCTGCTTCCTATGAACGTTGTAGGCCTCCACCCCCGTAGACCACAAAGATTTCAACTCTTAATCAGTGGCTGGAGATATACATCCAGTTTATGCTTGGGGTTGTGTGGTCCAGGCACCAAGATACTAAGAAATATATGTTGAGGCTTCATGCACAACCAAGGAGGTAGATTGTACGGAGTCAATAGCACAGGTCATAATGAATACTTTTTTCCGTGCATTCTAAATGGAGCAAATCCATCCGTGCACAAGCCTAACCTCACATTTCTCGTCTCACTTGCAAAATCTGGAAACTCCCTATCAAGATGTTTCCATGCCTCCGAGTCTGCAGGATACCGCATCTCTCCAAAATTCTCACCAGAACACTCCTCAGCATGTCATGTCATGTCTTTAGCAGTGTCACTAGACTGATACAACCTCTCTAGACGGAGAGTGATGGGAAGCTAATACATTGCCTTATAAGCCTTCAACTGCACTTTCTTCTTACTTTTTGTACGACCAAATGGTTTGTACCGTGGGTGGCCACACATCTTGCACTGGTCCTCATCCTCATCCTCATCCCAAAACAACATGCAACCGTTTGTACAACAATCAATCTTCTCAAAGGGTAGACCCATATCCTTCAAGAGCCTCTTGCTCCGATAGAAATTATCAGGCGTCGTGTTGTCTTCAGGTACAACTCGTTTGAACAATTTAGCAAATTGATTGAACACTTTTTGACTGACCTTGCCTTCAGTTTTGATATTCAACATTTAAGCATTGAATGACAACTGCGTCTCAGTCTCACAACCAGAAAAGAGCTTTTGATCAACAGTTTTAAGCATATTAAAAAACTTTCCTCCTCCATAGGTGTTTCATTGAATTGTGGTTGACCACCCAAAACAGATTCTGCAATCATCATCCGATATCTATCAGGTTCATCCTCTATTTGTGGTTCAAATTGAGTATACAGAACATAACTTGAACCACCAATATCAGAACTTCCACCACCGCTCCACCCAGTATAAAAGTATTCTACAGTTTCGATGTCAACATTCCACCGTTCTTCACTGTGACTGGTCCAGTTGTAATAACGGGGAACAAAACCGGAAATCACAAGATGAGTTCTAACCTCATCAACACTCAAGAATCTCATATTTCTACATCTTCTATCTTTACACGGACACATAATATTACCCATACAATCCATACTGCATGGATGTTGTAGTGCAAACTCAATAAACTCATCAATTTTATTGCAAAAGATAGAGTTAATGCCTCCTCCTATCATTCTAGGTATTGAGTACATCCAACCACAATCTGGAAATTGCATCTGTTACAGATTAAAAGTAAATATCACATGAGTTGTAAAAAATTGGGCAGAGTTTGCCTAAAAATAGGGATATACAAATTTTTCCTTCACAAAAATCAATCCAACACAACCATATATCAATCATAGTAAACCAATCAAATAAATAAATATCACACAATTTATCTAATAGTGTACAGAAAAATTAAGCAGAGTTTCGACTAAAAATAGGTATAAATATCACACAATCTAAAATTAACCCATCAAATATAACCATATATCATCAATCATACTAAAACCCATCAAATAAATATATATCATGCTCATTACCTAATAGTGTACTAAAAAATTGAAACAATAAAAATATGACATTTAAACGGTTAAAAATGTGAAAACGTACGGTGAAGTTGAAGGCAATGACAAATACGTACGGTGAGGTTGAAGGCAATGACAAATACACCAATTATACGTGAAGAACATATGAAAACCGCATCATTTCTTATTTTTTTCGTGAGTGAAAGTGAAAGGGAAGGAAAAGGAAGTGGACTGTAATAAATCTGCACAAATTTGCGACGGACTTATTTTCCGTCGCAAATTCAATATTTTGCGACGGCTTTTCCGTCGCAAATACAGTTTGCGACGACCCGGGTCAATTATTGGTCACCAACCCGTCTGACGATCTTCAACCACTCAATTTTGCGACGAAAAAGTGGTCGTTGCAAATATGAATTTAAAATTTGCGACGTCTTTCCGTCGTAAAAAGTTACAACAGCCGAATTTGCGATGGACGGAGATCCGTCGCAAATTTTTTTCTTAACATATGTGATGGCTTCCGTCGCAAATCACTACAAAGTGTCACTGTTTTGTCTTTCCGTCGTTAAAATCCGTCGCAAATTTACGACGGGTTGCTGTTGCCGTCGCAAAATCGGTCAACATTGACCAACTAACAGAATCCGTTGAAAATCCATCGCAAATGACCTATTTTTGCGATGGATATATGTTCATCGCAAAAATTCCGTCGTTAATTCCCGTCTTTTTTGTAGTGTATATTAATTGCTTTTTGATAAATAATACTCCCTTCGTCCCAATATTTTCTTCACACTTGCCTTAAATGAACGTCCCAACATTTTCTTCACACCCCAAAAGAGGAAATAACTATCTCTCACAAAAGTCAATAAAACATAAAGTTACCATTATTTTATTCAACTCCACACTCACATACTCCCCTTTTTCTTAAAAAAAAATGTGCACATCCCAAGTGTGAAAAACTTCTTGGGACAGAGGTAGTATATTCATATTAATGTGGACGAAGATTTATTTTTGGGCATACACACTACAAGAAAATAAAGAATTGCCTATAAAAAATCTCCAACAAAAAAGTTTGTAGTAAGAATTGCCTACGAAATTTTCTAATTATGAATGTATCTACATTTTTCAACCTAGAAACAATTTTGTCTATTGAATTAATTTGCCTACGAAATAAAATCTCTAGGTATAATTACCTATAAGTCATTTGACTACAAAAATTTACCTACATCACAATTTGTCCGTAGACAATTTTTTTTGTAGGTGGGGAAGGAAAATGTCAATACAATTAGAAAATTTTGTAGGCAATTAGTAGGTAATTTTCGCAACAATTTTTTTTGTTGGAAATTTTGTAGCCATATTGGCAACTTTCGTAATGGTATCAGTGAATTTGTTGGAATTTTTTTTTGGAAATTTTGTAGCCATATTGGCAACTTTCAAAATTTTGTAGTGGAAACTGATACTTATATACATGCATTTAAGAAATATCATAACATTTTATGTTGTGAAATTTATAAGTCTAATGGTATCAGTGAATGCATGTAATAGTACTAGTGAGTACTCGTAATGGTATAAATTTCATACTTCGAAACTTGTTCGTGAGATTTTTGTGACGGATAATATAGATCTATAAATAAATAATACTTAATTAATTATCTAAAATATCTTCAAAATTTTACTGTTTAAAATTAAAATTCAAAGTAGCCCAGTGGGATTCGTATATCCTATTTTTAATTTACAGCCCAGGAGTAAATGGCACATTCGCGGAAGGTATCCACGTATCGGCCGCGATAAAATTCTCAGGAGCGAACTTCTCTGCTTCGGAATCACTTTCAATCTCGTGGTATCCCTTCCAATCGACCCGGTTCTCCGTAGATGACCCGGGACCCGTATTCAAATACTCCGCGTAGTACAAAGTATCCAGAGCGAATGACCCGCTCCACGGCTTCCAACCCGCCGGGTCAATCAAATCATCCAGATAAGTCTTGATGAAAACCGTGCGTGAGTACTTCTTCCACGGCCTACCCAAATACGACCTCACGGATCCGTCGAGGTCCGGGGCTGCTGCGACCCGGCAGTTGATAATAACGATTCCGGAGTCCTGACTCGGGTCGGTCCGACCCTGTGCGGTTATGGTATTGGTATCCCCCCTCGGGTTTCTTAAGTATATGTTGCAATTCTGGAGAACAGCGGCAGCGTTGCCGAATATAAAGTCGACGGTGCCGTATATGTCACAATCTCTATAGAATTGCCTTTGGGAAGAGACGTACAAAGTGTCTTGGTAGCCTTCAAAACTGCATTCGTAGAAAACGGATCGATCCGACGCGGATCGGAGGGCCACCGCCTGCCCCTTCTGCGAGCCCGCGGTGTTCCTGAACGTGATGCCACGAGCAACGAATCCATCGCCTTGAACACCTGCAATGCCAAATCAAGAATTCAAGATGTCCGTATGTTAAGGGTCGGGTTAATTGCACTTTTGGTCGCAAGAGAATGTATTCATTTCAAAGTAGTTTTTTCTAACACTTTTGGTTTCAACAGAATATAATATAATGCAAATTTTGGTCCCAAGAGAATGTACAAATTGCATTTTTGGTCCCATGAAACTATGACAAATTTGCAATTTTGGTCCTGAAAATTCACGAATGGGACCGAAACTGGTACCAAAAGTATTTTACACACTCATTCTTTTGGGACTAAAGTGCAATTTTTCAGTTAAATGTCTATACCTTTTAAAATTATGTAAGAATGTGTCTGGATAGAGGATTTTGACGTATAAATTTTAGATCAACAATCTAAATTCAATAATTTATTTGAATAAAATATTTAAATGAATGCATTTTAAATTTGACAGAATTGAGAGAATTATTTAATTTTATTTAATTAGCAAAATCATGTTATTTAAAATTTATAAATTTATTTTTAAATTATTTATATTTTAAATGATTATATCCAAAGGTAACACAATTAAATTTGAAAACTTAATCCTGATTGGTTTTTGATACCAATATATTAATTTATTAAATATCACAAATATTATTAATAAAAGAAAAATTAAAAAACAAAAAGTAAAAAGTAAAAGTAAAAGCTTAGCTAGTTGTCATGTATATTAATGGCATGGCAATTAATTAGAAGTTATTATTCATTTATAATTCTCTTACGTGCAAGAAATTCTATAAATTAATTAGTTGTACTTTAAATAACAAATTAAGAAGCGTCTATAATTATAGATTTAGTTGAAAATAATGAGGTTTATCTAATTCAAAATTCAAAATAATAATAATAATAATAATAATATCTAAAAAATGGGAAAATGTTGTGTACTTGTGAATTATGACTCCTATGACTTAAAATACATATTTATAATTCAATTATCCAATAAATTAATGAATTTTTTTATAGGAAATGGAAATTAAATTTGATTTTACGTACCAACTGTGGCTGTATTAAAGGTAGTAACGCCGTCGGCGACGCTTTTGCTTCCGGTAATAATGGTCCTCCCAATACCATCACCCACCAACATAATATTCTCCAAATCCGACCCGATATCCACATTATCCTCGTACGTCCCTTCCTTCACTTTAATCACAAACCTCTCACTTCCCGACCGGCTCTCGGCCGCCTCAATAGCCGCACTCACCGTCTCAAAGTTGCCGGAGCCGTCTTTCGCCACCACCACATCAGCACGATAATTAGGCGTCCACGACTGGAGCAACCTCCCATCACCGGACCCCACCCAACCCGGAAACCCTTTCCTATCATAATAATTAGATGCCTCCTTGTTTAGGGCTAGGGTATTGCTAAGCAACAAGCTTACGTTGGTAAACATCAAGGGTAAGAAATGATCTTTAATGCCAAAATCTTCAAACCCTAATTTGCATGTCTCGAGATTGGTTAGGGCCGCGCTGAGCCAAGTTTGTGCGTCGTTTGGCGAACACGTCGGATCAATAGTCTTATTGATCCCACGAATGGTTGCGTTGTACAATTTGACGCAATCGGCCCAAGCCGCCTGTTCCCGCTCGTCGCGGGGTTTTAAATCGAGGGATTGCATGCTATTTCGGGCATGCAAGCAATGGTCGAGGGCTAATTGGGACGATAATTTAACGAAATCGGATTTTAATTTAAGGGGTACGTTGTTGTATTTGGGGTTATTAGTCAAGAAATGGACGCATGGTTGTGGGTTTGGAGTTTGATTACACCAAGATTTTATTGTAGCATGAGGATATATAGAAAGGACTGGAGAAATGAGAAAGAACGTGCAGATAATTAGGGTTTGGATTCTTGTCGCCATCATGGTTATTTTTTTGGGATTGAAAAAATCAGTTAGTGTTTTGTGGGTGGGTGGGTGTTAATTTGGAGTATGTAGTATGATATTTATATAAAAGTTCAGCTGATGAATGATAATACGAAACGCATAAACTCACTTATGGTTTAATTAATGTGAATTAAGATAGTAATGCTTTGGCTCAAGTCATTAATATATATAGTTGTTACATACGTTTCGTTATATAATATATAACATAGATTTTATACCGTTATAGTTTTAAGATAACGTATATACTTTAGAGCTAGTTTCTGATGAAACTTAGTTCATGGGTATTAGACTATAGTTACCTTCATTTAATAATGCTATAATATTTATTCAATTTTATCATTACACTTATAAATTATTATAATTAATATATATATATATATATATTCATATAATTCAATGTATTTGTGTGTGTAAAAATTTATAATATAATTAGTTTGTAAGAGTAGTCAGTAGCGGTATTACATCTGTCCACCAATTTAAATCACAAACCGTCTCATAACTTTCATACAAAATAAATTTGGTCACAAAATTAACTTAATTTTGATCAGATTTAGTTCCAATTTTTCTGACACGTCTAATGTTGGTCTCAAATCAATCGGAAAAGTCAATCCGGCATCATTTAAAAGTCCAAAATTGGTGATTTTCGGCAAGGGCGTTGATTGACGTCCAAGTGTGCTGATTATATTTGATTTTTCTTTTCTTTTACAATTTTACTACACATCAAGTATATTTAGTTTTAACAAATAATTATAGCATCCAAATCAACTTGAGGAACTCTCTTGTGAAATATACCTAAAATAGGCAAATATTAAAAAAAATCATGGATCGGGTCGCTCCAGGTCAAAAATTGCGGATCTTGGCGGGATCGGGTCGGGTTTGGTGCTATTTTCTCAAAATCTCGCACAAGTCAAGTTTCAGGATTTTCGCTCCCAATTTGTGTTACTATATGAACATATGCATATTACTGAATGGTATAATGTGTGTTGCTTTTTTTTTTTTTTTGAATAGAAAAAAGAGAATTTATTATACTTCCAATTGGCCAAAACTATAAGCAAAAGTTCGACCACTTAATACAATTTTACATACAGAAGCTTATAATAGAAAAACAAAGTCACAACACACATTAAAAAACAGGTTTTTGTACTTTAAAATAACAATAAGGACTAATATATATTTTTACAAGAACAAATATGTGATTTTTAATCTATTCCTCATCCCTTTAAATCTAGATTTATTGTTTCATACATTAACACACATTTGTTCTAATAATAATATACGTTCGCTCTAACATTAACACACTTTTGCTCCAATTTTAACACACAATTACTTCAACAATAACATATATTTGTTCTAACATTAACACACATTACTCCAATAGTAACAAACATTTCCTCTAACATTAACACACATTTGCTCCAATAGGAACACATATTTATAGTAATACACATTTTCTCTTAACATTAACACACAATCGCAGTAACACATATTTACTCTAACATTAACACACATTTGCTCCAATAGTAACACATTTTTGTAGTAACACACATTTACTCTAACATTAACACACATTTGCAGTAACGCATATTAATTTACTATAATATCAACACACATTTCTTCCACCAGTAACACACATTTTCTCTAACATTAACACATATTTGTTCCAACAGTAACACGCATTTGCTTTTACAGTAACATATGATTGTCCTTATGGTAACACAACCTGGGAGGGTGATTTTATGTATTTGTGCAAACACATCTTTATCCATGGAGTAAGATATTTATGTTATTACACTACAAAAAAAACACTGTTTTGCGACGGAATTAGCGACGGAAAATCCGTCGCAAACAGTGTTTTGCGACGGTATCTGCGACGGACACGTATCCGTCCCTAAAACAGCCGTAGCTAATTTTTGCGACGGATTTCGACTTCCGTCGCAAATTAACGACGGACAAATTCGTCGCAAAATCGGCGGGTCAGACCCGGCCGGGTCACACAGAATTTGCGACAGACAGTATTCCGTCGCAAATATTTCGGGTCAGACCCGTTCGGGTCAACAACATTTGCGACGGCCACATTCCGTCGCAAATGTTTATATATATTTTTTTTATTTTTTTCTGTTATAATTTGCGACGGGTTGTTTTCCGTCGCAAAATTCAATATTTGCGACGGAATTTGGCCGTCGCAAATTACCGAGCCTATACAAAAAAAAAGTGGCTCGCGTGGTTCGAGCCCGGGCACCCGAGGCGGCCGGGGCGGGCGCGGACCACTGGGCCAACCGACCCATCTCTTTTTATATGCGGCCCACCTTCTATATTAGTCTTATTAGGCCTTGAACAATTAATCCATTTTTTGCGTCCAAGGGGAATAGAACACGGGACCTCTTGTGCAAGAGGAGGGAGCGCGCGCCACTAGGGCACAAGCTACTTTCGTTTATTTTTATGCAATTAATTGTATATGTATTCAAATTAAGTCATTTTTTTATAATTCACCAAATTAATTTCTTTTCGTATCTAAGTTGTTTATTAAAATATTTTGCCCAACTATTTTTTTTATTTTGTAAAATTATTTATTTCGACTCCCGCTTAAATTTATAATTCGTTCATTTGTACGCAATTAATTGTATATGTATCCAAATTGACTCATTTTTTTTTCTACAATTCACCAAATTAATTCATTTTCGTTTCTAACTTGTTTTTATAAATATTGGGGCCATTTAATTTTTATTATTTCTGTAAAACTATTTATTTCGACTCCCGCTTAAATTTATAATTCGTTCATTTGTACGCAATTAATTGTGTATGTATCCAAATTGACTCTCTTTTTTTTCTACAATTCACCAAATTAATTCTTTTTTTTTTCTAACTTATTTTTATAAATATTGGGGCCATTTAATTTTTATTATTTCTGTAAATTTATTTATTTCGACTCCCACTTAAATTTATAATTCGTTCATTTGTACGCAATTAATTGTGTATGTATCTAAATTGACTCATTTTTTTTCTACAATTCACCAAATTAATTCATTTTCGTTTCTAACTTGTTTTTATAAATATTGGGGCCATTTAATTTTTATTATTTCTGTAAATTTATTTATTTCGACTCCCGCTTAAATTTATAATTCGTTCATTTGTACGCAATTAATTGTGTATGTATCCAAATTGACTCGTTTTTTTTTCATAATTCACCAAATTAATTCATTTTCGTTTTTCACTTGTTATATATACAATAATTTAGTAATTCTAATCGTCGTCTTCTTCCTCGTCATCCTCATCATCATCTTCATCCTCTTCCTCATCTTCATCCTCTTTCTCTTCCTCTTCCTCTTCCTCTTCTTCTTCCTCCCCACCGCGCTCTTGTCCATCACCCTCATGATCACTTTCAATCATTATCATTTCTGGATTTGCAGCAAGTAAGTCGACAAAAATATTCACACCTGCTTGATCAACCTCTGTTTGAGCCTCTTGTATCTCTGTTTGAAATGGATCTGTTGGTTCTACACCGTCTTTGTTTGACGGATTAGAAACTTCAACCAGTGATCTTGCCTTTACTTTGCAAACTGTCCTCAAGTTGGGCCTACTTGATCCGGGGTATTTGCAATAATATACCTGAGATGCTTGCGTTGCAAAAATATAAGGATCGTATGCCATCGGAAACTTCTTTCCGGTGTTGATATCAACAATCTTGTAGTTTTTGTCGACTCTTGTTCCTTGATCCCTGGATCATACCATTCACACAAGAACAACACTATCGTCCTGCTCGGCCAACCCGGATATTCTATTTCAACTACTTCTTGCAGCACTCCATAGTAATCGATGGGTTCTTCGTTGTAGTTTGCACCGATAACGCAAACACCACTGTTTGTAGTCGATTTCGTTGAAACATACGCTTCAGTATGAAATTTGTATCCATTTGCGTAATATCCGTGGTATGATACCACACTACGTAGTGGTCTTTTGCTCAGAGCTTCAAGATGTGGGTTGTTATTAAGTAGGTCATTTTGTCCCTGTAAATATTAAATTATCATGTTTAAAAATAATAACATATTTGTTATAAGGTAAAAATCATATAATTATGTGGTACTCACGTAACGTTGGAACCAAAATATAAAATCATTGCGGATGGATTGAAAAACTGTTGCATCTGTGATGTCTGGTTCTACTTGATGCTTATACTCACAGAACATGCTTATATATCAGAAAAAAGAAATTAATTACTTTTCAGATATCAACAGTATACATATTGTAAAAAACTCAACTATAAAATTAAATTACTTACTCTATATACGGTTGGACTTCAGGACAATTCATCAAAACATATGAATGTATTGTTTCCTCTTCAATACTGCCCCTGAACGGTCGTTTGGTGCCCTTACCCATTGGTCGACCCGGATGCAAAAATACAGATAACATACCTTCAACATCACGAAGGGGATGGTCTACTCCACGACCATCGTAGTTGCGAGGCACATTTCTGATTCTGGTTTGAACTTGATCGCCGAAGTAGTAAGAACAAAATGCTCCAACCTCTTCAGTAAGGTATGCATTAACAATTGATGCTTCGATGTGGGCCGCATTTCCAATATTGAGCTTTAAATTGTGCAAATACCTAAAACATTCTTGTGTTAGAAAATTTATTCAGTATTGATCTTAAAAGTCGATTTAAAAAATGGTATAGAATTACCTCTCAAAAGGGTACATCCATCGATACTGTACGGGACCAGCAATTGAGGCTTCATACGCTAAGTGTACGGGTAAGTGCTCCATCGAGTCGAAGAAGCTGGGTGGAAAAATCCACTCAAGTTTGCATAGAATAACAGGGATCTCCTCATCCAAACGCCTCATGTCCTCAACTGTAATCGTTGATGCCGTTAAGTGTCTGAAAAAAAGACTTAATTTCGTGATGACACTTCATACATTCTTGGGAAGTGAGTACCGAAATGCAATAGGTAAGAGTCGTTGCATGAACACGTGGCAATCATGACTCTTCATTCCAGACACCTTTCCGGTTTCCGTGTCAACTCTGTCTCCCAAATTCGACACATAATTGTCAGGGAAGCTCAACTCTTTCACCCACTTACACAAATTCTTCCTTTCTGCTTTACTAATTGTGGAAGAGGCCTGGGGATATGTTCTTGTCTGCTCATCCTTGTGTAGGGAAGCACGAGAACAGGAGAGCCTCAACTCATCTCTGGATTTTGAAGTGTCTTTGGTCTTCCCTTCAGTACCCACGACCGTATGAAACAAGTTGTCGAAAACATTATTCTCTATATGCATCACATCCAAATTGTGTCGAATCAACAACTTGCTCCAATAAGGTAAGTCACAAAAGATACTTTTCTTCTTCCAACCACCCTGGATACGTTTATTGTGCTCCATTGCACCCGCCTCAGTTGTCTTCATCAAATCAGTGACTGTAACCTCATACAACAACGAATCACCTGAAATAATTAATTTATATATGGTTAACTTATATATATGAGACACATAGACATCAGTAGTGATTCAGTACCCAGACACATACCTGATCGAATCCGTGGTCTTGGGCGGCCTACTGCATTTTTACCCTTTAGAAAGTCTGTTTTGTTCCTCCGAAAGGGATGATCAGGAGGAAGAAACTTGCGATGGTTGTCGAACCATGACACTTTTCTACTCAACGAAAGATAGAATGCATCAGAACCGTCCATGCAATACGGGCATGCTAGTTTTCCTGCTGTTGACCACCCAGACAACATAGAAAATGCTGGAAAGTCACTAATGGTCCACAAAAGTGCAGCTCGCATCGTGAAGTTCTGCTTCCTATGAACGTCGTATGCCTCCACCCCCGTAGACCACAAAGATTTCAACTCTTTAATCAATGGCTGGAGATATACATCCAATTTATGCTTGGGGTTGTGTGGTCCAGGCACCAAGATACTAAGAAATATATGTTGAGGCTTCATGCACAACCAAGGAGGTAGATTGTACGGGGTCAACAGCACAGGCCATAATGAATACTTTTTTCCGTGCATTCCAAATGGGGCAAAACCATCCGTGCACAAGCCTAACCTCACACTTCTCGTCTCCCTTGCAAAATCTGGGAACTCCCTATCAAGATGTTTCCATGCCTCCGAGTCTGCAGGATGCCGCATCTCTCCAGAATTCTCACCAGAACACTCCCCAGCATGCCATGTCATGTCTTTAGCCGTGGCACTGGACTGATACAACCTCTCTAGACGAGGAGTGATGGGAAGGTAATACATTGCCTTATAAGCCTTCAACTGCACTTTCTTCTTACTTTTTGTACGACCAGATGGTTTGTACCGTGGGTGACCACACATCTTGCAATGATCCTCATCCTCATCCTCATCCTCATCCCAAAACAACATGCAACCGTTTGTACAACAATCAATCTTCTCAAATGGTAGACTCATATCCTTCAAGAACCTCTTGCTCTGATAGAAATTATCAGGCGCCGTGTTGTCTTCAGGTAGAGCTCGTTTGAACAATTTAGCAAATTGATTGAACACTTTTTGACTGACCTTGCCTTCAGTTTTGATGTTCAACATTTGAGCATTGAATGACAATTGCGTCTCGGTCTCACAACCAGGAAACAACTTTTGATCAACGGTTTTAAGCATATCAAAAAACTTCTTTGACCGATGATTTGGTTCCTCCTCCATAGGTGTTTCATTGAATTGTAGTTGACCACCCAAAACAGATTCTGCAATCATCATCCGATATCTATTAGGTTCATCCTCTATTTGTGGTTCAAATTGAGTATACGGAACATAACTTGAACCACCAACATCAAAATTTCCACCACCGCTCCACCCAGTATACCAGTATTCTACGGTTTCGATGTCAACATTCCACCGTTGTTCACCGTGACTGGTCCAGTTGTAATAACGGGGAACAAAACCGGAAATCACAAGATGAGTTCTAACCTCATCAACACTCAAGAATCTCATATTTCTGCATCTTCTGTCTTTACACGGACACCTAATATTACCCATACAATCCATACTGCATGGATGTTGTAGTGCAAACTCAATAAACTCATCAATTTTATTGCAAAAGGCAGAGTTAATGTCTCCTCCTATCATTCTAGGTATTGAGTACATCCAACCACGATCTGGAAATTGCATCTGTTACAGATTAAAAGTAAATATCACGTGAGTTATAAAAAATTGGGCAGAGTTTGCCTAAAAATAAGGATATACAAAATTTTCCTTCACAAAAATCAATCCAACACAACCATATATATCAATCATAGTAAACCAATCAAATAAACAAATATCACACAATTTATCTAATAGTGTACATAAAAATTGAGCAGAGTTTCGACTAAAAATAGGTATAAATATCACACAAACTAAAATTAACGTACCCATCAAATAAACATATATCATCAATAATACCTAAACCCATCAAATAAACATATATCATGCTCATTACCTAATAGTGTACTAAAAAATTGAAACAATAAAAATATGACATTTAAACGGTTAAAAATATGAAAACGTACGGTGAAGTAGAAGGCAATGACAAATACGTACGGTGAGGTTGAAGGCAATGACAAATACACCAATTATACGTGAAGAACATATGAAAACCGCATCATTTCTTATTTTTTTCGTGAGTGAAAGTGAAAGGGAAAGAAGAGTGAAAGTGAAAGGGAAGGAAAAGGAAGAGGATTGTTATAAATCTGCACAAATTTGCGATGGACTGATTTTCCGTCGCAAATTCTATATTTTGCGACGGCAATTCCGTCGCAAATACGCTTTGCGACGACCCAGGTCAATTATTGGTCACCAACCCCTCTGACGAGCTTCAACTACTCAATTTTGCGACGGAAAAGTGGCCGTCGCAAATATGAATTTAAAATTTGCGACGGCCATTCCGTCGCAAAACAGGCAAATGGGTCATTTTCCGGGTGGCTACTTTTAAACGGGTCGTTTTGCGACGGAAAATTCCGTCGCAAATTTCAATTTTGACTTTGCGACGACATATCCGTCGCAAATGAGCAGGAGTACAACGAAGGCGGTGGGCCCTAGGATTTGCGACGGACATTTCCGTCGCAAAACACTAACTGTTGCGACAGAATTTCATATCCGTCGCAAACCGACATTTTTTACGACGGCTTGCCCAAATCCGTCGCAAATACACGAAATTTGCGACGGATATTTGGCCGTCGCAAATTTTCCGTCGTTAAACCGCGTCTTTTTTGTAGTGTTATACTAATACATTTTTCATTACCTTACATGTGTTATTGTATAGAAAAATAATTATTTTTGTAAAATAAATACATACAATATTTGAATAGATAGTAACACACCTTTTGCTCTTATACTGTAAGGAAAAATATTTATTTCAGTAAAAACACACAAAAATTGGTGGAAGACAACATTTAGTCTAATAGTAACACACATTTTGCCCTTTAGTAACACGCATTTGTCCATATAGTAACACAAATTGTGAGCAAAAATTCTGACACTTGACTTGCGCGAGATTTTGAGAAAAATGTATCAGATCCAACCCGACCCGACCAAGATCCGCGAATTTTTTAAATATGGGTTATTCTACGGATCCTATAACCGTAGAATATTTCATATAATAATTTGTCAATCAACTTCATCTCCAAAAATCTCAAATTTTATCTGTCATGTATCACTCAATGAGCAAAAGCGATATTGTTTCACTTTTTTTGGGCGATTTAGAATTAAAATTGGACCTTATTAGAGAAATTGAAACTAAATCTAATAAGAAGTTAATTTTAAAATTAAATCTATTTTGTCAAAAAGTTGAAGGATTTGTGATTTAAATTCACTATCTATATTATAGCATTGACATAACCATATATATTTATAAATTCAAATGATCTATCCACCTACTAGAGTATTTGTTTTTCCTATAATTCACCAATCAATTTCTAATTTTACATGTCTGAACATTATCTTATATAAAATAAACTACTTCTAATAAAAAAAATTAATATATAAATTAGAATTGAAATACGATACAAACACAGACATGTAGTGTGGTGTATATATACATGTATACGTATATATACGCAAAAAAATATTTAATAAATCATACGTAAAAAATTATTAATAATTCATCCGTAAAACACGTACCAAATCTAGTTAAGCTAGCTGGTGCTCCATGAACGTGGGTAAGTAATTTACTAATAAAACTTCATGAAGTACTAAATAACAAATTTATAACCAACACAATTTGCAAAACAATACACATGAAATATATTACATGACAAAGGGGGAAAATGTATATATAGGCCCGTAATTTAGGGATAGTTGTGTTTTTAGGACAATATATTTTTGGGCTTGTAAAAGTAGGACAATATATTTTCGGGCATATAAAAGAAGGACTATATATTTTCGAGCTTGTAAGAGTAGGACATTAACTTTTTCAGCCTTGTAAAAGTAATACAATATATTTCAAAAATATGTAAATGTAGGACAATTGAGTCCGTGAGGGTTTATTTTGGGCTTCTAATTCGGGCTCGATTGTCCTACATTTACTGATTTGTGAAACATATTATCCTACTTTTACAAGTTCAAAAACATATTGTCCTGCTTTAACAAACACAAAAATATATGGGAAAATTATTTTTTTGTCCTATAATTTTACCTCCTTTTGATTTTAGTCATGCTAACTTTCAAATTTTGATTTTAGTTTTGTAACTTCACCTCTTTTTTATTTTCTTCTTGCTGACTTTCAAATTTTGATTTTCGTCCTGTAACTTACTTTTTTTTATTTTGGTCCTACAATCAACTAACCCTTATAGGACTAAAATAAAAAAACGGTCAAGTTACAGGACTAAAATAAAAAAGCGGTAAAGTTACAGGATTAAAATCAAAATTTGAAAGTCAGCAGGACGAAAATAAAAATAAAAATATGTAAGTTATAGGACTAAAAACAAAATTTGAAAGTTTGTAGGACGAAAATAAAAAAGAGGTAAAGTTACAGGACGAAAAAAATCAATTTCCCAAAATATATTATCCTACTTTTACAAACCCAAAAATATATTGTTCTTAAAATACAATCACCCCTTAGTTACCGGCCTAAAAAAAAAAAAAAAAATTCCCTACAACAAAGTATATACTTAATTTTGCGGGTAAAAAAAAATCAGCTAATCTGATTATTTCCCCTTAAATGAATCTAAAATAAATATCATAATTGAACATAGGTAGAAAAAAACCCAAATATTAAAAGAAAAATAAATATTTACCCTTACTGATGAGGATAAAACTACTGTATTGTAGGATCAAAATAAAAACAATTTTAATGAGAGTTGAATGCTTATGAAGGGCGCGGATATTCCCCCCCCCCCCCCCCCCCCCCTCCCCCCCCAAATTTGTTCACCCCATTTTCAGTTCACTACTCTATTGTTCAGTTCACCATCCATTAATTTTCCAAAATTTCCACATCCTCTTTTTCAGTCCTCGTAAACTCAAACCCCCCCCCCCCCCCCCTCCCCTATGAACGCGCAAAAAAATCCCGACCGTCATTCCGCCGCCATGACCCGCCATCAAAGAGGGGTGTCATCACATCCATGGATGAAGGTTGGTTTTTTCAAATTTTCAATTATAGGGTCTATGTGTGTGATTGTTGGTATAGATTAGGATTTATGTGTGTGATTATAAACGTAATGGAGCATATAATGTTTATTTTTGTGATAGAATACAACAAAAAATTATTATTTTTTAAGAAGACGAATTTAAGGGCTTTGTTCGACACTGGTTGTTCGAACATATGTCCAATGTTCGAACAAAAGTATTGAACAAAGGCTTAATGTTTTGATTTTGTTTTTGAACAAAAGGTCATTTTTCGGAAAAAAATTCCAAACAATGTGTTCGAATAGATTTGGTGGAATTATGACAGATGTTCGATACAAATTTCGAAAATAATGCAAATATTTGAGAAACCAGAGCTGAACACGAACCGAAATTGTTAGGTGTCAAAAGCTAGAATACACTCTTGAACCAGGATGATTTAAACAAGATCAGTAGACTTTAGGAATCAGTAGACCTTAAGAGCGATCAGAAGAGTTAAAAAACGAAAGTAACTCAACTGATGAGAATTTCAGTAGAGTTCAAAGCACAAGACTCAGAAATTTATAGTGGTTCGATCCAATAGATCTACATCCACTTTGTGAGGACCTTTCACTATGTTGAAGAAGAGATTACAGAACTACAATGATATTATCCAGAGTATATGCTGAGAAAATGAATCTAGCACTCAAAATATCACACTAGCTAACAAGTTGAAAATCCTCCTTTCCTCTAACATTGAGCTAATATATATAGCAGCAACCGAGACACCCTTGAGCAGTTATTAGTTGCGAGTGATAGCCTGCCACGTGCTCTTCATCTTGCAACTCGAATCAGTTGTAACCTCCAAGTAGTTAGGAAGTTATGACCTCAAGAAGTTGGCACCAGACAACACTTAAAACTGTAACAGTTTTGCCTAACTATCTTTCGTAACCGAATAACTGTCAACTCTCTTGGCTTTTCCAGCTGTTAAAGGTCAAGAACAGATCTTCTAACTTCACCCTTCCATATGGTTTGGAAGATATTTACAAGATTTAGAGATAACACCTCTCAAATCTCCACCTTTAGCTCTAAATCAACAATAGCACCTTTTAACAAAAGGCCTTCACCACTGCTCCCTCAAGAGCAGCACCAATCAATGCTTTAATGCATTCCAATAAGCCTGAGACAAAGTTCAAACTTTTCCTTAGGCAATGCCTTTGTGAATCCATCTGCGGGATTGTCTTCATTAGCTATTTTAGCTACATGCACCATCTCTTTCTCCACCATGTCCCGTACAAAGTTGTACTTTACATCAATGTGTTTTGTTCTTTCATGGTAGCCTTGATGTTTTGCCAAATGTATGGCACTCTGATTGTCACAATACACTGTGACCTTTCTCTGATAAAGTCCAAATTCCTTCAGAATCCCTTTTAGCCAGAGACTTTCTTTAACAGCTTCTGTAAGTGCTACAAACTCAGCTTCCGTAGTGGATAGAGCAACATTGGACTGGTGTGTTGATCTCCAAGACACTGATGTTCCAAACAAAGTGAACACATATCCAGTTAAGGACTTCCTTGTATCAACATTAGCTGCATAATCTGAGTCAACATATCCAACTAATGCATCTTCATTTCCTATGCACTTCTGAAACTTCAATCCCTTGTCAACAGAGCTAACAATGTACCTCATAATCCACTTCACAGCTTCCCAGTGTCCTATTCCAGGATCACTCATGTATCTGCTAACTACACTCATGGAGTGAGTAAGATCAGGCCTGCAGCATACCATGGAATACATTAGGCTTCCCACTGAACTTGCATAAGGAACCTTACTCATATGAGATCTTTCTCTGGTATCTTTTGGAATTTGCTGAATTGACAGCTTTATATGCTGTCCAAGAGGAGTTGTTACTGGTTTTGCTTTATTCATTCTGAACCTGTCAAGCACCTTCTTCAAGTATGAGCTTTGACTGAGATGAATGGTATTCATGTCCCTCTTTATTTCCATTCCCAGAATCATCTTTGCTGTCCCAAGGTCTTTCATTTCAAACTCTGATTTGAGCAGTTCCTTCACCTTGTTAATTCCTTCTCCATCTTCACTTGCTATAAGCATATCATCCACATAGAGCAGTAAGTAAGTCTTCATTCTGAGACCATCCTTGAAATAAACACAGCTGTCATACTTGCTCCTTGTGAATCCTACTGATATAATAAACTCATCAAACCTGAGATACCATTGTCTTGGACTTTGCTTAAGTCCATATAGTGACTTCTTAATCAGACAAACCTTGTTAGCAGAATCAGGTATGTTCACTCCCTCAGGAATTTTCATATGGATGGGTTTATCTATCTTTCCATGAAGAAAGGATGTGGTGACATCCATCTGGTGTAATTCCAGATTGTATTGAGCTACTAAGGCCAGAAGAATCCTTATGCTGCAATGCTTCACTACTGGGGAGAATATCTCATTAAAATCCACCCCTTCTCTCTGAGTAAAGCCCTTTGCTACAAGTCTTGCTTTGTATCTTATAGATCCCCCTTTCATAGCTTCCACTTTCTTTCTGTATATCCATTTGCACCCAACAAGTTTCTTATTCACAGGTTTATCCACTATCTCCCATGTTTGGTTCTTCTCAAGAGAAAGTAACTCCTGCTCCATAGCTACAATCCATTTTTCTCTTTCACTGCAGCTAATAGCCTGTGTATAAGTCTTAGGTTCCAGTTGCTCCACATCTTGAGCAACATACAGTGCATAGGAGATTACATCAGCATGTCCAAATCTCTATGGTGGATGAGTCTGTCTCCTGACCCTGTCCCTTGCTAATTGATAATCCTGGTATTCAGTCTCACTGCCTTGATCACTCTCATGATCTCCTTGATTCTCATGAGCATAGTTTCTTATATCCTGTGGCTCCACCTCAAGATGTGTAGTACTATCTTGAGTCTCTTCAGAGCCTGCATTTTCAGTCACCTTAAGAGGTAAGCAGTTTTCATCAAAAGTTACATCTCTGCTTATGATACACCTTTCACTTCCCTTCTCAATGCACCACAGTTTGTATCCCTTTACCCCTGTTGGATATCCAATCAGTACACACTTGAGAGCTCTTGGTTCTAGCTTGTCTTGCCTTATATGAGCAAAGGCCTTGCATCCATAGACTCTTAAGTTGGAGAAGTCGGGTTTGTGTCCAGACCAGGCTTCCTCTGGTGTCTTGAACTTCAGTGATGTAGATGGACTTCTATTTATGAGATAAGCTGCTGTGGTTACTACTTCTCCCCAAAAAGACTTGGGCAATCCAGAGCTACTCAACATACACCTCACTCTTTCTAGCAAGGTTTGATTCATCCTCTCAGCAACTCCATTGTGTTGAGGAGTTCCAGGTACAGTTCTGTGCCTTACTATGCCTCTCTCCTTGCAGAAAGTTGTGAATTCTTCAGATAGATACTCCAACCCGTTGTCAGTTCTTAGAACTTTTAGCTTCTTTCCACTGATGTTCTCCACCTCAGCTAACCAATTCTTGAAACTACTGAATGCTTCAGATTTAGTTTTCAATACAGATATCCATACCTTCCTCGAGTAATCATCTATGAAGGTAATGAAGTATCTTCCTCCATTCCTTGTGGGATTCTTTGAGGGTCCCCACAAGTCTGAGTGTACATAGTCAAGGATTCCTTTTGTGGTATGAGAAGCAGTGCTGAATTTCATCCTTTTGGACTTCCCATATATGCAATGATCACATATTATTTATCTTTGAGATTCTGTCTCCACCTAGTAGATCTTGTTTGGCTAACTCTTGTAAGCCCTTTTCACTCACATGAGCTAGCCTGTTGTGCCACAACAGTGTGTTGTCCTTTTCATTAACAGAATTAGTCCCACCAGTAACAGTCTTTCCAAGTAAGAAATAGAGATCATTCATTCTAGTTCTTTTCATAACAGTATGGTTATCTCTGGTAACTACTAATTCACCATTTTCAGAAGTAAACTTGTACCCCATGTTATCTAACATGCCAAGAGATATGAGATCCCTTCTAAGATCAGGTACATACCTCACATTCCTCAGAGTTCTGACAGCTCCATCAAACATCTTCAAGTTTATAGATCCAGTTCCTCTTACTTTGCATGTGTGGTCATTTCCAAGCAAGACTGATCCACCATTCTGGTGTTTGAACTCAGTGAACCATTCTTTCACAGGGCACATGTGAAATGAACAACCTGAATCCAGAATCCACTCATTCTTCTCCTCTGATGTGGTGATGGAAAGTACTTAAGCTAGTTCAAAGCTTGTGGAGTCTTCAGTTTCTACTGCTTGATTTACTTGTTTCTTATCCTTCCCAGATTCAGCAACTCCTTTAAACTTTGATGACTTCTTCCACTTAGGGCAGTTTCTCTTGAAATGTCCTGTCTCATGGCAGTGATAACACTTTCTGCCTTCTCCAACATTAGAGGTTTCTGATGATTTCTTCTCAGGTTTCTTGCCTTTATCTTTAGGCCACTTCTTGAAGTTCTTCTTTGAATGGTTTTCCTTCACTGTCAGACTCTCATTCACCTTGGCACTACTACTAGCTTCAGATGTTTTCTGCAGTTCCTTAGACTTAAGAGCCAACTGCACATCTTCAAGGCTAATTGTATCTTGTCTTCCAAATAGTATGGTGTCTTTCAGGTTTTCATAAGACTTTGGTAAAGCACTTAACAAGATAAGGGCCTTATCCTCCTCTTCCAGCATGATTTCAATATTCTCTAGGTCATCCAGAATTTTATTGAAATCATCCAACTGCTCCAGGATGGGTTTGTCATCTGCCATCTTGAAAGCATAGAGTTTCTGCTTCATGTACAACCTGTTAGCCAAGGTCTTCACCATGTACAAGCTTGAAAGCTTGTCCCAGACCTCCTTTGCGGTTTTCTCCTTAGCCACCTCCCTCAGAACTTTGTCACCAAGGCACAAAATGATAGCACTGTGTGCCTTTTCTCTGATCTTGGCCCTTTCTGCCACTTTCTTACTTGTTTCTTCTTCTTCTGGTTTACCAGGCTCTTCAATGGCTTCAGCCAATCCTTGCTGAACCAGAAGGGCCTTCATCTTGATTCTCCAAAGCCCAAAGTCAGATTTTCCAGAGAACTTTTCAATGTCAAACTTTGTGGAGCTACTCATCCTTGCGTCTTGCTTCGCTTCCCACAGACGGCGCCAATTTGTTAGGTGTCAAAAGCTAGAATACACTCTTGAACCAGGATGATTTAAACAAGATCAGTAGACTTTAGGAATCATTAGACCTTAAGATCAGTAGACCTTAAGAGCGATCAGAAGAGTTCAAAAACGAAAGTAACTGATCAACTGATGAGAATTTCAGTAGAGTTCAAAGCACAAGACTCAGAAATTTATAGTGGTTCGATCCAATAGATCTACATCCACTTTGTGAGGACCTTTCACTACGTTGAAGAAGAGATTACAGAACTACAATGATATTATCCAGAGTATATGCTGAGAAAATGAATCTAGCACTCAAAATATCACACTAGCTAACAAGTTGAAAATCCTCCTTTCCTCTAACATTGAGCTAATATATATAGCAGCAACCGAGACACCCTTGAGCAGTTATTAGTTGCGAGTGATAGCCTGCCACGTGCTCTTCATCTTGCAACTCGAATCAGTTGTAACCTCCAAGTAGTTAGGAAGTTATGACCTCAAGAAGTTGACACCAGACAACACTTAAAACTGTAACAACTTTGCCTAACTACCTTTCGTAACCGAATAACTGTCAACTCTCTTGGCTTTTTCAGCTGTTAAAGGTCAAGAACAGATCTTCTAACTTCACCCTTCCATATGGTTTGGAAGATATTTACAAGATTTAGAGATAACACCTCTCAGAAATAAATAAGATACAATGGAAAACACGTGAAAACAATATTAGAAGTCCTTAAGATCGTTGTGACTGTTGAAATTCCACTAAGCTTGAAAATAGGGGTGAACTAATCAAATTTGTCTACATAAAATTATTTATGAAGATACTTAAGTCTTTTCGAATGAATTTTCAAATAAAGGAAAATTTTGGGTTGAACAAATTAAAAGGGGCAGCGGGAAGGGGGGCAAATATCTGCGTCCGAATATTTCTCAAATTGAGATTTAGTGTTAATGGACCCATCCACAATTATCTCTTTATTTTTTAATGGGCCTAACTCCATTTATATTTAATTGGGTCCGGCTATATATCCCTCGATAATTGCTAGATACACCTACTAAAATTTTAATTTTATATTAAAAAGACAAAAGCACCCATTTACCAAAAAAAAAAAAAACTAATTCTTCGTCTTCCTCACTTTCAAAAGACCGTTGCAGCAAAAACAAAACTTCCATTTCTAATTCAAACAATCCACAGATTACAAATTCATGAATGAACATCGCCTTCATCTCCGCACCGATTCACAGCCGCTTCAACCACACCATCTTTGTTGCAAAATTCATCGAATCCGTCTTTCTTTTTGGAATATATTAATTGGAAAAAAAACATAGAATTTGAAAAACATTAATCGAAATAATCCATGTATTTCAAAAAAGAGTTGCGAATTTAAAAAATGAACCGCAAATTTCAATGCTGCGGAGGCACGTTCGTGGAGACTCTGCACTAATGGCAGCGCATCACAGCAAATCTGGTTTTTGGAGAAAATAGAGTGTGTATTAGAATTTAGAGGGTATAATTGGTAATTTAATGTAAATGATGGTGTATCTATAAATTATGGTGAGGTATATAGCAGGGCCCTATTTAATTTTTTGTTAGACCCTTAAGCCGATTTATTTTCAAATTGGGCTTGTCCGTCTTTTAAAGGCCCTCTTTAAATTGCTGTCTTTGTTTGTCACTTTGGGCCATGTTTATTTACGGGAGATCCGGGAAATAGGAATTAATGTCACTCTTGGTGGCATTTTTGTAAAAAAAAAAAAAAAATTATTATTGGATGGCATCTTTAAATATAAAAATTTGAGGATGAAATTTTTTTATATTTCCCAAAAAAAATTCTATACAGCATAGAAAATATATATTTTTTTTATCATAAAAGAAATTTATTCCCAGCTAAAAAACAGGGCACAAACAAGTAATGCCAGCACTGAAAATATTTGGAGTTCAAAAAAAAAAAAGCATGGAAAATATTTGTATTACAATCAACTTTCTACTTTCCCTTTTCACCTCATTTCAGATTCCCCATTAACAACTATATTAACTAAATAATATTTATTATATAACAACGAGAATAAATTTAACAATTAATAGTTTGATTGTACAAAAAATAAATTTAGAGTATGTTTGATTGAAATGTTTAAAAGTGAGGAATAGATACAAATGCATTTTTAGTACATGAGTTTCATTCCATGTATAGTATCACCTTATCCCAAAACTAAGGAATAAATCATTCATTACCATCTTGCGAGATATGATTTTGAGTTCCCGATAATTTTTTTAATTTATTTTTCATCTTACAATTTTTTATAACATCATAAATTTATAGAGTAATTTTATTGCATTTCTCACTAATTATTTCTGTTCATGTCGGAATCACAGTTACATATGAAATTTTTTAACATAAAAAATAAACTTTAAAACAATTTTCAAATCAAAGGAATGCGATAAGATTACAAAAAGACACATGAAGACAAATCCACATTAAGTTAATCAAACTTTTAGCAGGTTACAAGGAAAAAAAAGAAAAAGAATGTGGTCATTAAATTTAAAAAAAAAAAACAAGCGGTGCGAATATGAGCAAAAAAATTCTAGTTGTGACTCTTCTAGTATAATGTGCATCCCTGCAATTCTCTACAGTTCCATATACGCCATGCAGATGCAGTTATTACCCATAACCCTCCACAATGACACATGGCTACCACAATTCTGCCCATGTGTAAGCTTCTCATCAAACCTCCTAAACTATAAACAAAAACAGAATGCTGTAATTAATTTCATCGAATTTAATTTCTCCAAGAAATAATTGAAACAAAAATGCCCTCTCTTTCTACCACCTTTCTCTATCTTGTTCTTTTTCTTCTTGCAAATGTTGTTTATTGCAGGGAGCAAATTGAGGGGGTGGAATTGGCAAGGGAAGGCATGCAGCAAGCAAAGGCTTGGGTTCAGGGCTTCCGGGTTCTTGGCGGGCCGGGCCTGGATTCGGGTGGGTCCATTGTGGACTGCGTGAGGATGTACGAAGAGGCTGATGCGAGGCTGGCCCGATTGGGGCCCGGTGGGAGTGATGAGTGGAGCCATGATGATGCTGTGACTTGGCTCAGTGCTGCTTTGACTAGCCATGTCTCTTGTTTGGACGGGCTGGTGGAGAATGGGCTGTCCTTTGAAGCCCAACGGGCCCAGAATTTGAACTCGGTAATCAGGGAGGGTTTGGCTGTTTATCGGGCCCGAGGCAAATTAAAGGGAAAGCGGAAAGGTAATTTCATAATTACATACTTTTTGTCGATAATTTAAGTGTAAGCCTTGCATGGAATTGATATCATTTTTCAATGGCAAAAACTTGTATGAGACCGATCAAATTAAAAAAAGTGATAGGTTTATAATTAAATGTGATAGTATTTTAAAGAAAAGTGATAAGTCACTTTTAACAAATATATTATCACTTTTTGTTTAAACTTTATCACTTTTTAAAAGTGACAACTTTTTAATTAATAAGTGACATGTTTTAAATTAAAAGTGGATCAAATATTATTGGTCTCATACTATGAGACGGTCTCACACAAGACTTACTCATTTTCAATATACAATTTTTTTATTTTTAAGATAAATTATATCACTTCTAAAAGAAATATATAAAGTATATAAGATAAAATTTTTAAAAGCGATATATTTTACATTAAATAAATTAATTGTATCAATTTCTTTTTTTAAAAATAAACAAAATGTATCATGTTAAGACAAATTTTTAAAAGTGAATCATTTTATTTTAAAAACTGATAATATTATTAATTAGAAAGTAATAATGGTGACACAGTGGTCTCTATCCATTTTAATATGAAGAACGATGTCACACCTCATGAATTGAAAATAGTAATGCAAAATGAAATATATATAATATCGGGATAAATTACGATATATATAATGTCGGGATAAATTATAATAATATAATTAATTATATTTACAAATTTTATAAAATAATATAAAATTGTTTACGAAAATTGTCAATATAACTACGAAATTTAAAAAAAAAATCGTAGTGGAGATTGCCTACAAAACTATTTACAAAATTAATAAATTATATAAGCATCCTTATTTTTTAATTACAAAGAATTTACCTACAAAATTTTCGTAAACAAATTCTTTTTGGGTAAATTTTTGTGATAAATTGTTTGTATGTAATTAATATATTATCTAGAAATTTTATTTTGTAAGCAAATTTCTTGTAAGTTGATGAATAAAGTTGAATTCATGATTAAAAAAAAATATAGGCAAGTCGTAGGCAACTCCACTATAAAAAAATGGTTGGAAAATTCCTAGGGAAATCTTTATTTTTGCAGAGACGCTCTCGTTAATTCGGTTTGATATTTCTGTTATTTCATTAACTAGATTTGAATTTTTATTTATTTCTATTTTTTCCTTATAAAATAGTTTCTTGCTCATTTGTCATATTTATTTTATTTTATGAGAGGATATATTACAATATACAACACTTTATAAAAGACAAAAAAAAAATTATATGCAATTCAAATATTTGTAAAAAATATTACTAAACAATAATACTAATATTAGTTGTTCTCAATTTATGTATTAGTTGTGCACAGTTGTATCAACAAATGATACAAACAAAAGTGTTACTCTTTATATAAAATCAATTATGCATATGAACAAGTTTAATTCCTAGTATTAAATTTATACAATGTATTCACCGATACAATTACATGTGTTCATTAATATTATTACACTATTGAAATTACATTATAAAATGTTACGATATTAATTAATGCATGTAATAATATATTTACCATAATGGTATCATTTCATATTATAACCAAGTTTCACAAGAGAGATCAAAATGCATATATATTAAGTTGATTAGTTATCAATTATACATTTGTTGATAATATAGCAACATCTCCAAAAAGACCTAGCTCAGAAAACGGAGGGCTTTTAGCAAGGTGGAATGCAGCAACATCAAAGGCTGATTTGGTAGTTGCTCAAGATGGCTCAGGAAATTACAAGTCAATTAATGAGGCAGTGACTGCACTTTCTCGATCAGGGCACAATGGGGCAGAACGAGTTGTGGTATATGTAAAATCAGGTGTTTATAAAGAAAAGGTAGAAATTGGAAGGCATTTGAATAACATTATGTTCGTTGGTGAAGGTATTGACAAAACTATAATCACCGGCGATAATAATGTACAAGATGGTTCCACCACCTTAAATTCAGCCACATTTGGTAAGCATTCTATTCAAATTTCAAATATTCCAATTCATATCATTATATGTTATAGGTATCATTAATGATAAAGAAAAACAGAAAATAGACATAATGCATAAAAAAACTTTTGAACTATCAACTTTTATTTCGAAAGATCCCTGAACAAATTTTTGTTTTGTTTTTTAAAATCTCTTGAACTGTTAATTTTTGTTTCACGAGGTCCTTAGTAACAAAAATTACGGATTTTTCTGAGTCAATTTAATATTTTTTATTAAAACATGACGAATAAGCCAATATCAATGATCTTTTACGTCGAATTTCAACAAAATTGTGTTTCTAACGGATTGACAAAAAAAAGGCATTGTGAAACCAAGATTATATATTTTAAGGACCTTATAGAACAAATAAAAAATAGTCCAGAGACATAATGGAATAAAAATTAATAGTTTGAGGGTTTTATAATAAAAAATTAGTTTAGGGACTTTTCAAAATAAAATTATATAATTTGGGGGGTCTTTTGGTACATTATGCCAAAAAATTATGATCTTGGTTCACATAGGTTTCATAGTGAACCCGGTATTACTGTTTAAACTCTTTAGCAAAAGAAGTAATACTGTTTTTTTTTTTCTAAGGAAAGTGATACTTTTTTTATAATACAACAATTTAGTCAATTCAAGGAGAATAACACATAAAAATCAAGCTAAACAATACTCCCTCCGTCCACTATTAAATTTAATATTTTGTCAAATCGGACGTCTCCTGTTAACTTTAATGTTTTCTTTTTTGGAAAAATTCTTTAATAAAATATTATATTCATTATACATCCCTTCAATCTTTTCTTACACTTTTTGTCAATAAATTTACAGTAAAAAAATACTATATTCCTTACAACTTATATATCTCCCTTCAAATGTTAATCATAATGGGGGACGGAGAGTATTGGTTCGTGTGTATTAAATAGTGTATTATTTAATTTGATGGAGAAAGTTCAGGAGAAATTGGTTGACAAGAGTCGTATAAAATACTAATATAATGTTGATATATGATCCTGTGTGTATAGGTGTATCGGGTGATGGTTTTTGGGCCCGAGACATGACGTTCGAGAACACGGCCGGGCCCCACAAACATCAGGCCGTGGCTCTAAGAGTGGGCTCAGACCAGTCCATCTTTTATCGGTGCAGTTTCAAGGGTTATCAAGACACTCTTTTAGTCCACTCCTTACGCCAGTTTTACCGCGATTGTCAAATCTACGGCACAATAGACTTCATCTTTGGGAACGCCGCCGCAGTTTTCCAAAACTGCGACATTTTTGTTCGAAGACCAATGGATCACCAAGCCAACATGATTACCGCACAAGCAAGAGACGATCCGAACCAAAACACGGGGATTTCAATCGTGAATAGTCGCGTTTCGCCTGCTTACGATTTCCGTGACGTTAAGAATAGGTTCAAGAGTTATTTGGGGAGGCCGTGGAAGAAGTATTCGAGGACTGTGATTATGAAGACGGATCTAGACGGTCTTATTGACGGAAAGGGGTGGACGGAGTGGAGTGGGGATTTTGCGCTTTCCACGTTGTATTATGCGGAGTTTATGAATACGGGGAGTGGGGCCTCTACTGCGAATAGAGTTAAATGGCCTGGTTTTCATGTGTTGAGTAATGTAAATGAGGCTGATAAGTTCACGGCAAGGAGTTTCATCGGCGGCGAGGCGTGGATTCCGGCCGCCGGTGTTCCGTTTTGGGCTGGATTGTGACCACCTACAAATTAATGATGTTTATGTTGAATACTGGATTGTGTCATTAATGTGAGTTTATGAATTTGTTATGTGTAAAGTGTGTAAATGCACAATGTGTGCAATCATGGTAGAGTGTCAATTTGGGTATATTTTTGTATCAATAAACAGTGTTCGAGATTAATATAAAAAGTTGATTCAATCTAGATAATATCTTGAATTCGAACATTTCTTAATTTTAAGCAAAATATTGTTTAAATATAAACAAAGTTTTTCATTTATTGAGCTGAAGATTCCTTTTAAAAAAAAAAAAAAAATATATATATATATATATATATATGTCTAAAAGGTATTTATTCTTTTGAATCCCATGGAAAAGGATTGAGTAGGCAACATTATATAATTACACAAATATTTTTGTCCAAATTTATATTAATTTAAGATCCATATAAATTCTAATAAAAAACTTCATATAAATTAATTCACGTCTTCATTTAACTCAGGTAGTTTAATAGTCACGATTTGGAGTCGATAGAGTTGTCAACCTGTTTGGTAGTCATCTTACATGCCCAAGATTTCAGATAATCCCGCCTTTAATCATTGTTCGCGCTAGTGGAGTTGTCAACTCAAATTGGTATGTTTTTATCTCATCTTAACAATGATATTGCTAAATGACGTATATACCACAATAATATATAAACCTCTGCCAGTCCATTATTTTCGTTTCTATGATATTGCTAAATGACGTATATACCACAATAATATATAAACCTCTGCCAGTCCATTATTTTCGTTTCTATACAATTTCATTTCTTCACTTTGTGTGAATTATTGGTGTTTATCAATAATAATATGTGTTAATCGTTTTGGATTCACAAAAAAACTTGTATCCGGGAATCGGAATATGAAAGCAATAAGAACGAAATTGAAAATCAACAAGAACACCAGTTTACGTGGTTCGGAGATGAATACTCCTACGTCCACGGGATCCGAGAGGATAGACTTTTCACTAAGATAAGAATTTGAAGTTACAAGTTACAATCACACAATCTCACAAAGGTTTGCGCTCAAGATTGATTCTATTTCTTCTCTCAGCTGAGAAACCCCTTTTTATAGATACAAAGATTGGAAACGAACCCTAGATTCGATTCAGTTGTAACAAACTCAATGCAAAGTAGTTATCCAGCTGGCTAACGACTTCAATAACCGTCATAGTTGATTCAGTTAGAACCGTCATCGAATTAGCTTCAATTTAGTGTACTTCGCGAATAACGGACTTCAGGATCAGATGACAAGACCTCCTCCTCTGGCTCTGGTCACTTACACCAGATGACCTCTGGTCTCAGACCTCCTCTGATAGACTCCTCTGATGTCTCATCTCCCAGACTCGTCTGACCAGACCTCACCTGATGGACCTCCTCTGAAAGCTCTTCTGCCTGACTTCTCTGGTCAGGCTTCTCTGGTCAACCTCATCTAGTCCATCTCATCTGATACCCCAAATTTACTAATCTCTCACGGCTAACACTTTACCAACATAGCCTCCTATGAATTAAGCCCAGCAGATTACATACTTCACATATGACCCTTCACAATTCTCCACCTCAGATGAGAAGTATCAATCCTCTCCTCCATGCTCCAGCTTGGGCCTAAGGAACATCCCATACACTCATCTTTACCAGTTCAACACAGAATTTGAATTTCGTCCCTGGTAAAGACTTTGTACACATATCTGCAGCATTGTCCTCTGTAGATATCTTCTGTATGAGAACCACTCCTTTGTCAATGATTTCCCTTACAAAATGCAACCTTACATCAATATGCTTTGACCTCTCATGGAATACTTGATGTTTAACCAGATGGACTGCACTCTGATTATCACAATGAATGACCACAGCCTTTGACTTATGCCAAAATCCTTGATTATGCCTTTCAACCACAAAGCCTCCTTAACAGCCTCAGACACTGCAACAAACTCTGCTTCTGTAGTAGACAATGTAACTCCACTCTGCATAATAGATCTCCAGCTTACAGCAGTATTGTAAAGTGTAAAGATATACCCTGTTAAAGATCTTCTGGTATCTAGATTAGCAGCAAAATCAGAATCTACAAATCCTTCCAGTGGACTCTTCTGGTCAGTCATCCTCTCAAACATCAAACCCAGATCAGATGACCCTTTGAGGTATCTGAATATCCATTTCAAAGCTTCCCAATGTAATCTTCCAGGATTAGTCATGTATCTGCTCACCATACTCAATGAATAAGCTAAGTCTGGTCTGCTGCAGACCAGAGCATACATCAGGCTTCCAACACCACTTGCATAAGGTAATTTCATCATAGTCTTCTTCTCTTCATCAGACTTTGGTTCCATTTCCTTAGATAATTTGAATTGTTGTCCCAGAGGAGTTACCACAGCTCTACTCTCATGCATGTTAAACCTCTTCAGGACCTTCTCAATGTAACTCTTCTGGGATAAGAATAGTCTTCCAGCTTTTCTGTCCCTAAAAATATCCATTCCAAGAATCCTTTTAGAATTTCTCAAGTCCTTCATATCAAATCTAGCACTTAGCTTCCTTTTGATACTCTGAATCTTCAGAAGACTCTTACTGGCAATAAGCATGTCATCCACATAAATCAGAAAATAGGTTATCACATCACTACCTTGTCTTTCCAGATATACACAAGTATCATACTTGCTTCTTACAAACCCAATGGATAGCATAACTTCATTGAACTTCTTGTGCCACTGTCTTGGACTTTGCTTGAGGTCATACAATGATTTCTTGAGCAGGCACACCTTTCCTTCTCCCCCTGGTTCAACAAACCCTTCTGGCTGGTGTTGGTGATCAAATTTTATCGAATGGATTAGTGACTGTTTAAGTTCGGTTTATTGATCATCAATCAATTACGTGTGATTGGTTACCACCGTAAATGGTAAATCGAGGTTCGGGTTATGAAATTGGATATACGAAAGTGAAATTGAATTAATTTCGTGTGTATGCACGTTTAGGTGTGATAGTGTGTGTTTTTTGGAGTGTTTATGAATTTGAACTTGTATTTCATAAGCTGGAGAACAACTATTTATAGAGACTAGCAAGCATGAGGTGTCCCTGACTCTTGGTCTCCCTAGCCTGCATGCTTGACATGTGTCCTGTTAGGATATAGATTAGATGTTTTGAAGATGTTAAAACAAGAACTTGTAATAGGACTAGCTGAACCTGTTAGTCAGCTACATATTAGTCTTGGTCTAGAATAGGTCTTTGGTTAAGGGGGAAGAAATCTGTGCAGACCAGAGAAGGTACCAGAGAAAGTCTACCAGATGAGGTCTACCAGAGAAGGTGACCAGAGAAGGTACCAGAGAAGGTCTACCAGATGAGGTCACCAGAGGAGTCTGCCAGAGGAGCCTGACCAGAAGAGTCTGCCAGATGAGGTCTGCCAGAAGACCTCTCCCAGAAGAGGACCAGAGCTGAAGTGTTACCTGACCAGATGAGACCAGACCAGAAGACCCCAGACCTGACCAGACCAGATGAGGGAGACAAATTAGTTCACCCACATGGAAGCTTCGTAGTAATCTGGAGACGAGGAGATTTTGGAGATCATGATAGAGTAGAAGGCAATCTGGAGAGTCAACTGATGGAGGATCTGATTGATTGATTGCGTGATTGAAGTCAACTAATCAATCATATAATCAATCTTTGATTGATTATATCCCTCCAATTATGGTTGTTTGAATTGCTAGTTTCCAACGGCTAGTTTATTCTACAACTATAAATAGGAGTGCTTGGATTAGTTCAACAGACAAGAGTCGCGCGAGAGCACACTAAGAACAAACGAACTCTTCCAATCACTCACATTTGTCCTTTCTAGTTTATATACACTCTATTAGGAGTTTGTTGGATTATTACTCAACCTGTTCATCTTGTTAGATAAGGTTGTTGTAAGCAGTTGTACGAAGGAACTGGTACTTCCAAATTCCAGTGGTTCGTGAGTAAGTTGGTTGGAGAGAGAGTAAGTCCCCCTTGAAGAAAGGGAGAGTGGACGTAGGACCTGTTGTCCGAACCACTATAAATCCTTGTGTTCTTTATTTTCTGCACTTTAAGATTTCTGCATATTTCATTCTAGCACTATTTATTATAAACGGGTTTTTCTTAAAAATTAAGTATAAAACATTTCCGCTGGATAACCTTTTTGGGACCAGCATGTCCTTTGACTCAAGTTTGACCTTATCTAAGCTAAATCTTAGTTACAAAGTCTTCTTTGGTCTTATCTCGGATTTCATTGTTGTTCGTCCAGATCGGCTTAGTTGATCCAGGATGGTTCTCTCATAAAAGTTGTTCGCATTGTGGGTGTATGGCTCAGAAGTTGTTCGCATTTGTGTTTTACACAGTTTGGCTTTGGGATCATGGTCCTTTATTCGTTAACATACATCTCTTAGGCTGATAGCTGTAACACTTTTACCAGTGTTGTTCGTCATTATTGGCTTGGTGGTAAGTCCATATTTGATCTTGGGTCTTTAAACCTGTTCGCCAATATCTTGTTCGCCGGATAGTTGTTCGTCAGTTTATGTATTCCCCAGATTGGTTTATGCACCCCGACTTGATTTTCTTTGTTGATCATCCTTGATTTGAGGTTGGCTTTTCATAATCCTTGATAAGGCTTCAATTCTTGTTTGCTATTTATCAATTAATTGTTCGCCCATCAACAGCTGGTGCATGTATAAACTCTCAATAAGATCCCCATGCAGAAAAGTTGTCTTAACATCAAGTTGTTGTAGTTCCAGATCTTCTTGAACAACTCTACTGAGAAGTAATCTGATTGAACAATGCTTAACAACAGGTGAGAAAACCTCATTGTAATCAATTCCTTCCCTCTGAGTAAATCCTCTGGCAACTAACCTGGCTTTAAACCTCACTTGATCTTTCACACCAAATTCAAGCTTCCTTTTAAACAACCATTTACAACTGATTAGCTTCTGCCTAGGTGGCTTATCAACAAGAATCCAAGTATGATTCTTCTTAAGAGACTCCATCTCTTCTGTCATGGCTGTAATCCATGACTCCCTATCATCACACTCAAGGGCTTCCTTGTAGCTTTTAGGTTCTTGATACTCTATGGCTTCTGCTGTAACAAGTTCATAGGAGACCAGATCCACACGGCCAAACCTTGCTGGAGGATGTATTTGTCTTCTGGATCTGTCTCTTGTCAGACTATAATTTCTTAAGTCTGCTTCTGGTACTTCCTCCTCCTCCTCTGCAGGTGCACTATCCTCACCTGATGACCCATTCCCTCCTGTTTCCTGCTCTGGTTCAGAACCAGATGCATTATCATGATTAGGCTCCACCTCAACTTGAGTAATTGGCTTAGAAATAACACCATCCATCTCTTCAGTTAATGGCTCTCTATCACCTCCACCAGACTTGTACCCCATCTGTGATTCATTAAACACAACATCTCTGCTGGTAATACACTTCTGGTTCCTAGGCTCTAGACACCACAACTTGTACCCTTTAACACCCTTTGGATACCCAATAAAAACACATTTTAAGGCTCTAGGTTCAAGTTTGTCTTGCCTCACATGAACATAAGCTAGGCACCCAAAAACTTTCAACTTTGAGTAATCTGATATCTTTTCATACCAGACCTCATCTGGGGTTTTAAACTCAATAGCAGATGATGGCACTTTATTAATGAGATAAACAGCTGTGTTAACAGCTTCCCCCCAAAAACTCTTAGGTAAATGAGCATCAGATAACATACACATAACCCTTTCCAGAATAGTTCTATTCATTCTCTCTGCTAGACCATTCTGCTGGGGGTTTGAAGGAACGGTTTTATGTCTAGTAATATCCTTCTCCATACAAAATTGTTGAAACTCCTCTGATAGGAATTCAAGCCCATTATCAGTCCTTAAGTGCTTGATAGTTCTGTCTTTCTTATTCTCAAGTTCAATCAACCATTCTTTGAACTTAGTGAAGGCATCACTCTTCTGTTTAAGAATGTAAACCCAAACCTTTCTGGAATAATCATCAATGAGGGTAAGGAAATACCTGCCTCCACCATGAGTAGATACCCTTGCTGGTCCCCATACATCAGAATGTATGTAATCCATAACCTCCTTGGTGGTATGCTTCCCTTTCTAGTATGCTTGCTTCTTTGATTTCCCCAGAACACACCTCTCACAGAATTCCAGCTTACATATCCTCTTCCCAGGGATTGCCCCCTTTTTGGATAACTCCACCAGGCCCTTCTCACCAACATGTGACAATCTCTTGTGCCACAAATTGGCCTCAGAAGACTCCATGGTAACATCAGTTGATCCTGTTACAGTTCTTCCAATCAAAGTATACAAACCATTCTTAATCATACCCTTCATGACAATCCTTCCAGACTTGGTTATTGACATAACTCTTTTTTCTGTCTTGAATTCAAAGCCCTTAGAATTCAATGTACCAAGAGAAACAAGATTTCTCTTAACTCAGGAACAAACCTGACATCAGATAAGATCCTATCAACTCCATCAAACATTTTGATCTTGATAGAACCAGATCCTTCTCTACAGCTCTCATCATTACCCAAAAGAACAAGACCTCCATCAATTTTCTCCAGATCCAGGAACCAGTCTTCATGTGGACACATATGAAAAGTACACCCTGAGTCCAGGACCCACTATTGACTTAGTCTCTCATGACTAACCATCAAGACCTCTGCACTATCATATCCTTCAACCTCCATAACAGCTGCATCTCCATCTTGATCACCTTGATTGTCTTTCTTCCTTCTTTCAGGGCAATTCTTTCTCAGATGACCTTCCTTATGGCAAGTGAAACACTTTCTCTTCTCAACAAAATCAGATTTCTTCCCACCCTTATTCCCTTTTCCACCATCCTTCTTCTTGGGCTGAAACCCCTTCTTCTTCTTGGATTGAACATTCAATCCTTCAGCAGGCTTCTTCCCATCAGTTTGGATCTGTAGAAACTTGGTTTTCAGGGCAGTTTGAATATCATCAAACATCACCTGATCTTGTCTTCCAAATAGCAAGGCATCCTTGAAATTCTCCAGAGACTTAGGTAGAGAATTTAACAGCATTAATGACTTGTCCTCATCATCAATTGTAACATCCAAACTCTCCAGACCATCCACCAATCTGTTGAACTCGTCCAACTGGTCACCAAGATTCTTATTTTCTCTCATCTTGAAGACTTGAAGCTTCTGTTTCATGTATAACTTGTTCGTAACAGACTTGGTCTGGTATAACTGCTCCATCTTATTCCAGATTCCAAGAGCGGTTTTCTCCTTCGATACTTCCCTCAATGGCTTATCCTCAAGATACAAGATAAGCGCACTGTGCGCTTTCCTCTTGTTCTCCTCCACCTTCGCCGGATTAGTTCCAGAAGCCACCTGATCCGGTGGCAACAAGGCTTCGTACAAACCATTGTGTACCAGGAGAGCCTTCATCTTAATCTTCCATAAGCTGAAATCGTTCTTCCCCGTGAACTTCTCAATATCGAACTTAGTTGCAGCCATGATTGCTTCCCACAAACGGCGCCACTTGTTAATCGTTTTGGATTCACAAGAAAACTTGTATCCGGGAATCGGAATATGAAAGCAATAAGAACGAAATTGAAAATCAACAAGAACACCAGTTTACGTGGTTCGGAGATGAATACTCCTATGTCCACGGGACCCGAGAGGATAGACTTTTCACTAAGATAAGAATTTGAAGTTACAAGTTACAATCACACAATCTCACAAAGGTTTGCGCTCAAGATTGATTCTATTTCTTCTCTCAGCTGAGAAGCCCCTTTTTATAGATACAGAGATTGGAAACGAACCCTAGATTCGATTCAGTTGTAACAAACTCAATGCAAAGTAGTTATCTAGCTGGCTAACGACTTCAATAACCGCCATAGTTGATTCAGTTAGAACCGTCATCGAATTAGCTTCAATTTGGTGTACTTCACGAATAATGGACTTCAGGATCAGATGACAAGACCTCCTCCTCTGGCTCTGGTCACTTACACCAGATGACCTCTGGTCTCAGACCTCCTCTGATAGACTCCTCTGATGTCTCATCTCCCAGACTCGTCTGACCAGACCTCACCTGATGGACCTCCTCTGAAAGCTCTTCTGTCTGACTTCTCTGGTCAGGCTTCTCTGGTCAACCTCATCTGGTCCATCTCCTCTGGTACCCCAAATTTACTAATCTCTCACGGCTAACACTTTACCAACATAGCCTCCTATGAATTAAGCCCAACAGATTACATACTTCACATATGACCCTTCACAATATTTGAGTGAAAATTAAAAGAAAATTTAATTGAGATTTGACTGAAGATATTGGATCTTGGACCTTGGTTATTGGTCATTGACAATTGAACTTTGCACTTTATTTGGACCTTAGAAGAGTTTTCTAAGTTTGTTGAGCCCAAAAGTTTGGACTTAGCCCGGAAATCTGGAGGTCCAGATTCGTTGAAGTGGACATGAATAATGCATGATAAGAAATGCAAAACATGTGATGAAATTCTAAAGTTGACAATTCCCTGATTTTCGTTTAATTGGGAGTGACTTACACCTCCCTTGTTTTGGCTGAGACGAACCGGAATGTAGAAAGGTTCAGGTTCGTAGTGTTGATAGGCGACCAACAGGGACATAATATTAGCATAAAAAATATTGATCTAATAAGATTAAGAAGTCATCAAAAGCAATAATATAGAAGAGGACGAGCAACAGGGACTGCATGATATAGGAGGCGAGCAACAGGGACCATGTCCTAATGAAGGAGGCGAGCAGCAGGGACAAATACCCATCTGAAGGCGGCGAGCAACCGGTCATAAAGGCCATTGCGAGATAGCAAACAACAAGAACAAGAAGACCCAAAGTCTCAACAAGAGGCGAGCAGGCGAGCAACTGGGGTTATAAGGGTTTCCAACACCCAATGAAGACATACAGACGAGTAGCTGGGCACCAAGGAGAGTAGCTGAGTGATTTCAAAGACCAAGTACAACATTGGGAATGTCAAGAGTCACCAACTTTAGAAATAGTCAATGTTTCTTTACACTTGGCACCCATGCATTGGGCAATAGGTTAGTTGTTGTACAAAAGTCATAACACTTGGCAAAATCCCAATGGCTAAGCCATCAAGATGGTGACACCTAGCCTCTTTGTATGCCTATAAATACTCCTTCATTTGCATGAAGGGGGGAGGTTTTTTCCCATAATAAAAAAGTTGCCCAACTCTTGCAAATTCATTTCTTGCACTATATACCATGATCTTAGTATTTGTTTGATGATCTTACTTAGTAAAAACAGCCACTAATCATCATAGATTAGAAAAGGTCATCAACAATTGGCGCTAGAAGGAGGGTCCGAACCTCCGTTTCACAAAAAGTCAAAGGAAGGTTGAAGAACTCCACCGGAATCTGCAAAATCCGGTCGGAATCCGGGAGGAAGCCATCGGAAATCAAGTGTACACATTATTTGAAGTAAAATCATCCATCTATATATTACTTTGGGAGTTTAAATGCATGTGTGTATGAACTAGGGTTTTCAAACCACCATATTCATACAAACAAAGCTAGTAACTCTTAAGAAAGGTGTTTGTTGGAGACAAAATCACTCCATTCATTTGCTTACCACTTGTACTTCGATAACCAAAATGGTTCGATCACAAGAAGAACGATATTTGAGCACGTCTCCAAGTCGTAGGTCAAAAACTAGGGTTTCGTCTACGGAAGGACATGCACGTACGGTAAAAGCGACTTCGCAAAGAAACGTCCAAGTTACCATTGATACAATCCCGCCGGAAGTGGAAGCTCTTGCTCAAAATCCCGAAGAGCTAGCAAAAACGATTGCTGTTTTACAAGCATTGCAAAGGCGACAAACGGTCGGGCCATCAGGGACGCAGGCGGCGACCAACAGGGCGTGCAAGCAGCGAAGTGGAGAGAGAAAAGACGTGCGAAATAACGAGGTTGACAGCAAAGAAGTCCGTAGGAATAAAGGGAAAGCTCCTTTAAGTGAACGACTTGGAAGTCGAGGAGAATCCACTCCGGGGACAGGTGAGGAGTCGAGCAGCGGGGACACAAGAAGTATAAGCCATTATCACACAAGAAGGGCAAGATATCACGGAACGCATAGGGAGGATCAACAGAGAGGCGAGGAGCGAGCAACGGGACAAACACACCCTGCTGCTCGTCGCTCAGTGCATGAAAGGCTAAGAAGATCAGCCTTCGGGCGATTAGGTCCCTATGGAGCCAGTAACATCGCTAGGCACGCCACTCAAGAGAAACGTCCCGTTAGCAAGGGACTGCGTCATGAAGAGGTCATTGAACCCAATCATGACGAACAACCTTCTAGCGGAAAAACGTCTCCAGATGAGTGGCAAGCTTTGAAGAAAGCGGTGGAAGAAATGCAAAAACAGTTGGAGGAAAAGAAAGGCGACGGATCGACGATGTTGCCATCATCACCCTTGTCCCCGGACATCCTTAATGCGCCAGTACAAAAGAAAGTACAATTCCCAGCCATTAATTTGTACGAAGGAAATTCAGACCCAAAAGTACACCTGTCCAAATATACCGATTACATGATATCGGTAAAGGCGTCTGATGCAACTCAATGTCGGAATTTTCCGTTGACTCTTGGTGACGGTCCTCACAGATGGTTTTCTGCACTAGCTCCAGGCTCCATCAGTTCGTTCATGCAACTCAGTAAGGAATTTCTCTCACACTTCTCCACGGTCGGGTCTTACCTTACACAGAGACACAGGTTGGCAGATCTGAGACAAGGAGATGAGGAGACTGATAGAGCTTTCCTTGAGAGATTCGATAAAGTCCTGTTGGAAGGAGAACCAGTGAGTGAGGACACCAAGATAGTAGCAGTTATGGCAGGGCTTAGGAAAGGGACAGACCTATGGAAGGAAATGCACCTCGCTTTCCCTAAAACTTATTCCGAATTCAGGCACAAGGCTGGAGTGTACATTTCGATGCAAGAAACTCTACAGAGAGAGCTAGGAGACAAGGCTGATACCAAGAAATCGGGAAAGAAGTCAGGAGGGGAATACAAGGCCCCTAGGAACATGAAAGCTTTCAGTGAAGGGTCCGAATTGAAGGAGAAATTGAACCATGTCTTATCCGCATCAATTGAGGCTGTGTACAACAACGTGAAAGATAAGGATATGCTGTCTGAACCCCGTAAGATACGACAAGAACGAGGAAAGATGAACCCCAACAAATTCTGTGCATACCATCAGACTATAGGTCACTTCACAAGCGAATGCCGAGATCTCTTAAAATAGTTGTGGAGATTTTACGAAGAAGGAAAGTTGTCAGAGTTTGTGAAGCGACAGCCGGGAAAGAAACCAAGGGTGGCGATATCCTCCGGCTCGGAAGATGACGAGAGCGACAAACAGCCGAGCAGGAGGGATCAAAAAAGGAAGAAAACGATGACAGCCCCAACCGAACCCGTCCGAGAAATCTTAATGCTCGAGCCATCCAGACCGGTAGGGGGCTGTTCTGATGGTAGGCCACTAATGTCCAAAAGAAAAAGGAAAGCAGAGCTGAGGGCGGTAGCTCAAGTCAGAGAAGTTGGGGTAAATCAGGCTACTAAAAAGACAGGCGAGTTGGTATTTTCTGAGAAGGACTTGGACGGGATACTCACCCCGCACAATGACTCACTGATCATCTGTGCTAACATCATGGGGGCCCGAGTTCACCGTTTGCTTGTGGACACAGGCTCCTACACAAACATCTTATTCAAAAGCACACTTGATCAAATAGATGATTGTGAGGGATATGTAAAGGGATGTGATCATAAGATAGTGGGATTCGGAGACGCTGTAACCGTTCCTTTAGGCTTAGTAACGTTGTCAGTCGAACTTGTATCGATCGAGAATCCCGAAAGGAGACTGACTAGAATGGTTGAATTCTTAGTCGTAGATCAGCAGTCTGCCTACAACGAGTTTCTTGGTCGATCTTTTATAAATGAATTCAAAGCGGCTGTTTCAACGTACTACTATTGTCTTAAATTTCCAACTCCAAAAGGGTCAGGTACGGTTAAAGGTGATCAAAGGAAAGCCCGAGAATGCCTCCTGCAACTTCAACCCACTGACAACAGAATATCCATGATGGACGAGCAGCCGAGCAGCAGGGACGAAGGTGAATCCCCCATCCTAGATGAAATCATGGAGTCCATCGACACTGAAATGATAGAGGTGGACGACCAGCAGGGCGTGGACGAGCAGGAGGGCATGGGCGAGCAGCAGGGAAGAGAGGCTGTACCCGAACTAAATCAGGCTGAAGACTTGGAGCCAAGACTGGGGGCAGAACCAGTGATCAAGGATGAGATCAACTTTGAAGGGCCCATTATCGATCCTCGATGGAAAGACCAAAAAAGGAGAGCAACCCCGGTAGAGAAGTTGGAGACAATAAGAATTGACCAAAATCGAGAAGACTTTCTTCCAGAATGGAAGAGTTTCTCAAGTCCAATCTCGATGTATTCGCATGGTCACATGCTGATATGGTAGGCATTAGCCCTGAGCATGCCTGTCATAAGCTAAATATTTGTCCAACTAAGAGACCGGTGAGGCAAAAAAGAAGAAAATTTGGGCCCGACAAATATGAAGCATTGGACATAGAAGTGAAGAAGTTACTCGATAATGATCTTATCAAAGAAGCCTTATGTCCTAGATGGGTAGCAAACCCGGTGTTAGTGAAGAAATCAAATGGTACATGGAGGTTATGTATTGATTTCACTGATCTGAATGCCGCTTGTCCTAAGGATAACTTCCCGTTACCTCACATCGACCAGCTAGTGGACAACACGGCGGGACACGAGCTCCTTACCTTCATGGACGCATTTGCTGGGTATCATCAAATACCAATGCACCCAGATGACCAAGAGCACACAACGTTCTACACCAATAAAAACTTGTTATGTTGGAAAAGAATGTCGTTCGGATTAATCAACGCAGGAGCCACGTACCAAAGACTTGTTAACAAGATGTTTGATGAGCACATCGGCAAGACTATGGAAGTGTACGTAGACGACATAGTCGTAAAAAGCTCAAGAAAAGAAGATCATTTAGAACACCTTGCACAAACTTTTGAAATACTTCGAGCGTATAACATGAAGCTAAACCCAAAGAAAAGTAGCTTCGGGGTACACTCGGGAAAATTTCTTGGGCACCTGGTCAGTCAACGGGGTATTGAGGCGAATCCATCAAAAGTCAAAGCAATTATGGATATGCAGCCGCCAAGGTCTGTTAAAGAAGTTCAACGACTAACCGGATGTCTAGCAGCCCTAAACAGGTTCATTTCCAGGTCCGGAGACAAATGCCGACCTTTCTTTGACGCCATTAAGAAAGGACAGTTCCAGTGGACGGATAATTGCCAACAAGCGTTTGAGCAGTTGAAGGAGTATCTGAGTGATACTAAAATTCTATCAAAACCCGTCTCCGGAGAAAAACTGTACTTGTATATAGCAGCATCAGAGGTGGCCATCAGCTCAGTTTTAGTTCCAGCAGAAGGGAAATTTCACTTGCCAATTTACTATGTGAGTCAGGCCTTGCATGAAGCAGAGATTAAGTATTCGCCCATGGAAAAGTTAGCCTACGCACTGGTGATGAGTGTGAGAAAGCTAAGGCCGTACTTATTCGATCATCAGGTGGAGGTCTTAACAACTTTTCCATTAAGGCAAATCTTACAAAGGCCTGACACAGCTGGCCGCCTCCTCAAGTGGTCGCTCGAAGTAAGCCAATTTGGAATAACTTATGCACCTCGAACAGCGATCAAGGGACAAGCGTTAGCCGACTTTATTGTCGAATTAACATTCCCTCAAGATCCGACGAGAGGTCATAATCACCCATGGCACATGTATGTAGACGGATCATCGAATAACACAGCAGCAGGAGCCGGGATAGTGTTGATCAGTCCAGACGAACAAGTATTCACCTCAGCCGTAAGGTTTGAGTTCATGGCAACAAACAACGAGGCTGAGTACGAAGCATTGATAGCCGGGTTACGACTAGCTCTGGCTGTGGGGGTTCGAAGAGTTCAAATTTATTGAGATTCCCAGCTGATAGTCAATCAAGTCCGTGGGGAATACGAAGCCAAGGATGAAAACATGGCCTTATACCAAAAGATCGTTGCTCACCTGGCTTCGCTTTTCGAGCAAATTTACATCGAGCAAGTGCCAAGGGACAATAATGCGCAAGCAGATGCACTTGCCCGCTTGGCTACTAGTACAGGACCAGCAAAACTTTCAGAGGTCATCATCACAAGAATCTCCAACCCATCCACCAGTGACTACAAGATCAATCAGATCGAAGAAGAATTGACAGAGGATGACTGGAGAACACCGATATATAGATACCTCAAAGATAACACGACACCTGAAAATTCTCAAGAAGAAGCAAAGGTGACTAAGCGAGCAGCAAGATTCACAATCATGGATAACCAACTTTACAAGAGAGGATTTTCACTGCCCCTACTAAAATGCCTAGCAAGGGGGCAAGGTCAGGAAGTTCTGAAAGAAATACACGAAGGAGTATGCGGAAATCACGCAGGGGGGCGAGCATTGGCATATAAAACAGTAAGACAAGGATACTACTGGCCAACCTTGTTACAAGACGCAATCAGAATTGCAAAAACATGTCACAGGTGCCAGCTGTTCGCTCCCAACATCCATAAGCCGCCAACGGAGCTGATTTCAGTAAATAGTCCATGGCCGTTCGCAAAGTGGGGAATAGACATCATAGGACCCTTCCCAACGGGAAAAGGAAATGTCAGATTTGCAGTGGTAGCTGTGGACTATTACACGAAATGGGCCGAAGCTGAAGCACTGGTAACGATAACACAAGAGAAAATGATCAACTTTATATGGAAAAATATAGTTTGCCGGTTCGGGGTCCCACAAGCGATAGTGACAGACAACGGAAAGCAATTCGAAGGAAAGAAGATAAGAGATTTCTGTAAAAAGTGGGGTATCAAGAAGCATTTTTCAACACCATATCATCCTCAGTCTAACGGTCAAGTCGAAGCAGTTAACAAGATAATCAAGCATATCCTCAAAATCCGTCTGGTAGACAAGAAAGGCAAGTGGTCGGAAGAACTGCCCGAGGTACTTTGGGCATATAGGGTATCACATAGAACAAGCACTGGAGAAACACCATTTGCTATGGCATTCGTTACAGAAGCAGTCATACCTATAGAGCTCAAAATATCGACTGAGAGGGTAGCCGAGTTCAATGAACAGGAAAACAACAAGGCACTAGCTGCAGAGATGGATTTGATCGACGAAAAAAGAATCTCAGCAGAAATAAAAAACGAGATATACAAAAGAAGGATTGCAAGGTATTACAACTCACAAGTAAAAGTCAGAGAATTTGAAGTCGGCGATCTGGTGCTTCGAAAAATTCTAGCAACACCTCCAGGTGTATTTGGACCGACTTGGGAGGGCCCATTCAAGATAACTCAAAAGTGGCACAACGGCACGTATGACCTTGAAGACATGGAAGGCAACTCGGCCCAATACACCTGGAACACGGCTTTATTGAAGAAATATTATCAATGATTAGGAAACCAATGTAAAGTTTTTTATAGACTATCGTGTCGTTTATATTTTTGTAAGGTGTGAGATCGATGAAATCTTCACACTTTTTTGGCAAAACTTGTATGTGGATGAATGATGGTTCAGTGAATTATGTACATAAGAAAGCAAAAGGTGTTAAAACCCAACTGTTCGCCAAACAGAAAAGCTGCTCGCCGAAGATACTATATGCATAAAAGCACAAGTACAGTGGAGGCGAGCAGCAGGGTCCATGAGACCAAAAGGCCCACCTAATCGCCCCCTCACAAGAAAGTTGCTCGCCAAAGATACTAAGTGCATAAAACACAAATATGGTAGAGGCGAGCAACAGGGCACATGCCAACGCATAATTGCTCGTCCCGAAGCTGAATGCACTTAGGTACAAATACGACAAGTGGCGAGCAACAAGGCATAGAAAGAAGCATGATAAAGGGTTAAGTTCTTAAAGAACAAAATAAACCCATACATGAACAACATGCATAAATTTGCAAGGAAAAGTATTTTACTTTCAACTTAAGAAAGAAATACTTAAGCAAAAAATAATTAAAGGGCAAATAAGAAGCGAACAATAAAATAAAAGTGCAATTCTCATTCATTAGCACCAAAAAATTACAAGAGATGAACATACAACCATCATCCTACTACATCAGCTAGACAAAAAAGAAACTAAGCCTAAGTCTCGGGAGCTGGCGGAGCAGGTGGCACCGAAGGATCTTGGGAAGAAGGAGGAGGTGGAACATCTTGCACAGTGACCCCGGGGACCTGCTGTTCGCCTACTGCTGCAGAAGAGCTTGTTTCACCAAGAGGATTAGGGAGAAGGGGACCCAGAGCTTCAAAGATATTCATGTCCCTGTCCGCCTCCACTCTCTCCCTGGGGGCAACAACACGAACATCGTCTTTGAAAATATCTAAGTTAACCCCCATCTCTCCTAGGTCGACTACCGGGATCTCAAAGCCGGGTGCTGGAGGGTTTTCAGTGACGTAATCCGTGAAGTCCTTTATGGTCGAAGTCATCACGTCTAGACCGTTATCCAAAGCATACTTCACGTTCCTTACACTATCAGCATACGCACAGATATACCTAAGATTGGTATTATCGGTAACGTCCTGCACATAAGTGGTGTAAGAAATGGCACACTTGTTCTTCTTTTCCAGTTGGTCGACATGGACCTTCAACGACTCCACTCTTTCCACCAGACCCACCCGCTCGGTCTCCAGGACTTGTAAACGATCAGTGGCGACGCCTAAATCCAGTCTAAGCTTCTCTGAAGCATTAGACGCCACCATCTCCCGGTCCTCAGCAGCCTTTACCTCCCGCGTCCATGTGAGCTTGGCTCTCTCGAAGTCAGCCTTCATCTTAGCCAACTCCTCATCTTTCTTCTTCAACTCCTCGTCCTTCTTCTTCAATTGAACAAGTTGAGCATCACGATCTGCTTCAACTTGCTCAATCCGTCGCCCTAAACCGCGATTTGTTCGCTCCAACTCGATGGCTTGATCCAAGACTCGTTGAGCTAAGATTGATTGATGGCTCGCGTTATAGCTCAATAAACGAGCATTGTCGCTAAGGCTCTGGCTCTGAATGATTTCCTCGCCAGTCTTGGTCCACGAGCGAGGGACATACTCCATGGCTCTGCGGACGTAGGAGTCCTTAATCTCTTGGGGTGCAGGAGGGGACTTCACACAGCTAAACTGATGGAGTACCTTTGAGCGACCAGGATAGTCGTTCTTCCGGTACCTGTTCAAAGGAAAAAACCGTCAGAAAACAAAGTCAAAATAATAAACAATCAAGTTGGATAGGAAAATACTCACTCCCTCATTTTTACGGGGTCGTAGCCTAAGTACGAGTTGTCAGGAGATGAGCTCCTGCCTTGACCGGTGATTATCGCGCCCACAACTTGCTGCTCGGTCACCTCCTCCACCAGCGAGGATCGGGCAGTAGATTTACCCACTTGGGAAGAGCCTTGCCCTTTTGTCCGCTTAGCACGGTCATCTCCCCTACGAGGAGAAGTTTCCTTGGCAAGTTGTTTCTTGCCCCTCGTGTCTTGGGGAGGCGGCGAAGAACGAGCAGGAGGGCGGGGAGCAGGAACAGGGGCCTGAGGAACAGGGAGAGGGTCCTGGGGAGCTTCTTCTTCATCCTCGTCTGCTTCAGCTCTAAGTCTGATCAAGGAAGTGCAAGGATCAAACTTCTTCTTCCTTGATGGTTGATTAGCTGCCATTTGTTTAACCCGGCGTACGAGCAGGTGGTAACTTTCGGGAATAGGAGGAACGACAATTGTTACCCTTTGAGCTGAAACAAAACAAAAACACAAGGTTAAAACATGCATGATAACGGCGAGCAGCCGGGCTCAGGCGAGCAACAGGGGTGGGGGCGAGCAACAGGTATAAATCAAGTAGCAAGAAAAAATCAAGAATTATGTAAAGTTACCTTCAGGGATTTCCGTCTGCGCTTCCAAGTGATGAGCACTAGTAGTGAGCTGAGCGTGCTTGCGGCAGTGTGCTTGAGAAAGATGCTCAACACTCCGATCTTTGGCGTCCCGCAGAGAAATCAGCGTAAGGACGTACAAAAACTCTTCGCTCAAATCCGGATGCCCCCACCTCAAGATACGCGGACCTGCAAAAACAAGAAAAAGATTAAAATTAGTTCACCTAAAAGTTTGATGAACTAAGAATCAAGACCTACGCCGAATTTCGCCGAAATGCGTAGGGGAGTCTATACGTCCTGGCCCTCCCGAAAAATCGGAGGATGCCCGCCAATCACCGCCGATATAAAGAAATTGCCTATGCCAACCTTTGACTTTATTGGGCACTCCTTCAATTAATTTAACGCCGCTACGGGCTTTGATGTAATACCAACCAAGCCCATCTTCATTAACGGCCGAAGAGATGGTCAGGGCGTAATGTATCTCCGCCGTGCTGATCTTATTCCGATATCCCTCCAACCCGAAAAGGGTCATAAAAGCCAACAAACTACTCCAACCGTTCGGAGTAATCTGGGTGATTGCCAGGTTTATATCCTTCAAGAATCGCCCGATCACTGGATGTAGAGGGAGAGGGAACCTCGTATTGAGTATGTCAAGGTTGATGGCAGTGCAACCTGGAGGTGGGTCGTCAGCTCTCTCTCCTGGTTGGGGGGCGTATAAATGGATGTCGTACGGGATACGATAGTGAGATCGTATCCGGACTAAATCCTCCTCTAGAACTGCACTGGCTACCTTACTCGCTGTATACGTTGATGGACGAGTCTCCATAATAGGTCGAGCGGGAGTAGGGAAAGCCTTGTGGTACTTATTCGCATAGTCGATCCAATCTTGTCTTCGAACTACGGCTTTAGGAATAAGAGATTCGGGCATTGGCCTTGAAACGGGAAAGTTTATCTCTCGGAGAAATTCCCATGTAACTCCCACTTGCTCGCCTCCTGATCCAGTTGCTCGCTGCTCGCCCCTCGCCTGATGCTCGCTGCTCGCTCCCGTTTCTTCATGAAGACTCATCCCTTCTATTTCAGCAGCGACCTCGGAAGAATCTTCACCCAAGTCCGAGTTAGTCCCCTCTCGAGCCGAGGAGCGAGCAAGAGGGCCTTGGACGTCCTGCTCGCCCGAACTTTCTACAGCGTAGAAGGAGTCAACGGAGCGAGCAACAGAGCTCGCTTCAGAGCCCGTCTCTTCATCAACGAGCAAAGTTCTTGGGTTTTGGCCAGTTGTTCGCCGGAGCGAGCGGCGAGGAGGAGGGACTGTCGGTTCGTCTTCCATGGGCCTTTTTCCCAGATTTCGCCCAACAAATTCAACAGATGGCGTATTGCTTGAGAATGGTGACGTCATCTTTGAAAATTTTTGAAAATTTTCGAAAATTCCTCGTACAAATCAAACGATGAAATCAGACGAAGGAGGGAGCAATTACGACGGCGACACGACGGCGACGCGGCGGCGATACGGCGGCGGCAATGGCGGATAAGGAAAATGAAGAACGAAAATGGCGAAATTGAAAAGTAAAATGCAAGCAATAACAAGAACAAACAAGAAAGATCAAAGGATTCACCTTTGATTTGGATAAAATCGACTGTAGAATCGAAGAAAACAACGAAAAGAAAAGCTCGAAAACTCTTCAATGGCGGTTTGCTTGTGAAAGAACGAAAAAGAAAGAAAATGGAAGGGGGGGAGCTATTTATAGATATGGATTCGGGGGCAGAAGTAAGGAAAGTGAAAAATTGAGGCCCCTAGTTGCAAATATAGGAGCGCGCGCGTGGGAAGACTGCGTCGCTTCGTATTCCGTGCCTCGGGAAGCGAAACGACGCAAGTCCAAAGGACGTTCCACGCTGCTCGCCTCTGGAAGTCCCTCGCTGATCGCCTCCCAGAGTTCCCGCCTAAATGTTTGAAAACTTGCTGCCCGCTCCCTATATAGAAGTAACTCACTTTCCCCGTTGCTCGCCTCCTATTGGATAACACAGCCTATCCTATAGTTTGACATAAAGGAATAAAAATTCATCCTTATATGCCAAACTAGGGGGCATTGTTGATAGGCGACCAACAGGGACATAATATTAGCATAAAAAATATTGATCTAATAAGATTAAGAAGTCATCAAAAGCAATAATATAGAAGAGGACGAGCAACAGGGACTGCATGATATAGGAGGCGAGCAACAGGGACCATGTCCTAATGAAGGAGGCGAGCAGCAGGGACAAATACCCATCTGAAGGCGGCGAGCAACCGGTCATAAAGGCCATTGCGAGATAGCAAACAACAAGAACAAGAAGACCCAAAGTCTCAACAAGAGGCGAGCAGGCGAGCAACTGGGGTTATAAGGGTTTCCAACACCCAATGAAGACATACAGACGAGTAGCTGGGCACCAAGGAGAGTAGCTGAGTGATTTCAAAGACCAAGTACAACATTGGGAATGTCAAGAGTCACCAACTTTAGAAATAGTCAATGTTTCTTTACACTTGGCACCCATGCATTGGGCAATAGGTTAGTTGTTGTACAAAAGTCATAACACTTGGCAAAATCCCAATGGCTAAGCCATCAAGATGGTGACACCTAGCCTCTTTGTATGCCTATAAATACTCCTTCATTTGCATGAAGGGGGGAGGTTTTTTCCCATAATAAAAAAGTTGCCCAACTCTTGCAAATTCATTTCTTGCACTATATACCATGATCTTAGTATTTGTTTGATGATCTTACTTAGTAAAAACAGCCACTAATCATCATAGATTAGAAAAGGTCATCAACACGTAGTTTGACTAACAACCCTTCCATGCATGTGTGGGTCTTGGAGGCCTATAAATAGGTGTCCTCATGCATAGTTTCTGGCGCCACACAGAAAATTTCTCTCACTCTCTCCCTATGTATTCTAACATGTAGAGTCTTTAAGAAATCAGTCCAGTTCATACGTTCTTCATGTTTGTCGGAGCTTCAAGACCTGCAGTGCTGTACTCTTGAAGACGAAAGTGTCGTTTTACCTTTGGGGATGTATTTCCAGAATCGAAGAGCACTACCGGGGAAATTTCGTCTTGCGGGAAGAGGCTTTTCTCGATTCAACACATTGCAGTCTTACTTTTTTCGTATTTTGTGTAAATTTAAGTTTCGATTGTAATTTTATTTATTTAATTTTTTTGTGAACGAATTATTATTTCCACAGTCATCAAGATTCCAAGACTCTTTCCCGAATTTGAGTAGACGACGGTTCCATAGATGGCTTGAACCACAGATTTCACTTCTTCTTGTCTATCTTCCGATCAAACTTCAAGCTACGGTACAATAAATCTTATTATACCTACATCCCATTTGTTTCTTTCAAACTACAATTGTCTACCACATCCTACGCCCTTTAACCCTGTTTTACAGTGACAAAGGGCGGCGTGACTTTGACGATGGCAGTTGACACTGAAGTTGCACGTCGTCTCTTGTCCTTGTGCGCCGCCGGCCCCTCTCACCCTTGTCGTGTGCCGCCTCACCCTCGGTTTTTCCTTTGCATTCGGTTATTTAAAAAATGATTTGGATTTATTATTTGACTTGGAAAATGAGATAAAAAAAATTCTCTGGATTTATTCTGAATTTGCATTTGGATTTGGACTGAAATTTCATAAATCTCTGCAGTTTATTTTATATATTTGAATCTGAATTCACCCAATTACTGCAACGAAGTTCACCCTAATCTAGAATTTTTTTTATGATGCCCTAACTATGAAATTCATTTACTTTTGTGATGTTAACAAGGTTAATTTCGAAATAAAATGTTGGGCTGAGGATAGGGTAATGGGTATTTGGCCCAAGAAAATTAAAAATTCCTGAGTCCCATATCTCACTTTTCTTCTCCCTCTCTCCTAGAAGTCAGCGTATCTCAAATTGATAGTGTAATCCCCAATTGATATCAATCTACATCTTGATTGATACTATAATTTTGCCTTGCTTGGCTATAAATATATGGGGATTTTTATTGTTTGAGGTGTGGCGTTTAGAACTATCTTTGAGAGTAATCCCAGAATCTGAGTGATATTCGTGGGAGAGGGAGAGAAGGGATTTGGTTCGTGTGCCTACACCGTTGGTCGGACGAGGAAACCTGAGCCCGCTAAAACCCTCACTCTTACGGTGGAGGAGACGGCAGCATCGATCCCCAATAGTGGTATCAAGAGCCGGGTTTGATTGTCGTTCATCTCTGCTACCATCGCTCGATCGTATCACCGCCTCTGTGCGCAGCCACCTCCATCGACCTCTGTGAGCCACCCATCCTAATTGTCACCTAGCGTTGTTTGTGGTTCCGAGAGCATATCAGTCCGCAAATCAGATCCGGCTACCTATGATCGTGAATCGCTGTTGCTATTGTCACTTCGTGTAACCCATAACGCTACAAGAGGTGAGATAAGGTGAGTTAGGTAAGGTCACATAAGCTTTAGTTTGTCTAGTTACTGTTTTCCAATTTGTTTGAAAATTTTGAGTATTGGGAATTATTCAAACTATTGATAGAGGTAAGTGGTAGGCAATTTAAAGTTTGTCTTTCCAAATTACATTTATTTTAAGTAAGGTGCAGGGTAAAGTTCCAGATACGTATTACTTGAAAGAAATAAGGTGTTCGTATATTTCTTGGAATTTTCTTTTTATCTGGCGACTCTCTTAGTGGATATTTGGAATTCTTACGATAGAATTCCGCTTTGGTATAAAAGCTTATCCCTAAACTTTTATCGTTTTCGTAGTGTAACCGCTTGCGTCGGGTTGTTTGTTTGGGATTTGTTTGCAGTAGATTCTAGGTTTATTTGTTGAACCTGCTCTTTGTGGATTTTTTTTTTTTTGTTATTTCTTTGTGTTGCTTCCGCTTAATTGTTTTGAAATGGCTTCTTCGTTCAATTATGGATTGACCCCTTTTGATGGAAAAACCGACTTTGCTATGTGGAAACAAAAAATAAAGTGTGTTTTGATTCAACAACGTGTTTATAAAGCGGTTGATCATTCCTATCCTGCTGGCATGTCTGACGATAAAAAGACTGAAATGAATTAACTTGCTCTGAGTGCTATTTTTCTGAATTTGTCTGATAGTGTAATGAGGAAGGTTGGTACTATGGATGATGCTAGTAAACTTTGGAATAAGTTGCATGAATTATATACTGAAACCTCCATGCCTAGTAAACTCTTTTTGCTTGAAAATTTCTTTAGGTTCAAGTTAGATTTGGACAAAGATATAAATACGAATTTAGATGAGTTTACTAAGCTTATTCAGGATATTAAGCAGACTGGAGACAAGCATATTGATGAGTATACCCCTATTATTTTGTTGAATGCCATTCCCGATTCATATAGTGATGTGAAATCAGCGATCAAATATGGTAGGGATAACATTACTCTTGATGTGGTAGTAAATAGCCTGAAGAGTAAGGAAATGGATTTGAAACAAAATGGGAGTAGTAATAATTCAGGTGAACATGTCTTGCATGTTAGGGGAAGGGGTGGTAATAAGCGTTATGATTCTGATGATGAGAACGATGAGTCTAGTAGTAAGTCGAATTCTCGTGGTAAGCCTAAGCATAGAGTTGAAAAGTGTTATAATTGTGGTGACCCTGGTCACAAAATTAGAGAGTGCACTAAGCCTAATAAGAATCAGAAAGAAGATCATGCTAATATGGCTACTGTTGAAGAGAAAGGGGACTTTGGTGATGTTTATATGGTTGGTCATGTGCTTTGAGTTAGTATGTGCGTCTTTGTGGTTATGATTATGCTTTGTGAAATCATGTTTCTTTGTGCTTTGTGTTTCTTGATTATGCTTTGTGAAATCATGTTTTATGCTTAGATTGAGTCTTTTGCATATTTGTGTGGTCCTTTGTGTCTTTGTGTTCGAATGATAATCATGTTCGTTGTGCTTTGTGTTACATGCTTAGTGCCTTTGTGATTTATTTGCTTTGCGGGTGCTTCGAGTGAGGTGGAGCACTTGTCTTTGTGGTTGGCTCTTACGTACATGAACTAACTTTGTGTTTTTTCTTTTGCAGGTGCGGGAACTAACTTTGTGTGTTCTTTTGCAGGTACGTGAGAGCGGGTTGGGCGATGAAGAACTTTTGTTTGTTTCCAAAATAAGGGGCAGTGTATTGGCGCTGGACCAAATAGGTGGAGATGTTGGGCTGAGGATAGGGTAATGGGTATTTGGCCCAAGCAAATTAAAAATCCCTGAGGCCCATATCTCACTTCTCTTCTCCCTCTCTCCCAGAAGTCAGTCTATCTCAAATTGATAGTGTAATCCCCAATTGATATCAATCTACATCTTGATTGATGCTATAATTTTGCCTTGCTTGGCTATAAATATATGGAGATTTCTATTGTTTGAGGTGTGACGTTTTGAACTATCTTTGATAGTAATCCCATAAATCTGAGTGATATTCGTGGGAGAGGGAGATAGGGGGTTTGGTTCGTGTGCCTGCACCGTTGGTCGGACGAGAAAACCTGAGCCCGCTAAAACCCTCACTCTTACGGTGGAGGAGACGGCGGCATCGATCCCCAACATAAAATATTTACATGAAGATGTAAGTGTAAAGTAGTGTGCCATTTCTATTGTTCAAATACCTTATCGTACTATCTGCCGAACTCTTTTTTATATCACTAAGGTATGTTTGTTTTGGAATTTTAGTAGGACGAGATTTTGCTTTATGTCAAATTAATGTCTTTTAGTGATAGATATTGTATTCTTTTATTGTATTGTGTAAGTGAAAAGTAGGAGAGAGGTTGAGTGGATGATAAGAAAGTAGTAATAGGTTTATAGATAGGGATTGAGTTTAAGATTTAAAAACTCGATTTTAAATCCCAAACTAGAATAGAGCGTAAAGTTCATCTATCTGTGTGAATCCCAAAACTAACATACCCTAAATGATGGATAGTTTAGGCCGACAAGAGGAAGAGTGTATTCGGGCAGATAAATAGCGAGCCCTGCCAAATGGCCCCTCAATATATTTAGATCAAGACAAATTTTTATATGTATTCATTGTATATATATAATTTTAAATGATATCAATTGTTCTCATTAAAAAAATATTCAATTTGTCCATTAAAAATATATTCAAACTGTTTTTTACAACAATATTATTTTATTTACTATTCAATTATCATTTAATTATTTCACGTTAACAAACAATTACATAATTTATAAATGCGTCATACAAAAGTCAGTAAATATACACTAAGTACTACTCTGAACCTGCTACATGGTACATCGGACATTTCTCCCAAATTAATTAAGAAAATTATTCGTACGTTAACATTTAGAAAAAACGTACATGCACCTAGTCATGCAACTAGATAAGTCATAGATAATAAATATAATTATCCAAATTTTAAATATTCAAAATTTTTGAAAAGCGAAAACATTCTCTTTATTTCAAATTTAATTGCTACTTATTAAAACCCCGTCAAAAAAAAAATTGCTACTTATTAAAACTACTAATTTTCTTGTTCAATTGATATTATTATAAATAACAATATAATTATAATTTTTGTAATTATATTTTTTATATACAAGCATACTTACGTCTCATAAATTTAGTTTAGAGTGTCGAATATTAAAGTAGAAATAAGTTTGATACATAAAGATTAATAAATAAACAGATTTGAGAGCTAGGAATATGATGATGCTCCACATGTTTTAGGTTCGAATCGAAATTTATAAGGTGTGGTCAATTTATGAAATGTGTCAATCTATAGTATACATAGCAAACTCTAGCTTGAAATGAGAATTTTCCGTTAGTGGACCGTGGATTATGTATCCTCCATTTAGGGGTGATGGTTTGAATAAAAAAAAAAAAAGATAAAATATTTTGACTCTGACCAAAATAACCATTCTTTTTTCTCAGCGTTGTCTATAAACCTTCAGTTAATTCATCTGCGGAAACCCTAGCCTTCTCCGATTTCCTAAATTATAGAAGTGCCGATCGAGGTCATATAACCAGGGTATTAAATTTTTAGTAGGATTGCGATAAATTTGGTAATTTTGTGATATGGGAATGTATGAGTGTTTGTACTCATTCTAATTTTTGCTTGACGCAGTAGGAGATGGCGGGTGGATCAGATGCGTCGGACACTACAACCTTGTCATGTGCTAAGTGTGGAAAGCTTGCTAATCTGCAGTACGTTTCATTCTTTATTTCCAGTATTTAATGTTGCTTATGCGTGTGTTGTGTGTGTGTGTAAGAAAGAGAGAGAGAGAGAGAGAGAGGGGGGGGGGGGGGGGGGATGGAAGGTGGACTTGGAATGATGGAATGATAATCGGAGTTCTAAAACATCATCTGGCTTTACTTGGAAAAAGTCTTGGATTTGATTATTTGCTGGGTCTTTCTTGTTTTAGCTGAATGACATGGTCTATCTCATTGGTTTAGTTAATTTGTGTGTGGTGCATATTTATGGCAAACTGTTTACACACAGTGTAGGATAATTCCTCATCTTTGTTTATGAATGATAAATTCCTTTGGGCTTATAGGGAGATACACGAGCACAACACTTATTGAACCTTTTCTGTTTACAGGTGTCCAAAGTGTGTCGAATTGAAGCTTCCTCGTGAAGGCGCTGCTTTCTGGTTAGTTCTTCGATAGCCTTGTTGTAATGTTTTCCTCAACACATTGAGATTTTTTTTAACTACAAGTTGTGTCTGTTGAAGCTGGGTTTGATATGTATTAGACTTAGCAGTAGTTTGCAGCTAATATTTTATTGACTTCAGTAAGTTAAGCAAATTGGAACTTGATTGCAAATGGAAACTGGTAGAGTTATAAAGTGAAAATGATTTGGCTCAGTCCCCGGCCACAAAGTGGTTGGCAGTAGAATTAGCAGGCTCATTCATTATCTTATTCAGCCTTTCCTGAACTTGTATGTGCCCAGTTTCTTCATTTAGAAGAGACTGCTTACCTTCTGCATAGATGTTATATAAGATAAAATAAGTAAAGAGAGCAAAACTGTATATTTCTTATGTAATTGGTCGTGATTTTGAGGTCTGCCTCTTCTTCAAGAAACTCTTCTCCCTTTCAGTTCTCAGGACTGTTTCAAGGCATCCTGGAGTTCTCATAAGTCTGTTCATACTAAGGCAAAGCTATCTTCACCTGCACCGCAAAATCCTGGTGATGGCTGGCTCTACTGCTTGAGAAAAGGACAGTCTCGGACATCCAAACTTCCACATTTTGACTGGACTGGGTATTAGCCTTGGTAAATCTGGAACTGTATACTTAGTTTTCCCCCTGATTTGTTGTCCTTTTCTTTTCAGAGCACTAAGACCGTATCCAATATCAAGTGAACGTCCAGTACCTGCTCACATTGATCGACCTGACTGGGCAATTGATGTATGTTTCTTGATTGGTGTATTGCTAAATGTTTTAGCTTTATACTTTTACCCTTAGGACTTGAAATTTTACTGGATTTTGTAGATAGAGAGTGATTGTTGATAATTCCTGTCAATGAGAAGAGATAATTTTGTTTCTGCTGATTGTCCTGCATATTTGAGTTGCATTGACATCTCTGCTGTAACTTTTTCAGGGAATTCCAAAAATTGAGCCCAGCAGTGACCTACAGCATCATGTTGAGGTAGTCTCGGGTTATGAGTTTATGGTAGTCCTATCCTACCTATTATTTTTAGGTTTTTTTTTTTTTTTACTGAACGCAATTCCATTTTATGATGTAATTTTATGAAGATCAAGACTCCTGATCAAATTGAGAGAATGCGAGAAACTTGTCGGGTAAGCCTCTTTATTGTTCAATTATGATGAAGAAAACTGTACTGTCGTACATTTTCCGTGTGATTTTTATTTTCTCACGTATTTTTTAGTTACTTCATGCATTCATTTCGGAAGTGGGGTTGGGGTGGGGGAGCTAAGAAATATTTGCTACTTGAAAATCTGTTGCACATCTATGGTCATAAAAAAAAATCTTTATTCTATGGAAAATATAGGTAATTAAAAACAATGAGGTAAAGGTATATTTGTGATGAGAAATTTCAGAAAGGATTCAAAGGAATTTAATTTTCCTGTATTATCAAATTTTTACATACTGTAAACAAAAACATTGCCACCAAATGGTGAATTAGAGTTTGAGCATTACTGCATTGGACTCCAGATAGCAAGGGAAGTTTTGGATGCTGCTGCTCGAGTCGTTCGACCAGGAATTACTACCGATGAGATTGATGCAGTGGTTCATGAAGCAACAATTGCTGCTGGTATGAATCTCATTTCTCACATTTCTAAACTTATCTCTCTATCTGGAAGAGAATTGTTGCTGTCATGTGTTAGATGTGATATGATGTTCTTGTGATCATATGGGCAGGTTGCTCATTCTGCTTTGTATGGCTAGGCATAAATATATTTTGCTCATTATGTTGTTAACTTGTTACTACAAAAAAATTAGTCATATTAAAATACTATCAAATGATTTTTTTACTATATTATTGAGATATAGAGGGTAAAAAATTGAATTAAAAAAAAAAAAAAAAAAAACTCCCCCGACTATCCCCACCTAGACGGCCTAGGTGCTAGGCGTTCCAAATCCGTCCGACTAGCGATTTTCGACTTCTACACCCTTGGAATTTAGTGAAGTCATGTACTATTTTTTTGTTGTTAATTTTTTGTAAGTTCAAAGAATATGGTTTGGATCCTTGATCTTTTGCGATAATTGATTCCCCTGCTCCCTTTATTAGCCGTTGCCTGTTTGAATCTGGAGTTCTTTTGACTGTGTGTTATCCTTCTCTTAAATTATCAAAAAATAGTATTTGTGGCAGAATTATGCTCACAAGGCTTGTTACTGCATATAGGTGGATTTCTTATTTCTATTTTCATGTCAGTACACCCCATCTTTGTGTCAGTACTGTTGACCAGCAACCTGTTTTACTTGCAGGAGGATATCCATCTCCATTAAATTATCATTTTTTCCCCAAGTCTTGCTGCACGTAGGTATTTCGTACTTGGAATTTCCTTTCTGTATATTCCTTATGTTGTTCTTCCTAAATATATTGAGGTATGAACTCCTCTTTTTCTCAGGTCAGTTAATGAAGTAATCTGCCATGGGATTCCTGATGCAAGGTATTTACAAACTCAAGCAAGAACATGATAGTACCATGACACCTGGTATTTTGAAGCAAAGTATTTTTTTTTTGGGGGGTGGAGGGATAATCTGTTTCTCACTCAGATTTGTATCCCACTAGAACTTGACTGGTGTTTGATGCATCAATTTTGTTATGATTTGATAAATGTTTCATACATTGATTTGCTCTACTTAAATTTGTTTTTCCTTGGTTTAATAGGCTTGATCAGAAGAAAAGCACTTTACCTATGATTCAATTTTTTTTCCTTGTAGATTCAATCGATAAAAATACTTGCATTTTTCTACGTAATATTTGTAATAAATTATGAATTCACTTGCACTTGCACTGATTCTACATTTCAGGAAATTAGAGGATGGGGATATTGTAAATGTTGATGTTACCGTGTACTATAAAGGAGTGCATGGTAAGCAAAATCATTGGGATTAAAGGTTAAGTTAATCATTATTTGCCTGTAAAATAAACACACTTTTCTTTCTTGCATGCTTATGCAGGTGATTTGAATGAAACATTCTTTGTGGGTAATGTTGATGAAGCATCTCAACGGCTGGTTCAATGTACATATGAGTGCTTGGAGAAAGCTATAGCAGCTGGTAAGTATTTGTCCTGTATCTTACACCACAATTGAATGTTGTATATAAGCTAAAGAATTTTCATTCGATAGCTCACCATTGTTTGTCCTGTGCATTCTTGCCAATTTGCAATGGGCTGCTACTCTGTAACCCTTCTGCAAACATTATAAATTTGAATATGTCATGATCTTATCTGTTACGTTGCTTATTATATTCAACCACCTCTCTTTTATAAGTATCATAATTAGATTCATGACACTGACTGTTTGTTATGGCTTGCTTCTGCACTTTCAGTTAAACCTGGGGTGCGTTTTCGGGAAATGGGGGAGATTATTAGTCGGCATGCTTCTATGTCTGGATTATCTGTGGTAAGTGAGTTTGTCTCACTTCCATGTACCTTTTTCAGTCAACTTTTTGTGGGCATATGCATAATTATTTTGTTACTTCATCTAATGCTACTAGGTGAAATCTTATTGTGGTCATGGCATTGGCGAGCTCTTCCATTGTGCACCAAATATACCCCATTATGCAAGTATCCTTAAGACTGATAAAATGTCTATTTTCACTTTTTTTTTTTTGTACATATGAAGATATCGTGATGAGGTGTGTTTGTTTTATTGAATTATTCATATCTGAAAAATTGGTCCACTGAGGTAAATGAGTATCACCATTTTGTATTATCTTTTTGACTTCACGTTGCCCATAGGGACCTTAACCTAAGCAGGAAATAAAGCTGTTGGAGTGATGAAGGCAGGCCAGACATTTACCATCGAACCTATGATTAATTCAGGTAGTTGCCAAGTTAATGTCCTAGTCTCTGCTCTGTATTTTTTTCTCCACCTCTATAATCTCTTCTGTGGTAGGTATTTGGCGTGATCGAATGTGGCCTGATGGATGGACTGCTGTAACTGCCGATGGCAAACGCAGTGCTCAGTTTGAACACACACTTCTGGTAACACTTCCTCTTTTTCCTTTTTTAAGTTCTTTTTACAGTATCTGATTTCTCAACATAGCCAAAGAGTAACACTTGTGTGAACTTCATCCCATTTGACTCATTTACAAAATGGGTCTAACAAACCTTATAGACAGGGTCCATTTAGGGTTGTTGGGTTAGATAGATCTTGTCGTTTGTTGGTTATACTTATACGTATCTAATATAATGTATGCACGACGATGTAGGTGACTGATACAGGATGTGAAGTTTTTACAGCGCGGTTGCCCTCATCTCCTAAAGTCTTTCCTTGGCTTAAATCATAATTGTACTCAGGAGTGGTGATTGAAGACATCTTCATTTAGCAGCATTTTTTAGAAACCTACATGCTTAATCTCGTCGTCTTGTTCTCACCTGTTGGAGTTGGAAATTGTTGTATTTTTACTTCTTCCTTCTATCAAATTTTGGGTTAAATATTTGGTCGATACTGGTTGTATAATTTTTTCTACTTATCCTGGAGAACCTGGTGTTTACTTGGCCTAAGCATATTAAAATGTTCACATCTAATATTGATGGTATTTCTAGTTTGAAATAATATTTATATAAATGAGTAGTGAATTGTAAAATTCCAATTCTAGCCGGATTCTGTTTTATGATTGTTCATGTATGAATCATCTTAGGATATGTTTGCATCTTTGGATGGGATTGTGTAGAATTATATTGTTAGGATTGTAGTCCTTAAAAATAGTTGGTATGTTTGGTTTAATGGATTGATTGTTTTTATGGCATCTTGAAAAGTCGGATTAAGTAATTTCACCCACCCAGTGTGGATTATTTATCTTGTGATGGTGGGATTTTCTCTTAAAATATTCTCAGGCCAACTTCGAATCTTGGACCGTAAACCTACAAACCAATCACTGAATTAAATCAATCTAGGCTTATCCATTAAAGCAAACAAATCCTTACTGAATTAATTGTCAACTCGCAGCAATATAATCATCAAAGTTATATTAGGGGGATACCCTTGATGATAGAGCATCCGCTAGTTGCTTTGCATCCATTTCTATCTTGACTATTTCCAGCTCAAATTAATTGGTGAATCCTTGAGAGGGCATCAAATATAATATAACGCGGTTTGAAGAGATTAGGTATGTGTTTTGGTATAAATTCATTTAGAGAAAAAAATTAGGGAGTGCATTATATATAGGGGTGTGCAAAGTACGGTCCAAACCGGACCAAACCGTAAAACCGGACCAAACCGGACCGAAATTTGAAATTTAGGTCCAAATTTCGGTTTACGGTTTGAAAAAAAAGCATTTTTTTTTTCGGTTCGGTTTTTATTAATAAAAACCGTTCAAACCGAACCGTAAACCGAAATAATTATAAAATATATAAAATTATATATTTTTTTAATTTTTTTTTAAATGTAAATTTAATTTCAACCAACCTAAAATTAGGCGGGTACGAACTTTTAAAATTAAAAAAATTTGGGATTCGTTTTGCAAATTTTTAAACTAAATTTAAATTAATAAACTTAAAACAAAACAAAATTATTAACTCTCCAATCTCTCTATCGTGAAAACTGAAAAGGATAAGAAGGCAGAACCTCTTTTTCAAAAAAAAAAAAGAAATTCGTGAAGAAAGCCGCCGAGGCGCCGACCCCTGATACAAGTGTTTGGTTCCGTAATTTCCAAAGCCGTTTTGTTTATGGGTGATTCAATCACACACGTTGAAGATTCTCTGTTAGTGTAAGGTGGATGAAAATGGAAGGACCGAGAATTGGGCCTTCGTTTCTTTTGTATTTCTTCACTAGAAATTATACCGACGAGGGAGGTAGAAAGTAGGACCCATTGGTATTTGGTCTAATTTGTGTATACTCCCTCCAACTTCAATAGAAGGTTTTCATTAGGAGTGAATATATTTTTTTTAGTGTGGTTCATGAAAAAATCGTATGTTTTTTGTCCTTACTTTTGAAAATTAAAAAAAAAAATTAAAAAAAATCGGTTTTTGGACCGAACCGACCGAACCGAACCGAAATATTTCGGTTTTGGACCGTTCGGTTTTTACAAATACGGTTCGGTTTCGGTTTGGTTAAAATATTTCGGTTTATATTTCGGTTTTATATTACGGTTTGGTTCGGTCCACCAAACCGCCTTTTGCACACCCCTAATTATATATTATGTATATTTTTATGTGTAGTCAAACTATTAATCCCCTCCTTTAAAAAAAACACTATTAATCCCCAGCTTTTCCTAATTTCCCTTCTATTAATTTTAGATTACACATTTCTCCATAAAATGGAAAAAAAAAAAAAAAACTATTTTCCCCATTTCCCAAAATAGTAAGGCCGCGGCTAATAACAACCGGACTTTTGCTCATCACACACGTTGCTCTTCACACCCGAGCCTATATTTTTATTTTACTCAAAACACCCGTAATATATTGTCTATTTTACCCCTCAACTTAAATTTCAATATTTTCATACACCCAAATCTTAAACCCTAAAATAAACCCACACACCCAAATCAAAAAAAAAAAAAAAACCCCACACCCAAAACGCAGAGCACTCACGCACCCACACCCAAAACGCAGAGCAAACTCATGCATCCACACTCAAAACGCAGAGCACTCACACACACAAAAGACTGAAACTAAAAAAGACACAAAATGTTTGGCTAACAGTGGCCGAACTTTGTTCATAATGTTTGGCTAACAGTGGCCGAACTTTGTTTATAATGTTCGGCCAACAGTGGCCGAACTTTATTCAAATTGTTTGGCTAACATTGATCGAACATTTATCATTGCGTTTGGCCAACTCTGGTCAAACATAATGATAAATGTTCGGCTCTGGTTTGTCAAACATGCGCGATTTTCAAAATTCTTAAACCTCAAAACCGCGACCGTAATTCAAATAATACAACTTAAGTCCTAAATATTCTTCTCTAAATAAATTTATACCAAAACACATACCGTATAGAACAATAAACTCATAAATTTTACATTACATGTATTTTTTGAAGTGTGTTCTTCCTCCATGGCATCTATCATGAGTATTGATATAAGTGGTTGAGTGAAGAATGAAGAAGAAAGAGTTTGGGTGTGGAAGAAAAAAAAAAGTCACGATCAACAAGAAAAAATATTGGATTGGGTGTATTGAGCAAAACTAAATTTTATATTTTAATAAATTTTAAGTGGTAAAGGGTATAATAGTCTAATTACATTGGACTATTTTAGTAAAATAAATATTTCGGGTTTAAAGAGTAAAAATTCGGGTGTTATTAGCTGCGGCCAAATAGTAAAAAGTAAACTCTATTCCTTTAAATTTACCTTCTAAAAAGTTAAAAGGACTCTCTTACTCTTACTTAAAAAGCAATTTTATACTCAATAATAATAAACAAACTCTTTTATTAAAATTTGGGCCCTTTTGTTTGGCTCATTTTAAAATGAATGGAGAAAGTATACACACACACATATATAAAAGTAATCCTGTTTTTTGTGCTGTTATTTTATGTCATAAGTTGAAAGATATTAATCTTGAGGTATTGAAAGGTCCATTTATCAATAAACACTACAAGAAAATATAAAATTTCCTACGCAATTTGTCAATATGGCTACGAAATTTCCAACAAAAAAATTCATAGTGAGGATTACCTACGAATTGTCTACAAAAATTTCTAATTGTATAGACATCTTCCTTCCTCACCTACAAAAAAAATTGCCTACAGAAATTCCGTAGGCAAATTGTGTTGTTGGCAAATGACTTCTAGGAATTTTTTTTTTTTTGTAGACAAATTAATTCTGCAGGCAAGTTGTTTTTCGGCTGAAAAATATAGAAGCTTTCATAATTATAAAATTTTGTAGGCAAATCGTAGGCAATTCTCACTACGAACTTTTTTTTTTGGAAACTTTTTGTAGATAATTCTAATTTTGTAGGTAATTCTTTATTTATTTTTGTAGTGGAAGATATTGGTTATGGAAAATATAAGTACCATAATATTTTGGGATTAAAGTTTTTGTAGTCCTACAACTTGACATCAATTTGATTTTGGTCCCGTTAGATTACACGTTTTGATTTTAGTCCTATAAATTTAAAAATATTTTGAATTCAGTCCTTTTACTGGTTATAGGAGGTTACCAAACCGGTTTCTGTTTTGTTTGACTTTTATGTACAAATGACAGTCTCTAATTGAGTTTTAAGGTCCCGTTGGCATTTCATATGTTTTAATTATTCGATAAATAGTAAAATCATTCAAGTTATAAAAAATTGGATATAAATTATTTTAGAAATTTTCAAATTACATCTACTTGAATAATACTACTGTTTAATCGTTAATTAAATCAGAAATCAAGAATTGAAACAGTTGTGTAGAAATCGTTCCAAAACATCAAGGGTGTGTTTGTTTTCAGCTTACGAAGTCGGGATGGGGGATGGGCTTCCCCCCGTCCCGGCCAATTTTCGGATTTGCACATCTCATCCCCCGTCCAAATACACATCCACACCTATCATACATCTATACCCCTATTTTCACATAACACAATATCTATCATATCAACTTTATTTTTTCACATAAAATATATATTTTATTAATATCTATTTTCTACTTTATAATACACCATCAATTAAATTAGTATATTATTTATTTTAATTGTTTACAAAAAATTCAATGAAAACATATTAATAGTAAATATGCGTGAAATTAATTGCTATCTTCATTCATTAATCATGTCTACCATATAAATAAATTGAGAACATTTTTTCTTGACTTAGCAATAGACAAAACATGACTATAAATATTAAAATTTACTTTAAATTAATTTAAAATTCCTTTGTAGGCACGTCGCAGACAATCCCCACTATTTAAGAACAAAATTATTTTTATCGAAAAGCATAATGGAATATTTCGTAGATAATTTTTTATATTCTTATAATGAATGAAGATTAACAATAAGAGAAAAATTACATTTTAAAAATAGAATAACGGCTTTTTATAAAAAAATTGTATTGAATATATATCCATTAAAACATTGGTTATTTATTTCGTTTTATAATTCATTATTAGATACAAAATTTGAAAATGAGTAAAAATAATATTATGAATTAACGATGAGAATGTTCAAATTTCACCACATGTAATATGATGATGCATGTCTTTAATATATTAAATATATGTATGGTGTAGTTGAATTGTTTTATTATGTTTAAAAAAAATAAAAAAATGTATGAATTCAATAAAATTAAATTGGTATTAATTGACATTTTCGTGTCGGATAATTAATTTCTTGTAATTTTAACAACATTAATAAAATGTTAACACGTTAATATCATTTTATTGATTCAATTGTTTTGTGTTTTAATTAAACTCAAATAATATAATTAAATAATTATATAATTATACATAATAATATTAATTATTTTATATTATAATTCAACACAATCATTCAATCATTATCTCTTTAATAAATAATAATATACTAATACATCATCATTATTGATTTGACATAAATCCCCATCCACCCCTACTACATCCAACCCAAAACAAACAAATGATTAATATTCACATGATTTCGCCCATCCACTTTTTTTCCCATCCAGATTTCCCGCATCCACCTCAAGACGAAAATAAACGTGACCCAAATTCTCATAAATCCAAATCCCCACATCAGAAATCCAAATCCCAACCAAAAATGGTTGCGCAAAATCTTCTCCAAAACTTCAAATGCTCACAAATCCAAATTCCTACGACCAAGAGTGGAAACAGATATCAATTTCCAGTTCGTCTGGGGACGACTACAAGGGCAGAGGCTGCAGCGACGAGATTGTGGTGGTCTTAATGTGTTTCGTCGAAATTCTTGATAGGTTTTTTGTGTCGATTTTCCGATCTGAGTTCAGGCCGGCGAATTTGTGCGATTTCTTCCCCTAAATTTTCTGAAATTTTATCGCGAAATCGGTATTTGAATATTTGATTCAATCCTTGAACGAGTTTCCCGATTAACGCCGATACCTTGCGATTAAATATAGATTTGGGTTCTTAGGAACGGGGATCTGGGTGGAAGTTTTAAAAGATTTGATTCTGTAATTTTGGTTTTTTTTTTTTGCTTCCTCGAAAGCCATGTTTTGAGTTCTTGCCCTTGGGGAATTGATTTGGGTGGACGATTGCATTTAGGATTAGAACTAAAGATTCAGATTTTCTTGTAATTTAAAAAAATATTAAAATAATAAATAAAATTTTATAATATTATTATAATTACAAAATAACATTACAATATAGTATATTTTTATTTTAAATAAATTTTATGTTGTTTATTATAATTAAGTCTTTAGTTGATAAAAATAGAAAAATAATAGAAAAGCTGCATATTACATAAAAGAAAAAAGAAAAATGAATTTTGTATGCCACATCAGCAGTGACCGGGTAAGTGACCCATTATAGCCCGTCTAAGGACTGATTTCAAAATTTTATTAAATTTACAGGACCAAAATCAAAATGAGTAATTTATGTGGACCAAATTCAAATTGATGTCAACTTACTGGACTTATAAATCCTTAATCCCCTAATATTTTTCATAAACAATCATTTTATTCCTAAATGGTTCTCACAATACCTCTTTTTTTTATCAGTAAATGTTACTCCCTCCGATTCATTTTAGATTGTCCGTATTATCATAAAAAGAAGTTTTTTTTTTTCATTTTCTCAATCTCTTTCCCAAAATGGCAAAAAAATGTGCATATCATTTTAATTTTTCCCCTTAAAAAGTTGAAATGACCCCTTTACCCTTACTTTATATCCACAAAAATAATTTTATATCTATAAATACTAATAAACAACTTATTTATTAAAACTCGTGTCACTTTGAAAGTGAAAAATAAAAATGAGGGGCTTAAAAAAATGCACGAGACGAGGGCGTAGACGAGGGTAAGGGCCCCCTCTTTAGTTGACGAGGGCGTGGCCCTCGTGAAGTTTGAAAATGTGGCAGCCGAGGGCGGGGCCCCTCGTGAGTTTACGAGCGCGGCCCCCTCGCCCAGGTCATGCGTTCAGCGAGCCGAGGGCTTGCCCCTCGCCCACGGTAAGTTCCAGGTTTTTACCGAGGGGGTTTACCCTCTTTAACCCCCTCGGTAAATTCCAACATATTTAAAGCTCACCCACCATTTTCAGCAGCAAAAAAACCCTCCACCAAGCTCCTCAGCCGCCGCCCCTCCCTGCCGCGCCGCAGTCGCCGGAAACGCCACTCCACCGGTCGGGTTTTGGCCTACTCGTCCCCGTGAACATTTCTACGGTAACATTTTTCATTTTAATCGGCTAATTTGTTAATTAAATTGTTTGTAAAATTAATGCAAATTCATGTGTGTATATATATTTATATGTATGTATATATATATGTATAGTTGTTAATTAGTTGCTAATTATATAGTGTTTAACTTGTTAATTTAATTATTATGTAATTAATTATAAATTTGATAATATTATATTTATATGAATTAGAAATAATTATATCAATATATATTTGTTGTGTTAAATTTAATTTTAATTGCATGATATATTTAATTAATTTTATATGTGATGAATATTCATGTGTTCGATTATCTACATTAATTATTTATTTGATGAATGATGTATATATAGTTATATATATATATATATATATATTTAAAGTATAATTAATTAATTATGTTGGAGTGGAGGGGGTTGATGAATAATATTGTTGGTTGTTTGCTAGCTGTAGAATGTGTGTTCCGACTTGATTAATTTTAATTTAGTCGGAAATGGATGCACTATAGGATTTTAGTTAACTGGAGAATGCGATAATAATAAACGAAACTCTGCCGAAAATTTTAGAATAACTATATTAAATTAACAATAGGATAATTATAATGGATTTATATATTAATTTTTTATAAAATTTTGAATATTCTTTAATTTGAAACAGATTATAATATGAGTTATTCAAATCGTAGTTGGATGTATGGTCCAAGAACAATTAATGGAATGATAGCTCCCGACTTTCTTAGTGGTCTTGAATCGTTTATACAATTCGCTACTAGCAATCCTGATTGGATGAGTGAAGGAGATATTAAGTGTCCCTGCTCGAAATCTAGATGTAGGAACCAGAGGTTTAGAGCACCAATTGACGTGAAAACACATTTGTATATAAATGGGTTTATGCCCAATTATCACAATTGGGTTTTACACGGTGAACAAAATTGGGATCATGTACCACACCAAAACTATGATCAATCGGCGTCGACTTCGTACGGAGTAGATGATACTGCAGGGTCTACCTCGTACCATGACATGATCACTGACCTAACTGGTCCTAACCTTCATTTTGGAAATGTGGAAGCTGAACCCGTTAATGAGGAGCCCCCAAATGAGCATGCTGCTCAATTTTATGACATGCTTCGTGCAGCAAACCAGGATTTGTATCCTGGTTGTGAAACACACTCACAATTGTCATTCAACGCCCGACTGTTGAACATTAAAACTGAAAATAGACTGTCTGGGAGGGGTTATTATACTCACTATTGATGCTTATGGTTAGGTATCTTCATAATTTAAAACTCAGTGTGGGTAACAAAGCTCATGTTGAAGCTTCGATCGCAAATGCATATCTAACAAAAGAAGCATCAATTTTCTGTTCCCACTACTTTGAGGATCATGTTCTGACGAGGCGTCATAATGTACCTCGTAATTACGATGGTCGTGGCGCCGAAGAACCCCAACCTGGTACTCCGTCAATTTTTATACCTCCTGGACGACCACTTGGACGGAAGAATACAAGATATATTGTAGACGAAGAGAAAAATACAGCTCACACCTACGTGTTACTGAATTGCAATGAGGTGCAACCGTATGTTGAGTAAGTTAATATTCAACATCGTCCATCTATAATTATTACAAAACATCATTATAATGATAATATTGTACATCTTCCCTCTTGTAGTATGTTCATGCATCAGCTTCAAAGTGTTCAACCGAATCTCTCTAGGGCTGAACAAGACGATAAACTTCAACATCAGTTTGCGTTATGGTTTGAACAAGTTGTAAGTCAAGTTGATAAAATTATATAAATAATAAAATATATACATAGACTCAGGATTAAATATTTTGTCAACTATAGGTTAAGGTAAACAATATTCAGAACGGGTGGATACGTGATCTCTCCAGCGGTCCTGTAAGTTGTGTTACCACATATCCTGGGTATTACGTAAATGGATACAAATTTCACACACGCACTTATGGTGAATCAAAATCGACTGTGAACAGTGGAGTTTGTATCAAGGGGACAAACTATGATTCAGATGAGAATGATTTCTATGGGATCCTTGAAGAAGTCTTACAGTTGGAATACCCTGGACGATTTGAGAAAAAGGTGGTTCTGTTCAAGTGCGAGTGGTATGATCCTACCGTGCCAAATGGAACAAGAATACATCCTAACTACAAACTTGTGGATGTTAATCGGAGAAGAGTATATGGCCGTTATGATCCTTTTGTATTAGCAAATCAAGCCACTCAAGTTTACTATTGCGAATACCCGGGGGTGCGAAATCATGAATGGCTTGCGGTTTGCAAAGTTAAACCGAGATCCTTAGTGGAAATTGATAAAAGGAATGAACAAGAACTACCCCCGTTCCAAGACGATGAGATTAATTCACAAATGAATAATGTGCAAATAGACAGTGATCCTATCGTGTTGGCAGATGTCAGTGGTGCACTAATTCAAATTGAGAATGATGATGTTGAAGAAGAAGAACAAGAAGAAGAAGAACAAGAAGAACATGAAGAGGAGGAAGAAGACGATGATGATGATGAACATAATTCATACTCAAATGAAGATTAAGTAGTTTAGTAATTGCTATCTCAATGTTAGAAATTATTTAATGTGTACACCTATCTCAGATGTACGTCAAAACTGTGGGGAAAAAGCACGGTAAAGTTCGTGGGCTCGGACAATTGGGAAAGTCCAGACGCATAGTCTCCGGCCCAGGCGGGACATCAGCTGGGACTCATATTGGAGCCTATAGCCAAATTGATGTGGACTGACTACTCGCTGAGGAGCGTGAGAGAACGCGCAGAGAGGCAGCTGATGAGAATCGACGATTGCTGGAGCAAGTGGAAGAGAGACAACGGCAACTGCAAGAGGAAATGACCCAGAACTTCCAAAACCAGTTTAACGAGTGGATGCGGGCATCACAATAGGGATCCGGAGGACCACCACCTCCGCCTCCATCCAATGAGTATACCCCACCCCGAGGACCGGGTTCGAGCCGTGGCAAGGGACCGACATCCTGATGTTTGAGAGTATTGCTTGGAGTATAAATTAACTATTTTCATGAATGTTTGATGAATGTTTCTTGGAGTATGAATTATTGTACATCGTCTTTATTATGCTTGTGATGTTTATTTTCATTAATGTTTGTGAAATCCGGAGCTATATATCGTGTTTAGTAAGATTTTTAATTAATTATTTAGGTTAATCTGTGTATGTGCTTTAATTATAAGTAATATTTGATTAATTTAGCCATAATATATTCAAAATATTTTAATTAAAATAATATATATATATATATATATATACACACACAAGGGCGTTAATTTTTTATATTTAAAAAGATATATACATAAGTGAAAATATAATTTTGCAAGTGTTAATTTCATTTTATATGTGAGAATAATATAAATTTCATTTTTAAGTTGTTACCATAATTGTAATGATATATAATAATTAATTAAAAGTGTAATCATAATAGAAATTATTAAATGTATGTAATTTAAAATGATATATTAATTTAATTATTTTTGAAGGTGTTATGGTAAATAAAATAATTTATAATAATATTAATAAATTAAAGGTATAAATAAAATATGAGTTAAGTGTTTTAACAAAGAAAACAAAATAAGAAATAATATATATACTATTACAATAGAAAATATTTAGAATGATAAGTCTTGCCCAAACGGTAAGGAGAAGGGCAATAGGTCTCCCACCCTTGGGAGGTCACGGGTTCGAGACTTGGCGCGCGCGGGTCGGGTTGCGCCCGCCCCGCTGATGCGGCCCGCGATTTTTTTTTAAAAAATGGGTTGGACGAGGGCCTCCCCCTCGTGAACAAACGAGGGGCGAGACGAGAGTGCTGGTAGACGAGGGCAGGCTCCCTCGTGCATGGACGAGGGGCGAGACGAGGGCTAGCCCAGGCGAGGGCGGCCGTGCTCGCCAACCTCCAGCAACGCGAGGCGAGGGCAAGGCCCACGGGAACCTGGGCGAGGGCTTCCCCCTCGTGAACAAACGAGGGCTTCCCCCTCGTGAACCAGACGAGGGCAGCCCCCTCGTTAGTAGCCGAGGGCTCTCTCCCCTCGTTAGTTAAAGAGGGGCGAGCCGAGGGGGACCCTAACGAGACCTATTTTGTCGAGGGTCTCCCCCCCTCTTTAAACCCCTCTTTAACACTCTCCCCCTCTTTAAATCCCTCCCTATATCCCTCTTTATTTCAACAGTATTTTGTAGTGATAGTTGTTAGTATTTAGAAGTTAGTTCACTAAGCCCTCAAGTACTTCAAGAATTCTCAAAACCACCTTATAACTCCCTTAATTTATTCTCAAAGGAGAACTTAGTGGCCAGATGGGCTAATTAAGCTACTTGGTTTACAATACCTTTCAATTTATGACAAAAATATAATTAAAAAAATATAGAACTGCTAATAGTGAAGAGAGAGAGTATATGTTTTTAATTTAATAATTAGAGATTTTCTTTATCATATACTCCCTCCGTCCCAATTTTGTTTACCCAAAAGCCCAAAAAAGGAAGATTTTTTTTTGTTTACCCATTTCCTAAAATGGCAAAAAACACCACCACTTTTTCAAACTCAACCTTCAAAAAGCTATTTTATACTAAAAATATTAATAAATGATTTCTAAAAAGCTACTTTATACTCAAAAGTATTAATAAACAACTTTTTTCTTAAAAACCGTGTCATTTAGAAATGAGTTATCTAAATTGGGACGGAGGTAGTAATAAAAATATATACTTTGTTTAAATTCACATATGGTTGACCTACGGTGAGAGTTTGAAATTTGAGTATGCTTCTCTTTTGGTTTCGGTTCAAAACTCATACTACGATATATAGTGGACGCTGCACTGGTTGAACTTTGCAATTTAATTTCAATCACATCACCTCCCCTAATTTCAACATTTTATTCATAGAGTGCATATATTATAAAAATAAAACAAAAATTAAAAACCAAAACTTGGTATATTCACATATTTTGTTACATACGGCCAACTTTATTCCCATCAATACAATTAAACAAATCAAATCAAACAAATTCAAGTAAAACCATCCACTACCCAAACCCCGGATCTAGGGCGATTTTTTGGCATTAGAGGCCCGGTATCTCGCAGCGAACCTATTAAACAAGGCCAAAGCATTGCTAGTAAGCTGCTGAAGATTAAGAACCTTAGCCTTAATCACGGCCTTCGTCTTTCCCCCGAGGGCCCGGCCCGAGAACCCGTCCGTACACATGCTTGCATCCGTCAAGGCGCTGCTCATCCACGTTTGGACGTTGCTTGCATGCCACGTGAAATCCCTACTCGCCCCATCTTCCTTTATCTTTTTGGCCTCTTTGATGCAGTTTTCGAGCTGATTCACCCCGTCATTTATTTGATCCAAACACTGCCTCACGGCTTCGTCATCCTTCCTCCCCTTGGTTTGATTGAGTTGGTTCGCCACGCCCGTGACGTAGCCCCGAGTCGACTCGGCCCGAGCTAGGGTCACCTGGAGGGCAAACTGGGCCAATTGTCGGTGACTTAGGGTTTTCACGAAATAGCTAGAGTAGGGTGATAGACTACGGACGCATAAATCGGGGTACAGCGTCGTTCGACACTGTGACTCGATGAATGCCCGGGCCTTGGACGTCCGGCGGGGCCCGCCGGGGCCACGGGCTTGGACTAGGGTTAGGGTTAGAAGGAGAAAAGCAAGTATTAGGAACCTAAGTATAATTTGAGCCATATTGCCTTGTATATATGTGAGAGATGAAGTATATTTAGAATGTGTGTGGTTTGTGTTTTGAAGTACATAGATGAGGAAGGTATTGTGAGGTTTATATAGAGGAGTTTGTCACAAATTGTAAGCATATTTTCAAATCTCTAGAGTCAAGATTAATGGGATTTTACTCAATATTTAATTAATTATATAAGTATTATTTTTGGCATTTGCATGGGGGGTTTGACTGTGGAGGCATGTGCTTGTAGTTTCCATGAAGTTAAGACGGTAAAGTCATTCTTGTGGGGTTTCGAGTAAACAAGAAACCTTGATTCATGTCGGGGAAATTTGGCAAAATAAGTAACCTAGCTTTGAAATCGGATGAATTTATTTATTTTTGTTTTTTACAATTCATTTTTATCTAAATAATTTAATACAATGTGGAACTATAAGAATGTGAAATAGATGATTAATCATCCTCTTTGAAATTATTATTTCTAAAGTCAAAGACCATTCTTGATTCCAAGAAGAATGCGTGTGACAAGATTACTTTAGTAGCACCCAATTTTAATTAACTTTTACTTTTGAATTGGCTTATTAATATATACTCCCTCTTTCCATACTTATTTGTTACTTTACTATTTGCACAGGTTTTAAAAAAGTGTTATTTTTTAGTATTTAAATTATAAATTAAATATTTTTGGTTAGGAGTGTATAATATTAAAAAAAAAAAAAAATTCAAAATTGAATGTAGCAATCAAGTATGAAATGAACATTTTCTTAACAATGTAGCAAAGAAGTATGGGACGGGGAGAGTATGTTAGTAATTGATTATGAGAATGACGCCCTTTTCTTCTCTAGCTCGCATACAAATAAATTAACAATCTATATAAAAGCCAGCAGAACACAAATCTTAGTTCAGGTTTCCTATATCATGTTAATATTCTACCTCAGTATTTAATATTTGGCGCACAGTATATATTGCGAACCATTTTCAGTCTTTATTCTTTCTTTTTTTTATTGCATTTAATTGTGTGTATTTACAAATAATTATAATATTAATTGTTTCATCAAAAGATAATAATTTGATAGTAGTACTATATAATAAAAATAACTAATACCACTTTGAGTTTCATGGTAAAATTGGTTTATAAGAGGCTTATACGCTTAGTATTATAATATGCATGAAAATGAATATATTAATAATTAAATTTTATAGATTTAATTAATATTTATAAAATACAATACTATGAAATACATTATTAATAATAGGACAAATTCTATCAAAAGAAATCCTATGTAAAAATGGCTTGACAAATTTAAATATTAGAAAATAAATATGTAGCTCTACAACGACCTTATGAAGGAAAGATAATTGGGCAATCTTGTCGGATACTGCGCAATTTTGTCGGAACAAAATATTGAGGGAGTACTTGTTTTAACCAACATGATGCTAAAATGAAGGGCATAATATTTGAAAAAACAATTAATTAATTGAAAATCAGATACGAAAAGATAATTGAAAACCTAATAATATACGTTAGTTGCATTCTAAGTTCCACATATAGTGGCTGGCAATGCATGCGTGGTAAGAATTAATATAATTTGACTCAATAAAATACCAATCCTAAGGAACAATTAAACTCCAAACTTTATTCATATGCAAGTAATTAAACATTTTTCTTGAATTTCTTAATACATAACTTTCAATAATTAATTATAAAGGAAACTCAAAATAATTATAGAAACTGAAATTATACAAGAAATAGAGAGTAAATTCCTTTAAAAGAAGAATATAGTTTATTATATATGTGTGTGTACGTGTACACGATTTAATACAGATGGTGTTGCTTTCAACGAGAATCGAATTCAAGATCTTGAATTTGAGTGTGAACCTTTAAGTTCTGAAAAAGATCTTTTAACTTTAATATCATGAAAGATCATTCTACTTTAATTTCATCTCATTTAAAAATTTATATATATAGAGAGGTGTGGTACCAATTCATTTAATTTCCCTAACAAAATATATATTGGACGATACAACACAGAGATAAAACATTTATTTGAAAAGTAATTCTCTTGTGCGCTTGGTGTATTGTGAACTCACGCAACAGTTGACCATGTTTACACCGAAATGTTTGTTTCAATTACACTGAAAAGTGTGGTTGGTTTACATTGAAAAGTTTACACAGAAAATTAATTTTTAGTGTAAACTTTTCAGTGTAATCCAACCACACTTTTTAGTATAATTGAAACAAGCTTTTTAGTATAGATATGGACAATTGTTGAGTGAATGCAAAGAGTTTGTATTATTTGAATAGTGGAGGCTAATCATATTATTATATGTTCCCATTGGATTTCAGTGAGATTTGTTAGTCCAAATATAATAATTATTAGAGAAATATTTTAAAAAAATCTATACATGATAGAACTGTATCCAGCTCTGGGTTTGCTTAAACCGACTAAGCATGGAGAATTAATTATAATCACGTGGGTTTAACTTAGTTTAGCAAGTATCATGGCCCATACATAACGCATCATACATCACAGTCAACGCCCACCCGGTTTGATCTTTGATGAGATCGCTTAACATCCCATTTAATTATTTCTTTAACTTATAATTTACAGCCCTATTATTTATTTTCTATCTGGTGAAGGTTTTTCTCATTAATTAGAACATGGAGAATTCTGTCAACACATATGAAGATTCCAGGGTTTCACGTGCGTTGTGATTTTCTTTTGATTTGATTTAATTTATCAGGTGTAGTCCTAGGATTATTTTTTACGGGAGCGATGTTTGTTTGGAAATATTATGATTATTTAAGTAATAATATTTTTGTCTGGAGGAAAAAAGGAATAACAATGATGGGTCATGGCCAAATAATGACCCAAGATGTTAATATTCACCACGGACCTAACATTTGAGCCCAGTCCATCATAACAAAACAGAGGCCCAAACATCCAGGACCATCAAGGCCCAGGTTAAATACAGTCCCATATTTTATGAATACAACCCCATCCAAAAAATTGTTCGGAAATTTTTTCCGAAAAATGTAACAATTTTCAGAAAAAATTTCCGAAAATTCATATGTTCAGTGTTTTTTCTTTTGTATTTTCGGAAATTTTTTCCAAAAATTGTGACAATTTTCGGATTTTTTTTTTCCGAACATTTTTTAGGGGGTTGTATTAACAAAAGGTAGGACTGTATATAACCTTGGCCGACCATCAATATACCGGCCCACATCGAAAGAACCCCATTTATCATAATTCTCACTTTTCTTTTTGGATTGCCATTAAACTTATTCTCATTACATTTTTTAAAATTAACAACACTCACAGACCAATAAATAGTTCCCGCAATACCAATACTTTATCCATTTTTATAAAAAAAAGATCTAGTTTTCATTAAATCTTGTATCCAATAATAAATGAGAATTAAATTCATGAAAGAATGAAGTATCTTACTTACACTCTAATGTGGTGTGCGTCCTAACAGTAAGGGCTTGTATGTTTCGGGATTTAGGTGGGCGTGTAAAGTCGTGACTTTACGCCCACAAGATGTAAAGTCTTGAATGATAATAAAAGTGTGTGTTTGTTTTGGGATTTTAGTAGGGTGAGATTTTACTTTATGTCCAATCATGTGTAAAAGTAAAGTAGGATGTGTAAGAGAAAAGTAGGAAAGAGAGTGTAAGTGATAGAAAAGTAGGAAATAGAGTGTAAGTGAGAAAATAGGTATTATAGGTGTGAATGAAGAATGAGATGTAAAAACGGAATGTTACATCTCTAACTAGAATGGGGCGGGGGCCGAAAAGTCCTAGTCTTGTCCATGTGAATCCCAAAACAAACAAGCCCTAAGAGTGTATAGATCAATTATGAAGGTGCAAATAACTGAATCCTTATCATACAAATTCGCAAATCTACATAACTATAACAATAAAACAAATAATGAGCCACATTGTCATATCTAACTTTACACAACGGCTAATTTTCCCCTTTAAGCAACATCCGTTTATTTCAAGAACCTATGAAGAAAAACAATAACTGCATCAATGTGATCCAATATATACTGTAGGGACAAACTACACCTTTGGTTTTATATGAAAATTTATTGGTTAATTACAAACTATACCAGTTTATGTGTTATATCTTCTATGATGAATGTATGAATAGTGATGTTTAATACTAACAGGACATCAGTTTTCCGAAACTAAGCATCAACACTGGGTCCTGGATAAGCCGGCAAGCTCATGATCCGCTTATCGACTACATGGCCTCCAACCGTAAAATGATATAGACTCTGAAACTTCGATCCTCGTAATCCAAGAATCTCGTGTACTGCCAACAAAAAAGAAAAGAGATACCGCAGAAATTATTTACAGTGAGAAATGCAACTGATGAATTATTACACAACACAAAATAGCAAACATGCCCAGACTCCACTCTATAACACGATAAGTATTCTAAGATTAGATTCAGAAAAATAACACTTCCATAAGCATCTGTCAGAAAAAAAGTTTATTTCCTTTCTTTCTATGCCTTAAAGACTATGTACTCAATGCTATGAAAAATTTAGGCATTTCGGTAGAGCTTGTTTGGAAATTCTTCAGTGGTAACGAAAATGATAATAAATATATGGTAATTACAGTGGTTAACAAGAATAAAAGATGATCCACAACATTATTTTCCCTCCTAAATAAGGTAACAACTTTTATTTATCGATTTTTTCCCAATATTAGAGTACAACAATAGTGATGTAACCACCATGGAGTCAATCATTCATCCAATATATCCGAGGGCAAAAAAGGGGAAAAGAATTCATTCAGCCCCCCTTAGTTTTGTGAGCATTAATATTATTCGACTAACCATACCTAAACCCTCAGATTAACTACATGTTGGTCAAGAAGACAGCTTGATGAGCGAAAACACGATATAGAATTATGTATCAGTCACAAATTATTTTCAATTTGTGAATGCAGATTGCATAGTAAGAATCCAATATGAGAACACTGAACACCCAATATAGCTAGATATAATCAATATGAACTATAATAAATATGATAAAATAGCAAAATCTAGGGCGTTAAGGAAAAATCATATAACAAAATCTAGTGTCATTTAAGAAAAAATCATATAGCATGCTAGAGAAATTGCCTTATGAGAATTTTGACTGCCAACCTATAGTGCATATTAAGAATTTACCATTAATGCATCATATTGACCATGTTAAATAACGAAAATTATAACTAAATTGTATTGCCAGATGAAAACTCTATCCAAAATTCAAAATCGCCTACCATATAAAGGATGTACCATTCATTGATCATTTAAAATTATTAATGATTCATGTCAAATGATGGAAATATTATTGAGAATCCAATGACGTATATTATTGAGAATCCAATGATAAATCACACTGATAAATCACAAATCTTTCCCACCAAAGATTTTTATGAATTTATTGGGCAAAGAAAGAAATTATTAGATATTTTACCGCACGTTGAACCTACCCTATTTTGAGTCTATATATACTAAAGATATTTCACTCGAAAGAAATCACCCAAAACACTAAACATGCCTCGCCAGAAAACCAAGCATACACAAATTCCAAGTGAGAAGGTCAGAAAATCAACTTTCAAAAGAAGGCTTGATAGCGTGTTTAAAAAAGGAAGAGAGTTATCAATCTTGTGTGGTGTGGAGGTAGTCATGATCGTACAAGATCATGAGGAAGGTCATTCAGCACTGTGGCCCTCACCGGAAATGGTTATGAATGGGGTCATGAAGTTTACGTCCATTCCTGAACGGGAGAGACTCAAGAAAATGGTACTGCAAGAAAAGTTCTTGATGAACAAACTGCAAGACATGTCTGAGAAGTTAGCGAAACTTCAAAAGACGAATGAGGAAAGAGAAATGGGGTTTCTCATGAATCAACTCATGGATGGGGCAACCATCGATCAACTTGATACAAGGCAGCTAAATGGTTTATACCGGTTTGCGGATGAAAATCTGAAAAAGCTTCAAAGCAGGATTGATGGACCTGATGTGGGGCAGGGTCAACTATTCAAGAGAGATAACTCACATCTTTCTTACCCCTCCTTCCAGACGACGATGCCAAAAATTGCAAGGAGAGGTCAGGAAAATGGTGCAAGTTCAAGTGCCACACAAATGGAAGATATGAAAGAAGACAGATGGTTTGGAGATATTACAATGTCTGGTATTCAGAACAATTATGGTTTCTTCAATGGAGTTGATGTACTGCCAGAATCGACTGAAGCTGTGAAGCCATTCAATGAAGGAAATCAGAGTGAATTTCGCGATGGTTTTGGTAATGTGTGGTCCGCCTTTTTCTCTCCGTGAGATGGAACACTACTTTTAACCTTCCAAAAGAAGCAGTTTACATACTGGATTCTGCCATCAAAATTTGGGAACTTTTCTTTTTATGATTTCATTGTTTAACTGTGCATTTGGTTTTATATTCGATCAAATTAATATATATTATGCGCATTTTTACAGATTGATGGATCTCTATTATCGCTCTTTTGTATTACTAAAAGATAATATTATTCAAATGATAGCACAAATCTAACTTACAATTTGAAGGATCTCTACTATTGCTCTTCTATACTATAAAATAACATTCATGTATACACATCCATGTTTGTTTTTGAAATCCAGATTTTCAATTAGATGAAGGATTTATCGAATGGGGTCCAAGAACACTACAACAAACATCCATTAATACTCTCTTCGTCCGTGAAAAATGGTCCTATTTGTTTGCACAGTTTTTTTTGCAATATGTTTGAGGGTATTAATGGGGTATTGTGAGGTCAATTTATGAATAAAGTGATTATTTATGAAAAATATGTATGGCATACTTTCCATAAACAATCACTTTATTCATAAATGGACCTCATAATACCCTATAATACCCTCTCCAACATATCGAGAGAGAAAAAAAAGTGCAAACAAACAGGACAATTTTTCACGGACAGTAGTCTTAACTTCTAAGCTACCAAAACGATCATCGGATAAAAACGTCAAGATTCTAACGAGGAGTTAATATAAATTATAAATTGAATTTTGGGATTAATTGAAAGAACGATTACATACCAGGATCATCAAAAAAACATCCAATTCCAGTAGCAGAAACCCCAACAGCATGTGCTTCAAGATAGAGAACTTGACCAAGCACTCCAGTTTCCCAAAAAAGACGTGGATACATCCAAGCACCACTTTCCTGCAAATTGGGTCCAAGACGAGCCACCATACCAAGGCTGAAACAACCATCACTAGCAATTTCCTACAGGATGACAGCAATATTTGTTAGATGCCAACGTGGCAACCTCCAAACAAAATCGAGTTCCCAGCAATTTTTAAGATATGATACTGCATAATTAGGAAAGTTATACTAAATTATATCAGAGGATAGTAGTATTCAGTTATTAAGGAGTCGTGAACTTACAACTGTCATGAGGATAGTACTACAAGATTATAAGCTCGATCACTTAACCACCAACACGTGGCTACTACTTAATAACTCGGGCAAGTAAACCGTTCCTATAATTTCGAAGCTTCATGATTTACTTCAAATTTTAGTAATTAAAGTTGCATAGTAGTTGCCTTTAGTATTATCACATAGTTAGTTATCCAGCATAAAAGCACTTCATCTCAGATCACTCATTCAATCCTAAACCAGGTATCACATTTACATTCGAGAGACAACTAACTAACTACATAACTTTCAAGCTCTCACAGACAAAATGGCATATAAACACTTTTAAAATTAGAATCTTTCAAGATATGCATACCTGATTACAGGAAAGCTGCTCCGAGAGTTCTTGATAATCGCCTTGTGCGAGTTCATACAGAGGAAGATCATTTGGGCAACCATCGGGCTTCACCCACTTAAACTCCGATCTCGTAGCCCTCCTAATCTCTTCAAAATGGTCCTCATTCCTCACCAAGAAATACAATCCATTTGGCAAACCCACAATCCTATGAACAAAAAGAAGAGCATGAACCTCGCTATCCCAAGGCAGGGCTCGAAAGGGCAATGTGAACTGCCTCCCATGCTTCATTCCAAAACCTGAAGGCATACAATGCAACAAAACCTGATAGAAGGTTTCTTTCGACATCGTTGTAACACCATCCATATCAACCGCACTCCTACGCTTCCTCACCACTTCGCTTAGAGAAAAACCCTTATAAGAGCTATTGTTAATCACCCCACTACTCCTAAAAGGCTCGGGAATCAGTTCTTTTGTCGTTTTCAACGGTTTCTTCACAGCCTCCGCAGTTCTATAGATTATATCCCAGCATACATGCTCTTTACTAAGCACATTTGCCTTCCCATTCCACTCAAGATTCGAAAACTCTAACAATGACATCCTAAGTTTCTCATAATCAACCTCAAATTCACCTACACAATTGGGGAAAACCAACAAGGCACAATCAGGATGCTCGAATTCGATATCGGGCATTCTTCCCCTCACCGGCCTACTCGGAATGTTAAATTTAGGAAATGTATCTAATCCCATTACTTTCTCCAGCTCTTCATACCCTAAACCATCTAAAACCCTAACATCCCACCCAAGCCCCGCGGCAGCCATGGAAACCGCCGCAATCGCATGCCCTACGTCGTGATTACAATACCTAAAAGCCCTCTCACCGTACTTCCACGCTTCCCGCCAAAAAATCGAAGAAAGCCCGATCAGAAAGGAACCCTCGGGGAAAAAACCCGCGAAAAAATCCGACGGGATTCGAGACCTAAGCTCCAACGCGTGCTCTTTCGGGGCGTAATGCGCGACGAAAGAGTGTTCGGAGAGGGAATCCACGGGTGGCGAAATGATGTAGGCTTCCGTCGGGTGCAAATTGCCGCTGCTAGGGTTTACGCGGAGCGACCACGTGGAAAACCCAGTTGTTTTCCAGGCGGATAATGCGAGGGAATTGTAGAAGAATTGGGAAATGGAGGCTTTGGAGACGGGTTTGGGAGACGGCAGCTCTGTGAAGAGGGAGGAGTAAGGAGGGGTATTTGGATAGCCATCATCGGAGGAAGGGTGGAGGAGGGGGAGGAGCGAGGCGGCGAGGTAGCGGCGGAAGGGGTTGGGCTGGTTGGCCCAGTCGAGGCCGTGGGGGCCACGGGCGTATTTGGTGAAGGAGTGTTTGGTTTGGTTGTGGTATTCCAGGACTTGGGTTAAGAGATCCTGTTTCTCTGCCATGGCTGTTTCTTGTGAGGAGGTGGAGATGCTGAGAAAAGGTATAAGAATGGCGGTGGAGGAAGAAGGACGGCGGGGGAGAGAGAGAGGGAATCGGTGATGATGGTGATGCATCATCATCATGCCTTTTGATTTTTCGGTTATTACCGAATCTAGTTCTACTATTGAATTTTTCAGAAGTTTATGGAAGGTTCCTTCTCAGCCTTCTTAATTTGTGTATTATTTTACTAAAAGAAAAGCATATAATCAATGGTTTTTTTTTTTTTTTTTTTTAGAATCTCTCGTATGCACACCAATTTTTTAGTATAATTGAAACAAATATTTCAGTGTAAACAATATACCTATTGAGTGAGGGCACTATACACCAAATGCACATAAATTTTTTTTATTTTTTTTCCAATTGTGATAATTGAAAAAAAAAAAATCATGACCATGTTTTTCTTTTGTTCACCTTTCAGTCATTCATTATTTTATCTTTTTGCTATTTTTTCATGTAGAAGATTGAAAATATATTTGACTTAAAAATTTAACATTTTCGCTTTTTCGAGTGAAATGAACAAATTCAGATAGGAATCAAGTATAAATTCAATAATGAATATTTGAAAGGAAATATCTATTCAATCTTTCAATTAATGAGGTGTTCACCAGAAAAGAGAATTCTAATTTATAAATATTTTAATCTAAAATATTATAAAATAACTAAAAGATAATGAATGAATAAGAGATTAACAAAAACAATATAACAGAGGAATTATATTTTGTAGGTCTAGTAACTTAGCCCGACTTTGAAATTGGTCCACAATTAATACACATTTTGAAATTGGTCTCATAAGTTTGATTTTTTTTAATTGGTCCTTTGACCTGGTATAGCCGTCGTATGCACTCCTCCTTCCAACTTAGGGTTTTCAAATTTTGGGAAGCATACGTTTCAGTTCCTTTGTGTTTTTTGGTAGCAGATGAGTTTTAGGGTAATGATTCGTGTGTTGAGCGGGCAGGATCTGCTTAATTTTGACTCAGTTTTAAAATGCCCAATTTTAATTATATAGAGTCTGACCCATTTTATTATGAACCCAACCCGAGTCAATACCCGCCCAAATTACTTAAACCTCTCACAATAAAAATATATTAAATATTATGACTTGGCATTGAAAAATAAAGAAAAACGAAAATTAATATCCACATAGCAATGTAACTGGCTCTAACAGGTCAAAGGACCAATTTCAAAAAAAAAAATCGAACTTACAGGACCAATTTCAAAACGTGTATTCGATGTGGACCAATTTTAAAATTGGGCTAAGATACTGGACCTACAAATATATAATCCCTATAACAAATGTCCGATATAGAATTGCTCTTTTCTAATTTCTACTACACCCAAACATTAAAAATCATTAAAAATTTGTTTATTTGCATCAACATGTTACGTATATTCAAGTTCAAACTATTAATAAATGAATAAGAAAATAGAAATTTGTTTATTTGAACAATACATAAACATCTAAGAAAGAGTATTGTGTCAAAATTGTCTATATATAAATTATTGAGGGGTGTTAATTATTTTTATTGAAGGGTGTTTATTATTTTCATTGAAAAATTTTAGTTGTTTATTGAAAATAAATAATATTCTTCAATAAAAACAACTAATATTTTACAATGTTTCATGTATTAATCAATTTCACTTTATATACACTCAACCATCTATGGCACATAAGCAATTCGAGTAACTTTTTGTATAGCCATCTCAATATTTGACATATCACATTAACACTTTGAAAGAGATAGATATTAAATTGTTTAGTCATATAACTGTTTCACGCGAAATTTTTACCAAATATTTTTAACTATCTTGGATTTGATTTATCATGTCGTACATTTCCTTATTGCACAAGAACATTGATGATTTTTTTTGTTTGGAATATATTTGCTTCTTACTTCTTAGTCGCCCTGTTTTTATGCTATTTTAAAAGATCGCTATAAGGTAAGAATCTAATACTGCCTTTCGAGAAAAAAAAAAAAAAGGAATATATTATTTATTCAATTACCTTGTTGGAGTTACTATTAATTTAAACGGAAATGGTCATACGTCATAAGTGGGCACAAATTAATATACCCATCGTAAATGTAGATAATGACACATAAACAGTGGATCCACTATAATTTTAATTGATACTCCCTCCGTCCATGAAATTTCTACCCATTTACTGTTGGGTGCAGTTTTTAATAAAAATTAGTATTTTATTGAAAAAGTAGATAAAGTAAGAGTATTGTGGTGGGTATTGTGGGACCCATTTATTTGTTTGTGAGTGGTGTTTATTTCCAAAAAGGGAATGTGTAAAAATTTGGTAGACAAACAAAAAAGGAAAGTGGGTAAAAATTTGGTGGACAGATGGAGTAAATTTTATTTGCTTATCGTCATTATCATATTCGAGGTAGGCATATTAGTTTGTGCATACATGTGAACATGTGATCATTTTCGTTTATTTAAATTGTGCTTGAATGGATATTGTTATAAATTCAGCAGATTTATTATACCAAATCTGGAAGATTTGATGTGGACATTACTAATGGACTTATAACCTAAACGGACTTTAGGTTTAGACTAGGTTTTATCTCTTATAAATAAATCATTGTACTCAGCATTGTATACACGCATATACACATATTAGTAAAACTCCTGACTTGGTACGCCCCAGACGTAGTCGTTATCGATGAATTGGGTGAACAAATTTGTGTCTCTATTTTACGCTCTTAATTTACAACACGTTATCAGCTGCAATAGATTCTTTTATTGGAACCAATTATCGAACATATTCTATCGCCAGTAAATTGCTACGCGTGGGTTTTTTGCTTCGATCGAACTCGTTTTGAAGGTTTTCCGCATCATGCCAGGTTTATGTATTTAGTATTGATTAAACATGAACTTAAAGTTAGTCTACATGGCGGCGCTAACTATTTTTCACGCCACATCTATTTTATTAATTTTGTGTATTAATCCTTTAATTACGTTGTGTGTTTTTTAGATGTCAAAATTAATAATCTAATTTCCTTATATGATATTGTTTAGCATGGCTTTATTCAACATATTTGTCTAGGCGGACTTGCTACATGTTGTCTAATTTGCTTATTGGTGTAAACATAAACTTGAAGTTTTAGAACATTATTTAATTGTTTCGCCCATTATCTTTGAATGGATTTTATTAGTTGATTTGGAGGTTTAATAGAGAGAGTAGATTTGATAATTTCATGGCATCCATTTTCTTACAGATTCTATATCATTTATCATAGTGTATAATAATATTGATGCATGGATCAATAATGAATTATAACATTGTTTCATGTACTTAAATTTATGAATAAGGATTTTGCATGTCTCGGTTATATCTCACTAACCTGTTTTTGTATTGAGTTTTATTTTGAACTCAATGTTAGTGATTTGTATCTGTTTTGGTTGCACTACCCACTAGAGACATATCTAAGGCCAGCGTAACTATCTCCATCTATGAGATGACGAAGCAATAAGCTCCTGAATCTTCTATTAAGCCTGAGCTCAACGCAAGTCGAGTCTATCGTTAGGCGTTTAGGAACCCTTACCTTTGGGTTCCGCTATGGTAAAAGGCTTAATTCTTTCTTTTAAATTTCAGCATATAAACAGCTTGTCGCAGAATAGGCTTAGATTATTTGTTGTAGCAATTAGGATTTATATGAAAAATTCTTGTGTGTCTATTATTATCTTTGCTGCTAATTCAATTCACTCAAACAATGCCCAAAATTATCATATACAGGTTTGCTTGAAGCAGACATGGGCATTGACTAAAATTTGAACTTGAATAGTTGCTCCTACTTGTATAATTATTTATGTGAATTAAATTTACATTATTAGTTATAGTCCGCATATATTGTTTGGGTAGACGACGCCCAATTCTTGCTTCTGTGTGCTCTAGAGTAATCAAATAAATTTTTATTTCTCCGTTGTCAATAAATTGGTCACAATACTCACCATGTCACTTTAAAATTGTAGTGTATAATGTCTGATATTACCAAAAGAGAATTCGTTGAGCTTGCTCTTGATGGTAGTAACTACCTGACATGCGCGTTAGATGTTGAGATCCATCTAACCTCAACTAATTTAAGAGGTGCTATTTGTTGGTGATCAATTTTTATCGGGTAGATTAGTGACTGTTTAAGTTCGGTTTACTGATCATCAATCAATTACGTGTGATTGGTTACCACCATAAATAGTAAATTGAGGTTCGGGTTATGAAATTGGATATACGAAAGTCGAAATTGAATTAATTTCGTATGTGTGCACGTTTAGGTGTAATAGTGTGTGTTTTTTGGAGTGTTTGTGAATTTGAACTTGTATTAATAAGCTGGAGAACAACTATTTATAAAGACTAGCAAGCATGAGGTGTTCCTGACTCTTGGTCTTCCTAGCCTGCATGCTTGACATGTGTCCTTTGACTCTAGTTTGACCTTATCTAAGCTGAATCTTAGTTACAAAGTTTTCTTTGATCTTATCTCGGACTTCATTGTTGTTCGTCCAGGTCGGTTTAGTGTATCCAGAATGGATTTTTCATTAAAGTTGTTCGCCTTTTGAGTGCATGGCTTAGAAGTTGTTCGCCTTTGTGTTTTACACAGATTGGCTTTGGGATCTTGATCCTTTGTTCGTCGACATGCACTTCTTAGGCTGGTTGATTCACCACTTTTTATCAATGTTGCTCGTCATCAGTGACTTAGCAGAATGTTCATCTCTGGTCTTGGGCCTTCAAACCTGTTCGCCAATATCTTGTTCGCCAAATAGTTGTTCGTCATATAGTTGTTCGTCATTTTAAGTACTCCCCATAATGGTTTTTGCACCCCGACGTGATTTTCTTTGTTGATCATCCTTGATTTGAGGTTGGCTCTTCATAATCCTTGCTCGCCATTTACTAATTTATGTTCGCCTATCAACAATTGCCCCCTATCCTGGCTATATGTTGCTCAAGACGAGCAACTTTGTGGCGAGCAACTATAGTTAGGATATCAAAATGATGAGGGTTGGGACGAACATCAATGGTCAGGGCGAGCAACATATGGTATGTCGTTTCGTCTCCCCGAGGCTTGGGGGTTGTACGAAGATGACGTGAGTGTCATGATTGTGCGCCGACCACGCGCGAGCAATCCCGAGGCCACGCGCCCCTATATTTGCAACTAGGCCTTTTGATTTTCGATCTTATTCGGATTTGACCCCGTTTTCCTTCAATTTAGTCCACATTTTGCTGGAAATTGCATTCTGTACCCCGTTTTTGCTTGGGGTATAAATAGAAGGGGGAAACAAAATTTTTCCCACTTTCTCATTTATTGCTACAGGGTTCCGGCGATTCCATCTTTCTCCGGCGATTTCAAGCATTCCGGCGTCCGTTCCTCTTGTATTTGGGCTCAAATTCCATCCTCAAGGTAGTTATCTTCTTATCTCTTCTTCTTTTTCCCTTTTTCTTCCACATTTCCCCATCACCGCCGTGAGGGACCTTGTGCCACCATCTTCTCCGGTGAAGCACCGCCGTCTGCAACTTCATCCGCCGCCATCTGGATTTTTGCTCTTCTCCTCCCATGTCTTCGCATTCGAGTAACAAATCTGAAGAAACTCTCGATCCACTTTTCCCAATCGTGGCCCCCGTCGATCAACCTCCCTTCGATATTTCCTCGGCGTCGGATCCTCACGTGGACTCGGTTGTACATTCATTGGAGGACACTGGTGTTCGCCCATCTGGGAGGGAAGAGGTGGTTGCTGCGAACAGGGACTTTGACGAGAGCTCCTCGTCAAGCGCTGAATCGGAAGATCCCCAATTCGACGAGTTGACTCGCAAATTTCTAGAGGGGATAAACTTTCCATCTCCAAAGATGCTGGAAAACGAGATCCCAGTCGGAGTTGCTCGGCCTTTCGAATGGCGAGCATATGCTGAGGAGTACGCGAACAATTTTGCTCGCCCACAGAGAGAAGTATTGGATCTGGTGAAGACTGAGTACCAGGCGAGCAAGATCAAAAGTGTTGTTCGCGAGTATGAACTGGATTCGATCCGGGAGACCTACAAGATTCCATATGATATCCACATGTGGGCTCCCAAGAGAAAAGAGAGAGTTGATCGCCCACCTCCAGGATGCACGGCGATCAACATTCATACTCTGATCGCTGGATTGAAGCTGCCCCTTCCACCCATTGTTGGTCGCTTCCTAGAGGCGACCAACCTTGCAATCACTCAAATTACCCCAATCGGATGGATGAACTTATTGGGGACGATGTGTCTGTTCGCATTAGAGGGATACGTTGATCGCATAACTGCAGATGAGATCAACTACCTCATGACGATCACGAGATGTCCCCCTGGAGAGGAAGGTTATTTTTATCTCAAGGCCAGGACATGACTGAAGATGGTAGAGGGAGTGTCGAACAAAATCCGCAATTGGAAGCAGCACTTCTTTTTCATTGGGGGTGATTGGCGAGCATCTTCCGGTCCATACGGTGGTGATGGACGAATAAATTCCCCAGCCTCTTACGGGAAATTTAAACGTAAGATTAATTTCTTGTTCGTCCTCGAGCTGTACTGTTCTAATTTAACTTTTCTTGTTTGTTCGCAGGCCCTCGTTTGCCCAAGTGGAACTCGGAGGAAGAAGAGGTCGGCTCAAGAGTTTTTATTCACCTCCTGCTTGGTCGGCCTTCGCAACAAAGCAGATAGGACCACCGAGTATTTACGCGAGGGAAAGTGCTTGAGAGCTGCTCGCTTGTTTCCTTACCCTCATCACTTGGAAGCACAAGCGGAAGTGCCCCCGGGTATGAAAAATTTCTAACTCTCGATACCAATTTTGCGCGTCATTTTACTCTAATAACTTGCTCGTCTAACTCCTTTTTCTTTTAGCCGAGCAAGTCACTGTTGCCATCCCTCCAAGTTTTGCTCTCTTAGAACAGAGGGTTTTTGAGATGGCGCCTCCGAAGGGGCAGAAGAGGAGAGGTGATCCGCCTACCAAGATCCTGGGGATGACGAATAAGGCTGAGGGAGCCAAAGTCCCGCGACCAGCTGCTCCTCCTGCTCCTGCTCAGCCATCTTCTCCGATTTCTCCCCCTCGTGCGGGGAAGCGCTTAAAGAAGGCGGATGGGACTCCGCTGGCCCACGATGTCCCCATTGTTGGTAAGGGGAAGGAGAAAGTAGGACACAGTCATACTCGCCCTGAGATGGAGGTTGTTCGCCGCTCCACCGAGCCTGTAGAAAGATCAGGCAAGGCGAGCAAGGATTCCACTTCTGGCCGCGGCCCCGAGGACCTCACCCATCTGGGTTGGGATGATCGGAAATTCAGAGAGTAAGTCTTTCCCTGCCCTTGCCGAGCAAGATTCATCATCATTTTTTTATTTTTCTAAGTGTCTTTTTCTTTCTTGTTCGCAGATATCGTGCCGACGATCATCCCGGTCGAGCAAGTGTTGTACACCAGTACGCTTGCTCGAAGACTCCCGTTAACATAAGGGAGATTCCTGGCGAACATGTTCGCAAGGCGACGGAGTTGATCGCCCGAGCCTGGACGCGTCCCTTGGACAAAGCCATCCTCCAACAGGGGCTAGTGGACAACCTTCATCTCTCCATGATGCTCCACGCCAACGGCCTCGTCACGGCCCAAAGGGCAATTGCCCAAGTTGCCGAGCAAGAAGAGTCTGCTCGTCACTATGCCAGCACTGCTCGGCAACTTACTGAAGAGAAGGATGGCCTGGTGGGCCAATATGAGGCTAAAATTGCTCGTCTCAACAACCAGATCAATGTTTACATTGATGCTGAGCACAAGTGCCTTGAAGAAATTCAAGGCCTGTCCAAAGAGCTGAAGGACAAGGAGACCCTACTCAAGGACAAAGAGGTCCTGCTCGGCGAGGGGGAGAAAAAGTTATATGCGGCAGAACAAGAGAACGCCGAACTGAAAGCAGAAATTGCTCGTCTTCGGGAGGCGACAGCCAACCTTTACACAAGCGAGCAACTCGAAGCCGAAGTTCAGGCTCGAACGGCCCCGGTCTCAAACCTTGGATATATTTGCGCCTATGCGGACAGCATCCGCACGGCCGATGCTTATGACTTCAAGGATTTGGTTGAAGAAATGAGCAAGGATCTGAATAAATTCATGGAGCATTATCCACCGCCGAACAACATCGAAATTCAGTTGGCGGATCTGGCTGTACTAGGGGTTAAGCTTGATAAACTTGACCCCAGTATTGTTGTCACTCTTCCTCCTCCTCCAGTTGATGATGGCGAGCAAGAGGAAGAGGCGGTCGTGGCTGCCGAGCAAACTGCTAAAGAGGCTGAGGATAAGGCCGCTGAAGACTTGGCTCGAGATATGATTGTTGAACCTTCCGCCGAGCAAACCCAAAATCCTCTTTCTGCCGAGCAACAATAGTTCTTAGGACTGCTTTTTTCTTTTCTTCTTTTCTGTAATAGTTGTTCGTTCCTTTTGTAGTACTTGACTTCTTGAATCATTGTACTATTTTTAGGCAATGCCTTTTGATTAATGGAATGTCTTTCTCATGTTCGCTCATTTTCTTGTATATGTTAATTGCCTTTACATTTTTGTCAATGCCTTTGCAATTATAACATATAGTGTTGGGCTTTTGTTCGAATTGAACTTTGCCTTTAGTGGAATTAGGGTTCAGCCTTAGGTTCTGTTCATTTTAAAAAACGAACAACCTTTAAGTGGCTTTGGTCCTTAGGTTCTGTTCATTTGAAAAAACGAACAACCTTTAGATGGACTGGTACCTCGAGCTTTTGGACTTTTTCTTCTTAACGAACAACTATCATATTTACATAATATAAAATTTACATATGTTGTAAGACTGCTCGTCACTAACATATACAAACTGACGAACAACTTTAAACACTAACAAACATGCTCGCTTATAACATTTTTGCCGAGCAATTTTATTAAAAAGGCACTAAACTATACAATATGCCGAACAACTTTACATTCTATACTTAGCAAAAATTTCAAAAAAATAGGCAAGATTTTGGTTTGCCTTACTTGTCCCTTACTTGGTTCACTAGCCCCCCAAGTAATTTGTTCGCCCAATTATGAACTTGCTCGTCTTATTGATAGTACTTCTTCAGATGTACAACATTCCAGGAGTATTGGGCCGGCTTGCCTTCCATGTCTTCAATATCGTATACACCATTTACGTATTTTTCCGTTATACGATACGGGCCCTCCCAAGTTGGTCCCAATACACCTGGAGGTTGGGCGAGCAACTTTCTTAGAACCAAATCTCCAACTCTGAATTCCCTAATTTTAACATGGGAATTATAATAGCGTTCTGCTCGTTGCTTGTAGGTAGCATTTTTTAGCTCGGCATTTAGTCTTTTTTCTTCGAGCAAATCCATTTCAGTAGCTAGAGCAGAGTTGTTCGCCTGCTCATCAAAGTTGGTCGTTCTGAATATATTGGTCTTTAACTCGATTGGTATTACGGCTTCTGTCCCGAAAGCCATTGCAAAAGGTGTTTCTCCGGTGCTTGACCTGGGAGAAACTCTATATGCCCATAGGACTTCCGGAAGTTCTTCAGACCAACTGTTTTTGCTCTCCGCTAGCCGTACTTTTAACGTATGCTTGATGATTTTATTTACGGCTTCGACTTGTCCATTTGACTGGGGATGGTAGGGTGTAGAATAATGTTTCTTGATCCCCCACTTAGTACAGAAATCTCTCAACTCTTTTCCATCAAACTGTGGACCATTGTCTGTCACGATGGTTTGCGGAACTCCGAAATGACAGACAATGTTCTTCCAAATGAAGTTGATCATTTTCTGTTGCGTGATCTTCAACATGGCCTCTGCTTCTGCCCATTTCGTATAATAGTCGACTGCCACAACGGCAAATCGAACTCCTCCAACTCCCGCCGGGAAGGGACCAATAATGTCTATTCCCCATCTTGCAAATGGCCACGGGCTATAAACTAATACGAGTTGTTGGGCTGGGGTATGAATGTTTGGGGCGAAGATTTGACATTGATGGCAAGTCTTTGCTTTCTTGATTGCATCTTGACGTAAAGTTGGCCAATAATAGCCTTGTCTGATGGTTTTGTATGCCAAAGCTTGCCCCCCAGTATGATTTCCGCGTACTCCAGCATGTATTTCTTCGAGTATTGCTCGTCCTTGCCCCCTAGGCAAACATTTGAGAAGTGGAAGTGATATTCCTCTTTTGTAAAGCTGCTCGCCTACCAGAGTATATCTGGCGGCTTGCTTAATTAGCTTGGCAGTTTCAAAAGAGTTGTTTGGTTTTTCTCCACTTTTCAAATATTTGACTATATTTGTTCTCCAGTCTTCTTCTTCATTTACTTGTTCATCAAGTTGATTGACACTATAACTTCTTGTTGATGGATCATTCATCTTTGTAATTATAATGTCTGCCAACTCTGCTGGCCCTTCACTTGTTGCTAGTCGGGCCAGTGCATCTGCTTGCGTGTTGCTTGTCCTTGGAATTTGTTCAATGAAGACTTGTTCTAACAAGGACATCAGGTAAGCAACAATTCGCTGATACTCAATCATGTGATCGTCTTTTGCTTTGTATTCACCTCGGACTTGGTTCACAATCAATTGTGAGTCGCCGAATATTTGTAAACGTCTAACACCTACTGCAAGGGATAGGTGGAGACCAGCAATGAGAGCTTCATATTCAGCTTCGTTGTTGGTAGCCATGAAACCAAATCTGATTGCCGAAGTGAATACTTGTCTGTTTGGACTGATTAGAACCGCTCCCGCCCCCGAGGCTATGTTAGTCGAAGATCCGTCTACATAAAGATGTCAGGGATGATCAAGTCCTCTCGTCGGATCTGGTGGGAAGGTTAGTTCGACAATAAAGTCGGCTAACGCTTGCCCTTTGATCGCTGTTCGAGGAGCATAAGTTACCCAAATTGGCTAATCTCTAGTGACCACTTTAAAAGACGACCAGCCGTGTCGGGGCGATGGAGAATTTGTCTGAGTGGGAAAGTTGTTAGCACTTCAACTTGATAATAAAAAAAGTATGGCCGTAACTTCCTCACACTCATAACAAGTGCGTATGCCAGTTTTTCAGTTGGGGAGTATTTGATCTCCGCCTCGTGTAAAGCTTGACTGACGTAGTAGATAGGTTGATGAAATTTGCCGTCTTCTCGCACCAGAACAGAGCTGATGGCTACCTTTGATGCTGCCAAGTATAGATATAGCTTTTCTCCTGGGACGGGTTTTGATAGGATTTTCACATCTTCCAGGTAACCCTTGAGTTGGTCGAACGCCTTTTGATAGTTGTTAGTCCACGTGAACTGTCCTTTCTTGATGGCTTCAAAGAATGGACGACATTTGTCCCCCGATCTGGATATGAACCGGTTTAGTGCTGCTAGACATCCCGTGAGTCTTTGCACTTCTTTTATTGAACGTGGTGGTTGCATATCCATAATAGCTTTGACCTTTGTTGGATTAGCCTTAATTCCCCGTTGACTAACAAGATGACCCAAGAATTTGCCTGAATGGACTCCAAAACTACTTTTCTTTGGATTCAGCTTCATATTGTAAAATCGAAGAATTTCGAACACTTGGGTCAAGTGTTGGAGATGGTCTTCTCTATGGGGACTTTTGACTACAATGTCATCAACGTAGACTTCTACTGTATCTCCAATTTGTTGGTCGAACATTTTGTTCACCAATCTTTGATATGTTGCTCCGGCGTTGATGAGGCCGAAGGGCATTCTCTTCCAACACAACAAGTTTTTGTTCGTATAAAATGATGTGTTCTCTTGATCATCTGGATGCATCGGAATTTGATGGTACCCGGCAAAGGCATCCATGAATGTTAGCATTTCATGACCTGCAGTGCTGTCCACCAACTAGTCAATGTGAGGAAACGGAAAGTTGTCCTTTGGGCATGCTGCATTCAGATCTGTAAAGTCTATGCATAGCCTCCAAGTCCCATTCGGTTTCCACACAAGGACTGGGTTTGCTACCCATTGTGGACAGAGTGCCTGTCGGATTAGGTCGTTGTCTAACAACTTCTTTACTTCTTCGTTCAAAGCTTGATACTTGTCTGGGCCATATTTTCTTCGTTTTTGATGGATTGGCCTTTTTGCTTGATTGATATTGAGCTTGTGACAAGCGTGCTTTGGATCTATCCCCACCATGTCTGCATGAGACCAAGCAAAAACATCTAGATTTTTGCTGAGGAACTCTTTTATTCGGGATCTGTAAGGCTCAGTGAGCTCAGATCCTATGTATAATTCAAGATCCTCGTTTTCAGGATTAACTTTGAACATTTTCAGTTCTTCAACTGGAGTTGCTCGTCGTTTTTGTCCTTTCCAGCGAGGGTCAAGTATTGGTCCCTCAGAGTTGAAATCATTTTCGATGTTCATTGGTTCTGCCCCCAGGCGGGGATCTAGATCATCTATTGGCCTTGATTCATTGTTGTTAGTCAACACCTGGCCCTCCCGGCCATCATTTGAATGTTGCTCGTCACCACCCTTTAGTTGTTCGTCAGGATGAAGTTCCTCATGGGTGGTGAGGAGTTGTTCATCCAACACCTGCTCGTCATGATGTTGTTCGTCTGTATCCATGTGGTCATCTTCTATGTCCATCATGTTCTCCAGTAATGATGGTTCATCAGTAGGATAGCTTGTTGTGGCCTCCATCATGGATACTTGCGCATGTTTTGCTTGCAATTGTAAGAGGCATTCCCGAGCCTTTCTTTGATCTCCTTTAACTGTGCCTGCTCCACTTGCTGTTGGAAACTTCAAACAATAATGGTAAGTTGAACAGGCAGCTTTAAATTCATTCAAAAAAGGTCGACCAAAAAACCCATTATATGTCGATTCCTGGTCTACAACCAAGAAATCTATCATTCTTGTAATGTTCTTTTCGGGTTTCTCGATCGTTACAAGTTGTACAAGCAAAGAAATTTCTCCTAACGGGACTGTTACTGCATTTCTGAAGCCTAGAATTCTGTGGTTTGAGTCCCGGATATGGGCTGAAAAATCCCCAAGTTTATCGAGTGTACTTTTGAACAAGACGTTGGTATAGGCTCCAGTGTCTACCAACAATCTATGAACTCGAGTCCCCATGATCTTTGCGCAAATTACAAGCGAATCATTATGCGGGGTCAAAACTCCTTCAAGATCCTTTTCAGTAAAAGTCAACTCCGCCGTCTGCATGATAGTTGGCTTGACCCCAATTTCTTGGACTTGATCGATTGCTCGTAATTCAGCTTTTCGCTTTCGATTGGAGATTGGCGGCCGTCCATCAGAACATCCTCCTGCGGGACCTGCAGGTTCCATCATATACAAATCTTCCAATGGACGAGTAGGAATGGCAGGAACTGGTCGCGCCGGTTTATTGTTCTTCTGAGGTTGATCATCTTCGTCCTCAGAGTTGTTCTCCCGGACTCTCTTCCCGGGTTGTCTTTTGACGAAATCGGAGAGCTTTCCGTCCTCGTAGAAATGCCAGAGCTGCCTGAGCAAATCTCTACACTCAATCGTAAAGTGCCCCACGCTTTGATGGTAGGCACAATACTTGTTAGGGTTGAGTTTGCCAGTATCCTGACGAATCTTCCGGGGAGGGGAGAGTAACTCCTTATCTTTTACGTTCTCGTAAACAGTATCGACTGACACTGTTAGCACCTGATTCAACTTTTCTTTGAGTTCTGTCCCTTCAGTGAATGCCTTCATGTTTTTAGGGACTCGATAGCTCGTTGCGCCTGGTTTCTTGTTGTTCTCCTTGGGATCCATTTTGTTCTCCCCCAAGTTTGATTATAAAGCCTCATGCATGGAAACGAATATGCCGGCTTGATTCCTGAATTCGGCATAGCTTCTAGGGCACTTCAGACGTACCTCCTTCCATAGCTTCGATCCTTTCTTTAACCCGGCCATAACGGCAATGATTTTTGTGTCCTCGCTGACGGGTTCACCCTCTAACAGCACTTTGTCGAACCTTTCCATGAATGCTCGATCTAACTCATCGTTATTTTGTTTTAGGTCTGACAGTCGGTGTTTCTGGGACAAGTATGACCCCGCCGTTGAGAAATGAGAAAGGAATTCACGACTCAGTTGAGTGAAAGAGTGGATTGAGGCTGGCGGTATTGCCGAAAACCACTTGTGCACCCGATCCCCCAGAGTTAAGGGGAAGTTTCGACATTGAGTGGCATCACTGGCTCCCACCGAGACCATGTAATCTGAATACTTCGTCAGATGAACTCTGGGATCAGCGACACCGTCATACTGTATGCTCGCCGGGAACTGGACCTTCTTTTGAATCGGGGCTTTCAAAATAACAGATGATAGTGGTGAGGATGGCAATCTGGTCGTCCCCATCCCTCTCTGTTGGTCCAACTGTCCTTGCATATTCTCCACTGCCCTCCTTAAACTTGTTAGCTCATCCAAAGATACCCCCTGACTTGGAGGTTGTTCGGCGAGCAAAGGTACCAACCTTTCTGCTCGTCGCAGTCCCTCACTTGGAGTGGGCAACTCCTGGAGCTGTTTTCTGGGGTTGCTCACCGCATTTGGCCCTAGACGCCTGAAGACAGATTGAGAAAGTCTCTCATGAACAGACGGGCGTGGTTGTTCAAATGTTGCTCGCCCATGCTCAGCTTCTTGGCGAACAACTTTCTCATGTTGTTGGGGTTGGCCAAGTCTGTCCTGTACACTGGAACGGGTTGTTCCGTGGCTCGACATTGTTGTTCGCCCGCGAGCAGACTCAGCCTGGCCCTCTCTGGGTTCGATCATCTTTGCCTTACCCCTATCCCGCCTGACCTGGGCACTGTTCACCTCATGCTGCTCGCCCCTGGTCGACCTGGCCCTAACAACTTCCACGGGTCTGTCCTTAGGCCTCACTTATGAAGGCCTATTTTGATCTTGCTGTCTCTATAAAGCCTGGAGAGCAGCAATGGTTTTGGCTAGCTCGTTAGGGTTGTACGTCAGGGCCTCCATTTCAGGTGGGAGGTTATGGGTTACGGCCGTGTGTTGTGATCTATTCACATGTCGGGGATTACGATCTTGGTGGTCGGCTGATGAGGCTCGGGTGGGAGATGCTCTCCTCGACAAGCGTGATGCTTGGGTTTCCTTGGATTGAGGCATTCTGAATTAATTTGTCTTAATTCTTATGATGAAGAACACCAAGAACACCAAGAACATCAAGAACACTTTCACTTGTATCTTCAAGTATTTCTTGAGGTTCTTCTTTGAATCTTCAAGTCTTCAACTTGAAGTTCTTGAGTAATCACACTAACCGGAGGTTCGAAACCCTTCTTCTAGCGCCAAAATTGTTGGTGATCAATTTTTATCGGGTAGATTAGTGACTGTTTAAGTTCGGTTTACTGATCATCAATCAATTACGTGTGATTGGTTACCACCGTAAATAGTAAATCGAGGTTCGGGTTATGAAATTGGATGTACGAAAGTCGAAATTGAATTAATTTTGTATGTGTGCACGTTTAGGTGTAATATATTGGTGAACGAATCTAATCGTAAGGATTAGTGGATGTTTTAATCCGTTTTTACGTCACCAATCAATAACGTGTGATTGATTACCACCGTAAATGATAAATCGGGGTTTGGATTATCGAATTCGGGTAATATGAAGATTGAAATTATTTCGTATATGTGTAAGTTTGGGTGTGTTTGTGTGTGTTTTGGGAGTGTTTATGAATTTGAACTTGTATTTCACAGCTGGAGAACAACTATTTATAGAGACTAGCAAGCATGAGGTGTCCAAGACTCTTGGTCTCCCTAGCCTGCATGCTTGACATGTGTCCCTTTGATCTTATCTAAGCTGAATCTTAGTTACAAAGTCTTCTTTGGTCTTATCTCGGACTCATTGTTGTTCGCCTAGGTCGGCTTGATTGATCTTGTTGATTCTCCAACTGAAAGTTGTTCGCCTCTTGAGGTTGTACTTTGGAAGTTGCTCGCCTTATGGCTTTGTTCAGCTTGGCTTTGGGATCTTTGTCCTTTGTTCACTTGTACACACCTCCTTGGCTGTTTGTTGTATCATAGTTTGACCAAGTTGTTCGTCATTGATGACTTCACAGTTGGCTCATTCTTGGTCTCGGGTCTTAATACCTGTTCGCCCATTAGTTGTTCGTCGGGGGAGTTGTTCGTCACTTTATACACCTCCCAGATTGGTTAATGCACCCGAATCGTGATTTTCTTTATTTAGACTTCAATAATTGTTCGCTCCATATTTAGATGATGTTCGCCTATCAACAATTGCCCCCTATCCTGACTAGATGTTGCATCAGACGAGCAACTTTGTGGCGAGCAACTGTAGTTAGGATATCGTCTTGGCCAAGATTTGGACGAACAGCATCTTTGTGACGAGCAACATTGGAATAACCGTTTCGTCTTCCCATGGTCTGGGGAGATCACGAAGATGACGCCAGCGCAATGATTGCGCGCCGTTCACGCGCGAGCAACCCCGAGGCCACGCGCTCCTATAATTGTTTATAGGCCCTTCAATTTGTGGTTTAGCTAGGAATTAACCCCGTTTTCTTTCAATTTTATCCCCGGGGCTTTTGGGAAATTACGCCTGGGACCCCGTTTTTGCTTGGGGTATAAGTAGTGGGGAAACTGAAAATTTTCCCACTTTTCCCCCTCTTGATACAGTGCTCCGGCGAATCCTTCCTTCCTCCGGCGATTTCGAGCTTTCCGGCGTCCGTTCCACAGTATTTGGCCTCAAATTTCAACTCCCAGGTAGTTACTCTTCTTCTGCTATCTTCTTCTTTACTTTTTCTCTCGAAAACGCCATCGCCGCCGTGTGGGTTCGAGCTCCACCGTCTTCTCCGGGATAGCGCCGCCGTCTGCAACTCTTTCTACCACTGTTTGGATTTTTCTTCCTCTTCTATGTCTTCGCAATCGAGCAATAAAACTGAGGAGACCCTAGATCCCCTTTTTCCCATTGTTGCTCGCGATCTAGAGCCAGTTGAAGTTTCTTCAGCGTCGAACACTCACGTGGACTCTGTTGTTCGCTCTGTGGAGGACACCGGTGCGGGCCCATCTGGGAGAGAATTAATAGTTGCGGTGAACAACAATTTGGACGTAAGCTCTTCGTCTTCTGCCGAATCTAGAGATCCAGACCTTAACGAACTCACTCGCGAGTTCCTGGAGAGTATTAACTTCCCATCCCCAAGGATGCGGGAAAATAAGATCCCAGTTGGGGTTGCTCGACTATTTGAATGGCGAGTATATACTGAAAGGTATGCGAACAGCTTTCCCCGTCCTCAGAGAGAAATAATGGATAAGGTGAAAACTGGTTACCAGGCGAGCAAAATAAAAAGTGTTGTTCGCGAAGATGAACTGGACTCCATCCGGGCGGAATACAAGATCCCATATGATATTCATATGTGGGCCCCTCGGAGAAAGGAAAGAGTTGATCGCCCACCCCCAGGATGTACGGCGATCAACCTTCACACCTTAATTGCCGGGCTAAAGTTGCCTCTTCCACCCGTTGTTGGTCGATTCCTGGAGGCGACCAACTTGGCCATCACCCAAATTACTCCAATTGGGTGGATGAACCTTTTGGGCTCCATGTGTTTGTTCGCCCTGGAGGGTTATGTTGATCGGATCACTGCGGAAGAGATCAATTATTTGATGACAATTACAAGCTGCCCCTTGGGAGAAGAAGGCTGTCACTATCTCAAGGCCAGGACTGGGTTGAAAATGGTAGAAGAAGTGCCGAACAAGATTCGTGACTGGAAGCAACACTTCTTCTGGATTGGGGGTGATTGGCGAGCATCTTCTGGTCCACACGGCGGCCCTGGACGAATAAATTCTCCAGCAGCCTATGGAAAACTGAAACGTAAGTTTGTTTCTTGCTCGCCTTTGGGCTAAGTAGTTCTAATTTAACTTTTCTTGTTTGTTCGCAGGCCCTCGTCTACCCAAGTGGAATTCGAAAGAGGGGGAGTTGAGCTCGGAGTTCCTATTTACTTCGTGCTTGGTTGGCCTTCGCAATAAAGCAGATAGAACTATTGACTATCTCTGCCGAACAAGGTGTCAAAAAGCTGCTCGCCTTTTGACTTACCCACACCACCTGGAGGCTCAAGCTGAGGTGCCCCCAGGTATGAAAATTTCTAACTCCTTGCTCAAGTCTTGTTCGTCGTTAACTTGTTTAACTTGCTCGTCTAATTCTAACTTCTCTCTTCTTTTTTTTTAGCCGAACAAGTTACAGTTGCCATTCCTCCCTCATACACCCTCCTTGAACAAAGGGTCCTTGTAATGGGGCCGCCAAAAGGGAAGAAAAGGAGAGGTGACCCTCCACAAAAGGTGCTCGCGAAGACGAACAAGCCCGAGGGGGCTAAGGTTCCAAGGCAGGCTGCTCCCCCCATTCAAATTCGTTCTCCTCCTACCTCTCCCCCCCATGGGGGGAAACGTTTAAAGAAAGCCGACGGGACTCCCTTGTCCCATGATGTCCCTGGCAAGGGGAAGGAGAAGGTGGGTTCGAGCCATGCTCGCCCAGAAGGGGATGTTGTTCGCCGTTCATCTGTCGAGCTCACGGAGAGGTCCGGCAAGGCGAGCAAAGATATAGGTTCCCCCAGAGGCCCCGAGGACACCACATACTTAGGCCGAGATGAGCGAAAATTTTCTGAGTAAGTTTTTACTTTCTTGGCGAACAAGTTTTTTATTTGCCAAATCTTTCAAATGTTGACCTTCTTTTTGTTCGCAGATACCGGCCCAACGATTATCCAGGGCGAGCAGATCTGATTCACCAGTTTGCCTGCTCTAGGACGCCGACGAGCTTCCGTGATATTATGGACGACCATGTTCGCCGAGCAACTGAAATTGTTGCTCGTGCCTGGTCACGGCCGTTGAACAAAGCGGTCCTCGCCCAGGGCCCCATTGATAATTTTCACTTATCAATGGTCCAAGCTGCAAACTCCCTTGTCTCAGCTCAAAGGGGAATGGCTCAAGTAGCCGAGCTAGAGGAGACTGCTCGTCATCATGCCGCCTCCATTCGCCAGCTCACTGAGGAAAAAGATAAAATGGCGAACAACTTTAATGGCCAGATTGCTCGCCTAAAGGATCAATTGAAGTTGGCTGATGACCTGGAGAAGAAGCGCATTGAGGACTATCAGCTTGTCTCCGGCGAGCTTAAGGATACAAAGGCCGAGCTGCTCTCCTCTAAGACTGCGCTGGATGAAGAGAGGAAGAGGAGAGAAGGAGCAGAAGAAGAAGTTGCTCGGCTAAAGAAGCAAATGTCTGAGATGCTCTCAAGGGAAGAAGCCGAGCAAGAATTTCAAGCTCGGAGTGGGCCCATCTCAAACTTGGGTTATATATGCGCCTATGCGGACAGCATTCGCACGGCGGATGCTTATGACTTCAAGGATTTAGTTGAAGAGATGAGCAAGGATCTGAATGAATTTCTGGAGAATTATCCTCCGCTGAACAATATCGAGATTCAGCTGGCGGATTTGGCAGTACTAGGGGTCAAACTTGACAAACTCGACCCTAGTATTTCCATTACTCATCCTCCTCTTCCAGTTGATGAAGGCGAAGAAGAGGAAGGGGTGGCCGCGGCTAACGAGCAGAATGCAAAAGAGGCCGAGGATAAAGCTGCTGAAGATCTGGCCCGTGAAATGATTGTTGAACCCCCTGTTGAGCAGGCTCAAGATCCTCCACCCGCCGAGCAACAATAGGCCTTAGACTTAATTAATTTTTTTTTTTGTAATAGTTGTTCGCTCCTTTTTGTAGTACTTGTAATGGCTGCTTCCAGCTTGTACTATTTTTTAGGCTTAATGCCTTTGATTAATGGAACGTCTTTCTCATGTTCGCTCATTTTCTTATATAAGTTAATTGCCTTTACATTTCTGTCAATGCCTTTACAATTATAACATATAGTGTTGGGCTTTTGTTCGAATTGAACTTGCCTTTAGTGGAATCAGGGTTCAGCCTTAGGTTCTGTTCATTTTAAAAAACGAACAACCTTTAAGTGGCTTTGGTCCTTAGGTTCTGTTCATTTGTAAAACGAACAACCTTTGAATGGACTTGTACCTCGAGCTTTTGGACTTTTCCTTTTTTGACGAACAACTATTATATTTACATTGCAAAATAATTACAAGTGTTGTAAGACTGTCCATCACTATCATATACAATCTGACGAACAGCTTTAAACACAAACTAAAACTTGCTCGCTTATAATATTTTTTGCCGAGCAACTCTATCTATAAAACCAAAAGCACTAGCACCAGACTATACAATGTGCCGAGCAACTTTTGAATCTATACTTAAGAAAATTTAAAAAATTAGGCAAGTTTTTAGCCCTTTATAGCCTTCCTTCAGCTCATACGCATCCCTTGCCCCCCAAGACATTTGTTCGCCTAACTTTATTGATGGTACTTCTTTAGATGTACAGCATTCCAGGAGTATTGGGCCGGCTTGCCTTCCATGTCCTCAATATCGTATACGCCATTGACGTATTTTTCTGTTATACGATACGGGCCCTCCCAAGTTGGTCCCAGTACTCCTGAAGGTTGGGCGAGCAGTTTTCTTAGAACCAAATCTCCAACTCTGAATTCCCGGACTTTTACACGGGAATTATAATAACGCTCCGCTCTTTGCTTGTATGTTGCATTTTTAACTCAGCATTGAGTCTTTTTTCTTCGAGCAAATCCATTTCAGCACTTAGAGCAGAATTATTTGCTTGTTCATCAAAGTTGGTCGTCCTAATCGTACTGGTCCTTAACTCAATAGGTATTACTGCTTCTGTTCCGAAAGCCATAGCAAAGGGTGTTTCTCCGGTGCTAGACCTGGGAGAAACTCTGTATGCCCATAAGACTTCCTTCTATGGACATCATTGGTCCTTTCCCGGCTGGAGTCGGAAATGTTCGATTCGCCGTCGTGGCAGTCGATTATTATACAAAATGGGCAGAAGCAGAGGCCATGATGAACATCACACAGCAGAAGATGATCAACTTTATTTGGAAGAACATTGTTTGTCGTTTTGGAGTTCCACAAGCAATTGTGACAGACAATGGTCCACAGTTTGATGGGCAAGAATTGAGAGAATTCTGTACGAAGTGGGGGATCAAGAAGCATTACTCCACACCTTATCACCCCCAGTCAAACGGACAAGTTGAAGCTGTGAATAAAATCATAAAGCATACATTAAAAGTACGTCTGGCAGAGAGCAAAAACAGTTGGTTAAAAGTACGTTAAAAGCATAAAGCATACAACATACATTAATGTACGTTAAAATCATAAAGCATACATTAAAAGTGTGGAGTACTGCTTTTGCTCTCTGCCAGACGTACTTTTAATGTATGCTTTATGATTTTATTCACAGCTTCAACTTGTCCGTTTGACTGGGGGTGATAAGGTGTGGAGTAATGCTTCTTGATCCCCCACTTCGTACAGAATTCTCTCAATTCTTGCCCATCAAACTGTGGACCATTGTCTGTCACAATTGCTTGTGGAACTCCAAAACGACAAACAATGTTCTTCCAAATAAAGTTGATCATCTTCTGCTGTGTGATGTTCATCATGGCCTCTGCTTCTGCCCATTTTGTATAATAATCGACTGCCACGACGGCGAATCGAACATTTCCGACTCCAGCCGGGAAAGGACCAATGATGTCCACCCCCCATCTTGCAAAAGGCCATGGGCTGTATACTGACACAAGTTCCTGAGCCGGGGTGTGGATGCCTGGAGCAAAAATCTGACATTGATGGAAAGTCTTGGCTTTTTTGATTGCGTCCTGACGTAAAGTCGGCCAATAATAGCCTTGTCTGATTGTCTTGTATGCCAGAGCTTGCCCCCCAGTATGGTTTCCACATACTCCAGCGTGTATTTCTTCGAGTACCGCTTGCCCCCTAGGCAAACACTTGAGAAGTGGGATTGATATTCCCCTTTTGAAGAGTTGCTTGCCCACCAGAGTATATCTGGCGGCTCGCTTTACTAGCTTGGCAGCTTCAAAAGGATTGTTTGGTTTTTCCCCACTTTTCAAGTATTTGACTATACTTGTTCTCCAGTCTTCTTTTTCACTGGTTTGATCGTTGAGTTGGTTGACATTATAGCTTACTGTTGATGGATCTTTCATCTTTGTGACTATAATATCTGCCAGCTCTACGGGGCCTTCACTTGTTGCTAGTCGAGCAAGCGCATCTGCTTGAGTGTTGCTCGTCCTTGGAATTTGTTGTATGAAAACTTGCTGCAACATGGACATTAGGTGAGCAACAATCCGTTGATACTCGATCATGTGATCATCTTTTGCTTTGTATTCACCTCGGACTTGGTTCACGATCAATTGTGAATCGCCAAATATTTGCAAGCGTCTGACACCAACTGCGAGAGATAGGTGGAGACCAGCAATAAGAGCTTCATACTCAGCTTCGTTGTTGGTTGCCATGAAACCAAATCTGATCGCTGAGGTGAATACTTGTCTGTCTGGGCTAATTAAAACTACTCCTGCCCCCGAGGCTATATTAGTTGATGATCCGTCCACATAGAGATGCCAAGGATGATCAAGTCCTCTCGTCGGATCTGGTGGGAAGGTTAGTTCGACTATAAAGTCGGCTAATGCTTGCCCTTTGATCGCTGTTCGAGGAGCATAGGTCACCCCGAATTGGCTAATCTCCAGTGACCATCTTAAGAGACGACCTGCAGTGTCGGGGCGATGGAGAATTTGCCTGAGCGGGAAAGTTGTTAGAACTTCGACTTGATGGTCAAAGAAGTATGGTCGTAACTTTCTTACGCTCATAACCAAAGCATACGCCAGCTTTTCGGTTGGAGTATATTTGATCTCTGCTTCATGCAAAGCCTGGCTGACGTAATATATAGGTTGGTGGAATTTTCCGTCTTCGCGCACCAAGACAGAGCTGATGGCAACTTCTGATGCGGCTAAGTATAGAAAGAGTTTTTCTCCTGGGATTGGTTTTGATAGGATTTTGACATCTCCCAGGTAGTCTTTAAGTTGATCGAAGGCCGCTTGGCAGTTGTTAGTCCATGCAAACTTTCCTTTTTTGACGGCCTCGAAGAATGGACGGCACTTGTCCCCCGACCTGGATATGAACCGGTTCAATGCTGCTAGGCATCCGGTGAGTCTTTGCACTTCTTTCATCGAACGTGGTGGTTGCATATCCATGATGGCTTTAACTTTTGAAGGGTTGGCCTCAATTCCCCGCTGGCTAACAAGATGACCCAAGAATTTTCCTGAGTGAACTCCAAAGCTGCTTTTCTTTGGATTCAACTTCATGTTATAGTGTCGAAGAATTTCGAACACTTGAGTCAGATGTTGAAGATGGTCTTCCTTCTTGGGACTTTTGACTACGATATCGTCTACATAGACTTCAACCGTGTCTCCAATTTGTTGATCAAACATCTTGTTCACCAGTCTCTGATATGTTGCTCCAGCATTTATGAGGCCAAACGGCATTCTCTTCCAGCACAGCAAGTTTTTGTTAGTATAAAAAGCTGTGCTTTCTTGATCGTCAGGATGCATTGGGATTTGATGATACCCTGCAAAAGCATCCATGAATGTTAACATTTCGTGACCCGCAGTGCTGTCCACCAATTGATCGATGTGCGGGAGTGGAAAGTTGTCCTTCTGGCATGCTGCATTCAGATCTGTAAAGTCTATGCATAGCCTCCAGGTTCCGTTTGATTTCCCCACCAGCACAGGGTTTGCTACCCATTGTGGACAAAGTGCTTGACGGATCAGATCGTTGTCTAACAGCTTTTTAACTTCTTCATTCAACGCTTGATATTTGTCCGGGCCGTACTTCCTTCGTTTTTTATGGACGGGCTTTCTTGCTTGATTTATGTTCAGTTTGTGGCAAGCATGTTTCGGGTCTATCCCCACCATATCTGCGTGAGACCAAGCAAAGACATCTAGATTCTTGGTGAGGAACTCTTTCATTCGGGATCTGTAAGGCTCTGGGAGCTCAGATCCTATGAATAATTCAAGATCTTCGTTGTTGGGATTAACTTTGAACGCCTCCAGCTCTTCGACTGGAGTTGCTCGTCGTTTTTGTCCCTTCCAAAGGGGATCAAGTATGGGTTCCTCAGGGTTGAAATCATTTTCGATGTCCATGGGCTCTGCCCCCAGGCGGGGTTCTAGATCATCAGTTGGCTCCGTCCCATTGTTGTTCGTTTGTACTTGGCCCTCCAAGTCCCCCACTGAGGGTTGTTCGTCATCACCCCTTTGTTGTTCGTCAGATGGAGGTTCCTCGCGGGTGGTAACGAGTTGCTCGTCCAACACTTGCTCATCCAAGTGTTGTTCGTCCGTATCCATGTGGTCGTCCATGTCCATCATATTATTTAGTATTGATGGTTCGTTGACGGGATAACTTGTTGCTTCCATCATGGATATTTGTACAAATTTTGCTCGTAGCTGTTGAATGCATTCTCGTGCTCTCCGTTGGTCTCCTTTAATTGTGCCTGTTCCACTAGCTGTTGGAAATTTCAAACAATAATGGTAAGTGGAACACGCAGCTTCGAATTCATTGAGAAAAGGTCGGCCAAGAAACCCGTTATAGGTCGACTCCTGGTCTACAACCAAGAAATCTACCATTCTTGTTATATTTCTTTCGGGTTCATTAGCCGTTACAAGTTGTACTGCTAATGTTACAATTCAAAACGATGTTGTCACAGCATTCCCGAAGCCTATGATTCTATGTGTTGTATTCCGAACATAACCCGAATAATCTCCCAGATTATCGAGGGTCTTCTTGAATAAGATGTTGGTGTAGGCTCCGGTGTCCACCAACAGTCTGTGGACTCTGGTCCCCATAATCTTGGCGCAGATTACGAGTGAATCATTGTGCGGAGTTAAGACGCCTTCAAGGTCTTTTTCGGTGAAAGTTAATTCTGCCGTTTGCATGATAGACGGCTTAACTCCCATTTCTTGTACTTGGCCAATCGCTCGTAGCTCTGCTTTCCTCTTCCGATTAGAGTCGGGTGGTTGTCCATCAAAACACCCTCCCGCGGGACCTGCGGGTTCCATCATGAAAAGATCTTCTAAAGGTTGAGCTGGTATACTGGGAACTGGTCGCCCGGGTCTGTTGTTTCTCTGAGGTTGACCATCCTCTTCGTCTTCTGAGTTGTTCTCCCGGGTTCTCTTCCCAGGTTGCCTTTTAACGAAATCGGAGAGCTTTCCCTCCTCATAAAATCGCCAGAGTTGCTTAAGCAAATCTCTACACTCACTTGTAAAATGCCCCACACTTTGATGGTAGGCACAATACTTGTTTGGGTTGAGTTTGCCAGTATCCTGGCGGATTTTACGTGGTGGGGAAAGCAACTCTTTCTCCTTTACGCTCTCATACACAGTATCAACTGATACTGTCAATACTTGGTTCAATTTTTCCTTCAAATCCGATCCTTCAGTGAATGCTTTCATGTTTTTCGGGACCCTGTAGCTTGTCCCGACGGGCTTTTTGTTATTCTCCTTAGGATCAGCTTTGTTCTCCCCTAAATTTGTTTGTAGGGCCTCGTGCATGGAAACGAAAATACCAGCTTGGTTTCTGAACTCGGCATAAGTCTTTGGGCACTTCAGATGTACCTCCTTCCATAACTTTGACCCTTTTTTCAATCCGGCCATCACAGCGACGATCTTTGTATCTTCGCTCACCGGTTCTCCTTCTAGCAAAACTTTATCGAATCTTTCCATAAACGCCCGGTCAGTTTCATCATCATTTTGTCTCAAATCCGACAGCCGGTGTTTTTGGGAAAGATACGACCCCGCTGTTGAAAAGTGAGAAAGAAATTCTCGACTTAGTTGGACGAACGAGTGGATTGATGCCGGCGGCATTGACGAAAACCACTTGTGAACCCGATCGCCCAATGTTAACGGAAAATTCCGGCACTGGGTGGCATCGCTGGCCCCCACGGAGACCATTTAGTCCGTATACTTCGTTAAGTGGACCCGGGGGTCGGCGATGCCTTCATATTGAATGCTAGCCGGAAATTGAATCTTTTTCTGTATCGGGGCCTTCAAAATGTGAGCTGCCAAAGGTGAGGATGGCATGCTGGTCGTTCCCATCCCCCTCTGTTGGTCTAGTTGCCCCTGCATGTTCTCCACAGCCCTCCTTAGGCTTGATAATTCATCAAGAGGTGCCCCCTGACTTGGAGGCTGTTCGGCGAGCAAAGGCATTAACCTTTCTGCTCGTCGCAGTCCCTCGCTTGGAGTAGGCACTTCCTGGGCTTGCCTCCTAATGTTGTTCGCCGCATTTGGCCCTAGGCGCCTGAAGGCTGACTGAGAGAGTCTTTCATGGACTGATGGGCGAGGCTGTTCAAAAGTTGCTCGCCCATCTTCTGCTCCCCGGCGAGCAGCTTCCCGTTGGGGTTGGCTAAGCCTGTCTTGGGCACTGGAACGTGTTGTTCCATGGCTAGACATAGTTGTTCGTCCGCGACCAGACTCAGCCTGTACTTCTCTTTGGTCGACCACCTTGGCCTTTCCCTTATTTCGTCTGACTTGGGCACTATCAACCTCTCGCTGTTCGCCCCTGGTAGTCCTGGGCCTAACAACCTCTAGGGACTTGTCCCTTGGCCTTGGTTGTGTTGGCCTGACCTGCTCTTGTTGTCTCTAGAGGGCCTGGAGAGCAGCTATGGTTTTAGCCAACTCGTTGGGGTTGTTCGCCAAAGTCTCCATCTCAGGGGGGAGGTTATGTGTTATGGCTGTATGTTGCGACCTGTTCGCATGTCTCGGGTCACGGTCCTGGTGGTCGGCCGACGTGGCCCGGGTCTGAGATGGTCTTTTTGACAAACGTGATCCTTGGGTCTCTTTAGATTGATGCATTTCAATTTAAATTACTTCTTAATTTATAAATTGAAGAACACCAAGAACACCAAGAACACTTTTGTTTGTATCTTCAAATATTTCTTGAGATTTCTTATGAATATTCAAGTTTTCAACTTGAAGTTCTTGTGTAATCACACTAAACCGGAGGTTCGAACCCTCCTTCTAGCGCCAAATTGTTGGTGAACGAATCTAATCGTAAGGATTAGTGGCTGTTTTAATCCATTTTTACGTCACCAATCAATAACGTGTGATTGATTACCACCGTAAATGATAAATCGGGGTTTGGATTATCGAATTCGGGTAATATGAAGATTGAAATTATTTCGTATATGTGTAAGTTTGGGTGTGTTTGTGTGTGTTTTGGGAGTGTTTATGAATTTGAACTTGTATTTCACAGCTGGAGAACAACTATTTATAGAGACTAGCAAGCATGAGGTGTCCAAGACTCTTGGTCTCCCTAGCCTGCATGCTTGACATGTGTCCCTTTGATCTTATCTAAGCTGAATCTTAGTTACAAAGTCTTCTTTGGTCTTATCTCGGACTCATTATTGTTCGCCTAGGTCGGCTTGATTGATCTTGTTGATCTCCAACTGAAAGTTGTTCGCCTCTTGAGGTTGTACTTTGGAAGTTGCTCGCCTTATGGCTTTGTTCAGCTTGGCTTTGAGATCTTTGTCCTTTGTTCACTTGTACACACCTCCTTGGCTGTTTGTTGTATCATAGTTTGACCAAGTTGTTCGTCATTGATGACTTCACAGTTGGCTCATTCTTGGTCTCGGGTCTTAATACATGTTCGCCCATTAGTTGTTCGTCGGGGGAGTTGTTCGTCACTTTATACACCTCCCAGATTGGTTAATGCACCCGAATCGTGATTTTCTTTGTTTAGACTTCAATAATTATTCACTCCATATTTAGATGATGTTCGCCTATCAACATAATAGTGTGTGTTTTTTGGAGTGTTTGTGAATTTGAACTTGTATTAATAAGCTGGAGAACAACTATTTATAGAGACTAGCAAGCATGAGGTGTTCCTGACTCTTGGTCTTCCTAGCCTGCATGCTTGACATGTGTCCTTTGACTCTAGTTTGACCTTATCTAAGCTGAATCTTAGTTACAAAGTTTTCTTTTGATCTTATCTCGGACTTCATTGTTGTTCGTCCAGGTCGGTTTAGTGTATCCAGAATGGATTTTTCATTAAAGTTGTTCGCCTTTTGAGTGCATGGCTTAGAAGTTGTTCGCCTTTGTGTTTTACACAGATTGGCTTTGGGATCTTGATCCTTTGTTCGTCGACATGCACTTCTTAGGCTGGTTGATTCACCACTTTTTATCAATGTTGCTCGTCATCAGTGACTTAGCAGAATGTTCATCTCTGGTCTTGGGCCTTCAAACCTGTTCGCCAATATCTTGTTCGCTGAATAGTTGTTCGTCATATAGTTGTTCGTCATTTTAAGTACTCCCCAGAATGGTTTTTGCACCCCGACGTGATTTTCTTTGTTGATCATCCTTGATTTGAGGTTGGCTCTTCATAATCCTTGCTCGCCATTTACTAATTTATGTTCGCCTATCAACACTATTGTCGATGATTCAAAATCAACTGACGCCCAGAAGGCGAAAGCTTTGATTTTTCTCAGACATCATCTTAATCAGGACCTGAAAAATGAATATCTCACTGAGAGAGACCCTGAAACGTTGTGGAAGTTCCTGATGGACCATTTCCAACAATAAAACGATATACTCCTCCCTCAGGCTCAATACGATTGTCGATTGGTTGAACCTCCATTTCCAAGACTTTAAATCTGTGACAGAGTACAACTCAACCCTACATTGTATTGTATCTCAGTTAAAGCTATGCAAGCAAGCTATAACTGAGGTCGAGTTGATCTAGAAGACTCTATCAACTTTCCACGCTAGCAACCTTGTACTCCAGCAGCAGTACAGGGCTAAGAACTACATTGTACACTCTGAGCTAATTTCTGCACTTCAAGTGGCAGAAAAGCACACAACCAACTCCTTATGCAAAATCATAACTCGAGACCGGTTGACTCACAAGCAGTGCCCGAAGCACATGTTATAGCTCAAGGTAGTACAAGTGGTCGCAAGCATGGAAGGGAGAGAGGAAGTAAACGAACTCGTGGCAAAGACCGAGATCGTAGTAAATTCGGTGGTCCAGGTACCTCGAAAGACAATCAAGCTCAGGCTCGTGGAAAGGCTGCATCTAACACGAATCCTGCTCCTAAAAAATCTAGCACCCAAGATAAGGTTGAGCAGTCCTGCTACAGATGTGGATGCAAAGGCCATTGGTCTCGCACGTGTCGCACTCCCAAGCACTTGGTTGAGGCTTATCAAAAGCAGCAGAAGGGCGACAAGGGGAAGGCTCTTAAAGTCGAATCTCACCATGTCAACCTGCCTGAAGCAGACTTTGACCATGACAATGACGATCTCTTGAGCTTGGAGCTCAAAGACTATGAAGATAATGAGTGATTTGTGTATTTAATTATTTTAGTACTTTGTTTGTTTTTTGTTAAAACAATTTTTATTTTGGATCCTGTCTTTCGGATATTTTATTTTATGGATGATATGATATTTATGATTTAGCTTTGATGTGTTTACCTTAATACTATCCGTCAAATTTATTTGGATATAGCTATTCTTATACATGGCTTGTAAACATATCAGCTATTAGGTTTGAGCTTTTTTTTTCCTCTGGCATGATGGATTCAAATTGTGATTTATGTTTGGTAGATAGCGCCATCACACACACAATCTTAAGAGATATGAAATATTTTCATATCTTGGTAGAACGTAAAGGGAGTGTAACTACGATAGTCAATGATAATATTATGGTAGTGGGCTCCGGAAGAGCTTCCATTGTCCTCCCTATGGGTACCGAACTCATAATTGATAATGCTTTATTGTTTCTACAATCTAAGCGTACCCTGCTCAGTTTTATAGATATAAGATCTAATGGCTATCACATTGAAACTGAAACTACGAATAATAACGAATACCTAATGATGACTATTACTCGAGGTAACCGTAAACAAGTTATAGAAAAACTTCCCTCCTTCTCTTCCGGATTGTACTATTCCTACATCTAGCCTTCTAATCTCCATCTAGCTATGAGTATGAAATTTCATGACCCGAACTCCTTTAAATTATGGCATCAGCGGTTAGGTCATCCAGGACAAACTATGATACGTAGTATTCTATCTAATTCCATTGGTCATAATATTTCGAATAATAGAATTCCTCATGTTGAAGAATTTATATGTGATGCATTTCTAAGGGTAGATTAATAGTGCATCCTCGCACACCAAGGTGGGACTAGAGTCTCCGGTTTTCCTTGAACGGATTCAGGGAGACATTTGTGGACCGATTCACCCAACATCAGGACCATTTTGGTATTTCATGGTCCTAATTGATGTCTCCACTAGGTGGACATATGTCTATTTGTTGTCTACCCGCAATCAAGCTTTTGCAAAGCTCATTGCGAAAACTATCGAGCTTCGAGCTCAATTTCCAGATTATCCAATAAAATCTATTCGAATGGACAATGTTGTTGAGTTTACCTCAAAAGCCTTTACAGATTACTATATGGCTCTGGAAATTAAAGTGGAGCATTCGGTCCCCTACGTCCATACCCAAAATGGTCTTGCTGAAGCGCTAATAAAACGTATCAAACTTATCGCTAGACCATTACTCATGAACTTTAAATTACCCACTTCATGCTGGGGGCATGCAGTCTTAAATGCATCGCACCTGATACAAATCGTCCAACTGCATATAATGATCATTCCCCCCTACAGCTAGTACGTGGGAAAGAACCAAGTATTTCCCATCTGCGTATTTTTGGATGTGCGGTATATGTTTCGATAACATTACTAAAACGGATCTCTATGGGCCCACAAAGGAAGCTAGGTATTTACGTTGGATTTGACTCTCCATCCATTGTGAAATACCTAGAACCTTTGTCCGGGGATCAATTAACAGCCCGATTCGCTGATTGCACATTCGATGAAGATCACTTCCCGGCATTATCCGAATTCAAAATTGAATGAATGTCGGGAGCTTACGTGGAATGTAAGTAATCTTCAGTATCTAGATCTACGCACTAGTCAATCTGAACTAGAAGTTCAGAAGATCATTAACTTGTAAAAATTAGCAAACAATATGCCAGACGCGTTCACTGGCCATAGAGGTGTAACTAAATCGCATATACCTGCAGTAAATGCTCCCCAAATGGTTGAGGTCCCAAGCAAATCAAGTATGCATGCCCTCACATGCCAGAAGCGTAAAAGACCTACAACCAATACAAACACACCTAAAAGAAAGGCTAGCAAAACTGGTCAGAACGTAAAATCTCTAGAAGAGATTCGTCCAGAAGACGAGCGTTCTAGTTATGAAGCACGTGCACAAAATATTCAACACACTAGGACCGTGGAATGACCAGACCCAGATATACTAGGAAATGAAGGTCTGGTTGACATAAACGTTGAAGTCTATATGAATTTTATAGATTCGGGAGAAACATATAATAGAAATATTACTGTCGTCGATGACACATTTGCAGCGCAATTGCTCTTTCCTTTATAAATAACGACCTAGATCCAGAACCCAAAACTATTGCTGAGTGTCGGAAGCGCTCCGATTGGGTAAAATGGAAAGAAGCAATTGAAGTAGAGCTCACATCTCTAAATAGAAGAAACGTATTTGACTCTATCGTTCGTACACCCGCGCGCGCTATCCCTGTAGGATATAAATGGGTTTTTGTACGGAAATGAAATGAGAATAATATTGTGGAGAGATACAAAGTGAGGCTAGTAGCTCAAGAGTTTTCGCAGAGATTCGGCATTGATTTCGATCATACCTATTCTCCCGTAATGGACGTAATAACGTTCCGCTACTTAATATCTTTGACTAGTTAAATTGAATCTCCAGATGAGATTGATGGACGTAGTAACCACATATTTGTACGGATCACTAGATGCCAACATCTATATGAAAATTCCCGATGGATTTGAGATTCCCCAAATGAGGAATGGTGAAAATCGCGGTATGTATAGCATAAAACTGCATAAGTCGTTGGGCCTAAAGTAATCATGTGGTACAACTGACTTAGTGAAATCCTCCAGAAGAAGGGATACACGATCGATATAGCTTTCCCATGCATATTCACGAAGAAATCACAAGGTGGTTTTTGCATTATATCCGTATATGTTGATGATCTAAACAAAATCGGAACATGCAAAGAGATTGAAGAAGCCAATTCGATCTTGAAAACTTAATTTGAAATGAAAGTCTTGGTTAAGACCAAGTATTGTCTCGGCCTGCAGATCGAGCATCTCCCAGAAGGAATTCTAATACATCAGTCAACTTACGTGAAGAAGGTATTGGAGAGATTTCATATGGATAAATCTCATCCACTAAGTACACCTATGGTTGTCCGATCCCTCGAAGTGGATAGGGACCCATTTAGACCAAGAGAAGATACAGAAGAAATTCTGGGGCCAGAAGTCCCTTATCTTAGCGTTGTTGGAGCATTACTCTATCTCGCAAATTGCACTAGACCGGACATTGCATTTGCAGTTAATTTGCTTGTGAGATATAGCCCTTCTCCTACAAGGAGACATTGGAATTGTGTTAAGCATGTTCTTCGATATCTCCAAGGGTCTCAAGATCTTGGACTCTTTTACCGAATGAACTAAGACAAAACCTTGGTAGGTTATGCGGATGCTGGCTATTTGTCTGATCCCCACAATGCCATATCCCAGACTGATTACGTTTTTCTCTGTGGTGGTACTGCGGTCTCATGGAGACCAGTTAAGCAAACCATGTTTACCACATCTTCAAACCACTCAGAGATAATAGCTCTGTTTGAAGCCGCACGAGAATGTGTTTTGTTGAAATCCTTGGTAAAACACATTGGTGACTCGTATGGTATCGCTAAAGGCGATACGTCCCCCACTGTTATATTTGAAGATAACGCAGCTTGCATCGAACAAATGAGTAATGGGTATGTCAAAGGAAACTTGACGAAACATATTTCACCTAAGTTTTTCTACACATACGAACTCCAGAAGAGTGGCGTGATTACCATTCAAAAGGTGCAATCTAGTGACAATCTAGCAGATCTGTTCACTAAGTCCTTACCTACATCCACTTTTGAAAAGTACATTCATGGTATTGGGATGTGAAAGCTCAAAGGGTTGTTGTCTTCAGGGGGAGCGGTAACCGCGAAATAAATCCAGAAGATTTGATCCGCAAGATCAATAAAATTATGTTCCTCCCTAACATAATATTTGGTCGCTACCTAGCACGTGGAGTTTTTATGATAAGACATATATATTATGTCGTAATGTCCAAGGGGGAGTGTTATAAATCTAGCAGATTTATTATACCAAATCTAGAAGATTTGATGTGGACATTACTAATGGACTTATAACCTAAACAAGCTTTAGGTTTAGACTAGGTTTTATCTCTTATAAATAGATCATTGTGCTCAGAATTGTATACACGCATACACATATTAGTGAAACTCCTGGCTTGGTACGCCCCCAGACGTAGTCGTTATCGACGAATTGGGGGAACAAATTCGTGTCTCTATTTTGCGCTCTCGATTTACAACAAATATTATATTTTGTAGTGAAAATTCGGGGGAACAGTTTATTTTTATTTTTTTAATTAAGGTGTCATATACACCTGAAATAATCTATGGAAACGTCACTTATGAATTTGCCTCAAGATATTTTTTAAAAGGAATTTGCCTCAAGAATTTAGCATTCAAATCAATTTTAACTTCTACAAGTTTTAATAATTCTTTTTGGTGAAAAACTTTACTACGAGATACTATCTCCGTCCAAATTTTTTTTTTAATATTCATAAATTATCATTTTATTAGAAAACGAACCTCACTGTCCTTCATTTAAAAAAAAATCTCACAATACCCCTAATCCACAAACAGAAGAAAATGGGAAGAGAAAATAAACTCCTAACAATCGTCTACATCGATCGGAGTAGGGCGCAACGAAGGTAACCGATGTCAACAGTAGGGTTGAAGAATTGGAGAGTATGAGGTGGGATGGGTCTACAGGATGGGGTTTGGGTAAGAAAGATAATAAACAAAGGAAAAAAATATACGAAATTATACAATTTACGTTCTTTTTTACCAAATTAAAACTATGTCTAAAATATTTACTCATCCTGAATCAATAAAGAACATGAAGAATGGTACTCAAGCCCAATAGATACTCATATTCAAAGAGATGATGAAGAAGAGGCGCAGCCAGGGAGGGGATAGTTTCATCTAGGTAGTGTCTTACCTAAAGAGGCTTTGCAAATAACCTGGGTCATTGTAATTTGGTGCACTAAGAAAAAGCCCATAGATATTTTTTTCAATTTTAATTTTGTAGTTCACCCTCTAATTTGTGTTCGATTTTTTTCCCCAACAAGGGCCTTACTAAATACACCTCCATTAATAATAAATACACCTACATTTATTGTAATATTCCTATTATACCCTCCTAAAAAAACCCGAAATAATTTCCTCTTCACTTTGTTGTCTCTTCCTCTCTCGGCTGTTACTCTGCTTTTCAAAATTTGGATACAAACTCCACCGCCCCAAAGCTGCCACCCGCCGCTGCCCTCAGCGCCGCCACCACCGTGCCCGCAGCGCCGCCACCTCTCATAACCTGTCCATCCTTCTGCAAATTGTTCTACACCGCCAACCGCAGCAACCGTCGGCCGCGCCTACAGCACCGTCTAACGCTCACAACCCCTCTCTGTCACCGATCGAGTGCCGCCGCAGTCCATCCAACAGGATACTTTTTTCTTATTTTTTCTGTTTTTTTTTTTCGTTCAATATCTCTCTTTCTCCCTCTTCTCTTTTTGTTTCCTAAAATTTTCTAGTGAGGATTTAAATGTGATGAAGATAAACCATTAAAAGAAAAAAAACTGGATCAAACACGTGTGGCAGACAAGGGCAATATAGGATTTTTATATTTTTTTCTATGTTTAAGGGTGTATCTCTAATTTATGGAGGTGTTAATATCCAGACCCCCCCCCCCCCCCCCCCCCCCCCCACAACAATTGACGTTTGTTTCAAAAACACCAGGTTGAATATTGTTCAATTTTTTTGAGTAATTCGTGGATTGTGTAAGGCCCAGGTTATACAATCCTATGTTTTATAAATACACTTCACCCAAAAAATATTTGCAAAAAACCCGAATATGCATATGTTTAGCGTTATTTTTTTTGCATTTTCGAAAAAAAAATTCCAAAGTACTTGATAATTTTCGGAATTTTTTTCCAAATATTTTTAGGTGGAATTATTAATAAAAGATAGGAATGTATTTAACTTCAACCTTGTGTAAACGGAACATAATGAACAAAGCATTGGATTTTGTTAGGGAACAAAGAAGAATTAGAATTGGGCCGATCATTAAGCAACCAAACTGGACCGATAAAACTAAAATGGGCCGAATATTAAATAACCAATCTGGGCCAATAGATACTCAATTTGGGTCAAATATTAAATAACCCAGTTTACCGTTGCACAAGAGTTCCGAGGGCAATTACGGTTGCATAGAGTTGCGTGACGCTGCCACATGGCTTGTAAAACAAGGCAACGGTCCACTTGCAGTAGCTACCCGTGGCCGTCAGATCTAATTTATTATTGGCAAAAAAGAAAAAGTGTGAGAGTATTATGATGAGATAACTTACAAATTAATATTCTCTTTGTTTTAAAATAAATATTGTTTTAGAGGTTATTTTTCCTTTTCAAAATAAATGTCATTTTTTTTAACTAATTTTTTCACGTATTTTTCAATTTATCCCGAATTCGAATTCAAATTATAAGATATTCTTTAGAAATTACATTAAAATATAAAGTATATGTTAGAATTATCAAAATACAATAGATTCTTTACATGGGGTACATATGTCAAAACTTTATGATTTTTAATTTGATACAAAATCTCTAGAACACACTTATTTTGAACAAAGTGAGTATTAACACTCTTTTTTTTTTTTTTTTTAGAAAAACACTCATTTCTTTTAAAGTGTTCATAAGTCAATTTATACTTCGGCTCACGGTAAAACAATCCAAGCAATGCCTATTAAAATAAAAAAAAATGAAAGCAGTTATTTGGAGCTGAAGACAAGGATTTGGAGCTGACTTTCAACTGGGATATGAGATTCACTGCATTTCCTTTTCGGAAATGGGTTGAGATGCCAAAGCTTGTTTTGGGATGTTAATCTTGTAGTCTTTGGTGCTCGTTTCAAGCTGAATCTAGGGGATAATGTGTTAACTATTATAATTAGCTTTGAGTTGTTGGTTCTACTCAGTAAGATGTTCGGGAAATTCTTGTATCCAATTCTATGAAATAAAATTTATTTGATCGATAAAAAAAATGAATCGGTGATTTTACAACTGTTTTTTCCTTTTATGTTGATACGGGTGTTGATAGGCGAACTACATTACTACTTAGATGAACAGGATTAAGCAAGCTAACCATCCCAGAAGCAAAATTAAACAAGTCAAGATAAATCAAGCCAAACTAGAATAGCCAGACGAGCTACTTCAGCAAGGCGAGCTACTCCAACAAAGCGAGCTAGGACTACTCCAGTTAGACGAGCTACTTTGGTATAAAGGCCACAAGAACCCAAATAAGACCCCGACGAGCTATTTTAGCCAAAGTACCAGGGTAGAATATAAAGCGACCAACAAAATCAAGATAGTGACTCCTCAAGGACAAGTCCAAAGTGACGAACTGCTCTCTAAAACGAGCTAATCCAGTTTAGAGGATAGAAATTAGCTTAGATAAGGTCAAATGGTCAACTCTCCAAGTGTCAAACATACACACTAGGGAGAGCAAGAGTCATTCCACCTCATACTTGGAGGACTTGTATAAAAACCTTAAATTTTCATTAATATAAACTAAGTCCAAGTACAAGAATACAAACTTACTTTGTCTACACACTCAAACACCTCATCCACACATATATACATAATCAATACACGTATTTATCTTTTCTTAACCCGATCTATCGAATTTACCATTTATGGTAATAATCAATCACACGTTTTGTTTGATGATTTAATTAATTAATAAAAACAACCACTAATTCACGTGTTTAAAATTCGAACATCAACAACGAGATTAATTGTGAATTTCCAAAATGGAGTAGATATTTATGTTGATAATTGAGATATTATAATGCAAATCAAATCAAGAATTGTTTTTAAAAAATAAAACAAATTAATACTTAAATTATATCAATTCATTTCGAAATTCAAAGTTTTAGATATTAATTGCATTTGCACGTTTATATGCTGAATACGAAATGTCATAGTCATATTTTTATTAATTTAAAATGAAACATCTTTTTCTTTTTTCCGATTGCGATGAGATTATCCATCCCTAAAGCTAACTGACATGTTATCTAACCAACCATTGATTCGTCCAATCACATTTGTCCAATCAATTTGGTTCGGATAAAGTGTAGGGTCTTCTTCATGCTATACTTATCAAACCCAACTCAATTCAATCCAGTGTTTGCGTTCACTCGTGGTTGTTGTTTCGGCTGCAGTGCAGTTGTTTGGAATTGCAGGTTCGGGTGGTCCCCCTCTTATGGTGTTTGCGATTTTGGTTTATAACGAGATGAAAAGATGTTATCATGTATTCAATGGTTGAATGAGCTATTGTAATTGATTATATTAGGAAACTATTGTAATTGATTACCTTTAAAAAAATTCAATACACTAATTTTTTATTTTTTATTTTTTTTTAAAAAGCCTCCCTGATATACCACACACACCTCACACTTTGGAGATACATTTATTTTAAAATATATATTTCGTCCCAATATTTATTTGTTTTAAATGAATATTCCAACATTTTTTCACACCCAAAAATATAATAACTCATTTTCATAAAAATTAATAAAACAATTTTTTTTTATTTAACTTTATACTCACATACTCTTTTTTTTCTTAATAAATGTAAACAATTCATGTGTAAAAGGAGTAATAAATAGAGTATTAGATTTAGAGGTGATGTGTAAAATTTTATTATTAAAATAATAAAATTAGTTGGATTAAGTGTAAAAGTAATGACATTTGCATAAATATATGAATATTGTGAAAATAAAATTAAAATATAAAAAAAAGTGTATAATGTGATTGAGAGAAAAGGGTGCTACGATGCATTAATACTTTTAGAAATGATTAATATTAGTTTGGATTTTTTTCGTGAATACGGTCACAATCACCCACGTTTTTCTTTTCTTTTTCATTTCTACTCCTTATTTAATCCTCAGGTTAGCGCCAAAAAAATATCAGAAAGAGAAACTCCATCTTTTCCATCAGAATTGCACCCACAACACGCACTGCTTCTACTAACTACCCCCTTCCCTTTAATCGCCTTTTCTCAATCGGGTAAGTTTTCATTTCTTTAGTTTTCTGCTGTACTACCTGTTCTTGATTGTCTGGTTTTCGTTGCCTGTGTTTTCGTTTTCTCGTACACTTTTTCCATATCAATTTAAGTTCGATGGTCGAAATGAATTAGCGGGTACGATTAGTTAGCTAGCAAAATAGAAGTGATTATGTTTAAGAAGAAGGGTTATGATTGTTCAGCTTTGTCCTGTGTTCTGAATTATCATGCTCATATTCTTTTGGACTAATCAAGAACTTTTGTAAATTAGTTTAATATCTTCTCTGTGTGCTCTGGGTGTGGAATTCCATGGAGAAGAGAGATTTTGGTTCTAGATTTATTTATTTAGTGGGGATAGTGATGAAACTCACTGCAAAATTCGAATGAAAATAGGCCAAGTGAGGATTGTTTCACTTGGATGAAATATTATTGATGTAATTATGGAAATAATGCTTTTATTTATTATGCCCATAAATGTTTACACATGTGACTAAAGCCTTCCTAAAAATTTATTGCATGAAATTGCTTTGTCCTAGCCAATATATATATTTATCAAGCTGTTTATTCATCTGTTTTGGACAAAAAGACCTTGAATTCTAGAATCAGAAAGAATGAAGAACATTGGAAAGATGGGAATTCATTACTTGCAGAGGCTGAATGCTGCAAATGTTTCTAAGGAGTTGATAGAGAAAGGTCAAAATCGTGTTATCGAGGCATCCCTGACACTTATCCGTGAGAGAGCAAAACTTAAGGTAATTAATTGATTTCTTTAATATTTAACTCATTCGGTTACCATATCAATTGGAATTGATGAAATTCTGATTAGAAATGTCTCAAATGCTTTATGTCGGGGTTCCACAAATGGTTTTAGTTAGAGAAAAATATAAAAAGGCTAAATTTATGGAAGCACAGTATGGTTGGACTCTGAGTATATGTTAGGTTATCGAACGGTTAATGTTGTATAATTGGACTTTGGCATAAAGCGGTTGGGGTAAATTCCGTATCATAGTCCCTGCAGGATCTTTATCTTGATATCTTTATGAATTTCAAAATCTTCGAGTAATGTTTGAAGTTGTTGTTTTTGTCTGAATTTGATCTCTGGTATTATTTACTCCACAACAGGGGGAACTATTACGAGCTTTGGGAGGTGTAGTGGCCTCATCAACTCTTCTTGGAGTTCCTTTAGGACACAACTCCTCATTTCTTCAGGGACCCGCATTCGCACCTCCTCATATTAGAGAGGCCATGTGGTGTGGGAGCACAAATTCCACCACTGAAGAAGGTAACCTGTGCATACATGGGGTGTGCTTAATACTATATTTTACGTGAAACTTGCCTCTTTGATGATGGCATTCGTGTGCTTAAATTTGATTATAGCTCTTCTTTTACTCTCTACAGGCATAATTTTATATATAATGCATTACAATAAGAAACATGATTTCAACGGTCAAAGCTAGTTTAGTTTTTTTTGCCTCTTGCTGCACCTCAGATAAACAGCAATGATCACTAACACAGATTTCCAGTAAATGAAAACATTTAGATACCTCTTAATTGATGTTTCTGTATTGGTCAAAAGAAACTCCGTTACCTTAATATCAAGATGCCAAATAAGCATTAACATTCATAATTAACAAAAGAAGGAGTTTGCCCAACTATGACAACGTCAGAGTGTTATGGCCCCATTTTAGTTTTATCGGGCAATTACATAATAACATTCTTACAGAAATATGCCATTACTCTGTGTTATTTTATTTTATTGTTTAGCAGCGCAAGTTCTCTTCCTTAACAATCCTGAGGTTATGCAGGTAAAGATATAAGTGATCCACGGGTCCTAACTGATGTCGGTGATGTACCGATAGAGGAATTACGAGATTGTGGAGTTGATGATGATAGATTGATGAATATCATAAGCCAATCTGTGAAACTAGTGATGGACGAAGTAAGCTTCAATATTGAAAGGCATCCATGTTACTTAAGGATCTCCTCTCTCTTTCTTCCATTTCTTTCTTATGGTTTTCAGTTGTCCTAAAATCACACAAATTTAGTGTATATAATTAATTGGTCAATTCATTTTAGGAACTATTGCGGCCTTTGGTGCTAGGTGGTGACCACTCTATTTCATATCCAGTAGTGAGAGCAGTGTCTGAGAAGCTTGGAGGACCTGTTGATATTATTCACCTTGATGCCCATCCTGATATCTATGATGCTTTTGAGGGAAATAAATATTCTCATGCATCTTCTTTTGCTAGAATTATGGAGGGTGGCTATGCTCGGAGATTGTTGCAGGTAATCTAAGCTTGTTATGGTTGTTATTTAACCACTTTTATGACAGGGACCAGTGTACTTTACATAGTAATAACCTTCACTACACAGTCTTTGTATAAAGTAAGAGCTACTTCCAAGTCACTGACGTTTGCCTATTAACAAACTATAAATTCAGTTTTATGTAAATTCAGGGGAAGAAGAGGTAGTTGGAGCTTGATTGCTTCATATTAAGCATGCAAAACATGACTTTAAATCAAATGTCTTAAGATGCCACAGTTTACTCCTACATATTCTATTATTTTCTCGAGGTGAAATAGCTAGATGTGAATGAAACATTCTATTTTAAGTTTACAAGTTGTCCTAGATTTGTCAGTTGCATATTTCCAGTCTCTTGGAGATTTTCAGATTAGCATATGGTCAGAAGGGAAATCAATTATAATTCTCGTAATGCTTGATGCAGGTTGGAATTAGATCAATTAATAAGGAAGGCCGGGAACAAGGGAAACGGTTTGGTGTGGAGCAGTATGAAATGAGAACATTTTCAAGGGACCGCCAGCTACTAGAGAACCTGGTCTCTCTCTCTCTCTCTCTCTCTCTCTCTCCCTCCCTCCCTCCCTCTCTCTCTCTCTCTGCTTACAGCCTTCTTTGCTCTCTCTCTCTCTATCTACCTATCTATCTATCTGCCTACAGCCTTCTTTGCTTCCCTGATTCTCTCGCTGAACTACTATGATTTTGGATATTATCAATCTGTAACATGTGGATGCATAAAAGAAAAATTGATCTGAATTGCTTGAAGATGAAAGGAGATTGGGTATATTTGTTTTTTTATGGTAATTTTGGAAAAAGAAAATGAATATTTTGGAGTAAAAATTCGGCTTTCCGTCAATGCTCTTTTAATTCTCGGATTGCAGCTTCTCTCTAGTTTAAAGTTTAGCTTCTATATCTGAGGCATGAGGCCCTAAGTACTTAAATTGGCATATTGGCACCGATGAACAAGTTAAAAAAAATTACGACAACAAACAATATCAATGAATCCTGATTTCTATTTTTTCGCGCAGAAACTTGGTGAAGGTGTAAAAGGCGTGTACATTTCTGTGGACGTGGACTGTCTTGATCCAGCATTTGCTCCAGGAGTATCTCACATCGAGCCAGGGGGGCTCTCGTTCCGCGATGTTCTCAACATAATTCACAACCTTAAAGGTGATATTGTTGCTGCAGATGTGGTTGAGTTCAATCCACAACGAGACACTGTTGATGGGATGACAGCCATGGTTGCTGCTAAGCTGGTAAGAGAAATCACGGCCAAGATATCAAAATGATGATGGATGTTGGATCAGCCCCACTACTTCCGTCATATATAGTGATGGAATCAAAATAAGGAATGAAAACATCTCGTCTTCAAGTCAACATCGCCATGCCTTGTAACCTTGTTGTTTTGTCAAACAGACTTCTTGTAAGAAAATAAAATGAAACTTTTGTAATTTAATTAAGATGTGTTTGCAATATTGAATGCAGTCAATTCAGGTGTTAGTTTTCACTCGGTTAAATCAAGGATATTTAGACCTGCTAATTGGTTTGTGAACCATGATGCCATTTTCTGAATTAAATTGCTGATTATATTTGTTATAACATTTGAGTTGAGGGAAACAAACTGTTGACTTTCTGAGTAAGTTGGTAACAAATTCCAAGACCTGGGTTAAGAGATCCTGTTTCTCTGCCATGGCTGTTTCTTGTGAGGAGGTGGAGATGCTGAGAAAAGGTATAAGAATGGCGGTGGAGGAAGAAGGACGGCGGGGGAGAGAGGGAGAGGGAATCGGTGATGATGTAGATGCATCATCATCATGCCTTTTGATTTTTCGGTTATTAGTTCCTTCCCAGCTTTCTTAGAGGCAACTATAATGGTATAAGGTTATAACTATTTTTTTCCCCTCCACCTCATTGCCACATCACCATTTATGTAAAACTAATTTAACTATACTAACATCTACAATGGTGATACAAATTATAACTCATTTTAGGGGACCACCATTCATCATATTTTGTTTCTATTGTTATCATTTTAGACATTGCAGAGACACCTTTTTTGGTTGAAGAGAGTTACTGCAGAGTAACTAAAATTAAGAGAGAGAAAATATTTTGAAGTTATAACTCCATTTCACAATGGTAGTAACTTACTTTCTAGAGTTATAACTAGATGAGTTACAACCATTGTGGATGCTTTTAATTGATCGTGTACTATTTTATTTTTAAAAAAAGCCTATGCTCAACATTTTTTGTTTAATTATTTTAATTTTCCAATTGTGATAATTGGGAAAAGAAAAAAAAAAAACATCTGGAGATGACTATTTTGATTTTTTGTTCACCTTTAGTTTTATTTTTTCTAAAAAATTTGTATGAAATTGTCTAATGACATTATACAACACAAATTAACACCCACACCTATTAAAGTGTAATGAGTCAATGTCTTAGTTATACTCATTCTCATTGTTGCATGTCATGAGACGGTCTCATACAAAATTTTTTTAGACTATTTTTACAAGTGGAAGATTGATTTTTTTTTTAATTTGAAATTTTTGTTGTTATAAGCATGGATGTAAATATTTAGGAATTTCTTCGATATATCCCGATATTTTCATTTTTCGAAGTCAATGATATCGATATTGGGGATATCGATATTTCCATAATGTCCGTAACAAAATTGATTAATATCAATATGTTATATAAATTTCGATTAGTTTTTTGTACAAATTGAGCACAATATCAGTAAAATATCGGTAAAAAAAAATAATATCAAGAGATATCGATAAAATATTCATAATTTTGATAAATATCACAAATGTAAAATTTAATCAGTATAATTGTGGAATTTATGCATTAAAAATTTGTTATTGAATATTAATAATTTTTATATTTTACTAATATCGGTATTCGACATCGATATATTAATCAATATTTTTGTCTCGATATTCCGCTGATACCTATACTTTCAACCTATAAAATGAAAATTAGAATTGGGTTGGGAGGAGAGGGGAGGGGAGGGGCCCATTACACAAAAAAAAAGCTCAGACTAAATACCCCTCCAACTAATGGAGATACACCTCCATCAATATTTTAATATTTTATTAAAATTGTAAAATTAAATATATAACCTTAATAATTAAACAAAAAGAAAACCTAACACTACGTGCAATCCTCATTCATTCTTACGTAAAAGACGTTCAACCATATATGTGTGAATGAAAAAAAAAAAGAAATTGATCATGTTTCCATCAAAACACGATCAGACGACACAACAACGATTAATTCATGTTTTCGAACTAGATTCTAGTGATAAATGAGATCATTTCAACCTTCCTATGTATGTTTTTTTTTTTGTTCCTTATTTCATAAGTTTTCTCTTTAGGCTCCACTCGATAGGCTATCATAATTTAAGAGGGGGTATAAATTTAATATTGATTTTACATATTATATTGCTTGGTAAGTCAAATTAAAAAATATTATATTAATCTATGAAATCTACCTTCTTACTTGGTAGGAAATAATAAGAATGACATAAAATTAAAAAAATATGGAAAAATATGCAAATTATTAATTTTGACCTTCTTCCTCCTCATTCAATGAACCAGAAACCCAGAATTCAATTTAGCCTTTTTCACTCTCGTTCAATTCTGCGAGAACATGAAACTAGGTAATTCAATTTGACTTTCTTCTTCCTTCTCATCCATTCAATTCAATTATGAAATCCTTCTCGTTCAATTCTTCTTTCTTCTTATTCAATCCATGGAACTTCCAAACTCAAGAAATATAAATTCCAAAATCAAAATCTGCACATGCTTTAGATGACGGCATTGGAACCGTCGCTACATCCCCTATACCGAAATTGAAATTTGAGTCACGATTTAGCATTTTCTTTTTCGATTTTGTACTATCTTCGTTGATGGTCGGTGGAAAGACACCAATTGAGAAGACCTGGTTGACGGTGGAAAAATCCCCACCAAGGTTTTGGGAGCGCCGACTAAGACTGCGCGGTACAGAGAGAGGCGGTGGCGGCATAGCAAAGGGATCAGCGACGGAACGCTTGAAGAGAGAGAGAATGCAGCGAAGGTAGAGTACTGTAGAATGCTGAAAATAATTGTAAGGGCTTGTGGGCCGAATTAATTGTATGGGCTCAACAGTGTTTTTATCAATATTTTATCGGATCCAATGTAACCCGGCAATACAAAAAAATGATCCACATAAAATTTGTATGGTCTACCAAGTGAATTTGATTCCGAATAAAACATGGTAATAAGACCTTGTAAAGGCTACCAAGTGGAGCCTTAATGTATAAACCATAGTTTAAAATGTTGAATGTTGTTAGTTGTTTATATTGTGTGTATTTGTGTACGAAATATTGATATTTAGACATTAAACAATGTTGAAAGTTGAATGATTGTCATTTGCACATTTTTTCTTCTCAAATTTCCGCCAGACTAGTTTTCGGACCTGATTAGTCGAAAGTTTTACATATTTTCGAACACCAATTGCCGAAATTTTGAATGATTAACGATTTTCTGAAATCTGGTTTATTTTTTGGAAATATTTTGCCGAAACATTGTGTTAATTCTGGGAACAATTTGCCGAATACTACTTAATAGAATTTTTTTTTCTCTTATTAATAAGGGTATAAATGGTAGTATAAGGGTTGTGTATTTACTAATACAAATTAAAATGAGTAGGTGAATTTAGATGGAGGTGTATCTCCATTAGTTGGAGGGGTATTAAGAGGGGTGTATTCAATTAGGATTCTATTGAATTTTTTTGGACTTTAAAAAGTACGTGAATTTAGAAAATCTATAGACTCCATGTAGAGTTTGACTGACTTTTTTTATTGATTTACTTGGATTTTCATAGACTTTATAGGATTGTGGATTTTTTTTTATTGATTTACATGGATTTCCATAGATACCGGCGTTGGAACCATTGATGCAAATATATATGAGACTCACTTGTATATAAAAAAAAGTTATCCAAATTATTTAGAAAAAAAAAATACATTATTATTTCATCTTCATTTCCATCACCGTTATACCTCGCCCTCGCCCTCATTAGAAGTCTCAGATTGTTAGAAAAGATTTTGGAGAGTAAAATTCATATATATTTTTTTAAGAGTAGACTTGACAACGTGGTGGGTAATTCCCAAAGCAAACAGGGACGGGGAATTTTTTTGTCCCGTAGGCGGGGACCAGGATAGTATTCTCAGCCGGGAGATCCCTGTCTCGTTCCCCACGGGGAGCCGCATTATTTTTTATATAATTAATATATTTATATATTATTTTAATGTTAAAGTAAATTACAAATAAATATTTCATAGTTTCCTACTCAATTAATTATTTATTAAAAATTACATTTTTTATTTAATATTATGTTATTAGTTCCAAATTATATTATTTTCACTTTAGTATATATGTTAATTAAAAATATTAGAATTAGAGGTTCTTTAATTTGTTTAAATTAGTTTATTTTTAACACCAACTTAAAGTAATTGTTGTGTATGATTAAATTTTTTAATTTAAATATTATTTTATATTTTAAAAATGAGATAAATGAAATAATTAAGCGGGAACGGGGAATCCCTGCGAGAGGGGGGATCCCAGCGAGGCGAGGATGGGGAAAAACTTTCCCCAATTATTTTGCAAGGACGGAGATGGGGATTGACCCCCCGTTCCCGTTCCCGCCCCGTTGACATCCCAATGGAAGAGAATCAAAGAAAGTCCATAAACTGTTGAATACATAAAGATTTTTTTAAGACTTTTTAAAATCCGTAGAAATCTCTGGTTATTAGAAGAGATTTTGGAGAGTGAAATCTATTCATATTTTGGAAGGGAAATCTAAGAAAATCCGTGGAGTTTTAAATTCCATAGACTGTTGAATACCTAAAGATTTTTTAAGACTTTTTAAAATTCATATTGAATACCTCAGGATTTTTAAAGACTTTTAAAAATCTAGATTGAATACCCCCAGATTTTAAAACTCTAAAAAAATCGTACAAACTCTATAACCAATACACCCCTCTTAGCCTAGGCTGAAAAAAAATAAAAAAAATAAAATAAAAAGCGAACTAGCATTGGAGTCTGGTAGGGAAAGAAAATGCCCGCATAGGCATAGCTCAGTTGGTTCCTGAGTGGTAGATTGCTACAAGGACGCAGGATCGAGCCCTGACAGCCGCAGTGTGGGAGTTTTATCCCTCCAATGTGGGGGATAGCTCTTTGTGGGCACCAGACACTGGTCCTCCCACCTAATGGGCCGCTGAGTCACCATGATTTACCTCCTCCATCCAATCCTGTCGGGCCAGGGGGTGGGGGCCCTGGGGGCGAGGGCTACAAGAATTTTAAATAACAAAACTGGGCCGATAAAAACTGAAAATGGGCCGAATATTAAATCGTAGCAGGCCAATAAAAGCTGAAATTGGGCTCTTAACCCATTACACAGAGTTCCGGCGGGCAGTTACGGTTGCATAGAGTTGCGTGACGCCGCATCATGGCTCGTAAACCAACGCAAATCAACGGTCCATTTGCAGAAGCTACCCCTCATCTCTAATATATTAATGGCATAAAAAATTATGCCAGATGGTGTCATGGTTGGTCCATTCACAAATTAGGAGTATAAATTATTTTCTTTTAATTTTTAGGGATTATATATTTGTAAGTCCCATAACTTTACACTATTTTGAATTTGGTCCACATGAATTACACGTTTTGATATTGGTCCTATAAGTTTGGAATTTTTTTTATTTTAGTCCTTTTAAAACTTATAGGATCAAAATCAAAACGTGTAATCCAATTTCTTTTAGAAAAAATTCAAACTTACAGGACCAATATCAAAAAAATCAAGGTAAAAGGACTAAAATCAAAATTATCTCAAACTTACGGGACCAAAATCAAAACGTGTAATTCATGTGGACCAGATTCAAAATAGTGCAAAGTTACGGGACTTACAAATATATAATCCCTAATTTTTAATATTTCTTCAATCCACAAAAAAATAATTATATTAATTTGCATGATTTTTAATATAATATATTGAAAAATATTAAGAAATATTGTAAAAAAAATATTATAAATAAAATGACTCTTAAATTCTCCATTTCGCGATAAGATGGTTGGTGCAAAATCTACTTAAAAAAATGAAACAGTTATTTACAGCTGTTTTTTTTCACTTTTCTGTTGATATGGGATTAATAGCGAATTTAAAAAATTTGGAGTAGATATTTTGTTGATAATTGAGATATTATAATAAAATTCGTTTTAGGAAAAATAAAAAATTGTTTTAAAAAAAATTAAAACAAATTAATACTTAGATTATATTAAATCATTTCGAAATTCGAAGTTTTAGATAGTAATTGCATTTGCAAATAAGACATGTCATTGTCATTTGCGATGAGAATTATCCATTCCAAAAGCTAATGACACGATCACACGTCATCTAACTATCAATTAAAGGTGATTTATCCAATCAATTTGGTTGGGATAAAGCGCGGCGTCTTCATGCTACATTTATAAACACTAAATCAATCCAATAATAAAAAATAAAAAAATTGAAAAAAAAACTCCCTAAACACATCTCACATTTTGAAAAAAAAAAACACACTTTTAAAACAAAATAAGTATATATTAGAGTTAATGGGTAAAAATTTATTATTAAATAAATAAAATTGGTTAGAATGAGTGTAAAATGTTATGACATTTGTAGAAATATGTGAATAATTTGAAGATAAAATTAATCAGAAATTTCTATTTATAAAATATTAAAATGTGCAAAAGTATATGGAGGCAAACAAAAAACAGAAAGTACACATAATTTATGGGAACGGAAGGAGTAAGACTTTCGAGACCGTCTCACTAGGTATGACAATGGAGCGGAACAGGGCGGATATCTTAATATCCATGTCTGCCCCGCGCCACCGCCTCGCCCTGCTCCATGCTCCGCTGCGGGTCAGAATTTTGTGATCCATGTCTGCCCCGCGCGGGGCAGATCTGATCCGCCCTGCTCCATCTCATTCAAGTTTGTAAGATTTTTAAAATCAATATATAAAAAAAAACCTTAAAATTTTAAAATTGAAAAATCTAAACATTAAGTACTAGGGTTTCATAATATTATTACTATATTTAATTGAATATAAAATTAAATTTATATATATTATAATATTATATATATATTAAACATTATATAGAGCGGGGCGGAGTAGAGCAATATATATAAAGATCCATGCCTGATCTGCTCTGTGAGTGGGGCGGGGCTGATCCGCTCCATTCTTAGAATGGGCCAGAGCGGGGCTGATCCAATCAGAGCAGTGCGGAGCGGATCGCTTGCGGAGCGGATCATTTTGTCATCCCTACGGCTCACTCTATACTCTGTCTAAATTAAATATGATGTATTAATACTTTAAAAATGATAGAATTTTAATTTTGATTAGTTTATGAACGAGCCCCACTACTCAAACCCCCAAACCCTCTAAACAAACCCCATAATTTTAAAGACAAAAATAGACATAAATAAAATGACTAAGTTATCCTTATATATATATGAAATGAATTATACTATAAATTTATGTTGATTTTGACTTTAGTCCTTTAGGTCATTTGATTTCAAAATTAGTATTTTAACTTTTAATTGATCAATTTTTTTTCTTATATTTTTTTAAACCCTAAAAACATATGTTTAAAAATGTATTAAATATTTAAATAATCAAATTAAATAAAATTAAGAAATCCTTAAATATTTGGAAAACAAAGTAAATCAACTAAATCTTCAAAATAATTTAACTAAAACAAATCCAATTTTTTTTTTAAAAAATAAACTAAAAAATAGTTAAAAAGATCGATTAAATCTTAAAAAATAACTAAATTAAGAAAATTATTTTAAAAAATCGTAAAAATTCAATCGAAGCTAAATAAAAATAAAATTTTAATTGATTATTTAGTTTATTTTTTAGGACAATTTAATTAAGATTTATAAAATATTTTTCTGATTTTATTTATCTTTAGCCTTTTCCTTTTTGAATAATTTTTATTTTTTTATTCTTTTTTAAATTTAGTTTGTTTAGATTTAGATATTTTTCTTATATTTATATAGTTATTTTATTTTTCAAATTTTATATTTATGTAGTTATTTTATTTTTCAAATTTTAATTTTATTTTTTTTATTATTTAATTTTTGTCAAATTTTATTTAGGTTTAAATGATTTAAAAAAAATTAACTAAACTTTTTTTAAATTATTTTATTTTCTGAATTATTTAAAATAATTTTCAAATTTACTTTTAATTTTTTATTCAAATATATTATACAATTTAATTGATTATTAAAATTGTTTTATATTTATTTTATTTTTTGATATTTTTGAAGATATTTATTTTGATAAATACTTATTTAGAAGATTTAGTTAATTATTTATAAAAAAATTCAAAATATATTTAATTTTGATTAAAATCAAATAATATGAAAGAATAAAAAATTAAAAGAAAGTTTTTAATGAGAATATGAAATTGTGAGAATTTTTAGTAAGTGATGTGGATTTAATAGAATTGTGGCAATATAAATGGAGGAAGAATATTATAGGAATGAAATGGGGTATGTTTAGTAATATATGTTGATTTTTAAATTTTAATGTGGTATGTTTAGTAAGTAGGGTAGATTTAGAGAATTTTGGGTTTGAACAGTGATACTCTTTGTGAACTGTATCATCTCTTCCCATGAACATTTTCCCTTTTTCATTTAACTCCAGATTAGCGCCAAAAAAATATCAGGAAAAAGAAACTGCATCATTTCCATCAGAATTGCACGCACTGCTTCTACTAACTACCCCCTTCCCTTTAATCGCCTTTTCTCTTTCGGGTAAGTCTTCATTTCTTTAGTTTTCTGCTATACTACCTGTTCTTGATTGTCGTTGCCTGTTTTCGTTTTCTCGTACACTTTTTTCCACATCAATTTAAGTTCGATGTTCGAAATGAATTAGCGGGTACGATTATTTAAATAGCAAAATAGAAGTGATTATGTTTAAGAAGAAGGGTTTTGATTGTTCAGTTTTGTCCTGTGTTCTAAATTATCATGCTCATATTCTTTTGGACTAATCAAGGAATTTTGTAAGTTAGTTTAATATTTTCCCTGTGTGCTTTGGGTGTGGTTTTCCATGAGAGATTTTGATTCAAGATTTATTTATTTAGTGGGGATAGTGATTCACTGCAATTTTCGAATGAAAATAGGCTAAGTGAGGATTGTTTCACTTGGATGAAATAATGCTTGTATTTATTTTGCTCATAAATTTTTTGGGAGTTCTCCCTGATAAGATACACATGTGTGTGACTAAAGCATTCCTAAAAACTTATTGCAGGAATATGCTTTGTCCTAGCCAATAGATATATTTATCAAGCTATTTATTCATCCTCATTGGACAAAAAAACCTTGAATTCTAGAATCGGAAAGAATGAAGAACATTGGAAAGATGGGAATTCATTACTTGCAGAGGCTGAGTGATGCAAATGTTCCTAAGGAGTTGATAGAGAGAGGTCAAAATCGTGTTATCGAGGCATCCCTGACACTTATCCGTGAGAGAGCAAAGCTTAAGGTGATTAATTGTTTTTCTTTCATATTTAACTCAATCTGTTACCATATCAATTGAAATTGATGAAATTCTGATTAGATATGTCCTATGTTGGAGTTCCACAAGTGGTTTTAGTACAAGAAAACCATAGGGTTGGACTCTGAGTATATGTTAGGTTATCGAACGGTTAATGTTGTATAATTGGACTTTGGCATAAAGTGGTTGGCGTAAATTCTGTGTCATAATCCCTGCAGGATCTTTATGAATTTCAAAAGGTTCGAGTAATGTTAGAAGTGGTTGTTTTTGTCTGAATTTGATCTCTAGTATTATTTATTCCACAACAGGGGGAACTATTACGAGCTTTGGGAGGTGTAGTGGCGTCAACATCTCTTATTGGAGTTCCTTTAGGACACAACTCCTCATTTCTCCAGGGACCCGCATTTGCACCTCCTCGTATTAGAGAGGCCATGTGGTGTGGGAGCACTAATTCGACCACTGAAGAAGGTAACCTGTGCATTCATTGGGCGTGCTTAATACTATATTTTACGTGAAACTTGCGTCTTTGATGGTGGCATTCATGTGCCTAAACTTGATTATAGCTCTTTTACTCTCTATAGGTATAATTCTATATATAATGCATTACAATAAGAAACATGATTTCATCGGTCATAGCAAGTTTAGTAACCCAGATAAACAGACAATCATCAGAGGAACATCAATGATCACTAACACAGATTTCCAGTAAATGATAATATTTAGATACCTCTTAATTGATGGTTCTGGATTGGTCAAAAGAAACTCCGATACCTTAATATCAAGATGCCAAATAAGCATTAACATTCATTAATTAACAAAACAAGGAGTTTTCCCAACTACGACAACCTCAAAGTGTTATGGCCACATTTTAGTTTTGTCGGGCAATTACATAATAACATTCTTACAGAAATATGCCATTACTCTGTGTTATTTTCTTTTATTGTTTATTGCAAGTTCTCTTCCTTAACAATCCTGAGGTTATGCAGGTAAAGACCTTAGTGATCCACGGGTCCTAACTGATGTTGGTGATGTACCGATAGAGGAATTACGAGATTGTGGAATTGATGATGATAGATTGATGAATATCATAAGCCAATCTGTGAAACTAGTGATGGACGAAGTAAGCTTCAATATTGAAAGGCATCCATGTTACTTAAGGATCTCCTCTCTCTTTCTTCCTTTTCTCTCTTATGGTTTTCAGTTGTCCTAAAATCACACAAATTTTGTGTATATAATTAATTGGTCAATTCTTTTTAGGAACCATTGCGGCCTTTGGTGCTAGGTGGTGACCACTCTATTTCATATCCAGTAGTGAGAGCAGTGTCTGAGAAGCTTGGAGGGCCTGTTGATATTCTTCACCTTGATGCCCATCCTGATATCTATGATTCTTTTGAGGGAAATAAATATTCTCATGCATCTTCTTTTGCTAGAATTATGGAGGGTGGCTATGCTCGGAGATTGTTGCAGGTAATCTAAGCTTGTTATTGGTTGTTATTTAACTACTTTTATGACAGGATCCAGTGTACTTTACATAGTAATAACCTTCAGTACACAGTCTTTGTATAAAGTAAGAGCTACTTCCAAGTCACTGACGTTTGCCAATTACAAACTATAGATTCAGTTTTATGTAAATTCAGGGGAAGAAGAGGTAGTTGGAGCTTGATTGCTTCATGTTAAGCATGCAAAACATGTCTTTAAATCAAATGTGTCTTAATATGCCGCAGTTTATTCCTCTATATTCTATTATTTTCTCGAGGGGAAATAGCTAGATGTGAATGAAACATTCTATTTTAAGTTTACAAGTTGTCCTATAACTTTTCAGTAGCATATTTACAGTCTCTTGGAGATTTTCAGATTAGCAAATGGTCAGAAGGGAAATCAATTTAAACTTTCGTATTGCTTGATGCAGGTTGGAATTAGATCAATTAATAAGGAAGGTCGGGAACAAGGGAAACGGTTTGGTGTGGAGCAGTATGAAATGAGAACATTTTCAAGGGACCGGCAGCTACTGGAGAACCTGGTCTCCCTCTCTCTCTCTGTTTACAGCCTTCTTATCTTCCCTGTTTCTCTCTCCGAACTACTATGGTTATGGATATTATCAATCTGTAACATGTGGATGCATAAAAGAAAAATTGATCATATATGAATTGCTTGAAGATGAAAGGAGATTGGGTATATATATATTTTTTTATGGTAATTTTGGAAAAAAATATATGAAAATTTTGGAGTAAAAATCTGGCTTTCCGTCAATGCTCTTTTGATTCTCGGATTGCAGCTTCTCTCTAGTTTAAAGTTTAGCTTCTATATCTGAGGCATGAGGCTAAGTACTTAAATTAGCATATTGACACCGATCAACAAGTTAAAAAAATTATGAGAACAAACAATATCAATGAATCCTGATTTCTATTTTTATTTTTATTTTTTGGGGCAGAAACTTGGTGAAGGTGCAAAAGGCGTGTACATTTCTGTGGACGTGGACTGTCTCGATCCAGCATTTGCTCCGGGAGTATCACACATCGAGCCAGGGGGGCTCTCGTTCCGTGATGTTCTCAACATAATTCACAACCTTGAAGGTGATATTGTTGCTGCAGATGTCGTTGAGTTCAATCCACAACGAGACACTGTTGATGGGATGACAGCCATGGTTGCTGCTAAGCTGGTAAGAGAACTCACAGCCAAGATATCAAAATGATGATGGATGTTGGATTTTCCCCACTACTTCCATCATATATAGTGATGGAATCAAAGCAATAAGGAATGACAACATCTGGTCTTCAAGTCAACATCGCCATGCCTTGTAACCTTGTTGTTTGTCAAACAGAAAATAAGAAAATAAAATGAAACTTTTGTAGTTTAATTAAGATGTATTTGCAATATTGAATGCAGTCTATTCAGGTGTTTCACTCAGTTAAACAAAGATATTTAGACCTGCTAATTGTTTTGTGAACCATGATGCCATTTTCTGAATTGAATTGCTGATTATATTTATTATAACACTTGAGTTGAGGGAACCAAACTGTTGACTTTCTGAGTAAGTTGGTACAAATTTCATAGAACAACAATGGAAAAGTGTTGAGCAGCATTCAACTTAAAAGATATGGTGAAACTTTGCATCATAATTACTGTTAATCTTTTCAGACAAGGAGTTAAGATTTGTTTTTAATCCAAAAATCTCTGTAGTATATAGACTACAGTTTTACCCCTTGCACAAAACCTCTTCCTTTTCTTCATGTTGTCCTATCTCCAGAAGCTACAGATATGGGGTAAAGCAAGTCAAGGCAGAGAATCCGTGGTCTCCTTCCCTTCGTCCCGTTTCTCTAACTTGATACACTTAAAGCGGTTGGCACAGGTGATGAACAGCACAAGATCAAAAGCAATCAAAGCAGCAGACAAGAAGAAAAATCTATCCATATGACCTTGGTTCAAATTGGGAGGTATCCAACCTGGTTTCCCATGCTTTGATGTAAACTTCATAACCAGAGTTAAAACTATTGTGCAGAGATAGCTACCTAAAGCTGATGAAGACATTGATAAGCCCAGCCCCAAGCTCTTTAAACCGTCTGGTATCTGTGAAGCGAAGAACTCCCATTGAGCGACGTAGATGAAAGCTTCAGAAATTCCCACAAGAACATATTGAGGTATTTGCCAGCATATACTCAGTGAACTTGTTTCTCTCTCATCTGCATATCTGAGCCTCTGTTGCTCAACGAGCCCTGCAATTATCATGCCAATTATCGATATCACCATCCCGATTCCTATCCTCTGTAGCTCGCTCGGAGTCTTTAGCTTGTTCTTGGTTACTTTGAAATATAATGGTACGATTAACCTCTCGTAGCAGATGATGAAAGTCGATGTGCTTATTATGTCGAACGCAGTCATGCTGGCTGGGGCTATGTGAAAATTTGATATCTTTGTGTTCATAGCTGACCCCTGTTCAACAAACAGAGATAAAACTTGTACAAACACTATGGATGCCACAATGGTGCAGAACCATATTGGTAGCAATCTTAATACACATTTTACTTCCTCTACTTGTGTCACTGTGCAAAGATTCCATGGATTCCTAGTTTGCCCTTTAATGGATAACAAAATCTTGTCTGATTGGGTCATCATTGCTGCTCTGTCAAGACACCTTTCACCAGAAATAACAAACAAGATTTAGAGAGAGAAGGATACAGAGAGAGAGGAACTCAAAGATGTATGTATACATGTAGACTTACTTGAAATCATCTGTATGTGAGATTTTTCGAGCACATTCCTTTTCATCGCTGCCTGGAACTTCGTAGAGCTCGTCTTCATGGGACGATACATCGAGCTTAAACTTCTTCACAGAAGCTACAATCACTTGAGAAAATCTGGAAATGGGATTACTAGTCGGCCTAGTGTGTCTATATCTAGAAGTCCCACCAATTAGGAAAATTAAAGCCAATAAGCCACAAGAAGTTGATATCCAAAATGCCAACACCCATTTCCCCAGATTTTCTATATAAACCAAAACAGTTTCTGCAATCAATGATCCAAGATTCAGAGCCACATAATAGTAGCTAAAAAAAGTACTTTTCGACTTATTTTCTTCTGGATCTTCTTCGTCGAATTGGTCTGCTCCCAATGTGGCTAGTGCTGGTTCTATAGCTCCACTTCCTAGAGCTAGCAAGTATATAGATACATAGAAGCTAGCAACTTTAACCGGAGATGGCTCGTTGCATACATTTCCGATCTTCCCACAGCCCTCCGGTTCAAGCATGAATTCTTGAGTTGATAGAGACAGTAACACCAGTCCCTGCAAAGGTCATTGTGAAGAGGCTGAATAACTTGAAATGAGAAACGAGACGAGGTTGTAAGAAGGCGACTTACGATGACTAAAAGAGCTTGGAAAACGATACAAGTTAAGTATCTTCCCAAGTAGGAGTCACTGAGAAAAGCACCAAAGAGAGTGCAGATGTTAAGTGTTCCCATCCATGTACTAAACGTGTTTGCTGCTTCTGCATTTGTTTGTCTTAAAACGGACTTTGCGAAGAGCACCATGTTCACTTCTACACCCGTGAATGCAAGAGCAGCAAGTCCTTCACTTACTGAGAGACAAAAAGAGGTCAGAAAATTTTATATTGGTGTTTTTGCATGAAATTGTGTTGTTTTGTTTATACTGGTTTGGTTCAGAAAAACAAGAAACGAGTAGCTTCGGACACCATATAATCCGTAAACCTAGCTACATTGATACGAAATACGTATAAATAGACGGTAAATGTGTACCAAGAACTAGCAACCCTGCTCTCCATCCACCTGTTGTTTCTTTCCTTGCTGGTTTTCCATACATGTCGATCGTCCCATCTTTCGTGCAAATTTCCTGCATCGTAGGTCAAGCTTGATGAAGACCAAGAATAGTAAACTTTGATTGTAGTTAAAAGAAAGTTGTAGGATAAGACTTACCATGTTTTTCAGACCAAAATAAGATCCTATGTAATAAAGGACAACTAGTTACAATGAGTGTTATGAACAGTTATTTAAGGTGCTACAACTCATATCAGTCCAAGAAAGTTGAAGTAAAACAAAATTAGTAACAGCATGACTACTGATAAAACAATATCAAGAAAAGTGAGATTGAGATAAGGTTTTTTTCCAAAGTATACTAATTATTGAAAGTTAGAAGAAAGCCTCCATTTTGGTATTTAATGTACTTTTATGATCACCTGTTGCATTATTAAATCACCACTATGGGCACATTAGGTCCACTTAATTCACACCACCCTCTTTTTCTGAATCCTCATTCAAAAATAAAACTTTTTGCAGCATTCGTAGACTCAGATAAAATCAATATACTTAGGTGCTGGAATAAATTTGATTTTGGTCCAATTAATAGCATCTAACTGGTCATTAAGAATGCTGGATACATGTTTTTAGCTAATTTTTTTAGGGTTTAAAGTTTAATGTTCGGGAAATTAAACGACACAAGATTGAATAACTCTCGGGGTAGATGATCGTATTGTATTTACAATCTCAAAATCGAATATAAGTGAATATACGAAGTTGGAATGTGGGAGATATATTTTATGGATTAACAAATTGAAAATTGTGGGATTAAGTTAATTAGTTGTCCCACATTGATTTATGAGTTGATTAAACTCCTCCTCCTTAATTCAAAGGGAGTTACTGTAATTCAAACTATAGAGTTGAAAATTATAGTATTAAAAGGGAGTTAATGTTATTCAAATTATAGAGTTGAAAATTATAGAATTAATTAATAAAAGGGAGTTAATGTAATTCAATTTATAGAGTGGCTAACTAAGGAGCAATCTTATAGACTTCATCCCTTAACCAATCCACATTATCCACCTTTTGGTGACCAAATGAAGGTAATAACAATAAACACAACTACTTTTTATGGACATTTCTTGACCAAAATTCCCAGCCGTTGATCCTTATCATCAAGATCGTGGATGAGTTGTTGATTGCTTATGATTCATAAAACACAGGCGTAGCAGCAAGGAGATGAATAATGTTATTTTACATCCCATGTAACAAAAGTGCATAGAGACATAAAGACATGTTTTAGTTATGTTGGTTTGAGAGTGAACAGAGAGTGCTAAAACCTCAATCATATCAGTGGGATCATCTCCTAACATCCTGCTTAAGTGACCTGCAAAAGATCAAATCTTTGTAAAGTGTAAATGAAATCGGTTAGAAAGAGATTTAATCAATCATTGTGTTCTACATTTATTTAATATGAAAAGGCATTAAAAAAAACATCAAATGTGCTCAAGACTATAGGCGAGGGCAGGGAAAAAAAATCATAGCAAAATGACAAAATGCTGAATAAATCATGATTTTTTCGAAAAAATGTCAACATGTACTTATTATGATTGTTCACAATTCTTGAGAAACAATAGAAAATACTCCAATCTCAAAATATCGTTAATTTTAGAGGTTTATAATTATTAAGCAGTGGAACCTTTCTACTTAATTAATTGCTTACGTGAAGTTATATATAAATTGATACCTGTTGATGAACATTAATCATTTTGTGGAGTACTCTGCTCATCTTCTTATATCTTAAAAAAAAAAAATATTACAATATTAGTAACTTAATAGTGACACTCATTTGTTATAAGAGGTCCTTTTATTTTTATAGAAAAAAAAAACAATTTCATATTCTAATTTGTGACACAAGCCTTTGATTGTAAATATTCTATAAAAAAAATTCTTGAGTCAGTACATATTCTATAATTTTTGGACGTTTAACAATTACTTCCACGCTTAGAAAAAATGAAATAATTTTCTTTTACAAAAATCAATAAAATAGTTTTATTTTATTAATAAAACATTCAATTCTGTTGGAATGCTTTGAATACCTGTCCGGAGCTAATCGAGGTCTGTTTTCGATGTCCAATAGGTTAGTGGTTGATATATAGTTTTATATATACTCTTATTAATAAGAGAAAATTACCTTTTTTGTCCTATAATTTTACCACTTTTTTATTTTCGTCCTACTGACTTTCAAATTTTGATTTTAGTCCTGTAATTTCACCTCTTTTTATTTTCGTCCTGCTGACTTTCATACTTTGATTTTCGTCCTGTAACTTATATATTTTTTTGCTTTTGGTCCTACAACCTACTAACCCTTATAGGACTAAAATAAAAAAGCGATAAAGATACATGACTAAAATCAAAATTTGAAAGTTAGCAGGACGACAATAAAAAAAGGTAAAGTTACAGGACTAAAATCAAAATTTAAAAGTCAGGAGGACGAAAATCAAAATGAGGTAAAGTTACGGGACGAAAAAATAAATCATTTTCCCTATTAATAAAATCTTTGACGTAACTAACACAATGTTAACAAACCACATAAATTTGTTTATTTTTTATTTTTTTTCCCTCATATGACGTTGTAATAAACTCCATATTCACTTTTTTCTTAACAAAAATATGGCTTTTCCTATTGTGAAAGTACTTTTGCGTAGAAATATATTATAGTCGCAGAATTTATTGAGAATTTGAGACAACGAAACCGTGTATCGTCGAATGAGTCCCCAAACTCTGCTATAATATCTAATCTCCCCACAGCATGCCGAAATACTTGCAATTTGACCCTTCAAATTCTGAACTCACGTGATCTCGGCGAAAACACCATGTGGCTCTCTGGTTTGTTAATTAGCGAGCAAAAGTTTGTGGGTCTTGGTTATTTTGTTAATTTAGAGAGCAAAAGTTTGTGGGTCTTGGTTATTTTGTGAAATGAATACTAAAGATTGGATCTTTTTTAATATTTTGCGTGATGATAGGTTCCAAGGGATGGTGAAGTTCTTAGCCAAGGTATGCATAAATGCATTTCGCGTGTGATATTAATTTCCAGCATGCGTGATTTGTGGAATTCTTTTATTCCATTTTTTCTTTTATGGTGGGGTTGGAAAGCATGATAATTCTTAGTTGTATTTTGGTCGAAATTTGATGGACCCAGTTGGCGTGGGTTTCTTTTCCCTTACTTTTAACTTAATGTTTCTTGAATGATGATTATGATTGCTTAGAATTCAGCGCTTCATGTTTGGGGTGCTTTCATTACATGCTGGAACTGGAAGACATTTTTATGACTTGTGAAACTTGTAACATTACAATGTTGTCATCACTTTTTTCACCTTGGCTATTTTGGAGGTTTAGTATTTGGTTGATATTTGATTAAGAAGCTTGTTAAAAAGTGAAACTTTAATGATCATGTTGGTGTTGTTTGATGTTGTCCTGTCCATGGCCTTGTGTGCTCCCAGTTTATGTCTTTACTGCTATAACATGTTTGTTACTACCCTAACACTATCATTATTACGAACTATTGAACTTATGGCATCGCTTTCATTTGGTCCTTCTTGATGAAAACAAAGTAATTGGGGAAAAATGTGGGGCGATTGAGGTAGGATTAGCTAAAGAATCTAAGGGCAGAGGATGCAATCTTATTGTCTTCAAGACTTCAACTAAACAGCATGAGTATTCAGACATTTCGATGCTTCTCTTTTGGACTTCTCAATCCTAATTCCAGGAGAACTTTAAATACTTTTCTTCAATCTTGCTTAAATAGGGGGAATTTGTGTCATATTTCATGAGTTGCCAGACGGAAATTTGCTAAAACAACGTTTACTTCCGAGTGAAATAAGCCCAAATGCCTCCCATGTTAGGCATACAATTATATAGTTTTGACTAACTATTGAAAAAATTAGAGTATAAAACTCTGCCGTATTTGTTTAATCTTGTTTCTACTATACACATGAGAGGATGTGCAAAATCCAATTATAATAACTAATGTCATCTACTTATTTTATCCTATTTCACTCCATCAGAATGGCAGAAGAAGCCCATTCACTAGTGAAAGGTGAGGTACACACTTTCTGGCTTGGTATCATTATTTTGTTCATTAGCTTTTCATTCATACTTCTGCTTTTTATGTCAGTAGTTCTGATTTTTACTTGTAAATAATCTTAGAACTCGTATGGAATGACCTTCTTCACATCCATCGGCTTTGTAATTCTTTATAAACTTCATCTTTGGACTTCTTCAGCAGAAAATTAAATGAAACCATTCACTTAAAAGTAACATGTGAGTGTTGCCTGTTATGCTTAAAGGGAGAGACTGTTTTTTTTCCTTTATAAAGTCTTCTCTTCTCGTTTATCTTTCTTGCGTCTCTTTCTTCCTTAATTTCTCTGTTCTTGCTCTTTATTGTTATTCCTAGATCAAGTTCATTCGGTAAAGAAATATGATCTTGCACTTAATTTGGTTATACTTGTACTGCCTTCATGAGTTATTAAGGATTTTGCCTTCATGAGTTATTAAGGATTTTGCCTTTGTTTATTGCGTTTTGTGTAGTTGGTATGAGGAAAGCTAGCAATAAAGCAGAATAGAACTGTTCGTTGACATTAACTTTTATTTATTGATTCCAGTGTCAAAATTCATTGTTTATGATTATGATTATGTTGGCATGATAATATTTTGATGCATCAGTCTTCATTATCTTATGTTAACCAATATTTTGAAGCCACAGTTTTTCCTATATATCCTATTATTTCCTCGAGGTGAAATAACTAGATGTGAATGAAACATTCTAGTTTAAGTTTACAAGTTGTCCTAGAATTTGTCAGTAGCATATTTTCAATCTCTTGGAGATTTTTGGATATATGAATTTGTCAGTATGCAAAAAAAAAAAAAAATAGGTCATATATGAATTGCTTGAAAACAAGGAGACTGGGTGTATTTGTTTGTTATGATAATTTTGTGAAAAACACGAAATTCTTGGGTTAAATCTGGCTTTTCGTCCTCGAAACACTCTTTTGATTCTCGGTCAGCTAAATCAAAGCAAGGTAGCTATTCAATATTCATCATACACAGAGATTTCTGTTTTAGACTTGCTAATTGAAATGCTGACTATACATATGTTTATAGCATTCTGAGTGAGTTGCTAACATATTTCATAGACAATGTATAGAGCACCATTCAACTTTACATCATGATTATTGTTAATCTATTCAGATGAGGTATTATTCCTCTTTAGTAGTATATAGACTACCCTTGCACAACCTCTTCATGTTGTCCTATCTACAGATAAGGTAAAGCGAGTCAAGGCAGGCTCTCGCTCCCTTGGTCCCATTTCTCCAGCTTTATACGCTTGAACCGCTTGGCACAAACGACAAACACCGCAAGATCAAACGCAATCAGAGCAGCACACAAGAAGAAAAATCTATCCATATGACCATGGTTCAAATTGGGAGGTATCCAACCTGGTTTTCCATGCTTTGATGTAACCTTCATTACCAGAGTCAAAACTATTGTGCTGAGATAGCTACCTAAAGCTGACGAAGACATCGATAACCCCAGCCCCAAGCTCTTCAACCCGTCCGGTATCTGCGAAGCGAAAAACTCCCATTGAGCCACATATATAAAAGCTTCGGAAACTCCCACAAGAACATATTGAGGTATTTGCCAGCATATACTCAGGGAACTTGTTTCTCCCTCATCTGCATATCTTAGCCTCCTTTGCTCTACTAGCCCTGCTACTATCATACCAATGATCGATATCACCATCCCGATTCCTATCCTCCGTAGCTCACTAGGAGTCTCTAGCTTGTTCTTGGTTAGTTTGAAATATAGTGGTACGATTACCCTCTCGTAGCAGATGATGAAAGCCGATGTGCTTATAATGTCAAAAGCGTTCATGCTAGCTGGGGCTATGTTAAATTTCGATATCTTCGTGTTCATAGCTGCTCCCTGTTCAACAAACAGGGACAAGACTTGTACAAATACTATGGATGCCACAATGGTGCAGAACCATATTGGGAGCAATCTTAATACACATTTTACTTCCTCTACTTGTGTTACTGTGCAAAGATTCCTAGTTTGCCCCTTGATGGATAACAAATTCTTCTCTGATTGGGTCATTATTGCTGCTCTGTCAAGAAACCTTTCACCACAAATAACAAATGAGATTTAGAGAGAAAGACAGTGATGAATTCAAATATGTATACATTTAGACTTACTTGAAATCATCTGTGTGTGATATTTTCCGAGCACATTCCTTTTTGTCGTTGCCTGGAACTTCGTAGAGCCCGTCTTCGTGGGACGATACACCGAGCTTATACTTCTTCACAGATGCTACAATCACTTGAGAAAATCTAGAAATGGGATTGCCAGAAGGTTTAGTGTGTCTATATCTAAAAGTCCCACCAATTAGGAAAACTAAAGCCAATAAGGCACAAGAAGTTGATATCCAAAATGCCAGCACCCATTTCCCAGTATTTTCTATGTGAACCAAAAGAGTTAGTGCAATGAGTGATCCAAGATTGAGAGCCACATAATAGTAGCTAAAGAAAGCACTTTTCGACTTATTTTCCTTTTGATCTTGTTCGTCGAATTGGTCTGCTCCCAATGTGGCTAGTGCTGGTTCTATAGCCCCACTTCCTAGAGCCAGCAAGTATATCGAGACGTAGAAGCTAGCAACTTTAGCCGGAGATGGTTTGTTACATACATTTCCAATCTTCCCACAGCCCTCCGGTTGAAGCATGAACTGTTGAGTTGATACAGACAATAACACTAGTCCCTGTAAATATTGAAGTCAAGGACTTGAAATGAGAAATTTTAGGAAAACATGTAATAACACACAACAAGAAAGAGTAGGAGGTTGTAAGAAGACGAGAGAGGGGACTTACGATGAGTAAAATAGCTTGGAAAACGAGACAAGTTAGGTATCTTCCCAAGTAGGAGTCACTGAGAAAAGCACCAACGAGAGTGCAGATGTTGAGCGTTCCCATCCATGTACTAAACGAGGTTGCTGCTTCTGCATTCGAGTGTCTTAAAACGGACTTTGAGAAGAGCACCATGTTCACTTCTACACCCGTAAATGCAAGAGCAGCAAGTCCTTCACTTACTGAAACACCAAAAATACATTAACAAAAACATTGTTTTTGCATGAAATTATGACGCTTCGAACACCCTATTTTACGTACCAAGAACTAGCAACCCTGCTCTCCATCCACCTGTTGTTTCTTTTCTTGCTGGTTTTCCATAAATATCGACTGTCCCGTCTTTCGTGCAACTTTCCTGCATCGTAGATCAAGTTGTGTTATATAATACTCAACATGTTATTCGGACAGGATACAAGTCCTATGTGATAACAACAGTTTAAGGTGTTGCAACTCATATCATTTCAAGAAGTTTGAAGTAAAACAAATTTTAGTAACAGGACTACTGATAAAACAGTATCAAGGAACTTAGGCTTTTTTCTAAAGTATACTAATCCTTGAAAGTTGGAAGAAAGCCTTCATTTTGCTAAAATATGCACTATTTTTTTTTTTTTGACGGACTAAAATATGCACTATTATTATCTCCCGTTGCATTATTAAATCACCACTATGTGCACATTAGGCCCGCATCATTTGTAGACGATATACTTAGGTATTTGGTTTTAAACCAAGATAACGTATAGAATGAAAATGGTTTATGCACATCATTGAAGAATATTAGTTGTTTTTACTAAAAAGTATTGGTTGTTTTCATTGGATGGTATTAATTGTTTTAACTGAAGAATATTAATTGTCTATTGAAAACAAATGAAGACTCTTCAGTAAAAACTAATAATCTTCGGTGTAAACAATTAATACTTTTTAGTAAAAACAATTAATATCCTTCAATGATTCGTGTATGAACCATTTTCACCCCGTATATACTCTTAAACCAATTAATACCAACATTTAATTGGTCGTGATGTTTTACCAATTTTATAAGGGTTTAAAGTTTAATTTCAGAAAATTAAACAGTGTATTCACAATCTTAAAAAATTGAATTATAATGATTGAAAATTAATACACCAAATAGTTATAAACATATTATTTATTAAAATGTTGGGAGATGCAAGATTAAATTAATTAATTGTCTGTCATTGAATTATGAGTTGGTTAAACTCATAACCAACTCCCCATTTGTAGAACTTAATCTTAATGTAACTTAAAGTGGTTAAAGAGCAATTCTATGGACCACCTAAGCAAGCTCACCATTTCTATTAGTCCGTATTCATATAATTTATAAGCATAATCTTGTATTAAGTGGGATCGGCCCAAATACTCTCTTATTTTTTAATACATGTTATTTTAGACTAATTTTTTAATACACATCATTTTAATTACTTTTTTCAAATATCTCAATTTTACCTATATTAATTTCCATCTCAAAAAAATAATCTTCTACAAAAAAAAAATCCATTCTCTTTCCCCAAATTTAGGGATATATTTATGATCTAATTAAGGACAATAATGTATAAAAAAATCTTACTTTTTAGTTTAATTTTAGGAGGACATATATTAAGAAACGGAGGGAGGGAGTACTGTATAAGGCTATAATATTATTTTTTTAATCTAGAACTTATTTACCTTATCAAACGTGGCTTAATTAGTGGATTTACCCTATTAATATCCTGATTTAAAAATAAATAAAACAATACCCTGATATTAAGACTTACTTCATTGTAACTGTAGGTGTATAAGGTTATAATATTATTTTTATAAGGCTATAATATTATTTTTTTAAACATGACTGTTTAAAAATATTTGATTTTTATATAGTAACGTGAGAGTGTGTAGATTCAGTGGTATTTAAAAGTAAATTGAGGAAAAAAAAATGTTTATTTTGGTTTGAGATTGAAGAAAGTTGTAAAACCTCAATCATCATATCAGTGGATTCATCCTCTAACATCCTGCTTAAGAGACCTGCAAAAGATCAAATCATTGTAAAGCATAAGGGTATGTTTGTTTTGGGACTCACACGGATGGACTTTAGATTTTGCGATTCACCTTCTGTTCTAGTTTGAGATTTAAAATCGGGTTTTCAAATTTCCAACTAAATCCCTACCTATAAACCTATTACTACTTTTCACATAATTAAATACAATCACATCATCACTTTTTTATCATCTACTCAATCTCTCTCCTATTTTTCTCTTACAAAATATAATAAAATAATACAACATCTATCACTAAAAGACATTGATTTGATATAAAGCAAAATCTCACCCTACTAAAATCCCAAAACAAACATACACTTATATTATTCATCAAAATTTTCACATCCTAAGATTTCAAAGTCATGACTTCCCCCGCACACCTAAATCCCAAAACAAACATACCCTAAATGAAATACCTAAATCCCAAAACAAACATACCCTAAATGAAATATGTTAGGTCTAAGGACAAGACCACAAGAATAGGATTGCATTCACAGTTCACACACCAAACATCTCTTTTGTCTCACACTGTCTCATCAAGAAGAAAGAAAGACAAAACAATAATTAAGTGATGCTAACTGCTACCAAACTACCTAGGGGCTAGGGTTAGAAAATAAGTGGGCCTTAACCAAATGGCCTCAGGCCCAACAAACCGGTTGAATAGAAAAGAGAATTAATCAATGTTCTACTTCTACATTTCTTAATATGAAAAGGCATAAAAAATGAAATAAAATCAAATGTCCAGGCGATAGCAGGAAGATGAAAATTATAGCAAAATGAAAAAATGCTAAATAAATCATGATTTCTTTTAATAAAAAAAAAGTAATACCTTGCTCCATTGCTAGTAACAGAAACGTGAGTATAATTATTGGCTATTGATGTGTGTCAATTTCTATTGGAAATGGAGGTAGAGGCAGAAAGAGGAGGGAAAGATGAAAAAATGATGAAGAAAATTGAAGAATAGGATCGTTGGCAATGTATGTATCACTACCCACACATAGTTACTATATACAGGCGGTGAATTAATTGGAAACCTTTATTTGGGCTCTATCTTTTTTAGGATTAAGCCCAATTTCTCTTTTAAATTCATTGTCTTTTTTCGGGTCCTGCAGCTCTTCTTTTTTTTTTTTTTTTTAGGATCATATCGTTTTATTTTTTAGTTTTAGTCTTAGACTCTCAGCACACTTAGTTTTATATTTCTAATTATTTGATCACCCCATGAATAAAATTATGGGTTAATTGTAAAATAATTTACGAACTTTATAATTTTTATAAATTGCGACATGGACTTTTAAAGTTTGCAATTCGATACACGAACTAATTTATTGTTGCAATTCGGTACATAATGTATATTTCCAGGAATACTTGCTTACATGGCAGCCGAAGCAGCCACAAAAAATACGTCACCTCAAATGTCAAATCTATACGGTTTTTTTTACCACCCAACCTAGGTTTTAATGGCGATTTTGAGTCGAAATTCTTGTACCTAAATAAAACTCTAACAAAATGCAAAAGAAAAATAATTGAAACTGCTTGAATTCAATAGTTTTAATAGATTACAAAAGTTTGTGTTGTCTAAATATGTAGAAAAAAATATCTTTGGTGCGTGAAGTGCGTGCTTGAATTCAATAGTTTTAATAAACAAATGAACTTAGACATCCATGTTTTGAAATATTAAAAAAAAAATTCTTGCATTGGCAGCGTGTGTCGTATGTTTTGTCACAACCTATGTTGCCACGTAAGCGTAAACATCACAATTTTTTTTACACCGTGTACGAAATTGCAACAATAAATTAGTTCATGTATCGAATTGCTAACTTTAAAAGTTCATGTTGTAATTGATAAAGACAATAAAGTTTGTGAATTATTTTGCAATTAACCCTAAAATTATTTAATAATTATATGGGGATGTTTTTTAAGGATCTCTTTAATTGAATTTATTAACTATTTAGGAGGCGTTTGGTTAGCAATTCCTCAATGGTAATGAGAATGAACATTATTTTCCATTTATGCCTATATAATAAAAATGATATGTTGGGAGAAGACTTGTTACAATTGTGACTTCATTGCTAGTATCATGCTCCAATTTTTTAATAAAAGTGGACAACAAATGGTTGTTGGTAGATGAATGTGGGAGTGATTGAGGAGGATGATAGTAGGAAGAGAATATGGTAATCAAAATGGAGTAGTGATTACCTTATTTAGGAGAGGAGGTGGTGATTTTGCTCTCATTAACCATCATAATTACACTAATTTTCAATCTCATTCTCATTACCATTACGAGTTAATAAACAAGCGGCCTCTTAATTTTTTTTAATAGAATTTCTATAATTCAACGAATCTCAAATCAGCTAAGATTATTTGGAGTCTACTTACTATAAACTATAATTTTGATGCATTAAGTAAAACCATAAACCACATTTTTCAGTGTAATTGAAACAAACTTTATAAACATAGTCAACTATTGAATTATTAGAGATATGTGAACGGTGAACCATCTCCTCTTTGCTTCTTTTCTATATTAAATGATTTGTTCCTAAATTCTCTTTTGAATGACGTGACCTTGCCCCTCCGATTGCTTTTCCCGACACAACAAAAGAGAATTACGAAGCAACTCTACCCTCCATCTTCTCACACGCTGCAACTTCCTTCCCTAAACAATTATTTATTGCTCAATCACAACGTTAATCTCCATCACAAATACCTCCATCCCCAACTTTATGCAATTTAACAAATTCTACACAAAGAAATTCCATCATCCCAAAATTAACTCCAGAATCTTCAAATTGCTATGAAGCGAGCGGTTACAAATATTAATTGAAGGTTGAAATTGAATTCACAAAACATAGAAAGAATCTAAATAAACATGACGGGAGTCCTTGGTGATGGTGGTGGAGGAGGAGGTGAAAAAGGCGACGGCGGTAGAACATTGCTTGAGGAAAGCAGCAGATTCTTCCAATGGAGTCCGTGATGGTTTTTATTTAGAAAATTGGCTGCTCTTCTAATTATAAGGTTTAGTCGGTGGTTTTATTTAGATTTAGAGGGATTTTGTTCCATTCATTTATTTAAGTATGAAAGAGGGCTTGATAACTTTTTTATTCTCTATCTTTTCAAAACTCTGTGTAGATGTTGGTAATATTCACATCAATGCATTTGCTATGGTTAGTAATGAAATGTGAAGTATATATATATATGTCCACATTCCATTATTAATATTCTACATAAGATTTTTGTAGGATGTTATATTTGTTTCTTGATTTATTACAACACATAAAGTTAATTAGAAAATATATCTTCCTCGACAATTAAACACAATAAGTCAAATTAATGTAAATAAATACAAGAAATGAAATTAGATTTAGCAAAAATAAGTACACAAATTTCAAGTCATTTTCACACTAATCACCCTTGATGTTAGATACCGTAACTGATAAAAGCATCAACGAGAGTGCAGATGTTAACCGTTCCCATCCATGTACTAAACGAGGTTGTTGCTTCATTCGGACTTTGAGAAGAGCACCATGTTCAGTTGTTCACTTCTACACCCGTAAATGCAAGAGGAACAAGCCCTTCACTTACTTAAAACACGAAAAATATATTAAAAATATATTTGTAATGAAGTGTGTTCATTGACTCCCTTAGAGCATCTCCATTTGTGTACCTCTTCTCAGATACAAATTTTTGCCACATCAGTTGTCACCTCAAAAGATAATTATACCTATCAATTTATACTTCTACACCCGTAAATGCAAGAGGAACAAGCCCTCCACTTACTTAAAACACGAAAAATATATTAAAAATATATTTGTAATGAAGTGTGTTCATTGACTCCCTTAGAGCATCTCCATTTGTGTACCTCTTCTCAGATACAAATTTTTGTCACATCAGTTGTCACCTCAAAAGATAATTATACCTATCAATTTATACCTCTACTCCCCAATCATATCAGGTACAAATATTACTATTTCAGGGACCCACTATCCATATCATTAATTCAATATATATTTTCCAACTTAATATTTCATAGTATATTTTGATTTTAATTATATTAATTTATTTAAATAAAAAAATAAATATTTATAAATTTAAATTTAAATTAACAGTTAATTAGTTAATTTTAAAATTGTATTTATTGTTAATCTTTTTACCACATTAATTAATTTAATGGTAATTTTTGCACAAATTTTAAAATTTTATTGAAAAAAAAAAGAAGTCTTGACTTATCTAAATAATGAAAATTGGCGCATATGTATGGGTGCATATATATCCGTTTAAAACTAAAAAGAAATGGGTTAATTGCAAATTAAATCACAACCTTTTCGAAAATTACAATTTAATCTAAACTTTTGAATCTTGGCAAACAAAACTTCAACTTAATATTTATTTGCAATTCGAACCAATATATAAATTTTTTGTTGTCCGAAAATGATATTTCACTTACCTAATAATGAATAATTAATAGTATTAATATGTTTATATTGGTTCGGATGACAACACATAATTTATTATCATTTTCGGGCTGATTGATGTTGATAGGCGAGCAGCCGAGCAACAAGGTTAGAAGTAAAATTATTAAGATGATGGGATTATGAAATTATCAAGAGTAATAATGTTGAAGAGAGCGAGCAACAAGAACTGAATGCACTAGGAGGCGAGCAGAAGGGATTAAGGCCCAACTGGGGGAGGCGATCAGCAAGGACTGAATACCCACGTGAAGGAGGCGAGCAACTGGTCGTAGAGACCATTACGTGGTAGCGAACAACAAGGACGAGAGGACCCAAAAGCTCAACAAGAGGCGAGCAGGCGAGCAACTTGGGTTATAAGGGTTTCCAACACCCAACGAAAACATACAAACGAGTAGCTAATCACCATGGAGAGCAGCTGAATAGTTCTAAAGACCAAGTACAACATTGAGAACTTCAAGAGTCACTAACTTTAGATATGGTCCATGTGTCTTAACACTTGGCATCCATTCATTGGGCAATAGTTTAGATGTTGTACAAGTGTCCTAACACTTGGCAAAATCCCAATGGCTAAGCCATCAAGATGGTGACACCTAGCCTCTTTGTATGCCTATAAATACCCCTTCATTTGCATGAAGAAGGGAGATTTTTCCATAATTCAAAAAAGTAACTAAACTCTTGCAAATTTCATTCTTGAGCATTATCCATGATTTAAATTCTTGTTTGATGATCTTACTCAGTAAAAACAGCCACTAATCATCATTGATTAGAAAAGGTCATCAACAATTGGCGCTAGAAGGAGGGTGACGAACCTCCGTTTGTTGAAGATTTGAAGGAGTTTCTACAAAAATTCATCGGAAATTGCAATATTCCGGAAACAAGTCGCCGGAAACTGGGATTTGTAAGTAAGTTTAAGTGTTTTTGGGTGGTAATACACAAGACCTACAAACTTGAATGCATGTATGTGAGAATAAAGGTTTGTAAACGACCAAATTCTCATATACAAGGCTAGTTGTTGATTGGTGAATACATTCACAAACACAAGATCATCATCAAAGAAACATTAAAATTTGGAAAATGGTGCGATCACAAGAACCACAAGAATCGAGCAATCACCCGTCAAACAAGTCACGAACGAGGGTATCATCAACCGGAGGACATGCAAGAACGGTACGAGCAATGTCCCGGCAAAATGTTCAAGTCACCATTGACACTCTTCCCCCGGAAGTAGAAGCATTGGCTCAAAACCCGGAGGAGTTGGCCAAAACAATAGCCGTTCTGCAATCCTTACAACGGCGACAGGAGGTTGCAGGACCATCAAAGGCCCGGGAGGCGAGCAACCGGGCAACAGGGCAAAGACCATCCAAAGCCCCGGAGGCGAGCAACCGGGCAATGGAGCAAAGGACAAAACAACGAGATGATACAAGAATAGAATAAGTCGATAGTGAACAAGTAAGAGGAACTAAGGGCAAAAGACCAATAAGTGAGCGACTAGGAAGTCGAGGAGAGTCCACTCCAGCGACGGGTGAGGAGTCGAGCAGCAGGGACACAAGGAGTATGAGCCATTATCATACAAGAAGGGCAAGCTATCACGGGGCGCATATGGAGGATCATCTGAGAGGCGAGGAGCGAGCACAGAAGCAAACACACCCTGCTGCTCGCCCCTCAGTACACGAAAGGCTGAGAAGATCAGCCTTTGGGCGTTTAGGTCCCAATGGAGCTAGTAACATCGCTAGGCACGCCACTCAAGAGAAATGTCCCGTTAGCAAGGGACTGCGTCATGAAGAGGTCATCGAACCCAATCATGATGAACAACCTTCTAGTGGAAAAACGTCTCCAGATGAGTGGCAAGCTTTGAAGAAAGCGGTGGAAGAAATGCAAAAACAGTTGGAGGACAAAAAAGGTATCGGATCGACAATATTGCCATCATCACCCCTGTCCCCGGCTATCCTTAATGCGCCGGTACAAAAGAAAGTGCAATTCCCGGCCATTAATTTGTATGAAGGAAATTCAGACCCGAAAGTACACCTGTCTAAGTATACCGATTACATGATATCGGTAAAAGCATCTGACGCAACTCAATGTCGGAATTTTCCGTTGACTCTTGGTGACGGTCCTCACAGATGGTTTTCCGCACTTGCTCTGGGCTCCATCAGTTCGTTCACACAACTCAGCAAGGAATTTCTCTCGCACTTCTCCACGGTCGGATCTTACCTTACGCAGAGACATAGGTTAGCAGATCTGAGGCAAGGAGACGAGGAGTCTGATAGAGCCTTCCTTGAAAGATTCGACAAAGTCCTACTGGAAGGGGAACCAGTAAGTGAAGACACTAAGATAGTGGCAGTTATGGCAGGGCTTAAGAAGGGGACAGATTTGTGGAAGGAAATGCACCTGGCCTTCCCAAAAACATATTCCGAATTCAGGCACAAGGCTGGAGTATACATTTCGATGCAAGAGACTCTGCAGAGAGAACTAGGAGACAAGGCAGATACCAAGAAATCAGGAAAGAAGTCAGGAGGGGAATACAAGGCCCCCAAGAACATGAAAGCTTTCAGTGAAGGGTCCGAATTGAAGGAGAAGTTGAACCATGTCCTATCCACATCAATTGAGGTTGTATACAACAACGTGAAGGATAAGGATATGTTGTCTGAACCCCGTAAGATACGACAAGAACGAGGAAAAATGAACCCCAACAAATACTGCGCATATCATCAAACCATAGGTCACTTCACGAGTGAATGCCGAGACCTCCTAAAGCAACTGTGGAGGTTTTATGAAGAAGAAAAGTTATCAGAATTCGTGAAGCGACAACCGGGAAAGAAACCAAGGGTGGCAATATCCTCCGGCTCAGAAGATGACGAGAGCGACGAACAGCCGAGCAGAAGGGATCAAAAAAGGAAGAAAACGATGACAGCCCCAACCGAACCCGTCCGAGAAATCTTAATGCTTGAGCCATCCAGACCGGTAGGGGGCTGTTCTGACGGTAGGCCACCAGTGTCTAAAAGAAAAAGGAAAGCAGAGTTGAGGGCAGTAGCTCAAGTCAGAGAAGTCGGGGTAAACCAAGCTACTAAAAAGACATGCGAGTTGGTGTTTTCTGAGAAGGACCTAGACGGGATACTCACCCCGCACAATGACTCACTAATCATCTGCGCTAATATCATGGGAGCCCGAGTTCACCGTTTGCTTGTGGACACCGGCTCCTACACAAACATCTTGTTTAAAAGCACACTAGATCAGATAGATGATTGTGAGGAGTATATAAAGGAATGTGATCATAAGATAGTAGGATTTGGAGATGTTGTAACCGTTCCTTTAGGATTAGTTACGTTGTCGGTTGAACTTGTATCGACCGAGAATCCCGAAAGGAGACTGACTAGAATGGTAGAATTCTTAGTTGTAAATCAGCAGTCTGCCTACAACGGGTTTCTCGGTCGACCTTTCATAAATGAATTCAAAGCGGCTGTTTCAACGTACTACTACTGTCTTAAATTTCCAACCCCAAAAGGGTCAGGTACGGTTAAAGGTGATCAAAGGAAAGCCCGAGAATGCCTCCTGCAACTTCAACCCACTGACAACAGAATATCTGTCATGAACGAGCAGCCGAGCAGCAGGGACGAAGGTGAACCCTCCATCTTAGATGAAATCATGGAGTCCATCGACACTGAAATGATGGAGGTGGACGACCAGCAGGGCGTGGACGAGCAGGAGGGCGCAGGCGAGCAACAGGGAAGAGAGGTCGTACCTGAACTAAATCAAGTTGAAGATTTAGAGCCAAGGCTAGGGGCAGAACCAATAATCAAGGATGAGATTAACCTTGAAGGGCCCATTATCGATCCTCGATGGAAAGACCAGAAAAGGAGAGCAACCCCGGTAGAAGAGTTGGAGGCAATAAGAGTTGACCAGTATCGAGAAGACTTGGAATTATTCATTGGATCTGAGCTCCCTGAGCCATACAGATCCAGAATGGAAGAGTTCCTCAAGTCCAATCTCGATGTATTCGCATGGTCACATGCTGATATGGTAGGCATTAGCCCTGAGCATGCCTGTCATGAGCTAAATATTTATCCAACTAAGAAACCGGTGAGACAAAAAAGAAGAAAATTTGGGCCCGACAAATATGAAGCATTGGACGTGGAAGTGAAGAAGTTACTCGATAATGATCTTATCAAAGAAGCCTTATGTCCTAGATGGGTAGCAAACCCGGTGTTAGTGAAGAAATCAAATGGTACATGGAGGTTATGTATCGACTTCACTGATCTGAATGCCGCTTGCCCTAAGGATAACTTCACATTGCCTCATATTGACCAACTGGTGGACAACATGGCCGGGCACGAGCTCCTTACCTTCATGGACGCATTTGCCGAATATCATCAAATACCAATGCACCCAGATGACCAGGAGCACACAACGTTCTACACCAATAAAAACTTGTTATGTTGGAAAAGAATGTCGTTCGGGTTGATCAACGCAGGAGCCACGTACCAAAGACTCGTTAACAAGATGTTCGATGAACACATTGGGAAAACAATGGAAGTATACGTGGACGACATAGTCGTAAAAAGCCCGAGGAAGGAGGATCATTTGGAACATCTCGCATAAGCATTTGAGATACTCCGGGCATATAACATGAAGTTAAACCCGAAGAAAAGCAGCTTTGGAGTACACTCGAGAAAATTCCTTGGGCACCTGGTCAGTCAACGAGGCATTGAAGCAAATCCATCGAAAGTCAAAGTAATTATGGACATGCAACCACAAAGGTCCGTCAGGGAGGTCCAACGACTAACCGGATGTTTAGCAGCCCTAAACAGGTTCATTTCCAGGTCCGGAGACAAATGTCGACCTTTCTTTGACGCCATTAAGAAAGGACAGTTCCAGTGGACGGACAATTGTCAGCAAGCGTTTGAGCAGCTGAAGGAGTATCTGAGTGATACTAAAATCCTATCAAAACCTATCTCTGGAGAAAAACTGTACTTGTATCTAGCCGCATCAGAGGTGGCCATCAGCTCAGTCTTGGTTCGAGCAGAAGGAAAATTTCACTTACCAATCTACTATGTGAGTCAGGCTTTGCATGAAGCGGAAATTAAATATTCACCTATGGAAAAGTTAGTCTACGCACTGGTGATGAGCGTAAGAAAGCTACGGCCATATTTCTTTGATCACCAAGTGGAGGTCTTAACAACTTTCCCACTAAGGCAAAATTTACAAAGGCCTGACACTACTGGTCGCCTCCTCAAATGGTCCCTCGAAATAAGCCAATTCGGAATATCTTATGCACCTCGAACAGCGATCAAGGGACAAGCGTTAGCTGACTTCATAGTCGAATTAACCTTCCCTCAAGATCCGACGAGAGGTCATAATCATCCATGGCACATGTACGTAGATGGATCATCAAATAACACAGCAGCAGGAGTCGGGATAGTGTTAATCAGCCCAGACAAACAAGTGTTCACGTCAGCAGTCAGGTTCGAGTTTATGGCAACAAACAACGAAGCCGAGTACGAGGCATTGATAGCTGGTCTACGTCTGGCATTGGCTGTGGGGGTCCGAAGAGTCCAAATCTACGGAGACTCCCAGTTGATAGTCAATCAAGTTCGTGGCGAGTATGAAGCCAAGGATGAAAACATGACATTGTACCAAAAGATTGTTGCACACTTGGCTTCACTATTCGAACAAATCTACATCAAACAAGTGCCAAGGGACAACAATGCACAAGCAGATGCACTTGCTCGATTAGCTACCAGTACGGGACCAGCAAAGCTTGCAGAAGTCACAATAACAAGAATTTCTAATCCATCCACCAGTGACTACAAGATAAATCAAGTTGAAGAAGAGTTGACAGAAGAGGACTGGAGAACACCAATATACAAATACCTCAAGGATAACATAGTGCCTGAAGACCCACAAGAAGTGGCCAAGTTAGTCAAACGAGCAGCAAGATTTACGATCATGGAAGGCCAACTTTACAAGAGGGGATTTTCACTGCCCCTACTAAATGTCTAGCAAGGGGGCAAGGCCAGGAAGTTTTGAAAGAAATCCACGAAGGAGTGTGCGGAAATCACGCAGGAGGGCGAGCATTGGCATACAAGACAGTAAGGCAAGGATACTACTGGCCAACTCTGTTACAAGACGCAATCAAAATTGCAAAAACTTGCCATCGATGCCAGCTGTTCGCCCCCAACATACATAAGCCACCAACAGAACTGATTTCGGTAAATAGTCCATGGCCATTCGCAAAGTGGGGGATAGACACCATAGGACATTTCCCAACGGGAAAGGGGAATGTCAAATTTGCAGTAGTAGCTGTGGACTATTACACGAAATGGGTCGAAGCTGAAGCACTAGTAACAATAACACAAGAGAAAATGATCAATTTTATCTGGAAGAGTATAGTGTGCCGGTTCGGAGTTCCACAAGCAATATTAACAGACAATGGAAAACAGTTCGAAGGAAAAAAGATAAGAGATTTCTGCAAAAAGTGGGGTATCAAGAAGCATTTTTTGACACCATATCATCCTCAGTCTAACGGTCAAGTCGAGGCAGTTAACAAGATAATCAAGCATATCCTCAAAATCCGTCTGGTGGATAAGAAAGGCAAGTGGTCGGAAGAACTGCCCGAGGTGCTTTGGGCATATAGAGTATCACATAGAACAAGCACTGGAGAAACACCGTTTGCTATGGCATTCGGTACAGAAGCAGTTATACCTATAGAGCTCAAAATACCAACTGAGAGGATAGCCGAGTTCAATGAACAGGAAAACAACAAGGCACTAGCGGCAGAAATGGATCTGATCGACGAAAAAAGAATCTCAGCAGAAATAAAAAATGAAATATACAAAAGAAGGATTGCAAGGTAATACAACTCGCAAGTAAAAATCAGGGAATTTGAAGTCGGGGATCTGGTACTCCGAAAAATCCTAGCAACACCTCCAGGTGTATTTGGACCGACTTGGGAGGGCCCATTCAAGATAACTCATAAGTGGCACAACGGCACGTATGATCTTGAAGACATGAAAGGCAACTCGGCCCAATACACCTGGAACGCGGCTTTGTTGAAGAAATATTATCAATAATTAGGAAACCAATGTAAAGTTTTTTATAGACTATCTTTTCGTTTATATTTTTGTAAGGTGTAAGATCGATGAGGTGTAAGATCGATGAAATTTTCACACTTTTTTGGCAAAATTTGTAAGAAGATAAATGATTGTTCAAGTGAATTATATGCATAAGAAAGCAAAAGGTGTTAAAACCCAACTGTTCGCCTAGAAGGAAAGCTGCTCGCCGGAGGACAAGCAAGTATTGTAAGTACAAGTCCAAAAGGAGACGAGCAGCAGGGTTCTTGGAGCCCAGAAGCCCAACTGATCGCCCCATAATATTAAGTTGCTCGCCCAAGATACTAAATGCAAAAAGCACAAGTATAGTGGAGGCGAGCAGCAGGGCGCATGCTAACATATAGTTGCTCGTCCCGAAGCCAAATGCATTCAAGCACAAACATAGCAAGGGGCGAGCAACAGGGCATGAAGAGAAGTATGACAAAAGCCAAGTTCTCCAAAAGAACCAAATAGGCTCACGCATACTCAATATACATACATTTGCAAAGGAAAAGTATTTAAACTTTCAATCAGAAAGAAATACTTAAGCAAAAAAAAAAATGAGAAGGGCAAATAAAAGGCGAACGGTAAAGAAAAAGAACGATCTTCATTCATCAAAATAAGATTACAAAGAAACGGAAAGCATACAACCACTATCCTACTACATCAACTAAAAAGACAGAAAATAAAATCTAAGTCTCGGGAGCTGATGGAGCAGGTGGGACCTGAGGATCTTGGGGAGGAGGAGGAACATCTTGCACAATGACCTCAGTGACCTGCTGCTCGCCTACTGCAGTGGAGGAGCTTGTTTCGCCAAGAGGATTCGGGAGAAGAGGGCCCAGGGCTTCAAAGATTGTCATGTCCCTATCCGCCTCCACTCTCTCCTTAGGGGCTATTATGCGAACATCGTCTTTGAAGACACCCAAGTTAACCCCCATCTCTCCTAAATCAGCCATCGGGATCTCAAAGCCAGGAGCTGGAGGGTTTTCAGTGACATAGTCTGTGAAATCCTTAATGGTCGAAGTCATCACGTCCAGACCATTGTCCAAGGCGTACTTCACATTCCTCACACTATCAGCATATGTGATGATGTAACCAAGATTGGTATTGTCGGTTACATCTTGCACATACGTAGTGTAAGAGATGGCGCGCTTGTTCTTCTTTTCCAGCTGGTCGACGTGGACCTTTAGAGACTCCACTCTCTCCACCAGACCCACTCGCTCCGTCTCTAAGACCTGCAGACGATCAGTAGCGACGCCCAAGTCCAGTTTAAGCTTCTCTGAAGCATTGGACACTACCATCTCCCGGTCCTCAGCGGCTTTCACCTCCCGCGTCCATGTAAGCTTGGCTCTCTCAAAGTCAGTTTTCAGCTTAGCCATCTCTTCATCTTTCTTCTTCAGCTCTTCATCCTTCCTCTTCAATTGAGCAAGTTGAGCATCACGGTCCGCTTCAACTTGCTCGATACGTCGCCCCAGATCGCGATTCGTCCGTTCAAGCTCGATAGCCTGGTCCAGAACTCGCTGAGCAGTGATGGATTGATGGCTCGCGTTATAGCCCAACAAGCGAGCATTATCGCTAAGGCTTTGGTTCTGAAGGATTTCCTCGCCCGTCTTAGTCCACGAACGGGGAACATACTCCATGGCTCTGCGGACGTGGGAGTCCTTGATCTCGTGGGGTGCCGGAGGGGACTTCACGCAATTGAATTGGTGAAGTACTTTTGCACGACCAGGGTAGTCGTTTTTCCGGTACCTATACAAAGAAAAAAACCTTTAGAAAATAAAATTAAAAGGACGAACAGTCGAAAAAAAGGGAAGGTACTTACTCCCTCATTTTTACGGGGTCGTAGCCCAAATACGAACTGTCAGGAGATGAGCCTCTGCTCTGACCAGCGATCATCGCGCCAACAACTTGCTGCTCGGTCACCTCCTCCACTGGCGAGGAGCGAGCAGTAGGCTTACCCACCTGGAAAGGACCCTGTCATTTTGTCCGTTTGGAACGGTCATCTCCCTTGCGAGGGGCAGTTTCTTTAACATGTCTTTTCTTTCCCCTCGTGTCTTGGGGAGGAGGCGAGGAGCGAGCAGGTGGGCGAGGAACGGGAGCAGGAGCCTGAGGAACAGGGGCAGGAGCCTGAGGAACTTCTTCTTCCTCGTCTGCCTCAGCTCTAAGTCTGATCAAGGAGGTGCAATGATCAAACTTTTTCTTCTTTGAAGGTTGGTTGGCTGCCATTTGCTTAACCCGACGCACGAGCAGATGGTAACTCTCGGGATTTGGGGGAACAACAACCGTTACCCTTTGAGCTGAAACAAAACAAAAAACATAAAAAATTAAACAGGTATGATAACGGCGAGCAACAGGGGTGGGGGCGAGCAACAGGTACAGATCGAGCAACAAAGAAAATCAAGAATTATGTGAAGTTACCTTCAGGGATCTCCGCATGCGCTTCCAAGTGATGAGCACTAGTAGTGAGCTGAGCGAGCTTGCGGCAGTGTGCTTGAGAGAGATGATCAACACTCCGATCTTTAGCGTCCCGCAGAGAAATCAGCGCAAGAACGTATAAAAACTCTTCGCTCAAATCCGGATGCCCCCACCTCAAGATACGCGGACCTGCAAAACAAGAAAAAAGATTAAAATTAGTTCACCTAAAAATTTGATGAACTAAGAATTAAGACATACGCCGAATTTCGCCGAAATGTGTAGGAGAGTCTATACGTCTCGGTCCTCCCGAAAAATCAGAGGACGTCCGCCAATCGCCGCCAATATAAAGAAATTGCCTATGCCAACCTTTGACCTTATTAGGCACCCCTTCAATTAACTTAACGCCACTACGGGCTTTGATGTAATACCAACCAAGCCCGTCTTCATTAACGGCCGAAGAGATGGCCAGTGCGTAATGTATCTCCGCCGTGCTGATCTTATTCCGATATCCCTTCAACCCGAATAGGGTGATAAAAGCCAACAGACTACTCCAACCGTTAGGAGTAATCTGGGTGATTGCCAGGTTTATGTCCTTCAGGAATTGTCCGATCACTGGGTGTAGAGGAAGAGGGAACCCCGAGTTGAGTATGTCGAGATTGATAGCAGTGCAGCCTGGAGGTGGGTCGTCAGCTCTCTCTCCTGGTTGGGGGGCGTACAAATGGATATCGTACGGAATACGGTAGCGAGACCTGACTTGAAGCGATTTTACTAACTTCTACTAGTCGCTTACCCGCAAGCGGACGGGTTCACTGTAGTAAGAGTAAGTATAATGACCAAGTATTATCGAACCCAAGGGATGGTGTATATGCGAATAGATCCCTGAAGATCTACGCGTCGTAGTTAATATGAGTGTATTGTTTTTGGATTTTTTGAAAATTATTAATTTGAAACTAAATTAAACTACTTAATCTAAAGAACAAATTAAACGAATTAACTAAGGGTGTTTTTCTAATGAGAGATGGTGATGCTTAAGATAGGAATCCCTACGTATACTAATGGAGCAGGTACATAATCAAAATAACCGTGACACACAAGAATTAACCTAAGTCTAAGAATGCAAGGTGAACGCTCAAGATTCTAAACCCTAATACTTTACCCTAACACTCGACTTCACTAATCCACTAACAAGTTAATGGATTGTGCTCAATTAATGAGACCCTAATTTAACTAAGGTGATGCGGTCGTCCTCCTTCGCTAAACAGGTAGATGAATTAACCTCTCCTAAACCCTCTCGTTAAGACTACTAATTGTTATTGAGTGATGCAGTCGTCCTCTCTCTAACACTTTCGTACGAAATTCAAAGGAAAAGTTAAGATTAATTATAAGAATTCATTAATTAAGAAACATGAACTAGGGTTTTAAAAGAAAATAATTCTAAGAACTGAAATTTAATTAACTAAAATGAAATTAAAAGCGTTTAAAGTAATCAAGCTAATGAAAAGAAACTAAGAAACGAAAAGAAACTAAGAATTCGTATGAAAAACCTCAACAACGTAAAAGTAAAGCTTGCTCGTTCTTCTCCTCTTCCTCTCTCTAAAAACTAAGTCTAAAGTGATTTCTAAAAGTCCGGGTATCCTTTAAAACATGTTTGGAAGAGGTATATATAGGCACCGGGTCGAAACGGGAGTTAATGGGCCGAAAAAATGCATCCGGAGGCCAAAATATGGAAGTGCTCGAGCAAAAACACGCTCGAGCGGCCCCATTCGAGCATATAGGTCGAATGAAACAGGTGCTCGAGCGCTCCCGCTCGAGCTGGTCGAGCGGCGAAACTTTTCTACCATTTTTCGGTCATTCGAGCAATACGCTCGAGCGCTGGCGCTCGAGCTGCTCGAGCGGTCTTCGGCTGCTGTACACTTGTTCGTAAAATCTTCATATCTCCTCAACCGGGAGTCCGTTTTGGCCGATTCAAAGTCCTACGAACTCCTCTCTTCGCCCTCTATCCATATATGAAAACCAAAGAGACAAATTACTAATTTTATAAAAATGATACTCATTTGACTCCAAGCACTCATCGAAAACACTCAAAACATGGGCAAATCGGGCACCAAAACATAACAATTTCACGCCTAATCAACCCCCCCAAACTTACCATGTTGCTTGTCCTCAAGCAATGAAATAATAAGTCAAGTGAAATTGTTAGGAATGAATCAAGAATCAATCATGCAAGCTAATTGAACTCGAGCTTCAAAGATCGATCACACGTATACTAACTCACCCCCTTCATCATACTCATGCAACAACAACAAGACCCACCAAGATCAAACATGGATGTGCACTCAACGATGTGTTTCACTCCCTCACAAGTGTATATCAATGATAAAGGACTCACTCTTTCAATTCCACTTCTCTCAACACTTCAATTTTTTTTCTTTCTCTTTTCACTTTTTTTTTCAATCACTTCACTTTTTTTTTTCGCACAAACACATGAGCTCAATTTTTCTTTTTGCTCATTCTCAATTTTCTTTCTCTTTTTCCCATATCTCAAAACTTCATCACACCTTCTTCTCATATTCACTCAACAAACAACCTTTTGCTTTTTCAACTCAATTCACTCCCTTCATATTCACACTTTCCTATTCTCCACTCAAATTGGGACAAAAAGGCTTAGGAATTGGAATAGTGTTCATATGTGCTAGCAAATAAAATAGGCTTTAGGCTCAAAGGGGCTAACAAGGGATTCAATGTCATTGGTAAGGAAAATTTTTGGCTAAGTGACTCAATAAAAACAAAGATGGCCTAAGATCACATTCGGCATTTCAAACTAGACACAATCAAGAAGCAAGAGCACACATAAGTTCTGGCATCCTCTAAGGTGACGATTCACTCACAAACGAAGAGGTTAAATCATGCATTTAAATCTCGTAAGGCTCAACTCTCACGGCTTTCACATCCATGCTAGTCCTAGTGAATTCTCACTCTCATCACACAAATACTCAAAAAGAAAACTTGCAAGCATACTAGTTCTTTCTCAAATCCTCTCTAACTCAAACACTCACACAAAAGAATTCTTAACTCAACTTCACAATTCACCCTACTCATCAAATCATACTCAAAGATAGCAATCAACAAGCATACGATGATTGATAGGCATAAAATATGCAATAGCGAGTCAACTCAAAATCACCCCAAGGAGTATCTCAACAATCTAATAATCAATCAAACTCAACTCAACTCAAAGATAAGGGCGTGCATGCATGTGCCATGTAATCATAAAACAAATAAAAAACTCCACCCCCCAAACTTCGACCTTGCTAGAGGTCTAAGTTTGGGGTTGTGGGTTACCTCAACCAAATAATCCCGTTTCTCTCACTAGCTTTGCACACTTCCTTGTCTCAAGTTGGTTCCTTCAATCTGAATAACTCCATGATACCTTTACTCCTTTAGAGACAAGCCTACAAGCAACTCACTCAACTATGAGGTTAAACATACGACTCAGAATAACTCCATAATAATATAAAAAGACACTAAAAACAAATGAAAGCAAATAAAAATGGGTTGCCTCCCATTCAGCGCTATTTTTAAGGTCCTCATGCCGGACCAAGCTCAAAGGAGCTTATGGGACATCATACTCAAATTTACCTCCCTTGCTCTCATAAGAGTGGTGCTTGCATTCCTTTCCTTGATGCCCTACCATCATGAGCTCTTTTGCTCTCTTCTCATCCCCAAGTGTTATGGGTCTCAACTCCTTCTTGCCTTTATCTGGAGGAGTCTTACTAAACAACTTCTTGAGTTTGGACTTCTTCTTCTTAACTCCTCCTTTCCCTTCTAACTGGACCACGTCCACTTTCTTCACCTCTTCATCCTTCAATTTCTTCACTTTATCCCTATCAAAAGAATCAAGATCATAATGCTTATGGGTTAAATAATCAAGTGAAGGACTAACAAAATCATGATTATGAAAAGGATTAGGGATAGGAGGTGTGTCTTCAACACGAGGATCAATTGCATCCATGCAATACAAGCTCTCATCCTCCTTCGGGTGCTTCATGGCTTCATATAGGGAGATCTTCACTTCTTGATCATCAACCTTCAATGTAATCTTCCCATTTGCCACGTCTAGCACCATTCCCGCCGTAGCTAAGAACGGTCTTCCCAAGATCAGGGGCACGTGCTCATCTTCCTCCATCTCTAGCACTACAAAGTCTGCTGGAAAAATGTGATCTCCAACTCTCACAAGGACGTCTTCAACCACACCTTGAGGTCGAGTAATAGACCGGTCGGCTAGTTGAAGCGTCATCATTGTGGGTTGAAGTTCACCACTTTCCAACTTCTTGAAAAGCGACAACGGCATGAGATTGATGCTCGCCCCTAAATCACATAGCGCTCCTTTCTTGATCCCGTTCCCAATGTCACAAAGGATCGTGAAGCTCCCGGGATCCTTTAGCTTCGGTGGAAGTGCCTTGTGCACTAATGCACTCACCTCGTGGTTCAGCTGCACCAACTTCGGCTCATCCACTCGCCGTCTTCTCGCAATCAAGTCCTTCAGAAACTTTGCATAATGCGGCATCTGTTCCAAAGCATCATAAAAAGGAATATTAATATGCAATTGTTTAAAAACATCAAGAAATTTTGCAAATTTTTCATCAAGCTTCTTTTTCATGAAGCGCTGTGGATATGGGACGGGTATCACAGATTTGGGTACCCCCCATTCATCTCTTTCTGTTTCTTTCACTTTATCCCTTGCTTCCTTTGCATTTTTCCACTTAGGAACTCTCTCAACCTCCTCACTTTCCTTGCCCTTCTGGGACTCATCCATATCTCCATGCTTCTCAATTCCTTCACTTTCAATCCCCTTCTCAACTTGAGGCGTCTCAGAATCAGCAGGCATCTGAGGACCTTCATAGTTGGTTCCACTTCTAAGCTGGATCGCCTTGCAATGCTCTTTCGGGTTCCCCTTCGGCATTCTATTCACTGACTTTGCAATCTGGCTCATCTGGAACTCAAGAGAAGTGAACCTTCGATTGTTCTCTTGTTGAGTTCTAGTCCACTCAACATTCATCTTCTGGAGCTCTTGATCATGTTGATCACCCTTCTTATGCAACTCCTTCACATCGTACTCCAAGGATGACAACCGCTTGCTCCCTTCCTCCACCTTCTGAAGGATCGCTCTCAACATCTCCTCGGTTGATGCACCGCCTTCTCCACCAGGAGGTTTAGACCCCGGATCAACACCTGCAGGAACAGTAACACCAGCTTTTGGGTTAGCATAAGAAAAGTTCTCATTCTTCCTCCATGTGTTTTGAGGAGACTGCTGGCCTCCTTGAACTCCTTGTGTGTTCCTCCATTGATTTTGAAGTGGCTGAGGGCCTGTAGGTACAAATGGTTGACCATAAAAAGGTCTTTCATACTGATTTCCACCTTGGTAGTCATGCTGATTGTAATACGGACCTCCCATGTAATTGGCTACCTCTTGCTGCCCACTTGGTTGGTCTACTCTCTCATTCTCTACTGCATGCTCTCCAACCAAACTCTTTCCCAACTCGAGGTTGTTGATCTTCTCCATCATGGCCATCAGCAGCCTTCTCGTTCCTTCTCCCTCTTCAACCTGATGCACTCTCTGCAAATCTGCATCTCCACTCCAAGCACCGGCATTCGTGACAATGTTGTCCACGATTTCCCTACACCTCTCTATGCCTTGGTTCAAGAATGCTCCGCCCGCACAAGCGTCTAAATGGTCTTGCCCCGCCTTGTTGGCACCACTATAGAAGAACGCCATAATGTCTCCCTCGTTGTACCCGTGCTGCGGGCACTCAATCAACATGTTTGAGTATCTCTCCCACGCTTGGCGTAAATCCTCTCCAGGCTTCTGGCGAAAGGACGAGATCTCAATTCTAGCCTTGATCGTCCTAGATGGAGGGTAGAATCGCTCGAGGAACAGACGCTCGAGCTCAGCCCAAGTGGTAATACCTCCCCGCGGGAGCGTATTATCGTACCACTCCTTGGCTATTCCCGTCAATGAGAATGGGAACAGCCCAAGCCTCTTGGCATCTTCAGACATGCCATTGTAATTAAATGTTGAGGCTATCATGAGAAAACTCCTCAGATGTGTATGAGGATTCTCCTTCCCGATCACCCCCTTGAACTGATTCTCGATAAGCAGCTTTAAAATCCCCGGGGATATCGAGAAGTTGTTTGCCTCAACAGGAGGCAAAGCCACTCCATCATAGTACCGCTGTGGCTGCGCTGCAAACCTCCCTCGAATAGCCATATTATGATCTACGTTCTGAGGAACGTGTTGAGGATTAGCAGCTGGTACGGGTACTTGTTGGGTGGTGGTTGGTAAACAGGTGGTTGGTTGTAAACAGGAGGTGGATGATATGGGTAATGAGGATACGGGTATGGTGGATAAGGGTAAGGGTAAGGGTGATTATTTGGTGGGTAAGCAGGGTTGTTAAATGGTTGCTGTGGGTTTTGGTGGATAATCTGGTTTTGGTTCTGGTTTTGGGGTTGTGTATGTGTAGAGTTGATTGAGTTTTGCGGGTTTGGGAGTTGGTTTTGAGCTTCCCCTATGGGTTTTTGCTGGTTACTGCTCTCAACTCCAACCGTCTGCTCCACTAAAACAGTATACTCTGCAGCTATTTTGTCTAAGTCCCCACCTCCATCCAGATTCATGTTGTCTTTGTCTCCAGCAGTAGTCATTCTTCTCAAGAAAGCTCGGTTCCTTCTGGCTATCGTCTCAGGGTCTGACAGGATTCTTTCTTCGCCCGTATTGCCTTGTGAGCGTGTTTTCATAAACCTGAAACACTAGCAAAAGGATCAAAACGCAACTGCCGATTGAATAAAAATAAAACTAAACAGAAAATAAAGCACTCACTACTAACTACTAAGCTATCGACAAGTCCTATTCAAAAAGCATATAACGCCATCCCCGGCAACGGCGCCATTGACTTGAAGCGATTTTACTAACTTCTACTAGTCGCTTACCCGCAAGCGGACGGGTTCACTGTAGTAAGAGTAAGTATAATGACCAAGTATTATCGAACCCAAGGGATGGTGTATATGCGAATAGATCCCTGAAGATCTACGCGTCGTAGTTAATATGAGTGTATTGTTTTTGGATTTTTTGAAAATTATTAATTTGAAACTAAATTAAACTACTTAATCTAAAGAACAAATTAAACGAATTAACTAAGGGAGTTTTTCTAATGAGAGATGGTGATGCTTAAGATAGGAATCCCTACGTATACTAACGGAGCAGGTACATAATCAAAATAACCGTGACACACAAGAATTAACCTAAGTCTAAGAATGCAAGGTGAAAGCTCAAGATTCTAAGCCCTAATACTTTACCCTAACACTCGACTTCACTAATCCACTAACAAGTTAATGGATTGTGCTCAATTAATGAGACCCTAATTTAACTAAGGTGATGCGGTCGTCCTCCTTCGCTAAACAGGTAGATGAATAAACCTCTCCTAAACCCTCTCGTTAAGACTAATAATTGTTATTGAGTGATGCGGTCGTCCTCTCTCTAACACTTTCGTACGAAATTCAAAGGAAAAGTTAAGATTAATTATAAGAATTCATTAATTAAGAGAATTAAAACTAACGTCACGAATTACTCTAATTACGTACCCACAACCTACTTCTACGAGTTCATCCTACCCTAAGCATGCAAGGGTTTTAGCCGGACATGGTTTTAAAAAAATAAAAGCAATAGAAGAAACAACGAACATAAACATAATGAATTGAACGAAGAAAATAAGAAACATGAAATAGGGTTTTAAAAGAAAATAATTCTAAGAACTGAAATTTAATTAACTAAAACGAAATTAAAAGCGTTTAAAGTAATCAAGCTAATGAAAAGAAACTAAGAAACGAAAAGAAACTAAGAATTCGTATGAAAAACCTCAACAACGTAAAAGTAAAGCTTGCTCGTTCTTCTCCTCTTCCTCTCTCTAAAAACTAAGTCTAAAGTGATTTCTAAAAGTCCGGGTATCCTTCAAAACGTGTTTGGAAGAGGTATATATAGGCACCGGGTCGAAATGGGAGTTAATGGGCCGAAAAAACGCATCCGGAGGCCAAAATATGGAAGTGCTCGAGCAAAAACACGCTCGAGCGGCCCCATTCGAGCATATAGGTCGAATGAAACAGGTGCTCGAGCGCTCCCGCTCGAGATGGTCGAGCGGCGAAACTTTTCTGCCATTTTTCGGTCATTCGAGCAATACGCTCGAGCGGTCTTCGGCTGCTGTACACTTGTTCGTAAAATCTTCATATCTCCTCAACCGGGAGTCCGTTTTGGCTGATTCAAAGTCCTACGAACTCCTCTTTCCACCCTCTATCCATCTATGAAAACTAAAGAGACAAATTACTAATTTTATAAAAATGATACTCATTTGACTCCAAGCACTCATCGAAAACACTCAAAACATGGGCAAATCGGGCACCAAAACATAACAATTTCACGCCTAATCAAGACCGTATCCGAACCAAATCTTCCTCTAAGACCACACTGGCTACCTTACTCGCTGTGTATGCTGATGGACGGGTTTCCATAATGGGTCGAGCGGGAATAGGAAAAGTTCTGTGATACTTGTTAGCGTAGTCAATCCAATCTTGCTTTCAGAATACAACTTTAGGAATAAGAGACTCGGGGGTTGGCCTTGAAACGGGAAAATTTATCTCTAGAAGAAATTCCCATGTAACTCCCACTTGCTCGTCCCATGATCCAGCTGCTCGCTCTTTGCCTGATGCCCGCTGCTCGCTCCCGTGTCTTAGGGGAGACTCATCTCTTCTATTTCGGCAGCGACCTCAGCAGAATCTTCACCCAAATCCGAAGAAGTTCTTTCCCGAGCCGAGGAGCGAGCAACGGGGCCTTGGATGTCCTGCTCGCCCGAGCTTTCCACAGCATAGAAAGAGTCAACAGAGCGAGCAACAGAGCTCGCCTCAGAGCCCGTCTCTTCATCAACGAGTAGGGTCCTAGGGTTTCGCCCAGCTGCTCGCCGGAGCGAACTGCGAGGAATAGGGGCTGACGGTTTATCTTCCATGGGCCTTTTTCCCAAGTTTCGCCCAACAAATTCAACAGATGGCGTATTGCTCGAGGAAGGTGACGTCGTTTTAAGAAATCTTTGAAAACCCTTCGTACAAATCAAATAATGAAATTTGACGAAAAAGTGAAAAATCACGGTGGCAGCACGGCGGCGATGGCGGAATAGCAGAAAGAAGAACGAAAATTGCAAAATTGAAAGAAAAATGCAAGTAATAACAAGAGTAAACAAGAAAAAATCAAAGGATTCACCTTTGATTTGGATGAAATCGGCTGTAGAATCGAAGAAAATAACGAAAAGGAAAGCTCGAAAGATCGTTAATGGCGGATTCGTATGCAAGAATCGGAAAAGAAAGAAAAAATGAAGGGAGAAACTATTTATAGATATGGATCTGGGGGCGGAATTAAGGAAATTAAAAAGTTGAGGCCCCTAGATGCAATTTAGAGAGCATGCGCGTGGGCGGCAGTGATGTCACCAACCGCCCACGTCGCTTCGTATTTCGTGCCTCGGGAAGTGAAACGACGCAAGTTCAAGAGTCGCTCCCCGCTGGTCGCTTCCCAAATTTCCCGCCTAAATATTTGAAAACCTACTGCTCGCTCCCTATAAAAATGAAATTTACTTTCCCTGTTGCTCGCCTCATATTGAATAACACAGCCTATCCTGTAGTTTGACAAAAAGGATAAAATCTACCCTCTTATGCCAAACTAGGGGGCATTGTTGATAGGCGAGCAGCCGAGCAACAAGGTTAGAAGTAAAATTATTAAGATGATAGGATTATGAAATTATCAAGAGTAATAATGTTGAAGAGAGCGAGCAACAAGAACTGAATGCACTAGGAGGCGAGCAGAAGGGATTAAGGCCCAACTGGGGGAGGCGGTCAGCAAGGACTGAATACCCACGTGAAGGAGGCGAGCAACTGGTCGTAGAGACCATTACGTGGTAGCGAACAACAAGGACGAGAGGACCCAAAAGCTCAACAAGAGGCGAGCAGGCGAGCAACTTGGGTTATAAGGGTTTCCAACACCCAACGAAGACATACAAACGAGTAGCTAATCACCATGGAGAGCAGCTGAATAGTTCTAAAGACCAAGTACAACATTGGGAACTTCAAGAGTCACTAACTTTAGATATGGTCCATGTGTCTTAACACTTGGCATCCATTCATTGGGCAATAGTTTAGATGTTGTACAAGTGTCCTAACACTTGGCAAAATCCCAATGGCTAAGCCATCAAGATGGTGACACCTAGCCTCTTTGTATGCCTATAAATACCCCTTCATTTGCATGAAGAAGGGAGATTTTTCCATAATTCAAAAAAGTAACTAAACTCTTGCAAATTTCATTCTTGAGCATTATCCATGATTTAAATTCTTGTTTGATGATCTTACTCAGTAAAAACAGCCACTAATCATCATTGATTAGAAAATGTCATCAACAATTGAAATCTACGTTTTTGTTAAAATTGCAACCAAATGTTAAGTTGGAGTTTTATTTGCAAAGATTCAAAAGTTTAAATTAGATTACAATTTGCGAAAAGGTTGTGATTTTATTTGCAATTAACCCAAAAGAAAAATATGTCAAAACTTAAAACAAAAAAAAAATTGGGCCCATATATATTTTGTTCACTTTTGGACTATGGACATGAATTTGGGCCACATGTCAGCCCTTTATTGAATTGCACCGTAGCAAAACTTTGCTACTCCCTATTCACTCGTTTGCCACATGAAATTTGCTACTACCGCTAGGGATGCTCTTATTTAAAATTCTGGCTCTGTCTCTTCTGCTATCAAGAAATGGTACTGCAGAGCTGACAAATGCTGGTTAATCTCAATCGAGCAACTTTTAGTGTGACATTCAACTTAAACCCTAAAAATAATGTATAATTATAGAGATTTATAATTATGTAAGTAGTGAAACAACACATAAATTGGACGTTGACTTTAAATACTTTGAAAAGAATAGATATTAATTTGTACAATTTATAAAACGTCTCACCACAAAATCATACCACATAACATTTTTCGTGAATTGTCACCAACATACAAAAGTTCCTTTTTTTTTCTTTTTCCTCAATTTATCCACTAATATCCACTAGTATAGTGCAATAGGCTAGGATCCAGCCCACAATAAACATAATCTTCTCCCCCAATATTAAAGGGTAGGCAAAGTATAGAGTGAATTTTGTTCATAAATAAATTCGGATTCATTTACCCATAATATAATTCGCGGGTTGGCATTATGTTAAGTGGGTTAGTATGGATCGGTCATATAATCACTCATTTAAATAATAACAAATATCGGCATTATGTTAAGTGGATTAGTATGACAACTCTATTTTCTTCTTTTATTCCTGAGCCCATTTTTTTTCTTTTTTCTTTTTAATTTTACTTTTACGTTTCTTTTCTCATTTTTTTCTTTATTCTTCCACCATTTATTTTACCTTTTCATTTTAACTTCTCTTTACCATTCTTTTCTTTTTACTTTCATTTTGGATCCAGATATTTTTAAAAATTACTTGGATTTAATTAACTTTAACAAAGATTCTATATATTCTATAAATTCAAAGAATTATTACTTATACATAATTATAATTTTTTATTGTATGAAATGTGAATAATTTGACATATGAAATATTATTTTTAACGTACAAATGAGTATTAGTCGTGATAACTGAAGGTTATAACCCACATTACAGAAGGGTGTTAATCGTTATAACTAAAGCGTATGTTCTACATTACAAAAGGGTATCAATCATGATAATTGAAGGATATGACCCACATTACAAAAGGGTATTAGTCGTGATCACTGAAGAGTATGACCTACGCTACAAAAGGGTATTAGTCGTGATAACTGAAGAGTATTAGTCTTGATAACTGAAGAGTATGACCTATATTACTAAAGGGTATTAGTCGGGTTAACTAAAGGGCATGCCAATATTATAAATGATATTAGTCGTGTTGACTTAAGTGTATGACATGTACTACTTAAGAGTATTAATCGGGATAACTGAAAGGTATGACCAATATTACAAAGGGTATTAGCCGTGATACCTGAATGGTATGAACTATATTACTAAAGGGTATTAGTCAGGTTAATATAAGGGTATTTATCGTCATAATTGAAGCGCATGACCATATTACAGATGAATATGTACTTGTGATAACTGAAGAACATAACATACATTACTAAATAATTTTAGTCGAGATAATTGAAGAGTCTTAGTCATTACAACTGAACAATATGACCTACAATAAAAGATTATGAGTATGTATAAAGTGAAAATGGTTCATACATGAACCATTTTGCAATACCTTTTAGTATAACAACTAATACCCTTTAGTGTAACCAACTAATACTCTTTAGTTATATAACTAATACTCTTAGTAAAAACAAGTAATACCCTTCAATAAAAATAATTAATATCCTTACTGAAAACAACTACTACCCTTCAAATTGCTCATGTATAAATAAACTTTTAACCTATAATTTGCCAAAGATTATTAGCCTTGATAATCGAAGGGTGAAAAATATGTTACAAAGGATATTAGTCGTGATACTGAAGATTATGTCGTATATTATTCAAATGTATTTGTTGTAATACTAAAGGATATCACTTGCATAAAATATAGGTCTTTTTTTTCCCGAAAATGATATAAATGTCATTTTTAAAATTAAATATATCAATACATTCAAACAATTATTTAATATTGTGTTGCTTATAAGGAGGAAAAAAAATTGCACTTACCGTAAAAGGCGGTGGTGTGGGGTCTAATAATCAATCTCAAGGTAAGAAAACAATTACCTAATTGAAGCTGTTAAATTACATTTAAATAATATCAAATAAATATTCATTAAGATTATCACACATTTCACACCAACTATGTGTAACCCATATGTAAATGGTCAATGCACACAAGTTGGGCCCTGGTAGTAATGGGCTGGTGGGTTCTACCTGGATCCTTATTTTTTATTAGGATCCAAGTTTATACATAAATTCATTTCACTGTATAAGGGTATATGAGGATGTTGAACGTAATCTCATAAAATTTGCATGTTGAACGTAATCTCCTTCCCAGTATATTATGAGTACATGAATGATTGAATTTCCTCACTCCAAAAAAATATCCACTCCCCTTAATACTCGATATGTTTTAAAATAAGTGTAGGAATTTCATATCAAAATAAAAATCATAATAATTTAATACATATACTCCAAATAAATCTCTAAAACATCTATTATATTTTGGTAATTCCTAACATATAAAAATATAATTTAATATAATCTCGAAAATATATTTTACTAGTGCGTATCCCCGCGAATTTCGCGAACTGGAAAAAAATGTTTTTTTATTTTTAAATTATAAATATAAATATTTTTTTATTTTAAATATCTTGTAATTTCGATTTAATATTAAACGTCAATTCGAATTATTTAAAAAAATCAATTCCCTCCTAAACATTTCATGTATACGTATTTTGAATTTTTTTTAAGAAAATTGAAAATTAAAAAAAATTGTTAACTTTCGTTATTATAGTATTATACATGGTAAGATATTATATTTCATGGCAAATTTTTTTTAGAAATAATGTGTTATTTCAGTGACAATATCTTTTGGTTAGTAAAATTTTATCCAAAAAAAATTAATGTTATAATTTATTATCCATGGTAAAATATGGTTTTTTTTTTTTTTTTGAAAGGATGGTAAAATATGGTATTGGATGACAAGATTATTTGGAAATCTTGCCATCTTTTATGTGACAATATCTTTTGCAAAATATTTCAATATCCTCTTAGAAAATTAGCATATATAAATATTTTGCAAAAATATTTATACCAAAAATATCTATTATTGTATTATATATGGTAAGATATTGCATTTCATGACAAGATTTTTTTGGGAATAATATGTTATTTCAGTGACAATATCTTTTGGATAGTAAAATTTTGTCCAAAAAAAAATGTTACAATTTATTATCCATGGTGAGATATGGTATTGGATGGCAAGATTCTTCGGAAATATTGTCATCTTTTACGTGACAATATCTTTTGTAAAATATTTCAATATCCTCATACAAAAATTAGCATATATAAATATTTTGCAAAAATAAATTCCAAAAATATCTAAGACTACCCACACCAGTAGAAGGTCGCGGCCTTAAGGCAGAAAAGACAAGAAAAAAAAAAGGAAAAATGAATTTCGAAGTTACAACCTCCGTGTGGCAGGGTTGCAATTGCAACTTTGACCATTCAAAGGTTGCCCAGTTAAATAGTGCCACGTGACATTATTTAATTGGGTAATTACATTTTATATGAATAAAAATGTATAGGGTAAATATTGTAGATAATAAATTATTTTAAAAAATAGAAAAATATATTAAAATTCATATTTTTCAATTCTCTATAAATAGACACCAATATTAGTAAATATATTGAAACATAATCTCAACTTTGTATTTCAACTATTGTAATTGTAATTTCGTTATTGTATCTAATTTTAAATGTGTTTTAAATTATTTTTCTTAATATAATCATAAATTTAGAATATTGAATTAATTTATGTATTTTTATATATTTTAATTATGATAAAAACTGATTATAAAATATATATAATTAATAAATAATAAAATTATTATTATTATTTTAGGTTGAGTTGGGTCGTGGATGTGAGTATAAAAAAAGATAAAGTTGAATTAAATGTTGGGTTGAATAAGTGGATGAGAGAGAAATTAATATTTTATTTTAGGTTGGGTTGGGAGGAGATTATGGATGTGGATAGTCTAAGTAAGAAAAATTGTTGAATTGTGAAAAAAATATATATTTTATATCTTAGAGGACATGGCGGCGGCGCCGAGACTGTTCAATGGAGGATGACAAAAACTAAAAAAGGAGGTGAGAAGAAAAAAAACCTAAGACCAAGATAAATACTATAAAAATCAGTATCGCACCTTCGGTTTAAGGTCGTGGTATCCGATGCGGTTTGAGGCGGCGGGAGTAGAGTAGCGAGGCGGCGCCGATTTGTAGACAGGAAAGGGATGACAGAGTAAGAGTGGCGGTTCGGAATTGACTTGAACCGAACTTTACTAGCTTTTACTAGAAGTTACTCCACGAGAGTATGGGTTCACTGTAATATTGACAAGTATAGGGACCAAGTATTATCGAACCCAAAGGAAGGTATGTATGCGAATAGATCCATGAAGATCTACGCGTCGTAGTTAATATGAGTGTATGTTTGGGGATTGAAAATTATAATAAACTACTCTATATTCTAATAACTGAATTAAACAGAATAAATAACTAAGTGTATGCAAATATGAGATGGTGATGATCAGGATAAGAATCCCTACGTATACTAACGGAGCCGGTACATAGTCAAAATAACTGTGATGTGCAAGAAATAACCTAAGTATAAGATTGTAAGATGAAAAGCTCAAGAATTAAACCCTAAGGCTATGTTCTTTTTGGGTTTTAAAAACCTGGATTTGTATTTTGAAATCCAAAACCCATTCTAGTTTGGGTTTTAAAATTAGGGTTTTGAAATTCTAATCCTACAACCCTATAAATAACCTATACAACACTCCTTCACTTTTTACATAATAAAGTTAAAACCTACCCTACTCAAAACCCAAAAAGAACAATGATTTTAAAAACCTCATGGATTACAAAAACCATTGGTTTTCAAAAACCACTTAAAACCCAAAAAGAACATAGCCTAATACTTTATCCTATCAATCAACTTCACTGATCCACTAAACAAGTTAATAGATTGTGCTTAATTAAAGAGACTCTAATTTAACTAAGGTGATGCGGTCGTCCTCCCTAGATAAACTGGTAGATGAATTAACCCCTTCTAAACCCTCTCATTAAGCCTACTAGTTGTTAAAGAGTGAAAAGGTCGTCCTCTCTCTAACAAGTTTCGTACGAAATTCAAAGGTAAATCCGGAATTTATTTTAAACGTTCAGTAATTAAGAGAATTAAAACTAAACATCGCATGTTGTCCTAATTATGTACCAACATCCTACTTCTACGAGTTCATCCTACCCCAAGCATACAAGGGTTTTAGCCTAGCATGGTTTTAGCGATAACGAAAGTAATTAAATTGACAACGAACATAAACATGACGATTTGAATTAAATAACTAAAAAGCATAAACTAGGGTTTGTAAGGAAGAAATTAAATATAAGAACGAAAATCCAATAAATACGAAATCAAAGGTTCCAAGTGTCAAGTATCGAAGAAAGAAATAAAATAAAATCAAAATCAAAATCAAACTCTAACTACGAATTCGTAACGTAAAAACCTCGATCAAACGTAAAACAAACTTGCTCAAACTCTTGGTGTGCTTCTCTCTCCGAAAACTATCTCTATGCATCAAGTGGTGTCCAAAAACGTGTTCGGAAGGGGTATAAATAGGCAACGGGTCGAATCGGGAATTATTGGCCAAAATCCGCGTCTACTCGAGTAGAGCTCGAGCACTAAGTGCACGAGCTTGCAACTCGAGCGCACAATTCTTCCAGACCAAAAAAGTGCATGACCACCTTAGCTCGTGCACATAGTGCACGAGTTGATTCCACTCGAGTACTGTACACGACCAAGCATAGCTCGAGCACAGTACACGAGCGCTCGTGCACTGAGTGCACGAGTTCTTCTTGCTTGTGTACTCCAGTGATACTTTGCTCCCTTGAACTGATACTTTTCGTATTTCTTCCATATCTTCTCATCCGGACATCCGTTTGAGCCGATTCAAAGTCCTACGAATTCCATTTTTCGCCCTCTATCCATCTATGAGTATCAAAGAGACAAATTCATTAGTTCATGAAAGTAGTACTCAATTGACTCTAAATACTCAACGAAATCAATCAAAACACGGGCAATTCGAGCTCTAAAATCTAACAATTTCACGCCTAATCAACCCCCCCAAACTTACCATATTGCTTGTCCTCAAGAAACGAAATAATAAGTCAAGTGAAATTGTTAGGAATGAATCAAGAATCAAATCATGCAAGTAATTGAGCTCAAGTTTCAAAGATCGTTCACATGTATACAAAACTCACCTCCTTCATCATACTTATGCAATAGTAGCAAGAACCACCAAAATCAAACATGGATGTGCACTAAAATATGTGCTTCACTCCCTTACAAGTGTATAACAGTATTAAGGGACTCACATCAGTCAATCACACATATCAGCAGCCATGGGCTTGTAAGTTGTAAGCACTCTCAACTTCGACCATATTGCTAGAAATCAATGCTGAATCAAAAAGGACTTTCTCAATGTTGTAATGTAGGCTCTTTGGACGAGTGGAGTAACTATATGGGATAAATGACTCAAGTGAATAGAGAATAGAAAATCAAACTTTGGTACTTCGATACAAGGAACATACTTCTTTAACATCTTCACATAATGCACATTAATTCCTTTACTCTCAACACCTCAATTTTTTTTTTCAACTCTTTTCACTTTTTTTAGTCACTCAACTCTTTTTTTCTGTTTCACACAACTCACATGAGCTCATATTTTCTTTTTCTCATTCTCAAATTTTTTTTTCCTACAACTCAAAACTTCATCACACCCTTCTTTTATCACAACTCAACCATCATAATTCCTTCTCTCAACTCAACTTAATCCCTCCTCATTCACACCTTTTCTATTCTCCACTCAAATTGGGATAAAAGAGTTTAGGAATTTGGACAAGTGTTAAAATGTGCTAGCAAATAATAGACTAAGGCTCAAACGGGCTAAGAAGGGATAAATGTCATTGGTAGGGAAAATTTGGCTAAGTGACTTAACAAATCAAAGATGGCCTAAGATCACATTCGGCATATCAAACTAGACACAATCAAGAAGCGAGAGCACACATAAGTTCTAGCATCCTCTAAGGTAACGACTCACTCACAAACAAAGAGATCAATTCATGCATCTTAATCTCAAAAGGCTCAAATCTCGCGGTTTTCACATCCATGCTAGTCCTAGTGAATTCTCACTCTCATCACACAAGTACTCAAAAGGAAAATTAGCAAGTATACTAGTTCCCTCTCAAAGCAACTCTAACTCTACACTCACACAATAAAATTCCTAACTCAAATTCACAATTCACCCTTCTCATCAAATCATACTCAAGGATAACAATCAACAAGCATAAGAGAATTGATAGGCATGAACTATGCAGCAGCACATCAAAGTAATATCAGCTCAAGGACAATCTCAAGACACAATATATAACCAAACTCAACCCAAAGAGAGGGTGTGCGCCTGTGCAATATAACCATAAAATATATAAAAACTCCACCCCCAAACTTCGACCTTGTGAAGCGGTCTAAGTTTGGGGTGGTGGTTACCTCATCCAAGTAATTCAATTTCTCTTAACAACTTGGCACACTCCCTTGTCTCGAGTTGGTCCCTTCAATCTGAATAACTCCATGATACCTTTACTCCCTCGAGGCAATCCTACAAGCAACTCACTCGAATACGGGGTTAAAACATACGACTCAAAACAACACCCTAATAACATAAAACACTCAAAGTCAAATAAATGTGGGTTGCCTCCCACTCAACACTATTTTTAAGGTCCTCATGCCGGACCGAGATCAAAGGAACTTATGGGACATGATACTCAAAATTACCTCCCTTACTCTCATAAGAGTGGTGATTGAATTCATTTCCTTGATTCCCCTTCATGATGAGTTCCCTTGCTTCCTTCTCATCCTCAAGTGGTGGGGGTCTCAACTTCTTCTTAGCTCTCCACGGAGGTACCCACTTCTTGGACTTTTTCTTCTTAACATCAACTCTCCCTTTCCTCTCCAACTGGGCCACGTCCACACTTTTCAGCTCTCCATCCCTCAACTCCTTTCCTTCATCCCTATCAAAACAATCAAGATCATAATGCTCATGGGTTAAATCATTAAGTGAAGGACTATAAAAATCATGACTATAAGAAAGGTTAGAGATAGGAGGTGTGTCTTCAACACAAGGATCAATGACATCAATGGAATAACAACTCTCATCCTCCTTCGGGTGTTTCGTGGCCTCATATAGGGAAATTTTCACCTCTTGATCATCAACTTTCAATGTGATCTTCCCATTAGTCACATCTAACACCATCCTGGCCGTAGCTAAGAAAGACCTTCCCAAAATCAGAGGTACATGCTCATCTTCATCCATGTCTAGCACTACAAAATCTGCTGGGAAAATATGATCTCCAACTTTAACAAGGACGTCTTCAACCACACCTTGAGGTCGAGTAATAGACCGGTCGGCGAGTTGAAGCGTCATCATTGTCGGCTGGAGTTCTCCACCTTCCAACTTCTTGAATAGCGACAATGGTATCAAATTAATACTCTCTCCAAGGTCGCACAACGCTCCCTTCTTGACTCCATTCTCGATGTCACATAAGATAGTGAAACTCCCGGGATCTTTCAACTTTGGGGGAAGCGCTTTGTGCACTAATGCACTCACCTCATGGTTCAGCTGCACCAACTTTGGCTCATCAACTCTTCTTCTCTTCGCTATCAAGTCCTTCAGGAACTTGGCATAATTAGGCATCTGTTCCAAAGCGTTATAAAAAGAAATGTTAATATGTAACTTTTTAAACACATCAAGGAATTTAGCAAATTTCTCATCTAACTTCTTTTTCATAAAGCGCTGCGGATATGGGACGGGTATCACCGATTTGGGTACCCCCCATTCATCTCGCTCGGTCTCCTTCACATTCTTCCTTGCTTCATTTGCCTTCTTCCACTTTGGGACTCTCTTAACCTCCTCAAATTCTTTGCCCTTCTGGAACTCATCCATATCTTTACTTTTCTGAATGCCTTCACCCTCAACCCCTTTCTCAACTTCTACCTCCTCAATCTCATCTCTATATTCCTTATGTTCTTTCCCTTCTATCTCAACCTCTCCTTGGGGCGTCTCTGAGTCAGCAGACATCTGAGGACCATCATATTTGGTCCCACTTCTTAGCTAGATCGCCTTGCATTGCTCTTTCGGGTTCCCTTCCGGCATAGAAGGATATTTACCCGGCTCTCTACCCAATGATTTTGCGATCTGACTAATCTGATACTTCATCGAAGTGAACCGCCTATTGTTCTCTTGCTGAATTCTATTCAGCTCCACATCTCTCTTCTGGAGTTCCTGATCACGTTGATCGCCTTTCTTATGCAATTCTTTCACATCATACTCCAATGAAGACAATCTCTTGCTTCCTTCCTCCACCTTCTGGAGGATCGCTCGCAACATCTCTTCGGTCGAGGCACCGCCTTCACCACCTGTGGGCTTTGAACCTGGATCAACGCCTGGAGGAACTGTGATTCCGGCCTTCGGATTAGCATATGAGAAATTCTCGTTCTTCCTCTATTGGTTCTGAGGAGGTTGCTGGCCTCCTTGATAGCCTTGGTTGTTTCTCCACTGATTATGAGGAGGTTGTGGACCTGGTGGTACAAACTGTTGCCCATAAGTTGGTCTCCCTTGATAATTTCCACCTTGGTAGTCATTCTGATTGTAATAAGGGTCTTCCATATAGTTGGCTACCTCTTGCTGACCTGTGGGCTGGTCCACTTTCTCACTCACTACCGTATTCCCTCCAACCAGATTTTGCCCAATCTCGAGGTTGCTTATCTTTTCCATCATAGCCATCAACAGCTTCCTCATTCCCTCACTCTCCTCCAACTGATATGCTCTCTGAAATTTTGGGTCCTCGTTCCATTGCCCTACATTCTTGACTATGTAATCAACGATCTCTCTACACCTAGCTGTACCACTGTTCAGGAATACTCCACTAGCACATGCGTCAAGGTGATCTTGACCCGCCTTGTTGGCTCCACAGTAGAAGAAAGTCATGACATCCCCCTCGTTGTACCCGTGCTGCAGACACTCAATGAGCATGTTAGACTATCTCTCCCAAGCTTGACATAAGTCCTCTCCTGGCTTCTGCTGGAAAGACGAGATCTCTATCTTTTCTCTCATCGTTCTAGATGGAGGGTAGAATCGCTCGAGGAACAGACGCTCGAGCTTGGCCCATGTGTTTACACCTCCTCGTGGGAGCGTGTTGTCATACCACTCCTTTGCTATTCCAGTTAAAGAGAACGGGAACAACCTGAGCCTCTTGGCATCTTCATACATGCCGTTATAATTGAAAGTTGAGGCAATTATCATAAAACTTCTCAAGTGAGTATGAGGATTCTCCTTCCCGACCTCCCCCTTGAATTGATTCTCAGTAAGTAACTTCAGGATTCCTGGGAAGATGGAGAAGTTGTTTGCCTCTACCAGAGGCAATGCCACTCCATCGTAATACCATTGCAGCTGTGCCGCAAACCTTCCTCGGATTGCTACATCGTGATCAGCGTTCTGAGGAACGTGCTGAGGATAGACGGGTGGTAAATGTACACGAGGAACTGGAGGTTAGTTATAAGAAGGAGGCGGAGGAAAGGGTAAGGTGGATAAGAATATGGTGGGTATGGGTATGGTGGATAAGGGTGGTTGTTTTGTGGGTAGACAGGTTTGTTTTGAGGATGTTGAACAAGGTTATAAGCTGGATTGTTTTTATTATGTGTAGCCGGATTTTGGCTCTGGCTTTCCCCTGACCGAACTTGATTCTGACTGTTATTCCCTCCAGCGCCCTCAACCCATTCCAATTCCTGATTATACTTAGCCGCAGCATCATCCAACTCATTACTGATGTTCATGTTATCGTTCTCTCCACCGGCAGTATTCATCCTTCTTAAAAAGGCTCGGTTTCTTCTTGCTATTGTCTCAGGATCTAGCTGTATTCTCTCCTCACCTGTATCTCCTTGCGAGCGCATTTTCATAAACCTGAAATACTAACAAAAGGATCAAAGCGCAACTGCCGAACACGTAAGAATTAAACAGAAAATAAAGCACTCACTACGAACTACTAAGCTATCTCCAAGTCCTACTCAATGGACATACATCGACATCCCCGGCAACGGCGTCATTGACTTGAACCGACCTTTACTAGCTTTTACTAGAAGTTACTCCACAAGAGTATGGGTTCACTGTAGTATTGGCAAGTATAGGGACCAAGTATTATCGAACCCAAAGGAAGGTATGTATGCGAATAGATCCCTGGAGATCTACGCGTCGTAGTTAATATGAGTGTATGTTTGGGGATTGAAAATTATAATAAACTACTCTATATTCTAATAACTGAATTAAACGGAATAAATAACTAAGTGTATGCAAATATGAGATGGTGATGCTCAGGATAAGAATCCCTACGTATACTAACGGAGCCGGTACATAATCAAAATAACTGTGATGTGCAAGAAATAACCTAAGTATAAGATTGTAAGATGAAAAGCTCAAGAATTAAACCCTAGTACTTTATCCTATCAATCAACTTCACTAATCCACTAAACAAGTTAATAGATTGTGCTTAATTAAAGAGATCCTAATTTAACTAAGGAGATGCGGTCGTCCTCCCTAGATAAACCGGTAGATGAATTAATCCCTTCTAAACCCTCTCATTAAGCCTACTAGTTGTTAAAGAGTGATAATGTCGTCCTCTCACTAACAAGTTTCGTACGGAATTCAAAGGTAAATCCAGAATATATTTTAAGCTTTCAGTAATTAAGAGAATTAAAACTAAACATCGCATGTTATCCTAATTATGTACCAACATTCTACTTCTACGAGTTCATCCTACCCCAAGCATACAAGGGTTTTAGCCTAGCATGGTTTTAGCGATAACGAAAGTAATTAAATTGGCAACGAACATAAACATGACGATTGGAATTAAATAACTAAAAAGCATAAACTAGGGTTTGTAAGGAAGAAATTAAATATAAGAACGAAAATCCAATAAATACGAAATCAAAGGTTCCAAGTGTCAAGTATCGAAGAAAGAAATAAAATAAAATCAAAATCAAAATCAAACTCTAACTACGAATTCGTAACGTAAAAACCTCGATCAAACGTAAAACAAACTTGCTCAAACTCTTGGTGTGCTTCTCTCTCCGAAAACTATCTCTATGCATCAAGTGGTGTCCAAAAACGTGTTCGGAAGGGGTATAAATAGGCAACGGGTCGAATCGGGAATTATTGGCCAAAATCCGCGTCTACTCGAGTAGAGCTCGAGCACTAAGTGCACGAGCTTGCAACTCGAGCGCACAATTCTTCCAGACCAAAAAAGTGCATGACCACCTTAGCTCGTGCACATAGTGCACGAGTTGATTCCGCTCGAGCACTGTACATGACCACTCGTGCATTAAGTGCACGACTAAGCATAGCTCGAGCACAGTACACGAGCGCTCGTGCACTGAGTGCACGAGTTCTTCTTGCTTGTGTACTCCAGTGATACTTTTGCTCCCTTGAACTGATACTTTTCGTATTTCTTCCATATCTTCTCATCCGGGCATCCGTTTGAGTCGATTCAAAGTCCTACGAATTTCATTTTTCGCCCTCTATCCATCTATGAGCATCAACGAAATCAATCATGAAAATAGTACTCAATTGACTCTAAATACTCAACGAAATCAATCAAAACACGAGCAATTCAAGCTCTAAAATCTAACAATTTCACGCCTAATCAGGAATCTACGTACCTTGGATTTATCCCTATTTTGCATATCCACTTTTGATGCGCTCGTCAAAGTCCTTGATAGATGCCGCCACTTGAATCACTGGGCTAGGCGGAGAAGTCGTCGCTTGAGATGGGTTCGGAGTAGGCACAATGATCGATCAAGTCGGAGCAACGATGGTGCGTAAACAATATTGGTGACGACGATGAATAATGGAGGCGGCGTCGATGCTGGCTGCAACGGGAGAGAGAAACATGTGGCGTATTTGAGAGAAAGGGGACGGTGTGTGCGATACTCTTAATAAGATATTAATAAAATTTAAATATAAAATGAATGATTTAGATTTAATTTTGTGAGATAAATGGTCGAAATCAAAAGTTAAACCAACTTTTAATGAGAGCGCAACATTTCGAAATGAAGAGATTTGAGACATGTCACATCAACCTAAGAATAAGGTGGTGTTGACACATCATCTTGGAGAGGTTTGGAAATATATTATAATAAAATATCTTGAATTCGGATTCGGGATAAATTAGAAAAAAAGTGAAAAAATAGTTAAAACGGTATTTATTTTGAAACAAAATTTAACTTCTAAAACGACACTTATTTTACAATGGGTATAACATTTATCCAACTTAATTGCAAAACTTATCTAGTTCATCCAAATTTAAGTTAGTCTCAAACTTTATCAAAAACAACTACTCCCTCCGTCCCAGCATTATTCGCACTTTTACTGTTTTCTCGTGTTTTAGCGAGCGAGTTTTTTATTAGTATTTAAAATGATAAAGTAATTTTTAAGTCATTTTATAATAGAGGAGAGATAGATCTATCAAACCCTACCTTAAAAGTTACTTTATTATTTCAAATACTAATAAACAACTCACTCGCTAAAACACGAAAATAAAGTTAGTGTGCAAATAATGTTGGGACGGAGGGAGTAAAATTTATAGAAAATACTACAAAATTAAAGCAAATTAGACTAAACTAAACTAAACTAAACTAATACTACAATAATTTTTTGACAGGAAAATAGATCCATTTGGACATCGGCAAATGGGATGCATTAATTCAATAATTCATCATTAGTCCCAGAATTTAATGAAACCGTGTATTATCGAATAAGGCCCCAAACTCTGCTATAATATCTAAATCTCCCCAGCATGCGAAATATATTTGCATTTTGACCCTTCAAATACTGAACTCACGTAATCTCGGAGCCAACACCCCTGGATGTGGCTCTCTCAAACTCACTCACTCACTGTATATCAACAATGGCGTCCTTAGTATCCAATTTGTCTCCCACCATTTCCCGCTTAACCCTAACTCGGAATCCCCCAATTAACTTATCCATTAAAACTCTCCAAAATTTACAACGCCACTGCAGATTGAATAGACCCTCATCTCCTTTTCTCTGTACTACAACAAGTTTGCCTTCTTGCCGAAAAGCCCAAAGCATAAGAGCTTCGGACCAAGATGAACAATTACTTATTCTTGGTATTGAAACTAGCTGTGACGACACTGCTGCTGCATTAGTAAGATGTTGGGTGTTTTGTTAATTAGCGAGTAAAAGTTTGTGGGTCTTGGTTATTTTGTTAACTAAGTTTGTGGGTCTTGGTTGTTTTCTTAAATGAATAATAAAGATTGGATCTTTTGGATATTTGCGTGATGATAGGTTCGAAGCGATGGCGAAATTCTTAGCCAAGTTGTGTCTTCTCAGGTATGCATAAATACATTCCGCGTGTGGTTTATTTTCTAGCATGCGTGATTTGTGGAGTTCTTTTATTCCTTTTTTCTTTCTCTCTCTTTTAGTGTGGGATTGGGGGGATTGGAAAGCATGATAGTAGTCCTTAGTTGTATTTTGGTGGAATTTGTTGGACTCAGTTGGCGTGGGTTTCTTTTCCCTTCATTACATATACTTTTACTTAATATTTCTTGAATGATGACTATGATAACTTAGAATTCAGCGCTTCATGTTTGGGGGTTCTTGCTTTTATTATGCATTAGTACATGACGTATGAAACTTTTAACATTACAATATTATCACTTTTCTCACATTGACAGTTTTGGAGCTTGAATATTCGGTTGATATTCGATTAAGAAGCTTGTTAAAAAGTGCAACTATAATGATCACTATGTATAATGTGATGGTTGTTTGATATTGTCCTGTCCATGCCCTTGCTATAACATGTTTGTTACTACCTTAACACTATCATTATTATGAACTAGAATCGCTTTCATTTGGTCCTTGATAAAAACAAAGTAATTGGGAAAAAATGTTGGGTAGGATTAGCTAAAGACATCTATTGCATTGATTAATTTATCAGGTAATAAAGGGCAGAGGATTATTGGACATTCTGCTTTGTGATCTCGTGCAAGTGTACAGTGTTAAAATAAGCATGTTAAAATGGGCACGTTTTGAAATTCAGTATCCAAGGTCAAGCTATTCAACTTTCTAGCTCCTCTGAGATATTTCAAAGAAACGCTAACAACCGCCATCTTGATAGATCCTAGAATTCTCTTATGATCAAAGAACAATTGGTTACCAATAAAGTTTGGACTTTAGAAGATAATGGTTAAAAGGTCAAAACTGAACAGAAAAAGCAATCTAATTTAGTCTTACACAACTTGGAAGGGCTTTCACATTTCCTGATGACTCAAAACTAGTAAATTGCTGATCCTTTGGTTGGAAAAATGCTATATGCATTCTTTGAGCATTATTAAATATGGATTAAAGTCAAGTCATTTTGTTGAAACAGAGTTCCACTGTCAATTTATGCAGTGAAAAAAATTAGGTTAGGATGGCCTGAAAGAAAACGAGGATTATATGTAGCATATTATACCAATAGGTGGCTCAATCCTAATTTCAGGAGAACTTTAAGTACTTATCTTTAATCTTTCTTAAATAGTGGAAATTTGTGTCATATTTCATGAGTTACCAGGTGTAAATTTGCTAAAACAGCATTTTTACATAGGCATATGATTATATAGTTTTGACTAACTTTAAAAAGAAAAATAGAGTTACAACTCTGCCATATTTGTTTGATCTTGTTTCTACTATACACATAGGAGGATGTGCAAAATCCAATTATAATAAATAATGGCATCTACTTATTTCATCTATTTCACTCCATCAAGGCAGATCTGCTCGTCCGCTATGGAGGTGTTGCTCCTAAAATGGCTGAAGAAGCCCATTCACTAGTGATAGATCAGGTACAGATTTTCTGGCTTGGTATCATTGTTCTGTTTATTAGCTTGATTAGTTTTGCTTTCATACTTCAGATTTTTATGTCAATAGTTCCAGTTTACTTGTAAATTATCTTAGAACTCATACGGAATGACCTTCTTCACAACCATTAGGTGAATGACATAATTTGATCTAGTTCAACTTTACTCAAATAAACAATGTTCTTTCTGATCCTATTCTGGTATTCTAACATAGTTATTAGAACATTCTAGCTACACCCACTCATGTATTCTTAAAAAGAGTTATCAAGATATAATCCCTGTTAATAAGCCTTAGCTGGTGATTATTTTGGTCGTGTTGATATGTAAACATTAGAACTCGCAGTTATTTTCTGATTATGACATGCAACGTATACCTATTCATCTGTGGGCTTCTTCTAAAGGGAGAGACTGTATTTTTTTTCCTTTCTTTTTTTACGTGTTGGTTCCTGTTATATATACTGTTGGCTGGCCCCTATAAGATACTCTTTCTGTGCAGGTAGTGCAAGAGGCTCTTGATAAAGCTAAAGTAAGTGAGGAAGACCTTTCTGCAATTGCTGTTACAATTGGTCCCGGTTTAAGCCTTTGTCTACGTGGTAATTTTGTTTCGAGGTCTTCTCTTCTCCTTTATCTTTCTTTCGTCTCTTTCTTCTTTATTTTCTCTCCCCGTCTTGCGCCTTAATCTCATCCTGGATCAAGTTCTTTCGGTAAAGAAATATGATCTTGCACCGCCAAGTTCACGGGAAGTTGTTGGTAGACAGGAAGAGGCACCTCCATTGCACTTACTTTTGTTATACCACTTTAATGAGTTATTAAGGTTATTGTCCGAAGAAAATACCCTTACACTTTGTTTATTGCATTTCGCCTAGTTGGTGTGAGGAAAGCTCGGAAACTTGCTGGTGCTTATGCTTTACCCATTATTGGTGTCCATCACATGGAAGCTCATGCTCTAGTAGCAAGGTAATAATAAACGTTGTGGAAATAAATTGTTATTTAGCAATAAAGCAAAATAGATGTGTTCATTAACATGAACATTTACTTATTGATTCTATTGTCAAAACTCATTGTTTACCCTATGTTGCTGATTTTTTTGCATCTGCAGTGTTTTGTTTTTTATTTTTAATGAAAAAAAAATGTCTATGATTCTGTTGGTATGATAATATTTTGATGCACCATTTTTTATACATTAATGTAACCAAACCATGACATTAAGATGTGCTCTTTGAGTGTATAAGGAAACCACTAATTACCATAAGAATATCCTAATTCTTCTCAATTTGGAAAGATAATCTTAGAAAAGAATTGTAGTAATTTAAAGGTGCAAGTTAATGTTATATAACAGGCTTATGACATGTTGCTTTCATCTAGGTTAGTGGAAAGAGAGTTACAGTTTCCTTTCATGGCCTTGCTCATCTCAGGTATGATCATAACTGCAGTAAAAAGTTTTTCATTTAAAATTCTCACTCAAATTACTAAATGAGACCCAAAAAAAAGTCCGGAAGATAACTGATCTTGGTGAAACATTTAGTTACTAACTCTAATTACAGTGAGATTTTATTGCATATGATTCTGGTCATGAATGTTGACATTTATATTTGACTCGTTCACATAGGAGGCCATAATATTCTTATTCTTGCTCGTGATCTTGGTCATTACATACAACTCGGTACATCAGTAGATGATGCAATTGGGGAGGCATATGACAAGACAGCAAAATGGCTCGGTCTTGATCTGAGCAAGAGCGGAGGCCCTGCTGTGGAGGAGCTGGCTCGAGAGGGTGACGAAAAATCTATCCCGTTCAAGGTTAGCTATATTCCATTCCAAACCGCAACTGAATTTCTAACATGTGAGATTGAACTTTGAAAAACTATTGTTTCGATGTTCAATAGGTCCCCATGAAACAGCATAGAGACTGCAATTTCTCATATGCAGGTCTAAAAACTCAAGTCAAGCTGGCAATTGAATCCAAGAATATGTAATGTTTCTCTATAAAGTTCATTGAGGATTATCATTAATTGGTGATATCCATATTTACATATATTATCGACTTTGTAGTGATGCTACAATCCCGATTGCTTCAGCTAGTAGTGAAGACAGAAGGGCTCGGGCTGATATTGCTGCCTCTTTTCAGGTAATCTAGTAATTCTCTCTAATACTATCTGAAGTCATGTTTGGATGATTCACGGATATTCTTGATTGCAGCGAGTTGCAGTATTACATTTAGAAGACAAGTGTGAACGAGCCATCGGATGGGCATTAAAGATGGAGCCTTCCCTGAAGCATTTGGTTAGCAGCATTACTTGTTCGCTGACGTATTTCTAATCTTCCCAGTGTATTTTTTAATGTGACGACTACGCTTGCAGGTAGTCTCTGGAGGCGTTGCGTCGAACCAGTATGTTAGGTCTCGCCTTAATGAAATCGTACAAAAGAATGGTCTTCGACTCGTTTGCCCTCCTCCCAGCCTTTGTACCGACAACGGTAATACAACTCTGTTGAGCAACACTTCTATACACCAGTTGTACGGTGCAACTGTACCCAACTAATACCTTTAAGTAAAAACAACTAATACCTTTTAAAAATACATATGAGTTGCCGCTGAATACAAGTTTTTGTCAAGTTAGTTATATCATCTAAAGTCACGATATATAGGTGTAATGATTGCTTGGACTGGGATCGAGCATTTTCGCATGGGAAGATACGATCCTCCGCCCCCGGCATGTGAACCCGATGATTCTGTGGTTCGTCTCTCTTTTAGCTATGTTGGGTAATACTCGACTTTTCGTTGTCTGAATGTTTAGTGTTGACATATCAGCTGGATATCCGACCAAGGTGGCCGTTGGGAGAAGAGTACGAGGAAGGAAGAAGCGAAGCTCGGTCGATAAAAACTGCCAGGATTCATCCCTCTCTTACCTCTCTCATTCAAGCAGAATCATCTGTTCAGCAACCTTAGGACTTGCCTTCCATGTATCATTCTTTCGTAACATTCTTTACCAGACTGATCAAGGGAGTATTATGATTCTTTGAAGGGGTATAGTATATATCGTGCCAAAATTATTGCATTACTCCGTTTTTAGATATTCATTTCTTGTTAAGATACAAGATAAGGTTGACACTATATGAAATGTAACCCAGTCGTGTCAACTATGAGTCTTGTATAATAAAGTGTTAGAAAAAGGTAGGGGTGTATTTCGAAACACTGTATGAAAATAGAAAATAAACACGAAACGAATTCGTGATAAAACCGAGTCTGGGAATAACCTATTCCCGCAAGACTAAATACGCCCGTATAGTGCTTACGGTGATTGCGTACAAGTCTCCAAAGGTAAAACGGTTTATCGATTCACACTGATAGCACTACCAAGTATGAATTTCCGGCGAACTAAATCGAAATTATGAGCGTAAAAGGAATTCTGGACGAAAAGGATTTCAGGAATTTTCTGGGTTCATAAGTATTCTGGAAAAACTGGACGAAAAGGGGTATATATAGGCGGAAATCCGACCCATTTGAGGGCTGCTGGAGTGGAGTATGTGGTGATCATGGATCACCCACGTTCTGTCGTGGAGAGAAACGCAGTTTCTCAGTCTTGGGAAGCAAGACGGAATATTCCAGATCCTCTGGAGTGTATTAATCAAAATCGTAGGTGTATTAAACATGTTCGTGGGCCGACCCAATTCTAAATGGGCCAATCGAAATGGGCCGACCCAATTCCATACGGGTCACCCGATTCGATTGGATCCAAAAAAGGTATTGGGCCATTTTATATTTTTGATACTCTAAAAATATAGGTATGGCACCAAAGCCCACCCAAAGCCCAATTGCCAAGAACCACGAACCCGGGCCCGGCGCGGGGGCGGGCTCGGGCGGGGCGGGGCGCGCGCGCGTGTGTGGTCCATGGTTAGGGTCCCCATGTCCCAATTTAGAGAACATGAATAATTTCCTACTTATATACAAGACAATCTTCTTGTAATTTTCCAATGTGGGATGAAACTTCATTTTCCATTTCCCATGGAATTATCCAACACACATGAATAATACTACAACTTCCCAAATTAATTTCTCACTCACCGGAAATCGGTTTTGAGATATTAAATATACCACGCTCATCTACTCCGCGAGTAGAACAACATCGTCAATTTTATTTTCCCAAAAACTAACGTTTTTACTCCTCAAAAAATTGATCAAAGTAAGGGTATGAAACCTTTACAAAACCAATTTCCAACAATCCCCCACATGAGTGAGAATTGCACCTATACAGAGTCAAACTTCTTCGTTCAGCTCATGTGAGACCTCATTGCTTCCGGATAAGTAACCAATGGTTTTGAACTTTCCGTAGCCCGGCACCATCGGGTATACCGGCGGCTTAGTGGACACGATGCCTTGAACTAATCCTCCTTAGTGTATACCTTACAGATAGTGCAGACACAAGTCAGTCTCGATTCCGATTTGTTCTCACGTTTTTGTCCATTTTGGTCCTGGACGCCCTTTGTATTCATAAATGTTTGGTCGAAGCGGCCCTCACTTCTCATTTATATAGGTGATCTCCTTTCGAGTATCCCGTCATACTCAGTCCCACATGGACTCATAGGAATCATTAAAAGTCAAAGACTTATCCTTTACCACAACTCACGGGTTCACTAACACTTGACACAGTGCTGTCAGGAACGGTCATGATTTTCAAGTGTTGTACAACTAACATTCACAGCTTAGTTTTCCCTTTTGAACCAAGTTCTTGGGATCTCCAGTCATCATGGTTGGGTTACCACTGTTTCAGTTTTATTTGTGGATTTCAGACCCATTCCCTCTATCAGCTTATTCATTTGATCTCGGTTCAAGCTCTTCGTGAGCGGATCCGCTATGTTGTCAACTGATCTTACATAATCAATTGTTATTATACCAGTTGAGATCAAATGTCTAACGGAGTTATGTCGACGACGAATATATCTCGACTTTCCGTTGTACATACTGTTCAAAGCTCTACCAATAGCAGCTTGACAGTCACAATGTATCATTACAGATGATACCGGTTTGTTCCAACAAGGAAGATCTTCTAAGAAATTGTGAAGCCATTCGGCTTCTTCACCAGCATGATCCAAAGCGATGAATTCAGATTCCATTGTGGAACGGGCAATACACGTCTGTTTTGTGGATTTCCACGATACTGCAGCTCTTCCAATAGTGAATACATATCCACTAGTCGAGAAAGAGTCTTTACTATCGGATATCCAATTAGCATCAATGTACCCTTCAAGTACAGCTGGATGTCGCGTGTAGTGTAGCCCGAAATCAAGAGTATACTTCAGGTATCTCAAGACCCTTTTCAGAGCTTTCCAATGTTCATAACTTGGATTGCTCGTGTACCTGCTTAATTTGTTCACAGAACACGCAAGATCTGGACGTGTGCAATTTGTAATGTACATCACGCTTCCAATGATCCTTGCATATTCCAACTGATTCACAGGTTCACCTCTGTTTTTCTTCAGATGAACATTTTGTTCAAGTGGAGTTTTAGCAGGTGGATCATCAAATGCATTAAATTTCTTCAAGACTTTCTCAACATAATGAGATTGTGTTAAAGAAATCCCATTTGAGGTTCTTTCGATCTTGATTCCTAGAATCACGTCTGCTAAACCCATATCTTTCATGTCAAAATTTCTCTTTAACATGTTTTTCGTATTAACGATCACATTTGAATTGTTACCTATGATTAACATGTCATCAACATATAAGCATACGATAACAAATCCATTTGGTGTATCTTTCACATACACACACTTGTCACATTCGTTAATTCGAAATTCATTTGACAACATAATATTGTCAAATTTCAAATGCCATTGTACAGGAGCTTGTTTAAGTCCATACAACGACCGAACGAGTTTACAAACCTTTTTCTCGCTCCCGGGTATAACATAACCCTCTGGTTGATCCATGTATATCTCAGCATCCATCTCTCCATTAAGAAAAGCAGTCTTTACATCCATTTGATGTATTTCGAGATTATGCAAAGCAGCAATCGTGATAAGTACACAAATGGATGTAATCCTTGTTACCGGAGAGTAGGTGTCAAAGAAATCATGTCCTTCTCTTTGTTTAAAACTCTTTGCAACCAAACGGACTTTATACTTTTCAATAGACCCATCTGCTTTGTACTTTCTTTTAAGGATCCACTTACATCCTAAGGTCTTGCAACCTTTAGGGAGGTCAACCAACTCCCATGTATGATTTTGCAGAATTGAATCATATTCACTGTTTATTGCTTCTTTCCAGAGAGATGCATCTGGTCTGGAAAGAGCTTCTTTGATAGTCCTATGTTCATCTTCTAACACATACGTGATGAAGTCTGGACCATAGGTCTTATCAACTCTAGCTCGTTTACTGCGTCTTTGTGCTTCACTCTGCTGAGTGGAAGGACCTGCAGCTCCACTTGATTCTTCATGAGTTCGTTTATTTGAACTCACTTCTTCTTTGTCCCTACATGGGAACACATTTTCAAAGAACACAACATTCCTTGATTCTATGGTAGTACCTACTGTCATATCGGGTATCTCTGATTTATGAATCAAGAACCTATAGGCACTACTGTTGAAGGCGTATCCTATAAAGATCCCATCGACTGTCTTAGGTCCGATTTTCACTTGTTTAAGAAGTGACACTTCAACTTTAGCCAAACACCCCCACACTTTGAGGTATTTGTATGATGGTTTGCGATTTTTCCACAACTCATAAGGTGTCTTATCTTGAGTCTTAAGTGGAATTTTATTTAAAATGTGGTTAGCTGACAGAATAGCTTCCCCCCACATGTTCTGAGGTAAACCCAAGCTGATTAACATTGTGTTCATCATCTCTTTCAAAGTTCGGTTTTTCCTCTCTGCAATACCATTCGATTGAGGTAAGTAGGGAGCTGTCGTTTGATGTATGATGCCGAATTCGGCACATAATTGTTCAAACGGAGCCACATACTCTCCACCTCTATCACTACGAATTGCTTTAATTGTAGTGTTCATTTGATTCTCTACTTCACTTTTATAATTTTTAAAAGCTTCGATAGCTTCATCTTTACTTCGAAGTAAGTAAACGTAGCAGAATCTTGTGCTATCATCAATAAAAGTAATAAAATACTTTTTTCCACCTCTAGTTTGCACAAATTTTAAATCACATACATCAGTGTGAATTAATTCTAGAGGAGTAGTGTTCCTTTCAACTGACTTAAATGGTAATTTAGTCATCTTTGCTTCTACACAAATTTCACATCTTTTGGATGTATCAACATTCTCAATTTTAAGTAAATCTAAATTTACTAATCGCTTTATAGATTTTAGATTAACATGTCCTAATCTAAAATGCCATAAAGAGGAACACTCAACGATATAAGCAGAAGTAGAAGCATTCTCATTAATAATAGTGTTTTTGCCATCACGGCTTACAGTCATCACAAACATCTTGAAAAGGCCCTTCTCGAGGTAACCCTTTCCTAGGAAGATGCCAAACTTGCTAAGTACAACGCCATTTGACTCAAACACTAACTTAAACTGACTACTAACTAAAAGTGACCCCGAAATCAGATTCTTTCGGATGTTCGGGACATGCAGCACGTCCTTCAGTTTCAGCTCCTTTCCCGAAGTCAGTTTGATCACCACCATTCCGACACCAGCCACTTCAGACGAGGCTTGGTTTCCCATGTAGAGCTTTCTCCCTTCAGCAGGAGAATAAGTGGAGAAGGCAGACTTCTCCGAGCAAACGTGGCAAGTGGCACCAGTGTCCATGAACCAACTCTTCTTGTTGTCCACCAAGTTGACCTCGGTCACCACAGCGGACATGTCCATCTCCGTAAGCTCACGTTCAGCAACGTTCACGGAGTTCTTCTTCCCTTTGTCTTATTTCTTGGGCTGACGACAATCAGCTGCCCGATGGTTGGGTTTGCCACAGTTGTAGCACTTCCCGCTGAACTTCTTCGGGGCAGGAGCAGCAGCAACAGCCTTGCCTTTGCCCTTGTCGTCTTGTCGCTTCCTTTTCTTTGATGGTTCACCTTTCTCCATCAGGTTAGCTTTGGCCTCGATGGAAGCAATCGAGCCCCTCTCCCTCTTGTCCCTCTTCTTGTTATCCTCCTCGATCCGGAGTCGGGTAACAAGGTCCTCCATCGTCACTTGCTTTCGCTTGTGCTTGAGGTAGGACTTGAACTCCTTCCAAGATGGAGGGAGTCTGTCAATCACAGTTGCTACTTGAAAGGCTTCAGACAGCTCCATTCCTTGCACTGCAATATTGTGGAAGATCACTTGCAGCTTCTGCACTTGCTCGACAACAGATTTGTTGTCCTCCATCTTGAAGTCATACAAGGTGGAGACGACGAACTTGCTAGTTCCCGCGTCTTCAGTCTTGTACTTCTTCTCCAAGGACTCCCATAGAGCTTTGGAAGTCGGGTACTCATCGTACACATCACAGAGGGCATCAGACAACCCATTCAGAATGTAGTTCCTGCAGAGATAGTCATCGTGGATCCAAGTGTCATAAGCGATCCTTGTCTCACGAGTAACATCATCAGCAGGAGCACTCGGACTATCCTCTTTGATGAATTTTACCAAAGAGATGGTGGTCAAATAGAAGTGCATCTTCTTTTGCCACCTTTTAAAGTCACTACCCGAAAACTTTTCGGGTTTTTCTCCTTTCACTACCACCGGCCTAACAGCCCCTTGAAGGGAGGCCTGGTTGGTAGCCAAAAGTGGATTGACTACGGCATTTCCTACAAAAGGATTGCCGCCAACATTTCCCACGAAGAGATTAGCACTTGAACTTCCCACAAAGGGATTAATGCTGGAGGTTCCCACAAAGGGATTAGCATTTCCCACGAAGGGATTGCCATTGGCTTGGTTCTTCATCCATTCGGCAAAAAAGTTGCCAAAATTTCCAAACTCGAAAGGGGGTATTGTAGTTGGATTACCTGAGGTGATTTTCTTGGAAGGATCAGGATTACCAACCTTAGAAGGATCGTCTTTGGTCGGTGAAGATAAGTCCATTTCGTTGTCTGAGTTATGGTTCGACATCACAGTGAATCGAAATTAATAATTAGTCTTGCGATTGTTAGGTAGGGGTGTATTTCGAAACACTGTATAAAAATAGAAAATAAACACGAAACGAATTCGTGATAAAACCGAGTCTAGGAATAACCTATTCCCGCAAGACTAAATACGCCCGTATAGTGCTTACGGTGATTGCGTACAAGTCTCCAAAGGTAAAACGGTTTATCGATTCACACTGGTAGCACCACCAAGTATGAATTTCCGGCAAACTAAATCGGAATTATGAGCGTAAAAGGAATTCTGGACGAAAAAGATTTTGAGAATTTTCTGGGTTCGTAAGTATTCTGGAAAAACTGGACGAAAAGGGGTATATATATGCGGAAATCCGACCCATTTGAGGGCTGCTGGAGTGGGTTACGTGGTGATCATGGATCACCCACGTTCTGTCGTGGAGAGAAACGCAGTTTCTCAGTCTTGGGAAGCAAGACGGAATATTCCAGATCCTCTGGAGTGTATTAATCAAAATCGTAGGTGTATTAAACATGTTCGTGGGCCAACCCAATTCTAAATGGGCCAACCGAAATGGGCCGACCCAATTCCATACGGGTCACCCGATCCGATTGGATCCAAAAAAGGTATTGGGCCATTTTATATTTTTGGTACTCTAAAAATATAGGTATGGCACCAAAGCCCACCCAAAGCCCAATTGCCAAGAACCAAGAACCACGAACCACGGACCCGGGCGCGCGCGCGCGCCTGTGTGGTCCATGGTTAGGGTCCCCATGTCCCAATTTAGAGAACATGAATAATTTCCTACTTATATACAAGACAATCTTCTTGTAATTTTCCAATGTGGGATGAAACTTCATTTTCCATTTCTCATGTCGTGGAGAGAAACGCAGTTTCTCAGTCTTGGGAAGCAAGACGGAATATTCCAGATCCTCTGGAGTGTATTAATCAAAATCGTAGGTGTATTAAACATGTTCGTGGGCCGATCCAATTCTAAATGGGCCAACCGAAATGGGCCGACCCAATTCCATACGGGTCACCCGATCTGATTGGATCCAAAAAAGGTATTGGGCCATTTTATATTTTTGGTACTCTAAAAATATAGATATGACACCAAAGCCCACCCAAGAACCAAGAACCAAGAACCCGGGCCCGGGCGCGCGTGTGTGGTTCCTGGTTAAGGTCTCCATGTCCCAATTTAGAGAACATGAATAATTTCCTACTTATATACAAGACAATCTTCTTGTAATTTTCCAATGTGGGATGGAACTTCATTTTCCATTTCCCATAGAATTATCCAACACACATGAATAATACTACAACTTCCCAAATTAATTTCTCACTCACCGGAAATCGGTCTTGAGATATTAAATATACCACGCTCATCTACTCCGCGAGTAGAACAACATCGTCAATTTTATTTTCCAAAAAACTAACGTTTTTACTCCTAAAAAATTGATCAAAGTAAGGGTACGAAACCTTTACAAAACCAATTTCCAACATAAAGTTGACTCACCGGACCCGAAAAAACAATCTTATATTATAAAAGTAGGAACTCCCCACTCCAAACGCTGCCAAGTGTCACTTTTCATGTGCTGCCATGTGTATTTCAACATTTACATAATCCCAAAAATTATTATTTTCTAAAGCTCACCTTCTCTAATTTTCTAATTTATTATTTGTAATATTTATGGAGGACTATTCACCTCCAAGAAACGGTTCTCTGCATCCCAACTGAAAAAATACAAAATAAAACTTGCGTTGAATCCAACGTCGGAGAAGTTGATTCGACATTAAGCTTTTATTGTCTTTTTTTCCCCTCACTGAGAACACCTCCGTTGAATATCGTCGTTCATTTTCAGGTAAGAGATCACATTCTCCTCCATTCATATATCGAATCATGTATTTATTTATCAATTCTTTAAACGTAGAGTAAAATATTATACTCACTGCTCTAAAACCATTCATATAAGTACCCACTTCAATCCGGATCCCTTTATCCAAATCATTATTTCATTGCCATCAATCTGTCCTCAATGCGCTTGCTTGGTTCTGTAAGCTATTTCATTTTCTGCAAATGAATCCTTGTTTAAACTTGATATCAATTATGTATTGCATTAGAAATGAAGCCCAATATTTGTTTCCCCCAAATTGTGATAAATCCTTCTTTGTTTTGAGTTTGCATTTGATTTATCATGAATTCTGCAGCTACTTTGTATAGGTTTAATGAATTAAATAAGGATATGAACGTTTAATCACTCTTAGCAATGGGATTTTCAATTTGTTTAATGTAGGTGAGTTGGTTGGGTTTGATTAAATTTATTAATTAGTTTTTTTATGGTAATTTTATGCTCAGGATCCTAGAGTTAAAAGTCATCTTCACAAAGGTATTTTCCTCCCACTGCGTCTTCATCTGTGCCAAACAATTTATGCTTCTACAAGTAAGTTTACAAGATGTATATATATATATATATATATATATATATATATATTAATTTTATTTTATTTGTTTCGGAAACAGTTTACTTTCATGGGTTATATCATGCACATGCATAACAAACTATTTATCATTTTGCCCAAATGGATTTGATCAAAAGACATATACTATTTTGGTTTGGTTAGAAAATTAAAACAAACACATTCTTTTCAATACTCTTTCTACTTTAATTAATTAAAAAATTAATTGGGTTAGTAAAGTTTAAGCATTGGAATGCAATTAACGCTCATCTACTCCTAAATTTTCTTCCTTATAACTGAACATAAAAAGTAATAGATTAAACGAAGAAGTAGGTCAAAGTAGTCAATCAATCGAGATCCATATCACAATTTGACACAGATTTGTTTTCACTTCCCATCCAGTGCGTTTTCACCATTGTAAATTCAAGCCGCTAAAATTTGTCTTCGAAAAACTCAGAAGAACGCAGATTACATCGATGCTCATAATCAGGTATGAAATCGGATAAACCATATGTTTTGCCTATCTCCTAAGAAATTAACATACATTTGTTTTCACTTTTCATCTGTAGCATTTCCAGCTTTGTGAAATCACATTGTTGTCAATTCTTATTCGAGTCAAAAGATCGCAGATTAAAATGCCACACGTAATTAATCAGGTATTAAATTGGATAATTTATGTGTTTTCTATTACATACTAATTACTAATACATTTTACCTAATTTTTTCATCATTGGCGTCAAACTAATTTGATATTTTCACTTTCTAAATTCTTTTTTTCCATGGATATATTCAGCATAGGGCCTTGACTTTGAAGCGACTACACTAGCTTCTACTAGTAGCTACCCCGCAAGAGAACGGGTTCACTGTAGTATGGGCAAGTATAGGGACCAAGTATTATCGAACCCAAGGGATGGTATGTATGCGAATAGATCCCTGAAGATCTACGCGTCGTAGTTAATATGAGTGTGATGTTTTTGGGTTTTTGAAAAATTAATTAAAAGACTAAAATAGACTAATTAACTAAAGAATGAAAAAGAACGAATTAACTACGGGTTGTTTTCTAATGAGAGATGGTGATGCTCAGGATAGGAATCCCTACGTATACTAACGGAGCAGGTACATAATCAAAGTAATTGTGACAACCAAGAATTAACCTAAGTAAAAGATCGTAGAATGAAAGCTCAAGATTTCTCACCCTAATACTTTATCCTAGCAATCGACTTCACTAATCCACTAACAAGTTAATGAATTGTGCTTAATTAATGAGACCCTAATTTAACTAAGGTGATGCGGTCGTCCTCCTTCGCTAAACCGGTAGATGAATTAACCTTTCCTAAACCCTCTCGTTAAGACTACTAATTGTTATTGAGTGATGCGGTCGTCCTCTCTCTAACACTTTCGTACGAAATTCAAAGGTAGAGTTAAGATTAATTATATGAATTCATTAATTAAGATAATTAAAACTAACGTCACCAATTACTCTAATTACGTACCCACATCCTACTTCTACGAGTTCATCCTAACCCAAGCATGCAAGGGTTTTAGCCGGACATGGTTATAACAAAAATAAAAGCAATAGAAGAAACAACGAACATAAACATAGTGAATTGAACGAAGAAAATAATAAATATAAACTAGGGTTTAAAAAGAAAATAAATACGAAGAACTGAAATTGAATTAACTAAAACGAAATTAAAAGCGTTTAAAGTAACGAACTAATGAAAAGAAACTAAGAATTCGAATGCAAAACCTCAACAAAACGTAAAATAAAGCTTGCTCTTCTTCTTCCTCTCCAAAAACTAAGTCTAAAGTTATTTCTAAAAGTCGGGATTCCTTCAAAACGTATTTGGAAGAGGTATATATAGGCACCGGGTCGAAACGGGAGTTAATGGGCCGAAAATACGCATCCGGAGGCAAAAGTATATGGGCGCTCGAGCAAAACGCTCGAGCGGTCCCGCTCGAGCAGTGTAGCTCGAATGACGCATTCGCTCGAGCGGTCGCGCTCGAGCTGCTCGAGCGCTGAATCTCCTCTGTATGTTTTTGGGCGCTCGAGTGATTCGCTCGAGCGGTGGCGCTCGAGCTGCTCGAGCGCGAGAATGGTTCTGTATGTTTTAAGCGCTCGAGTAAGGCGCTCGAGCGGTGGCGCTCGAGCCATGCGCTCGAGTGATCTCTAATCCTTCCAAATGATACTTTTCCTCGTCCGCACTAATACCAATCGTATTTCTTCAATATCTTCTCATCCGGGCATCCGTTTGAGTCGATTCAAAGTCCTACGAACTCCTCTCTTCGTCCTCTATTCACCTATGAGCACCAAAGAGACAATTTTATCAATGTATAGAAATAATGCTCATTTGACTCCAAGCACTAATCGAAAACACTCAAAACATGAGTAGATTGGGCACCAAAACATAACAATTTCACGCCTAATCAACCCCCCCAAACTTACCATGTTGCTTGTCCTCAAGCAACGAAATAATAAGTCAAGTGAAATTGTTAGGAATGAATCAAGAATCAAATCATGCAAGTAATTGAACTCGAGCTTCAAAGATCAATCACCCGTATACTCACTCACTTTCTTTTATCGTACTCATGCAACAACAACAAGAAACACCAAGATCAAGTATGGACGTGCACTCAACGGTGTGTTTCACTCCCTCACAAGTGTATAAAAGTGTTTAAGGGACTCACTCAATCAATCAATCACACATATTGGCAGCCATAGGCTTGTAAGCACTCTCAACTTCGACCATACTCTAGAAATCAATGCCGAATCAAAAAGGACTTTTCTCAAGGTTGTAATGTAGGCTCTTTGAACAGGTGGGATAACAATATGGGGTAAGTGACTCAAGTGAATGGAGAATAGAAAAATCAACTTTGGCACTTTGAGATTAGGAGCAGAATCACTTCAACATTTGCAATCAATACACTTTAATTCCACTACTCTCAACACTTCAATTTTTTTCTTTCTCACTCTTTCACTTTTTTTCAATCACCTTTTTTTTCCTTTTTTTTTTATTTTTTCGCACAAACATATGAGCTCATTTTTTTTCTTTTGCTCATTCTCAATTTTTTTGTTCTTTCCCACAACTCAAATCTCATCACTCCTTCTTCTCATATTCACTCAACAAACAACTTTTTCCTTTTTTAACTCAATTCACTCCCTTCACATTCACACTTTCCTATTCTCCACTCAAATTGGGACAAAAAGGCTTAGGAATTGGAATAGTGTTCATATGTGCGAGCAAATAAAATAGGCTCTAGGCTCAAAGGGGCTAACAAGGGATCAATGTCATTGGTAAGGGAAATTTTGGCTAAGTGACTTACTTAAATCAAAGATGGCCTAAGATCACATTCGGCATATCAAACTAGACACAATCAAGAAGCAAGAGCACATGCAAGTTCTAGCATCCTCTAAGGTGACGATCCACTCACAAACGAAGAGATTAATTCATGCATTTAAATCTCGTAAGGCTCAAATCTCACATCTTTCACATCCATGCTAGTCCTAGTGCATTCTCACTCTCATCACACAAGTACTCAAAAGAAAAATTCACAAGCATACAAGTTCTTTCTCAAATCAACTCTAACTCAAACACTCACACAAGAAAACTCCTAACTCAGCCTCACAATTCACCCTACTCATCAAATCATACTCAAAGATAGCAATCAACAAGCATAAGGTGATTGATAGGCATAAAATATTGAGTAACAAAACAAATTAATAATAGCCCAAGGAGCATCTCACGGCACCAAATAACTAACTCAACTCAAAGATAAGGGCGTGCATGCATGTGCAATGTAATCATAAAAAGAAACTCCACCCCCCCAAACTTCGACCTTGCTAGAGGTCTAACTTTGGGGTTGTGGGTTACCTCAACCAAATAATTCAATTTCTCTCAATAGCTTTGCACACTCCCTTGTCTCAAGTTGGTTCCTTCAATCTCCACTTCTTTGGTTCCTTTACTCCTTTAGAGACAAGCCTACAAAATAAAACTCTCGAGTACTAGGTTAGATATACGACTCTAAACACCCTAATAATATAAAAAGACACTAAAAATAAATGAAAGCAAATAAAAATGGGTTGCCTCCCATTCAGCGCTATTTTTAAGGTCCTCATGCCGGACCGTGCTCAAAGGAGCTTATGGGACATCATACTCAAATTTACCTCCCTTACTCTCATAAGAGTGGTGTTTGAACTCCTTTCCTTGATGCCCCACCATCATGAGTACCTTTGCTTTCTTCCCATCCCCAAGTGTTATGGGTCTCAACTCCTTCTTGCCTCTATCTGGAGGAGTCTTATTAAACAATTTCTTGAGTTTGGACTTTTTCTTCTTAACTCCTCCTTTCCCGTCTAACTGGACCACGTCCACTTTCTTCACCTCTTTATCCTTCAACTTCTTCACTTCATCCCTATCAAAATAATCAAGATCATAACGCTCATGGGTTAAATTATCAAGTGAAGGACTAACAAAATCATGAATATCAGAAGGATTAGGGATAGAAGGTGTGTCTTCAACACTAGGATCAATTGCATCCATGCAATACAAGCTCTCATCCTCCTTCGGGTGCTTCATGGCTTCATATAGGGAGATCTTCACTTCTTGATCATCAACCTTCAACGTGATCTTCCCATTCGCCACGTCTAGCACCATCCCCGCCGTAGCTAAGAACGGTCTTCCCAAAATCAGGGGCACGTGCTCATCTTCCTCCATCTCTAGCACTACAAAGTCGGCTGGAAAAATGTGATCTCCAACTCTCACTAGGACGTCTTCAACAACACCTTGAGGTCGAGTAATAGACCGATCGGCAAGTTGAAGCGTCATCATTGTGGGTTGAAGTTCACCACCTTCCAACTTCTTGAAAAGCGATAGTGGCATCAAATTAATGCTCGCCCCAAGGTCGCACAACGCTCCCTTCTTGATCCCGTTCCCAATATCACAGAGGATCGTGAAGCTCCCGGGATCTTTCAGCTTCGGTGGAAGCGCCTTGTGCACTAATGCACTCACCTCGTGGTTCAGCTGCACCAACTTCGGCTCATCCACTCGCCGTCTTTTCGCGATCAAGTCCTTCAGAAACTTCGCATAGTGCGGCATCTGTTCCAAAGCATCATAAAAAGGGATATTAATATGCAATTGTTTAAAAACATCAAGGAACTTAGCGAATTTCTCATCGAGCTTCTTTTTCATGAAGCGTTGCGGATATGGGACGGGTATCACAGATTTGGGTACCCCCCATTCATCTCTTTCTGTTTCTTTCACTTTCTCCCTTGCTTCCTTTGCCTTTTTCCACTTAGGAACTCTCTCAACCTCCTCAAAGTCTTTCCCCTTCTGGGACTCATCCATATCTTCATGTTTCTCAATCCCTTTACTTTCAATCCCCTTCTCAACTTCATCTCCTTTAGGCTCAATCTCTTCTTGGGGCGTCTCAGAATCAGCAGGCATCTGAGGACCTTCGTAGTTGGTTCCACTTCTTAGCTGGATCGCCTTGCACTGCTCTTTCGGATTCCCTTCCGGCATTCTATTCACTGATTTTGCAATCTGGCTCATCTGGAGCTCTATCGAAGTAAACCTTCGATTGTTCTCTTGTTGAGTTCTAGTCCACTCAACATTCATCTTCTGGAGCTCTTGATCTCGTTGATCACCCTTCTTATGCAACTCCTTCACATCATACTCCAAGGATGACAACCGTTTGCTCCCTTCCTCCACCTTCTGAAGGATCGCTCTCAACATCTCCTCGGTTGATGCACCGCCTTCTCCACCAGGAGGTTTAGACCCCGGATCAACACCTGCAGGAACAGTAACACCAGCTTTTGGGTTAGCATAAGAAAAATTATCATTCCTCCTCCATGTGTTTTGAGGAGGCTGCTGGCTTCCTTGAACTCCTTGTGTGTTCCTCCATTGATTTTGAAGTGGCTGAGGGCCTGGAGGCACAAATGGTTGGCCATAAGAAGGCCTTCCATACTGATTACCACCTTGGTAGCCATTCTGATTGTAATATGGACCTCCCATGTAATTGGCTACCTCTTGCTGTCCACTGGGTTGGTCTACTCTCTCATTCTCCACTGCATGCTCTCCACCCAAACTCTTTCCCAACTCGAGGTTGTTGATCTTCTCCATCATGGCCATCAGCAGCCTTCTAGTTCCTTCTCCCTCTTCAACCTGATGCACTCTCTGAAAATCTGCATCCACACCCCAAGCACCGGCATTCGTGACAATGTTGTCCACGATCTCCCTACACCTCTCTATGCCTTGGTTGAGGAATGCTCCACCCGCACAGGCGTCTAAATGGGCTTGACCATCCTTGCTGGCACCACTATAGAAGAATGCCATAATGTCCCCCTCATTGTACCCGTGCTGCGGGCACTCTATAAGCATGTTTGAGTATCTCTCCCACGCTTGGCGTAGAACCTCTCCAGACTTCTGGCGAAAGGACGAGATCTCAATTCTAGCCTTGATCGTCCTAGATGGAGGGTAGAATCGCTCGAGGAACAGACGCTCGAGCTCGGCCCAAGTGGTAATACCTCCCCGCGGGAGCGTATTATCGTACCACTCCTTAGCTATTCCCATCAGTGAGAATGGGAACAGTCTAAGCCTCTTGGCATCTTCAGACATGCCATTATAATTAAATGTTGAGGCTATCATGAGAAAACTCCTCAGATGTGTGTGAGGATTCTCCTTCCCGATCACCCCTTTGAACTGATTCTCGGTCAGCAGCTTGAGAATTCCTGGAGAAATTGAAAAGTTATTGGCCTCAACTGGAGGCAAAGCCACTCCATCATAGTACCTCTGTGGCTGCGCTGCAAACCTCCCTCGAATCGCCATATTATGATCTACGTTCTGAGGAACGTGTTGAGGATTAGCAGCTGGTACGGGTACTTGTTGGGGTGGTGGTTGGTAAACAGGTGGTTGGTTATAGACTGGTGGTGGATGGTATGGGTATGGTGGGTAAGGATAAGGTGGATATGGGTAATGTTGGTATACTGGGTTGTTGAAAGGGTTCTTTGGGTTTTGTGGGTAAGCAGGGTTGTTAAGAGGATTATGGACAAGGTTCTGAGTTGGATTCCCTACGTTTTGTGTAACCGGGTTTAGGCTCTGGCTATCCCCTAATGGAATTTGATTCTGGCTACCACTAACCCCAGTGCCTTCAACTCGGTCTACTGCTTGATTGAAATCATTGGCAGCATCGTCCAACTCATTATTGATGTCCATTGGTTCCTTCCCTAAGTCGGCAGCGTTCATCCTTCTCAAGAAGGCTCGGTTCCTTCTGGCTATTGTCTCAGGGTCTGCAGGTAATCTCTCTTCACTCGTATTCCCTTGTGATCGTGTTCTCATAGACCTGACACACTAGCAGAAGGATCAAAACGCAACTGCCGACTAAAATAAAAAATAAAAATAAAACAGAAAAGAAAGCACTCACTACTAACTACTAAGCTATCGACAAGTCCTATTCAAACATACAACGCCATCCCCGGCAACGGCGCCATTGACTTTGAAGCGACTACACTAGCTTCTACTAGTAGCTACCCCGCAAGAGAACGGGTTCACTGTAGTATGGGCAAGTATAGGGACCAAGTATTATCGAACCCAAGGGATGGTATGTATGCGAATAGATCCCTGAAGATCTACGCGTCGTAGTTAATATGAGTGTGATGTTTTTGGGTTTTTGAAAAATTAATTAAAAGACTAAAATAGACTAATTAACTAAAGAATGAAAAAGAACGAATTAACTACGGGTTGTTTTCTAATGAGAGATGGTGATGCTCAGGATAGGAATCCCTACGTATACTAACGGAGCAGGTACATAATCAAAGTAATTGTGACAACCAAGAATTAACCTAAGTAAAAGATCGTAGAATGAAAGTTCAAGATTTCTCACCCTAATACTTTATCCTAGCAATCGACTTCACTAATCCACTAACAAGTTAATGAATTGTGCTTAATTAATGAGACCCTAATTTAACTAAGGTGATGCGGTCGTCCTCCTTCGCTAAACCGGTAGATGAATTAACCTTTCCTAAACCCTCTCGTTAAGACTACTAATTGTTATTGAGTGATGCGGTCGTCCTCTCTCTAACACTTTCGTACGAAATTCAAAGGTAGAGTTAAGATTAATTATATGAATTCATTAATTAAGATAATTAAAACTAACGTCACCAATTACTCTAATTACGTACCCACATCCTACTTCTACGAGTTCATCCTAACCCAAGCATGCAAGGGTTTTAGCCGGACATGGTTATAACAAAAATAAAAGCAATAGAAGAAACAACGAACATAAACATAGTGAATTGAACGAAGAAAATAATAAATATAAACTAGGGTTTAAAAAGAAAATAAATACGAAGAACTGAAATTGAATTAACTAAAACGAAATTAAAAGCGTTTAAAGTAACGAACTAATGAAAAGAAACTAAGAATTCGAATGCAAAACCTCAACAAAACGTAAAATAAAGCTTGCTCTTCTTCTTCCTCTCCAAAAACTAAGTCTAAAGTTATTTCTAAAAGTCGGGATTCCTTCAAAACGTATTTGGAAGAGGTATATATAGGCACCGGGTCGAAACGGGAGTTAATGGGCCGAAAATACGCATCCGGAGGCAAAAGTATATGGGCGCTCGAGCAAAACGCTCGAGCGGTCCCGCTCGAGCAGTGTAGCTCGAATGACGCATTCGCTCGAGCGGTCGCGCTCGAGCTGCTCGAGCGCTGAATCTCCTCTGTATGTTTTTGGGCGCTCGAGTGATTCGCTCGAGCGGTGGCGCTCGAGCTGCTCGAGCGCGAGAATGGTTCTGTATGTTTTAAGCGCTCGAGTAAGGCGCTCGAGCGGTGGCGCTCGAGCCATGCGCTCGAGTGATCTCTAATCCTTCCAAATGATACTTTTCCTCGTCCGCACTAATACCAATCGTATTTCTTCAATATCTTCTCATCCGGGCATCCGTTTGAGTCGATTCAAAGTCCTACGAACTCCTCTCTTCGTCCTCTATTCACCTATGAGCACCAAAGAGACAATTTTATCAATGTATAGAAATAATGCTCATTTGACTCCAAGCACTAATCGAAAACACTCAAAACATGAGTAAATTGGGCACCAAAACATAACAATTTCACGCCTAATCAGGCCTCTCCTAATTCTATTCACATTTTTACTTAGTTTTCAAATATTTTTTAGGCAGGGACAATATTGTTGCCATTGATCCATTCTAACTGTATAAAGTGTCTACATAGTATCTTGCCTAAAAAGAGCAGAATTTTTACAATGATGAGTGTCCTTTAATAACTTTTTAAATTAACATGATTTTTTTTTGTGCATATTTTATCTTTCAACAAAAAAATTATTTTTTTTTATCAAGAATGAACTGACCAATAAATTAGGTTAGTTTTATGAATACTTTAATGATGATTACCTAATTAACATCTGGATGCATCTCTTAACTTTTTTTAATTTATTATATGAATTTTGCCCACTTTACTATATGCAATGCACTATGTCCAGTTGTCGTCTCCATTTCATATCATATAGAGAATTTTCAGTTTCATGCCTGCATTTAAAATTCTTTTCATTACATTATGAATGTAATTATAGAGAACATAAAATATTGGGAGTTAATAGTTTTCATTTTGCAATTTTTTGGATATAGGTGAAGTTTGGAGCATAAGTTTATCATCTCCCACTAAGCTGGTGCAGATATCCTATGTCGTGCCTTCAATCAAATTTTGCAATCATAGTTAGGTAAGAAAGAGGTTAATAATGGAATTGAAATTAATGGATATTTTTTAGACTCTTACGATATTTGTGCAAGACTTTTTTCCCAACAAAATGATGATAACACAAAATTTGTCAACGGGGAGGAATTGCAGGAAAATTGAGCATATACACAAATTTACGAGTGCTATGAAGATTAGGGGAATTATTCTATTATTTGGAATCTTTGAATGGGCTATTTCTGGAGTTCTATGCTTAACATTTGAGAATCCCAATAGACTTATTTTTTTTTTTCCAGCCAAAGCTTAGGATTAGTGGTTGTTTTTACATTATGTATGTATGACATATTGTGTTAGTTTTAGATCATGTTAAATGTAGGCATAAAAAAGTAAGGTTTCCTTATCAATTTTTTTTGCCAATACTAATTATGGTGACTTATGAATGTTTTTTGGTGCGCTGAATCGACTAGAATTAAGAAAATTTTATCCTTATTGTTACAAACATATGATTCATTTAGAAATCAAGAAATAGATTGAATCGAGTATATTCCTTGAAAGGGGATAAATGACATTATATAGAACATATTGAAATATAAATAGAAGATATTTCATTTAAATAAAAATGGGAGTTAAAAAAATAAGAATCAAGAAATAAACAAAACAAAACAACCATGGGTAAATCCAAGCGATCTATATGAAATCCAAGAGCTCTTTTTGCAGGCTTTTACCCCCAATTCAATCGGGGGATCAAATTGATTATAGAAGCATGAGTTTAATTAGTCAATTTATTAGTGAACAAGGAAAATATTATCTAGACGAGTGAATAGATTGACCTTGAAACAACAACGGTAATTGTTTGATTGGATTTCCAGCATGTATTAAATAGTGTATGTGCCTAAAGATCTGTATTTATTATTTCTTTTTAATCTTTTTTGGGGTGAAAGGATTGTCCAAGTCTTCATTTGTTCCCCTTGAATTTATTCGGATTTTTTAATGAATCTAACTTTCTGAGTAATAATTAAAAAAATGAGCACAAGGAAAATCAATTCAACTATATTATATAGTTTCCGTTCTCTGTGTTTTGTTTCCCTAGAATTTGAAAGCATGCCGGTGGTAGAAGTTGAAGCCATTAGCCATGCCGAGGAATATGCTTAAAAACTTTGATGTTTGGCTAACAGACATCTAACAGGGCCCAAAGCCCGAAGATGGTTCACAATATAGTTCATGCAATCAGAGTGGATGATCAATGTGCCTAATCGATTTTTCGGCAGATTGGTATGCCTGAAGTTACATTGTTCTTATTTTAGTTCGTGATAATTATCTTTTCTTTTGCTAAAAATTTGAATTGAAAACCAATGGCATCTTCTATAAACCAAACTAAAACTTGCTCTGGCTGAAAGAGTAAAACGTGCTTATATAGTATTTCAAAAGGTGGAAATAAAATAATCTGATACAATACTACTCATCTCCTATAGTTTCTGGTGTTATATTGCCAATTGAGAGCTTGAATTGTTGAAAAAGAGACGCATGTATCACATGTTTAAAGAACTTATGCTGTCATTTGTTGATTAACAAGACCGATGTTAAGCTTTACTTTTAAGCATTGTTTAATAGTTTAGTTATGAAGTTATAGGAGCATATTAATGAAAAACTTAGTTATACCTCTCAAGTTGTTATTGGTGACTCATGCCATATAATACGGGAAATCTTAATCACATTCGTCTCTGTGCATGTATGTATGCATTAGACTAGCTGGAAAACGTTATTTTGTGGTGTCATCTAATGGGGAAACCATTAGTAGCTAGGTTGCAAATGGCAGTATGCTGCACAAATTTCCTTCTGCTATACAGAGTGGTGCCAAAATTAGAGTGTAGCAACAACGTTGGGAGAGGTGTACTTACACACTTAAGTTACGCAAAATTAGTAAAGAATGTATTGCAAAGTGCTTAACTCATTAACCTTGATAGATGACAAAATTAGAGACACAGTTAGTATGGTTCAGAATGTGCATACGAGACCTTTACAACATCAATTTTATGGTTTAAAACTAGAGAATTTTACTCAAATCAAATGAGGAAGGGTATACCTATGAAGACCTAAAAATAAAGTTTATCAAACAACATATTTTATTGAAACATGTTGGGATTCAAGACCTATAAAGTGATTGAGAGATATGAGCCTTATCGTTGATCCACATACTAAAAGTTTAGTTTTATTATGATAAATTGTTAATCTGGAATATGACGAAAGATAGGAGTTTTTTAAATATAGAAAACAGTTTAATCAGCAATCTTCTTGAAGATTTATTCTAATGGCTATGTGATAATTGCATGATGTGACAAAGATATAGAAGATAAAAGAAAGTCGAGTCAATTAAATAACAGTTATAGGATAAACAACAAGAATTTGAACAATCTTTATTAAAGATAAAAGAAAGTTAAGTTAATTGAAAAGCAACTTAATTAAGGATAAACAAGAACTTGAACAATCTTTAAAGGAAAACATGATAATTAGGCACAAAAGTCAACTGATGGTGCTATTAAACGATTCGTTGCTTCCTACCCTTTTAGGTTTCAAAAAATATGTATATTAATGATTCAGATAAGTTGAAGAATTTAATAGGATTATTTACTGAGTTCTTGATCAAAGCCATAAAAATTTCTCCACCACTGCAATAAGCCAAATTCTCAACTCAATCATTTTAATGTGAAAAATTACATGATTAGTTCTGACACAAAGGATGATCTTCAGGTGTCTTTTCTCTGTGAGTGTGTTTTAACTTTTAATAAATTAAAAAATACATATAAGTGTTAATAAATTATTTTATTAAATAATAAAATTAAAATAGCCCCGTGCATCGCACGGGCATAAAACTAGTTCATACAAAGATCTAACACCCATAATTTGCTCCATGACCATGACACTCGTTAATTGAGGAGAAGTGATAAAAAAATTATCCCATCCAACTCAAAAAGTTTAAATAAAAGGCCTTGTATGAACCATGTATACTTTACAATTCGGATGCATATTTTTAAAGTGAAATACGTTATTATTGAAAAATGCATTTTTGAAAAGTGATTTTTTGTGTGACTATGTAATAATAATTTTTAAAAATTACACTTGAATTGTTTGATACATAAGAGTGGTACTCTGATTAATGAGTAATTTTCTTGTGCACTTGGTGTATGATGCACTCACTCAATAGTTGAAATTCTTTATACTAAAAAGTATAATTTAATTATATTGAAAAGTGTGGTTATATTACACGAAAAATTTACAATGAAAACCCATTTTCAGTGTAATCTAACTACACTTTTCAGTGTTGAGTGTGCACCGTGCACCAAATACATACGAAAGTGTGCCGTGATTAAAATATAAAGTGTAAAAGGGTAAAAATGCCCACTCTAATAAAATAAAAAGTTTTTTGCCCATTCTAAGAAAGATGTAAATTCTTTTCTTTTTAAGTGTGGTAAAATTTAGTTGTTTTGGTTTCACTCTTTTTTTTTCTTATTAAAAAAATATCATTTAATAAAAAAATTACAAAATTTTAAAAATAACTAAAATTATTACATTAATATATATTAAAAATTATAAGAACTAATTGGGGGTAGGGGTGTAATTTTTGTTATTAAGGATGTGTATGTATATATATATTTTTTTTTATCAAAATGGGTATAAAATTTTTTTTAAAAAGATTGTGGGCAAAAAACTTTTAATATTATAAGAATTGACATTTTTCTTTATATCCCAAATATAAAATTCCCTTTGATAGTAACTAATAAATATATTAAAACCCCTTGAATTCCTAATATATTACAAACTACGCCCAACATTTCCCAATATCCCTATTTTAGCTCTTAAAAAAGAGGCAATAGGAGGCGGGAAACCTCTTAAAAACCCGCACAAACACACACATATCGTGAAAATGGAAGTCTCGAGTCTGCCGATTTCTGCGTCGCACAGAGGAAAGTTGATATCGGCGGGCTACACTTCTCTCTCTTCACTTTCCTCCGTCTCTCCTTCTCATTTAGCTCAAGGTAATACACCATATTGTGCGTGTTTCTGCGTATACAGTGCGTACTCAAATTTTTTGTCTACTTTTGTTTGGGATTCTTGTGTGTTGATTTTTTGGCCGTGGTTTCGTCAATTTGAACTTTATTTATGATCGACTTTCTTATGCCGTTGATTTATTTTATTTTTATTTTTATATGTTGATTAGTGTTGAAGATTTCCGAAAATGAGGCGGCGGGGATTCTGAAAGTTGCATCTGGAAGGAGCGGATTAGATAAAATTGACAACGGAAGTGGTGCGATTATGAATGGTAAAAGTAATTTTTGGTTATTTATGTTGATATCTTCATTTTGGAATAAGAAATGACTTTTTGAAGCTATGTTTAAATTTTTGGAATGTTGCATCCCTAAGAAGAAAAAGAGTTTGGAATATTGCAATATACTCCCCCGCAATCCAAGTTAAAGCTTCCCATAGCTTTTGGACACACAAATTAAGGAATGTAGTAGTATTAAATGAGTAAAAGGTAAAGAGATGAAGACAAAGGTAGAGAGATGTAAGGAATAGTATACGGTATACCAATGAAAATGGAAGGATGGGAAGCTTCAACTTGGATAGACGGAGTATTGGTTATTTTTCGGAGCTGCTTTGATCATGTGCTGTGATGTTGTAGATGCCCATGGCATGTCTCATAGCAATGAAACTTTAGGTAGTGTCTTTTAAATGTTTGCTTAAGGATTAGTGACTTGAAAAGCAATGATATTGCAGTCCAAAATGGCAAAACTTGAAGATTCGGATTTTGTATTCCCTGTCCCTTTTTCTTTAACCTCATTTGCGATCAGCCTCAGCATCAAGCATTGAAGAATTATTGAATCAATATGTTTTCATGATCATTTTGATTAGGAGCACAAACGGCATGGGATATGCTACACGAGGAGGAATCTTCCCTATGCATCACGACGTCTTGTTCAGAATTAGATGATATCCTAGGTGGAGGAATTCACTGTAAAGAAGTTTCTGAGATTGGTCAGTCAGTGCTCAGTTTCATGCACCATCAAATGTCATACCATGTTGAACCTTTTCATTTCCATGTACTCACTGTAGTGATCTTAATTTTTTATTAGGTGGAGTGCCAGGCATCGGTAAAACACAACTTGGGTAAGTATTATCCATGGCTACTCTTTCTTTGCTCAAGTTGTGAATCTAATTCCTTTTTTTTTTCTGTGCAATAATAATGGATATATGCAGCATCCAGCTGGCAGTAAATGCCCAAATCCCAGCTCATTGTGGTGGCTTTGGAGGAAAGGCAATTTATATTGGTATATATATGCAGGATATAATGGATGAATATTCTTCATATTATATAGCTGTTTTCTTACACTTCTATGCTTTAAGCGTTCAATTTTGTTCCTCAGATACGGAAGGCAGTTTTATGGTGGAGCGTGTTTTACAAATTGCAGAGGCGTGCGCTCAGGACATGCTAGAATATAATAACTTGTTGCCAAAGGAGTCCCAAGCTAGTCGAGTAGATAAAAATCCCAAGGATTTTCTTGATAACATATACTACTTCCGCGTATGCACTTATACAGAGCAAATTGCTGTGATAAATTTCTTAGAGAAATTTGTCTCTGAACATAAAGATGTAGGTACAGTAAACCAGATGGTGGTTAGGCTTGTGGTCTGCATTTATTTTATTCGGAGTATAGCTCTTGAGTTTTGTTTTTTGCAGGTCAAAGTTGTCATTATTGATAGCATTACTTTCCATTTCCGTCAAGATTTTGAGGATATGGCGCTTAGGACTCGACTACTTAGTGAAATGGCATTAAAACTAATGAGGCTTGCACAGAAGTTTAATTTGGCGGTAAGTCTGTCTTGATTGTTGTCATTGTATATGAAACTCCTTTACCTTCTAACCATGTTGTTAATTTACGTCCCTTAATTTATGCTTCACGCAAACACCTATGCAGGTAGTTGTATTAAATCAAGTAACCACAAAGTATACAGAAGGTTCATTTCAGCTTACTCTTGCTCTTGGTAAGTAGCCCACAATATATCATAACATATGGTCTCCTCTGTGTGTATATGCTTGTCTGTGTTTTCTATCTCTTTTTATTTCGTTCATTTACCTTTATCTAAGGTATGTGTGGGGTGCTTAAACTATGAATATGCATTTTTCTAACCACAAACCACGCTGAACAGGTGACAGTTGGTCACACGCTGCAACAAACCGGATCATATTGTACTGGAACGGCAATGAGAGGTATGCATATATTGACAAGTCGCCCTCTTTGCCATCTGCTTCAGCTCCGTATGCTGTCACACGCAGAGGTATTCGAAATTCAACTTCTAACTCTAATAAGAGACTTAAACTGATGTAGCCTATTTCAGTAACCTAACTATACTGCTATTACATGCTTTCTCATGGTAAAGCTGCAACACTCCGTATTTTCTAGTCGATTATTTATTATGTTTATTTCACATTAAGTTCAAGATATCAAGATTTCATGGAAGCATGCTTGTACTGCATCCTGTTTAGCTTTATTATTACATTAGGCTTGTGGGTTTGTGGCTGTTTAAGGTGTTTTTTTTGACAAAAAATGTCCTTTTGAAATTTGACTAGCCATTTTGCAACACAAGGAACATATAATAGCGCTTGTAATCATGAAGCGTTGCTGCAGTTCTTTGATAACCCCCTGCTAAAGCAAATATGTAAGTTTAAGAAGTTAAGTGACCTTAATTATGCACCATTTCATATGTTGTTGAACTGAATCACAAATTAATATGGCAATTGATAAGTGTGTCACATGGTATGAAAGTGTATTCACAATTTACGTGTTTATTTTAATTTTAATGAAATTCACTTTTATAGAATAAAATAATTAAATAAACACAATTACGCTAACCTGGCTGCCGCAGATATTTTGACTGATCTTTCCACATTCAACTATTAGTTGTATGAATAAACAACTTTTTATTTATTTTTTTCGGAAAATAATCTTAGGTGAGACCCACATGCATTAAGCTTAAATATAGCCTTAGGGGTCACAATAACTCAAGGATAAGGTACCCCTTTCTTTCATCAAAAGTTCACCAATGACCAAACATATAACGGTAACCCCACCTCAGCCTCAATCGCCCTTCCCACACACCATAATAATAAATAAATTTAACAAAGTAAATAAATAAAAGTAGAAGAATATGCCTAGCAGGTATCACCAAGATTTACTTATTAGCATTTCTTTATTCAAGTATAGTTACGTTGAGAAATTATGTTAAATTATATTCCATTACTACAACAAATAAAAAAGTGTTCCTTTTTTAAACAATTCGAATTCTATGCGTCATTTTTTTGTTTCACTTTCTATTCTACCTATTGAATTTTTAACACATAAATTATAATTATAGTAGTAAATTGAAATTTTTAAAAAATTTCATATATCATACATTCAATATATAAATATAGAGTGAAATATAAAAAAATACATGAATGATGTGATGCATTTTTTGAATCGATAATTTTTTTTTGTAGTTTTTCGATAAAGGTAAGCGTTGGTGGTTAATAATATGTACTTAGGGGGCGCTTGGTTAACGACTCTTCAATGGTAATGATAATGAGAATGAGATTGAAAATTAGTGTAATTAGCATGGTTCATGAGAACAAAAACACTACCTCTCCTTCTAAATAAGGTAATCACTACTCCATTTTGATTACCCTATTACCTTTCTACAATCCTCCTCCTCAATCATTCTCCCATTCCTCCACTAACAACCATTTGTTGTCAACTTCTATTCTAAAATTGGGGCATGACACTAGCAATGATGTCACCATTGGAACACTTCTTCCCCCTACATATCATTTTTTTTATGAGGACATAGATGAAAATAAATTTTCATTCTCATTGCCATTGAAGAATTGCTAACCAAGCGCCCCCTTATGTAATTTATGAACTATTATATATAAAAATTGAGAATATTCCACAATTGTCATCATAAAATGGTGTATGGCTGCTCATTAAAAAATGTACTGTCACAAAAAAAGCTAGTAAAAATAAGCGAGCACATCAAATTCCAAATTCGGCCAATTAATAATAGGAGGAAAGCTTGAACACAAATTTTCAACTTTGACACCAAAAAAAAAAAAAAAAAGTGTAATAGTACGTGTACGATCGACCTTATTTTTTAGGAATATTAATTTACTTTCTTTTTTCAGAAAATATTCAATATATTGAAGTATAAACCAGAGGATATTTTGTCATTTTTTTGGCAACTTTTGATCACCAAAAAATTTTCAAAACCCAGACCACCTCATATTTTTCCTTTTATCTACTTGTCCTTACATTTTCTCATCCATTTTCGATTAACTCGAAAAGAGAGAGAAACCACAGAGCAGAGCCATGGCTTCTTCTTCTTCCCTCACTCTCTCTCAAGCTATCCTCTCTCGCTCCACCATTCCCCGCCATGGCTCCGCCCAGCAACTTCACCCTACTCCCACCTCCTCCACTCTCTCAATTCCCGCCTTCTCCGGCCTCAAATCGGCCTCCTCTTCCGGCGCAGCTCCCATCTCCCGCCGCCGCGCGCCCGCCGTAGCTAGGCGCCCGGTCTCCGCTTCCGCCGCTGTGGAGACCCTCGAGAAAACCGACACCGAACTTGTCGATAAGTCCGTCAATACAATCCGGTTCCTGGCAATTGACGCCGTGGAGAAGGCGAATTCCGGCCATCCCGGTTTGCCGATGGGATGCGCTCCGATGGGGCATATATTGTACGATGAGGTGATGAGGTACAACCCGAAGAACCCCTATTGGTTTAACCGGGACCGGTTTGTGCTCTCCGCTGGACATGGATGTATGCTTCAGTACGCACTTCTTCACCTGGCCGGATACGACGCCGTTAAGGTCAACTTTTAGCTTATAACTTGTTTCTCAGCTCAAATTTTGGCTGTGATCAACATGAAATTTTATCTGCTCTTTCAAGTAGGATTGTATTTGTCCATACTGTAATAAAATGGAGATGGGCATAAATGGGGTTAATTTAGACTACATTCTTTTGGGAATATGGTTTTTGATTCATGCCTCTGGGTTTTCTGGGAATTTTTTTAGGATATCTTTGAGTTATGTGAGTTAGATTATATTTTTGTTGATTTTTTGGGATAATGAAGATTAGTTTTAGATATGTTCATGCTAATCTATTCGGGATGTCTTGGTTATATAATGCTGCAATTGTAGTAAAATTACACTCTAGTATGTTTTACATGTGTGTTGTGTTGGGTTCAGGTTAATTGAGGGGAAAAATGCTTGTTTTTCTTTTGGCGTATGAAGCCAATTATGAACATGTGAAGTATTTCAGACATTTTAGTAGTTTCATGAGCATTTTTCATGTTCTTCTTAGCTGAGATGTGCACATTACAGGAAGAGGATTTGAAGAGTTTCCGCCAATGGGGAAGCAGTACACCTGGACATCCCGAGAACTTTGAGACACCTGGTGTTGAAGTCACTACCGGTCAGAATCAACTCTCAAAATTCCCTTTTCACTTTGATTGATTCAGTTGAAATTTGTATCGAGCTCTGCAAATATTTGTGATTTTTACATATACTTTTGTGTAGGTCCTCTTGGTCAAGGTATTGCCAATGCTGTTGGCCTGGCACTTGCAGAGGCTCACTTGGCTGCTCGATACAACAAACCAGACAGCGAGATAGTTGATCATTACACGTAAAGAACTAATTGTTTCATCTCTTTAGATGTTCCCCCAATCAAGGGTAGTATCTCCCATTAAGTAATGAAATTGTCTTGTATGCAGATACTGTATCCTCGGTGATGGGTGTCAAATGGAGGGTATCTCAAATGAGGCCTGCTCCCTCGCTGGACACTGGGGACTTGGAAAGTTGATTGCTTTTTACGACGACAATCATATCTCTATTGATGGTGACACAGAGATTGCTTTTACTGAGAGTGTTGATACCCGTTTTGAGGCCCTTGGTTGGCATGTAATCTGGGTGAAGAACGGTAACAATGGTTACGATGAAATTCGTGCTGCTATTAAGGAAGCAAAGTCTGTTAAAGACAAGCCCACTATGATCAAGGTAAGATATTACTAAAGTGACATTGAGGAAATACAAGTCAATGAATTTTTTCAGAAATTCTTCTTTGTCCATGAATTTCTTAGCCATTCTTTGATGAGGAAATAGTTCTGTTTCTTATTATCCTTTATGTATTTTTATTTTTTATTTTTTGAGCAGGTTACTACAACCATTGGCTTTGGTTCCCCCAACAAAGCCAACTCGTACAGTGTCCATGGAGCTGCCTTGGGTACCAAGGAAGTTGAAGCCACCAGACAGAATCTTGGATGGCCATACGAGCCATTCCATGTGCCGGAGGATGTGAAGAGGTAAGGATCTCTCAACTTACTTTCCTGATTGAGGATTTTTAATTCTGCAACAGAATGTGCAGTGATTTTGTATATTCTTTGTGGCAGCCATTGGAGCCGACATGCTGCTGAAGGCGCTGCTTTGGAAGCTGAATGGAATGCTAAGTTTGCTGAATATGAGAAGAAGTATCCAGAAGAAGCAGCTGAGTTGAAATCTATCACAACTGGTGAACTCCCAGCTGGTTGGGAGAAGGCTCTTCCTGTAAGTTTCAATCATGTCTTCTCGTCGAGTGATGTACATTTCCCAATGAGTAAATTTCTGATGTTTTCCGATTTCTTGTTTCAGACATACACTCCTGAAAACCCAGGGGATGCCACCAGAAACTTATCTCAGGCAAATCTGAATGCACTTGCGAAGGTCCTCCCTGGTCTCATTGGTGGTAGTGCTGATCTGGCCTCCTCCAACATGACCCTTCTGAAAATGTTTGGGGACTTCCAAAAGAAAACACCAGAGGAGCGTAATGTGAGATTTGGTGTGCGTGAACACGGTATGGGAGCCATCTGTAATGGAATTGCTCTTCACAGCCCTGGTCTCATTCCCTACTGTGCAACCTTCTTCGTGTTTACCGATTACATGAGAGGAGCCATGAGGATCTCTGCCTTGAGTGAAGCTGGAGTTATCTATGTCATGACCCACGACTCTATTGGGCTTGGTGAAGATGGGCCCACTCATCAGCCCATCGAACATTTAGCAAGTTTCCGAGCAATGCCCAACATATTGATGCTCCGTCCAGCTGATGGCAACGAGACAGCTGGTTCGTACAAGGTGGCTGTGCTCAACAGAAAGAGGCCCTCTATCCTTGCTCTGTCCAGGCAAAAACTTCCCCAGCTTCCAGGAACCTCCATTGAAGGGGTGGCAAAGGGAGGGTATACCATATCAGACAACTCAGTTGATAACAAGCCTGATGTCATTTTGATTGGAACTGGGTCTGAGTTGGAAATTGCAGCTAAGGCTGCTGATGAGCTCAGAAAGGAAGGTAAGGCGGTGAGAGTTGTGTCCTTTGTTTCTTGGGAGCTCTATGATGATCAATCCGACGAGTACAAGGAAAGTGTTCTTCCTAGTTCTGTAACTGCTAGGGTCAGCATTGAGGCTGCATCAACATTCGGGTGGCAGAAAATTGTGGGAACTAAAGGAAAGGCGATTGGAATCGACCATTTTGGGGCCAGTGCACCTGCCGGGATAATATACAAGGAGTTTGGCATCACAGCAGAAGCTGTTGTTGCTGCAGCTAAAGAAGTAATGTAAGCTTTCCTTTCATGGTAGAGCTGGTTATGGGAGAGCAATTCAAATGTGGAGTACAGTGAAAGCAGCACGGATAAGGGGACGGTTTGGGGAAAGTTGCTAATAATGAAGACAAAAGTTTTTATGTCTTGTTTCCTTTTTGTTTCTTGAAATTAAAATTGAGCAGCAGCTTTTGCAGTCTCAGGAGATATATTAGGCACAAGAATCCTTCTGAATTTCTTTTGTACACTTGAACATCATCTTGATTTTGTAACTTATAATGTGTTTCTTAATAATTATTACAAGGTTCTTGATTTCCTTCATAAGTTGCTGTATATCTGATCATTTGTGATCTGAAACTGATGGTAATATCAAACCAAACCTTTATCCATTGAAATTTTATGGGCTCCCATATTTGAGATATTATTGGGAATCAAAAGGGAGTATTATTATTTCCTCATAAGGATTGGGTTATGGATTGAAGCCACTGAAATCAGAAAAAAGGCAAGAGGGATGTCACCCATCAAGTAGTGATATGTAATGGTTGGAGGGTAGTGATGATATCTCATTTGTGGTGGTTGAGAGGGTTTAGTAGTTAGATAGCTTATCCACATTGTCTCCTACTATTGATTTGTTTTAACATGAATGCTTTTTGGACGCTTTTGTCCTTGGATGTTGAAACCTATGTTTTCGATTATTTGTATTTAATGATCACATAAGAATAAGCTTGAAGAAATTCTAGCATATTCCCCCTCCCCCAGTCTTACTCATGTAGGATAAGATATCCATGTGGTACATAAATCATGAGTATTTATTTCTAATGCATACAAGAAGTTGTCTGCACTTGAATTTTACTTGGAAGCAAATGCAAAATAGGGATAAAACATAAGCATATGAGAAAATACTGAAATGGAAAAGAAAAAAAAAAGGCATCTTGTATTTTGAGTCAATAAAATATAATCAAGGTCTCATATGTATCATGTGTATTCGCTATGTTTCACTCAAAATTAGTGTTACTTTCAGTCAAAGCTATTATCACGCTTCATTTCATGTTTTTAGTTAAATTTAGTGTCACGTTTCAATTAAATTAATGTGCACATTTTACCATTTTGCCCAGTGGTACGGTGCATGCTTAAAAAACACACTTTAAAATCTACCCTCTAAGTTAGGAGAGAGAGCAAATGGTTCAGGTTATATATAGTCTCATTTGTTGTTAATACACCCCCAAAAAGAATACTCAGAAGAAATTAACAATTTTTAGGAAAAATTTCCTAAAACGCAGTAACAAAAACTGGAAATATGCATTTTCGTCGTAATTTTTTTTCAAAAATTGTCAAAATTTTCAATTTTTTTCCAAACATTTTTTTGAAGAAGTGTATTAACAAAACATGTAACTATATGCAGGGTCTAACATAATTCATATGGACGCGGATATTCTCTCCCCCCCCCTATAATTTGTTTACGCCCATCTTTACTTCACTACTCTATTGTTCAGTTCACCACCCATAATTTTCCAAAATTGCTCCATTCTCATTTTTCAGTTCTTGTTTAAATTTTGTAAATTCACCCCCCTCATTTCATAGAAAGAGTACGCACGAATAAATTCCGACCGTTGTTCAGCAGCCGTGAGCTGTCGCGACCCGCCGCCGCGACCTTCCTCCATGATCCGCCATCAAAGAGGGGTGCCGCAACATCCATGGATAAATGTTGGTTTTTTTTAATTTTTCAATTGTTCAATTCTATGGTTTATGTGTGTGATTGTTGGTATAGATTAGGGTTTATGTGTGTGATTATAAATTTAATGGAGCATATAATGTTTGTTTTTGTGATGGAATACAACAAAAATTACGATTTTTTTTTGAAGAAGACGAAGGACTTTGTTTGACACTGGTTGTTCAAACATATGTCCAATGTTCGAACAAAAGTGTCAAAAAATGCTCTATGTTTGGATATTTTTTTTTTTCGAACAAAAGGTCATTGTTTGGAAAAAAAATTCAAACAATGTGTTCGAATAATTTTTACGAATTATGACAAATGTTTGACAAATTTTTTCGAAAATAATGCAAATGTTTGAGAAACCAGACCTGAACGCGAACCGAAATAAGAAAAACGATAAAATTGCGCGAGAACAATGTTAGAAGCCCTCAAGATCGTTGTGACTGTTTGCATTCCGGTAAACTTGATTTCAAGGGGGGTGAACTGATCGAATTTGTCTAAATAAAATTATGCGTCTTTTCAAATGTATTTTTAAATAAAGAAAAAAAATTGGGGGTGAATATCCGCGTACAATTCATATTGGGCCAATGTTAAATATAGTCCCATGATTTATGAATACAACCCCACCAAAAAAAGTGTTCGGAAATTTTTTCCGAAAAATGTAATAATTTTCGGAAAAAAATCTGAAATTTCATATGTTTAGTGTTTTTTTTTTACATTTTCGGAAAAAAATTCCGAAAAAATTGTCAAAATTTTCTGATTTTTTTTTCGAACACTTTTTGGTGGGGTTGTATTAATAAAAGATAGGACTGTATATAACCTTGACCTTCATATTGATACAGATAGCCCATGAAAAAGAGAGGCCCAATAAGCCCACTCCAAATATATGCCCGGTAACAGATGAAGTGCTGTTGCCTCTACCAAACACGGTGGTGGTTGGTGGCGGAGTTGGTGGCCCTGATCAATGTTACTTTTTAAAAGTTAGTTATATGTTCAATTCAACACTTAAATATTTTCACTAATAACATTATAAAAGTTTTAACTTCTAATTAACTTTGACTCCTCAAAACATATTTTTCTTATAAAATATTTGGAAAAAATGAGTTCTTTTGAATGACAAAAGGAGTTTTTCCTCTGTTTATTTTGTGTATTTGTATCTATAATTACGTCACATTCTATTATTTCATGCTAAGGTGGTGGTCGATCTTTTTCATTAGAAAGAGAAAGTTAGATGTTCAAATTAAAAATCAATCATAATTATTATTTATCATCCTTTAAAAAGTTGGAATTCTCTTTTAAGAGAAATCAAAATCCATGGGAGTTCAACAATTCAAGTAATAGCAGATCATTTTGCAGTAACATAATAAATTGATGACAAATGACATTATTATGTTATCAATATTATTATATTTTTTTAGTCAAATTCTTGTATATGTCATTTGCACCCTACACTCATTTTAAATAGCATGTAACGATATTTTAAAACTTAAAAAAAAAAAAAAATTTGTTATCATTACTAATAACTAGAAAAAAACATGGTTTATTACGAGGAAAAAACAATTATTATACATTAATGTAATCTGCCTATATTTGCCAATCTAAAAAAACTATTACTGCAGACAAAGTATATGAGATCTCTAGTTATACCCTGATCTACTTTTTTTTAAATAAATAGCATATAAGTATTGAAGTAGGTTTTATATGAAAACGCTTCATAATAAGTTTAACATGAAATAGTTTTAAAGTATCATTAATCTCATCAGGAGTATCATTAAAACTGTCAGGTGTATCACTAATCTGGGTCAGTGGTATTAAATTGTAATTGTTTTATTTTTTTTGAACTCAAACTAATGATACTCATGATACTCCCGATGAAATTAATGATACTTTAAATTTTTTTCATGATAAACTTATAATGAACTATTTTCATATAATACTTTGCCTAAGTATATTGTAATTAGAGATGAATAGTGGGATAATAGATATACTAAATATATTATCTAAATAAATGATATTCTCACTTCTCACAAAAATAATCATAAGACCAAGAAAATATTATTTATTAGTTACATGAAAATTTAGATTTTATTTATAAGTTTTCTTATATACGCTTGCTTGCTTATTTAACACAAACAATAACGAGAAGATAAGTATGGGTATTAAATTAAGATATTTCAAATAATTAATACACTTTTAATTTAGGAATCACTATAATTTGAAACAAACTTAAAAGAAAAAACATGACTAACTTTGCGAGGAAAAAATATATAGTCTGTTCCACTATAAATTTCATTTAGATTTTGGATACACAAAAAATGTTAAAAGAATAATTGTAGTGCAAGTAATGTGATAAAAAAAAAGTATTATTACAAAAGATAATGGAAATAAAAAGTAAATTGCTAAAAAGAAATGAAAATTTTATGTGGGATTTTTTTTGTTGAAAAGTTTACAGTAAATAAGTAAGTGTGATTAAAGGACGTATTGTGAGATTATGAATGCGATAATTACATTTTTGTGGAGATCTCATCCGCAGACAAAGGTGGGTTGGTGAGAGCAGGAGTCTTCGTTGATAATACTACCTACATTTTGGCCTCCAACCCCTTTACTTTCATGCTTCAACCTAACCCCTATTCCCTAATCCCTACAAAAATTGGTTGAATTTCCGAATTCTCTCACAAAACCACCAATTTTCCATCGACAACCAAAAATGGCGCACGTTACCAAAATGGCGCACAATCTCAGCTCGCCCAAACTCCCAATCCCCAGTAGTAAATCGTCTCCTTCAACTTCGTGTTCGTTGTTTTTTGGATCCAAGAATTTGAGGAATTCATCCAGAAATTCGTGCGTTTTGAATAAACCCCAAATCTTTAATGTTAAAAAGAAGAACCAAATGAGGGTTATGGCTTCCGTTGCCGCGACGGAGAAGCCGCCGACGGTGCCGGAGATAGTACTGCAACCAATCAAAGAAATCTCCGGCACTGTTAAGTTGCCGGGCTCTAAATCACTTTCCAATCGTATTTTACTTCTCGCTGCTCTATCCGAGGTAATCTCAAGATATGCTTATTGATTTGTGATACTGTGATATTTTCCTCTGATAAGATGGCGCAATTTCAATCAGTTATTTTAGTTGGATTTGCTCGTTTATAGATGGACATTAAGCTACTAAAAATGGTTAATGCTTGAAAATTTAGTAACTGTTTAAGTGATCTCAATTTCTAAAAATTTACTAATCGTATTCTAAATTCTCCAGTGGGTTTAAGTTTCTAGATTTAGATTATGGAGGTATAATTGTGCCTTTGAGTTCGTATATGGATACAATGGCTGATTTTGAAATGCTCATCACTTTCAAACGGTCTTATATATCTTGACTCTTGGGATATTATTTTAATGCTATGAAAAAAAATCAATATAATGCATTCTTGTTTTAATCATGTGCTTGATAGGAATCATCAGATTAACTTTATTATTGGGGGGTATTTGTCCAAGCTTTATGTTGGTCTTTATGGCTAAGGGGTAACAGACAAATATTCAACGGTTAAGTTTAGAGTACCATGGTGGGTTTCAGTCCGTAAAAATTTGAAAACTTACTCTGTATCAGAAATTGCTACAGATTGCGTGTTGTCTATTTTGTTGTAGATTGAATGCTTGTTAGGTATCCCTCATCCCTTTGTTCTTATGTTGTCTCTAATAGTAAAGTTTTATCTGTTTTTTATTTATGAAATATATATATGATCATGCTTCAGACCTTTCGTGTCTTTCTTTTCCATGTCAATTTATGTTAGAAATACTTCAGGAACCCTCTTTTCACTGGTTCTTGTGTGTTTCTGTAAATAGGACAAGTTGGCACTGGACTTAATTAACTTTTATAAATGTTAAATTTGCTTGAACATTTTGTCTTTGAGTCTGTGTATTTTTCTGTGAATAAAGTATAATACTGTACAGCTGTTTTCCAGGGAACAACTGTTGTGGACAACTTACTAAGCAGTGATGATATTCATTACATGCTTGGTGCTTTGAGGACTCTTGGGCTGCATGTGGAAGAAGACAAAGCTAATCAACGGGCAGTTGTGGGAGGCTGTGGTGGTCTGTTTCCAGTGTCTAAAGAAGCCAAGGATGAAATTCAACTTTTCTTAGGAAATGCAGGAACAGCGATGCGCCCATTGACTGCTGCAGTTGTTGCTGCTGGTGGAAATGCAAGGTATGCCGGATTGTAAAACAAATTCTACAGTTCTCTTTAAGGTTAAAGTTAGACCCTTATCTTGAAAATAATCTTTTATGAGCGAAGATATTACATCTGCTAGAGCACTTGATCAAATTAAATAATCTTCATTTGGTTTAGATTATAATCTGGTTCTGTAGTTTTTTATACTATTTTGATGGCTTTCAGCTATGTACTTGATGGAGTTCCGCGCATGAGAGAGAGGCCCATTGGCGATTTAGTCAGTGGACTTAAGCAGCTTGGTGCTGATGTTGATTGTTATCTGGGCACAAACTGTCCCCCTGTTCGCGTTGTTGGAAAAGGAGGTCTTCCTGGGGGAAAGGTTGGTGTTCGTTTCATTCAAAATAACATGTTATATACACAAACATACAAGTTTCCACTTCATTCCAATTCCTGCATCAAAACTCCTAATTAATTCTGTCACAAAGTACTTGTTTTTTGTGTTCTTGATTTTTTTTTTTTTTTTTTTGTTTGTTGGGAGGAGGGGTGGGGGGGTAAGAAAGTGGATAACTTTACAAATTTTGGATAGATATAGGCACAATTAACTGAAAATAATTCAACTAATTTCCCTTGAACTTTTTGCCTCAAAATAATTTTGTCTGAGAGATTGGAGTGCTTTCCTTCTGGTTTTTATAGTAGGTACTACTTTTATCTAGTCAGTATCCATAGGGGAAAATAAAGAAAGACTAACAAAGAAGGTCATTCTTTCACAAGATGTTAATATCCTGAGCATTACTCCTTAATCCTTCTACTTGACATGCCATAAATGTAGCTTCTGAGTTTTGATAATTGGTAGACTATTGATGAAAATATATAAATAATTCCACTTGTTATACTGAGTGTTCTTCTTTGTTCTAGATTTTATATTATCAATTGATGCGCACAAGAATCTTCCTCAAACATCACAATCTATCTGCACTGGGCTTTTCTTCGTTAAGTGAATGGGCAACTAAAATTATTAGAAGCTATGATGTATTTACTCTGTTTTTTTCCCTTACACTTTGCAGGTGAAGCTCTCTGGATCTATTAGCAGCCAATACCTAACAGCTCTGCTCATGGCTGCTCCCCTTGCTATAGGAGATGTCGAAATTGAGATCATCGACAAACTTATTTCTGTTCCTTATGTGGATATGACTCTTAAATTGATGGAACGATTTGGCGTCTCAGTAGAGCACAGTGACAGCTGGGATAGATTCTTGGTTAAAGGAGGTCAAAAATACAAGTAAGTTCCTCTAAACTAGTGTAAGCAGCTTTTAGAAACTTGATTTGCTTGGAGGTTTAAAGTATGCATTTTTTCATCAGGTCTCCTGGAAAAGCTTTTGTGGAAGGTGATGCCTCAAGTGCCAGTTACTTCTTGGCTGGCGCAGCTGTTACCGGTGGAACTGTTACTGTCGAGGGCTGTGGGACCAGCAGTTTACAGGTATTTATCGCCCCATTTTTCTTTAGTTTTTGTCTCATGTTTTAGAATTTGTGAGAACTATTGAGCTTCTGATTTAAGGATTACATAAGAGTATATTGGAAACAGTAGGATCGCTTTTTGTGTCATGCTTTTCCTAACGGGGTTTTTGATGTCCTTTTGAAGGGTGATGTTAAATTCGCCGAGGTTCTTGAAAAAATGGGAGCTGAAGTTACCTGGACGGAGAATAGCGTCACTGTTAAAGGACCACAACGTGACGCTTCTGGAAGGAAACATTTGCGAGCCATTGATATCAACATGAACAAAATGCCAGATGTCGCCATGACTCTTGCTGTCGTCGCACTTTACGCTGATGGGCCCACTGCCATAAGAGATGGTATCAATGCCTGCATTTACTTTGTCATATAATTAGTTTATACTGAAATAGATTAACATAATCTTTATTAAATATACCAGTATAAATGCCCATCAAATCATACTATTATTCATGTGATCCTTGAGTTATATCTTATCCTATCACCAATAAGTAGCATATGTTCTCAATTCCTTTGTTTCCTTTCTCAAGATTCTTGATGTAAATATACTATTTTCTCTCATCTGTTGGCAGTGGCTAGCTGGAGAGTGAAAGAAACCGAAAGAATGATCGCCATATGCACAGAACTCCGAAAGGTTCGTCACTAATTTATGCATCTCTCTCTCTCCAACTATGTTTCTCGGTTATCTTTATCCCGTATATTCATATCTTTGTATCCACTTTTCAGCTTGGAGCAACGGTTGAAGAAGGCCCCGATTACTGTATAATCACCCCCCCTGAGAAATTGAATGTGGCAGCCATCGACACATACGATGATCATAGGATGGCCATGGCCTTCTCTCTCGCTGCCTGTGCCGACGTTCCAGTTACCATCAGGGATCCCGCCTGCACCCGCAAAACTTTCCCGGATTATTTCGACGTCCTTGCTACATTTTGCAAGTACTGAAAAGCGTGTAATCAAGAACCCGATTTTGGCATGTACTGATCTCAGAGATGTTGAGACTGTTTGTATCATTAAAGCTCTGCTTAAACTGTGGAGGATTGCTTTGGTTTTGACTATGAATAAGTTTTGATTATATATCAATCATCGTGCAAGAATGGTTGTGGCTTATTATTGATGTTGTCAAAATTAGAACAATTATACAATTTACACACACAAAACATTATTTTTGTTATAAAAAAAAAAGTTTATCTAACGTGCTTACATTTTATTTGTGGTCAACCGAGTTAAGATATAAACCTATTAGAAGTTGGTAAACTATCAGTTTGCGTTTATGCTTGTTTGTTTATTTAATTTATTCAACCGTGTTTTTTAAATTTATCACTATTATACTAATACTTATTTAGACGTATAATATACTCCCTCCGTCCCAAACTCGTTTGCTATATTGCCAAAAAGGTCCGTTCCATACTCATTTGCTACATCTACTTTTAGCAAAAAAGTAACAACACCATACACTAATAACCAAAACATCTACTTTATCACTTTATCACTTTAAATACTAATAAACAATTATTTTCTTAATAACCGTGCAAACAGTAAACGAGAACTTGAGTTTGGGACGGAGGGAGTAACAATTTTGTAAAAGTGCATACGTTATGACTAAAAATGTAGTATAAATTACAAATATATATATATATATATATATATCAAATAGACATACAACCCCTATGGCTCCAGTTGGTCGAAGATGGGGGAGAAAATATCAAAACTAGTCCTGTAATTTATGTTGATTCCAATTTTAGTCCTGTAACTTTTTATTTTCTCAATTTTAGTGCTGCAATTGTCAATTTTAGTCCTGTAATTTTTTATTTTCTCAATTTTAATCCTGTAGTTGTCAATTTTAGTCCTTATATTGCGTCAAAATTAAAAAATCTCACTGATTTGGGTCGGGGCCATTATTATTTCCAAACAGGCCGATTATAATTAGATGGTCGATTAATTTTTTGATTATGTGGTAGTCCACATGTACAATTTGCCGGGAAAAAAACCCCAATTTTTCCGGTAGGTATTTGAACTTTTATACAAAAAAGGACTGCAATTGATAACTCTAGGACTAAAATTGAGAAAATAAAAAGTTACTGGACTAAAATTGACAACTCCAGGATTAAAATTGAAAAAATTAAAATTTATGGGACTTAAATTGGAATCAAGCTAAGTTACAGGACTAGTTTTGATATTTCCCCAAGACGGGGGTGTAGTAATATAGCACGATCCATTGTCACTCTTATCAATTATAGAGAGAAAATAATAGAAACAATTAACAAAGAGGAGAGAAAAAATTGCATCACCATAATTAAATATGAGACTGCCACACGGTAGAGGTCGGTGTGGACAAAATAAAAAATTGTGGTGTTATTCTTCTGCGTGACTGCATCTGCTTCGTGTGCGATTTCTGCATCTCAAATATAGTATAAAAAATAATCTCAAAATAAATAAATGAGAGTAGGTCTCTTATTTACTCAATGCATTTTTAGATAGTAGGAATATTAGTTATATTTGCAATTGTTGTTCGTGATGCATTTTAGATAATAAATACTACCCCATCAGTTTCACTATAAATTTTTCATGGATTTTGGGTACAGAGGCTAAGACAATAATACTTGTAGTACAAAAGATATGATAGGAAAAAAAAAAACTAATGTATATTAATGAAAAAGTAATATGAATGAGAAGTAAAAAGTAAAAAGTAATAAAGTAAATTGCCAAAAAAGAAATGAGAAATTTATAGTGGGATAGAGGAAAATGGAAAAATTGAAAGTATATAGTAGGACGGAGGGAATATAAGTTATATTTGCTTTGCAATTGTTTTCACTACACACTTACCATTTCGACAAGATAAAGTTTTATTTGAAAATTGTTTATGATAAGTTTACTATAAAACTATTTTAAAGTATCAAATATTTAATCAAGAATATTAAAAATCTCATCAGAAGTATCATAAATTAGGGTAAAAAAAAATATCAACAACAATCAAAATATAATACCACGAACCCCAATTTTTTATACTTCACATGAGATTCTTAATACTAATTTATCAAATATTTGATTCGTAAAACAATTTCATGATAAACTTATCATGAACCATTTTCATATAAAACTTATTGCCTACTCTTTGGAGGCAAACTCTCACATGCACCAAGTGCACGGTGTACTCACTCAACAGTTGCCCATGTTTATACTGAAAAGTTTGTTTCAATTACACTGAAAAGTGTGGTTGAATTACACTGAACAGTTTACACCAAAAACTTATTTTCAGTGTTAACTTTTCAGTGTAACTGGAACAAAACTTTTCGTGTAAACATGGACAACTGTTGAGTGAGTGCACCATACACCAAGTGCACAAGAGAGTTACCCCTCTTTGGACAATTGCAAGTATTTAGTGTTGTAAATCTAGAAGATTTATTATTCCAAATCTAGAAGATTTGATGTGTACATTACTAATGGACCAATAACCCAATGAGCTTTATATCTTAGACTAGGGTTTTATTCTTATAAATAGACTATTGTATTCATAATTGTAATCACTCATACACAAGATCATTAGTGAAACTCCTGGCTTGGCTCGCCCCCAGACGTAGTCGTTCTCGACGAATTGAGTGAACAAATATTCCGCCTTTAATTTACGCACTTATTTACAACACGTTATCAGCACGGGTCTCTGCCCGAATTATACGGTAAGCCCTAAATTAAATTCCATATGATTTACATGTTTTTTATGTGTACCCTTGCTATAAATTCGATTGAATACTCTTGCAATTAATTGAATCATATTTGTATACAAATTAAATTATTTTTGTGACTTGAATTGACGAGCAACGACTGACGTCCCGTAGGCGTACGGCCGCCGCCCGTCCACCGCCCGAAGGCCAGCAGCCGCCGTCGCGCACTGCCACCCATCGCCACGCCGCTGCCGCCCATCGCCGCGCGCGCCTCCGCCTGTCGCGCTGCCGCCCGTCGCGTGCAGCCGCCACCCATCACGTGCAGCCATCGCCCGCCGCGCGCGTCCGTCGCCCCGCAGCCGCCGTCCGCTGCCGCTCGCTTCCGTCCATCCGCCGTACGCGACCCGGCACGGTCCGATGCCGTCTACCGTATGCGACCCACGCGACACCCCGCGTGCCTCCGTGCGCTGCATCGTGGCGATGCATGCCCTACACATGCGGCGTTATTCCCCGGAATTTTGTGATTCCTTAATCCAATTGCGATTTCATTTTTGATATCACAAAATCCTTATTAATTTATTTTAAAATCCTGAAAATATTTCGTTAAATTTCATTAATATACATGAAATATTTAGCCTTATGAATATGCATGTCTATTAAGTCGCAAATTTTCCTAGAAATTATTTTCATGTGATTATCGTTCTCAAATTGTTTATGCATGTATATATGATTTAATTATCTTACGTGCATTATTTTTCGCACATAGTTTATTTCTTTATAGTCCGCATATTATGCTCGGGTAGGCAGTGCCCGGTATTTGTCGGACCGTAAATTTATGTTTTGGGTAGACGGTGCCCAATACTTGTATCTATGTGCTCTAGAATAAATAAAATGAATCCTTATTTCCCCGTTGTCAATAAATTTTATCACACCCCTTACCATGTCGCTTTATTAATTGTAGTGAATTATGTCTGACATCACTATGAAAGAATTTGATGAGCTCGCTCTCGATGGTAGCAACTACCCGACATGGATGCTAGATGTCGAATTCCATCTAGCCTCAAATAGGTTGAGCGAAACCATTATAGAAGGTTCAAAATCCACTTACGCCCAGAAGGCGAAAGCGTTGATTTTCCTTAGGAACCACATGAATGAGGGTCTGAAACAAGAATACCTCACTCAAAGGGACCCCGGAATATTGTGGAAGTCCCTGAAGGACCGTTTCCAACAACAAAATGACATACTCCTCCCTTCGGCACAATACAAGTGGTTGACCATCCGTTACCAAGACTTTAAGTCGATAACAGAGTACAACTCTGCATTGCAGCGTATTGTAACCAACTTGATCCAGAACTCTGTATCAAAATTCCATGCTAGCAACCCAGTACTCCAACAGCAGTATAGAGCCAAACACACGTTTGGACGCAACCGTGGAAGGGGGAGAGTGAGTAAGAAATTCCGGACAAATGGCCGAGGTCGTAGTTCATCTGGTGGTCACAGAACCTGGATTTCCGCTCCACGAAAACCTAGCTCTCAAAGCATGATTGAGCAGTCCTGCTACAGATACGGATGCAAAGGTCATTGGTCACGCACGTGTCGTACTCCCAAACACTTGGTTGAGGCTTACCTAATGATGCAAAAGGACGACAAGGAGAAGGCTCCCATTTATGAATCTCAAGATGACAACCTGCCTGAAGCAGAATTTGATCAAGACAACGATGATCTCTTGAGCCCGTAGCTCGAAATTTAGGAGAAAACGAGTGATTTACATATTTAATTAATTCTAGTACTTTATTTTTTAATAAAACAATTTTATGATTTTGGGTCCTTTCTTTCGGATATTTTATTTTATGAATGAATTTATTATTTTAGCTTTGATATGTTTACCTTTAATAGCTGTCCATTACTTTTATTTGGATATTGTTGTTCTCATTTATCCGCCGTCTATCGATGCCTTCCGTCCATCCGCCGTACGCGACCCGGCACGGTCCGATGTCGTCTACCGTATGCGACCCACGCGACACCCCGCGTGCCTCCGTGCGCTGCATCGTGGCGACGCATGCCCTACACATGCGGCGTTATTCCCCGGAATTTTGTGATTCCTTAATCCAATTGCGATTTCATTTTTGATATCACAAAATCCTTATTAATTTATTTTAAAATCCTGAAAATATTTCGTTAAATTTCATTAATATACATGAAATATTTAGCCTTATGAATATGCATGTCTATTAAGTCGCAAATTTTCCTAGAAATTATTTTCATGTGTTTATCGTTCTCAAATTGTTTATGCATGTATATATGATTTAATTATCTTACGTGCATTATTTTTCGCACATAGTTTATTTCTTTATAGTCCGCATATTATGCTCGGGTAGGCGGCGCCCGGTATTTGTCGGACCGTAAATTTATGTTTTGGGTAGACGGTGCCCAATACTTGTATCTATGTGCTCTAGAATAAATAAAATGAATCCTTATTTCCCCGTTGTCAATAAATTTTATCACACCCCTTACCATGTCGCTTTATTAATTGTAGTGAATTATGTCTGACATCACTATGAAAGAATTTGATGAGCTCGCTCTCGATGGTAGCAACTACCCGACATGGATGCTAGATGTCGAATTCCATCTAGCCTCAAATAGGTTGAGCGAAACCATTATAGAAGGTTCAAAATCCACTTACGCCCAGAAGGCGAAAGCGTTGATTTTCCTTAGGAACCACATGAATGAGGGTCTGAAACAAGAATACCTCACTCAAAGGGACCCCGGAATATTGTGGAAGTCCCTGAAGAACCGTTTCCAACAACAAAATGACATACTCCTCCCTTCGGCACAATACAAGTGGTTGAACATCCGTTACCAAGACTTTAAGTCGATAACAGAGTACAACTCTGCATTGCAGCGTATTGTAACCAACTTGATCCAGAACTCTGTATCAAAATTCCATGCTAGCAACCCAGTACTCCAACAGCAGTATAGGACCAAACACACGTTTGGACGCAACCGTGGAAGGGGGAGAGTGAGTAAGAATTCCGGACAAATGGCCGAGGTCGTAGTTCATCTGGTGGTCACAGAACCTGGATTTCCGCTCCACGAAAACCTAGCTCTCAAAGCATGATTGAGCAGTCCTGCTACAGATACGGATGCAAAGGTCATTGGTCACGCACGTGTCGTACTCCCAAACACTTGGTTGAGGCTTACCTAATGATGCAAAAGGACGACAAGGAGAAGGCTCCCATTTATGAATCTCAAGATGACAACCTGCCTGAAGCAGAATTTGATCAAGACAACGATGATCTCTTGAGCCCGTAGCTCGAAATTTAGGAGAAAACGAGTGATTTACATATTTAATTAATTCTAGTACTTTGTTTTTTAATAAAATAATTTTATGATTTTGGGTCCTTTCTTTCGGATATTTTATTTTATGAATGAATTTATTATTTTAGCTTTGATATGTTTACCTTTAATAGCTGTCCATTACTTTTATTTGGATATTGTTGTTCTCATTTATCCGCCGTCTATCGATGCCTTCCGTCCATCCGCCGTACGCGACCCGGCACGGTCCGATGCCGTCTACCGTATGCGACCCACGCGACACCCCGCGTGCCTCCGTGCGCTGCATCGTGGCGACGCATGCCCTACACATGCGGCGTTATTCCCCGGAATTTTGTGATTCCTTAATCCAATTGCGATTTCATTTTTGATATCACAAAATCCTTATTAATTTATTTTAAAATCCTGAAAATATTTCGTTAAATTTCATTAATATACATGAAATATTTAGCCTTATGAATATGCATGTCTATTAAGTCGCAAATTTTCCTAGAAATTATTTTCATGTGTTTATCGTTCTCAAATTGTTTATGCATGTATATATGATTTAATTATCTTACGTGCATTATTTTTCGTACATAGTTTATTTCTTTATAGTCCGCATATTATGCTCGGGTAGGCGGCGCCCGGTATTTGTCGGACCGTAAATTTATGTTTTGGGTAGACGGTGCCCAATACTTGTATCTATGTGCTCTAGAATAAATAAAATGAATCCTTATTTCCCCGTTGTCAATAAATTTTATCACACCCCTTACCATGTCGCTTTATTAATTGTAGTGAATTATGTCTGACATCACTATGAAAGAATTTGATGAGCTCGCTCTCGATGGTAGCAACTACCCGACATGGATGCTAGATGTCTAATTCCATCTAGCCTCAAATAGGTTGAGCGAAACCATTATAGAAGGTTCAAAATCCACTTACGCCCAAAAGGCGAAAGCATTGATTTTCCTTAGGAACCACATGAATGAGGGTCTGAAACAAGAATACCTCACTCAAAGGGACCCCGGAATATTGTGGAAGTCCCTGAAGGACCGTTTCCAACAACAAAATGACATACTCCTCCCTTCGGCACAATACAAGTGGTTGAACATCCGTTACCAAGACTTTAAGTCGATAACAGAGTACAACTCTGCATTGCAGCGTATTGTAACCAACTTGATCCAGAACTCTGTATCAAAATTCCATGCTAGCAACCCAGTACTCCAACAGCAGTATAGGGCCAAACACACGTTTGGACGCAACCGTGGAAGGGGGAGAGTGAGTAAGAAATTCCGGACAAATGGCCGAGGTCGTAGTTCATCTGGTGGTCACAGAACCTGGATTTCCGCTCCACGAAAACCTAGCTCTCAAAGCATGATTGAGCAGTCCTGCTGTTGATAGGCGAACAGCCGGGCAAAGAGATTAACATAAAGATACTAATCTAATAAGATTAAGAGATCATCAGAATTAATAATGTGAAAGAGGGCGAGCAACAGGGATTATATGCCCTAAGAGGCGAGCAGCAGGGACTGCTGACCAAATAGATGAAGACGAGCAACAGGGACTATATGCCCTAAGAGGCGAGCAGCAGGGACTGTAGACCAAATGGAAGAGGACGAGCAACAGGGACAAGTATCCATGTGAAGGCGGCGAGCAACTGGTCATAAAGGCCATTACGAAATAGTGAACAACAAGAGCAAGAAGACCCAAAGTATTTAACAAAAGACGAGCAGGCGAGCAACTCGGGTCATAAGGGTTTCCAACACCCAACGAAGACATACAGATGAGTAGCTGGGCACCAAGGAGAGTAGCTGAGTGGTTTCAAAGACCAAGTACAACATTGGGAATACCAAGAGTCACCAACTTTAGAAATAGTCAATGTGTCTTTACACTTGGCACCCATTCATTGGGCAATAGATTAGTTGTTGTACAAAAGTCATAACACTTGGCAAAATCCCAATGGCTAAGCCATCAAGATGGTGACACCTAGCCTCTTTGTATGCCTATAAATGCCCCTTCATTTGCATGAAGGAGGAGGATTTTTTCCCATAATAAAAAAGTTGCCCAACTCTTGTCAATTCATTTCTTGCACTATATTTCATGATCTTAGTATTTGTTTGATGATCTTATGTAGTAAAAACAGCCACTAATCATCATAGATTAGAAAAGGTCATCAACAATTGGCGCTAGAAGGAGGGTTCGAACCTCCGTTTCACAAAAAAGTCGAAAAAAGGTTGAAGAACTCCACCGGAATCTGCAAAATCCGACCGGAATCCGGGAGGAAGCCATCGGAAATCAAGTGTACACATTATTTGAAGCAAAATCATCCATCTATACATTACTTTGAGAGTTTAAATGCATGTGTGTATGAACTAGAGTTTTCAAACCACCATATTCATACAAACAAAGCTAGTAACTCTTACAAAAGGTGCTTGTTGGAGACAAAATCACCCTATTCATTTGCTTATCACTTGTACTTTGGTAACCAAAATGGTTCGATCACAAGAAGAACGACGTTTGAGCACGTCTCCAAGTCGTAGGTAAAAAATGAGGGTTTCTTCTACCGAAGGACATGCACGTACGGTAAAAGCGACTTCGCAAAGAAACGTCCAAGTTACCATTGATACAATCCCGCCGGAAGTGGAAGCTCTTGCTCAAAATCCCGAAGAGCTGGCAAAAACGATTGCTGTTTTACAAGCATTGCAAAGGCGACACATGGTCGGGCCATCAGGGATGCAGGCGGCGACCAACAGGGCAGCCGAGCAACGAAGCGAAGGAAGAAAAGACGCACGAAATAACGAGGTTGACAGTGAAGAAATCCGTCGGAATAAAGGGAAAGCTCCTCTGAGTGAAAGACTTGGAAGTCGAGGAGAGTCTACTCCGGGGACAGGTGAGGAGTCGAGCAGCGGGGACACAAGAAGTATAAGCCATTATCACACAAGAAGGGCAAGATATCACGGAACACATAGGGAGGATCAACAGAGAGGCGAGGAGCGAGCAACAGGGCAAACACACCCTGCTGCTCGCCGCTCAGTGCATGAAAGGCTAAGAAGATCAGCCTTCGGGCGATTAGGTCCCAATGGAGCCAGTAACATCGCTAGGCACGCCACTAAAGAGAAACGTCCCGTTAGCAAGGGACTGCGTCATGAAGAGGTCATTGAACCCAATCATGACGAACAGCCTTCTAGCGGAAAAACGTCTCCAGATGAGTGGCAAGCTTTGAAGAAAGCGGTAGAAGAGATGCAAAAACAGTTGGAGGAGAGGAAAGGCGACGGGTCGACGATATTGCCATCATCACCCTTGTCCCCGGATATCCTTAATGCGCCGGTACAAAAGAAAGTACAATTCCCGGCCATTAATTTGTACGAAGGAAATTCAGACCCAAAAGTACACCTGTCTAAATATACCGATTACATGATATCGGTAAAGGCGTCTGATGCAACTCAATGCCGGAACTTTCCGTTGACTCTTGGTGACGGTCCTCACAGATGGTTTTCTGCACTAGCTCCAGGCTCCATCAGTTCGTTCATGCAACTCAGCAAGGAATTTCTCTCACACTTCTCCACGGTCGGGTCTTACCTTACACAGAGACACAGGTTGGCAGATCTGAGACAAGGAGATGAGGAGACTGATAGAGCCTTCCTTGAGAGATTCAATAAAGTCCTATTGGAAGGAGAACCAGTGAGTGAGGACACCAAGATAGTGGCAGTTATGGCAGGGCTTAGGAAAGGGACATACCTGTGGAAGGAAATGCACCTCGCTTTCCCTAAAACTTATTCCGAATTCAGGCACAAGGCTGGAGTGTACATTTCGATGCAAGAAACTCTACAGAGAGAGCTAGGAGACAAGGCTGATACCAAGAAATCGGGAAAGAAGTCAGGAGGGGAATACAAGGCCCCTAGGAACATGAAAGCTTTTAGTGAAGGATCCGAATTGAAGGAGAAATTGAACCATGTCTTATCCACATCAATTGAGGCTGTGTACAACAACGTGAAAGATAAGGATATGTTGTCTGAACCCCGTAAGATACGACAAGAACGAGGAAAGATGAACCCCAACAAATTCTGTGCATACCATCAGACTATAGGTCACTTCACAAGCGAATGCCGAGATCTCTTAAAAAAGTTGTGGAGATTTTACGAAGAAGGAAAGTTGTCAGAGTTTGTGAAGCGACAGCCGGGAAAGAAACCAAGGGTGGCGATATCCTCCGGCTCGGAAGATGACGAGAGCGACGAACAGCCGAGCAGGAGGGATCAAAAAAGGAAGAAAACGATGACAGCCCCAGCCGAACCCGTCCGAGAAATCTTAATGCTCGAGCCATCCGGACCGGTAGGGGGCTGTTCTGATGGTAGGCCACTGATGTCCAAAAGAAAAAGGAAAGCAGAGCTGAGGGCGGTAGCTCAAATCAGGGAAGTTGGGGTAAACCAAGCTACTACAAAGACAGGCGAGTTGGTGTTTTCTGAGAAGGACTTGGACGGGATACTTACCCCACACAATGACTCACTAATCATCTGTGCTAATATCATGGGAGCCCGAGTTCACCGTCTGCTTGTGGACACAGGCTCCTACACAAACATCTTGTTCAAAAGCACACTAGATCAGATAGATGATTGTGAGGGGTATATTAGAGAATGTGATCATAAAATAGTAGGATTTGGAGATGCTGTAACCGTCCCTTTAGGACTAGTTACGTTGGCAGTCGAACTTGTATCGACCGAGAATCCCGAAAGGAGACTGACTAGAATGGTAGATTTCTTAGTTGTAAATCAGCAGTCTGCTTACAACGGGTTTCTTGGTCGACCTTTCATAAATGAATTCAAAGCGGCCGTTTCAACGTACTACTACTGTCTTAAATTTCCAACTCCAAAAGGGTCAGGTACGGTTAAAGGCGATCAAAGAAAAGCCCGAGAATGCCTCCTGCAACTTCAGCCCACTGACAACAGAATATCCGTGATGGACGAGCAGCCGAGCAGCAGGGACGAAGGTGAACCATCCATCCTGGACGAAATCATGGAGTCCGTCGACACTGAAGTGATGGAGGTGGACGACCAGCAGGGCGTGGACGACCAGGAGGGCATGGCCGAGCAACAGGGAAGAGAGGCCGTACCCGAACTAAATCAGGTTGAAGACTTGGAACCAAGGCTGGGGGCAGAACCAATGATCAAGGATGAGATCAACTTTGAAGGGCCCATTATCGATCCTCGATGGAAAGACCAAAAAAGGAGAGCAACCCCGGTAGAGGAGTTAGAAGCAATAAGAGTTGACCAAAATCGAGAAGACTTGGAATTATTCATTGGATCTGAGCTCCCTGAGCCATACAGATCCAGAATGGAAGAGTTTCTCAAGTCCAATCTCGATGTATTCGCATGGTCACATGCTGATATGGTAGGCATTAGCCATGAGCATGCCTGTCATAAGCTAAATATTTGTCCAACTAAGAAACCGGTGAGGCAAAAAAGAAGAAAATTTGGGCCCGACAAATATGAAGCATTGGACATAGAAGTGAAGAAGTTACTCGATAATGATCTTATCAAAGAAGCCTTATGTCCTAGATGGGTAGCAAACCCGGTGTTAGTGAAGAAATCAAATGGTACATGGAGGTTATGTATTGATTTCACTGATCTGAATGCCGCTTGTCCTAAGGATAACTTCCCGTTACCTCACATCGACCAGCTAGTGGACAACACGGCGGGACACGAGCTCCTTACCTTCATGGACGCATTTGCTGGGTATCATCAAATACCAATGCACCCAGATGACCAGGAGCACACATCATTCTACACTAATAAAAACTTGTTATGTTGGAAAAGAATGCCGTTCGGATTGATTAACGCAGGAGCCACGTACCAAAGACTCGTTAACAAAATGTTCAATGAGCATATCGGCAAGACAATTGAAGTGTACGTGGACGATATAGTCGTGAAAAGCCCGAGAAAAGAAGATCATTTGGAACACCTTGCACAAACGTTTGAAATACTTCGAGCATATAACATGAAGCTAAACCCAAAGAAAAGTAGCTTCGGGGTACACTCGGGAAAATTTCTTGGGCACCTGGTCAGTCAACGGGGTATTGAGGCGAATCCATCAAAAGTCAAAGCAATTATGGATATGCAGCCGCCAAGGTCTGTTAAAGAAGTTCAACGACTAACCGGATGTCTAGCAGCCCTAAACATGTTCATTTCCAGGTCCGGAGACAAATGCCGACCTTTCTTTGATGCCATTAAGAAAGGACAGTTCAAGTGGACGGATAATTGCCAACAAGCGTTTGAGCAGTTGAAGGAGTATCTGAGTGATACTAAAATTCTATCAAAACCCGTCTCCGGAGAAAAATTGTACTTGTATATAGCAGCATCAGAGGTGGCAATCAGCTCAGTTTTAGTTCGAGCAGAAGGGAAATTTCACTTGCCAATTTACTACGTGAGTCAGGCCTTGCATGAAGCAGAGATTAAGTATTCGCCCATGGAAAAGTTAGCCTATGCACTGGTGATGAGCGTGAGAAAGCTAAGGCCGTACTTCTTCGATCATCAGGTGGAAGTCTTAACAACTTTTCCATTAAGGCAAATCTTACAAAGGCCTGACACAGCTGGTCGCCTCCTCAAGTGGTCGCTCGAAGTAAGCCAATTTGGAATAACTTATGCACCTCGAACAGCGATCAAGGGACAAGCGTTAGCCGACTTTATTGTCGAATTAACATTCCCTTCAGATCCGACGAGAGGTCATAATCATCCATGGCACATGTATGTAGACGGATCATCAAATAACACAGCAGCAGGGGCTGGGATAGTGTTGATCAGCCCAGATGAACAAGTATTCACCTCAGCAGTAAGGTTCGAATTCATGGCAACAAACAACGAGGCTGAGTACGAAGCATTGATAGCCGGGTTACGGTTAGCTCTGGCTGTGGGGGTTCGAAAAGTTCAAATTTATGGAGATTCCCAGCTGATAGTCAACCAAGTCCGTGGGGAATACGAAGCCAAGGATGAAAACATGGCCTTGTATCAAAAGATCGTTGCTCACCTGGCTTCGCTCTTCGAGCAAATTTATATCGAACAAGTGCCAAGAGATAATAATGCGCAAGCAGATGCACTTGCTCGTCTGGCTACAAGTACGGGACCAGCAAAGCTTTCAGAGGTCACCATCACAAGAATTTCTAACCCGTCCACCAGTGACTACAAGATCAATCAGATCGAAGAAGAATTGACAGAGGATGACTGGAGGGCACCGATATATAGATACCTCAAAGATAACACAGTGCCTGAAGATTCCCAAGAAGCAGCAAAGGTGGCTAAGCGAGCAGCAAGATTCACAATCATGGATAACCAACTTTACAAGAGAGGATTTTCACTGCCCCTATTAAAATGCCTAGCAAGGGGGCAGGGTCAGGAAGTTTTAAAAGAAATTCACGAAGGAGTATGCGGAAATCACGCAGGGGGGCGAGCACTGGCATACAAGACAGTGAGGCAAGGATACTACTGGCCAACTTTACTACAAGACGCAATCAAAGTTGCGAAGACTTGTCACCGATGCCAACTATTCGCCCCCAACATATACAAGCCCCCAACGGAACTGACTTCGGTAAATAGTCCATGGCCGTTCGCAAAGTGGGGAATAGACATTATAGGACCTTTCCCAACGGGAAAGGGGAATGTCAGATTTGCAGTAGTGGCCGTGGACTATTACACGAAATGGGCCGAAGCTGAAGCACTGGTAACGATAACACAAGAGAAAATGATCAGCTTTATCTGGAAAAATATAGTTTGCCGGTTCGGAGTCCCACAAGCAATAGTGACAGACAATGGAAAGCAATTCGAAGGAAAGAAGATAAGAGATTTTTGCAAAAGGTGGGGTATCAAGAAACATTTTTCAACACCGTATCATCCTCAGTCTAACGGTCAAGTCGAAGCAGTCAACAAGATAATCAAGCATATCCTCAAAATCCGTCTGGTGGATAAGAAAGACAAGTGGTCGGAAGAACTGCCCGAGGTGCTTTGGGCATATAGGGTATCACATAGAACAAGCACTGGAGAAACACCATTTGCTATGGCATTCGGTACAGAAGCAGTCATACCTATAGAGCTCAAAATACCGACTGAGAGGGTAGCCGAGTTCAATGAACAGGAAAACAACAAGGCACTAGCTGCAGAGATGGATTTGATTGACGAAAAAAGAATCTCAGCAGAAATAAAAAACGAAATATACAAAAGAAGGATTGCAAGGTACTACAACTCACAAGTAAAAGTCAGGGAATTTGAAGTCGGCGATCTGGTGCTTCGAAAAATTCTAGCAACACCTCCAGGTGTATTTGGACCGACTTGGGAGGGCCCATTCAAGATAACTCAAAAGTGGCACAACGGCACGTATGACCTTGAAGATATGGAAGGCAACTCGGCCCAATACACCTGGAACGCGGCTTTATTGAAGAAATATTATCAATGATTAGGAAACCAATGTAAAGTTTTTTATAGACTATCGTGTCGTTTATATTTTTGTAAGGTGTGAGATCGATGAAATCTTCACACTTTTTTGGCAAAATTTGTATGTGGATGAATGATGGTTCAGTGAATTATGTACATAAGAAAGCAAAAGGTGTTAAAACCCAACCGTTCGCCAAACAGAAAAGCTGCTCGCCGAAGATACTATTGCATAAAAGCACAAGTACAGTGGAGGCGAGCAACAGGGTCCATGAGACTCAGGAGCCCACCTGATCGCCCCATCACACGGAGTTGCTCGCCCAAGATGCTAAAAATGCATAAAGCACAAGTATAGTGGAGGCGAGCAACAGGGCACATGCTAATACATAGTTGCTCGTTCCGAAGCTAAATGCACTTATGCACAAACATAGCAAGTGGCGAGCAACAATGCATAGAAAGAAGCTTGATAAAGGGTTAAGTTCTTAAAGAACAAAATAAACCCATACATGAACAACATGCATAAATTTGCAAGGAAAAGTATTTTACTTTCAACTTAAGAAAGAAATACTTAAGCAAAAAATAATTAAAGGGCAAATAAGAAGCGAACAATAAAATAAAAGTGCAATTCTCATTCATTAGCACCAAAAAATTACAAGAGATGAACATACAACCATCAACCTACTACATCAGCTAGACAAAAAAAGAAACTAAGCCTAAGTCTCGGGAGCTGGCGGAGCAGGTGGCACCGAAGGATCTTGGGAAGAAGGAGGAGGTGGAACGTCTTGCACAGTGACCCCGGAGACCTGCTGCTCGCCTACCGCAGCAGAGGAGCTTGCTTCACCAAGAGGATTCGGAAGAAGGGGGCCCAGGGCTTCAAAAATTGTCATGTCTCTATCCGCCTCCACTCTCTCTTTAGGAGCTATTATGCGGACGTCATCTTTGAAAATACCCAGGTCGACCCCCATCTCTCCCAAATCGGCTACCGGGATCTCAAAGCCAGGTGCTGGAGGATTTTCAGTGACATAATCTGTGAAGTCCTTGATAGTCGAGGTCATCACGTCCAGACCGTTATCCAAAGCATACTTCACATTCCTCACACTATCAGCATATGCGCAGATGTAACCAAGATTGGTGTTATCAGTTACATCTTGCACATAAGTGGTGTAAGAAATGGCACGCTTGTTCTTCTTCTCCAATTGGTCGACGTGGACCTTCAACGACTCCACCCTTTCCACCAGACCCACCCGCTCGGTCTCCAAGACTTGCAAACGATCCGTGGCGACGCCTAAATCCAACCTAAGCTTCTCTGAAGCGTAAGACGCTATCATCTCCCGGTCCTCAGCGGCCTTTACCTCTCGCGTCCATGTGAGCTTGGCTCGCTCGAAGTCAGCCTTCATCTTAGCCAACTCTTCATCTTTCTTCTTCAGCTCCTCGTCCCTCTTCTTCAACTGAACAAGTTGAGCATCACGATCTGCTTCAACTTGCTCGAGCCGTCGCCCCAGACCGCGATTTGTTCGCTCTAGCTCGACGGCTTGATCCAAGACTCGTTGGGCTGTAATTGATTGATGGCTCGAGTTGTAGCTCAACAGACGAGCATTATCACTGATACTTTGGCTCTGAATAATTTCTTCGCCGGTCTTGGTCCACGAGCGGGGGACGTATTCCATGGCTCTGCGGACGTGGGAGTCCTTAATCTCTTGGGGTGCGGGAGGAGACTTCACACAGCTAAACTGGTGAAGCACCTTTGAACGACCGGGATAGTCGTTTTTCCGGTACCTGTTCAAAAGAAAAAGTCATCAGAAAACAAAGTCAAAGGAGTAAACAATCAAACTGAATAGGAAGATACTCACTCCCTCATTTTCACGGGGTCGTAACCCAAGTATGAGTTGTCAGGAGATGTGCTTCTTCCTTGACCGGCGATCATAGCGCCCACAACTTGCTGCTCGGTCACCTCCTCCACCGACGAGGAGCGAGCAGTAGATTTACCCACTTGGGAAGAGCCTTGCCCTTTTGCCCGCTTAGCACGGTCATCTCCCCTACGAGGAGCAGTTTCCTTGGCAAATCGTTTCTTGCCCCTCGTGTCTTGGGGAGGCGGCGAAGAGCGAGCGGGAGGGCGGGGAGCAGGAACAGGAGCCTGAGGAACAGGGAGAGGGTCCTGGGGAGCTTCTTCTTCATCCTCATCTGCTTCAGCTCTAAGCCTGATCAAGGAAGTGCAAGGATCAAACTTTTTCTTCTTTGAAGGATGATTAGCTGCCATCTGTTTAACCCGACGTGCGAGTAAATGATAACTTTCGGGAATGGGAGGAACAGCGACCGTTACCCTTTGAGCTGAAAACAATACAAAAATTCAGTAAAATTGACAAGTAAAACTTATCCTAAAACGACCAACAAGGCCTAGGCGACCAGCAGGGTCTAGACAACCAGCAGGGCCTAGGCGACCAGCAGGGTCTAGGCAACCAGCATGGCCTAGGCGACCAGCAGGGTCTAAGCGACCAGCAAGGCCAAGGCGACCAACAAGGACAGATAATAGAAAACACGGGAAAAATAACAAGTAATGCTTACCCTCAGGGACCTCTGCTTGTGCTTCCAAATGGTGAGCACTAGTGATAAACTGAGCGTGTTTGCGAAGGTGCGCTTGCGAGAGATGTTCAACAATCCGATCTTTAACGTCCCGAAGAGAAATCAACGCAAGGACGTATAGAAACTCTTCACTCAAATCCGGATGCCCCCACTTCAGGATACGCGGACCTGCAAAAACAAAGAAAAAGATTAAAATTAGTTCACCTAAAAGTTCGATGAACTGAGATTTAAAACCTACGCCGAATTTCGCCGAAATGCGTAGGAGAGTCTATACGCCCCGGTCCTCCCGAAAAATCGGAGGACGCCCGCCAATCGCCGCCAATATAAAAGAACTGCCTGTGCCAACCCTTGACCTTATTGGGCACTCCTTCAATTAGCTTAACGCCACTACGGGCTTTGATGTAATACCAACCAAGCCCTTCCTCATGAGCAGCCGAAGAGATAGTCAGTGCGTAGTGTATCTCTGTCGTGCTGATCTTATTCCGGTACCCCTCCAACCCGAAAAGGGTAATAAAAGACAGTAGAGTACTCCAACCGTTAGGAGTAATCTGAGTGATTGCCAGGTTTATATCCTTCAGGAATTGCCCGATTACAGGATGTAGAGGAAGGGGGAACCCCAATTTAAGTATGTCGAGATTGATGGCAGTGCAACCTGGGGGTGGGTCGTCAGCTCTCTCTCCTGGTTGGGGGGCATACAGATGGATGTCGTACGGAATACGATAGCGAGATCGTATCCGAACTAAATCCTCCTCTATAATCTCACTGGATACCCTACCAGCTGTGTATGGCGATGAACGGGCCTCCATAATAGGTCGAGCGGGAGTAGGGAAAGCCTTGTGGTACTTATTCGCATAGTCGATCCAATCTTGTCTTCGAACTACGGCTTTAGGAATAAGAGATTCGGGCATTGACCTTGAAACGGGAAAGTTTATCTCTCGGAGAAATCCCCATGTGACTCCCTCTTGCTCGCCCCCTGGTCCAGTTGCTCGCTGCTCGCTCCTTACCTGGTGCTCGCTGCTCGCTCCCCTCTCTTCTGGAAGACTCATCCCATCTATTTCAGCAGCGACCTCGGAAGAATCTTCACCCAAGTCCGAATTAGTCCCCTCTCGAGCCGAGGAGCGAGCAACAGGGCTTTGGGCATCCTGCTCGCCCGAACTGTCCACAGCATAGAATGAATCAACGGAGCGAGCAACGGAGCTCGCCTCAGAGCCCGTCTCTTCATCAACGAGCAGGGTCCTAGGGTTTTGCCCAGCTGCTCGCCGGAGCGAACGGCGAGGAACAGGGGCTGACGGTTCATCTTCCATGGGCCTTTTTCCCAGATTTCGCCCAACAATCTCAACAGACGGCGTATGACTTGAGGAAGGTGACGTCATCTTCGAAAACTTTCGAAATTTTTTGAAAAATTCCCGAACAAATCAAACGATGAAGTTTGATCAAGGAGTGAACGAGTACAACGGCGGCGCGGCGGCGATACGGCGGCGGCGATGATGGATAAGGAAAATGAAGAACGAAAATGGCGAAATTGGAAAGTGAAATGCAAGCGATAACAAGAACAAACAAGAAAAATCAAAGGATTTACCTTTGATTTGGACGAAATCGGCTGTAGAATCGAAGAAAACAACGAAAAGGAAAGCTCGAAAACTCTTCAATGGCGGTTTGCTTATGGAAGAACGAAAAAGAAAGAAAATGGAAGGGGGGAACTATTTATAGATATGGATTCGAGGGCAGAAGTAAGGAAAGTAAAAAATTGAGGCCCCTAGTTGCAAATATAGGGGCGCATGCTTTGGCAGACTGCGTCGCTTCGTATTCCGTGCCTCGGGAAGCGAAATGACGCAAGTCAAAAGGACGTTCCACGCTGCTCGCCTCTTGAAGTCCCCCGCTGCTCGCCTCCTGGAGTTCCCTGCTGGTCGCTCCCCAAAAGTTCCCGCCTAAAGGAGATTTGAAAACCTATTGCTCGCTCCCTACAAAAATCAAACCCACTTTCCCTGTTGCTCGCCTCCTATTTAATAACAGCCTATCCTATAGTTTGACAAAAAGAATATATATCCTTTTATGCCAAACTAGGGGGCATTGTTGATAGGCGAACAACCGGGCAAAGAGATTAACATAAAGATACTAATCTAATAAGATTAAGAGATCATCAGAATTAATAATGTGAAAGAGGGCGAGCAACAGGGATTATATGCCCTAAGAGGCGAGCAGCAGGGACTGCTGACCAAATAGATGAAGACGAGCAACAGGGACTATATGCCCTAAGAGGCGAGCAGCAGGGACTGTAGACCAAATGGAAGAGGACGAGCAACAGGGACAAGTATCCATGTGAAGGCGGCGAGCAACTGGTCATAAAGGCCATTACGAAATAGTGAACAACAAGAGCAAGAAGACCCAAAGTATTTAACAAAAGACGAGCAGGCGAGCAACTCGGGTCATAAGGGTTTCCAACACCCAACGAAGACATACAGACGAGTAGCTGGGCACCAAGGAGAGTAGCTGAGTGGTTTCAAAGACCAAGTACAACATTGGGAATACCAAGAGTCACCAACTTTAGAAATAGTCAATGTGTCTTTACACTTGGCACCCATTCATTGGGCAATAGATTAGTTGTTGTACAAAAGTCATAACACTTGGCAAAATTCCAATGGCTAAGCCATCAAGATGGTGACACCTAGCCTCTTTGTATGCCTATAAATGCCCCTTCATTTGCATGAAGGAGGAGGATTTTTTCCCATAATAAAAAAGTTGCCCAACTCTTGCCAATTCATTTCTTGCACTATATTTCATGATCTTAGTATTTGTTTGATGATCTTATGTAGTAAAAACAGCCACTAATCATCATAGATTAGAAAAGGTCATCAACACCTGCTACAGATACGGATGCAAAGGTCATTGGTCACGCACGTGTCGTACTCCCAAACACTTGGTTGAGGCTTACCTAATGATGCAAAAGGACGACAAGGAGAAGGCTCCCATTTATGAATCTCAAGATGACAACCTGCCTGAAGCAGAATTTGATCAAGACAACGATGATCTCTTGAGCCCGTAGCTCGAAATTTAGGAGAAAACGAGTGATTTACATATTTAATTAATTCTAGTACTTTGTTTTTTAATAAAACAATTTTATGATTTTGGGTCCTTTCTTTCGGATATTTTATTTTATGAATGAATTTATTATTTTAGCTTTGATATGTTTACCTTTAATAGCTGTCCATTACTTTTATTTGGATATTGTTGTTCTCATTTATCCGCCGTCTATCGATGCCTTCCGTCCATCCGCCGTACGCGACCCGGCACGGTCCGATGCCGTCTACCGTATGCGACCCACGCGACACCCCGCGTGCCTCCGTGCGCTGCATCGTGGCGACGCATGCCCTACACATGCGGCGTTATTCCCCGGAATTTTGTGATTCCTTAATCCAATTGCGATTTCATTTTTGATATCACAAAATCCTTATTAATTTATTTTAAAATCCTGAAAATATTTCGTTAAATTTCATTAATATACATGAAATATTTAGCCTTATGAATATGCATGTCTATTAAGTCGCAAATTTTCCTAGAAATTATTTTCATGTGTTTATCGTTCTCAAATTGTTTATGCATGTATATATGATTTAATTATCTTACGTGCATTATTTTTCGCACATAGTTTATTTCTTTATAGTCCGCATATTATGCTCGGGTAGGCGGCGCCCGGTATTTGTCGGACCGTAAATTTATGTTTTGGGTAGACGGTGCCCAATACTTGTATCTATGTGCTCTAGAATAAATAAAATGAATCCTTATTTCCCCGTTGTCAATAAATTTTATCACACCCCTTACCATGTCGCTTTATTAATTGTAGTGAATTATGTCTGACATCACTATGAAAGAATTTGATGAGCTCGCTCTCGATGGTAGCAACTACCCGACATGGATGCTAGATGTCGAATTCCATCTAGCCTCAAATAGGTTGAGCGAAACCATTATAGAAGGTTCAAAATCCACTTACGCCCAGAAGGCGAAAGCGTTGATTTTCCTTAGGAACCACATGAATGAGGGTCTGAAACAAGAATACCTCACTCAAAGGGACCCCGGAATATTGTGGAAGTCCCTGAAGGACCGTTTCCAACAACAAAATGACATACTCCTCCCTTCGGCACAATACAAGTGGTTGAACATCCGTTACCAAGACTTTAAGTCGATAACAGAGTACAACTCTGCATTGCAGCGTATTGTAACCAACTTGATCCAGAACTCTGTATCAAAATTCCATGCTAGCAACCCAGTACTCCAACAGCAGTATAGGGCCAAACACACGTTTGGACGCAACCGTGGAAGGGGGAGAGTGAGTAAGAATTCCGGACAAATGGCCGAGGTCGTAGTTCATCTGGTGGTCACAGAACCTGGATTTCCGCTCCACGAAAACCTAGCTCTCAAAGCATGATTGAGCAGTCCTGCTACAGATACGGATGCAAAGGTCATTGGTCACGCACGTGTCGTACTCCCAAACACTTGGTTGAGGCTTACCTAATGATGCAAAAGGACGACAAGGAGAAGGCTCCCATTTATGAATCTCAAGATGACAACCTGCCTGAAGCAGAATTTGATCAAGACAACGATGATCTCTTGAGCCCGTAGCTCGAAATTTAGGAGAAAACGAGTGATTTACATATTTAATTAATTCTAGTACTTTGTTTTTTAATAAAACAATTTTATGATTTTGGGTCCTTTCTTTCGGATATTTTATTTTATGAATGAATTTATTATTTTAGCTTTGATATGTTTACCTTTAATAGTTGTCCATTACTTTTATTTGGATATTGTTGTTCTCATTTATCCGCCGTCTATCGATGCCTTCCGTCCATCCGCCGTACGCGACCCGGCACGGTCCGATGTCGTCTACCGTATGCGACCCACGCGACACCCCGCGTGCCTCCGTGCGCTGCATCGTGGCGACGCATGCCCTACACATGCGGCGTTATTCCCCGGAATTTTGTGATTCCTTAATCCAATTGCGATTTCATTTTTGATATCATTTTAAAATCCTGAAAATATTTCGTTAAATTTCATTAATATACATGAAATATTTAGCCTTATGAATATGCATGTCTATTAAGTCGCAAATTTTCCTAGAAATTATTTTCATGTGTTTATCGTTCTCAAATTGTTTATGCATGTATATATGATTTAATTATCTTACGTGCATTATTTTTCGCACATAGTTTATTTCTTTATAGTCCGCATATTATGCTCGGGTAGGCGGCGCCCGGTATTTGTCGGACCGTAAATTTATGTTTTGGGTAGACGGTGCCCAATACTTGTATCTATGTGCTCTAGAATAAATAAAATGAATCCTTATTTCCCCGTTGTCAATAAATTTTATCACACCCCTTACCATGTCGCTTTATTAATTGTAGTGAATTATGTCTGACATCACTATGAAAGAATTTGATGAGCTCGCTCTCGATGGTAGCAACTACCCGACATGGATGCTAGATGTCGAATTCCATCTAGCCTCAAATAGGTTGAGCGAAACCATTATAGAAGGTTCAAAATCCACTTACGCCCAGAAGGCGAAAGCGTTGATTTTCCTTAGGAACCACATAAATGAGGGTCTGAAACAAGAATACCTCACTCAAAGGGACCCCGGAATATTGTGGAAGTCCCTGAAGGACCGTTTCCAACAACAAAATGACATACTCCTCCCTTCGGCACAATACAAGTGGTTGAACATCCGTTACCAAGACTTTAAGTCGATAACAGAGTACAACTCTGCATTGCAGCGTATTGTAACCAACTTGATCCAGAACTCTGTATCAAAATTCCATGCTAGCAACCCAGTACTCCAACAGCAGTATAGGGCCAAACACACGTTTGGACGCAACCGTGGAAGGGGGAGAGTGAGTAAGAATTCCGGACAAATGGCCGAGGTCGTAGTTCATCTGGTGGTCACAGAACCTGGATTTCCGCTCCACGAAAACCTAGCTCTCAAAGCATAATTGAGCAGTCCTGCTACAGATACGGATGCAAAGGTCATTGGTCACGCACGTGTCGTACTCCCAAACACTTGGTTGAGGCTTACCTAATGATGCAAAAGGACGACAAGGAGAAGGCTCCCATTTATGAATCTCAAGATGACAACCTGCCTGAAGCAGAATTTGATCAAGACAACGATGATCTCTTGAGCCCGTAGCTCGAAATTTAGGAGAAAACGAGTGATTTACATATTTAATTAATTCTAGTACTTTGTTTTTTAATAAAACAATTTTATGATTTTGGGTCCTTTCTTTCGGATATTTTATTTTATGAATGAATTTATTATTTTAGCTTTGATATGTTTACCTTTAATAGCTGTCCATTACTTTTATTTGGATATTGTTGTTCTCATTTATGGCTTGTAAACAAATCAGCTATTAGGTTTGGATAATTTCCTCTTGCATGATGGACGCACATAGTGATTTATATTTGGTAGATAGCGCCACCACACATACAATCCTAAAAGATAGGAAATATTTTCATAACTTGATAGAACGTAAGGGAGTATAACTACAATAGCCAATGATAGTACGTTGATAGTGGGCTCCGGAAGAGCTTCCATTGTCCTCCCCATGGGTACCGAACTCATAATCGATAATGCTTTATTGTTTCCACAATCTAAGCGTACCCTACTCAGTTTTAGAGATGTTAGGATAAACGAATATCACATTGAAACTGAAACTGAAAACAATAACGAATACCTTTTGATGACTCTTACTCGAGGTAACCGTAAACAAGTTATAGAAAAACTTCCTCCATTCTCCTCCGGATTGTACTATTCCTACATCCTGCCGTCTTGTTCCCATCTAGCGATGAGTATGAAATTCCATTACCTGAATTTCTTTAAATTATGGCATCAGCGGTTAGGTCATCCGGGACAAACAATGATACGTAGGATTCTATCTAATTCAATTGGTCATAATATTTCGAATAATAGAATCCCTCATGTTGATGGATATATTTGTGATGCATGTTCTAAGGGTAAGTTAATAGTACGCCCGTCGCGTACTAAGGTTGGACTGGAGTCTCCGGTTTTCCTTGAGCGAATTCAAGGAGACATTTGCGGACTAATTCACCCAGCATCAGGACCATTTCATTATTTCATGGTCCTTATTGATGCCTCCACTAGGTGGACATATGCCTGTTTGTTGTCCACCCGCAATCAAGCTTTTGCGAAGCTCATTGCGAAAACTATAGAGCTTAGAGCTCAATTCCCGGATTATCCAATCATGTCGATTCGCATGGATAATGCTGCCGAGTTCAGCTCAATGGCCTTTACAGATTACTGTATGGCCCTGAGAATTAAAGTGGAGCATTCGGTCCCCTACGTCCACACCCAAAATGGTCTTGCTGAGGCGCTAATAAAACGTATCAAACTTATCGCGAGACCATTGCTTATGAACTCCAAACTACCCACTTCATGCTGGGGGCATGCAGTCCTACATGCATCGCACTTAATACAAATCCGTCCAATTGCATATAATGATCATTCCCTCCCACAGTTAGTGCGTGGGAAAGAACCTAGCATTTCCCATCTGTGTATTTTCGGATGTGCGATATATGTTCCGATAACATTACCAAAGCGAACCTCCATGGGCCCATAAAGGAAACTCGGTATTTACGTCAGATTTGACTCTCCATCCATCGTGAAATACCTCGAGCCTTTGTCCAGGGATCAATTAACGGCCCGATTCGCTGATTGTACGTTCGATGAAGATTACTTCCCGGCATTAGGGGGAGATCCGAATTCAAAATTGAATGAATGCCGGGAGCTTACGTGGAATGTAAGTAATCTTCAGTATCTAGATCCGCGCACTAATCAATCTGAACTAGAAGTTCAGAAGATCATTAACTTGCAAAATTTAGCAAATAATCTGCCAGACGCGTTCATTGACCATAGAGGTGTAACAAAATCGCATATACATGCAGTAAATGCTCCCCAAAGGGTTGAGGTCCCAAGTAAAACGAGTACTCATGCCCCCACACGCCAAAAGCGTAAAGGACCCTCAAGAGATAGTAATACACCTAAACAAAAGGCTAGCAAATCTGGTTAGTCGAATGTAAAATCTCTAGAAGAGATCCGTCTAGATAACTCAAAGTCTCTAGGAGACGAACGCCCTAGTGATGAAGCACATGCACAAAATACTCCATCCACTAGGACCGTGGAACGACCAAACCCAGATACAATGGGAAATGAGAAAGGTCTGGTTGACGCAAACGTCGAAGTCTCTGTGAACTTCACAGATACGAGAGAAACATACAATAGAAATATTACTGTCGTCGATGACACATTTGCAGCGTCAATCACTCTTTCTATTATAAATGATCTAGATCCAGAACCCAAAATAATCGGTTAGTGCCGGAAGCGCTCCGATTGGGTTAAATGGAAAGAGGCAATTGATGTAGAGCTCGCATCGCTTAACAAAAGACAAGTATTTGGCTCTATCGTTCATACACCAGCGCACGCTATCCCCATAGGATATAAATGGGTATTTGTATGAAAACGAAATGAGAACAATACTGTGGAGAGGTATAAAGCGAGGCTTGTAGCTCAAGGGTTTTCGCAAAGACCCGGGATTGATTTCGATCAAACCTATTCTTCCGTCATGGACTCAATAACGTTCCGCTACTTGATATCTTTGGCAGTTAAAATGAATCTCCAAATGAGATTAATGGACGTAGTAACCGCGTATTTATACGGATCACTTGATGCCGATATTTATATGAAAATCTCCGATGGATTTGACATTCCTCAGATGAGGGATGGTAAAAACCGCAGTATGTATAGCATAAAACTGCAAAAGTTGTTGTATGACCTGAAGCAATGGGGTCTCATGTGGTACAACCGACTTAGTGAATTCCTTCAGAAGAAGGGATACACATTCGATAAAGCTTTCCCATGCGTATTCATGAAGAAATCGCAAGATAGTTTTTGCATCATATCCGTCTATGTTGATGACCTAAACATAATCGGAACATGCAAAGAAATTGAAGAAGCCAGTTCAATCTTGAAAGCCGAATTCGAAATGAAAGTCTTGGGTAAAACCAAGTACTGCCTCGGCTTGCAGATCGAGCATCTCCCAGAATGAATCCTTATTCATCAGTCGGCCTACGTAAAGAAGGTATTTGAGAGATTTCACATGGATAAATCTCATTCACTTAGCACCCATATGGTTGTTCGATCCCTTGAAGTGGATAAGGACCCATTTAGACCAAGAGAAGATTCAGAAGAAATTCTGGGACCGGAAGTTCTTTATCTTAGTGTTGTTGGAGCATTGCTCTATCTCGCAAATTGCACTCGGCCGGACATAGCATTTGTTGTCAATTTGCTTGCGAGATATAGCGCTTCTCCTACAAGGAGGCATTGGAATAGTGTTAAGCATGTTCTACGGTACCTCCAAGGGTCTCAAGACCTTGGACTGTTTTATCGTAAGAACCAAGACAAAACTTTAGTAGGTTATGCGGATGCTGACTATTTGTCTGATCCCCGCAATGCCATATCCCAGACTGGTTACATTTTTCTTTGTGGTGGTACCGTGATCTCATGGAGATCGATTAAATAAACCATGGTTACCACGTCTTCAAACCACTTAGAGATAATAGCTTTATTTGAAGCCGCACGAGAACGTGTTTGGTTAAGGTCCTTGGTAAAACACATTGGTGACTCGTGTGGTATCGCTAAAGGCGATACACCTCCCACCGTTATATTTGAAGACAACGCTGCTTGCATCGCACAAATGAGTAATGGGTACGTTAAGGGAAACCTGACGAAACATATTTCACCTAAGTTTTTCTACCCATACGAACTCCAGAAGAGTGACGTGATTACCATTCAAAAGGTGCAATCTAGTAACAATCTAGCAGATTTGTTTACTAAATCCTTACCTACGTCTACTTTTGAAAAGTACGTTCGTGGTATTGGGATGCAAAGACTTAAAGTGTTGTTGTCTTCAGGGGGAGCGGTAACCCCGAAATAAATCTAGAAGATTTAGATCTAGAAGATCAATAACATTCCTCCCTAACTTATTATTTGACTGATACCTAGCACGTGGAATTTTTATGACAAGACGTTTATGTTATGTCGTAATGTCCAAGGGGGAGTGTTGTAAATCTAGAAGATTTATTATTTCAAATATAGAAGATTTATTATTTCAAATATAGAAGATTTGATGTGGACATTACTAATGGACCAATAACTCAATGAACTTTATATCTTAAACTAGGGTTTTATTCTTATAAATAGACTATTGTATTCATGATTGTAATCACTCATACACAAGATCATTAGTGAAACTCCTGGCTTGGCTCGCCCCCAGACGTAGTCGTTCCCGACGAATTGGGTGAACAAATCTTGCGCCTTTAATTTACGCACTTATTTACAACATTTACTACAAACAATTGTAGTTGTTCGTTAAAAATAATTGATACAGTTTAAAAATATATCTAAATTGGATGCATTTAATGCATACAAGATCTTGTTAATAAATAAATAAATCATATCATCATTAACCCTTGATTTTGCAATTTATACCGCTACTATTCCTTTTTAATTTTGTATTCCCTCTTTTCCTTTTGGCACCCTCATTGTCACCATAAATTTGACCTTATAAAGAGGATACTAGTCGGGAGCAACAATCATTTCTTGTGAATAAAGATTCACATGTTTTCACTAAATATAGATCGAAAAGAAAAGGATCACATCACATGAATAAGGCTACACCCTAAGCTAGATCCAAGGATGACAACGAGACAAGAGTTTTGCCCAATTCAATATTCATTCAAAAAAAAAATTGAAATCTCATTTTGCCTCATTCAACATTATAACTTATATTTTAAACTTGTTTAATGACATTAAACACATGTTATTATGAGGACATTTCATTAAAAAAAAAAAAAAAATTCTTTGCCTTTAAAGATTCTTCTTTCGGCCCAAAAACTATTTTTAAAATGTGATTTTTTTTAAGAGAGTGGGATTCTAAATAAACTTCATGTGACTGTGAATATGTTTCTTAAAAGTTACCCTTTTAAACTTCAAGTCAAAAGAACTTTTCCTTGAAGCACACTAGTAGTTTGGTAGTGATTTGATGATAATTATATTAACAAACATTTTCACATGGGTTTCCCAACAATAATGTGACATAAAAGATGTATGCATAAGGGGATCGTGAAAAAGAGGGCTTTGTTTTATTCTGAAGTTTGATTTCATTAGTATTACTACACCTGCCCTCGTTGTATTTCCTATTTTTCTCCATGTTGCATTAAAATTTCACACAAGTTTGGATGGATGATGGTAAAATAAAAGATACTACAAGTTTAAATTTACTCATTTACATTTTATTGTGATTAAACTCATCATACATGATTTATAATTTGTATAGTGTATCCGTCCGAGAGAAATGATCCACTTTATCTTATTAGTTGATCCGTCCACGAAAAATTATCATGTTTTTTAAAATTAAAATAATTCTCTTTATTTACATCTTTCAACATACATTTATTTACACCATTTGTTATTAAACCCTAAACATAATATTTTTAAAATAATTTATTTTATACTTGCTTTGACACAATATTTTTTATTTTTGAGTATATATAGGGTGAAATTGGTTCATACATGAATCATGAAAGATTGTTAGTTGATTTCACTAAAGAGTATTAGTTGTTTTCATTGAAGGGTCTTAGTTTATTTTTATTGAACAACTAAGACTCTTCAGTAATATCAATTTATAATACTCTTCAGTAGACTCTTTAGCGAAAAGAGCTAATACCCTTTATTGATTTATGTATAAATCATTTCCACTCTATATTTTGTCTTTACTTTTTACACATCATATGTACTTTTTTAATAATCGTACTAAAGGCAATAAACACAAATTTCACGGATGGGGAGACAATTTATATAAATATATATATAATCTACATACATAACCCTTTACAAATGAAGAAAATAGGGATTTAAGTCCTTGATAAGATATATTAAAGAATTCCGCCCCATCATTCACTCATGGGTTGTATAGCCAATTTTCCCCTTTGAGAGACGGGCTCAATGAGTGAACACTTTCTTACTAGTGGGGTTTGCTTTTACTGGGAATCAAATTAAAAAAGTAGGTGAACTTAAATTATGGGCAAAAATTTGTATGAGACTGTCTTATGGTATGAGGTCATACAAATTAACACATATCCCTACTAAAGTGTTAATGAGTCAATGTCCTAGTTACAATCATTTCCATTGTCTCATGTCATGAGACGGTCTCTAAATTATGATATTATAAAAAAAAATATGCTTCATTTAAAACTACGAACTAGAGAGTTGTTGTAGACTCAATTCATTCATTTATTTTCCTAGCAATATACTCCGAAGGAACTCCAAAACTTGATGAAAACTAAAATACTAATTTTGTTCTAATAGTTTTTTTTCCTATTAGAAAAAAACAAGGTCTCACTCATCAGATTTCAATTATAATAAAAAAATTATTTCATATAATGTTTCAATTATTGTATTTCAGTTGAAAGTGTGTCACATTTCATGTTAGGTCCATTCGCACGGTACAATCGTGCATAGAAAATTAAACTAAGTTGACTCTTCTTTGATGCTAGAAATTTAAATTGACCGACAACATGCCAAATTGGCAATTCCTCATCAAATTCTCCATGTTACATTATCTTGTGATAATAATAAGAGTCCCAACGAGCGATTATCGAGAAATTCTACATCCCCACAAATCTCTCACATCCTCCAATGGAGTGAGAGTTAGGGAAGCCTCATAAATCTACCTCTCTTTACTTCTTTCGCTACAGAAATAGTCCAATTTTGAGTTTACCATTGATTAATTAATAAAATATTATTACTGATGTTTGAAATGTTAAATACATAATCTACAAAATTTTCTAGACTCGCCTTTAAAAATAATATACATGGTTAATCCCAAAATATATTAAATAGGAATACTTAAAAAAAATTGCATTCTCCAAATAAGGAAATTACTAGTCTAATTTAAGACAAACAAAAAAAGAAAATTTGTGTATCTTTACGAGATGTGAGTATTATAGTAAAAGAGATCTGCACTCACGCATGTAAACTTAAGTATTTAATATTTGAAAATACAATTTTCAAAATTTTAAATTGTTTATTCGAATATAAGGTTATTTTATTTAAAAAAACTAATATAATTTTTTTCTTCATGTCTCTAAAAATTGAAACCGAAAATAAAACCAAGCATCCATCATAATAATATTTCGTACCTCTAAAATAAATTTGGATAAATTTTACACAATTTAAGAAAATTGGAACACACCCCCGCACCCCCTATACATGACTATGTGCATCTATTTCCATTTAAAATTTATAGGTTACAACTCTCATTTATCTTTTGATCCCTCTTTCAAAAAACATGGGCATGATTTTTAAGTTGTTTGTGACTTTTTTCATTTCACTATTGAAACTCTATTCTTTATTCTTTTATTAGAAGATATCGATTATTTATAGAGCAAGAAAAAAAGATATTTTCAAATTTAACAATAAGGAAAAGATATTCACAATCTTCAAGATATTATCTATAATCTTATACCAAAAATTAGAACTTACATAATATATAACATTATTAGATTTTAATAATATTTTGATGTCTATACTTAAAAAGAAAAAGACACAAAAATTGAATATTTATTAAATTTTGTTAAAATCTAAATGTGTAAAAACTTAAAAAAATTAATAACAAACCAAAACAAAAATATAGTTTATATTAACAATTTAGAGAGTAATTTTAGGGATAAGGAGAATTCCGTAGACCTAATATTGGTGCCACTTTATAGGCCATGAAAGCAAAACCCCTCAACACGTAAAATAGATTACCTTATTGAGTATTATTACCCTAGAAATTAAACCCTAAAAAAAGGTTGGAAGAATTGAAGGGGTAGAGTAAAGAAAGATAAAACCCTAAAACTTAAATTACATTAAACCCACTAATCTCATGGAAATCAACATTAACCTTCGCCATTAATGAGTCTCGTTTGACCTCATTTTACTTCCTCTCCTCTCCACTAATAAGAAATTTCTTCAACTCCCTTCTACTCCATCCTCTCTCTCTCCAATTACTCTCATTATTCAATCATCAAAATCCTCAGATTTATTTTCGTTTTCATCTGTAAAAGCAAAGCAAGCAAGCGAAAAAGAAAAAGAGAATTCGCCGTTGCCACCACCAACCACTACATGATTCATCATCCATAAGCTCGCTCGCTACTCTTTCTTTCTTTCTTCAATCTTAAAATCCCACATTCTATTGAAGTAAAACGGAACAGTGCTGTTAAATTTTCAATTCGCATTCAAACCCTAGCTAATCAAGAAATCCCCCTCGAAAAGGGGGAAATTTCGGAGTGGGCTGTTGTCAAATCTTCAATACTTTGGCGTCACAGATGAAGCACATTGATAGCACCCCATCAACACCAGGAAAGTTCAAGATCGAGAAATCACCATACAGTAGGCCGAGGCTACATTCTTCGGTAGCCAAGCTCACTTTCTGGTCCTTTCTCTTTCTTGCTTTGATTTTCGTCTTCTTCTACAGATCACCGTCTTCGTCGCCCCCTCAGCCCTCAGATCCGAGAAGGTTCCTTACAACCAGCTCTTACGAAGGCCCCAACTTCGTTAAAAGGGTCAAAGCCTCCGCCAAAATCAGGTCAAGAAATGGGATTTCTGTTCTAGTAACAGGGGCCGCCGGCTTTGTCGGCACCCACGTCTCCGCCGCCCTTAAACGCCGCGGCGACGGCGTTTTAGGCCTCGATAATTTCAACCACTATTACGATCCCTCCCTCAAAAGGGCGAGGCAATCGCTATTAGAGCGCAGTGGTGTGTACATTGTGGAAGGGGATATCAATGATGTTTCTTTATTGAAAAAACTTTTCGAAATTGTGCCTTTTACTCATGTTATGCATTTAGCAGCACAAGCTGGGGTTAGGTACGCTATGGAGAATCCCAGCTCTTATGTTCATAGTAACATTGCAGGACTAGTTAATTTGCTTGAAGTTTGCAAAGATGCTAACCCTCAGCCTTCCATTGTGTGGGCTTCTAGTAGTTCTGTATATGGGTTGAACTCAAAGGTTCCGTTTTCGGAGAGGGATAGAACTGATCAGCCAGCTAGTTTATATGCTGCTACTAAGAAAGCTGGTGAAGAAATTGCACATACTTATAATCACATATATGGGCTTTCACTCACCGGATTGCGATTCTTTACTGTTTATGGACCGTGGGGTAGGCCCGATATGGCGTATTTCTTTTTCAGTAAGGATATCTTGAAAGGAAAGTCGATTCCGATCTTTGAAGCTGCTAATAAGGGCACTGTGGCTAGGGATTTCACCTACATTGATGATATAGTTAAGGGCTGTTTGGCTGCATTGGATACTGCGGAGAAGAGTACCGGGACTGGGGGGAAGAAGCAGGGGCCCGCCCAGCTTCGCGTGTATAACTTGGGGAACACATCGCCCGTGCCTGTTTCCGATCTTGTGAGCATTCTCGAGAGATTGCTCAAGACGAAGGCGAAGCGAACGGTTATGAAGTTGCCGAGGAATGGGGACGTGCCGTACACTCATGCTAACATAAGCTTGGCGCAGAGAGAGCTCGGGTATAAGCCCTCTACGGACCTGCAGACGGGGTTGAAGAAGTTTGTGCGATGGTACCTTGGATATTATGGTAATGGGAAAAAGCACTTGCATTGATACAAAATTTTTGGACTGTGTGGTGGAATCATTATATTCTTTTCCATTTATAATTGTTTTGTTTAACATATCATGATCTTGTTTTTTCGCATTGTCATGATGTCGTATGAGGGTGAGTGAGATTCGTGATCCCACGATGCAAGTTCTCGTGGTTGGTTGACATTATTGCATCAAAGGACAATCTTAGCTTTTGTCATTCATGGGATTTGTATTTGTTGTAGCTTTATCGTTGTAGTAATTCGTAACTGATAGCACAATTTGCTCGTTGATGGACATGTGGCATCTGAATTCAATTCAAATAAGATAGCACGCGATTGCTTTGCTGTCGTGATTCGTTTAATGAGCTTTAGATATCAGTGCATAGTTAGTATACTTGTTTTCCTTTAAAATCTCTGGTTGAATTTTCAGGGATGTAATATTCGTTGTTTGGACTATTGTGCTAGATATGGTAGCTTGCTGATTTTGGTAAAGAATGATCGATTTGTAGTGTGTTTGTTTCGCTTCTCTTCATGTGGACATTAAGTTAGGAAGGATTAGATGCATATTAGGCGAAGTGATCTCGATTTCATAGGAAGTCTTTGGCTCAACACCTTCAGTCAATTAGATTAGTGGATATTTTTAAGAATTCTATATGTACCTTTTCCATCTATGGAAGGGATATGAGGATTTTAGAAACTTGAAATGCTGTCAATTGCTGAAAAATAATACACTGCAGCTTAGAATAGCTATCAACTTTCAAATGCCTTGACTATTTGTAGTAATCAAAGTTAGTTCAAGAAGATTGTTCCTCTCCTTTTTCGGGTGTTACGCGTCTTTATGTAGTAGGTGTAATAAAAGATGTTAATAGGAAATCCGCCCGAATGCCCAACAGTTTGCATCTCGAAGGCGGATTTCTTATCTCCTTTCAATAGCTCTTGATGCAATGTGGCATAATAACTTGATAGGTTAAGCAGCTTCCTTCAGTTATGTTGCTTGAAAATGAGAGAACATTGATTACATGTTTTTGGGTAGATTCTATCTCACTAGTTGAGCTGAAGATGGATGAATCCATTGGTGGCTGCTTAGGTCTATTTGTGGAGCATCGATAATGCACTAAAAAAATTTATACTTCACTTTAGGCCTAATGTAACAAAAGGTTATTTAACTATAGATATCAATCTTTATTTTTATAGCTTCCTAAATTATTTTATTTTTTGTTTTAAAAATACTTAAAAAGTTTATTTCGCAAGCTCTCTCGCTTCACCTTAATGGCCCTTTTATAAATTGTGCGTATTAGTTTTATTTAATTTTAATTTTACAACAAAATATTTAAAAATTGTGCATATCAGTTTTATTCAATTTTAATTATACAGCAAAATATTTTTCGGAGTCGTTTCAGTATTCATTACCTGAAGTATGGATGAAATGATTTGCGCAAAACACGTCTGGGTATTAAATGAAAAATTCTATAAAATAAATCCTTTATTTTCTCAAGAGGGCTCGTGAAATAAAATTTTATTATTAGAAGGATTAAAAGAAAAATAGCACAACTAAAGTTGATAATTTAAGAATCATCATGCCTTCAATTTACGATGCAATAACTTGCTTCTGGTGGAAAATTAACAAGTCACTACAACATCCACTCCATTGTGAAATGTTGTATCTAACAATCAGATGGTGTATCTTAGCAGGTAACAATAAATAAATCATTGGCTCGAATAAAACCTTGTTTATAATCATTATGTTGAAGTGAAGGATCTCTGTTCCAGAAAATGTATTATCGACTTGAACATATTGGTTTGGCAACTTGAATGCGATGCAAGATTGTTTTCTGCGTCTTCCTACTGATTCTTTGAAAGTTGACCATTTTGAGGCTTTGATAGAATTGGAAAACGAATTTCGGCGGTATTTTGTAATCTATAGTAACAGCTTTTAGAATCTCCTTTTTACTCTTTTGAAAAAAAGAAAAGATTCTAGAAGTTGTTAATCGAGTTTGCAAACACACCCTTACTTTCCTCAAATAACAAGTCCTGGGTTGCCCCTGAAAGCCAGCATCAGACCATCACTAAATCAAACCATGATAATTGAAAAGCAAAAGAAAATAATACGGAGTTTAGAAATCATATTTTGTTCTTCCGCTACTCAAAATAAGGCACAACATATCTGCAAGGTCCGAAGAAGATGAGAAGAAGTTCCAAGACTCGAGCATAAGTCGCTTTCTTGATCCCTTGAAGTGAACAACCTGTGACGGAATAGGAGTACGTTTGAGAGAGATGATACATATATCTGAACTCATGTATACAAGAACCAATTCTCTATACTCTCAAACAAACAAAACAAACAAAATTTTACCTTCACATCCAAAGGCATCCCATGAAATTGGCCAGCACCTTCTGGTGGTGTCCAGTTATAATGAGAGCACGGTAAGAAAAGCACTGAAGCACCGCCAATTTTGTCTAGGAAAGCCTCTCTTCTAGAAAACCTTCTTGTGTCAAAGTTGGGGTTAGATCTCACCACCCACGCAAGAGCTAACTGGTCTCCAAGCATTCGGGAAGCTTTCATGAATTTTGAACTGTAAACTTTCAGCACATTTTCTAGGAAAGTCTTCCCCCTGTGGACAAAGGAGAACACTCTTTCAGATGAAGAAATGGGAGACCCCTGTCCATCTTACCAAGATTGACGACGTAAAGTATTTTAACTGCTGGTTGATAGAACAGCAAGTCAGCAACAAATAAAGAGAAGACACCAAGCAATTCTGATATAAACACTCAAGCTTCTAAGTTCAGTGTATGATCAAGTTATGAAACGTGTATCTAATTAGATATAGACCTTTTAAAAAAAGAAAAAAAGATCACAGAGAAAGAAAAGGCAATAATCCCACCTCTGAATTCCCTCGGCAGTGCCCCTTACTGCTATAAATCCTGAATTTAGAGGCTGCTCTTTGTTGTTTCGGAAGGTAAGAGCCAGATCAAATTTTGGATAGTCAGTAAATATTCGTCCCAAGTCATCAATTACTGCTATATCAGAGTCCGTGAAAATGAAATGAGTGATTTCTTCCTGCTTCTGTCTCAGCTTCTCAAGTCTTGTTTCTAGAAATGTCTGCACAAATACATATTGTGAATTAAGAAGTGATAAATTCTTAAGAAAAACCACTGTCTGACAAGTGGTGTTGCTAATCAGCTTTTAAATAAATCCACCAAATTTTAGGTGATGATCCTTATTAATCATAAGATGTAGACTAAGAGTGATAAATGGCAAAAAGAAGTACAATGGACACAGTAAGAATTTTAACAGCGCCAAAAAACAATAATGTCAATGTCATATAAGTTTCCATCTTATCAGGATGCAGGAATCTATGTAAACCATAAACGAGTCCACAGTAGTAGTGAATGGGGAAAGGGAACTTCTTTTAAGATATATTGTCGAAGATAATACAAAATTTCTTGCATTTAATGTCAGATGAACATGTGCTAGACCTAAGTAAGAACCAATTTAAGTAAATCAGCTATTCCGAAACATAGAAATCAAGGATCCACTTATAATAAATATATTACACACGCTATGTGCACCCTGAAACTCAGTAAACAGACATTAGTAACAAAAAAGAAAGTCCCATTTTCCAATAATGCCTTGTGCTCTTACAATGTATGACCTGATTCTTTGAAGCATCAACTTGTCTCGCGAATATTCACCTTGTATTGGCTGAACTGTGACCATATCTCTATGTAGTGGAAGCTCAGAGGCAGGATCAGTAAGAATGATTACATTGCTCTGAGGCATGGTCACCTACAACAATTAATTGAGTATCAAATTGGATAAGTTGAATGAAATTGCACTCATAATAGCCAGATAGTATGATGGACTTGACCTAATTTGGGAAAGCTGAATGTAACTGTACATAAAGATGGTCTGATTAGTTCAAATAATTAATTATTTAATAGATATAATTATAGATAATTATTAATCAACTACTGGTTGTTACGACATTGTAATAGTAATTCGTGGTATATCATAGCCCACAACGAGCAGATGACCACTAGTCAATGGGCATAGAGATAACATAAAAGATCCGCAAACAGGGTTGGCGTAGACCTAAGCCTTTGGGTGAAAAAGTTGGGGTTGTTATTCAGGCACCAAAACGCATGTTTTCCACAACTAGCGCCTCGGAAAAAATCGCCTAAACACTTACTGCTTCAATTATGCTTTTTTGTGATACTTTTCCGATAGTGCTAATGGAAGATACAGGTTGGCTGTGGTAGTGCGGCTTTACTAAATTAGTGTTAAAAGTGTATGGTGGTTGTATAAAGCATGCCAAATTTATTCACAACCTCAAAATTGAAGTTTAGCTGATTCAAATTTGCACAAGCACGATGAAAGCATAACTATTTTTGGGCAAATAATCCAACAGAACCTAACTCTAATTTGAAAAATCTTCAAAGTGTATTGTTTGTATGTTTCATTTCCACATTTAAAGTCCTAAAAGGAAAAAGGAATCAAGGGCAGATCTGCTTTCCATTCGGTCTCCCTCAGAAGTCAAATTACATGCATGTAGATAACTTCTGCATATCATCACCAAACTTTTATACCTCAAATCTTCAATTACTGCTCATTCAGACATTCACAAATCTTAGACGCACAAGAAATTCATTGCACCTTTACAGCTACAGGTGATCAGGTTCATGGTTTTAGCCCAGAGTCAAAACTCTTGAGAATTTGCAGTTCTTCAACATTCTAATGCTATAAAACAGAAGTACCTGAATGAAATTTATGAAGACATTCAAAATGGCCATTGACCTCTCCACTTTGTTATATGAAGTGTTCCCAACGGTAACCAAATCAACTGGTCTGCTCTCAACAGTTGAGTTGTACATAGTAAATACAGTGACCAAAGCTACTTGATCTATTGAGTGAGAACTATTATGGGACTTTCTAAAATGTGTCTTGTTTAGGGCAGTTACTCCTGCAAATATTTTAGGAGTAGTTGTTAGTTCCTAAATCATGTGAGAGGGAATCCTGATTATTTACTGAATTCAATAAAAAAATCATAGATCTGAGTCTAGACACTTGCAATTCAATATAAAGTGTACAAGTGATGTATAGAAAAAGTGTACATCACGCCATATACTTATACAATATCTGGCCAACAGCTCAAAACTATCTATGAATAGAAACAAAACACAACTTTTATATGAAAAATCAATAGGGCGGTATAGCAAATCATCAGAAAAGCAGTAAGAAATTGGCAAAAAAATTCCTTTATTTTTTTTTGCCTGGTAACAATCTTTGGTTGCACAGAGCATGACGGATGGTTCTGGATCCATAAAATAAGAAGTCAAATCATTCTATGATAAATGCTCTAGACGGTAAACCAGTGCACAAATTATTTGTACCTATAGAAATTAAGTAACAAACATCATGCCTTGCATTCTGTAGTAATCTCTAGGTACACATTCACAAGAACTGCAACTAATAGTTATATCTAAAGGGTAACAGAATTCGTATAACCTCGGCATTGCAAACGATCAGGCAGCCCCTCGCCAGCAGCAGGTCCAAGGATTAGATGATCGAACTTCTTTGGCTTCTGTTTATGAACATCCCCGAAACTCATTTCCTGGTGGAGCTCCTTAACTGAAAGTAACATCCATTTCTCTTTTCATCCAAAATTGCTTGAGAAATTTTAATTTAAAAACAAAAATGAAGCCGTAACAAAAATTAAAACAAAATTATGCTACCTGATAGCAAGTGAGGGATTATAATAACCATGGGAAGACATAAAAGCAACCGATTCCATCCAACACACAGTCTCCTTCCCAGCATACTCCTTCAAACAGCTTACTCTATTTTCAGCAACACCAACTGCAGTTTCTAAATACTCTTTTTGTGCGATGCACTGTGCAATAGCAGTAACATAGAATATCTAATCAGACAAGTATAGGCTACACATAAATCAACTTCAATCAAAAATTCGCCCAGCAAATGTGTGAAATTTCAAGAACATAAAAAATCCAGCTCATTGAACACATTAAAAAAAAAACCGACAATCAAGTATGAGATTGATGGAATCAACAGTAACAATACGCGTAAAGGGAATTAACGGAGAATTTGTTTTTGTTCACATCTACCGGGAAAGAAAATGTGAAGAAAACCAGATCAGTTACCTTATTAAACTATATATTTATGTTCCGTCTTTTCCCTCTGCAGAAGCTCGCGAATGATAAACCAACTGTTCTTCGATTCGAGGATTTCTCATTTCTCTGTTATTCTCGGTACGGTTCATTTCACAGCTGGGCTACTAGTTCTCTTCATTTGTTGGGCTATAAAATTCGGGCCTAGGCTTATATTTGTTAGGCCCTGTTGTCCCAGTATAGTGAGATTTTTAGGCCAAGGTTAAATACAGCCCCATGATTTATGAATACAACACCACAAAAAAAAGTGTTCGGAAATTTTTTCCGAAAAATGTAACAATTTTCGGAATTTTTTTTCCGAAAATTTATATGTTTAGTGTTTTTTTTTTCATTTTTGAATTTTTTTTCTCGAAAATTGTCAATATTTTCGGATTTTTTTCATAACATTTTTTGGTGGGGTTGTATTAATAAAAGATAGGAATGTATATAACCTTGACCCTTTTTTAAGTTCTAATTCTATTATGTTGGGATCCCAAAATTTAAAAAAATCTCGTGCCATAATTTTTACTGTTTACAATTTAATATTTATTTCTATTAAAAATATTAAAACAACATTCTCAAATGAGCAAGTCTTGTATATGAGATCGTCTTATGACATGAGACAATAAAAATTGGTGTAATTAGGGCATTGACTTATTAATATTTTAATGTGTTAATTTGTATTGTCTAATGCTATGAGACGGTCTCATACAATTTTTTTTGCTTCCCAAATTAATAAACCATGTTTGTTCTAAAGTAGTGGAGTACTAGAATTTAAAGACTTGTAAGTTTTTGTTACTCTCACTTTTGAGAATAGAATATCCGGAAATCTTCTAATTATATTTGCGTAATAAGCTGAGATATTCAATTTGATAATAAATTTTGATTCGAAAAATGTTCCTCCTACAATAAACATCCATTAATTCCTTTAAAAAATAAATAAACATCCACTAATTTAATTTTTCATAATTTTATTATTATTAGTTTCGGTAAAAACTTGTAAAATATAGGAAATAAAAAACAAAATAAGGCCCCAGTGTAAGGACTCAATTGCAAATACGAGTCTCACATATAAATACCCTCCGCCCTTTTACCAATCTAGGGTTTTGTACACTGCTACTCGTTACAGCAATTCCTCTGCGAAGCCGCCGCCGCCTCAGCGCTCCGCCGGGCACCGAGTATCAGCAATCATGGGTCGTATGCATAGCAGAGGGTCTGTTCTCTCTTCATTCTGTGTATTTACTCTTACGATGTGTGTTTTCTAATTATTGAATCTGCATTTTCTCGGCTATTGCAGTAAGGGTATTTCAGCATCAGCACTTCCATACAAGAGGACGCCACCTAGTTGGCTCAAGATTTCTTCCGGAGATGTACGTTATTACGGTTTCATTGTTCCTTTTTTTTCCCCCCATTTGGTGATTGATGATTCGCGCAATCACTGTTTATCTGATTTGTTAAGAATAAATGATGCATGATTCAGTTATTAATTCACATCGATGGAACCACTGCTGATTGTTTCATATGTGCATACTCTGTGCCTATCCTAGGGTAATATGTTTAGATTCTTCAGCTGAGTGAGTTATAAGCTGAACTAGTCAAAGATGACTGTAATCGAATTACTATGGATGGACAATTATAATTTGCAAGTGATGTGTTATCTTAAAAAATAAAGTTGATAGTTAGTCTTAATTTGCAAGTGATTGATAATGATATTAGGCATCCATGGTGTGTCAAGATAAAGTAACATTGATAATATGCAATTGACTGAGAATCAACAATGGGAATTCTTGGTGTGTATAGATAATATGACTATCAATTTTTTGGGTGCTCTTATTCATGTTATGGGGTTATCACTGTTATGATAAAGTGTTATCATGGCTTTGCTTCACATTATTTCTTCATTAGTAAATTTTGATTGAGTATGTACATTGAAATGCTTGATATGTTCTTCATCTGAGTACCTTTGCTGATCATAATATGTAGACAGACTGTAGTATGTCTGTGTACTTTCCTTTGGATCATTTTCTTTCTGGGCATCGAAGAGGCTAATTTGTTATGCCTCAATCTTAGTCATGATTCAAGGGTCCATAATGGAAATGTGTGATGTGGTCAATGGACTAAATAATTGGCCTACTTTGTTAGAAATTTTTTAGAGAGTTTACAGTTTATTACAATGTATCCTATTGCAACTAGTCCTAATAAATCCTTGTAAGTTCTGTTCGGTCTCCAATATAATATTGCCCGCTACTTATTTTTGGTGTAGTCATCTTTTTTCACAATTAATCAATTATCAAGCAATTTTTATACAGTCATCTTTATTTTGAGTATGCAACAATTTCATGAACTTTTGGTTCTGAGTTCAACTTTTGGTTTTAGGTGATTATGAGATTTATAAAGTTAACCATTATCTTGTAGTACAAAATGCTAAAATTGTCAGTAATTTTCTCCTATTTCAGGTTGAAGACAACATTTGCAAGTTCGCAAAGAAGGGTTTGACACCATCACAAATTGGTGTTATTCTTCGTGATTCTCATGGAATTGCTCAAGTGAAGAGTGTAACTGGCAGCAAGATCCTGAGGATTCTCAAGGCCCATGGTAAACTTTTTCTCCATCTGACATCTTCTCGTCTCTTGTAGTTGTTGCTCATATTTATATCTGTCTGTACCAGGACTTGCTCCGGAGATTCCAGAGGACCTTTACCACCTCATTAAGAAAGCTGTTGCCATCCGCAAGCATCTGGAAAGGAACAGAAAGGACAAGGATTCCAAATTTAGGCTAATTCTTGTTGAGAGCAGAATCCACAGACTTGCTCGCTACTATAAGAAGACCAAGAAGCTTCCACCTGTCTGGAAGTAGTAAGTCCATTTTTTACTTGCTGAAAATATCCACGTTGGTTCTTAGTCGTCCTTAACAGTACTCACAAGTAAACATTATAATATACTGACTTCACAAAGAAACCTCCTACACCTGAGCTTTTGTTGATTCATGCTCTTGTTTGTTTTCTGCCTCTCAGTTCAACAATTATTTATTGATCTTCCCTATTTCTTTTGCAGCGAATCTACCACCGCCAGCACTCTTGTTGCCTGATAGAGTATTTATGGCAAGAACGAGGGTTTGTATTTGATTTTTCAAGTTATATTTCAAGATGAGAATCTATGTTATCCTAGATATTTTTGATACCGGACTAGTTTAATGGATCTTTGACTTGGAGAAAGTCTAGCACTGTGCAAATCTTTACAACTTATGTTGAGCTTTTTGGATATTTGTTCCATTGTGTTACGGTTTTGCTTGAGATCTTTTACCCAGCATCCTACTCAGACCAATCTTCTTTAGATAGTTAAATGTTTTTCTGCATTTTTAGCATCCTATTTCATATTTTAGGCAAAAATTTGTTTAAGATGGTCTAATGTGTTTTAAGATGGTCTCACGCAAGATGATTTTTTTTTTGGTACTTTTCAGTTGTTGCTCTATTTCTATATTAATTTCCTTATCCTGTGTTACGAATTTATCGAAGATCTAAGTTAGAAATCTCTATGAAGAATGTTAACATTATTAAAGTTTATGAAGTCTGTCTAATTACTTTGATAGGAATACTCGTTTGAATCGAATATATATGCTTGTTTTACCAGTAGTCGAGTAAAAAAACGCATCTTTAAAATGGTAATAGGAAAGTTTCTTTTTTCATTTATGAGATAATTAGTTCCACTCTTTTCGTGTGTCAAGTATTTCAATGACTATTTATCCTGCGTGATGTCACATGAACCTCCTACGGAGCATACATATCCTTATTTATTTGTGATTGTTATATATTTCCAAAAAAATAAAGGAGAACAAATTTAGTGAACAAATCAAAAAGAAAAGTAAGAATAAATTTTGAGGAATTGAAGATACTTGAATATCTTTTGATAAAAACAATTATTACGGATTAATTAATTTTTTTAGCAATAAAATAGCTAATGTTATCTATATATGTATTTGAGTGGATGGTGTAACTAATATATGCTAGTATTTGTTTTTTTTTTTTTAAACATAATTGGATGGAAATCTCACTAGCACATCAGTAATAATACTACATGTTGATAGGCGAACAACTTTACAGTTTAGGCGAACAAGTTTAACGGCCTAAATGCAGATTATGGCAAAGGATAATGGGAGAGTTGCATATAGGTTCACCTCTTAATTGTTTATTAGTCTTTAGTTTAAAGTTTTGTAGTAAATACAATTTGGTTCACTTTGTGTGGGTCCCCATCTCTTCAGACTTCCCACTTCCCACGCCCACTGTTATCTTTTCAGTAAGATGTGACATAAAGTCACCCAATATTGCTTCAACTGTTCGCCCACTTTTGAACATGACATTTGAACAAAAATATTTAATACACTTTTAACACAAATTTTTTGTATTCTGCACACATTAATTTTATTTTTTTATTAATTATGCAACATCACATATGTATTTTGTACACATTAATTTTATTTTTTATTAATTGTTCAACATCACATATTTCATTATTTATTTTGAACACATATTTTACACATATATACTTTACACATATATTTTGCACAGATAAATTGTGAAGCATCCCATTTTTTCATTTCATCAATTACATATTTAAAATCCAAAAAATACATATTTGAATTTGAAATTGACAAATTCATCTAAAATTACACATCATAAAGAGTGTGCAAAAAATATAAAGAATTTGCAGAATATCTTCATCTTCAATGGTTGATCTCGTTAGCTCACACTATCTGCATCTTCATTCTTCCCCTGAATCCTAAAAATCTTCCTATCATACAAAAATATAGTTTTAATGAGAATTCAATTATATAAATAAATACATCAATAAATCCCAATAAAACACAACAAAAATCATCCACAACCACACAAATGATCCTACAGAGTGCTAATCTCTCCAAAAAACAGAGCATCAAAAGTCCTATGCTCAACTCCTTTTCAACTAAAGCTTCCACAATCCATTTGCACAAAAGTCACATACAAATCCATATGCACAAAGAGAGATAACGCTTACTGGTTCAATGATTTTGGAAGTGGCCGGAATCTGGAACAAGATCCGGTTGTTGTTCGCATCCCACACCCTCCAGATCACGTTGGCGTCAGATCGTGGATTTGGAGGCACGGTGGTTATGGTGATGTAGCGGCCTCGGCTAAGTGAGTGAGAGAGAGAGAGAGAGAGAGAGAGAGAGAGAGAGAGAGAGAGAGAGCGCTCCTCCGCACTTCCACCACCATCGTTGTTCGGACACGCTCTCAACAAACCACGAACTCAAATCTGGCGCGCTCTAAAAAAATCACGAACTCAGATCTGGCGCCGCCTCTTCCACTCATTCGGCCTAAACACATCGACGAATAGTGGGTTAATCATCGCCGAATTCCATGGAGCAATCGGTGATGGGGAAAACCGAGACGGGTTGCTGGTGTCGCTGCGTCGGTGTCGGATTCCATGGCGGTGGCAGCGGCAGCGGCGGTGGAGCCCTGGGGATTAATCCCTAGTGGCGGCGGTGTCTCTGATGGGGGGAGGCGTGATGGGTTGGGTGAGATGAACCTGAGAGAGAGAGAGGGGGTAGAGAGAGAGAGGAGTGATTTTGAAATGAATTGGGAGAGAGGGGGAGGCTGATTATGTTTGAGAGGGAGAGAGAAGTGGCGGTGGGGTGAGGGAGTGGGTGGGGACCACTTTTACACCTAAATGCATTTTATTAAAAGGTAGAGAACCAATTTGAGTTTTTGATCTAAAGGGAGAACCTATATGTAATAATCTCAAGGATAATCAAGTCATAAGTGACGAACATGATTGAGGTAAGGGTGGTGTGTAAACTAATCCAAGAAGTGCATTTATATCCACCTACATACCTGGTGAACAGCTTTCAGGCGAACAACTCCCATTGAAGACAGTGTTCCAGATCGAATATACCACAACATAATGATGGGCGAACAACCATTATACCATATTACTAAATGACGAACAACTTAACTTAATAAATTAGTAATGAACAATCTTTTTACATTTCTAATTTTTTTTATGAATGTAATGATAGTTGTTCGTTCAGAGAGGAAATCTAAGCTCAAGGTACAAGTCCATTTCTAAGAATCTAAGCCATAGAAAGGTTGTTCGTATTTTAAAGCGAGCAAAGCCTAAGGCTAAAACCTTATTCCATTTTCAAGGCAAAGTTCAAATCGAACAAAGCCCAATTATATATGTTAGTATTGCAAAGTATTGAAAAATATGTAAAACAATTAACATATAAAGAAGTGACGAGCAAAAACAATAAGTTCATTAAATTAAAGGCTATCAAAGCCCAAAAAAGGTTACAAAATAACTCCAGAAAGGAGCAAACAACTATTACAAAGGATTAAAAGGAAGAAAAAATCATAAGTCCTACTCCTGCCTCTGCTCGGTGAGGGCTGAGGGATTTTGAGCTTGATTGGCTGGATTGTCTGCCGACATACCGATGACTAAGTCCTCGGCCTCAGCCTGCTCGCCGTCATCCTCTTCTTCGACAACTGGGGGTCTAACAAAAGTGATACTGGAGTTAAGGAAATCCAGTTTGACCCTATAGTCGCCAGATCCCCAAGTTGAAGAGCGGTCTCAGGTTGAGGGGGACAGGCTTCAAGAAACTCTACCAAGTCCTTTCTGAGTGCTTCCTGGACTTGGGGGACATTATAAGTGCTAACTGACCGGATGCAGTCAGCGTAGGCACAAATGTAGCCTAGGTTTGAACAAGGCCCCAAGTAAGAGTTCAATTGGGCATCGAATTCGGCATGGGTGAGTGACTTGAAGCAAAATACCAACTTCTACTAGTAGATTCCCCGCAAGCGGACGGGTTCACTGTAGTATGAGTAAGTATAACGACCAAGTATTATCGAACCTAAGGCAAAGTGTGTATGCAAATAGATCCCTAAAGATCTACGCGTCGTAGTTAATATGAGTGTAATGTTTTTGAGTTTTTTGAAAGATTAATTAAAAGACTAAAATTATCCTAGGAATACAAAAATCAAAATTAAACAAAAAATTAAAGGGTTGTTTTCAAATGAGAGATGGTGATGCTCAGGATAGGAATCCCTACGTATACTAACGGAGCAGGTACATAATCAAGATAATCGTGACGCACAAGAAATAACCTAAGTAAAAGATTGCAAGACGAAAGCTCAAGATTTAAAACCCTAATACTTTATCCTAACAATCGACTTCACTAATCTACGAACAAGTTAATAGATAGTGCTTAATTAAAGAGATCCTAATTTAACTAAGGTGATGCGGCCGTCCTCCTTCGCTAAACTGGTAGATGAATTAATGACTTGAAGGCGAAAACACTAACTTCTACTAATCGCTCACCCGCAAGCGAACGGGTTCACTGTAGTATTGGTAAGTATAACGACCAAGTATATCGTACCCACGGGATAGTGTATATATGCGAATAGATCCCTGAAGATCTACGCGTCGTAGTTAATATGAGTGTGATGTTTTTGGGGTTTTTGAAAAGATTAATTAAAAGACTAAAGTAAACTAATTAAACTAAAGAACGTAAGAAACGAATTAACTAAGGTTGTTTTCTAATGGAAGATGGTGATGCTTAGGATAGGAATCCCTACGTATACTAACGGAGCGGGTACATAATCAAAGTAATCGTGACAAACAAGAATTAACCTAAGTAAAAGATCGTAGAATGAAAGCTCAAGATTTCTCACCCTAATACTTTATCCTAGCAATCGACTTCACTAATCCACTAACAAGTTAATGAATTGTGCTTAATTAATAAGACCCTAATTTAACTAAGGTGATGCGGTCGTCCTCCTTCGCTAAACCGGTAGATGAACTAACCTTTCCTAAACCCTCTCGTTAAGACTACTAATTGTTATTGAGTGATGCGGTCGTCCTCTCTCTAACACTTTCGTACGAAATTCAAAGGTAGAGTTAAGATTAATTATAAGAATTCATTAACTAAGAGAATTAAAACTAACGTCACGAATTACCCTAATTACGTACCCACATCCTACTTCTACGAGTTCATCCTAACCCAAGCATGCAAGGGTTTTAGCCGGACATGGTTTTAACAAAAATAAAAGCAATAAAAGAAACGACGAACATAAACATGATGAATTGAATAAAGAAAATAGTAAACATAAACTAGGGTTTAAAAAGAAAATAGATACGAAGAACTGAAATTGAATTAACTAAAACGAAATTAAAAGCGTTTAAAGTAACGAACTAAAAAGAAACTAAGAATTCGAATGTAAAACCTCAACAAAACGTAAAATAAAGCTTGCTCTCCTTCTTCCTCTCCAAAAACTAAGTCTAAAATTGATTTCTAAAGTTCGGGGCTCGATGTTCTCTTTAAAACGTATTTGGAAGAGGTATATATAGGCACCGGGTCGAAACGGGAGTTAATGGGCCGAAAATACGCATCCGGAGGCAAAAGTGTATGGGCGCTCGAGCAAAACGCTCGAGCGGTCCCGCTCGAGCAGTGTAGCTCGAATGACGCATTCGCTCGAGCGGTCGCGCTCGAGCTGCTCGAGCGCTGGAATGACACTGTTACTTTTGGGCGCTCGAGCTGCTCGAGCGCAAGAATGGTTCTGTATGTTTGCGCGCTCGAGTAAGGCGCTCGAGCGGTGGCGCTCGAGCTATGCGCTCGAGTGATCTCTAACCCTTCCAAATGATACTTTTCCTCGTCCGCACTAATACCAATCGTATTTCTTCAATATCTTCTCATCCGGGCATCCGTTTGAGTCGATTCAAAGTCCTACGAACTCCTCTTTTCGCCCTCTATCCATCTATGAACATCAAAGAGACAAATTTATCAATGTATAGAAATAATGCTCATTTGACTCTAAATATTCATCGAAAACACTCAAAACATGAGTAATTTGGGCACCAAAACATAACAATTTCACGCCTAATCAACCCCCCCAAACTTACCATGTTGCTTGTCCTCAAGCAACGAAATAATAAGTCAAGTGAAATTGTTAGGAATGAATCAAGAATCAAATCATGCAAGTAATTGAACTCGAGTTTCAAAGATCAATCACCCGTATACTCACTCACTTTCTTTTATCGTACTCATGCAATAATAACAAGAAACACCAAGATCAAGCATGGACGTGCACTCAACGATGTGTTTCACTCCCTCACAAGTGTATAAAAGTGTTTAAGGGACTCACTCAATCAATCAATCACACATATTGGCAGCCATAGGCTTGTAAGCACTCTCAACTTCGACCATACTCTCGAAATCCATGCCGAATCAAAAAGGACTTTTCTCAAGGTTGTAATGTAGGCTCTTTGGACGGGTGGGATAACAATATGGGGTAAGTGACTCAAGTGAATGTAGAATAGAAAAATCAACTTTGGCACTTTGAGATTAGGAGCAGAATCACTTCAACATTTGCCATCAATACACTTTAATTCCACTACTCTCAACACTTCAATTTTTTTCTTTCTCACTCTTTCACTTTTTTTTTTCAATCACTTTTTTTTTCTTTTTCGCACAAACACATGAGCTCATTTTTTTCTTTTGCTCATTCTCAAATTTTTTGTTCTTTTTCCCACATCTCAAAACTTCATCCACACCTTCTTCTCATATTCACTCAACAAACAACATTTTCCTTTTTCAACTCAATTCACTCCCTTCATATTCACACTTTCCTATTCTCCACTCAAATTTGGACAAAAAGGCTTAGGAATTGGAATAGTGTTCATATGTGCTAGCAAATAAAATAGGCTTTAGGCTCAAAGGGGCTAACAAGGGATCAACGTCATTGGTAAGAAAAATTTTGGCTAAGTGACTCAATTAAATCAAAGATGGCCTAAGATCACATTCGGCATATCAAACTAGACACAATCAAGAAGCAAGAGCACATGCAAGTTCTAGCATCCTCTAAGGTGACGATCCACTCACAAACGAAGAGATTAAATCATGCATTTAAATCTCGTAAGGCACAACTCTCACGGCTTTCACATCCATGCTAGTCCTAGTGAATTCTCACTCTCATCACACAAGCACTCAAAAGAAAAATTTACAAGCATACAAGTTCTTTCTCAAATCAACTCTAACTCAAACACTCACACAAGAAAACTCCTAACTCACCCTCACAATTCACCCTACTCATCAAATCATACTCAAAGATAGCAATCAACAAGCATAAGGTGATTGATAGGCATAAAATGTTGAGTAACAAAACAAATTAATAATAGCCCAAGGAGCATCTCAAGGCACCAATAATCAATCAAACTCAACTCAAAGATAAGGGCGTGCATGCATGTGCAATGTAATCATAAAAAGAAACTCCACCCCCCCAAACTTCGACCTTGCTAGAGGTCTAAGTTTGGGGTTGTGGGTTACCTCAACCAAACAATTCAGTTTCTCTCAATAGCTTTGCACACTCCCTTGTCTCAAGTTGGTTCCTTTAATCTCCACTTCTTTGGTTCCTTTACTCCTTTAGAGACAAGCCTACAAAATAAAGCTCTCAAGTACGAGGTTAAACATACGACTCAAAACACCCTAATAATATAAAAAGACACTAAAAATAAATGAAAGCAAATAAAAATGGGTTGCCTCCCATTCAGCGTTATTTTTAAGGTCCTCATGCCGGACCGTGCTCAAAGGAGCTTATGGGACATCATACGCAAATTTACCTCCCTTACTCTCATAAGAGTGGTGTTTGAACTCCTTTCCTTGATGCCCCACCATCATGAGTACCTTTGCTTTCTTACCATCCCCAAGTGTTATGGGTCTCAACTCCTTCTTGCCTCTATCTGGAGGAGTCTTACTAAACAATTTCTTGAGTTTGGACTTTTTCTTCTTAACTCCTCCTTTCCCTTCTAACTGGACCACGTCCACACTTTTCACCTCTTTATCTTTCAACTTCTTCACTTCATCCCTATCAAAATAATCAAGATCATAACGCTCATGGGTTAAATTATTGAGTGAAGGACTAGCAAAATCATGAATATGAGATGAATTAGGGAGAGAATGTGTGTCTTCAACACGAGGATCAATGGCATCCATGCAATACAAGCTCTCATCCTCATTCGGGTGCTTCATGGCTTCATATAGGGAGATCTTCACTTCTTGATCATCAACCTTCAACGTGATCTTCCCATTCGCCACGTCTAGCACCATCCCCGCCGTAGCTAAGAACGGTCTTCCCAAAATCAGGGGTACGTGCTCATCTTCCTCCATCTCTAGCACTACAAAGTCGGCTGGAAAAATGTGATCTCCAACTCTCACTAGGACGTCTTCAACAACACCTTGAGGTCGAGTAATAGACCGATCGGCTAGTTGAAGCGTCATCATTGTGGGTTGAAGTTCACCACCTTCCAACTTCTTGAAAAGCGATAACGGCATGAGATTGATGCTCGCCCCGAGGTCGCACAACGCTCCCTTCTTGATCCCGTTCCCAATATCACATAGGATCGTGAAGCTCCCGGGATCCTTCAGCTTCGGTGGAAGCGCCTTGTGCACTAATGCACTCACCTCGTGGTTCAGCTGCACCAACTTCGGCTCATCCACTCGCCGTCTTTTCGCGATCAAGTCCTTCAGAAACTTCGCATAATGCGGCATCTGTTCCAAAGCATCATAAAAAGGGATATTAATATGCAATTGTTTAAAAACATCAAGGAACTTAGCGAATTTCTCATCAAGCTTCTTTTTCATGAAGCGCTGTGGATATGGGACAGGTATCACCGATTTGGGTACCCCCCATTCATCTCTTTCTGTTTCTTTCACTTTCTCCCTTGCTTCCTTTGCCTTTTTCCACTTAGGAACTCTCTCAACCTCCTCAAAGTCTTTCCCCTTCTGGGACTCATCCTTATCTTCATGCTTCTCAATCCCTTTACTTTCAATCCCCTTCTCAACTTCATCTCCTTTAGGCTCAATCTCTTCTTGGGGCGTCTCAGAATCAGCAGGCATCTGAGGACCTTCATAATTGGTTCCACTTCTAAGCTGGATCGCCTTGCACTGCTCTTTCGGATTCCCTTCCGGCATTCTATTCACTGATTTTGCAATCTGGCTCATCTGGAGCTCTAAAGAGGTGAACCTTCGATTGTTCTCTTGTTGAGTTCTAGTCCACTCAACGTTCATCTTCTGGAGCTCTTGATCTCGTTGATCACCCTTCTTGTGCAACTCCTTCACATCGTATTCCAAGGATGACAACCGCTTGCTCCCTTCCTCCACCTTCTGAAGGATCGCTCTCAACATCTCCTCGGTTGATGCACCGCCTTCTCCACCAGGAGGTTTAGACCCCGGATCAACACCTGCAGGAACAGTAACACCAGCTTTTGGGTTAGCATAAAAAAAATTATCATTCCTCCTCCATGTGTTTTGAGGAGGCTGCTGGCTTCCTTGAACTCCTTGTGTGTTCCTCCATTGATTTTGAAGTGGCTGAGGGCCTGGAGGCACAAATGGTTGGCCATAAGAAGGCCTTCCATACTGATTTCCACCTTGGTAGCCATTCTGATTGTAATATGGACCTCCCATGTAATTGGCTACCTCTTGCTGTCCACTGGGTTGGTCTACTCTCTCATTCTCCACTGCATGCTCTCCACCCAAACTCTTCCCCAACTCGAGGTTGTTGATCTTCTCCATCATGGCCATCAGCAGCCTTCTAGTTCCTTCTCCCTCTTCCGCCTGATGCACTCTTTGCACATCTGCATCCACACCCCAAGCACCGGCATTCGTGACAATGTTGTCAACGATCTCCCTACACCTCTCTATGCCTTGGTTGAGGAATGCTCCACCCGCACAGGCGTCTAAATGGGCTTGACCATCCTTGCTGGCACCACTGTAGAAGAACGCCATAATATCCCCCTCATTGTACCCGTGCTGCGGGCATTCTATAAGCATGTTTGAGTATCTCTCCCACGCCTGGCGTAGATCCTCTCCAGATTTCTGGCGAAAGGACGAGATCTCAATTCTAGCCTTGATCGTCCTAGATGGAGGGTAGAATCGCTCGAGGAACAGACGCTCGAGCTCGGCCCAAGTGGTAATACCTCCCCGCGGGAGCGTATTATCGTACCACTCCTTAGCTATTCCCGTCAATGAGAATGGGAACAGCCTAAGCCTCTTGGCATCGTCAGACATGCCATTATAATTAAATGTTGAGGCTATCATGAGAAAGCTCCTCAAGTGTGTATGAGGATTCTCCTTCCCGATCACCCCTTTGAACTGATTCTCGGTCAGCAGCTTTAAAATCCCCGGTGATATCGAGAAGTTGTTCGCCTCAACAGGAGGCAAAGCCACTCCATCATAGTACCGCTGTGGCTGCGCTGCAAACCTCCCTCTAATCGCCATATTATGATCTACGTTCTGAGGAACGTGTTGAGGATTAGCAGCAGGTACTGGTACTTGTTGGGGTGGGTGTGGGTAAATAGGTGGTTGGTTGTAGACTGGTGGTGGATGGTATGGGTATGGTGGGTAAGGATAAGGTGGATATGGGTAATGTTGGTATGCTGGGTTGTGGAAAGGGTTATTTGGGTTTTGTGGGTAAGCAAGGTTTTGGTTCTGGTTTTGGGGTTGTGTTTGTGCAGAGTTAATTGTGTCTTGTGGGTTCGGGTGTGGGCTCTCAGTTCCCCCTATGGGTATCTGCTGATTACTGCTATTTCCATTGGCACCCTCTGCCCGTTCCACAAGAGCAGTATACTCTGCAGCTATCTTGTCTAACTCCCCAAGTTCATCAGAAATTTTGTCTTTGTTTCCCGCGGCAGTAGTCATTCTTCTCAAGAAGGCTCGGTTCCTTCTGGCTATTGTCTCAGGATCTGCAGGTAATCTCTCTTCGCTCGTATTGCCTTGTGAGCGTGTTTTCATAAACCTGAAACACTAGCAGAAGGATCAAAACGCAACTGCCGACTAAAATAAAAAAAATAAAAATAAAACAGAAAAGAAAGCACTCACTACTAACTACTAAGCTATCGACAAGTCCTATTCAAACATACAACGCCATCCCCGGCAACGGCGCCATTGACTTGAAGGCGAAAACACTAACTTCTACTAATCGCTCACCCGCAAGCGAACGGGTTCACTGTAGTATTGGTAAGTATAACGACCAAGTATATCGTACCCACGGGATAGTGTATATATGCGAATAGATCCCTGAAGATCTACGCGTCGTAGTTAATATGAGTGTGATGTTTTTGGGGTTTTTGAAAAGATTAATTAAAAGACTAAAGTAAACTAATTAAACTAAAGAACGTAAGAAACGAATTAACTAAGGTTGTTTTCTAATGGAAGATGGTGATGCTTAGGATAGGAATCCCTACGTATACTAACGGAGCGGGTACATAATCAAAGTAATCGTGACAAACAAGAATTAACCTAAGTAAAAGATCGTAGAATGAAAGCTCAAGATTTCTCACCCTAATACTTTATCCTAGCAATCGACTTCACTAATCCACTAACAAGTTAATGAATTGTGCTTAATTAATAAGACCCTAATTTAACTAAGGTGATGCGGTCGTCCTCCTTCGCTAAACCGGTAGATGAACTAACCTTTCCTAAACCCTCTCGTTAAGACTACTAATTGTTATTGAGTGATGCGGTCGTCCTCTCTCTAACACTTTCGTACGAAATTCAAAGGTAGAGTTAAGATTAATTATAAGAATTCATTAACTAAGAGAATTAAAACTAACGTCACGAATTACCCTAATTACGTACCCACATCCTACTTCTACGAGTTCATCCTAACCCAAGCATGCAAGGGTTTTAGCCGGACATGGTTTTAACAAAAATAAAAGCAATAAAAGAAACGACGAACATAAACATGATGAATTGAATAAAGAAAATAGTAAACATAAACTAGGGTTTAAAAAGAAAATAGATACGAAGAACTGAAATTGAATTAACTAAAACGAAATTAAAAGCGTTTAAAGTAACGAACTAAAAAGAAACTAAGAATTCGAATGTAAAACCTCAACAAAACGTAAAATAAAGCTTGCTCTCCTTCTTCCTCTCCAAAAACTAAGTCTAAAATTGATTTCTAAAGTTCGGGGCTCGATGTTCTCTTTAAAACGTATTTGGAAGAGGTATATATAGGCACCGGGTCGAAACGGGAGTTAATGGGCCGAAAATACGCATCCGGAGGCAAAAGTGTATGGGCGCTCGAGCAAAACGCTCGAGCGGTCCCGCTCGAGCAGTGTAGCTCGAATGACGCATTCGCTCGAGCGGTCGCGCTCGAGCTGCTCGAGCGCTGGAATGACACTGTTACTTTTGGGCGCTCGAGCGATTCGCTCGAGCGGTGGCGCTCGAGCTGCTCGAGCGCAAGAATGGTTCTGTATGTTTGCGCGCTCGAGTAAGGCGCTCGAGCGGTGGCGCTCGAGCTATGCGCTCGAGTGATCTCTAACCCTTCCAAATGATACTTTTCCTCGTCCGCACTAATACCAATCGTATTTCTTCAATATCTTCTCATCCGGGCATCCGTTTGAGTCGATTCAAAGTCCTACGAACTCCTCTTTTCGCCCTCTATCCATCTATGAACATCAAAGAGACAAATTTATCAATGTATAGAAATAATGCTCATTTGACTCTAAATATTCATCGAAAACACTCAAAACATGAGTAATTTGGGCACCAAAACATAACAATTTCACGCCTAATCAATTAACCCCCTCTAAACCTTCTCGTTAAGACTACTAGTTGTTAAAGAGTGATACGGTCGTCCTCTCTCTAACACTTTTCGAACGAAATTCAAAAGTAAAGTTAAGATTAATTTTAAGAATTCATTAATCAAGAGAATTAAAACCTAACGTCACAAGTTATCCTAATTACGTACCCACAAACTACTTCTACGAGTTCATCCTACCCCAAGCATGCAATGGTTTTAGCTAGACATGGGTTTTACGTAAACAAAAAAAACTGAATAAGTAACAAACATGAACATGATAATTAAGACGAAGAAGAGATCAAACATAAACTAGGGTTTAAAGAAATAGAAGAATAAACTGAAATTAAATCAATAAAAGAAGTCTCAATGTGTTCAAGAACAAAAATATAAATAAACAAAACTAAAAAGTAAGATCGTAATATGAATTCGTAACGAAAACCTCAAAAAACGTAAACGTAAAGCTTGCTTCTCTCCTTCCTCTCCAAAAACGAACTCTAAAGTCAAAATCTATCAAGTGATATGTGGTCTTCCTAAAAAACGAGCTTGAGACGAGTATATATAAGCAACGGGCCGAATCGTGAACTCATGGGCCGAAAAACGCCTTTTAAAACGCCAAACATGAAGGTGCTCGAGCAGACCTGCTCGAGCGGTCGCGCTCGAGCATGGAGCTCGAATGACACAAGTGCTCGAGCAGCGCTCGAGCTGCTCGAGCGCGCGGATTCTTCTGTATATTTTGGGGCGCTCGAGCAACATGCTCGAGCGGTGGCGCTCGAGCTGCTCGAGCGCTCGAAATTTTCTGTATGTTTTGGGCGCTCGAGCAACGTGCTCAAGCGCTAGTGCTCGAGTGGTTCACTCGAATGACTCCCAAAATTGCTCCAACTCGTACTTTTCTTCTTCAACACTAACACCAATCGTATTCCTTCGATATCTTCTCATTCGGGCATCCGTTTGAGTCGATTCAAAGTCCTACGAACTCCGTTCTTCACCCTCGATTCACCTACAAGCATTAAAGAGACAAATTCATCAATGTATAGAAATAATGCTCAATTGACTCCAAATACTCGACAAAATCGGCCAGAATTAGGGTATTTCGAGTGACGAATCATGACAATTTCACACCTAATCAGTGAGCATCCCAACCAATCCTTCACGGAGGCGAGCAACCTGAGCCTCCAGCTCGGTCGTCTTCTGCTCGGCCTCTTCCCTTTTCTTCTTCCCTTCTTCCTGTGCAGCCTAGGAAGTGGAGAGTTCGGCCTCTTTTGCCTTCAGCTCGGCAGACAACTGTTGATTGGCCTCGAGCTGCTTCTGTTCAGTATCATTTAGCAAGCTTCAGCTGAGTGTTGAGGCAGGAAACTTTAGCATTATACTTGTTTATAATGCACTCCTTCTCTTCGTTGAATTGCCAGACAGAGGTGGCATAGCGACGAACAGCTTCCTCAATTTCACTCAGCTGAGCAAGCCCTTTCTGAGCAGCGATAAGGGAGTTGTCCGCCGCTCCTTGCTCTTGGATGGCTTAGTCCAATTGTTTTGTCCAAGCACGGGCGACCAACTCTGATGCCCGACGAACATGATCCCCTAGGATATCCCTGAGATTGGATGGAGATTTGGAGCATGCAAACTGATGTATAATATCAGATCGCCCAGGATGATCAACTGGTCGATAGTTGCGAACAAAAAGAAATGGAAATTAACTAAAGATCATTATAAAAGAAATAAGGAAATGACGAGCAATTATCATAATACTTACTTGGAAAATTTAAGGCCATCCCAGCCAAAATAAGTAGTATCCTTAGGGCCCCTTGCCCGCGCCATGGCACTTTTGGCGGCCTTCCCACCATGCTCGGTCACCTTTGTCGACGGGTGACGAGCAGCCTCTTTATCAAAATGGCGAGTAGTTGTACTCGCCACTTTCTCTCTCTCCTTACCCATGGGATGAATAGTGGGGAAGACAGGGGTCCCGTCTGCCCTCTTCAGCCTCTTATTTCCGTGAGGGGGCGGTGATGGTTGTGGCGGAGGTGGCGGAGGTACGGCCTGAGCTGGAGCTGTTGAAGTTATACGTGAAAGTATGCTTTTACTTTGTATAACTCATGTATTGAACACTTGTTTATGAGAATAATACTTTTATCGCATTTGCTTTATATATGATTGAATGTTGAATATTTATTACAACCAGTTCATTATAAGTAGTACATGTTACATTGTAGTTAATGTGGTGATACCCGATCACGGAAGATAACATTAACATTCTCCTTGTAACTAAACGTACATTTTCACGACCTAGGTGGAATTGAACAATCCGCCGTGAAAGGTCGATGTGTAAGTCTCAGATTGGTCTGTCTTAATCTAATGCGAATACAAAGAATGGTGAAAGACGGATCCTTGGAGTTTCTTCAAGTTGAGCCGTTTCCAACTTGCGAATTCTGTTTAGAGGGTAAGATGACCAAGAGGACATTTGGAGCCAAGGGGATTAGAGCCATGGAAGTGTTAGAACTCGTTCATACCGATATGTGTGGTTCAAAGACGATCATAGCAAGAAGGGGGTATGAGTATTTTGTCACTTTTGTTGACGATTACTCGGGATATGGATACATCTACCTTATGTTGCATAGGGAAAGAAGTATCAAGTTTCTATGATCCGATCGTGGAGGCGAATATCTCAGCGATGAATTCTTGAACTACCTATCAGACGAAGGGATCATATCCCAGTTGACCGCACCGGGAACCCCTCAATAGAACGGTGTAGCGGAATGAAGGAACCGAACTCTTTTAGAAATTATCAGATTTATGATGAGTTATTCAGATTTACCCAAGTCGTTTTGGGGTAATGTCTTGGAAACAACGACTTACATTCTAAACTTGGTGCCATCCAAATCGCTTTCTAAAACCCCGATAGAATTGTGGACCGGGCGCAAGCCCAGTCTGAGATATATTCGGATAGGGGGGTGTCCGGCATACGTGCTAGACAAGGAAGTCGGTAAATTGGATTCACGTTCGGAATTAAGGTTGTTTATAGGATATCCCATGGGAACGAAAGGGTGTATGTTCTATAGTCCCAAGGATCAAAAACCGTGTTTTGTACACACTTTAAATTCTTGGAAGAAGACTATAGGTACAATAGAAATCCCAGAAGTGAGATTACCTTAGGCAAATTGAGAGGGCAAACCTTGATACCAAGTATATAAGATGATAAACCACACGTCACATCTTCACAACCAGAACCCCATCGCAGTGGGAGGATTGCTAGGCAACCCGAGAGATTCATGGGAATAAGAGAATCTTTGATTTAATTCCCGGTGATGAATCAGACCCATGAACATACGACGAGGAAATCCAAGATAAAAACGCGGAGTCATGGCAAACAACAATGGAAACCGAGATGGGTTCGATGGATCATAATCAAGTATGGGAGTTGGTCGATCCACCCAGTGGGGTAAAACCCATTGGATGTAAGTGGGTGTACAAGATGAAAAGAGGACCGGACGAAAGGGTTGTGACCTTCAAAGCAAGGTTAGTGGCCAAAGGGTATACTAAAAAAGAAGGGATCGATTATGAGGAAACCTTTTCGCCTGTAGCTATGCTTAAGTCCATCCGTATTCTCTTGTCGATCGCTGCGCACCTAGATTACGAGATCTGGCAAATGGATGTCAAGACAGCTTTCCTTAAACGGAAGTCTTGACAGGATAGATATCTATATGCAACAGCCAAAAGATTTTATTGAAAAAGGCCAAGAGCACCTCGTATGCAAGCTTAAGAGATACATTTATGGACTTAAGCAAGCATCGCGTACTTAGAACCAGTGTTTTGATCAAGTGATTAAGTCTTATGGTTTTGATCAAAACGAGTTCAAAAGTTGTGTGTATAATAAGTGTGACGGAACTGCGGTGGTATTCTTAGTATTATACGTAGACGATATTCTGCTCATTGGAAACAATGTAAAGGTATTGTCAGATGTAAGGGTATGACTGTCAAATCAACTTGATATGAAGAACTTAGGGAAAGCTGGTCACATCCTTGGGATCTAGATCACTCGAGGTCGCAAGAAAATGATGTTAGGCTTATCGCAAGCTTCATACAAAGACACTGTTTTGAAGCGATACAACATGCAAGATTTCAAGAAAGGTTTTGTACTTTTTTGACATGGAATCAATCTATCCAAATAAATATGCCATAAGACGCAAGTGGAGATAGATGACATGAAAGACGTTTCGTACGTAGAAAGTCTTTTGTATGCAATGTTGTGTACGAGATCGGATATCTGCTTTGATGTGGGCATGATGGCAAAATATCAAAGTAACCCCGGGAAAGCACATTAGATTACAATTAAATGCGTTCTTTAGTTTCTGAAAAGAACTTGGGATGGAATGCTGATTTAACAGCCAGACGGTCTAATTTTCCGTGGGATACACAGACTCAAATTTCCACTCAGAAATAGACTCTGGAATAACTACCTCGGGTAGTGTGCTTTGCATGGGAGAAGGAGCCATGACATGGAGACGCGATAAGCAGAAATGCATCGCCGATTCGACCATGAAAGTCGAATAAGTAATTGCTTGTGAAGCAGCGAAAGAAGCGGTTTGACTCAAGTACTTCTTAGTGGACTCGGACGTTGTTTCGAATTTGCCCAGTATAATCACTGTCCATTGTGATAATGCCGGAGCAGTTGCAAATTCAAGGGAACCAAGAGCCCACAAGACCAGCAAACACATTGAAAGAAAAAATACCATCTTATACGAGAAATCGTTAAGAAAGGAGATAAAGAGGTGGCAAAGATAAATGTCGGAGGACAACCTAGTATATCCATTCACAAAAGGTCTGCCTTAGAGTACATTCGAGAGACATGTGGATGGAATGGGAGTCAAGACTATTGTCAGTCTGCTTTAAGTATAAGTGGGAGGAATTATTAGGTTAGTGTAGGTTGACATGAGATGTCACGTAGAGCTACTACACTAAGACATGCATGATGTATAATAAAAAGCAGACTTTAAGTATAAGTGGGAGATTGTTGGAGTTATACGTGAAAGTATGCTTTTACTTTGTATAACTCATGTATTGAACACTTGTTTATGAGAATAATTCTTTTATCGCATTTGCTTTAGATATGATTGAATGTTGAATATTTATTGCAACCAGTTCATTATAAGTAGTACATGTTACATTGTAGTTAATGTGGTGATACCCTATCACGGAAGATAACATTAACAGTTTTTTTGTAACTAAACGTACATTTTCACGACCTAGGTGGAATTGAACAATCCGCCGTGAAAGATCGATGTGTAAGTCTCAGATTGGTTTGTCATGACTAAGAGATTGCACTAGCACATTTAGTATGTGTTGAAGAGGACCTACACCGAGGATAAATTCTTCTGTTCTGAAATGTGAAGAATTAGACCTCAGTGGTTATTGATTTCTTAATCTCCGCCACTTAAATAGGACCGTGTGTGCTTAATGGCTACTGCTTTGATTTATGTTGGGTGCGAATCATCGTGACTTCAAACCTTGTACTTTGGGCAGTAATATTAATCATACGACGGTTGCTAAGATTTAATACGGAGAAACGCGTGCGAGTACGGCTCGTGTGATTTGTCCCCTTGGTGGGCTCAGAAGTTTTATCGTACCAAATCTTGCAAGTGAAGAATTAGTTTCTTCGGTACGGATAATAATATTGAGTTGTCTTTACTCCAAGGTGAAATATATTAATTAATTTAGAGCTATTCAGAAGCTTAATTAATTAATGGACTTGATAATCTTAAATGCAGAAAATAATAACCGGGAGCCTATATTATCATAATATGGATTAAGATGGATAGTGCAATATTAATTTATTAGTGGTAATAATTGATATTAATGGACTGAATTATATTGGGGCTCAATATTGAAATTCAGAAGTCCATTAGGAGGTCCAATCTTAATTCTCCTTAAAGGCCCCTCAAGTAGCCCATTAAGTAGCCCAATAATGATAAGGTGATTAAAAAATATATATATATAATGCTGATTTTTCAAGTGTAATTTTTGAAAATTACTTATTTGGAGTAAGAAAAGATCTTGTTGATTTTCTTGAAAAGATATTATGGAAGATAAGTATTCTTGGAATACAAGATTATCTCATATATTCAAGAAGATCCAAATCTTGGATTCTTCTCCTAAAAATTTCGAAAATTACAAGTCTAATAGGTGAGTGAGATTTTTGTGGAATATTTTATTATGGAGAAAAGAATATATGAGATATATTCAAGATTTCTTAGAGACTAAGAAAAGATTTTCTCCAGGCCCATAAAATATGCAATTTTCGGCCACTTCATCTTATAAATAGGGGGTGATTATTTCATCCCCAAAGTACATAATTTCATGTGTTGGAAAAATCAAGAGCATATATATTTTTCTTTTTCCTTAGTTATTTAAATTACTTGAAAGCATCTCCCACCGGTGATCAAGTAAGACGAAAGAAAAATACTTGAGAAGGCTTTTGGGTTGATAAAGCGTGATCGTGATTGTCCCGTTTATTCAAAGGTCAATTCTACAAGAGGTACGTAAGTCATATAAATTCTTGTTTATTCCGCCTAGATTTTATGTGAATTAATTCAACATGCATGATGTTAAATTTATTGTTGGAATTATTATTTGAATTAATTAGGATTAATTCATGCTAGTAATAATTGAATTTAAATTTCATCCCGAATAGATTCCGGGCACCCTTATTTTCCCAACAGGAGCAGTCGGGGTAGCAGCTTGTGCTCGGGAAGTCCTTGTTACCAAGGAGACTATTTTCGAGGGAGGATCTCCCTTAACTTTCCTTCCTCTGGCAGGTGGCATCTCGTGAACTCTTTGCTCAAGAAGGACGAACCACGGGGGAACAACAACTGTGACTTGCTCGGCTAAAAAAAATAACAATAAGAGAGAGAAAGAAAGTCGTAGTCAGGCGAGCAAGAATTCTGAAAGAAGAATTTGAAAAATTTCTAAGTGTTATACCTGGAGGCACCTCAGCTTAAGCCTCGAGATGGTGAGGATACGTGTAGAGACGAGCAACTTTCTTACACTTGTCCTCGTTGAGATGGTCGAGGGTCCTGTTTTCTCAATTGCGAAGGGCGACCAGGCAAGAGGTAAACAAGGAGTCCAAGCCGATCTCCTCCTCCTCGCTATTCCACTTGAGCAACCAAGGACCTGCGAACAAAAAAAAAGTTAAATTAGCCCCACTTATCTCAACTATGGGGAGGAACAAGCTTACGTTTTTATTTTTCCATAAGCGGCAGGGGAGTTAATTCGTGAACCACCACCATAGGGGTCAGCTGCAGCTCGCCAATCACCCCTTATGAAGAAAAGGTGTTGTTTCCAGTCTCGAATCTTGTTCGGTGCCCCCTCAACTACTTTCAGTCCTGGGCGAGCTTTCAAGTAATAATACACCTCATCTACAGCCGAACACTTGGTGATTGTCATCATATAGTTAACCTCGTCAGGGGTGATGCGATCAACATAACCCTCCAAGGCGAACAAGCTCATGATGCCAAGCAGGTTCATCCAGCCAATTGGAGTAATTTAGGTAATGACCAAGTTGGTCGCCTCGAGGAACCGACCAACAATTGTAGGAAGGGGCAGAATTAATCCTGCGATCAATGTATCAATGTTGATCGTTGTGCATCCAGGAGGAGGGCGATCAACTCTTTCCTTCTTCCTGGGAGCCCACATGAAGATATCATGCGAGATTTTGTATGTCTCCTGTATTAGGTCGAACTCATCTTTACGAACAATACTCCTAATTCTGCTCGCCTCATACTTGGTACTCAACAGTTTCAAAACTTGTCTTTATGGAGGATTGAAGGTGCTCGCAAACTGTTCTGAATATGCTCGCCACTCGAATGGGCGAGCAACTCCAGTGAGGATCTGAATTTCCATCAAGTTAGAGCTAGGAAACCCTATTCCTTGCGAAAACTCCCAAGTTAGCTCGTCGAACTCAGGATCAGACTCTTCTTCAGATTCGGAACTTGATGACTCCTCCTCGCTCGATTCCCGATGTATAACTTCGACAATCTCCTCGTCGGATTGGCGAGCACCAGTATCCTCCGTTGATATAACAACAGACTCGACGTTTTGATCCGTCTCCGATGAAATCTCAAATGGAGGTTGGCCTTTCGAAGGGGATAACTTCGAGAGGGCGTTTCTCGGGGTTTAAAGACGGGTTTTTTCGTTGCTAGATTGGGAGGACAAGGAATTTTTTGAAAAAGAGAATGAAAATGGATAATTTTCAGGGATAGATTGCAAAAGAAGATGAAAGCGGCAACGATGGCACTTTCCCCGGTGGTGGTGGTGATTCTCGGTTGAAGGTGAAAAAATAGAAAAAAAGAATACAAAAAATGAAAATTGAGAGTGCAAATCACTACCTTAAAGACGAGGCAACGACCGGAATGCAAAGAGATGCCGGGAAATTGAAAATTGCCGGAGAATAAAAAACTCGCCGGAAAATATGGTGGAGTGGCCAGAAATTTTTAAACTGAGAATGATGAAGTGGGAAATTTTTTGGTTAATTTCCCTATTTATACCTGTTTAAAAAACGGGGTAAGATCCCCAATTATGGGGCCAAAATTCGAAAAGACGGGGTCAATCACGAGCAAAGTTAATAATTGAAGGACTTATTTGCAAACAGAGGGGCGCGCCTCGAATCAGTACGCGCGTGGGCGACGCATAATCATGTCGCCCACGGTGAAACCCTTAGCCTCGAGATACGAAAGGTCGCAATCAAGTAGCTCGCCCAAGATGAGTTGTTCGTCTAATCTGGCAACTATGATATAGCCAAACTCCAGTTTAACGTCTCAAAATAGCTCATCCAAATCAACACGAAGTCAGTCTAGGGGGTAATTGTTGATAGGCGAACAAGTTTGACAGCCCAAATGCGGATTATGGCAAAGGATAATCAAGTCATAACTCATAAGTGAAGAACATGATTGAGGTAAGGGTGGTGCGTAAACTAATCCAAAAAGTGCATTTATATCCACCGAGATACCTGGCAAACAGTTTTCAGGCAAACAACTCCCATTGAAGACAGTGTTCCAGATCGAATATACCACAACATAATGATGGGCGAACAACCTTATATACCATATTACTAACCGACGAATAGCTTATAATGAAGATAACATGATGATGATTAGCAAAACAAACAAAGATGAACAACTCTTTAGACGAGATAAGCTCAAAATAAGGCTTTATAACTAAGATTTAGCTTAGATAAGATCAAACTATTCAAAATTGACACATGTCATGCATGCAAGCTAAGAAGTTCAAAGGTTGAATCCACCACCTACTTGGTGGAATGTATAAATAAGTTGCTCTCCATTTATAAAATTTAAGTTCAAATACACAAAAATCTCCCTACACACACTCATACACCACAAAAGCACACATACGAAATAAATACGTAATTCATACACGTAATCACAATTTTTCTAATCCGATTTATCGTATTTACTATTTACGGTAGTAATCAATCACACGAAATTGTTTAGGGATCCTAATTTCGACCTAAAACAGTCACTAATCCACATGATTAGAATCAATCATCAACACTACAGTTAAAAAATACTGTGTTATACCATTTTTATGTTGTCTTTTTAGTAATTATGTCAGGAAGAAATAGTATTAAGACTATATTTTATTCTCATTAACCATTACAATGATCATGTATTTACATGCATTGTCATTCCCATGGTAGAATTTCTAAACTACTCACTACCTTAATCTTACATGAATTTCTAAACTACACACTACCTTATTTCTCTATCATTAATAGAGCTAATATAACTTTGTATTTAGACGGACATTCTTTCATTTCTAATTTATTTAGTTAAGCTGTCTGATTTTCTCATTTGGCGCTACTCTTTTTAATGCATTCATGAATATTTTGCTCTAGTGTCGTGTAATGCACAAATGCATATTCTCATACCCACATTCGTTAAATGACCAGCTGAACCTCCGGCTGAATCAATGTATATGCTTCAACTCTCGACTGGAACACGCAAATGGTAATTATAATAACCAACAGTAATCCTGACTCAAAAAATAACGACTGTAATACAAAAAAAGGAATATGGTTGAAGTTCTAGATGAAGGGGTGATAATTGGCACTATCAACACAACATTATAAAGTGGAAGAGTAAACGGAACCATGAGGGAAATTTACGAGTACATATTGTAAGCACCGTTTAGTAACTACTAACACAACTAACAAGATGCTACAGCCCTGAAGAAATATATTCATTCATCTTGTTGATACATGCCTATCAGCGCTATACTCACTCACACACATTCTACGCCAGCCTTCAAATGCAAGAAATTTATTCAATGTTTATCCTAACGACCTTTTTAGGTTCCCCCCCGCTCAGCTGTCCTGGGGGGTTCTGTCCGAAACTGGGGCCTCTACTTCTGCGTGAAAGCTCTCCCCAACGCCCAAGCCGACTATCGCTAGTCCCTACTCATGAACATTACAAGATCCATATCAGTATGGCACACGACCAAAAACGTGCAAGTTCAACAGTAGCCTAGAAGATGGAATGGCTTCATCTGTTCCTAATGAATATTAACTCAGGCGGGAGCAAGTTTTTTATTAGAATAATCAATGGTCACCACAGAACTTAAGAAAAATATAAGAAACTTCAGTTACTTGTTGATTTATTACAGTAAAGGTATTAAACTGGGTGCAGCTGAATACTTCCACTACAAAGAGGTAAAAGATGTACAGTAGACATACCAAAATCTGCAGGAAAATCGAACGGTTTGAAATGCCTGTCTGTATTGGCTCCCCAAGCTTGTTCAAAGCCGGCAAGCTCACCTGAACAAATAGGGTCATATCAGCTTCTGATATTAGAGAAACATCTTGAAAAAACTCATCTATCTTGCATACTTCTTCAACATGACTAACCTTCATCTAGATTATGCAGGGTTTGTACTGTGTCCACCTTACCATCTGATTCGAGTTTTCTTGTTATGGAATGACCCTAAACAACAGTTACCAATTCATTCGACAATAAAATATCAGAATTAAGTTCCTTAAAAAGCAATCCGAAATAAGCAACAGAGATGAGTGGCACCTTATCATGGATTCCTCTAGAAACCCTGTGTGTTGCTTGACCAGTCGTCCGATCAGCTTGTTTGCTCTCTTCAATTGTTACCTGATAAGTGAAAACAAAGCTCAGTCATAAGAACAAGAAACCTAACTCAAGAAGATACAAAACAAACATACCCCATCACTCCCCGACCTACGTGAGGTGGTTGCGGTGTAATACGTCCCATTAATCCCACCATAAGTCACCCTCTGGAAGCTGACACCATGAGTCTGTGGCCGTGATACTTGCGCTTTGTTATGGTTAATTGTATGCGAAACTTCTCTTCCATTGCTGGTTCTCTTCTCATGATCTGCCATATTGGGGATAAATGTGAGCAAACAAACCTCATTACGAAAATGGCAAAAACAAGAGCCGGTATATACCGTTGGTTTGCTCATCTGGATGCTCAACGAGTGGGTTCCTATTCGACCAAGAAGCACCTCGAGCATCGTCTTTCTCCTCATCTCCTAGTTCCTCTTCAGCATCACTATCTATCTCTTGGATTACTGGTCCTTTTAAATTGCTTGTTTGCTGGATATTACTACTACTATTGGACCTAAATGTGTCTGATCCAAACAAGCTACCATAAGGGCGTGAAAAGAAAGGATCGTCAAAAGGATCCCTTCCCCCAAATATGCTGGGAAGCATGCTATTACGGAAACCAAATCCACCAAAACTATCGAATGGGCTATCCCTACGGTTCGAATTCTCTCTAACTTCTCTGTTTCTCTGCATTGTTCCTCTAATCTTCTACAAATTATAGAATCTACAGAGAAGAAATCAGATGTTCAACACCATGCTTATTATTGTCAGTTCATGAAAATAAGGTTCATTTAGATTTCATGTCATTTCCCCAAAATATAGCAACCTACACATTCTACCATTCCAATTAAAGCAGATAATGCGGAATCACAGAGATGAGATCATAATCTCCCAAAAAGTAATCGTAATTTAATTCCAAACTTGCAACTTCATTTCCATTTACTAATTATCATCTCCAGAAGAAATTATCGAGGATATATTAAAATCCAGCACCTAAGAACATGACGATTGAACCAATCACGCATTGAAACTATTCTCCAGAGGCTCTTTTTTTTCTTTTTGCGTAATCAACCCAACAATATCAACCAAAATGCTTAAACAGCGAATTTGCGAACAATAGCAAATGCAAGTCACAAACACATGGAAAATTGCAGCAAATTTTAGAAAACACGAAGACGGATGGAAAGTATTCCTCAATTACCTGGTTTGATTCCGTTCCGGTTCAGAGAGAATCGATTGAGAAGTGGGGACGAGGGGTTCTCGGAATTGGGATGATTATATATAGACGTTACAGCGATGAATCTCAAGAGGACACGTGTCGGAACGCCTATATTTTATTATTTTTCATTTTTACCCACGCCGGGCCTAGATTGTTCCGGTCCTTTCCCATAGTTTTATTACGTAAAATATTTTGATTATTTTTAGAATGTTCCAGCTTTCGAATTTTCTGTAGCAACGTCAGCAATTATTTTTCACACTTGCGTGCGTACATGTTTTAAGAAAAATTATTTTATTAATTTTTTGAATAAAAAAATAAGAGTATTTTATATTGGATTATTCATGCATCATCATGCATGTTGCCCTGAGAGTTGCCCAACACCACGACCAACATGAAGCCATGCACTGATGCTGCACATGCAGCAACTAATTTCTCACGTGAGTTAGTTGCAACTAACTCACAGCTGTTGCTTCAGTCCACAATGCCTCGGTCCATCCAAGAGCCGGATATGGTTACAACCGATTAGGAAGTTTCTAGATATAGTTTACACTCATGTATATAAATGCACAAGATTGTATCCAAATTAGATCATCGAAATATACTTGTTCTTCTTCAATCTGTAACCAACTATTGAATATGGCATACTTCACACATTTTCAATCTTTCTCTTCAGATTTCTACATGGTATCAAAGCAGTGTTGATCCATGGCGAGAGGGAGGAATAATCAGGCTGCTGTGCCGGCCAACGTATGGCAGAATGCTTTCAATCCAGAGAATCATGATGAAGAAAATAGCACGGATAGAAGTGTACCTCCAGCCTTTGTTGTACACCGATCTGAACATCCAGGTTTGATCCTTGTGTCACAACCATTGAATGGCCTAAATTTCGTGTCATGGCACAAATCCATGTTGATAGCTTTAGGTGCTAAGTCTAAATTGGGATTTGTTGATGGAACAATTATTGCACCAGCTAGAAATTCACTAGATTATGCACTTTGGAAGAAGGTAGATTGTCTAGTGGTTGGATGGTTGCTGAGTTCAATCAGTAAAGAGCTATATAACACTTTTGTTTCTGCAAAATCGGCTAAAACTCTATGGGATGATATCTGTGAACGTTTTAGTTCAGCTAATGGCACGAAATTCTTTCAGCTTCAAAGGAGAATCAACACATTGAAGCAAGGACATGATTCCATAGCAACATTCTATGGAAGGATGAAAGAGATCTGGGGTGAGCTTGATGATTTTGATCAAATCATTGGCTGCACATGTGGAGGTTGTTCCTGTGATGTAGAGGAGCAGTTACATGAGAAAAATACCAGGCTAAGGCTTACACAATTTCTCATGGGCCTAAATGACAGCTATGAACACACTATGAATCAGATTATGATGATAGATCCCTTACCATCATTAAACAAAGCATATTCAATTGTTTCCAGAGTTGAACAGCAGAGGCAAGTTCAATCTGGTATGGAAGAAGGTGATGGTGCAACGAGAATTACTCAACTACAGTCAGCAATGTATTCAAAGGCTCGTACTTATGAATCAAGGAATTTGCAAAAGCCTGATAAAGGAAGAACAGATTATAGAACAAGGGAAAAGAAGGAAGCATTAGTTTGTTCTCACTGTGGAAAGAAAAGACATGATGTCTCTACATGTTTCAAGCTTCATGGATATCCAGATTGGTTCAAAAAAATGATGTAAGGAAAGCTGTAGCTCAATGCAGTGTTGAGGACATTCCGAGTCATGCACCAGATATAGCAGCCATTATACAGCAAGAAGTTGCAAAGTATCTAACTAAATCAAATGGAGGAGGAGGAGGTGACCAGAGTTTTGCACATTTTGTTGAATGTGCAGGTACCTCTATTACTGAACTTTCTGGATTCATCAATTCTGGTAATATGGTAACAGGAACTTGGATATTTGACACAGGAGCTAGTAGGCACATGAGTTATGATATTAACCTTTTCACCAAGCCTCTTACAACCCTGAACTTTCCTATTACTGTATTGTTACCAGATGGTAGCAAACAAGTTGTCACACAATCTGGAACTATCATACTTACCAAAACCTTGACCATTACAGATGTTTTATACATTCCTGCATTCAAATACAACCTATTATCCATACCATTTTTACTTGCTAACACTGAGCTCTTATGTACTTTCACTGGTACCTCTTGTATCCTACAGGACCCCAAGACTGATGTACCTCTGGCAGCTGGGAAAATGCTTGGAAAGTTGTATGTTCTGCAGTCAAACACCAAATCTTTTTCTCTTTGTAATTCACATGTTGCAGCTTCTGTTTCCATTGATACTTGGCATAGAAGGTTAGGACATGCTTCTCTTGATGTACTCAAACATATAACTCAGATTGTTTCTCATAATAAAGGTGCAGACATTGAAATATCCTCTCCATGTGATGTGTGTCAAGAAGCAAAACAGACTAGAATGTCCTTTTCAACCCATTCCATTCAAACAAAAGCCATTTTTGACCTTATACATGTTGATATATGGGGACCTTATGCTCATCCTTCCATTACAGATACTCCTTATTTTTTAACCATTGTTGATGATTTTTCCAGAGCTACTTGGGTATTCTTATTAACCCATAAACACAAAACAGTCCCAGTTCTTAGGCAAATCCTAACCATGGTCCAAACACAGTTCAAAATACACCCAAAAGCTATACAAACAGACAATGGGTCTGAATTTCTCAGCAATGACTGTCAAAAACTTATCCAAGATCTTGGCATGATACATCAAAAGACTTGTGTTTACACTCCACAACAGAATGGAGTCGTTGAAAGGAAACATAGACACTTGCTTAATATAGCAAGGGCACTAATGTTTGAATCCAAACTACCCCTGACCTTTTGGCCTTATTCCATTCTACATGCTGCACATATTATTAACAAATTACCTACTCCTACTTTGAACTGGGACACACCATTCTTCAAACTATACAATAAACCTTCCACCTATGAGAACCTCAAGACATTTTGTTGTCTTGCTTTTGCTACTGACACACATCCTTCCAAACCTAAGTTTGCTCCAAGAGCCATTAAATCTGTCTTTCTTGGATATGATCCAGGCCATAAAGGTTACAAACTTTACAACTTATCAGATCACTCTATTTTTATTTCCAGAGATGTGCACTTCTTTGATCACATTTTTCCTTTCCATTATGACCAGACTACACCTCTTGACCATCATCCTTCTTCACCTACTATCTCACACATTGATACACCTACTACTTCAGTTTCTGCACCATACTCCCAAATTACACCTGCTCCCACTACTACCAGAACAAGAATCATTAAGCCTCCTTCTTGGTTGAATGACTTTGTATCATCCTGTACAACTTCCACTCATTTCCCAGTTACCAAGGACCAGTTTTCAGGTACTTCCCCTTCTTTACCTCATTTTGATTCTATTTCATCTAAATCCTTTGTTGTACCTTTTACATCTGATTATGTGAGTTTTCTAGCTAATGTGCATCTATCCAAAGAACCTTATACTTATTACCAGGCATTAGGGGATCCTAATTGGGAAAGGGCCATGGATGAAGAGTTAATTGCTCTTGAGACAAATGAAACCTGGGATTTGGTGCAGTGTCCTTCTCATAAGACTCCCATTGGTTGTAAATGGGTGTATAAATTGAAGCTCAAACCTGATGGCACTGTGGACAGGTATAAAGCTAGACTTGTTGCTAAGGGATATCATCAGGTGCATGGAATTGACTATGATGATAGTTTTTCACCTGTTGCCAAGTTGGTTACTATTAGGTTCTTGATTGCCTTTGCTACTGGAAAGGGATGGCCTCTGTGCCAACTGGATATTAACAATGCTTTTTTGCATGGTTATCTTTCTGATGAAGTTTATATGGACTTGCCCCTTGGTTATACCAAGGCCTTGCCAGGACAGGTTTGCAAGCTCAAGAAGAGTCTTTATGGCTTGAAGCAAGCCTCCAGGGAGTGGAACACTGAATTTTCTAAGACTTTGTTAGCTTATGGTTTCAAGTAATCAACCTATGATCACTGCTTATTCACTCTGAGTTCAGATTCTTTCTACTTGGCCCTATTAGTATATGTGGATGATGTCTTACTCACTGGTTCTTCCATTGATCAGATTAACCTTCTTAAGGAACACCTTCATTCAGTGTTTACCATCAAAGATTTGGGCTTTGCCAAGTATTTTCTTGGGGTAGAGATTACCAGAGGTGCTGATGGTACTTATCTCTCCCAACAGAAGTATATTTTGGATATTGTTACTGATACTGGAATGGACAATTGCAGGCCCTCTCATCTGTCTTTTCAACCAGGTCTGCACCTATCTTCCACTCATGGTGAGTTACTTGATGATCCTGAGAAGTACAGAAGACTTATTGGTAGACTCCTCTATCTCAACTTCACTAGGCCTGATATATATCATATTTTGTACAACCGTTGAGCCAATTTGTCAATGCTCCAAGGACTCCTCATTGGGATGCAGCTCTATTTTTGGTCAGATACCTACAGGGAACTAAAGATTACAGGCTCTTTTATTCTTCTCATTCCACCCTTACTGTGCATGCTTATAGTGATACCGACTGGGGATCTTGCTTGGATACTAGGAGATCTCTAACAGGATATTGCATCTTTCTTGGTTCTTCTTTGATTTCTTGGAAAACGAAGAAGCAGAATACTGTTTCTAGATCTTCAGCCGAGGCTGAGTATAGGGCCTTAGCAACTACGGCCTTGGAACTTCAATGGATCACATTTCTTGCTACTGACTTCCTTTTACCTATTTCCTTACCTCTCCAGCTTTGGTGTGACAACAAATCCGCTTCCCACATTGTTGAGAATCCTGTTTTCCACGAACGCACTAAACATATCGACATCGATTGTCATATTGTAAGGGATTTGTACAAGAATGGTCTGATTAGCTTGCACCATATTCCCTCTAGCCTACAACTAGCAGATGTCTTCACAAAGGCCCTTCGGGGTCCTGTCTTTGAAGCCTTCAGGTCCAAGATGAAACTCCTCCCAGCTCTCTCCGCTTCATCTTGAGGGGGGGATATTGGATTATTCATGCATCACCATGCATGTTGCCCTGAGAGTTGCCCAACACCACGACCAACATGAAGCCATGCACTGATGTTGCACATGCAGCAACTAACTTCTCACGTGAGTTAGTTGCAACTAACTCACAGCTGTTGCTTCAGTCCACAATGCCTCAGTCCATCCAAGAGCCGGATATGGTTACAACCGATTAGGAAGTTTCTAGATATAGTTTACACTCATGTATATAAATGCACAAGATTGTATCCAAATTAGATCATCGAAATATACTTGTTCTTCTTCAATCTGTAACCAACTATTGAATATGGCATACTTCACGCATTTTCAATCTTTCTCTTCAGATTTCTACATTTTAAATTAGAATAGATATTATGAGAGTGTTTTATTTTCATATTTTGATTGTGAATATTATTTTGGGACATTTCAAATAGAAAAGTGTGAATATTAAGAGGGAACGGAATGAGTATTGGATGATTTACAGTAGGAATTATACCCAGAGTTTGCTACCCAATCGATTGTCAAAGAAATAACTATAACTATGTATCTGGATTTAAAAAATGACCGGAATTAATTTAAATTAGGTTTGTGGTTTTACTTTTTCTTTTGAATAAAATGAACAGATTTTTTAATTGAATGCCAAAAAATATGAACAGAATCTTCTGTTACATGATGATCATACATGGATTATTAAAGAGTATTAGTTATTTTCACTGAAAAGTTTTAGTTTTATTCGCTGAACAACTAAGACTTTTCATGGGATTTAAACCAAATTCGTCCTCTATCTTTTCACCTTTATCTAAATGGTCCTCTATTTATTTGCTTTATCTATTTAGTCCTATATTTTTTTCAAGTTTCGCTGAACTGATCCTAATTTGGTGAATAATGGTTCTAATTGATTTTTTTTATTTGACAAAGATGGTCACCTAGCGTGCCACATTGAAAGAAAAAAAAAAACCACATCATAGGCTTCTCCTGAAAAAATTTGTGCGCATGACTAAAAAGGTGACATTTTATGCTTTATGTGTTTAATTAGGACCTAATTGGAGAAATGTGAATTGATACGGGACTAAATTGGTAAAGAAAATAAATATAGGACCAAAACGGTGAGGTTTTGTACATTTTTAGGCCAATTAGGATCATTTTGACAAAATTTGAATATATATAGGACTAAATTGATAGAGCAAATAAATAGAGGACCGTTTTGATAAAGGTGAAAAGATAGAGGACAAATTTAGTTTAAATCCCGACTTTTCATTGTAAACAAGTATTCCCTCCGTCCCAGTTTTGTTTTCCCATTTGCCAAAAAGGTCCGTCTCAATTTTGTTTTCTCATCCCTAAAATGGAAACTACTTTATTCATTTAAATAATACTTTATTCATCATTCACCATTCTCAATACTACTTTATTCATTTAAATACTACTTTATTCACCATTCTCATTCCCAATATTATTTTATTCATTTAAATACTAAAATTCGACTCTCGCATTAAACTCCGCGCACAGTCAAACGGGAAAACAAAACTGGGACGGAAGGAGTAATACTCTACAATAAAAAAAAAACAATTAATATTTTTTTTTGTGAAAACAACTAATACTCTTCAATGATTTATAAATGAATCATTTTCACTCTATATTTTGTCAATTGATAAAAGCTTAAATTTAGCAAATTAACTATGGTTAAATAAATTTCCCTTTTTATCTCCCTAGAATTTTATTAAATCTTCTCTCACAAACAAATATAACGTTGCATTCTTAATACTATTATTTAATATTTATAAATTAATATAACCCTCCAAACCCATGACAAATCCAAATTGATATTGAAATTTAAATATATATAAAATATGAATTCATATTTTACAAATTCTAGTAGAGTCTGTATAGAGTGACATTGGTTCATGCATTAATTATTGAAGGATATTAATCATTTTTATTAAAAAGTATTAGTTGTTTTCACTGAAAAATATTGGTTGTTTTCACTGAAGAGTATTAGTTTATTTTTAATAAAAAATTAATTTTCTTTAGTGAAAATAATTAATACCCTTCAGCGAAAATAACTAATACTCTTGAAAATAACTAATATCCTTCAATGATTCATGTATGAACCATTTTCATGCTATACTTTGTCATTATAGTATGCACTCGAGTGCGTAACATGCACTTGGATTTTAAGCTCAATTTTGACTCCAATTTTGATTTTTTTCAAAATATACACAAACACGCCGAACTGTGTTTTTTTTTTTCAGTCGGGATATTACCGATTACTTCTTGGGATATTACTGACTACTTCTTGAGATATCACTGACTACTTCTTAGAGTATTACTGATTTTTATTTGGATATTTTTCTTTTTCAAACTCTAAGTGCATACCAGACACTCAAATGCGCACTAAAATTATTCTTCATATTTATATCTAGACTTTGCTCTATATTTTTTTGAAATAATAATTATTCTTCAGTAAATATCACCTGTTTATATTTTTATAACTAATATACAACGCATATAGATATGTATATGAATTTACATTGCTTATTGATTAATTATCAAATATTCGCAGTTGCTACATTCCCCATAATAAAATATAAGAACTCTAGATGATTAAATGATTTTGTACAATGACCAATTTATTTTGTCACTTTTAATTATCTGATAGCATTAAACTACAAGTATTTAGTAGTGAGTTAAAATTTATTTTAAATAGTTTGAGCATATTGTATTAACACTTTAATAAGGGTAAATGTTAATTTATGATGTCTTATTATATGAGACGGTCTCACACTAATCTTTGTCTGGGAGATTTATCAAATGTAAAAAATCATTTCTTTTTTCTTTCCATTACGTATATGCCGACATAAGACATCTTCATATATATATATTTTCTTTTTGGAAAAGGGGAATTTAAAAATATATTTAATATAGATATTAATAAAATATGAATTATTTTTTTGTAATATTTATACTTTAGTGATATATTGTAGCCAATAATTGTATTTATTTGATCTGAGATACGCATAGTGGAAAAAATTATTATACTAATAAATATAATTCTATTATACTAAGAAATCATTCATTTGTTCAATATCTATATGTTGATAGACATTTTCGTACGGGTAAATGTATGTGGCTATTTGGGTTATGCCCGACAAACAATAATAATAAACGAACACGAACGATGGGGGAAGAACTTTCGTTCTTCCCTCGAATGAGAGCTTTTTGCATATATGAGAGATGAGAGGAAATGTGAACCTTTACAATGAGGGGGTGACCCCCTATTTATAGAGGTTCACCCCCAAAGGCCCAAAAGTGGCCCTGAACTCGTCTCAACCCTTTATTTAGGGAATTATTACAATTATTAATCTAACGATCAACAGTAGATCTAAAATACATTAAATACTCTTTTCTGATGTAGACTCTCGATCTTGTCGGGTCAGTGTATCTTCAGGAATCTGACCTTCTGTCAGGCGAGGATATTTCCTGCTGTAACAATTGCCCCCAAGATTGGGCTCTGATTGCGGCCAGAGTTCGATCTTGATCTGTGCTTCAAATAGGTTTTGCCCCCGAGCCTGAAAATAGGATAGCTCGGATGCCCCGGGGGAATCTTCAACGACAGAGTCCGTGACGGACGAATCTTTTGAGTCATCTTCGAATTTTCAAACTTTCGAAATTGGTCGGATTAGGTGGGGTACGATCTTCAGTCGTGCCCCCGAGTCGAGAATAGTGATGTTCAATTAATAAAGAGTTCTTGCCGCTGGCCGGCATTGATTTTAGTAATAGGGCGGTAAGGACCGCGATGATAAATTAATGAAGTGCTTAGGCCGCTTGCGGGTAGTGACTTCACGGACAACAGATTGACTTAATAATCAATTAAAAGATAAATCGATAGATTAATGAGTGAAGTGCTTTAGCCGATAGACGGGCAGCGACCTCACGATGATGGGATTGAATTAACAACCGCTTAAAAGATTAACCAACAAATTAATGAGTGAAGTGCTTTAGCCGATTGACGGGCAGCGACTTCACGAAGATGGGATTGAGTTAACAACCGCTTATAAAATTAACTAACATATTAATGAGTGAAGTGCTTTAGCCGATAGACGGGCAGCGACTTCACGAAGATGAGATTGAGTTAACAACCGCTTAAAAAATTAACCAACAGATTAATGAGTGAAGTGCTTTAGCCGATTGACGGGCAGCGACTTCACGATGATGGGATTGAATTAACAACCGCTTAAAAGATTAAACAAAGCGTCCAAGACGCGATATATTAGAGCCGCAAGTGGGCAAAAGCGACGCGGGTTAGTCGATGCCGGTGAAGGCGGACTGGTCGATGCCGTTAACATGGATAAACCAAAGCAGAGAATAGATTAGTTAACGCCGGTGAAGACGAACTAAACAACACCTCGCCCATTAAGGCGGAAAGTCAACGCTTAAAATGCGGACTGATCAACGCCGAGAAGGCGGATTAACTCGAGAAAGAGATTAGTTGACGCCGGTGAAGGCGAACTAATCAAAACGTCAACACCTGAAAGGCGGACTAATCGACGTCGTGAAGACGGATTACTTTGCCAATCTAGGCGGAATATCGACGCCTAGAAGGTGGACTAATCAACGCCGAGAAGATGGATTAACTCGAGAAGCGGATTAGTTGACGCCGGTGAAGGCGAACTAATCAAAATGTCAACGCCTGAAAGACGGACTAATCGACGTCGAGAAGATGGATTACTTCGCCAATCTAGGCGGAATGTCGACGCCTAGAAGGTGGACTAATCAACGCCGAGAAGGCGGATTAAGTCGAGAAGTGGATTAGTTGACGCCGATGAAGGCGAACTAATCAAAACGTCAACGCCTAAAAGGCGGACTAATCGACGTCGTGAAGACGGATTACTTCGCCAATCTAGGCGGAATGTCGACGCCTAGAAGGCGGACTAATCAACGCCGAGAAGGCGGATTAACTCGAGAAGTAGATTAGTTGACACCGGTGAAGGCGAACTAATCGATACGTCAACGCCTAAAAGGGCGGACTAATCGACGTCGAGAAGACGGATTACTTCGTCAATCTAGGCGGAATGTCAACGCCTAAAAGGCGGACTAATCAACACCGAGAAGGCGGATTAACTCGAGAAGTGGATTAGTTGACGCCGATGAAGGCGAACTAATCAAAACGTCAACGCCTGAAAGACGGACTAATTGACGTCGTGAAGACGGATTACTTCGCCAATCTAGGCGGAATGTCGACGCCTAGAAGGCGGACTAATCAACGCCGAGAAGGCGGATTAACTCGAGAAGCGGATTAGTTAACGCCGGTGAAGGCGAACTAATCAAAACGTCAACGCCTGAAAGGCGGACTAATCGACGTCGAGAAGACGGATTACTTCGCCAATCTAGGCGGAATGTCGACGCCTAGAAGGCGGACTAATCAACGCCGAGAAGGCGGATTAACTTGAGAAGTGGATTAGTTGACGCCGATGAAGGCGAACTAATCAAAACGTCAACGCCTGAAAGACGGACTAATCGACGTCGTGAAGATGGATTACTTCGCCAATCTAGGCGGAATGTCGACGCCTAGAAGGCGGACTAATCAACTCCGAGAAGGCGGATTAACTCGAGAAGTAGATTAGTTGACGCCGGTGAAGGCGAACTAATCGATACGTCAACGCCTGAAAGGGCGGACTAATCGACGTCGAGAAGACGGATTACTTCGCCAATTTAGGCGGAATGTCAACGCCTAAAAGGTGGACTAATCAACGCCGAGAAGGCAGATTAACTCGGGAAGTGGATTAGTTGATGCCGAGGAAGGCGAACTAATCAAAACGTCAACGCCTGAAAGGCGGACTAATCGACGTCGTGAAGACGGATTAATTCGCCAATCTAGGCGGAATGTCGACGCCTAGAAGGCGGACTAATCAACTCCGAGAAGGCGGATTAACTCGAGAAGCGGATTAGTTGACGCCGGTGAAGGCGAACTAATCAAAACGTCAACGCCTGAAAGGTGGACTAATCGACGTCGAGAAGACGGATTACTTCGCCAATCTAGGCGGACTAATCAACGCCAAGAAGGCGGATTAACTCGAGTAGATTAGTTGACGCCTGTGAAGGCGAACTAATCCAAACGTCAACGCCTGAAAGGCGGACTAATCGACGTCGTGAAGACGGATTACTTGGCCAATCTAGGCGGAATGTCGACGCCTAGAAGGCGGACTAATCAACGCCGAGAAGGCGGATTAACTCGAGTAGATTAGTTGACGCCTGTGAAGGCGAACTAATCCAAACGTCAACGCCTGAAAGGCGGACTAATTGACGTCGTGAAGACGGATTACTTCGCCAATCTAGGCGGAATGTCGACGCCTAGAAGGCGGACTAATCAACGCCGAGAAGGTGGATTAACTCGAGTAGATTAGTTGACGCCTGTGAAGGCGAACTAATCAAAATGTCAACGCCTGAAAGGCGGACTAATCGACGTCGTGAAGACGAATTACTTCGCCAATCTAGGCGGAATGTCGACGCCTAGAAGGCGGACTAATCAACGCCAAGGAGGCGGATTAACTCGAGTAGATTAGTTGACGTCTGTGAAGGCGAACTAATCTAAACGTCAATGCCTGAAAGGCGGACTAATCGACGTCGTGAAGACGGATTACTTCGCCAATTTGGGCGGAATGTCGACGCCTAGAAGGCGGACTAATCAACGCCAAGAAGGCGGATTAACTCGAGTAGATTAGTTGACGCATGTGAAGGCGAACTAATCCAAACGTCAACCCCTGAAAGGTGGACTAATCGACGTCGTGAAGACGGATTACTTCGCCAATCTAGGCGGAATGTCGACGCCTAGAAGACGGACTAATTAACGCCGAGAAGGCGGATTAACTCGAGTAGATTAGTTGACGCCTGTGAAGGCGAACTAATCCAAACGTCAACGCCTGAAAGGCGGACTAATCGACGTCGTGAAGACGGATTTCTTCGCCAATCTAGGAGGAATGTCGACGCCTAGAAGGCGGACTAATCAACACCGAGAAGGCGGATTAACTCGAGTAGATTAGTTGACGCCTGTGAAGGCGAACTAATCAAAACGTCAACGCCTGTAAGGCGGACTAATCGACATCGTGAAGACGGATTACTTCGCCAATCTAGGCGGAATGTCGACGCCGAGAAGGCGGATTAACTCGAGAAGTAGATTAGTTAACGCCGGTGAAGACGAACTAATCGATGCGTCAACGCCTGAAAGGGCGGACTAATCGACGTCGAGAAGACGGATTACTTCGCCAATCTAGGCAGAATTTCGACGCCTAGAAGGTGGACTAATCAACGCCGAGAAGGCGGAATAACTCGAGAAGTAGATTATTTGACGCCGGTGAAGGCGAACTAATCGATACGTCAACGCCTGAAAGGGCGGACTAATCGACGTCGAGAAGACGGATTACTTCGCCAATCTAGGCGGAATGTCGACGCCGAGAAGGCGGATTAACTCGAGAAGCGGATTAGTTGACGCCATTTTTTAAGGCGAACTAATCGATATGTCAACGCCTGAAAGGGCGGACCGGTCAACGCCTATGAAGGCGGACAAATATTTGTAGTCGAAAGGTGTGACCATGTTTTAAATATTGAGTTGATTACTCGGTGAGCAACCTCAATGATTTTTTCGAAATTATATTCGAAGTTTTAGAATAACTGATTGTATTTAATTAAATTCAGTGTCAATTAATTTTTTTTTTATATCACAAAATGATTTTAGGATATATATATATCCATGCCCCCGCTTTTAATATATATGAAAATTTACGAGTTGCGATATATATTAAAAGGAAATTATTGAAATAAACCTGATTCGAGTGGGCAAAGGACTGCCCGTAGATTTTTTGTTGATGAAGAGGCTCTGGATGCCCGTTGATCACGTGGGTGACACTTTTTTTTTTACAACTTGAATTAGGGCCAACATTTAAATAAAATTGGCCCCATCAATTAAATCACAAAGGCCCAACAGACTGGCCCTACCAATTAAATAAAAAGGCTCAACAATTAAATAAGCTGGGCCCAATACTCAAATAAAATTGGGCCCAACAAATGTGGCTGGGCTTTGGAAATCTGGCCTACATTCCCGAAGCCACACGACTGGGATTCCCCATCCCACAAATAGGAATGCGCCCAGGCCGCGATTGGGCGGCGGTCGATGCGAGGAGGGAGGCTGCGAGCGTCGGGGAGGTTCCGTTGGTGCGCGGCGGCTGCGCGCGCTGGGAGGCCTGCCGCGGGAGAAATCTTCGCCGGCGCGTCTGGCGGCGAGCCCGCGACGCGGAGAAGAGACGGCGCGGGGAGGCAGGAGGCCGCGTGGGTCGGCGGCGTGCAGGGAGAAATCTTCGCCGGCGCGGGTAGGCGCGTCTGGCGGCGAGCCCGCGACGCGGAGAAGAGGCGGCGAGCCCGCGACGCGGAGAAGAGGCGGGGCGGGTAGGCGGGAGGCCGTGTGGGTCGGTGGCGTGCGTCGTGCGATCTACGGGCAGCTTCATTGGCGGAGGGTGATGAGCGCTAGGCGGCAATTCGGTGCGGGGTGGAGCGGTGGCCGCTGTCGGGTAGGCGGCAGTTGCAGAGGCGACCGATCGGGGAGGGCGCGGCTTGCGGGTAGGCACCGGACTCGGGCGGCGGGTTGCTGGTCGCCGAGGGCGGTGAGTCGATGAGGGGCTGGTGTCCGCCCGACTGGCGGTGCGGGTAGCCCAGGCTGGAGGAGGCGACGCAGGGAGGAAGCGGGCAGCCGCGCTCGTTGCGGTGGCACACGGGCTGGCAGGACCGTCGAGGAGGTCTGGTCGGGCTGGCAGCGGCGCTTGTTGCGGTGGCACACGGATCGATGTTATCAGAAATTTGTTGACCTATAGTGCATGGTAGGTGTGTTGAGATGTGTGCCCTGAAAAATCTACACTGCAGATAAGGTGGCGCACAAATCGAGGTATGCAATGGGGAATATGAGAGGGAGAACAGTAGCCTCTCCCCTTCTTTTTGCTTGAATGAATCGCCCGTTTTCCGGCGGAAACGGAGGAAACGATATTCGGACGAAATTATTTCGGAGGGGGGAGCGACGTAGTGCTCCGTTATGAGGCAGCGGACGAAGGAGTGCTTCGAGGCAACGAGTATGGCAGGGACGGCTCCGGCGGCTGAGCTCCGTGGCGGTGGAAAATTCTTTGAGCTCGGTCGCCGGAAAACACAGCAACCATTCTTCTTCTGTTTTCTTTTTCTTTCTAATTACGTGAGTTTTCTAGTTGTTAGGTGGAAGATGAAATTCTTGGATTTTTCTGGGATGATTCGGCTTGTAGCCGATTGTTGGTTCTTTTTCTTTGTAGGATTCGTTTTTTATTTTTGCTTGTATGGTTTACATCGAAGGGCTCATGGTTTGTGGGGTTTGATTTTTTGATTTTTGAGGAGAAGATCTTCATGTTCGTCATTGAGATGAACACAAATTTTGACCCTTCCTCTAACGCCAAATTGTTGACAGACATTTTCGTACGGGTAAATGTATGTGGCTATTTGGGTTATACCCGACAAACAATAATAATAAACGAACACGAACGATGGGGGAAGAACTTTCGTTCTTCCCTCGAATGAGAGCTTTTTGCATATATGAGAGATGAGAGGAAATGTGAACCTTTACAATGAGGGGGTGACCCCCTATTTATAGAGGTTCACCCCCAAAGGCCCAAAAGTGGCCCTGAACTCGTCTCAACCCTTTATATAGGGAATTATTACAATTATTAATCTAACGATCAACAGTAGATCTAAAATACATTAAATACTCTTTTCTGATGTAGACTCTCGATCTTGTCGGGTCAGTGTATCTTCAGGAATCTGACCTTCTGTCAGGCGAGGATATTTCCTGCTGTAACACTATATATACTTCATCCGTCCAATATTACTAGTCTTGTTTTTTCAACTGTTATTGTTTGTTATTAATTGAAAAGTATTATGAATTATTATAAGATCCATTTATTAGTAAAGTTATTGGTCCTCACAATACCTTATAGTTATAGTACCCTCAAACTTATGATAAAAAATAATAGCTGAAAAAACAATACTATTAAAATTAAACGGAGGGATAGAGTTATAAATAGTTATTTGTCAAAAAATAAATTCTTTTATGTCATCAAATTTTAAATTGTTCTTTTTTATCCAAGAGAATAATTACTTGGACAAGTATACCCTTAATGAATTAACTAAATAAATTTAATAAAATAAGCTCGTACCACCATTAATTCATCTCATACCACACTTAATTCACCTCGTACCACACTTAATTCAACTTGTACCACAATTAATTCACCGACATACCACACTTTATTTAAGCTTGTACCATCATATATTCAATTAATATATATATTTAAGCTCGTATCATCATATATTTAGTCTTTACCACAATTAGTTCATCTTTAACCCACATTGTTTAAGCTCGTACCACCATTAATTCATATCATACCACATTTTTTAAGATCATATCACACTATATTTAAGTTAGTACCACCATTAATTCACATTATACTACAATTAATTCACATCGTATCACACTTTATTAAGTTTGTAGTACAATTTATTTAAGTTTGTACCACAATTTATTCACCCCGTACCACCATATATTTAACATTTATCACACCTAATTCAACCACGTACTGCGTTTTATTTAATCTTGTACCGCCATTAGTACTCCTCGTGCCACAATTCATCATAGATTAATATATTTTATTCTCGTACCACTATTAATTCACCCCGTATCACTATGAATTCATGTCATACTACAATAAATTAACACCATACCATACTTTATTAAATTTGTACCACCATTGATTTCACCTCGTACCACACCTTATTATGCATGTACTATCATATCCTAAGTGTGTACCACAATTTAAAAGACCGTATGATTTTAGTGTTTACCTCCGTACAATAATTTTGAAGACGTATAATCATAATTTTAACCACATACCACCATGTTAAACCATATATAATCATCTATTTAAACGCATACCACACTATATTCTAAATTCTAATTTTAAAAAAGAAAAATGAAAAAGGTCAAGGGAACTTAGGGAAGAAGACGCGCCTGATATTGGAGAGGGAGAAATTGAGAGATTGATAGCAACACACATATAAGAAATGAATGGGAGTGCGGAGAAGATCAACGTAGAAAAAAAGGAGAAAAAATAAGGAATAATACAAATGAGTTCCATCTTACACCCAAAATTAAGGTTTGGTCTAACACTTTTTTTAAAATTTGCTTTTGGTGCAAAAAGTGGACCCCACAAGACAAAAAAAATCTGCAATCTCACTCTACTAAAAAACAGTCGGTCCCCACCCCCTTCCCTCACCCACCCCCACTCACAATATCACTTTCTACCTCCCACTTTTTTCATTTATGCACACTCTCTTCTCTCTCTAAATTTCTCTCAAGCTCTCTCTCTCTAAATTTCGTCGCCGACAAACAATTTTCCTTCCCCACCCAAACTCCGACGGCCTCCACCCTCTATATCTCTTTCTCTCTCTCCTTTCACTAAAATTCTCTTTGCTCTCTCTCTATAATTCCCTACGCCTCTACCCAAGCTCCGACGGAGAGATAAGTGGCGCCATCCCCACAGCGAAAAAGAGAAAAGACACCGATCCATTGATGCATGGAGGAGGTGGTGCTGGCGGTGGCGGCCGCGATCTGCCGGGGACGGAGGCTGTGGTGTTGGAAAATCCTAGATTGGTCATGGAAGATCCCAGATCTCTGATGCGCGGTGGATGTTGGGGTTTTGCAGGTGGTGGCGGCCTCGGTCTGCTCGCAGGAGCCTCCGTCCTGCACCACCAATCTCTAGCCCACTTTCAATCTGCAATTTTTTTACACAGATCCACATGTATGCTGAGAAACACATCTTTTGTGTCTTGATTTGAAATGAAAGGTGTTAGATACATCTATTTGTGCAGGATGTGTGTGCATGCTGTGTGTGTGAAGATGAAGATTTGAACTTGAATAGTTGAAGATGTAGGATGCGTGTGATTAGGCGTGAAATTGTCATGATTCGTCGTTTGAAATACCCTAGTTTTGGTCGGTTTTGTCGAGTATTTAGAGTCAATTGAGCATTATTTCTATACATTGATGAATTTGTCTCTTTGATGCTCACAGGTGAATCGATGATGAAAAACGAAGTTCGTAGGACTTTGAATCGACTCAAACGGATGCTCAGATGAGAAGATATCAAAGAAATGTGATTGGTATTAGTGCGGAAGAAGAAAAGTATTACTTTGGGAAATTTTGGAGTCACTCGAGTGGCTCAGGTCGAGCACTAGCGCTCGAGCGTGTTGCTCGAGCGCCCCAAAACATACAGAGGATTTCGAGCGCTCGACCAGCTCGAGCGCCACCGCTCGAGCAATTGCACCATTCGAGCTACACTGCTCGAGCGCCACCGCTCGAGCATGTGTGCTCGAGCGCTTCCAACTTTCGTGCTTCCGGATGCGTTTTTCAGCCCACGAGTTCCCGATTCGGCCCAATGCTTATATATACTCGTCCCGAGCTCATTTTTAGAGACTTTTTGAGACTTTGACACCTTGACACCACTTGATAGATTATTACTTTTAGAGTTAGTTTTTGGAGAGAAAGAGACGAGCAAGCTTTACTTTACGTTTAATCGAGGTTTTAGTACAAATTCTTAGTTTATTTTCGTTTCTTAGTTTCTTTTCATTAGTTCGATTACGTTAAACACTTTAAACTTCGTTTTAATTAATTAAATTTCAGTTCTTTGCTAGTATTTCTTTAAACCCTAGTTCATATTTGATCTTTTATTCTTTCAAATCATTATGTTTATGTTCGTCAATTCTTCTATTGCTTTTGTTTACGTAAAACCCATGTCTAGTTAAACCCTTGCATGCTTAGGGTAGGATGAACTCGTAGAAGTAGGTTGTGGGTACATAATTAGGGTAATTCGTGACGTTAGGTTTTAATTCTCTTAATTAATGAATTCTTAAAATCAATCTTAACTTTATTCTGGAATTTCGTTCGAAAAGTGTTAGAGAGAGGACGACCGTATCACTCTTTAACAACGAGTAGACTTAATGAGAGGGTTTAGAAAGGGTTAATTAATCTACCGGTTTATCTAAGGAGGACGGCCGCATCACCTTAGTTTAAATTAGGTCTCGTTAATTAAGCACTATCTATTAACTCGTTAGTGTATTAGTGAAGTCGATTGCTAGGATAAAGTATTAGGGTATTAAGTCTTGAGCTTTCATTTTACAATCTTTAACTTAGGTTATTTCTTGCGCGTCACAATTATTTTGATTATGTACCTGCTCCGTCAGTATACGTAGGGATTCCTATCCCGAGCATCACCCTTTATATTTGAGACAAAACCCTTAGATAATTAACTCATTTCTTTCTTTTGCATTAGTAGAGTAGAATAGTTTAGATTTAATAATTTTCAGTCCCCAAACATACACTCATATTAACTATGACGCATAGATCTTCAGGGATCTATTCGCATACATACCTTCCCTTGGGTTCGATAATACTTGGTCCCTATACTTGCCAATACTACTGTGATCCCGTACTCTTGCGGAAAAACTACTAGTAGAAAGCTAGTATTTTCGCTTGCAGTTATTTTTATTCTTTGCACGGAGATTTGAAGATGTCAGGATGTGTGTGTGTGTGTGTGTGTTTTTTTTTTTTTTTTTTTTTGCGAGATGATTTGTAAATGAATATTTGAAGATGAAAGGATGTGTGCATTCTTTTTTATATTTTGCCCGAATATTTGAGATGAAGATTTGAATATGAAGATGAATATTTGAAGATGTAGAATTTAATGTGTGCATTTTTTTTTTAATTTTTTGCACGAGGATTTTGAAGATGAAGATTTGAAGATAAGAATGAAGAAATAGATGAAGATTTGAAGATAAGGATGAAGAAAAAGATGAATATTTGAAAATGTGGGACGTGTGCATTTTTTATTTTTTTATGAACATACACTAAATATGTAATTTTAGTTATTTTATCTATTTCATATTTAAATATGTAATTTTAGAAGTTTTAATTGAATTGGTATTTGAATTTTGATTTGTTCTATTTATTTTAAATTTATGTAAATTATTTTTTAATTTGAACAAGATAATATGTATGTTAAATTATTCTAAATCCAAAGTTGAATTAAAAAATTACAAAAATAAACTCAAAGAAACTATTAAATTAAAAATTGAAACCAGGAAATTGGATGTAAAAACTGAACGAACTATGTGCAAATAAAAATAAATAATGCACATGGGAAGGGAGACAACAGCTATCCCATCAATAGACAGCATTCAGGGGAGGGTGCAGGTTGGTATAGCCGTATAGGCTATGTATTGGACCAATTGGTATTTTTTATACCATATAGGACTAAACTCTAATAAACTACCTAATTTAGCACTTATATGTAATGGACCCAAAAAATAAATATAGATTTGAAAAAAAATGGATAGGGGTAGAGTTGGTAAAAAATATATTATCCTAGCTAAAAATAAATAAACTTAAAACTCTTGACAAAATAAAACTTTTTTGAGTAGAATTGGCTAAGATTGGGAGGGAGTACATTTTTTCCTTTCCTACCACTTCTACGGTTCCATCAAATATTACTAAATTTCCACCTTTATTTCACACAAAATACTTTTCCAACAACTTACTTTCAATAAATTGCAATTTGTTAACGGGAAGAAGAATAACTTAATAGCCAGCACATATTGGCTTCACATGGTAAAAAAGAAATACGACAAATTTGCTAGCTATCTCGTAATGACTTCCCAGTTCCCATATTTAAGCAAAAAATTCACTTTCCAAAAAGATAAGACTGCTACACTAAATGTATTTATAGATTCTTCTATATTCAACTATATCGTCAATTTGGCTAATGGTAGAATAAAAAAAAAGGGCCTCGGTGAGGGGTTTCTTTCCGACTTCTCTTACGGAATGAGCAACATTCATTCACATTATTTATCTCTGGTATTTGTATATCTGAATCGGTCATCATTGTCTTTCTCTTTGCACCACTTTCCTTTAGTACTGGCAAATTATTTTCTTCAATCACTCCTATATTCATCGTTAGAGATAATTTTTATTGAAATTTTATCTTAATAACATTGAATTTGATTGTTTTGTCATATTTAATGCAAAATATTAAAATAACTCGATAACAGAATCAGTGAATTTTTGTTACTAGTGTCCTCGTAAAATAAAAATTAATAGTTTAGAAATTTTTTAAAATAAAAAAATAATTTAGGGGTCTTTTGAAATAAATTCTAATAGTTGATGGGTATTTTAATATATTATGTCGGCTAAAAAGTAAACCAAAACTCTATTTAACAAAAACAAAAGTGAGAATTACCTTGCATGCAATTGAACAAAATTTGTCGTGAGAGCTATTGAGTCTTCCTTTGCACACTTCACATAAGTTGTGTCTGTGAATCGAATGTGAATTCTCTGATTTCTTTTCTTTGGGATTAAGGTAAACTGCTTTCTTGTAATTTATTATGTTTTCTTAAATGCCCGCTACGTCCAAATGGTTACTTATTTGTTCTATGTGGATTGATGCCCTTCGAGAAGCAGTACAAACCTAATCAACCATCAACAACAATGCAAAAAATTAAGAATTAAACTACTATATTGAATACAAACGTTGTTGGTATTTTATAAAAGAAAATTTGAAAATAAGGGGAGTCGCAGGCAGAATCAAATGAAAAAAACATTCAAACAACTAACTCCCTATATAACCCATGTAATAAAAAATTAAGATTATATCCAAAATTGTCTCCATACAGTAAAAAATTAGGTTATGATCATAAATATCAAAAGAATTAAGAAATTTAGTCCATATCCACTGATTATCCGGCAACCAGAAAAAAGCCCCCATCTTTAATGGCGCACTTGATTAAATTATTTTAAAAGGCTAACTTCAACTTTCTTAGGCCTCAATCAAATTTTTAAGAAATAAAAAAAAAAAAAAAATTGAAATCAATCCAATTTTCATATTGTATCAATCTCATTCAATCCATCAAATTTTTTTCGGCAAACCAAATTTGAGAAACGTGTTCTTCAATTAAATTACAAAGAAATCTCTTCTTCGAAATTCAAGAAAATTTTTACCGAATCAAGAAGTAGAAATACATGCATCTTATACAATTAATCAACGTAAAATATATCATAAATTCAATTGTCATTCTAGAAATTAAGGCATTCGGCTGAATTTAATCATGATTCAAGATTTTGATTTAAGATGACGATGAATAATCGAGTTTTGTACGTACCGTGAGAACTCGATGACCTTGGAATAGTGCACTTTTCTTTGTAGAACGAAAGATTTAACCAAGGCATCACCCACTCCAATTTATTATCTATCGACACAAATAATTTGATAAATTGGGGTTAGAGTTTTTTGGGAAATATTGCTTCTCAACAAAAACGTATCAACCACTCCCTACAATCCGGCATGAAACTTTGGGTAGAGTGTGCAGGATCAACAACAATGGCTGCACTATGAATAATGACACATATTTATAAGTTTTTGAACGTGATATTTAATATCTTGGTTCTTTTTTAGTTAATTAATTAATTTGTTTCCTTATATGTATCTTGGTAAGTATTTTAATGGAATAATTCTGATTGGACACATGTATATATTTATTCGGAGTATGTATAGAGTGAAATTAATTTATATATAAATCACTGAAGGGTATTAGTTATTTTCACTGAAGAGTATTAGTTGTTTTTACTGAAGAGTATTACTGGTTTACACTGAAGAGTCTTAGTTCATTTTCACTGAACAACTAAGACTCTTTAGTGTAAATCAGTAATACTCTTCAGTAAATACAACTAATACTCTTCAATGAAAACAATAGATTCCCTTCAGTGATTTTTGTATAAACCAGTTTCACTCTATACTTTGTCATTTATTCGAATACCTTTTACATTATATATATTAATTAATTAATTAATATCGAAACTTCAGCATTATTACTCTCAGAGAAAATTTAACAAACTTCTACAACGATGCATATTTATTCGGTTAATGCCTATCTATCGAATCAATCTATCTTCATAGAATTTTATTTTATACAAGGTGATTTTCTCTAACTGCTCTCTAGATTCATCACCGCAATTGTAATTAATTCGATATTTTTTATCTATCATTATTATTCTAATGAATCATATTCAATTCATCTTATATTTACCACTATAAAAACGGGCCAGCGAGATGAGACGTTTTAAAACTCACAAAAGCCTGCCCTGTGGCAGGGCGGACCAGAAATTTAGTGGGCTGCGAAATCCCTTGGCGGGCTAACTCACTTTTAATTTTTTTAAATTTTGAAAATATAATTTAAAAATTCTGATATAATACATAAAATTCAATAAAATCAAGTGTAATAAAGTAATTTATATTGATAACTATAACTATAAATATATTAAAACTACTTTTATCTTACATATAAAGTTCATTATTCATTAATCAAAAAAATAATTTTCTATGAATCAATATATTAACAATGATAAAGTATAGAGTGAAAATGGTTTATACATAAATCATCGAAGGGTATTAGTTGATTTCTCTAAACAGTATTAGTTGTTTCCATTGAAGAGTATTACTAGTTTACACTGAAAAGTTTTAGTTGTTCCGTAAAAATAAACTAAGACTCTTCAGTGAAAACAACTAATAATTTTCAATGAAATCATCTAATACTTTTTAGTGATAACAACCAATACCCTTCGATGATTCATGTATGAACCAATTTCACTCTATACATACTCATTAACAATAATAATAATTCATAAAAATAAACTCATACAATTAAATTCATCATATATGAACATAAAGCTTTATAAAATAATCGTATAATGGTTATAAAATATACAAAATATGTCAAATTTTATTTTACAAAACAATTTTTTTTTTAAGGCAGGCTAACCCCAGTCAACCAAAGCCCACGGTCCAAACGAGTCAGCCTATTTAGACTTGCTTCCAGATGTGTTAAGAAATCATTGACCCATTTCTCATTTTAAGTATGGTGGGTGGGTTAGCCCGATTGGCTTAATCCACTTTAACGGCTCTACATACCGATATTTTACGTGAAGGCTTAGTCTGAGGATTGGAATTTTCACATTATAATAATCCTCGTAATTATCTTTTATTAAATCAGTTGTTACATTTATTTAGGAACATAATAAATGTATAATTTAAGAATATTTGATAAAAAGTTCTCGAGTGATTATTTTATTGTACATAAAAAGAAGATAATGATTTTAGTTGTCTTTTCAAATGAGAATAGCTAAACAATAAATATTACTACTTGTCTCGCAAGTTCAGTTTATCAGTTTTACCATGTGTTAAAAATATTATTAAATGTACCATCACCATATGATAATTTAAATTTCGCAAAATATTATGCGAATAATATTCATTAACATTGTAACTATTATCGTTTTAATAATTTATTAATTTTTTATATTAAAATAATTAATATTTTTAGTAAATTTAACTAATACCACTTCAACAACATTTTTAGTAAAAATAATTAATACCTTTCGAAATTAATTTCTTTAGTGTAATATACCAAATAAATTGGTGCATGTATAAATCATTGAAGGATATTAGTCAATTTTATTAAAGATTATTTGTTGTTTTCACTGAAAAATATTAGTTTTCATTGAAGAATATTAGTTTTTTTTTAGTAAACAACTAATACTCTTTCGTAAAAATAATTAATACTCTCCAGCGAAAATAACTAATACTCTTTAGTGAAAATAACTAATACCTTTCAATGATTCATGTATAAACCATTTTCATTATATACTTTGTCATTCTAGTATGCACTCGAATGCATAACATGCACTTGGATTTTTAAGCTCAATCTTGACTCCAATTTTGATTTTTTCAAAATATACACAAACACATAAAACTGTGTGTGTTTTTTGCAGTTGGGGTATTACCGATTACTTGTTGGAGTATTGCTGACTACTTCTTGGGGAATCACTGATTACTTTTTAGGGTATTAGTGATTTCTATTTGATTTTTTTCTTTCAAAATCTAAGTGTATATCATGCATTCAAATGCGCACTTGAAGTATTCGTCATATTTATATCTAGATTTTGCTCTATATTTTTTGAAATAATAATTATTCTTATAATTTTTTTTGTTAATGTTGTTTCAGTAAATATCACCTGTTTATATTTTTTTTAACTAATATACAACACATATGGATATGTATATGAATTTACATGAATTCTTGATTAATTATCAAATATTCGCAGTTTCTACATTCCACATAATAAAATATAAGAACTCTAGGGGCTTGTTTGTTTCGGGATTTAGGTGGGCGTGTGAAGGCATGATTTTACATCCACAAGATGTAAAGTCTTGGATGATAATAAAAGTATGTGTTTGTTTTGAGATTTTAGTAGGGTGAGATTTTACTTTATGTCAAATCATGTGTAAGAGTAAAGTAGTATGTGTAAGAGAAAAGTAGGAAAAAGATTATAAATGAGAAAAGTGATATAAAGTGAATTGTATTGGAATGAGTAATAATATTAATTTATAGGTGTAGATGAAGAATGATATGTAAAAACTGAATGTTACATCTCTAACTAAAATGAGACGGTGGTAGGAAAGTTCTAGTCCTGTCCGGATGAATTCCAAAACAAACAAGCCCTAGATGATTAAATGATTTTGTACAATGACCAATTTATTTTATCACTTTTTAATTATCTGATAGCATTAAACTACAAGTATTTAGCAGTGAGTTAAAATTTATTTTAAGTAGCTTGGGCATGATGTATTAACACTTTAATAAAAATGAATATTAATTTATAATGTATTATTTCATGAGACGATCTTACACTAACGGTTGCCGGAGAGATTTATCAAATGTAAAAAATCATTCATTTTTTTTCTTTCTATTATGTATATGCCGACATAAGATAGACATCTTCATATATATATATATATATTTTTTTGGAATAAGGGGAATTTAAAAATATATTTAATATAGATATTGATAAATTATGAATTATTCTTTTGTAATATTTATACTTTAGTGATATATTGTAGCCAATAATTGTATTTATTTGATCTGTAAAAGCGGGATACGCATAGTGGAAAAAATTATTATACTAATAAATATAATTATATATAATTATATTATACCAATAAATAATTCATTTGTTTAATATCTATATTAAATACGTCATCTGTTCAATATTACTAGTCATATTTTTTTAACTGTTATTTTTTGTTATTAATTGAAAAGTATTATGAATTATTGTAAGATCCATTTATTAGTAAAGTTATTGGTCCTCACAACATTTTATAATACCCTTCAACTTATGATAATAAATAACAGATAAAAAAAATTAAACGGAGGGAGTACAATTTTCCTTTCCTACCACTTCTACATTTCTACAAAATTTTCACCTTTATTCTTCACAAAATACTTTTTTAACAACTTACTTTCAATAAATTGCAATTTGTTAACGGGAGAAGAATATCTTAATACTCAGCACATATTGGCTTCACATGGTTAAAAAAAAGGCAAAAAATTTAGGCAAAAAATTCAATTTCCAAAAAGATAAAACTGTTATACTAAATGTATTTATAGATTCTTCTATATTCAACTATATTGTCAATTTGGTCAATGGTAGAATCAAAAAAATGGGGCTCGGTGAGGGGTTCCTTTCCGACTTCTCTTACGGAATGAGCAACATTCATTCACATTATTTATCTCTGGTATTTGTATATCTGAATCGGTCATCACTGTCTTTCTCTTTGCACCACTTTCCTTTAGTTCTGGCAAATTAATTTCTTCAACCACTCTTATGTTCATCGTACTAACCTGCTAATGGAAACAAATTAATATCACCAAAATTATTAATTCAAGCAATTTATGATGAACAAGATTACTGAGTTGCTAATTATGAAAAAAAAATGAAACAATTGGTATTAATTGTATTTGTTACTCAAATAATTGCATAACCAAAGACGTAAATATTAAATTTTTAAACAAGATGGCTAGCAAATGACAAAGGCATAATGTATCAAAAAGCTTTCAAACTCGTTTAAAAAAAAAATCCTCTCAAACTAAAATTTTGTTTTGAAAAAACCCTTAACTAATTTTTTTTGAACAAGTCCTTAAACTATACATTCTTATTTCATCATGCCCCTAAATTATAGGTTTTTTTTTTTTTTCAAAAAACTCTTAAAGTAATTATTTTTCTTTCATAAAGCCCACTTTGACAATCCGTTAGAGACAATTTTTATTGGAATTCGATCTTAATAACATTGAATTTGGTTGTTTTGTCATATTTAATGCAAAATATTAAAATAACTCGATAACAGAATTTGTGAATTTTCGTTACTAGTGTCCTCGTAAAACAAAAATTAATAGTTTAGAATTTTTTTAAAATAAAATAATAATTTAGGGGCCTTTTGAAATAAATTCTAATAGTTGAGGGGTATTTTAATATATTATGTCGACTAAAAAGTAAACCAAAAACTCTATTTAATAAAAACTAAAGTGAGAATTACCTTGCATGCAATTGAACAAAATTTGTCGCGAGAGTGATTGAGTCTTCCTTTGCATACTTCACATAAGTTGTGTCTGTGAATCGAATGTGAATTCTCCGATTTCTTTTCTTTGTCACTGGGATTAAGGTAAACTGCTTTCTTGAAATTTATTATGTTTTCTTGAATTTCCGATACATCTAAATGGTTACTTATTTTTTCTATATGGATTGATGCCCTTCGAGAAGCAGTACAAACCTAATCAACCATCAACAACAATGCAAAAAATTAAGAATTAAACTACTCTATTGAATACAAACTTTGTTTGTATTTTATAAAAAAAAAAATTGAAAATAAGGGGAGTCTCAAGCAGAATCAAAGGAAAAAAATATTCAAACTACTAACTCCCAATAACACATGTAATAAAAAATTAAGATAATCCAAAATTGTCTCCATACAATAAAAAATTAGACTCTCATCATAAATATTATAATATCGAGAAGTAGAAATACATCTTATACAAGTAATGTGGATTTTCATATCAATCAACGTAACATATATCATAATTTCAATAGTCATTGTAGAAATTAAGGCATTCGGCAGAATTTAATCATGATTCAAGATTTAAATTTAAGATGATGATGATGAATAATCGAGTTTCGTACGTACCTTGAGAACTCGATGACCTTGGTGTTCGCTCGACTTCGTCTCCCAACATAGTTTGCACATGAGTGGTTCCTTGCACAATGTGCAATAGAATGTTGGATACTGATTTTCATGTTTTGGAATGGTGCACTTTTCTTTATAGAATGGGAGATTTAACCATTGCTTCACCCACTCCAATTTATTATCTATTGTCATTGTTGAAATTCAACACAAATAATTTGATAAATTGGGGTTAGAGTTTTTTGGGAAATAATGCTTCTCAACATATGAATAAGAAAACATATATATAGGTTTATGGACGTGATATTTAACACTGGTTCTTTTTAAAAAAAATTAAAAATTCCTTATATGCATCCTACTTTTTCGTATGGTATCTCTTGGATAAATTCTGATTGGGTAGGAATCTAAGTAGATCAAGTTTCCATATCTTGGTAATCAAGTTTTTCCATATATTTACTTATACAATCTAATTAGTTAATTGATTAATTTGTTTCCTTATATGTATCCTGGTATATTTTTTAATGGGATAATTAATTTGCTTCGATATTAATTAATTAATATATACAATATTTTGTTTCGATATCGTATACCTTTATATATTGTATATATTAATTAATTAATATCGAAACTTCATCATTATTACTCTCAGGAAAATTCGGGAAAAAAAATAACAAACTTCTACAATGGTATATATTTGTTTAATGCCTATCTATATCATATTGAATTAATATATTTTAATAGAATTTTATTTTGTACAAGGTGATTTTCTCTAACTGCTCTCTAATTAATTTGATATTTTTTTAACAAATCATATTCAACTCGTTCGATTGATTTACCCCATCAAAACGGGCCAGCGGGATGTGACGATTTAAAACCTACAAAAGTCCACTTTATAGCGGGACAGTCTAGAAATTTAGTTGGCTGCGACCCACTTATTGGCGAATCGCAAGTTCTGGTGGACTGACTCACTTTTAATTTTTTAATATATTTTTTATTTTTTAAAATTTTAAAAATATAATTTAAAAGTTCTAATACATAAAATTCATAAAAATCAAGTGTAATAAAATAATTTATATTGATATCTATCACTATAAAAATATTAAAACTAATTTTATCTTACAAATAAAGTTCATTATTTATTAATAAAAAATAATTTTCTAAGAATTGAAGTTCATAATATTTTAATAACAATAATACATAAAAATAGACTCCTACAATTTAAATTCATCATCTATGAACATAAACTTTACAAAATAGTCTTATATTGGTTATAAAATATACAAAATATGTCAAATCTTATTTTAAAAAAGTAAACTTTTTTAAGGGCGGGCAAACCCCCAACCCGTCAAAGCCCACGGCCTAAACGAGTCAACTCATTTAAGCCCGCTTTCAGATTGATTTAGAAATCCTTGACCCAACTCAAATTCAAAGTATGGTGGGTGGGTTAGTCGATTTTGTCTACGCTACCCTATAAGACGGTGCCAAGCAGTATTGATGCCAAAAGAAAGGGAGAAAAATTATTGATGCGGATAATTATATCACTAACTTGTAATCAAGCAAGACACATCAATTGAGAATAAAGAAATTGTGAACTACGTGCACAAGATAGATGAATATTTTTTTTTTCCGCTTAACATTAAATAATTATATTATGACAAAAAATTGTATGACGTAAGACGATTTAAAAATAGCTCGATTTAACATTTATTCTCATATCCAACTTATATTTTATCTCATCGTGAATGGGTTTCACAGAAAACCTCCTGGAAAAAGGTGGAGATACCAGTTCCCACCCATGAGAAAAATAATTGGAATTCTCAGCCCTATTCGAAACGAATTCTGCACGCCATTGACATTCCTAAACGGGAGACCTATTCAACTCGCAATTATCTAACGACCTATATTAATATATACGCAGACTTGGGTAAAAGTAGAACACAAGATTTCCAAGGGTTAAGAATAAAAACATTATAATACACCAGTACCGCATCATAACACGAAGGATTAATCTACATTTATAAAAGAACAAGGCTTACAAGTTACAACAAGTTGGCTTGGCCACCTACCACACCACAGTCAGCGTTTCGTATCATGTTCATATAGACAGCGACTTCTTGATATGGTACAAAAATCTAACCACCATCACCATTCTAAACATCTCCTAATCATCAGTTGCATCCACCATTTTTTCTGCACAAATTTTTTCGTCTCCAGCTGATGATTCTACAAATGCAGCTCATGGAACGACCTATATGGAAAGATGAATTCCTTACTCAAGAGCATTAGTATTTTGAACGAGCACGTATGATAGTTGTCATTGTTCGTCTCAGAATTCTTGAGAATCCAGGTCCGGCTTTGAAGGATACTCGAGGCCCTGAAGGGCAGGCATTCTACGCAAATCTTCGTCAGAGTAACCTGGGATAAACCAGTACTTCTTGTCCATCCCAAACACCTATAAAAGAAAAACCTCATCTCATAAGACACCTTCTGTATCAGATTTAATAAAATTCTAGAAGCAGAGAGGAAGCAGACATATAATTTCCACTAGCCATAGCAATGCATGGAGCACAAAGATTCACACTGGTATATAATTTGGAGATCAATTGCAACCAAAGCTTACAACAAAGCTGTATGTTTTCAATCTAATTACAAAACAAGGGCAAATATTCAGGATTTTGAAAAGTCCATAATAATTATATTCCTGTTAATGCCTATATAGCTTCATGTCTTGATATTCCCATTCTTTTTTATGATCAAAGTATCAAGTAATTCACATTTTCCATGAATAAGAGGTCAACGTTAATAAATTGAAATAGGAAAGAGAGTTGCTGACAAATTAAATGGATGTTAAAAAAAAGTTGGGATTACTCTCCTGCTAAAATGAAGCACACTAATTGAAACCTAAATAGCTCTTACCTGCTCGAAGTTCCTTTTTCGTCCAAGATCATACCGCCATTTAGGACTGGTTTTCTTCTCATAAGCCTAAAATACAAATCCAATAAAATGATCAAATGTAAGCTTAGTAACAGTAATCATCAACAATTAAAACAACAGAAAATTTGTCCAGATAAGTTCAGAAGCAATTGATAATCAACTATTTACAGCCTAAGAAAACATCAGTAGATACCAAGAATTAAAAGCATGCTACAGGAAATAAAGCCAAAAAAAATGAAAATGAAAATGGTAGGAAGAAAGTACGAGCAGCTAGCACCAATGCAGATATGGCATTAAACTTTTCCAAACACAATTAGATATTCAACATTTCGTACAAGTTGCATCAAAAATTGATGGGGTATCTAGATGATAAGGATATTGAGTCCATTATTCTCAAATATCAAATGTGAGTGCTAAAATCTTGATATACCTCAATGGTTGTGGTATTGCCAGCCACCAGCGATATATGCATAATAAGGAATCCCATTACACTCAACGCAAATGCCAAATTCAATACTGCAGATATTAGATGTATCATCAGCAAAGTGCAAAAATAAGTTGGGAAAGAATAGAAAAGGAAAGGTAACTGTACCAAAGGCAAGAAAAGTGGTTGCAAGAGTTCCTGGAGTCCCAGGGATCTCTCCATCGCTAAAGAAAGCAATGAAGTGCGGCAGTAAAGATAAAGTCACGAGACTAGTTTCAAGGAACGTGTAGAACTGCATCACAAAACGAAAGTACAATACAAGAGATCATATTCTAATCAGTATTTTATTCAATTGAAGCCTTCAAAATAGTCATAAACTCAAAGCATGATCATATCTTTACACAACAATGAATATCCAAAGGTGGCAACACTAACTATGATGATGAAATTAACACGGACAACCATGTTACGCAAATTGAAGGCATGGTACAGCAAATATGACTCTCAGTAAGTTCAAATTGTACCAGGAAGAGGAGGAAATTTTTGTAGTTCAATGCCCCAACACAATTGACAACCCAAACACAATGATGGTCCATCTTCAGGACACACCTTCCACCTAACAAGGTAACCCAATAACACATCACTCACAGAAAATAACAAGAATGCAAGCCAACAACCAGAGAAAACTAGTAAGGAACTCACAGACAGAGCAGTGATGACAGCGAGGTGGTTTCAATTGGTTGCACTTTCTACAAAAACGGATCCTACCATTCTCTGAGTCTGGTGGAAACTCTGAAGCAGTCAATGGGTCATTATCTCCCCTTTCTTCATCTACTGATGGCCGCCAATTCGGAGGCACGCCACCTGGATCGGTAAAGACAACTGAAAAGTAACTCCACAACAGCAAAACCAACTGCAGAAGAAGTAAAGTTCTTAGCTATATAGTAATTCCAAAATAGAATCACCAACAAAAGAAGTAAAGTTATTAGCAATTCAGTTCCATCGCATGACATTGCACATTGTCACTCACCAACAAGGGGGAAAAAAGGAAAGATTCGTAATCAAAACCGAATGCTAGTTTCTCGCTATTGTTGAACTAAAAATAAATACGAACTTTAAAATGAATAATGAAGCTGCTGGAAGATAAAACATTGCCCATTCCTAGTTCATAAGACAGTACACAATAAAATTAAGAAACATGACCGAGCAATTTTTTCTAAGATTTTCAACCTTTCACTGTGCTCAAAATAAAGAAAGACAAAGAGACTAATAAATAAAATTTTATTGAAATTCAATGATAACAGAATAAGGGTCAAATTTCAGACAATTTTCAGCGTAGAAGAAATTCTTAGATTCTAGAACTCGTCATTGATTGTGCACCCAGAACTGCACCGACCTAATTGTTCTTCCAGTTTGAAAAGATTAACACCTTCTGAATCAAAACACTCAAAACCACTGGAAAGAGGACCACGCCACATCATAGTTCAAATTTGTAAATTAAACACCAAAATCAGATGATAATATTGAACTTCTATAGAGCTATCGAGTCCAAATATGTGTAAGAATAGCTAAACTTCGACGATCGATGATAACACGAAAAGATCCAGCAAACAATAAAAATTCCACGATTAGTCCAATAAACTAAGATTGATGGACAGATCAAACTAAACACAATATTGACTTTCAGATTTAACTAAGCCAATACATAAAGCGTCGGATTTCAATTCGACAGAAATGGAAACAGAAGAATTTCCTAAATTCCCGTAGTCAAAACGAATTACCAGAAAATGAAACAAGATTAAAACAACGAATGCGATGAGCGAATCGAGGCCTCCGGCAGCGAGTCCAGGGCCGTAATTGGTAATCACCACCGCGTAATAGCTGACGCCGACGACACCGAGAACCAGTAGTATCATGATCGAGCCAAGACCCCTCAGTGCCGTGCAAAATTTGAATACGTTCCACGCCATCACTGCTCCAGATCTATACATAATATTCGATCGTCCAATTGCAGAATCAATATCGCTAAAGTCAAAACGAAGGAATTCCAATTTGATATTTTCTTCAGCTTCTGAATCAACGTTTCTGGAGGAAATGGTTAGGGTTTATGGATTCCGCCAGGGGAGTATGAGCACAGCTCTGGTGGAATCCATGAAGTGAAATAGATGGGAGGACGATTTTTTAATATTTGTTTCTTTTAATAAAAATATACAGTTAAAATACGAGTTAATTTTTTGTACAGATAAAGAGTAAGATAAACTCTAGTATATACTAATAAATATACCGTATGATTCTTTAAAAAAAATGTTTTCTCTAAAATTAATTTAAAATAATTAATATCGTTAAAAAATGCACTTAAATTGTATTATAATAAAAAATAAATTAATATTATATACTTACAACTTTGTTTATAAAAATAAAGAAATTATTACATATCAAATTCAAACGTATTTATAGCCGTCTATATTAAAAGAAAAAGAAAAACACTAATGCGAGTCATAAGTTAATTTATGTAAAAGAATCGCGCATAACGTATTTCATCATGAAACAAAAACTTTAATTTATAAATAATCTTATTAATCTGTAGAAGATAAATAAAAATTAATGTAATTATGATTGAGTATGTATAGAGTGAAGATGGTTCATATATGAATTATTGAAGAGTATTAATTGTTTTCATTGAAATATATTATTTATTTTCACTGAAGGGTATTAGTTGTTTTCATTAAAGGGTCTTAGTTTGCTTTCACATAACAACTAAGGCTCTTTACTGTAAATAAGTAATACTCTTTAGTAAAAACAATTAATATTCTTAAATGATTTATATATAAACCAGTTTCACTTTATATTTTGTCATTATAATTCAATTTGACCAATAGATTTGATTTTAAGGTCTCTCCAGAAAACAAACCCAGCTCCATAATATTTTATTTTTTGTAATTTCTTAATGAGTCTGGGTCAATTTTCTAACAACTTTTGCTGGTGTACGGTTTCTTGGCCGTTTTCTTGGTCATGGTTTGTGGATGGACATCTAGAAAGTCATTTTACTATTCTTCAGAAATTTTAAAGGAATGTTTAGCTTTATACTAATAAAATTTGTTCATATTAATATTATAACATTTACTCCATCGGTTTCTTTTAATTGTTTCATTTTATTTAAAATAATGTTTCTTTTTAATTATTACTTTATTAATATCAATGCATTGTGTATCTATTTTTTTTTTAATAATACTCCTAATAAATTGTAAAGTTAATTATCATTTTTGTAATAAATATAAATAATGAATAAAAGTGTAAGTGTCTCTCGATACCATAATAAATGAGAAAGATGGTTTGTAAATTGATAAAATGAGACATTAATAAGAAACAACAGGAGTATTAAGTAATAATAATGTTACTAAATAATAATTATTTTATTTTATAAAATCATTTACGGCCAATTAATATAATAAGTAATACTTATTTTAATTTGAGGATTCATAATTAGAACCGTTATTTGAGAAAATGGAACCGGTCGTCGTTTTATGATATGTGGACAATTGCAAATTTCAAATTGAAGTGACGCGATCCTTACCAAACTAATTGGAGAAAATTAGTTCTTTTTTATTTGTATAGTGTTTAATTCTAGTTTTTTTTTTTTAAAACAACTTTTTATTTAAGTAATTTGATTGTCTAATTTTGATCTCATTTCCATCGAAAATTAAAAAAGATGTCCTTTTCAGTCACGTGCCTGCGAAAATGGGAGATTTTCGTCTGATCTACTTACGTGGGCATTGAATGTGTAATTAATTTTATTTTTAATTAAAAAAATAATTACACTTGAAAAATTTTAAAGAAAAGAAACTAAACAATCAAAATAAATTTGTTAATCTTAGGGTTAATTCCATATTAAGTCACAAATTTTTGCTTCAATTTCAATTTGATCACAACTTTTAATAGTTTTATGAAAATTCACCAACTCCTTGACCAATTCAATACATTTTTTGCATTTTCAACAATTTTTTTTTTTTTTTACTCTTGAGGGTGTGATAGTTCTTGGATTTGAAACTTTTCTACATAGATGAAATCGTTATAGAGAGGGCAAGAGAAATATCGGGCATGTGATTGAAAAAATCATATCATAATTTAAAAATGTGTATCAAATTGGAACAAATAAAGAGGTGTTGAATTTTCATAAAAGTATTGAAAGTTGTGATTAAATTGAAATACAGTCTAAAGGTCGTGATTAAAACAGAAATAACCCTTAATCTCTTATAAAAAAAATGTAAATTTTTTTAGCTACAATCGTCCCTAAAATGAAAGAATCGTTGATTCAAACTCTCAATCATTTCCCTCTGCTAAGCGAAACATCGTCCATCCTTTGAACTCCGGCAAACAGTTCCCCAGCTTCGTCGTCGGTGACTCTATTTCAGTTGTCATAGCAGAGTGCAACAAGGACTTTCACTCATTTGACAAGAAAACCACCCCTAGTCTCCAATGAGTTGCAAAATTGCGTACCTCAACCTCCGCCGGCGAAATATTCCTCCGATGAAGTTGTAATTCTAATTTTAGCCCTGCAAATCACTATATTTCCAGATCGAGGTGTGTGTTTAGTTTCACCAATCACCACTCCATCACACCAAGTTAAGTACTTAATATTTTTCACAAAATAACAAATATTAAAAGGTAACTTTCTCAAGCTATAGATTTCACAATTAGCTCATATTCCACTAAAAAGTGAATATTACAACAATCTTTCAAATATGATTCTATATTACAAATATTACTCCCAGTTCACATTTTCTTCTTGGATTGTCCAAATTATCATTTATATAGACTAAAAGTGGGTAAAATATTCAAAATGCTCCTATTTAATATTCATATTTATTTTGTCATTATTGTTTTTATATTCAATAAATAAGGGCATATAAAAAATTTATAGCTACAGAATTTCAAACATTAATAAATAATATTTTAGTGGTCTATGCAAAATTTTAAATATGAACGTATCTATTGGACAGAGGGAGCATAATAGTTGATGCCTATAATAATCATATGAGTAAAATTTATTTGTACACCAATTTCATCATGAAATTCAAGTACATTTTAAATAGTATTAATTGTTTTCATTAAATCATATTAATACCAAACTAATATAGTAATACTACATTTTAATGAAATAACTAACACAATAAGAAAATATGAAATTGCTTACGGAATTTTTCAACAAAACATTTTCACAATGAAAAATTAATATATTAGTTTATTTTATTAAAAGGTATTAGTTTTTTTTTAAAATTAAACTATTTTAATTTGATAATAATATTATATAATGAAAACATTAATAAGAGTTACTCCTGCCTCCTAGATACATACCTATCTAAAAACTATCCGACATTTTTAACCCACAAATTATTCAAATCACGTTTATGATTAGGGTACATTTCATTACCTAATTTTGTCCCGACACTTCACAAATTAAACAAGCCTCAACTAGGGACTAGGGAGGCTATATTATCCATTGTCAATAGCACAGTAATAAATTAATTTAAGCATAAATTAATGATAATTTTCTTAATCAACATGTACAGTAGTTATCAGTATCACTTTGGCAAGTACAATAATAGTTTTCTCTTGAATATTAAAATAATAGAGTATTACGTGGGACAATATCATTTACAAAACTACCATTTGACTAGGGGTGAATAGTACTTCTTTTTCTCATTCTTGGAAAGATGTTGGATAACTTAACTTTTAATTTATTTTAAATATAGCTTCATGCTAAAGATTTTCATCTATGTCATAGAAATATATATATATATATATATAATATAATATAATATAATAATAAACATTAAACGCCATTTTAAGTGCTTCGAGACTGAGAGTTTCAATGTCTAAATTTATATGTGTTTTTATGTTATTTGTTTTGTTCGTCAATTGCTTAATTGATAAGAGTTCAATTAACCCTCCTTCCATAGAATTTGGACCCTCCTATTTTGTAAAACTCTCTTTCCGATGTTTCATACTATGATTCGAATTATTTTTGCCCCTTGAGTATTCAGGGCAATGTAGTTGAATTTTAACAAGTCATGGGCATGTCCCCATTGTGTGTGTAAAAAGACATGAATGACCTCCATCTACGTAATTATTTAAGCAGATGAAGGGTGTTATTATTGTGAATCATATATAAAGATAAGTGAAACAAAAATTAAAATTGATGATGCAGGACTATAAGAAGAAACAAAGGGAAGAGTGTGTGTAACTGGAGGAACAGATTTTTTTGGATCATGGATGGTCAAAAGACTTCTAGAACATGGTTATTTTATCAACGTTACCGTAAGTATTGATTCAGATATATTTATACTTCACTGGTTGAGATTTTTGTTACATAATGTTATATATAATACTTTTTATTATACATTAGAGAGGTAATCAATTGTCAACATTATACTTACATTGTCTTTTCAGCTATTGTGTTTGTTATTAGTCAAAAATGCATAACAAAGCATTAAATCTCAATCGATATTTCATTATTCTGTCACAAAGACATTGGTTGGAAAATCAGCTTTTGCTCTTGCTGGGAAGATAGCCTTCATCAAATTATGTGACAATGAGATTATCTTGTGGATCACAATTCAGTTAGACGAGGCAACTATCAATATCAAATTTTTCAAGATAGACAAAGTATATATATAGTACCGTAATATTTATTTGCATTTTGTGTGGATTTGTTAACATTATTAGTTATTTTATTAAAAAATATTAATTTAATAGAAATATTGTTAGGAAATTAGCCGCAAATAAATGCTTCCAAACTTTCAGAATACTTCAAAAATGCAGCACAAAAACCAGAGCTCAGCACTGAACAAAAATAAAACAAAAATCGAAATTGAAACAAGATTTACGTGATTCGATCCAAATTGATCTACATCCAGGGGAGAGAGCACCACATCCACTATGAATCAATGAAGAATTACAGTATATACACTCAATTGAATCTCTCATAGCTTGTCTCACAGTATTGAACCAACAAACCCTAAATCCGATCAATTGAGATTATATACGAAACTATTCAAAAGGAAAATTATACGGTTACAACCGCAATCGAAAACTGGACGAAACCCCTTTAAGAATTGAAGATGAAATCGGTTGCAACGGCTTCAACACCTCCTATATTTGCTTCGTTGAACGTATGCACCAGAATCGGTTAGTTAATAAACTAACTGTCGGTTTTCTATCTCGAATCCGGATTCCTTTTATTTGTCCGGTTTAAGCAATGAGTGAACCGGTTTCTCCACCTTCTCTTCTCAAAGTATTAGTTCATACTCATAACAGTATCATTCGATCACTTCTCAATTGACTTGAACCATAACAAATTCTCCACCTCAAGACAAATGAGATGCTCATTTTCCTCCATCTATTTCACATTGCTTAAGGCATATTCTAAGACTCCAGGTTTATCAATCTCAGACAGTAATGAAACTTTGAGCTTGGTAAAGCTTTTTTCAACATGTCTACAACATTATCCTCAGTGGAGACCTTCTTTACTGACACAATCCCTTTCTCCACCACATCTTTCACAAAATGTAGTCTAACATCAATGTGTTTGGACCTTTCATGAAAAACTTGGTACTTCACTAAATGTACTGCACTTTGGTTATCACACTGAACAACAACATCCTTCTGTGTTATACCAAATTCTCTAATAATACCTTTAAGCTACATTGCTTCTTTCACAGCCTCAGTCACTGCAAGATATTCAGCTTCAGTTGTTGAGAGAGCCACAACAGATTGTAATACTGCTCTCCAACTTATGGTAGTTCCATAAAGTGTGAATACATATTCCGTAAGAGATTTTCTTGTGTCTACATTCCCAGCAAAATCTGAGTCCACATATCCTTGTAGAGGTGATTTCTTACTGTCAAATATTTCAAATAATAGCCCCACATTAGCTGTTCCTTGCAAATATCTCATGATCCATTTCAAAGCTTCCCAGTGGTACCTTCCAGGATTTTCCATAAACCTGCTAATGGCACTCATTGCATAGGTCAGGTCTGGCCTGCTGCACACCATAGAATACATAATGCTTCCTACTCCATTTGCATAGGGTATTCTGCTCATGTATTTCTTCTCTTGTTCATTCTTACGACAGTGATGAAAAGACAACTTGAATTGTTGTGCAAGTGGTGTAGTAACAGTTTTGGCCTCATGCATATTATATCTTTTAAGAAGCTTCTGAACATAATCCTTTTGTGACAACAACAACTTTCCTTTACTCCTGTCTCTGAATATATCCATTCCCAGGATCCTCCTTGCATCTCCAAGGTCTTTCATGTCAAAGGTTGAGCTCAGTTTCTCTTCCAGACTTAGTATCATGTCCATACTTTTGCTGGCTATCAACATTTCATCCACATAAAGAAATAAATATGTCAGTATCTCCTTGTTCTGCTTTTCAAAGTAAACACAGCTGTCATATCTACACCTTGTAAATCCAATAGACATCATGAAGCTATTAAACTTTAGATACCATTGCCTTGGGCTTTGCTTTAATCCATAAAGCGATTTCTTCAGTAAACAATCCTTGTCTTCATTTTTAGGCACCGTGAAGCCTTCCGGTTGCTTCATATACAACTTTTCAACAAGATCTCCATGCAGAAATGTTGTTTTTACATCAAGTTGATGCAGTATAAGATCATCTTGATTAACCTTTGCAAGTAAGATCCTGATTGAACAGTGCTCGACTACTGGAGAAAATACTTCATTGAAATCCACTCCTTCTCTTTGGGTGAAGCTTCTAGCAACTAGTGTTGCTTTATATCTTATGCTCTCTTGAGCAGCTGGTCCCACGTCTACCTTCTTCTTAGAGATCCATTTGCAACTTATGAGCTTTTGATTCTTTGCCCAGGTGTTGTTCCTTTTAAGAGAATTTATCTCTTCAGTCATTGCTAGAATCCAATTGTTTTTCTCCATGCATGAAATGGCTTCATTGAAATTCTGAGGTTCTTGATATTCCAAATCTTCAGCTGTTACTAGAGCATATGATACCAAGTCAGCTTGTCCAAATCTTGTTGGTGGATGAACCTGTCTCCTCAATCTGTCCCTAGCCAGACTGTAATTCCTTAAGTCCAGGCCTTGATCTCCACTTTCTGAGTGTAATCCAGTTTCATGAATCTCAGCTTCATTGTTTGGTTCTTCTTCATTTCCAGATGTATCACTTTCAGCTTTAGCTCTCTCTTCTTGATGAGTTTCGATTTGTGTCTCCACCTCAACTGATAAGCTATCTTCAGTGAGATTACCAGCAAGGTCTTTTGCATCTCCATCTTGCTATATCCCATGACTCCCTCATTAAAGATCACATCCCTACTTGTGATACACTTTTTGTGACCAGTTTCAAGGCACCACAACTTATAACCTTTTACACCTTTAGGATAGCCAATAAAAATGCATCTTAATGCCCTTGGTTCAAACTTATCTTACCTTATATGAGCAAAAGCAAGACACCCAAATACTTTCAGTTTACTGTAACCTGAAAGTTTTCCATACCACATTTCATCAGGAGTTTTGAACCCAATAGCTGAGGAATGAGACTTGTTGATTAGATAACAAGCAGTATTTACTGCTTTACCCACAAAAACTCTTGGAATTTTAGCATCTGCAAGCATGCATCTAACTCTTTCTAAAATAGTTATGTTCATTCTCTCAGCCAATCCATTTTGTTGAGGATTAGATGGCACAGTTGTATGTCTTGTTATTCCCTTGTCTTTACAGAAATCAAGAAACTCTTTTGACATGAACTCCAATCCATTATCTGTTCTTAAGTGTTTCAAGGATCTACCCTTCTTTGTTTCCTGTTCAACAAGTCTTTGAATTTTTCAAATGCCTCAAGTTTCTATTTCAAGATGAGCACCCACACCTTTCTACTGTACTCATCAATGATTGTCATGAAGTATCTCCCTCCACTATGGGTTTCAACCCTTGCAGGTCCCCATATGTCAGAATGCATATAGTCCAGTGGCTCCTTTGTTGAATGAACACCTTTTGGATATGGTAATTTCTTTGATTTTCCTAATACACAGTAATCACAGAAATCCAGCTTCATAATCTTTACATTCCCTCACCAATGTGACCCAACCTCTTATGCCACAACATTGCTTCTGTGGTGCTCATTCATTTGTTCACAGATCCAGATACTGAGTTTCCCATAAGGATGTAAAGGCCATTCACTTTCTGACCTTTCATCAATACCTTCTCATTCTTAGTTACAAGAATAAAACCTTCCTTAGTACAAAACTCATATCCCTTCATGTGTAGAGATCCAAGAGAGATCAAATTCCTCTTTAGCTCAGGAACATATCTAACATCAGACAACAACCTTTCAACCCCATCATGAAATTTAATTCTAATTGAGCCACTACCTTTTACTTTACATGTTTGATCATTCCCCAACAACACAGAACCACCATCAAATCTCCTCAGGTTTGAAAACAATGATTTATTTGGGCACATGTGAAATGAACAATCTAAATCTAACACTCATTCATCATTCAGTTTAGAGTAAGAAATAGTAAGTACCTCAGCACTATCATACCCTTCTTCTTCCACTGTTACATTTGCCTTAGGCTTGCCATCAGTTTTGTCTTGTTTCTTTCTCTCCGGGCAATTCTTCTTGAGATGACCTGCTTTGTGACAACTAAAGCACTTTCTCCTCTCCACCCATTCACTTGGTTGATCATTCTTGGTTTGTTTCTTCTTCTTTCCCTGAAACTGTTTCTTGCCCTTCTTGTATTTCACATTTAATCCTTCTCCCTGAGATTTCTTCTCAGATTGAATCTGAATGAACTTTGTCTTCAGTGCTGTTTGAATATCTTGTGATGTCAGTTTGTCTTGTCTACCAAACAACAAAGCATATTTTCCAGTAACTTTGGCAAAGCATTAAGCAAGATTAAATTATTGTCATCATCCTCAATCTTGACTTCCAGATTCGCAAGATCGTCAGCAGCCTTGTTGAAATCTTCAAGTTGATCCAAAAAGCTCTTGTCCTCTGTCATCTTGAAAGAGTGAAGTCTTTGCTTCATGAAAAGTTTATTGGTCACAGATTTTGCTTCATACACCACTTCAAGCTTTCTCCATATATCAATGTATGTCTTCTCCTTGTGTACTTCCCTAAGTGGCTTATCTCCTAGGCATAATATAATAGTACTATGCGCTTTATCCAAGATCTCCTGCCTCTTAGAAGCATCAGCTGTGGATGAAGAGGGCCATTGATTAGCAGGTGTCAAAGTATTCACAAGTTCGAGATGAGTTAGAAGAGCTCCCATCTTCACTTTCCACAGCCCGAAGTCATTCACACCTGTGAATTTCTCAAAATCCAACTTCGTAGATGTCATTTCTGAAGATACTCCCTCTCAATTCCCACAGACGGCTCCACTTGTTAGGAAATTAGCCGCAAATTAATGCTTCCAAACTTTCAGAATGCTTCGAAAATGCAGCACAAAAACCAGAGTTCAGCGATGAACAAAAATAAAACAAAAATCAAAATTGAAACAAGATTTACGTGGTTCGATCCAAATTGATCTACATTCACGGGAGAGAGCACCACATACACTATGAATCAATGAAGAATTACAGTATATACACTCAATTGAATCTCCCAGAGCCTGTCTCACAGTATTGAACCAACCAACCCTAAATCCGATCAATTGAGATTATATACTAAACTATTAAAAGGGAAGATTATACGGTTACAATCGCAATCGAAAACTGAACGAAACCCCTTTAAGAATTGAAGATGAAATCGGTTGCAACGGCTTCAACACCTCCTACATTTGCTTCGTTGAACGCATGCACCATAATTAGTTAGTTAACAAACTAACTGCCGGTTTTCTATCTCGAATCTGGTTCCTTTTATTCGTCCAGTTTAAGCAATGAGTGAACCGGTTTCTCCACCTTCTCTCCTCAAAGTATTAGTTCATACTCATAACAGTATCATTCGATCACTTCTCAATTGACTTGAACGATAACAAATATTGTATAATAAAAACTATTAATATTATTTTAATTAACTAATTGTTTTTCTTTTTCTTTTTCTCATCTTATATCAGAATTCTTAATCAATCTTACATTCTATTTGTGGAAAGATGTTGTAGTTGTTAAAACAGCTAAAATGTCGACAAAGAAATTTGAAAAAAACTGAATTCAATATGAAAATGGGTTGGAGAAAATTTTCGATGGAGGAATCAAGTTCTACAAAGAAAACGGTCTTCTCTAGAACATTGATGATAAGCTCTTAATTGAAGTATATATACATGAAATTTATTATTTCAATAATTTTAAATAAAATAATCATTGCGTATCACGAGTATTAAAATGATACCATAATAAGCAAACATCAATTAAATTAAAATGATAATGGACATCTATGTACCATTTACAAATACAAACAACCCATCCCATTCCACCCCTAGAGTAGCGTGTTTTGTTGCCAAATTTAATACAAATTGATTGTACACCCTCGTCTAGGTAGGTGGCTCTGTGTTAACTGGTACAATAGCCAATTTTGTTTTTTTTGACAGAAAATACAATAGCCAATTAATTGTTCGTGAAGGTAAAATACAAAGAAAATGCATTTTTTTGTCCTTTAATTTTTGTTAATTTTGATTTTCGTCATGTTCACTTTGTACTTTTAAGTTTCGTCCTATAATTAACTTATGAAATTTATATTTTTAAAAAATGTAGTTTTTATTTTGTTAGTCCAAAAAATTAAAGATCTTGTTATATCAGTCCATATAGTACGAATGTTGTTTTACCACAACTTTGATCCTGAAAAAACATTTCTCAATCTATAGATTTCACAATTAAATTCCTCTAAAAAGTGAATATTGCAAGAATTTTTCAAATATAAAAGTATGATTCTATTTACAACCAACAAATATTATGCTTATCATAAAATATTTATAATAATCAAATGACCTCGAATTCATAATCTCACTGTATAAATAGTAGTGTTCAAAACGTTTACATTATTTTTCGTCATTTATAATAGTTATGGGGTAAATTGTAAGGATGGTTCCATGAGAATTCGTACTTGACAGATTTGGTCTCATGTTCTTTTTTGGTCCCATTTTTAGTAGAAAATGTCTCATTAGTTAAAAAATTTAACAGTTTCTTATGTAAAACTGGATGGAAAAACCTTTTCAACTTGATTTTTTGAGGGAAATGGGTCAGCTTTTGCTATTAACAATCATTTTGATGTAAAATGCAAGTATGGAGGCAATTATGCTACTTTAGTATTTCATCTCCGCTGCATTTTCTTCTAATCCTACAACAAACTTGGTCGATTGAGGATGATTTTCTCTCTGCCAGATTTCCTCTCATGCTCGTTAATCTGTTACTTTTTGACAGAAAAATCGTTCGAGACTATTTACGCTAAAAAAATGACAAATTCATGAGGACCAATTCTTATAGGACCATTTCTGCAATTTCCCCAATAGTTATGTATATATATACTTCCATTTTATAAAATACATGCTTATCTATAAACTTATCCACCCACCATTATTAACCCCTAAATAGTCAACCTATGTTAATGGTTAGGGTCTTGCGTTTGTTAATGGTTAGGGTACATTTCTTTACCAAATTTAGTCCTGACACTTCACAAATTATACACGCATTTGAGTAGGGGGCTATATTATTAAAACAAAATTTTGGTATGCATTCAAATGCATATTGAATTTCAAAAAATTAAAATTAATTCAAAATTCATGTGCATATTATGTATTTGGATATACACAAGAGTTCCTATTTTTTGGAGACTGAATCTTCATTATAGGTGTATTTTTATTTAATACTCCGTCCTCAAATATTTTGCAGTGTTTATTGTTCATCCTTCACAAAAGCATATAAATTACATCTTTTTTCATTAATAATTACACACAAAAAATATGTTTATTTTGTTTCATTTACTATAAAGTGAACAATACACCCTCATACAAAATTATTTTATCTATTTAAATATTAAAGTCAACTCTCACACTAAAATCTCTTAAAAGTCAATTGTGCAAAGAGTTTGAGGACAGAGTGAGTATTTGTTTTGTTCATCAATTTTGTAGGGGCCGCTTGGTTGGAAATATTCCTAATGAAAATATAAATGAGAATTATTATAAGACAATTATGGTGGTTAATTTAATGAGAATAAAAAATGATTAATAACACTACTTGCCCTAAATATGATAATCATTATCTATTTTGATTATAGGTTTCTTTCCTCCTACATTTGTTTCTCGTCAATCATTCTTCTGTATTGCAGCCGACAACCTCTGTTACGTTTGTGTATTTTTTTTTCTAGAATGGAACACAATACTAATAATAATGTAACTGAGTAACGACCATGGAGACAATTCTTTTTTCTCCAACATATTCAGAGGCACAAAGGGAAAATACATATACATTCTCGCCATCTTAATTAATATATAAGAGTTTAATTACCCCTTACTTTATAAAAGTTGAGTAGATCTTTCGTGAGACGAAACATAAAATGAGTCTGACTAACATTTTTAAAAGAGATGAATATTAATTTGTGAACGGACGCCTCATATAAATTTTTGCCATAAAAATTTGCCCTTTAAAAAAAAGGCATGGTCATGTATGTCCTCATAAAAGACATGAACGACCTCCAGCTAAGTAATTATTTAAGCAGATGCATGCATGGCTTTATTATTGTGAATCATAACTTATAAAAATCAAAGCAGAGAATTAAGGATGATGCAGGAGAAGGGAAGAGTGTGTGTGACTGGAGCGACAGGTTATGTAGGATCATGGATGCTCAAGAAACTTCTGGAACATGGTTATTCCATCAACGCCACTCTACGAATGGATCCAGGTTAATTAATTATTGTTGGCCTAAATATATAGCCAAAATTGTAGTATAATCTTGAAATGTTTTGTTTTCCAAAAACAAAAAACAGAGGGCAAAAGGGACATTAGCTTCATCACGAACCTCCCGGGGGCATCCGAAAGGCTACACATATTCAACACGGATCTGGATAAACCCGAGACGTTCGCGCCCGCCATCCAAGGGTGCATCGGAGTATTCCACGTGGCACACCAGCTAGATTTCGCAGAGAAAGAAGCTGAAGAGGTGAAAACCAAAAGGGCCATCGTCGGATTACAAAGCATTTTGCAGGCATGTGCGGATTCCAAAACGGTTAGACGAGTTGTGTACACGTCGAGCATATCCGCGGCCAAGGTTCGGACATCATAGATGAAAACTCATGGACTGATGTGGAATTTGTGAGAAGCTCAAGGGTATTTGGAGGACCCTATTTTGTGACAAAGACATTGGCGGAGAAAGCAGCTTTTGCTTTTGCTCAGAAGCTAGGGCTGGACCTGGTTTCAGTGCTTCCGACATGGATCACTGGTCCATTCATTTGCCCTAATATCCCTGATTCTGTTTACATCTCCATGGCCTTAATTTTTGGTATATATGATTTTTTATTTTCCAAAAATTAAATTTTTTTTTTGCCCCCTTCTTTCTTTTATGCATGCCCAGAATTGGGGATTCTTTCTTTGAGTCGATATCATCGTTTACAACTTAAATTTTGTATGAGGTAGATATTTTGATCTACAAATATACCTATATTTCGAAAGTATTATTATAAAAATAAAGCTTAAAGTCAAAATCGTCCAGCAACTTGTTATTTTTTTTTTTTTTGAACAGGTTTCATGACTTTTCGGTAATTATTCTAATTGTTCGATTTTAGTCCCAAGTAGCCGGAAATTAACAAAATGGACGTCGTTTCACCCTCGTGCAAGTCACATGAGTCGGGTTTATTGGGCTTCTCAATCGAGCGTGTGTGTGAGGTCTTCATGACATTAAAATGAGGTCTAAATAAAAATATTGTCATTTAGATATAACTAATGTCGCATATAGACCTCACACACCAACTCTGCCGGAAAGCCTGAAAAATCAACTTATGTGACCTGCACGAGGGTGAAACTATGTCACTTTTGTTCAATTTTTGGCAATTTAGGATTGAAATCGAGCAACTGAAATAATTATGGGACTAATTCATTTCACCAAAAAATTGTGGGACCTTTTCAAAAAATTGAAAAAAAACTAAAACGATTTTGACTTTAATTAAACTCTAAAAAAACATGTAATTAAAAATATCATGTTTTCAAATGGAACAATGAAGTCTCATGCACTTTTTTCCTTTTACAAATATGTATATAGTCAAACAATTTTTTAGAATTTTTCATGGGAATTTTTAGTTGTCTTCTTTACTAGGTGATGAGGGACATTACAAACACTTGAAGGATTCGAGCTTAGTGCATGTAGATGATGTTGCTAGAGCCCATATTCATCTCTTTGAGCATCCCAATGCCAAAGGTCGATACATTGTCTCTGCTGTTAAGTTCAAAATTGAAGAATTGTGTGACTTTATTTCTACTCGATATCCCCAATTTAAGATGCCATCTTCCGAGTAAGTCTTCATCCAAATTTTACCATATTCTTGTGTTATTTTTTTAAGTAGTAATTTTATCATCTTATGTGACACAATATATAAATTTCCTGCCTACGAAAATTTATCGATATGGCTACGATATTTTTAACCAAAATAAATTCGTAGTATAGATTGCTTACAAATTGTCTGCTAAATTTTCTAATTATATAGATATCTTCATTCCTTACCTAAAAAGAGTTTGCCTACAAAATTATATAGACAAATTGCTTGTAGGTAAATTATTGTAGACAAATTGCTTGTAGATAATTATGTAGACAAATTACTTGTAGGTAATTAATTACCTAAAAATTTCATTTTGTAGAAAATTTGATTTTGTAGCTAAATTTTTTATAGGTTGAGAAATACATATGTCAACATGATTAGTGAAATTTTGTAGGCAAGTTCTCTTGAAATTTTTCTAAGTAATTATTGTGGTATATAAGATGAGACCGTCTCACATCCCAATGATGCGAGCTTCAAACCCAATAATCAGATTAATAGACAAAATTATTCATAAATCCATCTTCATTTGACAAATTTTAATTGGTTGGTCATGATGACTAATGATGGTCCCACAATTCGTTAATTTTCATTTCACATCTTATATCAACAGTTTTATACACAATTCGTGGAAAGATGTTGTAGCTCTAATTAAATTGTCTAGATTGTCGACAAAGAAACTTGAAGAAATTGAATTCAAATATAAAAATGGATTGGAGGAAATGTTTGATGGAGCAATCAAGTCGTGCAAAGAGAATGGTCTTCTCTAAAATGTCGGTGATAAGAGATATCGATTGGAACTTACCTATGATGTGTTATTTCAATTTTATTTTATATTGTATTTTAAAATACCATTGTGTGTCACGTGTACTTAATATATAATTGATGCATATACCATTTAAAGATACAAAAACCCTACACCTTGATGATAGAGTAGCATGTTTTGTTGTCTAATTTTGGGCATGTTTACAGTAACCAATTAATTGTGCGTGAATGTAAGACATATGTACCCAGGTATTCGTATCTCCTTAATAAACATAGACTATCCGTATCACTTAACTAGGGATTGTGATTAAATTCATGGGGAGTCTCAATCCCTATTATAAGATCAAAACTTGCATGAGAGATTAAATGAAAATTTATTTGAGATAGTCTCATTATATATAAATTTTATTTTGTCATATTATGATCCATGGGTATATATGGGAGGGGTCCCAGACTCCCAATTATATTTTAAATGAGACTATTAACTCAAATAATAAGATAAAAATATGCCTCATTCATAGGGTCATATTATACGACACTTCCTCTAATTATAAAACTTAAAATGAAAGACCACGACCCGAATTCACATGTAAAAAGGAAAAAAAGTGGAATAGAATAAAAAAGTTCAAGGTCCAGAAAAAGCCCAATCCTAAAAACAAAACTAAGCAGCCCAACTGAAAATGTATTGAGTAGATATTCTATGAATCCGAATTTACATGAACCCAATTTTTTAAATACCACTATTATATATACATGCTATTAATGTTTACAAAATGCTTAATTTTCAAACAATAAAATATGCATAATAATAATACTTTATATACATGACAATGGTATTTGAAAATACCGAGTTCACATCATTTTTTAGTTGTAATTTAGGTCAATACTGCTTCAGCAATGAGAGCATCAAATTCTCCTTGTTCGTATCTACAGAACTATTTAAGGCTTAAGCAAACGTGCATGCCTTCATTAATTGTTGTGCTTCACAGTCATTTTGAGGGGGAAAAAACTAGAAAGTTTTTGTACGAGGCTGTCAAGGTATACTATAAAAAAAAGTTAAAATACTCAAATTTTAATAATATTATAAAAATTTGCAAAATTATCATACCTAATATATATGAGATCGTCTCATTTAAAGACGTCTAGAGAATGGTTATTCCATCAACGTCGTCGTAAGAATTAATCTATATATATACTTCACCCATTGAAATTTTTGTTACACAATCCTGTATAGTATTTTTTACTACACTTTAGACGTATTCAACCATTTACATTTTCTTCTATTGTTTTTGTTTTCTTGTCAAATTAATTCATTTACAAAGTATAACATTGTATTAAATTTTAACCGATATTTCATTAGTACATTTTGTTACCTACTTTAGTACATACTGATAATTCACAAAACACATAATAATGGGGAGGCAGCTTTGTTAAATATTGAAATGGGTTAAGCTGCAATAACCAATTAAATGGGCATGAATGTAAGGCGTATAAGTTTATTCAACATATATGTTTCAATTAAAATTAGTGTTACATTATAATTAGAATTAGTGTTGTATTTCATTTTATTTTTTCAGTCAAATTTAAAATTATATTTTAGTTATATTTGCACATTTTAATTAAAACTAATGCAACGTTTTAATCAAAACTAATGTCACATTTCACTTATGTACGTACCCAGTAATCGCGATGCAATTGGTGTCCATAACAGTACTACTTCATCATTATACTGTTCGTAGGAACTAGGCCCGATTTAAATGTTGCCCACTATTGAAACCGGACTTTATAAATGTCGAATCAATTCAAAGAAGAAACTAAAAAACTTATTTGGTTTGATTTTATTGTGATTGTATTTTAATTGCATTGGATGTCATGTGGAAATGTGATGTGGCACCTAATATTATCTCGGCAATTTCCATTAAAATCGTTACTAACGGTATTAAATTTAGAGCCTTAAATTAATAGTTTTATGTGAGTTGAATTATATTATAGAGGGGGAAAAGTGCTTTTGCAAATATCTTTATCTCATGATTGGAAAAATATGTGAATACTCAAGCGTTTATTACTATTAATTAAATTGATATTCTAGGGGGAAAGTGTTTTGTGTGAATACTCAAGCGAATAACAATTTTCATGGATTTTTTAATGTATTGCAATTTGCATTTAAAAAAAAATTAGTTAAAATCTGTTTTTACCAAATCACGATACCAAAGCTAAATGCTGAAATGTCAAAGACTAAACTTTCAAACTCAAAAATATATAGTTATCCTCTTAGCCAAATTGTTTATAATCTGCATAACGACTTTAATATCAAATATTAGTTAATGCCGATACCTAGTTGTGATTAAAAATAAAAAAAATTTACTCCTACTAAATTTTGAGAGTACTTCTAATGTGATATGTGGTTGGATTTTGAAAAAAAAAAAATTCTAAACCAAATTGCGAAATAAAAAATGCATTATTTATTGTGTTTGTGTGTATTTTGAAAAAAAAAATTAAAATCAAAACTGAATTTAAAATTTAAATGCATGTCATGCACAGTGCATGTTAGATTTTGTATAATTTTGAACTTTAAAAAACTAGGAATATAATATTATTTTTGGATTTTTGTATTTCGGAAAGGCAATGTATACCGTGAAAAAAAAAGTATGCATGGGGTCAAATCTTTCTCACCGCTTATCAAGATTTTTGAAAATTTTGGAAGATTTATAATATCGCGACTACCTTTAAAATTACGTAATTTTAGCAAATTGTTGTGAATCTCATATCGGTGTTTTTTTAAAATTTATAATCAAAGATATATAAAAAGGGGGAAATAAAAGAAAAGGAAGAGAAAAGCTACTATACTTTGTCGATAGTTAATTGTGAAGGGTCAAATGTGAAGTATGTAGTCTGCTGAGCTTAATTCAATAAGAGGCTAAGTTGATAAAGTGTTAGCCGTGGGAGTTAGTGAATTTGGGGTACCAGAGGAGGTGGACCAGATGAGGTATTAGATGAGGTCCATCAGGTGAGGTCTGGTCAGACGAGTCTGGTAGATGAAACATCAGAGGAGGTCTGGGACCAGAGGTCATCTGGTGGCAGTGACCAGAGCCAGAGGAGGTCTTGTCATCTGATCCTGAAACTCGTTATTCGCAATGTACACCAAATTGGAGCTAATTCGAAGGCGGTTCTAACTGAATCAACCATGGCGGTTATTGAAGTTGTTAGCCAGCTGGATAACTACCTTTACTTTGAGTTTGTTACAACTGATTCGAACCTAGGGTTCGTTTCCAATCTCTGTAATTATAAAAGGGGGGTTTCTCAACTGAGAAGATAACTTCATCTGTGAGCGCAAACACGTGAGATTGAGTGATTGTAACTTGTAACTTCCAATTCTTTTGTGGAATACTCTATCCTCTCGGATCCCGTGGACGTAGGAGTATTCATCTCCGAACCACGTAAATCTGGTGTTCTTGTGTGATTTCAATTTCGTTCTTATTGCTTTCATATTCCGATTCCCGGAAATAAGTTTTCTTGTGAATCCAAAATCAATTAACAAGTGGCGCCGTCTGTAGGAAGTGAAGCAATCATGGCTGCAACTAAGTTCGATATTGAGAAGTTCACGGGGAAGAACGATTTCAGCTTATGGAAGATCAAGATGAAGGCTCTCCTGGTACACAATGGGTTGTACGAAGCCTTGTTGCCACCAGCTCAGGTGGCTTCTGGATCTAATCCGGCGAAGGTGGAAGAGAACAAGAGGAAGGCACACAATGCGCTTATCTTGTGTCTTGGGGACAAGCCATTGAGGGAAGTATCGAAGGAGGAAACCGCTCTTGGGATCTGGAATAAGCTGGAGCAGTTATACCAGACCAAGTCTGTTACGAACAAGTTATACATGAAACAGAAGCTTCAAGTCTTCAAAATGAGTGAAGATAAGAATCTTGGTGATCATTTGGACGAGTTCAACAGATTGGTGGATGATCTGGAGAGTTTGGATGTTACAATCGATGATGAAGATAAGTCATTGATGTTGTTGACTGCTCTACCTAAGTCTCTGGAAAATTTCAAAGATGCCTTGTTATTTGGAAGACAGGATCAGGTGATGTTTGATGATGTTCAAACTGCCCTGAAAACCAAGTTTCTACAGATCCAAACTGATGGGAAGAAGCCTGCTGAAGGTTTGAATGTTCAATCCAAGAAGAAGAAGGGGTTTCAGTCCAAGAAGAAGGATGGTGGAAAGGGGAATAAGGGTGGGAAAAATCTGATTTTGTTGAGAAGAGGAAGTGTTTCTCTTGCCATAAGGAAGGTCATCTGAGGAAGAATTGCCCTGAAAGGAGGAAGAAAGACAATCAAGGTGATCAAGATGGAGATGCAGCTGTTGTGGAGGTTGAAGGATATGATAGTGCAGAGGTCTTGATGGTTAGTCATGAAAGGCTAAGTCAAGAGTGGGTCCTGGACTCTGGGTGTACTTTTCATATATGTCCACATGAAGACTGGTTTCTGGATCTTGAGAAGATTGATGGAGGTCTTGTTCTTTTGGGTAATGATGAGAGCTGTAGGGTGCAGGGATCTGGTTCTATCAAGATCAAGATGTTTGATGGGGTTGATAGGATCTTATCTGATGTCAGGTTTGTTCATGAGTTGAAGAGAAATTTTGTTTCTCTTGGTACATTGAATTCAAGACAGAAAGGGGAAGTCTGTCAATAACCAAATCTGGAAGGATTGTTATGAAGGGGACTATCAAGAATGGTTTGTATACTTTGATTGGAAGAACTGTTACAGGGTCAGCTGATGTTACCATGGAGTCTTCTGATGTTAACTTGTGGCACAAGAGATTGGCACATGTTGGTGAGAAGGGCCTGGTGGAGTTATCCAAGAAGGGAGCAATCCCTGGGAAAAGGATATGTAAGCTGGAATTATGTGAGAGGTGTGTTCTTGGAAAATCAAAGAAGCAAGCATACCAGAAAGGGAAACATACCACCAAGGAGGTTATGGATTACATACATTCTGATGTATGGGGACCAGCAAGGGTATCCACTCATGATGGAGGCAGGTACTTCCTTACCCTTATTGATGATTATTCCAGAAAAGTTTGGGTTTACATTCTTAAACAGAAGAGTGATGGCTTCTCTAAGTTCAAAGAATGGTTAATTGAACTTGAGAATAAGAGGGGCAGAACTATCAAGGACTTAAGGACTGATAATGGGCTTGAATTCCTATCAGAGGAGTTTCAACAATTTTGTAGGGAGAAGGGTATTACTAGGCATAAAACTGTTCCTTCAAACCCCCAGCAGAATGGTCTAGCAGAGAGGATGAATAGAACTATTTTGGAAAGGGTTAGGTGTATGTTATCTGATGCTCATTTACCTAAGAGTTTTTGGGGGGAAGCTGTTAACACAGCTGTTTATCTCATTAATAAAGTGCCATCATCTGCTATTGAGTTTAAAACCCCAGATGAGGTCTGGTATGGAAAGATATCAGATTACTCAAAGTTGAAAGTATTTGGATGCCTAGCTTATGTTCATGTGAGGCAAGACAAACTTGAACCTAGAGCTTTAAAGTGTGTCTTCATTGGGTATCCAAAGGGTGTTAAGGGGTATAAGTTGTGGTGTCTGGAGCCTGGGAACCAGAAGTGTATTACCAGCAGAGATGTTGTGTTTAATGAATCACAGATGGGATACAAGTCAGGTGGAGGTGATAGGGAGCCATCAGCTGAGGAGATGGATGGTGTTATTTCTGAGCCAATTACTCAAGTTGAGGTGGAGCCTGATCGTGACAATCATGAGAGTGCATCTGGTTCTGAACCAGAGCAGGAAGCAGGAGAGAATGGGTCATCAGATGAGGATAGTGCACCTGCAGAAGAGGAGGAAGAAGTGCCAGAAGCAGACTTGAGAAATTATAGTCTGACAAGAGACAGATCCAGAAGACAAATACATCCTCCAGCAAGGTTTGGCCGTGTGGATCTGGTCTCCTATGCACTTGTTACAGCAGAAGCCATAGAGTACCAAGAACCTAAAAGCTACAAGGAAGCCCTTGAGTGTGATGATAGGGAGTCATGGGTTACAGCCATGACAGAAGAGATGGAGTCTCTTAAGAAGAATCATACTTGGATTCTTGTTGATAAGCCACCTAGGCAGAAGCTAATCAGTTGTAAATGGTTATTTAAAAGGAAGCTTGAATCTGGTGTAAAGGATCAGGTGAGGTTTAAGGCCAGGCTAGTTGCCGGAGGATTTACTCAGAGAGAAGGAATTGATTACAATGAGGTTTTCTCACCTGTTGTTAAACATTGTTCAATCAGATTACTTCTGAGCAGAGTAGTCCAAGAAGATCTGGAGCTACAACAACTTGATGTTAAGACAGCTTTTCTGCATGGGGATCTTATTGAAAACTTGTACATGCACCAGCCAGAAGGGATTGTTGAACCAGGGGCAGAAGGGAAAGTGTGCCTGCTTAAGAAATCATTGTATGGCCTCAAGCAAAGTCCAAGACAATGGCACAAGAAGTTCAATGAAGTTATGCTATTCATTGGGTTTGTAAGGAGCAAGTATGATACTTGTGTATACCTGGAAAGGCAAGGTAGTGATGTGATAGCCTATCTTCTGATTTATGTGGATGACATGTTTATTGCCAGTAAGAGTCTTCTGAAGATTCAGAGTATCAAAAGGAAGCTAAGTGCTAGATTTGATATGAAGGACTTGGGAAATGCTAAAAGGATTCTTAGAATGGATATTCTTAGGGACATGAAAGCTGGAAGACTATTCTTATCCCAGAAGAGTTACATTGAGAAGGTCCTGAAGAGGTTTAACATGCATGAGAGTAGAGCTGTGACAACTCCTCTGGGACAACAGTTCAAATTATCTAAGGAAATGAAACCAAAGTCTGATGAAGAGAAGAAGACTATGATGAAAGTACCTTATGCAAGTGGGGTTGGAAGCCTGATGTATGCTCTGGTCTGTATCAGACCAGACTTAGCTTATTCATTGAGTATGGTGAGCAGATACATGGCTAATCCTGGAAGATTACATTGGGAAGCTTTGAAATGGATATTCAGATACCTTAAAAGGTCATCTGATCTGGGTTTGATGTTTGAGAGGATGGTTGACCAGAAGAGTCCATTGGAAGGATTTGTAGATTCTGATTTTGCTGCTAATCTGGATACCAGAAGATCCTTAACAGGGTATATTTTTACTCTTTACAATACTGCTGTAAGCTGGAGATCTGTTCTGCAGAGTGGAGTTACATTGTCTACTACAGAAGCAGAGTTTGTTGCAGTGTCTGAGGCTGTTAGGGAGGCTTTGTGGTTGAAAGGCATAATCAAGGATTTTGGCATAAGTCAAAGGGTTGTGGTCATTCATTGTGATAACTAGAGTGCAGTTCATCTGGTGAAACATCAAGTATTCCATGAGAGATCAAAGCACATTGATGTAAGGTTGCATTTTGTAAGGGAAATCATTGATAAAGGAGTGGTTCTGATCCAGAAGATATCTACAGAGGACAATGCTGCAGATATGTGTACAAAGTCTTTACCAGGTACTAAATTCAAGTTTTGTGTTGAATTGGTAAAGATGAGTGTATGGGATGTTCCTTAGGCCCAAGCTGGAGCATGGAGGAGAGGAGGAGAGGATTGATACTTCTCATCTGAGGTGGAGAATTGTGAAGGGTCAAATGTGAAGTATGTAGTCTGCTGAGCTTAATTCAATAAGAGGCTAAGTTGATAAAGTGTTAGCCGTGGGAGTTAGTGAATTTGGGGTACCAGAGGAGGTGGACCAGATGAGGTATCAGAGGAGGTCCATCAGGTGAGGTCTGGTCAGACGAGTCTGGTAGATGAAACATCAGAGGAGGTCTATCAGAGGAGGTCTGGGACCAGAGGTCATCTGGTGGCAGTGACCAGAGCCAGAGGAGGTCTTGTCATCTGATCCTGAAACTCGTTATTCGCAATGTACACCAAATTGGAGCTAATTCGAAGACGGTTCTAACTGAATCAACCATGGCAGTTATTGAAGTTGTTAGCCAGCTGGATAACTACCTTTACTTTGAGTTTGTTACAACTGATTCGAACCTAGGGTTCGTTTCCAATCTCTGTAATTATAAAAGGGGGGTTTCTCAACTGAGAAGATAACTTCATCTGTGAGCGCAAACACGTGAGATTGAGTGATTGTAACTTGTAACTTCCAATTCTTTTGTGGAATACTCTATCCTCTCGGATCCCGTGGACGTAGGAGTATTTATCTCCGAACCACGTAAATCTGGTGTTCTTGTGTGATTTCAATTTCGTTCTTATTGCTTTCATATTCCGATTCCCGGAAACAAGTTTTCTTGTGAATCCAAAATCAATTAACATTAATAATATGAGGGGCGCCACCTAGTTTCAAAGTAAAGATTGAAATTAAATCCCCATTTTTTAAATAACGTGGATGCTATTTTTGCATTTCAAGTATCTACTTGTAAATTTTATTGATACATAATAAATGTAGTTCAAACGTCAAACTACTCCCACAAGTATATATTTTAGCGTTTTTTTAATGCCATTGATTTTTTATTTGTGTGTATTGCAAAATTTACAGAATTCGTATTTTGAATATGATACACAATATCTAATTATAAAACTTTAATTTGTTAATTAAATCAACATGCAACATATATTCCTAAAGAGTAGTTCTGGTGTGCATTTAAGTGCATGATATGTACTTGAATTTTGAAAAAAAATATTTCAAGCAGAAATCAGCAATACCCCAAGAAAACATCAGTAATACCCCAAGAAGATATCAGCAATATCCCAATTGCAAAAAAAAAAAAAAAAAAAAGCAATTCGGTGTGTTTATGTGTTTTTTGAAAAAAAAAATCAAAATTAAAGTCAAAATTTAGCTTAAAATTCAAGTGCATGCTATGCACTTGGATGCACCCTATAATTTGTGATTTTTAAATAAAGATAATAATAATTATTACAAAGTGAATAATAATCTACAAAATATAGAGAAATTGTATACAAAACTCTCATCTAATTGGTTGAATTTTCAAATGTGAAATGCAATGGCCAGACTAATACAAAGTCAAGACGACAAAAGTCATTTAGATGGTGATGAAATAGTTATTTAACTACCCAATTATTATTTTTTTTGGCAAATTGCATGTGAAATTAATCAACTATAGCATAATGTATTGTATTAAATTAATTAATTAATTAATTAATTAATTAATTAAACAAAACGCGACCAACAAACTTCTTTTATATGGTGGTGTGTATACGACAAAACAATATTATTTCTGCAATAAAAAATAATTATGGGGTGCAATCATTTATTTTAATTGTCTGTCACATCTCTGTTTCTTGGATTCCCTCTACTTTGTTTCACAAAGCACCTTAACCGTATACAATTGTTTTGGTGATAAGAGATGTTGTAGGTTATGTAATAACATCACGGTCGAATAGTAGGACCCAAAATGGCGTTGCTGTCACGTGGGTTTAAAGTCGAGGCCGCTTTTGATTGGTCCGTGACACTACGGGAGTAATTTGGAGGTCACACGATAATTTAATTAAGAAATGCATTAAAGTCAACAATATATGGTCGTGTTATCCGCGGCCAGTTGTATTTTGGGTGTTAAACACGGGAGTATTTTGACAATAATTATTTTTCCTTTTACAATTAATTTTTTTTTATTTAATCGACAGCTGACATGGTCTTTTAACCAAGGGTGTAGAAGTCGAAAATCGCTAATCGGTCGGATTTGGAGCGCCTAGGCGGGGACTAGTCGTTGGGAGTTTTTTTTATGTTTTATTCAATTTTTTACCCTATATATCTCAATAATATAGTAAAAAAATCATTTGATAGTATTTTAATATAACTAATTTTTTTGTAGTAACAAGTTAACAACATATTATCAACTTTCATATGCAAATAATCCAACTAGACAATCACACACTTTTATCAAATTAATTGAATTCTCCAAACGATGTCGTTTCAAGGCGGAAAAAATAAAATGATGAATATTTTGTCTGCCTAAGCGGATTACACTATAAATCGGGCGGCTGATGACCGCCAAGCGCCTAGGCGGGGGCCTAGAGGGATTTTTGCATCACTGCTTTTAACAATCCAATCAAGATATATATACTCCCTCCGTGCACGAGTAAGTTTCCACTTCTTTTTGTTGAATGATTTAAGAAAATGTATTTATTTATTAATATATGGTGGGTCACATGTTGATTTTTGGGATAAAGTAATGAATAGTGTTGAAAAGTAAATTGAATGAGTGACATTTTTTGTAATATTGTGTGAGTTTGAAGGTTAAAGATTATATAAAGTAGAGTGTTGTTTTTTCCATTTATGGAATGAGAAATTTATTGGGGGACGACTCGAAAAGGAAAGTGGGAAGTTTACTCAGGGACGAAGGAAATGTATTTTTACATAAATTCACAATTGAGACTTTTTTATATTTTAAACTCCAAATGATAACTTATCTACCTTTCGGTTCTAAATAAAATTACAACCCAAATACGATAAAAGAATACTTATAACACATTTTTGTGCTAAATTTTATAATTATATTTGATTTACAAAGAAATCTCTAGATATTGTGTTGATAGGTACATCTGAATTTACAACAAGATTATCGAGATATAATATTCAATGACTTGGAATTTTCTTCTGCGGTCCATCAAATTAATAGCATTATTTATTAAGTAAAATTAGTAGCGTTATTGATCAAACTACGGTATTATTATTATTTGAAATTACAATAGTTGGATATTTTTGTATAACATTACCATGTACTCCGTATTTAATAGTGGTTGATAATGACCCTAAGCAATTTTTATTAGCACCTATTGCCACGTCTCTGCGTTACTGTACTCAATTATTGGTAACATTAATTAAGACTGCATTTATATTCTCGTATACAAATCTTATTATTAAGCCATAAGTAGCCTAGAATATTGATGAATTTCAATATTCACCTCCCAAAACAAGTCTAAAAAACTCAGGGTATTATATATATATATATTTTTTTTTTGAAAGGTAATCAATTACAATAGTTCCTTCGACCACCGGGTACATGGCAGCAAGTCCGAACCACAACCGCACTGCAGCCGGAACCGCAACCACCACAAAAGGGGAACACCACCCCACCACAATAGGGGAACAACTACCCCACCACAAGAGGGAATTTCCCTCTTGTGTCTCGAACCCAAGACCTCTGGGTCTTAGGTGGTGGCCTCAACCACTTGAGCTACCAACACTTGACAACTCAGGGTATTATATTACTCATATCTTTATTAAGTGTTTTTTAGGCTATAAATTGCGTTCCTGCTAAATGATGAATTCCGCAATAACATAAACTAAGATGTTTTTTAAATAATACGAGTATTATGTAAAATAATAATTTTAAAGTCCAACGGAAAAGTCTTTTCTTATTTATTAAAACGATAATTCTCAAACCGCATTCCTAACAAAAAGGCGCATATATTTTCATAAATCGTCGATATCTTCCCTCATGCGACTGAGATTTCATAGATTTTATTAAAAATTAGTAAATTACAATAGTTAGTATTTTCCATAAATTAATTAATTATCATATCTAAAATGCGCGTTACGCAGAGGAGAAACACGAGTCCATCGGCGTCGAAAAGTCAGGGTCCTGTGATAACATGCGCACATGGCGCACTGAATTAATCCTCTCCATCTGCCGCTTTCACTATTCTTTTCTCTCTCTATCTATCTATAGTCGTTCCCCTTTTCTCTCTCTCCTCTCTCTCTCTCTCTCTCTCTCTCTATACTACTACTACTCTGTCATTGTTGTGTTGATCCTCCATTATCGCACTCTCCACAATTAAAGCGAATTTCGAGTGGATATGGATACCCAAGATCACAAGGCGGCCGCCACTTCTATCGGTATCTTTATTCCTCTACTTTTTTTCCGGAAAATCTTGTTGCCATATTTATATTTTTTGAGTTAATCTGCTTTTTCTTTTTTTAGTGCGCTTTTCTAATTTCGGTCAAGATTTTTTTAATTTTTTTTTTTATTGCTTGAGGTTTCCTTTGGTGTAATTTCACGATCTCTCTGTTAAACTCACGCATTGATTAACTATGCAATCAAGTCTGTGTAGATTATAATTTTCTCAATAAAAATTAAAATTAGTGTTTGTGTTGTAATGTAGTAATGTTTAGATGAATACTTGTGCCCTTCTTCGCATTTACTTAGCATTTATCAATCGTTTGCCTCTATTAATTTTCCTTTTTTAGTTTCCAGTAACTGATAACAACTTCAATTTTGCAATCAATTTTTGAAATTTTGTTCCCTTGTTGTTGAAGGGCATGAGGGTCATGGAGTGTACCTATGCCACAGATGTGGATGGCCTTTTCCAAAGCCACATCCTAGTTCTAAACACAGAAGAGCCCATAAGAGGCATTGTGGAACAATTGAAGGTTATAAAATCATTGATTCAGAAGGGAATGATCACAATTTGGCTGTTTCAGATGATGAACATGCCTCGGATGGGGAGCATACCCCAAGTAAGAGTCTTACAATTCAATTTGTTTGTTTTTGTGTGGGGGGTGGGGTGGGGGAGCACTAGGTATGGGGATTCTGTTTGGCTAATTACTAAATCTTTTGTTCATTGTAGGTCCTAATCTTGTGAAGAAAATTGCCGAGGGCAGTGGCAAAGTTGCTGATAAGTCGAATAAATCAGAAGACGATGTATTTTCTGATGCAGTTACCGATTTTGCTGACAGTGGGATTAGTCCTCGATTGGAGGGGCGTTTTGAAAGTGTGAAGGAACTGAATAAGAGTATGGAGAAAAATGGAGTGGAGGGTGACCTTCATGGAGGTGGATCATTGAAAGTTGATAAAGTTGCTGGTAAGCATTTGCTATGCAAGTATAATGATAAATTTAATATTTCATTCTTAATATGCTTGAATTGACTAACAAATGCCAAAATTTAGTGAATGATATTCTCGTACTGCAAGATGTGAAGTATCTCCCAAACTTGACTCTTTCAAGTAATTGGGTTCAACAAAGTCTATGCTTTTGAATATAGTGATATAATATAAGAATACTGATAATACTTTTCCTATATTATCTTGTGACCCTGTCTATATGCATTAGTCATACTTGGAGGGGCATCAAAGATCTTACACTGATGGATTTTTTGCAGACAAAGATGTAAATGTGGTTGGAACATAATGGGACAGTTTACTAGGCCATTCTTCCTGCTGAATCCTTAATTCTTATATAAGTTTCGTAAGGAATAAGTTGTTTTTAAATCTGGAACTCTCACTATCTATAATTGCGATTTGATTTTTTGTGATGGTTGTTTTCCATTTTGACAATTGAATTTTGTGAATGAATACATGGAATCGAGAAAGGCAACCTTTCTTTAGAATGATTGGAATCAGAGTTACCATCTCTCTCTTTCTTTGTCTTCTGTCCATAATCCATATGCTTATTGATCCATCTTCCAATGTGTTTATTCAAATTATGCATGATATCATGCGCCAGCATTCTGATACCAAACCCTCAGTCTCAGAAGTCAATAGGTATTATCATATTTCTGAATTTTCAAAATTATCAGAAATTTGTTACAAGTCTGGGTGTTCTGTGTTTTCAAACTTTAAGGTTAATCGTAATAAATTATGACGCTTTATATTAATAGAGATCTTGATATATCCAGCAGCTTTTCAATGCATGTTCTTTTGTCAATTCCTTTAGTCTTGAAATTCACTCCTGGTGAATGCAGATAAAAATGTGTCAGATGACTCAAGAAAGATTGAGAAAGTGCCCTATCCTGAACCTCTGGTATCTGGAACTAACGTACCAGAGAGCACAATGCCTCTGACTGAAACTATCTCTGAAGCAGTTCTTGGAGAGGTTCCGATGAAATCTGGACAAGATTCAAATATCCAAGTGCAAGAAGAGAAGTTGGCATCCGTTGCTTTGAACTCTGAAGGAGGTAAAATTTCGGAGGAAGATTTATGTGGTAATTTGGTTTCTGAAGTAGTCAAACATAATCTGTCCTCTCAGACTGAAACTCTGGTAAACTTGGATGCTTCTGAAGAAGAAAATAGTGTCGTCCCTTCAGCCAAAAGTAGCGCCTCCTATGAAACTGTTGAAGTTGATCGTGTAGACCGAACTAAAGAACCCATAGATGCTTCTGGGGGAAATGGTGAGGTTAGGTCCATTGACATTGGTGAAGATACTTTACTCAATGAAAGTACAGTTTCAGCTAAGCCTGGTGAGGGCTCACAAACTTTGGATGCCACTAAACATGAGGCTTCTGTGGCCTCTTTTAATCACAAGGAAGTTGAGAGGTCTACCAGCTTGGCTTACTATGATGCCAGTGAGAAAGAGTTGTGTGATATGAATGGAAAGGAAATTCAGAAAATGGAACTTAAGGAGCCCTCTGCTATGGATACAGTTCCAACTACTGATTCTGCGGTCAAAAAATTCGCACCCGAAGATGATCAAACTACTATGGAATTCAAGAAAGGGGTGGATCATGGCGAAGAAAAGTCCAATGGTAAGCTTTTGGAAACTGGGAATGAAATGGAAGGAGCTTTTATTGAAGTAAAAGCAGTACTTGATTCTAAAATGCCTTCAGATGATTCAACTGGATTTCCAAGTTCATTTGCAGTGGAAAGTGAAGCAAGAAATTTTGAAGAATTATCAAAGGAAGAACACAGTTCACTGGAATCCAGGGACAATGGTTTTGAGAAATCAATTCAAGGAATTGACACAAATGGTTCTAGTGGAATAGGTTCCGAGCAGAATCATGATATTGGTTGTGTATTAGCCTTGCCTACTGCCTCCTTGGAAGTCCCTGTTTCACCAAAAATTTCAGAACCTTCACAAAATATTGGCAAAGATGATAGAGTCGAGTCTGTAGATGTTGCTGAGACTATTAGCGAATCGAAGGAAATTGTTTCATCAGAAGAAACTCCTGAACAGTCTATTGCTGAGGCTATTGGTGCTGACAAGAATGCATTGCCTACTGCCTCCTTGGAAGTCCCTGTTTCACCAATAATTTCAGAATCTTCACAAAAAATTGACAATGGTGATAGAGTCGAGTTTGTAGATATTGCTGAGACTATTAGTGAATCGAAGGAGATTGTCTCATCAGAAGTAATTCCTGAACATTCTATTGCAAAAGAGTCTGCATCTCAGACCACTGAACCAGAGTTATTGAGTGAAATCTCTGCTAATCATGTTAAAGCATCGGAATCCATCGATACTGCTGGAGTGGCTCGTAAACTGGATCATGAAGACGATGTTGTATCATCAAGGGAAACTTCTGAAAACCCTACACCGGTGGTTCTAGAAGCTTCACCCACTAGCATTGTCTCGAGTGCAGAACATGATGGTAATGTACTAGCATCTGGGAAATGTTCGGTCACCCCAAGCTTAAAAGAGCCACCTTCTGATTTTCCTGAAACTTGCTCTACTGGTGATGATAAAATTGTTGCAAATGTTGAAGCTGTCACTGGTGTGGATTCTAAGTCCTTGCAAGCTGAAGTTGATGACAAGCTGACGAAAGAAAATGATGGTGTTTCTGCAGTTAATCACTCTGGTAGTTCAAGCAGCAGGTCTGATAGTCTGGAAGCAAACTGTGGATCAGTTGTTTCAGGTAAACTTTCTTGCCTCTAACTCAATTATAGTACAACGTATAGTTGTTAAATGGGTCTATTCAGCCATGCGGGCCTGCCTGCTTGAGGCCCAGATTCCTGAAGGATCGTTAGCCCATACTGTTCATGGGTCGGTCCATGGATAAACGTGCCTGTTCTGGCCAAATCTGCTTGGCCTGCTAGACAATTATAATACAAGGTTGCTTAAAACTACTAAGTTTACATGGTATCACAATTTGACCTGAGTTTTCAAATTATTACAAATTCAAGTTCATTAATTTTAATCTAGGTGTCACTCCATATTTCCTGTTCTTATTTTGTCATCAACTTCATCTGGTCAACTGAACACCCTTTTCATCTCAATCTACAGATACATTAGAAACCAATTCCCAAAAGCAGAGAACTGAGGGATCCCGTTCTGACAAATCTGATACGTTCGAGCCACCTTCCTTCATGACTTTGGTTCAATCTGGAGGTGAAGGGGATGAGGTTAAAGGTGCTAAGGAGATTGAGACAGAAGAGAACAAAGCTGGGTGGTTCCCTTCTATAAAGAATGTAGTTAATGAATCCGAAGGAAGGAAGAAAAATGAGGAAATAATAGCCAAAGTAACAAACTGGAGCCCAGCAAAGCAACAACATGGCCCTCTGAAAAGTCTTCTGAATGAAGTCAAGTCACCAAACACAAAACAGGTTCCTGCTTCAAATCAGAAAATAGAGACAGAGACTAAAGATAATGGTGGTGTGGCTACTGTTGGCTCTGTTATAGCTCCAGAGAGCAAGGATCAGGAAACCAAGAAAGATGCGGAGGAGTGGAATTCTCCAGCCAGATACCCGATTGAGAACAAGAAAGAGAAGAAGAAGAAGGGGAGGTCGTATTGGGTTCCATTTGTGTGCTGCTCTTCGGCACATAGGGACCTTTGATCCCTTCATTCCGTCGTTTTTTTTCCTATGATTGTGTATGTTTACAGTTAAGTTTTTTGAGTTATATTATTCAAATTGTGGGTTAATCTGTGTGGTATATAACTGGTACTAATGAGTGATATACTCAGAATCAGCCTACATTTAAGGCTGTAGTGGTATGTATATGTTTCATTAAATGTGGCTCCAAATTATTCTACTTTATTTTTTATTCAGAACTTGTGCCTGTATTTCGTTATCATATGATCAGCTTATGGGTGTAAATGTGAACACAGTCGATTGAACAGAGTTGACTTGAACTTGATTCATAGAAAATTCAAAACTCAATAACTTGCATTACATAATGAAATCGTTTAAAATGATAGTTTACATATCTCAAAACTCAACCTGACTTGATGGAAAATTTATTTTCTTGAATAATTGCAGATTAAGAGTTTAAACTCACAAGTCTACCGAGTTCAAGTCACAGAAGAAAATACAAAGAATTTGAGAACATTTTTTTAGAAATAGCAAGCCACGTCATAATGCCAAAATGGAGACTATAACGCTTTACATAAAGGTACATTTTCTTAATTTCTTCTAAATATTGCCTAAAATTGTACTTCGTTATTTAGTTAAAGTTAGTATACATATCTGTACTTGTGATCAAATCAATCTCGCAATTGGTTAGATGTTGACCCATTTAAATTCAAAGTATAAAAAATGTCATATGAAATTAAATAGACATAAATCTTTTTAGGTTACATTTAAATTGAGTCATTTAAAATACAAAAGATTTGAAATGAATGAATTCTCATATGATATGATTTTGCTGGATATTTGAAATTCTCCTTTTTAAACTAAAATTATAGCTAAGAATTTAAAATCAGTTAATTTAAATATTTTACCCAAACAAATAAGGTAAATTTAGGTTATGAATTTAAAATTCATAACTCAAATTCCTCCCCCAAACACAATCTTAATGAATTTTTAAGTTTACACTATAGTTTAAGCAAATATCAACTTTAAACATTTTATAATATTTTTTGGCAGGGATCTAGCAATTTTATAGCTTCATACTTAAAAGGAAAAGGAGATTTCGTAATGGCTCAATTACACATATAACGGTTTCAGATTAGTTTCAAAATCCACTTTTAGTCGATTTTTGATGACAAAGCGCTCCAATTTCCGCATCATTTAATGACGAGGTGTCACATATCTTAATACTACTATTTTATATACAAAATAATATATCGTTTAACATACCAAGTATCTCAATTTAATAATTTTGAGAAGAAAATTATACAAGATCAAATATTTTTAAATGTGATAATTCATATACTAAAAAATATAGTATTTCGTAAACTAAACAACACGAAGGGAGTTCGTGTGAGCTTGATTCATAGGAGGCCTGCATGGTGTCAAATGTATTATGAAACAAACTTCCACACAAAATGAAGAGATTATCAAACGTCAAGTAGATCACAAGTATTCACACGAAACAATGCAGAGATTATCAAACGTTCACACAAACCGAGGAAACTACCCGAAGAAAAACTAGAATAAAAATCTGGAGTACCCAACAGCAATCAACAAAAGAGCAGAATACGAAAGCATAGAAAACAGACGAATGACATTATATACAAACCAGAAAGGGTACTAATAAGGTCAGCCTGCTAGTTTTGGCTCCACTGTCCCAGTAGCATTTCCTTCTCCTGAGAGGAGATGGTCTGGGTCCTACAGGAAACCGCAGTATCACCATTATTGACTCAGGATATAGAATATTGAATTAAAACAAATTACAAGAGCAGTTTGTTACCTCCATTCCCCACTTGATGTAATCTGGGGACTCACAGGCCTTGTACTCATCTACAAGACTCTCAATGATGTCTCTAGATTCATCGAATTCTGAAAGATCATTGTCCTTAACATGTTTCAACAAAGTTGTGTAAGTCAGAGAGAGTAAGAGGCAAACATTTACCAATAAATGTTCATTTAAAATACATCCATGGCAATACTTGAGAGGGGCTAAAATACAAAGAGTGGTTCTAGTGTGCACTTGAGTGCATGATATGCACTTGGATTTTGAAGAAAATACCCCAAGCAGAAATCACTAATACCCCAACTGAAAAAAAAAAAAAAAAACACAGTTTGGTGTGTTTGTGTGTGTTTTGAAAAAAATCAAAATTGAGCTAAAAATCCAAGTGCATGCTAGAATTTGAGAAATCCAAAATGCATATCCACCCCCCAAAAAGAATTTAAAACATAGAGCAGATGAAGTGATTACTTACAGCAAACATTGGATGATTCCTATAATTGTCAAGAAAAGCTTGCCTCTTTCTCAGCTTGTCATATTGGCTCAAACACTTGGAGAATAAGTGGCGGATGCCAGTATAACTGGCTAGCATGAGTCCACTCACCTAACAAATACAGAAAGGGACCATATAACCAGGCTCTTCATATTTGAACTTATGTTTGTCCATATACAACTCATCAAATGGATATGTAAATATGCATCATAGGTGTATGAGATTTCTACATAAATATTTGAAACTGTTTAGAAGACTTGGAAAAATGAGTCGAGCTGAGCATCAAAGAGATTTTGCCAAATTACTAGGATGTGCATTGTACTAATATTTTTTAACAATAAGTACAAGATGAATATGTTTCAGATCCCGAAACAAAAACAATTATAGATAGAAATTTTCAACAACAAACTAGCATCCCTCTTGAGCTACTGAAGTCTGCCAATATAACTACAACATTAAAAGCTGAGATGAGGTGATTGGTTTGTAGATGAACAATCATGAACCAGAAGTTAGCAAATCAGTTGAGTAAATAGGAAAGGAAAATAATCCACATTAAACTAAAAGAGTAAAATCTTACACGGTGTGCTGTTTGGACATAAGGGGATTTCCTGGACAATGCAACCTATAAAAATAACAAGATAGTATGTGATAATATTAAATTTAGAAAATTGATAGCTCAATCAAAAAAACAATCGAGTTCAACGACATGCCTGGATGCTAGCCGGGCCCCATTCAATGAAGTTAACAAGTTTTCTTTCACGAATTCTCTGTAGACTTTCATGAACCTGAGATTAACATCACCAGTAATTAAACAAATAGGCTTATGAACAACATCGCACGATAATGTAAACAATCTTGAGCATTTTAACTACTCTCTCTGTCCACGAAAAGTGTGATCGTTTGTATTTTACAGGTTTTAAGAAAACATAAATAAAGTAGATGAAGAAAGTGTATTTCAGGGTATTGTAGGATCCATTTATGAGTTAAGTGGTTGTTTATGAGTGTAAGGTCAATGACATGTGAAGTAATTAAGTGATGGTTGCATGGTAAAGAAAACAAAATTGTTGGCAAAAACGAATGAGCACACTTTTGGTGGACGGAGGGAATACTACATAGTAGACAGTAAAAGATGTTTAACTCTTTCTCATTTCAATTATCATCCCATTGCAATACACAGAAGAATAACTATCATACAATTTTATTTTGTACGATCTAATACAGCTTTCACGACCACAACATCTCCAAACATACTCACTACTCAAAACAAAATAAAGTAGGAAAATCCCTAGTAACTACCAAGGGATAATATCAAAATTGGTTGAGAATTTGGCATAAATACCTGAGTAGGATCCACTTCTCCCTGAATAATGTTTAAAATTGATATATATTTTGCCTGGCTAGCTTGTTTTGTTCGTGCACCAGCAGAAACCATGATATTTTTGTTCTGTAAAAGAGAACACTCTGAGAATAATTTCAAAAGTTTAGAGTAAAATATTATGTTTCCAATCACAAAACCAAAAATTTAAAACTGTACAGTAAAATTAATGATAAAAGATCTTGCCTGAAGAAGTCTCCTCATCACATCAAGTACAGTTGTTTTCCGAATTACATTAGCCTGCCAATAAGAGCATTCGCATTAGATTGCAAAAAGAACCACACTGTACTTATCTCTAAGCCACAATACGGACTGAAAGCTAAACCTGCTTTATAAGTCCTAATAAAATCATAACTGAAAACCAAAAACATCAACCATCACCACTGAAGGTAAAGCCAAAATGTGGTATGTACTCTCTAAAATACACAAAGATCAACAGTCACTTGTCAGACTTGATCCATCATTTTATCATAACTGATCTGCTTGAACTATAAATAATGTGCTGACTGATGCAGAAGTTAAAAAGATGACTGCACAGTTTTGTATAACAACAATACTACCTCTTAGTAAACTAATAGTATTTCTATTTCATACAAGAACTCTACAAGCTGGTAACAATTCATAAGAAAATTGGAACCTCCGATGTTCGTCAATAACCAAACTTTCAGCTCATAATAGAACATATTTTTTTTTAACTTCTTCAAAACCCGCATTAATCAATTAGCAAGCAATGATGAATTATGTGTCTCTAATACATTATATTCAGATAAAACCATGTCCCAATTTGGCATCAATGGATTAACTTGTATGCAAAAATGGTTCCGACTAAAATTCATCATTATGAAATACTGGGAAAAAAAAAAAAAAAAGAAAAATCAATTTGATATATTATTAGATTTAGTTGATGATATCAGACCTGGCGTTCCACCGTAAGAGGTGTATATCCTGTCATTAGAAAGTGACACCGAGGAGTAGGGATCAAAGAAGCAAGAAGGCCAACCAAGTCATTATTCATATATCCTGGATAGCGTAATGTTGTAGTGCTTGCTGACATGACAGTAGAAACTAGAGAATTTGTTTGAGCAAAAGTGGGAGTTGTTATATGAAGTCGCTCTACAGCAATCCTATTAAGTGCAGTGTTATCAAGAACAACTACACAATCAGCATTCAATGTCAAACGCTTGAGTGTCAAAAGGGAATTGTATGGTTGTACCACCACATCACTGGTCTCATTTTGGTTAGGAAATACACTGTATGTCTGGACAAGTTTTTTGCTGTATCTATCATTCAGGGTCTCCAGCAAATACGAACCCATTCCTGCACAGAGCAATATATTCTTAGTACAGCAAACATGCATGAATCAGCAATAACTAGTCATTTTATATTGTCAGACCTTATAAGTTCAATACCATTATAAAATATAAATGAAAATATCTGACCTAGAATAATCCTCAAGGACATCAAATCAGGATGTCAAAATATAAATTTACAGCCTCACGAAAGAGTAAAATTTTCAAGCATACCATCAATGTCAAATGACCGTGACAATAAGTTTCTCATCTATACCAATGGGCATCAAGACATTAACAGAAAATAATTTATCATTACAGATAGATCAAGACCCTCTACAACTTTAGAAATAAAGTTACGTCAAAGAGGTAAAAGCACCTGAGCCAGTTCCACCAGCAATCGAATGGCACAGAACAAAACCCTCAAGACTATCACTGCCATCTGCCTCTCTATCAATCATGTCCATTAGATCCTCCTCATATTGCTTACCCTAATCAAAATGATTAAAGTTGCAGAACAATAAAAGGCAATCAAATGGCTGAACGATTTTAAACTAGGCCAACAATATGAAATAAAACAAATGGAGTCCGATAAACCAAGAAAGAAGGAAACTATGTCAAATGATTGATGCACAATCGAAGCAACATCTTTTGACTTCGCTAGCAATTTAAAAAATAGATAACCATGTAACTAAAGAAACAAAAGGACTCATGGTAGAAACCAAAGCAAAATCCCTCTGGCCAAATTCATCAAATGCCTTTGTGCTACAAGATGGCTATGAGTTTGCAGTATACACCAACAAACCAACATAAAAAAACAAAACACGTGAATTTTTAACAGACAAAAGCAGAAGACTAAAGATAGACTATTAGTTACGCAACCAATAAATTGATTATCTCGGTAGACATAATCCAGGTACAGTTCGATGGCCCAACACATTGCATATTAAGGATATATAGTTGGGTTGTAATGGACAAAAGGAAAACTATATCAATCATATTGCACAAGCCTACTATTCAGAAATATCATCTTAAGAGTGGCAGGCAGTACAGCGTCCAGGCATTGAGTACCAAAAGGGAGCAGCCTTTACCTGATGGTAACCACTTGCCCAATTATTTCCAGCACCACCTCCATGATCTGCAATGAATACGTTCTCATGATTGTAGAGATTCCTATATTCACCATTTTGTATACCATTAATCACTCTAGGCTCCAAATCCATAAGCAATGCTCGTGGTATGTAATGTTGGTCGTCTGCTTGGTAGAAAAACACATCTTTCCGATCACCTCCCTGCAACATGTATATTCAAATAGGCTCATCATCTGATAATCTCGACCCTAAGCACTGAAATTAGAATAAACATCAATGTATCTTCTGTAACATACTTCATCGAATACGCGTGCCCTACTTTACAGGAAAAGCAAATGATTACTCCTAAACACCCAAAAGAAACAAGCAGTAACGATGTTCCACTCCATCAATCGAAACCCAACGGACCATAATTCGACATCAAACAGTTGGCGCAGTCATGTTCGCATGGTACAATCTTGAAAGCACGAGGTACAACGAAGAGAGGAGAGAAGAGCGAGTCATAGTCATACCTGAGTGGCAAAGTCTTCGAGAATGCCATCTTTGCTGATGCCGTGCTCAAGACATAGCTGCTTCCAGAACTCCATCCCGATCTGGTTGCCGCATTGCCCGACCTGCAGAGTAATAATTTCCCTCGGCATCTTTCTTTCTGCAACAAGATTGGAATTGAAGTATTATCTAGGGTTTTAGTTTGGAATGCGAGGGGGGAATTGCGAAATGAGGTTTCGCTTTTCGGTCGGCGATTGGGGTTTCGGCAATTCAAAACAAGAGAAGAGAGCTCCGAGTGAGAGATGAGTTGAGGACGCGCGCCAACAAAATTTGTTTTTTCATTTTTCTTCAAAACTTTTATTAGGTTATTTTTAGATATATCCGGAGTGAGCTATCTATTTTTCTTTTCGAACGGTTCCACAATAATTTTTTTATTTTATAAATGAAAAAAACAACATTCCATTACATATAATTTTTAATATTCAAACTCATATAATATTAAAAAAATATCACTCATTTCATCTACTTTTCAATATTATTCAACCAATCATATATTAATAAACAAATACACTTTTTAAACAAAACAACAAAAAATTATGAAAAATTTACTCCAAAGCGGAGGGAGTAGTTCTTTAAATTAAAGTGTGGTTTCACCGTATTCAAATAATTATCTCAACATTTCTTTCACACTAGTGAATGGAGAAAAATAGTTTTTTGGTCCCGCAACTTGTCTAGTGTCCAATTTTGGTCCCAAAAATATTAATTTTTTAATTTTGGTCCCATAACTTATTGAATCGTCCAAATTTGGTCCCAAATGAGACCAAAATTGGACAATTCAATAAGTTACGGGACCAAAATTGAATAATTAAAATTTTTGGGACCAAAATTGAATAATTAAAATTTTTGGGACCAAAATTGGACACCAAACAAGTTAGGGACAACAAATTATTTTTTCTTATTCATTATTTTTTTCTTTTCTCACCTTATATGCATATATATATATATATATGTATATATATATATATATATGCATACACACACATACGTATATATCAAACACTATTTAATTAATTATACTCTAAAATAATCTTTGTAATAATCATGTATATATTATTGGTGGAGACGAGATCACGATAGCAATTTGAAATTATTTTACGAAGATACGGAGAATCAAAATTTATACGAAAATTATTAATTTATTATTTTATTTACTCTATCGCAATTTAAATTCTTAGTTAGTAATTAAAATTTCATTATTAGTATTTTATGAGAGCTTTGTAATTCATATTAAATAATAATTATTGGAATTGAAAAATAATGGGTTTTTATTTTTCATGTTTTATAGATGTTTTTCAAATATTTGTATTTATATTCATGAAAAATAAATCCATTGATATATATATATATATATATATATATATATATATACATACGCACACATACACATATATCAAACACTATTTAATTAATTATACTCTAAAATAATCTTTGTAATAATCATGTATATATTATTGGTGGAGACGAGATCACGATAGCAATTTGGAATTATTTTACAAAGATATAGAGAATCAAAATTTATATGAAAATTATTAATTTATTATTTTATTTACTCTATCGCAATTTAAATTCTTAGTTAGTAATTAAAATTTTATTATTAGTATTTTATGGGAGCTTTGTAATTCATCTTAAATAATATTTATTGGAATTGAAAAATAATGGGTTTTTATTTTTCATGTTTTATAGATGTTTTTCAAATATTTGTATTTATATCCATGAAAAATAAATCCATTGATGTATATATATATATATATATAAAAGGTGAGAAAAGAAAAAAAATTAATGAATACGAAAAAATAATTTTTTGTCCCTAACTTGTTTGGTGTCCAATTTGGTCCAAAAAATTTTAATTATTCAATTTTGGTCCCGTAACTTATTGAATTGGACCAAAATTGGACAATTCAATAAGTTATGGGACCAGAATTGGACACAAGACAAGTTGCGGGACCAAAAAACTATTTATCTCCTAGTGAATGACACAATTTATTTAGAAAAACAAGTAAATGAGTGTAGATTGAATATTATTAATAAAGTAAAATTACTTAATTGACTTTTATGAGAAATAGTGTAAAAATAATTGAAGAACATCCTAATAAAATAAATGAAAAAGTAATTGTAGGATAAAGTTGAAAAGTTACAAAAAAAATATATATTTTCTCTGTTCCAAACGAACTTGCACATTTACCATATTGGTCCGTATCAAATGAACATGTACTTGCCCAAAATGATATATGCCCTTAAAACTTGCATGAACTCGTGCATAAGGTAAATTTTCTAAATTTATGTGACATGATATTGGTACAAACTCGTTTGGGACGGAATATTAAATATTTGTGAGTTTATTTTTGGTTTCCCATTTATTAACTAGAGTTTAATTAGGTTTTTTCCTTTATAACTTAAGAATCATTACCGAAGAGAGGTGTCGTCCATAGCACTCATCCATGGACGAAGGTTGTTTTTTTTTTTTTTTTGAATTTGTAATCTCTCTCCCCCTTTCTTTTCATTGGTATAGAATATGATTTTTGTTGTTTATTACCCGATTATAAGCGTAATGGAGCATATAATGTTTGGTTTCGTGATGGAATACAAAAAAAATACGAAAACTTGTCGAAGAACTTTGTTTGACACTAGTTGGTTGAACAAACAGAACATGTTCGACCAAAAAGGTCAAACAAATGCTCAATGTTCAATTATTTTTTTCAAACATTACGTCATTGTTCGAAAATAAAATTCGAACATAGTGTTTGAATTAATTTGTCGAAAATATGACAAATGTTTGACAAAAAATTTCGAAAAATATGCAATTGTTTGAGAAACCAAATATGAACACGAACCGAAATAAATAAATAATTATTGAAAACGCGTGAAACTATATTTTTCAACATATATTCATTTACTAGCGCAATGCCCGCGTGTTACGCGGATTTTTTTATACTCCATATAAAATTAAGTTTTAAATTATAAGTATTTGATTAAAATATTATTGTATAATTATTCTAAAACTTAAATCATATTAATATGCAAATGAATATCACCTACAATTATACATTTCAAATTGATATATAGATATTTTTATTCCTTACCTACAATGAATTTGCTTACAAAATTTTATTGTGTGAATAGCCTATGAAATTTTCTACAAATTTTTTTAATTTATAAGACATTTTCATTCCTTACCTATAAAGAATTTATCCACGAAATCTTCGTAGATAAATTGTTTGTGGGTAATTTTTTGTATACAAATTGCTTGTGAGCAATTAATACCTAATAAATTTCATTTCACATATTAAATATACTTAATTCACTTGTTTGGAATAATTACAAATTATATTTAAGTATTGTACTTTTTCAAATATGTAAAATAAATCATAATTTGATACCATCACGTGGAGAAACATCTAATACACTTTGATAAACAAAGGTTAAATAAAATAGTTTTTCAAAATATGTAAGTAGTTATGTATTGGTTTAGTTAGTAAGTATGTTAATTATTATACAGATCACATGGAAAAATATCTAATACACTTTGATAGACAAAGGTTAAATATAATAGTTTTCCAAAATATGTAAGTTGTTATATATTGGTTTAGTTGGTAAGTATGTTATTTATCATACAAGAGGTCTTAGCTCCGAATCCTTGCTAATACATTTTTTTAGAAAAATAGTATCTAATGTTAAAGATGATACTTACCACTTCACACACAGACTTCAAAAAAAAAAAAGACAAAAAAACTTCAATATATAATGCCATGTATGCACAAACATATGTATTGATTTTATAATAAGACGACACATGTCAATAAGAAACACAAAAAAATTGACACATAAGCAAACACATGAAATTCGACACGTAAGCAAAACTCACCAAAATTCGACACATAAGCAAACAAAACTCCCTATTAGTATATGGGGATTTTTTTTTTTTTTTTTGCTATACCTTTGTAATTGTTGGTCGGGGATGAATATTTAATATATTTTTTAAAATTTTAAAATAAAAGTACTATTTGATAAATTAATAAATTGTATCATCATTGGTAAATATTAATACTCAAGGCATTTTTTTCCAGCGAGAAACGAGTTATCATCAAACAAAACTTCTGCTTATTAAAAAAAAAAAAGAAGAAGAGAGAATTAATAGATCCACTACCTCTAAACTACTATCGTAACTATCACTCCATTTGAAAATTTATTGCATGAAAATATATGAAACAAGACAAAAAAAATGTAGGAATGTTGTAACTATCGCTTCATTTGAAAATTTGTTACATGAAAATATATTAAACAAGACAAGACAATGTAGGAATATAAGCTGATCAAGAAGTTAACTAACATACAAGGTATTCGTAAAATAGTTTTTTTGAGCTTGTTTAATAAGACTTGTTAACCTGAATACATAACTCAATAATATTCAATTTGTAATGTAATATAAAATTAGTAGATATACATAATTTTGATAAATATATCTTTTATTTCTACATTGAATTGATGAATAATTAAATTTACAATTGATATTAGACTCGATTAAGCTAAAAAAGAAGAAGGATGAATTAACAATATACTCCCTCCGTCCACGAGTAAGTTTCCCATTTCTTTTTGTTGAATGGTTTAAGAAAGTGTATTTGTTTATTAATTTATGGTGGGTCATATGTTGACTTTTGAGATAAAGTAATGAATAGTGTTGAAAAGTAAAGTGAATGAGTGACATTTTTGTAATATTGTGCGAGTTTGAAGGTTAAAGTTTATATACAATAGAGTGTTGTTATTTCCATTTATGGAATGGGAAACTTACTCGTGGACGGCCCGAAAAGGAAAGTGGGAAGTTTACTCATGGACGGAGGGAGTATTTAATAAATAAGCTCGGGTTCGACTAGAAAATAAACGAGCCAAGCTCGAACACTCCAAGGTTCGACTCCATTCAGTTACATCCCTAACACAAAAGGCAATACTTTAATAACTAAAATGAAACCAAACTACTTGAGAGGAGACTGTTTCTGGAAAGTGAGGCATTAATGTTGAGTAGGAATAGTGGTCTTCCGCCATTCCCAGTAAGTTGCCCTCATAGGATCAGCCAACTTCAAAATGGAACATACTCTCTCGGCTAAGCACGAATCCGAGGGGTTAGGATCTTGAGACACAGCATCAATGGCGTTTTTCAAATCATTGCTCGGTTGATAGCGATGGTGCAAAAGATCCAAAACCATGTTCAAAGCATGAACATAATCCTTTTTATCTGTCAAAACATCCAAGCAAACTGATGGCACTCGAGGATCATTAGCTAAAGATTCCAGATTGTTCTTGTAGAGGCCTCGGAGATATCTCCAAGGACTTTCATTCTCAGGTTTGGTTAAAATGGCTTTTACTGCATAAGTAACTTCAGAGTCCCTCATGGCTTCTACACCCCCTAGGAGAGGAGATCTACTGATTACGAAATATCTCTGCAAAAAGTTATTGAAATTAACCCCAAAAGAAAAAAGGGAAAAATGAAAGGATACTGATATTTCTAAAGGCAAGATAAATCTATTAATGGGATAATTATAGAAAACCTATCCTAAACAAAGTTGTTGCAGGAAAGAAATCAAGATAGGACACAACAAGACAATGAGAGTGGGTCCTTTGGATTCCAAGTCCTAATTTATCATGTTCATCGGTGACTATGTACTTCTGTTAGTGATACAAAGAGCTAGAATTATTGGGTTCATCCTTGCACACCAAAAACCCAGCTACACTTGTTCTGTTTGTCCTTTGATGATCAATTATTTCGGATAACGGCATATTAAATCATCTCAAAGGCCTAATATTCCTTCTGACTTTCATAATCAAGATTTATGCGCCCTTCGATAATCATATAGCAACAAATTTACAGTTGTTTTAAACATGAAGAATCTACTTCTTTCACTGATAATCATTAGCTATTACGTATCTCATTTACGATTAGTGAAAATAGCAATCAGAATGATAACATAGTCATACAGTAGGATATAATATTGATTACCTGATTCCAAGCAGAATTATTGAAAATATCATCTTCAATGAGTTCATCACAGTAGGCAAGCTCATCTTCCCATCCTCCAAGAGCTTGAAGAACCCACTGCATGAAGAAATTATGCTATAACTTGAAGACTAGAACCAAAAAATGAGTTCCAAAAATGAAATATTAATTTGAACTTGTTTTCAACCCTAAAACAAGAAATATTGAATTCTAGCTCACCTGTCTATAGGACCAGGCATGATAGTTTTTTGCATCTGAAGAGAAGATTTCTCTTGTAAATTCAAGCTCCTTGTTTGCAACATGATTCCCAAGCTTCTCAGCAAGCCACCGTCTATGATGCCTAGAAGTTCAATGGTTAAAAAATATGAGCCAATGCGAGTAAAACCAAGGAAACAACTCAAAAAGAATATAAGTCTCTGTCTCAACTTCAGATGCAGATTCAGCTTAATCTCTGTATCAATTCTGATTCAGGTGTTAGAGCAACTCAGGACAGCCCATAGCATAATATCAGAGAAAGCAAGTACAGATAACATAAAAATTAAGAAATACTAACTTCAAAAAGAATATCAACATTATCTTTCGCTGAATTTCTCATCTTCATGTTCTTATCTTTACAATCTCAAGTATGTGGAATTGTAAATAAACAGATCGAATACCGGGTAGCTACAAACCATATGGCAGATGCCTAAGACATCATGTCTGGACTGTAGGAAGTTCACTGTCAATATACCTTAAAATAAAAAAGTTCCATTATACGAGAGACAGCCTCATCCATGTATCACTCATTAGATCATAAACATGCATTCACAAAACTAAAAAAAGGTTGCCTTGATATATACAGCTAGGACTATGCTCTATGATCCAGCTTCCTAACCATTTACCAGCACAAACAAGAAGAACGATGAGAGCTAGATAAAGAGAAAGAAGAGGAGGGATGAAAAATAGAATAAAGTACTATTCAGCCTTCAATTTACAATATGTACATAGCAAACATAACAAACATCACAAACAAGATTTACTGCTATTAGATGTGCATGCACAAATTTGTACCTTGACCATGAAATTAATAGTGCAGCCTAATTACAAACACTGCAAACAATTCATTCAGTTAAACCAAGCTCAAACCTCAATTTCTAGTCCTCACAACTCATCAAACACACTACTTTTCTTCTTTTTGTATAAACTTACTTCGCCATGAATATCTCAAATCCATGGTAGCCAATTCTTTTTACTGAAACGGAAAATCTGTGCATTCTCATTAATTTATTGCAAACAACAGATAAAAGTCTATCGGTAACAATTCAAGGTATAATACTCTAGATAATGTACACAAGATGAAGCTTTTTCAGTGTCAGTCTTTCAAGCAAGGTCCCCTTGAAAGTAATAACAAAGCTCAACTACATCAATCAGTAGCTCATAAGAAATTTTAACAATCAAATAGAAGTTATGTTCTCATCAGAGTAATATTGGCTAAAACATCCATAAGGAAATATACTCAATTTGATTTACGAGAAAAGATGAGTAGTAAACAAAATTATCTACCATATTTGATAATTTTTCGCATTTTCTCTCGTAATCCGGTCAAGAAAAAGCAGTTCTTCGTCTAAATCACCGTTAAGTGCCTCAAGTATTAGACGCCTGAATTGCCACACCTAATAGAAAAGAAGAAAATTAAGAATACAATTTTAAATAGGATCTCCAAGAAAAACAATTTAGTCAAATCTGGTCAGCTACAGTATATGCACATAGAAGCTCACTCATTTTTCCCATAATAATATTTGTGTTGTGTATGACAAAGAAGAGCATTAGTATGCATTTTCTCTAGCACACCCACCCAACCACAAAGAATAACCCACACACTAATCTTCTCAGGTTTATGCAAGTCTAAAAATGAACGCACAACTTCTCGGAAATCTTCCTCCCTCCCCCTCATCTTAGCATCATCTTATTACCAAAAGAATAAAAGACGTATATGCATTACGACTGTTCCCCTATACAGGTTAACAAGTTTTCATATATTACATCTTAAAATACAGCTAATAACACTTCAAGATTAAAAAAAAATTACAAGGATTAGTTGCGGATAAAATCACCCACTTTTCGTAAATTACAATTCAATCCCAACCTTTTTATTATGTTAAATAGAACTTCATCTTTGCAAATTCTGCAGGGGGAAAAAGAAAGTGGAGTGAATACAACCAATCAACTCAACTCACACTATAGGGCGTGATTCCCCCAACTCCCATAACATGAATAAGAAAAAAGCCCTAATAGTCCCTTTGGATAACCTCGATCGGCAAGAATGCAATAAAGTGTAAAACAATTAATCAATTCCTCATACTTGTTTACGATCAATAATTTTCATCACCAAACTTCTCTTTTGCAGCTGCAGTAAATTAGGGAAAAGGTATAAACTGATTAAAAGAGTAAAAGAAGTTGGATTACAGTGTAATTCCCTGCATTCAAGGAAATTGCCTCTTTAGTGAGTTGGAGTGCTCGTTGGGAGCGCTCATCAGCTAAGTAGACTGCTCTGAAGTAATCCATGGTTTCGCTGAACTCATCAGTGTAAGCAATCGGCACGACGGGATTCGGGCCGTCGTCTTGCGGTACGGGCCGGATATCAGCCCATTCGGGCCTTTCGCTAAAGGGAATTCGCGCTCCTTCTTCCATTGCTTGCTTTTTCATTTTTCGATCTGAAATTGCAAAGAAATTGTAACAGGCTCTGAATCAAAATATACAGCCATGGTGGACCCCACGTCTTTTGCTGAGCCCTACGATTATTTGTACCCATTTTAATGGGGTAACCTCATCTAATTTTTAATTAAATTAAAATAACTATAGAACGTTTAAAATACTTTTTTTTTAATAATTTAGATTAAAATATATTATAAGTACACCCACCAAAATTATTTTTCTGTTAATCGCGCGTATTCCTAAAAAATCAAGCAACAATTTTTTTTTTTCCCATCGCTACCATAACAGTCGTTCGGGATTGCACATGTTCTATTGTGATTGAATATTATAAAAATGAGATCGTCCGGTGGTGCTTAGATATGCATATGTAAATGTTTTGTTTTAAAAATATTTTTTCTAGTTTTTTTTCTAAACTCTTTTGGATTATGTTTATGATTTGTTTTATGCTCTAGTATATTATTATAGTAGTTCTCAAAATTTTATGGATAAGGAACGTGAATATGATAACATAAATATTTTGGTGTGTTTATTTGTTGATATTTACGAATTTAAAAATTTCAGCACTGACTCTTTGAACAAATGACATTTGTTTAAAAAAAATTGATGAACATATGATGTATTTTCATATCAGATTTTTCGAACACTTTGTTCATAATAAATATTCGAATATAGTGTAAATGTTTGAAATATATTTTTGAACATCTCTTACATTTTCATTTTATTTTTTAGAACATATTGTTATACTAATTTTTTTATTTTGTTCAGAACTTAGGAGACGATAAGGACGGACGACGGACGGCGGACAAAAACAACGCACGACGGACGACGAACATGAATGGCTATTTTAGTGTGAAATTTGCTCGAAATTCAGAACTTAGTGTGAAATTTGCTCGGAATTCATGCATTTTATTGCCTATTTTATTGAATTGTGTGTGATTATTTGTAACACCCCATTTTCAGAAAATTGCATTTCATATTTTAAGAAATTTAATTATTTCTTTAAACATTAAAATTGTGGATTATTTTCTGATTCTTCAAAAGCTTACGATTTATTAAATTGAAGATCTAATATTTTCAATGAAGTTTAAGAAGTTTTGCAGGATAGTCTATTGAGAAGGTCAAGCTCGATTGTAACTCACTCGACACAAGCAAGTAAGAAAAAAATGAAAAGAACTGAACATGTATTGAATAGGTATAAATGATACTATATGTTTATAATTAAAATTTTAAATATTTTTATGATATTAGTCATAATTAAATTTAGTAATAATAAGATTTCAATATTTATTAAAAAAATAATTATCATATCAAGAAAGATTTTCATAGATTAATTAGTCATGGAAATACCTATATTCGTGAGATTTATTTAGACTGTTTCCATATCTTGATCACAAATATATATGTATATATGCATGCGTGTGTGTATTTATATATTTTCATTGTAAATTAACGGATTTAATTATCAAAATACTAGATAAGAAATATTAATAATGAAATATATATATATATACACACACACACACACTAAACTAATTAAATACGTAAGACACTTCAGAATACCCGAAGTCATTTTATGCTTCTCTTTTTCTTTCTTCTTCCTCTCTCTCTCTCTCTCTCTCCATCCTCTCTACTCTACTCTCTCTCTAAAATTATTTTTCCTAAAACTACAACTCTCCATCCAAAGTCGTCGTGAATCACCCATGGAAACAAAGGTCTAGCAGCATAAAAAGTCTTGGAAGGAGAAATAGAGAGAGTCTGCAATGTTTTGATTTACTTTCTGAGAGAAAGAAAAGAAAAATATTGTAAATCTAGAAGATTTATTATTCCAAATCTAGAAGATTTGATGTGGACATTACTAATGGACCAAGAAACCCAATGGGCTTTATATCTTAGACTAGGGTTTTATTATTATAAATATACCTTTGTACTCAGAATTGTAAACACTCATATACACAAGATCATTAGTGAAACTCCTGGCTTGGATCGCCCCCAGACGTAGTCGTTCCCGACGAACTGGGTCAACAAACGATGTCTCTTTAATTTACGCACTAATTACAACACGTTATCAGCACGAGTCTCTGTCCGAGATTATACGGTACGCCCTAAATTAATTTTCATAAGAATTCCATGTTTTCATGTGTACCTTTGCTATGAATTTATTTGATTCATAATTGATTGTTGGATTTAATTATTGAGTATTGAACTGACGAGCAATGGCCGACATCCCGAAGGTGTACGACCGCCGCCGTCCACCGACCGAGACAACCGCCGCCGCGCACACACTGTGCCCGTCACGCGCATATCGCGCGCACGCCGCCCACGCTGTGCACCTGCCACGCGCACGCTGCGCGCATGCCGCGCCCGTCTCGCCTCCGCCCGCGCCCGTCGTGTGCCTACCCTTGCCGCGCGCCTGCGCGTCCGTGTTGCCAGCACCGTGCGCCTGCGCGCCCGTGCCACTCCTGCGCTGCCGCCCTCCGTGCGATGTCACCCATCCGCTGTGCGCGACCCACGCGGTATTTTTTCCCGAATTCTTGTGATCTCTTAAATTTATTTTTAATCCTGAAAATATTTCGTTAAATGACATTAATATACATGAAATATTTAGCCTTATGAATATTTCCCCTATCTATTAAATCGTATATTTTCCTAGAAATCATTTTCATGTGATTCTCGTTCCTTAATTATTTATGCATGTATATGTGATATAATTATCCTACGTGCATTATTTATCTCGCACATAGTTTATTTCTTTATAGTCCGTACATCATACCCGGGTAGGCGGCGCCTGGTATTTGTCGGACCGTAAATTTATGTTTTGGGTAGACGACACCCAATACTTGCCCCCTATGTGCTTTAGAATAATTAAATGAATCCTTGTTTTTCCCCGTTGTCAATGAATACCATGTCGCTTTTATTAATCGTAGTAAGTTATGTTTGACATCACTATGAAAGAATTCGATGAGCTTGCTCTCGATGGTAGCAATTACCCGACATGGATGCTAGATGTAGAATTCCATCTAGCCTCTAATAGGTTGGGCGAAACCATAATGGAAGGTTCAAAATCTACTGACGCCCAGAAGGCGAAAGTGTTGATTTTTCTTAGGAACCACATGAATGAAAGTCTGAAATTTCAATATCACACAAAGGGACCCCGGAATGTTGTGGAAGACCCCGAAGGAACGTTTCCAACAACAAGATTATATACTCCCCCCTCCGTCTCAATACGAGTGGTTGAACATCCGTTATCAAGACCTTAAGTCGATAACGGAGTACAACTCTGCATTACAGCGTACTGTAATCAACCTGATCCAGAATTCTGTATCAAAGTTCCACGCTAGCAACCCTGTACTCCAGCATCAGTATAGGGCCAAATCCTCATTTGGTCGCAACCGTGGAAGTGGGAGAGTGAGTAAGAAGTTCTGGACTAATGGCCGAAGTCATGGTTCATTCGGTGGTCACAAAACCCAGTTTTCCGCTCCACAAAAACCTAGCTCTCAAAGCATGATTGAACAGTCCTACTTCAAATGCGGATGCATAGGCCATTGGTCACGCACGTGTCGTACTCCCAAACACTTGTCGAGGCTTACTTAATGATGTAGAAGGACGACAAGTGGAAGGCTCTCGTTTATGAACCTGAAGACGACAACCTGCCTGAAGCAGAATTTGATCAAGACAACGATGATCTCTTGAGCCCGTAGCTTGAAATTGAGGAGACAACGAGTAGATTCACGTATTTAATTAATTCTAGTATTTTGTTTTCTAAATAAAACAATTTCACGTTATGTTTTTTGGATCCTTTCTTTCGGATATTTTATTTTATGAATGAATTTATCACTTTTAGCTTTGATGTGTTTGCCTTAACAGTTGTCCATGTATTTATTTGGATGTTGTTGTTCTCGTTTATGGCTTGTAAACAAATCAGCTACTAGGTTTGGATTATTTCCTCTTGCATGATGGACGCCCATAGTGATTTATGTATGGTAGACAGCGCCACCACACATACGATCCTAAAAGATAGGAAGTATTTTCATAACTTGATAGAACGTAAGGGGAGTATAACTACAATAGCCAATGATAGTATGTTGATAGTGAGCTCCGGGAGAGCTTCCATTGTTCTCCCCATGGGTACCGAACTCATAATCGATAATGCTTTATTGTTTTCACAATCTAAGCGTACCCTACTCAGTTTTAGGGACATTAGGATAAACGGGTATCATATTGAAACTAAAACCGAGAACGATAACGAATACCTTTTGATGACTATTACTCGAGGTAACCGTAAATAAGTTATAGAAAAACTTCCTTCCTTCTCCTCCGTTTGTACTATTCCTACATCCGACCGTCTAGTTCCCATCTAGCGATGAGTATGAAATTCCATGACCTAAATTCTTTTAAATTATGGCATCAGCGGTTAGGTCATCCGGGATAAGCAATGATACGTAGGATTCTACCTAATTCAACTGGTCATAATATTTCAAATAATAGAATCCCTCATGTTGATGAATATATCTGTGATGCATGTTCTAAGGGTAAGTTAATAGTACGCCCGTCACGCACTAAAGTTGGACTAGAGTCTCCGGTTTTCCTTGAGCGAATTCAAGGAGATATTTGCGGACTGATTCACCCAGCATCAGGACCATTTCATTATTTCATGGTCCTTATTGATGCCTCCTCTAGGTGGACATATGCATGTTTGCTGTCCACCCGCAATCAAGCTTTTGCGAAGACTATCGAGCTTAGAGCTCAATTCTCGGATTATCCAATCAAATCGACTCGCATGGATAATGCAGCCGAGTTCAGCTCGAAGGCCTTTATAGATTATTGTATGGCCCTGGGAATTAAAATGGAGCATTCGGCCCCCTACGTTCATACCCAAAATGGTCTTGCTGAGACGCTAATAAAATGTATCAAACTTATCGCGAGACAATTGCTTATGAACTCCAAACTACCCACTTTATGCTGGGGGCATGCAGTCCTACATGCATCACACTTAATCCAAATCCGTCCAACTGCATATAATGATCATTCCCCCCTACAGTTATTGCGTAGGAAAGAACCTAGCATTTTCCATCTGCGTATTTTCGGATGTGCGGTATACGTTCCAATAACGATACCAAAGCGAACCTCTATGGGCCCACAAAGGAAACTCGGTATTTACGTCGGATTTGACTCTTCATCCATCGTGAAATGCCTCGAGCCTTTTTCCGGGAATCAATTAACAGCCCGGTTCGCTGATTGCACGTTCGATGAAGATTACTTCCCGGCATTAGGGGGAGATCCGAATTCAAAATTGAATGAATGCCGGCAGCGTACATGGAACATAAGTAATCTTCAGTATCTAGATCCACACACTAATCAATCTGAACTAGACGTTCAGAAGATCATTAACTTGCAAAACTTAGCAAATAATTTGCCTGACGCGTTCACTAACCATAGAGGTGTAACTAAATCGCATATACCTGCAGTAAATGCTCCCCAAAGGGTTGAGGTCCCAAGTAAAAAGAGTACGCATGCCCCCACACGCCAAAAGCGTAAGGGACCCTTAAGAGATAGTAACACACCTAAACGAAAGGCTAGCAAATCTGGTCAGTCGAATGTAAAATCTCTAGAAGAGATTCGTCTAGATAACTCCAAGTCTCTAGGAGACGAGAGTCCTAGTGATGAAGCACGTGCACAAAATATTCCATGCACTAGGACCGTGATAGGATCTGATTTGTAATATGTAAACACTTTTTTCCTCAATTATTAATGAAAAACCATATCTATTCTGCCTCAAGAAAACTTCTTGTTATCTCATTGTTTGCCTGATAAGATCTATTCTAAGGTCTTATCCTTATTTGTTTTCTTGCTTATTTTGTTTTGATCAGTTTTGGTTAGTGTTTTAACTTCATCAAAAAGGGAGAAATTGTTAGGATAAAAATTGTTTAGTTTTGATGAGTTAAAAAAACCAGAAGACTTCACCAGAAGACCCCACCAGAGAACTTCACCAGAGGACTCCACCAGAAGACTTCACCAGAGAAGATCAGACCAGAGGCAGAAGACCTTCCCCAGACCAGACGAGTTCATACCAGACGAGTCTGGTGAACCAAAAGATGCTCAGAATCATCTCTAGATTCTACTGAGTATTCTGGTTCTTAACCAACTCTGGACCAGAGGACATCGAGGTCATCTGGTGTCTGGTTCAGCCTACTCTGGAAGAATCAAAGTTGTGCAATAGAAGCTTTTGACCGTTGGTATTTCAAATGAAGTCAACATGATCGGATTGGAAAGTATTTGAAGACAATCAATCCAAGGATCCCACCAACCCAATCAATCAATTAGGGAATTGATTGATTGAAGCTTCCATAATTAGAGATCTGATTAGATTAGCTCTCCAACGGCTAAACCCTAATCATCTCTATAAATACAAGAGTGCATCAATGAAGAAAGGCTCTAGACACGCGCACGAAGCCTCTTAAGCACTAAGCTATTAGCACTCTTTACCTTGTTATTATTCATATCTACTCTTAAGGAGTTAGTTGGAATATAAACTCAACTTGTTCATCTTATAAGACAAGGTTGTAGTTGTTGGCACTTTAGATCGGAGTGAGATCTAAAGTTTGTAAGCAAGGAACTGGTACTTGTCAATTCCAGTGTTTGTAAGTTGGTTGGTTGGATAGTAAGGCCCCTTGATAAAAGGGATAGTGGACGTAGGATTTTAACATCCGAACCACTATATATCTTATGTTCTTTATTACTTTCTTTACTCTTTGATTTAACTTGTCCTCTAGTATAAAGACTTTGAAAAAGGATTTTAAGTTAAGCTTCCACAATCTTTATTACACTGACTAGTGGGACCAATATTACTCCAAAAGAAGCTTCGCAGATGAGGAATAAGAGGTATCCACTTCTGGTTCATCATTTAATTTTAGACCAGACGAAGAGATATGTCTAGTGACAGACGAGGTATGTAATCGAACTTCCTCTTTTTTTTCTGAACAATCAGAGGAGTCTGATGTGCAAAATTTGCTATTAGACCTCTAAAAATCTATACACCTTCGTCAAAAGTTGGAAGATGAGAACTCAAAGCTGAAAGCAGAAAATCAAAAGCTTTCACAATGTCTAGGCAACTTAGTTGATCTACCAGCTGAACAAAATCATACACTGGCCGAAGAGTCTTCTGACTTGACAACCAGATGTATTGAACAAGTTAAGATGATAGAAAGGTTGGTTGTTGAAAATGTTGAGAAAGACAATGAATATAATCTGCTTAAAGCTAAGTTTGATGAACTCTTGCACCAAAACAAAATTGTAAGAGAAAGTGAGGACAAACTCAAGATGAGAGTGGAGCAGCTGACTACAACAAACAATGTTGTGTCATACATAGCTGCCTCATCTCAAAGAAAGCATGATAAGACATGCCTTAGTTATTCCAAACCTGAATCCTCAAATGTTCATAAAGAAGAACAACATAGAAATTTTATTGATAAATGCAAGAGGTCAGCTGACCAGGCAACTCAACCTAATGGACATATGAGTTCTAAAACTCAAAAACCCAAAAGGCCGAGGAGGAATTTTAAAAGACCTCATCCAGGCCAGCAGAGTAGAAGACATACTGGATCTTCTCAAAAGAGGCAGAACCAGCTGACTCCTACTCAGCTGCAAAAGACTTTTAAGTCATCTGCCAGACCAGCTGGAACTTTTGATGGTTCTAGCAAGACTTATCCTTATCAACAAAATTTCAAGATTGTTGCATTAAGACAAGTTACTTCTTCTACTGGACAATCTCATAAGAGAAGAAGAGCCTCTAGAAGAAATAACCATGTCAAAGGTTCTTTTGTTGAGTGTGTTTTTGTGGATATGAATGGAAGAAATATAAGACCACCTGATTAAAAAGGGATGGTCTATTCTTGTGGCTTCCTAAATATTGTGCTAACCCCCTGGACCCAGTAGGGTACCAAAAACTTGTTTGCCTGCAGATACACAAGAAGACCAACTGATGTTTTGCCCCAATATCAGCTGAGCATACTTTGAGGGGGAAGATCAGTTAACCCAGCCTGCTAGATTCTTTATCTTGTTATTTCAAATTTTCCTGTCTTGTTTTATTTAAGTTCTTTTAGTTTTAACATCATCAAAAAGGGGGAAATTGTTGGGATATAGGTTAGATGTTTTGAAGATGTTGAAACAAAGAACGTGTAATTGGACTAGCTGAACCTATTAGTCAGCTACATATTAGTCTAGGTTTAGAATAGGTCTTTGGTTAAGGGGGAAGAAATCTGTGCAGACCCGATGAGGTGACCAGATGATAGGTGACCAGATGAGAGGTGACCAGATGAGGTGACCAGATGAGAGGTGATCAGATGAGGTATCCAGACCAGAGCAGAAGAGTCATCAGAGCAGATGAGGTCTAACCAGAGGAGTCTGTCAAAGAAGCCTGACCAGAGGAGACTGTCAGAGGAGTCTGACCAGAGGAGTCTGCCAGAGAAGTCTGACCAGAGGAGTCTGCCAGAAGACCTCTCCCAGATGAGGTTCAGAGCAGAAATGTCACCAGACCAGACCAGAAGACCCCAGACCAGATGAGTCCTGACCAAATGAGTGTGACATATTAGTTCACCCACATGGAGGCTGCGTGTAATCTGGAGACAGTGAGATCTTGGAGTTTCAATGATTGAGAAGAAGCAATCTGGAGAGTCAACTGATGGAAGATATGATTGATTGCTTGATTGAAAGTCAACTAATCAATCTGTGATTGATTATATCCCTCCAATTATGGTTGTTTGAATTGCTAGCTTTCCAAAGGCTAGTTAATTCTCATAACTATAAAAAGGAGTATTTTGGTTGAGTTCATAGACAAGAGTCGGGCAAGAGCACAAAGCACGCGAACTCTCCACTCACTCACCTTTGTCCTTTAATGATTATATACCTTTTAGGAGTTTTTAGTTGGAGATTTACTCAACCTACTCACTACTTAGAAAGGTTGTTGTAAGTTGTTGTACAAAGGATCTGGTACTTCCCAATTCCAGAGTTCGTAAGTTGGTTGGAGAGAGAGTCCCTTTTTGAGAAAGCGAGAGTGGATGTAGGACAAGTTGGTCCGAACCACTATAAATTATGGTGTTCTTTATTTACTGCACTTTAAGTTTTCTGCATTTTCTTTTAGCACTTTCTTCAAAAGGGTTTTCACTAAAATATCTCAAAACGCCTTCCGCTGGATAACCTTTTTGGGACCAACAATCCCAACCATCTAACCCATAAACACCCAACCCAAAAGAAGCCAACCCCAACCCTGAAACTTCAAATCAAGGAGAGGAGGAGGATGATAATGATACCCACTTTAGACCTTTTTGAAAACCTTATAAGGAGTAGGGCGGAGGAATGGGTAAATAGGTGTTTCCCAGGGTTATATAATTATCCAGTCATGAGAACTCATGTTTTAGCTTTTTATGCCTGGCTGGAGTACAAGCAGGAAAACATGATGGAGCAGAGGATGATGGTGGAAACAAGAGGGTGGGATTTTTGGTGTGGAGAGGAGGCAAGACTGGTGTCATACTTTGGCATCACAAGTTACCTGGAGTTGCTTGACATGGAAGCTATCAGGGAGCTTGTGACCAAAATGTTTGCCATGAGGTGAGGTAAAGGGAAGTTTGCCGAAACCCCTGAGAAGAAAGATGGGGAAGATGGTGATGATGATGAAGAAGAAGGTGGAGATGATGGCACTGATGGAAGGGCGAATGAGAAGCTAGTGGCTGAATGCGCATCTGATATTGTTGATATAAGCCCTGAGCCTAAAGCTCTGAGGAAAGATGATAAAGAAACTGCGTCCAAAGGTGGAGCAGTTGATGAGACCAACTTGGAAGAAATTCACTTATATTTTATATTTTTTTTAGATTTCAGTCTTCTCTGATTAAGTTATTGATTTATGTTAATTTTTTTATTATTTTTTTCTATCCCTGACCTAATTGCACGGATGCGGAATTCAACATCGAAATATTTGAGTTCAAAATAAAGAGAGTTGAAATTACTCCAAGTTCTATCAAGACAAATAAATATTTGTGTGTATAGTAACACACATTTGCTCACAGGACAAAAATATAAGGGCAAATGGTTGTGTTACTGTAAGGGCGAAATATATTTTTACAAGAACAAATTTGTGTTTCTTAATTTATTCATCATCCTTTTAAATCTTGGTATATTGTTTCATGTAATTACAAATTTTTTAGGAGTTTACATGTGTTATTATATGGAAAAATAATTATTTCAGTAAAAATAATTTTCCCCTTATATTGTATATAAAAATATTTACCTACGTAAAAAAATATGAATATATGTGAAAAAAACAACATTTAGTCTGATAGTTACACACATTTTGCTTATAGTAACATGCATTTATCCATATAGTAACACAAGTTTTAAGCGGATCTGGACCTGCCCTAACAAATTTTATACTAATGAACTTTATTACAACTTGCACTATTTCATTATTATAATTCATATTGTAACAAAGAAATTAAGAGATAATTTGTGAAATGATTTTATATTTATTTTATGTTATTCACCAACCAATTAACATGTATTAATATTATACTCCATAAAAAACTATATATTTTTAATTAATATTATCTTTTTTCTTCTTTTAATTTCGATTTTCTCCATAACCATTTCATCTTCCCTTTTGCTCTCTTATTTTTTAATTTTTTTTAAATACCTTTATTAATTTCACTTCCAATAAAAATAGATCTTTTGATAAATTTTATACATTGATTTGTTTTGGTTCGTTTCGGCTGATATGCACATACTCGGAAGAAATTCACTTTCATTTTCAATTTCTTTTTAGATTTCAGTCTTCTCTGATTAAGTTAATGGTTTATGTTGATTTTTGTATTCTTTTTTTTTATCCCTGGCCTAATTGCACGATACGGAATTCAACATCGAAATATTTGAGTTCAAAATAAAGAGATTTGAAATTACTCTAAGTTCTATAAGAACAAATAAATATTTGTGTGTATAATAACATACATTTTCTCTCGGGGCAAAAAATATAGGCAAATGGTTGTGTTACTGTAAGGGCGATATATAACAAATTTGTGTTTCTTAATTTATTCATCATCCTTTTAAATCTTTGTATATCATTTCATGTAATTACAAATTTTTTAGGAGTTTACATGTGTTATTATACGGAAAAATAATTAATTCAGTAAAAATAAATTTTCCCTTATATTGTATATAAAAATATTTACCTCTGTAAAAAAATATGAATATATGTGAAAAAAATAACATTTAGTCTGATAGTTACACACATTTTGCTTATAGTAACATGCATTTGTCCATATAGTAACACAAATTGGAAGCGAAAATCTAGGAATTACTCTTGAGCGAGATTTTTTTTTAAAAATATTCGCAAGATATGAACCGACCCAGTCAGGATCTGCAATTTTTTTTTAATATGGATTATGCTACAGATCATATATTCATAGAATAATTTGTATAAATGTTTGTGAAAAACTTAATATATATTCCCCACTATTCATAAACTCTCTATCATGGTAATAGTAAGTCTAGGGATGGCAATATGATGGGTCAGGGATGGGTTTTACCTATCCTCGGATCTGCCCTGACAAATTTTAAGCGGATCCGGACCTGCCCTGGGATCCACCGGGTCCCACCCGCCCCGTTTAATTAATTAATTAATTTATTTTTTAATATAAAATTTATAATTTATGCATTCAAAAATCAAATTTAAATATATATAGTTACATCAAATAATATTTAATATTTATATAATACTTAAAAATAACATATACAATCAATATATTTATTAATTCATATACATTAATATGAATACAAATCCATATATTTGCATATAAATACATAAAATAATATTAAATTATGGGTTCACGGGGTGGGCCCTATAAAACCACGACCCACCCATGATTAATTTGACCAGGTCCAAACCTGTCTCGTTTGAACCCCATTGTCATCCCTAAGTAAGTTTGTAATACATCATACAATTCTAGTGTATTATTAAAATAATATCAATTATCTATACAGAATAATAACAATTGTTTCCCATTAAAAACAACAAATATATTGTTTAAAAATAAAATGGAGTTGCATGGTACATTCAATTCGTTCAAGACAACTCATAATTAGTAATATTATTACCAATTCCACATTTAAAAAGATGGATTAATTAGCCATCTGATTATTAATACAAATTTGCAACATAATTATCAATGTTGCCATTGGTAACTAATATAGTACTATTGACGTTTACACATCCGAATTAGAGCAAACACATAGGGTCATTCGTACGGGTGGATCAATAAGTCTACACGTGCCATGTTTATAGCCACAACGTTGACATTCCAATTCGCAGTTTGAAATTTCTCTGCACGGCCAAATTCTTGGTGAGGGTCCAGGTCTGCACCCATCTTCCGTTTTAACTGAAAAATTCATAAAATTTAGGTCTAATTGCATTAAACCTACTAAATTAACGTCAATTTTGCATTTTCACTATCAAATTATATTTTCCGGTACCTCTACCCACCAAATTTATATCCACTTTTTTTTTTTGTGGGAATAGCTGTCCACCACCAAATTTTTATTCCTTCCCCTTTTAAAAATAAACACTATTCACAAACAAATAATTGACTCCCACAATACACTTACTTTATCTAATTATCCACTTTTTCAATAAAATATTAATTTTTATTAAATCTTGTACCCAATAGTAATGGGGTATAAGTTTTGTGGACCGAGTAAAAACTATCAAATTTTGGAATGTAAATCACTACACATAATTTCTGTTAATATATATTATCGCGCACGTACCTTATAAAATAACATTTTTATCAAACTTTTTTGTAATTTGATTCTATTTGGAACAAAAAATACACAAAACTTATCATCACTTTCATTGTCTACCACTTCGCTTCTTCGCTCCATCATATACAACCCCGTGTGTCTACGACTTGACATCGTTCTCCATTTTATGTGTCATCTTCTTGCGTCGTTTGCAGTCAATTGATTTATTTTTTACAAAAATACCCCTAATGTATTAAAAATGGATTTTTTTTTTTTGTTTGGCTAAAATTAAGAGGGGTGTATTCAATTGGGATTCTATTGAATTTTTTTGGACTCTAAAAAGTTTGTGGATTTAGAAAATCTATAGACTCCATGCAGAGTTTGACTGAATTTTTTATTGATTTACTTGGATTTTTTATAGACTTTACATGATTGTGGAATACATTTTTTTTATTGATTTACATGGATTTCCATAGACTCCGGCGCTGGAACCATTGATGCCATGTGACACACTTGTATAAAAAAAAAATTATCCAAATTATTTAGAAAAAAAAAACAAAAATACATTAGTTTAAAAATTACATTATTATTTTATCTTCATTTCCATCGCCTTTATACCTCGCCCTCATTGAAAGTCTCAGGTTGTTAGAAGAGATTTTGGAGAGTAAAATTTATTTATATTTTTTGAAGAGTAGACTTGACAACGGGGCGGGTAATCTCTAAAGCAAACAGGGACGGAGAATTTTTTGCCTCGTAAGCGGGGACCGGGATAGTATTCTCAACCCGGGGGATCCCCGTCTCGTTCTCCGCAGAGAGCCGCATTATTTTTTATATAATTAATATATTTATATATAATTTTAATGTTAAAGTAAATTACAAATAAATATTTCATAGTTTCCTACTCAATTAACTATTTATTAAAAATTACATTTTTTTTATTTAAAATTATGTTATTAGTTCCAAATTATATTATTTTCACTTTAGTATATATGTTAATTAAACATATTAGAATTAGAGGTTCTTCAAATTGTTTAAATTAGTTTTTTTTAACACCAACTTAAAGTAATTGTTGTGTATTATCAAATTTTTTAATTTAAATATTTTTTTATATTTTAAAAATGTGATAAAAAAAATTAGGCGGGGAAAGCCCCGGAGCGCGGCGGGGATGGACGGAAAATTTTCCCCATTTATTTTGCAAGGACGGAGATGGGGAATGACCTCCCATCCCCGTACTACCCTGTTGACATCCCAATGAAATAGAATCAAATAAAGTTCATAGATTGTTGAATACCTAAAGATATTTTAAGACTTTTTAAAATCCGTAGAAATCTCTGGTTATTAGAAGAGATTTTGGAGAGTGAAATCTATTCATATTTTGGAAGGAAAATCTAAGAAAATCCGTGGAGTATTAAAATTCATAGACTGTTGAATACTTAAAGATTTTTTAAGACTTTTTAAAATTTGTATTGAATAACTCAGGATTTTTAAAGACTTTTGAAAATCTAGATTGAATACCCCCAGATTTTAAATGTATAAAAAAATCCTACAAACTCTATAACCAATACACACCTCTAAGTTTATTAGTTTATATGTCAAAATTTTAGATTATATATATTAGTGACAAGAAATATGGTTTGGTGGTTTACGTGAAAAAAATTCAATAGTTTGGTGAATCTTTATGATCATTCACACATGCTTATCTATAATGTTGATTAATAATGAACTTTTGGAGTATACAAATTTACCTGGAAACATTTCACTTGATGTTGAACTAAGAGCCAATGTGTGAATAATTCCAATCATAAGAAGAAATGTCACTCTGTGGAAAGCCATATGTGTGTGATTTTTGTCAAAAAAAAAAACTATTGTACCTCTTATCCTCCCGTTATATATTTATACTACATGATAGAAAATATTTTAAGGATGATAATAATATTCTTTAATTATGATAGGAATGAATCAATTCAAATAATTGAATTGATATGTAAATATTATGTAATATCTTGTAGATATTATAAAGGTGTTGTAATTCTATAAATTATAGTGGAAATCTGATCACCAACACATGATGAAATTATATCTATAAGATATTACAGAATATTTACATATCAATTTAATGATTTGAATTGATTCATTCCTATCATAATTAGAGAATAATATCATCATCTTTAGAATATTCTCTATCATTACACTAGAACTATATATATAGTAATGATATAGAACCCACCATCTGGTTTTTTATGGAACCAGATTAATGAGTTGGCATGCCAACTCATCATACATATAATCTACTACAATTCAAATTAATAATAAAATTTAACTCTATTATATATCTAAAATCTTCTAAATCTTCTCACATAGAAATAGATTTTCCCATGGAAAATTAATTCATATGATCATATCTTCCACTAATTAATTCAGAATTTTCTAAATTAATAATTAATTCCAAGTGAAATTATTAATGCTGTTAGATTTTAATTAATATATTTCAAATGAAAGAATTAATACCATTAAATTTTAATTAATATGTTTCAGAATTTATTCCAAATAAAACAACAAATACGTATATATCAGTTTTTTTGCATGAAAAATTCTTGGATTAACTAAAATAAGGTCAAAAAGTATATAGTAATTAAAGAGTAATTCTTGTATGAAACCGTCTCATAGTATGAGATCAATAATATTTGACCCACTTTTAATTAAAATGTATCACTTATTAATTAAAAAGTTGTCATTTTTAAAAGTGATAAAGTTTAACAAAAAGTGATAATATTTTTGTTAAAAGTGACTTATCACTTTTCCTTAAAAATATTATCACATTTTATGATAATTCTATCACTTTTTTTAATTTGATCGGTCTCATATTATGAGACGGTCTCACACAAGTTTTTGCCGTAATTAAAAAAAAGATCATTAATTAATTATCACTCATCAAAATTAGTGGGTGTTGCTTAGATTAACAGCGTTCACTTAATTTTACATCCCTGACCACTAAAATAGTTAGATAAAACATATAAGAAAATAAAAGAGATAAAAGTATGGAGTGAAAATAATTATACATGAATTATTGAAGAATATTAATTGTTTTCATTAAAAAATATTAGTTGTTTCACTGAAGAGTAATAGTTGTTTCACAAGGATATTAGTTGTTTCCACTGAAGAGTATTAGTTATTTACTGAAAACAAACTAAGACTCTTTAGTGAAAACAACTATTATTCTTCAGTGAAGATAATTAATACTCTTCGGTGAAAACAACTGAAACCCTCCAATGCTTCATGTATGAACTAATTTCACTCTATACATACACAATAAAAAATTGACTATGGAATTAGAATTACCTATGTAATTTTCCAATAATTTTTTTTAGTAGTGGTATAGTCTACGACTCGCCTACAAAATTTCTAATTTTGTAGGTACCTTCATTCCTCAATTACAAGCAATTTGCCTATAAAATCAATTTTCTACGCAATAAAATTTTTAAATATTAATTTCCTACAAGTAATTTGCCTACAAAACTTTATCCAAAAAAATTAATTTCCCATGAAAATTACGCCACAATAAGATCGTATGAGCTTTCATATATATATATATATATTATATTTCTAGCATTTTTCACGAGTCCGATTACATAATTCTTTAAAAAAATTAATGGACATGATTTCATTCTATAAGGGGGCGTTTGGTTCGCTGGATTGGGTGAGACTAAAGTTTTAGTCTCTCTCAATTCCATGTAATATTGCGTTTGGTTCGCAGATCTACGGCCCGAATCCATGCTTTAAAAATAGTATATTGCACTTTAAATTCACCTAATCATTCAATCCAAACACATATTCCTCCTCAAATAATTATATCTAATCCAATGTCATCTAATTCAATCCCACCTAATCCAATCCCGTCTAGTCAATCCCATCCTATGAACCAGACGACCCCTAAGTAAACTAAAAATAATTAAACACATACCTTCTGGAAATGATAAAATTTTATTCGCATGATTTTATTTTATTTTTTGCTATATGCATACTCGATCTCATTGATTTGAGCATTTAATTTTTGTAGTGATGGGTATTCACATTTGATGCAACGTGTACGGTTTTTTAATGTTACTTCACCAAATCCTAATTTCCCACCATGTAACCATCCACTAAAATGATCAATTCATTGATCATGAAGTGACGAAGATAATTTTCTCAACAATATGTATCCAGAAAATTAAGTTTTCTAATTTTTTAAATTTTTTAAAATTTTTGATTGGATGTGTATGAGTAACAATAAAATAAATACATAATAAACTAGATAATAATTATATATTAATACTAACACAGGAATTAAAAAATGCTAAAATATTATTATTTTAAATTTGAGAATTTTGCAAAGTATTATATTAAAATAGTTCATAATAAACTTAACATGAATGATTTCATATAAAACTCACTAGTGAATTTTTTATTAAGATATTTTTTCTCTTTCAGATAAGTGACTGACTGAAGTTCAAATTTTACATGATTACACGTTGACAAGAATTCAAAATGATAGAAGTATTTACTTTTCTCATCTTTTGTTCGTTTAATCTTCTCGTAATTTCCCAATACTTGTTTTCAAAGTATAGCTCATCATAAAAATTAAATTGCATCATTCAGCTTATACACATGTAAAAGGTTTTTGTTCTTCTCTGTATTACTTTACTCTTAATTAGTAATTCTTTTTTGTGATGCACGGTTTAAATATTTTTAAGTTTTAATTTGAAACTATATGAAAGAATTCCATCTCATTTAAATCGAACTTGTAAAGATGTGTGAAATAAATTCATTTAATTATTTCTCTTATACTCCACTTCCCACGATCTCTCTTTCATCTCATTAAAAGTAAGGCGGGAAATTTATTTCCCTTACACTAAGCTAAGAAAAATAATTTTACCTAAAATTAACCACTTTCAAACATCCCTTGTGTATAACTTGTTGCACCGCATTTTTCAATATACTCTCCATCAAGGATCATCACTAAATAAAATAAAACAGACCAATATACCCTCAAATTTACATTTTTTTATACTAATGAACTTTATTACAACTTGCACTATTTCATTATTATAATTCATATTGTAACAAAGAAAGTAAGAGATAATTTGTTAAATGATTTTATATTTATTTTATTTTATTCACCAACCAATTAGCATGTATTAATATTATACTCCATAAAAAATTCAATATATTTTTAATTAATATTATCTTTTTTCTTCTTTTAATCTTGATTTTCTCCATAACCATTTCATCTTCCCTTTTGCTCTCTTCATTTTTAAATTTTTTTTAAATATCTTTATTAATTTCACTTCCAATAAAATAGATCTTTTGATAAATTTTATACATTGATTTGTTTTGGTTCGTTTCGGCTGATATGCACATACTCGGAAGAAATTCACTTTCAATTTCAATTTCTTTTTAGATTTCAGTCTTCTCTGATTAAGTTAATGGTTTATGTTTATTATTGTATTCTTTTTTTTAACCCTGGCCTAATTGCACGATACGGAATTCAACATCGAAATATTTGAGTTCAAAATAAAGAGATTTGGAAATTACTCCAAGTTCTATAAGAACAAATAAATATTTGTGTGTATAATAACATACATTTTCTCTCGGGGCAAAAAAATATGGGCAAATGATTGTGTTACTGTAAGGGCAAAATATATTTTTATAAGAACAAATTTGTGTTTCTTAATTTATTCATCATCCTTTTAAATCTTTGTTTACCATTTCATGTAATTACAAACTTTTTAGGAGTTTACATGTGTTATTATATGGAAAAATAATTAATTCAGTAAAAATAATTTTCCCCTTATATTGTATATAAAAATATTTATCTGTGTAAAAACAAATGAATACATGTGAAAAAAAATAATATTTAGTCTGATAGTTACACACATTTTGCTTATAGTAACACAAACTGGAAGCGAAAATCCTGGAATTACTCTTGAGCGGGATTTTTTAAAATATTCGCAAGATCCGAACTGACCCAGATAGGATCTGCAAATTTGCTGGGACAATATTAGTTTTGAGTTGATCTCAAAGACCCTGAAAAGATGAATTTGCCTAAGTGTTTAGATTGTCAGGCTAGTCTTGATAGATTTAGTATAAGTTAGAATATTTTATATTCACAGGTACTTAGTGGGAGGAGAACTCACTGTTGACATTCAAGACTGAAGCCTGAAGAATACAAGAGCAGCATCACTGAGCTTAAGTTAGTCTTTCTAAGCTGGCTAACTGAGTATCAAGATGAAGAGCATGATCCTGAGATCATTGCTTACTCACTAGCCCTGATAGGGTCAGACTACCTGAGTATTTGGGAAAAAACTTGGAGTAGGATCCAGGCAAGCAAAATGAATGTCAGCGCTGAACTACGTACGTAGATGAGGGCAAACTTGAACTCAGTAATGACAAGATTGAACTGAAGAATGAGTTCTGATATTCTCACCTACTTGATGATGTGGACCAATCAGAGAAGGACTCGCACGTATGGACCTGACACTGAACCTGAGCATTTCTGTAGTTTTCAACGGGCATGCATTTAATGTATTTACCAAATCCATGCAAGGATGGCTGCTGCATGAAGATTTGTCCGTTTGAAGTATCCTACAAGAAAGGTAACTAGGAGGCTATCTCTCCAAGGGGTAGTTTTCCAAACCCACCTATAAATATAGAAGACCTTGCTCCAAACAAGGTTACGGGAAATCTCGAAGCCAAAATTTACTCAGGACTTACAAGCATTCAAAGAAGCACTCGAAATCCTATTAATTTCTCAAGTGTTTCTTATAGTCTAGAGTCTATTCTATATTCCACTGAGCTCATTATACATATTTTAAGCTTAGAGTGATAATCCAATCCTTAGAATAGGTTTGCCTTGTAAGGATTATCACAAATTAGTTGGAATCCAAACTGAAACCAAAACCCTAAAGCTAAGTCAGTGTTAGGTTTGTTGGTTGAAGTAAGAAAGTGGTTAGGAGAAGGGGGACTAGAACTCTAATTCTAGGGATCAGTGAGACTAATCATTGTGCCCCTTGGCACGTTAAAAATAAGTTAATCCATTGAGGGGTTCTCCTGTCCAATTAGGACCGTGGACGTAGGAGCTTGAGTCTCTGAACCACATTAAACGCTCTGAGTTCTTTATTGTTTTGATATACTGCCTATATTGTTTAGCATTTCATTCATTGCATAATTTGTCAGTGTTGATTAAATCAGCCTGACCTTTGAACTCATTGCACTGCCTTTCTAACCACGACTTCTTAAGAAAGGAAAAACTCAGTTTTCAGAAGGTAACATAACAAGTCTAAAATCTTTTAGGGCTCACATATTTTCGCATTTAGGCATAAATAGATAGTTAGCCAACTGACTTGCTTCAGAGCAGTTAGTAGGTGTATTATCTATTCAGTGCCTCACTAAGACTCTGAGTAGAGGGACATAGTTTGAAGAAAGAATGAAAAATTTGTATACGTGTATCCCCCCCATACACGTATCACTCAGACTTGTTCGGGACCAACAAGTGGTATCATAGCAGTGGTTCAAAAGATCGCTGACTTTGAATACTAATAGTTTCAGAGGTGAATCTGTTGGTGGTCACTGAACATATCTAAGTTTGCATTTTCTGAAAATTTGCATCATGACTTCAAAGAGGCTTGAAGCTTCTCTGCCTGTATTCTCTGTCTCTAACTTTGTCTATTGGAGATTCAGGTTACTTGCACATTTGGATGCTATCCTTGACCAGATGCCTCGAGTAATCAAGGACGGACCCATCAAGATCACCATTCCAAATGTCAAAGGACTAGGATATTATGATCAACCCATTGGAACTCCAGTGCCGAAGGATAGGAGCCAACTGATCAATGATAAGATCAAGATGATAGGACTTGACAACATGACCAAGAATATCATTCTTCATATTGTACCGTTCTATGAGTCAGCGAGGCTGATGTACTTAAAGACTGCAAAGGAGGTATGGGATGAGGTGACTAAATGTGTGAGAGATCTGGGAAAATCAAGGAGAACAAGAGGAACATAACCATTCAGAAATTTAAAAGCTTCAAGATGATACCAGAGGAAACCATTGATCAAATGGAGTCAAGATTCATCAAGATGATGAATGAGTTAGTGATGCTAGGAAAGGAAGTTCCTAAGAGAGAAGTTAATTCAAAAATCCTGAACTATCTCCCTGGGAGATAGGATAACAGTGTTATCATGCTCAAGAATACTTAGGATATGAGCAACATTACTTCGTCCCTACTTTTCTCTGAGCTCAAAGCTTTGGAATTTGACATAAACAAGAGGAAGAAGAAAGTAGTGGTTGAAGAGGAGGAAAAAGCTCCAGAAAAGAGTGTGACTTTCAAAGCCAAGTCAGAACTTGTTGAATCACCATCAAAGTTACTGATGAAAATACTAGACTGGTTGACCCACAAGCAGGGCCTGAAGCACATGTTGTAGCTCAAGGGAGCCTGAGTGGGCATAAGCGTAGAAGGGAAGAAATCCGCAACCCCAAGCACTTGGTTGAGGTTTATCGAAAGATATAAAAGGGCAACAATAGCAAGGTCCCTCAGGGTGCATCTCACCATGCCAGTCTGCCTGAAGCAGATTTTAGCATTGACAACGATGATCTTTAGAGCTTAGAGCTCAAAGATTTTGGAGACAAATAGTGATTTACATAATTGGACATTATTAGTATCCTGACTTGAGCTTTAATGTGTTTACTTTATATATGCTATCTGTTATATTTGTGGATATTGCTATTCTGGTACATGGCTCGTAAACATATCAGCTATTTGGTTTGCTGTATTTTCCTCAGGCATAATGGATGCAGATTGTGATTTATGTCTGGTAGATAGCTCCACCACACACACAATATTAAGAGATAGAAAATATTTTCATAACTTGATAGAAAGAAAAGGGTGTGTAACTACGATAGTCAATGATAAGATTATGATAGTGGGCTTCGGAAGAGCCTCTGTCATCCTCCATATGGCTACCGAACTCGTAATTGACAATGCTTTGTTGTTTCCACAGTCAAAGTGTACCGTTCTTAGTTTTAAAGACATAAGAACTAATGGTTATCACATTGAAACTGAAACTGAGAATAATAACGAATACCTTTTGATGACTGTCTCTCGAGGTATCCGTAAACAAGTTATTGAAAAACTTCACTCCTTCTATTCCGGATTGCTCTATACCTACATTCGGCCGTTTAATCTCTATATAGCCATGAGTGTGAAGTTTCATGACCCAAACTCATCTAAATTATGGCATCAGTGGTTAGTTCATTCAGGATAAATAATAATACATAGGATTTTATCTAATTCCACTGGTCATAATATATCGAATAATAGAATCCCTCATGTTGATGAATTTATATGTGATGCATGTTCAAATGGTAAGTTAATAGTGCGGCCGTTGCGCACTAAGGTGGGACTTGAATCTCCAGTTTTCCTTGAACGGATTCATGGAGATATTTGTTGGCTGATTAACCCAGCATCAGGACCATTTTGATATTTTATGGTCTTAATTGATGTCTCCACTCGGTGGACTTACGCCTGTTCGTTGTCCACCCGCAATTAAGCCTTTGCCAAGCTTATTGCAAAAACTTTTGAGCTTCGAGCTCAGTTCCCAAATTGTCTAATAAAGTCAATTTGTATGGATAATGCTGCTGAGTTTACCTCAAAAGCCTATATTGATTACTGTATGGCACTGGGAATTAAAGTGGAGCATTCGGTCCCTTACGTCCACACCCAAAATGGTCTAGCTGAGGTGCTAATAAAACGTATCAAATTAATCGCTAGACCATTACTGATGAACTCAAACTTACCCACCTCATGCTGGGAGCATGCAGTCCTACATGCATCACATCTGATACAATCCGTTCAACTGCATATAATGATAATTTCTCCCTACAACTAGTGTGTGGGAAAAAACTTAATATTTCCCATCTGCGTATATTTTGATGTGCGGTGTATGTTCCAATAACATTACCAAAGCGTACCTGTTGGTGACCAATTCTAATCGTGTGGATTAGTGTTTTTTTTAACCGGTTTTAGAATCACCAAACAAGAACATGTGATTGATTACCACCATAAATGGTAAATTCAATTGTTCGGGTTGTAAAATTGTAAATACGGGTATTGAATTCATATTTATTTCATATGTGTGCACGTTTAGGTGTGTTAGTGTGTGTTTTGAGAGTATTTGTGTATTTGAACTTTTTCTTTTTTATTGCTGGAGAACAACTATTTATAGTGTCCATCAAGTAGGAGGTGTACATGACCTTTGGACTCCCAAGCCTACATGCTTGACATGTGTCCTTTGACCTTGTTTTACCTTATCTACGCTAAAACTTAATCACAAAGTCTTGTGTTTGGTCTTATCTCGGACTCGTTGTTGTTCGTCATGGTTGACTTAGTTGATCCAATGCGTCCTTTTGGTAAAAAATGTTCGCCTTTTGAGGTTGTGGTACATAAGTTGTCCGCCTTGATGTCCCTTGTAGGCAGGCTTTGTTGGGAAAAATATAGGGGTGCCCGGAATCTATTCGGGATGAATTTTAAATACGAATTTAAATACAATTATTACTATCATGAATTAATCCTAATTAATTCAAATAATAATTCCAACAACTAATTATCATCATGCATGCTAAATTAATTTCACATATTAACTATGGCGGAATAAACAAGTAAATATGTGATTAACGTACCTCTTGTAGAACTTGGCCTTTGAATAAAACGGGACTCTCGTACACGCTTTATCAACCCAAAAACCTTCTCAAGTATTTCCCTTTCGCCTTACTTGATCGCCGGTGGGAGACGCTTTCAAGCAATTTAATAAACTAAGGAAAAAGAAAAATATATATGCTTCTTGATTTTTCCAACACATGGAATTATGTATATTGAGATGAAATAATCATCTCCTATTTATAAAGGGGGGTGACCGAAATTCGTAGAGATTTTATGGGCAGGGAGAAAATCTTTTCTTAATCTCTAAGAAATCTTGAATATATCTCATATATTCTTTTCTCCATAATAAAATATTCCACAAAAATCTCACTCTCCTATTTAGGACTATAATTTTCGAAAATATTAATAAGAGATCCCAAGATTTGGATCTTCTTGAATATATGAGATATTCTTGTATTCCAAGAATACATATCTTCCATAATATCTTTCCAAGAAAATCAACAAAATCTTTTCTCTTCTAATAATGCTTTTTTCGAAAAATATAAAGAAAAATCAGCATAATATTATCCTTTTATTTTAATCACCTTATCATTATTGGGCTACTTAATGGGCTACTTGAGGGGCCTTAAGGAGAATTAAGATTGGACCTCCTAATGGACTTCTGAATTTCAATATTGAGCCCCAATATAATTCAGCCCATTAATATTAATTATTACCACTAATAAATTAATATTGCACTATCCATCTTAATCCATATTACGATAATATGGGCTCCCGGTTATTATTTCCCGCGTTTAAGATTAACAAGTCAAGCTTCTGAATAGCTCTAAATTAATTAACATCTTTCACCTTGGAGTAAAGACAGCTCAACATTATTATTCGTACCGAAGAAACTAATTCTTCACTTGCAAGATTTGGTACAATAAAACTTCTGAGCCCACCAAGGGGACTAATCACACGAGCCGTACTCGCACGCGTTTCTCCGTATTAAATCTTAGCAACCGTCGTATGATTAATATTACTGCCCAAGACACAAAGTTCGAAGTCACAATGATTCTCACCCAACATGAATCAAAGCAGTAACTACTAAGCACACACAGTCCTATTTAAGTGACGGAGATTAAGAAATCAACAACCACTGAGGTCTAATTCTTCACCTTTCAGAACAGAAGAATTTCTCCTCGCTGTAGGACCTCTTCAACACATACTAAATGTGCTAGTGCAATCTCTTGGTCAAGACAGACCAATCTGAGCCTTACACATCGACCTTTCACGGCGGATTGTTCAATTCCACCTGGGTCGTGAAAATGTACGTTTAGTTACAAGTAAACTGTTAATGTCGTCTTCTGTGATCGGGTATCACCACATTAACTACTTTGTAACACGTACTATATATTGAACGGTTTGCAATAGAAATTCAACATTCAATCATAACTAAAGCAAATGCGATAAAAGAATTATTCTCATAACCAAGTGTTTGATACACGAGTTATACAAAGTAAAAGCATACTTTCACGTATAACTCCAACAATCTCCCACTTATACTTAAAGTCTGCTTTTAGTATACATCACGCATGTCTTAGTGTAGTAGCTCTACGTGACATCTCATGTCAACCTACACTAACCTAATAATTCCTCCCACTTATACTTAAAGCAGATTGGCAATAGTCTTGACTCCCATTCCATCCACATGTCTCTCGAATGTATTCAGAGGCAGACCCTTTGTGAATGGATTTACTAGGTTGTCCCCGACGCATATCTTTGCCACCTCTTTATCTCCTCTCTCAACGATTTCTCGTATAAGATGGTGTTTTCTTTCAATGTGTTTGCTGGCCCTGTGGGCTCTCGGTTCCCTTGAATTTGCAACTGCTCCGGCATTGTCACAAAAGACAGTTATCTTGTCGGGCAAATTCGGAACAACGTCCAAGTCCACTAAGAAGTACTTGAGTCAAACCGCTTCTTTCGCTACTTCACAAGCAACTACTTATTCGGCTTCCATGGTCGAATCTGCGATGCATTTCTGCAAATCGCTTCTCCATGTCATGGCTCCTTCTCCCATGCAAAACACACTACCCGAGGTAGGTATTTTGGAGTCTATGTCTGATTGGAAATTTGAGTCCGTGTATCCCATGGGAATTAGATTGTCTGATTGTTAAATCAGCATTCCATACCAAGTTCTTTTCAGAAACTAAAGAACGCATTTAATTGCAATCTAATGTGCTTTCCCGGGGTTACTTTGATATCTTGCCATCATGCCCACGGCAAAGCAGATATCCGGTCTCGTACACAACGTTGCATACATAAGACTTCCTACGTCCGAAACGTACGGAACGTCTTTCATGTCATCTATCTCCATTTGCGTCTTAGGGCATATTTCTTTGGATAGATGGATTCCGTGCCTACAAGGTACAAAACCTTTCTTGGAATCTTGCACGCTGATATGCTTCAAAACAGTGGCTTTGTATGAAACTTGCGATAAGCCCAACATCTTCCTCTTGCGATCTCGAGTGAACTTGATCCCAAGGATGTGACCGGCTTTCCCTAAGTCCTTCATATCAAACTATTTTGACAGCCATACCCTTACGTCTGACAATACCTTTACATTGTTTCCAATGAGCAGAATATTGTCTACGTATAATACTAAGAATACCACCGCAGTTCCGTCACATCTTTTGTACACACAACTTTCGAACTTGTTTTGATCACAAACCCATAAGACTTAATTAATTGATCAAACACTAGTTCCAAGTACGCGATGCTTGCTTAAGTCCATAAATGGATCTCTTAAGCTTGCATACGAGGTGCTCTTGGCCTTTTTCAACGAAACCTTTGGGTTGTTGCATATAGATCCCATCAAGACTTCCGTTAAGGAAAGCTGTCTTGACATCCATTTGCCAGATCTCGTAATCTAGGTGCGCAGCGATCGACAAGAGAATACGGATGGACTTAAGCATAGCTACAGGCCACAGGCCACAAGCCTACCCTTCCGTCCGGTCCTCTTTTCCTCTTGTACACCCACTTGCATCCAATAGGTTCTACCCCATTAGGTGGATCAACCAACTCCCACACTTGATTATAATCCATCGAACCCACCTCGGTTTCCATTGCGGTTTGCCACACTTCCGCGTCTTTGTCTTGGATTGCCTCATCGTATGTTCATGGGTCTAATTCATCGCCGGGAATCAAATCCGAAGATTCTCCAATTCCCATGAATCTCTCGGGTTGCCTTGCAATCCTCCCACTACGACGGGGTTCCGGTTGTGAAGGTATGACGTGTGGTATATCATCTTGTATACTTGGTATAGGAGTTTGCCCTCTTAACTCGTCTAAGGTAATCTCACTTCCAGGCTTTCTTTTGTTCATATAGTCTTCCTCCAAGAATTTAAAGTGCGGACTAATCACGGTCTTTTAATCCTTGAGACTATAGAACATACACCCTTTCGTTCCCATGGGATATCCTATAAACAACCTTAATTCCGAACATGGATCCAATTTACCGGCTTCCTTGTCTAGCATGTATGCCGGACAACCCCAAATCTGCAAGTGTCTTAGACTGGGCTTGCGCCCCGGTCCACAATTCCATTGGGGTTTTAGGAACCGATTTGGATGGCACCAAGTTCAGAATATAAGTCATTGTTTCCAAGGCGTTACCCCATAACGACTTGGGTAAATCTGAATAACTCATCATGGATCTGACTATTTCAAAAAGAGTCTGGCTCCTTCGTTCCGCTACACCGTTCTATTGAGGGGTTCCCGATGTGGTCAACAGGGATACAATCCCTTCTTCCGATAGGTAGTTCAAGAATTCATTGCTAAGGTATTCGCCTCCACGAACAAATCGCAGAGACTTGATACTTCTTACCCTATGCATCATAAGGTAGATGTATCCGTATCTTGAGTAATCATCAAATTACTCATACCTCTTCTTGCTATGATCGTCATTGAACCACACATATCGGTATGAACGAGTTCTAACACTTCCGTAGTTCTATTCCCCTTGGCTCCAAATGCCCTCTTGATCATTTTACCCTCTAAACAGGATTCACAAGTTGGAAACGGTTCGACTTGGAATGATTCCAAGGATCCGTCTTTCACCAATCTCTTTATCCACTTTAGATTAATATGACCTAGTCTAAGATGCCATGGAAGTGTTTCGTTCATCTCCGAAGAACGCTTTCTTTTATTACTCGAAATAATCGATGTGTTATTAGATTCAATTTTTGTGAGTGGTGTGCCCAAATAATGGTATAAAGATCATCCATTGAAGTTCCGGAACGGATAAACTCATCGTTTCAAGCAATAATAACATCCTTATTAAAAGAAACTGAGTATCTATTCAAACAGTTTAGAAACTGAAGGTTGAGTTCTTTCTAAACTAGGAACATGAGGAACATCTCTCAAGACCATAACTCTATCTTCACAAGATAGGCGCACTTCTCCCACTGCTTCAGCTGCCACTCTCGTAGCATTGCCCGATGTGATGGGGATCTCACTTCTGTTAAGTCGTCGGGTTAGCTTAAACCCGTGAAACAAATGTGATCAGTAGCTCTCGTATCCACTATCCACGAATAGACAGCATACGCCACTTCACAAGTTTCGACGACTAAGGTGTGTGAATTACCTAACTTTCCTAGCCTCTTAGGCTTGGAACAGGCAGACCTCCATTGTCCTCTCTCACCGCAACTAAAACACTTCCCCTTCGATGCTTGCCTTTGCATTTGCCTTTCGCAACAATTGGATTTGCTTGGATCCGACCTTTGGTTCTCTTCCTCTTTTTCCCTCCCTTGGGACCAAAAAAGGTAGACGAACCATTAGCCACCATAGCACTAGACTGGTGCTCCATTATCACCTCCACCGAAACTAAAGCTTGCAAGAGCTCGGGCAAACGACTTGTCCGTTCATTCATCTGACATTTCAGATGAAACTACTCAAAGCTTCTCGGTAGGGAATGGTATATGAAATCAATCAAAATCCGCACCAAGTACTTCCAACTTGTTAAGGCATGTCATTATCTTGAGAACGTGCTCCCTCACGGGCGTTCCTTCCACCATTTCCAACTTGACCGAGTCATGTTTGGTGAACTGATTAGTCATGGGATTCTGATGTGAAAACATCTCTTCAAGGTGTTCCATGATTTCAACAGCGGATACAATGTCTTCATGAACGCGCCTCAAATCCTCAGACAGAAATGTCAAGATGATGCACTTCATTCATTGTCACGCTTCCGATCATAAACTGCCTCTTCCCATTGCTTGACTTATCATTAGGCTTGCCGGGTATATTAACATAAATAACCCAATTGTGTTTTCGTGCAGTAAGGACAATTTAAAAAAAACATTTCCAATCGATATAATTCTCTCCAAAAAGTTTATTAACTTTAAGTATATTAAACAGTGGATTAAAAGGTTGCGACATGATGAAATGAGAATAAAACATACATTCGTATCAATATCTAGAAAAATACGAAATTATCACATAAATTTGATCACATCAATTATATTGAAACCTTAAAACAATATAATCATGCATCAGCCAACATCTCGAAACAATTTAAATGCGCCACGAGGGGTGGTCTATACATTTAAATACATTCAAGCGGATCACAAACTTAAAAGTTACAAATCCTTAATTCAAAATTAATAGTTGGCTCCCACTTTGACCACATAGAAATTGACAGGGACTCCGAGGGGAGTAAGTTAATATCAATTTCCTATGCCTAAGTAATAACCATAATTAAATACAGGATTATTATTTCGCTTTGAGCAAGCCACTCGTGGTGAGGGTCAATACCGCCACTAGTAATAATCCACAATCATCCTTTCGGAATTTATTCATGTGAAATCCGTTCTTTTGGCCGATCCGAGGGGGAAATGTATTCCAAAAGAACTTCACAAATAAATAAATTATGGAGGCCAAAATAATCCAATTTTAATATCCGGAATAAAATTGCGATTAAAAAAAACATACTTAGTAATTTTCGAAAGTAAGGTTTTTCTTGGACAATTAAATTCATGCAAACACATATTAACAAATAATAAAAATTGCACGAAATAAAACATCCATCAAAACAAAATTAAACACATTGGAGCACTCAATTCCAATTGTCACGGTTTAATTTCTTCACGTCTTGATGCGAAAAATCGTCCTTGTTGCTTTCCGACGTTCGTCTCGACGTGCTCCCACTCGAACAACAACACTTCATCAAAAACAGTATCGTTTGGGGTTCGGGACGACGTTTAAAATCACACCAAAAAAACACGAACCGAAAAAATTCCACGGCCTGAGATACAGCGCGCGTCGGCCCACGAAGTGGGCCCGCGCGCTTCCCGGCCCGAGAAGCGCTGGAAAAGCGCCCGAGGCGCGCCGAAGCGCAGCCCCGAGGCGCACCCGAGGCGCGCCCGAGGCGCTGCACGGAGGCGCGTCGAGGCGCACCCGAGGCGCCCCGAGGCGCTGCAGGGCGCTGCCGAGGCGCGCGCGCGCCGTGCGCGCGGCGCCGTGCGCCCGTTGCGCACGGTGTGCGCCGTGCACCCCCGTGCGCCGTTTTTTCGCCGTTCGTCCTCGTTTTCTTCACCCCTTGCATGATTTTACCTCCATACACGCGCCACGCATGTATGCGTCGTCCGGGTACGCCGTTTTTAATTCTTCGTTTTTCGTCACGATCCGGTTACAATTTATTTTTACAAAAAAAATAAATACTAGATCTAGACTAGTCTATTACAATGATCGAATCAAAATAAAAACAACTAATCTACTCGTGGATTTTCTCACGAGAAAAACGAATTCGAACGAATCGAATTAAAAACCAAATTAATTCACACGCATGAAATTAACAACATTAAAAACCATGACAATTGGATACCTGCAAAAAAGATCTAACAATTCTACTATCCAATTTCAATTTTAATGTTCAACAATTTAAATTCCAATTTAAAATTCAGAGCCCGAAACCGTGGCTCTGATACCAGTTGTTGGGAAAATATAGGGGTGCCCGGAATCTATTCGGGATGAATTTTAAATACGAATTTAAATACAATTATTACTATCATGAATTAATCCTAATTAATTCAAATAATAATTCCAACAACTAATTATCATCATGCATGCTAAATTAATTTCACATATTAACTATGGCGGAATAAACAAGTAAATATGTGATTAACGTACCTCTTGTAGAACTTGGCCTTTGAATAAAACGGGACTCTCGTACACGCTTTATCAACCCAAAAACCTTCTCAAGTATTTCCCTTTCGCCTTACTTGATCGCCGGTGGGAGACGCTTTCAAGCAATTTAATAAACTAAGGAAAAAGAAAAATATATATGCTTCTTGATTTTTCCAACACATGGAATTATGTATGTTGAGATGAAATAATCATCTCCTATTTATAAAGGGGGGTGACCGAAATTCGTAGAGATTTTATGGGCAGGGAGAAAATCTTTTCTTAATCTCTAAGAAATCTTGAATATATCTCATATATTCTTTTCTCCATAATAAAATATTCCACAAAAATCTCACTATCCTATTTAGGACTATAATTTTCGAAAATATTAATAAGAGATCCCAAGATTTGGATCTTCTTGAATATATGAGATATTCTTGTATTCCAAGAATACATATCTTCCATAATATCTTTCCAAGAAAATCAACAAAATCTTTTCTCTTCTAATAATGCTTTTTTCGAAAAATATAAAGAAAAATCAGCATAATATTATCTTTTTATTTTAATCACCTTATCATTATTGGGCTACTTAATGGGCTACTTGAGGGGCCTTAAGGAGAATTAAGATTGGACCTCCTAATGGACTTCTGAATTTCAATATTGAGCCCCAATATAATTCAGCCCATTAATATTAATTATTACCACTAATAAATTAATATTGCACTATCCATCTTAATCCATATTACGATAATATGGGCTCCCGGTTATTATTTCCCGCGTTTAAGATTAACAAGTCCATTAATTAATTAAGCTTCTGAATAGCTCTAAATTAATTAACATCTTTCACCTTGGAGTAAAGACAGCTCAACATTATTATTCGTACCGAAGAAACTAATTCTTCACTTGCAAGATTTGGTACAATAAAACTTCTGAGCCCACCAAGGGGACTAATCACACGAGCCGTACTCGCACGCGTTTCTCCGTATTAAATCTTAGCAACCGTCGTATGATTAATATTACTGCCCAAGATACAAAGTTCGAAGTCACAATGATTCTCACCCAACATGAATCAAAGCAGTAACTACTAAGCACACACAGTCCTATTTAAGTGACGGAGATTAAGAAATCAACAACCACTGAGGTCTAATTCTTCACCTTTCAGAACAGAAGAATTTCTCCTCGCTGTAGGACCTCTTCAACACATACTAAATGTGCTAGTGCAATCTCTTGGTCAAGACAGACCAATCTGAGCCTTACACATCGACCTTTCACGGCGGATTGTTCAATTCCACCTGGGTCGTGAAAATGTACGTTTAGTTACAAGTAAACTGTTAATGTCGTCTTCTGTGATCGGGTATCACCACATTAACTACTTTGTAACACGTACTATATATTGAACGGTTTGCAATAGAAATTCAACATTCAATCATAACTAAAGCAAATGCGATAAAAGAATTATTCTCATAACCAAGTGTTTGATACACGAGTTATACAAAGTAAAAGCATACTTTCACGTATAACTCCAACAGGCTTCGGGATCTTTATCCTTTGTTCGTCATTTGTAACTTGGCGTGAGATTCACATCCGGCCTTGGACCTTAGGACCTGTTCGCCTGGAAGTTGTTCGTCGGGTGTGTTGTTCGTTAGAATGCTGTTTGTCGGTGGATACACTTCCCGAATTGGTTTATGCACTCCTTTAATGATTTCCTTTGTTAATCATTTTTGGTCCGGGTATTTTGCTTATTATCTTCATTTAGGATTTAATTTTTGTTCGCCAAGGAATAATTGATGTTCGCCTATCAATAATTGCCCCCTATCCTAACTAAATGTTGTCTTGGACGAGCAACTTTGTGTCGAGCAACTTTAGCTAGGATATTAGTCTGGTGGTGAGGGTAGACGAACAACTTTGACTTTACCGAGCAACTTCAGTAGTGTCGTTCCATATTCCAGGGTTGTTGGAGGACAACAAGGATGATGTGGGCGGCATGATGAGGTGGCACCCACGCACAGGTTTCTTCTAGGCGATGCGCCTCTGTATTTGCTCGTAAGTCCTCTACTTTTTTCAATTTCGCATAGGGGACCCCGTTTTCTTTCATTGTAGCCCCTTAATTTTCGAAAGATACGGGTTTTACCCCATTTTTTGGCTTAGGTATATTAACGAGTGGGAAACAAAAATTTCCCACTCTTCTTCATTTGCTACAGTGAAATCCGGCGAAACCACCATCTCCGGCGATCTACGAGTTTTTCCGGCGCTTTTCTTCTGAAATTCGGCATCTAATTCCATTCCCCAGGTAGTTATTTAGTTGCATTATCAATTTAATTTATTTTTCTCTCTTCTTTTCCCAAATTTTGCCTCACCACCACTGTGGGAGTTTTACCGCCGCCGTCGCCCGCAAAACCTTGCCGCCGTTTTCAAGGGACACTCACCGGAATCCCTCAATTAAAACTTCCAAACCCTCTCTAAAACCCCAAAATTTACTCGTTCCTTACTCCGTGTCCTCACACTCAAGCAATCAAAATTTCGAGGAGAGTTTGGACCCTCTCTTTCCGATCGTTCCATTTGAGGGGCAGCTGCCGTTTGAAGTTTCATCGGAAACACATCCCGACGTTGATTTCGTGGTTCAATCGGTGGAAGACACTGGTGCTCGCCCATCTGGCGAAGAAATTGGAGCGGCCGCGAGCAACACTTCAGACGAGGAGTCCTCATCAAATTCAGAATCTGAGGAAGATCCGGAGTTTGACGAGCTCTCCTGTAAATTCTTGGAGGGGATAGGATTTCCAGGTCCTAAAATGCTCGAAAACGAAATCCTCTCTGGGGTTGCTTGCCCCTTCGAATGGCGAGCATATGCTGCTAAATTTGCGAACAACTTTTCCCGCTCTCCACGTCAAGTACTGGATCTGGTAAAGACCGAATATCAGACGAGCAGGATCCGGAGTGTTGTTCGCAAAGATGAACTCAACTTAATCTGGGAGGCGTATCAAATTTCGTATGACATTGATATGTGAGCCCCGAAGAGAAAAGAAAGAACTGATCGACCTCCACCAGGATGCACGACGATTAACATCGATACCCTGATCGCGAGGCTGAGGTTCCAAATTTGCCCGACATGATAACTGTCTATTGTGATAATGCCGGATCAGTTGCAAATTCAAAGGAACCAAGAGCCCACAAGGCCAACAAACACATAGAAAGAAAATACCATCTTATACGAGAAATCGTTAAGAGAGGAGATATAAAGGTGACAAAGATAGCGTCGGGAGACAACCTAGATGATCCATTCACAAAGGGTCTGCCTCAGAGTACATTCGAGAGACATGTGGATGGAATGGGAGTCAAGACTATTGCCAATCTGCTTTAAGTATAAGTGAGAGGAATTATTAGGTTAGTGTAGGTTGACATGAGATGTCACGTAGAGCTACTACACTAGACATGCATGATGATGTGTTGGTCCCACACGATAGATTAATTACGGAAGCTTTAAAGAAAAGTCTTGACAATATCTTTTATAAGAGCAGATGAATAAGATAATATAAAGAAAGCAGTAAATGGACAAGATATATAGTGGTTCGGATTTGAAATATCCTACGTCCACTCTCCCTTCTTCAAAGGGGCCTTACTACCAACCAACCAACAACTTGCGTACTGGAATTGTGAAGTACCAGCTCCTTCTTACAACAACCTTTAGGTCTAACTTCGATCTAAGGCTTTACAAATTTCAACCTTTTCTTAATAGATGAACATGTTGAGATCCAACTACTCCTTAATGAGTGAATAGAATGTATGAACAAGATAAGAGTGCTTTAAGCGCGATAAGAACTAAGGCTTGGATATGACTTCGTGCGCGTGAGATCTCTCTAGAGCCTTTCTTCGAAGCTGCACTCTTGTATTTATAGAGGTGATTAGGGTTTAACCGTTGGAGAGCTAATCTAATCAGATCTCTATTTAAGGAAGCTTCCAATCAATCAATTCCCTAATTGATTGATTAGGTTGGTGAGATCCTTGAATTGATTGACTTCAAATACTTTCCAATCCGATCTTGTTGACTTGATTTGAATCACCAACGGTCAAATGCCTAACTCTGATTCTTCCAGAGAAGGCAGGACCAGACACCAGGCAACCTAGATGTCTTCTGGTCCAGAGTCGGTTAAGAAACAGAATACTCAGAAGAATCAGGAGATGATTCTGAGCATCTTTTGTTTCACCAGACTCGTCTGGTCTGGGGAAGGTCCTCTGCCTCTGGTCAGTCTCATCTGGTGAAGTCTTCTGGTGGAGTCCTCTGGTGAAGTCCTCTGGTGGGGTCTTCTGGTGAAGTCTTCTGATATGGCAGTTCCCCCTAGACTAAGTCCTAATCTAATTCTACATCTGGCTAACAGGCCCAGATGGTCCTATTACATCTTCTGGTTTGTTTTAACTCATCAAAACTATACAACTTTTATCCTAACAATTTTCCCCTTTTTGATGGAGTTAAAACACTACCAGAACTGATCAAAATAAAACACTTAAGCATGAAAACAATAAAGGGATAAGACCTTAGAATAGATCTTATCAGGCAAACAAGAAGACAAAAAGAAGTTGTCTTTAAGACAGAGTAGATATGACTTTCATTAATAATAAGGACAAAATGATTACATATTACATTGAATATCAAGGTCCTAGTCTATGCATATCTTCTGTTTTCTTTGGGCACCAGAAACCAGTCAAGGAATCTGTCTTGACCAGCCTTCAGCTCGGCAGAGGATGTTGGGGTGAAATTTACCAACACCTTAGTCTTGTACATCTTCTTCAACTCTGCCCAATCAACTTGGTCCCCAACCATAGGAGTGTTGATGTAGTGAAACTCAGGGGCAGTTACCTCCAGGTTGAACTCGATTGTGGAATCCATAAGCTTCTTGTACAAGTCTGCATCATATGCCTTCATCCAGGAGTGGAAGGTTCTGTTGATAAGCGCGTCATCCTTTGGCGGGGGCCTCTGGATGTAGTGTTGGATAAACCACAAGGTCTATGCCTCCCTCCACCTTTCAATCAAGGGAATAGGCATAGTAGAGTCAAAAGACCCTTCTGTCCTGAGTGGCAAGACATCCATCACTTCTATTGGAGCCTTCCTCCTCTGGATGGATCCACTGGCACCAGGAGTGATATCAGCTTCTCTGGCTTTCTTGTTCTGCCTCCTAACAAATCTGAGCCTCTGCTCTTCATCTATATTTTTCCTGATTCTGGCTTGCCTCTCCTCAGGCGTCTCTTCCTTGAATCTCTTTTAGGCTTCTTCAACAACCTCTTCAAGGAAGCTCTTCTTAACCTTCCCGATCTTCCTCTTGGCAGGGCCAGGAATAGAGACTGGATCCTGCTCTGCATCAAGAGTCTTCTCTTCTGCTGCCAGCTGCTTTGCCATGGTTAGAGACTTTAACTCTTCCTTCTTCTTCTTCTGCAGCTCAGCCTGAGCCAAGGTGTTCTCCAGCAGATCCAGACGAGCACCATGGTTGAAAAGGGTCTCATTAGTGGTCTTCGCCAGATCAGTTTTGACCTTCTCTTCCCCCTTTTTAACTTCATCAATAAGGGGCTGCACCACCTGTCGAATGAGATCAGGCAAGACAGTGGTAGAGGAAGAGTGAAGATCATGCAGCTGCTTGGCCTCCTCCAGGTAAGCTTGAGTGTCAGCCACCAGACGCTCTTTCTTAGCCAACATCTCCTGGAGGGAATCTTTGAGCTTGGCAGTCTCCAGCATTTGAGAAGCCATTTCCACCTTCAGCATAGAGACTGGACGCAGCTGGTCCAACACATGCTCCTGGAGCTTTTTCTAGCTGTGCATCACATCCAGTTTTAGGAAGAGTCCATTTACCTTGAATGAAGCTTTGGCAGAGGCAAAGGTGGACTTGATCTGCTTTAAGAAAATCTTCCTCTCCTGCTTTATCTGGTGCTCTATCTTGGCAGGAATCATATGCTGGATGGCTTTGGAGAAGTACCCTATCTGCATAATCTGTTCATTGAAGAACATCTTCATCTTGTGCAGCACAGCAGAGGTGACATCGAAGTCCTCTTCATCTGAATATAGCTCTGGAGGAAAGGAGAAGTGAGGGCCAAAGGTATAAGAGGGGCCCTCTGGGGAGATCATCACTCCTCTCTGGATCAGCAAGGTTCGAATCAACACCTTAGCTGCCTCTGGGGTCTCAAGCTCTGCAGGGTTCTGGATGTTGAGCTTCTTCTTGAGATCAATCTCCCAGGCAGTGAATGCAGAGGTGGTCATCTCATCCAGCAATAAGACCAGATCCTCCACATCTTCAAGTCTGGCCTTGCTCCAGACCTTGGCATCCGTCAGATCTGCTAGAAGTGGTAAGTGCTCCAACAAAATTGGAAGATGCTCTCTTAGCCAGAGCTAAGCACTTACACTCATACTCTGCTTGATGGGACCCATGTCAGCATTAGAGAATGTGAAGGGATTGGGCCCAGAGGCAGAGGAGGATGGTACTAAGACCTCCGGCTCAAGTGAAGCATCCTCATTTGCACTATCATCGCTGGACAGGCAAGTGGGAGAACGGTGAGGGGCAGAAAATCCCACTGCCATAGAAGAAGAGGGGTTCTGTTCCGTATGAGATTGGGGAGAGATAGGAATTTGTGAGGTAGAGGTGGGGGAAGGGGTTGTTCTGCACCAAAGGAGGTAGATGACACCTCTGGTACATGGGCTGGGGGAGAGGGATCTATGGGAAGGGGTTGTTCTGCACCAGAGGAGGTAGATGACACCTCTGGTACAGGGGCTGGGGGAGAGGGATCTGTGGAAAGAGGTGTTTGTGATGGAGGGGGAGAAGGTGTTTGGGTAGGGATGGTGGAAGATGTGAATATGGGAGTGTCGGGTATGGTCTGCTCTGGTGAAGTGATGGGAGCACCAGGAGCAGGAGAGGGGTTTTTTGTTAGGGTTTCTGGGGGAGAGGTAGTGGAGGTTATAAGGTTTATGGGGGTTGAAGATGGGATAGATGGGTTTACCTCAACAGATGGCACTGGAGCAGTTGACTCTTGCATAAGTTGGGAAGCTTCATCAATTGCCTGCTCCAGAGCATCTCCAAGATCAGAACCAGAGTCTGAATCTTGAAGAATTGCCCTCTTAGCCTTGGACTTCCTCTTCAGAGGGATCTCCTCCTTAGACTCTTCTTCCTCAGATGGCTCATCCACCAGGAGGGTTTTCTTTGCCCTTCTTGTAGTCCTTGGCTTCTTTGCAGAGGCCTTGCATGCAGCATCTTCCTGCCTCTGCCTTTTCTTGGCTACTCCTGCCTTCTTAGCAACCTCTTCTCCATCTCCCTTCTGCTTCTTCAGAGCAGCATGGAGGGGGATCTGGTCATCGTCTGATGAGCCAGAAAACACCAAGTTTGAAGATTTTGAAGCCTCAGCCTTCTTCTTTGCAAGGCTTTTCTTGGTCTTCTGCCCCTTAGCAGGTGAGGGCACTGCTTGGAGAGGAGGGGCAGGAATAGCTCGCTCTCCATCAGAGTCGGCATGGCCATGGAGAGGGCCATCCTTGGAGAACAAAATCTTTGACTTGTGAAATCCCTTGCACCAAGAGTTCTTCCACTTCTTCTCTGGAAACTGAAAATCCAGAATCAGAGTTAGTTTCGTCCCCAACGAAACATTTGCAGTTAGACAGAACTGCAACTCTCCAGGCTTGGTTGGGCATTCCTCCTTCTTCACCTTCGCCTTGTTCTTCCTCAAGATGCCCCAAAAGAACTCAGCCCAGTTACACTGGACACCATCATACAATGCCCTTATAACACAGAGCCTGCCAGTGAAGATGGCATCTGTGCTATGGTTCCCGCACATCAAAACTTTCACAACAATGTCAAAAAGTACTTTGTACTTTTGTCTCAAGTGCTTGTCCAGAAATCCCCTGGTCAGATTCTGGCATGAAGATCTTGCAAGGATCTTGAAGGATTCAACAGCCTCATCCTCTTTGTACATCAACGGATCTACTCCTTCTGCCGAAATGTTCTCAAACAATCTGCAGAAATTGTGCTTGGAAAACACCACATCATCCTGGTCAATCTTGGATGAAATATGATCATCGTGGATCTTCATCCTCACCAAAAATTGAGCAGCATATCTGATGCGTGCAAAATGAAGCACGTCAACAATATTCAAAGAATCAAATAGATAAGAAAGCAATTTCTTGAGGATACCCTCAAGAAGCCATAAACAAGCTCCAGATCGTCTCTGGATCTTCTGAAAAATAGCTCTCCAGCAGCAACCGAGAGCTCCGGTGGAAACCTGCACAAAACCGGGCCGGAGGGGGCTCCGGCGTCGGTCCTCCGACGCTCAAGACAGTCAGATTGTCATGGAAGAAAAACAATGATAAAATGCAGCCAAGAGGTGTAATTTTAGGTTAGAAGATACCTTGAAATGGTGAAGGGAGAGGGTATTTATATTTGTGTCTCTGAGGGGCATAAGAGTCAATCTCTTAATGTTGCCCTAATTGGTTTGGGGACCACTAGGACCACAGACTTGTGTGGTGCTGCCAAGTGTCCCATTTGGCTGATATTAGTACTTCAAGTAATACATATTGTTCCCGATATCTCTGGATTATTTATGCCATTAATCCAGATACGGGAAAATGACATTTGTATTGTATTCTTCTTCCATTACTCAAATGACATCAGAGGAAACGATAATGCTCCCTGTTCTTAAAGAACTCATGATTGATTAACACTTATTACTTTGTTCGTTCATTGTTACCAGTTCCAGAGCCTAAATAGGCTCTGGAGAGATACGTTAAAAAAGCATTGGGCATCACTCCCAAGGTAGTAAGGATTTATTCAGGCTTTTATTAGACTGTTATTATTTTCATAAGCTCTGCTGCTCAGTTTAGCAAGCTCTGCCCAAAGCTTGTTATTCTGACAAGTAACCTCTTTCTTTATAACTGATGTAGTATGCCAATTCTGGCAGAGCATACCTCAGACATGTTTTCATAGTTTTGGTCTCGATTCAGAGACGATTACCCCAGAGCCGTGACTAGCTCTGGACTAAATATGTTCATATCGGATTAACACACCATTGAAGGTATGTATATGCGAGTAAGCCCCCCTTTTGGCCTATCTTTCGGCCTTCGTACGTTCCGGCTCTAGAGCGCTTTACAAGCTCTGCTCAGAGCTTCTCCTCTGATGAGTGTCATTCTTTCACAGACTTGATGGTGGGAAGCCATCTCTGGCTTAGCCTACATCAACTACTCCCCCCTATTCCAAGTGACGTGTCAGAGGTCTCTTGGAATAAATGTCGTTCGAGTTCTGGAACTATTTCATGTGCTCTGCAGAGAGTCTTTTCTCTGGAGTGCATCATACTATTTTCATATTCATACTATATACAAAGTTGTGTACTTCCGCATTGGTAATTCAGTTTCTTATTTCTATTTCATGCTCAGCTCGGGCTGAGGCATATAATTTCTGCTCAGTTTGCACTACGGTTTCTGGTACAAATATAATCTCTGCTCAACATATACTAAGATTCGTATGGTGTAAGTTCATTTCCCAGTTATCATCTATGCTTAACTTGTGTTAAGACTTATAAGAGGTGAATCTAAATCAAGAAATTCATATTTCGGCTTTGATTCATGCCTAACTCATGCTAAGGCTGATAGAATGTATGCTCCAAGTCGAAAAGTTTACATCTCAGATGTGACTCTTTCTCAGCTCGTGCCCAGACTTAGAGGATGTGAATCTGAATAGAAAATCCATCTCTCAGATGTGATCCACGCTTAACTCGCATCAAGACTTGTAAAATATGAATCTGAGAGACACATAACTCCACAATTTTATAGGGATCTATCTCAACTGTAGAAGATAGTTCCCTCGGTTCTCATAAAGTTCTCAAAATGTCACAATGTAAACATTCAGTGCTTACATTTTAAAAATGATAGCTGATAAGGATCTGAGTTTGTTCAGACATGGTATTCCTTCAAGTTGCTGATATTCCATGGAATAGGCATTTTCATACCGTTCTGATCCGTTAATTCATATCTCTCTGACCAGAACACGAGTGACCACTTACGGGCTCTCCTGGTTTTGCGAATTTTCCAATTTTTATGCGTTGATCATAAACGGCTTTCATCCGATTCTTAGAACGTCAAGCTCTGAATCGAGTTATTTCTCCAACTGAGGCTTATCCCCTCTTATCTTACTTTTATCTTCCGTGCCTTTCCTGACGCTAGTACTTTCTGCATTCTCTATATGTTTACTATCGTATGTTTCTTTGTACTTTTTGCAAATCTGATTCTAATCTTCGCAGAAATCATTGCCTCAAATTTGTGTTTAATTTCTATTAAGGCTAATAATCAAATGCTATCTCTGCTCAACTAGTGTTGAGACTGATAAAATTTCTGAATTCATTTTTTCAATTCTCAGGCATTGATGCTGTTGATGTTGTTGGTAGTGAAGTATTCACTATTTACTTTGAAACAACATGAATTTGCCCTTTCTTCTCATTAACCAACACTTTATGATCAAATGTTGTTTTAGATGTTTTAACATGCAGGATGAAGATCTAGAAGGATCTACAAGGTTCTGGAATTATCAATGTTGCAGTGAATATTGCTTAACATTGGTAGCAACATGAGCAGTTACGGGTTCTAGAAGGATCTACAAGGATCTACAAGGGCCTACACGTTTCAGACTTATCTAGGACGTTTTAGAACTATCTAGATCAGGCGGTTGCATCAAGAAGCATGAGGAATAAAGAAAGAGACGTGGGACAACATGAAGATCATGGAGGCGGTTACATAGAGAAGTTATTTTGGATTGAAGACTTCTGCCTATAAATAGAGGCCGAATCTTTCAGTACCAAGTGTGGAGTAAACGAGTACACCTACTCTAGCGTTGATCCTGAGTTTAAAGGTGATAGGGCAGTTATTCCAACGTTTATGTTATGCCTTGAAATAAAGTTTTTCACGCATAGCTTGTGATCGAACTTATATCCATAGATAGTGAGATCATTGATATAGAGTGAGATCAATTTTGACGGTGTATTATGTTATACACTTAGCCAATTTAGATTTGATAGGTGATATCGAGTCTTATTTCCGTTGTGAACGATTATACTCTTCACACAACTTTTGTATCACTAATCTTTTATAGTGAACCTTTCGCCATGAGGCTAGCACAAACTATTTATGATAGTTTGTGTTAAAAAATATTCCCTTTTTCAATTGTGTGTTTAAGTCTTCCGCTGTATACGTTTTATATTCTGATTTACCAGATTGTTGTAAAAATTGCTTTAACATTTGTTACAACATCTGCTCTTTATAACACACGCACACTTTTAATTGGCACCAGAGCCATAAACTTGATATACTAAGTTTAGATCCTGAGTTTTTAAGTGTGTCTTTTGCTATGGAATATCCTGTAAACACCCCACTTAGGCCCCCTATACTAGATGGAAATAATTATGCCTATTGGAAACCTAAGATGCGCATGTACATCAAGTCTATTGATGAACGTGCTTGGAGAAGTGTTCTGACCGGTTGGGAATGGCCCAGAAATCAAGCAGATGATGATGGCGAGACAAGAGTCAAACGGGAGATTGAATGGACAAATGAGGAGACCACGACGGCAAGCTACAATTCCAAAGCTCTCAATGCTATCTTTACCTCTGTTGATGTATCTATGTTCAAGATTATATCAACATGTACTACGGCTAAAGATGCATGGGAGAGGCTTCAAGAGCACTGTGAAGGAAGTTGAAGTGTTTGAAGGACCAAACTTCGAATGCTTGGGACCAAGTTCGAGAATCTAAGGATGAAGGATGATGAGACAATCACGGCGTACAATGAGAGGCTGAGTGAGATTGTCAACGAATCACACGCACTTGGTGATCCAATTTCCAATGTACGAGTTGTACACAAAATTTTGCGATCTGTTCCTAAACGATTCGATGCAAAAATTTGTGCTATTGAAGAAGCCAAGGACACTGACACTTTAAGTCAGAATGAACTTGTAAGTATTCTCAAAACATATGAGATGAACACAACTCAATCTGATGATACAAGTGAAGGAAAGAAGGTTGTTGTTTTCAAAGGTGAAACATCACTCAACACTGAAAATCAGCCCTTTGTGACTGAAGTTGAGTCTGATGAAGATGTTCTAGACCAATGTTACAACACTCCTGACAACATTGCCCTTCTTACAAAGAAATTCAATTCCTACCTGAAGAAGAAACTGAATAGATCCAGAGGAAATGGTCAACAGAGAACTCCTTTCAACAATACAACATCAGACCCAGAGAAAAGGAAGGATCAGAATCAATCAAGGCAGTTCAGAGGTAATAAATCAAGGTATGATCCTGAATTTAGAAAATCAGTTAGATGTGATGCATGTACTGGATTTGGACACTATGCAAATGAGTGTGCAAATACTAGGTTAAGACAAAAACTGAATTTTAATGTTACCTTTAGTGATGACTCAGATGATGATGAACCTGAAGGTTCTAAAGATGAGGAACTAGCTTTTTCTGCAAGAATTGATTATGATGATTCTTTAGATGATGATCTGGATGATCTTGACACTGGTGTTGTTTCCAATGTTATAACATCAGAAACAACATTTGTCAAAAATCATTCAGATTTGAACTGTTTTAATGGGTGTGTTGATGAGACAGGTTCTAATGACATAAGGGATGATGATTCCAGTATAGCCAAAGAGAATGATGATCTCAGAGAGACTGTGACAAAGTTAGAAGTCATTCTAACAAGGAAGGATTTAGAAATTTCTAAGCTAAAGGAAGAATTGAAAAATTCTACCTTAAGTTTTAAGAAATACTCTAAAAGTTCTTCCATTGTAAGTGACTCCTTAACTATTGGACAGTCTAATAAACATGGTTTGGGCTATTATGGTGAGACTACTTCTAAATTAGTGAATAATCCTGTAAAATTTGTTAAGGGAAAAACTGAGTTTTTTGCCAAAACAAAAATACATGAGACTGAAAAACTTGTGAAGAAGTATGTGTGTCGCTACTGTTCTGAAATTGATCATATTCGTCCTTACTGTCAAAAGTTGAAAAGGGATCTACAAATTCAGAAAGTATTGTCTGTAATGTCTTCACATTCTAAGAAACACTGGTCAAAATCTGCTAAGAAAAAGAAAGAAGATGTTACATGTAATGTCGTTCAAACTTCTCTGAAAGCATGTGTTCCTGATCTATGGTACTTTGACAGTGGTTGTTCTAGACATATGACTGGTCATGTTAAATACTTGTCTGACTATGAACCTTATAATGGTGGAACTGTTACATATGGTGGTGGATCAAAAAGTAAAATCATTGGAAAAGGGACCTTAAATGTTGAAGGTTTTCCTAAACTTAATAATGTTTTGCATGTTGATGGTTTACTTGCTAATCTTCTTAGTATAAGTCAACTATGTGATGACAATTTGCATTTTAAATTTGATAAAGATTCATGCTATGTTCTAAACAAGGATAACAAGTGTCTAATGACTGGAAATAGGTCAGCAGATAATTGTTATCTAATTGGAACAAACAAAGTATGTCATTTGTCAAATTGTGATGAGAATGTCCTATGGCATCAAAGACTTGGACATGCAAATTATAGATTCATGCAAAAATTGGTTAAGTCTGAAGCAGTGAGAGGTTTACCAAAACTGAAGATTGTTGCACCCACTGTATGTGGTCCATGCCAAAAAGGTAAGCAGGTAAGAGTGTCGCATAAAATGTTATCACATTGCATGACACATCGTTGTTTTGAATTACTGCATATGGATCTTATGGGTCCTATGGAAACTGAAAGCATTGGTGGTAAGTAATATTCACTAGTTGTGGTAGATGATTACTCTAGATTTACATGGATTGAGTTCTTAAGAGAGAAATCTGAAACATTTGATGTTTTTAAAACTCTTTACAAAAGATTTAAAACTGTTTTCAACTTGAAAGTAAGCAAGATTAGATCTGATCATGGTAGAGAATTTGAAAATAGCATGTTTTCAGAATTCTGTAATAAGAAAGGAATTGTCCAAGAGTTTTCTTCTCCTAAAACTCCACAACAAAATAGGATAGCTGAAAGGAAAAATAGAATTCTTCAAGAAATGGCAAGAGTAATGCTTACTTCAAAAAATCTTGCAAAGAAATTTTGGGCTGAAGCATTGAATACAACATGCCATATTGCTAATTGAGTCTATTTTAGATTTGGAAGCAATAAAACCCCATAAGAGATCTTGAACAATAAGAAACCGAATGTGAAATATTTTCATGTTTTTGGTTGTGTGTGTTACATTCTGAATGATAGAGATCAACTGCACAAGTTTGATTCTAAGAGTGATAAAGGTTTTTTCTTAGGTTATTCTAGAAATAGTAAAACCTATAGAGTCTACAACCTTAGAACTAACACTGTTCAAGAATCTGTGAATGTTGTTTTTGATGATGACAGGAATCTGATAGATAGGAATGACACTGAAGATGTGACTGATGTTCCAAAAGAATCACTGAAAACAGAGAATGTTACACCAAATGTTACAGCATCTGGTTCAACATCACCTGTAGATTCAGTTGATACTTCACAGAACAATCAGTATACCCCAAAGAAGAATCCAGCTACTTGGATTACCAAAAGTCATCCTTCAAATCAGATTATTAGAGATGCTTCAGTTGGTGTTCAAACAAGAAGAAGAGTAAGTGCAAATTGTGTTGATATGGTAAGGTCTGTGTGCATGTCTTCAATTTGCAATATTGTGAATGCTCAGTGTTACTATTCTGAAATTGAACCTAAAAATATTACAGAAGCATTAAAAGATGAAAATTGGATTAATGCTATGCATGAAGAACTTAATCAGTTTGAAAGAAATGATGTTTGGTCATTAGTTCCAAGACCTGATGATGTTAATGTCATTGGAACTAAATGGATCTTTAAAAACAAAATTGATGAGTCTGGTAACATAATTAGGAACAAAGCTAGATTAGTTGCACAAGGTTACACTCAAGTTGAAGGTATTGATTTTGATGAAACATTTGCACCTGTTGCTAGGATAGAGTCCATTAGACTGTTACTAGCAATAACATGTACATCAACATTAATCTTCATCAAATGGATGTAAAAGCTGCATTTCTAAATGGCATATTAATTGAAGATGCATTTGTTGAACAACCTAAAGGTTTTGAAAACCCACAGTATCCTGATCATGTGTACAAACTAAAGAAAGCCTTGTATGGTCTCAAACAAGCTCCTAGAGCTTGGTATGGTAGACTTACTGACTTTCTGTTGCAATTTGGTTTCATAAGAGGAGAGGCTGATAGAACCTTGTTCATTAAAAATTCTGGAGAAGACTTGTTAATAGCCCAAATATATGTTGATGACATTGTTTTTTGTTCAACTTGTAACATTATGTTAAACAAGTTTGTTGAAGCAATGACAGCAACATTTGAGATGAGCATGGTAGGTGATTTGAATTACTTTCTTGGACTTCAAATCAAACAAACTGATAATGGTATTTTCTTCTCTCAGAGTAAGTATGCAAAGAATTTAGTGAAAAGGTTTGGTTTAGAAAGCTCAAAAGTCATGAAAACTCCTATGGGATCTACACAAAAATTGTGTAAAGACACTGTTGGTCAAGATGTTGATCCAATTTTGTATAGATCCATGATAGGTAGTCTTCTGTACTTAACTTCAAGCAGACCTGATATTATGTATAGTGTATGTGTTTGTGCCAGGTACCAAGCTTGTCCTAAAGAATCTCATTTGAATGCAGTCAAGAGAATCATAAGATATGTGGCTGGTACAACTGATCTTGGTATATGGTATACCAAAGACACAAGCAGTGCACTCGTTGGATATAGTGATGTTGATTGGGCTGGAGATATTGATGATAAGAAAAGCACGAGTGGTGGCTGTTTTTACATGAGTAACAATTTGATTTCTTGGCATAGTAGAAAACAGAATTGTGTATCACAATCTACTGCCGAATCTGAGTACATTGCAGCAGGTAGTTGCTGTACACAACTTCTTTGGTTGAGTAAAATGTTTAGTGATTATGGTTTAGAGAGTGACACTTTAACTGTATTTTGTGATAACACGAGTGCTATCAACATTTCGAAAAATCCAGTTCAACACTCACTTACTAAACACATAAGTATTAGACATCATTTCATAAGGGATCTTGTAGAGAAGAGTATTGTGAAGTTAGAATACATACTCACTGAAAATCAATTTGCTGATGTGTTTACTAAAGCATTAGACCATGAGAGATTCTCATTTTTTAGGAAATCTCTTGGTATGTGCACAATCTGAGTAACTGAGAAGCGGATGTTGTTATGTCTGTTAAAACATCCATAACAACATCAGTGTATTTACATGTTCTAATTAAAGCTTATTCTTGTATTTTGTTTCTTAATTTCTTTGAAAAATAAATCTGAACTAAGTATGTTTGTTGTGTAAAAATAAAAAGGAATCACTCTTCTCAAACGCATAAGAAGTTTTTTTAAAAAACACATCAAGATGTAACTAATTCACTGAGTAACTATGGAGCACAAAGTTCGCTACTACGATGTCTTCATTTCAAAAGGTGATTAGTAAAACATCAACATGTCACAAATCCATTGAGTAATTATGGGGCACGGAGTTCGCTGCTACGATGCACTCTCTTGAAAAGATGGATCAATGTGAATAAAAAGTGCTAAATTTATTTGATAAAAAGTGCGACATTGGATATTAAAACCGATGTTGAAGTGTGTGCTCCAATTTTGAATACAACATCATATACAGTTCGTATTTATTTTTCTAAGTTAAGTTATGGACCGATTTTTCAGGGATTTGTTTTTAAATTCCACATGCATAAACCCACGTTTTTTCAATTTATTCAAGTAGTGCATAATTTAGTGTGTTTAATTAATTAAATATCGGATTTTTTACTCATGAAATAACCCACGATCTCTTATGGGGGAGTGGGTAGTTTCAACTGCTTAAAAATTCCAGAATATTCACTTTCATGGGTAATTAAAATAACTTCCGTTCTTTCTTCTATATATATTTCCTTCATGTCTTATGTTTAATTCTCAGTGTTCAGCATATGAGTGAAATTCAGATTTTTCGACTAAGTGTTGAAAATTGTGTGTTCACATCTTAGGGTTTTAGTGTTATTTCTTTTAAATTTTATTTTTGCTTAATTTTACTATCTACTTAATGGCTGGAAATCAAAAGAAGTCCTCTCACAGTTCAAAAACTCTCGCAAACCCTTCAACTCCTTCACACTCAAATCTGAACCTTCTTGCAGAAATGGCCTCAAGCCAAAACCCAAATGCTGCCTCTATTGCTCCATCATCGAGCACAACACCTCCTACTACTCTAACCCCTGTTCAAGTCTTTCTCGTAAACATCTACATCCCAAATGAGGCCACTGTCGATCAGCTGGAGACGATCGCACGCGGCATTGCACAAAGCCTTCAAGGAAGCCCTGTGGTTCCCAAATTGACCATTGGCTCTATTGAAGTAGATGCTGCATCTTACTTGAACCAACCTCAAATCCCTTCTTCTACTGTTCATGTCGGAGGTCCTTCTTCGACTGTACAATCAGAAAATCCTAAATCCTCTAGCCAAGCCAAAAGCCCTACTGCTAATGTTTCAAAGAATGTTGAAACAGGTGATCAGGCTACAAAGGAGACCCCCACTGTCAAGGAAACTGTTGCTGAAGAAACTGGGGAGAAAAGCCCTAATGCCGAAGTCCCTGATGTTGAAATGTCAGAGGAGGACAAAGAAGAATCACCCAAAACTGATTCTTCAATGTCTGAGGATTCTGAGCCTGCTCCAATAGCCAAAGCTGTGAAGAAAAAGGGAGGCAAGAGGAAAAAGAGCCCTGTTCAATCAAGGAGGAGATCAGGTAGAGCAAAGAAGAGGGTGAACTATTCTGAAACTGCAAGGAAGAAGAAGGATGATGAAGGAGATGTTGCCACTCGACCTATTCGAGTGTTTTCAGAATCTGAAAAGGAGTCAAGCTCCAAAGACTCATCTGAGAAAGAGACTGATCAATCTGAAAGCCAGGAGAAAGAAGAAACTGATGAGAGTGATGTACCTATTTTTGAACTGAGGAGGAGAGTAAGAGTTGAGATGAGGACTAAGAGGAAATTTGAGTATGCTACTGGTGGTGCTGGAACAAGTGTAGCAGCACCAGAACCTGAAGCTGATGACAGCAGTTCTGATAGTAGCTCAGACAAAACCAAAACTGATTCTGATCAAGGTAATACATCTGAACACTCTGTTGAGCATGTTAGTTCTGATAATGATGATGATGAATCTTTAGACCAAAAGTTGGAAAGATTAAGGAAGAGAAATCTGTTAATTGAAAGAAAAATTAACATTGATGAGTTTGAATCCAAGGGTCTAGTTAGATTTTTAGAAGAGAGAAGTTTGATGCATGCTGTTACTTTTGCTGATGCATTTGTTACTGATTGGGTGTATGAGTTTTATGCTTGTCTGAGAAAGAACCAGGCTAGAAGGAATTCTAGGTGGTATGGTGCTGTAAGGTTTAGAGATAGGAGTGTTCCTTTTACTCCTAAGTTAATTAACCAGTTTCTGCATGTTGAGGATGTTGAGGAAGAAGATGTTCCTCATATGGATGAGATCATTACTGTTCTGACTGGGGGAAGAGTTAACAAATGGAAGAAGAATATGTTAGCTGCCTCATTGACCTCTCTGTATTCAGTATTACATAAGCTGGTAGTGTATAACTGGATACCCTCTACAAACTCCACAAAGGTGACCAGAGATCAAGCTGTACTGATGTACAGAATTGGTGTGATGAAATTTTTTAACCTGGGCTTGGTTATTTTTCATCACATGATGAAGTTTGCTGGGAAGATCTCTGAGAAGGGCAACCTACCTTACCCTGTGCTGATTTATGGATATTTGAGGAGTCACAACTTTATTCACAAAAGGAATGAGTTGTTGAGGGGGAGAGTTTATCTGATGGGTATATCTCACTATTTATTGTCTGGAAATAGAGTGTTAGACTTACCCCTGCAGGATAATGTTGAAGAAGAAGATACAGAACCACACCAACCTGTTCCTGACCCTGCTCCTGCACAAGATGCTGCACAGAATGCTGAGAACATACCTAGCAACATTCCAGCTCCCACAACCTATTCTCTGAATATCTCACCTGAGTTTATTCAAACTCAACTAAAGCACTTGCATGACTCAATTGATGAACTTCAATTCCTGAAGAACTACTGGGAGAATCTTCTTTCTGCCACAACAGGGGGAGTACCAGTTGCTGCTGCTGCTGCCAGGGGAGTTGAAATTTATGAGGTAAATGCTGATGAGCCTGTTGCTGAGGAAGGTGGTGCAACTGGACCTGATGGAGGAGGTGCAGATGCTGCTGCAGATGTTGTTGCAAACTTTGCAACATTTGATATCCAGGAGGAAGCTGAACTATATGGTGATCTGCCTGACATCTCTGCCAAAGTTTGAAGTTATCTTAGAGACTGGAGGAAGCACAATTTATGGGGGAGCTTAGTGCAAGATGCTTGAAGCTGCAGCTGTATATATTTTACAGTGATATCAAGTTCCTCTTATGTGATTGCCTCTAAGTACTCTTGGTTGATTTATGTTTTTAATTATTGTTGCTATGATAGGATGTTTTTATTTTCTGAAAAGACAATATTATATTAGTCGTTAGGTTATTATATTAGAACTGTTAGGATTTATTTCAGTTAATTTTTTGAAATTGTAATTTGAATGGGTAAACATTATGTTACTCATTCTGTTGATTTTGATAAACATTTATGATGATGTTCATTCTGTTTTGGTGAAATTAACTTAATGTTATTTCATCTTGTTTTTGGTGGTTCAACTTACAGTTGATCATCTTGTTTTTTGGTTGTTTTGCTATACAAGGTTGAAGAGATAAATGTACAATACGATGTTGATCTCTATTGTACATACATCACTGACTTATATATTGAACTAATATATACATCAGGTGTGTTGTAGCAGAAATGTCAAATTGGGGGAGATTGTTGATGTTGTTGGTAGTGAAGTATTCACTATTTACTTTGAAACAACATGAATTTGCCCTTTCTTCTCATTAACCAACACTTTATGATCAAATGTTGTTTTAGATGTTTTAACATGCAGGATGAAGATCTAGAAGGATCTACAAGGTTCTGGAATTATCAATGTTGCAGTGAATGTTGCTTAACATTGGTAGCAACATGAGCAGTTACGGGTTCTAGAAGGATCTACAAGGGCCTACACGTTTCAGACTTATCCAGGACGTTTTAGAACTATCTAGATCAGGCGGTTGCATCAAGAAGCATGAGGAATAAAGAAAGAGACGTGGGACAACATGAAGATCATGGAGGCGGTTACATAGAGAAGTTATTTTGGATTGAAGACTTCTGCCTATAAATAGAGGCCGAATCTTTCAGTACCAAGTGTGGAGTAAACGAGTACACCTACTCTAGTGTTGATCCTGAGTTTAAAGGTGATAGCGTTTATGTTATGCCTTGAAATAGAGTTTTTCATGCATAGCTTGTGATCGAACTTATATCCATAGATAGTGAGATCATTGATATAGAGTGAGATCAATTTTGACGGTGTATTATGTTATACACTTAGCCAATTTAGATTTGATAGGTGATATCGAGTCTTGTTTCCGTTGTGAACGATTATACTCTTCACACAACTTTTGTATCACTAATCTTTTATAGTGAACCTTTCGCCATGAGGCTAGCACAAACTATTTATGATAGTTTGTGTTAAAAAGTATTCCCTTTTGCAATTGTGTGTTTAAGTCTTCCGATGTATACGTTTTATATTCTGATTTACCAGATTGTTGTAAAAATTGCTTTAACATTTGTTACAACATCTGCTCTTTATAACACACGCACACTTTCAGATGCTAACGCATATTTCATAACTGATTCTTATTTCAGGTTCTCTGAAATAAAAATTCTCATTTCATTTTTTCAACTCTGGGGAATTGATGTTAAAGCATACTCCCTCCTCTGGCTCTTATTTCAGGTTCTCTGAAATAAAAATTCTCAATTTTCATTTATCAGCTCTGCGGAGATGATGCTAAAGCATACTTCCTCCTTCAGTTTTTATTTCTAACATTTGTGAAATAAAAAATTCTCAATTTTCATTTATCAGCTCTGCGGAGATGATGCTAAAGCATACTTCCTCCTCCAGTTTTTATTTCTAACATCTGTGAAATAAAAATTCTCAATTTTCATTTATCAGCGGAGATGATGCTAAAGCATACTTCCTCCTTCAGTTTTTATTTCTAACATCTGTGAAATAAAAATTCTCAATTTTCATTTATCAGCTCTGCGGAGATGATGCTAAAGCATACTTCCTCCTTCAGTTTTTATTTCTAACATCTGTGAAATAAAAATTCTCAATTTTCATTTATCAGCGGAGATGATGCTAAAGCATACTTCCTCCTTCAGTTTTTATTTCTAACATCTGTGAAATAAAAATTCTCAATTTTCATTTATCACCTATGCGGAGATGATGCTAAAGCATACTTCCTCCTTCAGTTTTTATTTCTAACATCTGTGAAATAAAAATTCTCAATTTTCATTTATCAGCGGAGATGATGCTAAAGCATACTTCCTCCTTCAGTTTTTATTTCTAACATCTGTGAAATAAAAATTCTCAATTTTCATTTATCAGCTCTGCGGAGATGATGCTAAAGCATACTTCCTCCTTCAGTTTTTATTTCTAACATCTGTGAAATAAAAATTCTCAATTTTCATTTATCAGCTCTGCGGAGATGATGCTAAAGCATACTTCCTCCTTCAATTTTTATTTCTAACATCTGTGAAATAAAAATTCTCAATTTTTATTTATCAGCGGAGATGATGCTAAAGCATACTCCCTCTTCTGGTTTTTATTTCAGGCTCTCTGAAATAAAATATCTCATTTCATTTTTTCAACTCCGGAGAGTTAATGCTGAAGCATACTCCCTCTTTTGGTTTTTATTTCAGGCTCTCTGAAATAAAATCTCTCAAATTTATATATATTCCGAGCCATACATCCTGTATGCTCTCAAATTTATCCTTTGGCTCTGGGCCTATTTCGTATAGAGACCCGTGATCATTCTTTCTATTCTGTGCTTGGTTTAGACCGAAGCTTTTCTCTCTCTTTTCAGAGACTGCGCGCTCTTTACTTTGTGTATCATGCTTTGCCAAGTGTTCCAGCTCTTGTGCTTTTTACTCTTCATGTGCTTCTCGTGCTAGCATTTAAGCTTTCAGTTTTTTATCTTTGCACACCTTCTAAGTTGTGCTTTTCAATTCTAGCCTTTTTTTATCCCGTAAAAAGGATTCTGATTGTGGGGGATAATGTGTGTGTACACTCATGCCCATCCTTTCAGAGTTTACTTCTGTTTAAGAAGTAGACTGTTTATTCTATGACTATATCTTGCCTCCACTCCTCTTTCTTTCCGTTCAAGGAAATAAATTATCATTCTCGCAACTTTTCAATTACTTAGAATAGTTTCTAAGGTTTTTATCTAGGTTTGCAAAAACCTTTTTCGATTTTCCGAAAGGAGTATGTTCTCAATTCTACTTTCTGTTCCAGGCTCCTTTCATGTTAAAAAAACTCTTTTCAGCCAGTGCTCAGATCTTGAGGCTCTTCTGTGCTTTCAGAGCTTGCACGCTCTTAATATCTTAGTTTGTATCAAAATCTTTGATAAAACTCTATCGAAAAAACTTATGCTTATTTTAACAAGACTCATAAAGTGTAAATTCAATTCTGATTTCGTAATGAATTGATATTCATATCTCGGTTTCGATTAAGGCTCATGCCATAAATGCTATCCATGCTCAACTGGTGTTAAGACTGATAGGATGTAGATTCATCTCTCAAATTCTGCCTATGCTTGGTGCTAAGACTCATAAGGCATAAATTATATTCACAGTTTGGCTGTAATCCATGCTTAGCTCGTGCTAAGGCTGATAGGATGTAAGCCTCTGCAAATTGTAACACTTATCTGATATGCTCATACTCAGCCAGGTCTAGGTTTCTGACCCGTAACATTGTCGGCTCTGACAGCTGCTCTGGCTTCTCTTGGGGCTACGCCCCTCAAATCTTTTCTCACTTTCCTGGTGGCTGTCCCATCGGCAGCTGCTCTGCCAGTTCTAGTTCTCTCCGGGATGTCTCTGGGAGAGTAGGCACGCTCTGGGCCTAAATTCGGGTTCTCACGTTGGTCTTCCCGAGGACATCTCCTGGGGGAGAAGACAACGGAAGGGCATCCAGACCCTATCATCCTGAGCCACATTGAAGACTCTAGGACAAGGCGCGCTCGGGGCCTTAAATCTGGGCACATCATGTGCCTGTAAATCGTTCATATTCAAACACTGAGGAGCTCCCCGAGTGGGAGTCCTTTCTGCCACAACCTGATCAACTGCAATCTTGATCAATGTACGCAACTGTTCAACTGTTAACAGAATCAGAGCTGAACTATTCCGAGTCAGTGTTATTTATAGATGTTTCTCATCCACTGTCGTGACCGCGAGAGTGGTCACATTTTCTGAGGCGTCAGAGCCTCCTGCCACATTCACGCTCGTCGGAGTACCCATATGAGCAGTGGTAGTGTCGTCAAAATCCTTTCCCAGATCTCGTGGAGTAGGATTTATCATGTCTGAGAACCATAGAACAAATCACAGCTTAGTTCATGGTTTTCACAGAACACATATTAATCATCACACACTTACCCCCTTTTCGCCGAAATCTCCGGAAGAAAAAGGTGGTTGTAAAGACAGAGATAATATTTTCAGAGACTAAATTTATATAAAAGCTCTCAACAGAGATCATAGCATAACGTGTTCCTTGAGAACCATAATAACATCTTTTAGAACCCTTGTAAATTGTCACACGGATCAAATCACATTTCCATAACAAATTTAATAAGGCAAACACATTCATATGATATTTATCACATGTTCTCACATTAACTATCAAAGTATGAAGCACAATAATTTCAGAAGAATGCTACTATACATTTTCGGCCAACACTCAACATATATTTCCCAAAATTAGCTAAGGGAAAAAGGATTCTCATAAGGGTCAGAGTATATATCTACCCAGATTTTCATCAAGGCATTTACGGAGAGCATATTCACATGAATTCAATCACACTTAGTGTATCACCATAGTATATCGATTAAACAAAAGCAACTAATGCAAATTTTGGCATACTTCATGCAATCTCACAAGGTTTTATCCACAAAACCATTACTGATGCAGATCTTAACATATCCGATGCATCTTTACGGCATATCAGTTAGAAAAATGATTGTTTCTAACAATTTGAATAACTCATGAATCAATTCATTCATCATTTTTCGAACAACACATCGATTTCAGGTCACGTAATAAGGGACTGAAATACTTATCTTGGATTCCAGCGTGAACTGACAGAGTCCGTTTAACCATGGACTCCACACCCTCTTCCTCTCAGTGGAGCGGAATTCATCCTTCCATGAGTTTTCCTCGATCACTCGCATTTTTCTCGATGCGAGAATCATAAACATTTTCCCTCAGAGAAAACAAACAAAATCATTAGGAATCAAACCATTTTCCTTTGCACTAGATAATTACTTTCATATCGAGATCAACTTAGAAATAATAAATTATAAGTACAAATTGTAAAACGAATTCAGTCGCACAATCATTGGACTAATTTTTCGACAATCATATTTTATCATATGCACAAATATGCATTATAAGTACATGTATAGCCAGTGGTTCTCTAGTTCCACATTCACAAACTTCAGACCTCGTGGTCCTCAGTTTACATTTCGAAATACTTGTGTTTGGCTAAAGAGGCATTTTATCACACAAATTGCAAAAATTCTAGCAAAAAATTCATTCTACTCCATTATTCTCTCTTGAGCATTTAATCGAACATGTAGTGGGCAAATCATACTCTTCTTCACTACACACTAGTCACACCATATTTTTAAGTATAGAAGCAACAAGGTTTGTCTCAAATACCCTATCAAGCACTATTCATTATCACCAAGTGCATCAATTCAATTTAAATTCTAAAACATGGATAGCCTATGTACAAGCATTCACTTAGCATATCACATTTCAAACTCAAATCATCATTCATTCTCAATATTATCATTATTTAATACCTCACACATAAAAGCCACAGGAAAATATCAAAATTCATGGGGTTCACTTCATTCATGTTCCAAAGTAATTTTCAACGTTCAATTCGTAGAGGCATAGATAAATCTCAATCCAATAAAAGCCAGGAATTGACAGCAAGCAACCAACAGCCTATCCTTTTCATTTAAACACAAGGACTCTTGATTTCCCATTCGTACACTGGGAATTACGCATTTATGGAGAAAAGTAATAGAATTACCTCCATTAATAAGGTTCAAAGGTTGAGGTTCTGGAATCGAACCTCATGCCACAGGCTGTTCACGGCCAAGGCAAGGGATTTTGACCGAAATCAGGTCACACAAAACAGGGCAATCCCAATTGAGCATGGCTGTACGGCGTCCAGGTCGTGCAGGCGAGTCCGCCGGAAAATGGGCGGTGCCCAAACCGCTGCGGTCAGCCAAAGTGGTGGCACCAGTCGTTCTTCTTTCGAAGCAGCAGCAGCGAGGGAAAAACTGCTCAATGCAGCAAGAGTCAGCGCCGGCAAAGCGGCACGGTGGCGGTCGGTACTCGCAGGCAACGAGCCTGGCAAGAGGCGCGACGGCGGCCCATCTCCAGTGGCGCGGCGGCCGAATCCTGGAGGCGCGGTGATCAGGCGAGCTTGATCGCCAATTCGAACAGGGGTAGCGTACCCACACCCTTTTTTCCTTTTCTTTCCTTTTTTTTTTTTTGTGGCCCAATTGAAATTAGGGCTACATGCCTTCTTTCCAGCCCTGTAATTACTGCAATCAACATGGGAAAATTAAATCCCAGATTATTACAGATTTACCATAAATATCAGGAAATTAAACTTTGCAAACTTTCCAAAAATCATAACAAAGAAGACACAGAATAGGGGTAATATCAAACCCTAAATTGCCATTTCTAGCTTGAAAAAAGCTTAGAAGGATGAAAACTTAGCTTCAATTTACTGGGTTTTTCTGATGAATTTCTGAAACGGATCTTGTGTGCTCAGCAAGAAACCATTCAATTATGTGGAAATCCTCACGTCTAAGCCCGGATTTCCCACAGACGGCACCAGCTGATGCGTGCAAAATGAAGCACGTCAACAATATTCAAAGAATCAAATAGATAAGAAAGTAATTTCTTGAGGATGCCCTCAAGAAGCCATAAACAAGCTCCAGATCGTCTCTGGATCTTCTGAAAAACGGCTCTCCAGCAGCAAACGAGAGCTCCGGTGGAAACCTGCACAAAACCGGACCGGAGGGGGCTCCGACGTCGGTCCTCCGACGCTCAAGACAGTCAGATTGTCATGGAAGAAAAACAATGATAAAATGCAGCCAAGTGGTGTAATTTTAGGTTAGAAGATACCTTGAAATGGTGAAGGGAGAGGGTATTTATATTTGTGTCTCTGAGGGGCATAAGAGTCAATCTCTTAATGTTGCCCTAATTGGTTTGGGGACCACTAGGACCACAGACTTGTGTGGTCCTGCCAAGTGTCCCATTTGGCTGATATTAGTACTTCAAGTAATACATATTGTTCTCGATATCTCTGGATTATTTATGCCATTAATCCAGAGACGGGAAAATGACATTTGTATTGTATTCTTCTTCCATTACTCAAATGACATCAGAGGAAACGATAATGCTCCCTGTTCTTAAAGAACTCATGATTGATTAACACTTATTACTTTGTTCGTTCATTGTTACCAGTTCCAGAGCCTAAATAGGCTCCGGAGAGATACGTTCAAAAAGCATTGGGCATCACTCCCAAGGTAGTAAGGATTTATTCAGGCTTTTATTAGACTGTTATTATTTTCATAAGCTCTGTTGCTCAGTTTAGCAAGCTCTGCCCAGAGCTTGTTATTCTGACAAGTAACCTCTTTCTTTATAACTGATGTAGTATGCCAATTCTGGCAGAGCATACCTCAGACATGTTTTCATAGTTTTGGTCTTGATTCAGAGACGATTACCCCAGAGCCGTGACTAGCTCTGGACTAAATATGTTCATATCGGATTAACACACCATTGAAGGTATGTATATGCGAATAGCTGATGCGTGCAAAATGAAGCACGTCAACAATATTCAAAGAATCAAATAGATAAGAAAGCAATTTCTTGAGGATACCCTCAAGAAGCCATAAACAAGCTCCAGATCGTCTCTGGATCTTCTGAAAAACGGTTCTCCAGCAGCAACCGAGAGCTCCGGTGGAAACCTGCACAAAACCAGGCCGGAGGGGGCTCCGGCGTCGGTCCTCCGACGCTCAAGACAGTCAGATTGTCATGGAAGAAAAACAATGATAAAATGCAGCCAAGAGGTGTAATTTTAGGTTAGAAGATACCTTGAAATGGTGAAGGGAGAGGGTATTTATATTTGTGTCTCTGAGGGGCATAAGAGTCAATCTCTTAATGTTGCCCTAATTGGTTTGGGGACCACAGCCTTGTGTGGTGCTGCCAAGTGTCCCATTTTGCTGATATTAGTACTTCAAGTAATACATATTGTTCTCGATATCTCTGGATTATTTATGCCATTAATCCAGAGACGGGAAAATGACATTTGTATTGTATTCTTCTTCCATTACTAAAATGACATCAGAGGAAACGATAATGCTCCCTGTTCTTAAAGAACTCATGATTGATTAACACTTATTACTTTGTTCGTTCATTGTTACCAGTTCCAGAGCCTAAATAGGCTCTGGAGAGATACGTTCAAAAAGCATTGGGCATCACTCCCAAGGTAGTAAGGATTTATTCAGGCTTTTATTAGACTGTTATTATTTTCATAAGCTCTGCTGCTCAGTTTAGCAAGCTTTGCCCAGAGCTTGTTATTCTGACAAGTAACCTCTTTCTTTATAACTGATGCAGTATGCCAATTCCGGCAGAGCATACCTCAGACATGTTTTCATAGTTTTAGTCTCGATTCAGAGACGATTACCCTAGAGCCATGACTAGCTCTGGGGTAAATATGTTCATATCGGATTAACACACCATTGAAGGTATGTATATGCGAGTAAGCCCCCTTTTTGGCCTATCTTTCGGCCTTCGTACGTTCCGGCTCTAGAGCTCTTTACAAGCTCTGCTCAGAGCTTCTCCTCTAATGAGTGTTTGTTGGTCCCACTAGTTAGATTGATTGCGGAAGCTTAAGTTAATATGTCTTTCAAATTCCTTTTACAAGAGAGCAAAAACTAATAAGAGAATAAGTAAATCGAAAGCAATAAAGAACACAAGATATATAGTGGTTCGGATTTGAATATCCTACGTCCACTCTCCCTTTTATCCAAGGGGTCTCACTATCAACCAACTCACTTACTTACTCACTGGAATTGGGAAGTACCAGTTCCTTCTTACAACCTTTTTAGATTTGACTTCAATCTAAAGATCAACAGCCAACAACCTTATCTGGTAGATGAACAGGTTGAGGTTTCAACAACTCCTTAAGAGTAGATAAATATTATGAACAGTAAGAGTGCTAAGAGTGATTATCAAAAGCTTGGATGGACTTATGCGCATATGTAGTCTCTCTAGAGCTTTTTCTTGAACTGCACTCTTGTATTTATAGAGGGGATTAGGGCTAGCCGTTGGAGGGCTAATCCAATCAGATCCTCTATTTAAGGAAGCCTCAATAAATCAATTCCCTAATTGATTGATTGGATTGGTGGGATCCTTGGATTGATTATCTTCAGAACTTTCCAATCCTGATCTTGTTGACTTGATATGAAACACCAACGGTCAATAGCTTCCTCTGCCTAACTCTGATTTTCTCCAGAGAAGGCAAGACCAGACACCAGGCAACCTAGGTGTCTTCTGGTCCTAATCTGGTGAACAACCAGAATACTCAGTAGAGACAAGGAATCAAACTGAGCATCTTTTGTTCTACCAGACTCGTCTGGTCTGGGGAAGGTCCTCTGCCTCTGGTCAGATCTTATCTGGTGAAGTCTTCTGGTGAGGTCTTCTAGTGACTCTTCTGGTCTGGCAGTTCCCCCTAGACTAAGTCCTAATCTAGATCATCATCTGGCTAACAGGTCCAGATGGTCCTATTACATCTTCTGGTTTGTTTTAACTCATTAAAACTAACAATTTTTATCCTAACAATTTCCCCCTTTTTGATGGAGTTAAAACACTACCAGAACTGATCAAAAAGTAACACTTAAGCAAGAAAGCATTAAAGGATAAGACCTTAGAATAGATCTTATCAGGCAAACAATTAAGACAACAAGAGGTTGTCTTTTGAACAGAGAAGATATGAATTTCATTAATGATAAAGATAGAATGATTACAGATTACAAGGCATGTCTGGTCCTAATCTAGGCATATCTTCTGTTATCTTTAGGCACCAGAAACCAGTCCAGAAACCTATCCTGGACGGCCTTCAACTCTGCAGAAGATGTTGGAGTGAAGTTCACCAACACCTTGGTCTTGTACAGTTTCTTCAATTCAGCCCAATCAACCTGGTCTCCTGCCATTGGAGTGTTGAGAAAATGGAATTCAGGAGCAGTGACTTCCAGGTTGAACTCAATAGTTGAATCCATCAGCTGCTTGTACAAATCTGCATCATAAGCTTTCATCCAGGAGTGAAAGGTTCTGTTGATGAGAGCATCATCCTCTGGTGGAGGTCTCTGGATGTAATGTTGAATGAACTAGAGAGTCTTGGCTTCTCTCCATTTTTCTATCAAAGGCACAGGAACAGTTGAGTCAAAGGACCCTTCTGTCCTGAGAGGGAGGATGTTCATGATTTCAACAGGCCCTTTCCTCTTCTGGCTGGATCCACTAGCACCAGGAGTGATACCAGCTTCTCTGCTCTTCTTATTTTACCTTCTAACATATCGGAGCCTCTGCTCTTCATCTATGTTCTTCCTTATCCTTGCTTGCCTTTCTTCAGGCGTTTCTTCTCTAAATCTCTTCTCTGTCTCTTCCACTACTTCCTCTAAGAAGCTTTTCTTAACTTTTCTGATCTTCTTCTTAGCAGGTCCAGAGATAGAGATAGGGTCCTGTTCTGCTTCTGACTCTTCTTCTGCAGCAAGCTGCTTAGCCATAGTAAGAGATTTGAGCTCTTCTTTCTTCTTCTTCTGCAACTCTGCTTGAGCCAGTGTGTTCTCTAGCAGATCCAGGCGCGCTCCATGGCTAAAAAGTGTTTCATTGGTGGTCTTCGCCAGATCAGTTCTGGCCTTCTCTTCCCCCTTTTTAACTTCATCAAGGAGGGGCTCCACTACCTGCCTTAAAAGATCAGGCAAGGCAGTGTTGGAGGAAGAGTGAAGATCACGCAGCTGCTTTGCCTCCTCCAGGTAGGCTTTCGACTCTGCAACAAGCCTTTCCTGCTTCTCCAACATCTCCCGGAGGGAGTCCTTCAGCTTGGCAGTTTGGATCATCTGGCTAGCCATCTCAACTTTTAGCACAGAGACTGGCCTCATCTGCTCCAACACGTGCTCCTGGAGCTGCTTCTGGCTGTGCATGACATCCAGCTTGACAAAGAGGCCATTGGCCTTGAAAGAAGCTTTAACTTCTGCCAGAGAGGACTTGATCTGCTTCAGGAAGATCCTCCCCTCCTGCCTGATCTGATGCTCTATCATAGCAGGGGTCATGTGTTGAATAGCTTTGGAAAAACGCCCTATCTGCATGATCTGCTCATTGAAGAAGGCTTTCATCTTCTGGAGCACGGCCGGTTTGATGCTAAAGTGGCAGATGGAATATTTTTAGGATATTCCAGCACCAATAAAGCTTTTAGAGTTTTTAATAAGAATTCACTTTGTGTGGAGGAAACACCTCATGTTGTTTTTGGTGAATCTGCTTTTGAGTGCAAGGTGGACTTAAAGTCTTCTGATGAGACACAGAATCGGACTACTCCCAGAGTAATCAAGGTCAATCCACCTAATCTTGATTCAGATTCAGATGATGACCCATCTTCTGGTTCTCTAAAGTAAAAGCCTTCACAAGGAGCAGAACCAGAAGAGGTTGGAACTCCTATAGGGGGAAGCTCTCCTATAGTTGGTGATAATCACCAAGGTACTACAGCAGATAGTCAATCAGGTAAGACCACGGGAAGGAGGATCCTAGTTGATCACCCCAATGACCTCATAATTGGAGATCCAACTAAGGGTGTCCAGACTAGAAGAAAACTAAACTTAGCTACCTTATTCAGTTGCTATATGTCCCTTATTGAGCCTAAGAATATCAAAGAAGCACTGAAAGATTCAAATTGGATTGTTGCTATGCAAGAGGAGTTGAATCAATTCACCAGACAGGATGTTTGGGAGCTGTAAGCAGAAATGATGAAATTTTAAGCCAGTAATTTTTGTAGGACTAGGAAAACTTATTGCGCATGCTTTCAACCATAGATATGATCAAGCTAGTATAACCATTATTGAAGTTGCATGAAGGGAATAGATGATTGAATGTATATGCTAGTTTAGTTTTCTTGTCGTATTATTATGAAAAAGATTTGAATTAGTTTGAATGATGATGTTCTTAATTTTCTTCTAAGGGTGCGGTTATTCAAATCTACTAAATTGGTTAGCTCACCTACTATTTAGGGCAATCTCTCATATGCACCAAATGCACGGTGCACTCACTCAATAGTTGACCAAGTTTATATTGAAAAATTTATTTCAGTTACATTGGAAAGTGTGATTGAATTACACTAAAAACTGATTTTCAATGTAAACTTTTCAGTATAATTCAATCACAATTTTCAGTATAATTAGAACAAATTTTTCAGTGTAAACAGGATCAACTATTGAGTGAGTGCATCATACACCCAATGCACAAGAGAGTTACTCACTATTTAGCAAGGGTGCAGATGGCGTTTGACGCTCGGCAGACGATATATGGCCGCCAAGCGCCAAGGCCGCCTAGACGGCCACCAAGGTTTTTATTTTTTTTTCTTCTTTTTTTATTATTAAATATATTTTGTTTAATATTTATCAAAGTAATAAAGTTCCATGTTTCCAACTTAATTTGTTTATTATCCAATTTAATAATTAAAGTAATTAAGTAAAATTAAACGCATCTCCAACAAAATGTCTAAATTAATAAACTACCACAATTCACAATCCACATATGTGCAACTTGTTATTTTCCTTTTAATTTTTTTAATTATATAACATTTTAAAGTTATTAAAAATTAAAAAAATTAAAAAAAAAAACCCTAGGCATTCCCTACCGCCGAGGCCGCTGAAACCGCCTAGGCGCCGCCAAATACGACCGCTTTGCATTAATCGTCGGCGGTAGGTGCTGACAAGCGCCTAGGCGGCCGCCTAGACGGCCTCGGCGGCCGCCATTTACATCACTGCTAGTACACCCCACCTTATTTTTTACTCATTTGTAAAATTTACTTACTAGACCCACCTCATAATTACAATTATATCCAAAAAATTATTTACATATTTAGGGCGGCAAGCCGGCAACACCGTATTTGGTTTGGCCGAACAGAAACATTGTAGAACATTCATATAATTTTGTGTACAATGGGTCGGAGATATCCAAATTTAAGGAGACTATCCAATTAATTTATTAGGGGGTGTTTGCATACTCACCTTTATAAGTAGAACTACTTACTTTTTGAGAAAAAAAATCAATTTTAAAGCATTTGCAATTATTACTTTAAACATTTATACAATGTATTTTAGAGAAGTTACTCAAGCCTACTAGCTTTTGGATTGTGGAGAATTGAGTTTCATCGTGAGACCATGACTTGTATGCCCTCAAACTAAAATATATTATTAAAAAATTAAGTGATTCAAAACTCTAAATCCATTATTCCTGAAAAAAAAGAAATAAATCTAATCCATTCTTGGTGTGCATTTATCCGGAAAATCAGCAAGAATCTCAAATATCAAGGCATAAACATTCGAGTTGTTATATTCGGCTAAACACAATGATAATATTTTGTCCACAAATCTGCAGCATTATCTACCCTTTTGATTTAAAATGAATATACGATATTTTCTATATATAAACCCCACATTAGATTAGAGAGTTTGTAATGAGCACGGTGGTGGCAGAATCCTTGAAGATGGAGGGAGAAGCTGAGAATGGTAGAGAGGAGCAGATAAGGGACGAAGTGGGTGTGTTTGGTCAGATTTACAAAGAAGAAGTACAACCACTTGATTCAATGGAGAATTAATCCTGTTCGCACATGTGTCAAACATCTACCTTATTTCCTGAAGTTTAGTTTAATTACTTTTTAGCACCTTATCTTATGATATTATCAATTTAGTTGTGGTCCCACTTTTGGGGATTATGTATGCACGTTGTTTGCAGGAGTGGAAGATCAGAAAATTGGCACCAATCTCTCTCCCTCTAAATTCTCTCTCTTCTAACTAACTCTCTCTTCTTCCTTTCAATTTCTTCTCCTTCACGAAAGTTACAATCTATTCCCAGAAAAATTACAAAAAATTATTATGTTCTTCAATTGTGTTAATTACAGAGCTTAACAATTGGTATCACAGAGCCGTCGATCCTCGATTATGGCGGAGGCAACACGTTTCAAAGATCTGCAGGATTCACAGAAAAAGTTAGAACAACTTTTTCAAACGGATTCAATGAAAAGGGAAGCTACGGAATCAAAATTTTAGGAAGCGATCCATGATATTACCTCAAAGGTGTCTGATCAACGTGCAGAAATCATGGGAAAGTTGGGGGATCAACACACGGAATTCATGGGGAAATTGGAACATATAACCAACACTCTAGCTGTTATTCAACTGCAAATTATGAATGGAGAGAGGGGTAAGAGTCAGATGGAAAGAGATTCAATTCTGGGGGATCCGACTTATGGATCAAGCAATGTGGGAAATACAATATATCTTCAGGAATCACCTAAGAATAGGCAGATCCAAGAGCATAATGGTCAAGTGGTGCATACTCCTATTCCTAGGGTGGAATTCCCAAGGTTTGATGGATCCAATCTGAGAGTGTGGGTCCTAAGATGCAACTCCTATTTCAAGCTGGTTCCAGTTGCATCTGATTCTCACAAGGTAACTCTAGCTTCTATGCATTTTGATGGTAAGGCAGCCTTATGGTTTCAAAATTTCTCCCAAAAACATCCTGATGTTAGTTGGACACAATTTATTGAAGTTATCACTGCTAGATTTGAGGACATGAGGGAATCCAGGGTCATATCTGATTTTAATAAGTTAAAACAGACTGGATCATTTGCTGATTATGTTGATAAGTTTGAGGAACTCAGGGCTTGTATGCTATTGATTGATGGGGAGGTATTTTCTGAAAAATATTTTGTGGCAAGTTTTATCAGTGGCCTTAATGAAGAGTTACAGTCAGCTGTTTCCATGTTTGAGCCTAAAACCGTGGAACAGGCTATTAATCTGGGGAAGAAACAAGTGCTGACTATGGAGGCTTTAACAAAGAAGCTTAGACCCTCTCACAACAAGGGTTTTTCTTATCCTAATTCACCATATAAGAACCCTGATGCCCCTTTAGGAGTTGGAACTAAACATGTGGCTGGTACTCCTAAAACACCTATTAAGGTGTTAACTCCCTCTGAAATGGCTGTTAGGAGGGAAAAGGGTTTATGCTACAATTGTGATGAGCCGTATTCATTTGGCCACAAATGTAAGCAGAAGATTGCTTATATGGTCACAGCTGGAGATGATGGGTGGCCATATACAGAAGTGATTTCAGATTCCCCAGTCATTGACTGTAACCTAGAATCTGAGCAACTACAGGAGGTACAAGTTTCCTTAGATGCTATATCAAGGACTGATGGTACTACTACCATGAGAGTTTTTGGTGAGTATAATCAGCAGAGATTACACATTCTGATTGATACTGGGAGCACCCTCAGTTTCATTCAATCATCCACAGCTAAAAGGTTAAGGTGCCCCCTTACACCTATTGATCCTTTGATTGTTAGAGTTGCTAATGGTCAAAGGTTAATTGATTAGGCGTGAAATTGTCATGATTCGTAGCTAGAAACGCCCTAGTTTTGGTCGAGTTTATAGAGTATTTAGAGTCAATTGAGCATTATTTCTATACATTGATAAATTTGTCTCTTTGATGCTCATAGGTGAATAGAGGACGAAAAACGGAGTTCGTAGGACTTTGAATCGACTCAAACGGATGCCCGGATGAGAAGATATTGAAGAAATACGATCGGTATTAGTGCGGACGAGGAAAAGTATCACTTGGGAGAAGTTTTGAGATCACTCGAGCGCCCTACTCGAGCGCCACCGCTCGAGCGCCTTACTCGAGCGCGCAAACGTACAGAACAATTCTTGCGCTCGAGCAGCTCGAGCGCCACCGCTCGAGCGAATCGCTCGAGCGCCCAAAACTTACAGAATAATTTCAGCGCTCGAGCAGCTCGAGCGCGACCGCTCGAGCGAATGCACCATTCGAGCTACACTGCTCGAGCGGGACCGCTCGAGCGTTTTGCTCGAGCGCCCCTATACTTTTGCCTCCGGATTCGTATTTTCGGCCCGTTAACTCCCGTTTCGACCCGTGCCTATATATATCTCGTCCAAACATGTTTTGAAGGATCCCCAACTTTTTTACATCACGTTTCATAGAGTTTTTAGAGCAAGAAGGAAGAGAAGAGACGAGCAAGGCTTAGATTTACGTTTTTAAGGTTTTTGATTTCGAATTTACTCTACGATTTCACGTTTTAGCTTCGATTCTTAATATCTTTTGTTCTTAAATACGTTGAGACTTAGTTTGTTAATTAATTTCAGTTTAATCTTTTACATATTAAAACCTCAGTTTATGTTCGTTCTTTTCTTCGTTTTCATTATCATGTTCATGTTTGCTAATTATTTAATTGTTATTGTTTACGTTCAAACCATGTCTAGCTAAAACCCTTGCATGCTTAGGGTAGGATGAACTCGTAGAAGTAGGTTGTGGGTACGTAATTAGAGTAACTTGTGACGTTAGGTTTTAATTCTCTTAATTAATGAATGCTTAAAATTAATCTAGATTTTACTCTTGAGTTTCGTTCGAAAGGTGTTAGAGAGAGGACGACCGTATCACTCTTTAACAACGAGTAGGCTTAACGAGGGGGTTTAGGAAAGGTTAATTCATCTACCGGTTTAGCGAAGGAGGACGACCGCATCACCTTAGTTAAATTAGGGTCTCATTAATTAAGCGCTATCTATTAACTTGTTAGTGGATTAGTGAAGTCGAGTGTTAGGGTAAAGTATTAGGGTTTAGAATCTTGAGCTTTCACCTTGCATTCTTAGACTTAGGTTAATTCTCGTTTGTCACAGTTATTTTGATTATGTACCTGCTCCGTTAGTATACGTAGGGATTCCTATCCTAAGCATCACCATCTCTCATTTAAATCAAACCCTTAGTCAATTTGTCTGCTTTAGTATTTTAGTCTAGTTAATTTACTTTTAGTTTAATTAATCTGTCTAAAAAAACCAAAAACAAACCATACACTCATATTAACTACGACGCGTAGATCTTCAGGGATCTATTCGCATATACACTGTCCCTTGGGTACGATATACTTGGTCGTTATACTTACCAATACTATAGTGAACCCGTTCGCTTGCGGGTGAGCGATTAGTAGAAGTTAGTAAAATCGCTTTAAGTCAATGGCGCCGTTGCCGGGGATGGCGTTTTATGCTTTTTGAATAGGACTTGTCGATAGCTTAGTAGTTAGTAGTGGGTGCTTATTTTCTGTTTTTATTTTTTATTTTTATTTTTATTTATTCGGCAGTTGCGTTTTGATCCATCTGCTAGTGTGTCAGGTTTATGAGAACACGCTCACAAGGCAATACGAGCGAAGAAAGAATACCTGCAGACCCTGAGACAATAGCCAGAAGGAACCGAGCTTACTTGAGAAGAATGAACGCAGCCGACTTAGGGAAGGAACCGATGGATCTTAGTAATGAGTTGGACGATGCTGCCAACGATTCCAATCAGGCAGTAAACCGGGTTGATGGCTCTGGAGGGAGTGGTGGTCAGAATCAAGACCAGTTCGTGGATAGTCAAAGCCAGAACCCGGGTGCACAAAATGTAAACAATCCAGCTCAGAACCTAGTCCAAAATCCTCTGAACAATCCTGCTTACCCACAAAACCCACATAACCCTTTCCACAACCCAGCATATCAACATTACCCATACCCACCATACCCTTATCCACCATACCCGTATCCTCCACCTCCTGTCTATAACCAACCACCTGTGTACCAACAACCTCCAGTTCAAAACATACCAGCACCACCTGTCGCTCCTCAGCCTGCGCCCCAGAACGCAGATCAGAATATGGCAATTCGGGGCAGGTTCGCGGCACAACCGCAGAGGTATTACGATGGAGTGGCCTTACCACCTGTGGAGGCCAATAACTTTTCAATCTCCCCAGGAATTCTCAAGCTGCTTACTGAGAATCAATTCAAGGGGGAGGTTGGGAAGGAGAACCCTCACACGCACTTGAGGAGTTTCCTCATGATTGCATCTACTTTCAATTACAATGGCATGTCTGAAGATGCCAAGAGGCTCAGGTTGTTCCCATTCTCTCTTACGGGAATAGCCAAGGAATGGTATGATAACACGCTCCCACGGGGAGGTGTTAATACATGGGCCGAGCTCGAGCGTCTGTTCCTCGAGCGATTCTACCCTCCATCAAGAACGATTAAAGCGAGAATTGAGATCTCTTCCTTTCGCCAGAAATCTGGAGAGGATTTACGCCAGGCGTGGGAGAGATACTCGAATATGTTGATCGAGTGCCCGCAGCACGGGTACAACGAGGGAGATATAATGGCGTTCTTCTACAGTGGAGCCAGCAAGGCTGGCCAAGCCCACCTAGATGCATGTGCAAGTGGAGCTTTTCTGAACCAGGGAGTAGCGAGGTGTAGAGAGATCGTGGACAATATTGTCACGAATGCTGGTGCATGGAACGAGGATCCAGAATTTCAGAGGGTATGCAAGTTGGAGGAGAACGAGGGTACGAGGAAGCTATTGATGGCTATGATGGAGAAGATCAGCAACCTCGAGATGGGGCAGAACTTAGTTGGAGGGAATGGAGCAGCAAGCGAGAAAGTGGAACCACCCACGAGTCAGCTAGAAGAGGCCAACTATATGGGAAGGCCTAATTACCCACAAGGGGGGTATCCACAAGGTGGAAACCAGTATGGAAGACCTTCTTTTGGTCAACCATTTGTACCTCCAGGCCCACAGCCGCCTCAAAACCAATGGAGGAACACACAAGGGTATCAAGGAGGCCAGCAGCCTCCTCAAAACACTTGGAGGAAAAATGAGAATTTCTCTTATGCTAACCCAAAAGCTGGAATTACTGTGCCTGCAGGTGTTGATCCAGGTTCTAAACCTCCTGGTGGAGAGGGCGGTGCATCAACCGAAGAGATGTTGAGAGCGATCCTTCAGAAAGTGGAGGAAGGTAGCAAGCGATTGTCCTCTTTGGAGTACGATGTGAAGGAGTTGCATAAGAAAGGCGATCAACGAGATCAAGAACTCCAGAAGAGAGACATCGAGTGGAATCGAGCTCAGCAAGAGAACAACAGAAGATTCAATTCCATTGAGTACCAAATTAGCCAGATCGCAAAGTCTCAGCCAAGAGAGCCTGGGAAGTACCCATCAATGCCCGATGATAACCCAAAGGAACATTGCAAGGCTATTGAGTTGAGAAGTGGGACCAAATATGATGGTCCCGAGATGCCTGCTGATTCTGAGACGCTCAAGGAGAAAGATGAGACAGAAGGGATAGAGTCTCATAGTGATGGAGTTGAGGTTGAGAAGGAAGGAGTTAAGATGAAAAGTGATGATAAGAGTCAAGATGTGGATGAGACCCAGAAGAGCAAAGTGCCTGATGAGGAGATTGAGGAGATAGAGAGAATTCCAAAGTGGAAAAAGGCAAAGGAAGCAAGGGAGAAAGTGAAAGAAACTGAGAAAGATGAATGGGGGGTACCCAAATCGGTGATACCCGTCCCATATCCACAGCGCTTCATGAAAAAGAAGCTTGATGAGAAGTTTTCTAAATTCCTTGATGTTTTTAAAAAGTTACATATTAACATACCCTTTTATGATGCTTTGGAACAGATGCCGAACTACGCCAAGTTCCTGAAGGACTTGATTGCGAAGAGACGGAGAATAGATGGACCCGAGCTAGTGCACTTGAACCACGAAGTGAGTGCCATGGTGCACAAGGCGCTTCCGCCTAAGCTGAAGGATCCCGGGAGCTTCACCATCCTTTGCGATATCGGGAACGGGATCAAGAAAGGAGCTTTGTGTGATCTCGGGGCGAGCATTAATCTGATGCCTCTTTCGTTGTTCAAGAAGTTGGAGGGAGTTGAGCTTCAACCCACGATGATGACACTCCAGCTTGCTGATAGGTCCATTACGAGACCTCAAGGAGTAGTGGAGGATGTTCTAGTGACGGTGGAGAATCACGTTTTTCCCGCCGACTTCGTAGTACTCGAGATGGAAGAGGATGAGCAGGTCCCGCTGATTTTGGGAAGGCCGTTTCTAGCTACCGCCGGGATGGTGCTTGATGTAGCAAATGGGAAGATCACGGTCAAAGTTGATGATCAAGAAGTGAAGATAGCTATCTACGAAGCTATGAAATACCCCATGGGAGATGAGAGTTGCCACTTCATTGACATTATGGATGCTTGTGTTGAAGACACACTTCTAGACCCTTGCTCTTTTTATGTTCATCAATTTGATTATCCTATTCTTGACGATTTGTCTTATGATTCTTATGATCTTGACTATTTTGACAGCTTGAAAGACAATGAAGACGTCAAGTTCTTGGAGTTGAAGAAAGTAGAGGATGACGATGACTTGGAGGCCGAGGAGTCAACTTTCGAGAAGATGTTCGATAAGGCGCCACCATTGGAGGCGAAGAAGGAGTTGAAGCCGCTGCCCGACCACCTCAAGTACGCTTACTTGGATGAGACCGACAAATATCCGGTAATTGTATCTGCCCTTTTATCTGATGATCAGCTTGAGAGACTTTTAGTGGTGCTTCGTAAGCACAAATCTGCTATAGGATGGTCGATCGTGGATATTAAGGGAATTAGCCCCTCGATTTGCATGCATAGGATTAGATTAGAAGAGGGTAGAAAACCGATAGTGCAAAATCAGCGTAGAGTTAATCCGGTTATTCAAGAGGTGATACATAAGGAAGTGTTGAAGTTGTTAGATAGCAACATGATTTTTGCCATTTCTGATAGTCCATGGGTGAGTCCTTTACACGTAGTTGCTAAGAAGGGGGGTACCACGGTGATTAAGACGGAGTCTAATGAATTGGTAGCCACTAGATTAGTGACGGGATGGCGTGTATGTGTTGATTATAGAGAGTTGAACAAGGCAACGTGTAAGGATCACTTTCCTTTACCGTTCCTTGATCAAATGATAGATCGTTTAGGTGGTTTTGAGTATTATTGTTTCTTAGATGGGTACTCGGGGTATAATCAGATCATGATAGCCCCCGAGGATCAAGAGAAAACCACCTTCACCTGCTATTATGGGACTTTTGCTTTTAGGAGAATGCCGTTTGGGTTGTGTAACGCACCCGCCACCTTTCAAAGGTGTATGATGGCGATTTTTCATGGCTTGATTGAGAAGATTATGGAGGTTTTCATGGACGACTTCTCCGTTTATGGGGAGTCGTTTGATAATTGTCTGATCAATCTTGAAGTTGTGTTGAGCAGGTGTGAAGAGACGGACTTAGTGCTTAATTGGGAGAAGTGTCACTTCATGGTAAGAGAGGGTATTGTTCTTGGACATCATGTGTCCTCGAAAGGTATCCAAGTGGACAAGGCGAAAGTGATTGCTATCGAGAAGCTTCCACCACCTTCGACCGAGAAGGGGATTCGGTCATTCTTAGGACATGCGGGTTTTTATAGACGTTTCATAAAAGACTTTTCACAAATAGCTAAACCCCTTTCGCGGCTTCTTGAAAAAGAAGTCGCCTTTGAGTTTACTAATGAGTGTTTAGTGGCTTTTAATAGGTTGAAAGAAGCGTTGGTGAATGCCCCGATACTTGTTACACCGGATTGGTCTAGCCCGTTCGTGCTCATGTGTGATGCTAGCGACTATGCGATGGGGGTTGCTTTGGGGCAAATTCGTGAGAAGCGTTTTCACGCTATTTATTATGCCTCGAAGATGCTGAATTCTGCTCAAGTGAATTACACTACGACCGAAAAGGAGCTGTTAGCGGTCGTGTATGCTTTTGATAAATTTCGACCCTACCTAGTAGGGACGAAAACAATTGTATATACGGACCACGCAGCGATTCGGTACCTTATGAGTAAGAAGGATGCAAAGCCCCGTCTCATTCGTTGGATCTTGTTGCTCCAGGAGTTTGATGTAGAGATTCGAGACAAGAAGGGATGCGAGAACGTGATAGCCGATCACCTTTCTAGATTGGAGCTCACCAAGGAGAACACCGTGGAGGATCGAGAGGTGAACGATGAATTCCCCGATGAGAAGCTCTTCGGCTTAGGAGAAATCCCGGTGTATAGAGTTGAGGGGAGGGCACCTTGGTTTGCAGACTATGCTAACTATTTAGCAAGTGGTGAGTTGCCCGTTGAGATAGACTCGGTGCATCGGAAGGCATTTTTGAAGAAGGTTCGGGAATTCATTTGGGATGACCCCTACTTGTTCAAAAGAGGGATTGATCACGTGTTGAGAAGGTGTGTGCCAGAGGAAGAGTGGAGTGATATCATAAGGCATTGTCACGCCTTGCCATGTGGAGGACATTTGGGTGGAGAGAAGACCGGAAGGAAAGTCCTTCAATCCGGTTTTTATTGGCCAACTCTATTGAGAGATTGCATGGAATGGGTTAAGAGGTGTGAGAAGTGCCAACGATTCGGCTCCATTACTAAGAGGGACGAGATGCCTATGCACGTGTTCATGGAAGTCGAGATATTCGACGTATGGGGGATTGATTTCATGGGTCCATTTCCTCCTAGCAATGGATTCTTGTACATTCTCGTATGCGTCGACTATGTCTCGAAGTGGATTGAAGCTGTCCCAACTCGCGTGAATGATTCCCGTGTCGTCATCGAATTCTTGAGGAAGAACATCTTTGCAAGATATGGAGTTCCAAGAGCTTTGGTAAGTGATGGGGGAAGCCATTTCGTGAACAAATGGATGGAAAAGCTGCTGTCAAAATACGAGGTAAGTCATCGAATCTCTACTGCTTATCATCCTCAATCTAACGGTCTTGCAGAGGTTTCTAACCGGCAAATCAAGGAGATCCTTGAGAAGACGGTGAGCATAAGTAGGAAAGATTGGGCGATGAAGTTGGATGATGCGCTTTGGGCATATAGGACAGCTTTCAAAACTCCTCTTGGTATGTCTCCATATCAACTGGTGTTTGGAAAGGCATGTCACTTGCCCGTGGAGTTGGAGCACAAGGCATATTGGGCGATCAAAAAGCTTAATTTTGATAGTGTCTTGGTTGGTGAGAGGAGATTACTCCAACTTCATGAGTTGGAAGAGTTTCGAGACGTTGCCTACGAGAATGCCCGAATTTTCAAAGAAAAGACGAAGAAGTGGCATGATGCACGATTGAGGAAGAAGGAATTCAAAGTGGGTGATCAAGTCCTCGTATTCAATTCGAGGATGAAGCTGTTTGGTGGAAAGCTTAAGTCCAAGTGGAACGGGCCGTATATTGTGAAGGGAGTGCACAAGAGTGGATTCCTTGAAGTTGAGACGGACGATGGACAGAAATTCATGGTGAACGGGCATCGAGTGAAGAAATTCTTTAACTTCTCTTATGAGAATAAGGGAGGTATTTTAGATTCTCAAGTCCCGTGAGCTCCTTTGAGCACGGTCCGGCATTAGGACCTTAAAACTAGCGCTTAATGGGAGGCAACCCATTTTTACTTGTTTTTTTTAGTGGTCTGTTTATTTTTTAGGGAATCGTAAGTGTTAACCTCGTTTGTTGAGATTTGTGATGTAGGCTTGCTTCGTGGAGTGAAATTCTGAGAGAGAGAGCTTAAGGAGGAAAGTCATGAAGTTAAGCATGTTGAAGTTGAGCACGTTTCGAATAGGAAAGCATTCAATTCTTGAAGTTAGAGGTAACCGAACCCCAAACGTCGACCTCTTTGCGAAGTCGAAGTTTGGGGGGGTGATGTTTCTTTTTGTTCATTAGTTTGCATTGGTAGAAGTCGAGTTCATACGAATTTTGTGTACTTGATCTTACGTACTCATTCGTTTCAAACTTTGTTATCGCATAGCAAGAACAAAGTTTGGGGGGGTGTGTATTCGTACTTCGAGTTCGTACACGAAATTCTATGAAAAATTGGGTCAAATTTTTCGAAAACGTCAATGCTTGAGGTTCGTTGAGTTGAATTGAGTGAGAGTGCTAAGTTCGACTTGAAGTGGAGTGGTGATTTGCACGTATGGAAGAGACCCCAAATCCTCGGTCGAATGAGCGACCTGGCTTAAATCGAGGAGTTCTCAGGTTAGTTCGTGTTTTGGGTTGAATGTGATAAATTGTCGAGCTCGGTTCGGATGAAAATTTCAAGTGTTGAGCATAAAAAAACGAAGTTGAAATTTTGTCGCGCTCGAGCGTATTGCTCGAGCGCAAAAATCTTACAGAACCATTCCAGCGCTCGAGCAGCTCGAGCGCTACCGCTCGAGCGAATCGCTCGAGCGCCCAAATCTTACAGAACATTTTACCCGCTCGAGCGTATCGCTCGAGCGGGTCGCGGGTTGACCCATCGGACTCCCCCCTCTATAAATACCCTTTTTCACACTTTCACACACATTTTCACACACTCAAGGGGCGATTTGGGGCGATTTTCAGCATTCTTCACGAATTTTGCTCGATTTCTCACGTATTTGTTCGAATTTCTTCACACTTCTCCTTAAATCTTCAACCAAGGTATGTAATCTCTATCCCTTGCCGATTAATTCGAAGTTTAAAGTTGAATTAGGCATTAGTTGAGGCATATGAACTAGGGTTCATGAGTTAGTCGAAATTTTTGGGGATTTTTGTGAAACTTGTTGATTCTTGACTCCTTGATTGATGAATGTTGATAATATGCTATGGGTTTGCTTGTTTTACTTTCAATTTTGGAATTGAATGAGTAGAAGGGGTGAATTTCTAGAGTGAGGAATAGGAATTTGAGAAAAGGAAATGGGTTTTGCATGTTGAGAAGAAATTTTTGTGAATTGAGATGAAATTGAGCATGAATGAGTATGAGTTGAGTCTTGAGCATGTAAATTACTTAACTTGGGTAATGTTACTTCATGATAGACTTAAATGTGGGCAATTTTGGGTTGAAATGGAGAATTAAGTGTTGAAGGATTGAGAACTTTGAACGAAAAACATGGGTTAATTGTTGTGAATTACTTTGAACTTGATTGAATGCTTTGAAATGAATATTGCTTCGAGCTTGAGAAGAGCATGAATAGTGAGTTGAATCGAAGTGAGATGCATTACTTGGAATTGCTTGAGTTTGAATGTATGTTGAACTGTGGTAAACTTCAAGAATGTTGCTTAAATCCTTGCTATTTCATGATTAGGTACAATGGCTCCCAAACATAAACTCCTGAGCGACGAAGAAGTGAGAGTGCTCACGGAACAGCTTAGACAGAAGAACTTGTTGCCCGCGAGATGGGGAGGGTTAGATTATCACGATGACTGGAAGTATGTGGCTTACAGATGGAGCCTCATAACCGGGAAAGTTGAGAAAACCCGGAGACCAGTAGTGAGCTTCATGAAGGACCTGGGGATTGAAGAGGAAATACGAAGAATATTCACTAGGAACAACATGACTGAGTTCTTCGACATGCTGCTGACCATGGAGACTAACGCCGATCTGGTGGAGCAATTTCTGGCCACAGTAGAAATGACGCGCACCGACACCTTCAAATTCAAGTACCAGAACGATTGGCAATACCACGAGGTGGGGATTGTCAACCTCGCATTCGGGCTCCCAGCCCTATCTCGTCCCAACCGTGAGAGCAAGGCGTACAACGCTAACGCGTTTTGGAAGGAAATCACGGGGGGCTTGGTTGGGGACTACAAGGGGCAGCATGCGAGGGCGTCGGCTATCCGGAACCCGGTGATCAGATATCTGGAGAGGATTTTGGGGAACACGATTTATGCCAGATCTGAGACGGGAACGGTGACGAGCAAGCAGCTCTACGGAATCTGGTGCCTTTTGCATAAAAAGGACCATGACTTTGGAAGGGACTTCCTAGAGCACCACTTCGAGGCTCCGTTCAAGCTTGGAACGAGAACCTCGAAGATCCGAGGAGGAGGGCTAATCTCAGTTTTGATGAAGCACCTCGGATTTGAGCCGTGCTCTGGACCTTGCAAGGGCATGGATTTGGGATTCGAGCAGATGAACAACACTTGGATGTTTGAGCACTGGTTGGGCAAGTACTGCATCCGGTACAATGATGATGGCTTGTTCCCGTTGCCAAACAAAAAGCTCGTGACGCTGGTGGGGATGAAGAAGGAGAACGTCGGGATGAACGGAGAGCAGCACCTCGCTGTAGGTGCTAAGTACACATCAGAGATAGATGACAAAGGACTCCGGGACGTTAGGCCGGTCAAGAGGAGCAGAGGAGAAGGCACGAGTGGTGCCGGATCGAGTAGAGTAGCAAAGCTACAAGAGGAGGAAGAAGCTGAGTACGAGGAAGGAGGAAACATGGCTGAGGAGGAAGAAGCTGATGTGGGTGAAGGAGGTCAGGGACCTCAAGAGATGGAGTTCGGGATGCCTGATGCACCGACTCCAGAGCCGTGGTACCCGAACCAGATGGAGTGGTACGGAATGCGGACCGACATTCAGGGCCTGAGGGCAGATGTCACGGAGCTTCGTACCACTCAAAATCAGTGGTACACGGAGGCTTCCAATATGAGAGGGGAATTTCAAGAAGTTCGATCGGAGGTTTCAGATTTGAAACGTTGGATGGAGGCACTCTTTGTCTCCCACTTAGGACCCGATCACCCCAGCTACCGGCCACCACCACCTCCAGATGCTTGAGAGACTTGGGATGCCCCCAATTTTCTTTTCCTTTTTCTTTCCTTTTCTTTTTCCTTTCTTCTCTTATTTATTTCTGTTCCTGAGTATGAATTGTAATGTTTGCTTGGAGTGTTTGTTTGGGGATTGTATTGGAAGTCTTTAAACTATTAAGGGATTTGTTTCTAATTGCTCTGATTGCTGTGATTGATGATTTCATGCTTATTAACTCTTCTTGACTGCTTATTGTTTATTCTTGAGTATGACTAAGTGAGGAGAGTTGAGTTGTGAAAGTGAGTTGAAAATTCCTTTGTGTAGGTAAGTGAGTTTGAGCTGATTAGGGAGAGAACCCGTATGCTTATGAGTTTTCTTTTGAGTACTTGTGTGACAAGAGTGAGAACTCACTAGGACTAGCTTGGATGTGAAAGCCGTGAGCTTTTGAGCCTTACGAGATTTAAATGCATGATTTAATCTCTTCGTTTGTGAGTGGATCGTCACCCTAGAGGATGCTAGAACTTGCATGTGCTCTTGCTTCTAGATTGTGTCTAGTTTGATATGCCGAATAGGATCTTAGGCCATTTTTTATTTGAATAAGTCACTTAGCCAAAATTTTCCTTACCAATGACATTGATCCCTTGTTAGCCCCTTTGAGCCTAAAGCCTATTTTATTTGCTAGCACATATGAACACTATTCCAATTCCTAAGCCTTTTTGTCCAATTTGAGTGGAGAATAGGAAAGTGTGAATATGAAGGGAGTGAATTGAGTTGAAAAAAGGAGAAGGTTGTATGTTGAGTGAATATGAGAAAAAGGTGTGATGAAGTTTTGTGATGTGGGAAAAAGAACAAAAAAAAAAAAAAAAAAAAAAAAAATTTGAGAATGAGCAAAAGAAGAAAAAAATGAGCTCATGTGTTGTGCGAAAAAGAAAAAATGATGAAGTGATTGAAAAAGTGAAAAAGAGAGAAAGAAAAAAAATTTGAAGTGTTGAGAGAATTGAGAGCGAAAGTGTAGTGATTGAATATGTTTGAAGTAGATCGTTTTTAATCTCGAAGTACCGAAGTTTTGAATTTCTATTCTCCATTCACTTGAGTCACTTTACCATATTGTTATCCCACCTGTCCAAAGAGCCTACATTACAACCTTTTGAAAGTCCTTTTTGATTCGGCATTGATTTCTAGAGTATGGTCGAAGTTGAGAGCATTTACAAGCCTATGGCTGCCAATTTGTGTGATTGATTGATTGAGTGAGTCCCTTTATCATTGTTATACACTTGTGAGGGAGTTAAACACATCGTTGAGTGCACATCCATGCTTGATCTTGGTGCTTCTTATTATTGTTGCATGAATACGATAAAAGGAATTGAGGGAGTATACGGGTGATTGACTTTTGAAGCTTGAATTCATTAGCTTGCATGATTGATTTTTCCTACTCATTCCTAACAATTTCACTTGACTTATTATTTCATTGCTTGGGGACAAGCAATGTGGTAAGTTTGGGGGGGTTGATTAGGCGTGAAATTGTCATGATTCGTAGCTAGAAACGCCCTAGTTTTGGTCGAGTTTATAGAGTATTTAGAGTCAATTGAGCATTATTTCTATACATTGATAAATTTGTCTCTTTGATGCTCATAGGTGAATAGAGGACGAAAAACGGAGTTCGTAGGACTTTGAATCGACTCAAACGGATGCCCGGATGAGAAGATATTGAAGAAATACGATCGGTATTAGTGCGGACGAGGAAAAGTATCACTTGGGAGAAGTTTTGAGATCACTCGAGCGCCCTACTCGAGCGCCACCGCTCGAGCGCCTTACTCGAGCGCGCAAACGTACAGAACAATTCTTGCGCTCGAGCAGCTCGAGCGCCACCGCTCGAGCGAATCGCTCGAGCGCCCAAAACTTACAGAATAATTTCAGCGCTCGAGCAGCTCGAGCGCGACCGCTCGAGCGAATGCACCATTCGAGCTACACTGCTCGAGCGGGACCGCTCGAGCGTTTTGCTCGAGCGCCCCTATACTTTTGCCTCCGGATTCGTATTTTCGGCCCGTTAACTCCCGTTTCGACCCGTGCCTATATATATCTCGTCCAAACACGTTTTGAAGGATCCCCAACTTTTTTACATCACGTTTCATAGAGTTTTTAGAGCAAGAAGGAAGAGAAGAGACGAGCAAGGCTTAGATTTACGTTTTTAAGGTTTTTGATTACGAATTTACTCTACGATTTCACGTTTTAGCTTCGATTCTTAATATCTTTTGTTCTTAAATACGTTGAGACTTAGTTTGTTAATTAATTTCAGTTTAATCTTTTACATATTAAAACCTCAGTTTATGTTCGTTCTTTTCTTCGTTTTCATTATCATGTTCATGTTTGCTAATTATTTAATTGTTATTGTTTACGTTCAAACCATGTCTAGCTAAAACCCTTGCATGCTTAGGGTAGGATGAACTCGTAGAAGTAGGTTGTGGGTACGTAATTAGAGTAACTTGTGACGTTAGGTTTTAATTCTCTTAATTAATGAATGCTTAAAATTAATCTAGATTTTACTCTTGAGTTTCGTTCGAAAGGTGTTAGAGAGAGGACGACCGTATCACTCTTTAACAACGAGTAGGCTTAACGAGGGGGTTTAGGAAAGGTTAATTCATCTACCGGTTTAGCGAAGGAGGACGACCGCATCACCTTAGTTAAATTAGGGTCTCATTAATTAAGCGCTATCTATTAACTTGTTAGTGGATTAGTGAAGTCGAGTGTTAGGGTAAAGTATTAGGGTTTAGAATCTTGAGCTTTCACCTTGCATTCTTAGACTTAGGTTAATTCTCGTTTGTCACAGTTATTTTGATTATGTACCTGCTCCGTTAGTATACGTAGGGATTCCTATCCTAAGCATCACCATCTCTCATTTAAATCAAACCCTTAGTCAATTTGTCTGCTTTAGTATTTTAGTCTAGTTAATTTACTTTTAGTTTAATTAATCTGTCTAAAAAAACCAAAAACAAACCATACACTCATATTAACTACGACGCGTAGATCTTCAGGGATCTATTCGCATATACACTGTCCCTTGGGTACGATATACTTGGTCGTTATACTTACCAATACTATAGTGAACCCGTTCGCTTGCGGGTGAGCGATTAGTAGAAGTTAGTAAAATCGCTTTAAGTCATTAATCAGTTCTAAATCTGTAGATCCTTTCTGCTGGAACATACAGGGCCATGAGTTTACCTACTCACTTAGAGTTTTGGAGAATGATGGGTGTGACTTAATCCTTGGTGGGGATTGGCTTAAGTCTTGTACACCTATTGAGCTTGACTATGACAATATGACCTTCACAGTCACAGTGTTGGGTAAGAAGGTCAAAATACAGGCATTGACCTCCAATGCCACCTGCTGCTTGATCACTGGAGAGAGTTTATACCACATGTGTCATACAGAGGGCTCTCGAGAGGTAGAAGCTATGTATCTTGTTACTGCTAGTTCTATAACTTCAGTAACAGATACTAGGTTACAGGAGTTGCTGGACAGTTATCAAGATATCTTTGAGGAGCCTGTAGGGTTACCACCAGAAAGAGGGGTGGAACACCAGATACTGCTTAAACCTGGGAGTGTTCCTAAACAGCAATACCCATATAGGACATCACACTCTTATAAGGAAGAGATTGAGAAAATTGTTAAGGAGCTACTGGGCACAGGGGTGATTCAAGACAGTAAAAGTCCATTTGCTTCACCAGTAATTTTGGTGAAAAAGAAGGATGGGAGTTGGAGGATGTGTGTGGACTACAGGTACTTGAATGAATTAACAGTCAAGCATAACTACCCCATACCCATTATAGATGAGCTATTAGATGAGTTGCAAGGTGCAAAGGTATTTTCAAAGATTGATTTGAGATCAGGATACTTTCAGATTCTGATGAATCCTGATCACAGATTCCTCACAGCATTCAGGACTCATAATGGGCACTATGAGTTCCTAGTAATGCCATTTGGGTTGTGCAATGCCCTGCTACTTTTCAGTCCCTAATGAACAAGGTGTTTAGGGACTATTTGAGGAAATTTGTTCTTGTATTTTTTGATGATATACTGGTATACAACCCTAATACGGAGACACATTTGGAACATCTGGGAACAGTGCTTGATATACTCAGATCAAGTCAACTGTATGCCAAGAAGAGCAAATGTGATTTTGGGAAGCATCAGATTGAATATTTGGGTCACATTATTTCAGAGAAGGGGGTTGCTACTGATCCTAATAAGATCTCCAGTATGGTTAATTGGCCACAACCAAAGAATGTTAAGCAGCTAAGGGGATTCCTAGGCCTTACTGGCTATTACCGGAAGTTCATTAAAAATTATGGCCTAATAAGCAGGCCACTCACTAATCAGCTTAAGAAGGAAGGTTTTAACTGGAATTCTGAAGCTGAGATGGCATTCCAAACATTGAAGACTGCTATGGTGTCAGCCCCAGTGTTGGCATTACCAGACTTCAACAAACAGTTTGTTGTGGAGACAGATGCTAGTGGCAAGGGTATTGGTGCTGTTTTGATGCAGGAGGGAAGGCCCATTGCCTACTTGAGCAAATCATTATGCCCAAGGAACCAGGCTTTATCCATCTATGAGAGGGAGTTTTTGGCTGTCCTACTGGCTGTTGACAAATGGAAACATTACCTACAGGGGAGCAGATTTGTCATTAAAACTGATCAACAAGCCCTCAAGCACTTGTTGGATCAAAAAGTTGTTACCCCAGTGCAACAAAGGTGGATAACCAAGCTCTTGGGGTTGGACTATGAAATACATTACAAGAAAGGAAAGGAAAATATAGCTGCTGATGCACTATCAAGGAAAGAGGAGGGTAAGGAACTGTTGTGTACTGCTGTAACAACAGTCCTGCCTTTATGGGTGAATCAAGTCCTACAAAGCTATGCCAATGATGAGTTCATTCAGAAAATCATATCTTCTAAATCAGATGATACTGAAAAATTCCCAGATTTTCAGTTATCAAATGGTTTATTGAGATATAAGAAGAGGATTGTGGTAGGTTCTACTGGAAATGTAAAGGGGTTATTAATGGAGGAATTCCATCACACACCATATGGTGGTCATTCTGGAATTACAGGTACCTACCAAAGGATCAATAAGGTTTTCTTCTGGCCTAATATGAAGAAAGACATCATTGCTTGGGTGAAGGAATGTGATGTGTGTGCACAGAATAAGGTGGAACATGGTCTGTATCCTGGGTTGCTACAACCTCTGCCTATCCCAGAACAGGCTTGGACGCACATTTCTATGGACTTCATCGAAGGGCTACCTACATCATGGGGTAAGAGTGTTATATGGGTGGTGGTTGATAGGTTCACCAAATATTCTCACTTTATTGCACTCTCTCATCCCTATACAGCACAAACTCTGTCCAAGCTATTCTTGGATATCATTTACAAGCTTCATGGTCTTCCAGTAAACATAGTTTCAGACAGGGATAAGGTTTTCACAAGTTTATTCTGGAGAGAGCTATTCAAGCTACTGGGTACTAAGCTTAGCTTGAGTTCAGCCTACCACCCCCAATCAGATGGGCAAACAGAGAGGCTGAATCAATGCTTGGAACAGTACCTACGTTGTATGGTACACTCACACCCTAAGCAGTGGTTGAAATGGTTGCCTATGGCCGAATTCTGGTTCAACACAAACTATCATTCTAGTCTCAAGATGTCACCCTTCCAAGCTTTGTATGGGTACCTACCTCCTACACACAGTTTGGGCCCCTATCTTGACTCAAACAACACTGAGGTCACAGAGCTCTTACAACAAAGGCAACTTATTACTGGACAGATCAAAGATAATTTGAAAAAGGCTCAAGAACGCATGAAGTTTTACGCAAATAAACACAGACAAGAACGAAGCTTTGAGGTGGGGGATATGGTTTTCCTAAAGCTTCAACCTTTTAGGCAAAACTCGGTACAACTACGAAAACATTTGAAATTGTCTTCAAGGTATTTCGGTCCTTACAAGGTTCTAGAGAAGGTGGGTTCGGTTGCTTACCGCCTAGATCTACCCCCAGAATCTAAAATACACCCAATTTTCCATGTATCCCTCTTGAAGAAACATATCGGGAAAAAGCTTATACCTTCGCAGATCTTACCGGCTACGGATGATTTTGGGGTTATGCTTGTCCAGCCTGCGAGAGTGGTCGAATACCGCCAGATCCTGGAAAGGGGCAAAACAATACGTCAGGTTAAGATTTTATGGAAGGAGGAGGAATGGAACGCTACATCTTGGGAAGATACTCCCTATATCTTCAAGCTATTTCCGGCGATTAATCCTTGGGGACAAGGATGTTCTGGTCCGAGGGGTATTGTAATGAGCACGGTGGTGGCGGAATCCTTGAAGATGGAGGGAGAAGCTGAGAATGGTGGAGAGGAGCAGATAAGGGACGGAGTGGGTGTGTTTGGTCAGATTTACAAAGAAGAAGTACAACCACTTGATTCAATGGAGAATTAATCCTGTTCGCACATGTGTCAAACATCTACCTTATTTCCTGAAGTTTAGTTTAATTACTTTTTAGCACCTTATCTTTTGATATTATCAATTTAGTTGTGGTCCCACTTTTGGGGATTATGTATGCACGTTGTTTGCAGGAGTGGAAGATCAGAAAATTGGCACCAATCTCTCTCCCTCTAAATTCTCTCTCTTCTAACTAACTCTCTCTTCTTCCTTTCAATTTCTTCTCCTTCACGAAAGTTACAATCTATTCCCAGAAAAATTACAAAAAATTATTATGTTCTTCAATTGTGTTAATTACAGAGCTTAACAGAGTTATACAATATCAAGTCACCATATAGAATAACCAGGTGGCTTAGTCCACCTGGCCACTGAGTTCCGTTCCTCATTTTAGTGAGTGTCCAGATTCGATTTCCTTTGGGGACGAATTAAAATAATATCTAACTACTAACCAACAATTACCGAAAAAAAAGTCACCATATAAATATATACACTTATAAATAATAATCCTTGTGGAAAAAAATACTCCCTCCGTCCCTCAATAATATTCACACTTTGTTGGGCACAGGTTTTAAGAAAAAGTTGCTTTATTGACTTGTTGACCAAATATTAAAGATGAAAGCCAAAGAGTTTAACTTTATGTTTAAAGTTAATGACTCCCACCAAATACAAAGATACACTGTTCATGAATACAAATATGCACTGTTCATTAAAAAAAAACTGTTCATAAATACAAATACGTACTGTTCACAGTACAAAAAATACACTGTTCATAAATACATATTTTACATAAACTGTTCTTACAGCCCAAAAATTACAAACACCAATATGAACAAAGCTTTCAGCCCAAAACACAAACATTTATAAGCTGAAATTAGCCCAAAATTTTCAAAAAATTCAAAGTTCCCACCAAATTGTTTTTGGCCAAATCAAGTGTCAAATCAACACTAATCACAGCCCCAAATTGCAGTTTCCCCCCTGTTTCAAGACAATAAATAGGCATCATTAGTTGTATTGAATGCAACATTCAATACTCTACCTAACAACACAAAATGAGACCAAAAAAAAAATATCTCACCTTAGATGAGAAAAACCTAGTTGCTCAATTCCTTATTGCAAACAGTAAAAATGGCAAGGTGCTTCATGGAAAGGTCAAGGAAGCTGCTGCACAGTTTGGGATTACAAGAAGAGGAGTGCAATACATATGGAAAGCTGCAAGAAATCAAATGTTAGAAGGCATTCCAGTTCAAATAAAGACCAACAAAAAGGGGCAAACAAAGAAGAAGCACTTACATTTTGATTTGGAAAGGTTCAAGGCCATTCCATTACACCAAAGAGCCACATTAAGGAGTGTGGCCAGGGAGTTGGGGGTAAGCAAAACACAAGTTTGGAGATGGATTAAGTCAGGGAAGATCAGGAAGCATTCAAATGCAATTAAACCAACTCTCACAGAAAAGAACAAGCTTGATAGGATCAAGTTCAGTTTGAATGCATTGGTTCTTGATAGTATAGGCAATACAATTAAATTTTCAGGTATGTTCCATGTTGTACACATAGATGAAAAATGGTTCTACATGTCAAGAACAACTGAGGATTTTTACTTAGCAGAAGGGGAGGAAGAACCTTACAGATCATGCAAGTCAAAAAGGTATATCCCCAAGGTTATGTTCATGTGTGCTGTTGCTAGGCCACAAAATGCATCTGCTGGACAGCAGGCATTTGATGGAAAAATAGGCATTTGGCCATTCACAAAGCTAGAACCAGCACAAAGGAACTCCAAGAATAGAGTAAGGGGAACCATGGTTACTAAACCAATAGATTCAATCACAAAGGAAGTCACAAAAGCATGCCTATTGAATCAGGTAATTAAATTCAGCATGCTTATTGTTTTCATACATTGCACATTTCATCATATAAGGGACTGTCAGATGGAATATCATCATCATACAGTATAAAACAGCATAGTTAAGTCTCCATAATAGGTTGTTTAGGCCTATTGGTGACATTAAAATGCTTATTGTTTTCATACATTGCATATAAGCTCATATAAGGGACTGTCAATATATAAATCATCATCATACAGTACATACTAACATAGTTAAGTCTCCATAATAGGCTGTGTAGGCCTATTGGTGACATTAACATGTTTATTGTTTTGAATTTTTCAGGTTATACCAGCTATCAAAGCTAAATGGCCTCCTAATGCAAGCAAGAACATCATTATTCAACAAGATAATGCCAAACCACATATAAGCAACAATGATGAAGACTTTAGGGCAGCTGCAACCTCAGATGGATTTAACATCATACTTGCATGTCAACCCCCAAACTCACCAGATACAAACATTCTAGACTTGGGGTTTTTTAGGGCAATTCAATCATTACAAGTGGACACTGCTAGTTACACAATTGATGAGTTGGTTACAAATGTGTTGCAGGCATTTGAGAGAATGAGTGCAGTTTCACTAAACAATGTCTTTCTCACCCTACAGAGTTGTCTAGTGGAAATCATGAAGTGCAAGGGACACAACAAATACTTTGTGCCACATATGAACAAAGAAAGACTCATAAGGGAAGGTAGACTGCCAATAAGCCTAGAAGTGGAAGAAGACATTGTAATGGACTGTTTAAACTTGTTGATTGAAGCTGAGGAGATGGATGGACTGACAGATGAAGGAGGTGTATTGACAAGTCTAGGATATTAATGATGGATTAAGGGGGAGATAGTTTTTTTGCTCACTTTTTGAAGTTTACAGCTTAAACACATTTAGATTTGAAAGTGTTTTTGTAAAAATTGGAGGTGTTTAAGTTGTAAACAAACCTTTTGTGTACAAGATCAATCAATATAATTGGGTTGATAGTTTGTGTTTAACCTCACTTGCCCTCAGAAAGATTTCATCACAGGGCAAGGAGACTCCTAACTAGTTTGTTAAACTAGTGGTGACTCTAATGCATAAATACAATTGCATATGGTCTCCTAATCTAGGAACAATGCCTAGTGGTGACTCTAATGCATCATACAATTGCACATGGTCTCCTAAACTAGTAACAATGCCTAGTTGTGAGTCTAATGCTAATACAAGGACTGATATTGACCAATTCCTGCATAAATATCAGCTGTCAACCAACTAAGTTACACATTTTGACAGGTTTTCATCATATAAGCTCATACTCATCACTGGAACAATTTTTTTCATCACAAACAGGAACATATAAGGTCATGCAAGTCACAAATAGGAACATAATTCATCATATAAGATCAGTTTCATGATAAATAGGAACATAAATAGGCATATCAGTTCATTTTCATCACAAAACTTTGACATATTAGGGCATATAAGGGCATATAAGGTTAGGCAAGTCACAAATAGGAACATAATTCATCATATAAGATCAGTTTCATGATAAATAGGAACATAAATAGGCATATCAGTTCATTTTCATCACAAAACTTTCACATATTAGGGCATATAAGGTCATGCAAGTCACAAATAGGAACATAATTCATCATATAAGATTAGTTTCATGATAAATAGGAACATAAATAGGCATATCAGTTCATTTTCATCACAAAACTTTGACATATTAGGGCATATAAGGGCATATAAGGTCATGCAAGTCACAAATAGGAACATAATTCATCATATAAGATCAGTTTCATGATAAATAGGAACATAAATAAGCATATCAGTTCATTTTCATCACAAAACTTTCACATATTAGGGCATATAAGGTCATGCAAGTCACAAATAGGAACATAATTCATCATATAAGATCAGTTTCATGATAAATAGGAACATAAATAGGCATATCAGTTCATTTTCATCACAAAACTTTGACATATTAGGGCATATAAGGGCATATAAGGTCATGCAAGTCACAAATAGGAACATAATTCATCATATAAGATCAGTTTCATGATAAATAGGAACATAATTCATCATATAAGATCAGTTTCATGACAAATAGGAACATAATTCATCATATAAGACTAGTTTCATCACAAACAGAATCATAAATAGGCATATAAGACCATGATAATCATAAATAGGAACATAATTCATCATACAAGCCCATTTTCATCACAAACAGAATCATAAATAGACATATAAGACCATGATAATCACAAATAGGAACATAATTGATCATATAAGCCCATTTTCATCACAAATAGGAAGACAAATAGGCACATCAGTTTATTTTCATCACAAATAGCCACATATAAGGGTATAAAACGAAAAAATGGAAGAATAAATATACCTCAAAACTGGGACAATAAATTTTCACCATAGTTTGGAGGAATGCCTTAAAATCATCACTTTTGGCCTTAGGTCCTTCATACAAAGGGCCATAGTAAGGCATCTGGAGGTCAGAACCTGGCACATCCAGCCAAATAATTCTGGATGGTGGGGCATAAAACGAAGGCAGCTCAGAGGGATCGGGGAAATCGAACTTTGACTTCGTGTAACAGGACAAATCGAACATGCATGACTCAGAATCAAGCACGGGGGCCTCAGCTGGGACATCATCGGCCATCGGAGGACGAGATCGGACATCATTGAGCACGGGGGCCTCACATCGGACATCATCGGCCATCGAAATAACCAAATCGGACATGAGAGGCTCAGAATCGGCCTGAGAATGGACCGAATCGAGGAAGGGGGCCTCCGATTTCAACGAATCGAACATAGTGACCTCCGAAATCAAAGAATCGGGCATGGTGGCCTCCGAAATCTCAGAATCGGATATGGTGGCCTCCGAAAAAAACGAATCGGACATAGTGGCTTCATATATAAGCAAATCAAACATGGAAACGTTTGATTTTATGGTGGATGAAGAATCGAGCACAGGGCTTTCCGGAACGACGAAGTCATCGCCATCCTCTGAATCACCCACCACCATGGATTCCAACTCCGAAAAATCGGAGGGAATAACATGGTTGGAGGAAGCCATTGGGTGGCTAGGGTTTGCGTACGAGGGAGATGAAGGGGGATGGGAATGGCTAGGGTTTGCGTACGAGAGGGAGAGGAAGGGGGAGGCAATGGGATAAGGTTTCGTACGAGAGAGAGAGAGAAGAGTGTAGAAGGATCCAGATTTGGGGTATAGAATGGGTTGGGTATTTTAATTGTATTGGGTTGGGTATTTTAATTGTATTGGGTTGGGTATTTTATGTGTATTGGGTTGGGTATTTTATGTGTATTGGGTTTAGGGTGTTAATTGGGTTGGGTTGTTATAAGTGTGTTTAAGTAATTTAAGATGAATAATTAAGTTGGTAATGTGGGCCAACATAATGGCAAAAGGGTAAATAAATTGATGTTGTAAGGGTATTTATATTTTGAAAACTTTCCTTTTTGGGGGTATTTTGAAGTGTGAATATTATTGTGGGACGTCCCGAATAGGAAAGTGTGAATATTATTAGGGGACAGAGGGAGTAGGATGAATGGCGTTCACGTGGCAATAATAATTATGATAATTTTGCACGCAACAATTGTCACATCTACCTCGCTTGCACGTTGCACATTTAAATGTCATTTAAAGTGCTTATTAACAAACAAGCAAAGGGGCTTATGTGTGAGTAATTGCTTGAAGAAGTATTGCGATCAAGTGACAATGGCAAGTGCAATAGCAAGTTTCCAATGCACAGATAGTTGTGCCAATTTAAATTGCAAATTTCTCACCTCATGTAATATTATAATTTATATTATACTCCCCCCTTTTCATAAATATACACCTATAAATCAGTTCAATTTTCATATGCCACTTTTTATATTCCACTTTGTATTTCACCTGCTGAATCTTTAGTACATGAATTCATGTTTGTGGAAGTTCATTCGATATCTTTTAAAATTCTCTATGTCATACATCCAGGAATGGAATATAAAGTAAAACACTAAAGATGGCGCGGATGATTTCATATGCTTACAAATCACACATATTAAAAAATAAATGTTACTGTAGTTATATTATCAAAATGTTGGTTTTTCCATTTTACCCTTATGTATCAGATCGATTAATCATTTGTTCCACTTTTTTATATTCTACTTGGTGTTCCACCCGTTGGATCTTTAATACATGGATTAAGTACTGTGATGGTTTGTTGGATATTAGTTTTAAAATTACGTTTTAAACATTCAAACTATGGAACACCAAGTGGAACAAAAAAAGTGGACTTGATGATTTCGAGTGTGTTTTAGAAAAGAGTAGGTATTATGTGTAATAAATGAAATATTATATTTACACATGCATGTATGTATACCTCTTTTTTTTTTAAATCGGGGTCGTTTTTCCATTTTTCTTTTTAAGAAGAGGAAAAAAAATGAAGGTTCGCTGCCAAACGGCAGCGCGTTATATGCCAAATTAAACCAAACACTTTGCTTCCTCTGCTCCGACGCAATTACTCCTCTCAGCGCTGAACCTATTCTCCTCTTTTCAACTTACTAAGAATGTCCGTTGAGTGAAAAAATCAACTTTTACTGTTTTGGTGTGGTTGATTGATGTTTTATCAACTTTTGCAGCTTCCCCTGCACCCTCCCTCTCTCTATATAATCACATGCAGTGTATGTATCCTCCATCCCTCACACAAACACATATCCTCCATCCCTCTCGCATACAAAACACTCCAATTAAAAAAAAATGACAAGTATATGCCCCCAGGGATTTCTTGTCGTGGTGGCAGAATATCCCCTGATGGCTTCCAATTTACAAGCTTTAGTCAATGCAAATGTATGGATGGTTTAAAAGGAGATCCTTATGATTCTAAAGTGGGGTGCAAAGACATCAATGAATGCACAAATACAACATTAAATAATTGTGCAGTTGGGTCTACATGTGTCAACACATTCGGATCCTTCGAATGTATTGATAAGAGTGGTATACGGATGAGACGAATGATTATCGGCCTCAGCAGTGGAGCATGTGCACTAGTTTTGCTCATAGTGGCTTGGGTATCCTCTAAACTCATAAGACGTAAAATTGAGGTCAATCGTAGAAGATTGTTCTTCAAGAGCAACGGTGGGTTGTTATTACAAGAACTTTTGCCTTCTGGTGATGGTGGTGCAGAGAGAATTAAAATGTTCAACTCAAAAGAAGTGGAGCTAGCCACCGGTTTCTACAACGAAAATCGTGTTCTTGGTCGCGGTGTACAAGGCACTGTTTATAAAGGAATGCTATCGGATGGAAAAATTGTGGATATTAAGAAGTCAAAGAAGATGGAAGGGGCCGATGTAAGAGAATTCATTAATGAGATAGCTATTCTCTCCCAAATCAATCACAGGAATGTAGTCAAATTGTTGGGGTGTTGTCTGGAGACAGAGGTTCCCCATCTCTTGTTCGAGTTCATTTCAAATGGTACACTCTTCCAACATATCCACAACCGCAATAATGAGTTCCTCCCACTATCTTGAAAGATGAGAATAAGAATTGCTACTGAGGTAGCAGGGGCTCTTTATTATTTGCACAGTGCTGCGCCTGTTCTAATTTACCACAGGGATATCAAGTCCAAGAATATACTATTGGACGAGAAATATCGGGCGAAGGTGTCTGATTTCGGGATATCAAGATTAATCTCCATTGATCAAACTCATCTGACAACAAGAGTACTAGGTACATGTGGGTACATAGACCCTAAGTACTTGTACTCGAGTCAATTCACCGAAAAGAGTGATGTCTATAGTTTTGGTGTTGTGATGACTGAGCTTCTAACTGGGGAGAAAGTAGTAACTGGAGATAATGAGGAAGATGGAAATGGTTTGGCCACACATTTTCTGGAATCCATGGATAAAAATAATCTAACAGACATTCTTGACCCTGAGATTCTCAAGGAAAGTTGGATGGAAGAAATAGTGAAGGTAGCAAACATTGCTATGAGATGTTTGAATGAGAGCCGTGATAGAAGACCAACCATGAAAGAAGTAGCTGCTGAATTGGTAGCGATACAAACGATGGAAGATGGCTCGGCATCGTCATCTAATATTGAAGGCATTGAGTTCAATACTTTTCACTTTTTTGAGAATTGTGATATTCCATCAACCTCAACTACAAGAATGGATGTCATCATTGAAGAGTTATCAGGAACTGAGTCTGAATATGAATTTGAATCTCTTTAAATAATTTGTCGTAGATTTTGTAAGATAAAAGATGTTATGCTCTGTATCTTTATTTTGTGCATCTTCACGAATTGAATGAGAGATTTGTCCTAATATTTCGTTTTTCTAACAGTTGATTATTTAATGGAAATATGAATTAGAAAATTAATTTAGTTTGGAGAAAATAAAGATCCTCTTTTTCTGGTAACTAATTATTATCTCTTTGTTAATGGTTAGAGCGGTATCTGGATTGTGAATGTAAATGAGAATATGGTAGCATCAGAATATGGTAATGGACGTGATAAGTAGTTCGTCTCTTGGTCCGGTTCTGGGGGCCGTTTCGCAGACTATAGAGGCCATCATCGAGATAGTAACATCCTTTGATAATGTCCCTATTAAGAAGAGATTCACACAACTTTCATCCTACTTGGAAAGGACCGTTTCTCTACTGCACGAGCTAAACAGCAAGGACACCCCAGCTTCCGAAGGCCTCAAAACTTTTGTGGATATTCTGGACCATCAGACGGAGGAGGCGAATAAGCTAATAAAAAACTGCACTCAAAGGAACCGCCTTTATATCCTTTTGAATTACCGCTCCATTGCAAACCACATTGAAGACATTACTAAAGAGATCATCCGTGCCATAAGCTGCATCCCTTTAGCCTCTCTAAATGTTTCATTGAGCAGCTGGTGACTAGAATGCAGGATGCTGGGATCGAAGAGGAGATTCTGGAGAAAATAGAGACGGGCATACAGGAAAGGAACGTTGATCGTAGCTATGCTAATAATCTCTTGGTTTCAATTGCAAAGGTTGTTGGAGTTTCAACCGGTCGTTCTGCTTGGCAAAAGGAGTTCAGTGAATTCAAGACTGAGTTAGAGAATTTACGCCTCAGGAAAGACAAGGCCGAAGCAATGCAGATGGATCAGATAATCGCTTTGGTCGAAAGGGCAGATGTAGCATCGTCTCTCGATGATAGAGAAAAGAAGTACTTAATCAAGAGAAGGTCTTTAGGGTTGCAGCCGTTAGAGCCTCTGATGTCGTTTTATTGCCCGCTCACTAAAGAGGTTATGATTGATCCTGTGGAGACCCCTTCAGGGCATACGTTTGAGAGGATCGCCATTGAGAAGTGGCTATCGGAGAAATGCAACTGTCCCATTAAGACAACGGGCATAACACTTAAGACAACGGTCAGAACCGATGCCCGTTGTCGAAATTTATTTTTGGTATAGTGTCCATTAGACGTTTCGATGCTTAGGCCTAATAAGACACTGAGGCAGTCCGTTGAAGAATGGAAGGAGAGAAATATGATGATCCTTATTGCCAAGATGAAATCGAGACTGTCATCAGGTGGCTTCAGTACCTGGCACAGCTCAAGGATCTTTGTGAAGAAAGAGAAATACACAAAGAATGGGTGATTTTGGATACCTACTCTAGTTTAGCTTATTCGTGTGAAAAATCGGGATATTAGCAATCTAGCATTTTGCATCCTTTGCTTGTTGGCAAAGGACAATGATGATGATGCTAAGGTACTCACTTAATCTTGTAACAACTGTTTTTCATCTTAAGAATAATATCTTGATCCTTGTGATGCAAATTGCCGAGGTTGAGAATTCGATTGGACCAATTGTTCAGTTTCTCGGGCGTAGAATAGGGGAACGGAAATTAGCTGTGGCATTGCTACTGGAATTATCAAAATGTGATGGGCATCGGGAAAGTCCAGGGCTGCATACTTCTTCTGGTGTCTTTGTTAAGCAATTCAGACCCTCTGATGCTAAGGATGTTTTGGACAACCTTTCAACGTCATTCTCATGGCAAAGCATAACTATTTTCTGCAACGTCTTTCTTCATCAGGTACTTAATCTTAATCTTCTTTTCATTTAGATAGATAGATGCTGAACCAAACACCATTCTTGGCAGGCACCGATTGTGGTGAGTTGGAATTGACAGATCATAACAAATCTGCCTTAGAGGGTGTTTGGCTAAGCTTATTTGAAACATCTTATAAGCTCTAATATCTTATAAGTTGTTTTAAGAGCTTATAAGATGTAATTTTTAAGTAGCTTATAAGTTGCTAAAGTGTTTGGCTAATACAACTTATAAGATCTTTGATAATTTATAACAAATATTTTTTAAATTTATAAAAAATAATTTTTTTTCTATTTTTTATCTTGAGGTGAGGTGGGGTGGGTGGGGGTTGGGGAGGGGTGGGGTGGTTCCAGGGTGAGGTGGATGGTTGGGGTGGAGGTGGTTAGAAAAATAAGTTGGGAAATCCCAACTTATTTTTTTACAGCTTATAAGATGTTAGGAGCTTATTTTATGATCTTATAAGCTGTTAAACATCTTATTTTGCCAAACACATTAGTAGTACTTATAAGCTCTTAAACAGCTTATAAGATGTTTTAAGGAGCTTATAAGCTCAGCCAAACACCCTCTTAGTTGAATGGTGCGTTGGATTTACTTCTCGTCTTGGTCTCCCATGATGACGTCGAGATGAAGACAGTAGCCATTCGAGCTCTTCTCAATCTTTCCAGCTTGAAAAATAACATCATCGCCTAGGTTGCGAGAGCTAGTGGCAGCTACTATTGTACATCTTGCTTTATCAACTGTACCTGAAGAAGGCTCTGATTCAGTCCCGGTTTTGATGTTGGAATCTGGTGAGGAACTCTTCTCCTTAAGTTATAACTAAACAAATAAATATTTACTTTGATAAATGTTAATAAATTTTATTAATACAAAAATTGTTACTATATTATAATATTTTACGAACAATAATATTAATCAATACAATATAGGACCACTTTTACAATTACTTTATTCATTTGGGACTATTTTTACTAGAAAATAAAAAATTGCCTACGAATTTTTCCTACAAATTTTTTTTCATAGTGCCTACGACTTGTCTATAAAATTTTCTAATCATGTAGGCACCTTAATTTATCAATTTACAAGCAATTTGCCTACAAATTAAATTTTTAGACATTAGCTACCTACAAACAATTTAATTTCTTTGCATATTATTAATTTTACAATAGTAAACAACTATTTAATTTATACATGAATCACACAATATCCAAAATACATTTTCCTTATCTATTTATCTATGTTTTTTTAAACCTGCTCAAAAACCAATCTGCGTAGGAGAAGTATATGATGCTAGTGCATTTTAAGATTCAATTTTCAATCTACAAGTTTATATATATATATATTCTCGCTAATAGGAGATAAATTGTATCCATCCTCAATCCCACACGGAAAAAAATTGGGGATGTCCATTCAGGACGAATTTCCACGAAAAACAAGAATTCGTCCACCCCTCAAAATTAATCATATAGGAAACATATGGCATATCGCATACTCATTAATAAAAAAAATTACACTCAACCTCACTGTAGAATTACCCAATAGAAAACTGATCCAGTTCGAAATACTAAGCCCATATAATAAAAAAAAAACTGATCCAATTCGAAATAATAAGCCCATTTATAAAACCTCAAATATAGCTGAGCAAAAGCTTTCGTACCAAGAGTCCAACACGCACCTTCTTTTGCAGTTTTCATGTTCCAACGGTAGTACATTATTTGGATTATAAACACGTCTCCCTTTCAAAATTAAAATACAGATCTTCAATAGTATTTTATTTTTAAGGATCTTTGATTAGTATTTCAAAACACATATCTCTAAATATATTTTAAAATAATTCACCTGTTGGTGACAGGAGCATTTCTTTTTTTTTTTTTTTAGGAAAGAGAGCATTTAAGAAAAATAAGAAAAGAACAGTTAAAATGTAGTGAATTGCATTAAAATAAGTAGGTCGTCACAGCGAAAGCCACATGTTTCTCTGCCTTGATTCTGAAATATATTAAAGTAAATTAAATAATTTTACTGACCTTAGCACTGAAATAATTCCGCCATTTAATTTTTTTCTTTACGGAGAACACTCAACTTTTTTCTTTTTGAGAGGTCTAAGGAATGGACAATTTAATATGCATGAAATTGTTCTCATCTTTTTAGCCCTGATACTATAAAAAAAATCCACCTCGTTTAAATTTACAAAGAGGTGTAAAATTAATTCATTTAATTATTTAATTATTTCTTTTTATAAAGATCCACCTACATCGCTGTCCGGCCCCTCCCAATATTTAATTGTGAACCTAACAATAGTCCACAAATTAAACCCATTATTATTAATTTAACAAGAAAAATCCCCTATTTAAACAAATGCATGGCTCTGTTTTGTTACTCACAGATAGAGTGAAAAAAACAAACAGCACAGAGAGAAAAGAGAGAGAAAAATGGTGCAGGAAAACCAGAAGGGAAGAGTGTGTGTAACTGGAGGAACAGGTTTCCTGGGATCATGGATGATCAAGAGGCTTCTAGAAGACGGCTATTCTGTCAACGCCACTGTGAGACTTGATCCTGGTAATCACAAATCTTTCATCCCTCAAACTAAATAATGGGTTTAATTTCTTTTTCTTTAAATAATACTAATAATTTTTCATAATCATTATCAAGAGCGGAAAAGGGATATCAGCTACATCACGAACCTCCCCGGGGCGTCGGAAAGGCTTCAAATATTCAACGCGGATCTAGACAAGCCGGAAACCTTCGTCGCCGCCATAGACGGCTGCGACGGCGTGTTCCACATGGCCCACCCTCTAGATTTCGCCGAGAAGGAGCCGGAGGAAGTCAAAATCAAACGGATCAACACCGCATTGGAAGGCATTCTAGGGGCCTGCAAAGATTCCAAAACGGTTAGGCGCGTGGTCTACACTTCCAGCGTTTCCGCTGCTGCCTTCAGCTCCAGTGGCGTGATAGAGGAAAACTCATGGACCGATGTGGAATTAATCAGAAGTTTGAAGACATTTGGGGGACCCTATATTGTGACCAAAACGTTGGCCGAGAAAGCGGCCCTCGAAATTGCGGAGAAAATCGGGTTGGATCTTGTTTCGGTTCTTCCGACTTGGGTTACGGGTCCGTTTATCTGCCCGAACATCCCTGACACCGTTTACGTGTCCTTGGCCCTCATTTTTGGTAATTAATTAGTTTCTCATATTTTATTTTAAGAATATTGATTTGGAGTTCTTTTTTGAAATTTAATATTTTGGTAAATGCAGGGGATGCTAAGCATTATCCGCACATAAAGGATACGAGTTTGGTTCATGTGGATGATGTTGCTAGAGCTCATATTCATCTGTTCGAGCATTCGGATGCTAAGGGGCGGTACCTTGTATCTGGCGCTGACTTCAAAATTGAAGAGCTCTCCGACATGATTTCTGCAAAACACCCTGAATATAAGATGCCAAATCCTGAGTAAGTTTCGATTTTCCATTAACAAAAATGAGGAAAACTTATATGAGACGGACTTCATTTACTTGTGTTATGTGACACATGAGTTTATTGGCTCGTGTATGAGACTATCGTACATCTCTAGAAATATGAGACCAGTGGTAATTTTATTTTTGTTGTTTTTTTAAATATATTTGCAGATCGTGGAAGGATGCAATGCCTGTAAAATTTTCTGGGACAGTGACAAAGAAAATTGAAGGAACTGGATTCAAATGCGAATATGGATTGGAGGAAATGATTGATGGAGCGATTAAAACTTGCAAAGAGAAGGGCATTCTCTAATTTGATGATGATTTCATGGTGTTGAAAGTCTGTGTTTCTGTTGGGATCCTTCATGTGTTTTACGGTTTTTAGTTTCTGGTTTGGCTAGTGCTTTTTTTATTTTGTTGTAATGTGAGTCGTGTACTATTAGAATAAATGGTGCAAAATTATGTAAGATTTTTTTAATAAATTTTACAATATTGGCACACTCTCACTCTCTTCGAGCAAAGTGGACGAATATGAAATGTTGGTCTTTGAATTATTATATGAATGACGTATTTTTATTTAAATAAGAATTTGGGAAAATTAAAATGGAATTTAAGTCAAGTGTTTGTAGCTCAGTTGGTTTAGGACACCACCTAAAACTCCAAAGATTTTTGGTTGGAGACATTGGGAGGGAATTTATTCCCCTCTTGTAGTGAAATTTAATATAGAATTTTGGTTACATTTAAACTCCCAATCTCTTATGATTAAACCTACCAAACTATCAATATATCTTTGACATTAATAAATACAAACTTAATGGTTTAAATTTAGTGATTTATATGCTAAAATTTGATACTTTGTATGTATCAATGCTAATAAACATAGTTCATTGTGATTTAGGTGAAAAATTATCAACAATTTTAAAAAAATTAATGCAATTAGGCCTTAATATATACGCACAGTTAACATCCAGGTGAGTATAAATGTAAATATTTGACCGGCAATAATGTTTTGCAAAACATACAGTATGATGTGACCTATACTTGTATATATTCAAAACTTAGAATAGAAAACTCTCAATAAATTCCAACCTTATAATATTATTCGGAAGATTTTATGGGACTAAGGAATACTACTTTAAACGAAAAAGTTGAAAATTTATAAAATGTGAAAGTTATTATTGGAAAAAAAATGAAAGTTTTTATGGGAAAGGAAAGTTGTATATGATTTTGAACTTTTGATAGCCTAACATTGGATATTTAGAAAGTCAATTTAAACATAATTAAATATGTTTAAATTTAATAGTACAAGCAACTTAATATTGAATTACATGTCACAACCCTACTATATAATCATGTTTAAATTGTAGTATTTGTTTGGACGTTCTTTCAAGAGTCATTTTCAACATAACTTATTCGCATATTGTAACATATTATTTCTTACCCATTTTTTGTCATTTCAAAATATTTCACACTAATTTTTTTTTTTTTTTTTTTATCAAATAACGATAAGTATATATTGTTGGATGATCTTCCTGTGATAAACAACCATTAAATTACATCATTAATAGAAGGTCATGTGATTTAATGGCTGTTTATCACAAAGAGATCATCAAATACATATGTAATGTGATATGTTCACTCTTTTATTCAAGTGAATGATCATTTTGTTCCTCACAAATTTTTTTATGAATAAGTTTCATATTATAAAATTTACATTATTACATATATTTAGTGATATCATTACATGCATTCTTTGATATCATTAGATTTATAAACTAAAATTACAGTATAAAATGTTATGGTGTTAATGAATGTATGCAATTGTATCAATTTCTTGCTATGAACAAGTTTTACAAGAGATGCATTCTTTATATATTCATTCTGTGCACATTCTCACTAAATATGTAGAGGGAAAAATTCAAATATGATATTTAATTCTTCTAGATTAGCGCAAAATGACAATTATTTGTCATAAACAAATTTTCTAAAAAAAAAAACTAATAAAATGGGACGATGACACTAAGGTTGTACTTGGTAGGCATTAATAATTTTAGTAGGGGCATAAATTTAGTATAGAAAAGTCATATAAAATTGTTTGGTAGGACATATAAAAAAGGTCATACTAATTTATGCAAAATTCTTATACTTACTTGGTAGGAAGTAATAAAAAAAGGTAAAACTTAGGTCCGGCAGCCTCCGGCGACTTTCCGGCGCCGGCGGCGGCGGTCCGGCGACTTTTCGGCGAAATTCTGGCGATTTTCCGGCGGTCCGGCGAAATTCCGGCGGTCCGGCGACTTTCCGGCGCCGGCGCCGGCGGTTCGTGTGACAAACCAATAATAAAATAGTACGACCTTTCGGACCGAATTAATTTTGTAAAGGTGAATAGTGTTTTGGAGGTATTACGCCTTACTATTTTACAGGGTCGGACATATAAGAAACGGGTCGATATTATTTTAGTATGCCCTACCAAGTGGAATATTAATTATACAACACCCCATAATATGGCCTTTTACGGCCTACCAAGTGGAGCCTAAAAGAGAAATTTTTTGTTCTAAAATTTGATACAATACAATAGCGATATTTTACCTAAGATTATCGAGTCAAATACTCAAAGTAACTGATATAAATGTGTTGAATATATAATCAATAAAGCTTGATGTATTCATCCCGTATAAATGTATTCGAAAATTATTACTATGATGTACCAATTATGCGATATATATAACCTTGGGGCAAAATATTATGTGTATTTTTTATACCTAAATTATTAATATTATTATTTTGGAAAAAAATGAATACTATTATATTAAAAATTAATATTGTTGGAATGTTTTGAACCTTTGGCACAAAGCTAGTCAGAGATCTAGCTCTATTATTTGACATAAGTTATTATATATTCTGTAACCACTGAGATTATATTATAATATGAGATTCTCTCTTCTGCTCGTGAGCGTAACTAACATAATTTTTCTGAACTACGTAAATATATATCGTTTATTTTCTCGTTTATGTATCATTTCTGTGTTTTTTTTTTTTTTTAAACTTGATACTATTGCTAACTATGTACAAATACAATAAATTAAGTATACATTTATACCTCCTTGTCTTGAGGGTCCATTGTGGCACCATATTCAATTAAATAAGCATAAAAACAAAAATTCGTCATGAATCGTGATCTCTTTCAATTATTTAATTCTCGCTCATTCCCAGGAAGATCACTACTGTTCATTTAAATATTTCTGCATGTGAATTTCTGTAAATCTAGCTTCTTTCACAAGATCAATTTTGAACATAGAAAAGTTTTATTTGGGATCAATTGATACTCAATTATCTATGCACGTGAATTTTTGTACATCTTATTTCACAAATGCATCATATCTTGATATTTTTAGAAGTTTTTTAATACTCAAATTTTAATAGTATTATTATAAGAGTGTATAAAAATATCACGTCATATACAAGTGTTGGGGCTATCTTTATAGGTCCTCAAATAAAATCATTATACGATTAATAATTAATAATTTTGCCGGCCAAAGTTTTATCTATAGTTAATAACGACCTCATCGATGGAGTATACAAGAATAAGAGATACCCCTGATATAAAATAAATCAAAATGTTTCAATTAATAAGAAAAATATTAAAATTAAATTAATAAATTAATTTCAAACCTAAAAAAAATTACACCTTTGATCCAAAAAGTTCAATAAAAATATTGGCAATCTGTTGTTGTGCTGCAAAAGATTCTATTTTATATGAAATACAAGAACCTAATTTCAGTAAATATAACTACAAACCATGCAAACTTCCACTCTATGATGCACGGATTCTTCTAAAAATATCACAATACAGTATAGGATTCGCACTCGTCCCCTAAAAGGGGTGCGATTGAATCCGTGAATCGAATTCTCCACTTGACAAATCCGGCTACCACGTGGCGAATCTAGCTACTAACGGATACTCGAATTCTCCTCGCGAATACTATATGTTATATTAATTGAATTTTATTATATAATATAATTAAAATTGACAATGTGACGCTCATTTTATATTGAAATTACTGTTATGACGTATATATTAGGCTAATTGAACTTGAATTGATTTTTGGTTACTTAATTATATTTAATGATTTAATATGTTTAAGTTTTGGGTCAGAGAAAATGTGAGTTATACACATTCGATTTTATAAAATTTTAAAATATATTTGTGTTTTTAGGTATTTTAAATAATAAAAGACAAAGTATAGAGTGAAACTAGTTTATACATAAATCCGTGAAGGTATTAGTTGTTTTCACTGAAGAATATTAATTGTTTTTACTGAAGAGTATTACTGATTTACACTAAAGAGACTTAGTTGTTCGGTGAAAATGAACTAAGTCTCTTCAGTGTAAACCAGTAATACTCTTCAGTAAAAACAACTAATACTCGTCAGTGAAAACAACTAATACCTTTCAGTGATTCATATATAAACCAACTTCACTCTATACATACTCATAATAAAATATAAATAAACAGACTTATCATTAACGAATTGCACCCTAAATTTTTTGAAAATTCGTATCCCAAATCCGCATCGTATAGTATAGCCTCCACTAGGTAAAGTCACTTCGTTCGTTCTTATCTCCTAATTTTGTATTTCTATAAGTCAACCAAGATGAAAAGACATCAATAACCCCATCTGCATTATTATTATGTAATCAGATGCATGGGACTCACAAAAAATAGAAGGAAAAAAACAGAGGGAGAAATGGTGTTGGAAAACAAAAAAAGTGTGTGTGTAACAGGAGGAACAGGCTTTCTGGGATCATGGATGATCAAGAGGCTTCTAGAAGATGGCTATTCTGTCAACGCCACAGTTAGAATCGATCCAGGCATATATATTAAACTCACGATTATTAAAATTTCATTTCTTAAATTTCTAGTTGTTGTGACAATCATTTAATTTGAATCATCATCAGAGCAGAAAAGGGACATCGGCTTCATCACGAATCTCCCGGGCGCATCAGAAAGGCTACGCATATTCAACGCCGATTTAGACAACCCCAGCGCCTTCGCCGCCGCCATAGACGGCTGCGCCGGAGTTTTCCACATGGCCCACCCTTTAGATTTCGCCGAGAATGAATCGGAAGAAGTCAAACTCAAAAGGGTCACATCTGCATTAGAAGTCATTTTGAAGGCTTGCGCCGATTCAAAAACGGTTAGACGAGTAGTTTACACTTCCAGCATATCGGCGGCGGCTTTCAGCACTACCCCTGACAGTTCGGGAATGTTTGATGAAAAGTCGTGGACTGATGTGGAATTTGTCCGGAGCTTGAGGGCATTTTTGGGACCTTATATCGTGACCAAAACTTTGCCGGAGAAAGCAGCGCTGGAAATTGCTGAGGGACTTGGATTGGATCTTGTTTCGGTGCTTCCTACTTGGGTTACGGGTCCATTCATCTGTCCTGCTTTACCTGATTCCGTTTACATCTCCATGGCCTTGATTTTTGGTATCTTTTTGTCTCAAACTCAATTGCATGTTACTTATAAAACTACCCTCCCCTTGCTTAGGAATATTTTTCGAGTTCGTTCATCAAATATTACGAGCCGAACACGAGCTCAATTATTTTATAGAGTCAAGCTCGAGCCTGATCGTATTCGGCTCGATAGCTTGCGAACTTGTTTATGAAAATCGCGAATAAGCACGTGGACATGTTCAAGAGTAGGCTCGATTAGTTAACTTTTCAATTAGTTGTTGATGAGATCATCTGTTATTTTGTGTATTCTTTTAATTGTTAACGAGCTTATCGAGCTGAGCTCGTTTAACCTTTTAATGAGCTAATGAGTTTTTTTTTTAACTCGAGCTCGAACTATATTTAATAAATTTACAAACGAGCTCTTTTTTTTTTTCAAATCAGACTCATAGTTCACGAGCCGATCACGAGCTATTCGTACAACTATTAGAGTTTGAGCTGAACTCGAGCCTGAAAAAATCAAAAGAGCCGAGCTCGAAGCCTTGCTTAATATTCGGCTCGTTTGATTTTTTGTATTCACCTCAACTCGTTTACATCCGTTGCCATGCTTAATAGATATTTCCATAAATAGCAATAAAACAACATTGTTTTTTATAATTATATTTTTCCTACACTATTATACTTATAGCTCATGTTATTGCTTTATACACTAATTAAAGTTAAATTTGGGACGGAGTGAGCATTTTCTTAATTCTTGCGACTACGTTTTAGTTAAAATTAGTGTTTTAATATATAATTAAAAAAAAAATTCAGTCAAATTTAGTATTATGTTTCAGTTATATTAACTTGCATGTGCCAGTTAAAATTAGTGTTGCATTTTAATTAAAGTTGTCATGTTTCAATTTCATCCCAGTTGCACAAGGCACTTTATCTCTATATTTTGTTGAGCTGCAGGTGATGATAAGCATTACGCGCTTTTGAAAGACACGAGTTTAGTTCACGTGGACGATGTCGCTAGAGCTCATATTCATTTGTTTGAGCATCCGGAAGCGAATGGGAGGTATCTTCTTGCTGGCGCTAACTTCAAAATTGAAGAGCTGTGTGAGATGATTTCTGGTAGATACCCTGAATTTAAGATGCCAAGTCCCGAGTGAGTTTTCATGCTTCTTTCTCATCTAACTACTTGCATTTTTTTCTCATCTTTGTGAGAATTGTGAGTTTAAAAACGTCATTGATTTTTAAATATTTTTAATTATTTCGGTCTGTGCATGTAGTTTGTGGAAAGATGTTGTAGCTGTTAAAGCGTCAGGAGTGTCGACAAAGAAACTTGAAGAAAGTGGATTCAAGTGTGAAAACGGATTGGAGGAAATGTTTGACGGGGCTATAAAATCCTGCAGAGATAAGAGTCTTCTTTAGAATGATAATGACCATGATTCCATTTTCAAATTCTGCTCTATTATTGAGTATTTTTTTACTTTATTTAGTCATGTTTTCTATGCATGTTGTGTAGTTTTGAGAATTTGGGATACGTGATGAAAGTTATTGATGTTCTCCCGCCGAAGATGACACTTTTTTTTTCAAAGGGTATGTAAGTGTACGTTTGAATAATGATACTTTAATATTAATTTTGTAAGAATTAATTAATTTTTTTAGAAGTGTGAAAGTCGTGGGACGTTAAAATAAAACAAATGTGAAAGTAGTTGTTGGATAGAGTGAATATTAATTAATATTCGATGTCTTAAAGGCTAAGATACTTCCTCGGTCCCAAGTAAATTTGTTGGAGTTATACGTGAAAGTATGTTTTTACTTTGTATAACTCATGTATTGAACACTTAAATTTATGAGAATAATTCTTTTATCACATTTGTTTTAAATATGAATGAATGTTAAATGTTTATTGCAACTCGTTCTATTTATAGTACGAGTTACATTGTAGTTAATGTGGTGATACCAGATCACGGAAGATCACATTAACGGTAACGTACGAATTCATGACCTAGGTGGAATTGAACAATTCGTCGTGAAAGGTCGATGTGTACATCTCAGATTGATCTGTCTTGACCAAGAGATTGCACTAGCACATTTAGAGGGGTGTATTCAATTGGGATTCTATCGGATTTTTTGGACTTTAAAAAGTCTGTGGATTTAGAAAATCTATAGACTCCATGCAGAGTTTGACTGACTTTTTTTATTAATTTATTTGGATTTTCATAGACTTTACAGGATTGTGTAATATTTTTTTTTTTTATTGATTTACATGGATTTACATAGACTCCGGAGCTGGAACCATTGATGCAAATATATATGGGACACACTTGTATATAAAAAAAAAAGTTATCCAAATTATTTAGAAAAAAAATACATTAGTTAAAAAAATAAATTATTATTTCATCTTCATTTCCATCACCGTTATACCTCACCCTCATTAGAAGTCTCAAGTTGTTAGAAGAGATTTTGGAGAGTAAAAATTATTTATATTTTTTGAAGAGTAGACTTGACAATGGGGTGGGTAATCCCCAAAGCAAACAGGGACGGAATTTTTTTTTGCCCCGTAGGCGGGAATCGGGATAATATTCTCAACCTTGGGGATCCCCGTCTCGTTCCCTGCGGGGAGCCGCATTATTTTTTATATAATTAATATATTTATATATAATTTTAATGTTAATGTAAATTACAAATAAATATTTCATAGTTTCCTACTCAATTAACTATTTATTAAAAGTTACATTTTTTTATTTAATGTTATGTTATTAGTTCCAAATTATATTATTTTGACTTTAGTATATATGTTAATTAAAAATATAAGAATTAGAGGTTCTTCAAATTGTTTAAATTAATTTTTTTTAAACATCAACTTAAAGTAATTGTTGTGTATGATTAAAGTTTTTAATTTAAATATTTTTTTTATATTTTAAAAATGAGATAAAAAAAAATAAGTAGGCGGGGAACTGAGAATCGCCGCGAGGCGGGGATGGGGGAAAAAAATTTCCCATTTATTTTGCAAGGACGGAGATGAGGAATGACCCCCCGTCCCCGCCCTGTTAACATCCCAATGGAAAAGAATCAAAGAAAGTCCATAGACTGTTGAATACCTAAAGATTTTTAAGACTTTTCAAAAGCCGTAGAAATCTCTAATTATTAGAAGAGATTTTGAAGAGTGAAATCTATTCATATTTTGGAAGGGAAATCTAAGAAAATCCATGGAGTATTAAAATCCATAGACTGTTGAATACCTAAAGATTTTTTAAGACTTTTTAAAATCCGTATTGAATACCTCGAAACTTTTAAAGACTTTTGAAAATCTAAATTGAATACCCCCAGACTTTAAAAGTCTAAAAAAATCCTACAGACTCTATAACCAATACAACCCTCTTAGTATGTGTTGAAGAAGACCTACAACGAGGATAAATTCTCATGTTCTGAAATGTGAAGAATTAGACCTCAGTGGCTATTGATTTATTAATCCCCGTCACTTAAATAGGACCGTGTGTGGTTAATAGTTATTGTTTTGATTCATGTTGGGTAAGAATCATCGTGACTTCAAACCTTGTGTTTTGGGTAATAATATTAATCATACGACGGTTGTTAAAGTTTAATACAGAGAAACGTGTGTTAGTACGACTCGTGTGATTTGTCCACTTGGTGGGATCAGAAGTTTTATCATACCAAATCTTGCAAGTGAAGAATTAGTTTCTTCGGTACGGATAATAATGTTAAGCTGTCTTTACTCCAAGGTAAAAAATATTAATTAATTTAGAGCTATTCAGAAGCTTAATTAATTAATGGACTAGATAATCTTAAGCCCATATTATCGTAATATGAATTAAGATGGATAATACAATATTAATTTATTAGTAGTACTAATTAATATTAATGGGTTGAATTATATTGGGGCTCAATATTGAAATTCAAAAGTCCATTGGAGGTCCAATCCTTAAGGCCCCTCAAGTAGCCCAATAATAATAAGGTGATTAAAATAAAAGAAAATATAATTGCTGATTTTTTCTTGAATTTTTCGAAAATAAGATATATGGAGAGAGAAAAGATTTTGTTGATTTTCTTGGAAAGTTATTATGGAAGATAAGTATTCTTGGAATACAATATTATCTCATAAATTCAAGAAGATCCAAATCTTGCATTCTTGATCTATAATTTTCAAAAATTATCTCTATAATGAGGAGGTTGAGATTTTTGTGGAATATTTTATCATGGAGAAAAGAATATATGAGATATATTCAAGATTTCTTGGAGGCCCAAGAAAAGATTTTCTCTCCCCATAATTGACACAAAAATTCAGCCAACCCCTCTTATAAATAGGGGATGATTATTTCATCCTCAAGTACATAATTTCATATGTTGGAAAAATCAAGATCAAAAATATTTTTCATTCTCAAATACATAATTCCATGTGTTGGAAAAATCAAGAACAAAAATATTTTCTTTCTTCCTTATTATATTAAAATTGTTCGTGAGCGCTTCCCACTGATTAGGCGTGAAATTGTTATGTTTTGGTGCCCGATTTACTCATGTTTTGAGTGTTTTCGATGAGTGCTTGGAGTCAAATGAGTATCATTTTTATAAAATTATTAATTTGTCTCTTTGGTTTTCATAGGTGAATAGAGGACGAAAAACGGAGTTCGTAGGACTTTGAATCGACTCAAACGGATGCCCGGATGAGAAGATATTGAAGAAATACGATTGGTATTAGTGCGGACGAGGAAAAGTATCATTTGGAAGGATTAGAGATCGCTCGAGCGCATTGCTCGAGCGCCACCGCTCGAGCGCCTTACTCGAGCGCGCAAACGTACAGAACAATTCCACCGCTCGAGCAGCTCGAGCGCCACCGCTCGAGCGAATTGCTCGAGCGCCCAAAACATACAGAGAAGATTCAGCGCTCGAGCAGCTCGAGCGCGACCGCTCGAGCGAATGCATCATTCGAGCTACACTGCTCGAGCGGGACCGCTCGAGCGTTTTGCTCGAGCGCCCATATACTTTTGCCTCCGGATGCGTATTTTCGGCCCATTAACTCCCGTTTCGACCCGGTGCCTATATATACCTCTTCCAAACACGTTTTGAAGGATCCCCGACTTTTAGAAATAATTTTAGACTTAGTTTTTGGAGAGGAAGAAGAAGAGCAAGCTTTATTTTATGTTTTGTTGAGGTTTTGCATACGAATTCTTAGTTTCTTTTCATTAGTTCGTTACTTTAAACGCTTTTAATTTCGTTTTAGTTAATTAAATTTCAGTTCTTAGAATTATTTTATTTTAAAACCCTAGTTCATGTTTCTTATTTTCTTCGTTCAATTCATTATGTTTTTGTTCGTTGTTTCTTTTATTGCTTTTATTTTTATTATAACCATGTCCGGCTAAAACCCTTGCATGCTTGGGTTAGGATGAACTCGTAGAAGTAGGTTGAGGGTACGTAATTAGAGTAATTCGTGACGTTAGGTTTTAATTCTCTTAATTAATGAATTCTTAAAATTAATCTAGATTTCACTCTTGAGTTTCGTTCGAAAGGTGTTAGAGAGAGGACGACCGTATCACTCTTTAACAACAAGTAGACTTAACGAGAGGGTTTAGGAAAGGTTAATTCATCTACCGGTTTAGCGAAGGAGGACGACCGCATCACCTTAGTTAAATTAGGGTCTCATTAATTAAGCACAATCTAGTAACTTGTTAGTAGATTCGTGAAGTCGAGTGTTAGGGTAAAGTATTAGGGTTTAGAATCTTGAGCTTTCACCTTGCATTCTTAGACTTAGGTTAATTCTCGTTTGTCACAGTTATTTTGATTATGTACCTGCTCCGTTAGTATACGTAGGGATTTCTATCCTAAGCATCACCATCTCTTATTTGAATCCAACCCTTAGTTAATTCATCTGCTTTAGTATTTTAATTTAGTTAGTTTATTTTAGTTTAATTAATCTTTCTTAAAAAAATCCAAAAATAATACACTCATATTAACTACGACGCATAGATCTTCAGGGATCTATTCGCATATACACTATCCCGTGGGTTCGATAATACTTGGTCCCTATACTTGCCCATACTACAGTGAACCCGTACTCTTGCGGGGTAGCTACTAGTAGAAGCTAGTGTAGTTCGCTTAAAGTCACCCACCGGCGAATGTATAAGGCGAAAGGGAAAGACTTAAGAAAGTTTTTACGGTTGATAGGATCGGTACGCTTGTCTAGTAGATCTCGGTTGGACATCGCTTCAAGAGGTACGTAATCGCGTAAATTCTTAGTTTTTCCGCCGTAGAATTTTATGTGAATATATTCATATGCATGATTGATTTATTGTTGGTATAATTATTATTTGAATTAATTTAGGATTAATTCATGCTAGTAATAATTAGATTTAAATTCGTATTTAAATTTCATCCCGAATAGATCCGGGCACCCGAATTTTTCCAACAAAATTCTCATAACATTTTGCTCTTTTTTTTAATATATTGTATTTATTTATTAAAAGTAGAAGAAATGAGTGATATTTTTTGTAATAGAATTATGTAAATATGGAGGTTAAATATTATGGATAAAGGAGTGTTGTTTTTATTATTAATAGATTGAAAATTTTATTGCGAAGGACAAAGTATAGAGTGAAACTGGTTTATACATAAATCGCTGAAGGGTATTAGTTGTTTTCGTTGAAGAGTATTAGTTGTATTTTCTGAAGAGTATTACTGATTTACACTAAAGAGTCTTAATTGTTCAGTGAAAATAAACTAAGACTTTTTAGTATAAACCAGTAATATTTTTTAGTAAAAACAACTAATACGCTTCAGCGAAAACAACTAATACCCTTCAGTGATTCATATATAAATCAATTTCACTCTATACATGCTCATTGCGAAGGGGAGTCGAATTTTAGGTGATCGTTTTAGGATTTGAACTGTCATCCGCTATATATTATTTATGTTCGAAAATTCTTAAATCGCTAGAAAATTTGAGATATGAATCTATAATAAAGAGTATATATAGAGTGAAATTGGTTCATACATGAATTATTGAAGAATATAAATTGCTTTCACTAAAGAGTATTAATTGTTTTCACTGAAGGGTATTAATTGTCTTCACTTAAGTCTTACTACCTCCGTCCCACAACACATTGCGGGGTTACTATTCCTCTCGTGTTTTTGCTAGTGTGTTTTTTATTAGTACTTTAAATGATAAAGTAATTTTAAAATTACTTTATAATAGAGAATAGGTAGATCTATTATACCCTACCTTAAAAATTATTTTATCATTTCAAATAATAATAAACAAATCGCTCGCTAAAACACAAAAATAAAGTGAACTCCGCAATGTGTTCCGGGATGGAGAGAGTAGTTTATTTTCAACAAACAACTAAGACTCTTCAGTGAAAACAATTAATACTCTTAAGTGAAAATAATTAATACTCTTTAGCGAAAGCAACTAATATCCTTCAATAATTCATGTATGAACCATTTTCACTCTATACTTTGTCTAATAAAAATTGGAGAATTTTAGTCCCACTGTCCTGTTTTACTTTATTAGTTTGACTTTAACCTGAATTTTAATGTGGGCGTGTTGTGGTAATATTTGAAAATGGTGTTTTAGTCGATTTAAACGAATAAGATAAAATAAAAATATTTTTGTGTGTAATTATTAGTGATATAATAAGATACTACTTTCTACGTCCACAAAAAATTATCTTGGTTGACTTTTTTGTTCGTCCACAAAATATAGTTTTATTTTCTAAAATGGAAATAAATAAATTTTATCCACACTCTTCTACATACACACCTAACATTTTTAAAATAATTTATTTTAAACTTTATTTGTCACAATATTTTTACTTTTTAAATATTATATCTATTTTTTTAATAATTGTGAAAAAAGGTAACAAGCTCATTTTTTGTGGACGGAACACATATAATTTATAAATATTCGTAGAAGAAAAAAAACATTTTGTGAACAAATGTGTTGGCTTTCAATCATCAAGGGGATTAGAACGACCAACTTCGTATCTTGCAACGGAAGGAATCGAGTTGATTGAATTTTACGTACAATCTGTTATTCTCGTTGTCAGAACTCGTTACGTAAATTAATTCACAAATTGATTTGTATTCCACAATCTAAGTGTCTTTTATTTTGATATATTATTGATATGTATATTTAAGTGATGGAGAAAGTTTTTCTCTTTTCTACTCTACATATCAAGTTTTCTTAGGAGAGAGTATCCATTTGTATAGAGATGGATAGATATATAATCATAGGTAAATATGGAGAGTTATATAACATTTTTGTCCTATACACTTCAAGGATGAATATAATTAAATAATAATTAAATGAAATTAATTATCCCCTATTTTACTAATAGGGAGTTTGAAATGCTTATGTATCATTTTTAGGTTAGTTTCGCCTATGCGTCGTTCCATGATTAGTTTCGCCTATGTATCAAATGCTTACCAATTTAACCATACTATGAATCTTTAAAAAAATCTGAATATTTATTGTATATAACTTGAGTTTATAAAAATACATTAAATTTTTATTGTGATTGTACCAATTTACATTTTTATTTAACTATATTGGAGGATATACTATATATAAAAAATTTAATGTGTTACTAATTAAAACAAGAACTTAAGTATATTTAATTCTACCGTACTATTACTAAATTGATTAATAAATTTAAAAAAATCTAATTATGTGAAATGTTAATGTTCAATTGACTTATTTTTATATTCTTAATGTATTTCATAATTTTCTATTTAGAAAATTTTAATTTGTGAAAGATTAAGAAATGGACTTAAGAATATTAAATAATTTTGATTTGTTATATCTATGAAATAATTAATTAAAAATTTTAAAATCTAATTATTTAAAATTTTAATATTTAATTGACACGTTTTTATTGTCTAGAAAACGTAGTGTATCAAAAATATAATTATTGGATTTTTTTATATTTTAAATCAAATTTGATATGTCAATTTTCTATTGACTTAATTGTATTTAACATGTGGCATTATGTTTGTGTACAATGTTGTCTCTAATTATAAAAAAAACAATTACATGGATTTGTGCACACATATATTAATATTTACATATTTTTTATATCTATTTTAATTTAACACAATTATTTATTTATTTTCAAATAGAAAAATCGTATTCAAAACTACTAATGATTTTATATTGTTAATGTTATTTTAATTTTTTATTCTGAAATGCTTATTAGTTTATTTTATATTTTATAATTTAAATGACATGTATAATACATATTTTTTTATATGTACAATATATTGTTGAAATAATTTAGAGATTTAACATAATTTAAAAAATAAATCTTTAAAATATAAGTATTAAAAAAATTAGGGTTAATTCAATACTAATTCACGATCATTAAACTCAATGTCAATTTAATCACAATTTTTAATAATGTTATAGAAATTCATCACATCTTTAGTTTTTCAATCAGATACAGGACTTGAACTTTTAACACAAAAAAAAAAAGAAAAAAAAAGAAAAAAGATGCATGAGTATGTGTTATTGCTTGGATCAGACATCTCCCTACATTGAGGATATCATCTTAGATAAGGAGAAATATCTGACACATAGTTTGAAAAAAGCATGTCATAATTTAAAAATGTATACCAAATTGAAACAAAAACACTATATGAATTTTCATAAGAATATTGTAAATTGTATTTAAACTGAGATTGAACCTAAAGCTTATGGACTAATAAGAAATTAACCAATATTTTATGCATACATATTATTGGAATATATTTATTATATAATATAATTATATTATTTTTCAATGATCAAATTTATTTAAGTATATATAATACATATGTAATTAAGTTTTAAAAAGATTCCGTTATATACACGGGAACTCATCCAGTTACTTTCAAAATCGAAAAACAAAAAAAAGGATTGAGTGATTAGTAGTACATTCCAACTCTAAACTCATTTTCGTCATCCCCATGTTGGCAGTATTATATATATGAAAATAGTTCATGATAAGTTTATCATGAAACAATTTTAAAGTATCATTAATTTCATCGAGAGTATCACTAATCTCGTTAGGGGTCATTAGTCTGAGAACTCTGACTAATGATACTCCTGACAGGTTTAATGATACTCCTAATGAGATTAAAGATACTCTAAAACTATTTTATGTTAAGCTTATTATGAAGCGTTTTCATATAAAACCATCTCTTCTCCGTCTATACATATATAGCCTTATAATTCAATTTAGGGTATTTTGAAATTGGTTCTTATCAACATAATATATGAGTTTCTTTCTTTCCTATTGTGTACTTAGCTAACACAATTTTAATAAACTATGCAATTTTCTGCTCTTTATTTATATATCTTCTTTACGTATCTTTCTTCAATTCGCTATAAACTTATAATATATAGAATTAATGGCATTATTAAGATGATGTAGACGGTGATGATGTATAAACAGTTGGCTTATTATTATTTTAATGGATTGTTTTTGTGTTTTAAATGCCATCATTACTTTTAAAACATTAAAAACAAATTACAAATTTTAGTGATGAAATGAGTCTCCACATTTATATGATTCTATTTCTTCAGATCTTTTTCCAAACTTCTCCCATTTCCTTTGACTTTTTGACTTTTATCATTTTTTAAGAAAAAACAAAAAGGCTGAATATTTTTAGAAAAATTCTTTGATCAATTCTTTTATAAATACACTACAAAAAAGTGGGGATTAGCGATCGCCTAGTAATCGGTCTCAAAATCATATATTAACGACCGATTAGCAACCGAAATTGACCGGTAGTCTAAAAAAAAAAAAAATTTGCGGCCGCCTATAAAATCGGTCTCAAAACCAACTGATTAGCGACCACCTAGGAAGGTCGGTCGCTAATCTTATACGATTAGAGACCGCCTTGGCGGTCACTAAACCCAAAGATCGGTCAAAAGGACCAATTATTTTTTATCGCCCAAATCGAAAAATTCGACCCGTTTTTTAAAACGGGTGATATTTGGAAATTAGCGACCGAAATTAGCGACCGCCTCTGGCGGTCACTAATCCTAAAATTGGTCAAAATGACCAAAAAAAATTAAAAAAAAAATTCCAAAAAAAAAAAAATTCGAGAAAAAAAATTAAGAAATATGAATTGTTTCGTAAATTGATACATATTGAACAAATTAACTCATTTTGGAGTTATATAAAATTAAATGCATAAAACAAATAAATTAATAATTTATAGTAGTCTAAAATATTGAGTTTACAAAATAAAAAAAATTAGTGAATATATATATATAAATTAGTATATATATATATATAAATTAGAAATAAAAAAGAATTAATTTCATGATTATTTTAAAGAAAGGGGACTCAATTTAAAGTTATATACAATTAAATGCGTAAAAATAAATAATTTATATTGGTGTAAAATATTAAATTTATAAAATAAAATAAAAAGTTAGTATATATATATATATATATATATATAAATGAATTAGAAACATAAGAGAATTAATTTGATAAATAAAAAAAGGACTCAATTTGGAGTTATATACAATTAAATGCATAAATGAATAAATTAATAATTTATAGTATTCTAAAATATTAAATTTACAAATTATAAATATTAGTGAATATATATATATATATGTGTGTGTGTGTGTGTGTATAAATAAATTAGAAACAAAAGAGAATTATTTTTATGAATTTTTTAAAAAAGGACTCCATTTGAAGTTATATACAATTAAATGCATAAAAATGAATAAATTAATAATTTATATTAGTGTAAAATATTAAATTTATAAAATAAAAAAGTTAGTAAAAAAAAATATATTTATAAATGAATTAAAAACATAAATGAATTAAAAACATAAAGGAATGAGTCAAAGAATCAAATCATGCAAGTAAATGAACTCGAGCTTCAAAGATCAATCACACATATACTAACTCACCTCCCTTCATCATACTAATGCAATAACAACAAGAAACATCAAGATCAAACATGGATGTGCACTCAACGATGTGTTTCACCCCCTCACAAGTGTATAACAATAATAAGAGACTCACTCAATCAATCAATCACACATATCAGACTCCGACCATACTCTAGAAATCAATGCCGAATAAAAAATGACTTTTCTCAAGGTTGTAATGTAGGCTCTTTGGACAGGTGGGATAACAATATGGGTAAGTGACTTAAGTGAATGGAGAATAGAAAATCAAACCTTGGTACTTCGAGATTAGGAACAGAATACTTCAAACATTTTCAATCAACACACTTTCAATTCCAATACTCTCAACACTTCAATTTTTTTTCTAACTCATTTCACTTTTTTTTTTTCTTTTTCACAACTCATATTCTTCATCACACCTTCTTCTCATAATCACTCAAGCAATCACAATTCTCATTTTTCAACTCAAATCAATCCCTTCACATTCACATTTTTCCTATTCTCCACTCAAATTTGGACAAAAAGGCTTAGGAACTTGGAATAGTGTTTAAATGTGCTAGCAAATGAAATAGGCTTAAGGCTCAAACTGGCTATCAAGGGACAAATGTCAATGGTAAGAATTTTTTTTGGCTAAGTGACTCAATCAAAACAAAGATGGCCTAAGATCACATTCGGCATATCAAACTAGACACAATCAAGAAGCAAGAGCACACACAAGTTCTAACATCCTCTAAGGTGACGACTCACTCACAAATGAAGAGATTAATTCTTGTTTCTTAATCTCAAAAGGCTCAAAACTCACGGCTTTCACATCCATGCTAGTCCTAGCGACTTCTCACTCTCATCACACAAGTACTCAAAAGGACAATTCGCAAGCATACGAGTTCACTCTCAAATCAACTCCAACTCATACACTCACACAATAGAATTGCTAACTCAACTTCACAAATCACCAACTCATACTCACACTCAAAGATAGCAATCAACAAGCATAAGATAATTGATAGGCATGAAATATGTAGTAGCACCTCAAATCGAGTAATTCAGTTCCTCTTAACAACTTGACACACTCCCTTGTCTCGAGTTGGTCCCTTCAATCTGAATAGCTCCATGATACCTTTACTCCCTCGAGACAATCCTACAAGCAACTCACTTAAATACAAGGTTAAAACATACTAATCAAAATAACACCCTAATAACATAAACCACTCAAAGAAAATAAAAATGGGTTGCCTCCCATTCAGCGCTATTTTTAAGGTCCTCATGCCGGACCAAGCTCAAAGGAGCTTATGGGACATGATACTCAAAATTACCTCACTTACTCTCATAAGAGTGGTGCTTGCATTTATTTCCTTCATTCCCCTTCATCATGAGTTCATTTGCTTCCTTCTCATCCTCAAGTGGTGGGGGTCTCAACTTCTTCTCACCTTTATCTGGAGGAATCTTACTAAGCAATTTCTTGAGTTTTGACTTTTTCTTCTTAACTCCCCCTTTACTCTCCAACTGGACCTCGTCCACATTTTTCACTTCTTCATCTTTCAACCTCTTCCCTTTATCCCTATCAAAATAATCAAGATCGTAATGCTCATGAGTCAAATTATCAAGTGAAGGATTATCAAATTCATTACTAAGAGAAAGATTAGGGATATGGGGTGTGTCTTCAACACTAGAATCAATGACATCCATGCAATAACAACTCTCATCCTCCTTCGGGTACTTCATGGCCTCATATAGGGAAATTTTTTATCTCTTGATCGTCAACTTTCAATGTGATCTTCCCATTTTCCACATCTAGCACCATCTTGGCCGTTGCTAAGAATGGTCTTCCCAAGATCAAAGGCACGCACTCATCTTCCTCCATGTCGAGCACCACAAAGTCGGCTGGAAAAATGTGATCTCCAACTTTCACGAGGACATCTTCAACTACACCTTGAGGTCGAGTAATAGACCGGTCGGCAAGTTGAAACGTCATCATTGTCGGCTGAAGTTCTCCCCCTTCCAACTTCTTGAAAAGCGATAATGGCATAAGATTAATGCTTGCTCCAAGGTCACACAACACTCCCTTCTTGACTCCATTCCCGATATCACATAAGATCGTGAACCTCCCGGGATCCTTCAACTTTGGGGGAAGTGCTTTGTGCACTAATGCACTCACCTCATGGTTAAGCTGCACCAACTTGGGCTCATCCACTCGCCGTCTCTTCGCTATCAAGTCCTTCAGGAACTTGGCATAATTCGGCATCTGTTCCAAAGCATCATAAAAAGGAATGTTAATATGCAATTTCTTAAAAACATCAAGTAATTTAGCGAATTTCTCATCAAGCTTCTTTTTTCATGAAGCGCTGTGGATACGGGACGGGTATCACCGATTTGGGTACCCCCCATTCATCACGCTCGGTCTCTTTCACTTTCTCCCTTGCTTCCTTTGCCTTCTTCCACTTAGGAACTCTCTTAATCTTCTCAATGCCTTTGTCCTTCTGGAACTCATCCATATCTTTACTTCTCTGAATGCCTTCACCCTCTATTTCATTCTCAACTCCTACCTCCTCAATTTCATCTCTATCCTTCTTAGGCTCTTTCCCCTCTATCTCAACCTCTATTTTGGGCGTCTCAGAATCAACAGGCATCTGAGGACCATCATAGTAGGTCCCACTTCTAAGCTGGATCGCCTTGCAATGCTCTTTCGGATTCCCCTCCGGCATAGAAGGATACTTACCCGACTCTCTTCCCAATGATTTTGCAATCTGGCTCATCTGGTACTCCATCGAAGTGAACCGCCTATTGTTCTCTTGCTAAATTTGATTCAGCTCTACATCTCTCTTATGGAGTTCTTGATCACGCTGATCACCTTTCTTATGCAACTCTTTAACATCATACTCCAAAGAAGACAATCTCTTGCTTCCTTCTTCCACCTTCTGGAGGATCGCTTGCAACATCTCTTCGGTCGAGGAACCGCCTTCTCCACCTGGAGGCTTTGAACCTGGATCAACCCCTGGAGGAACTGTTCCGGCCTTCAGATTGGCATACGAAAAGTTCTCATTCTTCCTCCATTGGTTTTGTTGAGGCTGCTGGCCTCCTTGACAGCCTTGATTATTCCTCCACTGATTTTGAGGAGGTTGTGGACCTAGAGATACACATGGTTGGCCATAAGAAGGCCTTCCAAATTGATTTCCACCTTGTGGATACCCATTCTGATTGTAGTAAGGTCCTCCCATATAGTTGGCTACCTCTTGCTGAACTGGGGGCTGGTCCACTTTCTCACTCACTGCTACATTCCCTCCAACCAAATTCTGCCCAACCTCAATGTTACTCATCTTCTCCATCATAGCCATCAACAGCTTCCTCGTCCCTTCACCCTCCTCAATCTGATATGCCCTCTGAAATTTTGGGTCCTCATTCCACTGTCCGGTATTTGTGACAATATTGTCAACGATCTCTCTGCATCTAGCTGTGCCATGGTTCAGAAATGCTCCATTAGTACACGCGTCAAGATGGGCTTGACCAGCCTTGCTAGCCCCACTATAGAAGAATGCCATGATATCTCCCTCATTGTACACGTGCTGCGGGCACTCAATCAACATGTTAGAGTATCTCTCCCACGCCTGCCGTAAATCCTCTCCTGGCTTCTGGCGGAAAGAAGAGATCTCTATCCTTGCTCTAATGGTTCTAGATGGAGGGTAGAATCGCTCGAGGAACAGACGCTCGAGCTCGGCCCATGTGGTTACACCTCCCCGTGGGAGCGTGTTATCGTACCACTCCTTTGTTATTCCCGTTAAAGAGAATGGGAACAGCCTGAGCCTCTTGGCATCTTCAGACATGCTGTTATAATTGAAAGTTGAGGCAATCATCAGAAAACTTCTCAAATGAGTATGAGGATTCTCCTTCCCGACCTCCCCCTTGAATTGATTCTCTGTAAGTAACTTCAGGATTCCTGGGGAGATAGAGAAGTTGTTTGCCTCTATTGGAGGCAATGCCACTCCATCATAATACCGTTGCGGTTGTGCCGCAACTTTCCTCGAATAGTCATATTCTGATCGGCGTTCTGAGGAACGTGCTGAGGAACAACAAGTGGTACGGGTACTTGTTGGACTGGTGGTGGTTGATAGACTGGTGGTTGGTTGTAAACAGGAGGTGGAGGGTACGGGTATGGTGGATATGGATATGGTGGGTATGTGTAAGGGTAAAGTAAGTTGTTTTGTGGGAAGTTGTTCTGAGGATGTTGGACAAGGTTATGAGCTGGATGGTTTACGTTCTGTGTACCCGGGTTTTGGCTCTGGCTTTCCCCTAACGGGACTTGATTCTGACTGCCATTCCCTCCAATGCCCTCAACCCGGTCCACTGTCTGATTAAACTCATTAGCAGCATCATCTAAATCATTACTGATGTCCATGTTATCGTTCTCTCCTCCGACAGCATTCATCCTTCTTAAAAAGGCTCGGTTTCTTCTTGCTATTGTCTCAGGATCTAGCTGTAGTCTCTCTTCGCTCGTATCACCTTGCGAGCGTGTTTTCATAAACCTGAAACACTAACAAAAGAATAAAAATGCAACTGCCGAACACTTAAGAATAAAACAGAAAAATAAAGCACTCACTACTAATTACTAAGCTATCTACAAGTCCTATTCAAAAGATATACAACGCCATCCTCGGCAACGACGCCATTGACTTGAACCGAAAATACTAACTTTCTACTAGTAGTTTCCCCGCAAGCGTACGGGTTCACTGTAGTATAAGTAAGTATAGCGACCAAGTATATTGTACCCAAGGGAAGGGATGTATGCAAACAGGTCCCTGAAGATCTACGTGTCGTAATTAATATGAGTGTATGTTTTTTTTTAAAAGAAAATATAATCTAAACTAAATTACTCTATGAATGCAAAAAGGAAAATTAAACTACGAACGTAAACGTGTGTTTTCAAATATGAGATGATGATGCTCAGGATAGGGATTTCTACGTATACTAACGGAGCAGGTACATAATCAATATAACCATGACGTGCAAGAAATAACCTAAGTAAAAGATTGTAAGATGAAAGCTCAAGAATTCAAACCCTCATATTTTATCCTAACAATCGACTTCACTAATCCACTAACAAGTTAATAGATCGTGCTTAATTAACGAGACCCTAATTTAAACTAAGGTGATGCGGTCGTCCTCCCTAGATAAACCGGTAGATTAATTAACCCCTTCTAAACCTTCACATTAAGTCTACTAGTTGTTAAAGAGTGATAAGGTCGTCCTCTCTCGAACACTTTTCGAACGAAATTCAAAGGTAAAGTTAAGATTGATTTTAAGAATTCATTAATTAAGAGAATTAAAACTAAATGTCACGAATTACCCTAATTACATACCCACATCTTACTTCTACGAGTTCATCCTACCTCAAGCATACAAGGGCTTTAGCTAGACATGCTTTTTACGGAAACAAAAACAATCGAAGAAGTAACGAACATGAACATAATGATTTTAACTAAGAAATTCTTAAACATAAACTAGGGTTGAAAGAAATAAATGCTAAGAACTGAAATTAAATTAATAAAACAAAGTCTCAAGTATTCAAGAACAAAGAACTAAAGGAAAGAAACTAAAAATTAAAACCGAACTATGAATTCGTAAGTAAACCTCAATTACACGTGAAAATTAAGCTTTCTCGTCTCTTCTCCTCTTTCTCTCTCCAAAAACTAACTCTAAAAGTGATGTGGTATCAAGTGGTATGTAAAAACGTGTTCGGGACGAGTATATATAAGCGTCGGGCCGAATTGGGAACTCATGGGCCGAAAAAACGAATCCGGAAGCAAGAACATGAAGGTGCTCGAGCAGCACCCGCTCGAGCGGGGGAGCTCGAGCTGTGTAGCTCGAATGAAGCAGGGGCTCGAGCGCTCGTGCTCGAGCTGGTCGAATGGCCAAATCGTTCTGTATGTTTTTGGGCGCTCGAGCAACATGCTCGAGCGGTGGCGCTCGAGTTGCTCGAGTGGTCGAATTTCTCTGTTGGTTTTGGACGCTCGAGCAACATGCTCGAGCGTTGGTGCTCGAGTAGCTCGAATGGCAAAAGTTCTCTGGACAATTTTGGCGCTCGAGCAACATGCTCGAGCGGTGGTGCTCGAGTGACTCCACTCGAGTGACTCTCCTTCTTCTTCAACTGATGCTTTTCTTCTTGCGCACTAATACCATTCGTATTTCTTCGATATCTTCTCATCCGGGCATCCGTTTGAGTCGATTCAAAGTCCTACGAACTCCGTTTTTCACACTCGATTCACCTATGAGCATCAAAGAGACAAATTCATCAATGTGTAGAAATAAACTCAATTGACTCTAAATACTCGACAAAATCGACCAAAACTAGGGCATTTTAAGCTACGAATCATGATAATTTTACGCCTAATCAGTTCGCGCCCCACCCGGAGCTCAATGGGCGCGGGTTCGAACCCACTGAGCTATTTTTTTTTCCGCAGGTTCGACGATTAGCAACCGCCGCCAAATCGGTCGCTAATCGTAAATTTTAAATTAAAAATATTATTTTTATTAAAAAAAATTAGTGACCGACCCGAGGCGGTCGCAAATCCCATGATCCAACTGGGTCATACCCTGGTGGATTAGAGACCGATCTGAGGCGGTCGCTAATATTAGAGACCGCCGGTGGCGGTCGCTAATTAGTGACCGACCTAAAAAATCGGTCGCTAAATTAGCTACCCGCTTAATAGCGACCGACGTTTGCCGGTCGCTAAATCGATCGCAAATCATGTTTTGTGACCGAAAATCGGTTGCTAATCCGCGTTTTTTTGTAGTGATATTTTTAAATTTAAAAATATGTATGTGACGATCTCATGCATGAGGTATATTTATCCATCAAAAAATTATTTGCATACTCCAAAAAATAAAACATTGATTTGTGTGCATGCTCATAAAAGAGAAAAAAATTGAAAAATACTCACTTTTATAAGAAACAAATATTTTATACCCACCCACATAACAAATTTTTTTTTTTTTTACCCATACCCCCTCAACCACCCCACCTACCAGTCATATATTTTTATGCTTTTTTTTCCCTCTAAATAAATAATACATATATAAAACCACACTATTTTTATATAACATTCAATAATCAATCTTTTTTCTAAGAATATTCATAATATCTACTAACATAATAATTTGTAAAATTACATTATTATAATTTTATTCTAACATAGTTTTATTTATTTTTTTGTTAGAAATAGGATAGTAATATATATAAAAAAACAAAAAGGAAAAATTCCATATTAAGACCCAAATTTTAGGTTATATCTCAATATAAGTACTCATTTTACAAGTGTCTCAATTTAAGTCTCAATTTTAACTTTTTTCTCAATTTAAGGTTTGTTTTAAATTCTTGTGTCTCAATTCAAGATCCAAAAAATAATTATCTTTTAATTAAATTCATACATTATGAATTTTTTTTAGAGAAATTCGTTATAAAAAAATTATTTATTTAAAATAATTTGTTACCTTTTTTATTAATATAATATATATATATATATCTAATTTTTATCATTGTGTATTAGTTTAGTGTTTTAAAAAATTTGACAGTTAGCATTTTAAAATTAAAATTAGCATTTCTCCATATAATCTTTTTCCATCGTATATGATAAAATATTAGTTTTAATTTAATTTCAAAATGCTGGTTATCATTTTTTGTAAACAATAAATTAAATTTTCAAACTACATTAATGCACGATGATAAAAAAAAAATAGAAATATACTTTATATTAATAAAAAAATATTTTTTTAATTAATAAAGTTATTTTTATTTATGACGAATGTCTATATTTTTTTTTTTAATGTATGAATTTAAGTTTGCAAAATAATTGTTTGTTGGGTCTTGAATTGAGACAAAAAAATTTAAAACAAACATTAAATTGAGAAAAAAGAAAAAATTGAGACTTGAATTGAGACACTTTTAAAATTAATACTTATATTGAGACATAATCTAAAATTTGGGTCTTGATATGAAATTCTTCCTTCAAAATCAACACTAAGGGTATTAAGGGAATAAAATAGGGAGGTGGGTAGAAAATATTTTTATTTATGTAGTTAGATAAAAATATTTTTTTTAATAAAAATGGGCATATTTCACCATTGTCAGCACAATAATATGTCACTATTTTACTAAAAAAATAATTTTTTTATTAAAATGTTGCCCAGTTTAATGTGTAGAAAATTGTGGGATGGAGGAGTATTTCATTTTACTATATTATATAAATGGGAATACCTCAAAATACCAACTTTCACAAATTTTATTTTACCCACTTTACTTAAAAAAAAATTCTATCCATTTCTAATTTTAAGACATTTATTTATGTGAAATAAATTAAAATCCGTATCCCCGTACGTATCTGTTCATATGACAGATTCCGTGAGCCTTTTTGCGTAAGATCATCTACAATGGTGGAGTGGTTATAACTCTTCTCACCCCTTCACCTCATTGCCACCTCACCATTTATGTAAGAATAACTAAATCATAATAACCTCCACAATGGTAAAAAAGTTATAACTCACTTTTAAGGGACCCACCATCTATTCATATTAATTTTTATTGCTTTATTATACAAAATTATTATATTTTATTCATTATTTTGAGTATTTTTCAATGTATATCAAGTACTCTATAAATTCTTTTGGACCAATGAAATTAATTTTTTTAAAAATTAATTATGATTTAAGGGTAATTTTAACAAAAAACAAATATCTTAATATGTATGAAAAAATTTAAATTACATTTATTTAAAATTGAAGGGAGTATATAATTTTTCTTGTATTGTTTATCAAACATGTCTAATTATATCAACTAAACATTAACTTTTCATATTTCCAATAAATTAATTTCCTGTTTCATGAGGAGGCCGTAGAGTAGACTCTTGAAACACAAATGTTAAAATGCAAGATAGAAAGAAGAAAAAAAGAAAGAGACCCACCTGACACGGCTGACACATTCAGCCCATATTTGGTTTTATTTTTGCGTTAGTGCAGACTAACCAAATGGTGGTGAGAGAAGGTTATAACCAAGTGCTGCAATGGTACTAACCAACATATTGGGGTTATAACTTCAAGAGTAACCACCATTGTAGATGCTCTAAAGGTATTAATTAGGTAATACAGACGAGTATATTATCTTAAATAATTCATGCATGTTCGTTCTATATAAAATAATAATAAATTGATAAAGTAAAGTAGATACAAAAAGTTATTGTAAGACATATTTATATGCATGCCATTAATTTACAGTCGTATAAGATTTGTGATATAACGTGCAACTTATATTGAATCTTAATGGTGTCTAACCGTTAATCTTAATAATGGCACCTAACTTTTTATCTCGTATAACATATATAGTTCGTGTCATAATTTGATTTAAGAAAAGTAAAAAAAAAAAAAAAAAATCTGTATAGTCAAAGAGACAAAGACTGGTAAAAAAAACTATTGCGTTATAATATTATTACTAAGTTGAAATTTGAGGGGTAATTAAATTAAAATTTTCTTACATATATATCATTTGAAATTTTAGAACTGTACATGATATCAAACCAACTCAATATAATGTTTTTCTTTTCCTAATTAATTAGTGTTAATACGTCTGGAATATTCATAGATACCAATCAATGATTTTTTTTCACAAAGTATAGAGTGAAACTGGTTTATACATAAATCACTGAAATGTATTAGTTATTTTTATTGAAGAGTATTAGTTGTATTTATTGAAGAGTATTACTGATTTACACTAAAAAGTCTTAGTTGTTCAGTGAAAATGAACTAAGATTCTTCAGTATAAACCAGTAATATTCTTCAGTAAAAACAACTAATACTCTTTAGTGAAAACAACTAATACCCTTCAGTGATTCATATATAAACCAATTTCACTCTATACATACTCTTTTTTTTTTTTGTTCGTTAGATACCAATCAATGATTAATATGTAATATATTATCTTTTTAATATACAAAATATATAGTTTTCAGAACTACGATTTGAGTGGAATATATCAAGATGGAATGTGTGTGCGTGGACACTTAAATATACTGACTGTCATGACATTAATATAATATTACAGCTCCGATCTCAATATTTCAATGTTGGAATTGTTTGGTTAAATTATAATCAAGATGCTCTAATTTTATCAAATGAGAAACGTTTTAAAAAACCGTGACAGTATAATTAAATGAAACAGATCTGCATGTATAAACCGTATCAAACACCACTGAGATTTAAAATTACTATTATTGTTATTGTGCTAGTTAGTTTGCAAAAAATATAACTGGGAAATCATGATAACGATTTTCTTTTGGGATTTTAGCACGAGTAGAAAATCAAGAAAACAAACAAACTGGCCAGATATTTATTTTATCATATAATATTGTATTCTGTGTAACAATATTAGTTAATTGGTGAGGGTTTAACTTAGCATTTTTTTTTCCTTTTACCATAAAAATAAGGCAAAATGATGAAAGCTAGCACATACTTTTGATTTCTTTTCAATTTTAGCACATATTTTCATTTGATACTTAAAAACATCCTCGATCACCATTTTCTGCAAGACCCATATTATGCAATTGACGGAATCTAATTGTCTTGTTGTACTATAAATATTAGAATTAAAAAAATATCACCACCTAAAATTAAATTGCAGGGGACGAAACTTGAGAAAGAAAACATTTCTCCTTCATTCTCGCCCAAATCAATTAAAATTAAATCGTAGATTATATATCCAAATAAAAAACTTAAATTGTCTCAAATTATCTCACTCACAATTAGTTATCTACATTCGTTTTCTGTACTCAATTTTTTTTATATAATGTAGAACTACACAAAAAAAATTATGTTAGTCTTTTTCTCTTTCCATACAAAGAAAGAGGTCATGTTTCGCTAAAAAAAGAAAATGTCACATCCACCTTCTATTGAATGCGATTTAGATGTAGAATGTAGTGTTGAGGACACTTAATCCGTCTGAGAACATAGTATAATCAAGATTTTGTTTTTTATGATTGGGGAGGATGAAGGAGAATATTATTTCATAGTTTTATTCGCTCAATTTAATTTTATGTGGACCGTTTTCTTTTTCAATTGTAATATTTACTTGTCAGCAAGACAATTGGATTTTGGCGTCCACATCATACAAGTCTTGCCGGAAATAGTGATCGGAGATGTTTTTAAGTATTAAATGAAAGTATGTGCTAAGTTTGAAGAGAGAAAAATATGTACTAAAATTGACGAGAAATAAAATATATAGACTAGATTTCATAATTTGGCCTAAAAATAAAATGTAAGCGAATTTAATACAAACCGTTGGAAAGGTGTCAGATGGGGTCATGGCCTCATGGGATGGGATGGGCTAGGTTGGTGGGCTTTGGTTGAGATTTATTGCAGAAACAAATGATGGTGGGGGAAGTGATAAATCCGGGGAGCGTTGTAATTTTTTTAGTCTAAAGAAAATTCCATAATATTTTTCGGGTATGCTATATACAATAATTTAATATAAGTGCAAAAATAATTTTTTTGCATTTATGTTAAAATATTGTTCTTATTGTATTTGAAAATAGTTATTATTGTAGTTTAAAAAATACTCAGGGATATTCTTTGAACTGAAAAATTACAAACTTTTAAAATATTGGGGTTGCAAGTCATTTCCAATAATGAATTATTAACGAAAAAGTAGTGCTTGTTATATAATGAGTTAAAACCGTGCTTTTTCGGGTTTATTGTTATTATTATTTTTTAAAACAAAAGAGAGGCCATAATATCAAATCACAAGGAATGAAAACAAAACAAAAATCTGACCAGACTTCAATGTATTAAAGGAAATTATATACATCCAATGCACCCTACACTTTTTGTGTGTTTTTAATTAAGATATATTAATTGTTTCAATTAGAAATGTTAAATTATTAATACGAGTTGTTTTTCTAACTAAAAGTATATTAGCTATTTTATTAAAAGATGAGTTTTTAACACTAGTTTTATAGAAATTTTATACACTACACAGCAGTGCACAATTGTGCATTGGGGGTGTTGTACCACCTGTTTTAATATGTTGTGCAAGTGGTACAACACTCCAATGCACAAATGTGTATTGTCCTGCTATGTAAGGTAGAAATAATCAATTTGTATGGGTGATGTGATGCAGAGAGAAAATAATATATGATATTATATAGGTAAAAAATTATTGATGTGTAAAAGGAGTAAAAAAAGAGACTATAATATTATATTTCATTTTCAAAGGAGGAAAGTGAAGTAAATAGAGAGATAGACGAGAATGACAAAATGAGAAGTACATAAAGGAACGAAGGGAGTATAGTTTGAGTGGGGTTAGAAGTGTAAATGTGGGTGAGATGGAGAGTGGGTAGGGAACATTTGGCAGTGGCATTGGAGTTGGAGGAGGCCACTTCTAGAGCGTGAATCTGATTCTTTTAATGCTCTCGTTTTGTTACTTGACAGGTTCAAACCAAAAGAAGGTATTGCAGATTCTTGGAGATGGAAAAAACGGCGAATGGAAAATACTCAACAAAAGATGCCTACAATTTCTTTATGTCAAGGAGGAGTGGACAGCAACAAGCGGAAGATAGAGATAGAGGGTTCAAGTTCATTTGGAACAAGCTCGTCCCATTGAAGGTAGCGGCACACGCATGGAGACTTCTTCACGATCGGCTTCCTACAAAGGTGAATCTTCAAAGGCGTAATATTATTAGCTCTTCGGATAATTTGAGATGCGTTTTTTGTGATGCTCACGACGAGACAAGCAGAATTTTTTTCTTTGAATGTGTCGAATCCTACGCTATTTGGATGGAAATTTTTGGATGGCTAAATATCTCAACAGTCATTCATGCCTTAGCCACCCAAAATCTTCTTGCTTTTCGGCATATTTTATATAAAAAAAAAAGGAAAGAGTCTTGCCACTTGTATTTGGTTGGCGGTGATATGGGTACTCTGGAAATGGAGAAACGACGTCATCTTCAATAATGTCGCAGTTGTGAAGGCCAAAATGGTGGAGGAAATTAAGGCAAGGTTATGGAGTTGGATATGTGCTCACGAATCGGCATGCTCGAGATTTTCTTTTGATGATTGGATGAATAATCCTAGATTGGTGTTGGAATGTTGATTTGTTTTGGATTTTATATGTACGTTTTTGTGATAGTTGGGTACTTCTTGTACCAACTTTGAGTTGTTATTAATAAAATTTTAAAATTTTACTGATAAAAAAAAAAAAGGAACGAAGGGAGTACTTATTCTATAATTATGTATCTGGATCCGAATAGCTGAATATATTGGTTAACTATTAAGAAAATATTTGAGTAAATCACTAAATCTCTTGTAAACTAGTTTACAGTGCACATCAAAATGATATTAGTTGTTATTATTATACAATATTACTACTAAACTAATATTTTTAAATAAAACAACTAATATTGTTTAAAATACACTAAAATATAAGCAGATTTTAAAGTGAAATTGATTCACAATTGTTGACAGATATTTCGGTGAGAGTATTTTGTTATAGCTGATTGATTCTGTATATATATACCAAACAAATATAAAGTAAATGAAAGAACAAGAACAATAGGGGAAGAAATAATTTTTTATATAATTTTGGGATGATGATGAATAAGGGAGATCTAAGTAAGGGAACCTTACAATGGAGGTAGGGTCCTCTATTTATAGGGGACCAAAACTTAATAACCAAGAAAATTACCTTAACCTTTTATGTTAGCGTTTCCATTACATTCATTGATCTCAAACAATGACTAGCCTCTAATGTCTGACAGCGAGGAGGTCTCTGGTAGCTGATAGTCTGACAATCGGAAGGTCTCTGATGACTGACGACCTGATAATCAGGAATAATATGACTGTCGAAAATATTATCGATTTTGGATAGATCAATAGGCAATTATTTTGTTATCAACAACAATATAATTTGTTATAATGTTTCGTTAGCATAACATATAATTATTTGACTTATTAATAAAATACAAATGAAGTTCAATATTATGTTTAAAAAGATATGAATGGTTACGGTTATTGAGAATTTTATTTAATAGATCAAAATAATAATTAATTTTTTAACACGTAATGTCAGATACCAAAAGGAAAATATACAATTCACGAATTTAGTTATAGTTATTGTAAATCTAGAAGTTTTGATATGTCAAATCCAGAAGATTTGATGTGGACATTACTTATGGGCCAAGTAGCCTAATAGACTTTAGGATTTTAATATTATATATATATATATATATACACACACACACTCAGTAAAGTTGGAATTAAATCCCTTGTCAGATACCAAAAGTAGCTGATTGATTATATATACCAAACAATATAAATTTGGAATTAAATCTCTCATTTTTTGCACTAATATGATGCATCAAACTAATCGCTAGACCGTTATTGCAAAATTCCAACTTCGTTATATGTTAGGGTCATGAAATTTACATGTAGCTACTCGAATTCAAATCCGACCCACTGCATATCATTAGTACTCCCCTCTACAACTAGTGCGCAGAAAATGACACATTATTTTTCATCTGCGAACATTCTATTGTGTAGTATGCGTACCACCACAACACGTTAACAACCCTGTTGACTGACTGCATAATTGATGAAGAGTCTATTCTCGATATTAGGGGGAGATTAGAATCAAAAAATTAAATGAATGCCGAGAAGTTTCCTTGAAGAAAACAGATCAAGATATTTTCCTTGAAGAAAACAGATAGAGATATTTTTCTTGAAGGAAAAAGACCAAGAAATTTCCCTGAAGGAAAAAGGTCTTCGATACTTAGACTCATGCACTAGTTAAACTGAACTTGAAGTTCAAAAGAGAAGTAACTTGCAATATATAACAAGTAATCTGTCAGATGCGTTTACTGACCACAAATGTGTGACTAAATTGCATATACTTGTTGTAAATGTACCCCAAAGGGTAGAGGTCCCAATGAAAACGAGTATACATGCCCCCACACGCCTGAAGCATAAAAGACCTATAAAAGAAACAAACACACCTAGAATGAAAGCTAGCAAAACTTGTCAGTCAAACTTGAAATCTCTAGAAGAGATACGCCCAGAAGACTTGAAATCTCCAAAAGAGATTCGTCCTAAAGACGAAGAATTCTAGTAACAAAGCACGTGCACAAAATGATCTAATACTATAATTGCAGAACGACTAGATCAAATACATAAGGAAAATGACGTGAATTTGGTTAATATGAGATCAATAAATAAATACAGGAGACACAATATAAATTCGTTGTCGATAATATATTTGTGTCCACAATTGCTCTTTCTAAAATCTGGATCCAGTACCTAAGTTGGGTGCCGAAGCACTTTGATTTGGGTGCAATAAGGAAGAAGCAAAAATGCGGCAGAGCTAAAATCGCTAAAAATAAGGTTTGTATCTATCGTACGTACACTCGAAAAGTTATCCCTGTTGGATAATGAGTGTTTACACGAAAACCAAAATGAAAATAAGCTGGTGAGCGAGATTATTAGCTTTAGGGTTTTCGCAAAAATCCATGATTTTCATAGAGACCCATGATTGTTTGTGATCAAACATATTCAACTTGTATGAACAAATAAAGTTCCGCTAATCACTGGCAGCTAAAATAAAATATAGTTAATGGACCTTGTAAACTGCATATTTTATATGATTATTACATGCCAATATTTATATCCCCGAAGGAAAAATAAATTCAAGTATTTCCCTGAAGAAAAAATAAATTCAAGTATTTCCTTGAAGGAAAATTAAATTTAAGTATTTCCCTAATGAAAAATTAATTCGAGCATTTCCTTGAAGGAAAAATAAATTCAAGTAAACTTAAGTATTTCCCTGAAGGAAAATTAATTCGAGCATTCCCTGAAGGAAAAATGAATATGATATCTCCCTGAAGAACGAATGAATTTTATACAACAATCAACCTACTTGAAAAAGTTATTTGAGAGATTCTACATGGATAAATCTCATCTACTTAGTACACTTATGGTAGTTCGATCCCTTGAAGTGGACAATGACTCATTTTGGCCCAAAGAAGATACAACATATATTATTAGACCGGAAGTTCCTTATCTAAACGTTATTTGGTGCATACTTTATTTCGCAAACTGCACCAGATCGGATATTGCATTTGCGGTAAATTTGCTTGCGAGATATAGCGCTTCTCCCACAAAGAGACATTGGAATGGTGTTAAACACATTCTATGATATCTCAGGCTGGTTATATATTTCTTTGTGATGACACTGCAATCTCATGGAGATCCATTAAACGATACATTCCCCACTGCTATCTACGAGGACAACGCAGTTTGTGTTGCACAAATGAACAACGGGTACGTTAAGAGGAACTTAGCGAAATACATTTCCCGAAATTTTTTTTCTCATACGAACTCTAGAAGAGTGACGAAATTACCATACAACAGGTGCGATCTAGTGACAATCCAACACATATGTTCACTAAGTCCCTACCTACCTCTACTTTTGAAAAGTATTTTTATGGTATTAGGATGCGAAGACTTAGAAAGTTGTTGTTTTTAGGGGGAGTAACAACGGCGAAACAATCCTGAAGATTGGATCCGAAAGATCAATAATTGTATACTTTCTCCAGTCAAATATTTTTATTCTGGCAACCTAGTCTATGAAGTTTTTGGCGAGACATGGACGTCATGTCGTAATGTCCAAGGGGGAGTGTTGTAAATCTAGAAGATTTGATATGTCAAATCCAGAAGATTTGAAGTGGACATTACTTATGGGCCAAGTAGCTTGATAGGCTTTACTCAGTATTGTGACACATATATGTACATACACAGAAATATAGTAAAATACTCCTGGTTTGGTATGCCCCCAAATGTAATTATTCATGACGAACTGAGTAAACAAACCGGCGTCCCTATTTACGCTCTTTATTTTACAACAATAGTTAAATGGTTAAGTAGTGCCTTGTTAGATATTACTCCCTCTTTCATATATTTAACGGTTACTAAAATTAAATCTATCCTTATTCAGTCGATATTTTTATGAATGACAATAAAATATTTTTTTTTATAATTATATTTTTTCTATACTATTATATTTACATATCATATTAGTACTTTACACATATTAATTCACATTTAATAATTAAACTCAATTAAATTTAAAACAACAAACAATAAAGTATCAAATAAGTTTAAGCCGGAGAAAGTTTATACTGACCATTATAAAATTATTGATGTACCACAAAAGATTTGCCACTAATAAGGTGTCAAAATGCAGCGGCCGATGATCCACAAAGTCTTATATTTGATAAATGTGTGTAATTGTCTACTTGGACTATTTGCATATTGATTATTATTTGTTGAATCCTTAATTTATACAGTTATATATACTAAAAAAATAGTTATATTAAAATGTTATCAAATGATTTTTTACTATATTACTGAGATATAGAAGGTAAAAAATTGTAAAAAAATAAAAACTTCCATCAACTAGTCCCCGACTAGGCGGTCTAGGCGCTAGGCGCTAGGCGTTCTGAATCCGTCCGACTAACGATTTCCGACTTCTACACCATTTGATGGTAATAATTATTTTTATTGAATAATACTAATTGGACTTGGTTAGTGTTAATATTAATTGGTTAGTATTAATTATTTTTACGAAACAATATTAATTACTTTTATTGAACATTATTAATACACAGTGCACGTTGAAACTGATAATGTAAAATAAATTTACTCAATTTTCAAAATGGCAGTACAAAATATACTACTACTATTAACTTATCATTATTATGGAAATGTTTGTGCCTAACTTTCTTAAATAGCCATGTCGGAATGGGTGGGGATCATATGGATTTTTTTTTGTGATTTTAGTATGTAAATTTATTTATAGTATTTAAATAGATAAATTTTTATTTTTTATTTTTATGAAATGTTGGTCAATTTAAGTTAATGAAATGAAAGAAAGATATTTTTGTATGTAATTATTAGTGAAATAAAATGTAATATAAGAGTCTTTGTAAGTAAACACTGTAATGTGAAAACTGATTTGAGTCCGAGGGAGTAATTATTATAGTGCGATCGTACCCAATTATTGCATGGCCAATTAGATGAACCGTGGGTGCTCTTTAGAGTTGCAAAATAGACCAATGCAAATTATAAAAAAATATCCCTTGTTTTATTCTTAAAATTCGTCGAGTATTTTTTTTTTTTTTTTTTTTTTTTTTTAACAATCTACTAGTTTGGTATTTGTTCTGAAAAAGTTGAAGGTTCGGTCTTTGAGGTGCATTACAATTTACACGACAGAGATAATCATGTTTTTGCAATTTGTCTTGCAATCGAATAAAAAGGAAAAATGAGTCGTGAATGTAAATTGAATACGTTGCACTATATCGAACAAACCATCAATATTTCATTAAGAGGAAGTCAGGGGGTAGGTGGACATATATTAAAACTTTCCAGTACCTAGAGTTTTGAAGTTAATGCGATTGATGTATTACATTATCTTTGTTTTTTTATACTTCCTGCATTTCAAAATAAATGAAAAATTAAATTTGGTTTCAAAACCACAATAAATATTTTTTTTTTTTAGCTATTTCTACACATTTAATTTGCCCTGAATCTTGATTTAAAATATAATAAATTTTTTTAAAAAAATAATTAAAATATTATAGATCTTCAAGCAAAATTTTTAGAGATATCTTATTATACTATATTTCCAAACCTCTCCAAGATGATGTGTCAGCACCACATTTCTCTTAAAGTGACGTGGCACCTCTCAAATCATTTTATTTCAAAATTCTGCATTCTCCTTAAAAGTTATTTTAGGTATATTTTAAATCATATTAAAACTTAATCTACACCATGAGTTTTATACTTTTAATCTCAACCGTACATTTCATTTTACATTTTCTATAAATGTCAAATCTCACTTTAGTTTTCATTCGGATTTACAACCCTAATCATCTTCTCTTCTCTTTATTTTCTCATTCATTGTTTGATTTTTCTTTATAGGTATAATATTATTTTTTTCTCCTCTTCTTCTCTCACGATGTCGTCTCTCTTCTCGCAGGTTATTCACGAACCGCTGCCTCCTCATGGATTTTTCCCTCGAATCACCGCGGCCTTAAACCGCATCGGAATACCGCACACCACCACATCGGGTAAGAGATCAATTTTATTTTAATCTAATTGAATCATCATTTTTTTTCTTGCATAAATATGGATAAATGCTTGGTATGACGATCCAAACCCGGAGCATCACCGTAACAAAAACAGTCTCACGGCCCCAGTTTATTGGGATAATTTGGAAATCGACGGATGTAATTTTTTTTTTTTAAAGTTTTTTTTATGAATTAATTATTTGTAAAATTTAGAGTTGTTACTACTGAGTTGTTATTTCTTTATAGTATACTATAAATCTTAATAAAATTTAATTAGTGTAAACAAAATATTTATGTATAATATGAAATATTCTTTTAAACAATAATGTAATGCAAGCAATTCTTTTTTCATTGTTGGATGATTTTTTTTTTGTTTTTTAGGATTTTTTTTTTGCAACATATTGATATATGTGAAATTTGTAGGAGAGAATTCGAAATATTTTGGAAAAGATATTTTCACCGAAATAGCGTATGATACTAAAAAAATCTTGCAACCAACTTGCCTTCAATAATAGATTGTAATACAAAAGTTTATTTTTAGATAAAATTATACGGCCAAAATAGATTATTAATTGCAAAATACAGATATTCTTTTATAAACTAGGATTTTGATTTTTTTTTAATATTTTTTAACATACAAATATTAAAAGAGTATTGTAATTGATAAATAAGTAAAATATTGTTAAATCTTATATAATTAATGTATATATTTTTTCTTAAAATATGTGGAATAAATTTTTATGGGTTAGTAATTATAGTGATGGCAAAAAAGAAACTTTTTTTACTAATGAAAATAAAATATTTACGCATAATATGAAATATTATTTTAAACATTATATTAATGCAAGCAAGTATTTTTTCATGGTTGAATAATTTCTCTTCTTAGATATTTTGGAAGTTATTTTTGCAAAATATTGATAGATGTGGATTTTTTCTAGGAGAGAGTTGAAATATTTCACAAAAGATATTGTCACCGAAATAGTGTATGATACCAAAAAAATTACTGTCACCAAATATAATATCTTGCATTCAATAAACAAAATATCTATGTAAAATATGAAATATAATTTTAAACATTATATTAATGCAAGCATATCTTTTTTCACAGTTGAACAATTTCTTTGCTTAGATATTTATGAAAGATATTTTTGTAAAGTATTGATAGATGTGAAATTTGTAGGAGGAAATTGAAATATTTAAGAAAAAAGATATTGTCACCGAAATAGTGTATGATACCAAAAAAATAAAAATAAATTGTCACTAAATATAATATCTTGCCTTGAATAATAGATTGTACTACAAAAGCTTATTTTTGGATAAAATTTTACCGCCAAAATAAACCATAAACTGTAAAATACATATATTCTTTTTTAGACTATGATTTCGATTTTTCTTTTATATTGTTTTAACATGAAAATATTAAATTAGTATTGTAAATGATAAATTAGTAAAAGAATGTTATATAATTAATGTATATTTCTAAAAAAAAATATGTGGAATAAATTTTTCATGGTTAAAAAATTATAGTGTTGGCCAAAAAGAACACTAAGTTTCTTTACTATCAATTTAAGTATTATTACTTTAAAAAATATCTTACTCTAAAATACAATAATTATGAATATATTTTAATCAATGGAAATAAAATATTTACGTATAATAAGATTATTCTAAACATTAAATTAATGCAAGAAAATCTTTTTTCACAGTTGAACGATTTTTTTTTTTAGATATTTTTGGAATTTATTTTTGCAAAATCTTGATAGATGTGAAATTTGTAGAAGTAAATTAAAATATTTCGGAAAATATATTGTCACTGAGATATCATATGATTCCCAAAAAATATTGTCACCATGTAATATTTTACCATCAATAACAGATTGTAACACACACATTTTATAATAAAATTATAACTGCAAAATACAATTTGAAACTGTAAAAAATTTCAGACCGCGAAATTCGCGGGGGTACACACTAGTATATATATATATCAAAAATTTTGATTTCAAACAAAATTTTTAGAACAATATTTATTTTGAATTTTCTGATATAATCAGGGGTATTTATTTATCAATAATATGTATAAACTATAAAGTAATGATTCAGATGCATCATCCTTTTTTTATTGGGGGAAGGGTTTTAGTATTTATAATTAACTTGACTTTAATATACGAATATATAGAGATAAATTTTAATAAGAAAATCAAGAGCAACAAAAATTGGGTTACATATATGTTGGCAAGTTTCGGAAATTTCATATAGTATAATATATTTATTAAAACTTCTATAAATTAATAATGTGGGGAACGAAGAAATTTATTACTTTAAATATATATTAATTTATTAATTTAAAGAGTGTTTTTTTAGTATGTTGTATAAAAAAATTATTTTTATAAAAGTGAATCATTTAATTAATATATGTATTACTCCCTTCGATTCATTTTAGATTGTCCGTAATATCATAAAAGGAAGATTTTTTTTCCCACTTTCTCAATTTCTTTCCCAAATTGGCATAAAAGTACACATATCATTTTAACTTTGCCCCTTAAAAAGTTGAAATGACCATTTTACCATTACTTTATATCCACAAAAACAACTTTATACCCACAAATACTAATAAACAACTCCATTATTAAAACCCGTGTCACTTTGAAAGTGGAAAACAAAAATGAATCGGAGGGAATATATTTATTGAACTAATAATATAATAAATATATTCATCATTTATAATATAATATATATATATATATATATATATTTATCATGCATCATATCCATCAATGTATGTATGAAGTTAAAAGTCATTGTATTTAATTAATAAACATTATACATCATATCCATCAGCCAAGGAAAACCAATATAAACGGAATAAAGATTTGTAAAGTGTTCCAAAATCAACAATGACGGACCAAATTCGTAAAACTACAATTACTGATACACTCAATAATAGATTCTTATATATTAAATTGTCCTAGATTACTAATACACTCAATAATAGACTCTTATTTATTAAATTGTCCTAGTTACTTTTGTAATTTGAAGAAATTATTAATTTATATTGATGGGACCACTAATTTGTATAGAGGTTTTGTGAAAAATTATTATCTTATTATCTTATTGAAAATGGTAAACTTTTGAACTGGCGACTATATAAAATTATTATTTTAGAGAATTTGTTAAAATATAGAGTATTAATTTATGGAGATTTTAATATATATATATATATATATATATATATATATTTGGCAATCACCCCCTCCTCTCTAAAGCCTCCGTTTTGAATCCTTAAATTTTATCTGAGTTTGAGTTATATATAGTATTCTTTTAATTAAAAAGTATTTTTTTAATTATTGTTAATTGTAATTAATTAATTGATTGAGACTTATTTTAGGTAAGTTAAAATTGAATTACAATTGATTAAATAATTTTATTTTCATGTAATCTATTTTTAATTAAAATTTATTAATTTACTTCACCTAAAAAATGATCTCGTTCATTGAAAATATATTTTATAATTTTTCTATTTAATCTAATTTTTAAAATTTTAATAAAAAATTAGATTAAAAAAATAATCAATTAAAGATCATAAATTTAAAATTTAATTAGAATAAAAAATTATTTAATTAAAAGTATAATAATTATTTTTAAAAAAGTGATTGGAATACTTTATGAAAAAATTGGACATAATTATAATTAAATTGAATTAATAGAATAAAATTAATATTAATATATTTAATATAAAAGTTATAACATAATTTTAATATGAGGGATTATCCAAGAGCTAGTATATATACATATATATATATATATATATACATATATATATATATATATATATATATATATATATATATATATATATATATATATATGTGTGTGTGTGTGTGTACACTTGAATTCACTTGAATGCTTCTTTTGTCATGTTTTTTTTTTTTTTTTGTATTTTGTTCTATCTGTTGTTTGGTTTATTTTATGTTATTTGTTGAAATGATTGAATTATTTCTAAAATAATTTGAACTGGTATGCAAGAACACAAATGAGAATATCGTCAATTTTGTTGGGGCCCCAAAGAAGGGGGTGTGAAGTTTTACAAATCATTCACTTTATACGGTGTTTACTACTTCCTGTATGATTGTGTTTATCTGTGGCGTATGGGTTAAATTGATCCCGATATTGGTATAGTTGTAAGAATGTTGGAGACGAAAACTCTTGAGAAGAAAGTAGAAGTTGTGTGGTTTTTCGGCCCTTCTGAGATAGCCAATTGGTTAGGAGATATTAGACAACTGAATCGAGAGCTTTTCCTAGGTTGTGGTCAAGACAAGGGCCTGTAACACCCCGTCCCGTTCTGTACCCTTTTTCTTTAATTAGAAACCTTATTTTATATTCTTATTTTTGTTTCTTTTAATTTTATTTATATTGTGTGCTATTGTGTAATTTAAATATATACCATTTTTATTAATTTCTAAATTCGAAGAAAGAAATCGAATCATTCAAGCGAATAAGGAACTACGAGAATTAAATTAAATTAAGGATTTCGATCCGTGTAATTTTATGAATAATCAGAAAATTTCAGTAATTAATTAATTAATTAAAAAGTTAGTGCTGTTCTCAAATTAAAACCTTGAAACCAAACAAGCCCTTAAATATTATTATTAGGCAAGTACAAGAGTATATCATGAAATCCATACCTTTTATTCTCAACCGTTCACTTTTCCCCTCATTAATTAATATTTTTATTTGGAAGATATTAATTGGATCCGGATTTGAAATATTCAAAAGGGACCAGTTAATAGCAATTAAGATGGAATCCGTATGTTACATGTATAAGGATAAACTCTCACTCTCTCCTTGTTTTTTTCATTCACGAAGAAAAAGAAAATCAGTTCCCCATATTTTTCTCTCTCTCTCTACAAAGCTCCGCCTTCTCTCTAGAAAGCCAAAGATCGCCGCCTCCTTCCCTCTTCCGGTGGACGAGCGCCACCGCGGCCCCAGTCGCGCCACTCCTCCCTCCTACTCCGAGACGCGGCGTCGCGCATCGCCAAGCGCCTTAGCCCAGCGCCGCCCGACGTTCCTCTCTCTCCATCGCACAATGGCCGTCGTTATTTTCTCTCTATCTCTATTTCCTCCCCGGCGAGCGACCGCCGCCGAAGCACAGCGACCACCAGCGAAGCCCCTCTCCCTTCTCGCAGAGCTCAGATGCTGTCGCCTCCCCTGAATCAGCGTCGCCGCCGTGCCCAGCCCCAGCCGTCGTCGCCTCGTTCACCCCTCACACGACGGAAGCGCCGCCGCCACTCTAGCCGTCGCCGCCTCTTTCTTTCTCCAGTGAGTAATTGAGAAAAATCACTTTTCAATTTCGACTTCAATTTCCAAAATGTTTAAATTCGATTTCAATACCGATTAAATTCGATTTCTAACCGAGACCTTTTTTTCATTCAATTCTCCGATCGAAATGACGCCGTGGATGTGAACCCCTGCTGCCGGAATTTTTGGAGACCTCGAACGATGCTGTTAGGCTATTCGATTCATTTTTCCGAGTTCTCAATCGACGTCGTTAGGCCCCCCATTTACCGCCTCAAACCCGGAGAACGTAAGGTTTCTACCTTCGTTTTCTTCTTTCGTAAATTATGGAATTAAGTCGAGTTGTTCGAAACAATGATACAAGGAAGCAAAAGAGAAAGACAAACATACTGATGGAATTGATTTAATGTCTTAGTGTTACTAGTTGACTTGTTTAGTATTATTGTTTTGTTCTCTTTGTATCACTCTTTAGAAGTAGAAAATTGAATATTATTCCCCTGTTTCTTTTCTTCACTAACTATGAGTTTGGACTTTGGATTAGTATTTTGGTAATAGTGTTTGAATGATGAAGTATTACTATTGTTTTGAGATGTTGTAGTATTTTGACTTAGTGGACCAGTATTATTCATTTAGCTGCTTAGTATCATTATTATAGTAGTATAGTGCCATTGTTTTAGTTAATTAGTATTTGAAACTAGTGTTTTTAGTATGGTTGTTTTGATGATGGAATTGATACCATTAGTTGAGTTTAAAAGACAAAGGGAAACTCGTCTTCCCCTCGTACCACTGTTAGAAAATTAGAAACACAAGATAAAGTCTTTTAATATCCAAAGCTAGTATCAAATAAAAAGAGTTTTCTTGGAGAAATTAATATAATTCCTTTGTTTTAGAAGTATTACAAACCAACTTTAGAAGTATCACTTGTTGATGGGCGAACAATGGAGTGATTAATAAACGAAACAATTATCATTAAGTTTGATAACAGGATAATAAGGGAAAAAAGCTAACAGCTTTGTGGAGCTAGCAGCTTTGTAAAGCGAACAGCTTTGCAGAACTGCTCTAATATGGTAAGCAAGATATTTAGGCGAGCAGTCTTGCAAAGAACAGCTGTGCAAGCAACTCAAGCCAAGATCAATTTGGGCGAACAGATTCGTAATGGAGCGAGCAACATTGTAAAATAATCCCAAGCAAGGAGCGAACAGCTCTAAATGCGAAGGATCATGACATCTAATGAAGACGTACAAGCGAGCAGCCGGTCACCGACGAGAGCATCTCAATAGTGCCAAAGACCAAGTACAACATGGAGAATTCCAAGAGTCACTAGCTTAGATATGGTCCAAGTGTCCTAACACTTGGCACCCATCCAATGAGCAATAGTGTAGATGTTGTACAAGTGTCCTAACACTTGGCAAAGATCCAATGGTTAAGCCACCAAGATGGTGACACATGGCCACTTTGTATGTCTATAAATACTCCCTTCATGTACATGAAAAAGGGAGAACAATTCAATAATATAGCTAAACTCTTGCAAAATTATTCCTTGAGCATTACTTAGCCAAATTTCATGATTTCTTGATCTTGTTTGGTGATCTTAACTAGGAAAAACAGCCACTAATCATCTTGATTACTAAAAGGTCATCAACAATTGGCGCTAGAAGAAGGGTTCGAACCTTCGATTTGTAAAATTCGAAGAAAGTTTGAAGACTACCACCGGAATCTGCATAATCTCGCCGGAATCCGGGAAGAGGCTGCCGGAAGACAATAGTGCACATTCTTAGGACAAAGATTTACAACACTTTAAGGGTTTTAATGCATGTGTGCATGAACTAGGGTTTTCAAACCTTCATAATCACACAAGGCTAGAAACCCTTGGAAAAGGTGTTTGCAAGAACAAGATTACCTCATCCATTTGCTCATTTACCCACATTTCAATAGTCAAAATGGTTAGATCGCAAGAAGAACGACATTCGAGTATATCTCCAAGTCGTAAACCGAGGACTAGGGTTTCGTCTACTGAAGGACATGCACGGACAGTGAGAGCAACTTCGCAGAGGAATATACAAGTCACTATTGACACGATTCCACCGGAAGTTGAAGCTCTTGCTCAAAACCCCGAAGAACTAGCAAAAACCATTGCTGTCCTTCAATCCTTGCAAAATCGACAAGCAGCAGGACCATCAAGAGCACCTGTGGCGACCAAACGAGCAGGCGAGCAGGAGCGTACGGGCGAACAAAGAAGTAAACTGAGAGAAGATGCACGTCGAGACGAGGCTGACAGCGAGAAAGTCCGTAGAAATAAAGGAAAAGCTCCATTAAGCGAGCGTCTAGGAAGTCGAGGGGAATCATCACCAAGTCGAGCAGATGAGTCAAGCAAAAGTACTTCCCGAACAAGTGCTTTGGAGAGACTAGGTACAAGGAACGCAAATAGGAGGGAACCATCCCGAAGGAACGAGGAGCGATCACACCATCATGCTCGCCCATCAGTGCATGACCGAATCAGGAGGTCAGCTTTTGGCCGGCTAGGGCCAAATGGAGCTAGCAATGCCGCTAGGAAGACGACTCAGGAGAAACGTCCCGTTGGCAAGGGACTGCATCGTGAAGAGGTCACTGAACCCAATCACGATGAACAGCCTTCCATCGGGAGAACTCCCCCAAATGAATTGTAGAAAATGAGAAAGGCGATCGAGGAATTACAGAGACAGTTAGAATCTCAGAGAGGTGTTGGATCGACTATTCTCCCTTCTTCACCGTTGTCTCCATCTGTCCTCAATGCACCAATCCAGAAGAAGATACAGTTCCCAGCCATCAATTTGTACGAGGGAACGTCGGACCCCCGCATTCATGCGACAAAATATTCGGATTTTATGATTTCGATGGGGGCAACCGACGCCACACAATGCCGAAATTTTCCACTCACCCTGGGAGATGGCCCGCACAGATGGTTTTCAGCATTGGCTCCTGGCTCCATCAACTCTTTTGCCCAACTAAGCAAAGAGTTTCTATCCCACTTCTCAACTGCAGGGTCTTACTTGACCCACAGACACCGTCTAGCAGATATTAGGCAGGGAGACGAGGAGTCTGACAAGCAATTTCTGGAAAGATTTGATAAAGTCTTACTGGAGGGCGAGATGGTGAGTGAGGACACGAAGATTGTGGCAGTGATGGCTGGTTTAAAGAAAGGAACTGATTTGTGGAAGGAAATGCATCTGACTTGCCCGAAAACATACACAGAGTTCAGACACAAAGCGGGAATTCATGTTTCAATGCAGGAGGCCCTACACCGAGAGATGAGAGACAAAGCCGATCCAAAGAAGTTTAGCAAGAAGTCGGGAGGAAGCGATTACAAAGCTCCGAAGAACATGAAGTCATTCAATGATGGAGCTGAGTTGAAAGAAAAGTTGAGTCAAGTCCTTACTATGTCCGTGGACGCTGTGTACAACAACGTTAAAGACAGGGAAATGTTGACAGAGCCACGGAGGATAAGGCAAGAGAGAGGAAAACTGAACCCGAACAAATACTGTGCTTATCATCAGAACATTGGCCACTTCACGAGCGAGTGCCGAGATCTGTTGAAGCAATTGTGGAGGTTCTATGAGGAAGGAAAGATGTCCGAATTCGTGAAGAGGGAACCAGGTAAAAGGCCAAGGGCACCAGAACAGTCCAGTTCGGATGACGGGGACAGTGATGACCAACCAAGCAAAGCAGGTAAGAGAGGAAGGAAGGTCCCAGCAGCCCCAGCAAGGCATATTCCGGAAATCCTAATGCTGGAACCCACTGGACCAGTAGGTGGTTGTTCTGATGGGAGACCACCTATGTCAAAAAGAAAGAGGAAGACGGAACTGAGAGCAGTGGATCAAGTGATGGAAGTAGGCGCGAATCCATCGACCAAACGAACGGGGGACCTGACTTTCTCAGAAAAAGACTTAGACGGAGTACTTACTCCCCACAATGACTCGTTGGTCATTTGTGCCAATATTATGGGGACAAAAGTGCACCGTCTACTTGTCGATACTGGTTCCTATACGAACATCCTGTTCAAGAGCACGGTGGACCAGCTAGGAGATTGCGCTGAGTACATCAAAGACTGTGATCACAAGATTGTAGGATTCGGGAATGCTGTGACCACCCCGCTAGGAATGGTTACGTTGGCAGTTGAGCTTGTATCGGTCGAGGACCCGGAGAGGAAAATGAATAGAATGGTAGACTTCCTGGTTGTAGACCAACAGTCCACCTATAACGGGTTCCTCGGCCGTCCTTTCTTGCATGAATTTAAAGCAGCTGTTTCAACGTACTATTATTGTTTAAAATTCCCAACAAAGAAGGGTGCAGGTACAGTCAAAGGAGACCAGAAGAAGGCTCGTGCGTGTCTTTTGCAGATACAGTTGCAGGATCATCAAGTCAACATGACAGACAGGTGCTCAAACAAGGACGGAGACGATAGCAAGGCCATGACTTCTATCGACACTGAAATAATGGAAGTCGACGAACAGCTTTGCACAGACGAATAGCCGTGCATCGGTGAGCAACTGTGCGCAAACGAACAGCCGCGCATTGATGAGCAGCTGTGTGTAGGCGCACAGTTGGGCGAAGACGAGCAGAAATGCGAGGACGAGCAGGTTGTCCAGACAAGAGATAGAGAAGCTGCTCGCCCAGTGGACTTTGATGCAGAGGATATCGAGCCACGGCTGGGAGCAGAACCGATGGAGACCGAAGATGAGCCAAAGGCAGAAGGGCCCATTATTGACCCCAGATGGAAAGGCCAGAAACGAAGGGCTACCCCGGTTGAAGAGTTGGAAACTGTAAGAGTCGACCCGAACCAAGAGGGCTTAGAACTCTTCATAGGGTCCGAGCTACCAGAGCCGTACAGGACCAACATGATTGAGTTTCTTAAAGCAAACCTCGATGTGTTCGCATGGTCGCACGCAGACATGATGGGCATCAGCCCCGAACATGCCTGCCACAGACTCAACATCGACCCGAGGAAAAAGCCAGTTCATCAGAAAAGGAGAAAATTTGGGCCCGACAAATACGAGGCGCTTGACGTGGAGGTTAAAAAGCTACTGGATAACGACCTAATCAAACAAGCGTTATGCCCGCAATGGGTGGCGAATCCAGTATTGGTTAGAAAAGCGACTGGAGCATGGAGACTTTGCATCGACTTCACAGATCTTAACGCCGCTTGCCCAAAAGACAACTTCCCGTTGCCTCATATTGACCAGCTAGTTGATAACACCGCCGGACATGAGCTGCTAACGTTCATGGATGCATTCGCAGGATACCATCAAATCGCGATGCATCCCGATGATCAAGAGCACACAGTGTTCTACACCAACAAAAACTCGCTATGCTGGAAGAGAATGCCATTTGGGCTAATCAACGTTGGAGCTACATATCAGAGACTGGTTAACAAGATGTTTGATGATCACATTGGGAAGACGATGGAGGTATATGTGGATGACATCGTTGTCAAGAGCTCAAAAAAGGAAGATCACTTACAGCACCTGGCTCAAACATTTGAGATACTTCGGACCTACAATATGAAGCTGAATCCCAAGAAAAGCAGTTTCGGAGTCCATTCTGGGAAATTCTTGGGACATCTGGTTAGTCAGCGTGGAATTGAAGCAAATCCCGTAAAAGTGAAAGCGATCATGGAGATGCAACCACCCAGATCAGTTAAAGAAGTCCAACGGCTAACCGGATGCCTAGCAGCTCTGAACAGGTTCGTTTCAAGATCCGGAGATAAGTGCAGACCGTTCTTCAAAGCAATCAAGAAGGGAAAATTTCAATGGACAGACGCCTGTCAACAAGCGTTCGAGCAGCTGAAAGAGTACCTCAGTGATACAAAAATTCTTGCCAAGCCAATCCCAGGGGAAAAGTTATACTTGTACTTGGCGGCTTCAGAGGTAGCAATCAGTTCAGTGCTCGTTCGAGCAGAAGGAAAATTCCACCTGCCCATTTACTATGTAAGTCATGCCTTGCACGAAGCAGAACTCAGATATTCACCAACAGAAAAGCTAGCATATGCGCTGGTGATGAGCGTCAGGAAACTTCGTCCATATTTTTTCGACCACCAGGTGGAAGTGTTGACAACGTTCCCGCTCAAGCAAATACTGCACAGACCCGATGCGGCTGGTCGGCTCCTAAAGTGGTCTTTGGAAATCAGTCAGTTCGGGATTTCATATGCTCCTCGAACAGCGATCAAGGGGCAAGCCTTAGCAGACTTTATAGTCGAACTGACTTTCCCCCAAGATCTAACGAGAGGACATAGCCATCCCTGGCACATGTATGTTGACGGATCATCAACTAATACAGCATCGGGGGCAGGTATAGTCTTGATAAGCCCAGATAGGCAAGTTTTTACTTCAGCTGTTCGATTCGAGTTCATGGCGACGAACAACGAAGCAGAGTACGAAGCTGTGATCGTTGGGTTACGCCTAGCATTAGCAGTTGGAGTACGAAGGTTACAAATCTTTGGAGATTCACAATTGATCGTCAACCAGGTCCGAGGAGAATATGAAGGAAGAGATGAAGACATGGCTTTGTATTAAAAAATTGTTGCTCACTTGGCCTCCTTGTTCGAACAAATATACATTGAACAGATACCGAGAGACAATAATGCTCAAGCAGATGCATTAGCCAGGCTAGCAACCAGTAGCGGACCAGCAGAATTGTCGGAAGTGACGCTAACAAGAATGTCCAAACCGTCAACCGAAGATTACAAAATCTATCAGATCGACGAAGATTTTGAAGAAGACGACTGGAGAATACCAATCGTTGAGTATTTGCAAAACGATAAAAAGCCAGACAACCCGTTTGAAGCTAACAAGTTGGTTAAAAGAGCAGCAAGATACACCATGATGGACAGACAGTTGTATAAGAGAGGAATTCCGCTCCCACTTCTGAAATGCTTGGCTAGGGGGCAAGGACAAGCAGTGCTGAAAGAGATCCATGAGGGTGTATGCGGAAATCATGCCGGAGGACGGGCCTTGGCATATAAAACAATAAGGCAAGGATATTACTGGCCAACCCTCCTCCAGGATGCGATCAAGATTGCCCGAACTTGTCATAGATGTCAACTGTTTGCCCCGAACATTCACAAACCCCCACACGAACTGATTTCAGTCAATAGTCCATGGCCGTTTGCGAAATGGGGAATTGACCTCATTGGGCCTTTTCCACCGGGACAAGGAAATGTTCGATTCGCGGTGGTGGCTATTGACTACTACACGAAATGGGCAGAAGCAGAAGCACTCGGGCGGATCACACAGGAGAAAATGATCAACTTTATATGGAAAAATATTGTTTGTCGTTTCGGGGTCCCTCAGGCGATAGTGACGGACAACGGGAGACAGTTTGAGGGAAAAGAGATCAGAGATTTTTGCGAAAAATGGGGAATAAGGAAACATTTCTCGACACCGTACCACCCCCAATCGAACGGTCAAGTAGAAGCAGTGAATAAAATAATCAAGCATATACTGAAGATTCGTTTGGTTGACAAGCAAGGGAAGTGGTCAGAAGAGCTACCAGAGGTGTTGTGGGCATACCGAGTATCCCACAGAACAAGCACAGGCGAAACACCGTTCACAATGGCGTTCGGGACAGAAGCAGTAATACCGATTGAGCTAAAAGTCCCAACAAAACGAACAGCTGCGTTCGACGAAGAGACAAACAACTCCGCAATGGCAGCAGAGTTGGACTTGCTTGAAGAAAAAAGAATAACAGCAGAATTAAAAAATGCAATTTACAAAAGAAGAGCAGCAAAGTACTAAAATTCTCAAGTAAAAGCAAGAGAATTCGAAATTGGGGACTTGGTACTCCGAAAAGTTTTGATACCACCAGGAGTATTCGGCCCGACTTGGGAGGGCCCATACAAGGTGACGAATAAGTGGCACAACGGCACATACGACCTTGAAGATATGGAAGGCAAGTCGTCCCAATACTCCTGGAATACAACTTTACTCAAGAAGTACTACCAATGAAGTCCTGTAAGTCTTAGAAAGTTTGTAAATAGATCCTTTGTAATTTTTGAAATTTTTGCGCAAGTTTATAAGCGAGCAGATTTGCATTTATCTTACTAGGCGAGCAGAATTGCATTTATCTTTTGTCTTGCTGAATTTTAGTTTTTGAGCCTTAAGTCCAAATTACTTAGTTGCTCGTCCAAAAATTTGCAAAATACAAGTCTGTTATAAGACAAATAAGAGAGCTTATTAAAAGCAAAAATAAGGCTAAGTCCATAACGGACCAATAGCCCGCATTAATGCAAGGCCAAGTCCACAAGCGACCAAAATGGCCCAAACAACTAAAGGTCAAGTTCTATAAGAACCAAGTGACCAACTTAAAATTTGACTAAGTGTTTACATTAAGAAAAAAGGAACACTTAGAAACTAAGTCATAAGCAAAAGAAAGAGGCGAGCAATTAAGTAAGACAAACAAAGAGGCACAAATTTGTAGATGAGCAAAAATTTTCATTTCTTTAAGTCAAAAGATGTTTACAATAGGAATAAGAAATACAGAAAGAGTGTACATCCTATTGTAAATAAAAAACTAAGTCTTCAAGAGGGAGGCGGAGGAGGAGCATCTGCAGTTCTGGTCGCCTGGGCACCCGGCTGCTCGCCTAGGGCACTTGTGCCAGCCCCATCTAGTGGAGTTAGAGGAAGAGACGCCAACCCTTCAAAGACCTCATCAGTGGCCGCCGCGCTGGTCGTCGCTGGAGCAGGGTCAGGCTGGCCGCCATAAGTAGGGGCAGCGATGTCAACCTCCTCGCCAAATACATCTAGAGGGAAGCCAAGGTCGGCTAAGTCAGAGACGAACAAAGTTGAACCAGGAGCAGGAGGGTAGTTCTTCACGTACTCGATGAAATCCGCCTTCACCGCGCCACGAATATCTTGATTATGATCGTGGGCAAAGTGGACGGACCTCAAACATTCGGCAAAGGCACAAATGTACCCAAAGTTGGTCTTATCCAACACCTCCTGCTCGTGGACTTCATAGTCAATCATGTTTTTACGCTCTTCCTCCAATCTTTTGATGTGCTCCTCCGCAACTAGCAGGCGAGCAGCTAAGTCTGCTCGCTCCTTTTCAGCCCTTTCGGCTCTCAGATCTGAAGTTTGAACCTCCAACATCATCTTTTGAGCCTTGTCCAAGGCACTCTGCTCGCCGGCCAAGGAGGCCTCCATTTTACTCTCCATCAAGGCCAGCTCCTTAGCATGCTCAGCCTTGCACTCTTTGATGGCAGAGACTCTCTCTTCATCCATCTTCTCCACGCGACGGCCCAAGTCGCGGTTTGTTCGCTCAAGATCCAGGACCTGGTCGAGCAGCATCTGAGACTGGACCAACTGGTGGCTAGCATTGTACGCCACCAGGCGAACATTATCGCTGGCGGATTGGCCACCAACAAGGGTGTTCGCCGATTTCGTCCAGGCCCTTGAGACCATTTCAGTAGCCCGGTGAACAGGGAGATCCGGGATGTCACGGAGCGAGGAGGGGGCATTTTTAACCACAGAGAGATGGTGGAGTGTTGTCCCTCGGCCGGGGTAGAGTGTTGGGTTATACCTGACGAACAAAAACAAATGTTAGTGAACGAGCAGCATGGAACTAAGCGGCGAACAATAAGAAAGTCGGGGACGATTAACTTACTCCTTGATTTTCACCGGATCCCAACCCAAGTAAGAAGTGTCCCTGGGATTGTCCCCTGTCTTGGTCGCCACCAAACTGGCAACCACCTGCTGTTCGTCCACTACCTCCATCGAGGTAGATTTCGAAGTAGGGGATCTTGGAGCAATGTTGCTCGCTTCTCCAGCAGTCTTTGATCGCTTCAAGGCGTGATCATCACCGCGACTGCCACGAGCATCGTCACCTCGCGGTTCTTTCCTTCTCTCCCTTTCCCTTTCCTTCTCCTTTCTCACATCCCGTGGAGAGGAGGTAGTTTTGGCCGCAGGCTTGCGGCGACCAGCTCCGGCGGCTGGGCGACCAGTGGGGTTCTCCCCTGCCCGGAGGTGCATGATGGCAAGGGGAGGGTCCATCTTCCTTCTTGAAGTGTCGGCCATTTGCTTTACTCGTCTGGCGAGCAAGTAATATGACTCGGGCACAGCCGGGATGGCAACGGTGACTCGTTGATCTAACAAGAAAGAGACAAGGGTCAGGCAAGCAAGAATGATTAGCGAGCAAGAATGATTAGCGAGCAAGAATAAAAAAGTTACCTTCTGGGACGGCGGCTTGAGCTTCAAGATGGTGAGGACTCGTAACCAAACCAGCAAGTTTGCGACAATGAGCCTTCGAGAGATGGTGTATGTCGCGACTAGCAACGTCGCGAAGAGAGATAATGGCTAAGGTGAAGAGAAATTCGTCGCTGATATCGGGATGCCCCCACTTCAAATTTCTCGGACCTGCAAAACAACGGAAATGATTAAAATTAGTCCTACTTATGAATTAGCAAGATAAAATTAGCCCTACGTTTGATGTTTCCAAAGCCTTCAGGCGACATGATGCGCGCCTGCCCGCCAGCGAATCCCTCAGTTGCTCGCCAATCTCCACCAATAAAAAGGAATTGGCAATGCCAACCCTTAATCTTATTGGGAACACCTTCAACAAGTTTCAATCCGGTCTTCGCCTTAGCGTAATACCAACCAGCACCGTCCTCGGAGATAGTTAAAGCATAAAGAAGCTCTGCGGTTGTTATTTTATTTTTGTAACCCTCAAGACCAAAAAGTGTCATGAAGGCTAGAAGAGTACTCCAACCATTTGGGGTGATTTGAGTGATCGCCAGATTCATGTCGAGCAAGAACCGACCAATGAGCGGATGAACGGGAAGCGGGAAACCCATGTTCAACACATCCAAGTTGATCGCCGTGCAGCCAGGAGGGGGGCGATCAGCAGTCTCTCCTTTCTTCGGCACATACATGAAAATATCGTAGGGGAATTTGTACGTTTCACGGATGCTCGCCAGATCATCCTCAATAACAACACTGGCAACCTTGCTCGCTGCATAGTCCCCATCCTGAGCCTTCATAATTACCCTCGATGTGGGGACAAAAGTATTCGAGTAGCGAGCAGAGTAGTCCGCCCACTCGTTGTCACGAACAACTCCTTCCGGGATTCGAGATTCAGGTGTAGTTTGAAAAAGAGGAAAATTGATTTCCCATAAAAACTCCCAAGTGAGCATGTGACCTCCCTGCTCGCCACCTCGCTGCTCGCCAGCATTGTCAGCTTGATCGCCCTCAAGGTCAATTGAACCATCTATCTCCGCGGCCACTGCTGCAGAATCTTCTCCAAGGTCAGAAGATGTTTCAGGTTCGCGAGCAAGAGAGTGAATCTCTTCTTGATCGCCAGAGCGGTCAGCGGCGAACATCTCTACCGAGCGAACAAAGGAGCTCGCGTCTGAGTCTGTGCCTTCATCCACTAATAACGTGCGTGGATTGTTCGCCAACGCTTGGCGAACAGATCTGCGCGGAGAAGACTGATCTACGGGTCTTTTTTCCGGGTTTCGTCCGGGTCCGGATTGAGAAGAACTTGAGGGGGGAAACTCCATTCGAAATAGCAAGGAAGAATTTTGGCTAATTTTGGAAAGGTTTTAAGTATGATGGGACCAATGTCAGAATCACGGTGGTGACGTTACTACGGGACGGCGGCGCAATGGCGGTTCACGGCCGGAGTAACAGTGATGAGTAAAGAAAATACAGAAAAAAAAGAAAAAGTTCACGAAATTAGAAGAAGAAAAGGAAATGCGAGACGAATTACCTTTGAAAACGAAGATCAAAGTGACACAAGAGGAGAATCAGGTACAAGAATTGCAAAGAAAGAAAGCTTCGAAGCGTTTATCAATGGCGAAAATTTAAGAAATTCAGAAAGAAGAACGAAGAAGAAGTCGACGCCTATTTATAAGGATGAGGCTGGGGCGAAAATGCAATTTCCCCAAAATTCTGTAGGCCCCTATGGGTAAATTGGGGGTCGCGCGTGACTGACACGACGCCTCGCATTCCATGCCTCGGGAATCCAACCGTCGCGACACGAAAAGGCGTTCGCTACTGGTCGCGTGCGTGAGCTCTCATGCTCGTCTGTTCGCCCAACTGCTCAGATGCTTGCCCATGTAGACATCCATGTTCCATTCTTGCTCGCCCAATTTTCAAAGAAATTATAGCTTGGTCCCAATTGATCAATCCATGCCCAACATGAGACCAAGCTAGGGGGCAATTGTTGATGGGCGAACAATGGAGTGATTAATAAACGAAACAGTTATCATTAAGTTTGATAACAGGATAATAAGGGAAAGAAGCTAACAGCTTTGTGGAGCTAGCAGCTTTGTAAAGCGAACAGCTTTGCAGAACTGCTCTAATATGGTAAGCAAGATATTTAGGCGAGCAGCCTTGCAAAGAATAGCTGTGCAAGCAACTCAAGCCAAGATCAATTTGGGCGAACAGATTCGTAATGGAGCGAGAAACATTGTAAAATAATCCCAAGCAAGGAGCGAACAACTCTAAATGCGAAGGATCATGACATCTAATGAAGACGTACAAGCGAGCAGCCGGTCACCGACGAGAGCATCTCAATAGTTCCAAAGACCAAGTACAACATGGAGAATTCCAAGAGTCACTAGCTTAGATATGGTCCAAGTGTCCTAACACTTGGCACCCATCCAATGAGCAATAGTGTAGATGTTGTACAAGTGTCCTAACACTTGGCAAAGATCCAATGGTTAAGCCACCAAGATGGTGACACATGGCCACTTTGTATGTCTATAAATATTTCCTTCATGTACATGAAAAAGGGAGAACAATTCAATAATATAGCTAAACTCTTGCAAAATTATTCCTTGAGCATTACTTAGCCAAATTTCATGATTTCTTGATCTTGTTTGGTGATCTTAACTAGGAAAAACAACCACTAATCATCTTGATTACTAAAAGGTCATCAACATCACTAATATTAGAAAAGAAGAATACCTTTTTATAAACTATATTAGTTTATAATATAATTTTCTTAGAAAAGTCAAAGTCTATTAATAAGTTTAATAAGGGAGTTTTATTTATAAAATATGAATTTTTATATTCAAGAATTCTTTTAAAATGAGAAATAGAAATCTTAGAAAGAAAAACCTTTTCTTTATTTCTTATTAATACTTTTAAGTAATTATCTTATTCTTTTAAGTATTTCCAAAAATAATTGTTTTTATGAATATACTTTTAATTTTATAAAAGACTATTGTTAAGGACACAACATAAATTAGTAAATACACCCCTAATACACCTCCTCTTAAAAAGGGGTGTACTTATCAAATAGAAATCAACCTTTGAAAACTTTAGTTTTCAATAGTTTTCTAAAGGCAACAATCTACTCAATCCTCGAGATACAAACTCTTAAGCTTTTCAAATTTAAAAGTCGATCTTTTAATCGGATTACTCCTTATTAGGATTCTATACTATTCGGGACACGCACGAAAGACTCGACCGTCTGCCTACTCAGAACGATCAGGTGGGTGATGATCGGTTGATTGATCTGGTAATAATAACGTTGTGCTGGTATACTCTGAACTCGACTAAATCAATCTAAAATAATTAAATCCAATATAAATGTAACACCTATTATATAATTGTTTGAACTATGTGATATGACTATACATGACATATAATGCCTGTTGTTTTGTAAATCGATCACCATTGCATGAGTAAGTACCTTATGTGAGCATGAATCAGTTCAGTTGTCAATCAAGTGATTTTCTTTATAATGTTTGATGTGTCAGTTTTATGGAAAATCAGTAAGTACGGAGTTGGGATCAGTTTTTAATCCAACCTCCGGGGAGCTGTCGGGGACGCCCTCGGAATGTAGGTTGTTGATTCAAACATATCTGGTCCCCAGGTCAGCTGCCTACGTTGCACACTGGGAATAAGGCCATTGATGATTTGCTATTATTTTGAGGGTTGTTGTGGTTGGAAGGAGTAAGTTTGTTGTGGTTGGATGGAGTAAGTTTGATGATGATTGGAAAGAGTAAGTTTGTTGTGGTTGAAAAGAGTAAGTTCGTTGGAAGTGGAATGGTTGTACGGATATGGTTTGAGAGTTTGTGACAATATGTGAATATGTCTTTGGGCTCTGCCCTAATGTGAATCAACTTGTGCTACTTCAATTATATTATGCGAAATATGCTTAATGCCGATTAAATATTATACAAACTGTTTCTTCTATGGAATATTGTAATCTTGTTTATATGTGAAACTGGTTAAATAAAATAAATACTTTATCAATGAGTATAACTTAATATATTTCGGATTTACCAATCCCATGACGTTGCAAATCACCCATACGTGAGAATTCAATCCGCACGCCTCATTTTCCTAACCCCTTTGCAGATTTCGATTACGGGGAGCAAGGACAGTGATGCAGAAGACACAAAGTTTCCCGCTTGCTTAAAATACAATTAATAATACAATGATGCATATTATTCTATTCCTAAATAAATGTTATCGCTACTGCTATGCAAGACAATACTATTTACTGTGTGTTTCAGTTACTAAAAATCAGTGTGTATTATCCTGAAGATACAGAACCCTTTATCCGTCCTCATATATACAGATATACTTATGTGTGCGATACATTATTATAATATTTCTCCCCATTTATCCGCTGCATGAAACTCATCATTCAATTTCGTTATATTTTTCCTTCAAAAATTTTATAGTTTGGACTTTTGATCACAATAATACTTCGAATCCGATATAATTAATATATTCTGGATTTGGGGCGTTACAGGGCCTCTCTAATCTTAACCCATTGGTAATTTGGTCCCACAATAATACTTTTTCTTATAATCTATGTGATACCATTATACACTTGAATGCTTCTTTTGTCATGTTCTTCTTTGTAGTTTGATCTATCTGTTGTTTGGTTTATTTTATGTTATTTATTGAAATGATAGATTTATTTCTAGGATAATTTGAAATGGCATGCAAGAACTAAAATGGGACTATCGTCAATATTGTTGGGCCCCAAGAGAGGGGGATGTGAAGTTGTACAAGTCATTCAATTTAAACGGTGTTGAATACTCCCCGTATGACTGTGTTTATCTGTGGCGTATGGGTCAAACTGGTCCCGGCATTGGTAAAGTTGTAAGAATGTTGGAGATGGAAACTCTTGAAAAGAAAGTAGAAGTTGTGTGGTTTTTCCGACCTTCTGAGATAGTCAATTGGTTAGAAGACATTAGACAAGTAAATCGAGAGCTTTTCCTAGGCTGTGGTCATGACAAAGGCATTTCTAGTCTTAACCCATTGGTAATTTGGTCCCACAATAATAGTTTTTTTTCTTATAACCTATGTGATACCATTATACACTTGAATACTTCTTTTGTCATGTTTGTTTTTGTATTTCTTTCTATCTGTTGTTTTGTTTATTTTATGTTATTTATTAAAATGATTGATTTATTTCTAGGATAATTTGAACAGGCATGCAAGAACCAAAACGAGACTACCGTCAATTTTGTTGGGGCCCCAGAGAGGGGGATGTGAAGTTGTACAAGTCATTCACTTGAAACGATGTTGACTACTGCCTGTATGACTGTGTTTATCTATGGCGTATGAGATATTAGACCACTGAATCAAGAGCTTTTCCTAGGCTGTGGTCATGGCAAAGACCTTTCTAATCTTAACCCATTGGTAGTTTGGTCCAACAATAACACTTTTTTTTTCTTATAATCTATGTGATACCATTAAACATTTGAATGCTTATTTTGTCATGCTTTTTTTAATATATTTTATTCTATTTGTTGTTTGATTTATTTTATGTTATTTATTTAAATGATTGATTTATTTCTTGTATAATTTGAACTGGCATGCAAGAACCAAAACGAGACTATCGTCAACTTTTTTTGGGGCACCAAAGAGGGGGATGTTAAGTTGTACAAATCGTTCACCTTAAACGGTGTTCACTACATAATTTGAACTGGCATGAAATAACTAAAATGAGACTATCGTCAACTTTGTTGGGGCCCCAGAGAGGGGGATGTGAAGTTGTACAAGTCATTTACTTTAAATGGTGTTGACTACTCCCTGGCGTATGAGCCAAACTGATCCCGACATTAGTAAAGTTGTAAGAATGTTGGAGACGGAAACACTTGAGAAGAAAGTTGAAGTTGTGTGGTTTTTCCGCCCTTCTGAGATAACCAATTGGTTAGGAGATATTAGACCACTGAATCGAGATCTTTTCCTAGGTTGTGGTCATGGCAAAAACCTTTCTAATCTGAACCCATTGATAATTTGGTTCCACAATAATATTTTTTTTTCTTATAATCTATGTGATACCATTATACACTTGAATGCTTCTTTTGTCATGGTTTTTTTTTTTTGTACTTTGTTCTATCTATTGTTTGACTTATTTTATGTTATTTGATAAAGTGATTGATTTACATCTAGGATAATTTGAACTGGCATGCAAGAACCAAAATGAGACTATTGTCAATTTTGTTAGGGCCTTAGAGAGGGGGATGTGAAGTTGTACAAGTCATTCACTTTAAACAGTGTTGACTATTTCCTGTATGACTGTGTTTATCTGTGACGTATTGCTCAAACTAATCCTGACATTGGTAAAGTTGTAAGAGTGTTGGAGATGGAAACTCTTGAGAAGAAAGTAGAAGTTGTGTGGTTTTTCCGCCCTTCTGAGATAACCAATTGGTTAGGAGATATTAGACCATTGAATCGAGAGCTTTTCCTAGGCTATGGTTAAGGCAAGGGCCTTTCTAATCTTAAACTATTGGTAATTTGGTCCCACAATAATTTAATTTTTTGTATTGGAAAATTTGTATCGGAAAAATATTCTGATACTATATGTATATATTAAGTATTAGTTTGTGGATATCCGACACCAATCACATCTGGTGAATGTTTTTATGTCGAAAAAAATATATTAAGATACTAATTAGTTTTAGTATCGATTTTAATTCTGATACAAAATATTTTTTGTCAAAAAAATTATTAATTGATACAAGTTATTTTTTGTATTAACTCTTTGTTCATACTAATTGTCTAATCCACTAGAAGGCTCGCCCAAAATTGTGACTTTCTTAAAAAAAAAAAAACTCTTAGTAATTCAGTATCAGTATTTTTCTGATACTATTACCATTCTAAGCCTCATATATTAATTAATTATACTAAGCATCAAATCAGAAAATAGAATACGCACTAAGAGAGATGGCTACGGGAGAAGGGGGGGAGGGAGAGAGAGCATATTTTTTCATGCTCTGGATCGGTGGCGCGAAGGTGCCGCTACGAATATGGTTTCCGGCAGACCATACCCTCAAATCCGGCTGATTCCGACCCTAAAGGTATGAATTCGAAGTGATTTTGAGGCCTTGTCAAATTTTATAATCGGTGCGAGCAATTTCGGTGATTTTGAGAGTTTCTGTGATTTCGAGAACTATGTCGATGGATATTGCTAATTTGATTCAATCTCGTAGGGTTTACACCATATCTAATTAGAAATCCTGAATTCTTCATTCTTCGAAATTCTCTGTTCGCTTCTCTCTCTTCGGTTTGATAAAAACTTTTCCTCTTTCAGTTTGTTGTTTAATTTTTGCAATGTAAGCAGATAATTTATTGATATGTTTATTTTCCGCCAAATCCTCTCGGTTACTTATCTTGGAGATCAATTTATTGGTTTTTCTCAGTTTTCATACATAATTAGGGTTTAATCTTGAATTCAATTGAATTAGGGATTTTTCAGTTCATTCAATTGAATTGGCGTTTGGTCATTGGATAAAGAGATATGCTTAGCTTAATGCATTTAGGTGGATAATGTAATTTGATGCAAGGTGTGGCTCGGGGAGGTGAATCTTCTGAATTCAGAAAATACTCGCAATAAGATGTCTGGACTTAGGGACTTAGTTTATGATGGAGAGATTGAATATATATGGTGTGTATTCATTGTGTTGGGATATTTAGTTTTGATGATTTTCCAAAACGACTTGTAATAGGGAATGAGCAGTCAGGATTGTGTCTTATAAGATTCAGGTTAGGCTAGTCTATTTTCAGTTTACAGGTATTCAGTTGAGGGGAAACTCAGCTATCTCGAAACCTGAGAAGTCAGAGCTATTCTAGAGCAAACAGACTGGAGCATCAAGTCAGAACCCTGAAGACCGTCCTGAAGGAAGTCTCACTGAGTATAAACCTGACTTTCTAAGCTGGTCAGTGGACTACTCAGTGAAGAGCATGATCATGAGGATCAGTGTTGTGCCTAGTAGATCCTGAAGGAGTCAGGCTACTGAGGAATGAGAGGCTGACAATTTGCCTTATGTCAACTCTCCTGAGTGGACTTTAGTCCACTGAGAAGACTTAAAGTCCAATGAATAAAGTCCACTGAGTAGACTTAAAGTCCAATGAAGGAATTCCACTGAGTAGACTTAAAGTCTACTGAAGAAAGTCCACTGAGAAGACTTAAAGTCTAATGAAGGAAGTCCACTGAGTAGACTTAAAGTCTACTGAGAAGACTTAAAGTCCAATGAAGGAAGTCTACTGAGTAGACTTCAAGTCCAATGAAAGTTCGTAAGAGGACTTCAAGCCTACTGAAGAAAAGTATCCTAAGAGGACTTCAAGTCAGCTGAAGACAAGTCGCCTGAAGTCAGGACTACCCTGATCAAGTACCCTGAACAAAAGAGCCGTTGGACTCAGTCCACGTGGACCAATCAAGACAAGGCAGCAAATCTGACAAAAGCTGACAAGGCCGTACTTCACTGAAAAGGAGAATTTCTCTCCATAGATAGTCTGGAATTGAATGTTACTCTCTCCAATGGTAACATTCAAATCCACACTATAAATACAAACTCAAGCTGCATTTAGAAGAGAAGAGCAGATGTGAGAGAGAGTGCAAGTTCAAGGGAGGCATAAGGAGGCATCATCTCCATCAAGAACACTGACCTTTGATTAGGCGTGAAATTGTCATGATTCTTAGCTAGAAATGCCCAAGTTTTGGTCGATTTTATTGAGTTTTTAGAGTCAAATGAGTACTATTTCTTTATATTGATGAATTTATCTCTTTAATGCTCATAGGTGAATCGAGGGCGAAAATTGGAGTTCGTAGGACTTTGAATTGACTCAAACGGATGTCCGGATGATAAGATATCGAAGAAATACGATTGGTATTAGTGCGTGAGAAGAAAAGTGTTAGTTGAAAGGAAAGAAGGCCCATTCGAGCTATACAATCGAGCGCCTCCGCTCGAGCAAAGCCGGTCGAGCGCCTCTGACTTACAGAACATTTTCTACGCTCGAGCACCTCCGCTCGACTTCATGTTCCGTTCGACCAGTTCCCTCGAGCGCCTCCGCTCGAGCTCAACCAGCTCGAGCGCCCCAAACTTACAGAGAATTTTCTTCGCTCGAGCACTACCCCTCGAGCGCCTCCGCTCGAGTGCTTGTTTCATTCGACCAATTAGCTCGAGCGGGACGGCTCGAGCGCCTCCGAGAGCAACTTTCAAGATTCATTTTTCCGGCCCATGAGATCCCGATTCGGCCCGATCCTTATATATACTCTCCCGAACACATTTTGAACGGATTATTACTTACCACACACCACTTGAGAGATTTTAACTTTTAGAGTTCGTTTTTGGAGAGGAATGAGAGAGCCGAGCAAGCTTTACTTTACGTTTAATCGAGGTTTTAGTACAAATTATTAGTTTATTTTCGTTTCTGAGTTTCTTTTCATTAGTTTGATTACATTAAACACTTTAGACTTCATTTTATTAATCTAATTTCAGTTCTTAGAATTATTTTCTTTCAAAACCCTAGTTCATGCTTTTTAGTTTTTCACTTCAATTCATCATGTTTATGTTCGTTACTTCGTCTATTGCTTTTGTTATCGTTATAACCATGTCCGGCTAAAACCCTTGCATGTTTGGGGTAGGATGAACTCGTAGAAGTAGGATGTGGGTACGTAATTAAGCTAGTTCGTGACGTTAGGTTTTAATTCTCTTAATTAATGAATTCTTAAAATCAATCTTAACTTTGCCTTTGAATTTCGTACGAACATGTTAGGGAGAGGACGACGGCATCACTCTTTAACAACTAGTAGACTTAACTAGAAGGTTTAGAAGGGGTTGATTAATTTGTCGGTTTAGCTATGGAGGACGGCCGCATCACCATTAGTTAAATTAGGGTCTCATTAATTAAGCACAATCTATTAACTTGTTAGTGGATTAGTGAAGTCGATTGTTAGGATAAAGTATTAGGGTTTAAAATCTTGAGCTTTCATCTTGCATTCTTTTACTTAGGTTATTTCTTGCGCGTCACGGTTATTTTGATTATGTACCTGCTCCGTTAGTATACGTAGGGATTCCTATCCTGAGCATCACTATCTCTTATTTGAAAACACAAACCTTAGATACTTAGTTTAATTTTCCTTTTGCATTCGTAGAGTAATTTAGTTTAGATTATTTCCTCTTTTCAAAAACCAAAAACATTTCACTCATATTAACTACGATGCGTAGATCTTCAGGGATCTATTTGCATACACATTTTCCCTTGGGTTCAATAATACTTGGTCCCTATACTTGCCAATACTACAGTGAACCCATACTCTTGCGGGGAAGCTACTAGTAAAAGCTAGTATTTTCGATTCAAGTCAATGGCGCCGTTGTCGAGGATGGCGTTGTGTGTCTTTTGAATAGAACTTGTAGATAGCTTAGTAGTCAGTAGTGAGTGTTTTAATTTTTTTTTTGTTTTATTTCGTACGTATTCGGCAGTTGCGTTGTTACTCGTTTGCTAGTGTTTTAGGTTTATGAAAACACGCTCACAAGGCAATACGAGCGAAGAGAGATTACCGTTGGATCCTGAGACAATAACAAGAAGAAACCGAGCCTTCTTAAGAAGGATGAACGCTGTCGGAGTGAAAGAACCAATGGACATTACTAATAAGTTGGATGATGTTGAGAATGAGTTTAATCAGACATTGAACCGGGCTGACGACACTGATGGCAATACCAGTAAGAACCAAGATCCGTCAGGAGAAAGCCAGAGCCAAAACCCGGGTACTCAGAATCAAAATAGCCCAGCTCATAACATTGTTCAAAACCCTCATAACAACCCTGCTTACACATATCCTAACTTACCACAAAACAACTTACCTTACCCACCTTACCCATACCCACCTTATCCGTATCCACCATACCCGTATCCTCCACCTCCTGTTTACAACCAACCACCAGCTTATCAACCAACACCACCCCAACAAGTACCAGTACCACCTGTTAATCCCCAGCAGCTCCCTCAGAACCAATGGAGGAAGAACGATAATTTTTCATATGCTAACCCGAAGGCAGGTATTACAGTTCCTCCAGGTGTTGATCCAGGTTCTAAACCTCCTGGTGGAGAAGGCGGTGCCTCAACTGAGGAGATGTTGAGAGCTATCCTTCAGAAGGTGGAGGAAAGAAGCAAGAGATTATCCTCTTTGGAGTACGATGTGAAAGACCTGCATAAGAAAGTTGATCAGCGTGATCAAGACCTACAGAAGAGAGATGTAGAGCTGAATCGAATTTAGCAAGAGAATAACCGAAGGTTCACTTCTATAGAGTTCCAGATGAGCCAGATTGCAATGTCATTGAATAGAGAGCCTGACAAATACCCTTCAATGTCTGAGGGTAATCCTAAAGAGCATTGTAAGGCTATCCAGCTTAGACGTGGGACCAATTATGAAGGTCCCCAGATGCCTGCTGATTCTGAGACACCCCAAGGAGATGTTGAGATAGAGGGGAAATAACATAAGAAAGATGGAGATGAGAGTGGGGAGATAGGAGTTGAGAAGAAGGTTGAGGGTGAAAGCACTCAAGCGAGCAAAGAGCTTGAAGAGGAAGACATTGAGAAGGTTGAGAGAGTTCCTAAGTGGAAGAAGGCAAAGGAAGCAAGGGAGAAAGTGAAAGAGACCAAGAGAGATGAATGGGGGGTACCCAAATCTGTGATACCCGTCCCATATCCACAACGCTTCATGAAAAAGAAGCTTGATGAGAAATTCGCTAAATTCCTTAATGTGTTTAAACAATTGCATATTAACATTCCTTTTTATGATGCTTTGGAACAGACTCCCAACTATGCAATGTTTCTGAATGACTTGATCGCGAAAAGATGGCGAGTGGATGAGCCGAAGTTGGTGCAGTTGAACCATGAGGTGATTGCATTAGTGCACAAGGCGCTTCCTCCAAAGCTGAAGGATCCCGGGAGCTTTACCATCTTATGTGACATTGGGAACGGGATAAAAAAATGAGCGCTATGTGATTTAGGGGCGAGCATCAATCTTATGCCGTTGTCGTTTTTCAAGAAGTTGGAAGGTGGAGAACTTCAGCCCACAATGATGACGGTTCAACTAGCCGATCGGTCTATTACTCGACCTCAAGGTGTGGTTGAAGACGTCCTCGTGAGAGTTGGAGATCACATTTTTCCAGCCGACTTTGTAGTGCTCGAAATGGAGGAAGACGAGCACGTGCCCCTGATTTTGGGAAGACCGTTCTTAGCGACGGCGGGGATGGTGCTAGACGTGGAAAATGGGAAGATTATGTTGAAGGTTGATGATCAAGAAGTGAAGATTTCCCTATATGAGGCCATGAAGTACCCGAAGGAGGATGAGAGTTTGTATTGCATGGATGCCATTGATCCTAGTGTTGAAGACACACCTCCTATCCCTAATCCTTCTTTTATTTATGAGTTTGATAATCCTTCACATGTTGATTTAACCCAAGAGCATTATGATCTGACTTATTTTGATAGGGATAAAGAGAAGAAATTGAAGGATGAAGAAGTGAAAAAGGTGGACGTGGTCCAACTCGAGAGAAAATGAGGAGTTAAGAAGAAAAAGTCCAAATTCAAGAACCTGTTTGGTAAGACTCCTCCTGAAAAGAGTGAGAAGGAATTGAGACGCTCACCGTCTGAGGTGAAAAAGAAAGATGGGAATAGAGCAAAGAACTTAGACAACTTCTCTTATGAGAGTAAGGGAGGTATTTTTTAGTATCATGTCCCATAAGCTCCTTTGAGCTTGGTTCTGCATGAGGACCTTAAAAATAGCGCTGAATGGGAGGCAACCCATTTTTATTTGCTTTTGAGTGTTTTAGTTATTTGAGTTTTATGTTATTAGGGTGTTGTTGAATCGTAAGTTTTAACCTCGTACTTGAGAGTTTTATTTTGTAGGCTTGTCTCGAGAGAATAGAGGAATGATGGAGTTACTCAAAAGGGAGGAACTCAAGCAAAGGAGTGTGCTGCGTTGTTGAGAGAAACTAAATTGTTTGGTTGAGGTAACCCACAACCCCAAACTTAGACCTCTTCGCAAGGTCGAAGTTTGGGGGGGTGGAGTTTTTATGTGTTTTATGGTTACATTGCACATGCATGCACACCCTCTCTTAGAGTTGAGTTTGGTTAGTTGAGTCTTGAGATGCTCCTTGAGCTGTTAGTGTTTTGATTTGCTACTACATATTTCATGCCTATCAATCATCTTATGCTTGTTGATTGCTATCTTTGAGTGTGAGTATGAGTTGGTGATTTTTGGATTTGAGTTAGGGACTCTTTTGTGTGAGTGTTTGAGTGAGAGTTGATTTGAGAAAAAAACTAGTATGTTTACAAGTTTTCCTTTTGAGTACTTGTGTGATGAGAGTGAGAATGCACTAGGACTAGCATGGATGTGAAAGCCGTGAGATTTGAGCCTTATGAGATTTTGATGCATGAATTAATCTCTTCGTTTGTGAGTGGATCGTCACCTTAGAGGATGCTAGAACTTGTGTGTGTTCTTGCTTCTTGATTGTGTCTAGTTTGATATGCCGAATGTGATCTTAGGTCATCTTTGTTTTGAATGAGTCACTTAGCCAAAAAAATTTCTTACCATTGACATTTGTCCCTTGTTAGCCCCTTTGAGCTTTAAGCCTATTTCATTGGCTAGCACATATGAACACTATTCCAATTCCTAAGCCTTTTTGTCCCAATTTGAGTGGAGAATAGGAAAAGTGAGAATGTGAAGGGATTGAATTGAGTTGAAAAAGAAAAATGTGATTGCTTGAGTGAGTATGAGAAGAAGGTGTGATGAAGTTTTGAGTTGTGGGAAAAAAGAAAAATTGAGAATGAGCAAAAGAAAATGAGCTCATGTGTTTGTGAAAAAAGAAGTGAAGTGATTGAAAAAAAAGTGAAAAAAGTGAGAGAAAAAAATATTGAAGTGTTGAGAGTGTTGGAATTGAAAGTGTGTTTATTGAATATGTTTGAAGTAGTCTGTTCCTAATCTCGAAGTACCGAAGTTTGATTTTTCTATTCTCCATTCACTTTAGTCACTCACCTATATTGTTATCCCACCTGTCCAAAGAGTCTACATTACAACCTTGAGAAAAGTCATTTTTGATTCGGCATTGATTTCTAGAGTATGGTCGGAGTGGAGAGTGCTTACAAGCCTATGGCTGCCGATATGAGTGATTGATTGTTTGAGTGAGTCCCTTTATCATTGATATACACTTGTGAGGGAGTGAAACACATCGTTGAGTGCACATCCATGTTTGATGTTGGTGATTCTTGTTGTTGTTGCATGAGTATGATGTTGGAAGATGAGTGAGTATACTTGTGATTGATCTTTGAAGCTCGAGTTCATTTGCTTGCATGATTTGATTATTTGACTTATCCCTAACAATTTCACTTGACTTATTATTTCATTGCTTGAGGACAAGCAATATGGTAAGTTTGGGGGGGGGGGGGGGTTGATTAGGCGTGAAATTGTCATGATTCGTAGCTAGAAATGCCCAAGTTTTGGTCGATTTTATTGAGTTTTTAGAGTCAAATGAGTACTATTTCTTTACATTTATTAATTTGGCTCTTTGATGCTCATAGGTGAATCAAGGGCGAAAATTAGAGTTCGTAGGACTTTGAATCGACTCAAACGGATGTCCGGATGAGAAGATATCGAAGAAATACGATTGGTATTAGTGTGTGAGAAGAAAAGTGTTAGTTGAAAGGAAAGAAGGCCCATTCGAGCTATACACTCGAGCGCCTCCGCTCGAGCAAAGCCGGTCGAGCGCCTCTGACTTATAGAATATTTTCTACGCTCGAGCACTACCCCTCGAGCGCCTCCGCTCGACTTCATGTTCCGTTCGACCAGTTCCCTCGAGCGCCTCCGCTCGAGCTCAACCAGCTCGAGCGCCCCAAACTTACAGAGAATTTTCTTCGCTCGAGCACTACCCCTCGAGCGCCTCCGCTCGAGTGCTTGTTTCATTCGACCAATTAGCTCGAGCGGAACGGCTCGAGCACCTCCGAGAGCAACTTTTAAGATTCGTTTTTCCGGCCCATGAGATCCCGATTCGGCCCAATCCTTATATATACTCTCCCGAACACGTTTTGAACGGATTATCACTTACCACACACCACTTGAGAGATTTTAACTTTTAGAGTTCGTTTTTAGAGGAAAGGAGAGAGACGAGCAAGCTTTACTTTACGTTTAATCGAGGTTTTAGTACGAATTCTTAGTTTATTTTCATTTCTGAGTTTCTTTTCATTAGTTTGATTACATTAAACACTTTAGACTTCGTTTTATTAATCTAATTTCAGTTCTTAGAATTATTTTCTTTCAAAACCCTAGTTCATGCTTTTTAGTTTTTCACTTCAATTCATCATGTTTATGTTCGTTACTTCGTCTATTGCTTTTGTTATCGTTATAACCATGTCCGGCTAAAACCCTTGCATGCTTGGGGTAGGATGAACTCGTAGAAGTAGGATGTGGGTACGTAATTAAGGTAGTTTGTGACGTTAGGTTTTAATTCTCTTAATTAATGAATTCTTAAAATCAATCTTAACTTTGCCTTTGAAATTCGTACGAACGTGTTAGGGAGAGGACGACCGCATCACTCTTTAACAACTAGTAGACTTAACTAGAAGGTTTAGAAGGGGTTGATTAATTTGCCGGTTTAGCTATGGAGGACGGCCGCATCACCATTAGTTAAATTAGGGTCTCATTAATTAAGCACAATCTATTAACTTGTTAGTGAATTAGTGAAGTCAATTGTTAGGATAAAGTATTAGGGTTTAAAATCTTGAGCTTTCATCTTGCATTCTTTTACTTAGGTTATTTCTTGCGCGTCACGGTTATTTTGATTATGTACCTGCTCCGTTAGTATACGTAGGGATTCCTATCCTGAGCATCACTATCTCTTATTTGAAAACACAAACCTTAGATACTTAGTTTAATTTTCCTTTTGCATTCGTAGAGTAATTTAGTTTAGATTATTTTCTCTTTTCAAAAACCAAAAACATTTCACTCATATTAACTACGACGCGTAGATCTTCAGGGATCTATTTGCATACACACTTTTCCTTGGGTTTGATAATACTTGGTCCCTATACTTGCCAATACTACAGTGAACCCGTACTCCTGCGGGGAAGCTACTAGTAAAAGCTAGTATTTTCGATTCAAGTCAACCCTGAGTTCTACATAGTCATATTTGAGTGTTCTAGTTTGTATACTCGAGCCTATCATATACATCCTAAGCTTAGAGAGATTTTCCAAATCCTAGCTTTCAAGCTAAAACCATGTAAGGGAAAATCTCACCTAGTTGGTGAAAGCAACACCAAACCCAAACCCTTTCCCGAGTGTCAGAGTTAGTGGTTGAAGTTAGGTGTGGAAAGGCAGTCCCTGAGAGAAGAGGGATGTGAGGCCAGTTCGAGAGGCTACTCCACGGAGGGGTGTGAGTCCAGTTGAGAGTGCACCTTGACACGTCAAAAATAAGCCAATCCTTTAATGGATTCTCCTGTTAAATCAGAATAGTGGATGTAGGAGCTTGAGCCTCTGAACCACTTTACACTGTTGTGTTCTTTATTGCTTTACTGATTTGCTTAAGCACTGACCACTCATTTACAAAGCATTTCAGTGCACTCTAGTGTTTAAAAAAAAATCCTAATGCAAATGTTTTCACGGGACCATCACATTGGCATGTGTATGTTTACTGATGATAAAAATTACTCCCTCCATCCAATATAAGTGAGCAAAGAATATTGAATTCCAACTAATATTTCTTCCCTATGCTCCCACTTCCTAGTAGCCTTTACTTTTTGATCTCCACTTGGCTGATTTTGTAGAAATTTGTGTAGTTTTTGTCCCCGCAAATTAGTTTTTCTCCATGTCTCTCATTTATGTTATGTTGTGTATGTTCACTGTGGTAATTACTTCCTGCTTTGCTGCAGGCATCAATGGTGTTTGATGTTTTTAGTTTAATCTTCTTGTTGTTTATCTTTATCTAATAAGTGAATTCTTCTCCTATTTTGGGAATCTCTATATGAGATATCCAATGTGTGTGTTCTTTTTCATGCTGCAATTTAAGCATTTTCATATCCTGAGTTTGAACTTCTTATTTCTGTTGTTAATATATTTTAGATAAAAGGAGTGGGAGAAATTAAGCACTTGAATATTTGTACAGATGCGTTTAGAGGTCTTATCAACAGAAAATACTGGCAAGGTTCTCTCCCGTGGATCCACTGTTATTGCTTCATACGAGCAGCTGAGACAAAGGATTTAATAAAATCAGTAACTCCATTCCACTTCCTTTTTTTTCTTTTTCTTGAGCATTCTCTCTAAATTTTGAGTGTTTTGTTGTTTTGCAGGTGGCACCCAAAACAACCCAGAGGCATACAAAGATCTCATGTCTGGTCTGAATGACCTTGAAATTCCGGTACATTCTCTTTTTTTTTGTGATTAATGTGGATGTTTTTCTTATTTCATTCAATGAATAGTGATGCAAGAACCAAACTTGGGCTCGTGTTTATTGCGAAATTCATATATTGATCAAGATATTCTTCTTTGATAATTATGATTTCAGTAATTAATTTCACAAAATTTAGCCATAATCAGTATCTGATGCCCGCAAATTAAGTTCCTTCAGTTTATCTTGCATCATGAGCCTCTTTGAAGACTCGTAAAACTTCTTTCTGTTAGATATTGTCATTTCTTACCATGATTAGCATATAAAATGAAGATTTGGACATACATGCTACTTTGAATTTCTTATAGATGAACATCATGTTGCCATCATTGTCAATCTTTCTTGTTTACATGTAACTGTTTTATGTGCAGCACATAAACTGTGAATTTAGGAAATACTGAAGGTCAAGCTAAGATAGGCGGCACTCATGTTTATGTTTCGGGGGCCATCCTAATGGCTATGTTCCGCGGTCCAGCTGTATTCGGACGTATGGAATTAGATTTTTCTGCTCACAGTGAAATAAGTGCTATCAGCCAGAGCCAGCTGGTTGGCTATTGTCTAGACTTCTTGATTTAGGGTTTGATAATTGGCACCTTGGGGTGTTATGCTTGATTGGAAACTACATGTGTATGGCTACTTATCTGGCCATTCAGGTAATAGACATTAGCCTTGACGCTTGTATTTTAAATATAGTCCAAAAATGTTATGGCCTTTATCTAGTTAAGTTAAATTTGTCTAATCTCAGTGTTTTAGAATTTTGTTAGAACTACAACACATTGATGATTGATGGTGAACACGATTTTTTTATATTGATAATAATTTTTCATACGAAACTTTCAAGCATGTAAAGTCCTTCTAGATGGTTTGAGTGAAGATTCTAATCATTCTGATATTTTGTTCTTTAAGCTGTCCTTAGCTTCTGTGTGTTCTTGTCCAGTTCACCATTTGGAAATTGAAAAGCCTTGGGATTGAAATTAATTTTAAGAAACTGTTGAAGTTTCAATCATCTTGACAATATCCTTATCATCTTTTTTCTTCCAGAGATCTGTTTTTTAGTGGTTTATTTTCATCATTAAAAATAACCCCAGATCAAATGTTTATAATGATATACTTATATTTCTGTGCAGGCTCCAGTTTTAGCCAAGTATCCTGCAAATATATCAGTGACAACCTATTCCAACTTTTTTGGCGCTGAGTTTATGGAAGTGACTGCATTTTTTGTGACAAACGAATCAACAGACTGGAAGCTATCTCAGTCTTAGGCTTTTGCTGTATGCTATGCTGTAAGTCTTTCTCTTATATTATTATCTCATATTTTCTTGTTTAGACAAGGAAACCATAGAAAGATGTTAAAGAATCCAGAGCTCTAAAAAAGCAGCCTCTCTTATGTTCAATCAGATTTTACTCCTGTAAATGCACTATAATTTTATAATTTGTTTCATCCATAAACCATTTGAGACTTACTTTATTTTTATGATTCAATTTTCAGGTATAAGTTTGACGATGAAAGGGTTACAAAAGAGGATGTTAATAGGGCACTAAAGGAGCAGTATGGTGGTGAGGAAGAGATGATATTTCCTTTAGTTTTGTTTTTCAATATCTCTTGCCTCATTTCTGTTATGTTTTTGTTTATAGTTTATAACAAAAATGAAATTTATTACTTTAAATATATATTAATTTATTAATTTAAAGAGTGTTCTTTTAGTACGATGTATAAAAAAATTATTTTTGTAAAAGTGAATCATTTAATTAATATATGTATAATATTTATTGAACTACTAATATAATAAATATATTCATCATATAGAATATAAAACATATATATTTATCATGCATCATATCCATCAATGCATGTATAGAGTTGAAAGTCTTTATATTTAATTAATATACATTATACATCATATCCACCAGCCAAGGAAAACTAATATAAATAAAAGGTGTTCCAAAATCAACAATGACCGACCAAATTCGTAAAACTACAATTACTAATACACTCAATAATGGATTCTTATTTATTAAATTGTCCTAGATTACTAATACACTCAATAATAGATTCTTATTTATTAAATTGTCCTAGTTATTTTTATAATTTAAAGAAATTATTAATTTATAATATTGATGGGACCACTAATTGTATAGAGATTTTGTGAAAAAATATTATCTTATTATCTTGTTGAAAATGGTACACTTTTGAACTGGCGACTAGAAAAAATTATTATGTTAGAGAGTTTATTAATATATAGAGTATTAATTTATGGTTATTTGGCAATCACCCCCTCCTCTATAAAAACCCCCATTTTGAATCCTTAAATTTATATGAGTTTGAGTAATGTATGATATTCTTTTAATTACAAATTAATTTTTTATTTATTTTTAATTGTAATTAATTAATTGACTGTGACTTATTTTAGGTAAGTTAAAATTGAATTACAATTGATTAAATGATTATATTTTCTTATAATCTATTATTAATTAAAATTTATTAATTTACTTCACCTAAGAAATGATCTTGGTCGTTCATTGCAAATATATTTTATAATTTTTCTATTTAATATAATTTTTAAAATTTTAAACATAAATTTAATTAAAAAAATAATCAATTAAAAATCATAAATTTAAAATTTAATTAGAATAAAAAATTATTTAAATAAAAGCATAATAATTATAATTAAAAAAGTAATTGGAATATTTTTATGAAAAAATGGACATAATTATAATTAAATTGAATTCATAGATTAAAATTAATATAAATATATTTAATATAAAAGTAATACATAATTTTTTTAACCCGCGTAATATGCGGGATTATTCAAGAGCTAGTATATATATATATATATATATATATATATATATATATATAGATACACTTGAATTCACTTGAATGCTTCTTTTGTCATGATTTTTTTTTGTATTTTGTTCTATCTGTTGTTTGGTTTATTTTATGTTATTTGTTGAAATGATTGATTTATTTCTAAGATAATTTGAACTGGCATGCAAGAACCAAAATGAGACTATAGTTAATTTTGTTGGGGCCCCAGAGAGGGTGATGTGAAGTTGTACAAATCATTCACTTTAAACGGTGTTGACTACTTCCTGTATGATTGTGTTTATCTGTGCCGTATGGGTCAAAGTGATACCGATATTGGTAAAGTTACAAGAATTTTGGAGACGGAAACTCTTGAGAAGAAAGTAGAAGTTGTGTGGTTTTTCCGCCCTTCTGAGATAGCCAATTTGTTAGGAGATATTAGACCACTAAATCGAGAGCTTTTCCTAGGCTGTGGTCATGGCAAGAGACTTTATAATCTTAACCCATTGGTAATTTGGCCCCACAATAATATTTTTTCTTATAATCTATGTGATACCATTATACACTTGAATGCTTCTTTTGTCATGTTCTTTTTTGTATTTTGTTCTATCTGTTGTTTGGTTTATTTTATGTTATTTATTGAAATAATTGATTTATTTATAGGATAATCTGAAATGGCATGCAAGAACCAAAACGAGACTATCGCAATTTTGTTGGGGCCCCAGAGAGGGGGATGTGAAGTTGTACAAGTTATTCACTTTAAACGGTGTTGACTATTTCCTGTATGACTGTGTTTATCTGTGGCATATGGGTCAAACTAATCCCGACATTGGTAAAGCTGTAAAATAAAGTAGAAGTTTCGTGGTTTTTCCACCCTTCTGAGATAACCAATTGGTTAGGAGATATTAGTCCACTGAATCGAGAGCTTTTTCTAGGCAGTGGTCATGGCAAACACCTTTCTAATCTTAACCCATTGGTAATTTGGTCTCACAATAATTTTTCTTCTTCTTATAATCTATGTGATACCATTATACACTTGAATGCTTCTTTTGTCTAGCAATTTTTTGTATTTTGTTCTATCTGTTGTTTGATTTATTTTATGTTATTTATTTAAACTATTGAGTTATATCTAGGATAATTTTAACTGGCATTCAAGAACCGAAACAAGACTATCGTCAACTTTGTTAGGGCCCCGGAGAGGGGGATGTGAAGTTGTACAAGTCATTCTCTTTAAACGTTGTTGACTACTCCCTGTATGACTGTGTTTATATGTGGCGTATGGGTCAAACTGATCCCGACATTGGTATAGTTTTAAGAATGTTGGAGACGGAAACTCTTGAGAAAGAAAGTAGAAGTTGTGTTGTTTTTCCGCCCTTCTGAGATAGTCAATTGTTTAGGAGATATTAGACCACTGAATCGAGAGCTTTTCCTAGGCTGTGGTCATGACAAAGACCTTTCTAGTCTTAACCTATTGGTAATTTGGTCCCACAATAATATTTTTTTTTCCTTATAACCTATGTGATAACATTATACATTTGAATGCTTCTTTTGTCATGTTATTTTTGTTGTATATTATTCTATCTGTTGTTTGGTTAACTTTATGTTATTTGTTGAAGTGATTGATTTATTTCTTGGATAATTTAAACTGGCATGCAAGAACAAAAACAAGACTATGGTCAATTTTGTTAGGGCCCTAGAGAGGGGGATGTGAAGTTGTATGAATCAATCACTTTAAATGGTGTTGACTATTTCCTGTATGACTATGTTTATCTGTGGCGTATGGATCAAACTAATCCCGACATTGGTAAAGCTGTAAGAGTGTTGGAGACGGAAACTCTTGAGAAGAAAGTAGAAGTTGTGTGGTTTTTCCACCCTTCTGAAATAACCAATTGGTTAAGAGATATTAGACCACTGAATCGAGAGCTTTTCCTCTGTTGTGGTCATGGCAAAAACCTTTCTAATCTTAACTCATTGGTAATTTGGTCCCACAATAATTTTTTTTCTTATAATCTATGTGATACCATTATACACTTGAATGCTTCTTTTATCATGCTATATTTTGTATTTTGTTTTATCTGTTGTTTGGTTTATTTTATGATATGTATTGAAACTATTGAGTTATATTAAGGATAATTTCAACTGGCATGCAAGAACCAAAACAAAACTATCTTCAATTTTGTTGGGGCCCCAGAGAGGGGGATGTGAAGTTGTACAAGTCATTCACTTTAAACGGTGTTGACTACTCCCTGTATGACTCTGTTTATATGTGGCGTATGGGTCAAACTGATCCCAACATTGATATAGTTTTATGAATGTTGGAGATGGAAACTCTTGAGAAGAAAGTAGAAGTTGTGTGGTTTTTCCGCCCTTCTGAGATAGTCAATTGGTTAGGTGATATTAGACCACTGAATCGAGAGCTTTTCCTAGGTTGTGGTCATGGAAAATGCCTTTCTAGTCTCAACCCATTGGTAATTTGGTCCTACTATAATATTTTTTTCTTATAACCTATGTGATACCATTATACACTTGAATGCTTTTTTTTTTTGTCATGTTTTTTTATTGTATGTTGTTCTATCTTTTGTTTTGGTTTATTTTATGTTATTTGTTGAAATGATTAATTTATTTCTAGGATAATTTGAACTGGCATGCAAGAATCAAAATGAGACTATCGTCAATTTTGTTGGGGCTCAAGAGAGGGGGATGTGAAGTTGTACAAATCATTCACTTAAAACGGTGTTGACTACTCCCTGTATGACTGCGTTTATCTGAGGCGTATGGGTCAAATTGATCCCGACATTAGTAAAGTTGTAAGAATGTTGGAGACGGAAACTCTTGAGAAGAAAGTAGAAGTTATGTGGTCACTACAAGAAAACACAAATTTACCAATGGATGTTACCAACTGATGTCATTCGTTGGTAAATACAAACAAAATAACAACAAATTAGTATTAAAATTCATATTTGAAATTCTATAACATAATTTACTAACAAGTTAGCAACAAAAGTTTATAAACGGACTTAATTTTTTGGTAATTATGGCGCATTTTTTTTTGCGGCAACTTTAACAACTACTTAACAACAAATTATTATCAGAATTTACTAATTGATGTTTGTTTGGTTTCTTTTACTACTTAACATAATTATATATATACTAGATATATCCCCGCGAATTTTGCGGATTAAAATTAATTTTTTTAACTATATTAAATAATACTAATAAAATAAAATAAATAAAAAATTTCTTTATATAAATGTAGTATGTAATAATTTTTTTATTGTTAAATTATGGTTTAATATCATTTTTAGTCCCCAAAATTTACATCAATTTACTCTTTGATTACTGAGTTTTAGCCTTCATCAAAAGTAGTTACTAAATTATATTTTTTTAATCAATTTTGATCACTCTGTTAGTTGACTGTCTATTGACTAACGAAATAAACTATTTAGGGTATAAAAAATGTAAAAGTTAGAGGACCATAAAATTAATGGATGGAACAAAATTAAAATATATATATATATATATATGAGAAAAAATTAAGGACCAAAAATGAATGTGGACCAAAACTATTCTCCTGTTTGTACATATATTTCTATTGTAACTCAAATACTTTTCTTACAGACTGACATCATATAAAAAAATCACCAACAAAATACAGACGACACTCAACTTAGACCACATCTCGTGAATAAAAAAAATATAAATACACAAATATAAAAATAGAGACATATATATATGCAAAATGCCGAGAAATTTAAATTTTGGTCCTATGAGAACAGCCGATTTGCAATAATGGTGTTTTTTTCGATATTTCATGTCCCTTAGTTTTTTTTTTTTAAATTTGGTCCCATAAATAATTATAGGCAAGTCCCAAAAGAATGCATAAATTACAATTTTGGTCCAAAAAATTGTACCGTCAGTGCAATTTATTTGCTAATGTCTACAAATTTGAAAGAAAAAAAAAGAAAAAAAGAATCAAAAGGGATTGTGGAGCAAAATTATTACATATTTGCATATATACTTCCATTATAACTCGACTACTATCTGGACAAACTGATGCCATACCAAAAAATACTAACAAAGTATAGACGACACTCAAGTTAGACAACATCACACAAATAAAGAAATATAAATCTCCAAATATAAAGATAGAGACATATATACGAATCTTAACGAAGGAAACTTAAATTTTGGCCCCATGAGAAAATGTGGTTTGCAACAATGGTCCTTCTATGATTCTAGTCTACTGCATCTAACAGTATCACTAAATGAACATAACAATATCAGTGAATACAATTAATGGTATAAATTATATACCCTTGTTCACAAAAATATTCTAGATGAATTTAGGGTGGATTACATATAGGTGTCAAATGGTACCCTTTATTGGGGTTTAGTTCAATATGGACTTAAAATTACAAAATGGTTCAAAATGTGGGGCCCTCCCCTCTTTATTTGCTGACTACTTGTCATGTGACAGCAGCTGTCGGTTGTGCAAAATTTTGGTTAATTTGCACATATATTATTTTACTCCATGTTTTACTTAGTTTTTCAGTTTTAATTTTTTTTTGTTTATAAATGTACCCAATGTTTTTATTTAAACTTCTTATATTAAATGTGCTATTTTTTTAATCACAATGCAAAAATAAAAAATAATTGCACGTACACAAAAATTCAAAAAATTAGTTGAATTATATATCTAGAATTTGAATTTACATGTACAAATACATATCAAATAATATAACATTACATATTTAAATTTTAAATTCAAATTTATAAACTAAAATTACATATTTATGTCTAGTGCAAAAAATGAAAAAATTTGCACCGATCATTTTAAAAAGATTTTAGACCAAAATTATTACTATATCTAAAAATTATAACATTACATATTTAAAATTTAAATTGGTAGATTTTTAAACTAAAATTACATATTTATGTCTAGTGCAAAAAATAAAAAAAATTGCAACGGTCCTTTATCTTCAAATCTTCTCTCCCAATTAGCTGTCTTCTCCCCCAATTAGCTTTTGCCCACATCTCAAAGATCTTCAGCTCATTCTATGAAAAAATGGAGGTTCAATTTGAAAATACAACTTCAAAAGCAAATATCAAGATGGCATAATAATAATTTTGTTATAAATTAGCACATCCATTACCACACATATTATTCATATCCAAACAAATTCAAACTCTGTTTTTTCCATTTTTCATATCCAAATAGATTCAAACTCAGTGTTTTTCCTATTTAAACACCCACACTCAAACATACCCACAAACAACTCACACATCAAGCACACAACTAAACACATGCACACAAACAACACAAGTAATGGACCGTAATATTCAATGAACCGTTGCAAGAAACTACCTAGCGGTGGCGGCAGAGCTGGGCCATGGTGGCGGCAGATCTGGGCCGATGCGCAGCGACGAGCCATCTTGAAGTCGGCGCTCAGAGATCTGCGATCTTCCATGGCCAAACCTGGGATCTTTCGGAGTCCGACAACCGCCGTAGCAACCTCATTTCTGGTTTGCGGTGCCTATTCCCTGGATCGAACCCACCCGCAACAGATCTGAACCGATCGCGAGGCATCCTTGGGGCGAGATGCGGTGGCGATGCACGGTGTCCCAGGTTGGAGGCACGGCGGCGATGCTCGGCGTCGCTTGGTCGGGGCGCTGCGGCGATGCTCGGCGTCGCTTGGTGGAGGTGTGGTGGCGGTGGAGGACGCCGCTCGTCTCGTGTGAAGCTTTCGCGGCTGTTGCCGTCGTAGCCTTGAGAGAAGGTGAGAGGAGGGAGTTGGGGGTGGGGTGGGATTTATTCATGGCTGGGTGTTGGAGAGAGACAGGGTTGGGTGTTGGAGAGAAAGGGGGATTGTTTGGGGGTTTCTGAAACCCTCGTGGCTGAGAGGGAGAGGGAAATAAATGGGCAGGGTAGGGGTGGGGGGTATTTGTGGGGCGTAGGCTGGTAGCTTGGCAGGGGTAGGGTAAATAGGTTTTGCACTTGATTGTTATTTTAAAATAATTTTGAACTAAAGCTTAATTTAAGGTCTATAAGTATACCTATTTGTAATTAGTTCCTTAATTTATAGATTTTTCGAACATTTAAAAATTGATTACATATTATGAAACAAATGAAACTTGTTTTCATTTGCCATTTAATAGTAACTGCAACATAATAAAGAGTAAAATTTACGTACAAATTGACCTAGTGAGAAGACAGATGGTATCACCAATTCTAAAATAGAAAAAAATTGATTAGTTCATCTCACAATTTTCATAATACCTATGTGAATGTCTGTATTCAAAATCAATGTTAACAATCTAAGTATGTCCTGCAGTGTCAAACTTACCCTATATAATATTTAATAACAACACAAAATAATGGAAATAATGAGAATTCAAATTAAGTTAAATTAAATTAGAGCTGTCAAAACGGGCTAGCGGGGCGGGGCGAGCGAAAACCCGCAAAAGCCCGCCTTTTGGTGGGGCGATGCGGGGCGGGCCAAAAATTTGGCGGGCTGCAAAATCCCAACCCAACCCACTTATTGGAGGGCCGCGGGTTTTGACGGGCCGACCCACTTTAAATGTTTTAATATGTTATTTATTTTTTAAAAATTTAAAATATATAATTTAAAAGCACTAATATATAAAATTCATCAAAATCAAATATAATCAAACAATTTATCTTGATAACGATCACTATAAAAATATTAAAATAAAATTTATTATCTTTAATTTGAAAAATAATTTTCTACAAATTGAAGTTTACAATATATTAACTATAATAATACGTAAAAGTAGACTCCTACAATTCAAATTCATCATCTATGAACATAAATTTTACAAAAAAAATATTCCTAAAAATGATACTATAATAGTTGACAATGTACAAAAAATGTAAAAATTAATTTTCTTAAAAAACCTTTTTTAAGGTGGGCCGACTCCCCCCAACCTGCAAAAGCCCGCGGCCCAAACGGGCCAGTCCATTTAGGCCCGCTTTCAAATGGGCTAAGAAATTTCTAACCCAACCCTCATTTTAAGTATGGCGGGGCGGGCCGGCCCAACGGGCCCAACCCACTTTGACAACTCTAAATTAAATTAAATTAATATTCAGGAAAATGTAAAGGGTTTATATGATGCTGAATATGAAATTGTACTCCTTTAAAAATAAATATAATCCTTGGTACTAACTGTACTACTAAGCATATTAATTAATGAGTATGACATGTGGTGAAAATGGAATAGTCGAATGAATAGTAGAGATAAATTTACATTTTTACTTGAGCGTGGAAGGGCCTAAGTGACTTGAAGGCGAAATTACTAACTTCTACTAATCGCTCACCCGCAAGCGAACGGGTTCACTATAGTATTGGCAAGTATAACGACCAAGTATATCGTACCCACGGGATAGTGTATATGCGAATAGATCCCTGAAGATCTACGCGTCGTAGTTAATATGAGTGTATTGTTTTTGGATTTTTTTAAGAAAGATTAATTAAACTAAAATACTAACTAAATTAAAATACTAAAGCAGACGAATTAACTAAGGGTTGGATTCAAATAAGAGATGGTGATGCTTAGGATAGAAATCCCTACGTATACTAACGGAGCAGGTACATAATCAAAATAACTGTGACAAACGAGAATTAACCTAAGTCTAAGAATGCAAGGTGAAAGCTCAAGATTCTAAACCCTAATACTTTACCCTAACACTCGACTTCACGAATCTACTAACAAGTTACTAGATTGTGCTTAATTAATGAGACCCTAATTTAACTAAGGTGATGCGGTCGTCCTCCTTCGCTAAACCGGTAGATGAATTAACCTTTCCTAAACCCTCTCGTTAAGTCTACTTGTTGTTAAAGAGTGATACGGTCGTCCTCTCTCTAACACCTTTCGAACGAAACTCAAGAGTGAAATCTAGATTAATTTTAAGAATTCATTAATTAAGAGAATTAAAACCTAACGTCACAAGTTATTCTAATTACATACCCACAACCTACTTCTACGAGTTCATCCTACCCTAAGCATGCAAGGGTTTTAGCTAGACATAGTTTGAACGTAAACAATAGAAATTAAACAAGTGACGAACATGAACATGATAACAAAAACGAAGAAAAGAACGAACATAAACTGAGGTTTTAATATGTAAAAGATTAAACTGAAATTAATTAACAAAAACTAGGTCTCAACGTATTTAAGAACAAAAGTTATTAAGAATCGAAGCTAATACGTGAAATCGTAAAGTAAATTCGTAAGCAAAAACCTCAAAACCGTAAATCTATAGCTCGCTCGTCTCTTCTCTTCCTCCTCGCTCTAAAAACTCTATGAAACGTGATGTCTAAAAGTTGGGGATCCTTCAAAACGTGTTTGGACGAGGTATATATAGGCACGGGTCGAAACGGGAGTTAATGGGCCGAAAATACGCATTCGGAGGCAAAAGTATATGGGCGCTCGAGCAAAACGCTCGAGCGGTCCCGCTCGAGCTGTGTAGCTCGAATGATGCATTCGCTCGAGCGGTCGCGCTCGAGCTGCTCGAGCGCTGAATCTTCTCTGTATGTTTTGGGCGCTCGAGCAATTCGCTCGAGCGGTGGCGCTCGAGCTGCTCGAGCGGTGGCGCTCGAGCTGCTCGAGCGCAAGAATTGTTCTGTACGTTTGCACGCTCGAGTAAGGCGCTCGAGCGGTGGCGCTCGAGCAATGCGCTCGAGTGATCTCTAATCCTTCCAAATGATACTTTTCCTCGTCCGCACTAATACCAATCGTATTTCTTCAATATCTTCTCATCCGGGCATCCGTTTGAGTCGATTCAAAGTCCTACGAACTCCGTTTTTCGTCCTCTATACACCTATGAGCATCAAAGAGACAAATTTATCAATGTATAGAAATAATGCTCATTTGACTCTAAATACTCTATAAACTCGACCAAAACTAGGGCGTTTCTAGCTACGAATCATGACAATTTCACGCCTAATCAACCCCCCCAAACTTACCATATTGCTTGTCCCCAAGCAATGAAATAATAAGTCAAGTGAAATTGTTAGGAATGAGTAGGAAAACTCAATCATGCAAGCTAATGAACTCAAGCTTCAAAAGTCAATCACCCGTATACTCACTCACTTTCCTTCATCATACTCATGCAACAATAACAAGAATCACCAAGATCAGGCATGGATGTGCACTCAACGATGTGTTTAACTCCCTCACAAGTGTATAACAATGATAAAGGGACTCACTCAATCAATCAATCACACAAATTGGCAGCCATAGGCTTGTAAATGCTCTCAACTTCGACCATACTCTAGAAATCAATGCCGAATCAAAAAGGACTTTCAAAAGGTTGTAATGTAGGCTCTTTGGACAGGTGGGATAACAATATGGTAAAGTGACTCAAGTGAATGGAGAATAGAAATTCAAAACTTCGGTACTTCGAGATTAAGAACGAACTACTTCAAACGTATTCAATCACTACACTTTCGCTTTCAATTCTCTCAACACTTCAATTTTTTTTTATCTTTCTCACTCCTTCACTTTTTCAATCACTTCATCATTTTTTTTTTTTCGCACAATCACATGAGCTCATTTTTTTTTCTTGTGCTCATTCTCAAATTTTTTTGTTCTTTTTCCCACATCTCAAAACTTCATCACACCTTCTTCTCATATTTAGTCAACAAACAACATTTTCCTTTTTCAACTCAATTCACTCCCTTCATATTCACACTTTCCTATTCTCCACTCAAATTGGGACAAAAAGGCTTAGGAATTGGAATAGTGTTCATATGTGCTAGCAAATAAAATAGGATTTAGGCTTAAAGGGGCTAACAAGGGATCAATGTCATTGGTAAGGAAAATTTTGGCTAAGTGACTTATTCAATTCAAAAATGGCCTAAGATCCTATTCGGCATATCAAACTAGACACAATCTAGAAGCAAGAGCACATGCAAGTTCTAGCATCCTCTAAGGTGACGATCCACTCACAAACGAAGAGATTAAATCATGCATTTAAATCTCGTAAGGCTCAACTCTCACGGCTTTCACATCCAAGCTAGCCCTAGTGAATTCTCACTCTCATCACACAAGCTCTCAAAAGAAAACTCATAAGCATACGGGTTCTCTCCCTAATCAGCTCAAACTCATATACTTACACAAAGAAATTTTCAACTCACTTTCACAACTCCACTCTCCTCACTAAGTCATACTCAAGAATAAAAATAAGCAGTCTAGAAGAGTTAATAAGCATGAAATCATCAATCATCAATCAAAGCAAATCGAAACAAATCCCTCAAAAGTTAAAAGACTTCCAATACAATCCCCAAGAACATGCACTCACGCAATCACTACAATTCATACTCAGGAACAGAAATAAATAAGAAAAGAAAGGAAAAAGAAGAGGAAAGAAAAAGGAAAAGAAAATTGGGGGCATCCCAGGTCTCTCAAGCGTCTGGAGGTGGTGGTGGCCGGTAGCTAGGGTGATCGGATCCTAAGTGGGAGACAAAGAGTGCCTCCATCCAGCGTTTTAAATCTGAAACCTCCGATCGAACTCCTTGAAACTCCCCTCTCATGCTAGAAGCTTCCGCGTACCACTGATTTTGAGTGGTGCGAAGCTCCGTGACATCTGCCCTCAGGCCCTGAATGTCGGTTCGCATTCCGTACCACTCCATCTGGTTCGGGTACCACGGCTCTGGAGTCGGTGCATCAGGCATCCCAAACTCCATCTCTTGAGGTCCCTGACCTCCTTCACCCACATCCGCTTCTTCCTCCTCAGCCCTGTTTCCTCCTTCCTCGTACTCAGCTTCTTCCTCCTCTTGTAGCTCAGCTGCTCCACTCGATCCGGCACCACTCGTGCCTTCTCCTCGGCTCCTCTTGACCGGCCTAACGTCCCGGAGTCCTTTGCCATCTATCTCTGATGTGTACTTAGCACCTATAGCGAGGTGCTGCTCTCCGTTCATCCCGACGTTCTCCTTCTTCATCCCCACCAGCGTCACGAGCTTTTTGTTTGGCAACGGGAACAAGCCATCATCATTGTATCGGATGCAGTACTTACCCAACCAGTGCTCAAACATCAAAGTGTTGTTCATCTGCTCGAATCCCAAATCCATGCCCTTGCAAGGCCCCGAGCACGGCTCAAATCCGAGGTGCTTCATCAACACTGAGATCAGCCCTCCTCCTCGGATCTTCGAGGTTCTCGTTCCAAGCTTGAACGGAGCCTCGAAGTGGTGCTCTAGGAAGTCCCTTCCAAAGTCATGGTCCTTTTTATGCAAAAGGCACCAGATTCCGTAGAGCTGCTTGCTCGTCACCGTCCCCGTCTCAGATCGGGCATAGATTGTGTTCCCCAATATCCTCTCCAGATATCTGATCACTGGGTTCCGGATAGCCGACGCCCTCGCATGCTGCCCCTTGTAGTCCCCAACCAAGCCGCCCGTTATTTCCTTCCAAAACGCGTTAGCGTTGTACGCCTTGTTCTCACGGTTGGGACGAGATAGGTGTTGGTGAACGAATTTAATCGTAAGGATTAGTGGCTGTTTTAATCCGTTTTTACGTCACCAATCAATAACGTGTGATTGATTACCACCGTAAATGGTAAATCGGGGTTTGGATTTATCGAATTTGTAAATTCGGTAGTCGAAATTGGACTTATTTCGTGTATGTGTGAGTTTGGATGTATTTGTGTGTATTTTTAGTCTGAAATTTGAAAATTATTCAAGTAAGCTGGAGAACAACTATTTATAGAGACTAGCAAGCATGAGGTGTCCAAGTCTCTTGGTCTCCCTAGCCTGCATGCTTGACATGTGTCCCTTTGATCTTATCTAAGCTGAACCTTAGCTACAAAGTCTTCTTTGGTCCTTATCTCGGACTCACTGTTGTTCGTCTAGGTCGGCTTAATTGATCTTGTTCTCTCCAACTGAAAGTTGTTCGCCTCTTGAGGTTGTACTTTGGAAGTTGCTCGCCTTATGGCTTTGTTCAGCTTGGCTTTGGGATCTTTGTCCTTTGTTCACTTGTACACACCTCCTTGGCTATTTGTTGTGTCATATTTTGACCAAGTTGTTCGTCATGGATGACTTCACAGTTAGCTCATTCTTGGTCCCGGGCCTTAACACCTGTTCGCCCATTAGTTGTTCGTCGGGAGAGTTGTTCGTCACTTCATACACCTCCCAGGTTGGTTAATGCGCCCAAATAGTGATTTTCTTTGTTTTAGACTTCAATAATTGTTCGCTCCATATCTAGATGATGTTCGCCTATCAACAATTGCCCCCTATCCTGACTAGATGTTGTATCAGACGAGTAGTTTTACGGCGAGCAACTGTAGTTAGGATATCGTTTGGGCCAAGATTTGGACGAGCAGCATCTCTGTGACGAGCAATGTTGGTATAACCGTTTCGTCTTCCCACGATCTGGGGAGATCACGAAGATGACGCCAGCGCAATGATTGCACGCCGCTCACGCGCGAGCAGCCCCAAGGCGACGCGCCCCTATAATTGTTTATAGGTCCTTCATATTCTAGTTCTGCTCGGAATCTACCCCGCTTTCTTCCAGTTGAGCCCCAGAACTTTCGGAAAATTACGCCTGGGACCCCGTTTTTGCTTGGGGTATAAATAGTGGGAAAACTGAAAATTTTCCCACTTCTCTCCCACTTGCTACAGTGCTCCGGCGATTTCTTTCCTCCTCCGGCGATTTCAAGTTTTTTTTTGGCGTCCGTCCTTCAGTATTTGGCTTCAAATCTTCATTCCCAGGTAGTTACCTTCTTATTTCTTTTCTTTTCTTTACTTTTTCTCTCGAAATCGCCATTGCCGCCGTGTGGGTCCGAGCGCCGCCGTCTTCTCCGGGAAAGCGCCGCCGTCTGCAACTCTTTTTACCGCCGCCTGGATTTTTCTTCTTCTTCTATGTCTTCGCACTCGAGCAATAAGACTGAGGAGACCTTAGACCCACTCTTTCCAGTCGCGGTCCCCGTCGATCAACCTCCCTTCGAGATTTCCTCGGCGTCGGATCTTCACGTGGATTCAGTGGTTCGCTCTGTGGAGGACACCGGTGTGGGCCCATCTGGGAGAGAACTTACGGTTGTGGCGAGCAAAAATCGGGACGAAAATTCTTCGTCTTCTGCTGAATCTGAAGATCCAGATCTTAACGAGCTCACTCGTGAATTTTTGGAGGGTATCAACTTCCCATCCCCAAGGATGCGGGAAAATGAGATTCCAGCAGGGGTTGCTCGTCTATTTGAATGGCGAGCATACGCTGAACGATATGCGAACAGCTTTTCCCGTCCCCAGAGACAAATAATGGACAAGGTGAAGACTGACTACCAGGCGAGCAAGATCAAGAGTGTTGTTCGCGAAGATGAACTGGACTCCATCCGAAAGGAATATAAAATCCCCTTTGATATTCACATGTGGGCTCCTCAGAGGAGGGAAAGAGTTGATCGCCCACCTCCAGGATGTACGGCGATCAACATTCACACTCTAATTGCCGGACTAAAGTTGCCTCTTCCACCCGTTGTTGGTCGATTCCTGGAGGCGACCAACTTGGCCATCACCCAAATTACTCCAATTGGGTGGATGAACCTTTTGGGCTCCATGTGCCTGTTCGCCTTGGAGGGGTACGTTGATCGGATCACTGCGGAAGAGATCAACTACCTGATGACAATCACAAGTTGCCCCCGAGGAGAAGATGGCTATCACTACCTCAAAGCCAGGACTGGGTTGAAAATGGTGGAAGAGGTGCCGAACAAGATTCGTGACTGGAAACAGCACTTCTTCTGGATTGGGGGTGATTGGCGAGCATCTTCCGGTCCACACGGCGGCCCTGGACGAATAAATTCTCCAGCAGCCTATGGAAAACTGAAACGTAAGTTCAATTCTTGCTCGCCTTTGGACAGTTGTTCTAATTTAACTTTTTTTGTTTGTTCGCAGGCCCTCGTCTACCCAAGTGGGATTCGAAAGAGGAGGAGTTGAACTCCGAGTTCCTGTTTACTTCGTGCTTGGTCGACCTCCGCAATAAAGCAGATAGAACTATAGACTATCTCTGCCGATCAAGGTGTCAAAAAGCTGCTCGCCTTTTGACTTACCCACATCATTTGGAGGCTCAAGCTGAGGTGCCCCCTGGTATGGAAATTCCTAACTCCCTGCTCAAGTCTTGTTCGTCGTTAACATGTTTAACTTGCTCATCTAATCTTAAATTTTTTTTTTTTTTTTTTTAGCCGAGCAAGTAACAGTCGCCGTTCCCCCAAGCTACGCTCTTCTTGAGCAGAAGGTCCTTGAAATGGGGCCACCAAGAGGGAATAAAAGGAGAGGGGACCCTCCACAAGCCGTGCTCGCCCTGTCGAACAGGCCTGAGGGGGCTAAAGTTCTAAGATCGGCTGCCCCCCAGTTCAAATTCGGTCTCCTCCCGTCTCCCCACCTCGTGGTGGTAAGCGCCTTAAGAAGGCAGATGGGACCCCACTAGCCGGAGATGTCCCCGGCAAGGGGAAAGAAAAGGTGGGTGAAGGTCATGCTCGCCACGAAGAGGATGCTATAAGGCGTTCTTCTGGGGAGCCCACAGAAAGGTTGGGGAAAGCGAGCAAAGATGTAGGCTCACCCCGTGGCCCAGAAGACCTTACATTCCTAGGATGGGATGATCGGAAGTTTGCCGAGTAAGTATCTATCCTCTCTTGCCGAACAACTTTCATCCATTTTTTTATTTTTCTAAGTATCAATTGCTTTTTTGTTTGCAGATACCGTGCCGATGATTATCCCGGCCGAGTAAGTGTTGTACACCAGTACGCTTGCTCGAAGACTCCCGTAAACATAAGGGAGATTCCTGGCGAACATGTTCGCAAGGCGACGGAGTTGGTCGCCCGGGCCTGGACGCGTCCTCTGGACAAGGCCATCCTTCAGCAGGGGCAGATGGACAATCTCCATCTCTCGATGATGCTCGTCGCCAACGGCCTTGTTACTGCTCAGAGGGCAATCACCCAAGTCGCCGAGCAAGAAAAGTCTGCCCGCCAATATGCGAGTACTGCTCGGCAGCTTTCTGAAGAAAAAGATGGCCTGGTGAGCCAATACGAGGCCAAGATTGCTCGCCTTAACAACCAGATCAATGTTTACATTGATGCTGAGCACAAGCGCCTTGAAGAGATTCAGGCCATGTCCAAAGAGCTAATGGATAAGGAGAATTTGCTCGGCGAGGGAGAGAAGAGATTGACTTCGGCCGAACAAAGAATTGCTGAGCTTGAGGCGGAGAATGCTCGCCTCCGGGAAGCAGAAGCCAACCTCTTCACCCGCGAGCAACTTGAAGAGGAGGTTCAAACTCGCACCGTCCCCATCTCCAACCTTGGATATATTTGCGCCTACGCGGACAGCATCCGTACGGCTGATGCCTATGACTACAAGGAGATGGTGGAGGAGATGGCTAAGGATTTGAATGAGTTCCTCGAGAACTATCCTCCGCCGAACAACGTCAAAATCCAATTGGCGGATTTGGCTGTGCTGGGGGTTAAACTGGATAAACTCGACCCCAGCATCACCATCACTCATCCTCCACCAATTGTTGATGATGGCGAGCAAGAAGATGAACCGGCTGCCGCGGACGAGCAAAGTGCTAAAGAAGCGGAGGATAAGGCGGCTGAAGACCTTGCTCGGGAGATGATTGTCGACCCCTCTGCCGAGCAACCTCAAGATCCTCCTCCCGCCGAACAGCAGTAGTTTTTAGGACTTAGCTTTTTCTTCATCTCTTTTGTAGTAGTTGCTCGTCCCTTTTTGTAGTACTTGTAATGGCTGCTTCCAGCTTGTACTATTTTTGAGGCTTAATGCCTTTCTTTAATGGAAAATGTCTTTCTCATGTTCGCTCATTTTCTTATATATGTTAATTGCCTTTACATTTCTGTCAATGCCTTTACAATTATAACATATAATGTTGGGCTTTTGTTCGAATTGAACCTGCCTTCAGTGGAATCAGGGTTCAGCCTTAGGTTCTGTTCATTTTAAAAAACGAACAACCTTTAAGTGGCTTTGGTCCTTAGGTTCTGTCCATTTGTAAAACGAACAACCTTTGAATGGACTTGTACCTCGAGCTTTTGGACTTTTCCTTTTTTGACGAACAACTATTATATTTACATTGCAAAGTAATTTCAAGTGTTGTAAGACTGTCCATCACTATCATATACAATCTGACGAACAGCTTTAAACACAAACTAAAACTTGCTCGCTTATAATATTTTTTGCCGAGCAACACTATTTATAAAACCAAAAGCACTAGCACCAGACTATACAATGTGCCGAGCAACTTTTGAATCTATACTTAAGAAAATTTAAAAAATTAGGCAAGTTTTTAGCCTTCTTAGCCTTCCTTCAGCTCATACGCATCCCTTGCCCCCCAAGACATTTGTTCGCCCAACTTTATTGATAGTACTTCTTTAGATGTACAGCATTCCAGGAGTATTGGGCCGGCTTGCCTTCCATGTCCTCAATATCGTATACGCCATTGATGTATCTTTCTGTTATACGATACGGGCCCTCCCAAGTTGGTCCCAATACACCTGGAGATTGGGCGAGCAACTTTCTTAGAACCAAATCTCCAACTCCGAATTCCCTAACTTTTACATGGGAATTATAGTAACGTTCTGCTCGCTGCTTGTATGTGGCATTTTTTAGCTCGGCATTCAACCTTTTTTCTTCGAGCAAATCCCATTCAGCATTTAGAGCAGAGTTGTTCGCCTGTTCATCAAAGTTGATCGTCCTAAATGTAGTGGCCTTTAACTCAATTGGTATTACAGCCTCTGTCCCGAAAGCCATCGCAAAGGGTGTTTCTCCGGTGCTAGACCTGGGAGAAACTCTGTATGCCCATAAGACTTCCGGAAGTTCTGTAGACCAACTGCTTTTACTCTCCGCCAGTCGCACTTTTAATGTATGCTTTATGATTTTATTCACAGCTTCAACTTGTCCATTCGACTGGGGGTGATAAGGTGTGGAGTAATGTTTCTTGATCCCCCACTTCGTACAGAATTCTCTCAACTCTTGTCCATCAAATTGTGGACCATTGTCTGTCACAATTGCCTGTGGAACTCCAAAACGACAGACAATATTCTTCCAAATAAAGTTGATCATCTTCTGCTGTGTGATATTCACCATGGCCTCTGCTTCCGCCCATTTTATGTAATAATCGACTGCCACGACGGCGAATCGAACATTTCCAACTCCAGCCGGGAAAGGACCAATGATGTCCATCCCCCATCTTGCAAAAGGCCATGGGCTGTATACTGACACAAGTTCTTGAGCCGGGGTATGGATACCTGGGGCAAAAATCTGACATTGATGGCAAGTCTTGGCTTTTTTGATTGCGTCTTGACGTAAAGTCGGCCAATAATAGCCTTGTCTGATTGTCTTGTATGCCAAAGCTTGCCCCCCAGTATGATTTCCACATACTCCAGCATGTATCTCTTCGAGTACCGCTTGCCCTTGCCCCCTAGGCAAACATTTGAGAAGTGGGATTGATATTCCCCTTTTGAAGAGTTGCTCGCCTACCAGAGTATATCTGGCGGCTCGCTTTATTAGCTTGGCAGCTTCAAAAGGATTGTTTGGTTTTTCCCCACTTTTCAAGTATTTGACTATACTTGTTCTCCAGTCTTCTTTTTCACTGGTTTGATCGTCGAGTTGATTGACATTATAGCTTACTGTTGATGGATCTTTCATCTTTGTAACTATAATATCTGCCAACTCTACGGGGCCTTCACTTGTTGCTAGTCGGGCAAGCGCGTCTGCTTGAGTGTTGCTCGTCCTTGGAATTTGCTGTATGAAAACTTGCTGCAACATGGACATCAGGTGAGCAACAATCCGCAAAGTTGTTAGAACTTCGACTTGATGGTCAAAGAAATATGGTCGTAACTTTCTCACGCTCATAACCAAAGCATATGCCAGCTTTTCGGTCGGGGCATATTTGATCTCTGCTTCGTGTAAAGCTTGGCTGACGTAATAGATTGGTTGATGGAATTTGCCGTCCTCCCGCACCAAAACAGAACTGATGGCAACTTCTGATGCGGCTAAGTATAGAAAGAGCTTTTCTCCTGGGATTGGTTTTGATAGGATTTTGACATCTCCCAGGTAGTCTTTAAGTTGATCGAAGGCCGCTTGACAGTTGTTAGTCCATGCAAACTTCCCTTTTTTTACGGCCTCGAAGAATGGACGGCACTTACCCCCTGACCTGGATATGAACCGGTTTAATGCTGCTAGGCACCCGGTGAGTCTTTGCACCTCTTTCACCGAACGTGGTGGTAGCAAATCCAGGATGGCTTTAACTTTTGAAGGGTTGGCCTCAATTCCCCGCTGGCTAACAAGATGACCCAAGAATTTCCCTGAGTGGACTCCAAAGCTGCTTTTCTTTGGATTCAACTTCATGTTATAGTGTCGAAGAATTTCGAACACTTGAGTCAGATGTTGAAGATGGTCCTCCTTCCTGGGACTTTTGACCACGATATCGTCTACATAGACTTCAACCGTGTCTCCAATTTGTTGATCAAACATCTTGTTCACCAGCCTTTGGTATGTTGCTCCGGCATTTATGAGGCCAAATGGCATTCTCTTCCAACACAGCAAGTTTTTGTTAGTATAAAAAGCTGTGCTTTCTTGATCGTCAGGATGCATTGGGATTTGATGATACCCTGCAAAAGCATCCATGAATGTTAGCATCTCGTGACCCGCAGTGCTGTCCACCAATTGATCGATATGTGGGAGAGGAAAATTGTCCTTCGGGCATGCTGCATTCAGATCCGTGAAATCTATGCATAGCCTCCAGGTCCCGTTTGGTTTCCTCACGAGTACTGGGTTTGCTACCCATTGTGGACAGAGTGCTTGTCGGATGAGATCGTTGTCTAGCAACTTTTTAACTTCTTCATTTAAAGCTTGATATTTGTCTGGGCCGTACTTCCTCCGCTTTTGATGGACGGGCTTTCTGGCTTGGTTTATATTCAGCTTGTGGCAAGCATGTTTTGGATCTATCCCCACCATATCTGCATGAGACCAAGCAAAGACATCTAGATTCCTGGTGAGGAACTCTTTCATTCGGGATCTGTAAGGCTCTGGGAGCTCAGATCCTATGAATAATTCAAGATCTTCGCTGTTGGGATTAACTTTGAACGCCTCCAGCTCTTCGACTGGAGTCGCTCGTCGTTTTTGTCCCTTCCAACGGGGATCAAGTATGGGTTCCTCAGGGTTGGAATCATTTTCGATGTCCATGGGTTCTGCCCCCAGGCGGGGTTCAAGATCATCATTTGGCTCCGTCCCATTGTTGTTCGTTTGTACTTGGCCCTCCAAGTCCTCCACTGAAGGTTGTTCGTCACCACCTCTTCGTTGTTCGTCAGATGGAGGTTCCTCGCGGGTGGTAACGAGTTGTTCATCCAACACTTGCTCGTCCAAGTGTTGTTCGTCCGCATCCATGTGGTCGTCTATGTCCATCATATTGTTTAGTATTGATGGTTCGTCGATGGGACAACTTGTTGCTTCCATCATGGATATTTGTACAAATTTTGCTCGTAGCTGTTGAACGCATTCTCGTGCTCTCCGTTGGTCTCCTTTAATTGTGCCTGTTCCACTAGCTGTTGGAAATTTCAAACAATAGTGGTAAGTGGAACACACAGCTTTAAATTCATTAAGAAAAGGTCGGCCAAGAAACCCGTTATAAGTCGACTCCTGGTCTACAACCAAGAAATCTACCATTCTCGTTATATTTCTTTCGGGTTCATCGGCCGTTACAAGTTGTACAGCTAATGTTACAATTCCCAACGGTGTTGTCACAGCATTTCCGAAGCCTACGATTCTATGTGTTGTATTCCGAACATAACCCGAATAATCTCCCAGATTATCGAGGGTCTTCTTGAATAAGATGTTCGTGTAAGCTCCGGTGTCCACCAACAGTCTATGGACTCTGGTCCCCATAATCTTGGCGCAGATTACGAGTGAATCATTGTGCGGAGTTAAGACGCCTTCAAGGTCTTTTTCGGTGAAAGTTAATTCTGCCGTTTGCATGATAGACGGCTTAACTCCCATCTCTTGTACTTGGCCAATCGCTCGTAGCTCCGCTTTTCTCTTCCGGTTAGATTCAGGTGGTTGTCCATCAAAACACCCTCCCGCGGGACCTGCGGGTTCCATCATGAACAGATCTTCTAAAGGTTGAGCTGGCATATTGGGAACTGGTCGCCCGGGTCTGTTGTTTCTCTGGGATTGACCATCCTCTTCGTCTTCTGAGTTGTTCTCCCGGGCTCTTTTCCCAGGTTGCCTTTTAACGAAATCGGAGAGCTTCCCTTCCTCATAAAATCGCCAGAGTTGCTTAAGAAAATCTCTACACTCACTTGTAAAATGCCCCACACTTTGATGGTAGGCACAATACTTGTTCGGGTTGAGTTTGCCAGTATCCTGACGGATTTTACGTGGTGGGGAAAGCAACTCTCTCTCCTTTACACTCTCATACACAGTATCAACTGATACTGTCAATACTTGGTTCAATTTTTCTTTCAAATCCGATCCTTCGGTGAATGCTTTCATGTTTTTCGGGACCCTGTAGCTTGTCCCGACGGGCTTTTTGTTATTCTCCTTAGGATCAGCTTTGTTCTCCCCTAAATTTGTTTGTAGGGCCTCGTGCATGGAAACGAAAATGCCAGCTTGGTTTCTAAACTCGGCATAAGTCTTTGGGCACTTCAGACGTACCTCCTTCCATAACTTCGACCCTTTTTTCAATCCGGCCATCACAGCGACGATCTTTGTATCTTCGCTCACCGGTTCTCCTTCTAGTAAAACTTTATCGAATCTTTCCATAAACGCCCGGTCAGTTTCATCATCATTTTGCCTTAAATCTGATAGCCGGTGTTTTTGGGAAAGATACGACCCCGCCGTTGAAAAGTGAGAAAGAAATTCTCGACTTAGTTGGACGAACGAGTGGATTGATGCCGGCGGCATTGATGAAAACCACTTGTGAACCCGATCGCCCAATGTTAATGGAAAATTCCGGCACTGGGTGGCGTCGCTGGCCCCCACAGAGACCATGTAGTCCGTATACTTCGTTAAGTGGACCCGGGAGTCGGCGATGCCTTCATATTGAATGCTAGCCGGAAATTGAATCTTTTTCTGGATTGGGGCCTTCAAAATATGAGCTGCCAAAGGTGAGGATGGCATGCTGGTCGTTCCCATCCCCCTCTGTTGGTCCAGTTGCCCCTGCATGTTCTCCACAGCCCTCCTTAGGCTTGATAATTCATCAAGAGGTGCCCCCTGACTTGGAGGCTGTTCGGCGAGCAAAGGCATTAACCTTTCTGCTCGTCGCAGTCCCTCGCTTGGAGTGGGCACTTCCTGAGCTTGCCTCCTAATGTTGTTCGCCGCATTTGGCCCTAAGCGCCTGAAGGCTGACTGGGAGAGCCTTTCATGGACTGATGGGCGAGGCTGTTCAAAAGTTGCTCGCCCATCATCTGCTCCCCGGCGAGCAGCTTCCGGTTGGGGTTGGCTAAGTCTGTCTTGGGCACTGGAACGTGTTGTCCCATGGCTAGACATAGTTGTTCGTCCGCGACCAGACTCAGCCTGTACTTCTTGTTGGTCGACCACCTTGGCCTTTCCCTTGTTCCGTCTGACTTGGGCACTATCAACCTCTCGCTGCTCGCCCCTAGTGGTCCTGGGTCTAACAACTTCTAGGGACTTGTCCCTTAGCCTTGCTTGTGTTGGCCTAACCTGCTCTTGTTGCCTCTGGAGGGCCTGGAGAGCAACAATGGTTTTGGCCAACTCGTTGGGGTTGTTCGCCAAAGCCTCCATCTCAGGGGGGAGGTTATGTGTTATGGCCGTATGCTGTGACCTGTTCGCATGTCTCGGGTCACGGTCCTGGTGGTCGGCCGATGTGGCTCGGGTCTGAGATGCTCTTTTCGACAAACGTGATCCTTGGGTCTCTTTTGATTGAGGCATTTCAATTTAAATTACTTCTAAATTTATAAATTGAAGAACACCAAGAACACTTTTGTTTGTATCTTCAAATATTTCTTGAGATTTCCTTTGAATCTTCAAGTTTTCAACTTGAAGTTCTTGAGTAATCACACTAAACCGGAGGTTCGAACCCTCCTTCTAGCGCCAAATTGTTGGTGAACGAATTTAATCGTAAGGATTAGTGGCTGTTTTAATCCGTTTTTACGTCACCAATCAATAACGTGTGATTGATTACCACCGTAAATGGTAAATCGGGGTTTGGATTTATCGAATTTGTAAATTCGGTAGTCGAAATTGGACTTATTTCGTGTATGTGTGAGTTTGGATGTATTTGTGTGTATTTTTAGTCTGAAATTTGAAAATTATTCAAGTAAGCTGGAGAACAACTATTTATAGAGACTAGCAAGCATGAGGTGTCCAAGTCTCTTGGTCTCCCTAGCCTGCATGCTTGACATGTGTCCCTTTGATCTTATCTAAGCTGAACCTTAGCTACAAAGTCTTCTTTGGTCCTTATCTCGGACTCACTGTTGTTCGTCTAGGTCGGCTTAATTGATCTTGTTCTCTCCAACTGAAAGTTGTTCGCCTCTTGAGGTTGTACTTTGGAAGTTGCTCGCCTTATGGCTTTGTTCAGCTTGGCTTTGGGATCTTTGTCCTTTGTTCACTTGTACACACCTCCTTGGCTATTTGTTGTGTCATATTTTGACCAAGTTGTTCGTCATGGATGACTTCACAGTTAGCTCATTCTTGGTCCCGGGCCTTAACACCTGTTCGCCCATTAGTTGTTCGTCGGGAGAGTTGTTCGTCACTTCATACACCTCCCAGGTTGGTTAATGCGCCCAAATAGTGATTTTCTTTGTTTTAGACTTCAATAATTGTTCGCTCCATATCTAGATGATGTTCGCCTATCAACAATAGGGCTGGGAGCCCGAATGCGAGGTTGACAACCCCCACCTCGTGGTATTGCCACTCGTTCTGGTACTTGAATTTGAAGGTGTCGGTGCGCATCTTTTCTACTGTGGCCAGAAATTGCTCCACCAGATCGCCGTTAGTCTCCATGTGCAGCAGCATGTCGAAGAACTCAGCCATGTTGTTCCTGGTGAATATTCTTCGTATTTCCTCTTCAATCCCCAGGTCCTTCATGAAGCTCACTACTGGTCTCCGGGTTTTCTCAACTTTCCCGGTTATGAGGCTCCATCTGTAAGCCACATACTTCCAGTCATCGTGATAATCTAACCCTCCCCATCTCGCGGGCAACAAGTTCTTCTGTCTAAGCTGTTCCGTGAGCACTCTCACTTCTTCGTCGCTCAGGAGTTTGTGTTTAGGAGCCATTGCACCTAATCATGAAATAGCAAGGATTTAAGCAACATTCTTGAAGTTCACAACAGTTCAATCATACATTCAAACTCAAGCAATTCCAAGTAATGCATCTCAATTCGATTCAACTCACTATTCATGCTCTTCTCAAGCTCAAAGCAATATTCATTTCAAAGCATTCAATCAAGTTCAAAGCAATTCACACAATTAAACCATGTTTTTCGTTCAAAGTTCTCAAGCCTTCAACACTTAATTCTCCATTTCAACCCAAAATTGCCCACATTTAAGTCTATCATGAAGTAACATTACCCAAGTTAAGTAATTTACATGCTCAAGACTCAACTCATACTCATTCATGCTCAATTACATCTCAATTCACAAAAAATTCTTCTCAATATGCAAAACCCATTTCCTTTTCTCAAATTCCTACTTCTCACTCTAGAAATTCACCCCTTCTACTCATTCAATTCCAAAATTGAAAGTAAAACAAGCAAACCCATAGCATATTATCAACATTCATCAATCAGGGAATCAAGAATCAACAAGTTTCGCAAAAATCCCCAAAAATTTCGACTAACTCGTGAACCCTAGTTCATATGCATCAACTCATGCCTAATTCAACCATAAACTACGAATTGAATCACAAAAGTTAGAGATTACGTACCTTGTTCGAAGATTTAAGGAGGATTGTGAAGAAATTCGAGCAAAAATTGTGAGAAATCGTGCAAAATCGTATGAAATGCTCCAAATCGCCCCCAAATCGCGTGTGAAAGTGTGTGTAAATGTGTGAAAAGAGTATTTATAGAGGGAGAAATCCGATGGGTCAACCCGCGACCCGCTCGAGCGATTCGCTCGAGCGGTCGCGCTCGAGCAATTCGCTCGAGCGTCTAAAACACTCTGTAAGATTTGGGCGCTCGAGCAATACGCTCGAGCGGTGGCGCTCGAGCTGCTCGAGCGCGAGAATGGTTCTGTATGTTTTAAGCGCTCGAGCGGTGACGCTCGAGCTGCTCGAGTGCGCCAAAATTTCAACCTCGTTTTTTTATGTTCAACACTTGAAATTTCCATCCGAACCAAGCTCGACAACTTATCACATTCAACCCAAAACACGACTAACCTGAGAACTCCTCGATTTAAGCCAGGTCGCTCATTCGACCGAGGAGTTGGGGTCTCTTCCATACGTGCAAATCACCAATCCACTTCAAGTCGAACTTAGCACTCTCACTCAATTCGACTCAACGACCCTCAAGCATTGATGTTTTCGAAAAAATTTGACCAATTTTTCATAGAATTTCGTGTACGAACCCGAAGTACGAATACACACCCCCCCAAACTTTGTTCTTGCTATGCGATGACAAAGTTTGAAACGAATGAGTACGTAAGAGTAAGTACACAAAATTCGTATGAACTCGACTTCTACCAATGCAGACTAATGAACGAAAAGAAACATCACCCCCCCAAACTTCGACTTCGCAAAGAGGTCGACGTTTGGGGTTCGGTTACCTCTAACTTCAAGAATTGAATGCTTTCCTATTCGAAACGTGCTCAACTTCCTGACTTTCCTCCTTAAGCTCCCTCTCTCAGAATTTCACTCCACGAAGCAAGCCTACATCACAAATCTCAACCAACGAAGTTAACACTTACGATTCCCAAACTACTAAAAATAAACAAAACACTAAAAAGCAAGTAAAAATGGGTTGCCTCCCATTAAGCGCTAGTTTTAAGGTCCTAATGCCGGACCGAGCTCAAAGGAGCTTACGGGACTTGAGAATCTAAAATACCTCCCTTATTCTCATAAGAGAAGTTAAAGAATTTCTTCACTCTATGCCCGTTCACCATGAATTTCTGTCCATCGTCCGTCTCAACTTCAAGGAATCCACTCTTGTGCACTCCCCTTACAATATACGGTCCGTTCCACTTGGACTTTAGCTTTCCACCAAAAAGCTTCATCCTCGAATTGAATACTAGGACTTGATCACCCACCTTGAATTCCTTCTTCTTCAACCGTGCATCATGCCACTTCTTCGTCTTTTCTTTGAAAATTTGGGGATTCTCGTAGGCAACGTCTCGAAACTCTTCCAACTCATGAAGTTGGAGTAATCTCCTCTCACCAACCAAGGCACTATCAAAATTCAGCTTTTTGATCGCCCAATACGCCTTGTGCTCCAACTCCACGGGCAAGTGACATGCCTTTCCAAACACCAATTGATATGGAGACATACCAAGAGGAGTTTTGAAAGCTGTCCTATATGCCCAAAGTGCATCATCCAACTTCATCGCCCAATCTTTCCTACTTATGCTCACCGTCTTCTCAAGGATCTCCTTGATTTGACGGTTAGAAACCTCTGCAAGACCGTTAGATTGAGGATGATAAGCAGTAGAGATTCAATGACTTACCTCGTATTTTGACAGCAGCTTTTCCATCCATTTGTTCACGAAATGGCTTCCCCCATCACTTACCAAAGCTCTTGGAACTCCATATCTCGTAAAGATGTTCTTCCTCAAGAATTCGATAACGACACGGGAATCATTCACGTGAGTTGGGACAGCTTCAATCCACTTCGAGACATAATCAACGCATACGAGAATGTACAAGAATCCATTGCTAGGAGGAAATGGACCCATGAAATCAATCCCCCATACGTCGAATATCTCGACTTCCATGAACACGTGCATAGGCATCTCGTCCCTCTTAGTAATGGAGCCGAATCGTTGGCACTTCTCACACCTCTTAACCCATTCCATGCAATCTCTCAACAAAGTTGGCCAATAAAACCCGGATTGCAGGACTTTCCTTCCGGTCTTCTCTCCACCCAAATGTCCTCCACATGGCAAGGCGTGACAATGCCTTATGATATCACTCCACTCCTCCTCTGGCACACACCTTCTCAATACGTGATCGATCCCTCTTTTGAACAAATAGGGGTCATCCCAAATGTACTCCCGAACCTTCTTCAAAAATGCCTTCCGATGCACCGAGTCTATCTCAACGGGCAACTCACCACTTGCTAAATAGTTAGCATAATCTGCAAACCACGGTGCCTTCCCCTCAACTCTATACACAGGGAAGTCTCCTAAGCCAAAGAGCTTCTCATCAGGGAATTCATCGTTCACCTCTCGATCCTCCACGGTGTTCTCCTTTGTGAGCTCCAATCTCGAAAGGTGATCGGCTATCACGTTCTCGCACCCCTTCTTGTCTCGAATCTCTACATCAAACTCCTGGAGCAACAAGATCCAACGAATGAGACGGGGCTTTGCATCCTTCTTACTCATAAGATACCGAATCGCTGCGTGGTCCGTATATACAATTGTTTTCGTCCCTACTAGGTAGGGTCGAAATTTATCAAAAGCATACACGACCGCTAACAGCTCCTTTTCGGTCGTAGTGTAATTCACTTGAGCCGAATTCAGCATCTTCGAGGCATAATAAATAGCGTGAAAACGCTTCTCTCGAATTTGCCCCAAAGCAACCCCCATCGCATAATCGCTAGCATCACACATGAGCACGAACGGGCTCGACCAATCCGGTGTGACAAGTATCGGGGCATTCACCAACGCTTCTTTCAACCTATTAAAAGCCACTAAACACTCATTAGTAAACTCAAAGGCGACTTCTTTTTCAAGAAGCCGTGAAAGGGGTTTAGCTATTTGTGAAAAGTCTTTTATGAAACGTCTATAAAAACCCGCGTGTCCTAAGAATGACCGAATCCCCTTCTCGGTCGAAGGTGGTGGAAGCTTCTCGATAGCAATCACTTTTGCCCTATCCACTTGGATACCTTTTGAGGACACATGATGTCCAAGAACAATACCCTCTCTTACCATGAAGTGACACTTCTCCCAATTAAGCACTAAGTCCGTCTCTTCACACCTGCTCAACACAACTTCAAGATTGATTAGACATTTATCAAACGACTCCCCGTAAACGGAGAAGTCGTCCATGAAAACCTCCATAATCTTCTCAATCAAGCCATGAAAAATTGCCATCATACACCTTTGAAAGGTGGCGGGTGCGTTACACAACCCAAACGGCATTCTCCTAAAAGCAAAAGTCCCATAATAACAGGTGAAGGTGGTTTTCTCTTGATCCTCGGGGGCTATCATGATCTGATTATACCCCGAGTACCCATCTAAGAAACAGTAATACTCAAAACCACCTAATCGATCTATCATTTGATCAAGGAACGGTAAAGGAAAGTGATCCTTACACGTTGCCTTGTTCAACTCTCTATAATCAACACATACACGCCAACCCGTCACTAATCTAGTGGCTACCAATTCGTTAGACTCCGTCTTAATCACTGTGGTACCCCCCTTCTTAGCAACTACGTGTAACGGACTCACCCATGGACTATCAGAAATGGCAAAAATCATGTTGCTATCTAACAACTTCAATACTTCCTTATGTATCACCTCTTGAATAACCGGATTAACTCTACGCTGATTTTGCACTATCGGTTTTCTACCCTCTTCTAATCTAATCCTATGCATGCAAATCGAGGGGCTAATTCCCTTAATATCCGCGATCGACCATCCTATAGCAGATTTGTGCTTACGAAGCACCACTAAAAGTCTATCAAGCTGATCATCAGATAAAAGGGCAGATACAATTACCGGATATTTGTCGGTCTCATCCAAGTAAGCGTACTTGAGGTGGTCGGGCAGCGGCTTCAACTCCTTCTTCGCCTCCAATGGTGGTGCCTTATCGAACATCTTCTCGAAAGTTGACTCCTCGGCCTCCAAGTCATCATCATCCTCCACTTTCTTCAACTCCAAGAACTTGACGTCTTCATTGTCTTTCAAGCTGTCAAAATAATCAAGATTATAAGAATCATAAGACATATCGTCAAGAATAGGATAATCAAATTGATGAACATAAAAAGAGCAAGGGTCTAGAAGTGTGTCTTCAACACAAGCATCCGTGATGTCAATGAATTGACAACTCTCATCTCCCATGGGGTATTTCATAGCTTCGTAGATAACTATCTTCACTTCTTGATCATCAACTTTGACCGTGATCTTCCCATTCGCTACATCAAGCACCATCCCGGCAGTAGCTAGAAACGGCCTTCCCAAAATCAGCGGAACATGCTCATCCTCCTCCATCTCAAGTACTACGAAGTCGGCGGGAAAAATGTGATTCTCCACCGTCACTAGAACATCTTCCACTACTCCTTGAGGTCTAGTAATGGACCTATCAGCAAGTTGGAGTGTCATCATCGTGGGTTGCAGCTCAACTCCCTCCAACTTCTTGAACAATGAAAGGGGCATCAGATTAATGCTCGCCCCGAGATCACATAAAGCTCCTTTCTTGATCCCGTTCCCGATATCGCAAAGAATGATGAAGCTCCCGGGATCCTTCAGCTTAGGCGGAAGTGCCTTGTGCACCATAGCACTCACTTCGTGGTTCAAGTGCACTAGCTCGGGTCCATCTATTCTCCGTCTCTTCGCAATCAAGTCCTTCAGGAACTTTGCGTAGTTCGGCATCTGTTCCAAAGCATCATAAAAAGGGATGTTAATATGTAGCTTTTTAAAAACATCAAGGAATTTAGCAAACTTTTCATCAAGCTTCTTTTTCATGAAGCGCTGTGGATATGGGACAGGTATCACCGATTTGGGTACCCCCCATTCATCTTTCTCAGTTTCTTTCACTTTCTCCCTTGCTTCCTTTGCCTTTTTCCACTTTGGAATTCTCTCTATCTCCTCGATCTCCTCATCAGGCATTTTGCTCTTCTGGGTCTCATCCATATCTTGACTCTTATCATCAATTTTCATCTTAACTCCTTCCTTCTCACCCTCAACTCCATCACTTTGAGACTCTATCCCTTCTGTCTCATCTTTCTCCTTGAGCGTCTCAGAATCAGCAGGCATCTCGGGACCATCATATTTGGTCCCACTTCTCAACTCAATAGCCTTGCAATGTTCCTTTGGGTTATCCTCGGGCATTGATGGATACTTGCCAGGCTCTCTTGGCTGAGACTTTGCGATCTGGCTAATTTGGTACTCGATGGAATTGAATCTTCTGTTGTTCTCTTGCTGAACTCGATTCCACTCGATGTCTCTCTTTTGGAGTTCTTGATCTCGTTGATCGCCTTTCTTATGCAGCTCCTTCACATCGTACTCCAAAGAGGACAATCGCTTGCTACCTTCCTCCACTTTCTGAAGGATCGCTCTCAACATCTCCTCGGTTGATGCACCGCCCTCTCCACCAGGAGGTTTAGACCCCGGATCAACACCTGCAGGCACAATAATTCCAGCTTTTGGGTTAGCATAAGAAAAATTCTCATTTTTCCTCCAAGTGTTTTGAGGAGGCTGTTGGCCTCCTTGATACCCTTGTGTGTTCCTCCATTGATTTTGAGGCGGCTGTGGGCCTGGAGGTACAAATGGTTGACCATAAGAAGGTCTTCCATACTGGTTTCCACCTTGTGGATACCCCCCTTGTGGGTAATTAGGCCTTCCCATATAGTTGGCCTCTTCTTGCTGACTCGTGGGTGGTTCCACTTTCTGACTTGCTGCTCCATTCCCTCCAACCAAGTTCTGCCCCATCTCAAGGTTGCTGATCTTCTCCATCATAGCCATCAACAGCTTCCTTGTACCCTCATTCTCTTCCAACTTGCATACCCTCTGAAATTCTGGATCCTCGTTCCATGCACCAGCATTCGTGACAATATTGTCCACGATCTCTCTACACCTCGCTACCCCTTGGTTCAGAAAAGCTCCACTTGCACATGCATCTAGGTGGGCTTGGCCAGCCTTGCTGGCTCCACTGTAGAAGAACGCCATAATATCTCCCTCGTTGTACCCGTGCTGCGGGCACTCGATCAATATATTTGAGTATCTCTCCCATGCCTGGCGTAAATCTTCTCCAGACTTCTGGCGAAAAGAAGAGATCTCAATTCTCGCTTTAATCGTTCTCGATGGAGGGTAGAATCGCTCGAGGAACAGACGCTCGAGCTCGGCCCATGTGTTAACACCTCCCCGTGGGAGCGTGTTATCATACCATTCCTTGGCTATTCCCGTAAGAGAGAATGGGAACAACCTGAGCCTCTTGGCATCTTCAGACATGCCATTGTAATTGAAAGTAGATGCAATCATGAGGAAACTCCTCAAGTGCGTGTGAGGGTTCTCCTTCCCAACCTCCCCCTTGAATTGATTCTCAGTAAGCAGCTTGAGAATTCCTGGAGAAATTGAAAAGTTATTGGCCTCAACTGGAGGTAAGGCCACTCCATCGTAGTACCTCTGCGGTTGTGCCGCGAACCTGCCCCGAATTGCCATATTCTGATCTGCGTTCTGGGGCGCAGGCTGAGGAGCGACAGGTGGTGCTGGTATGTTTTGAACTGGAGGTTGTTGGTACACAGGTGGTTGGTTATAGACAGGAGGTGGAGGATACGGGTATGGTGGATAAGGGTATGGTGGGTATGGGTAATGTTGGTATGCTGGGTTGTGGAAAGGGTTATTCGGGTTTTGCGGGTAAGCAGGATTGTTCAGAGGATTTGGGACTAGGTTCTGAGCTGGATTGTTTACATTTTGTGCACCCGGGTTCTGGCTGCTACTATCTACGAACTGGTCTTGATTCTGACCACCACTCCCTCCAGAGCCATCAACCCGGTCTACTGCCTGATTGAAATCGTTGGCAGCATCGTCCAACTCATTATTGAGGTCCATTGGTCCCTTCCCTAAGTCGGCTGCGTTCATTCTTCTCAAGTAAGCTCGGTTCCTTCTAGCTATTGTCTCAGGGTCCAATGGTATTCTCTCTTCGCTCGTGTTTCCTTGTGAGCGTGTTCTCATAAACCTGACACACTAGCAGATGGATCAAAACGCAACTGCCGAATAAATAAAAATAACAAAAAGAAAGAAAAAAAACAGAAAATAGGCACTCACTACTAACTACTAAGCTATCGACAAGTCCTATTCAAAGAGCATATAACGCCATCCCCGGCAACGACGCCATTGACTTGAAGGCGAAATTACTAACTTCTACTAATCGCTCACCCGCAAGCGAACGGGTTCACTATAGTATTGGCAAGTATAACGACCAAGTATATCGTACCCACGAGATAGTGTATATGCGAATAGATCCCTGAAGATCTACGCGTCGTAGTTAATATGAGTGTATTGTTTTTGGATTTTTTTAAGAAAGATTAATTAAACTAAAATACTAACTAAATTAAAATACTAAAGCAGACGAATTAACTAAGGGTTGGATTCAAATAAGAGATGGTGATGCTTAGGATAGAAATCCCTACGTATACTAACGGAGCAGGTACATAATCAAAATAACTGTGACAAACGAGAATTAACCTAAGTCTAAGAATGCAAGGTGAAAGCTCAAGATTCTAAACCCTAATACTTTACCCTAACACTCGACTTCACGAATCTACTAACAAGTTACTAGATTGTGCTTAATTAATGAGACCCTAATTTAACTAAGGTGATGCGGTCGTCCTCCTTCGCTAAACCGGTAGATGAATTAACCTTTCCTAAACCCTCTCGTTAAGTCTACTTGTTGTTAAAGAGTGATACGGTCGTCCTCTCTCTAACACCTTTCGAACGAAACTCAAGAGTGAAATCTAGATTAATTTTAAGAATTCATTAATTAAGAGAATTAAAACCTAACGTCACAAGTTATTCTAATTACATACCCACAACCTACTTCTACGAGTTCATCCTACCCTAAGCATGCAAGGGTTTTAGCTAGACATAGTTTGAACGTAAACAATAGAAATTAAACAAGTGACGAACATGAACATGATAACAAAAACGAAGAAAAGAACGAACATAAACTGAGGTTTTAATATGTAAAAGATTAAACTGAAATTAATTAACAAAAACTAGGTCTCAACGTATTTAAGAACAAAAGTTATTAAGAATCGAAGCTAATACGTGAAATCGTAAAGTAAATTCGTAAGCAAAAACCTCAAAACCGTAAATCTATAGCTCGCTCGTCTCTTCTCTTCCTCCTCGCTCTAAAAACTCTATGAAACGTGATGTCTAAAAGTTGGGGATCCTTCAAAACGTGTTTGGACGAGGTATATATAGGCACGGGTCGAAACGGGAGTTAATGGGCCGAAAATACGCATTCGGAGGCAAAAGTATATGGGCGCTCGAGCAAAACGCTCGAGCGGTCCCGCTCGAGCTGTGTAGCTCGAATGATGCATTCGCTCGAGCGGTCGCGCTCGAGCTGCTCGAGCGCTGAATCTTCTCTGTATGTTTTGGGCGCTCGAGCAATTCGCTCGAGCGGTGGCGCTCGAGCTGCTCGAGCGCAAGAATTGTTCTGTACGTTTGCGCGCTCGAGTAAGGCGCTCGAGCGGTGGCGCTCGAGCAATGCGCTCGAGTGATCTCTAATCCTTCCAAATGATACTTTTCCTCATCCGCACTAATACCAATCGTATTTCTTCAATATCTTCTCATCCGGGCATCCGTTTGAGTCGATTCAAAGTCCTACGAACTCCGTTTTTCATCCTCTATACACCTATGAGCATCAAAGAGACAAATTTATCAATGTATAGAAATAATGCTCATTTGACTCTAAATACTCTATAAACTCGACCAAAACTAGGGCGTTTCTAGCTACGAATCATGACAATTTCACGCCTAATCACTAAGCTGGAGTACTCGATAGTTTGGTGGGCCGAATTCGATAACGGAAGTTACCCTGCATGGTTTTCAGGAAGGTATATTCATAATTTCCAAGATATAAACAACACAAAGAAGTGTAATCTAAGCTAAAACCAAAGCTAGGGGAAAAAATTATAGCCAAATAATTTATGAACCATATTTACTAATTGACTTAAAGAACTACGTTACCTTCTAAAATAAAACAGATAAATCTAAGTAGCAAAATTAGAACATCAAAATATAAATCTTTTGATATACTATAAGTAAATACCTTCTATCCACTGCAGAAACATTGAAATGCTGGCCTTGTAACACATAGATATGTAGAATCTTGTAGGAATTAGGTAATTTATTAGGTGAACTGTTGAATCAAGGTTTTAGATTCACAAGAAAACTTGTAATCAAGGAATCGAATTATGGAACAACAAGCAAGAATATTGAAATCAGCGAAACAATAAGAACACCAAAATTTTATGTGGTTCGGAGAGAAACTCCTACGTCCACGGGATCAGAGAGATTCAATCTTTCACTATGAGAACACTGAAAAATTTACAATCACTCAATCTCACAAACACTCAAGGAATTTCCTCTCTGCAGTGAACAAGAAGAAACACTAAAACGGTTACAGAGATATCAATTGCAAAACTTCAGCTTAGCACTCTAATTCTGTACTTCTCACACTCTGGATCCTTGTGATATACATCATATATATAGCAGTACTAATCCAGCAAGTAACTGTCTCAACAAACCCGCCTTTGGATGTAACCGTCTTCACTTCAGCTTAGATATGAATCTCGCTAGTAACAGAATCTCAGTTGACTTTTCCTCAACTGATCAGGAGACTTCAAGTCCTCTGAACTAACTGACCTTCAGTTGACTTCTTCTAAGTATACTGAATTTGGTTTACTCCAACTCTGCTGACGATAGAAGCTCAAACTCTACTGAATACATACTTCACATATGACTTCACAATTCTCCACCTCATATTTGAAGTATCAAGCATCTCTTCCTCTCCTTCAGGTACCTTTAAGGCTAAGGCACCTTCCATGTGTCCATCTTTACCAGTTCAACACAAAACTTGAACCTTATGCTAGGTAAAGACTTAGTACACATATAAGAAACATTATCATCAGTTGATATCTTCTGGATTTGGACCACCCCCTTGTCTCTGATTTCCCTCACAAAGTGTAACCTTACATCAATATGCTTTAATCTCTCATGAAACACTTGATGTTTAACCAAATGAACAGCACTCTGGTTATCACAATGAATTACCACATCCTTCTGTTGAATTCCAAAATCTCTAATGATGTCTTTCAACCACAAAGCTTCTTTAACTGCTTCAGAGACTGCCACAAACTCTGCTTCAGTGGTGGATAAGGCAACCCCACTCTGCAAAACAGATTTCCAACTCACAGCAGTGTTGTGAAGAGTAAATATGTACCCTGTCAAGAATCTCTGGTATCCAGATTAGTAGCAAAGTCAGAATCAACATATCCTATCAGTGGACCCTTCTGATCAGTCATCTTCTCAAACATCAACCCCAATTCAGATGACCCCTTAAGGTATCTGATATCCACTTCAAAGCATCCCAATGTAATCTGCCTGGATTGGACATGTACCTGCTCACCATACTCAATGAATAAACTAAATCAGGTCTACTGCAGTCTAATGCATACATCAAACTTCCAACTCCACTTGCATAAGAGACTTTCATCATGTACTCCTTTTCTTCTTCAAACTTGGTCTCTATTTCCTTAGATAACTTGAACTGTTGTCCTAGTGGAGTTGATACAGGTCTACTCTCATGCATGTTGAACTTCTTCAGTACCCTTTGAATATACCTCCCCTGAGATAAAAACAACTTCCCAGCTGTCATGTCCCTAAGTATATCCATCCCGATTATCCTCTTAGCATTTCCCAGATTCTTCATATCAAACCTTGCACTCAACTTTTGTTTAACACTCTGAATCTTCAGCAAGCTCTTGCTAGCAATTAGCATGTCATCAACATATATCGGTAGATATGTTATCACTTCTCTCCCTTGATTCTCCAGATACACAAGTGTCATACTTGCTTCTCTAAAAGCCAATGGATAACATAACTTCATTAAATTTCTTATGTCATTGCCTTGGACTTTGCTTGAGGCCATACAATGATTTCTTCAGTAGACATATCTTTCCCTCTGACCCTGGTTCCACAAACCCCTCGGGCTGCTGCATATAAATGTCTTCAATAAGCTCACCACGTAAGAAGGCTGTCTTCACATCAAGTTGTTGTAGCTCCAGGTTATCTTGGACTACACTCCACGAGCCCTGTTAGGGAGGAGTCAAGCTCTCCACAAGCCTCTGACCTAGAGCAAGTGCGGGAAACAGTTGAGACCGCTGAGATTATTCAACCTGAACCCCAAAACCCATCCATCTCTGAACCCACCTCATCTCACCCTGACCAAATCTCACACCCCACTGAACCCACCCTACCCTCATCTAACCCTGAACCATTATCACAACCAACTGAACCTTCATCAAACCCTGACCTCACTCTAACCCAAAAGGAGTCAGAGCCTACAAAATCACCCACCACTGAGCCTGACCATAACCCAGAACCAAACACTTCCACACCCAATCCTGAAGACTTCCCGTCCTATCCCAACCCAAAAGACTGCCCCAAAACCTCTACTCAAGAAGAATCAACTGATAAATTTCTTGATCTATCGGAGGAGGAGGAGCTAGATGCTGGGCGTATGGGAGGTATGTACGAGAATACACTCAGGGGGAATGCCTGTGAATGGGCATCGAATTACTGGCCCAATCTGCACAAGTATAGGGAGTTATGCTCCAATGTCATCGAGCTGAAGGTCTGGCTTGACTTTAAGCAATCAAACATGCAAGAGCAACATATATTTGTCGATGCCAGAGGCTGAGAGCAATGGGAGATGGGGGAGGTAAGGTTATGCTCTTACTTTAAGATCACCAGCTGGCTGCAGCTGCTTAACTTCGACAATCTAAAGTAGCTGGTGGAGAGCATGAAGATAGCCAGGAAGGAGGATTACGAGGATGAGCCCAAGGATGATGATGATGATGCTCAGGGCAGAGCAAATGAAAAGATAGTAGAAGAAAATGCAAAGGAGATTGATGCAGTGATCTCTGAGCCTAGTGCTCAGGGGGAAGGTGAAACTGGGACTGCGTCCAAGAGTGGAGCAGTCGCTGAGACCAGCAAGGCTGGTTAAGCTGCCAATGACACATCTGCCTGTGAAGGGATTCCCTGTTCTGAGGCAAAGGAGGATGATGTGGAGACACCAAAGGAGACTCCTAGTTTTGAGGGTATCTTACCCAAAGTTCGAGATGACTCAGCTGTGCCTGAGCAGACGGCTTTGACCACTCAATAACTGCCTTCAGTGCACCCTGAAGAGGGGACTGATACTGCAGGGGCTGACAAGGGAAAGCAGCCGATGACTGAGGAAGAGGAGACTGATGATGAAGTGGTCATCACTGACATCCGGAAAGACAACTTTACCAGCATCATTGAGGTAAAGCAGGAAAAGACAACGAAGAACTTGACTGAACTTAGAGAAGAGATCTAGAGGACCAGGGAAGAAAAAGAGGAAGCAGCCAAGGCTCTCCATAAGCAGATCCAGAAGAGATCCAACAAGGAGCTTATCGCGCTAAAAAAAATAATGGTTGGTACTGCGAAGTCAGTAAGGTAAGAGAGGAGGAAGATGAAGAAGCAGTTCAAGCAGACCATGGCCCTGCTCGAAGAGAAGCATGAGCAAAGATTAACTAAGGCAGTGGAGCATTTAGCGAGTCAGGCTGGAGAGCTCTTCACTCAGGCCTTAAATGACTCAGTGGCCAAGATGGCACTAAAGTCAGGGAAGATCGCTCAGATCTCTGAGAGTGTCACTCAGGGATTAGCCAAAGCAGCTCAGGAGTCTGCTCGAATCACTTCAGAGGCCAATCAGATCAGCGAGGAAACTGAGAAGGTGGACGCCAGGATTACTCGGGCTGAGGAGAAACTTCATACCAACATGGAGATTTTTGGGAAGAAGTTGGAGGCTAGCTAAGTATTTCTTTTGCAGGATCTGGGATTGCGAATGGGGTGGACATGTTGAAGGAGAGAGTGTTGGAGGTTCAGTCCTTAGCCACCTTCATTATCAACAACGGGCAGGAGGTCCTCAGGGAGGCTCTGCCTTAGGCCAAGGATGATGCTAAAAAGGGGGAAGAGAAGAGGAAAAGATCCCTCCCTGAGGCATCGGAGGCTCAGTCTACTCCAAGGAAGTCAGCGAGATTGGCGGTTGTGGCAAAGGCTAATGACCCTTCGGAAGAACAAGTTCAAGCTCAACTTCCATCCATCCCTGAAGGAAGCTCAGAGCGCTCGCCACTTAGCACAAGAAAGAACCCGATTTCCTTAGATACCAATGAAGTGGCATCCTTGTGCGAAGAAGCTTGGGGTTTTCCCCATGAGAAGAGTGAGACTCAGCGCAGGACAGAGATCGATGAAAAGGAGAAAATGCGCATCCTTGAGAAGAAAGTTGAAAAGCTTTCAGAGCTGACTGAACTTCAACAAAGGGAGCTGGATGATGGGATCATGAGCATGTTGAGGAGGAAGAAGGCGAAGCCTGAGCCAAGGAAGTACAGAAAGAGACCAACAACCATAAAATCAACGATTCTTCAAGTCAGGAAGCCTGAGGTGATTTAGAGGGAAGCTCTTGTCGATGAGTTCATCTCAGAGACACTGCAGGAGTTTTGGGTTGATGCACAGGATGAGTTTGTCAGACTTTGGTACATAGTGAAGAAATGGGGCGACACTGAAGACATCAATGCCCACTTCACTGACTACATGATGGACAATCACCCTGAACTGATTCAGAAGATCTTGGAGGAGGGTGATGTAGCCAAAGTTCAAGTGAAGGCTCATGAGTTCATTGCTCGCCCACCACCTTTGATCCCTGGAACAAGCAAGCATGATACGAAGGCCATCATGACTGAAGTATTGAAGATTGCCAAGGTTGAGGGGTTTGTGAATCAACTTAAAAGAGTAGAAGAGCTGAAGGTCAGAGTCTATGTTGGTTATGGACTCGAGCCTGAAATGAGATTAGTTTAGGTGTTCACTATTTTGTTGTAATAGATCAGGTTCATTGTACTTATTCAAAATCATCAATGAAATCTATTACATTTGTCCATAGACAAAAACTCATTGTCTTTTTTGCCGTTATTTAAATTCTGTACGATATCAAGAATTGCTCTAACACTGACTTATCTTATAGATAGGATTTTATTTTTTCCTCTAAGTGTTTTGAGGATCTTTTCAGTGTTTTGACATCATAAAAAAGGGGAAAATTATTGGGACAATGTCAGTTTTGATTAGATCCCAAAGCCCCTGAAAAGATGACTTGCATTAGTGGTCAAGCTAGTCTTAGTTAGATTTGTACTTAGTTATTTTACATTTCACAGGAACTCAATGAGAGGAGTACTCATTGATGACAATCAAGACTGAAGCCCGAAGACACAAGAGCACCATCCTGAACTTATGGCAGTCTCTCTAAGCTGACTGAGTGAGTGTCAGTGATGAAGAGTATGACCCTGAGGTCATTACTAACTCAGTCCTATAGGGAACAGGATGACACTGAGTAATGGGAGATGACTTGGAGTAGGGCCAAGCAATGCAAAAGGAATGTCAGCGTCAGGATAAGACCATTGTGCTCGAGACAAAAAGAACTTAATAAGACAAGCCTGAAGCATAGGAATGAGTTCTGACATTCTCACCAACCTGATGACGTGGATCAATCCAGGAAGGACACGTACGTACGGACCTGACATGAAGACTGAGTTCAGACTGCACTTTTCAACGGGCAAGCATTAAATGGAGCATTAAATGCATTACCTAATCCATGCAAGGACGACTGCTGCATGGGAGAAATGTCCGTTGAACAAACCCTACGTAGATGACTAGAAGTTTATCTCTTCCAATGGGTAGTTTTCAAAGTCACCTATAAATACAGAAGACCTTGAACCCATTCAAGGTTACGGGAAATTTCCAAGCCAGAAATTACTCAAACTCTCAAGCATTCATCGTTCAAAAAAGCACTCGAAAACCATAAATTTCCCAAGTGTTTCTTAGAAAAGAGAGTTATTCTGTATTCCACAAAGCGTTCATTATAATATCTTAAGCTTAGAAGTGATTATCCATCCTTAGCATAACTTAGCCTTGTAAGGATAATCACAACTCTAGTTGGAAACAAAACTGAAACCAAAACCCTCTAGTCAGGTTTGTTGGTTGAGGTTGATAGTGAGTTAGAAGGAGGAAGTAAGGGTCAGTGAGTATAGCTGATTCTGGTGCACATTGGCACGTTAAAAACAAGTCAATCCTTAGTGAATTCTCTTGTTAAATCAGGACCGTGGACGTAGGAACTTGAGTCTCTGAACCACGTTACTTCCTTGTGTTCTTTATTTCTTTGATTGTTGCTCTTAACTGGTCATTAATTAAGTCATTCATTGCATTATTTATCAGGCTTGAATCAATCAGCCTGATCATTAAACTAGGCACTACCCTTCTAATCACTCTTCAGAAAGGAGTAGTCAAGTTTTCAGAAAGCAAACATCAACAAGACTATAAACTTTCAGGGCTCACGCATTTTCGCACTAAATTCAAGTTGATAGTTTACCAACTGACTAGCACTCAGTGCAGTTAGTAGGTTTGTTCTCAACCCTGAGTTCTACACCACTCTGAGAAAGGGGACTCAGTCAGTTGAAAGAAAAGAAAAATTTGTATACGTGTATTCCCCCCCCCCCCCCCCCATTCCACGTATCTCTCAGTCTTGTACCAGGACCAACAATCATATTAATGAATTATATTTGTTGCAATGACAGCAGTTAAGTAGGTAATGGGGCAGGATAAAAAAATAAAAATAAGAACTCTCATTATATAAAGAATCCCACTATTCAAACCCCAAAATCCTCTAAACACACCCCAATTACTAAACATACCCCAATAAAATTTAAAACTTAACATGTATTACTAAACATACCCCATTTTATTCCTATAATATCCTTACTCCATTAAAATAAAAAATAACACTTTCCTATTTCACATTCGCATAATTTTCTCTCTTCTCAAGAAAAAAAAATATTTATTCCTTTTTATTTTTTATCTACGAAATTCAATTTTTAAGAAATTAAATATATTTTGAAAAATATTATAAAAAAATAAACCAACTTTTCAAAAATATATAAATTACAAAACTAAATTAATAAAATAAAATAATTTTAAAAAATTACAAAATAAATAAAAAATAAATAATATTTTAAAATATAAATTAAATTAATATTTTTTTTTTAAAAAGATAAATTTGTAAATAATTAAAAAATTGAAATTAATCTTCAAAAAATTAAATAGAAACTTCAAAAGGAAAAGGTTAAAGTCAAATAAAATCGAAAAAATATATTATAAAAGTCAATTCAATCATCGTAAATAATTAACTTAGAAATTAACTAATACTTATTTTTGAAAATTTTGTTGGTTTTCTAATTTTTTTTTTTAAATCGAATTTTATTGTTGATTGAATTATTTGGAAGATTTAATTTAAAAAAAAATTAATTTTCAGATTTTAAAGAATTTTTTTAATTGAATTTCTAAATTTCATATAATTTTATTATTTAAATATTTAGCCAATTTTTTAAAATTATTTTCCAGATTTTAATTCTAATTTTTTTAGATTTTTCAATTTTTTAAAGGGATATAAAAAGAATTAATTAATTTAAATTTAATGTACTAATTTTAAAATTAAATTACTTAAAAAATTAAAGTCAAAGTCAATAAAACCAAGAATATAATTTACCATATTTATATAAGAATAACTTAGTCATTTTATATATATCTATTATTGACTTTAAAATAATGGGGTATGTTTAGAGAATTTTGGGGTTTGAGTAGTGGGACCCTTATATAAAAATTAGAGGCAAGAGAGAAGAAAGAAAAAAAAAAGCCCTTCCACACTACCTTTTTATTGACTAGTCGGTTAACACGTGCGTTGCACGTTATCATTAAATTTGGAACGTTAATTGACACGTTCTTTTTTTTTTTTTGAGTTGGAAAATTCCTTGCACTTATATCTCAATTTTGATGTGCGCTTATTTGTTGTTCTTTGTCACAGGTTATTCTATTTTTTCTTTGTCCAGGTTAGAGGAGACCAATTGGATATACTCAACCTAGGGCAAATTTTGATTTTTCTAAAAAATACAACATGCAACTCAAGCAATTTATCACCAAATGTTGTGATTATGATTACCAAATTGTTATTAATTATTAAAAAAAAAAAAAGCAAGAACAATTTACAAATAGAACTACTATACCTATCAAATTGTAGCTCAAATTTTTTTTAATGAAATTTTAAATAAATACCCCATGGGCCATGGGATGAGATAGGGACTCGTTCTCAGCCGAGTGATAAATTTACATGACTCTATAGAAATGCATCAACACTACTTTTCCACCTAATCTTTGGAATGTTGATCTACATGGCATACCAATAAAGATTAAATAAAGTTACAAAAAACAAATCACTGAAACTACCTTTGAGGAACTCAAGCCACGAGAGAAATTGCATGCACGCGGTAAAAAGTTACATATTTAATATCACAACAAAATAAAGTAATAAAGGAAAACACATCAAATATTAATACTTGGTTACAAGTAAATATATGGGGGAAAAAATCTGCAATGGGAAAGAATCAGCCTTCTAAATCAACTCAACAATGGGAAAAACAACATTTGGCTTATCTTTGTTATTTCCTAATAAGAAAATGATCGCATGTTAAAAGTAGTACACGTCATGACCCATGAAGAAGATCAAATAAGTGATAACCTATTGTTGTAGGAGTTCCAAATATAAATCTAACATTTAGGCTCCACTTGGTAGGCCGTAAAATGCCATATTATGGGGTGTTGTATAATTAATATTCCACTTGGTAGGGCATACTAAAATAATATCGACCCGTTTCTTATATGCCCGACCCTGTAAAATAGTAAGGCGTAATACCTCCAAAGCACTATTCACCTTTACAAAATTAATTCGGTCCGAAAGGTCGTACTATTTTATTATTGGTTTGTCACACGAACCGCCGGCGCCGGCGCCGGAAAGTCGCCGGAGGCTGCCGGACCTAATTTTTACCTTTTTTATTACTTCCTACCAAGTAAGTATAAGAATTTTGCATAAATTAGTATGACCTTTTTTATATGTCCTACCGAGCAATTTTATATGACTTTTCTATACTAAATTTATGCCCCCTACTAAAATTATTAATGCCTACCAAGTACAACCTTAAAACTTTAATAAGTAAGAAATAACATAGTTTTTTTTAACTTCAACAACAGAGAAGATTTTCAACAAACTCAACGCATCCTTGAATTATGTCGTGGACTTCAGAAAATAAAAATAGCTATAGGACAAGAGTTTCCAACTCTTTTGTCAGTGTTAATAGTCTCATTTCATACGTTAAGGATGCTAGAATAAACATTGCCTCAAAGATTGTATTCATCATAGTTCTTCCTCAAAACTCAATACCTAAGTGCCTAAATATCTAATTGTAGCAGACAATTAGTGAACAACGTGGATCAAATAATTGTTTGCTCGCAGCTGCATTTTTTAAACTCGGAGCATTTTCAGTTGTGCTTTAGCACATTAACTTACATATGATAATACATTATATTGTATCACATATATTTTGAATACTTAAAACAACCACTTCCATGAGATCTTTCAGAATACAGAGCCTAAGGTGAAATGTGCTCACCAGTAATCACTAATCATTTTAACACTTGCATGTAGATAGAAAATCCTTTCTGATGGTCTATGCACTATCATGTCTAGAAGGGTCGAAAAGAGGCACAAGTCTGATAAACCTCCTCGGACCTCCAGGACTCTCCTTCCTTTTATTTCCACAATAGAAGCTAAAACATGCACAAGAAGAATAGACTAAACACTTGAGAATGCATGCTTAATAAGAGCATTTACCTTATTCTCCTCCCCATCCAGGAAAAAATGTATTTCATTTCCACTCACTTTCGGGACCTTCCTTCTCTTCTACAGGATTATCAGTAAGAAAAGATTTAAGGGCCTGTTTGGTTGGGGGTGATGATTATAGGGTAATGAGAATTAAAGTGATTGAGGAGTCATTCAAGTAGAAGGTAATGAATGAAGAATCATTTGATAGGTAAATTATAATTCATTTTCAATCTTATTACAATATATTGATAATACCAAACAATACAAATAGAATCTTTCTCATTACCCTATAATCATCACCTCCAACCAAGCGGGCCCAAAAAAGTGAAATTCAAGCAGTAAGTAGTTTACAATTCTAACCAACGTGAATACACATAGCACAATCAAAAGTAAGTCATGCATGTGCTTATGTTTAAGCGACGCAAGCTGCAGAACAAACTGAATATTTAGCAAGTAGGTTTTACGTTAAAAAAAATGAAATCAAGTTGTTGATATAATGCAGACAAAGACCAAAGTTTTTGCCTCGGAACAAATTGAATATTTAGCAAGTAGTTTTTGCGTTAAAAAAATAAAATCAAGTTGTTGAAATAATGCTGACAAAGACCAAAGTTGAAAAAAAAAACACTTTCATCAGTACAAAATACGTCTAACAAACTATAGTAGATAAGTTTCTCAAAAATAAAAAACGGGGCAAATTTAGTATGTCTTTCCAAGCAGCACTCTCTAATTCAAGATTTTTTCATCTTTGCAGATTTGAAATAAATCAAACATAGAAATAACATTGCAACTGTCCTTCACATAGATGATCTACACAACCAACATTGCTAATGTTTTCACAGGAATCATACTGGCAAATTAATCTAAAAAATAGCGATCCAATGTGACACTTATTCTATAAAACCAACTCGGTCAAATCCAAATAAGATCAAGATGCCAATGTAAAAGGTGAAAATTATGTCAAAAAATAAAATAAAATCACATGGTTTGAAGGAGTCTCTAAAATAGTAGTCTTATTTTTGGAGTGATGAAACCTGAATCATGATAAGAAAACCACGACCAGAAGATCAAGTGATTGACGATATCTACAAAATTAATCGAGGAACAAAATATGTAGAGTCGAGCTGAAAAACTTAATTGCAGAATTCGAATTGAGAACCTAATTGTAAGAAATAAACAACTAGCAAATGACAACCTAATAGCAGAACACAAAGATAGTAAACACAAAATATCTCCATAAAAATTAACTCTTTTCCTATAGAACATCAGGACACACTTCCATTGTTTAACCACTTTTTTATTTCCACAATATGGTTCAAGGAACAGACCTGTTTGAGATCCCACCTTAATTTAAACTTGGAAGCATCATTTCCCTAGAGACGACCATCTTCATCTGCTGCCATTCACAAAATTGCAATCAAGTTGTTGAAGTATTACATGCAAAGATATGGAGAGATAAAGGATCAAATACCTTAATCAACATAAGAAAACCAGTAATGGTACAACGACGATTGGATGAAGAACTAAGGGTATTACATTATTCACTTGCATACCTTTATCCCTCCTTGCATTGTAATCTAAATTAAAACTGATCTTTCATATAATACTTTAGAAATACTAAACCAGAACTTGACCAAAAACTGGATCTATTAACTCCTTATAATTTTCAGAACTAAGAAGCATAATTTTGGACTTGATCAAGGACACAATTATTGAAGACAAAATAAACCGGATTTGTATTCCTTCTGAATTTTGAAAGAAATTTAGAAATTGAGCCTTAAGAAAATGTATTGCTCATATATTATATATAAGCATGGACCATGGTATGCCTTCTTGATCTTATTAGAATCATACCCAAAAAATTCGGAGATGCAAGTAACGAATTACAGAACCAAAATGAGGGAAATTTATATGATCTTGAAATACAATGATATGAAGGAAGTTACATAAACATCTTTACAACTTTATACAAGTGAAAGAGGTAGTGTTTAATTGTTTCATCTGCCATGTATACAATAACATAAGAACTCGAGAGGATTTAATATTTAACCACTGCAAAAATTATTCTTGAAACAGAAGAAAGATTAACATGCTAAGACTTCTTAGAGCAATTACGAACCATGGCAGCTAATCCCTTACCATATCCATTTTAGGGAGAAGCACTTAGATCGGTTGCAGGCAAAAGAAATGTGATCAACCTGCATTAAAACCTATATACAATTAATCAGCTAACACCTGGCCAAAGGACAAAAGTCTTTTTTTAATTTAAAAGACAAATGAAAACATTAGCTCTTTTTAGACTGAAAATTGAGTAATAAGACAAAGGGTTGCTTAACCACTGCAAATATCAAGATGAAATGGTAAATAAATACGAAACCAGAACCTGTATTGGGAATCCCTCATTTGCCTCCACTATCATCATCTCAAACCTGTTGTTAATAAGAATAAATAAAAATTTAAATTCCTACGAATATAAATCCTAATTTGTTTTACATTGTATGCAATCAATTGAAAGTAATAAAGTACTTAGTAGCAATATCTCTGCAATCAAAATTTTCCAAACAACTTAATCGACACGTGATGGAATTTCTCTTCTGTACTGTTTTCTAATATCTTGAGTTTCTAGCAGTGTGCAAAATTATAGGAGATCTACGTGACAAAAACTTTAATAACAACAATAAGAAAAAAGAGAAGAAAAGTCGAAGAATTGATGGACTCAGTTTAACAGATAACATATGTTTCTTATCGCCAGATAAAACAGGAAATCATAAATATCTTAACTAATCAAAATCACAGTGCATTAAACCAAGCACAATGACAGAAAAGGGTTAAGATAATCATTAACTGGGACATTTGTCGCCGTAGTCGACCGCGAGCCGCCCCCACCTCTCGCTGCACTGATCCTCCAAATCATTCTGAGGCGATGATGCAACCGCTTGAGTCACGCCATCGTCAAATATCGAACCTTTCATTTGCCTCATCCTTTCGTACGCCTGGGGTTCGACCAACCATTGATAAAATCAATACTTCATTCCATAAGAACATGTTTGCAACTCCATTCTCTCAACCCCTAAACCCTCTGCCGGAAATTCACACGCCACCAATTCCTGCTGCTCCGGCAGCAACTCACATGGCGGTGGCACAACCGCGCTTGAAATCCGCAACACATCCGCGCATCTCCACGAATACTTCTTCGCCTTCGTCACCAATCCAATGCTCACTTTCGACATACAGATCCCCGTAAATGAATCGCCAGCGATTCCCTCCAATCGCGCCGCCATCGTCACGTTCTCCGCCACCACGCCGATAATCCTTAGTACAACGCCAACGTTGGTGGACAGTCCGATTCACGTTTAATTGATGGATTGCTTGTACGAATGAAGAACCGTCCAGATCGACATTCATGGATATCCAGCTCGCGTTAAATTGATAGATTGTTTGAGAGAGTGAACTGTCCAAATGGGTACAGACTCAGAAGATTGCGGGAACATGTCCAAATGGCTTATTGATTCTGGTTGTTCTTTCCATATGTCTCCTTTTAAAAATCTGTTTTCTTCATATGAGATAGTTGAGCATGGCTTTGTGTCTATGGCAAATGAGAAAAAATGTCATGTTGCTGGAATTGGTGATGTTTGCATGAGACTTGATTGTGGTTCTGTTTTTACTTTGAAAAATGTAAGACATGTTCCTGATTTGTGCAATAACTTGATTTCTTGTGCTGCATTGGAAGATGAGGGTTATGAGGGGAAGTAGGGTAATGGTTGTATGAAAATCATGCGTGGTTCCATGGTTTTTCTCAAAGCTGTCAAAAGGAATAACCTGTATGTGTGCTTTACTAAATCTGATCTTTGTGCAAATTCTGTGAATGTTGTCAAGGATGACAAGACTGATTTGTGGCATAGAAGATTAGGACACATGAGTAACAAAGGATTGGAAATTCTGCACAAATCTGGTGCTTTTGGCGATGTAAAATTGTCTTGTGTGCCATTTTGTGATTCATGTGTGTTAGGAAAGCAGCATAAGGTGAAATTTCCTGTTAACCCCTACCCTAACCCCTCTTCGTGCACAAGTATTCTTGAGTATTTGCATGCTGATGTGTGGGGTCCTGCTAGTGTGCCCACTCATGGTGGAAACTTGTATTTTCTGTCTGTGATTGATGATTTCTCTAGGAAAGTATGGGTTTTCTTGATGAAAAACAAATCTGATGTGTTTGAAAAGTTTAAGGATTGGAAAATTCTTATTGAAAATCACACTGGAAAAAGGATTAAAAACCTTAGGACTGATAATGGGTTGGAATTCTGCAACAAATTGATGGATAAATTGTGTGCTGATTCTGGTATTAAAAGACACAAATCTGTCCCTTACACGCCTCAACAGAACGGGGTTGCTGAAAGGATGAACAGAACTTTGATTGATAGGGTTAGGTGCATGATAGCTGCTTCTGGTTTGTCTAAAAAAATTTGGGGGGAGGCTGTTATTACTGCTGCTTATCTGATCAATAGGTCCCCATCTGTCCCGTTGAAAGGTAAATGTCCTGATAGTGTGTTTTATGGTAAAATTATTGATTATTCCAACTTACGTGTGTTTGGTTGTGTTGCGTTTGTGCATCAAAAAGGTGATAAACTTGAACCTAGGTCTAGGAAATGTGTTTTCTTGGGTTATCCTGATGGGGTAAAGGGTTATAGACTTTGGTTGAAGGAAGAACATGGATTCAAGGTTGTTATTAGTAGAGATGTTGTCTTTAATGAATCTGATTTTCCTTGCTTGCATGCTTCTGTGTCTTCACCTGAAAAAGAGACTGCTCAAAGTAAGGTGGAGCTTCCTTGTTAATCTGAATCTGATCATGTGCCAAATGAAGCTGAAAACACTGTTTTACCTGCTGAAAATGATGCTTTACCTGCTGAAAATGTTGATGTGCCTGCTGATTATGTGGAAAATGTGCCTGATAATGTTGATTTGACTGATTATCATCTTGCTAGGGATAGACCTAGGAGAAACATTAGGCAGCCTTCAAAATTTGATGATTTCCATCTTGATTCGCATGCTTTCAATGTCTATGAATCCTGTGGTAATGAGCCTAAATCGTATCATGAAGCTTTAAGGTCTAAAAATTCAGTTGATTGGTTGAATGCTATGAAAGAAGAAATGAAATCTTTGCATGTTAACCAAACTTGGAATCTTGTGCCTAAACCTGTGCATTGCTCTGTTATTGACTGCAAGTGGTTGTTCAAGATTAAGGACGAAACTGAATATGTTAGATATAAGGCTAGATTAGTGGCTAAGGGATTTACTCAAAAAAGAGGGGATAGATTATAATGAAATATTTGCTCCTGTTGTCAAATTTACCACTGTGCGTATTATGCTTGCTCTTGTTGCTCACTTTGATTGGGAACTAAAGCAAATGGATGTGAAAACTGCGTTTTTGCATGGTGACTTGGATAACAAAAAGATTTATATGAGACAGCCTGAAGGCTTTGTTGATTCTAAAAATCCTGAGCATGTGTGTCTCCTTAATAAATCTTTGTATGGTTTGAAACAGTCCCCTAGACAGTGGAACAAAAAGTTTGATGAATGCATGAGGTCTTTAAAGCTTAAAAGAAGTTCTTTCGATCATTGCCTGTACTTTAAGGAAAATGCATCTGTGCCTTTCTTCTTGCTCTTATATGTGGATGATATGCTTCTTGTTAGCCCGTGTGTTAAAACTGTGGAGCATGTTCAAAAGTGTCTTTGTGATAAATTTGAGATGAAGAATCTTGGTGATGCTAAAAGGATTTTAGGCATGCATATTGAAAGAGATAGGAAAAATCATACTCTCCTGCTTAACCAGATTTCATATGTTGATAAGGTTTTGAGTAAATTTTCCATGTCTTCTGCTAAGTCTGTTAATGTGCCTCTTGCTGCCCATTTCGTGCTAAGTAAGACTCAGTGCCCAGCCACTAAGTCTGAAATTGTTGAGATGAAAGATGTGCCATATGCTAATGCTATTGGATCGGTGATGTATCTTATGGTAAGCACTCGTCCTGATATTGCTTATGTTGTGAGTTGCTTGAGTAGGTATATGTCTAATCCAGGTTTGCCTCATTGGGAGGCTTTGAAATGGCTTCTTAAATATCTTAAGGGCACGATGGAGGTAAGCCTTAAATTCTCTAAATGTGCAAATGGTATGAGGTTAGTTGGTTATGTGGATTCTAACTATGCTAATGATAGAGACAATAGAAGATCTACCACTTCTTATGTGTTCACCTTGTGTGGTTCATGTGTTAGCTGGAAATCTCAAATGCAAGGTGTAGTTGCTTTGTCTACTACCGAATCTGAGTATATTGCTATAACTGAAGCTGCCAAAGAAGCTATTTGGTTAAAAGGTCTTTTATCTGAAATTGGTTTCCTTGAAGGTGAAGTGGTTGTTTTTTCTGATAGTCAGTCTGCTATCCAATTGTGTAAGAATCCTGTTTTCCATGATAGAACTAAACACATTGATGTTAGATACCATTTTGTGCGTGATGTTGTAGAAAAAGGCATTATCTCTCTTGAAAAGATTGCTTCAGAATTTAATCCTTCTGATATGGGTACCAAGTGCCTTTCTGTGGAAAAATTTAGGTCTTGCATGAGAACATTGAACTTTGATTCTGTTGATTAGGAATGTCTCTTGCTCCCTATGTGTTTTTTCTTTGTGTTTTATGTTTGTGACTTATGTGTCTAAACTGTTTGTGCTTGTGTACTTTGTGTTCTTCTTCATGTTGTTTGAAGTTGTGCTCACCCTTAATATCTTATCTTGTATTTGTTATTAATGTCTTGTACTTACTTATTGCTTTGTGTTGCAGGTGTGCAATGCGTGCAGTGTGTGTTGTGTGTGCTGTGTGGGTGTGTGTTTGGGTAATGATGACAACCTGTGGATTCCGGTGTTGACGAGAATGGCCAAAAAGGTGGAGAATTTGTTGGGCTAGGCTTGTGAGCCCAATGAGTTTTGGCCCATTGTTGGTTTAAAGCCTGAGGCCCATTTAACTCTCTAACCCTAAGTGTGTTTAAGGAAGCCTCCGTATAAATACCTTCGCTTCCTCTTCTCATTGAGGTGATTCGGCTGAGAGTGTATCGTGAGGAGAGTGTTTGGTTTGTGAGAGCTACCACACACATAGGTCCGATTTGCCCTCTCGTTAGCATCGGTTTGGAGTCCGTTTCTCAGGCGGCCTGAACCCTAGTCCGAGGACACGAACCGTGAGTCGTGTGAGGAGGGAGAAGACCCAACACAATTCACAACGAATGTTGAGATCCGTGGAAATTGGAGGCTTAAAGGGCGAGGACATGAAACATCGGGGAGAGGGATAAAACTGAGATGAGATAAAAATGAACATATGCGTTGAGTGATGGGTAAGATTGCACAAATAAAAAAAGTCAGGGGCAAAATTGTCCAAAAATGATTTACAATGGCTGACCACTTTTAAATATATTATAGATATAGATATAGATATAGATATAGATATAGATATGCAAATCAGCTGCAGTTATTCGAAATAAAACTTCAAAAGAATGCTCCATGGCCCGTGCTTTTGCTGGATGAATCTAATCTTAATTTTTGGATTTTTTAAATAAAACTCCACTTTAATAATTTTTTGCATTGGCTGTGTCTTCATTTGAATATCACACGGCTGTGCCGTGTTTGTCCTTTCTCTGGAAATGGGCCAGTGTATGCAACCGTGGGCCTCTTCTTTGATCAACATCCAAAAATGGGTAGTCTGTTCCTTCCTCGGGAATAGCCCAAACGCATGGCGACTAATATTTGAACACGGTTTAGATGGAGTGACTAATTTTGTTCAAATTTATTTATAGTTTTCTATAAAAATAAAATGCCCAACGATTGTATTCATATGGATACACACAATATTAAAATATGGAGTAGATCTTATTTGAAATCGTTTCACAATACAAAATATAAACTAGAAATGACGCATGAAGATGGTTAATAATTTGCACTAGTTTCTAAACCGTCTCAACATGATACCGTTTTACACAAGTTTTGTCTAAAACACTTCATATGTTACGAATGTGGTGCTAAAACAATACTCACTGCAAAATATTTGTCATGAGCATAAAAGTATCAATGGTTACAATCTTTCCATTAGCTTTTAGTTATGTTAAATTGGGTAGATGAGAACTATTAATGCAAGCAGATATTGTTCAAATCTCTCATCTTCTTCTTCCGTGCTCTCTTTCTAACTCACGTTTATCCCCATTTCTTTCTTCCACAATTTTTAAAATCCTTCAAGTTATTTACAATTTATACAAATTCAAAAAAATATAAAAATATGAATTACTCTTGTGGGGTTGATCAGTTCACTGCAATATCTTCATTGCCAAAAACTTAGAAGCCACGAGTCAATTAAAAAATCAAATGAAAGAAAAATTACCTGATTAACAACTCAAATCATGAATAAATGTAATTCAGTATATAACATTTAGCTACAAAAAATGAATGGTAACACCACATCAAGTTATCTAGGCATGTGCTGAGACTCTGAGATGCTAACAGCCCATTCACCAGATGATGATACTGAAGTCGATATTCTTGCAAGAGTCTGAAATATGTCATCCATGCTCGGCCTATCCGATGGATCTTTCTTCACGCAGTTATCAATCATTCGAAACAACACAAGAGCCAACTCCGAAGGATACTTCCCTTCCAACAAAGGATCCATCACATTCTCCGGATTTAAGCCGGACACTTCTTTCCCGGTTAGAATCTCCAGCAAGAGAACCCCGAAAGCATACACATCCAGCTTCGGGGACACAACTCCATTCTCCAAATACTCAGGAGCCATGTACCCTTTCGTCCCCACAATGTGCCTCGTCAACGCGAATTCACCCTCCGTCGCTCTCGCCAGCCCAAAATTCGCGATTTTGGCTCTGAAATCGGCGTCCAGAAGGACGTTGCTGCCGTTCAGATCTTTATGAATATGAGGTGGAGATGTGTAATGATGCAGATAATTTAGCCCTGCAGCTACGTCCAAAGCAATTTGCAGCCTCTTGTTCCAGTTCAGGCTAATTTGATCATCATTCTTGTTGTGAATCCAATCGTGGAGGGATCCATTCGAAGCGTACTCGTAAACGAGATACCAGTTCCCTTCGCTGAAAGAAACGCCGTATAAACGGATCAAATTGAAGTGATTAATCTTGTTCAGCAGATTGATTTCTTTCGAAACGTCCCCGTTCATCTTTTTGATCGCGGCAAAGTCCCCGTTTATCGTCCCGCGATAGACGGACCCTTTGATCAAACAATGGGGGCTGAAATCCTCCGTTGCGGATTTAATTTCTCTAAAAGTGTACACTTTCAGAGACTGCGCTATGCTGGAAATGCTCTCCAGAAACTCCACAGAATCAGCCTCGATATCAGCACCCGATTTCTTGTTCAATTTATCATTAGATTCAAAGCTCTGTGACGACACAACCGGCTCATCTCCCTTCCTCTGTTTCTTGATGAACAAACAGTAAAGCACGGCCCCACCAGCAAGGAGGACCCCACCAGCGGCCCCGACCAAAGCGTATACCCACGCCTTGCTCGAGCTGCCAGGCGGCGGCGGTGGTGGCGGTGGCTGCACCACCGCGGGCGGGGGCGGAGGCTGAGGCGCGGTAACTTGAGAAACCGTGGGGGGTTCTGAAGAGGAACCAAAAGGGTAGTAAAGGCATAGATGTTAGAATCAGTAGCAGACAGGGAATTAGCTGCAAGAATGGTTCCGGTGTCAACCCCGAATATGCTACTTATGATATCATCGAACTGAGACTAAATGACTCAACAGATAATTCAGCCCTTAGTCTCTTTGATTCCGGGTGGGGCAGGCGCATCTCATGGGGACAGACAATCTCGTCCCGGTGAGCAAATTGGTTGCCGGAGTGTCCATGTTATGGACCTGAAGAGCTTGGCAGGTGGAAAGGCCCTGGAAAGTGGTGCGGGCGATGCTCAAATAGGTGTCGTCCTGCTGGATAGTATAGGAGCTATTGACCTGGTAATAATTGCCGGAGCAGGAACAGGTTACGGGGACGAGAAGCTTGCGGTCCGTTCCCAGGATTGCGGTTTCGGAAACGGAATTGAGTCGGGATAGTTGGGAGGAGTTTGCGGATAAGAGAGCGGAGATGGAGGATATGGTGTTGTAAGGGGGTTGAGCCCTGAAAGTGAGATAAGTTTGGCAACTAGGTTGGAAGCCATTACAGGTGTAGCCAAGAACAGAGGTTGAGTTATCTCTGCTGTTGCATGATCTTGTGGCCTGCCTAATGTAAGGCTGCTGACAAAGGATCAAAGGGAGGCAGGAAATTAGGTAGATGGAAATTGCAGAGATTAGTGGGAGATTCTTCATGTTTTTTTTATTTGGAGGGGAGAATTAGTTGATGATATAGATCTCCTTTGATAAAAAAATAGGGATAAAGAATAATGTAGCTCAAAGTCAGTGATGCAGAAATGAAAGGTTGGAGCCGCCAAAAGAAGATAATATAATTAAGTAATCAAAGTTGGAGCCTTGAATATTCTCAATTATTGAATATTACTCGTTTTCATAATAATATTCTCATCATTTTTGTTTCTTTTAGTATGGTCCCTCTCATGAATAGAAGAGGAATGAATGATAATGGAAAGAACGTGGAGAAAAAAAAAAAAGTTATTTGGTCCCATAACCGTTTTGTATTTTTTAATCATTTTTTTCCATATCACTAATATGTGGTTGAAAAATGGATAAATCATAGGAGTTACGGGACTAAAATTGAAGAGTCAAATTTTTTGGGACTAAAATCGAACATTCGATAAGTTATGAGACCAAAAAGAAATTTTCCAGCAAGAATGAGACCAAAATTGGGCAAACCATAGAAGTTATGAGACCAAAATTAAAGAGTCAAAATTTTTGGGATCAAAATCGGACACTCTATAAGTTATGGGACCAAAAAACTTTTATTCTCAAAGAACGTGGGAAGACTAGGAATGCAAGCCAAAAATAGTATGAATTGATATTTCAAACTAAATAAAAAACGTGCCTTTCAAAAAAATAAAAACAAGAAAAAAGACGAAGTGATATAGTTAAAAAAAAAAGCAAGATTATCTACCGAAAAATGTCACGACAATCATATAACAAATACAAAATTACCTTCATTAAAATAAGCTCGTATTATTTTTGCTATATATGTGTTCTCATAGTCTATTTTAAAACTGATACACCGCTAAAATTTAGCATTCAACATTTTCTTCTTTTGCGGGTCTCCTTAAATATCGAAAGAAAAATGGTGTGAAATCATATGTGAAGTATGTATTCAATAGAGTTTGAGCTTCTATCATCAACGGAGTTGGAGTTAACCAAATTCAGTATACTTAGATGAAGTTAGTTGAAGGTCAGTTAGTTCAGAGGACTTGACGTCTCTTGAGCAGTTGAGGTAAAGTCAACTGAGATTCTGTTATTCGCGAGATTCGTATCTAAGCTGAAGTGAAGACGGTTACATCCAAAGGTAAGTTGGATGAGGCGGTTACTTGCTGGGTTACTACTATATATATGATACATTACACAAGAAGATATAGATCAATCTTTGCTTAGAAAAGCTAGGGTTTTGAAATCGATATCTCTATAACTAGATTAGGGTTTCTTCATTCATTGTTGAGAAGAATTCCTTGAGTGTTTGTGAGATTGAGTGATTGTATCATTCCCCTGAGATTGCATAGTGAAAGATCGAACCTCTCCGATCCCGTGGACGTAGGAGTTTCTCTCTGAACCACGTAAAATTTTGGTGTTCTTTAATTTCCATTGATTTTAATACTTTTTCTTATTGCTCCATAATCGATTCCTTGATTACAAGGTTTTCTTGTTAATCTAAAATTCCGATTGAATAAGTGGCGCCGTCTGCGGGAAATCAATCATGGCTGCAACTAAATTCGATATTGAGAAGTTTACGGGGAAGAACGATTTCAGTTTATGGAAGATTAAGATGAAGGCTCTCCTGGTACACAATGGTTTGTACGATGTCTTGTTGCCACCTGATCAGGTGGCTTCTGGAACTAATCCGGCGAAGGTGGAGGAGAACAAGAAGAAGGCGCATAGTGCGATTATCTTGTGCCTCGGAGATAAACCATTGGGGGAGGTATCAAAGGAGAAAACCGCTCTTGAAGTCTGGAATAAACTAGAGCAGTTATACCAGACCAAATCTGTTACGAACAAGTTATACATGAAACAGAAGCTTCAAGTCTTCAAGATGAATGAAGACAAGAACCTTGGTGATCAGTTGGACGAGTTCAATAGATTGGTGGATGATCCGGAGAGTTTGGATGTTCCTATCGATGATGAGGACAAGTCATTGATATTATTAAATTCTCTACCTAAGTCTCTGGGGAATTTCAAGGATGCCTTGCTATTTGGAAGACAAGATCAGGTTAAGTTTGATGATATTCAAACTACCCTGAAAACCAGGTTTCTACAGATCCAGATTAAAGGGAAGAAGTCTGCTGAAGGGTTGATTGTTCAATCCAAGAAGAAGAAGGGATTTCAAGCCAAGAAGAAGGATGGTGGAAAAGGTGTGAAGGGTGAGAAGAAATCTGGTTTTGTTGAAAAGAGAAAGTGTTTCACTTGTCACAAGGAAGGTCATCTGAGAAAGAACTGCCCTGAAAGAAGGAAGAAAGACAGTCAAGATGATCAAGATAGAGATGCAGCTGTGTTGGAGGTTGAAGGATATGATAGTGCTGAAGTCTTGATGGTTAGTCATGATAGACTAAGTCAAGAATGGGTCTTAGACTCTGGGTGTACTTTTCATATGTGTCCACATGAAGGCTGGTTCCTAGATCTTGAGAAGTTTGATGAAGGTCTTGTCCTTTTGGGTAATGATGAGAGTTGTATAGTGCAGGGATCTGGTTCTATCAAGATCAAAATGTTTGATGGAGTTGATAGGATCTTATCTGAGGTCGGATTTGTACTTGACCTGAAGAGGAATTTATTTCTCTTGTTACTTTAAATTCTAAGGGGTTTGAATTCAAAACTGACAAGGGTATCTTGTCTATCACTAAGTCTGGAAGGCCTGTGATGAGGGGTAACATCAAGAATGGTTTGTATTCTTTGATTGGTAGGACAGTTATAGGATCAGTTGAGGTCACCATGGAGTCCACTGTTGCTAACTTGTGGCACAAGAGGTTAGCACATGTTGGTGAGAAGGGTTTGGTAGAGTTATCCAAGAGGGGAGTCATCCATGGCAAGATGATAAGTAAGCTGGAGTTCTGTGAGAGGTGTATTTTGGAAAAATCAAAGAAGAAGGCATACCAGAAAGGGAAGCATACCACCACTGAGGTGATGGATTACATCCATTCAGATGTATGGGGACCGGCTAAGGTGTCCACTCATGGTGGAGGTAGGTATTTCCTTACCCTTATTGATGATTATTCAAGGAAGTTTGGGTGTATATACTCAAACATAATAGTGATATTTTCTCTAAGTTCAAAGAGTGGTTGACTGAACTTGAAAACAAGAGAGGGAGGAGCATCAAGCATCTTAGAACTGACAATGGGCTTGAATTCCCCTCAGAGGAGTTTCAACAGTTTTGTAGGCCGAAGGGCATTACTAGACATAGGATTGTTCCTGCTAATCCTCAACAGAATGGACTGGCTGAAAGGATGAATAGAACCATTCTGGAGAGAGTTAGGTGTAAGTTATCTGATGCATGTTTACCTAAGAGTTTTTGGGGTGAAGTTGTTAACACAACTGTGTACTTGATTAATAAAGTGTCATCATATGCTATTGACTTTAAGACCCTTGATGAAATATGGTATGGAAAAATATCAGACTATTCTAAGTTGAGAGTATTTGGATGTTTAGTTTATGTTCATGTGAAGCAAGATAAGCTGGAGCCTAGAGCATTAAAGTGTGTGTTCATTAGCTATCCAAAGGGAATTAAGGGGTATAAGTTGTGGTGCTTGGAGCCTGAAAACCAGAAGTGTATTACCAGTAGAGATGTTGTGTTTAATGAGTCTCAGATGAGATACAAGTCAGGTGGAGGAGATCCTACATCAGAGGAGGTAGATGGTGTTATCACTGAACCAAATACTCAAGTTGAGGTGGAACCTGTTACTTCATATGAGGTTACCTCAACTGGTCCTGAACCAGAGTAGGAGGCAGAAGAAGACAATGCATTTGCTGAAGATAACATGTCAGAAGAGGAAGGAGTACCTGAAGCTGATTTGAGAAATTATAGCTTGACAAGAGACAGAACCAGAAGACAAGTGCATCCTCCACTGAGGTATGGTCAGGCTGATTTGGTCTCTTATGCACTTGTGACTGCTGAAGCTATAGAGTATCATGAGCCTAAAAACTATAAAGAAGACATTGACAGTGAGGGTAGAGAGTCATGGATTACTGCCATGACAGAAGAGATGGAATCTCTTAAGAAGAATCATACTTGAATTCTTGTAAATAAGTCACCTGGGCAGAAACTAGTCTGTTGCAAGTGGTTGTTTAAAAGGAAGCTTAAATCTGGAATGAAAGATCAGGTGAGGTTCAAGGCAAGGTTAGTGGCTAGAGGGTTTACTCAAAGGGAAGGAATAGATTACAATGAGGTGTTCTCACCTGTAGTTAAGCATTGTTCTATCAGGCTACTTCTCAGTAAAGTAGTTCAAGATAACCTGGAGCTACAACAACTTGATGTGAAGGCAGCCTTCTTACATGGTGAGCTTATTAAAGACATTTATATGCAGCAGCCCGAGGGGTTTGTGGAACCAGGGTCAGATGGGAAGATATGTCTCTTGAAGAAATCTTTGTATGACCTTAAGCATAGTCCAAAGCAATGACATAAGAAATTTAATGAAGTTATGTTATACATTGACTTTGAGAGAAGCAAGTATGACACTTGTGTGTATCTTGAGAATCAAGGGAGAGAAGTGATTACATATCTACTGATATATGTTGATGACATGCTAATTGCTAGCAAAAGCTTGCTGAAGATTCAGAGTGTTAAACAAAAGCTGAGTGCAAGGTTTGATATGAAGGATCTGGAAAATGCTAAGAGGATACTCGGGATGGATATACTAAGAGACAGGACAGCTGGGAAGTTGTTTTTATCTCAGGAGAGGTATATTCAAAGGGTACTGAAGAGGTTCAACATGCATGAGAGTAGATCTGTATCAACCCCACTAGAACAACAGTTCAAGTTATCTAAGGAAATGGAGCCCAAGTCTGAAGAAGAAAAGGAGTACATGATGAAAGTCCCTTATGCAAGTGGTGTTGGAAGTTTGATGTTTGCATTGGTCTGCAGTAGACCTGATTTAGCTTATTCACTGAATATGGTGAGCAGGTACATGTCCAACCCAGGCAGATTACATTGGGATGCTTTGAAGTGGATATTCAGATACCTTAACGGGTCATCTGATTTGGGATTGATGTTTGAGAAAATGACTGATCAGAAGAGTCCACTGATAGGTTTTGTTGATTCTGATTTTGTTGCTAATATGGATACCAGAAGATCCTTGACAGGGTACATATTTACTCTTTACAACACTGCTGTGAGTTGGAGATCTGTTTTGTAGAGTGGAGTTGCCTTATCCACCACTGAAGCAAAGTTTGTGGCAGTCTCTGAAGCAGTTAATGAAGCTTTGTGGTTGAAAGGCATTATTAGAGATTTTGGAATTCAACAAGAGGATGTGATCATTTATTGTGATAATCAGAGTGTTGTTCATCTGGTTAAACATCAAGTGTTTCATGAGAGATCAAAGCATATTGATGTAAGGTTGCATTTTGTAAGGGAAATCATAGACAAATAGGTGGTCCAAATCCAGAAGATATCTATTGAAGATAATGCTGCTGATATGTGTACGAAGTCTTTACCTAGACTGAAGTTCAAGTTTTGTGTTGAACTAGTAAAGATGGACACATGGAAGGTTCCTTAGCCTTAAAGGTACCTGATGGAGAGGAAGAGACGTTTGATACTTCAAATATGAGGTGGAGAAATATATTCAGTAGAGTTTGAGCTTCTATCGTCAGCGGAGTTGGAGTTAACCAAATTCAGTATACTTAGATGAAGTCAGCTGAAGGTCAGTTAGTTCAGAGGACTTGAAATCTCCTAAGCAGTTGAGGTAAAGTCAACTGAGATTCTATTATTCGCGAGATTCGTCTCTAAGCTGAAGTGAAGGCGGTTACATCCAACGACGAGTTGGATGAGACGGTTACTTGTTGGGTTACTACTATATATATGATGCATTACACAAGAAGATATAGATCAATCTTTGCTTAGAAACGCTAGGGTTTTGAAATCGATATCTCTATAACTAGATTAGAGTTTCTTCATTCATTGTTGAGAAGAATTCCTTGAGTGTTTGTGAGATTGAGTGATTGTATCATTCCCTTGAGATTGCATAGTGAAAGATCGAACCTCTCTGATCCCGTGGACGTAGGAGTTTCTCTTCGAACCACGTAAAATTCTGGTGTTCTTTAATTTTCATTGATTTCAATACTTTTGATTATTGCTCCATAATCGATTCTTTGATTACAAGTTTTTCTTGTTAATCTAAAATTCCGATTTAACAAATTATATTTTACAATCCTCTGTATTCGCATAAAGACATCAAAATAGGAATTCGTGGAAAACCTTATACTTTATGGTCCCATTATAGGAGATGGACTAAGTCAAATTCGTGTGCAACAGTGCGAGTTTAGAAGGTCGTCAGTCAGCTTAATTAGAAAAGGCCAAGTCTGTTGAATATCACAAGATGTGCATGCATGCACATTACATGCATGCAAGCATGAAGGATATAGGTATCACGTGTAGTAACAAACTCACACTCGCGGTCAGCCTAACAACCTCACGTCCTCACACACGCATGACAGCTTCTATACTTGAATAGAGTTAGTTAACAGAAAGTTTGTTAAATCAAGTAGTTAGGAGGTTACACTCCATAGCTTAGCTATGCATTTTGATCACTATAAATAAGTGATGTACGCTTCCTCATATTCAATATAGTGAATTCATGATTTCTCTCTGCACATTAATCATTCTTCCACATTTAGATCCATATTTTCTACATGGTATCTAGAGCTTGTTCTCTCTTCTAAATTTTTTTTGGTGTGTTTGGCCTGCTTTGAATTCTTCTTCTGAGGTGTTTGATTCCAATGATCATACTACTTTTAATAATTCTGATTCTCCTGGCATGAAGCTGATCTCCATCACTCTTGATGGTCACAACTTTGTTTCATGGAGCAATGCTGTCTATTTGGCTCTTGGTGCGAAAGCTAAGCTCGGGTACATCGATGGTTCAGTAATTGCTCCAGTGGATCATTCTTCAGATGATTTCTCACTTGGAAACGTGCTGATTGCATGGTGTCCTCTTGGATTATTGGTTCCATGTCTAAGGAACTTGTGTATTCCTTTATTTCCTGCAAATTCGCCCGTCTTCTTTGGTTTAATATTTGTGAACGTTTTGATGTCACAAATGGAGCAAAATTGTTTCAGCTTCAACAAAGTGTTTATCATCTGAAACAAGGACATGATGTTGTGCATGTTTACTTTGGAAAACTGCAGAAACTATGGGATGAACTTGATGAGTTCTCGAGCATTAAAGGTTGCACTTGTGGTAACTGTATTTATCAAATTGAGAAACAACTTCAAGACAACGAAATGCAGAATAGACTGGGTCATTTTCTTATGGGCTTGAACTCAGAGTATGAAGTTGTTAGGAACCTGCTTCATCCATTACCATCCATTAACAAAACTTATTCTACTATCCATAGGATTGAGCAACAGAATAGCGTTGAGAATATTGACGAAGCACAAGTACTCTTCAGTAAGGCCAAATGAGGTGCTAGATAGATCCACCATTAATTCATGGAATAACGGTACATCTTTCTCTCAAACTTACAGATCTAAAGAGGATAAGGATAAACTTGTTTGCACTCATTGTGGAGGCAAAAGACATGAGGCTTCACAGTGTTTTAAACTTCATGGATATCCTGAATGGTATGACAAACTTAAAGGTTCTAAGAAGGTAGTGGAAAATTACATTGGAGAGAGATCCACCTCTGATGGGAATACTGGTAATATTTCACACATAATCCAGCAAGAGCTAGCTCAATACTTTGCTACTACTTTAGCTTCTCAACCATATAAGCTTAATGCTCATGACTCTTTTGCAAACATGATAGATTTTGCAGGTACTCCCCACTGTAGTTTATCTGCTCTTGATTATATGCAATGTGGTAATTGAATATTGGATACTGGTGCTAGTAGACACATGACCTTTGATAAGTCCTTATTCACATCAGGCTTAAAGCCCTTGACTGAGCACATATCAGTTTTTTTGCCTAATGGTGATACTATTTTTGTTACACATTATGGTCACATCACCATTAATCCTTCTCTTATCCTCCTTGATGTTCTATTTGTTCCATGCTTCAAATATAACCTACTATCCATCTCTTCTTTACTCTCACATTCTAACCTGGGGTGCTCTTTTTCTTCTTCTAAATGTGAGTTGCAGGACCAGCTGAGTAAGAAAGTTGTTGTTGTTGGAAAGTTGATAGGCAAGCTATATGTACTTAGACCTTTTTCTGATTCATTTCACCACATATTTCATCTACATTTATTGTTCCTTCGAATGTACTACCCATTACCTCTAATTCTCTTGATGTCTGGCACAAGAGATTAGGTCACACTTCTTCTGCTGTACTCAAGCACTTGTGCTTTTATCCACACATAAATAAAATTACTGATTTATCTTGTATGCCTTGCTCAACCTGTCATCTAGCTAAACAAACAAGATTAACATTCACTGCTAGTTCAATCAATACATCTAAAGCATTTGATCTTATACATATAGATATCTGGGGGCCATTTAACCACTCTTCAGTCACAAATACACCTTACTTCCTTACCATAGTAGATGACTACACAAGATCAACTTGGACATATTTACTCAAACATAAATTTGATACTCTACAAACTATTCAAACCTTTATCAAAATGATTACCACACAGTTTCAGACCTCCATTAAGGTCATTAGATCAGATAATGGTCCATAATTTATAAGCAAAAATGCCCAGTCCCTCTTTACTTCTCTTGGCATCATTCATCAGACAAGTTGTGCATATACACCTGATTAGGCGTGAAATTGTTATGTTTTGATGCCCAAATTACTCATGTTTTGAGTGTTTTCGATGAATATTTAGAGTCAAATGAGCATTATTTCTATACATTGATAAATTTGTCTCTATGATGTTCATAGGTGAATAGAGGGCGAAAAGAGGAGTTCGTAGGACTTTGAATCGACTCAAACGGATGCCCGGATGAGAAGATATTGAAGAAATACGATCGGTATTAGTGCGGACGAGGAAAAGTATCATTTGGAAGGATTAGAGGTCACTCGAGCGCATCACTCGAGCGCAACCGCTCGAGCGAATCACTCGAGCGCGCAAACATACAGAACCATTCTTGCGCTCGAGCAGCTCGAGCGCCACCGCTCGAGCGAATCGCTCGAGCGCCCAAAAGTAACAGTGAAGATTCAGCGCTCGAGCAGCTCGAGCGCGACCGCTCGAGCGAATGCACCATTCGAGCTACACTGCTCGAGCGGGACCGCTCGAGCGTTTTGCTCGAGCGCCCCTATACTTTTGCCTCCGGATTCGTATTTTCGGCCCGTTAACTCCCGTTTCGACCCGGTGCCTATATATACCTCTTCCAAACACGAAACAAGAGATCCCCAACCTTTAGAAATAATTTTAGACTTAGTTTTGGAGAGGAACGAGACGAGCAAGCTTTACTTTTACGTTGTTAAGGTTTTTCATACGAATTTTAGTTTCTTTTCAATTCTTAATTTCTTTTTAGTTCGTTACTTTAAACGCGTTTAAATTTCGTTTGTATCAATTCAATTTCCGTTCTTCGTATCTATTTTCTTTTTAAAACCCTAGTTTATGTTTACTATTTTCTTTATTCAATTCATCATGTTTATGTTCGTCGTTTCTTTTATTGCTTTTATTTTTGTTAAAACCATGTCCGGCTAAAACCCTTGCATGCTTGGGTTAGGATGAACTCGTAGAAGTAGGATGTGGGTACGTAATTAAGGTAATTGGTGACGTTAGTTTTAATTCTCTTAATTAATGAATTCATATAATTAATCTCAACTCTACCTTTGAATTTCGTACGAAAGTGTTAGAGAGAGGACGACCGCATCACTCGATAACAATTAGTAGTCTTAACGAGAGGGTTTAGGAAAGGTTAATTCATCTACCGGTTTAGCGAAGGAGGACGACCGCATCACCTTAGTTAAATTAGGGTCTCATTAATTAAGCGCTATCTATTAACTTGTTAGTGGATTAGTGAAGTCGATTGCTAGGATAAAGTATTAGGGTGAGAAATCTTGAGCTTTCATTCTACGATCTTTTACTTAGGTTAATTCTTGTTTGTCACGATTACTTTGATTATGTACCTGCTCCGTTAGTATACGTAGGGATTCCTAACCTGAGCATCACCATCTCATATCTGAAAAACACCTTAGATACTTAGTTTAATTTTCCTTTTGCATTCGTAGAGTAATTTAGTTTAGATTATTTTCTCTTTTCAAAAACCCAAAAACGTCACACTCATATTAACTACGACGCGTAGATCTTCAGGGATCTATTCGCATACATACCATCCCTTGGGTTCGATACTACTTGGTCCCTATACTTGCCCATACTACAGTGAACCCGTTCTCTTGCGGGGTAGCTACTAGTAGAAGCTAGTATAGTCGCACCAAGTCAATGGCGCCGTTGCCGGGGATGGCGTTGTATGTTTGAATAGGACTTGTAGATAGCTTAGTAGTTAGTAGTGGGTGATTTAATTTCTGTTTTTATTTTTATTTTTTTTGTATTCATTCGGCAGTTGCGTTTTGACCTTTCTGCTAGTGTGTCAGGTTTATGAAAACACGCTCACAAGGGAATACGAGTGAAGAGAGATTACCTGCAGACCCTGAGACAATAGCCAGAAGGAACCGAGCCTTCTTGAGAAGGATGAACGCTGCCGACTTAGGGAAGGGACCAATGGACCTCAATAATGAGTTGGACAATGCTGCTAACGAGTTCAATCAGGCAGTAGACCGGGTTGATGGCTCTGGAGGGAGTGGTGGTCAGAATCAAGACCAGTTCATAGATAGTAGTAGCCAGAACCCGGGTGCACAAAATGTAAACAATCCAGCTCAGAATCTTGTCCCAAATGCTCAGAACCAAAACCCTGCTTACCCACAAAACCCAAATAACCCTTTTAACAACCCAGCATACCAACATTACCCATATCCACCTTATCCTTACCCACCATACCCATACCATCCACCACCAGTCTACAACCAACCACCTATTTACCAACCACCACCCCAACAAGTACCCGTACCAGCTGCTAATCCTCAATACGTTCCTCAGAACGTAGATCATAATATGGCGATTAGAGGGAGGTTTGCAGCGCAGCCACAGCGGTACTATGATGGAGTGGCTCTGCCTCCTGTTGAGGCAAATAACTTCTCTATATCACCGGGGATTTTAAAGCTGCTGACCGAGAATCAGTTCAAAGGGGTGATCGGGAAGGAGAATCCTCACACACATCTGAGGAGCTTTCTCATGATAGCATCCACATTTAATTATAATGGCATGTCTGAAGATGCCAAGAGGCTTAGGCTGTTCCCATTCTCACTGACGGGAATAGCCAAGGAGTGGTATGATAATACGCTCCCGCGGGGAGGTATTACCACTTGGGCCGAGCTCGAGCGTCTGTTCCTCGAGCGATTCTACCCTCCATCTAGGACGATCAAGGCTAGAATTGAGATCTCGTCCTTTCGCCAGAAGTCTGGAGAGGATTTACGCCAAGCGTGGGAGAGATACTCAAACATGCTGATAGAGTGCCCGCAGCACGGGTACAATGAGGGGGATATTATGGCGTTCTTCTATAGTGGTGCCAACAAGACGGGGCAAGACCATTTAGACGCCTGTGCGGGCGGAGCATTCCTCAACCAAGGCATAGAGAGGTGTAGAGAGATCGTGGACAACATTGTCACGAATGCCGGTGCTTGGGGTGTGGATGCAGATTTGCAAAGAGTGCATCAGGTGGAAGAGGGAGAAGGAACGAGAAGGCTGCTGATGGCCATGATGGAAAAGATCAACAACCTCGAATTGGGGAAGAGTTTGGGTGGAGAGCATGCAGTGGAGAATGAGAGAGTAGACCAACCCAGTGGACAGCAAGAGGTAGCCAATTACATGGGAGGTCCATATTACAATCAGAATGGCTACCAAGGTGGTAATCAGTATGGAAGGCCTTCTTATGGCCAACCATTTATGCCTCCAGGCCCTCAGCCACTTCAAAATCAATGGAGGAACACACAAGGAGTTCAAGGAAGCCAGCAGCCTCCTCAAAACACATGGAGGAGGAATGATAATTTTTCTTATGCTAACCCAAAAGCTGGTGTTACTGTTCCTGCAGGTGTTGATCCGGGGTCTAAACCTCCTGGTGGAGAAGGCGGTGCATCAACCGAGGAGATGTTGAGAGCGATCCTTCAGAAGGTGGAGGAAGGGAGCAAGCGGTTGTCATCCTTGGAGTACGATGTGAAGGAGTTGCATAAGAAGGGTGATCAACGAGATCAAGAGCTCCAGAAGATGAATGTTGAGTGGACTAGAACTCAACAAGAGAACAATCGAAGGTTCACCTCTTTAGAGCTCCAGATGAGCCAGATTGCAAAGTCCGTGAATAGAATGCCGGAGGGGAATCCGAAAGAGCAGTGCAAGGCGATCCAGCTTAAAAGTGGAACCAACTACGAAGGTCCTCAGATGCCTGCTGATTCTGAGACGCCCCAAGAAGAGATTGAGCCTAAAGGAGATGAAGTTGAGAAGGGGATTGAAAGTGAAGGAATTGAGAAGAGTGAGAGAGTTCCTAAGTGGAAAAAGGCAAAGGAAGCAAGGGAGAAAGTGAAAGAAACAGAAAGGGATGAATGGGGGGTACCCAAATCGGTGATACCTGTCCCGTATCCACAGCGCTTCATGAAAAAGAAGCTTGATGAGAAATTCGCTAAGTTCCTTGATGTTTTTAAACAATTGCATATTAATATCCCTTTTTATGATGCTTTGGAACAGATGCCGCATTATGCGAAGTTTCTGAAGGACTTGATCGCGAAAAGACGGCGAGTGGATGAGCCGAAGTTGGTGCAGTTGAACCACGAGGTGAGTGCATTAGTGCACAAGGCGCTGCCACCGAAGCTGAAGGATCCCGGTAGTTTCACGATCCTATGTGGTATCGGAAACGGGATCAAGAAGGGAGCGTTGTGCGACCTTGGGGCGAGCATCAATCTCATGCCCTTGTCGCTTTTCAAGAAGTTGGAAGGTGATGAACTTCAACCCACAATGATGACGCTTCAACTAGCCGATCGGTCTATTACTCGACCTCAAGGTGTTGTTGAAGACGTCCTAGTGAGAGTTGGAGATCACATCTTTCCAGCCGACTTTGTAGTGCTAGAGATGGAGGAAGATGAGCACGTACCCCTGATCTTGGGAAGACCGTTCTTAGCTACGGCAGGGATGGTGCTAGACGTGGCGAATGGGAAGATTACATTGAAGGTTGATGATCAAGAAGTGAAGATCTCCCTATATGAAGCCATGAAGCACCCGAAGGAGGATGAGAGCTTGTATTGCATGGATGCAATTGATCCTCGTGTTGAAGACACGCCTTCTATCCCTAATCCTTCTGATATTCATGAATTTTATAATCCTTCACTCAATTACTTAACCCATGAGCATTATGATCTTGATTATTTTGATAGGGATGAAGTGAAGAAATTGAAGGATGGAGAGGTGAAGAAAGTGGACGTGGTCCAGTTAGACGGGAAAGGAGGAGTTAAGAAGAAAAAGTCCAAACTCAAGAAATTGTTTAGTAAGACTCCTCCAGATAGAGGCAAGAAGGAGTTGAGACCCATAACACTTGGGGATGAGAAGAAAGCAAAAGGGCTCATGATGGTGGGGCATCAAGGAAAGGAGTTCAAACACCACTCTTATGAGAGTAAGGGAGGTAAATTTGCGTATGATGTCCCATAAGCTCCTTGAGCTTGGTCCGGCATGAGGACCTTAAAAATAGCGCTGAATGGGAGGCAACCCATTTTTATTTGCTTTCATTTATTTTTAGTGTCTTTTTATATTATTAGGGTGTTTAGAATCGTATGTTTAACCTCGTACTCGAGAGCTTTATTTTGTAGGCTTGTCTCTAAAGGAGTAAAGGAACCAAAGAAGGGGAGATTGAAGGAACCAACTTGAGACAAGGGAATGTGCAAAGCTACTGAGAGAAATTGAATTATTTGGTTGAGGTAACCCACAACCCCAAACTTAGACCTCTAGCAAGGTCGAAGTTTGGGGGGGTGGAGTTTCTTTTTATGATTACATTGCACATGCATGCACGCCCTTATCTTTGAGTTGAGTTTGATTGATTATTGGTGCCTTGAGATGCTCCTTGGGCTATTATTAATTTGTTTTGTTACTCAACATTTTATGCCTATCAATCACCTTATGCTTGTTGATTGCTATCTTTGAGTATGATTTGATGAGTAGGGTGAATTGTGAGGCTGAGTTAGGAGTTTTTCTTGTGTGAGTGTTTGAGTTAGAGTTGATTTGAGAAAGAACTTGTATGCTTGTGAATTTTTCTTTTGAGTACTTGAGTGATGATTGTGAGAATGCACTAGGACTAGCATGGATGTGAAAGATGTGAGATTTGAGCCTTATGAGATTTTAAATGCATGATTTAATCTCTTCGTTTGTGAGTGGATCGTCACCTTAGAGGATGCTAGAACTTGCATGTGCTCTTGTTTCTAGATTGTGTCTAGTTTGATATGCCGAATGTGATCTTAGGCCATCTTTGATTTAATTGAGTCACTTAGCCAAAATTTTTCTCACCAATGACATTGATCCCTTGTTAGCCCCTTTGAGCCTAAAGCCTATTTTATTTGCTAGCACATATGAACACTATTCCAATTCCTAAGCCTTTTTGTCCCAATTAGAGTGGAGAATAGGAAAGTGTGAATGTGAAGGGAGTGAATTGAGTTGAAAAAGGAAAAGATTGTTTGTTGAGTGAATATGAGAAGAAGGAGTGATGAGATTTGAGTTGTGGGAAAGAACAAAAAATTGAGAATGAGCAAAAGAAAAAAATGAGCTCATGTGTTTGTGCGAAAAAGAAAAAAAAGTGATTGAAAAAAAAAAGTGAAAGAGTGAGAAAGAAAAAAAAAAAATTGAAGTGTTGAGAGTAGTGGAATTAAAGTGTATTGATTGCAAATGTTGAAGTGATTCTGCTCCTAATCTCAAAGTGCCAAAGTTGATTTTTCTATTCTCCATTCACTTTAGTCACTTTACCTTATATTGTTATCCCACCTGTCCAAAGAGCCTACATTACAACCTTGAGAAAAGTCCTTTTTGATTCGGCATGGATTTCTAGAGTATGGTCGAAGTTGAGAGTGCTTACAAGCCTATGGCTGCCAATATGTGTGATTGATTGATTGAGTGAGTCCCTTAAACACTGTTATACACTTGTGAGGGAGTGAAACACATCGTTGAGTGCACGTCCATGCTTGATCTTGGTGTTTCTTGTTATTATTGCATGAGTACGATAAAAGAAAGTGAGTGAGTATACGGGTGATTGATCTTTGAAGCTCGAGTTCAATTACTTGCATGATTTGATTCTTGATTCATTCCTAACAATTTCACTTGACTTATTATTTCGTTGCTTGAGGACAAGCAACATGGTAAGTTTGGGGGGGTTGATTAGGCGTGAAATTGTTATGTTTTGATGCCCAAATTACTCATGTTTTGAGTGTTTTCGATGAATATTTAGAGTCAAATGAGCATTATTTCTATACATTGATAAATTTGTCTCTATGATGTTCATAGGTGAATAGAGGGCGAAAAGAGGAGTTCGTAGGACTTTGAATCGACTCAAACGGATGCCCGGATGAGAAGATATTGAAGAAATACGATCGGTATTAGTGCGGACGAGGAAAAGTATCATTTGGAAGGATTAGAGGTCACTCGAGCGCATCACTCGAGCGCAACCGCTCGAGCGAATCACTCGAGCGCGCAAACATACAGAACCATTCTTGCGCTCGAGCAGCTCGAGCGCCACCGCTCGAGCGAATCGCTCGAGCGCCCAAAAGTAACAGTGAAGATTCAGCGCTCGAGCAGCTCGAGCGCGACCGCTCGAGCGAATGCACCATTCGAGCTACACTGCTCGAGCGGGACCGCTCGAGCGTTTTGCTCGAGCGCCCCTATACTTTTGCCTCCGGATTCGTATTTTCGGCCCGTTAACTCCCGTTTCGACCCGGTGCCTATATATACCTCTTCCAAACACGAAACAAGAGATCCCCAACCTTTAGAAATAATTTTAGACTTAGTTTTGGAGAGGAACGAGACGAGCAAGCTTTACTTTTACGTTGTTAAGGTTTTTCATACGAATTTTAGTTTCTTTTCAATTCTTAATTTCTTTTTAGTTCGTTACTTTAAACGCGTTTAAATTTCGTTTGTATCAATTCAATTTCCGTTCTTCGTATCTATTTTCTTTTTAAAACCCTAGTTTATGTTTACTATTTTCTTTATTCAATTCATCATGTTTATGTTCGTCGTTTCTTTTATTGCTTTTATTTTTGTTAAAACCATGTCCGGCTAAAACCCTTGCATGCTTGGGTTAGGATGAACTCGTAGAAGTAGGATGTGGGTACGTAATTAAGGTAATTGGTGACGTTAGTTTTAATTCTCTTAATTAATGAATTCATATAATTAATCTCAACTCTACCTTTGAATTTCGTACGAAAGTGTTAGAGAGAGGACGACCGCATCACTCGATAACAATTAGTAGTCTTAACGAGAGGGTTTAGGAAAGGTTAATTCATCTACCGGTTTAGCGAAGGAGGACGACCGCATCACCTTAGTTAAATTAGGGTCTCATTAATTAAGCGCTATCTATTAACTTGTTAGTGGATTAGTGAAGTCGATTGCTAGGATAAAGTACCACAACAGAATTGTGTGGTGGAAAGAAAGCATAGACACATTCTCAATATTGCTAGAGCTTTGATGCTTGACTCTAGATTACCTATGAAACTGTGGCCTTATTCAATTCTTACTGCCACATATTTGATTAATAAGATTCCTAGTCCCATCATTTCATGGAAAACTCCTCATGAAATGTTATACAATAGAGCTCCAGATTATTCATTCTTAAAAACTTTTGGTTGTCTTTTTTTCTCCACAAATATCACCCCACATAAGTCCAAGTTCACCCCTCGAGCCACTAAATGCATCATACTTGGTTATATGGCCTCTCAGAAATGCTATAGATTGTATGTTTTAGATTCTCATTCCATTTTTTGTTCCAGGGATGTTAGGTTCTATGAGCATATTTTCCCTTTACATTCTCTTCCTCCTCAACCTTCACAAACACCTTTAATCTTGCCATTCTTGGATGAAGATCATCCATCTTCTGTTTCTTGTCATAGAGCCTTATCACCACCCACTGATACTCCTGGATCACCCACTGATAATTATCCACTACCTCCTGAACCTACATCTTATGTTCCATTACATGATACTTCATCTCAGCCTCTTAATTCTGAACAACATTCACCACCAGATGATGTACAACAATAGCATATTCGAAGATCCTCTAGAAATATTTCCAAACCTACTTGGTTAAAGGACTTTGTTCTATGTAGTGCTACTGATTCACTGTCCACTCAAGACTTTCCCTCAGCTTCTCCTACTCCCAGTAAGTTCTTCTTTCATTTTGATCATGCCTACACTTCTTTTACTAAAAATGTCTCTATGTCCAAAGAACCATATTCATATCATCAAGCAGTAGGTAATCCACATTGGGAGGAGGCCATGCATCAAGAGTTAAAGGCCTTGGAAATTAATGATACCTGGGATTTAGTTCCTTTACCAGCACATAAAAAACCAATAGGGTGTAAATGGGTTTTCAAGCTCAAACTTCATCTTGATGGTTCAGTTGGCAGATATAAGGCTAATATCACCAACAACATGTTATTGATTATGATGTGTTGGTCCCAAAAAGGTTATCCAGCGGAAAGCGTTTTGAGTTTATTTTTTAAGAAAACCCTTTTAAAGAAAGTGTTAAAAGAAATGCAGAAAACTTAAAGTGTAGAAAAGTAAATAACACAAGGATTTATAGTGGTTCGGACCAACTTGTCCTACGTCCACTCTCCCTTTCTCAAAAGGGGACTCACTCTCCAACCAACTTACTGACTTCTGGAATTGGAAAGTACCAGATCCTTCGTACAACTTGCTTACTCCAACCTTTCTATATGATGAATATGTTGAGTAAAGATTCCAACTAAAGACTCCTAAAGAGTATATATACGTGAAAAGACAAAGGTGAGTGAGTGGAGAGTTTGTCTGCTTTGTGCTCTTACCCGACTCTTGTGTAGAACTCTTCCAAGCACTCCTATTTATAGTTGTGAGAATTAACTAGTCGTTGGAATGATAATCATTCAAACAACCATAATTCGAGGGATATAATCAATCAAAGATTGATATGATTGATTGATCTCCTCCATTGATTGGATATTCCAAGATTGATACCAATCAATCAATCAATCCTCTTATCAGTTGACTCTCCAGATTGCTTCTTCTCTATCATCGAACTCCAAGATTTTCTTGTCTCCAGATTACACGCGGCCTCCATGTAGGTGAACTAATCTGCCTCCCTCGTCTGGTCAGGACTCGTCTGATCTGGGGTCTTCTGGTCTGGTCTGGTGATAAGTCGTAATTATTGAGTAAATTGTGTGCTTTAATTGGTTGTTTAATAATAATAATTTTATACTTTACTCGTAGTTATCCGCCTTATGCTACTATGGTCTCGAGACATTGGTTTTATATTTTTCTATGAATTTCAGGATATTTTGAAATATTTTGAGTTAGAGGAGAAAAATTATTGAGGCTGATACAGATGGGTAATGGAGATGAGACTTGAACCATGTGAAGCGTCTCAAAATCGAGATCGCAACAAAAAAAGAATCGAGTCAATCGGAGTTCAGGAGCTCAAGATATGGACGAAACAAAATTGACGCGCAGCAGCTCAATTACATTTGCAAATTTGGGCGAGAATCAGGCCCAATATAGCAGCCCACTTCCAGCATGATTGACCCATTTAGATGAAGTAGCCGGATTTTGTCACCAAATCTCCTTCTAAAGATCAAATCCTCATAAAATAGGAAAGCTGGCAGGAGGATGATATTATACCAAATCTTGATTATGTGACATTCAAGAAGAATTATGAAGGGCCCATGTTTATATTCAGCCCATATTTTCCGTATATAAGAAAAAGGGTTTTGACGTGAACATGACCACCATACATTCTTTGATACGAAGCAGCCCCCTTACGAGACACGTACCAAGAATAGAGGCTTGGACGTGAACTTGAAGAAGGAGATAATTTCCATGAAGATGTCCACCACTATTTCTACTATCTCTAGTTAGTTTTGTTTTTATTCCGATTCTGGGAATTTTAATACTTGTGTTTTTTATGATTGTTATTTGAACCCGTTTTATTCGTGAGACTTACTACACGGATTATTTATATCATCTAATTTCACTGTTTAATTGCTTGAGTAATTAATTTAGCTTGATCACCTAGGTTAATTACTTCGTGCATGTTTGCTAGTTTATATTTCGTAATCCGTAATTGTTGCGATTATATGACAATCTGTAGCAACTAGTATTTTACTAGGGTGATATAAATCGAATTCTTTCAAACCGAGCTTGCGTGTTTGCGAATTTGTTTGATCTTTATCCTAGGACTTAATGCTTCTACCAAATTAAATCTAAGAGTGTATCTAGACTGTTTGGTTAGAAAGGTTCGTTGGAGAGCTTGTTTCAATTGAATATTATTAAGGGATAAAACCGATAAACAGAGCTTGTTGTTTGTCGAGGGTCAATAATCCGTGAGATAAGTTGAGCGAATAATACATTTGGGTAGCATAGTCAAAACCGAGTGGAGATTGAACCGCGAATTGGAATCCATTAATTAATTGAATTTATATTGTGTTATTTGTTTGCTTAGTTTATTTAATTTATTGCTTTAGTAGTTTTAGAAAAATCATTCCAAACTTCCCCTTACTTGTTTGTCCCATTAATTATTCCAAAAGACATAATTTTAATTTCTATGTTCCCCGTGGATCGACCCTTTGCTTGCCACTACTACGAGTTAGTAGAGTAATTGAGGGTTAGTTATTTATTTTAATTTGGCGCGCCTCGACAGCGCGACCCAAATTTTGGCGCCCTTGACGAGGAACGGTGTGAAAATATTTTTGTACCTATTGTGTGTGATTAATGGGGCTATTTTTTTAGTTGGTTTTTTTCTCCGTAATCTCCCGTTTATTTTGTGTGTCAGTTGCACAATTTCTGCAATTCTGACACTGGGTTGTCCAGTGTCACTATAGCAGCGAATTTTTGCAGCTTGTTTCTGTTTAGTTCTTTGTGTCATTTCTTTGTTCGATTTCACGTGTTATTGGTATCTTCTCAGGTGCTCAGTATTATGGCAGCTGAACAATCTTTGAAGCAGTTGACAAACTCACAACTTCCACTGAATTGGTTTTGCATAATTTACCCAACTGACGGTGATGATTTAGAGCTTAAATCTAGTTTAATTCGCTTGTTGCCTGTGTTCCATGGTTTTGCAGGTGAGGATCCATACACTTTCTTGAAGGAGTTTCATGTCGTCTGCTCACACATGAGGCCTAAAGATGTGACGGAGGAGCTAGTGAAATTGAAGGCCTTCCCATTCTCAGTGAAGGATTCAGCAAAGGAATGGTTATACGATTTGTCTTCCGCAACCGTCACTACTTGGGCTCAGATGGAGCAGTTCTTCTTGCAAAAGTACTTCCCAGCCTCTCGAGTAGCGAGCATACGCAAGGATATATGTGGCGTGATGCAATCCCAAGGGGAGATTCTTTGGGAGTATTGGGAGCGATTTAACAAGTTGGTGGCAAGCTGTCCACAACATCAGATCTCTTATCAGCTCCTGATCCAGTACTTTTATGATGGGTTGACCCTCGCAGATCGAGGCTTGATAGATGCAGCAAGTGGAGGAGCCCTCTTTGATGAAACCCCAACCCAAGCGAGAAATCTCATTGCAAACCTGACGGCGAATTCTCAACAATTTAATCATGAGGTAAGTGATTCATCCATTAGTGATAAACTAACTGTGGTAACCTCTTTTGTGAGAAAACTTGTTGTAGGTGGAGCTAAACCCCAACATTTGAAGGAGAATGATAACACTTGGTCACAACCATGGAGATGGCAATTCCATATCGAGTCACCCACAGAGAGCTCTGGACATTCTACAGAGAAATTGATCAAGATGCTCACTACTCAATCTTTGCAGTTTCAGCAGAACATTCAGCAGAATATGCAGCAGTTCCAGCTAAACACCACATCTACAATTATGAACTTGGAGATGCAAATGAGTCAGCTTACCACTACTGTAGGCAGATTGGAGGATCAAATTGGTGGGAAACTACCATCTCACACTGAAGTTAACCCTAGGAACGTGAATGCTGTCACGTTGAGGAGTGGAAAACAGCTGGAGGAGGCTGAAAAGCCCGTTTTGTTGGAGGAGGCTGAAAAGCCCGTTTTGTCGACCCCGATTGTTGAAAAAGAATAGGAGAATTCGAAACCGGCTGACACTAGGTCGTCCAGTGTGGACCAGAATCCAAAAATCAGTAATGAAAAGGTTAGTGCTTCAACTCTCAAGTCCTATTATGCTAATATTTTACCTTTTCCGTCCAAGTTGGGACCAGCAACAATGGAGGAATATTCTGAAAATTGGGTTGAAGTCATCTCAGACGATGTTGATGTTGTGAACTTTGTTCAAGAAGTTCAAACTGCAAAAACAAAATCTGCATCCCCCAATGCCAAGGCAGCTGAAGTGAAGTATGAGATGGATGAACTTTTTGTATCTTTGTTTGAGCCGATAAAACAAGTTCAGGGATATGTTATATTTTTAATGGAATTCCTCACCAACTACCGAAGGGTAACTGGAAATGAGAAGATCATGATGGGTGGAAGCACTGTTCGTCAGAAGATACTAGCATTTGATCGAAAGGATTACTGTTGGTGTATACTGTAAAGCAAACTTTTGTTGGGCTTTTATGGATATATTCAATTTCCTTATTATCTGAAATAAATGGTTTTTCACATTATTGCAATCTTATTAATTGCTTGTATTACTTGTATGTCTATTTATCTTATATTGTAGATAATGTGGTGGGTTTGTAGTCACACAGAAGATCACATTGTCAGTTCCTTATAAGATATAAACAGTATTCACAACTAAGATAGTTCTGGACATAACTATTGGTATAAGTTGTAGTATGAACTTGTTAGTGGCTTGTCTTGGCCATTAGTCCATACTAGTACGCTATGTCGTATTGAATGGATCACAGTTAAGACATGTTCTTCTATTCTGACTGTTATGAAGAACTAAAGGTCTTGGTGACTCTTGTAATTCTTAACCCTAATTGTGATATCTAGATATGTGGAGCGCTTGTTCACTACTTTGATTTACTATGGGTGAGAATCTTGTTAGATTCAATGCACTATGTATTTTGGGTAGTGACATCGTTTGCACGATGTCTATTTATTGGCATTAGGTCACCGTGTCCTGGTGATCCAGGTTGATGACGTCCCCTTGAGGAAACTCATAAAGGATTGTCGTATTAAACCCTGCAGGTGGATTTAATCCGTACGACAACAAGGTTGAGTGGTACTACTCAAGGAATAATAGATGTTAATTAATTAAAGCGGTCAGAAGCTTTAATAATTAATGGACGTGCGATATCTTTAACACGGGGAATTATAGAGTCTAATAGAAGCCCTGATTCGGTTCGGGATAGGACAGGAGTGCAACATTAATTCTCTAGTGGAATGAATTAATGTTCACGGGCCAAATATATGTTCTGGGCTGAACATAAGAATATTTGGGTCCATGAGGAGCCCAAACCTATACCTTCTAACAGATCCCTAGTCTGGCCCATGAAACCTATATAAAGGCTTCAATTTCGTTCGTTGAAACCCTAGCACTAAAAGAATTTCGTGAGCAGCTGAATTTCGTGAGCAAGGGTTTTTGAAGAGACGAAATTGGGAGGCACTTTTCTCCACGTTCGCTAGTTCGCCGTCCACCCGGTGTACGAACGAGGTTGGGAGACAGATTAGAAGATCAGTAGTGGAATCAATGCCTCGGTCTTCAAGGGTAACGGATCTAAACTTGTCTTTAGATGCATGTTTAGGTCTTTAATTGTTTATACACGTTTGGTATCCCAACAACGATCTTGGGGACGGACCGCCTTCACCGGCGCGATCCATCAAGTGGTATCAGAGCCAAGGATTCGTGGATTGTTGGCTCTGCCTGAAACGTGTATCTATTTTCTGGTTTTCTGCTTTCGTGGTTTTAGATCGTTTCTCTATCGCAACCCTTGTGTATTTTTGTAATCGTTTTTCCCACCAGATAATAAGTGTGGGTAGTATAGGTTTCTTTTACAATAGATCACTGTATTAGGGTTTCGTTCGCTTGTATTAGTTGTGTTTTCTGATCACAAGAGCGGGCGATGTCGGATGGAGGATGTGGAAACGGATTTCAGGTTCTCTGTGTTAGAAGTTTTTGGCCCTAGACGGTGTCGTTCACTGTTTTGGCCATAACTTTTGACTCGGGAGTCCGTTTTCTGCAAGTAAGCCCATTTCGGAAACCTCGTGACGATATCTACAGACCTCACAGCTAGGCCATGACCCCCTGTGGCGAGACCTAATTCAATCGTCTTGATGAAGTTTTCTGCCAGTTTAGTTCGGGTGACGTGAATTCGACCCGTTCGAGACCATTTCTTGCTTTGCGTGAGAGGCCGATGCGAGGCATCCGTCCGCGCTCTTTATTTATCATTGTAATAGTTTTGATAGGCTGTTTTTGATAAGTTTTAGAAGGGGTTGCGATAGATATGCGTTTATTTATGCTTTTATCTATCGTTTTATGGCATGTTTGTGTTTTATAATTAATTTTATTATAATCTGCTATTGCCTGTGAATAATCTTCAATTTTAAATGACTAAGTGAGTAGAATTTAATTTAATTAATTCTTTGGCCTCCACAATTGGTCTTTAAGTAAGGTGATTGTTGCTCGTGGGACCTTGGGAGTCTCCCCCTAACGGATGCAACATTCACAAGCTTACTAGTTAAGACTTCTAATCAAAATGTTTTAATCTTAAAATGAAGTGTGTGATCATCCCCAACGGATGTATTATTCATGAGTTCATCAGTTAAGATTAGTGCAAGATAACTGTAGTGAATTATTTACTAGCGACGTGTTCTTTGTATGAGCTCGTCAATTGTGAATAATAGTTCCTACAGTTAAAATTGTGGTCATCACTTAGATGTGAATTTTAATATAACCCCCCAACGGGGTCCCTATTCTAATTCACATGGCCAGTTTAGGTCCGACTATTAATTTCATTCGTCATAAGGATAAGTTGACGTGATATTGAAATTAAAGACTTGGTGTCTGGTTGATGAACACACGCGTAAACGACCATCCTAACGTGGCTTGCGTGTTTGTTTGTTGGGCTGTTGGAGGTTGTGTTAAATGTTGGTTTTGAAGGTTTCCAATATTTCATGCTTCAATTTATGTGATTTTAATGCTTGCTTGCATTTAATTTATTTCAGATTTAATAAGATGACGTTCAACCCGCTTATGGTTATTTTAAAAGAAAATAAGCTGACTGGTCCGAATTATTTGGATTGGAAGAGAAATCTGGACATTGTCCTGGTTGCAGATGAGTACAAGTTTGTGCTCAATACTCCTGCTCCTGCCGATCTGGCACCCGATTCCACTGAAGAGCAAAAGGAGGCTCATAAGAAGTGGCACAAGGCTGATGAGATGGCTCGTTGTTACATTTTGGCCTCTATGTCAAATGTTTTACAACAGCAACATCAAAATATGCCTACTGCCGCACATATAATGTTGAGCCTAAAAGAGCTTTTTGGTGAGAAAGATAGGGCTGCCCGTTTTGAGGCTATGAGGAAAATTATGACTACCTCTATGCCAGAGGGAGCGTCGGTGAGGGACCACTGTCTCAAGATGATGGAATATCTGAATGAGATAGAGGTGCTCGGGGGAGAAATCGACGGTGATGCCAAGGTCGATATGATCCTCAACTCGCTCCCAAAATCATTTGAAAACTTTCATTTGAACGTAATCATGAGTAAGAAGGGCTATTCTGTAGCTGAGCTTCTTGCGGAGTTGGTTGCGGCGGAAGGTCTCATGGGTAAGGGTCCACAAGCCCATGTTTCTGTTCAGGCTGGATCTTCTTCGTCCAAGGGCGGGAAGAAGAAAAAACCTTCTCAGAAAAAGGCTGGTGGAAGTAGTGGTGGAAGCAGTGGGAGTAAGGTTTTGGCGCCTTCTGGTGGCGTGAAGAAGCCGAAAGGCAAATGCTTCAAGTGCCACAAGACCGGACATTGGAAGCCTGATTGTCCTCTCTTGAAAAAGGATAACTCTGGTACATCTCTTGCTCTAGTTGTTGAAACATGCTTTGCGGCTTGTTCTGCCCTTTCTTGGGTAGTAGATACAGGAGCCACTGATCATGTTTGTTATACCTTGCAGGGGTTTCTGCAAACAAGGCAACTGAGTGAGGGCGAGATTACTATCAGTTTGGGCAATGCTACGACTGTAGCAGTGGTCGTAGTGGGAGATGTGCACTTATGTTTTTCTAATTCTGTTTTAGTATTAAAGAACGTTTTGTACGTGCCGAGTTTTCGGAAGAATTTAATTTCTGTTTCGAAGTTGTTTTTGGATGGATGCTCAGTTGTTTTTAATGACAAAGTTGTTATTATGAGAAATGACTTTTTAATCTGTTCTGGCACGTTAGAAAACAGTCTTTACACTATTACTTGTGCATATCGTACTATGACTGAAACTCATTCATCATCATCAAATAAGAGAAAAGAATCTTCAAAGATGAATCAAACATATCTTTGGCACCTAAGACTAGGTCATGTCAATCTGAGGAGAATTCAAAGACTTGTAAGTAGTGGTTCTTTGGAGTCTCTCCAAGTGGAACCATTCTCAGTCTGCGAATCCTGCTTGGAAGGCAAGATGACTTCAAGGCCTTTTAAGGCCAAGGGGAATAGGGCCAGTGATGTGTTAGAATTGATTCACTCTGATTTGTGTGGGCCTATGTCTGTTCAAGCTAGAGGTGGTTTTGAGTATTTCGTCACTTTCATTGATGATTACTCAAGATATGGGTACATCTATCTGATGCGCCACAAGTCTGAATGCTTTGGCAAGTTCAAAGAATTTAAGGCAGAAGTGGAGAACCGTCATGGTAAGAGTATCAAGTCACTACGATCTGATCGTGGTGGCGAATACCTTAGTAATGAATTTAGGCAATACTTATTAGAGAATGGGATTACATCCCAGCTCACTGCGCCTGGTACTCCCCAACAGAATGGCGTAGCTGAAAGAAGGAATATGACTCTATTAGAAATGGTGAGATCAATGATGAGTTATGCATCATTACCTACCTCGTTTTGGGGATATGCCTTGGAAACAGCGGCGTACCTTCTAAATTACGTACCTTCTAAAGCGGTTCCAAAAACTCCGATTGAACTGTGGTCTGGGCGAAAGCCTAGTCTCAATCACATTCGGATTTGGGGTTGTCCAGCACATGTGCTGGATAAGGAAGCTGATAAGTTGGCACCTAGAACTGAAGTACGGTTGTTTGTAGGATATCCTAAGGGAACAAAAGGTGGTTATTTTTATAGTCCTAAAGATCAGAGGGTGATAGTCAGTACTAATGCCCGATTTTTAGAGGAAGACTATATGAATGAGCATAATTCCAATAGTGAGATCATTCTCAATGAGTTAAGGGGAGACAATGGCACACCGAGTGTGCAAGAGGAAATACCACAAGAGACTGCACAACGTGATTGCTCTGATGAACCTTTGCATGCATTGCCTCGTCGTAGTGGGAGGGTTGTACGTCAACCTGATCGTTTCATGTTTGTGGGAGAGTCTGTGGACTTGATTCCAAGCGATGAACATGATGATAACGATCCCTGGACTTACAAAGAGGCAATTCAAGACAAAGATGCAGAGTCTTGGCACAAGTCTATGGATTCAGAAATTGAATCTATGGATGGTATGGAAGTATACGACCTAAGCGAACTTCCCCATGGCAAGGAAGTCATTGGGTGTAAGTGGGTCTACAGACGTAAGAGAGGATCTGATGGGAGGGTTATTGCCTTTAAAGCAAGGTTGGTGGCAAAGGGTTTTACCCAGAAAGAAGGAATCGATTATGACGAGACCTTCTCACCAGTAGCCATGCTAAAATCGATCTGGATTCTCTTATCCATAGCTAATCACATGAACTATGAGGTTTGGCAAATGGATGTCAAGACAGCTTTCCTTAATGGAAATCTGAATAAGGACATCTACATGCGGCAACCTGAGGGTTATGTGAAGAAAGGCCAAGAGCATCTGGTCTGGAAGCTGAAAAAGTCCCTTTATGGGCTAAAGCAAGCTTCCAGGTCTTGGAACATTCGTTTTGATGAGGTGATCAAATCTTTTGGATTTGAACAATGTCAAAATGAAAGTTGTGTGTACAAGAAGAGTAACGGAGACGTCGTGGTATTCTCAGTACTGTACGTAGATGATATTCTTCTCATTGGCAACAATGTGAAAGTATTATCAGACGTAAAGGTGTGGCTTTCAGAGCAGTTTCAAATGAAGGATTTGGGAGATGCATCGTACATTCTTGGTATAAAGGTCATTCGTGATCGGAAAAAGAGAATGTTGTGTTTATCTCAAGCATCTTACATTGATACTGTGATTGCTCGTTTCAGCATGCAGAACTCAAAGAAGGGTTTACTACCTTTCAGACATGGAGTTCCCTTATCAAAGGATATGTGTCCTAAGACACAGAAGGAGATAGAGGAGATGGCTAAGGTTCCTTATGCTTCGGCTGTAGGAAGCCTTATGTATGCGATGCTGTGTACGAGGCCTGATATTTGCTATGCAGTCGGTATGGTAGCAAGATATCAGTCTAACCCTGGTCAAGGACATTGGACTGCTGTCAAGCATATCCTCAAGTACTTGAAAAAGACTCGAGATTATATGCTGGTATACCAGTCAGATAGTATTGTTCCTGTGGGTTATACTGATTCGGATTTCCAAGCTGATCTAGATGAACGGAAGTCTACCTCGGGTTATGTGTTTGTGTTGGGAGGCGGAGCCATATCTTGGAGAAGTGTGAAGCAGAAATGCATCGCGGACTCCACTATGGAGGCCGAGTACGTAGCTGCCTCAGAGGCTGCCAAAGAGGCTGTTTGGCTACGTAATTTCCTCTTGGACTTGGAGGTGTCCAAGAGTATGCCAAGGTGTATCACTGTTTATTGTAATAACGCGGGTGCAGTGGCAAACTCAAAGGAACCTAGAGCCCATAAAGCGAGTAAACACATAGAGCGGAAGTACCACATTATACGAGACATCGTAAATCGAGGAGACGTAGCTGTAGCTAAGATTGCATCGTTGAACAACCTAGCTGATCCTTTCACAAAGACTCTGGGGATGAAAGGTTTTGAGCAGCATGTGGAAGGTCTTGGTTTACGATGTATACCAGCTAGACTTTAAGTATAAGTGGGAGAATTGATATGTCTTTATGTGTATACTAAAAGTTTAGCTTTAGTATAAGTGGGAGATTGTTGGTGTATACTGTAAAGCAAACTTTTGTTGGGCTTTTATGGATATATTCAATTTCCTTATTATCTGAAATAAATGGTTTTTCACATTATTGCAATCTTATTAATTGCTTGTATTACTTGTATGTCTATTTATCTTATATTGTAGATAATGTGGTGGGTTTGTAGTCACACAGAAGATCACATTGTCAGTTCCTTATAAGATATAAACAGTATTCACAACTAAGATAGTTCTGGACATAACTATTGGTATAAGTTGTAGTATGAACTTGTTAGTGGCTTGTCTTGGCCATTAGTTCATACTAGTACGCTATGTCGTATTGAATGGATCACAGTTAAGACATGTTCTTCTATTCTGACTGTTATGAAGAACTAAAGGTCTTGGTGACTCTTGTAATTCTTAACCCTAATTGTGATATCTAGATATGTGGAGCGCTTGTTCACTACTTTGATTTACTATGGGTGAGAATCTTGTTAGATTCAATGCACTATGTATTTTGGGTAGTGACATCGTTTGCACGATGTCTATTTATTGGCATTAGGGCACCGTGTCCTGGTGATCCAGGTTGATGACGTCCCCTTGAGGAAACTCATAAAGGATTGTCGTATTAAACCCTGCAGGTGGATTTAATCCGTACGACAACAAGGTTGAGTGGTACTACTCAAGGAATAATAGATGTTAATTAATTAAAGCGGTCAGAAGCTTTAATAATTAATGGACGTGCGATATCTTTAACACGGGGAATTATAGAGTCTAATAGAAGCCCTGATTCGGTTCGGGATAGGACGGGAGTGCAACATTAATTCTCTAGTGGAATGAATTAATGTTCACGGGCCAAATATATGTTCTGGGCTGAACATAAGAATATTTGGGTCCATGAGGAGCCCAAACCTATACCTTCTAACAGATCCCTAGTCTGGCCCATGAAACCTATATAAAGGCTTCAATTTCGTTCTTTGAAACCCTAGCACTAAAAGAATTTCGTGAGCAGCTGAATTTCGTGAGCAAGGGTTTTTGAAGAGACGAAATTGGGAGGCACTTTTCTCCACGTTCGCTAGTTCGCCGTCCACCCGGTGTACGAACGAGGTTGGGAGACAGATTAGAAGATCAGTAGTGGAATCAACGCCTCGGTCTTCAAGGGTAACGGATCTAAACTTGAATTGTTTATACACGTTTGGTATCCCAATAACGATCTTGGGGACGGACCGCCTTCACCGGCGCGATCCATCAATTACTTCACTTCTATTACGTGAAGAAAGGGAGGTTGGTCGTCGAGCTAAAAGACGTTAAACAAAAGCGCTCACGGGAGGCAGCCCGTATTATTTTTAATTTTCATAATTTTATTTTATTTTTTTATTTTGTGGTTGTCTTCTTCATGGATTTCTTCATTTTTTTGTCTATAGCTTCTTGATTTCTTAACTATGGCGGCCACCCCAGTCAGCGAGCACTCTATTCAACCCAGGTGACTTCTTTTCATGGCTTGCACATCCTCCTTATTTTTCTTTGATATTTTGTTGTTGCTTGTGGTCAAGCAACGCACTAACTGTGGGGGGGGGGGGGGGGGGGGGGGTGAATTTTAGTCTTTTTGTTTTGCTAGACATGATGTGGGGTGTTGATTAGTGAGTTTACTTGCTTCATATGAGATTTTTGTATTGTGCTAATAGTTGTAGTCGAGTTTTTGTGCACTGTTAGTTTAATTGATTTTTGTGTTGAATTTTTGGAATTATGGTCGCATTGCTAATTTTTAGTGATGGGTTTGGATAAAAATGCACAAGATTTTATGCCAAAAAACCTTTTTGTGAGCTTTTGAGCCTAGGAGCAATTCATCGTATATATGCTAAATTTTTCTTGTTATGTGGTCAATCTTAGTGTGTTTATTCTAGAACTTGCTCTCTTATGCATTTCGAGACCACATTTATGATCTCATGTTTTAAAGTGATAAAGGCATCTAGGATTACCCTTTTTGGCTTATATATTCCCACCCTATTACAATTATCCTTAGAAGCCAAGTTGAGCCTAAGCCTTTTTTTTTATCAAGCACACTATTTAGCCATTATTTATATTTTGTTGAAAACTCATTCGTTTGCACCCTTGGTTGAGATTTGATTGTTAATTATATGCATAATGACTTGGGTTTGGTGATGAGTGAAAGTGTTGTGAAGGTGGAAAGTGGTGTTGAAAAGAAAGTTTGAAAAGTGCTGACAAGAGAAAAAGAATTCCAGCAAAAAAAAAAAGGCTGAAAAAAAAGGGTTGAAAAAAAAAAGATGTGGATGGATAAATGTGACTTGGGATAATGAGTTGTTATTGCAAAAGAAGGAAGATGATCGATGTTTTTTTAGATGTGTTATGCATCTATTTCACAATTGATCTTGACTAGCAAGCCTTATAATTTTCCCTTTATCCTACCCTTACCCCAAGCCACATTACAACCAAAGAAAAGACCTTTTGATTTTTGCATGAGTTTCACTCTTTTAGTGGTGGAGATTTGATTTTTGAGCAAGCATATGGTAATAACACATTATGGTTTGGCATGAGTGTTTTTGTTACCCTTCATATACACTTGAGTGAAATAGAGTGATATCCATTGTGAGGGTATTGAATCTTTGTGCATTTTAGTCCGATGAAGTAGTTAGATATTGGTGAGACGTCCTATTTTCTTTGATTGCACTTGAGTCATGATCACTTGTTCTCTCTTGGTATTGCTATTGTCTTAAACTTATTGGTGTATGAGACTTGATTCATTTTGCTTTGGTTTATTTGATTGCTTGAGGACAAGCAAGGATTTAAGTGTGGGGGGATTTGATAAGTCGTAATTATTGAGTAAATTGTGTGTTTTAATTGATTGTTTAATAACAATAATTGTATATTTTACTCGTATTTATCCGACTTATGCTACTATGGTCTCGAGACATTGGTTTTATATTTTTCTATGAATTTCAGGATATTTTGGAATATTTTGAGTTAGAGGAGAAAAATTACTGAGGCTGATACAGATGGGTAATGGAGATTAGACTTGAACCATGTGAAGCATCTTGAAACCGGGATTGCAACAAAAAAAGAATCGAGTCAATCGGAGTTCAGGAGCTCAAGATATGGACGAAACAAAATTGACGCGCAGCAGCTCAATTACATTCGCAAATTTGGGCGAGAATCAGGCCCAATATAGCAGCCCACTTCCAGCATGATTGACCCATTTAGATGAAGTAGCCGGATTTTGTCACCAAATCTCCTTCTAAAGATCAAATCCTCATAAAATAGGAAAGCTGGCAGGAGGATGATATTATACCAAATCTTGATTATGTGACATTCAAGAAGAATTATGAAGGGCCCATGTTTATATTCAGCCCATATTTTCCGTATATAAGAAAAAGGGTTTTGACGTGAACATGACCACCATACATTCTTTGATACGAAGCAGCCCCCTTACGAGACGCGAACCAAGAATAGAGGCTTGGACGTGAACTTGAAGAAGGAGATAATTTCCATGAAGATGTCCACCACTATTTCTACTATCTCTAGTTAGTTTTGTTTTTATTCCGATTCCGGAGATTTTGATACTTATGTTTTTTATGATTGCTATTTGAACTCGTTTTATTCGTGAGACTTACTACACGGATTATTTATATCGTCTAATTTCACTGTTTAATTGCTTGAGTAATTAATTTAGCTTGATCACCTAGGTTAATTATTTTGTGCATGTTTACTAGTTCATATTTCATAATCCGTAATTGTTGCGATTATATGACAATTGGTAGCAACTAGTATTTTACTAGGGTGATATAAATCGAATTCTTTCGAACTGAGCTTGCGTGTTTGCGAATTTGTTTGATCTTTATCCTAGGACTTAATGCTTCTACCAAATTAAATCTAAGAGCGTATCGAGACTGTTTGGTTTGAAAGGTTCGTTGGAGAGCTTGTTTCGATTGAATATTATTAAGGGATAAAACCGATAAATAGAGCTTGTTGTTTGTCGAGGGTCAATAATCCGTGAGATAAGTTGAGCGAATAATACATTTGGGTAGCATAGTCAAAATCAAGTGGATATTGAACCGCGAATTGGAATCCATTAATTAATTGAATTTATATTGTGTTATTTGTTTGCTTAGTTTATTTAATTTATTGCTTTAGTAGTTTTAGAAAAATCATTCCAAACTCCCCCCTACTTGTTGTCCCATTTGATGGTCCCGTTTTTGAAAATCAAAATGGAAATTCAGGAGCAAATTTTTTTTTTTTTAAACCTGTGTTGCGCTCTGAAAGAGTTCAGTGAGGAAACACTCAAGTCACTGCGTTGCTAAGAGGCTGAGCTACCAAGTCAGTGAGACTTGAAGGCTCATGCTCTTAACAACACAGTGACTCGAGAGACTGAGCTCTCGAGTGCGTTGCCTGATCTGGTCAGTGAGAGGAATCTCCCTGACCTGATTGCTTAACCAAAGTTTTCTTAAAAACAAGAGTTCAGTGAGGAAACACTCAAGTCACTGCGTTGCTAAGAGGCTGAGCTACCAAGTCAGTGAGACTTGAAGGCTCATGCTCTTAACAACACAGTGACTCGAGAGACTGAGCTCTCGAGTGCGTTGCCTGATCTGGTCAGTGAGAGGAATCTCCCTGACCTGATTGCTTAACCAAAGTTTTCTTAAAAACAATGCTCTCAGTGAGCAGATTTTCACAACACTTTAGTAAATACTTTGAAAGATAAGTACGCTCAGTTTAACGTGGTTCGGAGACTCAAGCTCTTACATCCACGGGCCTGATTTAACAGGAAATCCACTAACTTGGATTCTTGTTTTTAACGTGCCAAGGTGCACTTACAACTGGACTCACGCCACTCCCTGGGCTGCCTCACCTCACCTCACTACAAGCCTAACATTCTTCTGAAAGGGTTTAGTTTGGTTTGGTTTTCTCCAACTAGGTGAGGTTTTCCTTTACAATGTGTTAGCCTTAAAGCTAAGATTAGGAAAACCTCTCTAAGCTAAGAGGTACAAGCTTGACACTCAATGATTATAAGTGATAACCTAAAGGTCAGTATCGTGGGTGTGAGCAACACTTCCTTATGACTCCCTAACAACTCACACACTCTTATAGCTTGTAGGTGTTGATTTTTCTTTCTTCACACACAATACAATGAAGCTATGAGCTTGTATTTATAGTGTGGATTCAAATGTAACCGTTGGAGGAAATTACATTTGAATCCATACAATTAATGGTTTCAACCACTTTTCTTGGAATACGGCCTTTGTCAGTGTCGGAGTTGCTACCTCGTGCTGATTGGTCCACGTGGCCTGGATTCACGGATCTTTGACTCAGTGGGTTGACCAAGACCCACTGACTTTAGGTAGCTTCCTCCTTCACTGACTGATGATCTTCAGTGGACTGAACGTCTTCAGTGTAGTTGTCCTTCAGAGACTATTTGAAGATCATTCCAAGAACTTTGTCATAAGGCTGAATGACAAAGTTCCCTGACCACAGTAGCCTGACTCCTTCAGGGCCTACTTGGTACAACACTGATCTTCTTGATCATGCTCTTCACTGAGTGGTCCACCTGACTTAGCTTAGATCAGCCCGGTTTACACTCAGTGGGACATCCTTCAGGCTTCTCTTCTGGTTCAGGTCTCTGGCATGGCTTCAGTCAGTTCTTGTTGATGTCATCTTGATATCCTCAGGCTGTGTTGCTGAGTTCCCCCTCGCTGAGTTCCCCCTCAATTGAGTGTTCCCTCAACTGAGTTCTTCTCAACTGACAGCCTATTCTACTGAAAGCTAACCTATGGTGACCTGAAACAAAAGATACTATCCTGACTGCTTTCAAACCAATTACATGTTGTTTTGGAAAATCATCAAAACTAAATCATATCCCAACAATTTCCCCCTTTTTTATGATTCCAAAACTTCTAACCAAATGATTTTCTATTACAAGAATAATGTCAGAACACAAGTAATAGTTTGAAATATGCAGGAATTCCCATAGTTTAAAACATTTAAGATCTATTCGGTTGACCATTTTTCTTAACAAAACTGGATCAATGGTCATGTGAACAACCCGCTTTGATACCAATTGATGGTCCCGTTTTTGAAAATCAAAATGGGAATTCAGGAGCAAATTTTTTTTTTTAAACCTGTGTTGCGCTCTGAAAGAGTTCAGTGAGGAAACACTCAAGTCACTGCGTTGCTAAGAGGCTGAGCTACCAAGTCAGTGAGACTTGAAGGCTCATGCTCTTAACAACACAGTAACTCGAGAGTAGAGCTGGCAAAACGGGCGGGCCGGCCCGGCCCGGCCCAGCCCGTCGGGCCAAACACTATTTGCGGGCCGGGCCGGCCCATTTGCAAGTCGGGCCTGTAAAATCCCAGCCCAGCCCGGCCCAAGCATAGCCCGCGGGCTAACGGGCCGGCCCGGCCCATTTCATCTTTTTTTATTTTTTATTTTTAATCTCAAAATAATGTTTGATAGAGTTTTTTTTTATTCCACGGTACTGAAAATTGAGGGGTTTCATTTACAAAATTCTTTATTATGGCATCAACTATCAAGTCAAGGATGTTTAAAAAAAAAACTAAATATACAACACTAAATATGATTCAAATATCACTAAATATTATTTAAAAACTAAATATACAATACTAAATTCCTTATTATGGCAGTATCAAGTCAAGTATGTCATTATATTTGTAATTACAACACTAAATATCATTTAAAAAAACAACACTAATTATAATCTTTTAAAAAATAGATAAAAAAATAAATAAATAAAATCAACCGGGCCAAACGGGCCGGCCCGTGGCCCGTCGGGCCAAGCCCATTTGGCCCACCGGGCCAGCCGGGCCGGGCCAAAAACGGCCCGGTTTTTTCGGGCCTCTATTTTTTTGGCCCAGCCCAGCCCATGGGTCGGGCCGGGCCCAAATTGCCAGCTCTACTCGAGAGACTGAGCTCTCGAGTGTGTTGCCTGATCTGGTCAGTGAGAGAAATCTCCCTGACCTGATTGCTTAACCAAAGTTTTCTTAAAAACAATGCTCTCAGTGAGCAGCTTTTCACAACACTTTAGTAAATATTTTGAAAGATAAGTACGCTCAGTTTAACGTGGTTCGGAGACTCAAGCTCTTACATCCACAGGCCTGATTTAACAGGAAATCCACTAACTTGGATTCTTGTTTTTAACGTGCCAAGGTGCACTTACAACTGGACTCACGCCACTCTCTGGGCTGCCTCACCTCACCTCACTACAAGCCTAACATTCTTCTGAAAGGGTTTAGTTTGGTTTGATTTTCTCCAACTAGGTGAGGTTTTCCTTTACAATGTGTTAGCCTTAAAGCTAAGATTAGGAAAACCTCTCTAAGCTAAGAGTTACAAGCTTGACACTCAATGATTATAAGTGATAACCTAAAGGTCAGTGTCGTGGGTGTGAGCAACACTTCCTTATGACTCCCTAACAACTCACACACTCTTATAGCTTGTAGGTGTTGATTTTTCTTTCTTCACACACAATACAATTAAGCTATGAGCTTGTATTTATAGTGTGGATTCAAATGTAACCGTTGGAGGAAATTACATTTTAATCCATACAATTAATGGTTTCAACCACTTTTCTTGGAATGCGGCCTTTGTTAGTGTCAGAGTTGCTACCTCGTGCTGATTGGTCCACGTGGCCTGGATTCACGGATCTTTGACTCAGTGGGTTGACCAAGACCCACTGACTTTAGGTAGCTTCCTCCTTCACTGACTGATGATCTTCAGTGGACTGAACGTCTTCAGTGTAGTTGTCCTTCAGAGACTATTTGAAGATCATTCCAAGAACTTTGTCATAAGGCTGAATGACAAAGTTCCCTGACCACAGTAGCCTGACTCCTTCAGGGCCTACTTGGTACAACACTGATCTTCTTGATCATGCTCTTCACTGAGTGGTCCACCTGACTTAGCTTAGATCAGCCCGGTTTACACTCAGTGGGACATCCTTCAGGCTTCTCTTCTGGTTCAGGTCTCTGGCATGGCTTCAGTCAGTTCTTGTTGATGTCATCTTGATATCCTCAGGCTGTGTTGCTGAGTTCCCCCTCGCTGAGTTCCCCCTCAACTGAGTGTTCCCTCAACTGAGTTCTTCTCAACTGACAGTTTATTCTACTGAAAGCTAACCTATGGTGACCTGAAACAAAAGATACTATCCTGACTGCTTTCAAACCTATTACATGTTGTTTTGGAAAATCACCAAAACTAAATCATATCCCAACACCATTAATTATTCTAAAAGACATAATTTTAATTTTTGCGTTCCCCGTGGATCGACCCCTTGCTTGCCACTACTACGAGTTAGTAGAGTAATTGAGGGTTATTTATTTATTTTAATTTGGCGCGCCTCAACAGTGCGACCCATCTGGTGACATTTCTGCTCTGAACCTCACCTGGGAGAGGTCTTCTGACATACTCCTCTAGTCAGACTCCTCTGGCAGACTCCTCTGGTCAGACTCCTCTGGCAGATTCCTCTGGTCAGGCTCCTCTGGCAGATTCCTCTGGTCAGGCTCCTCTGGCAGACTCCTCTGGTCAGGCTCCTCTGGCAGACTCCTCTGGTCAGACTCCACTGGTTAGAGCTCATCTGGTCGACTCCTCTGGTCAGAGCTCATCTGGTCGACTCCTCTAGTCAGAGCTCATCTGGCCAGAGCTCATCTGATCAGAGCTTATCTGCTCTGGTGACTCATCTGCTCTGGTCAAGTCACCTCAGATTTCTTCCCCCTTAACCAATGACCTATTCTAGACCTAGACTAATCTGTAGCTGACTAACAGGTTCAGCTAGTCCTATTACAAGTTCTTTGTTTTAACATCTTCAAAACATCTAACCTATATCCCAAAAATTTCCCCCTTTTTGATGATGTTAAAACTAGAAGAACTTAAATAAAAGAAGACAAGAAAATTTGAAATATCTAAATAGAGATTCTAGCAGGCTGGGTCAACTGATCTTCCCCCTCAAAATATGCTCAGCTGATATTGGGGCAAAACATCAGCTGGTCTTCTTGTGTATCTGCAGGCAATCAAGTTTTTGTTACCCTACTGGGTCCAGGGGGTTAGCATAATATTTAGGAAGCCACAATAATAGATCATCCTTTTATGGATCAGGTTATCTTATATTTCTTCCATATAAGTCCACAAAAAATACACTAAAAAAAAAGAACCTTTGACATGGTTATTTCTTCTAGAGGCTCTTCTTCTCTTATGAGCTTGTCCAGTAGAAGAAGTAACATGTCTTAAAGCAACAGTCTTGAAATTCTTTTGATAAGGGTAAGTTTTACTAGAACCATCAAAAGTTCCAGCTGGTCTGGCAGATGACTTGAAAGTCTTCTGCAGCTGAGTAGGAGTCAGTTGGTTCTGTCTCTTTTGAGAAGATCCACACTGTCTTCTACTCTGTTGGCCTGGCTGAGGTCTTTTAAAATTCCTCCTCTGTCTTTTGGGTTTTTGAGTTTTAGAACTCATCTGCCCATTAGACTGAGTTGCCTGGTCAGCTGACCTCTTGCCTTTATCAATAAAATTTCTAGGTTGTTCTTCTTTCTGAACATGTGAGGATTCAGGTTTGGAATAACCAAGGTCTATCTTATCATGCTCTCTTTGAGAAGAGGCAGCTATGTGTGACACAATATTATTTGTTGTAGTCAGCTGCTCCACTCTCATCTTGAGCTTGTCCTCACTTTCTCTTACAATTTTGCTTTGGTGGAAGAGTTCATCAAACTTAGCTTTAAGCAGGTTATATTCATTATCATTCTCAACATTTTCAACAACCAAACTTTCTATCAGCTTATTCAGTACACCTGGTTGTCAAGTCAGAAGACTCTTCGACCAGTGTATGATTTTGTCCAGCTGGTAGATCAGCTGAGTTGCCTAGACGTTGTGAAAGCTTCTGATTTTCTGCTTTCAGCTTTAAGTTCTCATCTTCCAACTTTTGACAAAGTTGTATAGATTTTTGGAGGTCTAATAGCAAATTTTGCACATCAGACTCCTCTGATTGTTCCGAAAAAGAAGAAGATGAATAAGAAGAGGAAGTTCGATTACATACCTCGTCTGTCACTAGACATATCTCTTCGTCTGGTCAAAAATTAAATGATGAACCAGAAGTGGATACCTCTTCTTCCTCATTTGCGAAGCTTCTTTTGGAGTAACTCCTAGTGTCTCTTTTACTACTTCTCTTCGAGCCCATTTCTGCAAAAATTGTTAGCACAAAAAATATTTGGGTTTTCACAAAAATAGATCTGCCCTGGTGACCACCGAGATAAGTTCAAAATAGTGGTCGTAGGATACACTACTCTAATACCACTTGTTGGTCCCAAAAAGGTTATCCAGCGGAAAATATTTTGAGTTTATTTTTTAAGAAAACCCTTTTAAAGAAAGTGTTAAAAGAAATGCAGAAAACTTAAAGTGTAGAAAAGTAAATAACACAAGGATTTATAGTGGTTCGGATCAACTTGTCCTACGTCCACTCTCCCTTTCTCAAAAGGGGACTCACCCTCTAACCAACTTACTGACTTCTGGAATTGGGAAGTGCCAGATCCTTCGTACAACTTGCTTACTCCAACCTTTCTATATGATGAATATGTTGAGTAAAGATTCCAACTAAAGACTCCTAAAGAGTATATATACGTGAAAGGACAAAGGTGAGTGAGTGGAGAGTTCGTCTGCTTTGTGCTCTTGCCTGACTCTTGTGAAGAACTCATCCAAGCACTCCTATTTATAGTTGTGAGAATTAACTAGCCGTTGGAATGCTAGTAATTCAAACAACCATAATTTGAGGGATATAATCAACCAAAGATTGATTATATGATTGATTGATCTCCTCCATTGATTGGATATTCCAAGATTGATAACAATCAATCAATCCTCCTATCAGTTGACTCTCCAGATTGCTTCTTCTCTATCATCGAACTCCAAGATTTTCTTGTCTCCAGATTACACGCAGCCTCCATGTAGGTGAACTAATCCGTCTTCCTCATCTGGTCAGGACTCGTCTGATCTGGGGTCTTCTGGTCTGATCTGGTCTGGTGACATTTCTGCTCTGAACCTCACCTGGGAGAGGTCTTCTGGCAGACTCATCTAGTCAGACTCCTCTGGCAGACTCCTTTGTCAGACTCCTCTGGCAGATTCCTTTGGTCAGGCTCCTCTGGCAGACTCCTTTGGTCAGGCTCCTCTGGCAGACTCCTCTGGTCGACTCCTCTGATCAGAGCTCATCTGGTCGACTTCTCTGGTCATAGCTCATCTGGTCGACTCCTCTGGTCAGAGCTCATCTGGTCGACTCCTCTGGTCAGAGCTCATCTAGTCAGAGCTCATCTGGCCGACTCCTCTGGTCAGAGCTCATCTGGTCGACTCCTCTGGCTAGAGCTCATCTGATCAGAGCTTATCTACTCTGATGACTCATCTGCTCTGGTGACTCAGATTTCTTCCCCCTTAACCAAAGACCTATTCTAGACCTAGACTAATCTGTAGCTGACTAATAGGTTCAGCTAGTCTTATTACAAGTTATTTGTTTTAACATCTTCAAAACATCTAACCTCTATCCCAATATGATTAGAGTTTCTCTCCTGTTGCTAAATCGGTTACTATCAGGATTATCATTGCTTTGGCTATAGCTTAAAATTGGCCACTCTGTCAGCTTGATATCAACAATGCTTTCTTGCATGGTTTTCTCAGTGATGAAGTTTATATGGATCCACCACAAGGCTATCATTCTTCTTCTGGTTTGGTTTGCAAGTTAAAAAATAGTCTCTATGGCCTCAAGCAGACCTCCAGAGAGTGGAATTCTGAGTTTTGCTCCACTCTCCTTAAGTATGGTTTCACACAATCATCTGTTGACCATTGTCTTTTCACTAAGGGCTCTTCATGTCACTTCTTGGCTCTTCTAGTGTATGTGGATGATGTTCTAATCACTGGCACTAATCTGACTGATATTGATGCTTTGAAACAACATCTTCATGATGTGTTTACTATCAAGGACCTTGGATTTGCTAAGTATTTCTTAGGGGTTGAAATTGCAAGAAGTGATTCTGGCACCACATTAACTCAGAGAAAGTATATCTTGGATCTCCTCAAGGACTCTAAGTGTTGGGATATAGATTAGATGTTTTAAAGATGTTAAAACAAGAACTTGTAATAGGAGCAGTTGAACCTGTTAGTCAGCTGCAGACTAGTCTAGCACTAGAATAGGTCTTAGGTTAAAGAGGAAGGGAATGAGTCCCAAACAAGAGGAGTCCCGGACAAGATGAGTTCCAGACAAGAGGAGTCCCGGACAAGATGAGTTCCAGACAAGAGGAGTCCCAGACAAGATGAGTTCCAGACAAGAGGAGTCCCGGACAAGGGGAGTTCCAAAATAAGAGGAGTCCCGGACAAGATGAGTTCCAGACAAGAGGAGTACCGGAAAAGATGAGTTCTGGACAAGATGAGGTTAGGACAAGATGAGGTCTGGACAAGATGAGTTTTGGACAAGATGAGGTCTGGACAAGATGAGGTCTGGACAAGATGAGTTCTGGACAAGATGAGTTCTGGACAAAATGAGTTCTGACCAGATGAGTTCCGACCAGATGAGTTCCGACAAGATGAGTTTCGACCAGATGAGTTCCGACCAGACGAGTTCCGACAAGATGAGGTCTAGCAAGATGAGGTCCAACAAGATGAGTCAAGCAAACAAAGGGAAGTCAACTGATATCAGGAAGATTGATTGAAGATTAAGAAGAATCAATCAAAGAAGGAGTCAACCAATCAATCAAGATGATTGATTATATTCCTTAATTTATAGTTGTTTGAATTTCTAGCTTCCAATGGCTAGTTATATGACACCTATAAATAGGATTGTTTGGATGAGTTTGTAGAGGTATATAAGACGGGCAAGAGAGCACAAAAGATAGAAAAATACACGAACACACCATATACTCAACTTGTTCATACAAGTAATATACACTCTTTTAGGAGTTTTTAGTTGGAATTTTTACTCAACTTATTCATCACATAGAAGGGTTATTGTAAGCCATTGTATGAAGGAGCTAGTACTTCCCAATTCCAGTAGTAAGTAAGTTGGTTGGTGAGTGAGATCCCTTTTGTGAAAGGGAGGGTGGACGTAGGATCATTATATCCAAACCACTATAAAAATTATCGTGTCTCTTTTATGTACTATTTTTTTTTAATTTCTGCATAATTTATTTTAGCTCTTTAAAAGAGGTTTTTCTTAAAATAAGTATAAAACACTTTTCATTAATAATATTTTTTGGACCAACACTAAGCTTGAGGATTGCAAGCTGTAAAGTTAGTTCGGAAAGTGTCAGTGCAATTGTCTATAAGTATTACTTTAAAATTGGGGTGTGCATTTAGTAACGGGGAATATATGAAACCGGATTAGTTATAACAAAAATAACCGATACTGTTTCACTTCAGTTTTGGGGGTTTTTCAGTCCGACTTCGATTCGCAAAATTGGTTACGAAAGTAGTTACGAGAGGCATTGGGCATTGTATAATTGTATGAATTCGATTCTAATTTCGTGATATCAGAGAGTAATTAGAGAGAGCAATACAGTTAGGGTTCTTGAGTGAAGAAAGAAATAATTGTGTGAATCTATAATATTTGCCTCAATTGTTCAATAATATAGTTCAGTCCTCCCGTGGACGTAGATTATTTTGATCGAACCACGTAAATTTGTGTGCCTGTGTTTCAATTTTATTTCAGTCCTTTAGTTTTTATTTTGAAAGTTATAGTTCTTAAACTGGTTTAACAAATTAGCACCGTCTGTGGGAAGCTTTTGGGTTGAAGATGACGATGCTGAAGTTGGAAGTGGATAAGTTCACGGGCAAGAACGACTTTGGATTATGGAATATCAAGGTTCGAGCACTTTTGACTCAACATGGCTTATCTAATGCCTTCTTGATGGATGAACAATGGGTTAGTGCTTTGAATCTAAATCGCAAGGCCGAGATTCTTGATGATGATAGTGCCATCATTCTCTACCTTGGAGATAAACCATTGAGGGAGGTATGTAAAGAAAAATTTGCCCTTGCAATCATGAGAAAACTGGAGAGTTTAAAAACAAACGAAATCAGTTTCAAACAAACTATATGCTAGGTAAAAGCTTCTTGGTTTCAAAATGAAGGATGATAAGAACATGAGTGAACAGCTTGATGAATTTAACAAGTGTATTGATGACCTTAAAGATTTGGTGGTGAAACTCGAAGATGATGATAAGGCATTAATTCTATTGAATGTCTTACATAAGTCATTGGAAAACTTCAAGGATGCACTACTGTTTGGAAGAGAAAGTCGGCTGGATTTTGATCAAATACAAACAGCAATCAAGACCAAATTTCTCCAGATCAGTGGAGACAAAGTTGCGGGGGATAAGAAGCCACAAACTGATGGAGAGGGCTTGAATGTTAAATTCAAGAACAAGAAGAAAAGGAATAAGTTCAAGAAAGGACAAAATCAGAAGGATGATTTAAAATCAACATCTGGTTTTGTGGAGAGGAGAAAATGCTTCTCTTGTCACAAGGTAGGGCACCTCAAGAAAAATTGTCCCAACAGCAAGAAGGATAAGGAGGAACAGAAAGCAGATGTCAGTATAGCTTAAGAAGGCTATGAGAGTGCTGAGGTGCTAACAGTGTTAGAATCCAAAATTGATAATGAGTAGGTTCTAAACCCTGGGTGTTCTTTCCACATGTGCCCCCACAAGGACTGGTTTCTAAACCTGGAAAGGATTGATGGAGGACATGTATTGCTAGGCAATGATCAATCTTGCAAAGTTGAAAGAATAGGATATGTGAAGATCAGAGTGGCAAATGGAACTGATATTCACATAACAAAGGTCATGTATGTGCCTGGTCTTAAGAGGAACTTGATATCCCTTGGATCTTTGAATGTTGCAGGCTATGAATTCAGTACTAAGGATGGTTCCATCATGATTACTAAGAATGGAAAAACACTGATGGAAGATCACAAGAAGAATGGTCTGTACCTATTAATGAGAAGTTCTGTGATAGGATCAGTTGATAATTCCATGAGCTCTAAAGAAGTTATGCTTTGGCACAAAAGATTAGGTCACATAGGTGAAAAGGGCAATGAATGAGCTATCAAAGAAGAAAGTGTTTGGAGAAGATACAATCACAAAACTTAGGTTCTGTGAACATTGTGTTCATGGGAAATCCAAGAAACACTCATATCCAAAGGGAGTTCATAAAATAAAGGAAGCACTCGATTATATTCACTCTGGCGTATGGGGGCCTGCAAAGGTGGAAACTCATGGAGGAGGGAGTTATTTCATGACCCTCATTGATGATTACAGTAGAAAAGTTTGGGTATATGTGATTAAACACACGAATGAGGCTCTCTAGAAGTTCAAGGAGTGGATCATTAAGAAAGAAAATCAAAAGGGGAAGAAGGTGAAGCATCTCAGAACAGATAATGGGTTGGAATATCTTTCAGAAGAGTTTAATGAATTCTGCAGCAAGAGAGGAATTGTAAGGCACAAAAATGCTCCATCAAATCCACAACGGAATGGACTTGCAAAGAGGATGAATCGAACTATTCTTGAGAGAGTAAGATGCATGCTAGCTGATGCAAAATTGCCAAAATCTTTCTAGGGGGAAGCAGTTAGTACAACTTGTTTTCTCATAAACAAAACTCCTTCTTCAGCAATTGATTTCAAAACTCCAGATGAAATCTGGTATGGTAAGATATCTAATTACTGTGATCTAAAAGTTTTTGGATGTCAAGCATTTGTTCATGTTAGACAGAACAAACTGGATCTCAAGGCCCTAAGATGTGTATTCATAGGTTATCCTAGAGGTGTCACGGGTTATAAACTTTGGTGTTTAGAACCAGGACATAAAAGGTGTATTGTAAGTAGGGATGTCATCTTTAATGAGTCAGTGATGGGATATAAGCACACTGGGAATACTCAAGATATAGATGGTGACATCACCAGACAACACATCAGTTGAAGTTGAGCAGGAAGAATCAGATCAGAATCAACCTCTAGTTCAGGAACAAGATGAAGAACAGGTTCCAGATTCTGAAGATGAGCCAGATTCATCTGATGAGAATGCTTCTAGGAATCCAGATCTCAGAGACTACAGATTAACAAGAGATAGAGCTAGGAGAAGCATTCATCCTCCTGCTAGATTTGGACAAGCTGACATGGTCTATTATGCACTAGTAACAACAGAAGATATTGAGTACCATGAACCTCGCTCGGACTTTCAAGGAAGCTATTAACTTTAAAGTGAAGTATCAATGGATGCAAGCTATGATGGAGGAGCTTCAATACATTGATAAGAATGACACATGGGAGCTAGTGAGAAAGCTCAATGGCAAGAAGATTATCAGTTGCAAATGGATATTCAAAAGGAAAATAGAGTTTGCAAAAACTGAACAGATAAGATACAAGGCAAGGCTTGTTGCTAGGGGTTTTACACATGAAGAAGTGGTTGACTTTAATGAGGTGTTTTCTCCAGCTGTGAAGCATTGTTCCATAAGAATCTTGCTGGCCAAGGTAGCTCATGATGATCTAGAACTGTAGCAGCTAGATGTTAAAACAGCATTCCTAAATGGAGATCTCATTAAAGACATCTACATGAATCAGCCTGAAGGTTTTGTACTTCCAGGAAATGAGGATAAGGTATGCTACTTAAGGAAATTTCTTTATGGCCTTAAGCAAAGTTCCAGGCAATGGAACAAGAAGTTTGACAGTGTTATGACTGAGATAGGTCTTGAGAGATCAAAATATGACTATTGTGTATACTTTGAGAAACAGAAGAATCAAGTGGTTACTTATCTACTGATTTATGTGTATGATATGCTGATTGCAAGCAATAGTATGAAAAGGATTGAGGTCTTGAAGCATAAGTTGAACTCCAGATTTGAAATGAAAGATTTAGGTGATGCTGGAAGAATCCTGGGAATGGATATTCATAGAGACAGAATTCATGGGACATTGTTTTTATCACAAAAGAATTATATCCAGAAGGTATTGAAGAGATACAATATGCATAAAGCTAGAGTTGTTTCTGTCCCTCTTGGACAACAGTTTAGATTGTCAGTCACACAAGCTCCAAGAACAGTTGAAGAGAGGAAGGAAATAAAGAGTGTGTCATATGTCAGTGGTGTGGGTAGCATAATGTATGCTATGATATGCAGTAGACTAGACTTAGCACATGGAATTTCTGTTGTTAGCAGATTTATAGCAGATCCTGGAAGAGATCATTGGGAAGCATTGAAGTGGTTATTAAGATATCTAAAGGGTTCACTTAACATAGGTTTTATGTTTAAAAGAGATGAAGTCAGGGGTGGCCCTGAGGTGGGGCGGGAAGGGCGACCGCCCTAGGGCCCCAAAGGTTTGGGGAGTCTACTAATATATATATATATATATATATATATACACAATTAAAAAATATATTTGAACAATTGTAAATCTATGATAATAATTTTGGGTTTCTTTTTTATTCAAATAAATTAAAAATTTTGAACGATAATAGTTTAAAAAGTATGTCATAAAAATCCAAGAATACTTTAAAGCATGAAAACTCTTTAAATATTGATTCAAGTAATTTATTTTTTGAACTAAAAGTGTTAAAGTGACTTTATTAGCAGAAAAGTTGGTTGTCTATAGAATACTATTGACTATTTTTGTGACCATAACATCTACATAAAGAATCTTCTCTAAGCTAAAATTGTTAAAAATGTACCTACAATCAACTATGTCACAAAAAAGTTAAATGGATTAACAACTTAATATATCGAGAAAGACACGTTGGAACAAATTAGCTATAATAATAATAGTAATGAGAGTTTGCTTCCCAAAATACTGTAAGATGACATTTTAAATAATTTATGTTTATACTTCATTTTATTTTTTGTACGTAGATATCTAATTTTGTTTGGTGTTTTTCAAAAGGGCCCATTTTCTTTTGTTCGCCCCGGGCCTAAAAATGCCAGGGCCGGCCGATGAAGTTAGAGGTGATCCACTCAGGGGGTATGTTAATTCAGACTTTGCAGGTAATATTGATACAAGGAGATCAATATCTAGATATGTTTTCACTTTGTATGGAACTGCTATAGTGTGGAGAGAAGTGCAGCAATCTGTGGTGGTCTTATCCACCATTGAAGCAGAATATATAGCACTTACAGAAGCAGTAAAGGAAGCCATGTGGTTAAGAGGGATGCTTAGGGATTTTGGCATTGTACAGAAAGGAGTTGAGGTTTTATGTGACAACCAAAGTACCATACATTTAGCCAAGCACCAAGTATTTCATGAGAGGTTGAAACACATTGATGTTAAGCTCTATTTTGTACGAGATATGGTAGAGAAAGGGGTTGTGAAAGTGAGAAAGGTTGCTACTGAGAGCAATGCTGCTGATATGTTCACTAAGGTCTTACCAAGTTCAAAATTTCATCTTTGTATGAATTTGATGAACCTAGTGACATGGGATGTTCATTGATATGACAAGATTTGAGGAGGAGATGATGGACAATGTGCAATGAGGAGGAGTATTGTAAAGTTAGTTCGAAAAGTGTCAGTGCAATTGTCTATAAGTATTACTTTCAAATCGGGGTGTGCATTTAGTAAAATAGGGACTGTATGAAACCGGATCAGTTATAACAGAAAAAACCGCTACTGTTTCGCTTCAGTTTTGGGGTTTTTTCAATCCGGCTTCGATGCGCAAAATTGGTTACGAAAGTAGTTACGAGGGGCATTGGGCATTGTATAAGTGTATGAATTCGATTCTAATTTCGTGATATCAGAGAGTAATTAGAGAGAGCAATACAGTTGGGGTTCTTGAGTGAAGAGAGCAATAATTGTGCGATTTATGTAATCTTTACCTCAATTGTTCAATAATATAGTTCGGACCTCCCGTGGACGTAGATCGTTTGATCGAACCACGTAAATTTGAGTGCCTGTGTTTCGATTTCAATTTCAGTCCTTTAGTTTTTGTTTCGAAAGTTATAGTTCTTCAACTAGTTTAACACAAGCCTGTTCCTACTCTATTTCCACAAGGCATCAGACTATCAAGAACAAGTGGCACACTTCTTCCTCATCCAAATCGATATAGAAGGATTGTGGGCAGACTTTTGTATCTCAGGTTTACTAGACCAGACATTACTTATTCAATTCAACAACTCAGTCAATTTGTTAATTCTCCTCGCTCTTCACATTGGGACACTATGCTTCATCTTCTTAGATATTTGAAGGGCACTTCTTCCCTTGGCTTGTTTTATCCAGCTTCTCAGCCCCTTGAAATGTCAGGATTTTGTGATGCAGACTGGGGGAGTTGTCTTGATACTCGGCTTTCAATCACTGGTTACTTCATTTTTCTTGGGGTCCTCACTTGTTTCATGGAAATCCAAGAAGTAATCGACTGTCTCTCGATCATCCGCAGAGGCAGAATATCGTGTTATCGCCTCCACGTCTATGGAACTCAAATGGATTTCGTATATTGCTTCAGATTTACACATCACCTTGCCACTACCTATTTCCTTATCCTGTCACAATCAGGCCGCCATTCACATCATAGAAAACCCGGTGTTCCATGAGTGCACGGAGCATATTGAAATCGACTGTCATCTTGTGTGTAATCTCTACAAGGAATGATTTCTAAATCTTCTTCATGTTCGTACCATTGAGCAACTTGCGGATCTTTTCACTAAAACACTACCTAAAGGACCTTTTCTCAAGTTTCGTGACAAGTTGAGGATGTTTGATATCAACCCTAATTCAACTAGGGGGGGGGGGGGGGGGGGGTGTGCGTGCATGCACATTACATGCATGCAAGCATGAAGGATATAGGTATCACGTGTTGTAATAATCACACTCGCGCTCAGCCTAACAACCTCACATCCTCACACACGTATGATAGCTGCTATACTTGAATAGAGTTAGTTAACAAAAAGTTTGTTAAATTAAGTAGTTAGGCGGTTACACTCCATAGCTTAGCTATGCATTTTGATCACTATAAATAAGTGATATACGCTTCCTCATATTCAATATAGTGAATTCATGATTTCTCTCTGCACATTAATCATTCTTCCACATTTAGATCGATATTTTCTACAAAGTCATACACGATATGAACTTAATTTACTTGTTTAATTACAAAATCCACAAATTAAAAGATTTATGTAGACATGGTACTGAACAAGTAGACAGCTGACAAAGTCTTATGTAGGGAGCCGTCTTCCACAATTACCTAACTTAGGGACCTTCTATTTTAGTTCTAATTTTGATATTTTCAATATATTACGTTTTAATAAAGAGATTATTTAGGTTGGATTTGGATTCATGAATTTGATTTGAAATAAATGAACTTTAAACCACCCAAATCAATTAGAGCAAACTGCAAGATTATCAGAATTATACAATTAGATGCCAATCAATCTCGAATTAGATGAACAGAATCGACTTTGCCAAAATCGAACAAGGTAAAATAGGAGAGTTTGCAAATCCGGTCCTATTTCTAGAATTAAAAAAATATGTACTATCCTTAAGATCAAAAAGTGTGACAAGAAAATGAGCACTTGCACATAGGGCAGATTGCAAGTCGCCTTATAGCCATGCATTCACAAATAGAGATGTCCACACACTGTTATTACTGGATACATTGCTAACTCAAAGCAAATGTTACATTCAAAATCAGCGGTTGTGCTCTAATAGATGGATGATTAGCCTTTCCCAATAATTTAAACAAATTTTATATTGATGTTAAATTTACATAGAAGATAATATATAATGTTCATATATCAAACTCCCTAGCTCCTTCCCTTTCCAACTTTTTCATTTGTCCATTTTTGGCGCATCTCAAACAAAACTTCTCATTTTCTTAATCGAAAGTTTTGTCTCTGCACTCATGCACACTATAATTACAAGAATTGTCGCTATTGATATTGCATTTTGATATTTTCCAATTTTTCACGAATATTATAATTAATATCAGTGATCAGAAAATTGAACAGATCGTAGATATATTGAAAATATTTCCAAATATTTTCGTCATTTGAAACATCAACATCCAGAGTTGGAAATTTCTATTGAAAAGGGTTACTGGAAGTATATTTTCATTCATAATAATTTTATGATTACATACGTGCATATGTATAAACAATGATGGAGAATTCTAGATACAATCTCACTATACAAATAAATAAAGATACAATCAAATCAAATCTATGTAAACAAGGAAACAATCTTCTCTCTTGATTTACTCGGATCTTTTGGAGAATCAATAATATCTCGAGACGATTCATCATGATCTTCGGGGTTGACTTGCTCTACAACCATATCTCTAATAGGCCCTCGCAAGATGGAGGTGCATTGGAGACACCAATCTTGGACCGACACACAATAAACTTTGAGGTGGAGAGTGGTTTAGTGAGAATATCAGCTAACTGATCAGTAGTTGACACGTAAGAGACACGAAAGGAACCGTTTGAGACATAAGTGCGCATGAAATGATAATCGATTGCAATATGTTTCATGCGGGAGTGAAAAACGGGGTTAGTGCATAAATAAGTTGCACTTAGATTATCACAAAATAGAACAGGTTTGGAGGGAAGAGAAATACGAAATTCAGAGAGCAAGTTGGAAAGCCAGAGTATCTTCATTGAGCAAGTGGCAAGTGCACGATATTCAGCCTCAATAGTAATAGACAAAAATCACACTAATCAAACTTAACAAAAACAAATAAAAAACAAGAAAAAGCACTCAACTAAAATCAAACTACCTAACAACACATTGCTTCCCCGGCTACGGTGCCAAAAACTTGATTGACAATTTCGTGAAGTACAAAATCAAATGACTCGCAAGTGTACGGGATCGTTGTATAGTAGGCAATTGACCAAGTAAAATATCGAACACAAAGACAACGGATTTAGTTTCTAGAGACCTACTAAATTGAATTCTTGTACACAAAATTACATAAAAATAAATGGTTCGGTTTGATGTTATCTACTAAATATTTTCAATTGCAAAATGAAAAACTAACCTAACTTCTTTCGAAGTGCAAGAGATTGAAGTATGCTTTGAACGAGTCCAAATATGCATGTATTAGGGAATAGCAAGAGCACATACTTATATTGAGTTCCATATCATGATCTAGACTATACAATCTCATCTAACCACTAAAACTCTCGTCTCAATAATTCGATGCTCAATTCGAAGTGTTCTTCATGTTCTAGGTCTCTCTCGATAACCTAAAACATTTAACAATAGGCTTTGATAGATAATCCCTTTCAAATTAGCACTCACTAAGAATAGCTCAACTCTCGCATGTTGCCATTTTTAATGAATTGCTAATTTTACTAAAGACATGCTATCAAACCTCAAATAATCCGAATTCAGAGAAGTTAATCATTCAACCTCACAAAATCTAAGCATATACTCAAGCTAAGCCCTAATTCTTACATATTCTTCATCATTCAAAGCATGGAGAGTTAGCTAGCATAGCTAGGGCTAAGGAAACTAAAATCATGAACAAAGACATGGAAAAACTAAAAATTTAACAACAAAGAGCAGATATTAGAGTAATATCACCTAAGATGAAGGAAATTTGGAAAACATCTTCAAGCACCACTTGTTTACAACCATGGAATCTGCCAATTCACTAATCTTCAAGCTTGAATTCAGTTACAAGATACTTCTCAATGAAGAAATTGAAGAAAGGAAATCTAATCTATAACTATCTAGGAGAAATAGATAAAATGTGGAATGGAGCTCTCAGCTCTCGTGTGAAATCTTTGAAAAATGAATGGTGACCTCCTCCAAAATCAGTTAGAAACCCTTTTATAGTCGCAAGCCAAAGCCATAAGTCGGTTTTTACATTTTAACCCTCGAATCTTCTAGAAATCGCGTTGTTCGGGCTTGCCAACATTTTGCTCGCCCAAAAATAAGTTGCTCGCCCGAGTAAAGGTATGCTCGGTCGAGTGTTGACTCAACTCGGCCGAGTGCTTCTTCTCTTGGCCTAGTTCCTCACGTTTTTGCCTCACTCGGCCAAAATAACTTTGCTCGGCCGAGTAAAATTTCATTTTGGCCGAGTGAATCTTCCAGAGATTTTACTCGGCCAAAACCCCCTTTGCTCGGCCGAGTACAAATTCAATTTAGCCGAGTGGATCTTTCAGAGACTTTACTCGGCTAAAACCCTTTTTGCTCGGCCGAGTGACCTCTCTTTATGGCCGAGTGAGCTCTGTTTTGTCTCCTTTTTTGGCCTTTTAACTCCACTCTTCATTCTTTCTTCTATTCTTCATCTTTTTAGACCTAAAATACTTCATTTCTTGCATGAAGGGTAAGTTCACGGGACAAAACCAAATGTAGAGATACAAGACACTAATCGTATATGAATCAAGCGCAATTAGTGCATAAAAGGACTTAAAAACACACAATTATGATGCAATTACAAGGCTAATCAACGAGCGAGCAATGGACTGTTGCTTCTTCGATGACCACGAGATTGGACACCGCCCAAGATAAACAATATAAGCGGACATAGACGAGCGATCATCCTGATTTCCCACCCAATCCAAATCAGAGAAGGCAGTAAGAGAAAGGGGTACACCCCCACGTAGAAGAAGACCATGGAAGATGGTGTGCTTAAGGTAGCGAAGAACGCGTTTAACAACTGATAGATAGGCTTCAGATGGACAATGCATGAATTGGGATAACTTCCCGACGGCAAAGGAAATATCTGGGCGAGTGAGGGAGAGATACTGCAAAGCACCAACAATTTGGCGGTATTGGCGAGGATCGGTTTTAGGTGAGCCATCATTAAGATGAAGGGAAACACTGGATGAAAGACGATAGTGAACTTCCTTAGCACCGAGCATATTGGTACGGTCAAGTAAATCTCTAATGTACTTGTGCTGACTTAAGAATATAGATGTGGGTGTGCGTATAACCTCAACACCAAGAAAATAGTGAAGGGCTCCGAGATCTTTAACAGAAAAATAGTTTGAAATGGTCGTTACGAAGTAAGATATTGCGGCTGAGTCATTCCCTATAATGAGAAGATCATCAACGTAGACAAGAAAGAAAAGGGAGATAGAACCACACTTGAACAAAAATAAAGAAGTGTCAGAGTGGGCGGCGGTGAATCCATAACCAATGAGAAAAGACTTGAGTTCGATGTACCACATACGAGGGGCCTGTTTCAAGCCATAAATAGCTTTGTTGAGGCGACAGGCGAGAGAGGAGGAGGGAGAATCGTGAAAGCCGGGTGGTTGGGACATATAGACAGGATCAGCAAGATGACCATGGAGGAAGGCGTTGTGGACATCAAGTTGTTGAATTGGCCAAGAATGAGTAAGTGCAAGGGTGAGAAATATACGAATAGTGGCAGGCTTAACAATGGGACTGAAGGTGTCGTGGAAATCAATGACGGGATATTGATGAAACCCTTTAGCCACTAGACGAGCTTTGTATCGTTCAATAGTTCCATCAGGCTTACGTTTAACCCGAAAAACCCATTTGCAGCCCATAATATTAGCGTTTGGAGGCGGTGAGACAAGATCCTAAGTATGATTGTTGAGAAGGGCATTCAACTCAGAATACATGGCTTTACGCCATTCAGGGTCCTTAATGGCTTGACAAACACATGTAGGTTCCAAAGCTGTTGGTGTCGGATGACGAGTAGTGACCGAGTTTAGAATTTTTGGACGAAAAATGTTATTTTTGGATCGAGTGGTCATTGGATGGTGATTTAGTGTTGGAGCCAAAACTGCAGAAGCTGGAACAGGAGTGGGAGAAGTGGTGTCAATGGGTAAATTGGTAGAGGTCACAGGTGGTGAAGGGGCGGCAGCAGTTGAGTGTTGTGGCGAAACGACAGTCTGTGGAGCAAGCGATATAGGAGAGGGAATAGAGGCAGGTGGCAGACGACTGTTCGAGATAGCTTGCGGAAGTGGCGTTAAGACGCCGGGGGTAGTGGCGGGTGGGGCAGCGGGTTGGGCAAAAGGAAAAGAACCTTCGATGAACCAAACATGGCGAGAGATATATACTTTATGTGAGTGAAAATCAAGACAAAGATATGCATGATGACGAGTGTCATAGCCAAGAAAGACGCACGGAGAGGATCGGGGCTCAAGTTTTGAGGTGGTATAAGGTCGAAGCCAAGGAAAACAAAGACAACCAAATTATCGTAGTGAGGCACAGGATGGAGGGTGACCAAACAAAGATTCAAAGGGGCTAATATTGGAGAGAGTGGTTGTAAAAAGGCGGTTTATTAAATAAACGGAAGTGGTGAAGGCAAAGGGCCCAAAGGACAGGGGCACAGAGGCATCATGCAAGAGTGTGCGAGCAGTTTCCACGATGTGCCTATGGCGTCGTTCGGATTGGCCATTATGCTCCGGAGTGTGAGGTGGCGTGATCATGTGGCGAATGCCTCGGGACTCAAGAAAGAAAGTAAGGGCAATAAATTCCCCTCCACCATCCGTGTATAGAGTCTCAAAGGAGCGATTTAGTTGTTTTTCAACACCATTTACAAATGTAGGAAAAATGTGAGCAACATCTGATTTAAGTCGTAACAGAAAAAACCAAATATAACGAGTGAAGTGATCTACAAAAATAACATAGTAGCGAAAATCATCAATAGAAGTAACTGGACAAGGTCCCTGACTTGAAGCGATTGTACTAACTTCTACTAGTCGCTCTCCAACCAAACTCTTCCCCAACTCGAGGTTGTTGATCTTTTCCATCATGGCCATCAGCAGCCTTCTCGTTCCTTCTCCCTCCTCAACCTGATGCACTCTTTGCAAATCTGCATCTCCACTCCAAGCACCGGCATTCGTGACAATGTTGTCCACGATCTCCCTACACCTCTCTATGCCTTGGTTCAGGAATGCTCCACCCGCACAGGCATCTAAATGGTCTTGCCCCGCCTTGTTGGCACCACTATAGAAGAATGTCATAATGTCTCCCTCGTTGTACCCGTGCTGCGGGCACTCAATCAGCATGTTTGAGTATCTCTCCCACGCTTGGCGTAAATCCTCTCCTTGCTTCTGACGGAAGGAAGAGATCTCAATTCTAGCCTTGATCGTCCTAGATGGAGGGTAGAATCGCTCGAGGAACAGACGTTCGAGCTCGGCCCAAGTGGTAATACCTCCCCGTGGGAGCGTATTATCGTACCACTCCTTGGCTATTCCCGTCAGTGAGAATGGGAACAGCCTAAGCCTCTTGGCATCTTCAGACATGCCATTGTAATTGAATGTGGAGGCTATCATGAGAAAACTCCTCAGATGTGTATGAGGATTCTCCTTCCCGATCACCCCCTTGAACTGGTTCTCGGTAAGCAACTTTAGAATTCCCGGGGAAATCGAGAAGTTATTCGCCTCCACAGGAGGCAACGCCACTCCATCATAGTACCTCTGTGGCTGCGCTGCAAACCTCCCTCGAATAGCCATCTGATCTGCGTTCTGAGGAACGTGTTGAGGATTAGCAGCTGGTACGGGTACTTGGTGGGGTGGTGGTTGGTAAACAGGTGGTTGATTATAGACTGGGGGTGGAGGATACGGGTATGGTGGGTAAGGATAAGGTGGGTATGGGTAATGTTGGTATACTGGGTTGTTGAAAGGGTTATTTGGGTTTTGTGGGTAAGCAGGGTTTTGGTTCTGGTTTTGGGGTTGTGTTTGTGCAGAGTTGATTGTGTCTTGTGGGTTCGGGTGTGGGCTCTCAGTTCCCCCTATGGGTATCTGCTGATTACTACTGTTTCCATTGGCACCCTCTGCCCGTTCCACAAGAGCAGTATACTCTGCAGCTATTTTGTCTAACTCTCCAAGTTCATCAGAAATCTTGTCTTTGTTTCCCGCGGCAATAGTCATTCTTCTCAAGAAGGCTCGGTTCCTTCTTGCTATCGTCTCAGGATCTGCAGGTAACCTCTCTTCGCTCGTATTGCCTTGTGAGCGTGTTTTCATAAACCTGAAACACTAGCAGAAGGATCAAAACGCAACTGCCGATCGAATAAAAATAAAGAATAAAAACAGAAAATAAAATCACTCACTACTAACTACTAAGCTATCTACAAGTCCTATTCAAAAGCATACAACGCCATCCCCGGCAACGGTGCCATTGACTTGAAGCGAACTACGCTAGCTTCTACTAGTAGCTACCCCGCAAGAGTACGGGTTCACTGTAGTATGGGCAAGTATAGGGACCAAGTAGTATCGAACCCAAGGGATAGTGTATATGCGAATAGATCCCTGAAGATCTACGCGTCGTAGTTAATATGAGTGTAATGTTTTTTTGGGTTTTTGAAAGATTAATTAAAAGACTGAATTAAACTAAGTAAACTAAAATACTAAAGCAATCGAATTAACTAAGGGTTGTGTTCTAATGAGAGATGGTGATGCTTAGGATTGGAATCCCTACGTATACTAACGGAGCAGGTACATAATCAAAGTAATCGTGACAAACAAGAATTAACCTAAGTATAAGAATGCAAGGTGAAAGCTCAAGATTCTAAACCCTAATACTTTACCCTAACACTCGACTTCACTAATCCACTAACAAGTTAATGGATTGTGCTCAATTAATGAGACCCTGATTCAACTAAGGTGATGCGGTCGTCCTCCTTCGCTAAACTGGTAAATGAATTAACCTTTCCTAAACCTTCTCGTTAAGACTACTAATTGTTATTGAGTGATGCGGTCGTCCTCTCTCTAACACTTTCGTACTAAATTTAAAGGTGAAGTTCAGATTAATTATAAGAATTCATTAACTAAGAGAATTAAAACTAACGTCACGAATTACCCTAATTACGTACCCACATCCTACTTCTACGAGTTCATCCTAACCCAAGCATGCAAGGGTTTTAGCTAGACATGGTTATAACAAAAATAAAAGCAATAGAAGAAACAACGAATAAAAACATAATGAATTGAACGAAGAAAATAAGAAACATGAACTAGGGTTTTAAAAGAAAATAATTCTAAGAACTGAAATTTAATTAACTAAAACGAAGTTCAAAGCGTTTAAAGTAATCAAGCTAATGAAAAGAAACTAAGAAACGAAAAGAAATTAAGAATTCGTATGAAAAACCTCAACAACGTAAAAGTAAAGCTTGCTCGTTCTTCTCCTCTTCCTCTCTCTAAAAATTAAGTCTAAAGTGATTTCTAAAAGTCGGGGATCCTTCAAAACGTGTTTGGAAGAGGTATATATAGGCACCGGGTCGAAAAGGGAGTTAATGGGCCGAAAATATGCATCCGGAGGCGAAAATACGTGGTTGCTCGAGCAAAACGCTCGAGCAGTTCCGCTCGAGTGATTCGCTCGAGCGCTGAAACTGTTCTGTAAGTTTTTGGTCGCTCGAGCAAAACGCTCGAGCGCTGGCGCTCGAGCTGCTCGAGCGGTCTTCGGCTGCTGTGCACTCGTTCGTAAAATCTTCATATCTCCTCAACCGGGAGTCCGTTTTGGCCGATTCAAAGTCCTACGAACTCCTCTTTTCGCCCTCTATCCATCTATGAAAACCAAAGAGACAAATTAATAATTTTATAAAAATGATACTCATTTGACTCCAAGCACTCATCGAAAACACTCAAAATATGAGTAAATCGGGCACCAAAACATAACAATTTCACGCCTAATCAGTCCCCAAACATCATAATAAACAGTATCCAAAGGAAAATTACTAGTAACACTGGAACTAGAAAATGGGAGTTTAGTACTCTTATTCATAAACAAGAGGTACATGAGAAATTTGACGGTAGAGAGGACGTGGTTGACGAAAGAGTCGAGGCTAAAAGTTGGTTCGTCGTACGTGAGGAAGGATGACCGAGAGGACTATGCCACATCAATGGAGATACATGGGCAATTGTGTTAACTTGTGGAGTTTTGGAGGATGTAGAAAAGGGTGGCCAAAGGTATAGATTATCCTTAGCTCGCCCTTGAAAAATTATTTGACTGGTGCGGAGATCCTTGACAAGAAAGTGAGATGGGAAAAATTGATTAGTGTGAAAATTGCTCGAAATTCATGCATTTAATTTGCTTAATTTAATTGAATTTTGTGTGATTATTTACATTAATTTAATTATTTGTGCTTAATTGTCGAAAAAGGTATTTGTGATTTATTTTGCAGAAAAAAATGAGCATACAAAAACTAGAAAAAGTTTTTAAATGATTAGTTCGTGCAAATTCTCTACTTTATAAGTTTTCTAATACATAATTTTAAAGTTTTTTAATCTTCCTATTTTGAATACTAAATAATTTTAGTGGACAAAAATTTGCATACATATCGTATTTTAAAAAATATATTAATTTGTTTGCACCAGTTAAAAAGAAATAGACTCTTTTTCAGTTTACTGAAATGGTTTAAATTTAACACACTTTTGTACATTTTAATTAATTATTTCTGATGCTATTTTTTTTTAAAAGAAACTGATGTTGTCATTGATCATAAAGTCTAGTCACCAACACAAAGAGACGTAAGAGGACCGTGATATGTTTAATCCTGGTAATTATTTTCGTTATTATGATCTAACACCGAGACACGCATACTGGTATATGATCAAACATCGAGTCGCACGAACTGGACTACATCAACCTTAACATTTTGGTTACTATTTTTTTTCATGACAAAGTATAGAGTGAAACTAGTTTATACATAAATCTGTGAAGGGTATTAGTTGTTTTCACTGAAGAGTATTAGTTGCTTTTACTGAAGAGTATTACTGATTTACACTAAAGAGTCTTAGTTGTTCGGTGAAAAGGAACTAAGACTCTTCAATGTAAACCAGTAATACTCTTCAGTAAAAACAACTAATACTCTTTAGTGAAAACAACTAATACCCTTCAGTGATTCATATATAAACCAATTTCACTCTATACATACTCTTTTTTCATTATGTGAGAAATATGATCAAGAGAGATAGATGCACTAATACTCTTTAGTGTAAACAGCTAATATCTTTCAATGATTCATGTATGACCACTCCACACATACTCATAGTTCAATCAATTGACAAAAATGACAACCACGTTTCTACAAAATAAAATAATTATGTTGTTATACAAAAAATATATTTACATCGAACTCAGTAATTTTTTTTCTTTAATCTTTAAAAATGATTAATATAAGAAAATTAAATTAATCCCATAATTTTATCTACCATCATAGTCTATTGTCTTATTGCCCTACATTAGATAGACTCATTTCATATTAATTCCAACAAAACATATTTCTTTTAGAAAGATATATACACCTAACCTAGCAAATGAATCAAATAATTTAGGAAGAACAAAGAACAAATACAGATACCACTTGACTTGACTTAATTTTTAAAGTTAAGTTAAAATATCATGGAGAAACATTAGTAAATTATACATTTTAATGTCATGCACTAACTAAAAAATAAAACATATTAGATACAGATAGCTAGTGATTAAAATCTCTTTAGCGGTAGAAAAAGTCCCAGTGATTAAAATCTCCTTCAATGGCTAATGAGAAATATAGGTGTAAGTAAATAAATTTTGCACTCAATTAAATGATGATACGTGTGCAAATAAATATTAACATCAAAATAATTTTAATATTTTATTTTGGGGATTTAAATAAATTAATTCTCAAATTAAATAATTAAATTTATTGATATATAATATACACGGTACAAACTTGCCAAAAATACGAGTCTGCAGTAATTAATACGGTTGACTTAGTTCCCAAGAAAAAATCAAATCGTATCTTGCATGAAGAAGTAAAGAAATTAATGAGAATCAACTAAATCTGGAAATTGGCCTATAAAAGCCCATCAAATCGGCATCGGCCAATCATAAAGCGCCAGGTGGCATCATGAAGGAGGAAAGTTTTCATCTCCTCACCCCATAAATAGGGTCCTTCCTTCATTCATTTTACACACATCCAGACAGACAGAAGCAGAAGGAATTCAGAAGTTCAAGAGCTTTTGAAGATTCAAAGCGTTCTCCGTCAAAGTCAAAGCGTTCTTCGTGGAAATCGATCAAAAACGGCCTCCGATCCGAGATAAAGGTCCAGCACCCCTCCGATCCGGCGTTTCTCCTTGAAGATTCCAAGACGTTCTTCGCGGCTTCAAGGCGTTCTTCGCGCAAGCCTACGACAAACGGCCTCCGATCCGAGATAAAGGTTCAATACCCCTCCGATCCGGCGTTTCTCCTCGAAGATACAAAGGACGTTCTTCACCAAATTCAAAGGCGTTCATCCCGCCTTCGAAGGCGTTCATCCCCCAAATTCCCGAAAATAACGTTTAATCCAAAAAAGGTGTTTCACCCTTGGATTAACGTTATAAATTCAAATTCAATCTCACACGAAGATCAAGGCGAGGATTTCTCCCGAAAAATATCCAAGTCAAGGTCAACACCAAAGAGAAGAATCAGAGGATCAAATCTAGAGTTAGTCAACCCGCTCAAATTTCCTGGTTCGATCCGAACAAATTAAAATTATAATCCTTTTCGTGTTTATTATTTTTAATAAATTCGAAATTTGCAGTTACAATAGGAAGAGATTTTAAGTACATAATATGCTTTATTTTTATAAAGTTAAAATACAAACGTGTCAATTGTCAATATATTTATACATAATAAATATATTATTTAATATAATTCAATATCATAAAACTACAATTAGTTGATTGATCATTTAGATTAAATCTTTTAGGAACAGAGTTAAATATTAGTTGAAGAATAGGTAAGATTTGACTTCATTATTGTTAAAAAATTTATGGCACATATTTAGTAAGACAAAGATAATTATCAACTAATAAATAGATGTTCTTAAGAAAATGTTTAGTATTTGTGCAATATTTATCACGGGAAGTAGAATTTATAAATTCATAAATAGTGTATACTGAATTCAAGTTTTTTTATATTTAAATCAATCGATCTTAAATTCAAATATATAAAATACCTTCAATTTGGAATTGTTTCAAATTGAAAATTGAGACTAAATTCATCTTACTATACATATTAATGTCGAGGACCCTTTCCAAAAAAAAAAATAATAATAATAATAATAATAATAAATAAAAAAAGAAAGACGAGCAATCAAATGGTGTCTTTAAATTATGGATTAAACCTATATCTATATCTATTTAAATCCATATGGAAATGCCGATTTAATGACCATATAATTCGTCTCATAATGAAGTAATGCAGTAGACTAAGTAGACAATAAGTAGCTAATATAGTTAACTATATTAAAGCATACAAATAAGGCCTCGACTTTAATCTCATTCATTTGGGAAACAAATGTAGATATAGTGGTCAAATATTCATGCATGGAAAATTAAAATATGGTTTACAAATAGTGACCAACTTAATTCACGTCAATTAATATTTACGACTAAGAACTTTAAATCACATCTACATAACATAGCAAGTAATTTTGATACTTCCATAAAATTATATATAACAAAGATACAACATAATAAATATATCTAATTTTGCTAAATCAACATTAAATACATCCATTAGTCACCAAAACCAAAATTTCATCAATTATATGCGAATCTAATTTTGCCAAGTGGGGCAAGGATACGCACGAAATCTATAACTATATAATACAAACAATATTGCCAAATTAGGTTTCGGCGGAAAACATTTTCGTACGTTGATCGATTTTCTCTGTTTCGATCTCGATCGTTCGTTTTTTATTGTTGTAATATTTTGGTATGTTTGATTTTTTTTTAATGCAACCCCTAAATTTTAGCTATCTTTTTCAAGCCAAAAAAAAAAACCCCTATTTATAGTCAATCTTTCTCTTCTTTTTGCATACATTCATCCAAGAAATTTCAAGCGATACCATAGAATTGTTTTTTTTTTTTTTTTTTATAATTACATTTTTGTATCTATGAATGTATTATTCTTTTTTTATAGACAAAGTAGTTTTAAAGAAAATATTGTTATTGCATGTGCAAACTTTTTTTTAGAAGGGTTGTATATTTTTTTCTTTCGTTTTCACTGATTATGTGACATTTATTTTTTTTTAAGAAAAAAAAAACTAAAATATAAAAGTGGATCACTATTCATCTTCCTCAACAACATTCATCTTCTGCAACAGAAAACATGTTGCGGAAATCTAAACCAGAAATTGAGAACTAAAACCTAGAATTGCTAACCCAGAACTCAAAACCCATATAAGATCCAAAATCACGCTCAAATTCCCCATGCCTGAAACGAAAGGAGGAATAATTAAACAGAGCAAATGACGTCCTTTCTCCATCTTCCCTATTCTTGGGTATCTTGATGACCTAATAAAAAAGGGTGAGAAAAAATTATCGGAATTGCAATTTGGATCCCACGCCATTTCTTTTTTTTTCTATCTCAGATGTCATCCTTGTTCTCGCCATTCCCCATGGACGTGTTGCCACCCTCATACTCACTTTAATTTTGAATAAATCTGGAAGTTATCTGCAGATCGTCGTGATTCCTGCCGCCTCTGTGTGCAGCCCGAGCACCGCCGCACCGTCGGTGGTCGCGGGTAAGTGGAGGTGAAAAGATCCGTCTTTGTGGTGCAATCTCAGCGCCGCGTTCACGGCTTTCCAACCACCGCCGAGAAGCCTGTGCGACATTGCCGTCTCACGAATGTCATCGCCTAGGCACGTGAATCCACATGTGATGCCTTCTGCCGCCACCAAAGCCCAACATAAATAAAGATGACGGATTTTAGATAATCGAACACTGTCGGCTTTGTTTTATAAACGACCCGAACCTGGCTGTAAAAAGTTTTGTCCATTCAATTCATTCAAATTCCATATTGCATGAGAAAAAAATAAAAGAAAGAAATTTTGTTTTGCATAATTTATGCCTTTCTTTTGTTTTAATAAGTTTCTATTTATTAATACTTAAATACGGTGTAAAGAACTAAGATTTTAGGAAATTTGATGGTAAATGGACTGTTACCAAAATTAATTTTTTATTATATTTTATAATATGATATTGTATTTTAGAAAAATAATTATTAGGTATGTTATTTTAAATAATTCCATAATTTATGGATTTTGAAATAATTGTCCTTTTTTTGTGGATTCACAAGATTAATGATTCATGATCAAATTGTGTAAATATATAAATAAAAATTGTTTTAACTTAATAATATATAAAAAGTATCTCCAATTAATAAATTGTTTGTATACATTCAAAACTTTGATTTTAATTTATAATAAATTGTTGTATCTTAGGAATAATTAGACATTTCTTTGATTTATAGAAATTTGATTTACTCTCAAAGTTGTACGTATATTTCTCGATAATTGGATATAATTAGGGTGACTCAATTAAAAAATAAGAAAATAGATAATTTAATATTATCTTTACTACCACCGTGGAGATCCATTAAAATTACTTTGACCCAATTATCTCCATACTTGAACCCGCTAATTTTTCCCTAATTGTGAAATAGGAAAATACTTCCTCAGTCTTCAAATACACGTATCATTTACCTAAAAGTCTGCCCCAAATTAAATGTAATATTTTAGCATTAAACTACACCCTTCAAACATTTATATATAGAGTGAAATTGGATCACTTTGCAATACTTGTGACTAACTAATGTCCTTTAGTGTAACCAACTAATATCCTTTAGTTAAACAATTGATACTTTTTGTACCTTTTAACTAATACATTTAGTGAATATAACAAATATCCTCCAAAACTAATATTTTTTAGTGAAAATAACTAATATCTTTTAGTGAAAATAACTAATACCCTTTCAAATGATTCATGTATGAGTTATTTTCACTCTATACTTTGTCCTCAAAATTACACCATATATAATTATTTTATTCTCATAAATCCAATTCTCATACTAAAATCTGTATCAAACTCTCATTATACCCTTATTTTATTTTATGTAATACTAATTAAACAACACTCACATTAAACTTTGTGTAAATAGTGAATGATGCAATTAATTGAGGACATAGAGAGTATTAGTTAAGCAGAAGTTGGATTTTAAATTTATATTACGTGATTATAAAGTATTACATTAGTACATGTTTGTGTTAGGTAAAAAAAAATCACAATTCTTTTTTTTTTTTTTACACATTTTATTATTTCAAACATGGAATGCAAATACTTCAACACATTTAGTAATTTTGTAGGATAAATAATCTTATTTTAGGATGTCATTTGTACATATTAAATGTAGTTAAAGTTTTGTGTGAACAATTATTGTATTGAAATTGGTTTAAAGAGTATTATTTTTTAATTGAAGAATATTATAGGTTTATATTATAAGGTAGTATTAGTTTTGAATGATATTAGGGAGTGTTTTGAAACACTAAAAATAGCTTCTAGAAGTATTTTTTTTTCAAAAGCTACCTCTCACTAACTTTTGAAAAAAGTACTTCTAAAATCTGATTAAATGTTCCAAAACACCGGTTTAATTTTTCATTAAAAATATTAGTTATTTTTTACTATAAAGTATTAATTGTAAATCAATTTCACGATAAAAATGGTCCATGTAAAACTAAGGTTATATATATTTCAATATAAAAATATAACATAATTGGTTCAACTTAATTCAAGTTTTTAATTTGACTAATTAGAAAATATTTTTAATTTCTTGCTCAATAAAGTAAATAAGATGTCAACTAAAGAAGCATATTTACTCTTTTGACAACAGATAAATTAAATTCACAGTTTAAATGACCAGTGAACCTAAAACTAAAGTGAAACATCATTAGAATTGTCTCTGTATGTATGTATATATAAAAATTATTATATTAATATAAGTATAATGTACAATTTTATGAAGAATTAGATGTATAATTAGTAGAAAAAATACATTATTATAGTTCTGTGTTGTAATTTTTTTTAAATTTATAACATGTAAATATCTAATGCAATTACTAGGTTAAATACACATTCCATCCAACTCAATTATACGAAAATGATCATGTGCCCACTGGTGAACACAAACTTATATGTCCACCATGTATGTGATAATGACACATAAGTAGATGATCATTTATTAATTTAATTGATTACTTAATTGTGCTTATATATCATTAATATTTTCGTGGTGAACATATAAATTTGTGTCCACTGGTGGACATATGTTATTTTCACCCAATTATATAAGTTGATTGGATTTTTCACAAAAAAAAAAAACAAATTAGAAAAATAAAATTTCTTTACAGCCTATTGAATAAGTATTGTGATTTCAAAAAATATTTTGTGCATATTTTAAATATGAAAATAATAGTAAATTAACAACAAGAGAAATTAGTCTATATGTTAATCAATCTATATAATTGAGACATTTATTTAAAAAAATAATTACACCATATAGTTGAGACGGTTGAAATATTTTTTATAATTAATTTTGTGCTTTAAAATTAGTAATGTATCTTTATTGAGTAGGTCTTGCATGAGACCGTCTAATACCATGAGACGGTGGGATGTACATAAATTGGGCATATTACATTAACACTTTAACAAGGGTGTGTGTTAATTTGTGTTGTCTCATGTCACGAGACTGCCTCACGCAAAAAAAAAAAAAATCATCTTTATATATTAATTTCTATGATTTTTTATTTATTTATTTTTTTGGGTATTATGAACGAAAATATTATTCAAAATCTTTGGTCACTAAGTTTATTGCTTCTCATTTTCTAATTTCATTGATTCTTGCTTCTCTATTTTGTTTATTGATATCATAACAATAATATATCAGAATCGAAAAAAAATATAGTTGGAGGCTATGGATATATTACAATATATATATATATATATATATATATATATATATATATATATATATATATATATATATATATAAACACAATAAATCTAAAGATATGATAGGCATGACATTATTGCTAACTTCACATTTTTCTCTTGATAAGGTTGATCTTATATATTTGAAGAAAAAAAATGATGTTTTAAGATTAGACAAAGTTTATTGATGAACTCTTATATTATTTTGTGTGTGATTGTTTTGGAATTTTAATTTCAAAGATTGAAGTGTTTTTTTATTTTTTCTTGTATCTATAAATGTTTAATTTCTTACTTAGAGAATTTGAATGCTAATTTATTATGAAGTTTATTCCATAAATATTATCTCCTAACATAAGCAGCAAATTTTAATTATATATTTTCAAAATGTTACGAGATAATTATCGAGGAGTTGTGGTTCATCTAGAATTAATTGGTTTATGATCTATAATACTAATTTTATTTACATTTGTTGACTTTGGCATTTGTGCAGTTTGGTTAGATTAATTTGAAAAAAAAATATCTCATATTTTGGTATATAAAAGTAATTGTGCAAACTTATGTAAATTGACGAAAGAAATAATTCTTCTTAATTTTAATAGTAAAAAAATAAAAGAATCATATGTCACCCTATGCACATCACATTAAATTAGTGAACAAATTTTCTTCACGTAAATTTTAAATTTACCATCTTTTAGAAGATTTTTGTTTTAATATACTTTTTTGTTTGTATTTTATATAAATAATTATTTATATTAATTAGATAATCAAGGAAATATTTGAATCATATTTCACCCTTCACATCCCATAAAATTAAGTAAAATGTATTTCCATCTTAATTCATGCATAAATATTAAATGACAAAGCATAGAGTGAATTTAAAGTGTATTAGTAGGGTATTAATTTCGAAGGGTACAAGTTATATCAAAGAGTATGAATTGAATTATACGAAGAGTATTAATTATTTAATTATATGATATTAATTGGTTACATTAAAGAGTATGGATTGTTCTATTTAAAGATATTCCATAGTTTATGTATGAACGAGTTTCACTCTATGCATACTCAATTATGATTTGAATTGTTACAATAAGATTATGTGTTTAATAAAAATTGCAATAAAAATTTAATATTGAATGATCTATTTTATTTGATATGAATTGATTCTCATAGATTTTTCCAGTATAACAAGCAACACTTCCATTAACAATTATTCTCTATTTATGTATTACTAATTATATATTTTCAAAATCAATTACATAAATAATAAATTAACTTTTGGTCAAAATTAGCTGAATTTAAAAAATGATTAACGTTTTTGTACAAAGTGTATATTAGACAAAGGGAATAAGAAATGGATGTTGGACAATGTATATTTTGGATTGAATTTCAAAACCTTGAAACAATTAATGTCACTGATTTGGTCAATCTAAGATATATATTTACTTTACATGTATTTAGTTCAGTGGTAACTCAATTGAAGTCATTCAAGGCTAAATATTTGAAGCAATTCTGAAGCACTAAAGAAACACCTCTGAGTACAAACCAGGTCATATTAAGTTGGCCAGTCTGTCACTCAAGTGAAGAATAGAATCCTAAAATGATAAATTTGTTCGAAAAAGTTGATTGTGTAAAAATGATAAAATTATTTTTACGAAGTATAATGGTATTGATGTCGGAGCACGAATTATTTTCATTTTTTATGTACCTAGGTTGAGTACTTCATATTGATCTTTTTAATTAAGTTACGTTGTTGGTTCTTTTATCCGTGTTATTCAATTTCGAGAAAAATATAAAATTTTGTTACTGTATGCAAATTTATATTTTATGTGGATGTTAAGGTTTAAAAACAATTCACTGATTGATTATGATGAGTTGAGTATGGTGGTTTTTTTATTATAACCATATGTATTTTTTTTTTATTTAAGTTTGTTTGTGTGTTTGTTACTGTTATTAATATAAAAATAACATTTTTAAAAGTTTACAAATAACATTTTTAAAAGTTTACAAATAACATTGATTTTATTATTATGAAATAATTACAGAATGGTAAAAAAAATTGTTTTAAAGTGTCGAATATTTGACTAAGAATATCAAAAAGTTCATCAGGGGTATCATTAATTTGGATTCAAGAAAATTTACAACAATTACAACATAACACTGACCCAGAATAATGATACTTCTGGCTAAATATTTGATACTTTAAAATTGTTTCATGATAATCTTATCATGAACTATTTTCATATAATGCTTTGTCTTTATAATTTAATTGTTCTTTAGATTTTTTTAAATAGTTAATTTATTTTAATATTTATCAAATTTTAATTTTAATTTTTTTAATATTTAGATGATTATTTTTCAGGTTTGTTTAACCATCAATAAAAAAATTTAAGATTTTTCTCTTCAGTTTAATATATCTTTTTCTAAAAAATAATTAATTGGAAAATTTTGCATCATCTGTATTCTAAAGGTTACCCGTGATAGCAAGATAGAACAAAATCAAAATAAATGTGTACTTTAATGACTAATTTCAAAGTGAAAAAGTTGAGAGGATTGAAACCAAAGTTGGGCTAAGTTAAAGGACTAAAAACTTACTTTACCCTAGAATATTAATGTGATAATCTTTTGTTCTTTATATTATACTCTCTCCCTCCCAAACTTAAGTTCCCATTTGTCAAAAAGGTCCGTCTCATACTCATTTGTTACATCTACTTTTGGTAAAAAAATAACAATACTTTTTAATATTATATTCTCCATACACTAATAACCAAAACATCTACTTTATCACTTTATCACTTTATCATCACTTTATCACTTTAAATACTAATAAACAATTCTTTTCTTAATAACCGTGCAAACAGTAAACGGGAACTTAAGTTTGAGACGGGGGGAGTATTATTTTTTATTTCTTTTTATTTGAACAATGATGAAAATTCCACTGGATCACGTGTAGACAATTTAAGTATTTCTCCAAATATTTCTACTAAAATCAAATTAATCATTTTTTAATATGATATTAAAGGAAAATTAGAATCTGCGAATGTTGACGAAATTGTTGATTTTTATGTGAAATCCAATAATACTGAATTTAAATGTTGTATGGTGAGATTTATATTTCTTTGGATATGTCGGGTGTAAAATATTTTGGAAAAAAAATCGGTTTTATTATATTGGAGTAGCTCAGAACTGAAAAATGTGTTCTCGGTTTATTAATTATTATGTAATCAAGTTTAATGGCGACATGAATCGTCTTATGTATCATCTTACTAAAGTTTGGTATAAATATATTTGAAGTGATGCAATGCTTAAAAAATAATAAAATTATTTATAAGAAGTATAAAAAAAAGAGTATATTAAAGTGGATTGAATAAAATCATTAAATTATTAAGGATTTATTTAAAAAAAAAAACCACTTTTGACAACTATATCCTATCTTTGTAAAATTAAACAAAAAATTTCACCCCTTTCCATTCTAATTCACGTTTTTCAAACATAAAAATCTAGGACTCAATTTTTTTTAATTAAACCAGAAAAATTATGTTAATTTTTCAATTAAAAGTTAACGTGCACGCAACGTTTGGATAAGGGCTTTTGCAGCCAAAGGAAAGAGGGAAAATAAAACAAGTAATTTTTGCTAGACCAGAAGCAGCAGCAGGCAAGCACAAATGTGCAAAAGACTATGACTCTACCATTAACCTTACTTTTACGTATTTTAAGAGCAAATGATGCGTTCAACTATGACTTTTTGAGCAAAAGGGTATGAGGATTGAAGGCCAAATATTTGGGTATAATGTGTGCATAAATCTGGTAAGATTTCGTTGAAAGGTGTTAACGAATACTACCAGTTAATGATAATATTGTTATTTAACATATGTGTATTTTAATTAGTTTAAAAATATTTCGGTGTATATTTAGGAATTTCGGGGGTTTATACAGCCACACCATTTTTTAAATTCAAACTAATTTATAGAAGTTTTTAGTAACAAAAATAATGGGATGTTTGTAAAGAATGTATCACATATCTTTTGTATATTGTTAATATACTATTAAGTATTTTATTTTGTATCACTTAAAAATTACATGTATGTTCAAAGTAATAATTAATTTAATGTAAAAAATGCAAATTAATCAAACATATGTTTATTATATATGCAAAAAAATAAGAGAATCTATTTTGATGAAACAATGATTTTTCACACAAACACACATATATATAGTTAAAAAAAAAATTATATAAAAAAATGTTATAAGTTTAGTTATTAGTTAAAAAAAACAAATTGAAATTTTTTAGCATTAAAATTTTAAAATATAATTGTAAGATTAGTTAACTATATTCGGTTTACATCTTTTGACTTCCTAATTAACTGTTTGTAATGTGTTATTTATTATAGGTTGGTATAAGTGTATCTATTATCAAAGTACCCAAATTTATCCGAAGTCTTTTTTATCGGACATAAAAAGAGAAGACAGGTAAGTTTATACATTATTTTCTCTTAAGTGTATTTGTGTTTTTGTTTTTACAAATATAAATAAAAACACTAATAATTTAGTGTGTTATAAATGGATTTTGTTTTCCTTATATTTTTTTTCTATCTTATAGCCTATACCAACTGCATTCTGGGAAAAACACATAAAAGTTATTATAGAGTTTACCAACATGTTGAGGTTATGTGTCAGGACAGATGTTGGACTGTTTCTTTCAAGAATGATCATGGTCGATATCTAATATCGGCTGGATTCAGGAAAATGATTAATTATCATGTTACGAATATTTATGTTATTTTCAGTACTGGGGCATAATTTTTTCATACATTGTAATGATAGTAATCCTTTTAAAAGAGTCGTTATAATTGGTTTGATTTTATTACAATTTTCTAATTATTTGTAGTGATTCATCTCATTCTTTTAACCAATAAAATTAATTTTTACAAATATTCAATAAGTCATACATTAATATTATGTGTTTGATCTTGACATTTATTTATTTTTCTTCTTCAAAGAAAAGGTATTATTTAAAAGAATGTTATATTGTAGATTATTGGTTAAAGTATTTTAAGTATAACTTAAAATTGTGTGAGATTGTCTCTTGGAACTAGATAATACAAATTTAAATACACCTACATTGAAATGTTAGTGTGATAGGTCCAATTCATATCATATTCCAGAAGTCAGTTTTATATGAAAATAATTAAATATAAACTTATCATAAAATTGTTTTAACATATTGAATATTATAAATAAAATATATAAAATTTAATTAGAAGTAACGTTAATTTGAGTCCAAGAATTTTTTTAGTTATATTATTTTTTTTTAAAATGTATATTTTTTATTTTATAATTAAAATTTGTTCATTATTATAGTTTAAACAGTGTAAGAAATTCCGGCCGTGCGAAGCACGGGATTTACAATCACTAGTTTACATAACACAAAAATTAATTAACAAAAAACTTCCGTAAAACATTCTAATATAATATAAAGCTTCCGTAAAATTATACATAACAAAAATATATGCAATAAATATCTTCAATTTACCCATTAAACATCCCGTTAATCTTGCCAAATCGACAATGGTTAAGTTTTCATTCAAAGAATCAGCAAATGGGATTTTTTTTTAACCATATTTACAAATATTCACCACCTAATTATTTGGTGATAAATACTTACAAACGGGCAAGAACTTTAATTAATTAATAACTACACCACATATCAATCAATTATAGTACTTTATTTATAAAAATATTCCATAAAATAATACATAAAAAAATATAATATAATAAATATCCTTAATTATGCTAAGTCAACGCTTAATACACTTTAATAGAAGGATTAGACGATAATTTTTTTGGCCAATTAGACGTCCCTTCAATTTTGCAGAGATCGGTACTCTATTCACAAAAAAAATCCGTAAAGATATAATACAATAATTATCTTTAGTTTTGTCAAGTCAATGCTAAATACAACCCAATATAATACAAAGCTTCCGTAAAATTATACATAACAAAAATATATGCAATAAGTATCTTCAATTTACCCATTAAACATCCCTTTAATTTTTCCAAATTGGCAATACAAAATCCACTATACAATGCATACTTGTACAAAAAGATGTAAAATCAAAAACACGATATTACAAAGTCGAATTATAGATTGGTGTGAAATTGAATAAAATTATAATACAATATTTCTAGTCTAGTACAAATAATGACACACACAAAACGACTTGTTACAATTTCACCACAATAGCAACGCCAAATTTGATGAAAGAGATACAAAATCCGTCCTAAATCTTGAAATAGAGAAGAAAATTTGCGTATTCATAACCTGCAAGTAAATAGACAATAAAATTAATAGAAACATGGAATAAGATTTCCAATGGAAGAACATTAATAGAAATATGGAATAACAATATCAATGGACAACAACATCAAAAAAAAAAAAAAAGGAAGAGAGAACCTCGTACGATGTGAGCACTCAAACACAAAAGCCAAATTTATAGAAAATAATGGGCAACGATCTACAGACGAGATGAATTATGAAAAAATCAAAAATCGAGATCAAATATACACCTTAACTCAATAATGAGTCAAGGGTGTTAGAATGAGAATAGGTGAGGCATCTATGTATTTTCCCCTGTATTAAGGATTGATTGATATCAATTAAATTCATGGAAACTTAAAATTGACATAACTAGTTTTTCCATGATGCCGTGGCTCATTAGTTAATAACATAAGCGTTATCTAGAATCACTAGTAAAGTCAAAGTTGATAAGATTGATACAGGGTCTACCATATTTTCAATCAAATTAAATAATTTTGTGCGTGTCAGTCACATGCATTAATACACTTGTAGCAAAAGGCGATGCACTGGGGGTCACATGCATTAATACACTTGTAGCAAAAGGCGATGCACTCGCCCCCAGAACCCCCATTCCCTGGCCCGACAGGATTGGGTGGAGGAGGTAAATCATGGTGACTCAGTTATGCATTAATACACTAAACAAATGGATAAATGATTAATGTGTAAATAAAGATCTTTGCAAGAATTTCAGAGCAGGATCCATTTTTAGGTTGAGTCTCAATTTTTTTTTTTTTTAAATTCAGGTTTTTTTTTTTCTCAATTCAAGATTCGATCAATTTTATATTTATTTTAATATTTTTATAAAAAAATCCAAAGCATAATAATTTTTTTTCGTTTCCAAACAATTGTGAAAATGTAATATATATATTGAATTTAAAAAATATATAAAAAAATTTTGACACTCATATTAAATATAGTTAAAACTGAAATTTCAATTTTTATTTATTTAGGCGATGAACTTTAGTATTATAATAAATTCCCTGAGATTTATTAACCATTCAAAAACATAAACCATATATATAACACTCCAAAATATAGAAAAGAAAAAATATAGTATTCAATAAAATAAACCTTTATAAAAATAAAAATTAGTAGTGTACGTCTCGTATAATTATAAATGAAGAAAAAAAAAAACCTTCGGAGCTTGATTTGAGATAAAAGGGATAAAATTGAATTTTAAATAGAAAAAAAAAACTAAAATTCAATTAAAGTTTGAGAAATTTTTAAATTGAAAACTTAAATTAGATTCAACCAAATAATTGGGTTAACCGTTATCATGTGGAAATTTTCGTGATATACACATATATGATAGATACTCTATTATCCTATCAATCTATAGTAATTAAGTGTATTCTAATTTGATCGGCACTGTCTATAACTACATGTTTCATGCGTGGACATCACATCACAAATATCCAAGCTTCAAGCAGAGGGTTTCTATTTCTTAAAAAAAATATAAAAAATCATTTGTTTAAATATTTGTTATTACTATTTATTATTATGGTTAGATGTGAATCCTACTTCTCTCTTAAATCCAATATGTATGGAAATAATATTATCACATTTTTCTTCGTTTTATTCAGGAGCTGTCAAAATTGAAGTAAATAATATATGTTGAGTATATATAGAGTGAAATTGATTCATGCATAAATCATTAAATGATATTAATTATTTACACTAAAAAGTAGTAGTTGTTTTCATCGAAGAATTTTAATTTGTTTTTCACTCTCTTTGTTAATAGTATGTATAGGATTGTTCTGCGTCAATTCCTTTTCTTTTAATGACTAGCTTATGAATCTTAAATTAGTTTTAGATGGTTAAATAACTTTGATTTCCTGTTGTTTTAATAAATCTTTTTTGCCATATAAAAAAACTCATCAAATGTTTGGATTTTCTAATTTTTTGTACATACGAATCATATGCATATGTCTAGTATCGTTATATTTTTGGAAAATGATTATTCCAAAACCAAATTTATTTTTGCATCATTAATTTGTTAAGTAGATCAATGATACAAATTGTTTTCCTTCACGTAAACCTAAATGTAAAACATGAATACATAGTGTGTTTTCCCCCCCTGAATTTGTTAGACTGCTTTTGTATGATATTTTCAGTTGGGCCTCAAACTGAAAATTTTCAGTTTGAACTTTGAATCGCAGTAGCCCGTCACGACTCTTAACATGGACGCGGATATTCTCCCCCCTTTTATAATTTGTTCACCCCCCTCTTCAGTTCACTATTCTATTGTTCAATTCACCACACATAATTTTTCAAAATTGTCTCATTCTCATTTTTCAGTTCTTATTTAATTTTTTTAAATTCAACCCCCTCATTTCATAGAAAGAGTACGCACGAATAAATTCCGACCGTTATTCCGCCGCCGTGAGCTGCCGCGACCTTCCTCCATGACCCGCAGCCGTGACCTGCCATCAAAGAGGGGTGCCGTAACATCCATGGATAAATGTTGGTTTTTTTTAATTTTTCAATTGTTCAATTCTAGGGTTTATGTGTGTGATTGTTGGTATAGATTAGGGTTTATGTGTGTGATTATAAACTTAATAGAGCATATAATGTTTGTTTTTGTGATGGAATACAACAAAAATTACGAAAAAAAATTGAAGATGACGAAGGGCTTTGTTCTGGTTGTTCAAACATATGTCCAATGTTCGAACAAAAGTGTCAAACAATGCTCAATGTTTGGATTTTTTTTTCGAACAAAAGGCCATTGTTTGGAAAAAAAATTCAAACAATGTGTTCGAATAATTTTTATGAATTATGACAAATGTTTGACATAAATTTTCGAAAATAATGCAAATGTTTGAGAAACCAGAGCTGAATGCGAACCGAAATAAAAAAAAACGATAAAAAAACGTGCGAGAACAATGTTAGAAGCCCTCAAGATCGTTGTGACTGTTTGCATTCCGATAAACTTGATTTCAAGGGGGTGAACTAATTGAATTTTTCTAAATAAAATTATACATAAGGGCACTTAAGTCTTTTCAAATGTATTTTCAAATAAAGAAAAAAAATTGGGGGTGAACAAATTAAAAAAGGTGGGGCGAATATCCGCATCCTCTTTAACATCTTAGGTGGGCAGGCCCAATAACTTTGGGCCTCAATTTTAGTTGAAGCAATAAAATTTTTTAGTTGAAGCAATAAATTAAGCTGATAAGTTTTAGCTGAATATAATTAATTGTATGATTCTGAAAAGACCATTTACAAATAATTATAAATATGTAAGTTACATAATTAATTGCAAAATTCCTTTAATTATTACAATTGATAATCGTCGATTGAATTGATTCGGCGTTGCCGTCCGCAGCTACCGTAAGGTTCTATCTTTAATTATTTTGAGTTATGATTTTCTTGTGTACTTTGGTGCAATCCAGCGTCTCGGTATATTGTGAAGATTAGTATAAATAAATATAATTGAAATATGTAGATTAATATAGTTGAGATGTACAGATTAATATATTTGAAATGTGGCGAGTGTACACTAAATACATATGAGATTTGGTGTAATTATTTTCGTTTTCTATATTTTCATTTTCAATAGATCTTGTATGAGACGGAGTATAAATCACACATGACGAATTAACACTTTTAAATGAATTAATAAATATTAATTTGTGCTAGTTTGTGAGAGCTGTCACATAACAATTTCAAAAAAAAGAAAAAATTCCTCTTAGTTATATTAATAATAGTGTGTGCAAATGATTTGAACTTGGTATATGAGATAGAATATAATCTGGAATCGAGAAACCCAATTGCATGAATACCTTTAGGTACATATTCACCTTAGGCGCATATACCTATAGAATACTGGTTGAATTCCAAATGCATATATACCTTTTTATATAAATCGTCATCATTTTTTTAAACTAAATAAATAATTATTATGAAAAATGTCATAATATATAAACTGTTTCGTCATTTTAACGTTATATAAGCTCATGTAATTGCACATAGGTGTCTTATTATTCAATCAAAAGTATTAATTTATTATATCGACGTCCGTATCAAAAGATTTGTGAATCAAAATATAAATCCAGCAAGGTTTTACTCTATTATTATACTCCCTCCGTCCCAACTATATCTTCACACTTTCTATTTTGGTTTGTCCCAACTCTATCTTCACACCCTTAAAAAGAAAACAAAACTCAATATAAATATTCATATTTAACTACTTTATACACTAAAAAGCAAAAGCATCCACTCATATTGGTTTAACACTCAATAAAGTAGATTTTTCTTAATACCCGTGCCAAACCAATATATGAAGATAGTCTTGGGACGGAGGGAGTATTATTTTTAATGAAGTTCACATATAAACATTGGACCATTGGTATCCAATTCGTCGTACAATGAATCATAGCGACATATCAACTTGTCCTCAATATAAATTCACCAAAGAAAGCATAGTTGATGAAAGAATTCCATATCAGGTGGGCTGGTTTTTTTCTCTATTTCACCCTTTTGAAGGAGAGGTTCATAAGTGAATAACCTATTGTGGGTGGAGTTATCTGCGGCGGTGCTTGATTCCAAACAACCTTTAATTTCATGCGAAGGATATTCACGGTGAAACTTGTTTAAATAAATTAATTAATTATGTTAAATGTATCAGTGAATTGCACTATAAGTATCAGCTTCGAAGGGTATTAATTATTTTCACTAAAGGTATTAACTGAAGTGCATGATATTAGTTATTTTCACTAAAAGTATTACTTATTCAATATAAGGTATTAATGATAATAGTTATCATAATTATCATTCATATAATATTTTGTTTTAATTCTAATGCTATAAAAAATTATCTTATTTAAAAATCAGAACTTATAAAGTAGAGTGCAATTAATCAATTTATTCTCTTAGCAATTGAAATAATTTAGGAAATGATCTACATGTTTGTGCTACATTTAATCCATCAAATTGGGTTCTTAAAATATGTCGTATAGAGTGAAATTTATTCACATGTGAATTGTTAAAGGGTATTAGTTGTTTTCACTAAAAAAATAGTTTTTTAACTAAAAAAATAATAATTCATGTATAAGCCATATTAACTCTATACTAAACCATATTAACTCTATACTTTGTCTAAGTCTTTAGTCCTCTATTATAGTAATAAAGAGTTAAATTCTCTATGTATCACTCATGGTTAATTTTGTTTATATGTCCTTTTACGGTTAACTTTTTGTATATGAGTAGATTTATGAGGCCTTATATAAGACTGCCGACAAAACAAATTTTCAATTCCACTTTATAGTATCCAATTTCTTTTTGACAAAAATATCCTTAAATTAAATATCTATATTACTTATATATATAAAATTCTCATTTGTAAAATACGTTCAGTTGCTCTATAACCAAACACATCAAATAACAAATTTTCCCAAAACATTGACAGGTGGTTCGCATCTGTTAAGCAAACAAAAAAATGGATCAACATTATAGATTTATAGCACCGATCTTCTTAAGAACGGTGTAAAAATTTGTAAGGTAGAACCGCAATTGACTGTCATCTCCATAAAAATGGTATTGGGAAGAAACAAGAAATTTATTCACAAAATAGGAATGAAGCGATAAAAATTAAACCGAATGGGGTTTGATTCGAAAGCAGGAGTGCAATAAATATGAGGATTTTGATTCCAAGAATGAAAAAAACTATTAGTTGAAAGTATAATTATATCATTTTTCAAATTATTAATCTTTTCATCACTAGGGTGAGAAGTTTCTGGCTTTTTTAAACGTATCACCAGAACTCTTCATCGTGTGCTCTTTGCAAAAAAAAAAAAAAAAACTTTTAATAATAAAATCCTGTCATTATTATTTTTCTAATTAAAAATTTTTAGTGATGAAAAACTGTATCTTTAATAATAGGACCTGTCACTAAAGATCATAGTCCTGTCAAAAATAATACAATATAAAAAAATTATAATGAGAGAATCTTTATCACTAAAGATCAATTTTCATATAAGATTGTTCAGAAATTTTGAATGTCAAATTCTTGGAAAAAAAAAAGTAAAAGAAAAGGAAAAAAACTTAGATAATTATCTTTCTTCTTCATTCAACCGTGGAAGAAAGAGACAGAGTCGGTCCTGATAAGTTTTAGGCCCGGGGCGAAACAAAAAAGTAGGCCCCTTTAACACAACAGTAAAAAAATTACAAATAGTAAATTATTATATTGTATATACACAAAAGAATATTGATAGTTTTAAAATTTAACAAAAGTATAAAATAAGCCGTGAAATATATTTAACAATAACACAATATTGATAGTTTTTAAATTTGTATTTTCCAATAATCTAGACTAATTTATAATGGTAATAATTTAAAAAATACTAGTAATAACAAAATTTGTGTTGTACATTTTTATTTTTATATTTCACATGTAATATTAATTATGCATAGATATTATAATAGGATAAAAACTAATGACATGTGAAAAATTTGTGCACGAATCATACATGCACATATCATGCAAATTTTATGCATGAATCATACATTGCACATACCATGCAAATTCCGTACACGGTCCGCATATAAACATTTTAGCATGATCCAAATATGTGCATTTCACAGTTCGTACGTACAAATAAATTAATATAGTTTCACAAGATATTAGAAAAAATAAAAGGTATAAATTATATTAACTATTTATTAGATTTAAGCTGCTTATTAAAATAAAACTTTATTTTATTGTTTGAATGTTACATGTGATAAAAATTAAGATAAATAAGATTTTAGAGTATTAAAAGTGTGTTGCACATTCCTTTTTATATTTCATATGTAGAAATTAAACATAGGATTGCATCGATCCTAATAAGTTTTAGGCTCGGGGCGAAATAAAAAAGTAGGTCCCTTTAATACAACAGTAAAAAACTACAAATAGTTAATCATTATATTGTATATACACATAGAAATATGAACAAAGTATAAAATAAACCATGAAATAAATTTCACAAACAACAATATTGATAGGTTTTAAATTTGTATTTTTCATTAATCTAGAATAATTTATAATGGTAATAATTTTAGAAATACTAGTAATAACAAAAATTGTGTTGCACATTTTTATTTTTATATTTCACATGTAATAATTATACATAGATATTATAATAGGATAAAAACAAATGACATGGCACACTTTGTGCACAAATCATATATGCACATATCATGCAAATTTCGTACACGATCCGTATATGCACATTTTAGCATGATTCAAATGTGTGTATTTCACAGTTCGTATATACAAATAAATTAATAGTGTTTCTCAAGGTATTTTAATAAATCAAAGGTATAAATTATATTAATTAGTTATTAGATTTAAGCTCTTTATTAAAATAAAACTTTAGTTTGTTGATTGAATGTTACATGAAATAATGATTAAAATAAATAAGATTTTATAGTACTAAAAGTGTTTCACGCATTCTTTTTTATGTTTCATATGTAATAATTATGCATAGGAATAAAAAAAATATACAATTTTTTTTGCACGATCCGTACATTCACATTTCTTGCAAACTTTGTGCACAATCCGTATATGCACATTCTGTGCAAACTTCATGCACGATCCGTATATGCACGTTTTGTGATCGATATAGATTTGACATCCAACTCTATTACGGTGATACGGCCTATCTACAGTCTGGATTGCTCTTCGAGGGAGAAGATAATCCGACCCCCGGAGACTTATCTCGTCGGAACTCCTTTCCTCAACTGCGGCGTTTTATCCTTGGTGGGCTGCAACAGTGAGATTTGGTTCGTGGATTCACACAACAAGTCATCCGGTCGTCTCCATAGCTGTCGACCGACTTGTGGAATCGCTCCACAGTTGGAATGCAGGGGTATCAACTGTTGCCAAGTAAGGATACCAGATTCACACATAAAAGAATTGGAAGTGCATTACAGAACCTATGGCAATGGCAATATTTGTGGACTTGTCTTTTTTTAACTATGGAGATTTTACTGATTATTGGTCAAAACTCGATCCCTACATCTTAAATGCCTCCATTCCACTCAACATGCCGTTCAAATATGCACACACGGCTTTTCTTTTAGATTATATTGACGAGCCTGTAGAAGCTCGCCCAAATGTTGTATGCTTTAAGGCAACTTATGGCGGAACTCTCCACAAAGAGCTATACATTCGTCAATGCGACTGTAAGAAAGGTTTTGAAGGAAATCCTTATGACGCCAATGTGGGGTGCAACGACATCAACGAGTGCATGGATACAACATTAAATAATTGTACAGTTGGGACTACTTGTGTCAACATATTGGGATCTTTCATATGTGATAAGAAGAGTAATGTACCAATGATTATTGGTCTGTGCAGTGGGGCAAGTGCACTAGTCTTTCTCGTAGTGGCTTGGATTTCATTCAAATTCATGAGGAAGAGAATAGAGGCCAACCGTAAAACAATGTTCTTTAAGCTCAAATAAAAATGTAGGTCCCTTTAAAACAATAGTAAAAACTGTAAATTGTAAATCAGTATATCGTGTACATAAGTAAAAATATGATTAAAAATATAAATTAGACCGTGAAATAAATTTAGAAATAATACACCAATATAGTTTTTATATTTGTATTTTCCAACAATCTAAAATAATTTATTATGGTAATAAATTTAGTAATAACAAGATTTGTGTTACTTTTATATTTCACATGTAATAATTATGTGTAGATATTATAATACGATAAAAACAAATGAAAAGTGCACACTTTGTGCACGAATCGTACATGCACATATCATGCAAATTTCGTACATGATCCGTGTATGCACATTTTAGCATGATCCAAATGTGTGTATTTTGAAAATTATATGTTTATTGTAATAAATTAATAGATTTTAAATAAAAATATATAAATTACATTGACTAGTTATTAGATTTAAGCACTTTATTAAAACATAACTTTGTTTTGTTGATTGAATGTTACATGAAATAAAAATAAAAATAAATAAGATTTTATTGTACCAAGTGTGTTGCACATTCTTTTTTATATTTCATATGCAATAATTATGCGTAGATATTGTAATAGAAAAATATAAACAAAATGTGCACAATTTGTGCATGCACATTCCGTGCAAACTTCGTGCACATTCCATATGTGCATGTTATATGCATGATCCATATGTACACGGTTCATAATTTGTACGTAAATAATATATGCTTATTTTAGTAAATTAATAACATTTACAAGATATTTTAATAGGTTGAATATATAACTTATTTTAATTACTCATTAGATTTAAGCTCTTAATATATATATATATATATATATATATATATATATATATATATATATATATGTTGGGAAAAAATAGGGGTGCCCGGGAACTATTCGGGATGAATTTAAATACAATTATTATTAGCATGAATTAATCCTAATTAATTCAAATAATAATTCCAACAACAATTTTATCATCATGCATGTTGAATTAATTCACATAAAATCTATGGCGGAATAAACTAAGAAGTTATGTGATTTACGTACTCTCGTAGAATTGGCATTTGAATAATACGGGACAATCACGAACGCGCTTTATCAACCCAAAGACCTTCTCAAGTATTTCCCTTTCGTCTTACTTGATCACCGGTAGGAAGTGCTTTCAAGTAATTAAAATAACTAAGGAAAAAGAAAAATATATATGCTCTTGATTTTTCCGACACATGGAATTATGTACTTGTGGATGAAATAATTACCCCTTATTTATAGATGAAGTGGCCGAAATTTGTAGAGATTTATGGGCCTGGAGAAAATCTTTTCTTAGTCTCTAAGAAATCTTGAATATATCTCATATTTTTTTTTCTCCATAATAAAATATTCCACAAAAATCTCACTCACCTTATAAGCTAGCTATTTTTGAAATTTATTAGTAGAGAATCCAAGATTTGAATCTTCTTGAATATATGAGATAATCTTGTATTCCAAGAATACTTATCTTCCATAATATCTTTCCAAGAAAATCAACAAAATCTTTTCTCTCCTAATAAGGCTTTTTCGAAAATTAAGAGGAAAAAATCAGTATTATATTTTCTTTTATTTTAATCACCTTATCATTATTGGACTACTTAATGGGCTACTTGAGGGGCCTTAAGGAGAATTAAGATTGGACCTCCTAATGGACTTCTGAATTTCAATATTGAGCCCTAATATAATTCAGCCCATCAATATTAATTATTACCACTAATAAATTAATATTACACTATCCATCTTAATCCATATTACGATAATATGGGCTCCCGGTTATTATTTCCCGCGTTTAAAATTATCAAGTCCATTAATTAATTAAGCTTCTGAATAGCTCTAAATTAATTAATATATTTCACCTTGGAGTAAAGACAGTTCAACATTATTATCCGTACCGAAGAAACTGATTCTTCACTTGCAAGATTTGGTACGATAAAACTTCTGAGCCCACCAAGGGGACAAATCACACGAGCCGTACTCGCATGCGTTTCTCCGTATTAAATCTTAGCAACCGTCATATGATTAATATTACTGTCCAAAACACAAAGTTCGAAGTCACGATGATTCTCACCCAACATGAATCAAGGCAGTAACCATTAAGCACACACGGTCCTATTTAAGTGACGGAGATTAAGAAATCAATAACCACTGAGGTCTAATTCTTCACATTTCAGAACAGAAGAATTTATCCTCGCTGTAGGTCCTCTTCAACACATACTAAATGTGCTAGTGCAATCTCTTGGTCAAGACAAGCCAATCTGAGATATACACATTGACCTTTCACGGTGGATTGTTCAATTCCACCTAGGTCGTGAATTTGTACGTTTATTTACAAGGAAACCGTTAATGTGATCTTCCGTGATCGGGTATCACCACATTAACTACAATGTAACATGTACCACTTATAACGAATTGGTTGCAATAAATATTCAACATTCAATCATATCTAAAGCAAATGTGATAAAAGAATTATTCTCATAATAAGTGTTTAGTACATGAGTTATACAAAGTAAAAGCATACTTTCACGTATAACTCAACAATCTCCCACTTATACTTAAAGTTTGTTTTTTAGTATACATCATCATGCATGTCTAGTGTAGTAGCTCTGCGTGACATCTCATGTCAACCTACACTAACCTAATAATTCCTCCCACTTATACTTAAAGCAGATTGGCATTAGTCTTGACTCTCATTCCATCCACATGTCTCTCGAATGTACTCTGAGGCAGACCCTTTGTGAATGGATCAGCTAGGTTGTCTCCTGACGCTATCTTTGCCACCTCTATATCTCCTCTCTTAACAATTTCTCTTATAAGATGGTATTTTCTTTCTATGTGTTTGCTGGCCTTGTGGGCTCTCGGTTCCTTTGAATTTGCAAATGCTCCGGCATTGTCACAAAAGACAGTTATCATGTCGGGAAAATTCGGAACAACGTCCAAGTCCACTAAGAAGTTCTTGAGCCAAACTGCCTCTTTCGCTGCTTCACAAGCAACTACATACTCGGCTTCCATGGTCAAATCGGCAATGCATTTCTGCTTAACGCTTCTCCATGAAATGGCTCCTCCTCCCATGTAAAACACACTACCCGAGGTTGACTTTCTTGAGTCTATGTCTGATTGGAAATCCGAGTCCGTGTATCCCACGGGCATAAGACTATCTAACTGGTAAATCAGCATCCGATCACGAGTTCTTTTCAGATACCTCAAGATGCACTTTACGGCAGTCCAATGGTCTTTCCCGGGATTACTTTGATATCTTGCCACCATACCCACGATAAAGTAGATATCCGGTCTCGTACACAGCATTGCATATATAAGGCTTCCTACGGCCGAAGCGTACGGAACGTCTTTCATGGCATCTATCTCCGCTTGCGTCTTAGGGCTCATTTCTTTAGGTAGATGGATTCCGTGCCTAAAAGGTACAGAACCTTTCTTGGAATCTTGCATGTTGAAATGCTTCAAAACAGTGTCAATATATGAAGCTTGCGATAAGCCCAACATCCTCTTCTTGCGATCTCGAGTGATCCTGATCCCAAGGATGTGACCGGCTTCCCCTAAGTCCTTCATATCAAATTGTTTTGACAGCCATACCTTTACGTCTGACAATATCTTTACATTGTTTCCAATGAGCAGAATATCGTCTACGTATAATACTAAGAATACCACCGCAGTTCCGTCATGCTTCTTATACACACAACTTTCGAAATCGTTTTAATCAAACCCATAAGACTTAATCACTTGATCAAAACACTGGTTCCAAGTACGCGATGCTTGATTAAGTCCATAAATGGATCTCTTAAGCTTGCATACGAGGTGCTCTTGGCCTTTTTCAATAAAACATTTGGGTTGTTGCATATAGATATCTATCTCGTCAAGACTTCCGTTAAGGAAAGTTGTCTTAACATCCATTTGCCTGATCTTGTAATCTAGGTGCACAGCGATCGACAAGAGAATACGGATGGACTTAAGCATAGCTACAGGCGAAAAGGTTTCCTCATAATCGATCCCTTCTTTTTTAGTATACCCTTTGGCTACTAGCCTTGCTTTGAAGGTCTCAACCCTTCCGTCCGGTCCTCTTTTCCTCTTGTACACCCACTTGCATCCAATGGGTTCTACCCCATTGGGTGGTTCAACCAACTCCCACACTTGATTATGATCCATCGAACCCATCTCGGCTTCCATTGCCGTTTGCCATGACTCCGCATCTTTATCTTGGATTGTCTCGTCGTATGTCCATAGGTCTGATTCATCACCAGGAATCAAATCCGAAGATTCTTCTATTCCCATAAATCTCTCGGGTTGCCTAGCAATCCTCCCACAGCGACGGGGTTCCGGTTGTGAAGGTGTGACGTGTGGTATATCATCTTGTATACTTGGTATCGAGGTTTGCCCTCTCAATTCTTCTAAGGTAATTTCACTTTTAGGCTTCTGATTGTTCATATAGTCTTCCTTCAAGAATTTAAAGTGCGTACTAATCACGGTCTTTTGATCCTTGGGGCTATAGAACATACACCATTTTGTTCCCGCAGGGTATCCTATAAACAGTCTTAATTCCGAACGTGGATCCAACTTACCGGCTTCCTTGTCTAGCACGTATGTCGGACAACCCCAAATCCGCAAATATCTTAGACTAGGCTTGTGCCCGGTCCACAATTCCATTGGGGTTTTAGGAACCGATTTGGATGGCACCAAGTTTAGAATGTAAGCCGTCGTTTCCAAGGCGTTACCCCAAAACGACTTGGATAAATCCGAATAACTCATCATGGATCTGACCATCTCTAAAAGAGTCTGGTTTCTTCATTCCGCCACACCATTCTGTTGAGGGGTTCCCGGTACGGTTAACTGGGATATGATCCCTTCGTCCGATAAGTAGTTCAAGAATTCATCGCTGAGGTATTCGCCTCCACGATCTGATCATAGAAACTTGATACTCTTTTCCCTATATTTCTCGGCTTTGGCCTTAAACTCCTTGAACTTATCAAAAGTTTCAGACTTATGCCTCATAAGGTAAATGTACTCATATCTCGAGTAATCGTCAATAAAGGTGACAAAATACTCATACCCCGTTCTTGCTTTGATCGTCATTGGACCACACACATCGGTATGAACGAGCTCTAACACTTCCGTGGCTCTATTCCCCTTGGCTCCAAATGCCCTCTTGGTTATTTTACCCTCTAAACAGGATTCACAAGTTGGAAACGGTTCGACTTGGAATGATTCCAAGGATCGTCTTTCACCAATCTCTCTATCCGTTTTAGATTAATATGACCTAGTCTAAGATGTCATAGAAGTGTTTCGTTCATCTCCGAAGAAAGCTTTCTTTTATTACTCAAAATGATCGACGTGTTATTAGATTCATTATTTGAGTGGTGTGCACACTTAATCATATAGTGATTGTTTACCAACGTTCCATGACAGATAGTATCATTCTTAAAAGAAACAGTAACAACTTTATTAAAAGTAACCGAATATCCATCAAAAAACAACTTAGAAACTGAAATTAAATTCTTCCTAAAGTTTGGAACGTATAAAACATCTCTTAAAATTAAAACTCTATCTTCAAAAGATAGGTGCACGACTCCCACTGCTTCGGCTGCCACTCTCGTAGCATCGCCCAAAGTGATGAGGATCTCATTCTTGCTAAGTCGTCAGGTTAGCTAGAACCCCTGAAGAGTGAAACAAATATGATCAGTTGCCCCGGTATCCACTACCCAAACGTGGGTAGCATACGCCGCAACATAAGTTTCAACGACTAAGGCATGAGACTTACCTTTCTTTACAGCCTTCTTAGGCTTTGAACAGGTTGACCTCCAATGTCCCTTCTCACCACAATTGAAGCACTTACCCTTAGCAGTTTTCTTTCCACCTCCTTCGCCCTTCGTCTTAGGTTTCACAACGGTTGGATTTGCTTGTGTATGGTCTTTTGTCCTCTTTCTCTTCTTCCCTCCCTTGGGACCCGAAGAGGTAGACGGACCGTTTGCCACCATGGTAATAGTTTGATGTTCCATTATAGTCTCCGCCGATACCAAAGCTTGCAAGAGCTCGGGCAAACTATTTGCCCGTTCATTCATTTGATAGTTCAATTGAAACTGCTCAAAGCTCTTCGGAAGAGAATGGAGAACGAAATCGACCTTAGTAGGGAGATCAAATTCCGCACCAAGTACTTCCAACTTGTTGAGATAACCCATCATCTCGATAACTTGATCCCTTACGGGCGTACCTTCCACCATTTTCAACAAAAGCATCTTTCGCATGGTGATTTGCCTAGCTGTACAGTTCTGATGTTTAAACATCGCTTCAAGATTGAGCATTATCTCAAAGGCGGTCTCCATGTGTTGGTGTTGGTACTGCAACACATCTGACATTGAAGCCAGAATAGTACGCCTAGCCATCTCATCGGAGTCAAACCAACTCTTATGCCCTTTCTTGACCGACTTGCTCGCATCTTCGGCAGGCTCTTGGGGCTTAGGAGTAGTAAGTACCCATTTGTGGTGTTAAGCGGTTAGGACAATATCAAGATTATATTTCCAATCAACATAGTTCTCACCGACAAGTTTGTTATCTTTAAGTATATTAAACAGTGGATTAAAAGGTTGCGACATGATGAACTGAGAATAAAACATACATTCATATCAATATCTAGAAAAATACAAAATTATCACATAATTCGATCACATCAATTATATTGAAACCTTAAAATAATATAATCATGCATCAGCCAACATCTCAAAACAATTTAAATGTGCCACGAGGGGTGGTTTATACATTTAAACACATTCAAGCGGGTTACAAACTTGAAAGTTACAAATTCTTAATTCAAAATTAATAGTTGGCTCCCACTTTGACCACATAAAAATTGACAGGAACTCTAAGGGGAGTAAGTTAATATCAATTTCTTATGCCTAAGTAATAACCATAATTAAATACAGGATTATTATTTCGCTTTGAGCAAGCCACTCGTGGTGAGGGTCAATACCGCCACTAGTAATAATCCACAATCATCCTTTCAGAATTTATTCATGTGAAACCATAATTAAATACAGGATTATTATTTCACTTTGAGCAAGCCACTCGTGGTGAGGGTCAATACCGCCACTAGTAATAATCCACAATCATCCTTTCGGAATTTATTCATGTGAAATCCGTCCTTTTGGCCGATCCGAGGTGGAAATGTATTCCAAAAAGACTTCACAAATAAATAAATTATGGAGGCCAAATTAATCCAATTTTAATATCTGGAATAAAATTGCGATTAAAGAAACATACTTAGTAATTTTCGAAAGTAAGGTTTTTCTTGGATAATTAAAATTCATACAAATACATATTAACAAATAATAATAAGTGCACGAAATAAAACATCCATCAAAACAAAATTAAACACATTGGAGCACTCAAATCCAATTGTCACGGTTTAATTTCTTCACGTCTTGATGCGAAATATCATCCTTGTTGCTTTCCATCGTTCGTCTCGACACGCTCCCACTCGAACAACAACACTTCATCAAAAACAACTTCGTTTGGGGTTCGGGACGACGTTTAAAATCACACAAAAAACGAGAACAAAAATAAAATTTCACGGCCCGAGATACGGCACGCGCCGGCACACGGGGTGGGGCGCGCGCCTCTCTGCACGAGCGCCGAAAGGCGGCACCTCACGCGCGCGCTCGTGCGCCTCGGCTCGCCCGTCCTGCACGGCGCCGTGCACCTCGCGCACTCCGTGCACCGTGTTTCATCGTTCGTTCTTGTTTTTCACCCCATGCATGATTTTACGTCCATGCATGCGCCACGCATGCATGCGTCATCCGGGTACGCCATCTTTAATTCTCTGTTTCTGTCTTCGTCTCGATTCGGTTACAATTTATTTATAAAAAATAAATACTAGATCTAGACTAGTCTATTACAATGATCAAATAAAAATAAAAATAACTAATCTACTCGTGGATTTTTCTCACGAGTAAAACGAATTCAAACGAATCAAATTAAAAACAATTAATTCACACGCATGAAAAAATAAACATTAAAACCATGACAATTGGATACCTGCAAAAAAGATCTAGCAATTCTACTATCCAATTTCAATTTAATATTTTAACAATTTAAATTTCAATTTAAAGATCAGAGCCCTAAACATGGCTCTGATACCAGTTGTTGGAAAAAATTGGGGTGCCCGGGAACTATTCAGGATGAAATTTAAATACGAATTTAAATACAATTATTACTAGCATGAATTATTCCTAATTAATTCAGATAATAATTCCAACAACAATTTTATCATCATGCATGTTGAATTAATTCACATAAAATCTATGGCGGAATAAACTAAGAAGTTATGTGATTTATGTACCTCTCGTAGAATTGACCTTTGAATAATACGAGACAATCACGAACGCGCTTTATCAACCCAAAGACCTTCTCAAGTATTTCCCTTTCGCCTTACTTGATCACCGGTGGGAATTGCTTTCAAGTAATTAAAATAACTAAGGAAAAAGAAAAAAATATATGCTCTTGATTTTTCCAACACACGGAATTATGTACTTAGGGATGAAATAATCACCCCTTATTTATAGATGAAGTGGCCAAAATTTGTAGAGATTTATGGGCCTGGAGAAAAAAATTTCTTAGTCTCTAAGAAATCTTGAATATATCTCATATATTCTTTTCTCCATAATAAAATATTCCACAAAAATCTCACTCACCTTATAAGCTAGCTATTTTCGAAATTTATTAATAGAGAATTCAAGATTTGAATCTTCATGAATATATGAGATAATATTGTATTACAAGAATACTTATCTTCCATAATATCTTTCCAAGAAAATCAACAAAATCTTTTCTCTCCTAATAAGGCTTTTTCGAAAATTAAGAGGAAAAAATCAGCATTATATTTTCATTTATTTTAATCACCTTATCATTAGTGGACTACTTAATGGGCTACTTGAGGGGCCTTAAGGAGAATTAAGATTGGACCTCCTGATGGACTTCTGAATTTCAATATTGAGCCCCAATATAATTCAGCCCATTAATATTAATTATTACCACTAATAAATTAATATTGCACTATCCATCTTAATCCATATTACGATAATATGAGCTCCCAGTTATTATTTCCCGCGTTTAAGATTATCAAGTCCATTAATTAATTAAGCTTCTGAATAGCTCTAAATTAATTAATATATTTCACCTTGGAGCAAAGACAGCTCAACATTATTATCCGTACCGAAGAAACTGATTCTTCACTTGCAAGATTTGGTACGATAAAACTTCTGAGCCCACCAAGGGGACAAATCACACGAGCCATACTCGCACGCGTTTCTCCGTATTAAATCTTAGCAACCGTCGTATGATTAATATTACTGCCCAAAACACAAAGTTCGAAGTCACGATGATTCTAACCCAACATGAATCAAGGCAGTAACCATTAAGCACACACGGTCCTATTTAAGTGATGGAGATTAAGAAATCAATAACCACTGAGATCTAATTCTTCATATTTCAGAACAGAAGAATTTATCCTCGCTGTAGGTCCTCTTCAACACATACTAAATGTGCTAGTGCAATCTCTTGGTCAAGACAAGCCAATCTGAGATATACACATCGACCTTTCATGGTGGATTGTTCAATTCCACCTAGGTCGTGAATTTGTACATTTAGTTACAAGGAAACCGTTAATGTGATCTTCTGTGATCGGGTATCACCACATTAACTACAATGTAACATGTACCACTTATAACGAACTGGTTGCAATAAATATTCAACATTCAATCATATCTAAAGCAAATGTGATAAAAGAATTATTCTCATAAATAAGTATTTAGTACATGAGTTATACAAAGTAAAAGCATACTTTCACGTATAACTCCAACAATATATATATATATATATTAATGATACATGAAATAAAATTTAGTTTAAAAAATTCATTTTAATTTTTTATTATATATATGCACATATATAAATATTACTATCTTGACATAGTTTAGTTCCAAGATTAAAAAAATACTATTGAAAAATTAGTGATAAAACTTATGAATGAAAATAAAGTTTAAACTTTGTTTTGAGGAATATATATATGTGTGTGTGTGTGTGTGTGTATTATATTTGTATAAATAATAGTAGGCCACATAAAACCTAGGGGCCCAGGGCGGTCGTCCCTCTTGCACCACCTCAGGGCCACCCCTAGAAAGAGTGGTGGAACTGTATGTGTATTTTTTTTTCTTTTTTTATGCTTTTAGTTTGAGCATTTCTTTTTGTTGACAAACCCTCATTGCACCAAGTACATGGTGCACTCATTCAACAGTTGACCATGTTTATATTAAAAAGTTTGTTTCAATTACACTGAAAAATGTGGTTGGATTACACTGAAAAATTTATACTAAAAACTGATTTTCAGTGTAAACTTTTCAGTGTAATCCAACCACACTTTTCAGTGTAATTGAAACAAACTTTTCAGGTGTAAACCGGGTCAACTGTTGAATGAGTGCACCATACACCAAGTGCACAAGAGGGTTACTCTTTTTAGTTTTTTACAATGGGGTATAATGGTCTAATTGGTTTGAATAACAATTTTTAAAAGGTTTATATATTGAATGGGGTGTATGCAGTAATTTGTGTATATATATTAGAATCGAGGGTTTATTTAGTTATGTCCCTTATATAATAAGCAGCATAGTTTTAAAAAAAAAAAACTGCATCCACATGGATTTGAACTTTACACCAATTAACTAATATTTATGATGTTTACTAATTAAACTTAACTATAAATCTTTATAAATTTTGAATAATTATTGTATATAATTTGAAACTGTAAAAGTATATTAGAAATTTGAAACTGTAAAAGTATATTAGAAATCTATAAAGGTTGTAGCAGTAAAGATGAAATGACTTAATAAAAGTTATTATTCATATACATTATTTATGCACCACGCAAAGTCAGTGCACTACTTCCATTTATATAGCTAATTTAAATTAGACGTTAGTAACAAGTAACGTCTAATCACAACACTATATAATATAATTATTTTAAATATCTAATTTCATGCTAAGCCACATCGTTTTTGGCTTCTTCAAGTGGACATAAAAAAATAAGAAACAAATTAAAACATTCATCTGCTTGATATATAGCGAGGTTAATACTCTAATTATGTTATTAATTATAAATAATAATTAATATATTAAGAAATAGTGCTTATTTCATGAAATATTATATTTATTAATCATATTAAATTAAACATGATTATGGCAAATAATCATATTGTATGAATCAATGGATTTTAACACCAATAAATTACATTGGAAAAAAAATGCATAAAGTCCATATGGAGTTTTAATTAATGTTTTACTTATTGTATTACTGATTGAGCATCACAACCATATAATTTTTTTATATTCTATACATTATAATAAAGATATTAATCATATATGTTTGAGTTCTATGTAATATATGTAGTATCATTTAGTCATTAAATTTCATTCATGAACATTATACATATATTCATTGATAGTGGTAAAGATTTCAACATGAACAATAATATTTTCATGTGCTGACTTTTTCATTTATATTTCTTAAAAAAAATTACTTACATATTTGATAGATATTAAGAGGATATAATTAATTATTATAATAAATCTTTTGACAAATAATTCATATATTATAATCTTGTGCAAAATATTAAACTAATTTGACGAATGAAATGGAATATACATAGATTATGCAATCACTTTTAATTATAAATCAATATCTTTAGGAATTTAGTTTGGTTTTTTAAGGTATGCATGCTTAATACAATGTATAATGGTGATAACATATGAATATTATGTTCTTTTTTAAGGTATGCATGTATGTGTAATACACTTTCATGTCAATATTTTTTTAAAACTAAGTATACTAATAATTATTATATTACATCGTCTTCTCAAATTTTTATAACAATTACACAAACACTAATTAATTTAAAGGATGGATTGCAACATAAACACTTTTATAATTGAGTTCTAAGAGTATAAAGATATTGTACACTACTACATCATTAAAATAGAACAAAACAATAAAACGAACTACAAACTAAAAATTGGGATAAAACATAATCTCATTTTCACAATATTACTGTTGTAATTAAATGCGTAAAATAAAAGACGAGATTTCTTCACCCAGTTCGTCGAGAATGACTACGTCTGGGGGCGAGCCAAGCCAGGAGTTTCACTAATGTTCTTGTGTATGAGATGTTTACAATTTTGAGTACAATAGTATATTTATAAGAGTAAAACTCTAGTATAAGATATGAAGTCCATTGGGTTATTGGTCCATTAGTAATGTCCACATCAAATCTTCTAGATTTGGAATAATAAATCATCTAGATTTACAACACTCCCCCTTGGACATTACGACATAACATAAATGTCTTGTCATAAAAACTCCACGTGCTAGGTATCGGCCAAATAATAAGTTAGGGAGGAATGTATTTGATCTTCCAGATCAAATCTTCTAGATTTATTTCGGGGTTACCGCTCCCCCTGAAGACAACAACCCTTTGAGCTTTCGCATCCCAATACCATAAATGTATTTTTCAAAAGTAGACGTAGGTAAGGACTTAGTGAACAGATCTGCTAGATTGTCACTAGATTGCACCCTTTAAATGGTCATCACGTCACTCTTCTGGAGTTCGTATGGGTAGAAAAAATTAGGTGAAATATGTTTCGTCAGGTTTTCCTTGACGTACCCATTACTCATTTGTGCGATGCAAGCTGCGTTGTCTTCAAATATAACGGTGGAAGGTATATCGCCTTTAGCGATACCACACGAGTCACCAATGTGTTTTACCAATGACCTTAACCAAACACATTCTCGTGCGGCTTCAAATAAAACTATTATCTCTGAGTGGTTTGAAGACGTGGTAACTATGGTTTGTTTAACCGATCTCCATGAGATCGCGGTACCACCACAGAGAAAAACGTAACCAGTCTGGGATATGGCGTTGTGGGGATCAGACAAATAGCCAGCATCCGCATAACCTACCAAGGCTTTGTCTTGGTTCTTACGGTAAAATAGTTTAAGATCTTGAGACCCTTGGAGGTACCGTAGAACATGTTTTACACCATTCCAATGTCTCCTTGTAGGAGAAGCGCTATGTCTCGCAAGCAAATTGACAGTAAATGCAATGTCCGGTCGAGTGCGATTTGCGAGATAGAGCAATGCTCCAACAACAATAAGATAAGGAATTTCTGGCCCCAAAATTTCTTCTGAATCTTCTTTTGGCCTAAATGGGTCCTTATCCACTTCGAGGGATCAGGCAACCATAGGGGTGCTAAGTGGATGAGATTTATCCATGTGAAATCTCTCAAATACCTTCTTCACGTAGGTCGACTGATGTATAAGAATTCCTTCTGGGAGATGCTCGATCTGCAGGCCGAGACAGTACTTGGATTTACCCAAGGCTTTCATTTCGAATTCGGCTTTCAAGATTGAACTGGCTTCTTCAATCTCTTTGCATGTTCCGATTATGTTCAGGTCATCAACATAGATGGATATGATGCAAAAACCATTTTGCGATTTCTTCGTGAATATTCATGAGAAAGCTTTATCGAATGTGTATTCCTTCTTCTGGAGGAATTTACTAAGTCGGTTGTACCACATGAGGCCTGATTGCTTCAGGCCATACCATGACTTTTGCAGTTTTATGTTATACATATTGCGATTTTCACTATCCCTCATCTGAGGAATGTCAAATCCATCGGGGATTTTCATATAAATGTCGGCATCTAGTGATCCGTATAAGTATGCAGTTACTACGTCCATTAATCTCATCTGGAGATTCATTTTAACTGCCAAAGATATCAAGTAGCGGAACGTTATTGAGTCCATGACGGGAGAATAGGTTTGATCGAAATCAATCCCGGGTCTCTGCGAAAATCCTTGAGCTACAAGCCTCACTTTATATCTCTCCACAGTATTGTTCTCATTTCGTTTTTGCACAAGTACCCATTTATATCCTACATGGATAGCGCGCGCGGGTGTACGAACGATAGAGCCAAATACTTGTCTTTTGTTAAGCGATGCGAGCTCTGTTTCAATTGTCTTTTTCCATTTAACCCAATCGGAGCACTTTCGACACTCAGCGATGGTTTTGGGTTCTAGATCTAGATCATTATTTATAATGGAAAGAGCAACTGTCGCTGCAAATGTGTCGTCGACGACAGTAATATTTCTATTATATGTTTCTCCCGTATCTATGAAATTCATAGAGACTTCGACATTTACGTCAACCAGACCTTCTTCATTTCCCAGTGTATCTGGGTCTGGTCATTCCACGGTCCTAGTGCATTGAATATTTTGTGCACGGGCTTCATCACTAGGACGCTCGTCTCCTAGAGACTTTGAGTTATCTAGACGAGTCTCTTCTAGAGATTTTACATTTGGCTGACCAGTTTTGCTAGCTTTTCGTTTAGGTGTACTAGTATCTCTTGAGGGTCCTTTATGCTTCTAGCGTGTGGGGGCATGAGTACTTGTTTTGCTTGGGACCTCAACCCTTTGGGGAGCATTTACTGCAGGTATATGCGATTTAGTTACACCTCTATGGTCAGTGAACGCGTCTGGCAGATTGTTTGCTAAATTTTGTAAGTTAATGATCTTCTGAACTTCTAGTTCAAATTGACTAGTCCGTGGATCTAGATACTGAAGATTACTTACGTTCTACGTAAGCTTCGGGCATTCATTCAATTTTGAATTCGGATCTCCCCCTAATGCCGGGAAGTAATCTTCATCGAACGTGCAATCAGCGAACCGGGCCGTTAATTGATCCCCAGACAAAGGCTCGAGGTATTTTACGATGGATGGAGAGTCAAATCCGAGGTAAATACTGAGTTTCCTTTGTGGGCCCATAGAGATCCGCTTTGGTAATGTTATCGGGATATATATCGCACATCCGAAAATTCGCAGATGGGAAATGCTAGGTTTTTTCCCACGCACTAACTGTAGGGGGGAATGATCATTATATGCAGTTGGACGGATTTGTATTAAGTGCGATGCATGTAGAACTGCATGCCCCCAGCATGAAGTGGGTAGTTTGGAGTTCATAAGTAATGGTATCGCGCTAAGTTTGATACGTTTTATTAACGCCTCAGCAAGACCATTTTGGGTATGGACGTAGGGGATCGAATGCTCCACTTTAATTCCCAGGGCCATACAGTAATCTGTAAAGGCCTTTGAGCTGAACTCAGCAGCATTATCCATGCGAATCGACTTAATTGGATAATCCAGGAATTGAGCTCTAAGCTCGATAGTTTTCGCAATGAGCTTCGCAAAAGCTTGATTGCGGGTGGACAGTAAACAGACATATATCCACCTAGTGGAGGCATCAATAAGGACCATGAAATACCAAAATGGTTCTGATGCTGGGTGAATCGGTCTGCAAATGTCTCCTTGAATTCGCTCAAGGAAAACTGGAGACTTTAGTCCAACCTTAGTGCGCGACGGACGTACTATTAACTTACCCTTAGAACATGCATCACAAATAAATTCATCAACAGGAGGGATTCTATTATTCGTAATATTATGACCAATTGAATTAGATAGAATCCTACATATCATAGTTTGTCCTGTTGGAGTTATACGTGAAAGTATGCTTTTACTTTGTATAACTCATGTTGTTTATGAGAATAAATCTTTTATCACATGTGCTTTAGATATGATTGAATGTTGAATATTTATTGCAACCAGTTCATTATAAGTAGTACATGTTACATTGTAGTTAATGTGGTGATACCCGATCACGGAAGATCACATTGACGGTTTCCTTGTAACTAAACGTACAAATTCACGACCTAGGTGGAATTGAACAATCCGTCGTGAAAGGTCGATGTGTATATCTCAGATTGGCTTGTCTTGACCAAGAGATTGCACTAACACATTTAGTATGTGTTGAAGAGGACCTACAGCAAGGATAAATTCTTCTGTTCTGAAATGTGAAGAATTAGACCTCAGTGGTTATTGATTTCTTAATCTCCGTCACTTAAATAGGACCGTGTGTGCTTAATGGTTACTGCTTTGATTCATGTTGGGTGAGAATCATCGTGACTTCGAAGTTTGTGTTTTGGGCAGTAATATTAATCATACGACGGTTGCTAAGATTTAATACGGAGAAACGCGTGCGAGTACGGCTCGTGTGATTAGTCCCCTTGGTGGGCTCAGAAGTTTTATCATACCAAATCTTGCAAGTGAAGAATTAGTTTCTTTGGTACGGATAATAATGTTGAGCTGTCTTTACTCCAAGGTGAAATATATTAATTAATTTAGAGCTATTCAGAAGCTTAATTAATTAATGGACTTGATAATCTTAAACGCGGAAAATAATAACCGGGAGCCCATATTATCGTAATATGGATTAAGATGGATAGTGCAATATTAATTTACTAGAGTGTACCCACGCGAATTTCGAATACTGAAAAAGTATATTATTTTTATTTTCTGTAGACATTTAATATAAGAGTATTTTTGTCTAAAAAATTTCGAGGTATATACAATAAATTATGGGGTTTGTTTAGATGTGGCCCGTGCCCTTCACTAAACCCTACAGGTATATCCTACAAACTAAATAATTAAAAAAAAACATCAAAATTCACATAAATTAATAACAGTTGGGAGTATACGGGAAGAAATTAATTTATATAAGAAATAATACAAAATTTGAAATAAACTTTAACGTTACAAATACATGTTCATTGATCAAAATGAATTCTAAGTAGAACTTGTCTCTATTAAAATCATTAAAAAATATTGTCCAACTTTTTCAATCCTAACTTTAACGGTCAATTTTTGGCTCTCACTCTTGATATTAGAAATCAGAGAAAATTGAGGTGTCATACTCTTAAAATCTAAAATGAGATTTAAATTACAAAAAACCATCATAATTATTCAGATAAAAATATATGGTATAGTTAAATATATTATTTTTGCACATGAAGAATATTTAAACTGAACGATATAGAGCATAAATCAACAATCATTATTACATTCATATTGATATTGATATTTAAATCTAATCAAATTGTGAGCACTTAAAATGATAAATTTAATTATAAAATAAATATACTGATAACAATAGATATATAACTAACCAACAATTGATGGGAGATATCTCAGCAAAAGAGTGGAACAAATGAAACTTTGATGTGAAAAAATGAAATACAATATGCTTTTATTTATAATAAAAAAATGCATGCAATATTATATCTTGTCCATAATAAGAATATATCACATAAAAATATTCTTTGGAATATATAACTATATACCTTTTATTTTAGGAAAAAAATAATCGAACATTATACTATATAAACTAACTCAAACTTAGAAATGATAAATTTAGATTCATTCAATAAATAGATCATATTTAATTACATTAAGGTTTGGAAAAAATATGATTTATAATAAATTCTAAAAATAACTAAATAAGAAAATGGAAAAAATATCTATTTGCATTAATTATGCAGATATAAATTAATGGTTTAAATTTAATGATATAGAACGAAGGGTCGAGATTAAAAGTTTAACCAACTTTTAATGAGAGCGCAATATTTCAAAATGGAGAGATTTGAGACATGCCACCTCATCCTTAGAATAAGGTGGTGTTGACACATTAACTTTGAGAGGTTTGGAAATATATTATAATAAGATTAGTGGTAATAATTAATATTAATGGGCTAAATTATATTGGGGCTCAATATTGAAATTCAGAAGTCCATTAGGAGGTCCAATCTTAATTCTCCTTAAGGCCCCTCAAGTAGCCCAATAATGATAAGGTGATTAAAATAAAAAGAAAATATAATGCTGATTTTTCTCTTATTTTTTCGAAAATATGGTATTTAGGGGAGAAAAGATTTTGTTGATTTTCTTGGAAATATATTATGGAAGATAAGTATTCCTGGAAAACAAGATTATCTCATATATTCAAGAAGATCCAAATCTTGGATTTTCTCCTTGTTATTTTCGAAAATTGTAAGCTTATGAGGTGAGTGAGATTTTTGTGGAACATTTTATTATGGAGAAAAGAATATATGAAATATATTCAAGATTTCTTAGAGACTAAGAATTTTTTTTTCCAAGCCCAATTCCGCTCAAATTTTCGGCCACTTCACTTTATAAATATGGGGTGATTATTTCATCCCCAAGTACAAAATTCCATGTGTTGGAAAAATCAAGAGCATATATATTTTTCTTTTTCCTTAGTTATTTAAATTACTTGAAAGCACTTCCCACCGGTGATCGAGTAAGGCGAAAGGGAAATACTTGAGAAGGTCTTTGGGTTGATAAAGCGCATTCGTGTTTGTCCCATTTTATTCAAAGGTCAATTCTACGAGAGGTGCGTAAATCACATAACTTCTTAGTTTATTCCGCCATAGATTTTATGTGAATTAATTCAACATGCATGATAATAAAATTGTTGTTGGAATTATTATTTGAATTAATTAGGATTAATTCATGCTAGTAATAATTGTATTTAAATTCGTATTTAAATTTCATCCCGAATAGTTCCCGGGCACCCCTATTTTCCCAACATGTCCTGGATGACCTAACCGCTGATGCCACAATTTAAAGGAATTCAGGTCATGAAATTTCATACTCATAGCTAGATGGAGATTAGACGGACGGATGTAGGAATAGTACAATCCGGAGGAGAAGGAAGGAAGTTTTTCTATAACTTGTTTACGGCTACCTCGAGTAATAGTCATCAAAAGGTATTCGTTATTATTTTCAGTTTCAGTTTCAATGTGATAGCCATTTGTTCTGATATCTCTAAAACTGAGCAGGGTACGCTTAGATTGTGGAAATAATACGACATTATTGATTATGAGTTCGGTACCCATGGGGAGGACAATGGAAGCTCTTCCGGAGCCCACTATCAACATACTATCATTGGCTATTGTAGTTATACTCCCCTTACGTCCTACCAAGTTATGAAAATACTTCCTATCTCTTAAGATTGTATGTGTGGTGGCGCTATTTACCAAACATAAATCACTATTTGCATCCATCATGCCAGAGGAAATAGCCCAAACCTAATAGTTGATATGTTTACAAGCCATGAATGAGAACAACGATATCCAAATAAATGTAATGGACAACGATTTAAGGTAAACATATCAAAGCTAAAATAATAGTATCATCCATAAAATAAAATAAAATATCCAAAAGAAAGGATCCAAAAAGATATAAATTGTTTTATCCAAAACAAGGTACTAAATGGGTCGCGCTGTCGAGACGCGCCAAATTACAATAAATAAATAAATAACCCTCAATTACTCTACTAACTCGTAGTAGTGGCAAGCAAGGGGTCGATCCACAGGGAACGTAGAAATCAAAATTATGCCTCTTGAGATAATTAATGGGACAAACAAATAAGGGGGGAGAGTTTGGATTGGTTTTTCTAACACTACTAAAACAATAATTAAAATTAAATAAACTAAGGAAACAAATAACGCAATAGAAAATCAATTAATTAATGGATTTCAATTCGCGGTTCATTCACCACTTGGTCTTGACTATGCTAATCAAACGTATTATTCGCTCAACTTTTCCCACGGATTAATGACCCTTGATAAACAACAAGCTCTGTTCACCGGTTTATCCCTTAATATTATTCTATTGAAACAAGCTCTCCAAAGAACCTTTCTAACCAAACAGACTAGATACGATCTAAATTTAATTTGGTAGAAGCATTAAACCCTAGAATAAAGATCAAACAAATTTTCAAACACGCAAGCTCGGTTCGAAAGAATCCGATTTATATCACCCTAGCAAAAATTACTAGTTGCTACCAATTGTCATATAATCGCAACAATTACGGATTACGACATATGAACTAGCAAACATGCACGAAATAATTAACCTAGGTGATCAAGCTAAATTAATTACTCAAGCAATTAAACAATAAAAACAGATGATATAAATAATCCGTGTAAAAAGTCTCACGAATAAAACAGGGTTCAATTAGCAATCATCAAAACACAAGTTTAGAAATCCCCGGAATTCGAAGACTTATCGCTCACGCCCTTCCTTCAATTTGCTAGGTGTATCTCCCGTATCTGTTGCATGGGAATAAGATGACGGCTATCTCCTTCTCTCTGAATGATGGCTATATGGTATATATAAATATATAGGGCTGCTCCCTTTTCTCCACCGCCTTAATAGCCAAGAATATGGGCTGCGTTAATTACAATTATTTCCTGATGGGCTGATCAATTGGGCCTAATTTCCGCCTAATGTCGCGACTATCCACTGGCTGCCGCGCACCGATTTTGTTTCGTCCATATCTTGAGCTCTCGAACTTCGATTGACTCGATTTTTTTTTTGTTGCGATCCCGACTTCGAGACGCTTCACATGGTTCAAGTCTCATCTCCATTACCCATCTGTATCAGCCTCAGTAATTTTTCTCCTCTCACTCAAAATATTTCAAAATATCCTGAAATTCATAGAAAAATATAATATCAATGCATCGAGACCATAAGAACATAAGTCGAATAATTACGAGCAAAATATAGAATTGTTGTTATTAAACAACGAATTAAAGCACACAATTTACTCAATAATTACGACTTATCACTAAAATACTAAAATAATCAAATACACAAATCACTCATTATCTCATAAATTTCGAGCTACGGGCTCAAGAGATCATCGTTGTCTTGGTCAAATTCTGCTTCAGGCAGGTTGTCATCGTGTGGTTCAACCATGGGAGTCTTTCCCTTGTCGTCATTTTGCATTATTAGATAAGCCTCAACCAAGTGCTTGGGAGTACGACACGTGCGAGCCCAATGGCCTTTACATCCGCATCTGTAGCAGGATTGCTCAATCATGCCTTGAGAGCTAGGTTTTCATGGAGCGAAATTCCAGCTTCTGTGACCACCGGATGAACTACGACCTCGACCTTTAGTCCAGAACTTCTTACTCTCTCTCCCCCTTCTACGGTTGCGACCAATCGCATGTTTGGCCCTATACTGCTGCTGGAGTACGGGGTTGCTACCGTGGAATGTTGATACAGAGTTCTGGATCAAGCTGGTTACAATACGCTGCAAAGCAGAGTTGTACTCCGTTATAGACTTAAGGTCTTGGTAACGGATGTTCAACCACTCGTATTGTGCCGGAGGGAGGAGTATGTCACTTTGTTGTTGGAAACGGTCCTTCAGGGACTTCCACAATATTCCGGGGTCCTTTTGAGTGAGGTATTCATTTTTCAGACCCTCATTCATGTGGTTTCTAAGGAAAATCAACGCTTTCGCCTTCTGGGCGTTAGTGGATTTTGAACCCTCGACAATGATCTCACTCAACTCATTCGAGGCTAGATGGATCTCAACATCTAGCGTTCATGTTAGGTAGTTGGAACCATCGAGAGCAAGCTCATCGAATTCCTTCATAATTATATCAGGCATGGTTCACTACAATCGTTAAAACGATATGGTAAAGAGTGTGACCAAATTAATTGACAACGGAGGAATAAGAATTTATTTGATTATTCTAAAGCACATAGGAGCAAGGATTGGGCGCCATCTACCCAAAACATAAATTACGGTCCGACAAGTACCGGGCGCCGCCTAACCGGGCATGATATGCAAACTATAAATAATAAACTTGTGCGTGAGTAATAATGCATGTAAGATAATTAAATCATAAAGTCATGCATATGTACCAAATAAGGATATAAGATAATATCTTGAGAACTAGCACATGAAAATAATTCCAAAAAAATTTCGGGCTTAATAAACATGCATATTTATTACTCTAAATATTTCATGTATATTAACGAAATTTAATAAAATATTTTTAGGGCTTTTAAATAAAATTAAATTAATCGGTAATTATGTGATGCCCAAAAATGAGCCCAAAAGTGGGCTAGAGTTTCACAAGGTACGCTGCCATGTGCGACTGCGGGCGCGACGATGGGTGCGCGTTAACGCTCGTGGCAAGCAGAGGAGGGAGCGCGCAAAAAAGCAAAAAACCGCCCGCCAGTCACGACCTACAGGCGCGACTGCTGCAGGTGATTGCGCTCTGTAGGCGCGACTGCTTCTGGCGATCGCGTCCTACAGGCGCGATCAACACCCTTAGCGGTGCTGCCCTGATTTCGCACAGCGAGGTCGTGCGCGGAGGTGGCGCCGGCCTCAACGCGACGCACGGAGGCGCGCGGAAGCGGCACTGGCCACAAGCGGCGCACGGCGGCGGCCCACGGTAGCACACGACGGCGGCACTCGGCGACCTGGGGCCGCGGGAGCTTCGTCGGCGCACCTGGGCATCCTTCACGAACAGGCGGCCATCGACAGCGACGCTGCTGGGCGGCGGTCGATGGCGGCGCTGCTGCCACGTGGTGGCGCGGCGGAGGCCATGCGGTGGCTTCCATAAAATCTGTTTTAATATTTTTTTTTCAATTTAATTTGTAAAACAATTTGATCCAATTATCGCAAATACGAAAATAAAATCGAAGCAATAATTCTAGTGCATATAAAGCATATAACGCATGGATCAAAGAATTCGATACAACAATTAATTCACATAATTTGTAGAAAATTAATTTTAAGGCGTATCGGTTAGTCTCGGGCAGAGTCTCGGGCTGATAACGTGTTGTAATTAAATGCGTAAAATAAAAGACGAGATTTGTTCACCCAGTTCGTCGAGAACGACTACATCTGTGGGCGAGCCAAGCCAGGAGTTTCACTAATGTTCTTGTGTATGAGATGTTTACAATTTTGAGTACAATAGTATATTTATAAGAGTAAAACTCTAGTCTAAGATATGAAGCTCATTGGGTTATTGGACCATTGGTAATGTCCACATCAAATCTTTTAGATTTGGAATAATAAATATTATAGATTTACAACAATTACTACTCTCACTTTGGCTTTGTATAAGTCTAGACCAAACACCATTGCCTCATCCATCTTTGTGATCTTTGCTTTTATGTAAAAATTGAACAAAGACCTCCATAAGGAACTAATTAAGAATTAGAAACATGACAAAAATTAAGAAAACAAAATGTAAAATTCTGATAAAATTAATTAAGTTTAAAAAAAATAAAAATCAAATGGAAGAAGAATATTTTACCTCTAAAAAATTAAAGAAAGTGGAAGGAATGTTCACCCGATTTCCAACGAGCATGTTGAAAGGTAATTATTGTTGATGTCCTCCCACATCTGAATAAGGTGAGATGAATAATAAAATGGTGTATCGCCGGAAATTGCAAATTCTCTATTACCGAATTAAATTAACGCGATTTAGTGAGCAAAGAAATCATGCATCCCTAATATTCACTGGAAATAAACGATCATATTGAATCAATTACAAAAAATCTAAATAAGCAGCGAAACGAGAAATCATGACAAACTATTAATACACAATAAACCTAAACAAAAGAAAATGCAAGAAATAAGAAGAATAAGTTGGATTGTGACACACATCAAATTTCTATGGAGTATATATACTAAAAAATTGGGAAGAAATGAAGAAAGGTTGACTAAAATAACATATTTAAAGGAGAGAATGAAACTAAAATATATATATTAACATTTATTGGGAAGAGATAATGAATGAAAATGGAGAGTTGCCATTACAAATTACAAATTAAAATAAAATAAACATTAGTATATTTTAAAGAAGGATTTGTGAGATTTTTTTTTTTTTTTTTGAAATAGAGTGTTGTGGCTTTGCGACATAAGAAAAACAACTTTTGCTTTATAGTATTGTAGGATTTCTATTGAGTATATATACTAAAAAATTTGGAAGAAATGAAGAAAGGTTGACAAAAATAACATATTTAAAGGAGAGAATGAAACTAAAATATATATATTAATATTTATTGGGAAGAGATAATGAATGAAAATGGAGAGTTGTCATTACAAATTAAAATAAAATAAACATTAGTATATTTTGAAGAAGGATTTGTGAGATTTTTTTTTTTTTTTAAATAGAGTGTTGTGGCTTTGCGACATAAGAAAAATAATTTTTGCTTTATAGTATTGTAGGATTGGGTAAAGTATAACTCAATCACCCATCATTAATGCAATTGCCATGTTTAATTTGAATTTCGATTTTAATTTTGCCCGATTAAATGTTTCAAACAATAGATATTTTTTTTAATTATTAACTTTATATTTTGCAAAATTATGCGAGTTTCAAATTCTAAGAATTTTTTTATTTGTTTGGTGGTATCATCATTTGATAAAAAGACGTGTACAAAAACATGCATTACTTCTGGTTTTTTTTTTCATTTTCTCCCGGTTATTGTGTACATGTTTTATATTTAATTTCATTTCATTTCATTCGTTAACAAATACGACGAATAAAATTAAATAATATCGTACGGCATAACTTATCAATTATAATCTAACTATATATAATAACAAAATCTTCTAAATATAGTAATAAAAATTCTAACAGCCAAAATCTTATTACTATATCTACCAAGACAAATGGTAACGTTCATGTAACATTAATGTTTATTCGAATTGCACTAAAATTTTATTACTATATTTTCCAAACAAAGTGTAACATTTGATGCAACATTAGTGATTTTTTTAAGTTTGCCATAAGGTTTGGGTGTGTTTGTAATGGGGTCTTACATTATAAATTTAAAGTGGTTTATTTAATATTATATATTAGTGGTATAATATATATCAATTTAATGACGTGGAGATAAGAAATGAAATAGTTTATACAAATTAATAATTCAATTTTGTAAATATATTTTAGGTCGATGTATACATAATATTGAATATGATATGATAATTCAACTAAAAAAATTAAATCTAATTGATATCAACATCTTCAAAAGGTAAAAATAAATTTCTAAATATACTTCTTATATCAACTATTTATTTTTCAATTGAAACCATATAAAATTTATGTTAAATATTTTAAAAATACATGATATATTATTACGATAACTATATGTGGATTTAGACAGGTCAATTTATTTTTCAATTGAACTTATAAAGTTTATGTTAAATATTTTAAAATATATAATAAATTAATGCGACAATAACATGTTGATTTAGAACGGGTTGTTGCGTCCCCATAATCTGTAGTGGAACACTCCATATATCTCATGTCTCGATCCATAAGGGAGGGGAAAATTGGGTGTATATTTAAGTATCATACACTTCATTGTTATCTATATATCTATTGTGCATCATGTGTATTAGTATGTCAATAATTTTGGAGTGTGTAAATATATTATGTTTATCACATTATGATGATCAATATTATTTTGTTGGACATTAAAGTTTGATAATTTAGAATCTCTTCAATCTGATGCCACAATTAGTGTTTTAGAATTATTGTGTTCCTCCTTACATTATTATTCATATGTCTACGAGTAATAACTTTTTTCTTATGATTATATTAGAAGAAAAACCACCCATGAAAATGCCTTATAATTGTATTGATTGTATGGTTATAAACTATCTAATAAGATTTCATGTATTATTAAACTAAATAATAACTATTTATAATAAAGATCAATGGGTAGATAGACAAAATAAATTTAATTTAAATGGGGCACTCTTGTGGGAGACTATTTCATGTATGAGACCGAACTTTTTTTTTTTAATTGCTAAAGTTGTGACTCGAACCCATAACCGAACTCAATTTTAAAATTTAGATCTCACTTTAAGTCTAAAACATGATTTGAGTAGGTCAATAATCTCACCACATTTTGCATAATTGCAACCTAATCTAAAACTTTGGATAAATGCAAATAAATTATCACATTTAAATATTGTTTCAAATTAGTTTTTTTTTTTTTTTGACAACCTCTTTTGCGTCATTAACATGCTTCTTTCATAAATTATATATTACTCCCTCCTATTTTTATTATATGTCATCTTGACTTTTCGTATTATTTGTAAAATATATGACGTTTTACACTTTTCAATGTACATTAATTTTTTTTTTCTTGAAGTACCCTTGCTGGTATTAAAATATTTAGATAAATGTGTTATTTTAATGAAGAAGATAAGCATTTATTATGGGCATAATAGGAATCCAATTTTTTTTTAATATATGAGCGTTCATCTAGAATGACATATATTTTGAATAGGAGGAAGTAAATAAGATCAAAAGTATATTTGGTTGGGAGGTTTGGAAGCCGAACTATGTGAATAAAAGTCAAAGTGTGTATTTGAGATTAAACTACTATGATTTTAATTCTTCCAAAACAAAAAATCCCTAATATTTTACCCAATTGAGACATCTGTGTATAATTCATTTCCATTCCAATTCTCTTTCTCTTTCAATTCCTTGGTATATTACCAAGCACCACCCTAAAAATGATATTGTTTAATTAAGAGGCGTGTCATGTTAACAAGTCACGTCAAATCCGAGCACAAAAAATAATGTTTGAAAGAATAATTTACATCATTTAATATTAGAAGATGGTGATCTATTAACAATTATTCAATAAGTGAAAATATGACGATTTAACTTGCAATTAAGCATTGAATATAAATGTAATGAGTGTTCATCTCATTTATGAAATTGTGTCATACATATTTTTATCAATTTAAGTTCATATTACGATACACCTCACATTATACAATCTCAAGTTAAATTTTATCAATATTCAAATCATGCGTCGCACGGATGAATTACTAGTTGAAAATAAATAATAAAACAGCCTGTAAAATTAAAATTTAATAAAAGAGGATGCGGCTGAGAAGAAAGCACTAGTCGCGTAAAACAAATGGCGTACTCTTGTTCAAAGTATAAGTAACAGTCAAAAGAAAGTCCCACGTGGCATATTAATATATTAATTATTAACGTTAAACAGAGAAAAATAAACACTAATCGTTACAGTCGTAAAAGTAAATTAATAAAAAACGAGTCTCTTATGTATCTGAGTTTATTTGATTTTTTTTCAAGTATTATTATATATACATATATTATTACTGTTATGTATATTAAATATCATTGTTAAAAAAAGACTTAATTTTTAAAATGATAATAGTGTGTATATATAATAGCAGTATTTAAAGAAATTGAGTTCACATGATATATTAAATATCATTTTTTAAAAATACTTAATTTTTAAAATGGTAATAATATATATATATATATATATATATATATATATATATATATATATATTAATATTTGAAAAAATCGAGTTTCACATTAGGTCAACCCCAACTCACAACTTTTTATCAATAATTAAAAGAAGCAATGGTTGGAATTCCGAATTAGGAATCATAATGTTTTACCACGGTAAGAAAGTTGAAGGATCCGGGTCTATGACAATCAATGTGAGCTAATGACCCGTTGAGTTCCTGCAGAAATTTATTCGAATTCAAATATGACACTATTTAAGTTCAGGTCTGCCTTAAAAAAAATAGATCTATATTTTTTTAGTCTAATTAATTGTATAGTACGAATTAAATTATTATAAGAATCTTTTAAGCACATACTGATCAAAACTTAGGTCATTCAAGGGCGAATGAGTCCTCCCATTTTTATTTAAAGTGGTGGTGTGTAAACTGTATAATTGGAGAGGATATTAGATTAAAATAGATTTACAATAGACTTATTCATAATTGGATTATTTTTTATATACATACATATTGTATATTAAAAATGTCACTAAAAGATAATGTAATTTGGCTTACATGTATCTCGAGGCACAATAACTTAAATCCGTTTGCAACCTCCATTTTAAAGATGACAATTTAAACTCGTCTCTGGCATGGGTATTACCCGACCTATTTGGTCCGTTTTACATTAATAATATTTTAATATATATTAATAAAATTTAATATGAAATAGAATGTGATACTTCAATTACAAAACTGCATTGATATTAACATTTTTGTAATGAAAATAAATACATAAACATACTTTTAACATTATTATTTATTTTTTAGTTGAAATCTTAATCTATGTTATATATATACTCAATATTATGTTGTGTATCATTTTTCTCAATAATAAAATTTTTAATTGGAACGGGTCATTCAGTTGCCCCACACCTCTTAAAAAGTGAGACGGGTTCAGATTTTCTTTCATAGTAGAAATAATTTCACTTCAATATTTGTATATACCAAATAAAGAAAAGATTTGCCCGCATGGGCGTAACTCAGCTGGTTCCTAGGTGGCAGATTGCTATAAGGACGCAGGATCGAGCCCTGACAGCCGCACTGTGGGAGTTTTATCCCTCCAATGTGGGGGATAGCTCCTTGTGGGCACCAGGCACTGGTCCTCCCACCTAATGAGCCGCTGAGTCACCATGATTTACCTCCTCCACCCAATCCTGTCGGGCCAGGGGGTGGGGGCCCTGGGGGCGAGGGCTTCGCCTTTTGCTACAAATAAATAAAAGATTTCAGCAAATAGTAAGCAGTAAACATATCTTTATTGACTTTGCGTAACATATAAGATGTGATATATACAATAGTAACTCTACTGTGCATTTGGTGTATGATATACTCATTCTACAGTTACTAATGTATACACTAAAAAGTTAGTCTCAATTACGCTGAAAAATATGGTTGAATTTTCAGTGTAATCCAACCATATTTTTCAGCGTAATTGAGACTAACTTTTTAGTGTATACATTATGAATTGTAGGGTGAGTGCACCGTGCACTTAATGCATACGAGACTGAGTCGATATACAATTATTTCATTTAAAGCAATTACGTACAAATATATGCTCATGAGTTCAATATCTTAGCCTATGAAAGATAATATTTGATATCCACTTTACACCTTCCTTAGAAAAACGTGAAAAATAAGAATATTTCATTTTCTATTTTTGGGAGAGTGTATTTATTAATGGAGTTACGTTTTTAAGGAGAGAGTATAATTCTTAAATTATAGGTTTTTTTTAGTATTGTTGGGTTTAATGTTATCTTATAATCTTATCACATTATTATTATTCATAATAAAAAATTTATTTAAAATATGAAATGAAAATCTGATTTTCTCGACTATAAATTGAAGGCAAAGTATTATATGAAAATAGTTCATGATGAGCTTATCATGAAACAATTTTAAAATATCAATAATCTCATGAGTGATATCATTAATTTCATTAGGAGTATCATTAATATAGGTCAGTGTAATATTTTAAAATTATATTTCATGATAAGTTTACCACGAACCATTTTCACATAAAATCTACTTTAATTTGAATATATCATTGCTTCTTTTTTTCCCTGATATTTGTTTTTTTTTTTCAATATAAAGACAAATACTTTTGTGGATATGTTCAATTATTCCCCGATTCCATTTTTAACGGTCATGTATATGTTCGGATATAAAATTTTGTGAATCTTAATGTGTCGCACGGGTCAAATTGATTTTTTTTAAATAATTCGTGCAAATACAAAAATAAAAACTCGCTTTTCAAATTGTGTTATTATAAGGATAAACATGTGTTATTATAAGGACAATTCTGCGCTATTGTAGGACCAATAATACATATTTGTCTTTAGAGAAACACATAATTGCACTTACATTAACACATCTAAGGTTTGAAATGATGTTACTGCATGAACACAATTATGTTACTGTATGGAGAAATGTGTTACTACATGGAAAAAAATACCCCGTAATTTAAAGAAAGAAGAACATATTAAAAAAAAAATTGGCCTTATGAACATATATTTGTATTTGTAATTATTATAAGGACAATTATCTATTTTTATAATAAGGACTAGTAACACAAACTTATATTTTTAAGTAATACAGTTATTTTCTATTTAGCACAATTGTTTTTGGATAAATTAATTTTAATTTTTTTTCTTTAAATACACTTGTAATTATACGCGCAATTATTGCACAATAATGATTCTCGAAAATAAATTACTAGTTAAACTTTTAACACTTTAATCATTTCTCTTGCTTTCAGCATTAGTTTTTATTATTTTATTTCTCTTTTATCAAATTGAATAGGTTTTCAAAATCTGATAAGTTCAAAGCTTGTTATTGAGTGTTGACAACGATTTATGACGGGTCTCGCTGCCGGGTTCCTAGCGGGTAGGATTCGATATTAAAGATGACAAGGAGTAATAAGTGTGAGAGTAAATGAGCTCTCAAGTATGTATTTGCAATAAATGTGATGTGTATTACAAATGGGCATTTAAAACCCTATTTATAGTGTACAAGGTGGGGGTTCCCCATGCTTGGTAGGTGGACTCGTGGGTCCCCCCTACTCCTAGCTGAAAGGTAATAAGTGGCTACAGCCTCCCCTATGAGCCAATGAGGAGACGCCACGTGGCACTGCCACCCCTGAGGTGATTGGACTTGGCCCCAACGGCCCCCTTTGACCCTGTCACATCCTCTGAATTGATGGCACTCGACGTCCTCTCACAGCTGGCGCGGCCTGGGGTCGGGTAGACGGGTACTCGGGTACCGGGAAGCGAGTCCGGACGAAAATGCCACGGTTGGCCATTTGCGGGCAGGCGGGTAGAGTACCTGCACAGGGGCTCGTCGCTGGCCGCCCGATATCCGGGCACGTGGATTATAAGTATCTTTCCCGACAGATCCCAGAGGCTCTCGTCGGGCAGCCTCAGGGTCCCCGCCCGTCCGTAGGCCCGGACGGAGGGAGGCCCTCATCCGAGCTCGCTACAGTAGTGGGTCTGTGTCTGATACCCGATAGGCCGGGTAGCGAATATCGGGTGTAACAATTACCCCACCAGCCCGACATCGGGGGGCCGGAGTCGTCGGGTGGCGGGCTGGTCGTTCCGCAGACCATTCCGAATTTGAATTTTGGGTGCGACGTTTCGGTTTCCGAGACGACGCCTCGTCTGCCGCGCCTGCTGACGTCACAGGATGGCGTGACTGATGCGCAGAAGTCCAGGGGTCACGTCCGCCGAACCTGCTCCCCAACCGCGGCGCGCGTGGCCTCCACGCGCCCCCCTGAACTTTGTTTTATTCCATTTTTGACCCCATTTTTTGCAGTTTAGTCCCTCCTACTTCTTCTATAAATAGGGGCTTCCAACCCATTTTCTCATTTTCACTCCCTTGCAAACTCGTGCCCCCCTTAAGGAGATTCAAATTTTCCGGCGAATTTCCCAGATTCCGGCGATCTTTCTCGAGTCCCAAGGTAATTTCTTGCTTTTTTCATCGACACTTCTTCTTCTTATTCTCTTTTCGTCATGAGTGACTCCGTCGAGAGTATTGGCGCCGCCGATGTTTATCACTTCCGCCGTCGTGCCGCCGCCGATGCCGAGAGGCCTTTTCAACCGGCCGGGGAAGGAACGTCCCGCGCCGCCGCCGCCAGAGAGGGAGAGGGCAATTCCACGGATGTGGATGCCTTCGCGGAAGATTTGGAGGGGATGAGCCCCCAACGAGAGGGGGAAGCCCTAAGCGTTTCCCCGGTCTCCGCCTACCCGCCCCGGGCCGAAGATTTTTTGTTCGAGCGGGAAGCTGTGCCCGACCAGATAAACTACGCGGACAGCCGGCTAATCGGGTTCGACCACTCGAAATATATGAGCCGGTTCATGCGACAGCGCCCTCCCCGCGCATATCTCGAGGCCCGGGACACTGACTTTGGGGCCTCTCGCCGCCCCAGCTGCCTTCCGCCGGATGCCGACGTAAAGGAGTTGTACTGGACATTCCAGGCGCCCTCCGACGTCTTCTTTTACGCTCCCCGGGAGAATGAACGGGCCGACCAACCTCCGGAAGGCCTAATCGCCATAAATTCGGACACCCTTCATGCCGGGCTCCGCTTCCCGCTTCACCCGGCCATCTCCAAGCTACTCGCAGCCTGGAATCTGTCGATCACCCAGATCACCCCGAATGGGTGGAGCTACATTCTGGGGGCAATGGTTGCTCTCGGTCGGCGCGGGCTGCATCGTATGCCCACTCCGTCCGAGCTCAACTACCTGTACTACACCGTGGCCTCAGTCGGGCGGATGAACCTTGGGTATTACTCCGTGAAGCCCCGGGGTGGAGATGCCATCGTCTTCGACATCTCGTCGAAGGTGACGCACTGGCAGGAAAAGTGGTGGTGGGTCGGCGGCGCCTGGGAGAGCGTTGGTATAGACGGGCACACCATCCCGGTTCCACGGGAATATCGGGAGCGCGACCGTCGAGGTAAATACTGAATTTTTCTTCATCTTTTAGTACTGATCTAATTCTCCTTTCATTGTGCAGGTTGCGCGGTCCCAAATCAGGCCGACCTGACTGACGACTTCAGGCAGGCGCTTGCTGACTTGAAGCGACTACACTAGCTTCTACTAGTAGCTACCCCGCAAGAGTACGGGTTCACTGTAGCATGGGCAAGTATAGGGACCAAGTATTATCGAACCCAAGGAATGGTATGTATGCGAATAGATCCCTGAAGATCTACGCGTCGTAGTTAATATGAGTGTACTGTTTTTTTGGGTTTTTGGAAAGATTAATTAAGCTAACTAAATTATCCTACGAATGCAAAAAGAAAATTAAACTAAGTATCTAAGGTGTATATGCAAGTATGAGATGGTGATGCTCAGGATAGGAATCCCTACGTATACTAACGGAGCAGGTACATAATCAAAGTAATCGTGACAAACAAGAATTAACCTAAGTAAAAGATCGTAGAATGAAAGCTCAAGATTTCTCACCCTAATACTTTATCCTAGCAATCGACTTCACTAATCCACTAACAAGTTAATAGATAGCGCTTAATTAATGAGACCCTAATTTAACTAAGGTGATGCGGTCGTCCTCCTTCGCTAAACCGGTAGATGAATTAACCTTTCCTAAACCCTCTCGTTAAGACTACTAATTGTTATTGAGTGATGCGGTCGTCCTCTCTCTAACACTTTCGTACGAAATTCAAAGGTAGAGTTAAGATTAATTATATGAATTCATTAATTAAGAGAATTAAAACTAACGTCACCAATTACCTTAATTACGTACCCACATCCTACTTCTACGAGTTCATCCTAACCCAAGCATGCAAGGGTTTTAGCCGGACATGGTTATTACAAAAATAAAAGCAATAAAAGAAACAACGAACAAAAACATAATGAATTGAACGAAGAAACTAAGAAACATGAACTAGGGTTTAAAAAGAAAATAAATACGAAGAACTGAAATTGAATTAACTAAAACGAAATTAAAAGCGTTTAAAGTAACGAACTAATGAAAAGAAACTAAGAATTCGTATGCAAAACCTCAACAAAACATAAATAAAGCTTGCTCGTCTCCTTCCTCTCCAAAACTAAGTCTAAAATTATTTCTAAAAGTTGGGGATCTTCAAAACGTGTTTGGAAGAGGTATATATAGGCACCGGGTCGAAACGGGAGTTAATGGGCCGAAAATACGCATCCGGAGGCAAAAGTATATGGGCGCTCGAGCAAAACGCTCGAGCGGTCCCGCTCGAGCTGTGTAGCTCGAATGATGCATTCGCTCGAGCGGTCGCGCTCGAGCTGCTCGAGCGCTGAATCTTCTCTGTATGCTTTGGGCGCTCGAGTGATTCGCTCGAGCGGTGGTGCTCGAGCTGCTCGAGCGCAAGAATTGTTCTGTACGTTTGCGCGCTCGAGTAAGACGCTCGAGCGGTGGCGCTCGAGCAATGCGCTCGAGTGATCTCTAATCCTTCCAAATGATACTTTTCCTCGTCCGCACTAATACCAATCGTATTTCTTCAATATCTTCTCATCCGGGCATCCGTTTGAGTCGATTCAAAGTCCTACGAACTCCTCTTTTCGCCCTCTATCCATCTATGAAAACCAAAGAGACAAATTAATAATTTTATAAAAATGATACTCATTTGACTCCAAGCACTCATCGAAAACACTCAAAACATGAGTAAATCGGGCACCAAAACATAACAATTTCACGCCTAATCAACCCCCCCAAACTTACCATGTTGCTTGTCCTCAAGCAACGAAATAATAAGTCAAGTGAAATTGTTAGGAATGAGTCAAGAATCAAATCATGCAAGTAATTGAACTCGAGCTTTAAAGATCAATCACCCGTATACTCACTCACTTTCTTTTATCGTACTCATGCAACAATAACAAGAAACACCAAGATCAAGCATGGACGTGCACTCAACGATGTGTTTCACTCCCTCACAAGTGTATAACAGTGTTTAAGGGACTCACTCAATCAATCAATCACACATATTGGCAGCCATAGGCTTGTAAATGCTCTCAACTTCGACCATACTCTAGAAATCAATGCCGAATCAAAAAGGACTTTTCTCAAGGTTGTAATGTAGGCTCTTTGGACAGGTGGGATAACAATATGGGGTAAGTGACTCAAGTGAATGGAGAATAGAAAAATCAACTTTGGCACTTTGAGATTAGGAGCAGAATCACTTCAACATTTGCAATCAATACACTTTAATTCCACTACTCTCAACACTTCAATTTTTTTCTTTCTCACTCTTTTCACTTTTTTTTTTCAATCACTTCATTTTTTTTTTTTCGCACAAACACATGAGCTCATTTTTTCTTTTGCTCATTCTCAATTTTTTTGTTTTCTTTCCCACAACTCAAATCTCATTCACACCCTTCTTCTCATATTCACTCAACAAACAACCTTTTCCTTTTTCAACTCAATTCACTCCCTTCACATTCACACTTTCCTATTCTCCACTCAAATTGGGACAAAAGGCTTAGGAATTGGAATAGTGTTCATATGTGCTAGCAAATAAAATAGGCTTTAGGCTCAAAGGGGCTAACAAGGGATTCAATGTCATTGGTAAGGAAATTTTTTGGCTAAGTGACTCAATAAAATCAAAGATGGCCTAAGATCACATTCGGCATATCAAACTAGACACAATCAAGAAGCAAGAGCACATGCAAGTTCTAGCATCCTCTAAGGTGACGATCCACTCACAAACGACGAGATTAAATCGTGCATTTAAATCTCGTAAGGCACAACTCTCACGACTTTCACATCCATGCTAGTCCTAGTGAATTCTCACTCTCATCACACAAGCACTCAAAAGAAAAATTTACAAGCATACAAGTTCTTTCTCAAATCAACTCTAACTCAAACACTCACACAAGAAAACTCCTAACTCAGCCTCACAATTCACCCTACTCATCAAATCATACTCAAAGATAGCAATCAACAAGCATAAGGTGATTGATAGGCATAAAATATTGAGTAACAAAACAAATTAATAATAGCCCAAGGAGCATCTCAAGGCACCAATAATCAATCAAACTCAACTCAAATATAAGGGCGTGCATGCATGTGCAATGTAATCATAAAAAGAAACTCCACCCCCCCAAACTTCGACCTTGCTAGAGGTCTAAGTTTGGGGTTGTGGGTTACCTCAACCAAATAATTCAATTTCTCTCAGTAGCTTTGCACATTCCCTTGTCTCAAGTTGGTTCCTTCAATCTCCACTTCTTTGGTTCCTTTACTCCTTTAGAGACAAGCCTACAAAATAAAGCTCTCGAGTACGAGGTTAGACATACGACTCTAAACACCCTAATAATATAAAAAGACACTAAAAAAAATGAAAGCAAATAAAAATGGGTAGCCTCCCATTCAGCGCTATTTTTAAGGTCCTCATGCCGGACCAAGCTCAAAGGAGCTTATGGGACATCATACTCAAATTTACCTCCCTTACTCTCATAAGAGTGGTGTTTGAACTCCTTTCCTTGATGCCCCACCATCATGAGTACTTTTGCTTTCTTCCCATCCCCAAGTGTTATGGGTCTCAACTCCTTCTTGCCTCTATCTGGAGGAGTCTTACTAAACAATTTCTTGAGTTTGGACTTTTTCTTCTTAACTCCTCTTTTCCCGTCTAACTGGACCACGTCCACTTTCTTCACCTCTTCATCCTTCAACTTCTTCACTTCATCCCTATCAAAATAATCAAGAACATAATGTTCATGGGTTAACTCAACAGGTGAAGGACTAACAAAATCATGAGTATGAGAGGAATTCGGGAGAGAATGTGTGTCTTCAACACGAGGATCAATGGCATCCATGCAATACAAGCTCTCATCCTCCTTCGGGTGCTTCATGGCTTCATATAGGGAGATCTTCACTTCTTGATCATCAACCTTCAACGTGATCTTCCCATTCGCCACGTCTAGCACCATCCCCGCCGTAGCTAAGAACGGTCTTCCCAAAATCAGGGGCACGTGCTCATCTTCCTCCATTTCTAACACTACAAAGTCGGCTGGAAAGATGTGATCTCCAACTCTCACTAGGACGTCTTCAACCACACCTTGAGGTCTAGTAATAGACCGATCGGCAAGTTGAAGCGTCATCATTGTGGATTGAAGTTCACACCCTTCCAACTTCTTGAAAAGCGACAGGGGCATGAGATTGATGCTTGCTCCAAGGTCGCACAACGCTCCCTTCTTGATCCCGTTCCCAATATCACATAGGATCGTGAAGCTCCCGGGATCCTTCAGCTTAGGTGGAAGCGCCTTGTGCACTAATGCACTCACCTCGTGGTTCAACTGAACCAACTTCGGCTCATCCACTCGCCGTCTTTTCGCGATCAAGTCCTTCAGAAACTTCGCATAATGCGGCATCTGTTCCAAAGCATCATAAAAAGGAATGTTAATGTGAAGTTGTTTAAAAACATCAAGAAATTTTGCAAATTTTTCATCAAGCTTCTTTTTCATGAAGCGCTGTGGATATGGGACGGGTATCACAGATTTGGGTACCCCCCACTCATCTCTTTCTGTTTCTTTCACTTTATCCCTTGCTTCCTTTGCCTTTTTCCACTTAGGAACTCTCTCCATCTCCTCACTTTCCTTGCCCTTCTGGGACTCATCCATATCTTCATGCTTCTCAATCCCTTTACTTTCAATCCCCTTCTCAACTTGGGGCGTCTCAGAATCAGCAGGCATCTGAGGACCTTCGTAGTTGGTTCCACTTCTTAGCTGGATCGTCTTGCACTGCTCTTTCGGGTTCCCCTCCGGCATTCTATTCACTGATTTTGCAATCTGGCTCATCTGGAGCTCTAAAGAGGTGAACCTTCGATTGTTCTCTTGTTGAGTTCTAGTCCACTCTACGTTCATCTTCTGGAGCTCTTGATCATGTTGATCACCCTTCTTGTGCAACTCCTTCACATCGTATTCCAAGGATGACAACCGCTTGCTCCCTTCCTCCACCTTCTGAAGGATCGCTCTCAACATCTCCTCGGTTGATGCACCGCCTTCTCCACCAGGAGGTTTAGACCCCGGATCAACACCTGCAGGAACAGTAACACCAGCTTTTGGGTTAGCATAAGAAAAATTATCATTCTTCCTCCATGTGTTTTGAGGAAGCTGCTGGCTTCCTTGAACTCCTTGTGTGTTCCTCCATTGATTTTGAAGTGGCTGAGGGCCTGGAGGCACAAATGGTTGGCCATAAGAAGGCCTTCCATACTGATTACCACCTTGGTAGCCATTCTGATTGTAATATGGACCTCCCATGTAATTGGCTACCTCTTGCTGTCCACTGGGCTGGTCTACTCTCTCATTCTCTACTGCATGCTCTCCAACCAAAGTCTTCCCCAACTCGAGGTTGTTGATCTTTTCCATCATGGCCATCAGCAGCCTTCTCGTTCCTTCTCCCTCTTCCACCTGATGCACTCTTTGCAAATCTGCATCCACACCCCAAGCACCGGCATTCGTGACAATGTTGTCAACGATCTCTCTACACCTCTCTATGCCTTGGTTCAGGAATGCTCCGCCCGCACATGCATCTAAATGGGCTTGACCATCCTTGCTGGCACCACTATAGAAGAATGCCATAATGTCTCCCTCATTGTACCCGTGCTGCGGGCACTCTATCAGCATATTTGAGTATCTCTCCCACGCTTGGCGTAAATCCTCTCCGGACTTCTGGCGAAAGGACGAGATCTCAATTCTAGCCTTTATTGTCCTTGATGGAGGGTAGAATCGCTCGAGGAACAGACGCTCGAGCTCGGCCCAAGTGGTAATACCTCCCCGCGGGAGCGTATTATCATACCACTCCTTGGCTATTCCCGTCAATGAGAATGGAAACAGCCTAAGCCTCTTGGCATCTTCAGACATGCCATTGTAATTAAATGTGGAGGCTATCATGAGAAAACTCCTCAGATGTGTATGAGGATTCTCCTTCCCGATCACCCCCTTGAACTGATTCTCGGTCAGCAGCTTTAAAATCCCCGGTGATATCGAGAAGTTGTTCGCCTCAACAGGAGGCAAAGCCACTCCATCATAGTACCGCTGTGGCTGCGCTGCAAACCTCCCTCTAATCGCCCTATTATGATCTACGTTCTGAGGAACGTGTTGAGGATTAGCTGCAGGTACTGGTACTTGTTGGGGTGGTGGTTGGTAAACAGGTGGTTGGTTGTAGACTGGTGGTGGATGGTATGGGTATGGTGGGTAAGGATAAGGTGGATATGGGTAATGTTGGTATACTGGGTTGTTGAAAGGGTTATTTGGGTTTTGTGGGTAAGCAGGGTTGTTAAGAGGATTATGGACAAGGTTCTGAGCTGGATTCCCTACGTTTCGTGTATCCGGGTTTAGGCTCTGGCTATCCCCTAATGGAATTTGATTCTGGCTACCACTAACTCCAGTGCCTTCAACTCGGTCTACTGCCTGATTGAAATCGTTGGCAGCATCGTCCAACTCATTATTGATGTCCATTGGTTCCTTCCCTAAGTCGGCAGCGTTCATCCTTCTCAAGAAGGCTCGGTTCCTTCTGGCTATTGTCTCAGGGTCTGCAGGTAATCTCTCTTCACTCGTATTCCCTTGTGAGCGTGTTCTCATAAACCTGACACACTAGCAGAAGGATCAAAACGCAACTGCCGAATACTAAAAAGAACAATAAAAAATAAAAAAAACAGAAAATAAGCACCCACTACTAACTACTAAGCTATCGACAAGTCCTATTCAAACATACAACGCCATCCCCGGCAACGGCGCCATTGACTTGAAGCGACTACACTAGCTTCTACTAGTAGCTACCCCGCAAGAGTACGGGTTCACTGTAGCATGGGCAAGTATAGGGACCAAGTATTATCGAACCCAAGGAATGGTATGTATGCGAATAGATCCCTGAAGATCTACGCGTCGTAGTTAATATGAGTGTACTGTTTTTTTGGGTTTTTGGAAAGATTAATTAAGCTAACTAAATTATCCTACGAATGCAAAAAGAAAATTAAACTAAGTATCTAAGGTGTATATGCAAGTATGAGATGGTGATGCTCAGGATAGGAATCCCTACGTATACTAACGGAGCAGGTACATAATCAAAGTAATCGTGACAAACAAGAATTAACCTAAGTAAAAGATCGTAGAATGAAAGCTCAAGATTTCTCACCCTAATACTTTATCCTAGCAATCGACTTCACTAATCCACTAATAAGTTAATAGATAGCGCTTAATTAATGAGACCCTAATTTAACTAAGGTGATGCGGTCGTCCTCCTTCGCTAAACCGGTAGATGAATTAACCTTTCCTAAACCCTCTCGTTAAGACTACTAATTGTTATTGAGTGATGCGGTCGTCCTCTCTCTAACACTTTCGTACGAAATTCAAAGGTAGAGTTAAGATTAATTATATGAATTCATTAATTAAGAGAATTAAAACTAACGTCACCAATTACCTTAATTACGTACCCACATCCTACTTCTACGAGTTCATCCTAACCCAAGCATGCAAGGGTTTTAGCCGGACATGGTTATTACAAAAATAAAAGCAATAAAAGAAACAACGAACAAAAACATAATGAATTGAACGAAGAAACTAAGAAACATGAACTAGGGTTTAAAAAGAAAATAAATACGAAGAACTGAAATTGAATTAACTAAAACGAAATTAAAAGCGTTTAAAGTAACGAACTAATGAAAAGAAACTAAGAATTCGTATGCAAAACCTCAACAAAACATAAATAAAGCTTGCTCGTCTCCTTCCTCTCCAAAACTAAGTCTAAAATTATTTCTAAAAGTTGGGGATCTTCAAAACGTATTTGGAAGAGGTATATATAGGCACCGGGTCGAAACGGGAGTTAATGGGCCGAAAATACGCATCCGGAGGCAAAAGTATATGGGCGCTCGAGCTGTGTAGCTCGAATGATGCATTCGCTCGAGCGGTCGCGCTCGAGCTGCTCGAGCGCTGAATCTTCTCTGTATGCTTTGGGCGCTTGAGTGATTCGCTCGAGCGGTGGCGCTCGAGCTGCTCGAGCGCAAGAATTGTTCTGTACGTTTGCGCGCTCGAGTAAGACGCTCGAGCGGTGGCGCTCGAGCAATGCGCTCGAGTGATCTCTAATCCTTCCAAATGATACTTTTCCTCGTCCGCACTAATACCAATCGTATTTCTTCAATATCTTCTCATCCGGGCATCCGTTTGAGTCGATTCAAAGTCCTACGAACTCCTCTTTTCGCCCTCTATCCATCTATGAAAACCAAAGAGACAAATTAATAATTTTATAAAAATGATACTCATTTGACTCCAAGCACTCATCGAAAACACTCAAAACATGAGTAAATCGGGCACCAAAACATAACAATTTCACGCCTAATCACTTGCCTTGGTGAGATCTGAGAGCGTGGACAACCGCGACGTCGACCTTCTCAACAACGACGAGTACAGAAGGCTCTCTGGACTTCAGACTTTCCCGCGCCACTTGGATTTCGGTGGTAAGACTCCTTCCTGCCCGACTCTCGTTATCTTCGTTCTCGCTTCCCGATTTCTAACCTTGTCATTTTTCTCGCAGCGCAACGTTTCCCGGTCGAATCCTCCACGCCATCGACCTCCCCGGCAGTCTCCCCGAGGACCGCACCCGAGGCCGGCCAGGCAGCCATCCCGGTCGTAAACGTTGAATCATCCGAGGAGACCATTGACATGGCTCCTAAGAAGAACGCCCTGGCCAAGCTGGCGAAACGGGGAGCCGTCCGTGCCGCAGGGGTGGCGATCCGCAGTCCGCCCGCGACCCCGGTGCCCCCGACATCCTCCTCCCTGGCGGACGGGCAGCGCCCAACGAAGCAGGCCCAGGTTGAAGGCCAGACATCTGTCGACCCGGCCATGGTGACGGTCAACCTGGACCCGGCGACCGGCGGGCTTGTGGCCGGCACCGTCGAGGCGACTTTAGGGAGCCCGGCCTCCCCTGCCCACGATCGCAGCGACTTCTCCTTCTTGGGTTGGGGCAATCATCTCACGTAAGTATTTCGTTTTCTTTTCTAAGTCTTCTAGTCGAATTTGCGATGTAGGATTTTTAACACAACTTTTCTTTCCGTGGTCATGCAGACCTGAGCCTCTGCCCCCGCCCGAGGTCCTTCAGTTCCTGCGCTCGTAGGATCCTCCGTACTCGGAGGCCGTGCCGGAGTCTTGGCCGGAAGACCTACGCCGCGCCGTGCTGAATCTTCCCCGGTCCTGGACCCTCAACTGCCAGAAGGCCATGAGAATCGTCTCGCTCGCCGACCGGATGAGGGCGGCGGCCATCCGTACCTCCCGCAACGCTATTGCCATGGAGGGCATTATGCTCGAATTCGAGCGGGAGATGCGGACTGCCTCCTCCTACAGGGCAGCCTTCCAAACGAAGCGGGACGAAGCTACCCATCTGGAAGAGGAGAACAAAAAGCTCCGGGAGGAGCTGGAGGCCGGCCGAGCGGGTCGGGCTGAACTAGAGGGGGTCCTCGAGGAGGAGAGGAGGGCGCGCGCCGAGGCCGAGGCGAGGACGGCTGAAGAAGTCCGCCAAGCCAAGGAGGCTCTCGCGGCGGAAGCGGAAAGACGCCTGGAGTCCGAGCGTGCCCGATTGGCCACTGAGAACGAGTCGGCTGGATCCATGGTGTACATTAATGCTTACGCCGACTCGATTCGCTCCCTACTCCGTCAGAATCCCCAGGCTGACTACTCCGGGCCTCTGGCCGATCTGAGGAGTTATGTCGAGTCCAATCCTCCCTCCCCGGACTATGATATCACCCTGAAGGACTTGGTCGATCGCGGGCTGGACCTGTCGTTTCTTGGCGACCCGGTGACCTTCGTCTACCCGCTAGCCGACGAGGAGGCGAATGAGGACCCGAGAGTGGTGGATGAGGCGCACCCGTGATTTTTCTTTTCCTTTGTTGTTTTGTTATGTTTGTTGGCCGCTGGCCGTTTTGTAATTTTTCTTTCCCGGACCTCCTTAATGAAATCACTTTTGCTCTTCATTTCGCTTTGTCTCCTTGAACTTTTAGTTTTATCGGTCGGGTAAATAACGTAATCGGATAATAAATAATAAACGGTGAAGTGTTCTGGCCGAATATCGGGTAGTGACTTTTAACAATCGCCCAAAAGATTTAACCAACAGATTAATTAATGAAGTGCTATAGCCGAATATCGGGCAGCGACTTCACGAAGATGGGATTGATTTAACAACCGCTTAAAGAATTAACCAACAGATTAATTAATGAAGTGCTATGGCCGAATGTCGGGCAGCGACTTCACGAAGATGGGGTTGATTTGACAACCGCTTAAAGAATTAATCAACAGATTAATTAATGAAGTGCTATGGCCGAATGTCGGGCAGCGACTTTACGAAGATGGGATTGATTTGACAACCGCTTACAGAATTAACCAACAGATTAATTAATGAAGTGCTATGGCCGAATGTCAGGCAGCGACTTCACGAAGATGGGATTGATTTAACAACCGCTTATTGATTTTTACAAGTTTGCGCTTCGAGTAGCGATTACAATGAGCTCCTACTGGTAGTATTTTTTTAGTAGGGAGGCGTTCCAAGGGTATTGGGCCGGGTTGCCCTCAAGGCTTTCTAGCTCGTAGGCTCCGTTGGCGAGGCGGCTGGAGACCTTTAGGGGTCCCTCCCAATTCGGACCAAATGCCCCCTTGGGCTGCCCGACCGTCCGTCGGAGCACCAGGTCCCCGGTTTCGAACTCCCTGATCTTGATTTTCGAGTTGAAGTATTTTTTAGCCCGGCGTTTGTAAGCTATGTTTCTTTGTTCCGCGGACAGCCTTCTCTCCTCCAGCAGGTCCAACTCGTTTAGCATGGCCTGGTCGTTCTCGGTCCCCACGGGTTGTGAGGTGCGGAGGCTCGGGATGACGACTTCAGCCGGGATGACTGCCTCTGTTCCGAAGGCTAGAGCAAAAGGAGTCTCCCCGGTTGCGGTACGACATGTCGTTCTATACGACCATAACACTTCGGGTAGCTTGCTCGCCCATGTTCCCTTGCTCTCCTCCAACCTTGTCTTCAACGTGTGTTTGATTATCTTGTTTACCGCCTCGACCTGTCCGTTCGACTGGGGGTGGTAGGGCGACGAGAATAACCTCTTGATCTTGTGCTTTTGGCAGAATCTTTCCATCTCTAGCCCGTCGAATTGCTTCCCGTTGTCCGAAATGATTATCTGTGGGAGGCCGAATCGACAGATTATGTTGCGCCAGATGAACCTGATCACGTGTTCCTGGTCGATCGTTTTCAGTGATTCCGCCTCCGCCCATTTGGTGAAGTAATCCACGGCGACAATTGCGTACTTGACGCTGCCCGGGGCCGTAGGCAAAGGGCCAATGAGATCGATCCCCCACTTTGCGAACGGCCACGGGCTCAGGATTGAGGTGAGCTCGGTTGGGGCCTGGTGGATTGCCGGCGAATAGATTTGACACTTGTGGCATGCCCGTGCGTAGTTGATTGCGTCCTTTTTTAGGGTGGGCCAGAAATATCCCTGCCGGATAACCTTCTGGGCGAGCACCTGGCCGCCGGCGTGGTTCCCGCAGCGTCCTTCGTGGACTTCGATCAAGATCTTCCTTCCCTGCCCCGGCGTTACGCACTTTAGGAGGGGCAGGGCGAAGCCTCGCTTGTACAACTGGTCCCCGACGATCGTGTATCGGGCCGCCCGGAGCTGCAACTGTCTTGCCGCTACCCGATCGACAGGGAGTTGGCCGTCACGGAGATACTTCAGGATGGGGGTCATCCAGCTGTTCTCCTCCTGTCCCAGGTTGGTCACCCGCTGGTTCGAGCTCGTAGGGGCGGTCAGGTAAGTGACTGTGATCTGGGTCATGTCGGCTGCCCCCTCGGATGTTGCGAGGCGGGCAAGTACGTCTGCTTGAGTATTGTCGAGTCGGGGTACCACATCTATGCAAACTTGATCGAATTTTTCGAGCAGATTCTTGGCTAATCCCTGGTAGGCCAACATCCTATCGCTGCGCGCCTCGTATTCTCCTGAGATTTGACATGTAACGAGTTGTGAGTCGCTGTAGACCTGGAGTCTCTTCACTCCCATGGCCATGGCCATTTCCAGGCCGTTAATTAATGCTTCGTACTCGGCCTCATTGTTGGTCACGTGGAAACCGAATCTTATGGCTGTCGTGAACGACTGGCCGGACGGGCTGAGAAGGACAATTCCCGCGCCTGCCCGCGTAGTTGTGGAGGATCCGTCAACGTACATTTTCCAAGGTGGCTGCTCGATCTTGGACATCGCCTCCGGGTAAGTGAGCTCGACTATGAAGTCGGCCATGGCTTGGCCTTTGATGGATGTTCGGGGAGCGTATGTGACTCCGAATTGCCCGATCTCAACAGCCCACTTGAGGCACCTGCCCGCCGTGTCTGGCCGATGTAGTACTTGGCGAAGTGGCATTGTTGTCAGTACTTCTACTTGGTGATCAAAAAAGTATGGGCGTAACTTGCGTACGCTCATTACTAGGGCGTATGCTAACTTTTCCAGGGGTGGGTACCGTAGCTCGGCGTCGTGAAGTGTCTGGCTGACATAGTAGATTGGCAGATGTGCCTGCCCCTCAGCCCGCACTAGCACGGCGCTGAGAGCTGAGTCCGACGCCGCCAAGTATAAGAAAAGCTTCTCGCCGGGGACGGGTTTGGCCAACACCTGGGCGTTTGACAGGTATGCTTTCAAGTTATCAAAAGCGAGCTGACTCTGGGGAGTCCAGTTTAGTTTCCCCTTCCGCATGCTGTCGAATAAAGGCTTGCATCGGTCCCCCATGCGGGAGATGAAACGGCTGAGAGAGGTCAGGCTGCCCGTCACTCTCTGCACCTCTTTTACCGTGCGGGGAGGGCTCATGTCGAGGATCGTCTGTACCTTGGTCGGGTTTGCCTCGATTCCCCGCTGGCTGACCATGTGCCCCAAGAATTTACCCGACTCGACGCCGAAACTGCACTTTTTCGGGTTGAGCCTCATCCGATACTTTCTCAAGATCTCGAATGTTTCGGCTAGGTGTGTGAGGTGGTCTTCTTTCTTCTCGCTCTTGACGACGATGTCGTCGATATATACCTCCATGGTCGCCCCGATTTGATCGTGGAACATGTGGTTGACCAGCCTCTGGTAGGTTGCCCCAGCGTTCATGAGCCCGAATGGCATCCGCTTCCAAAAATACATGTTTTTCTCGGTGAGGAAAGTTATGTGTTTATGGTTGTCTGCGGCCATCGGGATCTGGTGATAGCCGGCAAATGCATCCATGAAAGTGAGCATCTCGTGCCCGGCCGTGCTGTCCACCAGGTGGTCGATGTGCGGCATCGGGAAGTGATCTTTTGGGCAAGCTTTGTTTAGATCCGTGAAGTCGATGCACAGTCGCCATGTGTTGTTGCTCTTCTTGACGAGTACAGCGTTGGATACCCATTGAGGCTTGTCGTCGGGTTCGACCATCCCGATGAGTTTGTTGTCGAGTAGCTTTTTGACTTCGATGGCAATGACCGCGTATTTGTCTGGGCCGGATTTTCTTCTTTTCTGTGAGATCGGCTTGCGGGATGGATCGATGTGCAGTTGGTGTGAACATACGGTTGGATCGATCCCGACCATGTCCTCATGGGACCAGGCGAACACGTCTAAGTTCTCCTCTAAAAATGCGGTCATCTTTGCCCGCAACTCGCCGGACATTGACGAACCGAGTTGGACACTTACTTCTGGCCGATTCTTCATTGTGACCGAAATTAATTCTTCGATCGGACTGGCTCTGTTGGTGAACGAATCTAATCGTAAGGATTAGTGGCTGTTTTAATCCGTTTTTTTGTCACCAATCAATAACGTGTGATTGATTACCACCGTAAATGGTAAATCGGGGTTTGGATTTATCGAATTTGTAAATTCGGTAGTCGAAATTGGACTTGTTTCGTGTATGTGTGAGTTTGGGTGTGTTTGTGTGTATTTTTAGTCTGAAATTCGAATTAATTTTTATAAGTAAGCTGGAGAACAACTATTTATAGAGACTAGCAAGCATGAGGTGTCCAAGACTCTTGGTCTCCCTAGCCTGCATGCTTGACATGTGTCCCTTTGATCTTATCTAAGCTGAATCTTAGTTACAAAGTCTTCTTTGGTCTTATCTCGGACTCATTGTTGTTCGCCTAAGTCGGCTTGATTGATCTTGTTGATTCTCCAACTGAAAGTTGTTCGCCTCTTGAGGTTGTACTTTGGAAGTTGCTCGCCTTATGGCTTTGTTCAGCTTGGCTTTGGGATCTTTGTCTTTTGTTCACTTGTACACACCTCCTTGGCTGTTTGTTGTATCATAGTTTGACCAAGTTGTTCGTCATTGATGACTTCACAGTTGGCTCATTCTTGGTCTCGGGCATAAATTCCTGTTCGCCCATTAGTTGTTCGTCGGGGAGTTGTTCGTCACTTTATACACCTCTAAAATTGGTAGATGCACCCCAACTTGATTTTCTTTGTTGATTACCCTTGATTTGAGGTTGGTTCTTCATAATCTTTGATGTAGCTTTAATCCTTGTTCGCCATTTATTGACTTATGTTCGCCTATCAACAATTGCCCCCTATCCTGGCTATATGTTGCCCCAGACGAGCAACTTTGTGGCGAGCAACTATAGTTAGGATATCAAAATGACGAGGGTTGGGGCGAACATCATTGGCTTGGGCGAGCAACATATGGTCTGTCGTTTCGTCTTCCCAAGGTCTGGGAGTTGTACGAAGATGACGTGGGCGGCATGGCTGTGCGCCGCCCACGCGCGAGCAATCCCGAGGCCACGCGCCTCTATAATTACATATAGGTCCCTGAATTTTTGAACTTATACGGAAATTACCCCGTTTTCTCTCAATTTGGCCCCAGGGCTTTTGGGAAATTTCGTCTGGGACCCCGCTTTTGCTTGGGGTATAAATAGTGGGAAAACTGAAATTTTTCCCACTTTTCCCCCTCTTGCAATAGTGCTCCGGCGAATCCTTCCTTCCTCCGGCGATTTCGAGCTTTCCGGCGTCCGTTCCACCGTATTTGGCCTCAAAATTCAACTCCCAGGTAGTTACTCTTCTTCTCCTATCTTCTTCTTTACTTTTTCTCTCGAAAACGCCATCGCCGCCGTGTGGGTTCGAGCTCCACCGTCTTCTCCGGGATAGCGCCGCCGTCTGCAACTCTTTCTACCACCGTTCGGATTTTTCTTCCTCTTCTATGTCTTCGCAATCGAGCAATAAAGCTGAGGAGACCCTAGATCCCCTTTTTCCCGTTGCGGTCCCCATCGATCAACCTCCCCTCGAGATTTCTTCGGCGTCGGATCATCACGTGGATTCAGTTGTTCGCTCTGTGGAGGACACCGGTGCGGGCCCATCTGGGAGAGAATTAGTAGTTGCGGCGAACAACAATTTGGACGTTAGCTCTTCGTCTTCTGCCGAATCTAGAGATCCAGACCTTAACGAACTCACTCGCGAGTTCTTGGAGAGCATTAACTTCCCATCCCCAAGGATGCGGGAAAATGAGATCCCAGCAGGGGTTGCTCGTCTATTTGAATGGCGAGCATATACTGAACGATATGCGAACAGCTTTCCCCGTCCCCAGAGACAAATAATGGATAAGGTGAAAACTGGATTCCAGGCGAGCAAGATAAAAAGTGTTGTTCGCGAAGATGAACTGGACTCCATCCGAAAGGAATATAAAATCCCATTTGATATTCACATGTCGGCTCCTCAGAGGAGGGAAAGAGCTGATCGCCCACCTCCAGGATGCACGGCGATCAACATTCACACTTTAATTGCTGGACTAAAGTTGCCTCTTCCACCCGTTGTTGGTCGATTCTTGGAGGCGACCAACTTGGCCATCACCCAAATTACTCCAATTGGGTGGATGAACCTTTTGGGCTCCATGTGTTTGTTCGCCCTGGAGGGTTATGTTGATCGGATTACTGCGGAAGAGATCAATTATTTGATGACAATTACAAGCTGCCCCTTGGGAGAAGAAGGCTATTACTATCTCAAGGCCAGGACTGGGTTGAAAATGGTAGAAGAAGTGCCGAACAAGATTCGTGACTGGAAGCAACACTTCTTCTGGATTGGGGGTGACTGGCGAGCATCTTCTGGTCCACACGGCGGCCCTGGACGAATAAATTCTCCAGCAGCCTATGGAAAACTGAAACGTAAGTTTGTTTCTTGCTCGCCTTTGGGCTAAGTAGTTCTAATTTAACTTTTCTTGTTTGTTCGCAGGCCCTTGTCTACCCAAGTGGGATTCGAAAGAGGAGGAGTTGAGCTCGGAGTTTCTATTTACTTCGTGCTTGGTCGGCCTTCGCAATAAAACAGATAGAACTATAGACTATCTCTGCCGAACAAGGTGTCAAAAAGCTGCTCGCCTTTTGACTTACCCACACCATCTGGAGGCTCAAGCTGAGGTGCCCCCAGGTATGAAAATTTCTAACTCCTTGCTCAAGTCTTGTTCGTCGTTAACTTGTATAACTTGCTCGCTTATAATATTTTTTGCCGAGCAACTCTATTTATAAAACCAAAAGCACTAGCACCAGACTATACAATGTGCCGAGCAACTTTTGAATCTATACTTAAGAAAATTTAAAAAATTAGGCAAGTTTTTAGCCTTCTTAGCCTTCCTTCAGCTCATACGCATCCCTTGCCCCCCAAGACATTTGTTCGCCCAACTTTATTGATAGTACTTCTTTAGATGTACAACATTCCAGGAGTATTGGGCCGGCTTGCCTTCCATGTCCTCAATATCGTATACGCCATTGATGTATTTTTCTGTTATACGATACGGGCCCTCCCAAGTTGGTCCCAATACACCTGGAGGTTGGGCGAGCAACTTTCTTAGAACCAAATCTCCAACTCTGAATTCCCTAACTTTTACATGGGAATTATAGTAACGTTCTGCTCGCTGCTTGTATGTGGCATTTTTTAGCTCGGCATTCAACCTTTTTTCTTCGAGCAAATCCAATTCAGCATTTAGAGCAGAGTTGTTCGCCTGTTCATCAAAGTTGGTCGTCCTAAATGTAGTGGCCTTTAACTCAATTGGTATTACAGCCTCTGTCCCGAAAGCCATTGCAAAGGGTGTTTCTCCGGTGCTAGACCAGGGAGAAACTCTGTATGCCCATAAGACTTCCGGAAGTTCTGTAGACCAACTGCTTTTACTCTCCGCCAGTCGCACTTTTAATGTATGCTTTATGATTTTATTCACAGCTTCCACTTGTCCATTCGACTGGGGGTGATAAGGTGTGGAGTAATGTTTCTTGATCCCCCATTTCGTACAGAATTCTCTCAATTCTTGTCCATCAAATTGTGGACCATTGTCTGTCACAATTGCTTGTGGAACTCCAAAACGACAGACAATGTTCTTCCAAATAAAGTTGATCATCTTCTGCTGTGTGATATTCACCATGGCCTCTGCTTCCGCCCATTTTGTGTAATAATCGACTGCCACGACGGCGAATCGAACATTTCCAACTCCAGCCGGGAAAGGACCAATGATGTCCATCCCCCATCTTGCAAAAGGCCATGGGCTGTATACTGACACAAGTTCTTGAGCCGGGGTATGGATGCCTGGGGCAAAAATCTGACATTGATGGCAAGTCTTGGCTTTTTTGATTGCGTCTTGACGTAAAGTCGGCCAATAATAGCCTTGTCTGATTGTCTTGTATGCCAAAGCTTGCCCCCCAGTATGATTTCCACATACTCCAGCATGTATCTCTTCGAGTACTGCTTGCCCTTGCCCCCTAGGCAAACACTTGAGAAGTGGGATTGATATTCCCCTTTTGAAGAGTTGCTCGCCCACCAGAGTATATCTGGCGGCTCGCTTTATTAGCTTGGCAGTTTCAAAAGGATTGTTTGGTTTTTCCCCACTTTTCAAGTATTTGACTATACTTGCTCTCCAGTCTTCTTCTTCACTGGTTTGATCGTCGAGTTGATTGACATTATAGCTTACTGTTGATGGATCTTTCATCTTTGTAACTATAATATCTGCCAACTCTACGGGGCCTTCACTTGTTGCTAGTCGGGCAAGCGCGTCTGCTTGAGTGTTGCTCGTCCTTGGGATTTGCTGTATGAAAACTTGCTGCAACATGGACATCAGGTGAGCAACAATCCGTTGATATTCGATCATGTGATCATCTTTTGCTTCGTATTCACCTCGGACTTGGTTTACGATCAATTGTGAGTCGCCAAATATTTGCAAGCGTCTGACACCAACTGCAAGGGATAGGTGGAGACCAGCGATAAGAGCTTCATACTCAGCTTCGTTGTTGGTTGCCATGAAACCAAATCTGATTGCCGAGGTGAATATTTGTCTGTCTAGACTTATTAATACTACTCCTGCCCCCGAGGCTATGTTGGTTGATGATCCGTCCACATAGAGATGCCAAGGATGATCAAGTCCTCTCGTCGGATCTGGTGGGAAAGTTAGTTCGACTATAAAGTCGGCTAATGCTTGCCCTTTGATCGCTGTTCGAGGAGCATAGGTCACCCCGAATTGGCTAATCTCTAGTGACCATCTTAAGAGACGACCTGCAGTGTCGGGGCGATGGAGAATTTGCCTGAGCGGGAAAGTTGTTAGAACTTCGACTTGATGGTCAAAGAAGTATGGTCGTAACTTTCTCACGCTCATAACCAAAGCATACGCCAGCTTTTCGGTCGGGGCATATTTGATCTCTGCTTCGTGTAAAGCTTGGCTGACGTAATAGATTGGTTGATGGAATTTGCCGTCCTCCCGCACCAAAACAGAACTGATGGCAACTTCTGATGCGGCTAAGTATAGAAAGAGCTTTTCTCCTGGGATTGGTTTTGATAGGATTTTGACATCTCCCAGGTAGTCTTTAAGTTGATCGATGGCCGCTTGACAGTTGTTAGTCCATGCAAACTTTCCTTTTTTGACGGCCTCGAAGAATGGACGGCACTTGTCCCCCGACCTGGATATGAACCGGTTTAATGCTGCTAGGCACCCGGTGAGTCTTTGCACTTCTTTCACCGAACGTGGTGGTTGCATATCCAGGATGGCTTTAACTTTTGAAGGGTTGGCCTCAATTCCCCGCTGGCTAACAAGATGACCCAAGAATTTCCCTGAATGGACTCCAAAGCTGCTTTTCTTTGGATTCAACTTCATGTTATAGTGTCGAAGAATTTCGAACACTTGAGTCAAATGTTGAAGATGGTCTTCCTTCTTGGGACTTTTGACCACGATATCGTCCACGTAGACTTCAACTGTGTCTCCAATTTGTTGATCAAACATCTTGTTTACCAGTCTTTGATATGTTGCTCCGGCATTTATGAGGCCAAATGGCATTCTCTTCCAACACAGCAAGTTTTTGTTTGTATAAAACGCCGTGTTCTCTTGATCATCTGGATGCATAGGAATTTGATGATACCCGGCGAAAGCATCTATAAATGTCAACATTTCGTGACCTGCAGTGCTGTCCACCAATTGATCGATGTGCGGGAGTGGAAAGTTGTCCTTCGGGCATGCTGCATTCAGATCCGTGAAATCTATGCATAGCCTCCAGGTCCCGTTTGGTTTCCTCACGAGTACGGGGTTTGCTACCCATTGTGGACAGAGTGCTTGTCGAATGAGATCGTTGTCTAGCAACTTCTTAACTTCTTCATTTAAAGCTTGGTATTTGTCTGGGCCGTACTTCCTCCGCTTTTGATGGACGGGCTTTCTGGCTTGGTTTATATTCAGCTTGTGGCAAGCATGTTTTGGATCTATCCCCACCATATCTGCATGAGACCAAGCAAAGACATCTAGATTCTTGGTGAGGAACTCTTTCATTCGGGATCTGTAAGGCTCTGGGAGCTCAGATCCTATGAATAATTCAAGATCTTCGCTGTTGGGATTAACTTTGAACGCCTCCAGCTCTTCGACTGGAGTCGCTCGTCGTTTTTGTCCCTTCCAACGGGGATCAAGTATGGGTTCCTCAGGGTTGGAATCATTTTCGATGTTCATGGGCTCTGCCCCCAGGCGAGGTTCAAGATCATCATTTGGCTCCGTCCCATTGTTGTTCGTTTGTACTTGGCCCTCCAAGTCCTCCACTGAAGGTTGTTCGTCATCACCCCTTTGTTGTTCGTCAGATGGAGGTTCCTCGCGGGTGGTAACGAGTTGTTCGTCCAACACTTGCTCGTCCAAGTGTTGTTCGTCCACATCCATGTGGTCGTCTATGTCCATATTGTTTAGTATTGATGGTTCGTTGATGGGATAACTTGTTGCTTCCATCATGGATATTTGTACAAATTTTGCTCGTAGCTGTTGAACGCATTCTCGTGCTCTCCGTTGGTCTCCTTTAATTGTGCCTGTTCCACTAGCTGTTGGAAATTTCAAACAATAGTGGTAAGTGGAACACGCAGCTTTAAATTCATTAAGAAAAGGTCGGCCAAGAAACCCGTTATAGGTCGACTCCTGGTCTACAACCAAGAAATCTACCATTCTTGTTATATTTCTTTCGGGTTCATCGGCCGTTACAAGTTGTACAGCTAATGTTACAATTCCCAACGGTGTTGTCACAGCATTCCCGAAGCCTACGATTCTATGTGTTGTATTCCGAACATAACCCGAATAATCTCCCAGATTATCGAGGGTCTTCTTGAATAAGATGTTTGTGTAGGCTCCGGTGTCCACCAATAGTCTATGGACTCTGGTCCCCATAATCTTTGCACAGATTACGAGCGAATCATTGTGCGGAGTTAAGACGCCTTCAAGGTCTTTTTCGGTGAAAGTTAATTCTGCCGTTTGCATAATAGACGGCTTAACTCCCATCTCTTGTACTTGGCCAATCGCTCGTAGCTCCGCTTTCCTCTTCCGGTTAGATTCAGGTGGTTGTCCATCAAAACACCCTCCCGCGGGACCTGCGGGTTCCATCATGAACAGATCTTCTAAAGGTTGAGCTGGCATATTGGGAACTGGTCGCCCGGGTCTGTTGTTTCTCTGGGATTGACCATCCTCTTCGTCTTCTGAGTTGTTCTCCCGGGCTCTTTTCCCAGGTTGCCTTTTAACGAAATCGGAGAGCTTTCCCTCCTCATAAAATCGCCAGAGTTGCTTAAGCAAATCTCTACACTCACTTGTAAAGTGCCCCACACTTTGATGGTAGGCACAATACTTGTTTGGGTTGAGTTTACCAGTATCCTGGCGGATTTTACGTGGTGGGGAGAGCAACTCTTTCTCCTTTACACTCTCATACACATTATCAACTGATACTGTCAATACTTGGTTCAATTTTTCTTTCAAATCCGATCCTTCAGTGAATGCTTTCATGTTTTTCGGGACCCTGTAGCTTGTCCCGACGGGCTTTTTGTTATTCTCCTTAGGATCAGCTTTGTTCTCTCCTAAATTTGTTTGTAGGGCCTCGTGCATGGAAACGAAAATGCCAGCTTGGTTTCTGAACTCGGCATAAGTCTTTGGGTACTTCAGACGTACCTCCTTCCATAACTTCGACCCTTTTTTCAACCCGGCCATCACAGCGACGATCTTTGTATCTTCGCTCACCGGTTCTCCTTCTAGTAAAACTTTATCGAATCTTTCCATAAACGCCCGGTCAGTTTCATCATCATTTTGCCTCAAATCTGATAGCCGGTGTTTCTGGGAAAGATACGACCCCGCCGTTGAAAAGTGAGAAAGAAATTCTCGACTTAATTGGACGAACGAGTGGATTGATACCGGCGGCATTGATGAAAACCACTTGTGAACCCGATCGCCCAATGTTAACGGAAAATTCCGGCACTGGGTGGCGTCACTGGCCCCCACGGAGACCATGTAGTCTGTATACTTCGTTAAGTGGACCCGGGGGTCGGTGATGCCCTCATATTGAATGCTAGCCGGAAATTGAATTTTTTTCTGGATTGGGGCCTTCAAAATATGAGCTGCCAAAGGTGAGGATGGCATGCTGGTCGTTCCCATCCCCCTCTGTTGGTCTAGTTGCCCTTGCATGTTCTCCACAGCCCTCCTTAGGCTTGATAATTCATCAAGAGGTGCCCCCTGACTTGGAGGCTGTTCGGCGAGCAAAGGCATTAACCTTTCTGCTCGTCGCAGTCCCTCGCTTGGAGTGGGCACTTCCTGGGCTTGCCTCCTAATGTTGTTCGCCGCGTTCGGCCCTAGGCGCCTGAAGGCTGACTGGGAGAGTCTTTCATGGACTGATGGGCGAGGCTGTTCAAAAATTGCTCGCCCGTCTTCTGCTCCCCGGCGAGCAGCTTCCCGTTGGGGTTGGCTAAGCCTGTCTTGGGCACTGGAACGTGTTGTCCCATGGCTAGACATAGTTGTTCGTCCGCGACCAGACTCAGCCTGTACTTCTTGTTGGTCGATCACCTAAGCCTTTCCCTTGTTCCGTCTGACTTGAGCACTATCAACCTCTCGCTGTTCGCCCCTAGTGGTCCTGGGTCTAACAACTTCCAGGGACTTGTCCCTTGGCCTTGCTTGTGTTGGCCTAACCTGCTCTTGTTGCCTCTGAAGGGCCTGGAGAGCAGCAATGGTTTTGGCCAACTCATTGGGGTTGTTCGCCAAAGCCTCCATCTCAGGGGGGAGGTTATGTGTTATGGCCGTATGTTGTGACCTGTTCGCATGTCTCGGGTCACGGTCCTGGTGATCGGCCGACGTGGCTCGGGTCTGAGATGCTTTTTTCGACAAACGTGATCCTTGGGTCTCTTTAGATTGAGGCATTTCAATTTAAATTACTTCTTAATTTATAAATTGAAGAACACCAAGAACACCAAGAACACTTTTGTTTGTATCTTCAAATATTTCTTGAGATTTCCTTTGAATCTTCAAGTTTTCAACTTGAAGTTCTTGAGTAATCACACTAAACCGAAGGTTCGACCCTCCTTCTAGCGCCAAATTGTTGGTGAACGAATCTAATCGTAAGGATTAGTGGCTGTTTTAATCCATTTTTTTGTCACCAATCAATAACGTGTGATTGATTACCACTGTAAATGGTAAATCGGGGTTTAGATTTATCGAATTTGTAAATTCGGTAGTCGAAATTGGACTTGTTTCGTGTATGTGTGAGTTTGGGTGTGTTTGTGTGTATTTTTAGTCTAAAATTCGAATTAATTTTTATAAGTAAGCTGGAGAACAACTATTTATAGAGACTAGCAAGCATGAGGTGTCCAAGACTCTTGGTCTCCCTAGCCTGCATGCTTGACATGTGTCCCTTTGATCTTATCTAAGCTGAATCTTAGTTACAAAGTCTTCTTTGGTCTTATCTCGGACTCATTGTTGTTCGCCTAAGTCGGCTTGATTGATCTTGTTGATTCTCCAACTGAAAGTTGTTCGCCTCTTGAGGTTGTACTTTGGAAGTTGCTCGCCTTATGGCTTTGTTCAGCTTGGCTTTGGGATCTTTGTCCTTTGTTCACTTGTACACACCTCCTTGGCTGTTTGTTGTATCATAGTTTGACCAAGTTGTTCGTCATTGATGACTTCACAGTTGGCTCATTCTTGGTCTCGGGCATAAATTCCTGTTCGCCCATTAGTTGTTCGTCGGGGAGTTGTTCGTCACTTTATACACCTCTAAAATTGGTAGATGCACCCCAACTTGATTTTCTTTGTTGATTACCCTTGATTTGAGGTTGGTTCTTCATAATCTTTGATGTAGCTTTAATCCTTGTTCGCCATTTATTGACTTATGTTCGCCTATCAACAGGCTCCACGTTCGCCGTAGCGTGGATCGTCGATCTGCCCTGTTAGGGTTTTGTCAATCTCCATGGGTTCGTACCCGAGCCTTGGCTCCAGGTCGACTTGGATGTTCTCAAAAGTTTGCGAATCTTCTTCCATTGGGTGGACAGTGGGTGGGATTTCTTCGTCTGTTTCCATGTCTCCCTCCCCGACTGTGCATACATAATCTAGATTTACACAATTTGAAATAACATCGATATACGCCAAACATCCACGTGCCATTCTTTGATTTCCCTTAAGAGTCCCAACCTTTCCGGAGGGGGTTGGGAATTTGATACAATAATAGAATGCTGAGGCGGCGGCTTTGAACTCGTGCTCGAATGGCCTGCCGAGAAACCCGTTATAGGTTGACGGCTGGTCGACAATGATAAAGTCGAGCTGTTTCGAAGCCTTAACCTCAGCGTCTATGCTAGAAACTAATTCTACGGCTAGCCTAACTATCCCGTAGGGTTTCACTGTGGCGTCGCCGAAGCCTTTGATGACCTGGTCGCATGGCTCCACATACTTCTCAAAGGAGCTGTCCAGCAGGTCGAACGCGGTTTTGAAGAGAATGTTGCAGTAGGCTCCGTTGTCGACAAGCATGCGATGGACGGTGACGCCCATGATGTTGACGGATACGACCAGGGCATCGTGGTTTGGGTAGATGACCCCGGTGCGATCTTCCTCCTTGAAGGCGAGGAGGTCCGTCTCTCTTGCCGTCATGTTGACCGGCATGGCGATCTGGTGGACGTTGTCCATTGCCCGAAGCTCGCTCTTCTGCCTGCGGTTGGACAGCGAGGTGGCGGGTGCAAAGCCACCCACCGGGGAGAGCATGTTAACTGCCCGACGGGCTTGATGTTCCGGCATCGGTGGGCATATGAGGGCTGCCTCCCGGTTCGGCTCTGCGGGGCGGGCAGCGGCTTGGGATTCCGGTCTGGCCGCCGACCGCTTCACGAACTCCTCCAGCTTCCCCTCCTCGAAGAGTCGCCAGAGTTGTTTCAGGAGGTCGCGGCATTCACTTGTGTTGTGCCCGACGGTTTGATGGTAGTGGCAGTATTTGTTGGGGTTGAGCTGCACCCCCGGTTTGTGGACCCATAGCCGCGCCTTGGGCATCATATTTTTGTCCCGGATCTGCACATAGACGTACTCCGGGGTGGCCGACAATTTTTCGGCCAGCTTCACCTCGACGGAATCGAAGGGCTTGAAAGGCTGGGGAGCCCGGTAGGAAAAGTTCCTCCGGTTTGAAGTGGTGCCCGCCGAGGCGCGTGGTTTCTCCTTCTCGGTAGGGGTGCTCTCGCCCAGCCGCTGTGCCAGGATGTCCGCATTGTAGATGATTTTTCCGGCTCGCTGCCGGAACTCCGCGTAGGACTTGGGATAGTCCTTGTTCATTGACTTCCATAGTTTGGTTCTTAGGCGGAGCCCGCCTATAATCCCGACGAGCTTGACCTCATCCCCGACGGGTTCGCCCTCCATAATGATGCGATCTACCCGGTCGATGTATGCCCGGTCCGTCTCGTCTTTTCCTTGGGCCAGGTTGGCCATGCGGTTGGCGCCGGCCATTCGTGGCGCTATCGAGGAGAAGTGTTCCAAGAACAGTTCCCCTAGCTGGTGGAATGATACCACCTTCCCCGCGGGGAGCGAGGAGTACCATCGGTGAGCCCTGTCCCCCAAGGTTAACGGGAACATCCTGCACTGGGTGGCATCTGTTGCCCCCATGGAGATCATGTAGGTGGAGTATTTGCTGAGATGGGTGACGGGGTCTGTCTCCCCGTCATATTGGCCCACGGCGGCCACGTTGATTTTTGGTTGGGCCGGGGCCCGTACCAAGATGTCTGCGAGGGGTGAGTTGGGCATGTAGGGGACATGAGGTTGTCCGTCCCGCCTCTCGAGCTTGGCCTCAAGGTCCGAGACCTTCTTTAGGATGGCGGCCATGGCGTTGTCGGCCGCGGGGGAGAACGGGGACGAGGGTTGTCTCCCAAGCGATCACGGACCGACGGCCTCGGGGCCGCGTCGTTGTGACGCCCGGGAGATCGTGCCTGCTCTCGCTCCCGGGGCCTGGAGCTGGCGTTGGACTCACAAGGTCGGGCAGCTCCCCGAGCCTGGGATCCTAACCGGGAGAAAACCGATCCCGCTGTGAGTCGGCCTCCTCATCGAGGCGCCTCTTTAGATTCTGAGGCCGGGGGTTGCTGGCGGCCCTCCTGGCCGCCTCTTGCTCCTGCCGGGGCTGGCAGTGGCCCTGCTCCGGGCTGGCTCCTTTCCAGGTCGGTGAGTGCGGATAGGAGCAGCGTCGATCTCGGCCTGACGGCGTTCGATCATGGCCCTTGCGGCCTGGAGATCCTCCGGAGTTCTTATGGCCGACAAGAACTCGAAAGGACCCTGAAGGGTTTCCGCCGTGGCCGGAGCCGGAGTGGCGGTTTCGCCGATGTCCTCGACTTGCTGCTGGGTTCGTGTGGCCTTCGAAGTGGTCATTTTTTAATGAAAGTGGATGGGGATTCGTTCGGGGTGACTAGATAAATGAAACCGAGCGTACTTCGATATTAGTCACCCTCCTTCTAGCGCCAAAATATTGACAGCGATTTATGACGGGTCTCGCTGCCGGGTTCCTAGCGGGTAGGATTCGATATTAATGATGACAAGGAGTAATAAGTGTGAGAGTAAATGAGCTCTCAAGTATGTATTTGCAATAAATGTGATGTGTATTACAAATGGGCATTTAAAGCCCTATTTATAGTGTACAAGGTGGGGGTTCCCCATGCTTGGTAGGTGGACTCGTGGGTCCCCCCCTACTCCTAGCTGAAAGGTAATAAGTGGCTACAGCCTCCCCTATGAGCCAATGAGGAGACGCCACGTGGCACTGCCACCCCTGAGGTGATTGAACTTGGCCCCAACGACCCCCTTTGACCCTGTCACATCCTCTGAATTGATGGCACTCGACGTCCTCTCACAGCTGACACGGCCTGGGGTCAGGTAGACGGGTACTCGGGTACCGGGAAGCGAGTCCGGACGAAAATGCCACGGTTGGCCATTTGCGGGCAAGCGGGTAGAGTACCTACACAGGGGCTCGTCGCTGGCCGCCCGATATCCGGGCATGTGGATTATAAGTATCTTTCCCGACAGATCCCAGAGGCTCTCGTCGGGCAGCCTCAGGGTCCCCGCCCGTCCGTAGGCCCGGACGGAGGGAGGCCCTCATCCGAGCCCGCTACAGTAGTGGGTCTGTGTCTGATACCCGATAGGCCGGGTAGCGAATATCGGGTGTAACAAATTATACGCGCAATTATTGCACAATAATGATTCTCGAAAATAAATTACTAGTTAAACTTTTAACACTTTAATCATTTCTCTTGCTTTCAGCATTAGTTTTTATTATTTTATTTCTCTTTTATCAAATTGAATAGGTTTTCAAAATCTGATAAGTTCAAAGCTTGTTATTGAGCAACTTCTACCGATCATGAATTCTTTCTTGATATCATTACCATTTCTTTAACAATTATGTTGTCATTAATTTTGTAGTAAACAAAATTTGCCCTTCTTCCCATTTTCGTTTTTCCAACCACCCATATTATCTAATTGAGTATAATAGTCATTTGATCTTATGTGTAATGTATATCTAATAATAATTTTTTCTTTTTTGGAAACGAATATTTAGTAATCTAATAAACAATTCAAATTCTACTAGTTTTTTTAAATGGTTTTACAAATTATTAATTTTTATTGTCAAGCATTTTTCTCCATAATCACTAATATTAATAATTCTTTTTTCACTTCTAATTAAGAATATAATATATTGCCTTAAATTAACAAAGAATAAATTACATTTTCTTGTCACAAAATATAAATATTTTTCAAGTTTCCATTATTTTTACTCCATTAGTTTTCAAGTGTCCATTTTTAGCTTAATTTTTCCCCCTAATTATTTGTCTGCATAGTTATCTTTACTATGTTATTTCCATTTTACGCCCACCAATAATAAATGAAATATAGTAAGCAGAAAAATACAAGATTGAATCAGGATAAAATGGTCTAAAATTTGAGTTACTTAACTTTAAAATGTAAAATAGTATTAGTTTGTTCCAAAATTATTAACAATTTCAAAAAATAAAATATTAATTTGTGTGCACATTAAAAAATATACATATATTTATTGATATGTCAATGTTTTATTTAAAATGTAAATTCTTTTAAAAATAATATGTGTTTAATTTAGTGTGCAAAAAATTCTTAAAAACCTAGGAAATAGGTGGTGGGCGGGGCCCGGTATCAGATTCGGACGAAATGGGTAAAATCCGATTTAAATTCGGGTTTCACGACTATAAATTCGCGCACTGTAATAAGGAAGAGAAGATAAAACGTTAGCTCTGTTTTTCAGCAGGATTTGTTGAGCGAAAAGGAAAGGTAGAGAGAGAGACTCTCCAAACAAATTACCCCACCCCCCTCTCTCTCTCATCGGTTATATTGCGTTTTTTGGTATGTTGTTTTTTGGCGCACACACTTCCTAAGAAAACTACACCCAACAACTATCGAAAGGCTCTCTTTACATGCTTCCCCAATTCTCTTTTCTTGATCGCTGAGCGAATTATTCCGTTCCCTTTAATATTTATTATTCCGTTGTTTGAAGGTTTATTCCGGGTTTGTATCGGATTAAGAACATGCCAATCCTTGATCCGTATTTAATTTCTCGGGATTGTCGAAGTTAGTGTAGGGTTGAAGCAATTGGGGGATTCTATTTTTGTTGATCGATGCGGGCTTTTGCGTGAGGAGCGCTGCGGGTTTTTTTTCTTAATTAAATTGTTTTGTGGGTTTTTTTTTTTCTGAATTAGGTTTGATTTGGGGGTTTTCTGGAGGTTTCGTTTCGTGGGTGGAAATTTGATATCTCTGTGGATAATTTAACGGTTTAACTGCCGTTATATTTGGTTTAGGTTGGTTTGAGGGTTTCTATTAGGTTTTGCTCTGATTCAGAGTGGTCTGGGTTGGTGAGTTGTTGAATAGTGTAAGAAAGATGTATATTGAGGAACTGAAAGAGGGGGATTCTGAGAGTGTTGAGCAGCAAGTCTGCAGCGATGTTTACAAGGGCGCCATGGTTGTTTGGGACCCGAAAAGGCTGTTAGTCGGAGCAGGGGCTCGGGCGCTTTTCTACCCGACGTTGTTGTATAATGTTGTACGGAATAAGATCCAGTCTGAGTTCCGCTGGTGGGATCGGGTTGATGAGGTATCAATTATGTTTGATTATGATGCTGTATTATATCTTTAAAACTATAATATTGTGTATTTGTTGAATATAATCTATACAAGGTGTGTTATTTTGTTCTTTGTTTATATTATTGGTTTCCAGTAGTTGATACTTTCGGCTTAATAGGTTTGAAGATTGAATGAACTGATCCCTCTTTCTGAAGGTTCTTGTTGCCAAGATCATTTGGTTTACTGTATGATTCTCTATTGGTATGAGTGTCAAGTGGAACTCCTATTTAAAGAAAATTTATCATTGTTTTAAGTTACATTACTGATGACTGCTTTTGCAAACAAGGGTTACCTGTGGTTCAGCCTGTTAATATTAGCACATGTGTATTTAATGATAATCACATTTTTAATGGATTTAAATTTTAAATATAGTAAAAGTAATTGGGTTACTTCTACCGATAAATCATCTTAATGGGGATCTGGATTGAGCAGGGATGAAAGCATGGTGTTTGCCATGTTTGATGATTATTATCTGTTCTCCTAAGTTCTAGTATTTTTCATTCGGTGAATTTTGTCTGTATCCATGCGGTCATCAAAGGTGTAAGGCTACGGGTCTGGAAAAACTATTGCGTGTTTTCCAGTTGCTTCGAATGGTTCTCTTCATAAATGCTGTTGAAATTTCTTGACTTTTAGCTAAATAATAAACAACCTACTAAAATAATGTTTGATTCCTGATTCTGTATACATCTTAATGTAAATCTTGTGTGTAAGTATAATCAATATCTGATGTGTCGTTTATTATGCTGATTGTAAATCTGGTTTTTTTATTATATTATGTGATATGATTCCAGTAATTGTAGGTTAAAGATAAACAAACTGATCCCTGTTTCTGAAGGTTCTCGTAGCCAAGATTATTATGTTTGCTTTATTGTTCTTCAGTATGTATTGTTCTCACATTAATTGAGGATTGTTATCTGTACTCCTAAGGTCTGGTATCTTTCAGTCGGTGAGTTACTCCTCATTGGTGCCGTCATCAAATGCGTAAAGCTACGAGTCTGGACAATTTCTGAATATTTTCTGGTTGTTTTATACGGTTCTCTTTATGGATGCTGTTGAAATTTTTTGACGTCTAGCGTAAAGTATAACAACCTGCTAAAACAATTTAATGTTTTAAAATTTCATCAAATATTTTGCCAATTTTGTATTCCAAAAACTTGCCACGTATAATGTTTTAAGATTTCATCATATATTTGGCCAATCTTGTATTCCAAAAATTTGCCACGTATCTTTTGCACTAACACGAGTTTTTTTTTTTCTTTCCAGAAAACATCATTTGACTTCATATAGAAATTACTGGATTGAATTAAAGTCAAATTGAAATATCATTTTTTATGTTAATTTTAAAAGTTAAATTTCATGGAAACTGGTTTTGAATTTATGTGAATTTGGTATCATTTTGATGAACTTAAAGAATACTATCATAATATTACTTTTGAGAATATAACATGAAGTCTAATTAATTCATTTGTTGTCAAAGAAACAAATGTAATATTAACGGTGGGTTTTTACAATGAAAATATGGTAGAGTGAGTTTTATGGATTGATGAGTTAACTATTGTTTTTTGGAAATTCATTTGGATGGAAGGATTTGATATCTACAAATAACAAACCTACTGGTGGTTGTTTATATTAATGCATTTTATCAAGGATCTGAAATACATCACTCTCATTTTTGAACTATTTCATAAGTGATTCTTATATTTAAAATCCTATCATTTCAAGTTCTTGAATCCATAACTCAACCTTAGGCCTTGGGATTATTGGTTTGTTTTTCTCTCTTATAATGTATGTATTAGTGTATGCAAAGCTTTTTGTGCTGCTTATGCCTTGGTTATATGCTAAGACACAAATTCTTGTATGCACCCAAGTGCATAGCATGCACTTGAATTTTAAGTCCAATTTCAAATCAATTTTGACTTTTCAAAGCTTATTATTAAGTGAGTTGTGATTTGAAAAGTTAAAATTGATTTGAAATTGGACTTAAAATCCAAGTGCATGCTATGCACTTGAGTGCATGTTAAGAATTACATTCAGTTTTATGGACTACTTGGAGAAGCTCCCTATGAATTACACATTTAACAAATCATGCATGTTTGTGTATGCATGCTGATATGCTATCATATTGTGCCACGCTTGTATTCGCGTGTTATTTTTTTCGAGCAACTGTGTTTCTACAGCATATATTTATGTCACCTTTTTGTACTATTTTGACTTCTCTCTCTCTCTCTCTCTTTTTTTTTTTGTAGTATGTTTTGCTAGGAGCTGTCCCATTTCCCACTGATGTGCCACGCTTGAAGGCTCTTGGAGTAGGTGGAGTGGTTACGCTGAATGAACCATATGAGACTTTGGTTCCAACTTCACTATATCATGTAAGTTTAATTTTCTTTCTATTTCTCGGTATCCCACATTTTCACTTCGTTTTGGACTTGGATAATATTTGCTTGAAAACGATAGTAATAGCACTTGATGTGGGGTTACTTGACCAGATAATCATGTATGTTATGAAAGTGTAGATGAAAATGCCTGATGCATTTTCATTGTTTAAGTTGAACTTGAGTACTAAGACATGAAAATTTAATAAAGAAACACCAGAGGTTGTCGAAATGTGTAGATGACTAATTGCTATGATTCCTCATTTTCCCTGGATTGTTTCGTATAATGTTTATACATTTGGCTTTTGGTTATAGGATCATGGCATTGAGCACTTGCTGATTCCTACCAGAGATTATCTTTTTGCTCCTTCACAAGGAGATATTTGCCAAGCTGTGGAATTTATCCACTGTAAGTTGAATTCCTTAATCATAAAACAATGTTATGTAACTTATCAGATAATCTGGGGGATATATTGGTCACTTTCTTTATATTCTTTAGGCAATTCCCTTTGTGGCAAAACCACATATGTTCACTGTAAGGCTGGCCGAGGACGTAGCACCACGATTGTTCTCTGTTACCTGGTATGTCCGTGCAACAATCAAATTATTAAGACATCCACTTTTGTCAGTGCTAAATTAATCGTATGATTACAGGTTAAACACAAGAAAATGACACCAGAGGCTGCGTTTAATTTTGTGAGGTCCATTAGGCCCAGGGTGTTGTTAGCCTCCTCCCAGTGGCAGGTATATCTGATCTCGAGCCTTTCCCAACTTCCATTGACTTCTCAACTCTCGTATACTATGACTCATGGTCAACAATACTTGACACACTATTTTGCAGGCTGTTCAAGATTACTACCATGGATTGAAGAAACCTGAGGCCGAGACTTATTTGGTTAGTTCTCCAAGACGAATTCTAGGATTTCCTGCTAAAATCGACCTTGAAGAATTTGATGAGAACTCGTTGGTATTAGTCACTGAATCTGATCTTGATGGATACGAGGAATTCCCTGAATCGGGCTTAGCAGGACAGAACACGTTGGCTGAAGTGAACCTTGCTTATAGGGTGCAGTTTGCTAGTCAAGCAGCTATTTCCAGGATATCCTGCCTTTGGGTTCGTTGCCAAACAGGGCAGAAAGTGTCGAGAGAGAAGCTCCCAAACTCAGTGAGGAACAGTCGTCTTGAGAGTATGGGTGTCGATATCCATGTCTACTGAGATGCCTGTCACCTCCACCCCACCCCACCCTACCCATCATTTAGGTGTCAGTATAGGGAATAAAGATGGGTTTTACCGACTTTTTCTTTTTTCTGTTTTTGGGTTTAGTTTCTGGGTCCCTCCAAGTCAGAGGGATCGGAGATGTTATGGCTCAACCGTGTTGAGCTGTGTACAATTGCCAAAGAAGCGTTTCCCATACAGTGTTTGAGGTTTCGAAATGTCCGATTTGGTAAAGTGTACAGTCACAGAGTCGAGAGCCGTCGTCGTTAAGTTATGTCCAGGGAGGTCCAAGTTGTGTAGTAAGTTGAGTTGTCTTGTGCTAGGTTGTCGTCTGGGCCTGTAAAAGACGTGTTTTTATATAATCTTAATGCTGTTTGCGTCAAATAGTTCCACCATATCATGTTTGTATCAAGACAAAAACTGGTTAAAGACGGCCTCATGGTGAAACGGTTCATCAACTAGCACAATTTTTTTTATAAAAGCGTTAATGTGACGTGCCAATTTATGCATGACTTTTGGATCAAAAAAGTCTCTTGGATCAAATGTTTTTGGAGCCAAACTGATGCAACTTTCCACCCTATGTGAATGTGAGTAATATATTGTAAGAAAGTATTGCATGTGTAAAAATGTAACTGAAAAAAGCAAGATAAATGGCTGAGAATTTTATTAAATTTGAAATTTTGTACCATAAAATTATGGCAATCTGGAAGAATCCCAGAACAAGCAAATTCGGGATAAGGAAGTATAAAAGAGGGGTATTAATGGTATTTCAATGGTGTAACGAACTGAAGATAAAGATGAAAACTAGCCATTCTTTTTTGGGAAAAAACTGAAACTGGAAGTTGCGAAAAGCTTGAGGTTTTGGCGTGAAGGAAAGTAAAAGGGCTATGACTCTGCTCTCTTTCCCACTTCCCTCCACTCGAAATTCTCTCCCTTGTAAGTCTCTCTCTCTCTCCGTGGCTCCGATTCTGTTCTATAATTATAATTATAATTGTTAATTTGGAATTAGGAACTGAATACTTAAAACTGAAACTACAAATCATGTGTTACAGTATTTTTTGGGTTAATTATGATTTAAAGTTTCAGTTCCAAGCATTGGTACCAGTTAATTTGCTCAAACATGTTGCTGATTCGTGTGTGTTTGTATGTCTTGAAATGGATACAGAATAGGACATTATCTCTTCATTCATAATTAATGAGGAAATCAATTGGAATTATTATTGATAGATAAACAAGAGGTCCGACTCTGCTTGTGTTTTTCTGTAATTTCTTATTCTGTGAACGCCGTTCACTATAATGTTATTCACCATTGAAACCCTTGTGGATGCCCAATTGTTCAGGTATTTCTCTTCGATCGTGTTCAACAACTTATGGATCGTCGTCTGCTCGAACTAGACCCTTGTCAGCAGCTTCTTGCTCGTGCCAAGGGTAATCATTACTCGAGCTCACTCACAATCTTAAGATATATTTCCATATTTCTGTAGAATTTATTATAATAGGACCAATTCTGCTTGTGTGCATCTTGTATCAATATAGAAATCCCGTGCCCGCCCTAAAAAGGTTCATTGTATTGATTCCTTCCTACCAAAGATCTTCAGTTTGAGTAGATTATGATTCTATTTCCAGTATTTTGCTTGCTAATGTTCATCTTTACACGGCTAGAAAACAGACTAAAGGCCCATTGCACTTCGAGGAGAGAGTGGGTAGACGGATTCTCCTCACTTTTCTCGCTGGATCAGGTGTATCTTGGGCCCTGCCATCGTTTGGAAAGACAAAGAAACAGAACCCATACGATGAGAGACGCCTATTAGAGCAAAACAAACGAATACAAAGAGAGAACAATGTGCCTGATGACTTCCCTAATTTTGTGAGAGAAGGTTTGCATCCATAACCTGTGTTAATGGCTATTTTTCTGCTAATTTGTCGAGCTCTGAAGCACACTAATTGTTGTCGAATGGTTCAGGTTTTGCGGTTAAAGTAGTTACACCAGAAAACTATATTACACGTGAGTCAGGTCTCATATTGCGGGACGTCGCAATTGGTGAAGGGGATTGTCCAAAGGATGGTCAGCAGGTTTCTCTTTAATTTCTTGTTTTCTGAATAACTTTAAATTGCTTGTCCTGAAGTAGTGATGGGTCAAAAATCAAGTTACAATGTGGAAATTGGGTTGCATGCATTTGAAATCAGGTTTCCAATCAGCAGATTTTAGGCCGATTTTGTATTCCTGATTTAGAATCAATTTGTGGAAACAAAGCATGTCCTTAAAAGGCAAACAGAGGTTTTGGGCCTATTATAGTACTCTCTTGTGAGACCATCTCAATAAAATTGGTTCCTAGTCTGCAATTCTTTCTATCTTAATTTGGAGATGATGCAACTAAATTGAGGCTATTTCTTCTTTGTTTCTGTTGTAGGTGACTTTTCACTACATTGGTTATAATGAGTCAGGTCGACGTATAGACAGTACGTACTTTCAAGGTTCTCCTGCAAAAGTGCGGTTGGGTACCAACGCATTGATCCCAGGTAACAAACACACGATGGAGTGATGATTGCATTTTTTTTCCTTTTTTGGTGAGAGAGAAATTAAGACGGTGCAAGATTCATTACAGGATTCGAGGAAGGAATCAGAGACATGAAGCCTGGGGGAAAACGGAGGATAATTGTCCCTCCAGAGCTAGGACCACCGGTAATCTCTCTTCCGTTTCAGTAACCAATTATAGAAAAAGAGTGAATACTTCCTTTTTTTACAAACAAATAAGTTTCAAAACCATTTCATTGTCAACAACAATTGATCAAAGTGATTGTCAAGGTGCCTGATGTTTTTATAGTAACTTTAAATTGCCCAAACAGATGGCAAAATGTTGTTATTTTGATTTGTCGCCAAATATAAATTTAACGTTTCCAGTGTCTTGGTATATTTCTCTGTGATGTTCTATTACAGGTAGGTCCGTCCACTTTTTTCAGCTCCAAGCAGTTTGAAGTTTTCGATGTGGAATTGCTGAGCATTCAAGATTGCACAAGGAGGACAATCGGGTTCTATTCTGATGTTGTTTGCGGTTAATCAAAGATCGTTTCTATCTTTTTTACTTGGATCCCTCCCCGTTAGGAAATTACGAGTTAAACGTTGAAATAGCAAGTGAAGATTGATTATGAGTTTGGCTTTCCAAATCTGGAAATTTTGCATTTTCCTTGTACATTTGGCCTAAATTTAGATTTCCATACATAATAGTACACACACATCTGAACCAACTCTAGGCATAGTGACTGGAATACTGATGTAGTTAAGGTTGAACAAAGACTCAAAACCTAAAACTTAACTTAGCCAGATATAATAAAGCTTAAGGACTGTTTATTAAAGACTTAAATTTAAACTGCTCTAACTATAATAATACGATAAATGAACTGTATCAAATACCGAGCAGGTTTCTCTTGTTGATACATACATTCGTACGTACATACATACATACATCACAATGATTGTTTCAGCACACTAAGTTTGCATGTCTCACGACTCTCATCTACATACATGCATATACATATATAAACAACTGGTACTACGTTAGCTTCTCACAGAGAGTGGCGGCACACATGATTACGGTAAAGTTTGTAATTCTTCAGCGGGCGCCCTTTGGTAATTAAGAGGCTCATTTGGACTTGCAGGTTTGGCATGAAACTGTCCATAAAATGCATAAATCCCAAGCACAACTATGCTAAGCACTACGAATCTTGCCCAGGCTTCATAGTGGAGCTGCAAAAGAAATACGAATTACTCCAAATTCTGTACAAGGCTATATGAAGTTAAGTTTATTGTGGACGCTCATGAGATTATGGTTTTGGAATACCTGAGCAAATAAAAAAATGTTGACAAAAATGCTAACACATGGAACTATTGGAACTCCAGGACAGGAAAACCCTGGTGGATCGATATAAACCTGCAATATTAAACAACAATATGCAATTGTCAAATATATACTATAAGAAACAATCACCTATTAAGCTACAAAAACTTTACAATCATGTCAATCTGAAACTTAAACATGTTAACTTACTTGTCGTAGATAAAGAGCTGCAGCAGAAAATATTGCCATAACAGAAGGTACAATCAAGAAAACAAATGAAGCACCAAAACGGAAGAGAACCCCAGCAGCAAAACCGCAACATGCAATTGCAAGGAGGTTAATGATGCCTTCAGCCCTCTTAGATATCCACCTAGTTGAAGCCTCATTCGTTATCTTAGCCTTCCAGCGCAGAGATACCACACACGCCGAAACAACTGAATACCCTGTCTGAAAAAAAAAAAAAAAAAAACTCAATTCATGATTACCATCAAAAAGATAAATCATGTACCTAAATTTTAGCAACAGTATTTCAAAAGAAAGAATGAGAAAAAAAAAAAAAAAAACTTCCTCCTGTTTTTCTGACGTCAGTGTATAAATAGTAATGACATGTCTACGACTTACCAGGGATCCAACCGACAGAATATGTGAGAGCACATGAACATTAAGAAGGCCAGCCAAGATGCTGGCAATAAACCCAACCCAAACTTGAGACTGAATTGGGGTATGCCGCTCGGGGTGTACTTTGGCAAATATAGCTGGCAGTAAACCATCTCTTCCAATACCAAGATATAACCGAGACTGATACAAAGTGTAATCAATCATTTGTCGGGAATTGCAAGATCAAAATAAGTGACTTAATAAACTTGTACGGGACGGTCTCATGTATGAACGTGATACTTTTGTATATTTTTTTGGTACTTTAAAAACTAGGGTATCACAAAAACCAGCAAAAATATCGCGTCTCATGCAAGAATTCATCCATAACCTTAAATGAAATTTACCTGAACATAAAGCCCAACCAGAAGTGTGGTTGTAAGTCCAGCAACTGCACCAAAGCTGATTAATACGGAGACGTATTTCAACCCCCTGGAAGTGAAAGCTTCAGCCAAAGGTGCTTCTTCTCCAAGATATTTGTACGGGACCATTCCAGTAATCACTAAGCAGACAGAAATGTACAGTGCAACACAGATTGTGAGGCTCCCAATTATGCCTAGTGGTAAATCCCTCTGAAAGATCAAGTTTGGCACTCTTAATTTCTTCTTGGTGGCTCAATATTAATGCCATATTTCAATATCATACGCTTTCGACATACCTGAGGCTTCTTGGATTCTTCTGCAGAATTAGCCACTGCATCAAATCCTACATATGCAAAGAAGACCACAGTTGCTCCTGTCAATATTGAACCGACGCCGTTTGGGGCAAACGGAGTCCAATTTGAGACATCAACCTTAAAAGCTCCAACAATTATGACAAAAAGAACAATGATAACCTGCAGAAGAAAATTCATTTACTGTCAAACATATAGGTCCCCTGATCTTGCTATATCTCCCGTGCATGCTTTTTAATTTACTTTAGCAGAGAGAGGAAATAAATGTGAAGCAATAGAATACCCGATACCATCATACAATGTTCATGGTACATATGTTGTTCAGCTGATTGAATCAGATAATGAGCAGCACAGAATTACTACCATAGGAACATACATAATAATTTATACTATTTGGTAGAAATAAAATCTCTGTTTAGTTAACACTTACAGCCATGATTGACCAGGTATAGCCTATAACATCTAGTTTCAGGTATTGACCGAGTCACTTAAAACATTAAATAAAAAACGCAACTGCATTTTCCCAATCACAAAATCATTCACTACCTAAGCAACACCACATTACTAATGTACAAACATTACATGGTTCCTTGTTAGTTTTCTGAATTCAACATTTTTATCTATAGTCCTTCATAATCACAGAAAATATAATGTTAGTCCATTAGTTTTAGTGTTGTAAGGCCGATTGTTCAATGACTGGATCTAAGGGTAGTGGGTTTATTATTCTACACATTAGAAATCAAATAACCAACTGAAAAGCAACTTGAGGCTCTCATATATCCCTCTTTAAGTTATATAATCAGAAATTTCTCAATATTAAATTGTACGACAGATAGACAACCTTTGTCATTGTCATGATTGAGTTCAATAATGAAGACTCTCCAACACCCCGGCACAGCACCACTGTCAGAAGCGCTAGGACAACCGGAGCTAATATGTTTATGGACAATGCTCCAAAAACTTCTTCACCGTGCCCGACCCAACTTGGTATGTTATGCTTGAAGAATGGAATTAGCTCCACTACAGTAACCAGATAGCTAGCTAAGCTACGTGCTATGCTAGCGGCACCAATATGGTAATCGAGCATCAGCTGAGCAAACACTAGAAAAGCTGTGAGCTCATTGAAAGCTGAGTAAGTGTATAGATATGCCCCACCAACAACTGCAGGGAACCGAGAAGCTAGTTCAGCATAACAGAGAGCATTCAGAGCACAAGATGCTCCTGCTATGATGAAGCTAAGTGTAACTCCTGCAGCAGCAACTCAGGATTAATTGAACCGAAAATTGATTAACTTCTTCATCAAGTTTTCATCTAAGATGATATAAGTGATACTTCCTTGTGCTTAGAATGTGAATTAAAATGATCACCAGTTGATCATAAAGGCTAGAAATATCAGATAAGGTACTTCAACAACAAATTTCAAGTTCATTTAGATTCAATTATAGTTTAACACATGATCCATCGAGAAATTTAGAAATTCATGATAGGGTTAGCTTAACATTTTATTATCACACTGATTTTGTAACAACAATTACCATAGGGTCCAAAAATTCTTCATACTCCGTACATATTAACTTTAATAACGATCCTTAGCTCATTCTCCCTCAATAATGCATGGAAGTTGTATGTTAGTAAGCATAAAGCATTTTGCCTCAAAATAACAACTAAAAAGCAACAAAGAGAATTGAAACTGACCGGGGCCGGCGTCACGGGCGACGGTGCCGGTGATGACGAATATTCCGGAGCCGATGGAAGCCCCAACGCCGATTAGAATAAGATCAAATAGACCTAACCTCCGTACAAGAGCGTCGCCGGAGTTCTCCCGATCGGCGGCTGGAACAATGGGTTTCGATCTCGTCGCCGACGACCAGAAACGAGAGTAGCATGACGTCTTAGGCAATGTCGACGATGACATCATCACGGGACCGTGTTCAACATTCATTTTTCCTGCTCTCACCGGAGAAATTAACGGTGCAGTTATATAATTGTATAAACGTACAAGTAGTGATGCGTGGCGTACGACGGTCAGTTGGAGAGTTCAGGTGGCACTACCATTGCAGTAAATCCTGCACTACAGAAATCTGCATTGATTGGGACGGACAATTGTTGGAAATAAAAGACATTAATATTATTTAATTGTAGATTATCACTTTATTTATAAAAGTGACACGTTGAAATATTGAAATATTAAAGCAAATGCTCTACAATTATGACATTCATATCTAATATCCCACTCACCACTCTGTGTAACTATTTTTATATTTGATTTATGATGCACTTATTCAACAGTTAACACGGTTTATATTAAAAATTTGTTCTAATTGTATTGAAAAGTGTAATTAGTTTACATTAAAAATTATTTAAATCAAACACACTTTTCAGTATAATTGAAACAAACATTTTAGTGTAAACAGTATCAACTGTTGAGTGAGTGCACCGTGCGCTTGGTGTATATGAGAGTCTGCCCTCATGATATTATAAAATACTCCCCCCTTGTAGTTAGTCACATTTTTCAAAAAAGTTATTGAATTTTTTTAAAGAAGTTTATTTAAATATAAAATGATATTGTGAGGTGGTGTTATTTCCATTTTAAGAATGTAAAAATTATTGTAAAATTATCAAAAAAATAAAATATGAAGTTAATTGAGAAATGGAGGGAGTGAATGAAATAATCATCACATATTATCTATATTTAATACTAATATTAACAAATATTGAGTATAATAAATAACAATTAATTTTTCTCTCTACGCTTAAAATGTAGTCTTAAATATTATTGCCTCCGTTTGAACCTACTTTTATAGTAGGAGATAATATATATTTAAAAAAAATTAGTAATGAGTGTAGGTAGAGTATTTTTTTAATAAAGTAAAAGAAAGTTATTGATTTTTTGTGGGGAGTTATTTCCTTTTTAAGATTATGAAAGTAGGTGTTGGATGTGTAAAAAAGACCGGTGTGAAAATAGTTGTGGAGAGAGAATATTAATTTATTTGATTTAATAAATATAACAATATGGACCATGAATAAGTACAAAATGTGAGAAAATGTAGCAAAAGTCAAACATAATCTTTAAAGCGAGAAATAACTATAATAATCTTTTGTCAACTCATTTTTCTTTTGAATAAGGACATCTAATTTTTTTTTTTTCAGTGGTATAACTATTTCCAACAACAAAATCGATTTCCACTATCCACGTGGCAGAGTTCTATAACGAACAACTGTCATTCATTCATCAATCACTTCTTAAACTGTAAAAATACAAGATGAACATATTACATAACCTGAAAATACAGAAAACATTAAGTCCTGATGAATAATTAGTACAAAACCATCAGAATTTGAACCAAAAGAATGATACCAAGACAAGAATGATTGCATTTTCTGGTTCATACAATAATACACCACAGATCAACCATGGAATGAATCATAGTACAAGTGGGTACAAAAATTTTATTCCATTTTGTTTCCATACATTTAATCTCTTCAATGTGAAGCATATAGGTCGATCGTCTTCCTCTCGTGCTCGGGTGAGCCCCACAGACGAGACAGTTCCGATGACGTGGCGTTCTCCATCAAGTACGGGAGAATGTGTTCTTTCATGTCTGCGTACGAAACTTCAAGATGACTCCCAGACACGTTTACGAACTTCACTTTCCCAGCTTCGTCCAACGCTTTCAGACCAATCCAATCTTCGGTATACAGGGGCGTCTACAAGATTAGCGCGTGCAGTTATTTTTCAACGAGGCACTATGCGTATTGTACGTAAAATGTACATATGATGACAAAAGAAACGTACCTCTTGTGCGGGTAAAGCATTGCCAAAGGAACCATCGGGGTAGTATCCGAACCAAGACGTCTCTCTCGGCACCAGAATGATATCCTTGTCGAACTATACAAGAAAACTTTTTTAGCACAAAGAACCTCTAAAAACGACACATGTTCGTGATTGGCCAAGAAAAACGAACTTAGAATTTTCAACTTATGTACCTTGATAAGTACCAGGTTCTCCAAGCTAGAAAACCGGGCCTTGTATGTGGAATTCTTGTACAATTCATTATTAATCTTGGGCAGGAATCTGCATCCTTTACAGTAGGCATCTAGGTCCTGGAAAATCGTACTACATATAATAAGAACGAAACTACGTTCTACTCTGTCACAGAAGATTAATCTGTTGCAAAAAAGAAAAGACGACTCACTGTTGTGATTCTGATATAATTAGAAGGTGCTAGATGTTCCTGAAACCACATAAAGCTAACCGTTCAACTGGTGAAACGTGTAATTGATCGAAAATTGAGGTTAAGAAAAAGAAAACCCACACACAAAAGATGGTGATGAACAAGTATTAATAGGAGATAATTTACATTGAAATAAAGAAAAAGGAAGAAGAAAAGCAGAATATAGCATCCTATCAAAGTTTGGATGTGACTGTGGAATGGGAATCAAGTCGAACAAAATATGGAGCAAACTCGGACCTGAACATAGTCACTGTAAACTGCCAACTGAATCAAAAAGTCCACTAGAATGCAAACCAAACCTGACTGCAAAAGTAGGAGACTAAATAAGATTCCACCACACGACATGAGAAGATATATTTCAATTTATATGAAACATGTGAAAAAAGAATAGATTTCAAATCCACTAAAGTAATTTCAAAATGAGATAGGTGGATTTCAAATCCTATCAGTACAAACTTATATTTGATATAAAAATTAATTGGTGTTACACGAGAAACTCACCCCACAGAGTGGAACAGCTGCTATTCCAGCATGTGGGCCTGCAAGAGATACGAGGTTTCTCACCTGTGCAAAAGCAAGAAGTACGAAGATCGGATATGAAATGCGTATTGCATAAGACAGACCTGGTACAAGAATGCTCCGATTCTTCTTTTCTTCCATGTTAAACAAACTTTTTTAAATGATACGAATATAAGATTTATGCTTCGTAACATCATCTTATAGTGTTCGTATAAAGCTAGTGGCATGTACTACAAGAGATCACATATCACTTACGCTACGAAAGATTTATAAGGAGTCTGTAGGCTATTAATTTGAAAATCGTGATCAGTACTTACAGGAGGTCCTCCATCACACAACTCGATGAGTCCTCTTCCCACCATATTACCCTGAAAAAGTACAAGAGGCATCGAGATGTGACCACCATTTGAAGAGAACATAAAAAAACGACAACGATTTTCAAATGCAGTTTTAGAACACTGTTCAATTGGAAAGCTCTTTCATGTACGATCACATTCTATCCTTCAAAAGACTTTGAACGGTAAAACACTAACAATAAATTGGCAATAATATGATGAAGAAAAAAGAAGCTCATGGTTAATGTGCAAATAAAATTTTCACCTGGGAGAGCCCTATAATGTTGTAACCTTCACTGAGCTCCTTCATTTCCTTGACCTGTAAGTTGGACGCATTTCGTCTGAGAAAGGATTTCCGGGATAATAAAGAAACTCCTCAGACAAAGCTATGGTACCTTCTCACAAGCAATGGCTGTCTAGATCATTAAGAAAAAACGGTTAGTTGTTATATTTCGGTCAATAGAGATGCATAATTGACTAGTAACTTTCATGAAAACTGATTAACCTGTTTCAAGAAAGGCATTGTCCAGGAATCCCATGCACCGTTTCCAATTTCGCTAAAGAAAACAGAAGAGATAAAGAGATGACATAGTAGAATAATTTAAATTGGGAACTTAAATCATTGTACAATTGAAGCTTATAAATTGGGAATATAAATAATTTTACAAATGAAGCAAGAGGGCATACATGCAATATCCCGGTGAACCAGACCAGTTGCTCAAGAGACTCGTGAAGTGTGTGATCCCGTGGTTCTTGCAACTGTCGGATATTCCTGCAATATTATTTCGAAAAGAAAAACGATACTGCGGTTACTCTACGAGGATTCACAAGCTAACCACTGTAAACAACAGGAAATCAGATTATGCCAATAAAGGAATACAAAGAAGCAATCATAGAAAAACAAGATGTGTTTTGTTAATGCTTTCAATGATCATTTTACTCACCTATTCAAAAGATGTATAACATATTGGAATATAACTTTCTAGAAAATGGATATTCACTAAATAGTCCATTATGAATGGAGATAACAGAAAGTTCATCATAACCAGAGAAAGTCAATCTCCTTAAAGGTAAAAAACAAGCCCAAAAGTAGTGAAAGCAAACCCAATAATTACAAGATTCTAGCATTAATCCAACACTTAAAAGAAAAATCACTCAATTTAAACAGATTACAATGCTTTATTAACCCATGCTAAGAACAGAATTTCATAAAATAAGCTAAAAATTGTTCCATAACAACCGATTAGTACACTCATTGACGAAACACTAAATTAAAAGAAGCTCAAAACAACATAATACCATTCATAATATAGCAAAATAAACCCTAATCTATCAAAGCAGAGAAAATTACCATGAAAGACGACAAAGGGAACGGAAAAAGCAGTTCTTGATGTCGAAAACAACCCAAAAACTACACTAAATACTATCAAGAAATACTTAAAAGATGCCATAAATTCTGGAAAACCCAGCTTGAAAATGCTAATATTAGCTGAGTTAGTTCATAAAAGTTGCGTGTTGGTTGGGTTTGAAATGTAAAACATGGTGAAAGATGAAGAAACGTGGGGAGAAAACAAAGGACTGTTACACGAATGGACGAAAGTCTTCTCCTTTGATCGGTAATTTTACTGTTCCACAATAAACTTCTTTTTTTTTAGTAATAATTTTTATACCTTTGATAGATATTCATAACTCAAGGAGACTATAAATTTAGTGTTCCCTCCGTCTTATATCATATTCTCATTATTTTTTGGCACACCATTTAAGAAAAAATAATTAAATATAAATATAGTATAAGTGATGTGATGTAATGGAGAAAAAAGAAAATAACAATCCTGTCGGGTAGGGGGTGGGGGTCCTGAAGGCGATGGCTTCGTCTTTTGCTACAAAAAGAAAAGAAAATAAAGTGTAATGTGGTTAAATAAGTGGATGTGAATAAAATGAATAAATAGTAAGCAAATTAATTTTGCACCCAATTAAATGGTGACGCGTATACAAATCAAATATTAATATCAAATTAAATTCACTGTCTCATTTTGAGAATTTAATTAAATTAATTAAACTTGATATTAAATGTACACGGTACAAGTCGGTCGAATTAAATGAGTGTTCGATATTCATATTGGATAATAAATATAGTTTATTTATCATAGGATCGAAAATTAAATAATATATCGTCAAAAAAGGAAGCGAACTAAATTAATCAAATCTGATTAATTCACAAATCACGTCAATCAAATGACATCGGTCAATCAGGACGCACCACGTGGCCTTGCAAAAATGGAAAGTTTTCAAATCTTAACCCTATAAATAGGGGTCCTTTCATCATTCATTCACACATTCGAAGATCGAATACAATCAACTATTCAGACGATCAAGCATCCAAGCCTGCAACCGTTCTTGAAGATTCGAAGTGTTCTTCATCAACCTCAAGGCATTCTTCGTGGAAAGCGATTAGAAACGGCGTTCGATCAGAGATCAGGGTCCAGCACTCCTCCGATCCGGTGTTTCTCCTTGAAAATTTGAAGAGTCTTCAAAGGCGTTCTTTGTGGCTTCAAGACGTTCTTCGCACAATTCCACCACAAACAGCCTCTGATCCGAGACTAAGGCCCAGAACCCCTCCGATCTGGCGTTTCTTCTTGAAGATTTGAAGAATCTTCAAATGCGTTCTTCGCACAAGTCCACCACAAATGACATTTGATCCGAGATCAAGGAACAAAACCCCTCCAATTCGACGTTTCTCCTCGAAGATTCGAAGAAGCTTCAACAGCGTTCTTCAAGGCCTTTGAAGATTCAAAGGTGTTCTTCACCGTTCTTCGTGCAAATCTGTCAGAAACAGCGTTCGATCTAGAATCAAGGTCCTAAAATCCTCCGATTCGGCGTTTATAGTTGAAGACATTCAAAGATTTAAGTCGTTCTTCACAAATTCAAGAACATTCTCCGAAGAACACATCCAGAAACAACTCCAAATCAGATATCAAGGCTTGAAGCCCCTCCGATTTGGCTTTTTTCTCCAGAAGTGCTCCTCATTCAACCGTTGAAGATTCAAGGATCTTCATCGAGCATTCAAGGAGTTCTTCATCCCTGTCGAAGAAGTTCGTCCAAAAGTCACGTTTGATTCAACACAAGACATCAAGTCTTCAAATCAACGTTTTCAAATTTCCAACTTCATCTCCAGACAAGATTAAGATAAGGACCATTACAAAAGTCGTCAAAGTCTTTGAAGAGAAGAATCAGAGGATCAAGTCCAGAGTTGGTCAAACTTACACAAATTCCTAAATCGAATTCACAGAAATTCAAGTTGTAATCATTTTCATGTTTATTAAATTAATAAAACGAAATTTGTAGTTGCAAATATTATTAGTTGATATCCAAATAAGGTATGAGAAGTTTATAGTGAGACGGACCAAAATGGCAAAACGGGAACATAATAGCGGGACGGAGGGAGTATTAGTTTTATGTATTACATTGTTTGGTACATCATATTATCAAAGAATGTATTAGTCAATGAAAATCCTCACATTTACTTGGTGGGGTAATAAAAATGGTACAATACATAAAAAATGTTAAAAAAAAATTTTAAATTTCTAATTTACCCTTATAGAGAAAAGGGGTAGAGGGGAAAGGGCGAGTAAAATGGGTACAAAAATCTTTTCCATTCATAATAAAATTGTAAGGGTGAAAAGACCTTACCATTTTTATGGAAGAAAATAGTGTCAAACCTATATTATGGACTCTTATTGTACCGGGTCAAAACATTACAAATCCATATTAAATTATTATTGTCTACCAAACAAATTTGAGGTGGTATAAAATGTGGTAATATGACCTTATAAAGGTTATCAAGTGGAGCATTAGGCTCCACTTGGTAGATATTCATAATTTAAGAGGGGAGTATAAGGAAGGTGTATTGGTTTAGGAATTCATAGGATTTTAAAAGACTTTTTTTTTTTATAAAAAAAGTCCACTGATATTCAATCAGGATTTTATGTCATTTAAAAGCAATCAACCGGTATTCAATCTGAATTTTCAGGATTTTTTAAAGAGTCCACTAAAATCCATTGGTATTCATTCGAGACTTTTTACTATTTAAAAAAAATAGTTGGTATTAAAAAATATAAGGATTTTAAAGGATTGTTTTGTTAGATGGATTTTGAAGGATTTTTTAGTTGTTTTTATAAATATCAACAATCCCATCAAAACCCATAAGATTTTAAAGGACTTTTGAAATGAAATATTAGGTTTGCCGAAATAAACCAAAAATTTGAGATATGTCTAAGAATTAAAAACTCAATTTTCCAACACTTTATTCTATGTACATAGAAGTTTCCTAATCTCATTTGCTTAATTTGTTATTTTTTGCATACACCCATGACCAGTAAATTTGTTCTAGTGATATCAATACTAACCCGATTTGACCAGACCTGCCCTCGCCCGAGCCATTTGGGTTGCCCCACCCCGTGCCCCGTAGTGGAATAGGGAGGGTGTGGGTATCACTCAAAACCCGTGCCCCGTCTTATATATTAAATTTGAATATATATATATGTATGTATGTGTATATATATATATATATATATATATATATATATATATTACACAAGGCAAAAACTTGTATGAGACCGTCTCATGACATGAGACAATACAAATTAACACATACCTCAACCAAAGTGTTAATGAGTCAATGTCCTAGTTACACAAATTCACATTGTCTCATGCCATGAGACGGTTTCATACAAGACCTACTCATTACACAAATACCTATAAATATGCATAAGTATTAATATATATATATATATATATATATATATATATATATATATATAATATACCTTTCATATCTATTAATATCGGAATTGATCACATGTCCACCGGTGGGCATAATATTATATATCCACCGGGAATGTGTTAATGACACATAAATAAATACAAATAATTAATTAAAATAATAGTAGGCCCCCTGTTTATGTGTCATTAACACATTCGCGGTGGGTATATAATATTATGCCCACTGGTGGGCATGTGATCATTTACGCTATGTTGGGCGCGATATCCATCATCTCCCAGCCGAGTCTGGCGTGATAAAGGTCTGGTGCGCCAAGTCCGGCAGAGGCTATTCGACTCGTAGCGCTGCAGCTAGATGGGGTCAAAGGAAATAAAGTAGCACCTCACTACAAGTTCGGGGTTTTTGTCTAGTGACAAGCGTTTGATCCTACACGTTATTAATATATATAATATATAAATAGCAATAGTTCAAGTTTATAGACATCTTTTTATATAATATATTTAAAATTTATTATGTATTATTTTAAAATAATAAATATTATATTTAAAATAAGTTGTCTCGCTCGCCCCGTGTCCCGCCCCGTTTAAAAAATGAGACAGGACTGGGTATCTAAGTACCCGCCCCAACCCACCGTCATCCCTAATTTGTTCACTTATCTTCTCCATTATTGTTCCTTTGTTTCTATTCATTTCAACAAACTGAAATCCAAATCCAACCTAAATTTGCCAAAATTATACCCAATAATCGGTTCATGTCCCTCAATAATGAATTTTTTTTTATAGATTTGTGCAATTGATAATTTGTGAATTAGTGGTTTGAGTATTTTGGAATAAAATTTTACACACAATTTATCCCCCATAATTTTTATTGAGAATTAAAAGTTTAATTTAGCATCAATTACATATAACACACACACATATATATGTGTATATATCATAAAATATATATATTGTGGATTATAACATTTCAAATTTATGAAATTTTTTATCCTAAAAAAATTCGAATGTATGAAAAAAAATCTCGAACTCTTTGTATGTTACAAATCCATTAAATTATGCAAAGTCCACAAAGTCCTACAAAATCCATTAAAATCCTGATTTATAAAGTTTTACAGAATCCTGCAAAATCTTAAAAGTCATAAAAATCCTACGAAATCTTTTAAATCCGCATGACTTTTTTCACCTAAAAAAATAATTTAAAATCCTAATCCAATACACCCCCCTAAATTTAGTATTAATTTTATGTATTACATTGTTTGGTACATCATATTATCAAAGACTATATTAATCTGTGAAAATCCTCACATTTACTTGGTAGGGAATAGTAAAAATGGTACAATACATAAAGAAAATGATAAAATGTATAAAAATACTAAATTTGCCCTTATAGAGAAAAAAGAGGTAGAGGGGAGAGAGGGTAAAATGGGTACAAAGATTCTTTTACATCCATAATATATTGGTAAGGGTGGGAAGACCTTACAATTTTTTTGGAAGAAAATAGTATCAAACCCATATTATGGGCTCTTATTGTACCGGGTCAAAATATTATATTCGAATCCATAAATAGTATTGCCTACCAAGCAAATTTGAGGTGGTATAAAATATGGTAATATGACCTTATAACGGCTACCAAAATATGGTAAAATCTTATGATCCCAGAATTATCTTTACACTTTTATAAAATTAACTAGTTCGTACCTCCGCGAATTTCGCGGGCTGGAAAAAAAATCATTATTATTTCAAATTATAAATTTTTTTTAAAAAAATATCTTAATATTATTGATATATAATATTAAAATTATAATTATCATTCAACCAATAATACAAAATACTAAACATAAATAAATAGAAAATTTTAAAAATATTAACTAGTTCACACATTCAATCTCAAATTAGTATAACAACAATATTACTTAAACTTACCGTTGTTGTAAACTTGCATGTCAATTTTCTCCCATGGTATAAAGATACAATAGAAATCGAATGCAAAAGTTTAAAGATAGAATCATATATTTCAGATCTAAATGTAATATTGACAAAAAAAAAAAATCATAATTAAAGTGAAATATTGTGTGGATGTTTGTGTGGGAACAATTAATTAATGTGTTAGTATTTATAATACACAATTCAACAATAAAAATTGATATTTAGGCGTCAATCTTAGCTTTTTTTTAATTCAATTTCCCTCCTAGACATTTCACATATACAGATATTTTTTGCAAAAAAAAAAAAGTTAAAAAAATCGAAATCATTCTCTACAAAATAATATCTATATTTTACAGTTTTAAATTCTATTTTGCAGGTAGAATTTTATCCAAAAAAGAAAAAATTATGTTACAGTCTATTATTGATGGTAAGATATTATATTTGATGACAATATTTTTTTGGGAATCATATGTTATGCTGGTGACAATATCTTTTAAAAAATATTTCAATTCCTTGCTACAAATTTCACAGCTATGAATATTTAGCAAAAATAAATGCCAAAAATATCAAAGAAAAGAAGTTGTTCAACCGTGAAAAAAATATGCTTACATTAATTTAATGTTTAAAATCTTGCATTAATTTAAGGGTTAATATATATTTACAACCTATACTATAACCTTTTTATCATCTTGCAACCTGTACAATTTTGTTTATCATATTACAACTTGTACTATATAAAATTTGACCGATTGCAACCTAAACTATATACATGTGGTATTTTTCGGCAAGTCCATGGTTATATTTATCCAATTCATATTTTTTTTTAAATTATTTTATTTGAAATAAACTTCTGATTCTTCAAAATCCCTTGGAAGGATAATAGAAATCATATTTCTCAAATTCCTAACTCTTAATCAGAAAAAATTATTTTTCCATATATATCAAATTTTGAAACCGATGAAATTATCTACACCACTTTGTATTAAAAAAGGACAACTAATATGAGAATGTTCTTGCTCTCTCTTTATCTCTCGCTGTCACAGTGAAGGTTGAGAAAGAGCAAAAGGTGGATAGATGTAAATGGTAGTCTAAGAGGGAAGAAATATAAAATATCAGATTTTGAGAGAAAAATTAAATAGATATTTGTATTTGCATAATTGAAACTTGTTTTTATTTATTTAGAAAAAAATAATTAACAAATGAATAGACAAAAATAACCTTGGACTCGCCCGAAAATACCACAATTATATAATTTAGGTTGTAATTGGTCAATTTTATATAAAATAGATTGCAATTTGATAAAAAAAATTGTATTTGTTGCATATTGATAAAATGATCATAATATAGGTTGCAAATTGATATTAACCCTTAATTTAATACTCCCTCAGTCCACCAAATTTTTACCCGCTTTCCTTTTTGGTCTGTCCACCAAATTTTTACTCAATCCTCTTTTGGAAATAAACTACACTCACAAACAAATAAACAGGTCACACAATACTGATTAGGCGTGAAATTGTCATGATTCGTAGCTAGAAACGCCCTAGTTTTGGTCGATTTTATTGAGTTTTTAGAGCCAAATGAGTACCATTTCTATACATTGATGAATTGGTCTCTTTGATACTCATAGGTGAATCGAGGACGAAAAACGGAGTTCGTAGGACTTTGAATCGACTCAAACGGATGCCCGGATGAGAAGATATCGAAGAAATACGATTGTTATTAGTACGTGAGAAGAAAAGTATTAGTTGCAAGGAAGGAGGGCCCATTCGAGCTCCATCACTCGAGCACCTCGCTCGAGCAACGTAGGTCGAGCACTCCAAACTTACAAAACATTTTTGCCACTCGAGGGGCACAACTCGAGCGCATCATTCGACTACTAGAACCATTCGAGCAACATGGCTCGAGCGCCCCATTCGAGCTATTGATTCATTCGAGCAATGCAGCTCGAGCGCCCCGCTCGACCGGGACAGCTCGAGCGCATCCGAGGCCTATTTTCCAGATTTCGTTTTTTCGGCCCACGAGTTCAAGAATCGACCCGGTGCCTATATATACCTCTTCCAAACACGTTTTGAAGGATCCCCGAACTTTAGAAATAACTTTTAGATTTAGTTTTTAGAGAGAGGAAGAAGAGAAGAACGAGCAAGCTTTATTTACATTTTGTTGAGGTTTTTCATACGAATTACTAGTTTCTTTTCGTTTATTAGTTTCTTTTCGTTAGTTTGATTTCTTTAAACACTTTGAAACTTGGTTTTAGTTAATTAAATTTCAGTTCTTAGTATTTATTTCTTTAAAACCCTAGTTCATGTTTCTTATTTTCTCCGTTCAATTCATTATGTTTATGTTCGTTGTTTCTTCTATTGCTTTTATGTTTGTCAAAGCCATGTCCGGCTAAAACCCTTGCATGCTTGGGGTAGGATGAAATCGTAGAAGTAGGTTGTGGGTACGTAATTAGAGTAATTCGTGACGTGAGTTTTAATTCTCTTGATTAATGAATTCTTATAATAAATCTGAACTTTACCTTTGAATTTCGTATGAAAGTGTTAGAGAGAGGACGACCGCATCACTCAATAACAATTAGTAGTCTTAACGAGAAGGTTTAGGAAAGGTTAATTCATCTACCGGTTTAGCGAAGGAGGACGACCGCATCACCTTAGTTAAATTAGGGTCTCATTAATTAAACACAATCTATTAAATTGTTAGTAGATTAGTGAAGTCGAGTGTTAGGGTAAAGTATTAGGGTTTAGAATCTTGAGCTTTCACCTTGCATTCTTAGACTTAGGTTATTTCTTGTGTGTCACAGTTATTCTGATTATGTACCTGCTCCGTTAGTATACGTAGGGATTCCTATCTTAAGCATCACCACCTCTTACTTGAAAACAACCCTTAGTTAATTTGATTTCTTCAGTATTTTAGTTTACTTAGTTTAATTTAGTCTTTTAATTAATCTTTCCAAAAATAAAAAACAACACACTCATATTAACTACGACGCGTAGATCTTCAGGGATCTTTTCACATACACTCCATCCCTTGGGTTCGATACTACTTGGTCATTATACGTACTTATACTACAGTGAACCCTTCCGCTTGCGGGTGAGCGATTAGTAGAAGTTAGTGTAATTCGCTTCAAGTCAATGGCGTCGTTGCCGGGGATGGCGTTGTATGCTTTTTGAATAGGACTTGTCGATAGCTTAGTAGTTAGTAGTGAGTGCTTTCTTTTCTATTTTATTTTTATTTTTATTTATTCGGCAGTTGCGTTTTGATCCTTCTGCTAGTGTGTCAGGTTTATGAAAACACGCTCACAAGGCAATACGAGCGAAGAGAGAATACCGTTGGACCCTTAGACGATAGCTAGAAGGAACCGAACCTTCTTGAGAAGGATGAACGTTGCCGACTTAGGGAAAGAACCAATGGACATCACTAATGAGTTGGAAGATGCTGAGAATGAGTTTAACCAGGGGTTGAACCGGGTTGACGGCACTGAAGGCAACACCAGTAAGAACCAAGATCTGTTAGGGGATAGTCAGAGCCAAAACCCGGGTGCACAAAACGTTATCAATCCAGCTCAGAATTTTGTCCACAATCCTCTGAACAACCCTGCTTACCCACAAAACCCAAATAACCCTTTCAACAACCCAGTATACCAACATTACCCATACCCACCATACCCTTATCCACCATACCCATATCATTGACTTGAAAGCGAACTACACTAGCTTCTACTAGTAGCTACCCCGCAAGAGAACGGGTTCACTGTAGTATGGGCAAGTATAGGGACCAAGTATTATCGAACCCAAGGGATGGTGTATATGCGAATAGATCCCTGAAGATCTACGCGTCGTAGTTAATATGAGTGTAATGTTTTTGGGTTTTTGAAAAGATTAATTAAGCTAACTAAATTATCCTACGAATGCAAAAGGAAAATTAAACTAAGTATCTAAGGTGTATATGCAAGTATGAGATGGTGATGCTCAGGATAGGAATCCCTACGTATACTAACGGAGCAGGTACATAATCAAAGTAATCGTGACAAACAAGAATTAACCTAAGTAAAAGATCGTAGAATGAAAGCTCAAGATTTCTCACCCTAATACTTTATCCTAGCAATCGACTTCACTAATCCACTAACAAGTTAATAGATAGCGCTTAATTAATGAGACCCTAATTTAACTAAGGTGATGCGGTCGTCCTCCTTCGCTAAACCGGTAGATGAATTAACCTTTCCTAAACCCTCTCGTTAAGACTACTAATTGTTATTGAGTGATGCGGTCGTCCTCTCTCTAACACTTTCGTACGAAATTCAAAGGTAGAGTTAAGATTAATTATATGAATTCATTAATTAAGAGAATTAAAACTAACGTCACCAATTACCTTAATTACGTACCCACATCCTACTTCTACGAGTTCATCCTAACCCAAGCATGCAAGGGTTTTAGCCGGACATGGTTATAACAAAAATAAAAGCAATTGAAGAAACAACGAACAAAAACATAATGAATTGAACGAAGAAAATAAGAAACATGAACTAGGGTTTTAAAAGAAAATAATTCTAAGAACTGAAATTTAATTAACAAAAACAAAGTTCAAAGCGTTTAAAGTAATCAAGCTAATGAAAAGAAACTAAGAAACGAAAAGAAATTAAGAATTCGTATGAAAAACCTCAACAACGTAAAAGTAAAGCTTGCTCGTTCTTTTCCTCTTCCTCTCTCTAAAAACTAAGTCTAAAAGTGATTTCTAAAAGTCGTGGGATCCTTCAAAACGTGTTTGGAAGAGGTATATATAGGCACCGGGTCGAAACGGGAGTTAATGGGCCGAAAATATGCATCCGGAGGCAAAAATACGTGGTTGCTCGAGCAAAACGCTCGAGCAGTTCCGCTCGAGTGATTCGCTCGAGCGCTGAAACTGTTCTGTAAGTTTTTGGTCGCTCGAGCAAAACGCTCGAGCGCTGGCGCTCGAGCTGCTCGAGCGGTCTTCGGCTGCTGTGCACTCGTTCGTAAAATCTTCATATCTCCTCAACCAGGAGTCCGTTTTGGCCGATTCAAAGTCCTACGAACTCCTCTTTTCGCCCTCTATCCATCTATGAAAACCAAAGAGACAAATTAATAATTTTATAAAAATGATACTCATTTGACTCCAAGCACTCATCGAAAACACTCAAAACATGAGTAAATCGGGCACCAAAACATAACAATTTCACGCCTAATCAACCCCCCAAACTTACCATGTTGCTTGTCCTCAAGCAACGAAATAATAAGTCAAGTGAAATTGTTAAGATTGAGTCAAAGAATCAAATCATGCAAGCAAATGAATTCGAGCTTCAAAGATCAATCACAAGTATACTCACTTACTTTCCTTCATCATACTCATGCAACAATAACAAGAAACACCAAGATCAAGCATGGATGTGCACTCAACGGTGTGTTTCACTCCCTCACAAGTGTATAACAGTGTTTAAGGGACTCACTCAATCAATCAATCACACATATTGGCAGCCATAGGCTTGTAAGCACTCTCAACTCCGACCATACTCTAGAAATCAATGCCGAATCAAAAAGGACTTTTCTCAAGGTTGTAATGTAGGCTCTTTGGACAGGTGGGATAATAATATGGGGTAAGTGACTCAAGTGAATGGAGAATAGAAAAATCAACTTTGGCACTTTGAGATTAGGAACAGAATCACTTAACATTTGCAATCAATACACTTTAATTCCACTACTCTTAACACTTCAATTTTTTTTTCTCACTCTTTCACTTTTTTTTTCAATCACTTTTTTTTTTCTCTTTTTTTTTTCCGCACAAACACATGAGCTCATTTTTTCTTTTTGCTCATTCTCAATTTTCTTTCTCTTTTTCCCACATCTCAAAACTTCATCACACCTTCTTCTCATATTCACTCAACAAACAACCTTTTCCTTTTTCAACTCAATCCACTCCCTTCATATTCACACTTTCCTATTCTCCACTCAAGTTGGGACAAAAAGACTTAGGAATTGGAATAGTGTTCATATGTGCTAGCAAATAAAATAGGCTTTAGGCTCAAAGGAGCTAACAAGGGATCAATGTCATTGGTAAGGAAAATTTTGGCTAAGTGACTCAATTAAATCAAAGATGGCCTAAGATCACATTCGGCATATCAAACTAGACACAATCAAGAAGCAAGAGCACATGCAAGTTCTAGCATCCTCTAAGGTGACGATCCACTCACAAACGAAGAGATTAAATCATGCATTTAAATCTCATAAGGCTCAAAAGCTCACGGCTTTCACATCCATGCTAGTCCTAGTGAATTCTCACTCTTGTCACACAAGTACTCAAAAGAAAAATTTACAAGCATACAAGTTCTTTCTCAACTCAGCTCAAACTCAAACACTCACACAAAAGAATTTCTAACTCAGCCTCACAATTCACCCTACTCATCAAATCATACTCAAAGATAGCAATCAACAAGCATAAGGTGATTGATAGGCATAAAATATTGAGTAACAAAACAAATTAATAATAGCCCAAGGAGCATCTCAAGGCACCAAATAACTAACTCAACTCAAAGATAAGGGGTGCTCCGGTGCAATGTAACAAGAAAACATATAAAAAAAAACTCCACCCCCCCAAACTTCGACCTTGCTAGAGGTTTAAGTTTGGGGTTGTGGGTTACCTCAACCGAACAATTCAATTTCTCTCAATAGCTTTGCACACTCCCTTGCTTGAATTGGTTCCTCCAATCTGAATAACTCCATGATACCTTTACTCCTTTAGAGACAAGCCTACAAGCAACTTACTCAAATACGAGGTTAAACATACGACTCAACAACATCCTAGTAACATAAAAGGAAAATAACTAAAAACACTCAAAAGCAAATAAAAATGGGTTGTCTCCCATTCAGCGCTATTTTTAAGGTCCTCATGCCGGACCGAGCTCAAAGGAGCTTATGGGACATCATACTCAAATTTACCTCCCTCACTCTCATAAGAGTGGTGTTTGAACTCCTTTCCTTGATGCCCCTCCATCATGAGCCCCTTTGCTCTCTTCTCATCCCCAAGTGTTATGGGTCTCAACTCCTTCTTCCCTCTATCTGGAGGAGTCTTACTAAACAATTTCTTGAGTTTGGACTTTTTCTTCTTAACTCCTCCTTTCCCTTCTAACTGGACCACGTCCACTTTCTTCACCTCTTCATCCTTCAACTTCTTCACTTTATCCCTATCAAAATAATCAAGATCATAACGCTCATGGGTTAAATAATCAAGTGAAGAATTATAAAATTCATGAATATGAGAAGGATTAGGAATAGGAGGCATGTCTTCAACACGAGGATCAATTGCATCCATGCAATACAAACTCTCATCCTCCTTCGGGTGCTTCATGGCTTCATATAGGGAAATCTTCACTTCTTGATCATCAACCTTCAACGTGATCTTCCCATTTGCCACATCTAGCACCATCCCCGCCGTAGCTAAGAACGGTCTTCCCAAGATCAGGGGCACGTGCTCATCTTCCTCCATCTCTAGCACTACAAAGTCGGCTGGAAAGATGTGATCTCCAACTCTCACGAGGACGTCTTCAACAACACCTTGAGGTCGAGTAATAGACCGGTCGGCTAGTTGAAGCGTCATCATTGTGGGTTGAAGTTCACCACCTTCCAACTTCTTGAACAGCGACAAGGGCATGAGATTGATGCTCGCCCCAAGGTCGCACAACGCTCCCTTCTTGATCCCGTTCCCAATGTCACATAGGATCGTGAAGCTCCCGGGATCCTTCAGCTTCGGTGGAAGCGCCTTGTGCACTAATGCACTCACCTCGTGGTTCAGCTGCACCAACTTCGGCTCATCCACTCGCCGTCTTTTCGCAATCAAGTCCTTCAGAAACTTTGCATAATGCGGTATCTGTTCCAAGCATCATAAAAAGAAATGTTAATGTGAAGTTGTTTAAAAACATCAAGAAATTTTGCAAATTTTTCATCAAGCTTCTTTTTCATGAAGCGCTGTGGATATGGGACGGGTATCACAGATTTGGGTACCCCCCACTCATCTCTTTCTGTTTCTTTCACTTTATCCCTTGATTCCTTTGCCTTTTTCCACTTAGGAACTCTCTCAACCTCCTTAATGCCTTCTTCTTCAAGCTCCTTGCTTGCTTGAGTGCTCTCATCCTCAACCTTCTTCTCAATTCCTTCACTTTCAATCCCCTTCTCAACTTCATCCCCTTTAGGCTCAATCTCTTCTTGGGGCGTCTCAGAATCAGCAGGCATCTGAGGACCTTCGTAGTTGGTTCCACTTCTAAGCTGAATCGCCTTGCACTGCTCTTTCGGGTTCCCCTCCGGCATTCTATTCACTGACTTTGCAATCTGGCTCATCTGGAACTCTAAAGAAGTGAACCTTCGATTGTTCTCTTGTTGAGTTCTGGCCCACTCAACATTCATCTTCTGGAGCTCTTGATCACGTTGATCACCCTTTTTATGCAACTCCTTCACATCGTACTCCAAGGATGACAACCGCTTGCTTCCCTCCTCCACCTTCTGAAGAATGGCTCTCAACATCTCCTCGGTTGATGCACCGCCTTCTCCACCTGGAGGTTTAGAACCCGGATCAACACCTGCAGGAACAGTAATACCAGCTTTTGGGTTAGCATAAGAAAAATTATCATTCTTCCTCCATGTGTTTTGAAGAGGCTGCTGGCCTCCTTGAACTCCTTGTGTGTTCCTCCATTGATTTTGAAGTGGCTGAGGGCCTGGAGGTACAAATGGCTGGCCATAAGAAGGCCTTCCATACTGATTTCCACCTTGGTAGCCATTCTGATTGTAATACGGACCTCCCATGTAATTGACCACCTCTTGCTGTCCACTTGGTTGGTCTACTCTCTCATTCTCTACTGCATGCTCTCCACCCAAACTCTTCCCCAACTCGAGGTTGTTGATCTTCTCCATCATGGCCATCAGCAGCCTTCTCGTTCCTTCTCCCTCTTCAACCTGATGCACTCTCTGAAAATCTGCATCCACACCCCAAGCACCGGCATTCGTGACAATGTTGTCCACGATCTCCCTACACCTCTCTATGCCTTGGTTCAGGAATGCTCCGCCCGCACAAGCATCTAAATGGTCTTGCCCCGCCTTGTTGGCACCACTGTAGAAGAATGCCATAATATCCCCCTCATTGTACCCGTGCTGCGGGCACTCTATCAGCATGTTTGAGTATCTCTCCCACACTTGGCGTAGATCCTCTCCAAACTTCTGGCGAAAGGACGAGATCTCAATTCTAGCCTTGATCGTCCTAGATGGAGGGTAGAATCGCTCGAGGAACATGTTGTGGCACAAATAATCCCGTATTTGGCCTAAATACTATCTCAGAACCGGGGTGTACCGGAACCGGGGTTTGGGCCCCGATAATAGGATTTCGACATTAAACAACCCGACAAAATCAAAGGTCAACTTTAATAGAGATATCGAAGTGCAGACAAGATATTGTAATATTAGATTTAATATTGTTCATTACTGTTTATTAGATCTACGGTTGTAATAAATACCCTAAAATAAAGGGCCAGGATGACTTCCTTAGTTAGAAGCTTGGGGCTCTATAAATAGAGGCCCCAACCCATTGTAAGGGGGATATATTAGTTTTCTCCTCCCCAAAAAATGCTCCCCACATGAATAAAATACTAGGCAAGAGAGACCCTCTTCAGGGACTCCCAAAGCCATCTTCAAGGGAAGAACCCATCGGTTCTTCCCCCATTCTTGTGTTCTTCGTGTTCATATTATTTCATATGTTTGTTACCCGATAATCGGGACTACCCCTATAGCCACATAAATTCGTCACCTAGATCCGGCAAAATCGGTAACAACAAATGGCGCTAGAAGAAGGGTACGAAGATCATCAGGAAAATCATCAAGAATTTCATCGAAAAAAAATAAAGATAAGTTTTTCTTTCTTCACTGCTTTTTTCCATGCCATCAATGGCGGTTAGGCTTTGAAATTTTACTCTTCACGTAATAATATAAACGTATAAACATATCTTGAAAGCCTTTTCACCCATAGTAAAAAAATCAGTTCAGATCCCATTTTTTAAATAACCCAAATCTCAGATCTACCAATATTTATAGTTTATATCTTATTTTCGAAGCTTTCACCAGGCCATCAATGGCATTGTTAGTTTCAAGCCATTTTTTCAACACAATACATACTTACACATCCAAAATAACCAAATTTCTCATAAAACCATTGTCAGTTCATATGGAAAACCAAAAAATTCGACAATAAATTTCCATGGCAACAACCCAGTTCAGAATCCTTAGAAAGCAAATTTTCACCTAATGAGAGAGCCAGAAATTCTAAACCCATGGCCGCTACCCATTTCAGATTCTCATGAAAATAAAGTTAAAGAGGATGTCCTATAATTTCTCAGTTATACCCACAAATCCTTTAGCTAGATTTTCTTTTGCAGCAGATCTCTGAACATCTCTTCTGAAGGCCGAGTAAGAAATCCGCCATTTCACCACCTAACAGTCGAGGGCGATCTCTCTTCCCCGGTCACATTCTCCGCTAAGCAACGAGCAACCGAGGTTTCGAACTTTTTTTCCAATAGCTGACGAGCACCGTACCTCGGTGCTGAGATCAGCCTTTCTCCTCCCAAGCCGAAGTCGATATTGCCTCTGCTAAGGCCGACCTCCGGACATTCACCCCCATCACCGATCACCGCCGCGACGAGCTAACATCGACGCCGGGCACCAGAACTACCGACCTCGGCATCAACTCACCCAATCCGTCCCCCCGATCACAATCAACAAAATGAGGCACCCCCGATCTGGCCTCAACAGATGTATCAGTACTGCAGCGCGTTATCACCGACCTTGAGAAAATATTATATGGGACGGAGGAAGATATCGTGAAATCAGGATTGTTTTTTATTTTACGCGTTGACCAAGGAATATGGGGACTGGCCGATTTGGGGCCTCTTTACTTCAAGAAATAAGCTATTGGGCTTTCTTCTACAAATTGATAATTGACTCTGTGACCAGAAAGTATTGGGCCATTAATATTTCGCTGGCCCCAGTCGGTAACAGTCTAGGAGACGGAAAATTTACAAAAATTTACACGAGCGACCAATGATCGAGTGCGGCTCCGGCCTGCCGAACGCCATCCGGCCTCGTTTCTCCCTAAAATCACCGAGCCCAACACACTGCACATTACCGACCGGCGCCGACCTCACAGTCACCGCATTACTCAACTATCGAAACCCAGTTGCCGACCTCGGCTCCAAGCCGGTCTCAAGCCCAAATCAGCCGACCTCGGGTACAATTGCTCGGCACCCGGTGCTCGATCTCAGCCAACAATCATCGAACTTGGACCCACTGTCTCCCACCTTGGCAACCTCGCCAACATACGCGAGGCAACGCTCCTTGCCGCCACCAATCTAGGACAGCACCCACCGGGCTCACCACTGCTGAGGTCGGATACGGGCGTCTCTCACCGCCAGCCCCAGTCACTGCCGCTCAAATGGCGATATCTCTCTCGCTAAACTCCGAGTGCCGACCCGGGCTTCCCTTCGCCGAGCTTGATACGCTGATTGCCGATCTCATCACATTCTGACCCCTTTGAGGCCGACCTCGTGCGCCAATTGCCGATCTCAATCACGGGCCCCATTTTCCATCCGCAGGGCTTATTAGTTCCGGAGCCCACTCAATTCTAGAGCCCGCTCCGATCCGGTCACTCTCGCATTCCGGTCTCTGGGCCACTGCCTCAACGAGGCCGGATTATCGCCATAACCGACCGCCTTTGCCGAGCAACATCAATCCGAAGTCGGCCCCTGGTAACAAACTGGCATCAATCTGAGGTCGGATCACTTGTTATCATCAGTCTGGCTCCAGCCACCACCAAGGTCCACAAATCTCAATCGGCGCCGAGTCCCATAAAGCCAAAAATACCTGCCTCATACTGCCGATTCGACCCCCGGCCTCGCACCGCGGCGGCCGGCCTCCGGCCTCGCACCGCAGCGGCCGGAGGTCGGCCGGCCTCCGGCCTCGCTCCGCAGCGGCCGGCCTCCGGCCTCGTTCCGCATCGGCCGGCCTCCGACCTCGCACCGCAGCGGCCGACCTCGGCCATAAACTCCGAGCGGCCGACCTCGACCCACTATCACCAAACACAACAGCCCGGTCGTTGAGATCGACAATTATCCACACGGCCTCGCACCGCAGCGGCCGACCCCCGACCTCGCACCACTACGGCCGGCCCCCGGCCTCGCACCGCTACGGACGGCCCTCGGTCTCGCACCACAGCGGCCGACCCCGGACCAGGACCAGGCGACCTCCATCACCGTCGCCGATCCAGCACCAACAATCACCGACCGCTACCCTTTCCGGGCACAATCGTCAACGCCGCGCATCCATGAGCAACTCCAACCGGCCCGAAAATCACCGATCTCGAAAATTGATTGATTGAAGATGGGGAACTCAGTCCTGGGGTCGCGGGCCTGCCGCCTGGTAACAGATGTTGACCAAAAAATGAGACAATTTGTTTGATTCAGTATGGTCGTGGTTTTTTCTATCCAAGAGAGTAACATTTGGGCCAAGATTATATCCAATTTTGGGCCTTTTATATTACAAGAAGCTGATGGGCCTTTTTTACATTAAGAAGTTGTTGGGCTTTTGACTGAAAGGAGTTTGTTGGGCCATTTTTTGAAGATTATGGTTAGGCTGGAATTTTTGTTTATCGGCCGGATTAACGGATGTCGTGGCCTGCTATCCAATTGAGCTAGAAAATTTACACGGACGTTCAGAGCCACTACAACGACTCGATGCAATCTATCAATACAAGTTCTACAAACAGTCCAATCTCCTTTCAATCACCGAGCTCAGTTCAAAAGCATATGACGACCGGATCGAGGTCGGCATATCACACTTGAGCTCGGGAAGGCCATTCAATCACCGAGCTCAGTTCAAAAGCATATGACGACCGGATCGAGGTCGGCATATCACACTTGAGCTCGGAAAGGCCATTCTAGGCCATTCAATCACCGAGCTCAGTTCAAAAGCGTATGACGACCGGATCGAGGTCGGCATATCACACTTGAGCTCGGAAAGACCATTCTAGGCCATTCAATCACCGAGCTCAGTTCAAAAGCGTATGACGACCGGATCGAGGTCGGCATATCACACTTGAGCTCGGGAAGGCCATTCTAGGCCATTCAATCACCGAGCTCAGTTCAAAAGCATATGACGACCGGATCGAGGTCGGCATATCACACTTGAGCTCGGAAAGGCCATTCTAGGCCATTCAATCACCGAGCTCAGTTCAAAAGCATATGACGACCGGATCGAGGTCGGCATATCACACTTGAGCTCAGAAAGGCCATTCTAGGCCATTCAATCACCGAGCTCAGTTCAAAAGCATATGCCGACCGGATCGAGGTCGGCATATCACACTTGAGCTCGGGAAGGCCATTCTAGGCCATTCAATCTCCGGGCCATCTTAAGCACCCAGCTCGCTCACCATAACTACCGCGCAAGCGACGATCTCTCTTATTAAGACTCCGAGCACACGTTCAGAGCTACCACAACGACTCAAAGAAATCTACGGGCAGTCCTTTTGCCCATCTCGATTCAGGTTTTCTTCAATTACTTCCTTTTAATGTATTGCAACTCAAATATATTTACAATACATTAAAAGTCGGGGGCATGAGTACCCGTATCTGGAGATGATTTTGGGTAATCCAAAACAAAATTTTTGAATCTCGAATTTCAGTATCTTTATCCGCCTTCATCGGCGTCGATCCGTCCGCCTCCGTGGCGTCGACTTTCCGTCCGCCTCCGTGGCATCGACTTTTCGTCCGCCTCCATGGCGCCGACTTCCCGTCCACCTCCGTGGCGTCGACTTTCCGTCCGCCTCCGTGGCGTCGACTTTTCGTCCGCCTCCGTGGCGTCGACTTCCCGTCCGCCTCCGTGGCGTCGACTTCCCATCCGCCTCCGTGGCTTCGACTTCCCGTCCGCCTCCGTGGCGTCGACTTCCCGTCCGCCTCCGTGGCGTCGACATCTCGTCCGCCTTCTTAGGCGTTGACATTTTTTATCCGCCCTCATCGGTGTTGATCCGTCCGCCTCCGTGGCGTCGACGTCTCGTCCGTCTTCTTAGGCGTTGACGTTTTTTATCCGCCCTCATCGGCGTTGATCCGTCCGCCTCCGTGGCGTCGACGTCTCGTCCGCCCTCTTAGGCGTTGATGTTTCTTTATCCGCTTTCATCGGCGTGGATTTTCCGCTTTAATTAGTGATGATTTGTCCTCCTTCACCGGCGTCGACCACCCGATTACAATCGGTCAAGAATAAAACAAAAAATCTAAGTTGAAAAGCGGGGGCCCGCCCCCAAGCGGTCGGCCCTCCACACTTAGTACAAAAATTAGGCCGACCCCAAAGCGGTCGACCTATCACATGGGCCATAGTGCCACCAGCTGTGCAAACAGAAAAAGCCTCGTACAAAGAGCCAAGCCTCGAGTACGAGCACAGATAAAGCCTCGTACGAAGAGCCTAGCCTCGAGTACGAGCACAGAAAAAGCCTCGTACGAAGAGTCAAGCCTCGAGTACGAGCACAGAAAAAGCCTCGTACACAGAGCCTAGCCTCGAGTACGAGCATAGAAAAAGCCTCGTACACAGAGCCTAGCCTCGAGTACGAGCACAGAAAAAGCCTCGTACCCAGAGCCTAGCCTCGAGTACGAGCACAGAAAAAGCCTCGTACCCAGAGCCTAGCCTCGAGTACGAGCACAGAAAAAGCCTCGTACACAGAGCCTAGCCTCGAGTACGAGCACAGAAAAAGCCTCGTACACAGAGCTTAGCCTCGAGCACGAGCACAGAAAAAGCCTCGTACACAGAGCCTAGCCTCGAGCACGAGCACAGAAAAAGCCTCGTACACAGAGCCTAGCCTCGAGTACGAGCACAGAAAAAGCCTCGTACACAGAGCCTAGCCTCGAGTACGAGCACATAATTACACGGCAAGGAAGCTATAGCCCCCGAATTACGATTATCTGAAAACTGACGACTCGGGGGCACGATAGAAGGTCGATTCCCTCCTAACTCAGTCCGATTCAAAATTCACCAAGCCACGGATAGCATTGAAGATCATTTCATCAAGGTCTCTACCACCAAAGACCCCCTGGGACACCCGAGCTATCTTATCAACAGGCTCGGGGGCAAAAGTTGGAAACCTCAACTGCTGTAGGGGGCAAAATCTGTTCGAAACACGAATCAAGATCGAACTCTGACCAAGGTCAAAGCCCAATCTTGGGGGCAATTGTTGTGGCACAAATAATCCCGTATTTGGCCTAAATACTATCTCAGAACCGGGGTGTACCGGAACCGGGGTTTGGGCCCCGATAATAGGATTTCGACATTAAACAACCCGACAAAATCAAAGGTCAACTTTAATAGAGATATCGAAGTGCAGACAAGATATTGTAATATTAGATTTAATATTGTTCATTACTGTTTATTAGATCTACGGTTGTAATAAATACCCTAAAATAAAGGGCCAGGATGACTTCCTTAGTTAGAAGCTTGGGGCTCTATAAATAGAGGCCCCAACCCATTGTAAGGGGGATATATTAGTTTTCTCCTCCCCAAAAAATGCTCCCCACATGAATAAAATACTAGGCAAGGGAGACCCTCTTCAGGGACTCCCAAAGCCATCTTCAAGGGAAGAACCCATCGGTTCTTCCCCCATTCTTATGTTCTTCGTGTTCATATTATTTCATATGTTTGTTACCCGATAATCGGGACTACCCCTATAGCCACATAAATTCGTCACCTAGATCCGGCAAAATCGGTAACAACAGAACAGACGCTCGAGCTCGGCCCAAGTGGTAATACCTCCCCGCGGGAGCGTATTATCGTACCACTCCTTAGCTATTCCCGTCAGTGAGAATGGGAACAACCTAAGCCTCTTGGCATCTTCAGACATGCCATTGTAATTGAATGTTGAAGCTATCATGAGAAAGTTCCTCAAGTGTGTATGAGGATTCTCCTTCCCGATCACCCCCTTGAACTGATTCTCGGTAAGCAGCTTTAAAATTCCCGGGGAAATCGAGAAATTGTTCGCCTCAACTGGAGGTAAAGCCACTCCATCATAGTACCGCTGTGGCTGTGCTGCAAACCTCCCTCGAATAGCCATATTGTGATCTATGTTCTGAGGAACGTGTTGAGGATTAGCAGCAGGTACTGGTACGTGTTGGGGTGGTGGTGGGTAAACAGGTGGTTGATTATAGACTGGGGGTGGAGGATACGGGTATGGTGGGTAAGGATAAGGTGGGTATGGGTAATGTTGGTATACTGGGTTGTTGAAAGAGTTATTTGGGTTTTGTGGGTAAGCAGGGTTTTGGTTCTGACTTTGGGGTTGTGTTTGTGCAGAGTTGATTGAGTTTTGCGGGTTTGGGAGTTGGTTCTGCGGTTCCCCTATGGGTATTTGCTGGTTACTGCTCTCAATTCCAACCGCCTGCTCCACTAAAACAGTATACTCTGCAGCTATTTTGTCTAAGTCCCCATCTCCATCCAGATTCATGTTGTCTTTGTCTCCAGCAGTAGTCATTCTTCTCAAGAAGGCTCGGTTCCTTCTAGCTATTGTCTCAGGATCTGCAGGTAACCTCTCTTCGCTCGTATTGCCTTGTGAGCGTATTTTCATAAACCTGAAACACTAGCAGAAGGATCAAAACGCAACTGCCTAACGAATGGGAATAAAAATAAAAACAGAAAATAAATCACTCACTACTAACTACTAAGCTATCTACAAGTCCTATTCAAAAAGCATAAAACGCCATCCCCGGCAACGGCGCCATTGACTTGAAAGCGAACTACACTAGCTTCTACTAGTAGCTACCCCGCAAGAGAACGGGTTCACTGTAGTATGGGCAAGTATAGGGACCAAGTATTATCGAACCCAAGGGATGGTGTATATGCGAATAGATCCCTGAAGATCTACGCGTCGTAGTTAATATGAGTGTAATGTTTTTGGGTTTTTGAAAAGATTAATTAAGCTAACTAAATTATCCTACGAATGCAAAAGGAAAATTAAACTAAGTATCTAAGGTGTATATGCAAGTATGAGATGGTAATGCTCAGGATAGGAATCCCTACGTATACTAACGGAGCAGGTACATAATCAAAGTAATCGTGACAAACAAGAATTAACCTAAGTAAAAGATCGTAGAATGAAAGCTCAAGATTTTTCACCCTAATACTTTATCCTAGCAATCGACTTCACTAATCCACTAACAAGTTAATAGATAGCGCTTAATTAATGAGATCCTAATTTAACTAAGGTGATGCGGTCGTCCTCCTTCGCTAAACCGGTAGATGAATTAACCTTTCCTAAACCCTCTCGTTAAGACTACTAATTGTTATTGAGTGATGCGGTCGTCCTCTCTCTAACACTTTCGTACGAAATTCAAAGGTAGAGTTAAGATTAATTATATGAATTCATTAATTAAGAGAATTAAAACTAACGTCACCAATTACCTTAATTACGTACCCACATCCTACTTCTACGAGTTCATCCTAACCCAAGCATGCAAGGGTTTTAGCCGGACATGGTTATAACAAAAATAAAAGCAATTGAAGAAACAACGAACAAAAACATAATGAATTGAACGAAGAAAATAAGAAACATGAACTAGGGTTTTAAAAGAAAATAATTCTAAGAACTGAAATTTAATTAACAAAAACAAAGTTCAAAGCGTTTAAAGTAATCAAGCTAATGAAAAGAAACTAAGAAACGAAAAGAAATTAAGAATTCGTATGAAAAACCTCAACAACGTAAAAGTAAAGCATGCTCGTTCTTCTCCTCTTCCTCTCTCTAAAAACTAAGTCTAAAAGTGATTTCTAAAAGTCGGGGATCCTTCAAAATGTGTTTGGAAGAGGTATATATAGGCACCGGGTCGAAACGGGAGTTAATGGGCCGAAAATATGCATCCGGAGGCAAAAATACGTGGTTGCTCGAGCAAAACGCTCGAGCAGTTCCGCTCGAGTGATTCGCTCGAGCGCTGAAACTGTTCTGTAAGTTTTTGGTCGCTCGAGCAAAACGCTCGAGCGCTGGCGCTCGAGCGGTCTTCGGCTGCTGTGCACTCGTTCGTAAAATCTTCATATCTCCTCAACCGGGAGTCCGTTTTGGCCGATTCAAAGTCCTACGAACTCCTCTTTTCGCCCTCTATCCATCTATGAAAACCAAAGAGACAAATTAATAATTTTATAAAAATGATACTCATTTTTAACTCCAAGCACTCATCGAAAACACTCAAAACATGAGTAAATCGGGCACCAAAACATAACAATTTCACGCCTAATCAATCATCCACCTCCTGTTTACAACCAACCACCGGTGTACCAACCACCTCCAGTTCAACAAGTACCAGCACCACATGTTGCTCCTCAGCCTGTGCCCCCAAACACAGATCAGAATATGGCAATTCGAGGGAGGTTTGCAGCGCAGCCACAGCGGTACTATGATGGAGTGGTATTGCCTACTGTTGAGGCAAATAACTTCTCGATTTCCCCAGGAATTCTAAAGCTGCTGACCGAGAATCAGTTCAAGGGGGTGATCGGGAAGGAGAATCCTCACACTCACTTGAGGAGTTTCCCCATGATAGCATCTACTTTCAATTACAATGGCATGTCTGAAGATGCCAAGAGGCTTAGGCTGTTCCCATTCTCACTGACGGGAATAGCTAAAGAGTGGTACGATAACACGCTCCCACGGGGAGGTGTAACCACATGGGCTGAGCTCGAACGTCTGTTCCTCGAGCGCTTCTACCCTCCATCAAGAACTATAAAAGCAAGAATTGAGATATCTTCTTTCCGCCAGAAGCAAGGAGAGGACCTACGTCAAGCGTGGGAGAGATACTCAAACATGTTGATTGAGTGCCCGCAGCATGGGTACAATGAGGGGGATATTATGGCATTCTTCTACAGTGGTGCCAACAAGGCGGGGCAAGACCATTTAGACGCCTGTGCGGGCGGAGCATTCCTGAATCATGGCATAGAGAGGTGTAGAGAGATCGTGGACAACATTGTCACGAATGCCGGGGCTTGGAATGGAGATCCAGATTTTCAGAGAGTTCATCAGGTTGAAGAAGCTGAAGGAACGAGAAGGTTGTTGATGGCCATGATGGAGAAAATCAACAACCTCGAGTTGGGGAAGAATTTGGTTGGAGAGCATGAAGTAGAGAATGAGAGAGTAGACCAACCAAGTGGACAACAAGAGGTAGCCAATTACATGGGAGGTCCGTATTACAATCAGAATGGCTACCAAGGTGGAAATCAGTTTGGAAGACCTTCTTATGGTCAGCCATTTGCACCTCCAGGGCCTCAGTCACCTCAAAATCAATGGAGGAACACACAAGGAGTTCAAGGAGGCCAGCAGCCTCTTCAAAACACATGGAGGAAGAATGAGAACTTTTCTTATGCTAACCCAAAAGCTGGTATTACTGTTCCTGCAGGTGTTGATCCGGGGTCAAAGCCTCCGGGTGGAGAAGGCGGTGCATCAACCGAGGAGATGTGGAGAGCTATTCTTCAGAAGGTGGAGGAAGGAAGTAAGCGGATGTCATCCTTGGAGTACTGTTAGGATATAGATTAGATGTTTTGAAGATGTTAAAACAAGAACTTATAATAGGACTAGCTGAACCTGTTAGTCAGCCTCAGATTAGTCTAGGTCTAGAATAGGTCTTTGGTTAAGGGGGAAGAAATCTGTGCAGACCAGAGAAGGTACCAGATGAGGTCTACCAGAGAAGGTGACCAGAGAAGGTACCAGATGAGGTCTACCAGAGAAGGTGACCAGAGAAGGTCTACCAGAGAAGGTGACCAGATGAGGTCTACCAGAGAAGGTGACCAGAGAAGGTACCAGATGAGGTCCAGAGGAGTCTGACCAGAGGAGCCTGACCAGGAGAGTCTACCAGATGAGGTCTGCCAGAAGACCTCTCCCAGAAGAGGACCAGAAGACCCCAGACCAGACCAGACCAGATGAGGGAGATGGATTAGTTCACCCTCCCTGTAGCTTCGTAGTAATCTGTAGACAAGAAGACTTTGGAGATCCTTGATGGAGAAGAAGGCAATCTGGAGAAGTCAACTGATGGAGGATCTGATTGATTGATTGCTTGATTGAAAGTCAACTAATCAATCATATAATCAATCTTTGATTGATTATATTCCTCCAATTATGGTTGTTCGAATTTCTAGCTTCCAACGGTTAGTTTATTCCACAACTATAAAAAGGAGTGCTTGGATTAGTTCAAGTAACAAGAGTCGCGCGAGAACACACAAAGAACACACGAACTCTTCCAATCACTCACCTTGTTTATACAAGTTTACATACACTCTATTAGGAGTTTAGTTGGATTATTACTCAACCTGTTCATCTTGTTAGATAAGGTTGTTGTAAGTTGTAAGAAGGAACTGGTACTTCCAAATTCCAGATAGTGAGTAAGTTGGTTGGAGAGTGAGAAAGACCCCTTTGAAGAAAGGGAGAGTGGACGTAGGACAAGTTGGTCCGAACCACTATAAATTCCGGTGTCATTTACTTTTCTGCACTTTATATTTCTGCATTTCAATTCTAGCACTTTCATTAAAAGAGGTTTTTCTTAAAATTAATTATAAAACGCTTTCCGCTAATAATATTTTTGGGACCAACAAGTGGTATCAGAGCAGTGTGTCCTACAGACCACTGTTTTGAAATTATCTCGGTGGTCACCAGGGCAGATCCATATTTTTTTGAAAACCCAAGTATTTGTTGTGCTAACAAATTTTGCAGAAATGGGCTCAAAGAGATGCAGTAGAAGAGACACCAGGAGATACTCCAAAAGAAGCCTAGCAGATGAGGAAGATGAGGTATCCACTTCTAGTTCATCATCCAATTATGGACCAGACGAAGAGATATGTCTGGTAACAGACGAGGTATGTAATCGAACTCCCTCTTCTTCTTCTCATTCTTCTTTTTCTGAACAATCAGAGGAGTCTGATATGCAGAAGATGCTATTAGATCTCCAAACTTCTATACAACTTTGTCAAAAATTGGAAGAAGAGAACACAAAGTTGAAAGCAGAAAATCAGAAGCTTTCACAATGTTTAGGCAACTCAGCTAATTTACCAGCTGAACAAAATCATACACTATTTGAAGAGTCTTCTGACTTGACAACCAGGTGTAATGAACAAGTTAAGCTGATAGAAAGGTTGGTTGTTGAAAACATTGAGAAAGACAATGAATATAATCTGCTTAAAGCTAAGTTTGATGAACTCTTCCACCAAAACAAAATTGTAAAAGAAAGTGAGGACAAGCTCAAGATGAGACTGGAGCAGCTGACAACAGCAAACAATGCTGTGTCACACATAGCTGCCTCATCTCAAAGAGAACATGATAAAACAGGCCTTGGTTATTCCAAACCTGAATCCTCACATGTTCAGAAAGAAGAACAGACTAGTAATTTTATTGATAAGGGTAAAAGGCCAGCTGACCAGGCAACTCAGCCTAATGGGCAGATGAGTCCTAAAACTCAAAAACCCAAAAGGCAGAGGAGGAATTTTAAGAAGGGTTATACCCAGAATAAAAGACCTCAGCCAGGCCAGCAGAGTAGAAGACAGTCTGGATCTTCTCAAAAGAAGCAGAACCAGATGACTCCTACTCACCTGCAGAGGACTTTCAAGTCACCTGCCAGACCAGCTGGAACCTTTGATGGTTCTAGTAAGACTTACCCATATCAAAAGAATTTCAAGTCTGTTGCATTAAGACAAGTTACTTCTTCTACTGGACAAGCTCATAAGAGAAGAAAAACCTCTAGAAGAAATAACCATGTCGAAGCTTCTTATGTTCAGTGTGTTTTTGTTGATATATATGGAAGAAAGATAAGATCACCTAATCCAAAAAGGGATGATCTATTCTTGTGGCTTCCTAAATATTGTGCTAACCCCCCTGGACCCAGAAGGGTACCAAAAAGTTGATTGACCTGCAGATACACAAGAAGACCAGCTGATGTTTTGCCCCAACATCAGCTGAGCATACTTTGAGGGGGAAGATCAGTTGACCCAGCCTGCCAGAATCTCTATTTAGATATTTCAGATTTTTCTTGTCTTGTTTTATTTAAAGTTCTTCCAGTTTTAACATCATCAAAAAGGGGGAAATTGTTAGGATATAGATTAGATGTTTTGAAGATGTTAAAACAAGAACTTATAATAGGACTAGCTGAACCTGTTAGTCAGCTTCAGATTAGTCTAGGTCTAGAATAGGTCTTTGGTTAAGGGGAAAGAAATCTGTGCAGACCAGAGAAGGTACCAGATGAGGTCTACCAGAGAAGGTGACCAGAGAAGGTACCAGATGAGGTCTACCAGAGAAGGTGACCAGAGAAGGTACCAGAGAAGGTCTACCAGAGAAGGTGGCCAGATGAGGTCTACCAGAGAAGGTGACCAGAGAAGGTGACCAGAGAAGGTACCAGATGAGGTCCAGAGGAGTCTGACCAGAGGAGCCTGACCAGGAGAGTCTGCCAGATGAGGTCTGCCAGAAGACCTCTCCCAGAAGAGGACCAGAAGACCCCAGACCAGACCAGACCAGATGAGGGAGATGGATTAGTTCACCCTCCCTGTAGCTTAGTAGTAATCTGTAGATAAGAAGACTTTGGAGATCCTTGATGGAGAAGAAGGCAATCTGGAGAAGTCAACTGATGGAGGATCTGATTGATTGATTGCTTGATTGAAAGTCAACTAATCAATCATATAATCAATCTTTGATTGATTATATTCCTCCAATTATGGTTGTTCGAATTTCTAGCTTCCAACGGCTAGTTTATTCCACAACTATAAATAGGAGTGCTTGGATTAGTTCAAGTAACAAGAGTCGCGCGAGAACACACAAAGAACACACGAACTCTTCCAATCACTCACCTTGTTTATACAAGTTTACATACACTCTATTAGGAGTTTAGTTGGATTATTACTCAACCTGTTCATCTTGTTAGATAAGGTTGTTGTAAGTTGTAAGAAGGAACTGGTACTTCCAAATTCCAGATAGTGAGTAAGTTGGTTGGAGAGTGAGAAAGACCCCTTTGAAGAAAGGGAGAGTGGACGTAGGACAAGTTGGTCCGAACCACTATAAATTCCGGTGTCATTTACTTTTCTGCACTTTATATTTCTGCATTTCAATTCTAGCACTTTCATTAAAAGAGGTTTTTCTTAAAATTAATTATAAAACGCTTTCCGCTAATAATATTTTTGGGACCAACAAGTACGATGTGAAAGAGTTGCATAAAAAGGGTGATCAACGTGATCAAAAGCTCCAAAAGATGAACGTTGAGTGGACTAGAACTCAACAAGAGAACAATAGGCGGTTCAATTCTATAGAGTTCCAGATGAGCCAGATTGCAAAGTCGTTGAATAGAGAGCCGGGAAAATATCCTTCCATGCCGGAGGGGAACCCGAAAGAGCATTGCAAGGCGATCCAGCTTAGAAGTGGAACCAACTATGAAGGTCCTCAGATGCCTGCTGATCCTGAGACGCCTCAAGCTGAGATGGGGGAAAGAGAACACAAGAAAGATGGAGGTGTTACTGTTGAGAAGAGAATTGAAAGTGAAGGGATTGAGAAACATAAAGATATGGATGAGTCCCAGAAGGGCAAGGAAAGTGTGGAGATTGAGAGAGTTCCTAAGTGGAAAAAGGCAAAGGAAGCAAAAGATAAAGTGAAAGAAACAGAAAGAGATGAATGGGGGGTACCCAAATCTGTGATACCCGTCCCATATCCACAGCGCTTCATGAAAAAGAAGCTTGATGAAAAATTTGCAAAATTTCTTGATGTTTTTAAACAACTTCACATTAACATTCCTTTTTATGATGCTTTGGAATAGATGCCGCATTATGCAAAGTTTCTGAAGGACTTGATCGCGAAGAGACGGCGAGTGGATGAGCCAAAGTTGGTGCAGCTGAACCACGAGGTGAGTGCATTAGTGCACAAGGCGCTTCCACCGAAGCTGAAGGATCCCGGGAGCTTCACGATCCTATGTGACATTGGGAACGGGATCAAGAAATGAGCGCTATGTGATTTAGGGACAAGCATCAATCTTATGCCTTTGTCGCTTTTCAAGAAGTTGGAAGGTGTTGAACTTCAACCCACAATGATGACGCTTCAACTTGCCGATCGGTCTATTACTAGACCTCAAGGTGTGGTTGAAAACGTCCTAGTGAGAGTTGGAGATCACATTTTTCCAGCCGACTTTGTAGTGCTAGAGATGGAGGAAGATGAGCACGTGCCCCTGATCTTGGGAAGACCGTTCTTAGCTACGGTGGGGATGGTGCTAGACGTGGCAAATGGGAAGATTACATTGAAGGTTGATGATCAAGAAGTGAAGATATCCCTATATGAAGCCATGAAGCACCCGAAGGAGGATGAGAGTTTGTATTGCATGGATGCAATTGATCCTCGTGTTGAAGACACACCTTCTATCCCTAATCCTTCTCATATTCACAATTTTGTTAGTCCTTCACTTGATTATTTAACCCATGAGAATTATGATCTTGATTATTTTGATAGGGATAAAGTGAAGAAGTTGAAGGATGAAGAGGTGAAGAAAGTGGATGTGGTCCAGTTAGAAGGGAAAGGAGGAGTTAAGAAGAAAAAGTCCAAATTCAAGAAATTGTTTAGTAAGACTCCTCCAGATAAAGGTGAGAAGGAGTTGAGACCTATACCACTTGAGAATGAGAAGAAAGCAAAAGAGCTCATGATGGAGGGACAATAAGGAAAGAAATTCAAACACCACTCTTATGAGAGTGAGGGAGGTAAATTTGAGTATGATGTTCCATAAGCTCCTTTGAGCTTGGTCCGGCATGAGGACCTTAAAAATAGCGCTGAATGGGAGGCAACCCATTATTATTTTTTTATTTGCTTTGAGTTTTTTTTTAGTTATTAGGGAGTTATTTTGAGTCGTATGTTTAACCTCGTACTTGAGAGTTTTATTTTGTAGGCTTCTCTCTAAAGGAGTAAAGGTATCATGGAGTTATTCAGATTGAAGGAACCAACTTGAGACAAGGGAGTGTGCAAAGCTATTGAGAGAAATTGAATTATTTGGTTGAGGTAACCCACAACCCCAAACTTAGACCTCTAGCAAGGTCGAAGTTTGGGGGGGTGGAGTCTTTTATTTGTTTTATGATTACATTGCACATGCATGCACGCCCTTATCTTTGAGTTGAGTTGATTATTTGTGTCTTGAGATGCTCCTTGGGCTGATTTTGATTTGTTTTGTTACTCAATATTTCATGCCTATCAATTCTCTTATGCTTGTTGGTTGCTATCTTTGAGTATGATTTGATGAGTTGATGATTTGAGGATTTGAGTTAGGGACTCGTTTGTGTGAGTGTTTAAATGAGAGTTGATTTGAGAGAGAACTTGTATGCTTATAAATTTTCCTTCTGAGTGCTTGTGTGATAAGAGTGAGAATTCACTAAGACTAGCATGGATGTGAAAGCCGTGAGATTTGAGCCTTATGAGATTTTGATGCATTACTTGATCTCTTCGTTTGTGAGAGGATCGTCACCTTAGAGGATGCTAGAACTTGTGTGTGCTCTTGCTTCTTGATTGTGTCTAGTTTGAAATGCCGAATGTGATCTTAGGCCATTTTTTATTTGAGTGAGTCACTTAGCCAAAATTTTCCTTACCAATGACATATATCCCTTGCTAGCCCCTTTGAGCCTAAAGCCTATTTTATTTGCTAGCACATTTAAACACTATTCCAAGTTCCTAAGCCTTTTGTCCCAATTTGAGTGGAGAATAGGAAAAGTGTGAAGGTTGAAGGGATAGAGTTGAGTTGAGTTGAGAAAAAGGAATTATGATGGTTGAGTGGTGATAAAATAAGGGTGTGAATGAGATTTGAGTTGTGGAAAAGAACAAAAAAATTTGAGAATGAGAAAAAGAAAAAAAAAAGAGCTCATGTGTTTGTGCGAAAGAAAAAAAAAGTGAAGTGATTGAAAAAAAAAAGGTGAAAGAGTTAGAAAAAAAAATTGAAGTGTTGAGAAAAGTGGAATTGAAAGAGTGGTGATTGAAAATGTTTGAAGTATTCTGTTCCTAATCTCGAAGTGCCAAAGTTTGATTTTCTATTCTCCATTCACTTTAGTCACTTTACCCTATATTGTTATCCCACCTGTCCAAAGAGCCTACATTACAACCGTAAGAAAAGTCCTTTTTGATTCGGCATTGATTTCTAGAGTATGGTCGGTGTTAAGACCACTTACAAGCCTATGGCTGCCAATTTGTGTGATTGATTGTTTGAGTGAGTCCCTTGATCATTGATATACACCTGTGAGGGAGTGAAACACATTGTTGAGTGCACATCCATGCTTGATCTTGGTGTTTCTTGTTATTATTGCATGAGTATGATCAAGGAAAGTGAGTGAGTATACGGGTGATTGATTTTTTGAAGCTCGAGTTCATTAGCTTGCATGATTGATTCTTTGAATCATCCATAACAATTTCACTTGACTTATTATTTCATTACTTGAGGACAAGCAATATGGTAAGTTTGGGGGGGGGTTGATTAGGCGTGAAATTGTCACGATTCGTAGCTAGAAACGCCTTAGTTTTGGTCGATTTTATTGAGTTTTTAGAGCCAAATGAGTACTATTTCTATACATTGATGAATTGGTCTCTTTGATACTCATAGGTGAATCGAGGATGAAAAACGGAGTTCGTAGGACTTTGAATCGACTCAAACGGATGCCCGGATGAGAAGATATCGAAGAAATACGATTGGTATTAGTACGTGAGAAGAAAAGTGTTAGTTGCAAGGAAGGAGGGCCCATTCGAGCTCCATCACTCGAGCACCTCGCTCGAGCAACGTAGGTCGAGCACTCCAAACTTACAGAACATTTTTGCCGCTCGAGGGGCACAGCTCGAGCGCATCATTCGACCACTAGAACCATTCGAGCAACATGGCTCGAGCGTCCCATTCGAGCTATTGATTCATTCGAGCAATGCAGCTCGAGCGCCCCGCTCGACCGGGACAGCTCGAGCGCCTCCGAGGCCTATTTTCCAGATTTCATTTTTTCGGCCCACGAGTTCAAGAATCGACCCGGTGCCTATATATACCTCTTCCAAACACGTTTTGAAGGATCCCCGAACTTTAGAAATAACTTTTAGATTTAGTTTTTAGAGAGAGGAAGAAGAGAAGAACGAGCAAGCTTTATTTACGTTTTGTTGAGGTTTTTCATACGAATTACTAGTTTCTTTTCGTTTATTAGTTTCTTTTCGTTTATTAGTTTCTTTTCGTTAGTTTGATTTCTTTAAACACTTTGAAACTTGGTTTTAGTTAATTAAATTTCAGTTCTTAGTATTTATTTCTTTAAAACCCTAGTTCATGTTTCTTATTTTCTCCGTTCAATTCATTATGTTTATGTCCGTTGTTTCTTCTATTGCTTTTATGTTTGTCAAAATCATGTCCGGCTAAAACCCTTGCATGCTTAGGGTAGGATGAACTCGTAGAAGTATGTTGTGGGTACATAATTAGAGTAATTCGTGACGTGAGTTTTAATTCTCTTGATTAATGAATTCTTATAATTAATCTGAACTTTACCTTTGAATTTCGTATGAAAGTGTTAGAGAGAGGACGACCGCATCACTCAATAACAATTAGTAGTCTTAACGAGAAGGTTTAGGAAAGGTTAATTCATCTACCAGTTTAGCGAAGGAGGACGACCGCATCACCTTAGTTAAATTAGGGTCTCATTAATTAAACACAATCTATTAAATTGTTAGTAGATTAGTGAAGTCGAGTGTTAGGGTAAAGTATTAGGGTTTAGAATCTTGAGCTTTCACCTTGCATTCTTAGACTTAGGTTATTTCTTGTGTGTCACAATTATTCTGATTATGTACCTGCTCCGTTAGTATACGTAGGGATTCCTATCTTAAGCATCACCACCTCTTACTTGAAAACAACCCTTAGTTAATTTGATTTCTTCAGTATTTTAGTTTACTTAGTTTAATTTAGTCTTTTAATTAATCTTTCCAAAAATAAAAAACAACACACTCATATTAACTACGACGCGTAGATCTTCAGGGATCTATTCGCATACACTCCATCCCTTGGGTTCGATACTACTTGGTCATTATACGTACTTATACTACAGTGAACCCGTCCGCTTGCGGGTGAGCGATTGGTAGAAGTTAGTGTAATTCGTTTCAAGTCAAATACCCATCACAATACTCTTACTTTATCTACTTTATCCATTTTTTTAATAAAATACCGATTTTTATTAAAAACTCTGTCCAACAGTAAACAGGTAAAAATTTTGTGGACGGAGGGAGTATTAAAAATAATATTTCATATTATACATAAATATTGTATTTCCATTGATTAAAGTATATTAAGATTTATTGTATTTTAGAGTTAAATATTTTTTAAAGTTATAGTACTTAAGTTGTTAGTAAAAGAACTTAATATCATTTTTTTTCTTTTTGCCCAACACTATAATTTTTTTATCCATAAAAAACTTATCCACATATTAATATATATATATATATATATATATATATTAATTGTATAACATATAACAGACTTTTACTTATTTATCATTTACAATACTATTTTAATATTTGTATGTTAAAATACTATAAAAGAAAAATCGAAATCCTAGTCTATAAAAGAATATATGTACTTTACAATTTAATAGTCTATTTTGGAGCATAATTTTATCCAAAAATAATTTTTTGTATTATATTATATTATTGGCAATATATTATATTTGGTGGCAAGATTTTTTTGGCATCATATACTATTTCGGTGACAATATCTTTTCTTAAATATTTCAATTCCCTCCTACAAATTTAACATCTATCAATATTTTATAAAAATAACTAGAAAAAATATCTTAGAAGAGAAATCGTTCAACCGTGAAAAAAGATCTACTTGCATTAATATAATATTTAAAATAATATTCCATATTTTACGTAAATATTTTGTTTCTCCATTGAATAAAATATATTCAGATTTATTTTATTTTAGAGTAAGATGTTTTTTAAAGTAATAATACTTAAATTATTTGTAAAGAAACTTAAAGTCTTTTTTTTTTTTTTTTTTGCCAACACTATAATATTCTATCCATAAAAAAGTTATTCCACATATTTTAAGAAAAAATATATACATTAATTATATAAGATATAAAAACTTTTTACTTATTTATAGATTACAATACTCTTTTAATATTTGTATGTTAAAAATAATATAAAAAAATTGAAATCCTAGTCTAGAAAAGAATATCTGTATTTGCAGTTCAATCTCTTTTGGCCACATAATTTTATCCAAAAATAAATTTTTGTATTACAATCTATTATTGAAGGCAAGATATTATATTTGGTGGCAAAAAAAATATTGGTATCATATACTATTTTGGTGATAATATTTTTTCCAAAATATTTTAATTCCCTCCTACAAAAATTTCACATATATCAATATTTTGCAAAAGTACCTTTAAAAAATATATAATAAGATAAAACGTTCAAGTTTAAACCATGAAAAGAATGTATCTACATCACCTTTAGGTTACCTTCAATACAAAACGAAAAAACATAAAATTTAATCAGATTTCACCAATAACGCACACCTTATTTGAAAAAGAATAATAGTTAGATCAAAACCGTAGGCGTGTAGTGAGAGAATCTTCTTATTGAAAGAGAAAAAAGTTATTAATGGTGAATTCTAAAAAAAATAAAAAAAATGTAAAGCTATGAATATGAATATACTTTAGAAACTTACAAATAATTTATGGATATGCTCAAATGATCTTCAACTCATATTGATGCACTTATAATTTTCTCTCAGTGTGCGCCTTGTTGTTTACCAAATGTTTGTTGCTGGGATTAATTGGCTATTTAAGAGAGCTTTGGTAAAAACATCAAATTATTGGGTTCTTAAATGCTAAATTGAATGTTTGGATGAAAAACTGGAAATAAAAGCACAAGAACACTAAGAACACCAGATTTGCCAGGGGTGTTAGTCCCTGGACTTGAATGATAAATGTATTGATTATCCTGAGAGAGATTGAACCTCTTTTACATTACAAATGTGGGGGTATTTATAGTTTTCTCACTACAGGGGTATATTGGTCATTTTCGGCCTCTTGGGGGACAGGTGCATTAAATGCCTCCTGCCTCTGAGGACGCGCGGGCTCTGATATGTCAGGGCTTGCAGGTGGCCGGCCACTAGGATGTTGACGCGTGTCCAAAAAGGACGATTCTCTGGCGAAATTCCTCATTTGGATGGAATATTCTCAGTGTCTCTGAGTACGGAGGCGGCCTTTTTCCTCTTGGGGGGGGGGGGGGGGGGGAGATCTCGCTTGATTCTGCCACGTGCTCCGAATTTTCCTTGCCGGCCGGGGACGCCATGGGGTCGGAGGCCGGTCTCTTGGTGAGTCACGAGACCGGAGGCCCCTAATGCGTATAGATCGAGCCCGGGCGACCTTTATTGGTCTTCTCCGGCCGTGATCGGTCCGGTCCGATCTCAGCCTAGCTGACTGCTTCTGGGGCGATACTGTTGCGTATTCTGGGTTAGTTTCCGGCCTCATCTCCGAGGTCGGAAATTGGGGTCGGTGCCCGCCGAGGTTGGATACAGACCGGCCAGGTCGGTCCAGACCTCTGGGTACCTTTTTGCCTTCTTCGGCTTGCTTCCGGCCGGCTCCGACCTGTGGTCCGAAACGGTTACAACAATTGCCCCCCAGCTCGTCTCTCAAAGTTGATGAGGGGCGAGGTGGTCGTTTCCCGTTTTGTGTTGGTGCCGGCCTCGATCTGCCCGGGGTGGTCGGAGACCGGCCAACGGCTATGTGATGACTGGAAGGACGTGCGTTGTACTGTTTGCATAAAAAGGTGTGCACGATGTCAGATGACGCCTCGGATTACGCGCATTAAAGTCTGACGTGCGTGGCATGATTTGATCTCCTCAAATCTTGCGCATTTAATGCGTGCAATGTACGAGACGTCTGACGCCGAAACTGTCTCTTCAACTTCTTGCACCTAGGCCCCTAAGCCTAGGATTTTATTTCGAAATAGGCCCCTGCCCATTTTCTATAAGTAGGGGAGCCATTCCACTCTCAAGGGTTTTTATCTCTTCGCGATTTGCTGCAGTTCCTTAGGCGATTTCCGGCGAGCTTCTTATGGCAGCGACGAACTTTGCACGGCGGCGATTGGTATTTTGAAGGTAATTTTCAAATTTTTGTACCTCAATTCTTTTTGTTTATACAATGGTGCGACGGTGGGCGGGTCCTCCGCCTGGGCAGAGAGGTGGTGCCTCCTCTAGCGGCGGAGGAGGTGGTGGTGCCAATCGGCGCCTTTTTGACGAAGGAGGAAGCTCTCGCGGTGGGAGTGGTGCCTCTCCTTCCCGTCTGGCGGGTTTGATCTGGGCGCATGACGACGATGGTTTAGATGCCCTGTTCCCACGCCCGGAACGGTCACTATTGGGTGAAGGTGCCCGGGAGGGAGTTCCTTTGGCTACGGAACGATCCCAGGATGAAGAGACGGCCCGACCCGTGGGGGATAGGGATCCACTGGATGACCTCCTGGAGGAAGACGAGGAAGAAGGTGGCCGCGGCGAGGGCGACGACCGGGCCACTAACTTGCTCCTAAAAAATCTCACGGCCGAGATGATTAAAGAAAGGCTTGGGAGTGCGGGAGAGGCCTCGGGGTCTGATTCTGAAGAGGTTGAGAGGCCGGCCGCAGTTGGTCGGAGTGTCAGCCAAGATCGGCGAGACCAGGTCAGACAGGCCTTTCGTCTGTGGTCGGAATATATGGAGAGGAAGGATGAGGCCGAGTCTCTCTCCTTCGACTATGAGGAGTATTTGGATCATTTCCCGCGGGGGCCGACCGTTCGCGATCCGGCCACCATTCGGATAACCAATCTGGAGGAGTCCCGTAGGTGGACCATTAGCCAAGTGCAGAGTAAAATGTCTCAGCGCCACCTCGATGAAGCCCGGGTCGGATGGGAAATACCTCTCGACGTTCATCTTTACGCACCTGAGCCGAACGAACGGGCGGACCAGCCTCCGCGTGGGATGGTGGCCGTAACCCAGGATATGATGGAGGTCGGACTCCGATTCCCCCTTCATCCGGCCGTATCGTATTTGTTGAACTATTGGAACCAGGCGCCCATCCAGCTGTTGCCGAACGCGTGGATGATAATAGTGAGCGTCATGACCTTGTTTGGCAGAAACCGACTCTACCGGATGCCGAATCCTGGAGAGATGACTTATCTCTATCGAATCCAGAGCGAGAGGAGTGGGACCGGCGAAGTCTACATTCAGACGAAGGGGCAGAAGCTGGTGACCGGCCTGCCCAGTAAAGGCCGGAACGATCGGAAGAAGTGGTTCTTTGTTGGTGGAGCGTGGAAGACCGGGTACCCTGACGGAGCGGAGATCGACGTTCCGACCGACATCCGCCCTAAAAATCCCAGTAAGGAATCTTTAGCTTGCCCTTGAATTAAAAGTACTGATCTAATCTTTATTTTCTTTCGCAGGTTATCCTTGCCCCTCCGATCGAGAATTGAACTTCGATTTCGCGGTCGTCAGAGAGCGGATCTTGTCACTGCCGGCCTCGAAAAGGAATCAAGCCGTCCTCCGGACTCGAGAAGCCCGAATTTCCGGCTGATTCTTCCAGTTTCCTCATCATATAAAGTTGACGGGTAAGTAAAAAAGGGGTGACCGGGTCCCGATTTGTGTGTTATTTTTTTTTAACTCGGATTTTGGCCATGCAGTGCCAAATTTTCCGACCGTCAGACAGTGCCCCCCTGAGTTTCTCGACCGTTGTCCGGAAATGTTCACCTTAATGGGTGCCTGCGCGGCGAAGAAAACGGCCAAGGGGACAAAGAAGAAAAAGGGGACTGGCGCCCGGACCGGGGTCGTGATTGAGGAGCCTCTCCCCCTCCAGTCTATTCCGACCGCCGGGGCGGTAGCTGCTGAGGTCCCGACCTCCTCCCAGATTACGGGCAAGAAAAGGAGTTGGGAGGAGGCCGAGATCGAGGAAGGCGGCCAACATAGGTCGAGCCCGGCCCCGTAGACATTTCCGACGATACCCCACCTGGGGTCGGGCCGATCGGAACATGAGCTATGGCTCGTGCGGAGCCCATTCTCGGCCAGGAGGATGACCGGACCTACTTTGGTCGTGATCCGGTCCGCTTCCAGGCGTAAGTCTTTTGACATTTAATGTTCTCATTCTTCTAAACTATTTCATTTGTCCGTACCTGATTTGATCTTTCATTTGTCCAGGCTGACTCGAAATGATTCTGATCTCCCTCCTCTGGTGCTCGACTTTCTCTCTTCCCGTGCCCCGAGTTCAACGGCTGAGATGCCAGACTACATGCGCCGGGCTGTGAACTCCCTCCCCCAGGCGTGGACACGGGATCTGGCCGACATCGTTGAGCGCCGTCCCCGGTACGTGGGCCGGACTGGAGTCGCGCTGATCAGTCAGGCGGCCATCGTGGTCAACACGATGGAGAATGAGCTTTCCGAGTTCTCCAGGTCGCTCCGGAGGTCCGAGAGCGCCCTGACCCGCGCCCGGGAGGAGAAGGCCGGGCTAGAGAGTGAAGCCGCCAAGCTCAAGAAGGAAAGAGATGGCGCGGTCGGTCAAATGGAGGCCATTCTGAAGGAAAAGGACGATGCCCTGGGCCGGGCGGAGATGGCCTTCAAAGCCCTGGAGGGTGCCCGGAACCGGGTTTCTGAGATGGAAGACGCCAACGCCGATCTGCGGTTGGAGGCGCACCGGGCCCGAGGGGACGCCGACCAGGCTTTGGCCCGGCAGGCCGAGATGGAGAAAGAGCTCGAGAAGAAGACTGATGAACTGGCTGCCGCACTGAACCGGCCGGCTTATGATCCCGCGAACCCGACACTGTTCTCCGAGTTCTGTTTCTACGTGGCTGCCGCTAGCATGATCCGGGTAGGACGCCAGGCCAATCTCGATACTAAATCCCAGGAGGACTACTTCCGGGAGTATGCTGCCAAGAACCCGGTCAACGATGGTTTCTGGTTTCCCTTCTTTGATCTCGAGACCGACCACGGGGTGGACCTCTCATAGTTTCCCCATCGGCACAGGCTGTTTAAACATGGTGAGAGTCCCCCGGCCGGTGACGAAGAAGAAGGAGACGAGGAGGAGGAGGTCCCTCCGGAGGGCTCCCAGATACCGGGCGGAAGTGGGGCTGTGGTGGAGGCCTTGGTCGATAAAGTGGCCGACTATGTGGCCGGGACCGGAGGGCAGGCAAGCCCGGCGGCCGGGGAAGGCGGCCCTTGAACTTAAATTACCTTAGATTTTTCTTACTGCTTTTCTGAATGTGACCGGCTTCCGACCGGATGTTGTTTCCTCTTTTTGAATCGATTGTAATGTTTCCGGCTTTAGACCGGTTTTTACTTTATAAAATTTAGCCTTTCCTTGAGCTCCATTGTTTTGTTATTGCTCTCTTACTTTCTTATACTTATTAAAATGTTTTAAATTTTCATAAGTATGAATGAGATTTTTCCCCGGGCTCGAGTGTGATATGCCGACCTCGATACGGTCGGCATATGCTTTTGAACTGAGCCCGGTTCTAGGAATTGCCTTGGTTGCCTTGCCGAGCTCGAGTGTGATATGCCGACCTTGATACGGTCGGCATACGCTTTTGAACTGAGCTCGGCTTTTAAAGTGGCTAAGGTGGCCTTTCCGAGCTCAAGTGTGATACGCCGACCTCGATACGGTCGGCGCATGCTTTTGAACTGGGCTCGGTTTTTGGATGGCCTAGAGTGGCTTTTCCGAGCTCAAGTGTGATATGCCGACCTCGATACGGTCGGCATATGCTTTTGAACTGAGCCCGGTGTTTGGAACAAGATTGAGCTGTGCGAAGAGCTTTTGTATTGATAAGGACTTCGAATACATAGTACAAAATCATTGGTAGTATTTCTTCAAGTGAATTGCATTCCAGGGGTATTGGTCCGGAGTTCCATCCATGAGTTCCAGTTCGTAAGCTCCCTTGGAGAGCCACTTGGATATCCTGAACGGACCCTCCCAGTTCGGGCCGAATACCCCTTTTGGTACTTGAACCTTCTTGAGGACGAGGTCCCCGACCTGGAATTGTCTGGCCTTCACTTTGGAGTTGAAATTTTTTTCGGATTTCTTCTTGTAGGCCGCATTTCAGAGGTCGGAATTGAGTCTCCTCTCCTCCAACATGTCCAAATCGATCATCCGGGCGGTGTTATTGTCTTCGGTGATCGCCTGGGCCGTCCGGTGGCTTAGTAGGGAGACCTCTGAAGGAATGACGACCTCGGTCCCGAAAGCTAAAGCGAAAGGTGTTTCGCCCATTGAGTTCCTTGTGGTCGTTCGATATGACCAGAGTACGTTTGGTAGCTCGGCTGCCCACTTTCCCTTCTTGTCCTCAAGCTTGGCTTTGATAGTGTGCTTGAGGATCTTGTTTACGGCCTCTACCTGGCCGTTCGTCTGCGGGTGGTAGGGGGTAGAGAACACCTTCTTGATATTCCATTTTTCACAAAACTGAATCATCTGGAGACCGTCAAACTGTTTCCCGTTGTTGGAGATGATCACTTGAGGTAGGCCGAAACGGCAGATGATGTTTTTCCAAATGAACTTGATGATTTGAGTCTGGCTGATCTTGTTGAGTGGCTCGGCCTCCGCCCACTTTGTGAAATAGTCGACGGCCACGACGGCAAATTTGTGGCCCCCGGGCGCAGTGGGCATCGGTCCGATCAGGTCGATGCCCCACTGGGCAAAAGGCCAAGGGCTATACATGGAGGAGAGCTGCTCGGGGGACAGTTTGATATTGGGTCCCAAGACTTGACATTTGTGGCATGACCTCGCGAAGTTGACGGCGTCCTTGTTCAAGGTCGGCCAGAAATATCCTTGTCTGATCACTTTTTGGGCTAGGGCCCGGCCTCCGGCATGATTTCCGCATACCCCCTCATGGATCTCGGCCAGAATGGTCCGGCCTTGCTCCGGGGTTATGCATTTTAGGAGTGGGAGGGTAAAGCTTCTCTTATATAAAAGATCGTCGATGAGGGTGTACCTTGATGACCGGAGTTGCAGTTGCCGTGCCCGAGTTCTATCTTCGGGGAGCCCGTCGGTCTTGAGATACTTTACGATCGGCGTTATCCAATTTTCTTCCGTGCTCAGAATGGTCGCCACTTGTGCTCGGATGACCGTGGGCGTTCCGAGCGTGGAAAGTTGAATATTGGCGAGGTCGGCAGCTCCCTCCGCGGTTGCAAGTTTGGAAAGAGCGTCGGCCTGGGTGTTGTGCTCCCTTGGGATTTGCTCAATGAAACCAGGTCGAGGTACTTCATCATCTGCTCTCCCCGGGCCTCGTATTCACCTTTGATTTGGTTGACCACGAGCAGGGAGTCCATAAAAATGTGCAGTCGGCAAACTCCGATGGCGATCGCGAGTTCAAGGCCCCCGACCAGAGCCTCATACTCGGCCTCGTTATTGGTGGCCGGGAAGCTGAAGCGGACTGCATGGGTGAAATTTTGGCCCTCCGGGCCGATCAGGACGATACCGGCCCCGGCACAAGTATTAGTTGACGATCCGTCCACATATAGTTTCCAAGGGGGGTGGTTGATTCTTGTGAACTTGGGTGGGAAGGTTAATTCTACTATGAAGTCGGCCAGGGTCTGGCCCTTGATGGCCGTCCTTAGGGCGTATGAGACCCCGTACTGAGCTATCTCTAACGACCACTTCAACAACCTGCCGCTGGTGTCCGGCCGGTGTAGGACTTGCCTCAAGGGTAGAGTGGTGAGGACCTCTACTTGGTGGTCGAAGAAATAAGGCCTTAGTTTCCTTACGCTCATGACTAGAGCGTACACTAATTTTTCGAGCGGAGTGTACCTGAGCTCGGTATCGTGTAGGGCTTGACTTACGAAGTAGATCGGAAGGTGGTTCTGACCGTCTGCTCGGACGAGCACCGTGCTGAGTGCGACCTCGGAAGCCGCGAGATACAAGTAAAGCTTCTCCCCTGGGACCGGTTTGACTAAGATTTGTGGGTTTGCCAAGTACTCTTTCAGTTTTGCAAAGGCTACTTGACTTTCCCTATTCCAAGAAAATTTGCCATTTTTAATAGTCGAGCAGAAAGGCTTACTTTTATCTCCGAGCCGGGCTATGAATCTGTTGAGAGAGGTGAGGCATCCGGTCAGGCGTTGCACTTGTTTGATCGTCCTGGGTTCTTGCATATCTAGGACGGACTTGATCTTGGCCGGGTTGGCCTCGATCCCGCGCTGGCTGACGATGTGCCCCAAGAATTTGCCGGCCTCCACCCCAAAGTTGCATTTCTTTGGGTTTAGCTTCATATTGTAGGCCTTGAGGATCTTGAAAGTCTCTTCGAGATCCCTGAGATGGTCTTCTTTCTTCAAGCTTTTCACCACAATGTCATCGATGTAGACCTCCATGGTCTTTCCGATCTGATCTGCAAACATTTTGTTGACTAGGCGTTGGTAGGTCGCGCCGGCGTTGATCAGACCGAAAGGCATCCGGAGCCAAGAGAATATGTTCTTCTCCGTGTGGAATGAGGTGTGCTTGATGTCTTCGACGGCCATGGGGATTTGATGGTAGCCGGCAAAAGCGTCCATGAAGGACATCATCTCATGACCGGCCGTGCTATCCACCAGGTGGTCGATGTGCGGCATCGGAAAGTGATCCTTTGGGCATGCTGCGTTGAGGTCGGTGAAGTCTATACATAGCCTCCAGGCATTGTTTGTCTTTTTTACCAGGACGGCATTCGCGACCCATTGGGGCTCGTCCCGGGCTTGTTCGATCAGCCTGTTGTCTAGTAACTTCTTGACCTCCTCAGCCAAAGCTTCGTACTTTTCCGGGCCGAACTTCCTTCTTTTCTGATGGACCGGTCTCTTGTTGGGGTCGATCTTTAGACGATGGCATGCGTGCTTCGGGTCTATCCCGACCATGTCTTGGTGGGACCAGGCAAAAACTCCAACGTTGGCCTCGAGGAATTCGATCACTCCCCCCCGCATTTCGGTCGGTATGCGAGAGCCGATCAGAACTTCCAGTTCTGGTCTCAAGGGGTCGACTGGAATGTGTTCCAATTCCTCTAAAGCCGTAGCTTGTTCATAGCTCCGCCGGTCGGAAGAATCGAATCTGGGGTCGAGATCGAGCTCGGATGGTTTGAAACCGATCCTTAGCTCGGGATCGTCGGTCTGCATAGGCTGGGGGTCGGCCGATGTGGATCCGACCTCCGTGATGGGTTCAGCGGCTGGAGTGACCGTTTCAGAGTCGGGGTGTGGTCCGACCGGCGTTTGGTCGTTGCAAATTGAAAATAAATGAAAACAGGAATAATTCAAACATCTTCTAGCCATTGCCTGGTCACCTTTAATGGTGCCGACCTCCCCCTCGGGGGTGGGAAATTTGATACAGTAGTAGTAGGAGGAAGCAACTGCTTCAAAAACTTCTAAAAATGGCCTACCTAGAAAGCCGTTATAGGAACTCGACTGATCCACGATAATAAACTCTAAAGGCCTAGTTATCTTGACTTCTTCATTGTAGCAGCAGATGAGCTCGACAGAGAGCTTGATCCTTCCGTACGCAGTGACCGTCGCGTTCCCAAATCCCTTCAGCTGAAGGTCGATTGGCCTGATGAAGTTGACGAGGTCCCCGAGCCGGTCTAGGACTGCTTTGAAGATGATATTGCAAAAACACCCATTGTCGACCAGTATTCGCTGAACCTCTTTGCCCAGAATCCGGGCGGCAATCACCAACGCGTCGCCCTTCGGGAACAACACCCCGGTCCTATCCTGGTTGGAGAAAGTTATCTCCAAGCTCTTGTGAATCTTTGGCTCTGGGGGCGTGACCAAGTTGATGTTGGTCACCTCCCGGACCTCTGCCTTCCGTTTCCGGTTGGACTGCGTTGAGATGGGGGTGAGGCCGCCTAGGTTCCCCCCGCCAGCCTGGATCATGTTGACCCGACCGCCGAGATTCATGGGCGGGAGGAGGTCATCCTCGTCATCGTTCTCTTCCAAAGCTGCGACCGGCCTGAGAGGCCGGCCGCCTTCCTCGTTTCTCCGAGGGTGGCGCTGCGGTTGTTGCTGCTGCTGCTGCTGGTCCTGGCGGCCGGCTGGCCTCTGAAGGAGGTCGTTCAGACGCCCTTCGTCAAACAGCTTCCAAAGCTGCTTTAGGAGATCACGACACTGGCTCGTATTGTGGCCAATAAAGTCGTGATAGACGCATAACTTTTTAGGGTCCAGCCGGGACCGGTCTCCAGAATAGGGCCTTGGCCGGGGAAGCACGTCCCGGTGCTGGATCGCGTTGAAGATATGCGCGGGGGACTGCCTCATGGCCTGAGTTAGGTGAACTTCAACGTCCTCGAAGGACTTGAAGTTACCGGGCGGTTTGGCCACTTTCTTGGCTTTGGGACCACTTTTGGGTGAGGCCTGAGTAGCGGCCTCTGTCTCCTTTGCTATTGGCTCGGACTCCCCCAGCCTGAGCGCCAGTAGTTTCCTCCGGGCCAAGTAGTCGCCGGCCCGGGCGCGGAATTCGGCGTAGGTCTTTGGGAAGTCTTTGGTGAGGTGTTTGAATATAGGAGACCGGCCGTGGAAGCCCCCCAAAGTTGCGTGTAAGGCCAGTTGGTCGCTTACCGCCTCGCCGGTCAGCATGACCTCGTCCACCCTGGCCACGTAGTCCTCGTCGGACTCGTCCTTCTCTTGGCGGATCCGCATCAAGCGATGCCAGCTTTCCGGCCGGGCCACTTTGGCCGCGAAGTATGATGCGAATTGTGCGCTCAGGGTGGCGAACGAATCTATCGACCGTGCCGGGAGAGACACGTACCATCTGTGGGCGAGATCGCCTAAAGTGAGGGGGAAGAGCCTGCACTTTGTGGCGTCGGTTGCGCCACACCCGGTCATGTAGATCCGGAATTTACTCAGATGAGTTTCCAGATCTGTTTTCCCCTCGTAGAGGGGGGTTGGCGGGGGGACGATTTTGAGCTGGACCGACGCGAGCTCAATATCGACTGCCAGAGGCTCGCTGGCGACTGGTCGGGCCTTAGTTTGGCCCTGCGCTTGGAGGAGCGCTTTCATTTCGTCAAGCTGCTTCTGCATCTTGACGAGTTATGGACTGGGGGTTTCGGCCAGCTGGTCGCCCACGTCGGCTGGAGGGCCGACTCGGTCAAAGACGGCCGCACGGGGGACTCCGCCTCCCAAAAGGCCGCTTTGGGCGAAGCTTAGCTTGCGCCTGGTGGAGTTTGCCGGGGTCAGGCTGACCTCGGCCGCCCTCTTGTGGGGCATTTGGGCCGTGCTCCGTGAGTTGGAGACGGACTCCGTGTCACCATACCCAGTGTCATAACTGGGGAGGCGGTTTGGATACCACGATGGGTCCGTCGCGCCCAATCGGTCGAAGACCGGGTGTGCAGAGCCTCGCGACAGAGCGGAACCCGGGTTCGCTCGGCCTTGGCTCTCATCCTGGTGTTCCACGGCCTTCGCTTTTCCCTTGAGCGTACGGGCGTGGGCCTTCTTTTTTGAGGCAGAGGTGGTGCTTCGGCACCCCCTTGTCTCTTCCGCCTGGCAGCGTCATCCTGACCCAGCCTGGTCAGGAGTAAAGAAACCTCGGCCCTGGGACTGAATGGGCTCTTCCGGAAAGCGGATCGGCGAGGCCACACGTTTGGCCTTCCCGTGGGCATGGGATGATTTCTGGAGATCCATTGCTTTCAGAAAGAGAGTTTGTGGCTTGATGATTTGAAGATTTGAGGATATGGAGCTTTGAAGAACAGTGAGTGTTCTTCAAAGAGAGGTGGAAGAAAGATGAGTTTGATGGGTTAGATTCCCTCCTTCTAGCGCCAAATGTTGTTTACCAAATATTTGTTGCTGGGATTAATTGGCTATTTAAGAGAGCTTTGGTAAAAACATCAAATGATTGGGTTCTTAAATGCTAAATTAAATGTTTGGATGAAAAACTGGAAATAAAAGCACAAGAACACTAAGAACACCAGATTTGCCAGGGGTGTTAGTCCCTGGACTTGAATGATAAATGTATTGATTATCCTGAGAGAGATTGAACCTCTTTTACATTACAAATGTGGGGGTATTTATAGTTTTCTCACTACAGGGGTATATTGGTCATTTCCGGCCTCTTGGGGGACAGGTGCATTAAATGCCTCCTGCCTCTGAGGACGCGCGGGCTCTGATATGTCAGGGCTTGCAGGTGGCCGGCCACTAGGATGTTGACGCGTGTCCAAAAAGGACGATTCTCTGGCGAAATTCCTCATTTGGATGGAATATTCTCTGTGTCTCTGAGTACGGAGGCGACCTTTTTCCTCTTGGGGGGGGGGGAGATCTCGCTTGATTCTGCCACGTGCTCCGAATTTTCCTTGCCGGCCGGGGACGCCATGGGGTCGGAGGCCGGTCTCTTGGTGAGTCACGAGACCGGAGGCCCCTAATGTTTATAGATCGGGCCCGGGCGACCTTTATTGGTCTTCTCCGGCCGTGACCGGTCCGGTCCGATCTCAGCCTAGCTGACTGTTTCTGGGGCGATACTGTTGCGTATTCTGGGTTAGTTTCCAGCCTCGTCTCCGAGGTCGGAAATTGGGGTCGGTGCCCGCCGAGGTTGGATACAGACCGGCCAGGTCGGTCCCGACCTCTGGGTACCTTTTTGCCTTCTTCGGCTTGCTTCCGGCCGGCTCCGACCTGTGGTCCGAAACGGTCACAACACGCCTAATCATCTCCATGTGCATAATAAATTAGTTTACCTGCAAAAAAAAAAAAAAAAAGAGGGATATAATCTATACAAAAAATTATGGAAATAATCCAAAAAAAATGAACAAAAAATAAAATCATATTTCTTCACATAGTAGACAAAAAAAAAAAATGAAGAGAAGAAATGAGGATTAGGGTTGAGAATCAAATTGAAAATTAAAGAGAGATTTGACATTTATAGAAATTACAAAACAAAATGTATGATTGAGATTAAAAGTGTAAAATAAATGGTGTATATTAAGTTTTAATATGATTTAAAACATGCCTAAAATAACTTTTAAGGAAAATGCAGGATTTTGAAATGAAATAATTTGAGAGGTGTCACATCAGACTAAATATAAGGTAGTGCTCACACATTATCTTGGAGGGGTTTGAAAATACAGTATAATAAAAATTATTATTAAAAAAAAAAGAGATAAAGTTTGAGACGAAGAGAATACTTTTCAACAATTTATTTTTAAAAAATGTGTCAAATTATATATGAAGTTTAATAAAAGATGTAACAAATTATTAGAAAAATTAATATAAATGAAAAGGTAAAACATCATTATCTTTGCATTTTCAGATTATATCCTTCGAGCGTGGAGGAGGCACGTGACAGGAACGCCAGACACGTGTGGTTCTGTAGGTATATATATATATATATTTTAGAAAGGTATATTAATTATACTGTATATTGTGTTTGTGTATTTGACTTAAAACTGTTGTCATTTACTTCTATTTTTAGACAAATTTAAAATAATATATATTGAATGAAAATGGTTAATACAGGAATTATTGAGAGGTATTAGTTATTTGTAATGAAATGTATTGGTTGTTTTCGGTTTTAATTTATTTTCATTGAATAACTAAAATTCTTCAATGTAAATAAGTACTCCCTCCGATTCGATTTTGATTGTCCATAAGAAAATGACACGGATTTTAATACTAAGAGTTGTTTATTAGTATTTGTGGGTATAAAGTAGAATTTTAAAAGGGGTAAGAGGTTTTTATTAGTATTTGTGAGTATAAAGTTGATAAAGTAGTGACGTGAGTGTAAATAAATAATTTTTTAAGGGGTAAGTTAAAATTGGTAGTGCTTGCTTTTTGCTATTTTGGGTAAGTGGAAAAAAAAACATTTCTTTCATGGTAAAACGTATAATAAAAAATGAATCGGAGGGAGTAATACTCTTCAGTAAAAATAATTAATACTTTTTAGTGTAGACAATAAATACTCTTTTAACGAAAACAATTAATATTTTTTAGTGTAATTAAGTAATACTTTTCAGCGAAAATAATTAATATTTTTTAGTGAAAACAACTAATGTCTTTTAATAATTTATATATGAACTACACTCTATACTTTGTCATTGGAAATAATAAACGTTCCTGCCAAAATAATAATAATAGTAAAAAAAGAAAATGTTGCTTAATTTTCTCATCAGTCAAAAGATAATAATAATAATGATAATAATAATAGTAATAGTAAAAAAAGAAAACGTTGCTTAATTTTCTCATTAATCAAATTATAATTGCCCTGCGTCTGCGTGTCGTAACTAGTAAGTGGTTGAGTTGAGATTCGGACAAGAAATCTTATAGTGATAAAATATTGCAATAAACTCGTTCTATTTATCTCAATTTTTCTTCATCAATGGATATGATATATAATAATAGCATTCAAATTCATGCATACATTGATGTGGTGCATTCCTGTCAAAATAATAATAATAATAATAATAATAATAATAATAATAATAATAATAATAATAATAATAATAATAATAATAATAATAAAAAGAAAATGTTGCTTAATTTTCTCACCAGTCAAAATATAATAGTAAAAAAAGAAAACGTTGCTTAATTTTCTCATTAATCAAATTATAATTGCCATGCGTGTCGTAACTCGTAATTGGTTGAGTTGAGATTCGGACAAGAAATCTTATAGTGATAAAATATTGCAATAAACTCGTTCTATTTATCTCAATTTTTCAATGGATATGATATATAATAATGAGATTCAAATTCATGCATACATTGATGTGGTGCATTCCTGTCAAAATAATAATAATAATAGTAAAAAAACAAAACGTTGATTAATTTTCTCACCAGTCAAAAAATAAAAAATAAAAAAATAATAATAGTAAAAAAAGAAAGTGTTGCTTAATTTTCTCATTAATCAAATTATAATTGCCCTGCGTCTGCGTGTCGTAACTCGTAAGTGGTTGAGTTGAGATTCGAACAAGAAATCTTATAGTGATAAAATATTGCAATAAACTCGTTCTATTTATCTCAGTTTTTCTTCGTCAATGGATATGATGTATAATAATGGCATTCAAATTCATGCATACATACATTGATGTGGTGCATGATAGAATATATATTTATTGTGCTATGTATGACTAATATATTATTATACTAATAATTTATTAAATATAATGCATATTAATTAAATGCACACGCTTTTATAAAAACAAATTATAATTATTGTACTGAAAAAATATTCTTTAAATTAATATATAGATAATATCTTTCTCAAATAATATATTTTTTCAGTCTCAACAATATTAATTGGGTCGTTTGGTTTGAAGGACTGCCTGAAATTGTCTTTATAATCTTATGTAATCTCATGTTTGGTTTGAATGACTGTAAAGGATTATGACCCTGGACTAAACTAGGGCCGGGTCCATAACCTCAGCTAATCCCCCATTTTAAGGACTATTGAGTCCTGACAAATAGGTGGAATTATTTGTTACAGTTATCATTTTGTCCTCCACTTTCTATTTTAAGTGACCAATTTACCCTTATTCAAAATAAAATTAATCGTCGCCCCATCTATCCTTATAAAAAATAACTGCCGTATCTCACTTAATCACAAAATTCAATCCTACAATCAAAACATACATTCATACCCAATAATTCAATCTAATCTTATCTCTTTCAGTCCAATCTCATCTAATTCAATCCAATTCTATCCGATCCTAAAAAGCATAAATTCACAATCTACCAAAATTATGGACATTATTTGTATGTTAAAATTAAAAAAAAAAACAATAAAAATCATATATTTATTTTTTAAGGGGGGGTTTATTTATTTATTTTGGGTTATACTAGTAATCATTTGCAATAAAATGGTGAAAATCATTGCAAGAATTAGCAGGAGAAAATCCAGTACATAAACACAACACAAACAAAATGGGAAAAAACAAACAACTCAATACGGAAAAAATTCAAAATACAGAAACGGAAAAGCAAAAGAAATTCAGAAAAGCTGGAAAACTCACACACGCACACACAATTGACTGGGTTTGACAACTCAGACATCACAAGAAATATTTATCACCTTCGATCGGTCATTCATTTTTAAGAACTGAAAATCCCCAAAGATTTTGGCTCTTAAAATCATTACAACCAAAAACCTTTCTGCCCCAAAATACCGTTAAACATGCATCGCTGCTGACAACACAGAATTCCGTCGAGGTATGGTTTCTTCATCCGACAGTCGTAAATTTCTGGGGCTTTGATTGTTTATGGAAACCCAGTTCGATTTTTATTTTTAAATTCCGATTAATTGGAATGAGGGTTTGAAGGAGCTTTTTTGGCGAATCAAGACTGAATTTTTTGGTGGGGATGGGGGTTCTTTTTAGGGTAATTTTTTCTGGTTCTGCTTCTTCCATTTTTTTTTTGCTTTTTTGTGTGTTTGTTTTAGGAATTTTCCTGGTTAAAGTTTAATCTGATGATGTTTTTCTTAAAAAAAAATTCCAGCCAAATGTAACACCATATATAGGAATCCCCCCTTTATGCTACTAGGCAGGCACAACAAAATAATTAAGAATTTTATCTATGATATATGTGTTTGGGAGTTGGTGCTTAGGTATTGATTTGAGTTTGAAAATGATAACTTGAGACTTGGATCACTTATTCAACTTTGTATTTAAAGTTTATGAGAATGAGATAACTTGATGGCCTTTGATTGAAGACTGAGAAATTCTCTTGACTCTTGATTGAGATTTTGTTTGGTGCAATTAGGTATGAGCTAAGAGAGGTTCAATAATCTCTGTTTGATTTTACGTACATGGCACTTGCGAACGAGATTTAAATAAATGCGTATAAATGCTCGGATATATTATCGTAAATGTTGGAATGGATGAAGTATAGTTTACTTGATTGATGATAGCATCCTTTTGTGCACGTGGCACGCTCGCGTGACATTTTTATTCCATCACGATTCATGCACTAACACGTGTACGCTTATTATCTTGCTTGTGTTAGGGGATCCCAGTTGTGTTAGAATGATCTTTTTATAGCAATTAGGGTAACAATTTGATTGTGTATTAATATAGTGCTCGCATTAATTAAGTGGGATGTAAGTTTAAAAAGATTACATACAGCCTTGCTGCGCCATTTGATTGGCGTTTGATTTATATTGTTTGGATTAGGTGGGGTACCCTATAATCACGTTGAGTGTGAGCTATGAAAATGATGTTTTATGAGGAAAGACGAGAAACCCTATAGGTAAGCAATGATAGGAAATTGGAAACATCACACTTCTTTTTTTTTAATGGCGATTGAGTTTGTTAACCCTATCATACTAAACCACGCATTGATCTGAACTTGCTTTATTGTATGTGAGTGTGGAGTGTGCTATGCTAAAGCTGGTTTGCTTAGGTTGTTTCGAAGGTAATTGTTAATTTCTTGTAACTTTTTCGAGATTTCTTCAGACCTGATGACAGTCGAGATGTATTGATGTATTAAACTGGGTGAAGATTATTCATTGCCATGTGGTCATCTGACGATTAGGCCTCTAAGCTTACGTTTTTTTGGTTATCTTTTTATATTGTTGACATATATCTTGACTAAATTGAGCTTTATTGCGAAAAGTAAATGGCTGAACTATTTGTCGCTAACCTGATAAATTTTTTGAAATGGAACTTCATTAGGCTGTATATTTCTGCAGATGTTTAATTTGACGAGACATTTGGATGCATTTTCTGTGCTTTCTATCTTCTGAGCATATTATTTTACTGCAGGTTGATGAGACTGATTTAATTGTAATGGTTGACGGGCCATAAGATAGTTGCCCGAGATAAACTAGAAAGCTAAGATGGCAGATGAGATTTTTGCTAAAGAACTTGAAGATGAGCTTATGAAATATACGACAAAGCATGAACATAAAGCAGAAACAAAAATTGTTAACAAGACTAGTGAAGTCCAAATGAATGGTGACTTAGAGGTGAACATCATAGAGTGTACTAAATCTTTGGGTAATCAGCTGGTTACAACGGAACCCCAGAGCACAACTGAGAGCTCAAGTTCGTTTGGGGACAGCGATTCTGGTGCTGAGAATATCGATTCTGAAGCTTCATCAGAATTTCATGGTGATGCCAATGAATTTAGTGAAAGGCTTAGGATGAGGTACTAATCCTTTTTTTTATTAACTCGTCTCTCTCTACAAGTTCTCATTTTTCTCTTGTTAAGTGCTTATCTATGCTACTTCTGATCCTTAGGAAGAAAAAGCTAACCCCCCATTGGAGGAGCTATATTCAACCTCTAATGTGGCGCTGTAAATGGGTCGAATTGCAAATTCATCGGTTGCAATCTAAGGCACGAGAATATGACAGAAGACTTGAAGCATACAATAACCAAAAGCAGGGTCGAGTAGATACCACAATGGTAGATGGTGTGAAATCACTTCCATTTGAACGGAAAAATGCTAGAAATGACGTCTTTAAGAGGAAGAAGAGAAGAAGGGCAGAAGCGACAGAGAGCCTAGCTGCATATATGTCTAAACATAACCTTTTCGCATGTTATGGTAGAAATGTTTCTCTATTCCTATAAAGCTTTTATCTCTGTTGCTTCTTTTTTTTCCAGTTAAAAGTTTTTTACGTCCATTTTGCAGAGAATAAGAAGTTGTTGACTGAGGGTGGCGTCATGAACAATGAGTCAAAGAACACAGGTGAGAAGAGATGTTTGTGCTACTTCATTTTTACAAGCACCAGATGAAATGATGGTGTAAAAGTGATTAATTGCCTTATATTTGCATCTCTATTCCTATATATCGTTTTGTTTCATTTCTCTGACTCCGTTTGTACTCACTTGTGGTAATTGTCGATACCCTTATAAGCTCTGATTTTGACTTAAATGCTGTTAGTAATCTTTCAGTGAGATGAGATTACCTATTGTTATGCTATAGTGGTTTGAAAATGGGACATCAGTTAACCTTTTCTTCACAATCTTGGGTCTTTGCTTTATGGTGTTCAGACATGGCATGAGATGTGTGTAGTTGTGGTTTTAGAATGTTAATCAAACCTAACTATAATCTATTTGCGTAAAGAAATAACCTCTTTTTTTTGGGTTGGAACAGGTGCGCAGGTAATCAAAATTGATGATGAGATCTGGGATAACAATGATCTACTGTCTTTCGAGCCTGGAGATGATTATAATTTGGTAGAAGACGTACTTCGCAAGATCACGTCTTTACAGTCACATGTGGGTGATCTGAAGACCAAAATTAACAAGATAACGAGTGAACATGCTGAAAGACTTTCTTTCGCTGAAAGCTTGAACTTATCACCTCCAGACAATGGAAACGGAACAGAAGAAACTTATACTCAGACGACGAGCATACTTCCTCAAACAAATCACACAGATTTTCCTGTTCCTATTGCAAGCATTGGTCGTGCTCGCCATAAAAGTGTGAGTTTTATATAGTACGCAAAATTTTTCTAGAGATCTGCGGTTTTTTAATTTTTCTAAAATCCAAAATACTTTCAGGTGGAAGATGGAGGAGTTCATATTGGCAAAAAGAGGGTTAAGAAAGAGATGGAGAATCTTGAGGAAGTGAAGATTCACCCTACCCATATGCCCTTGGAGCCTAAAGACGGGTCAGGTAATTCCACCCCGTCCGTGCTATCAGAACCCGACGCGCTCGCGGAAGATCAATCACCTCCGAAAATACGTTCCATTGCAAAGCTTACTGCCCCCAGAACCAAGAGAAAGTGGGGGAGAAAAAAGGCGACCCCAAGTCGCCGTAGTAGGAGAAGAACCAGCGCCTAGATTCTGGTGTCGTTTGAGGGGGTAAGAATGATAAATTAAACGAATATTACTGAGAGAAAATCGACATGTTGCCTTTAGACCACATATTTTTTTTAATCTTTGTGGGGAGAAAAAAATGTTGATGTACATTTCCTTTTATCAGGTTGTAGGTTGTTTATTTAGTCTTTGTCTTGTAGTTGAAATTGAACAAAGTACTATTTATGCCTGACTTTGGTTGGAAATTCATGAATATATATTACAAAGGGTCATCTTTTAGAAGATGATGATATGGGTTATGAAGCAACGTTGGTGAGGAACATCTTACGGGATAATTTGACAGAAACGAGAGCAATGATGGTGGCGGATGGCACGAAAATGACGTCAGGGATGGTCTTGATGAGGCTTAGCTGAGGAACGCTCTCGCCTGCTCTCTTGGCTGCCATGGCTGCCGGAGGTGTTACTATTCCAGTTATAAGCGTCGAATCGTCTAACTTGCTCAGATTCACCTTCTTCTTCATGAAATCGATGAACACTCTCTTCTTTTCCGACTCGCTTGCTGCTTTCCATTCGTTAAACCATGCCTGTAATCGCCAGTTTCAGTTAGAACCCTTCTAGGAGAAGAGAGGGAGAGGGGGGCGGGGGGAGAGAGAGACCTCGACTTCCTTTGAAGATGGGACGTCGTAGTGTTTTCCAGGCAAAGCAGAGTTGACAGTGCTGTTAACGCGGAGAAACGGAGATGAAAACGAAGACGAAAGAATGCAAGATTATGGTTGGAATTTGAGGAATGGTACCTGAAGATGTCGAGAATGGCGATATGGAATTCGTCGAAACTTTTGATGTCTTTCTCGATGAACTGTCTGTGGAGTGTTCCCATCACCAAACCCAGCATTTGGGTCGTCGGTAAACCTGCATGAAACAGTCACAAAACTGCCGATTTGCTAACAAAATAAGCTAAATTCATCACCACATTTCTCACCTTTTCCCATCAAACTCATCATCATCCCCATCTTTGATATATCCTCGGTACAAGTAACTTGGAATATGTGCGTATATATATGAGAAAGAAGGAAAGGGATTTGGAATGGCTTGTGAATAGAGCTTATGAGTATAAGAAGCAAGGAATCCTTAAATAATTCCAATATTATGATATATAGTGCCCCCATTCCTGGCTTTTCTTTAACTTTAGTCACTGCTATAATTCTCAAATAGCATTTTTAAAATGTAAGAACTGCTAATTACAAACTTTTCTTGCTTGGATTTATGTTCACGCTTGAAAATTTCACTGGAATATTGTTTGTCGCAACTCACATGGATACAATTACAAACGATCAATACAATCCGCTCATTCGGTGATAGATGTTTGATTATTTGCGTAAACAAAACAATGATTGAACGTGTAGTACTAGGATGGGTGACCGTGACCTCCCTCAGAAGTCTTCGTGTTGCATCCCTTTTTTTATTTAAAAAAAAAAACCAAACGACGATTATGCCCGATATTTCACCAGAGTAGCATCTAAAACAAGAAGCCAAGGTTTTGACCACACAAGCACTGCTGCAATAAAAATTAAAAAACTGAATTCATGTTAGTTGGAAGAGCAGCAATGCCCTAACCTTATTTATTACAAGGTGACATATGCTTGCTTATGGAAACGCTACGGATATGGCGAAATGATCAAATGCTACTTAAAATTAACTATGCTATATACAAGATCAAGCTACGTATAGAACTTCTAGAGTTCGTCAAAAAAAGAAAAGAATTAGAATTACTTCCATTTAACTTACATCCATGGCCTCGATAATCTCAAAATGCATCTGCAGATCAGGGGGTTTACCAGGAAAGTATAATCTTTCACGAAGATGTAATTTACCCATATTCCTATGAGCAACCTGTTTAAGGAGTCGAAATAGGGCGTCCTTTTCCTTACGAATCCAAACTCTCCTCTCATCACACCATTGTCTAGGCGTTCCGTGGAAAAGAAATCGTATCCCGAAAGCTCTTTCCGTGAGGTGTTGAGAAACTCTGTCGATCACATCTTTATCGGTGAGATAAGCTCCTTCTACGTTTAGGCCAACGTCCACATAATGAATTTCGGCTATGCTGTTGAAGAGGCTCTCCTTTGACATGGGGGCAATAATGTCATTTTCGTTGATATTGATTCCCCCATTCACCGTATTCTTGGTCGTGTTTGCTGGTAATTCTGGAGACGAGACTTCTGAGAAGCCAAACTCAGTTACGAGCTGATTGAGCACAGTACCACCTTTACTGAACCCAAGAAGTGCTGTTTTGGGTTTGCATGGTGAAGGTGGTTCGGATGAGTATGGTTCTTTCTGTTTCCCCAAAATCACATTTTTTGCCTGCAACACATATGCAAATGATAATGACAATAAAGATATAGAATAACAAGGAAGGATATTAAAAAGGTAAGAACTAGGAGAATCTGTGTCTTTTTTATATGAGAACGAGGGAAGAAGTCGGAAGTATTAATAAGCCCAATTTGCATACCAGGATGACAATTGTAAAAGAAGAAGTATCATGTTATTTTTTTATATATTTAGACAATACGATACACATGTTGCTCAATCAGGGTCCTAGAAGTGAAACCGATCTGAAAAAATGATATACTTAATACCAATGGAGGAGAAAAAATGTAAATCTTGTTGATGATGTTGTTTCATATAGTCTGATAACACAATGAAACTGATTCAAGTTTTATGATAAAAACTGTTTTTTTTTTTTGCCAAACACATGGAAAGCCCAAAACACGGAGTGTACTGAAGAAGCAACCAAAACCATGAATTTTCGTCAACCAAGGGGCATAATCTTGTACTAAGATATATAGCAAATACTTCAGCTTAGTCTACAAGAATATCGGTGAGCTGTGATTATACATTAAATACAGTCCTCTTCTCATGTTTCAGACCCTGATTCTTAATGCTAAGAATAAGCTATTTATTTCAGATTTTGGAACCTAAGCAACTAGATAGTAAAGTATGTTCTCTCCATACTTCCACATTTATGGCTTATGACCAACGACAACAAATAAAATATTTCCATAACATTGAAACATTTGATTAACTAACCATGAGGATATGAACCTTCAACATTTCCTAAGAAAAAAATTTCAACTCAAGCAAACAGATTTGTGATTCATTTTACTCTGAAATTGGCTAGTAGTTCTGACAAGATTAGAATATCTTAATCAAGAAATAATACAAGTCTTACCTCAGCCAGAAAACATGATAAGAGCAAGACCAATGATGTAGAAGCTGGAAATCCAGTTGCATCATAAGATGTGGGATCTCCAAACTCATTTACAGATGGCATAAAATCCTTGTAAACAGCAAAAGGTCCATTGAAAACGGGAGCCTCTACAACGAAAGCATTAATGGATCCCCCAAATTTCGAAACTAAAATTTCAGCAATCCTCAGAGGATCAGATAATCTCTCAATCACTGGATTTCCTGTCCCTTCCACTCGATCTCCACTAAAGAATATCGCGTTTCCAGAAGGCACCTACATCACATTAATTATAAGAAACCATAATTCCTTCACAACCTTTTGTTTTCACCCTTTTTTTCTTCTAACATGTGCAAGACTGTAACTTATAAAACTTACAGCGAGCCTTTTGGGGGAAGACGAGAGGCCAAGGGATGCTGCAACCCTGTAGAATGTGCTGCTATCTGGATGCAACTGAATTTTCAATATGCCACTCCAACGGTCCATGATTCACTGAAAGATGTAATGTTCGTTAAAGTTAAACTCAATCAGCACGTCGGGCATACATAAGCATAACTACGTAAATAACATTAAGAGCAGTGAATATGCCAAATGATAGAATGCAAGTTTAACTATTGCCATACATATGAAAGGCTCTTTCATATAACAGTTGTGTCATGCTTAAGTGCACATTCAAACACAGCAATGATAAACTCTAATAGTTAGTGTTCTTATTTAAAAAAGAGCCCCACAATGCGGCTCTTCACTCTTATGCAGTGATGCAGAAATCGGGCTAGGCGGCCACCTAGGCGCTAGACGGCCTCCTCCCAACTCGATTTCTGCAAAATTGCCTCTTCTAGGCATTTTCGGGCTTAGAAGGTCCTAGTCGGCCCTAGGCGGATCTAGGCGGCCATATTATACAAAGAAAAATAGAAAAAAATTACAAAAAAAAATATATCTAGACGCTAGGCGGCCACAAAACGCCCGATTACCGATTTTCGACTTTTACAAACTTGCTCTTATGCTTATAAGGTTACCATTTTTGAAGCAATACTATTTCCCAACTCCAATAATAAAATTAATATTTCTCTAATTTTGTGCTGTTCCTGGGAAAAAAAAGTTACTTTCCCAAAATTTCCTTCAATCCTTTTTATGCACCTACAAAGGGTTGCTTCTGGCACTTTTCAGTTTTGTATAAATATAAAAGGGCAAAAACTTGTATGAGACCGTCTCATGACATGAGACCACACAAATTAACACCTACCCCTTCCAAAGTGTTAATGAGCACATGCCCTAATTAAACTCATTCTCATTGTCTCATGCCATAAGACGGTCTCATGTAAGACCTACTCATATAAAAGATATCAGGGGCATGCTAACATACGAACTATAAGCAATTGAAAAAAAAAAAAAAAAAGTTAGCAACAATCTAGGACCAGATAAAGCATCTTCCATCAATCAAACAAAAGTTAGAGTGAGAACAAATGATAAATAACACCCAGATTAGAAGAAGCTACAGCGATTGAAACGGAATTGAACACAAAAAAAGGCTCAACACGAAGAAAAAACAAAAAGTATAAGCGGGACTTTTGGTGAAACTACCACAGGTCTCAAGAGTGCAAATAATGAATTTACCCAAGTGCAAATACAGTTTGAGAGTACTGACGGCTGACCCCAAAACCTCAATTTGCCCAAAGAGAACGCAAGCTCGGTCGGGAATTATTCAGGTTCGGTCTTCCAGATAGTATCCGGGTTGAATAAGATCCTGATTATCGATCAAAACAAAATTACTGGAATAAATTTGTTTATAAATTTAACCTTTTTTTTTTCTTTTGAAGAGAATCCGAGATATATAAATTTGACCTTTTTAATCTTAGGTGGATATCTCTTGTATAGCTTTTAGGTTCGTTTACATTAAAAATAAAGATTATATTAGATATAATTTGGTGGGCAAATTTATGTATATATGGTGAATAGTAGGTGTGATTGATGATATAGAGTGGTTTGTAGGGTGTTTACGAAAATAGAGGGAATCGTCTCTGGGAGGGGCGAGTTTCCCTTTTTTTTTTTTTTTTTTTTTTAGGTCGCCGTTGGGAGGGGTGATTTTAATTTTTTTTTTATTTTTTTTTTAGTTCGCCGTTGGGAGGGGCGATTTTAATTTTTTTTTTTATTTTTTTTTTAGTTCGCCGTTGGGAGGGGCGAGTTCATTTATTTATTATTTTTTTTTTTTAGTTCGCCGTTGGGAGAGGCGTGTTTGTTCCGTTTCTCTTGTTCCATGATTAAATGGGTTAAAATAGATGTGTATTTGAGTTGATTTTAGTAATTATTGTTCAATGATTATGTGATGATTATTCAATGATATATTATAACTAAACCCTAATTGTTAGTGGAGATAAATATAATTGTGTATTGAAATTGGTTTATATTTATACTATCTTTAAAAAAAAAATTATAAACTATTTCATAAAAATTGAAAATTATTTCAAACACTAAATAATATTTTTAAGTAATAAATGTAAAATGTAAAAAAAAATGACATTTATAATAATAGTACCAATACAATTAGCGATGGCCCAATCGACCACCCGTTCCACATTGCGGCGGACGTCTTTCACGATAATTACGACGAGGTTGTTGTTCATGTTGGCTTGGTCAGGGCTCCTCTCCGTATGTGTCCGCATATGGTATAGGCGTTGAACTGTAAACTGGGCGTTGTGCGAATTGAGGTCGATGTTGATAATAGGTACTCATATTAATACCCGTATTTAATATGTCAGTAAATGAACCAGGCCATGATGTAAGAAGATCTGTCACAGATTTAGTTAATTTAGATCAATAATATATATATATATTAAAATATATATTATTTATAAGTTGATATTATATACCTGGTTCATTATAAGGTGTCTGAAAACTGGGTTGAGGTATCTCCTGTTGCAACGTCGATGTAGAAGCAGGCTGGGGTACCCCCTCAACGCTTGCCCAACCAACTATCAAGTTAACAATAACATATCATAAGTAAATAAACATAATCTTTAAAAAATATTATTAAGGGTTATGTGTAACTTTCATACCATTTCCAGCAGGATGTGCGTAAGCTCCAAATCCAAATGAGGGCAACTCATAACTTGTGTGAGGCGTAGGCTGAGGTGGCCACTCATTTGATTGCCGAGCATCTATCAAATTAATAGAAATATACATAAACAAGTAAATATAATTTCTTGAATATTTTTAATTTATTATTGTAAGTTTGATAATATTGAATTACACACCGTATGCAGTTGGTGTGTTGCCCAAAATTCGAGACGCTCCATACTGTTGGCCCATCGATGTAGAAGCATCTGTAACATGTTATAAAAATATTTAATAATTAAATAAATATAAACCAAAGGAATATCATATTTACAAGTGTAATTCCGTAAATTGCATACCATTTCCAGCAGTATGTTGTGTGCGGGGCGCTGATTGAGGAACTCGGTATTGAGTACCTTGTCGGGGAAAAGGGGAATCTGATGGTACTGCCGAGGAATGTCTTCTTCGACTCGCAGACGTTGAAGGACCTTCATCGCCGTCACGCTCTACAGACCTCCTTCTTGTTTGTCCTCTACTTGTTTCCCCGACTTCTACGTTTTCAACTGAGGCTCGTGGATGTTCAAGATAAGTAGGAGATTCAATAATATGCTCCACTTGAGTGATGAAATTCTCAGCTGTTTCTAAAAATTCCACCATTGATGGTCTATTATCAATGTGAGCCCGTCGTTTACTGATTTTAAATTTTCGAAACCAGCTTACCTGTAACAAAAAAATAATAGAATGTTATTCATATTTCAAACATCAAAAATCAATATATAATTAAATTTGTGATATATAATTTACCAAAACATCACTGGCAGATGTTCTTGGTGGTTGGAAGCCTCGGACCGGTGCTGCAGTATACTCCTCTGGTGAAATCAATCGTCGTGTAATGTCATAGTACCACTGCATATAGTCTTCCGTGACCGGATCACCCCCGTTGATAGGCGTGCAAGGCATGAATGGTTGCCTGCTTCTCCAATATCTAATCCATTTGTCATGCTTGGTCGTCCAATCAAAGCCGGTTCTCCCCTGGCGGTTATACTCATGCAAGCTCTGGTCCCTTTCCTCTACATGACTTGGAATGTTTTGGACCATTCCAAATTGTCTGAGCACCCTATTCGGATAGTGAAGCTCCACTATCCAAATATTGATCAATGGACATTGCGACCTCCAATTTAAGGTCCAACAACGAGGTTCGAGATTCCTGATCTCCTCAGCGTCCACATCATAGGGATCCCAAATAAACTGTAAAGACACACACAAAACATTAATATCAATATTCTCAAAAAATAATTTATATTAGTTTGAATCATTATAATAATAACTTACTTGACCATTAGACAAACGCTCAAATATGTCGCGATATACACGAATTGAAAACCTCGTGCTGTCAATATGACTGTGATAATGTATCCACCTATAGTAGGTAAAAAAATAAGTATGTATATCCAAACGAATTATAGATAAATGTGTCTATAGAAAAATACCTAGCTCCATACGGTGGAGGCCCCAAATTACGACCATCTACACTTATCTGCCCTTGTTGGAGCATCGGATGTGCGTTCGATGGTTGGATCGTTTTTATCCTTGACCATGCCCATATCTGTTGTTCAATGATAAATTTATTTCAATGTACAATTAATCAATGAAATATTTAAAAGTAATTTAAATTAACCAAGAATTACCTGCAACAAGCATAATGGTCCAGCGATGCTCTTGCATTTATAGTTGCAAGCCATACAGAGTTCGCGATATAAACTCGCTAACACAGCACTTCCCCAGCTGTATTCCCCGACTGTATTCACGTCCCGCAGAAAATACAGATAGACTAATGGGACAGCATTTCGAGAATGGTCGGGCATCATTGTAGTTCCCAGGAGTAAAAGTGCACACCCCCGTGCATATTGATCAACGACCTCCTGTGGTGTATAGTCATCAATATCAACAGAATGTCTCACCAATTCGTTTAGGGAAGTCAATTTGATCGAACTATTGCCCCTCATATCATCTTGTTGTATGGTGATGCCCATCAACTCTTCACACAAGCTTTTCCACTGATCAAAGTTATTATATTCATCTCGCCGTATAATGGGCTCTCCTTCTATCGGTAAACCCCATAAAATGGCAACATCTTGCAATGTGACGGTCGCCTCTCCGACGGGGAAATGGAACGTATGCGTCTCTCGACGCCATCTCTCCACTAATGCAGTGATAAGATGACGATCGAGTCTGAATGTCCCACAACGAAGGGGACCGTAAAAACCCATCGTCTTGAGTCTGTCCACCACACGAGAATGGAGTGCGATCTTATAAGGATTTGGGTCTTCTAGTCTAAATGTCCAGAATGGCCCATCACCTCCATTGTATGTACTTAGCACTGTCTCGCTTGTTTTCCTATTAATATAATCTAGCCTCGACCGATGGGTTTGTTGCATGGTGAGTACAGATCTGTTCTTCGGTCCATATAACAGTGCCTCTCTATCAGAATTCATCTATAATTCAAACATTCACACAGATGTATTAGAATTAACACAAATCATACACATAAAACATAAAGCTCAAACACATAAAGGATAATGTATATGAAATTATTCAACATTATTGTCAACATTTTGATTCAATCCTACAAACTAATTTTATTCAACATTTTGATAACATTTTGACAATATTTTGATAGCATTTTGATAGCTCCTAGGGATTCACAACATCAATGTGAAGGACCAGCTCTATCTTGTGCTTGGTACTGTTGTCTAGCGCGGGTTTGGGCCCAATCCATTTCATTATGAATCCTGGACGTCACATCCCGACCACGACGCCTTATCCTGCGATCTGGATTATGTCTCAGCTGAAAATAGGGTTCATCCCACTCCTGAGGATCCGGCAATGGCTCAAAATACCTAGAGGTGTAAGTTGAGGAATACACTGTTGTACTGTAGCATTCGGGCACATATACACTTGGATCGATTTGGAACGCTCTGCACACCTCCAACGCATGTGAGCATGGGATACCATCCAACTTCCATTGTCCGCAATCGCACTCTCGTCTTGATAATGCAACTCTATATGTGCGACACTGTACTGAGCCCTTAATAAAGGGCAGTAACTCTGGCTGATCCCACCGAATGATTATAAAGCTCTACTCGATGTTTCATCCCCTCTCGCTGCGCTGAATCATATTTGTCACTAACATGATCAGGCCACTTCCGATGTCTCTGCACTAAAATCCCTGCTTCTTTAGCACGTTCCATAAATACATTTTTGGATCGTATGAAGGTTGCACTAACTATAGCTGTAATTGGGAGGCGTCGTGCACCCTTAAGAACACCGTTGATGCATTCGGAGATGTTAGTTGTCATAACCCCATAACGGTGACCTCCATCATGACTAAATGTCCACTTGGCAGGATCGATATTTCGTAGATACTGATGACCCTCTTCACTTAAAACTCGGATTTCGTTCATCTTTGTCTCAAAATGTCTTACCGACAATGATGTTCCCGCATTGTAACACAAGTCCTTCATCTTTTGACTCTTGAACTGAGTATTAAAATTTGAAGCGACATGTCTTAAACAATAACGGTGCACTCCTCTTGGTGGTGAAAATGCTGGGACTTCTTCCACTGCCTTCAAAATACCCTTATGTCTATCAGAAATAAGGCATATCCCCTCCATATCACCCACAACATGTGTAGCTAACATTCTAAGAAACCATTTCCAAGACCTATAACTTTCGTCATCAACAATGGCATATGCTACTGAAATGATTTTCTGATTAGCATCAAGGGTGTTAGCAATCAGCAATTTGTGTTTGTACTTAGTGTAAAGGTGAGTACCATCTACACAAAGTATTTTGCGACAATGCATGAATGCTTCAACGCATGGCTTGAATGCCCAGAAGACATATCCCAACGTGTGCACATTCCACTCAATCGTATCCCTGTGTTTCCACTCCACAATGGTCCCAGGATTGTATTTCTGCAAGGCTCCCATGTACTTGGGCAAATACTGACATGAACTCTCCCAAGTTCCGAACACATTCTCCCTAGCACGTTTCAACGCTTGCCATGCCTTTTGATATGAAATAATGTAATTATATTTCTTATCTGCATGCTCCACGACATATTTGACGTCGTATGCTGGATCAACTTGTATGAGACTCTCCATGTCAGCTGCAAGCAAGTTTTTACAGAGATTTGAATGATTGCGCGAGTCAATATTCATCAAACAGGTATGTGGCGGCCCCAACCTAGTGATTTCCCAATAATCGTATCTTTTACGGTACGATGCGCGTAAATGCCACTCACAACGTTGCGATGTCGAGCAATTATCATTTTCACTGGCATAGTTCTGCTTACACACCAACTTCATTGTCTTCGAGTTGCTCTCTTCGACTCTATACTCACGCCTTGCATGTCGGACCGAATAATCCTTCACGACATTGATCACAGCATCTTTGTCTTTGAAAATCATCCCTAACCTCAAAACCCCATCATCCGCATCATAGCTTAGATCACCACTTCGAACGCCTACTGAATCGACAGGTACATCATCACATGACCTATCAAAAAATGGCACTCCAACCAAATTTGGATGAGGTCTCACTCTTGGCATTAGGGAATTTGGTACAGCAACAGTTGGCATCCAAGGATTGTCAGTGGTACCATCCTCATCAGACGACCCCTCGTCCTAAGAACCATTATCGCTTGGTTCAGAATTACAAGTAAAGTCTGGATATATATCACCAGCTATATCAACTATGGAGGTCCCAACAGGGGCCATCTCAGTGATACCAGAAGGTCCAATATTAGGATCTGAACCACCGGCATGACTAGACCCTAAATGTTGGTATGGCTCATCCTCCCAAGCACCCCACTCATTATGGCTCTCTTGTAGGGCCTGATATTCAACGTTGGAACACCCGTGCATATTGACACCACCATGACCTGGCCATTCAGAAGGATAGTACTGGTTCCCCGACTGGCCATGGGATGTTGGGTACTGCACCTTCATTTCAACCTCCACTAATAGCTCAACGCAATTGAGCCCAGCTTGTGGATGGAAGAAGTATCGTAGGTCGTTGTTGTTCCTAATAGGACAACTAGAAGAGGCATTCCCATTTTTTATTATGCAAGACACATTCAAAGAATACACTCGCAAATCTAATCCCGTAACCTCAGACAACTCACGTAATAGATCGTAGAAATCAAGCATACGATCAACTCTTCTTTTTCCAATAACAGCTCCGCAAGAGCGCACAATGATTCCAATTTCGCGAGAGGTTGACATATCTTCAACAACACAAAACACTTATAAAAATTTTATCTATAGGCACTAAATTAATTATTAGCCTCAATTATGTTTACGTCTAGTATAGTAAATCAAACCCAACACCCTAATTTCCATACATTTTTAGTGTTTTTTTTTTTTGCAGTATTGGAATTTTAGCCTCAAATGAGAATATAAAATTAATTCGTTTTATTTTATTTAATTCATTTTATTTTATTTTATTTTAATTTCGTTTTTTTATTTTAATTAGTTTTATTTTATTTTATTTCGTTTAATTCATTTTTTTAATTTATTTTATTTCGTTTATTTTATTTATTTATTTTTGTTTTTTTTTTATTTCGTTTTTAATATTTTATTTAATTTCATTTATTTCATTTTATTTTATTATTATAGTTAAATAAAATTATCTTATGATTGCAAAAATTAAATTTTAAAATGATGATCAATATTTTCATTAAGTAAGTTGTTAGTTATATTAAAATTTAAAATGATGATCAATATTTTTATCAAGTAAGTAATCTAGAGTTTTTTAATACACTATATATATATTAAATATAGATTTTTTAAAACAATAAAAACACTAGAATTTTATAAAAAAATAAACTTACATTGTATACATAATGCTTATTAACATCACGTTAAAAAAAAAGTCAAATTTTACTTTAATAACTTTGATTGATAAAATGTCTAATTTACTCTTCAATTCTTCAAATGTATAAAAGTTATGCATCACCAAAACATTCACTAAATAAACCAAAAGAAACAACACTACTACCAATTTTAAATCAAAATAACAACACTATGACCTTATTAATGTTATTTTAAATCGAAATAGCAACACTACTACCAATTTTAAATCAAAATAAATCAAAAGTAACATGCTAAAACATGTAATTTCTCTAACATATATATATCGACATTATATATATACACTATTTCAAAAAATTGCATGCAAAATAATTCTAAAAATATAAAAAAAAATTGAAATATTTACCACTTAATTTGTAGTGTCTGTACTCCTCAGGTAGATAGCAAAATATCAATTTCTCAAGTACGTGAGACTGCAAGTTTGTAGTTTGGAGGGCAAATTTTATTTTTCTTAAGAAGAAGAAGAGAGGAAAGGAAGGAGTACGAAGAGGAGAGGAATGAGGTAGGAAGGAGAAGGATAATGAGGAGAAGGATAATGAGGAGGTAGGAAGGAGCCACTGATCGAACTATATATCAGTGGGAAGTATCACGCGGGGAGTATCACGCCAACAAGAAAAAGTCAAATGCAGTCAGGTCTCGCCTCTGGTAGGCGCGAGCACAGTCTGGCACGGCACATGGGGCACTGGCAGGGCACTGGCAGGCGCGCCTCTGGTAGAGGCGTGTTTAGAAAAAGCAGTCAGGTCTCGCCTCTGGTAGGCGCGAGCACAGTCTGGCACGGCACATGGGGCACTGCCACGACAAAGCCACGTCGGAACTCGCCTCTGGCAGAGACGAGTTTATCCGGCATAACAAAGTCGCCTCTGGTAGGCGCGATTTAAGCTTATATCGCCTCCGCCAGCCGCGATTCCCTTTATTTTCGTATACGCCTACCCTTCCACCCTATTTTCATTACTCCATTTCAAAAATACACCATATAAAAAAATTTGCCAATTTGGTGGGATAAAATAAGAGGTTATAATTAAAAAATTTTTATCTTATTTTTAGTTTACTTTAATTAATATATTTGATATAATTTATAGTGAATATTTTTAATATTAATAAAAATACAAAAATGATATTTTACTAAAATACCCTGTGTATTCAAAATAATAAACCATCAATTCAACTGTGAAAATTTTAATTAATTGCCCCATTGCCCATCGAAGATTGTTGAAGAACAATAGCTCAAATCAACACTGAGCAGAAGATGGCAAAATAGATGTTGAAAAAATTAATGGCAAAAAAAAAAAAAAAAAAAAGGATTTATAGAAATCATGGATGCTTTGCAGTTAGTTCTATGAGCACTTTCATGGCCTCCTGCTCTGTTCGTTAAGCACTAGTTTCCAGTATATAGTGTCACGCCAAACAAAGCGTCCAGTGAATGATTTATGCCCTTATCATTTCATTAACGGGGAATTATGATCTTATTAATAACCGGATTATATATTTACTTATTTTTAAGAAAGAGGGATATGGAATAAACTAGCGGGATTGTGATTCATAGTAAAAATCCATCTATGTTGCAGGGGATTGACTCACGATAGGATGAGATTTTGAAACCGCAGAATTTAGGGGATTGTAGTGCGTGAAATTTCTAAACGAAGAAGTTGGAGTAGGGCACGAAAATAGGAGGAAAAAAGTGATATAAAGGGTACTTTTGTAATTACATATAATATCCCCAACTCAAAATTAATTATCACACCTATTTTGGTGTGATTCAAAATGTAGGCGGTTAGCCGGTTACCAAAAATCCGTGTTATCCCCGGGTTAGGGATTTAAAAAATAAAATCATCATTCAAAGTAAACATAGAATAATATTAGATATTTAATCATTATCCAACCTTAAAAAACAACAAATATCATCATTCAAAGTATGTGTTTATTTTGGGATTCACCCGGATAGGTTTTGAACTTTGCGATTCACGTTTCATACGAGTTTGAGATTTAAAATCAGTTTTTAAATCTCAAATTCAATTCATACCTATAAACCTATTACTATTTTTTACATAATTAAATACAGTCACATCATCACTTTTTTTTTATCATCCACTCAATCTCTCTCCTACTTTTCTCTTACAAATATAATAAAATAATACAACATCTACCACTAATAAACATTATTAAAGAATATCGACCATGATTTGAATTTAAACTTAGCGTCTGAAATTATTAATATTATTATTACACATTTAATAATTAGAATAAAGTATTTGCAAATACTAAATAAATCACTTATAATAATTTATTTTGGAGAAGTAGGTGGGGTGTTTTTGGATTACGAGAAACTATTCGTGGTGCAGACGAAATATCCTCTTACATAATAATATAACATCTCATATTACACCCATTGAAGAGTAACTCTCTTATGCACTTGGTGTATGGTGCATTGATTAGGCGTGAAATTGTTATGATTTTTAGCTCGTTTTGCCCGTGTTTTGAGTGAATTTGATGAGTATTTAGAGTCAATTGAGTATTATGTTCATAAACTGATGAATTTGCCTCTTTGATGCTCATAGATGGATAGAGGACAAAAAATGGAGTTCGTGGGACTTTGAATCGACTCAAACGGATGCCCGAATGAGAAGATATTGAAAAATTACGAAAAGTATTAGTTCGTGCAAAGAAAAGTATCACTTGGCTCAAAATTGGAGATGCTCGAGCACCACCGCTCGAGCAAGAGGGGGTCGAGCGCGTTGTTGGCTCTGGAAGAGGAGGCACTCGACCATGGTGAGGTCGAGCGTCATCGCTCGACCGCGTGAAGCATTCAACCAGTAGGGGGTCGAGCGCCCCCGCTCGACCAACAAGGGGTCGAGCGCCCTAAACCCACTGGAAAGAGGCCCATTCGACCACAAGGGGGGTCGAGCGCTAGTGCTCGACCATACCCCAAAGATGCGTGATTTCGGCCTTCTCACCCGTTTTTGGCCCGTTACTTATAAATACTCGGTCCCAAGCTCGTTTTTGGAGACCCTTTGATCCCGATTCATATTTTTGCATACTCGGAGCTTGGTAGAGAGATTTTGGAGAGTTACACACTTGTAAACGAGGTTTTGATTTACGAATTCTTAGTTTAGATACTTCTTTTGAATCTTTTCGTTTAATCCTTTCGTTCTTGAACCTTTGAGACTTCTAAACCCTACTTTACCAGATTTATTGAGATTTTTGAGATATTCTTGTGTTTATGTTTTCCAATTCTTTTGATTATTCAATTATGCAAATGTTCATCGTTCTTGTGATTATTTTTGTTACTTCAATTACCATGTTAGGCTAGAACCCTTGCATGCTTGGGGTAGGATGAACTCGTAGAAGTAGGATGTTGGTACATAATTAGGATAATTCGTGATGTTTAGTGCTAGTTCTCTTAATTAATTGAATTCTTAAAATAAACCCTATAATTATCTTGGAAGTTAGTACGAAAATTATTAGAGAGAGGACGATCTTATCACTCTTTGATAACGAGTAGGCTTAAGGATAGGGTTATAGAAGGGGTTTATAATCTACCGGTTTATCTAGGAAGGACGATCATATCACCTTGGGTAAATAAGGGTCTCATTAATTAAGCACAATCCATATAACTTGTTTAGTGGGTTGTGAAGTAGGTTGATATGACGAAGTATTAGAGTTAATTCTTGAGCTCTTAGTCTTTCAATCTGGTGCTAGATTAGGGAAGTTGATTGCCTAGTTTTAGTACACTTAGGATTATTACTTGCACATCACGGTTATTTTAGTTATCGTACTAGCTCCGTTAGTATACGTATGGATCCTATCCTGAGCATCATCATCTCGTATTTGATTAAACCCTTAGTTATTTGTTTGGTTTCATTATTTGTATTAATAGTAATAGAATATAGAGTAGTTTAATTCCATTCTTGAAACCGAACATCCACTCGTATTAACTACGATGAGTAGTTTAATCTCCAGGGCTCTATTCGCATACATATCTTCCTTTGAGTTCGATACTACTTGATCCCTATACTTGCCAATACTACAGGGATCCCACACTCTTGTGGGGTAACTACTAGTATAGCTAGTGCATTGCGTTCAAGTCATGCACCTACTCAACAATTGATCCTGTTTATTCTGAAAATTTTGTTCCAACCACACTTTTAACTTTTAAGTATAATTGGAACAAACGTTTAAGTATAAACATGCACTACAAGAAAATTGATCTTTAATGACAGAGATATTGTCACTATTACTTTTCAAGCTAAAAGACTTTAATGACATGAGAATCATAATCTTTAGTGACATGTCTTATCATTAAAGATCATTAAAGATCATTTTCCTGTTACTAAAAACTTTTAACTAGAAAAACAATAGTAACAGGATTTTGTCATTAAATGTCAATTTTCTTGTAGTGATGGACAACTGTTGAGTGAGTACACCGTGCACTTGATGCATATGAGAGTTTACCCTGTAGGATTATTGGATAAAAATTAACCTAACCTAAGATTTCTTTTTTTTAATTTCTTTCCATCAAATCATACCAATTCATCTCCCTCCCAAACAATTATATCACCTTGTGGACTACTTCCACTTTTATTAATCTAAATAATCAATATTTTTACTATAATTTTATAAAACAATTAATGTAACATAATCATCCGAACAAATCCCAAATTATTTATGAAAATTGAGGATACAGACTAATTAAATTTGTATACGCGTGGGGAAAATAAAAATGTACTACCTCTTGATAGAATGAAAACAATTATTTATAATATTATACTTTAAATATATCTTTAGTAATTTGTTGTAGTCAAATAATTGATTCCATATTAATTAGTAATAATTTTTTTGACATATATATAGATATTTCTTAAGTTGAAACAATAGTTTTGATTTTTTTTAACTTGGTATGTGTATATAATTAGGGCTGTTACACGAGCCGAGCGAGCCCGAGTAGTGGAAACTCAAGCTCGGCTCGACCATGTATCGAGCTAAGCTCGAGCTCGCTCGTTAATGCTACCGAGCTCGAAATTTAGCTCGGCTCGGCTCGAAAATTATACTGTCTAGCTCGAGCTAGACACGTTTAACCAAATGAGCTCGGCTCGATTTTTTTTTCTCTTCTTGCCATTTGAGGAATAGAGCTTCCTAACCAGATTAATTGTGGATACATCGAAAATAAGAAAAATCAAAAGGGAATTAACCTTCCTAACCAGATACAAGGGAAAAAAATGGTCTTTAAAATCTGCAAAGCATAATACCAGAAACACATATAAATTTTTTTTAACCAGTAGACCAGAAACATCATTGAGAAGCAAAATACCATATCTAAAATCTAAAATTCGTACCAGATCTAAAACATCATTGAGAAGCAAACTAAATTCGTACCAGATCTAAAATCTAGAGGTTATAATATCCCTAACTTAAATTTATTGGAGTGGAAAAGAGGCGGTGGGCGTCGGGCACAGCAGGGCATCAGATGATATAGGCAAAGGGAGTGGACGGCCGGAGAGTGGTGGGCGTCGAGCCTCGAGCGCAGGGCGTAGGGCGGCGTAGACCATGGGGCACCATGGGGAGTCGGACGACAACAGGCGATGGTTATCGGAAGACGATGGTCGTCGAGCCGTCGGGGATGGAGGTCGGGATATTGGGATTTGGGTTTTGGGAAAGTTGAGCGGTTGACCGTAACAATGAATGAGGGCAAAGGAGAGAAATGAAAACATAGTGACCTAATTGAGATATTTATATATGTACTCCTCATATTCGAGCCAAAGAGTAGCTCGCGAGCCGAGCTCGACTCGGCTCGTTAAGCAATCGAGTATTCTTCGAGCTCGAGCTCGGCTCGTTTAACCCTACGAGTCGAGCCGAGTCGAGCCTTAATGAGCCAAGTCGAGTCGAGCTCACGAGCGGCTCGTTTCGTTTAACAGCACTATATATAATCCTTTTAAATATATGTTTAAAGATTTTAAATTTGAAATAAATTGAATATAATATTTATTTTATACTTTTATTTAAGATTTTGAAAATGATTAATAGTTTGGACTTAAAAATATGTATTTTCCTTTACATACAATTTAAATTTAGTTGTAAATTTAGTGTTGTGTAAGCACGTACATACAATTTAATTTTTTTTATTATTTTTATTTCAAACATATTTAAACAAAAGGTTAACTTGCATGACACCTTTATTTATTGTTAAAATTTTGGCTATATTTGAGTACAAGAATTGTCATAATTAATATAGGGTTAACTTGCATGGCACCATTGTTTATAGTTAAAATTTTGTCCCTTTGGCCCTATTTGAGTACAGATCTTGTTTTGAGATCCTCGCGCTCGCCCTCGAAATTAAATATACGTATATTATTATAAATTTATAAATATAATCAGATATTGTAATTTGGCTTGAAACATAAAGTTGACGTGGACGTCAATAATTCGCATAATTTTATGGCAGAAATAAAATATTTTAGGACATAAGCATTCACCACTATTAAAATAAGACAAATACTTGTATGAGATCGTCTCATGACATGAGACACAAATTAACACTCACTCGTCCCCTACCAAAGTGTTAATGAGTCAATGTCCTAGTTATATTCATTCTCATTGTCACATACCATAAGACAGTCTCATACAAAATCTACTTTTAAAATAAAGAGTAGATGCATTAAGGAACATAAAATAAACATGATGCATTGATACTTTATAAAAGATGGATGTAAATTTATACTAGTTTATGAATTGTTAAACGGTTAAATCATTACACACGAATTTTTGCCATAAAATAAAGTATGTAATTAGAGATTTAGAATAAAGTATAAGATTTAGTGTTCACATGCACTACAATGCTATCTGCACATTAGTCCACCTTCAGGACGAGACGAGAAAGCAAGGTGGGCCCCGGAAGGGCAAGCACAACCTCGTCTATGAGAGGAATGCGGTAACCTCGGCACACGGGTGACGAGACCCCGCCGAGGCCACCTAAGCTCAATCGATTTCCCGGCAGGTGGGGGTTACTGATGACGTCGACCTCGGCATATAGGAGACGCTGGCGAGCATCCCAAAGACGAGGCGCAACGAAGGTCCGTACAAGCCATTAGAGGAAGTGTCAGACGTTATCAGAGACAATCATACCTTAACAGGACAAAGAACAGTGTATCTCTACCTAACCTAAAGGGACAGGTCAAGTTTAAGGAAATAATCCCATCAGTGGCAGAGATAAGGACAAGCGCTTTCAACGTGTCCGTCCCGCATAGGGCAAGGCCTCGACCTCGGAGGGCTTCGGCCCATACTCAAAACTAGGGCCAGCCCAAGCATTTAATGCTGGGCTGCCCGGATAGCTTTAGGGCTGCCCAAGGGTGTACCCTTGGACTATAAATGCATGATCATTAGCATTTAATAAAGGATCAACAACTTCAAGCACAAGTCCTCATAAAGACTTGACAAATCTCTTTGCATTTATTGCTTATTATTCTTCATTTATTACATAAAAATCTCAAGCAATTAATGTCCAATTAATCTCACATCAAAAAGTTAGTTATCCATTCAAAGCCACATAAATTGTATTTAGATACACATTTTGGGTAACAACATACAACAAAATATAAAATTGTTTATGAACATTATCAATATGGCTACGAAGTTTTCAATAAAAAAATTTGTAGTGAAGATTATCTATGAAATTGTCTATATTATTTTTTTATGGCAAAGTATTATATGAAAATAGTTCATGATAAGCTTATCATGAAACAATTTTAAAGTATCATTAATCTCATCGGGAGTATCATTAATCTTATTAGGGGTATCATTAGTCTGAGTTCAAGAAATTTTTTAATTCTTGAACTCAGACTAATGATACCCCTGACAGGTTTAATGATACTCCTGATGAGTTCAATGATACTCTAAAACTATTTTATGTTAAGCTTATTGTGAAGCATTTTCATATAAAATCTACTTTTTTTTTTTATTATATAAATATTTTCATCCTCTACGCATGAATATGAAATTTTGTTTAGTAATTGTTTGTTGTAAAATTTTATAGAAAAATTGTTCATAGATAATTAATGGAGTATTGAGTAAGTTTATTTAAGTAGACAAATTGATATTTAAGTACCAACGTCGCAATATTCGGTCCTATGTATCGCCTAATAAAACAAAATGTATTCCATTTTATTGAAGCTCGCATCAGGTAATTAATATTTTAAGCCTTTGTTTTATTTTGACAGTAAAGTTAGGTGTAGATTTACCGCAGCTTTCAAATAATCAAACCTTGTATATAATTTTAAAAAATTAAAATTAATTCAAAATTGAAATGGATGCTATAATTTATATAAAACTTGTGGACATTAATTATTTTGCTAAAATTAATCTTCTTAATATCAACTATTAAATCCTTCTATCAAAAAAGTCAATACGAATATTAATAAAATTTAAAAGTAGAAGTATTTAATATAATAATAAAATTAGAATTTAATTATCTATGATTATTATTAGCTTTCACATGCCTCACGCATAACATATATTCCATCCAACTTATAGTCTCGTTTTCCATTAGAAGTTTCATTGCAGTTGTTAGTATTAATATTTTCAATTAAAAATATTAAACCTAAAACACTCGAGAACAGGTCTCGTATGCTACACAACGAAAACGACTATTGAAAAATTTAAGAAAGCAATAATCTACGATACAAATATACTAACCTAACATGTGTGGACAAAGAATCTTCATCGAAATGATTAATCCATATATAATATACAAGTATGAGTAGATAATGATTAATTAGGGCACGTTGCACGGTTTTTATATAATTCACAACTTTCAATGACGTGGACTTCAGCTACACTATATAAAGGAGACTTGATAAACCTTGTTGAGTTCACATACACATGCACGTGAACATACACATGCACGTGAGTTAGTTACAACTAACTCACCATGCACACGGCACCACCATGCACAGCAATATGTAGCTCGATCGGTTACGGATGCTTGTGGTAGTTGTAACAACCATTTAGATGGTTCTAGATCATAGAGCATAGTATATATGCTGTGTATCCAACTTCATTCCATTTTTTGAAATAACAATACAAGATCAATATTTTCAATTCAACCGTTTTTCTTCTTTCGCATATGGAGTTCATCTGTGATAATTGTGTGTCTTCATGCATGCATACACCATGGTTTTAACATGGTATCAGAGCTCTGATTAACCATGGCAAGAGGGCGGAATAATCCGGCAACGGCTCCGCCTAATGTTTGGCAAAATCTCGCCGATAACGACGAGAGAAATGAGGAACTCGAAGCAAATAGGCAGATACCTCCTGCATTTGTGGTCCATGGATCTGAACATCCAGGTTTGGTTCTTGTTTCACAACCTTTAACTGGCCTGAACTTTGTATCATGGCAGAAATCTATGCTTATTGCCTTGGGAGCTAAGTCGAAATTAGGTTTCATTGATGGTACAATAGTAGCACCAAATCGTAGCTCACCTGAGTATGCACTATGGAAGAAGGTAGATTATCTTGTAGTTGGTTGGTTGCTGAGTTCAATTAGTAAAGAGCTGTATAACACTTTTGTTTCTGCTAAATCTGCACGAACTCTATGGGAAGACATATGTGAGCGGTTTAGCTCTGCCAATGGCACAAAATTTTTTCAATTGCAAAGGAGAATTAACACATTAAAGCAAGGACATGAATCAGTTTCAATGTTTTATGGCCGATTGAAGGAAATTTGGGATGAGATGGATGATTTTGATCAGATAATTGGATGCACATGTGGACAATGCACATGTGATGTTGATGAACAGCTGCATACAAAGAACACTAGGCTGAGACTTACTCAGTTTCTCATGGGGTTGAATGAAAGTTTTGAACACACAGTTAATCAGGTTATGATGATGGACCCTTTGCCATCATTGAACAAGGCATATTCAATCATCTCAAGGGTGGAACAACAGAGAGAAGTTCACCATGGTTTTGAAGGAGAAAAACCTGTTGTACAATCTGCTATGTGCTCCAAGGCTAAGATGCCAGAATCTGCTATGTACTCCAAGGCAAAGTCACAAGAATCCTACAAATTTGACAGAAGAAGGACAGACTATATGACAAAGGAAGAAAAGGACTCTCTGGTTTGCTCTCATTGTGGAAGGAAAAGGCATGATGTGACTACTTGTTTCAAGTTACATGGGTACCCTGACTGGTTTCAAAGAAAGGATGATAGTGGAAAGGCTAAGGATGGTGGCAGAAAGGCCATAGCACACTGCAGTGTTGAAGCACAAGCTTCCTCTCAAATTTCTTCTCAAGATCAGTCACCTGATATAGCTGCAATCATACAACAGGAGGTGGCAAGATACCTCAGTAAAACTCAAGGAAATGAGGCAGGTTATGCACACTTTGTGGAGTATGCAGGTACATCCATTACTACTCCTATTTCTGGTCTCACTGCTTCTGATGATATGGTAAAGGGCTCCTGGATCTTTGACACAGGAGCTAGCAGACATATGAGCTTTGATAAAAACCTTTTCAATCAACCTTTGCACAACCTTAACATACCAGTATCAGTCCTGCTTCCAGATGGAAGCAAACAACTTGTTTTCCAATCTGGAAACATTACCCTAACCCAGACATTAACCATTAAAGATGTGTTTTACATACCAAGCTTCAAATACAATTTACTTTCTGTACCATATCTTCTTGCAAATACTAACCTTAATTGTGTTTTCACTGGCACATCTTGTACACTTCAGGACCCCAGGAGTGATGTTGCTTTGGCTACTGGGAAATTGCTTGGAAGGCTGTACATCTTTCAATCCCATCCTTCTAATTTTCAACCATGTACTCCTCATTCTATTGCTGCTTCTGTTTCTGTCTCAATTGATTTGTGGCATAGAAGGTTAGGACATGCTTCTATAGATGTATTGAAACATATTGATGCAATATCTTCTTCAAATAAAGCTAATTCGTTTGATACTTTTTTACCATGTATTGTGTGTCAAGAGGCAAAGCAAACCAGAAGTTCCTTTCCAACCCATACAACTCATACAAAACATATCTTTGATCTCATCCATGCAGACTTATGGGGCCCTTATAATCACCCCTGTCTAACCAACACACCTTATTTTCTAACCATAGTGGATGATTACTCAAGAGCCACTTGGCTTTTCCTCCTAACACATAAATCAAAATCCATACCAGTGATTAAACAATTTCTGTCAATGATACAGACTCAATTTGGTGTGAAACCAAAAGCCATCCAAACTGACAATGGGTCAGAATTTCTAAGCAATGAATGTCAGGCTATCTTTCAAGACCTGGGCATGATTCATCAAAGATCCTGTGTATATACTCCCCAGCAAAATGGGGTAGTAGAGAGAAAACACAGACAGATACTAAATGTTGCCCGAGCCCTTATGTTTGAATCAAAAATGCCACTGAATTTCTGGTCATATTCTATACTACATGCTGCTCACATCATAAACAAACTACCTACACCTCTACTTAACTGGTCAACACCATTCTCCATCCTTTATAACAAGCCTCCAGCCTATGATACCCTAAGGACTTTTGGTTGCCTTGCTCTTGCTGCTGATACATTTCCTTCTAAGTCCAAGTTTGCATCAAGAACAATCAAATCTATCTTTCTTGGCTATGAACCTGGCCAGAAAGGTTACAAGTTATACAGTCTTTCTGATCATTCCATCTTCACATCCAGAGATGTGTGCTTCTTTGAACACATTTTTCCATTTCATGATCAAACCAATACACCTTTTGATCAACTCAGTACTCTATCTCCCATTCTAGACACCTCTCCTTTGCACTTACCTATTCCTGTTGATCCATCTTCTGTTTCTACTGATATTCCAAACAAAACCACTAAGACAAGAACCATTTCACCTCCCACATGGTTGAAAGATTTTGCTTCATCTTGTACAGACTCCCAGCAGAATCCAGGTTCCAAGGTGCTCACTCCAGGTAATCCTACTCCTCTACCTCATTTGTCTCCTGATTTTCTTTGCCCTATTGATCTACCTTTCTCCTCTGAGTATCTGTGTTTTCTAGCTAATGTGCACCAATTCAAAGAGCCTAATACCTATCATCAGGCCCTGGGAAATCCAGACTGGGAAAGGGCAATGGATGATGAATTGAGAGCCCTTGACACAAATGATACTTGGGATCTAATGGAATGTCCATCTCACAAAACCCCCATTGGTTGTAAATGGGTTTACAAGCTGAAGTTAAAGCCTGATGGCACTATTGATAGGCATAAAGCCAGGTTAGTGGCTAAGGGATATCACCAAGTTCATGGTATTGATTATGAGGACAGCTTCTCACCTGTTGCCAAGACAGTTACAATCAGATTCTTGATTGCCTTTGCTACTGCAAAGAGGTGGCCTCTCTGCCAATTGGACATAAATAATGCCTTTTTACATGGTTTTTTGAATGACGAGGTATACATGGAGCCACCACCTGGTTACAGAAAAGCTCTCCCTGGTCAGGTTTGCAAACTCAAGAAAAGTTTGTATGGTCTGAAACAAGCGTCTAGGGAATGGAATACTGAATTCTCCAGGACCCTTGTTGCCTACGGTTTCAAACAATCTGTCTATGATCATTGCCTCTTCACTCTTCATACTGACTCTCATTATTTGGCTTTACTAGTTTATGTAGATGATGTCCTACTTACAGGTTCATCTATGGAGGAGATTGACTTACTGAAGAGGCATCTCCATTCGGTTTTCACAATAAAAGACCTTGGCTTTGCAAAATACTTTCTTGGTGTAGAGATTGCTCGAAGTGATGAAGGGACATTCTTATCTCAGCACAAGTATATTCAAGATCTTGTTTCAGATTCTGGTATGGACAGTTGCAAACCATCACCCCTACCTTTTCAACCGGGCCTTCACTTATCCTCATCACAAGGGACACTCCTCCAGGATCCAGAAAAATATAGGCGAATGGTTGGGCGCCTCTTATACCTAAACTTTACCAGGCCATATATCACATACTCGGTACAGCAGCTCAGTCAATTTGTGAATTCACCAAGGACTGCTCATTGGGATGCAGCTCTCCACTTGATCCGTTATCTACATGGTACTAAAGACTTCAGATTGTTCTATTCCTCTAGCTCAACACTCACTCTTCATGCTTATAGCGACGCGGACTGGGGTTCTTGCTTGGACAGTAGACGTTCTTTAACAGGATATTGCATTTACCTTGGTTCCTCCTTGATATCATGGAAAACAAAGAAACAAAACACTGTATCTAGATCTTCCGCTGAAGCCGAATATAGAGCACTTGCCACTACCTCACTTGAACTTCAATGGATTTCCTTCGTTGCTCGTGATTTTCTTCTTCATCTCACCTTGCCTCTTCAGCTATGGTGCGACAACAAATCGGCAACACATATTGTCGAGAATCCGGTGTTTCACGAACGCACGAAGCACATTGACATTGATTGTCATATTGTCCGAGATTTGTACAAGGATGGTCTTATTAGCTTGCATCACGTGCCTTCACATCTTCAACTCGCCGATGTATTTACCAAGGCACTCAATGGACCTGCCTTCTGTAGCTTTCGTTCCAAGATGAAACTACTCCCTTCATCGATAGTTTCATCTTGAGGGGGGGATGTTGAGTTCACATACACATGCACGTGAACATACACATGCACGTGAGTTAGTTACAACTAACTCACCATGCACACGGCACCACCATGCACAGCAATATGTAGCTCGATCGGTTACGGATGCTTGTGGTAGTTGTAACAACCATTTAGATGGTTCTAGATCATAGAGCATAGTATATATGCTGTGTATCCAACTTCATTCCATTTTTTGAAATAACAATACAAGATCAATATTTTCAATTCAACCGTTTTTCTTCTTTCGCATATGGAGTTCATCTGTGATAATTGTGTGTCTTCATGCATGCATACACCATGGTTTTAACAAACCTTTTAGCTAGCCTATTTACGCTTACCCATAATAGAAACAAATTTCGCGAGCATTTCTATATTAAAAAAAAAAAAGCATCTGTTAATTTTTATTTTTATTTTCAAGAAAATGCATGCAGAAACAATCACAAATTCTGATATTGATATCCTGGATTCAATACAAAAATTTCTACTAAATGATTCCGATTTTCCAGATGATTTTTACAATTTTAATCCCACCTCAACCGCCTTATTTAGTAGTTCAATTTGGGCAGGAGAGTTGGTGCAAAATCAAGATTTTAGCGGAGGTGAAAGCCCACGCGTAGAGGCGACGCGTGTGGAGCAGGCGCCGCAAGAATGGCGGGTGTTCGGCGGCGGCCGTGGGGGAAGTTCTCGGCGGAGATGAGGCATCCCGGGAAGAAAGGCGCTAGAGTGTGGCTAGGGACGTACGGTACACCAGAGGATGCAGCCTTGGCTTACGACCAGGCGGCTTACGAGTTGCGCGGCTCACGAGCCAAGCTTAATTTTCCAAACCTTATTGGCTCCGCCGGCGCGCCGAGGCCGGTTAAGGTGACGAAGCGGCGGATGGATTGAGCCTTGAGGAACACATGATGCTGTAAGATTAGAGATTGAAATAAAGAATTAAACTGCGTTGGAATATTTAATAAAGTGCAAAACTTTGTAGTATAAGATTAAACTCTTTGCCTTTGGATTTGCGTTTTGTTTTGAAAAATGGTGTTTACTTTTATATTTTGTTTTATACCATAATGTATTTTTAGTTGCATATACATGACCAAGTTATAATGCAGTAAATTTAAATTGGAATATTGGACATCACTTCGTGGTTCAATACCAGAGCCGTTAAAACGGATTGAATCCGTTAGGTCGTGGGTTTTGATGGTGTTGGGTTTCAGTGCCATAGACTGTCATGAGCACAGGGTTTGTAAGCAAATTCAGAATCCGCTATATGCACTAATGCACATTAACATGACATGATGGATGAGAGATTGATGATGTTTAAGGAGTAATGATGGGATGATGATGATGTTAAGGTATGTTTAGTGTACTTAAATTGTTAAATGGAGTCATTACTAATATAATGTGATGTTGCAATTTTATTTATACAACCGTCTGATGTTGCAATTTTATTTATACAATCGTCTTTTAAAAAAAAAATCATTTATTTATTTATTCTAATTATTTTACAAAAAAATATTGATTGTTTCATTTAAAAGTATTAATTGTTTAGAGTAACTATTTTTTTTATATTACAAAAATATTAGTTATTTAATTAAAAAATAATGCTTTTGAATTAATTTGAGTAAAATATATAGAGAGAGTTTTGAATTTTGGGGGTTTTATTAATTAACAATTATATACCTCAGTGAAAAATTGGTTCACGTTGTCTTAAAAATGATCCACATTATTTTATTAAATTAATTGTGAAAAATATTTTTATTTTTAAAGTAAAAATAATTACAATTTTTTACACTTTAAATATGTATTTATTTATATAATTTATCATTAAGGGGGTGTGTTGGTTATGGAGTCTGTAGGATTTTTTTAGACTTTTTAAGCTTGGGAGTATTCAATCTGGATTTTCAAAAGTTTTTAAAAATCTCGAGGTATTCAATACGGATTTTAAAAAGTCTTAAAAAACCTTTAAGTATTCAATAGTGTATGGATTTTAATACTCTATGAATTTTCTTTGGTTCTCTTCCAAAACATAATTAGATTTTACTCTCCAAAATCTCTTCTAATAATAGAGATTTCTACGAATTTTTTAAAAAAATTTAAAAAAATTTAGGTATTCAACCGTCTATGGATTTTATTTGATTAACTTCCATATGGATGTCAACGGGGCGAGGACGGGGGGCATTCCCCTTCCACTACAAAAAAAACATAAATTGCCTATGAAAATTGTCAATATGGATACAAAATTTCTAACAAAAAAATTTGTAGATGAAATTACCTACAAATTGTCTACACAAATTTATAATTGTAGAGGTATTTTCCTTCCTCCACCTACAAAAAAATTTATCTACGGAAATTCCGTAGGCAAATTGGGTTGTAGGTAAATGACTTGTAGGTAATTATACCTAGAGATTTTATTTTGTAGGCAAATTAATTCCGTAGGCAAGTTGTTTCTAGATTGAGAAATGTAGAAGCTTTCATAATTAGAAAATTTCGTAGGCAAATTTTAGACAATTCTTACTACGAATTTTTTTATTGGAAAAATTTTGTAGGCAATTTTAATTTTGTAGGGAATTCTTTATTTTCTTGTAGTGATCCCTGCGAAATTGGGAATTCCCCGTCCCCGCGAAATAAACGGAAAATTGGGGATTCTCGCCCGCTGCCAAGTCCACTCTTCCAAAAATATAAATAAATTTTACTTTTCAAAGTCACTTTTAACAATCGGAGACTTCAAATGAGGTTGAGGTATAACAGTGATGGAAATGAAAAGATGAGAATAATAAGGTTTTTTTTAACTAATGTATTTTTTATATTTTTTCTAGACGATTTGGATAACTTTTTTTGTATACAAGTGTGTTCCATATACATTTGCATCAATGGTTCCAGCGCGGGAGTTTATGGAAATCCAAGTAAATAAATAAAAAAAGTGTATCCCAAAATTCTGACAAGTCTATGAAAATCCATGTAAATCAATTAAAAAAATCATTCAAATACTCCATGGAGTCTATAGATTTTTTAAATCTACCGACTTTTAAAAATAAAAAAAATCCAATAAAACCTCAATCAAATACACCCCTCTAAATCTTACATAATATTTTTATATTTTACATATAATATTTATTTTTTAAATACTCGTAAAATAAAATATACTATTTTTTAAAGGGAGTGAATATTAACTAATTTTGAAGAAAATAATCATATTATTTTATTAAGGGGGGAATGAAAGTTGTAGAGTATTGTGGGTCCAAAACTAGTCATGTGATGTGGTGGGATCTTCGATTAATTTCAGGGGAATGTCTCCCATCATTCCTGTCAATGTGCATATAGCACTTGCGCTATTTCGACCACAGGATTTGTAAGTCGTTAAAACAGGAGCACAGAGTTTGTAAGCCGTTAAAACAGGATTGTCCCATCAATGTGCAAATAGCATTTGTGCTCCTATTCCGACCAGCTATGGTATAGGCACAGAGACTCCCTATTCCCTCTTTCCTCTCACTGAGAATTCCTATTCTTACCGCCCTAATTGTAGCCTTCGAGACGAAATTATAAAGTATATGATGACAATCTGGTCCCAAAATACCCGCCATCAATCTTGTTTCCAAGGAAGGTGAATACAAATCACAACATGTTTTTACCAAAGAGAGAGGAGGAACAAGAGGGGAGAATTATGAGTTTTCGATGTTTAAAACATATGATCAAAATACAATTAAACATATGTCGGCAGGCACGGATCCAACTTTTAAAATTTGGGGTACGAAAAATAATTAATTAAATTTTATTTAATCATTAAAAAGTCATACAATTCGATGAAAACTAACACTATAAAAGAATAAATTATGAATTAGTTTTAAAAATTTGTCAATATGACTACAAAATTTTCAGCGATAAATTTCGTAGTAGGAATTGTCTACGACTTGCTTAAAAAAATTCTTATAATATCGACATCTTCATTTCTTACCTACGGAAATTTCTATACGCAAATTGTTAGTTGGTAAGCTTTTATAGACAAATTATTTGTAGAGGTAATTAATCATCTAGAAGATGCCTATATGATTTGAAAATTTTGAATTAGTAGACAGTTTTCACTACATAGTTGGAAAATTTTGTAAGTAATATTTTATTTTCTTGTAATGAAAATTTAATTTATATACCATTTGTACGAATCAAATTATAAATAAATGACTCCTTCAAATCTTCACTCTTACAAAAGCATTGTCAATTTAATTAGTTCATTAAAAAAAGGGAAAATATATTACACAGCCAAGGAGATTGAAAATGGTACGTTTACATTTGGGTGGCATAAATGACTTAAACCATTGGACCAAAATTATTTGGTCCTATTAAAATTATATATTGGTGCATTTTAATTTGGGGGTACATTTGTACCCCTTGTTTTTAACTGGGTCCGCGTATCTCGGGCGGACAGGTCTGCCTTAAAAATATTTTATTTTATTTTACACATATATTTTATCCATTATAATTTATTTTTAGGACTATTTTATAAATTTTATGATCATAGATGACAAATTTAAATTTCAAATGACTATTTTTATGAAATATTATGGTTAATATATAGTAAACTTCAATGTCGTAGAAAATTATCATTTTAATTAAAGAATGAATAACTTTATTTGTAAGTTAGATTTCATTTAAATATTGCTATAGTGGTAGTTATAACATATATTGTTTAATTACATTTGATTTAGATGAATTTTATATATTAGAGTTATTAGATTATATATTTTTAAAATTAAAAGTTGGGCAGCTCACCAATAAGTGGATTAGTTTGGGAGTTTCACAGTCCGCTAAATTTTCAGCCCGTCGCCCGAAATATGGACTTTTTAGGAATTTTGACCCACCCTACATGCTCATTTCGACAGCTTAATTCAGTACTTTTGGTAGACAAGCGTATTTTACATATTTAAGCAGTGAATAAATTAAAAGTAGATTCGTTTAAATAAATTATGAGTCTTATGAAATATTTATAAGATTTTGACAAAGTATTGGTAGTTTATATGCAAACTAATCGTTTAATTAAGTAATTTTTGCAATTTTCGTTATTATCTGGATTAATGTAACATATATTCTTATATTGGGAATTCTTCTTCTTCGAATTTGATAAGCTGGAAATCAGTCGGTTCAAACAGACAAATGAACGGTGGTGAAAACCATGAGCAATCACTCTTGACAATTACCTGGATATCATGTAGAATCAGCCAGCAGGGTGGAGGGTACGCCAAGGGAAAATACCATCAATTACTGACAAGGGAACCTTCTTCAAATTCATTTCTTATGCATATTTTTTATCCATCCATGCCCCATTCATTTAATTTAAAAGCAATAAACGAGAAAAGACAGAAAAGCCAACCGCAGTAGTGCGTAGTACCAAACAACCACACCATGAAGAAATCATAACCAACGCTAGATCATTTGATTACTTAGAGCGGGAAAAAAAAAAAAAAAAAAAAACTAATCTAAGAGATAGAAGGAAAAAGAATTAGATCTAGCAAATAAAAAAAGAATAGCAAAGAGGTAGTAGGCATTGCTACGGCAATTTGTTCAGCACATAATAACCTCACCTAGTTGCATCAGAACCCCAAAAAACACTCATATGATTATCCAAATTAAAAACTAAAAAAAAAAAAAAGGAGAAAAAACTAAACCGAAGCCGGAGTCCAGATGGGTGCAAATTTAATCAACTTCCTCCATCTTGCTGCCCTCGGCATCAGCATCTGCCTCCTCCAGGGCGGGCATGTCCACATCAGCTTCACCAGCATCATCGTCATCAATGCTAAGCCCCAGCTTCAACATCCTGTGAATCCTGTTGCCAAAAGTGTTGGGCTCGTCCAGGCTGAACCCAGAAGTGAGAAGAGCAGTCTCAAACAGCAACATAACCAAGTCCTTCACCGACTTGTCATTCTTATCGGCATCAGCCCTCTTGCGAAGCTCATCCATGATTGGGTTCTCGGGGTTGATCTCCATGGTTTTCTTGCTGGACATGTATCCGGCCATGCTAGAGTCCCTCAATGCTTGTGCCTTCATGATCCTCTCCATGTTGGCAGTCCACCCATATTCTCCAGTCACCAAACAGCAGGGCGAGTCAACCACACGGTCAGACACGATCACCTTCTCGACCTTGTCACCAAGGACATCCTTGATCACCTTGCATAGACCCTCAAATTTCTCCTTCAGCTCTTCCTTCTTTTTCTTCTCGTCCTCACTCTCTTCCAGCTTCAGACCCTCCTTGGTAGCAGAGACAAGCTTTTTCCCTTCGAATTCCTTCAGCTGACCAACAGCGTACTCATCAATGGCATCCACCATAAAGAGGACTTCATACCCCTTCTTCTTTAGCCTCTCGAGGAAAGGTGAGTTCTCAACAGCCTTCTTGCTCTCACCAGTGATGTAGTAAATATCACTCTGGCCTTCCTTCATCCTTGTCACGTAGTCTTTCAAGCTGGTCATCTCATCACCGCTCTTTGTGGAGTGATACCTCAGAAGTTCAGCAATCTTTGTCTTGTTTTGAGAATCCTCGTGAATACCAAGCTTGAGGTTCTTTGAGAATGCCTCGTAGAATTTGTTGTAGTCCTCCTTGTTCTCAGCTATCTCAAAGAAAAGCTCAATGCACTTCTTCACTAGGTTCTTGCGGATGACCTTCAGGATCTTGTTCTGCTGCAACGTCTCTCGGGAGATGTTTAGAGGAAGATCCTCTGAATCAACGATACCCTTAACAAAGCTCAAATACTCCGGAATCAATTCCTCACAGTTGTCCATGATGAATACACGGCGGACATAGAGCTTGATGTTGTTGGGCTTTTTCCTGGTGTCAAAGAGATCAAAAGGTGCCCTCTTGGGAACAAATAGAATAGCCTTGAACTCAAGCTGTCCCTCAACTGAAAAGTGCTTCACAGCCAAGTGCTCCTCCCAGTCATTGGTGAGGCTTTTGTAGAAGGCAGCATACTCTTCCTTTGTGATCTCCTCAGGCTTCCTCATCCATATGGGCTTCTGTTTGTTCACCAGGTCCCACTCATGAGACACTTCCTTAATCTTTTTCTTTTTCTTCTCAGCCTTTTCCTTCTCTTCATCAACTTCTTCGACCTTTCCTTCCTCGTCTTTCTTGTCTTCCTCATCCTCATCATCGGAGATTTCCTTCTCAGTAGTCTTCTCTACCCACAAAGAGATTGGGTAGCTGATGAATTCAGAGTGCTTCTTAACCAAATCCTTCAGCCTACGCTCCTCAAGGTATTCAAGCTGGTCCTCCTTAAGGTAGAGGGTCATCTTCGTACCTCTGCCCAAGTTCTCGCCAGATGTATCCCTGGTAACGGTGAATGACCCACCAGCTTGGGACTCCCAAACGTATTGCTCATCGTCGTTGTGCTTTGTTGTGACAATGACCTTCTCGGCAACCAAATAAGCAGAGTAGAAACCAACACCAAACTGCCCAATCATGCTCACATCGGCACCAGCAGCCAAGGCTTCCATGAATTCCTTGGTTCCAGACCTTGCAATTGTACCAAGGTTGTTAACCAAATCTGGCACACAAGAAAACATATAATTTAATTAATATCTAGTTAAACCCAGCAATAAACAAACAAAAACAAATAAGTGGTAATAATACTCACCAGCCTTGGTCATACCAATACCACTGTCAATAATTGTCAGGGTGTTATTGGTTTTGTCAGGAACAATATGGATGAATAGCTCTGGTTGAGCATCAAGCTTGCTCTTGTCGGTCAAGCCTTCAAAACGGATCTTGTCCAAAGCCTGTATGCATCATTAACCCACATAGAAATGAAGATAATTAGCATTTGCATACTCAAAAAAAAAAAAAAAAAAAAAAAAGAACATACCAATATACAAAATAAACAAGCAAAGAGTCCAGAAACTTCATCAGCACATTTCAACACAATAAATATACACAGCCATTTATCGGTAATGAAAACCTTAAATACTTAGAACAATCTTCTGATACATATTGGTTTACAAATCATGCGGAGTGTAATATACCTTGCAAAACAAACACTCCTGTCTAATAGATGTCAATTAACCCATCATAGAAGAAAAATCAGGGATAAACACATGGTACGTTTGAAAAGCAGAGATCGAATAATTGGGCAAACAGACGATTTTCATTGAATACTTCAATTCGCCAGCAAATAGCAAGAGAGTTTCTGTAAATGTCCTGACGTAGTTGTTCTAAATACAATCAAACAGATGCCAAATTCGGTACGTTTACACAGAAACAGATCTAGGCAAGTTAACGCACGCTCACACCTAAAACACTACACCATTAAACCAACATCGTGCCGATGCTAAATCAAATATACGCACATGACCTAGTCAACAAAACCATGGAAGCAGAGTACGAGAACAGAGTGCTTGGATCTAAATCTATATAAGATAAATATACATTAAACGAGAGGATTAGAGGCTTACATCAGAGGAATTGCTGATTAATTCCCGAAGAAAGATCTCCTTGTTGCTGTAGAACGTGTTGATAATCAGACTCAAAAGCTGGTTGATCTCGGCCTGAAAGGCAAACGTCTCGGTTTCCGACATCGCGACGATCCCTACTATAATTCTCTCTAGACTAGCTTGAATAATCTAAAGATGCAGAAATGATGAGATATCTGAGGGAGTGCGAGTGGCAACGGAGAGAGTTTATATACTTGTATTTAACTAGGGTTTCTAGATCCTTCTCCCATGTTTTTTGTGATTTTATTTTTCTTGACCTTTTACTTTTTCTTTTCGATTGGTAGAGAAGTTTCCGTGGACCCCAGGTTAGCTTACCCGCCTAAATCTAGAGATGTAATTAAAATAATTTAATAATTTTAATTTGATTCATCCATTATTTATATTTGGATATTTTTATTTCAATTCGAATATAAATTAATTTATTTGATTCAAATATATTTAAATATATGCACCACTTTATTTTATTTGATATTCACAATTATTCAATTAATTTATTTATTTAAACTTTTTTTTAAAATGTACATTTAATTTAATGAATAATTAATAATATTTATTATTTAACATTATTTTATTTTTTAAAATAATATGTACTAGATAAAAAGGAATAACTTTAAATACACATTTTTTTATTAAAAAACTAATATTAAAATTTTGAATCAAATACTCAATCATGTTCAAATGCAACAATTGTGGAGCAATCTCGATTATTTATTTAATATATTATAGAAAACTAAATTGAATTCAAAAAATAATGTACAATATTTGTTCCTGGGACATATATATAAAAAACTTTACGGAATCAAAATGTATTTTGGAGCAATTTAAACTGTAAAATTTTATAGGAAAAAAAAATCTAAAAAATATATATCTCATATAGGGAAATCATGAACAATCTACTGCAAAAACTAACATTATTGTTTGTAAAAGGTAACACTATTGACTAGTGGGGTACAATTCACAAAATATATAGTATTTTTTTCTAAATAAAAATATTGATAAATATCAATCAATTAATATTGATAAAGATTTATCGTAAAATGTTTAATTATGTCAATAACTTAAAAGATAATACTTATAAATTATAATGATAATAACTATAAAAAAAATATTATATATTCTATAAATCTATAACTTTATTTGTAAATGCTATTAAATCAACTATGAAACTCTCTTAAGAAATCATGAAAGAGTTCTAACAAACATTATTAATTAATAAATTTTTTATTTTGGAAACAAATATTATTGAATATTATAAATTTAATTTGATAAAAGTCAAGGTAAACATTATTCAGCTTGTTAACTTACCTACATGCCAACTTATAACTATAATGCTAACTAGATTAGTGCCCCGCGTTTTATGCGGGTAGTTCGCAAAATTAATTTAAAATTTTGTATTTTATTGATGCATCATCACATTATTAATTCAGTCTATTTTAATACACACATATACTACGTTGGATTTTTTTAAAATTAATTACATATGCATTATATACACTTAAATAAATTTGATCATCGTAAAATAATATAATTATATTATAAAATAAACATATTTAAATAATATATGTGCATAGAAATATTGGTTAATTTCTTAGTAACCCACGACTTTTAGGCCCAGTCTCAATTTAAATACAATTTTCAATATTTTTATTAAAATTCATGTACTTTTTTTTTTGTTTCAGTTTGGTATACGCGTTTAAATTATGATATATTTTTCTCAACTATGCACCACATACCTATCCTTTCCTCCCTAAGACGATTTTCTCGATGTGGGGAGATTTCTAACTCATTCAATAACACACACCCATGCATCATTTTTTTTTCTTGCTAAAAGTGCAAGTCATATATTTGATTGAAAAATTAAACATTGGTGAATTTCTATAACATTATTGAAAGTTGTGATTAAATTAAGATTAAGCTTATTGATCGTGAATTAATATTGAATTAACCCTATATTTTTAATACTTATATTTTAAGGATTTTTTTTTCAAATATGTTAAATCTCTAAATTATATAAATAATATATTGTACATGTAAAAAATATTTTATATATATGTCATTTAAATTATATAATATTAAATAAACTAATAAGCATTTAATTAAAAAAAAGTTAGTAATATAAATGTATTAGTGGGTTATAATACGACTTTTCTATTTAAAAATAATATATATATATATATATATATATATGTGTGTGTGTGTGTGTGTGTGTGTGTGTGTGTGTGCAAAATTCAAATCCATGTAATTGCATTCCTTTTAATTAGAGAAAATATTATTACACAAACATAATGTCACATGTTAAACACAATTAAATCAAAAGAAATTGACATATTAAATTTGATTTAAGATATACAAAATCAAATAATTATAATTTTTGTTTATTATGTTTTCTAGACAATAAAATTTTATATATTAAATGATAAAATTTCAAATAATTAGATTTAAATAAAAATTAATTAATCACTTAATCGATAGAATAAATTAAAATTATGTAATATTCTTAATTCCATTAATTAATTTTTTTACAAATAAAAAAAAATTCTAAATAGGATATTCTCAAATATATTGAGAATATAAAAATAAGTTAATTGAACATTGTCATTTCACATAATTAGATTTTTTTAAATTTATTAATCAATTTAGTAATAATACTGTAGAATTAAATATATTTAAGTTACTTGTTTGAATTATTAATACATTAAGATTTTTATATATAAGATATCCTTAAATGTAGTTAAATAAATGTAAATTCGTACACAATTTTTTATACACTCAAGTTATAACAACAAATATTCAAATTTCATAAAAACTCGTCGTATGACTAAACTGGTAAACACCATAACAATTGCTCATGAGGTGTAGGGTTCAAATCTATTTGCATACCCATTTTTTTTATTATTATTAGATTCCTTATTATATAAGACCATATAGATGACACATAAGCCACACATAGATGAAATAGATGACACGTAAACATTCGACACATAATTAGTCAATACAAAAGGATAATATAAAATACATCAAATAAATTTAGTTTTCTTTTAATATAGAATGAATAAGTTAATTGAATATTAAATTTCACATAATTAGACTTGTTAAAGTCTAATGTAATCAATTCATCAATATAATAATTATATTTAATTCTTTTATTTGAAATGTTCACAAATTTGAGATTCACTAGTAAATAGATTTATAGACTTAAGTTAAATAATTGTTCAAAATATATAAAGATTAATGAATTGGTTTAGTGGCAAGTAACTTGAAATATACCTAATAGATGCAGGTTCAAACCTTTGTTATTACAATTTTTTTCTAAATTGAACTTAATATGCCCACATGGATGCCATATATATAACATAAACCAATAGGATAATAACACATCATCTAAAAAAAATCACACTTCATGAGAAAACGGCACATCATCCAAATGAATAACATGACGACACATCAGCTTATTAAACTCACTATTAGTATAATAGGAGATGCTAATCCAAAAAATTACTATAAGTTAGGAAAATTACAGTTACAAAAGTGGGGTTTATAACACCTCTGCCGTTTAGAATGTTCCGTTGGAAAGCTTTGCCTTGAGAGTTCTTGCAAGTATAATCCTTGGACCAATCCATACTCAAGCACATATATTATAATTAATATTTAAAATATATTAATTGAAAAAAAAAATCATGAACTTTATATTAATTACAACCTCAATTTTAAAGTTTACCATTTAATACACGAACTAATTTACTGTTCCAATTCAATGTATGTTGTAAAATTTCAGGAAAACTTACGCTTAGGTGACAGTCAAAATTGTCACAAAAAACATGTCACACACCACATATATCTGTAAGATTTTTTTTTCCTTTTTTATATATTCTAAATGTTTATAAAATTAAGAATTTAATGTCAATGAATTTTAAAATTTTAAATTTTAAAACGATTTCCAAATTACATAATGAATTTTTTTGTAAATATTATATACTCATCTAGGCAAAAATTTGTATGAGACCGTCTCATGGCATGAGACAACACAAATTAATATCCACCCCTACCAAAGTGTTAATGAGTCAATGTCCTATTTATACACATTTTCATTGTTTCATGCCATAAAACAGTCTCATACAAGATCTATTCATTTATCTAACACGTACTATCATTTGGATTGGTAATTAAAAACATTGGTTTGCGATTCTTTTTGAAATATTTAAAAATATATTTTTATAGATTTGACATTTGATGTAGCGTGTGACGTATTTTTTGTGGGACCTCTGACTGTTACGTAAGATTAATTATTGTCGAAAATTTACCATGTATCAAATTGCAATAGTAAATTAGTTAATGTATCGAATTGCAACCTTTAAAAGTTTATATTATAATTAGTAAAATCTATTAAATTCGTGATTTTATTTGCAATTAACACTTTCAAATAGCTCCTCCTAAATGCAGCCTGGGCAAATTTAAATTTTTCTCAAAGAACAAACATATATATAGTCGCTGAGAAAGACTAACTGGGCCGACGGTAAAACCCAAATCTTTGGGTAAAGACCTGCAAATAGCACATGACTGGACCGGGCCACAAATGATATAAGCCCAACTAAATTTAGCACGATTAACAACTCTTAGGCCCAAATTTAGTTTGACTTTTGAAAGGCCCAGGTTGAATGCAGTCCTTACCTTTGTACTCCACCGAAAAAAAATGTTCGGAGAAAGATTTAGAAAGACTTGATAATTTTTGGAATTTGTTTCCAAAAATGAAAAAAAAAAAAACACTAAACATATGTATTTTGGAAATTTTTTCTTGATTTTTTCAATGAAGTGTTTTAATAAAACATTGTATTGTATATAACCTTGGCCCTTGTAAAAAAAGTAGTCAATTTACCTGCTTCTGATCACAGCCCAATAGCTCGAATTCGAGTAAATCATAGAGGAACACAAATATTTTAACACATTCTTGTGTGAAATGGTGTTACAGAGTTTACAAACTAATACTCCCTCCGATTTATTTAGAACGACAAAAAAAAAGTACAAATTTTAATAAAAAAGCTGTTTATTAAAACTTGTAGTTATAAAATTGTTTTTTAGTAAGAGTAAAATAGTCCTTTCAACTTTTTAAAGGGTAATTTTAAAGAGATGATATATACTTTTTCCTATTTTGAGAAAGAAGAATACAAAATTTTTTTTATTGAGAAATGAGTAATCTAAAATGAATCGGAGGGAGTATAAATTAGGACATATTTTTTTATAGAGTAGATTTTGTGTGAGGCATGAGATGGTAAGATGGGTTATAAATTGGACATAACATATTAATACATTAATAAGAGTGAATGTTAATTTATATTGTCTTATATTATAAGATGGTGCATACTATCAATAAATTTCACAATATTATAAATAAAATTTTGCATGATGGTCGTTTTTTTACATTGAATTAATCAATAACTCACCTTTCCACCATTTCAGTTGTGAAGTACGCAACCATTGATTTCTCATGATGAATCGTTGTTATGTGTCTAGTGTTAAGTAACATATTCTCGATAACACTTGGCACGAAAATATAACGTGATATTATAATATTGCTTAACGTATGAAGAAATTGAAATTTACTCAAAAACAAAACAAGCTATTTATTTATTAACTTAATCAACAAAAGCTTGATGAAGCTTCCACTTGGTACACCGTACGCGCATTGAACACAAACATGTTCTTGAAACCACTCATCAAGAACACTCTTATTCAACAACATTTCTTACAAAATTAAATCACTCAAATCCATGACTCAATCCCAAAAGCGATCCTGCCATAATTAAATCCAATCACGTTAGATATTATACTTAACAATTAAAAAATTCTACATATAAATATATACTATAAAAAAAATCAGTCACTAATAGTCAACTCACTTAGTGCAGTCAACGGTGCGAGAGACGGGGATATCGAGTGAAACACCGCACTTAGTGGGCAGCGCCTTAGCGGCACTGTCCTGCAAGCCTTCGAGGCCGATAGCGGCCTGCTTGACACATGCACATGCGGCCCTTTTATCGGCTGTGGTTTGGGACATCTCCTTCACATCCTTCACCCCCTTACAACACGCTTCAGATGGTTTGTCCGCACCGCTTCCCTTGAGGTACGAGAGGCACGGAGCCAGGGCCGAGTCGACTTGACCGCAGCTCACCGCCTGCCCTGGCTGCACCACCAGCAACACCACCACCATTATTGCTACTACTGCTGCTGCAACCTTCATTTTTGCTATAATGTGCCTTGATTTGATTTTGCTTTAGTTGAGATTGTGTGGTTTAATGCTTGGTGATGACGCCTCTATTTATAGTGCTTCATATTTGGTGGTATTCTAAGAGGCTGTTACGCTCTTTTGGATTGTTGTGTGCAGGCCATACATCATTTATTGCGCCTAAAATTAGAAAAATGTTGCAATTTTTTGGAATAATCTACACTACCTTTTTTTTTTTTTTAATTTATGGGATTGAATTTGTTACTGGATCCTTGTTTTTTTCATGAGCAATGTGTTGTGAGAGCACACCTCAAACATATGCGTGGCGATACTTGGTGTTGAGGTATCCGTATTTTGTACTTGTGGATTTATTTTATTCTATAATTACTTATTTTAAAAGAACTATGCTTAAGGATTATATTTCTTTAATTTTCAATAAGTTGATCATATATATTTGAATGATTCGATATAATAATATCGATCTTATTCTGAATTCTGGTTGATTAATTGGAAGGATTAAAAAAATAAAAATTACAAAGCGTGTTTTGCCCCTTAGAGGTATGTGTGGCGTTACCTAGAACTCAATTTTTAATTCATTTGCTAGGGCATGTAAGTGTGAATTATGAATGAATAAATTAATTCGATTCATTAATTTATTTTTTCTTTGTTAAAGTATTACGATTAATATGTGGTTCCTCTATTAACTAAAATAAATTAATCAGGTTTGAATGATATAATGTCATGTTATTCGTACTTTTGGTAGATCGGAAGGATGTATTAATTGCAATTGCTGATCATCCTTATAATTTAGTTACTTGAATTAATTAATGACTCAATAAAAGAAGTCGCAGTCCTTTTGAATTAATTACAGTTTAAGCGGATACTAGGAAACATATCCCACATCGGTAAAGAACAAGCAACACAAATACTTTATACACCTCAAAATGCACATCGGACATCGCCGAGCTTGGTAACTCAAGCTTGTAACCCGAGTGGGGGCATTAAGTTGGTTGGACTTTGGGCCGATCCAATTGATTGGGCCATTCGTGGCTGTATGCTGGCCCGCCCGTTCCAAGCTGGGAGTCGTGCCATGTGGTCCTTGCGAAAGCTTGGGCCTCGTGATACCTAGAGCGGTGGGCACCGCGCCAGGCTGGCTCCACAGAGCAGCGACAACCACCCATTCTCAGCAGTGGAAGGATAACGGGCCGGTTGCAATCTTGGTCCACTACAGTCAAATGGGCCAGCCCTTAATTGGACAACCAAATTTTTAAAAATTTCCCCCTTATTTTTTGGCCACGGTTATTAGCACTAGCCTCTTGGTTAAAAACACTACCATATCATAATAATTATACAAAATGTCAATAATGCCCTTCAACGAATTGCCTCCAAAATTAATGTAGTAAATACACTTCTCAGTTTTTCTACAATTTTGGTCGAAAATCACTCAAATTTTCGACAAAAACGAATGAAACTTTGAACTCCATGAATTTGTTGAACCACGAACGAAAATTTATGTATTATATGGTTTGTTGAACGCCTATGTACTCAAACATATGTAAAGGTTCATAATTTTTTTGTAAAGTTAGGTTTTTAAAATCATGAATATGATGATGTTTATTGTATTTGGAATGTTTTTTATGCATTTATTTGTTGTTTGAGAATGTTAAATTGAATGGGTGTGATAATGTTGTTGTTGGTTGATCATATTGAGTGTTAAATTTTCAAAAAATCTCTACTTCGATTTTCATGACTGGTTTGCCGAAACTGATACACAACTTCGGAAAATAAATTCGAAATTTATGAAAAATTTCGGCAAAAAAATGAAAAAATTTGTACAATTTCAAAAGTAGTGTATTAATCTGGTTAGGGTAATTAACTCAAAGGCTAGTGCAAATAACCTGCGCCTTATTTTTTATTTTTGGGCCAACAATGTTTCATGTTAAAAAAATCATGTTTCAAAAGCCCAATAAATAATTTGGATATTTCTCTAAATTTTACTTCAAATCAATGCCAACGAAATTAATACTTCTTCCATCCCTAAAAATAATCCTTTTCCCAAACTGATACTCCCTCCGTCCCAATTTTGTTTTTCCGTTTGACTCTGCGCGGAGTTTAATGCGAGAGTTGAATTTTTTTATTTAAATGAATAAAGTAGTATTGAGCATGATGAACCATGAATAAAGTCGTATTGAGAATGGTGAATAAAGTATTATTTAAAAGAATAAAGTAGTTTCCATTTCATGGATGAGAAAACGAAATTGGGACGGACCTTTTTGACAAATGAAAAAACAAAATTGGGACGGGGAGAGTAATAATTTACACTATCATCTAATAATTTTTTTACTTTTACATACAATATATTCATACGTGAAAAAAAAAACATGACTATAGGGAGTACTACATATAGTATTTACTTTTTAAAATGAGTTAAATATCTTTCTTGGCTTTTGCCTTGTAGCACTATATTTTGTCTTATACAATACGGATCCTTTCTCAAATTGGATATAAGATTTAATGAAAATTAGTCTTTTATTAAAAGAAATAGATAAAGTTATGATATTATGGAGATATTGTTGAACCCATTTATTTGTTTATGAGTATAGTTTATTTTAAAAAAAGAAATATGTAAAGAATTGATGAGCAACCAAAAAACCAAAAAACAAATTAGTGGAGGGAGAAAGTATACAATTAATATTTATATTGCTAGTGCTGCCTACTTTTCTTTTTATCTTGCAGCTTAACCTTTTATGGTGTCAACAAGTTTCACGATAAAATTTATTAGAAGAGTATTTAATTGTTTTACTTAATAGTATTAATGGCTAATCAATTTTACTATAAACAAATTTCACTTTATACATACTCTTATTTTTATATTTTATCAAACTCAATTTTAATTACTTAATATCCATGTACTACAAAGAAATAAAAAAAATCACACAAAATTCGAATTCACTACAAAAATTTTCAACAAAATTTTTTGTAGTAGGGATTGTCTACGATTTTTTTAATCATCTTCATTTCTCAATCTAAAAATAATTTGCTTATGAAATTAATTTGCATACGAATAAAATACTTAGGTATAATTACCTACAAGTCATTTGACTACAAAAATTTACTTACAATACAATTTGTCTGAATTTTTATAGGTAAATTATTTGTAGTTGGTAAAGAAAGATACCTATATAATTAAAAAAATTGTAGGCAATTCTCACTGCAAAATTCATATTGAAAATTTTTGTAGGCAATTTTTTATTTTCGGCAGTGAGATAATAGGGTTTTAAAAAAAAAAATTTGACTGTTTCCTGGAAAGAAAGTAAACTGTGAATTCAACACTCACAATATTTCATGATCTTATTTGGAAACACCCCGGGTTCTTCCTTTCAACATCACGTTTATAATAACTTGGAATGTAAAATAATATTCTAATGAATATTTAAATACGAAGAATCTAGCGTACTGACATGTTACCTCTCTCTCAATTCATGATATTTAGCTTTATACAAATTATTCTAATTATTTATTAGTTTAGCCACGAATCTTTATCCTAATTCGATATTTCGTCATTTAATTTTAAAACATAAATATTTTATTATGTAGACAAATGCCAAATATTAATTTCACTGAACACATAATAAATAATGCATATGTAGTACTCCGGTTTACATTGAAAAATATTATTTTATTATACTAAAAAATTTACGCTAAAAATTGATTTTCAGTATAATAAGTCTATACTTTTCTATGTAAACAAGCTCAATTATTGAGTGCGTGTATCTAATGTATATGAAAATGTGTGAAAATTTCATATATTCACAGGCTTTTTTATTTAAATATTGCATTTTTGAAAACAAATTAGTAATCTACGGTGGTTTTTTAAATCCTTATCAAAATAAGCAAGGGCGCCATCTACAAAGGCGCTCCTACTGTACAAAAAGAAAGAGCGCCATTTAGGATGGTGCTCAACAAAGTTTCCGATCATCAGTCCGGTGCCGACGAGTAAGAAGAAGGGGCGCCGTTGTGAACGGCGCCCATCGACATGTGCAGAAGTCAGTATATGTGTTGAGCGCCATTGCCAATGGCGCCCAACGGATGGTATCAAAATGGTTGTGTAGAGCGCCATTACTAATGGCGCCCAAGGAGTATACCGCCGTTGCAAGTGGCGCCCAAGTGTCAGCCTTTTTCTTCTCCTCTAATTCACCATTTCTCCACGCCATGTAACAGCAGCAGCTTTTGACTCCATGCTGCAGATTCTAATTTTGACTCCATGCAGACTAATTACTCCATGCATTTATGAAAATTAATAAGAGTAGTTGAATTTATGCAGCCTCCCACCCCCTCTATTTCATTCCAAAAAAAATACACGCTTCTTCTTCTTCTACCTCACTCCAAACACACTTCTGCAACTTTCAATTTCCTCCCCTCCAACAAGAATAATTAACCCCATGGCTTCACTCACCTCAACACAAAGTGGTTGCTCTTGGTGCTAATGTTCAACAATCGCAGTCTCAACTCTTGATGTATCAAAGTAAGAATGCTTTTTTTTTCCTAGTTCCAACTTGTAAATTTATGGTTCTTATTAAGTTTTATTTGAATAGATTTAAGATGTTTAGTGATTACCATGCATGGTTTAGTGATTTATAATTTTTTTGGCTCCTAGTTAATTATTTTGTATAAATTCTTAAAATAATTCTAACTAAATTTGAGGAATAAATGTTAGAAAACGGTTTTGCTTGCACGTTTGAATTTGTTGATCGAAATTAATATTTTTGCACATTTGAATTATGCATGATTGACAGCAGTTTTGCTTGCATATTTGATAGGAGCTTTGCATGTTTTATTAATTTTTTAGGGTATGATGTAAAAAAAATAGTAATACCTTTCAAAATATGGGGTAAGAGTGAATGATTAATTTTAATAACACGTTTGAATTTTAATATGGGGTAAGAGTGAATGATTAATTTTATTAATTTAAAAAAAATAGTAAATATCTTTCAAAATATAGGGTAAGAGTGAATGATTAATTTTAATAACACGTTTGAATTTTAATATGGGGTAAGAGTGAATGATTAATTTTATTAATTTAAAAAAAATAGAAATACCTTTCAAAATATGGGGTAAGAGTGAATGATTAATTTTAATAACACGTTTGAATTTTATGTATAATATTTTCTCATTAAGTTTGTTATATTATTGTTTTTAGGTTATTATGCTCTTGAGTTGATGTTTGAAATAATCACAAGATTATAAAGAGGAGTATATTTGGAAGGATTACACATCTTGAGGTATTTTTATTTACATTCACTGAAATTATTTTGAACTGCAAGGATATTGTATTTTTTATGATGTGTTTAGGGTAGATGATGAAAATTGTTTTATGATGTGTTTATAATATTGCATGAAATTTTCCAATTCATGTTTAAGTTTTCCATTTTTATTGTCTGAAGACATACTCTAGGTTTAATTAAATAAGTGGGGACCTTTTAATTACTGAGAATTGAGGAGTATTAAATAAATGTATTGCATGGGTTAGAGATTATACTACAGTTTACAAAAAACTATAATGGATTGGAAATCAGAATCCATATAAATATATTTGAAAGGTATTTTTTAAATTATTAATAAATGAGTGTGAAAGATTCTTTGAACTTTAAGTAGTAATATTTTTTTTTCACAAATTAAATGTGGGTACTGTATCAAAAACTTTAATAACACAATGTTGTTTTTTAGTTAAATAAAAAAAATTAAAGAAACATTTATTATTTTAGATTTAAAAAAAATTAATTTAGACATTGTTATTTTATTTAAATTAAGATTTAATCCGAGGAATGAAAGGCTACATTTTTTCCATGAAAATTGAATATGCCTTAGGAATGAAATGCTATACTTTAATATTTATAAACCTTATATGTAGAGATGTTAATCCGGGCCGGGCTAATAGGGCCGGCCCGTTTAACCCTAAAAAATGCAGGGTTAGGGCTATGGTTTAAGGGGCCCGTTTAAATCAGGGCTTTTTTGACCCGGCCCTATTAGCCCGCCGGTTAACCGGGCTAGCCCGCCAGCCCGGGTTATATATATATATATATATATATATATATATTTTTTTTTTTATTATTTATATTATATAATAAGTGTATTAATTATTTATTACAATTAAAGTATTAATATATATATATATACTCACATTTTTTCAATTCATCATTTAGCCCTAACTTCAGTAAAAGATGATGTACGAGAAATTTAATCCATCCATTTTAGTGTTATTTTATATTTAGTTTCTTTTTTAGGTTCTTCCATCCATGTACTAGTAGTACTTAGATACACAAGTGCCCAATTAGATGAACTTTTTAGTTAATTTGCTGCTAATATTGTATATTCTTTTATTTCTTGGATATTAAATTTATTAGTATCATTCCGATTTTTTTTTTGGTATGATATGCATGGTAGTGAGCTGAATTATTACAAGTATGATTGGGTGAATTTTTTGTAATTATAATACTGCAATAAATCGAAATTAGTTGTGTTGATGTTTGAACTATTACATGTTGGTGTTTTGTACTTTTTAAGTATTGATGTTTGAATTTTTATAATTACGTTGAATTGTTTTTATATAATTTTAATTAATTTATGAACAATGTTTAAATTCATTAACATTTTATTGCCACTATTTTAAATTTTATGTTGAATTTTTTTTTTGACATAACCCGTTTGTGGCCCGTTTAGCCCGAGGCCCGCTAGGGTTAGGGTTAGGTCTTAATTATTAAAGGCCCGTTAAGAGTGAACCGGATAAGGCCCTAACCCGTTTAGCCCGAAGTCCGTTAGGGCCGGCCCTATAGGGTTAGGGCTAGCCCGTTTAACATCTCTACTTATATGTATACTGGTATTTTTTTTAAATGTTTATCATAAATGATTGATTCCATTTATTAAAGAAAAATTCAATTCGTATAAACTAAATTTAAAATTTGGGATTTTGAACGGAGCTTGTAGGTATGGCAAATTCAAATGGTATTTGAATAATTGTACGATGTGATGAAGTAGTTGTTGGATTACAACGAGTTGATCGTCAGATTGGTTATAATGATCTACTACCTTTATTATCTGAGATGACTGGTTTTGACTTGAACCAATATTCGTTGAAGGTATCTGCAAAATATGACATTAATAACATGTCACAAATTTTTCCGATTACGTGTAACCGCGACCTCAATTTTTTTTTTATCCGAATGCTGGTTTCGGATCAGTTGAGTTATTTGTTGACGCGGAAATGATATTTCCTTCACAATCATCTCATGATCCAATGGAAGATACGTACAATCAGTACGCATCTTACATTGCCGGTGAATCTGAAAGGCCTCATTTCACCAATTACGTTCCAACTCGTAATGTGAATGATCATGGTGGACAAACAAGACAGGTACCCTCTGATAGTTTGGGCCATACTGTTCCGTGTGATTCTGAGCCAGAAGCACAAGAAAATGACGATGAATGTGTTATGGATGATGCAGTTCATTCAACTGTACATATGACACAACAATTTGTACCACATCCTAGTTTATCGAGAGCTTCTTTTTTCGACTCATCATATGAGGATGTGCATATTGATTCAATAGGCATCCCAGATGGTGAATTCACATATGATGATGATGTGGGAATTTTGAAGGTGGGAATGATCTTCACAAATAAAAACCAATTGCAGACTGCTGTTAAGAATTATTCAATTCGACATTCCATGCGTGAGTTTGTAGTCAAGGAGAGTACCCCAACCATTTGGAAGGTTGTATGCAAACAAAATGCAAGGGGGGCTGAAGGCAACTCTTCCTTTCAACAATGTAATTGGTACTTGCGGGCGAATTGTTCGAAGAAGACTATAACTTGGAAAATTACTCGGTTGGGACCGCATCACACTTGTCTTATCAGGGGCTCTAACTTGCGTCACAATAATTTGGGTAAGAATTTGATTGCGGGTATGTTAGAGAGTATGGTGAAGGTAAATCCTGCATATAAAGCTGAATGTGCAAAAGTAATGGTGAAGGATCGATATAATTATGATATTTCGTACCATTTGGCATGGGATGCAATTAAACGTGCAGTGGAGAATGTGTATGGGACCTGGGAGAGCTCATGTCAGTATTTGCCCAAGTTCATGAGAGCATTGCAGAAATACAATCCTGGAACAGTTGTGGAGTGGCTTCATATGGAACGTGAACCAACCAGAGGTGTCTATACATTGAACTATGTGTTCTGGGCATTTAAACCATGCATCGACGCATTTCAGCATTGCCGTAAAATTATTTCTGTGGACGGCACACACCTCTACACCAAATATAAGCACAAGTTGTTGATTGCAGTCACTGTTGATGCCAATCAGAATGTCCTTCCTTTAGCTTATGCCATTGTCGATGAAGAGAGTTTCAACTCCTGGCGCTGGTTTCTACGCATGTTGGCGACACACGTAGTTCGGGGCATTGATGGTGTTTGTCTCATTTCAGACCGCCATAAAGGTTTGGTGAAAGCAGTTGAGGAGATCCCAGATTTTCATGAACCAAATGGTGTACATCGTTTCTGCTTAAGACATATTGCTTCAAATTTCAATAATCGTTTCAAGAACGTCCAGTTGAAGGATTTGTGCTACAATGCGGGCAAATCATTGACAGTGATACAATTTGAACGAAATATAGAGCAAATCAAAGAGTTGAATCCTGAGGCTTTTGAATATTTGTTCGCAATCGAAAAGTGTAAGTGGACACTTTGTTACGACCAAGGTCGTCGATACGGTGTTATGACCACCAACATGTCAGAATGCTTCAATGGCGTTTTGGTTGGTGCACGACGTCTTCCAATCACATCAATCGTGCGAATAACATTCACTCGATCGAAAAATGCTTTTCTAGAAAGGGAAGAGGCTGCATTAAAGCTACAACAAGCTAATCAGAGTTGGTCTGATGACATTTTGAGAAGATTTGACAAAGAGCAACGCTTAGGACTGAATATGAGACACAATGTGGATAGGTATAATTTTTCTCTTCAAACTGCTAGTGTAACAACATTTCATGATGGATCTAGACGCTCGCGTACATATACAGTAAAATTATCGTCACAAGAATGTTCGTGCGGTCAATGGAGCAACACTGGCATTCCATGCTCACATGCAATGGCCGTCTGCAGGCACTTTGGAATGGATCCCACAGGCTTCGTGCATCAATGTTATAGTACGCATGCATATGTTTTGACATACACCTCAGGTATATTTGAGCCATTGGCTGATGAAGAGGAATGGGATGAACCGTTGTTCATGTTGCAACACAATCCTGAACGTAGGATCAGACGTCGTGGCCAAGATGTTATCTCTAGAATTCCGAACGAGATGGATTGGGCGCAAACTCGCTTGAGGCAACAATATCAAGCACATGATATAGCCGGGAGTTCTAATCAAGGGTCTTCATCGCGTCGTAGATGAATTAATCTATTTTAGTTCAAATATTTATGTGTTGCTTTTTAGGATCATGTATGTCGTGTGTTTATTTATTAATGTCGTGTGTTTATTTATTATATTTTCTTTGACTTTGTTAGAATTTAAAGTGCATCGTGTGAAATGTTTATAATTTTCTTAATCTTTTATTTGTTTGTAAATCCTTTAAAGAATATGCATATGTCATTCTCTAATTAATATTACATTGTTACAGTCTTCTTTGTAATGGCAAATACACAAAAATGGAAGGCGAAGAATCAATTCGAGACACTCGAAAACAACCATTTATGGACTCATGATGCCGACTTTACTCTTGCTAACAATCTCGTTTATGAGCATTCTGTAGGCCGATGGAAAGTTGGTGGAATTGACAATAGTCAGTCAATTATGAATGCTACATCAAAACTGAATCAATAGTTTCGAAACCGGAATTTTAACACTAGTCAAGTGACCGAACGAATTGCTTCGTTCAAATCAAGGCATGATTGTTGGTCAATGATGATCAACACTAAGGGGCAATGTGAATGGGATAGAGACTTCACTACTATTTCCGCATCAGCTGAGATATGGGAGTTTTGGTTGGATGTATGTTCTAAACTTGTCTTTTACTTATTAAATTCACACTTTGACATTTTTTAGAAATTCATTCATTATTTTGGTACAGGTGGATGAACAATCATACTCTTATAAGTTCTCTGATGAACCTTTATGGGATATGCTTAACATTTTGTTTCAAACTCCGACCCTTCAACCAACAATCTCTGATTGGCGTCGAAGACGTGCACTTGATATGACTTAATTTTATGGTGTTATTATAAATTCAGTTTGTAATTATTTATTTGGATTGTATCAAGACCCCAACATTAATTTAGCATGAAATTATTATGTATTCTTCCACAAATTGGCCTAAAACAATTAATACATAAATAAAAAAAATACAAATCAACTTCCACAAAAGTAGTTATTACATGTATCTATGACCCCCAGTGCCACATCTCGGTGGTCGTCTCCGACGTGGAGGACGTCGTATATCATGATTTTCATCCTCGTTTTGGACCATCTCTTCGGGCTCAAGTGATGCCACATTCAAGGAAGAATTTTCGTAGTTGGGATAAGGAACAGGTGACATGTTAAAGTTAGGTGCCCCAACCATAGACTGGCCATAACCTCTTTGTGCATACACTGCGGGCTCATAATCTGACTGCAAAATGGAAATAAAAGATATGTCTTGGGGGGAGTTTGCATATGGCATGTTAATATTTGTATGTTCGGGTTGCGGGATGTAGGAGGCTTGATTAAACGATGTGTTTTGAAATGTTGTTTGAACATCTGTCATGAATAATAAAATATAATCAAGTAAACTCATATGAAAATATTTATTGTGTAACCTATAAATTCATACCTGGGTAGGTATATTGTGTGAACGGGGAAGGTAAATCAGTTTGATATGGGGCAGTCTGCGGCAATTCTTGTGATGCACTAACACGTCTTCTTTGACCCCTAGAGGCCGAAGTACCAATATCATCAGTCTGATTGTGTCGTCTCTGACTTCTAGATGTAGAAGGCACATTAGAAGTTCCAGTAGCAAATTCATCAATCTGATTGTGTCGTCTCCGACTTCTAGATGTAGAAGGCACATTAGAAGTCTCATTGGTAAATTCATCAAACTGGTTGCATCGTCTCTGACTTCTAGATGTAGAAGGGCCAACATTTGTCACTGGTGGATCTCCAAGGTATGGAGGTGTTATAAGTAAGCTATTCATATGTGATACAACCTCTCTACTGGTGGGCCACAGATTTTCAAATGATTGTGGATTTTGAAGACTCGCTTGTTCGACATGAATAGATAGACGCTGCATCAAGTGAACCTGGAGAGATTTTAAGTAATTAGTTGACAATTTTAGTTTTTCAACTAGTAGGTGTGACATGTGAACACAATACATATATATATATATATATATATATATATATATATCTACACATACCATAGAATCACGCGCAGCTGTGTTTGCTGGTTGGTAGCCTGTATTTGTCTCATAATGAGAGGGTGATATCAAACGTCGGGTGATTTTACGGTACCATTGCATGTATCCACTGCTCAAGTTTGTATTATTGTTTGCAACAATTGTATCTTCCAATGGTACCCGGGCTTCCCAATATTGGATCCAACGCTGGTGGAATTGTGTCCAGTTACACCCATCTCTCCCTTGAAAACTAATGCCATGAAGTTCATCATGAGCATTGTGTAATTCAGGAGGAATATCTTGTTTTCGTCCAAACTGTCTCAACACTCTATTTGGATGGTGAAACTCCACTATACATATATTGATAAGTGGACATTCTGACATACAATTTCCTGTTAAATATCTTGGACCAAGACTTTCAATTTCAGGAAGAGACATATCATACGGCTGCCAATCAAACTACAAAAATAACTAAATATAATTAGACTTCAAATGTTTTGGTTTACAACAACTATCATGAAGTGGAAATATGGATCTTGACTTACTTCATTATCAGTCATGCGATCAAATATGTCTCTGTATATACGTACAGAGTTTCTTGCGCTGTGGGTATGACTATGATGTTGCACCCAACTAAACAATAATAAATCAAGCGTAAATTTTCATATGACCATAACACATAATATATAAATATTTAAATATTTTTCGTTACCTGATACCATAAGGTGGAAGACCTAAGTTGCGACCATCGACACCGAATAATGGACCTTGTATAAGAGAATTACGAACATTCTCTGGTTGTATTGTCAATATCCTTGACCATGCCCATATCTACAATAATGATTGTATCAGACATACAATTATACAATAAACAATTTAAGCATAATGTTAAACAAAATCATAAAAAAACCCTGTAAAATGGACAACGGTCCACAAATAACTTGTCGCTCATGCTCTGAAGCCCGACAAAGCTCGCGATATAAATAGGCTAACACCGCGCTAGCCCAACTATAAGATCCAGCATCCATTATATCAGTGAGGAAATGCAGATATATTAATGACACAGAACTACGAGATGTATCAGGAATCATAAAGCCACCCAACATAAGAAGTGCACAGCCTCGTGCATACTGATCGACAATCATCTGATCGGTATCATCTGTAATCACAATATCTTCAAGATGTTCTTTCACTGCAGATAGGAGGATTCGCGACTTACTCTTCATATCATTACTATGGGGCATGAAACCTAAAAATTCATCACAATAATTCATCCACTGGTCTTTTGTAAAATTAGGATCGCCACAAATAATTGGTCGACCCTCTACAGGCAATCCCCAAATGATCGCCACATCCTGTAATGTTACAGTAGTTTCTCCAATGGGAAAGTGAAACGTATGGGTCTCTGGGCGCCATCTTTCTACCAACGCGGTAATAAGATGATTATCAATTTTAATCGGTCCACATCGAGCAACACCATAAAAACCCATAATTTGTAGAGCATCAAGAACACGAGGGTGCAAACTGACCATATCGTGTACACCTATCTTAAAACTCCAAAAAATATGTGATGTCGCGTGAGTTGCCCTTAAAATATCATCCTCTTTAATTTTTCTCCTAAAAAGTGCTTCTGAACGATGTGTTTTTTGTGAGGTCAAGACAGACGGATCCTCTGGTCCATACAACTCTCTATACGAAGTCATCCTGTTATTATATAAAAAATGAGACTATCTAAAAGAGTATGACTACATATTTTCCTCAACCCATATAATTTTGTTTCAATTTTTTGTTTTGATTAGGCTTCATTTAAAATGAATTTGACTTGCCAATTTAAATAATGTTAAGTACTAATTATTTGATACATGGAATTCCAATTCTACTTATATTGTGTGATTAAAATGAATCATTCAATCTTACCCCATAAAATTAAAATTCAAACGTGACCACACTATTACTATTTTGAAAGGTATTACTATTTTTTTTAAATTAATAAAATTAATCATTCACTCTTACCCCATATTAAAATCCAAACGTGTTATTAAAATTAATCATTCACTCATACCCCATATTTTGAAAGGTATTACTATTTTTTTTTAAATTAATAAAATTAATCATTCACTCTTACCCCATATTAAAATCCAAACGTGTTATTAAAATTAATCATTCACTCTTACCCCATATTAAAATCCAAACGTGTTATTAAAATTAATCATTCACTCTTACCCCATATTTTGAAAGATATTACTATTTTTTTTAAATTAATAAAATTAATCATTCACTCTTACCCCATATTAAAATTCAAACGTGTTATTAAAATTAATCATTCACTCTTACCCTATATTTTGAAAGGTATTACTATATTTTTTAAATTAATAAAATTAATCATTCACTCTTACCCCATATTAAAATTCAAACGTGTTATTAAAATTAATCATTCACTCTTACCCCATATTTTGAAAGGTATTACTATTTTTTTTACATCATACCCTAAAAAATTAATAAAACATGCAAAGCTCCTATCAAATATGCAAGCAAAACTGTTTTCAATCATGCATAATTCAAACGTGCAAAAATATTAATTTCGATCAAAAAATTCAAACATGCAAGCAAAACCGTTTTCTAACATTTATTCCTCAAATTTAGTTAGAATTATTTTAAGAATTTATACAAAATAATTAACTAGGAGCCAAAAAAATTATAAATCACTAAACCATGCATGGTAATCACTAAACATCTTAAATCTATTCAAATAAAACTTAATAAGGACCATAAATTTACAAGTTGGAACCAGGAAAAAAAAACATTCTTACTTTAATACATCAAGAGTTGAGACTGCAATTGTTGAACATTAGCACCAAGAGCAACCACTTCGTGTTGAGGTGAGTGAAGCTATGAGGTTAATTATTCTTGTTGGAAGAGAGGAAATTGAAAGTTGCAGAAGTGTGTTTGGAGTGAGATTGAAGAAGAACCGTGTGTTTTGTTGGGAGGAAGGCTGTATACATTTAAATGAATTCAACTACTTTCATTAAAGCCTTCTTGAATAAATGCATGGAGTTGTCTGCAGCATGGAGTCAAAATTAGAAAAGCTGCTGTTGCGTGGAGAAATGGTGCATCAGAGAGGAGAAGGAAAAGGCTGACTACTCCCTTGGGCGCCAATAGTAATGGCGGTCTACACAAAACCCGGATGCTTCCTTGGGCGCCATTGCCAATGGCGCTCAACAAGGAAAGTGAGTTTCAGAAAATGTCGATGGGCGCCGTTGTGAACGGCGCCCCTTCTTTTTATTCACCGGCGCCGGAATGATGATCGGAAACTCGTTGAGCGCCATTCGGGGTGGCGCTCTTTCTTTTTGTACAGTACGGGCACCTTTGTAGACGGCGCCCTTGCTTATTTTGATAAGAATTTAAAAAACCACCGTAGATTACTAATTTGTTTTGAAAAATGCAATATTTGAATAAAAAACGCCCATATATATATATATATATATATATATGAGAAAAAGAAAAGTATATAAAAATGTTGGTCAGATAATAAAACAAACGTGATATAAATTAAATTAAAATATATATCTCCATTCTTCAACTTCAAAACTGAACCTTCAAAGAAAAGCCTAAAAACAATATAAAATTATTCACCAGATCTACTCTTTCATGCTCTCTCTATGTATATAAGTTAAATTAAATCCTTCAAACACATCCGAAAATTAATCCTAATCCTTCCTCACACTCATCTGGAAAAATAAACATTAGATAAAATTCCTTTTCGTAATTTCAACACTCGAAATCAATTACTAATGGAAGCACAAAATGTATCATCAGAATCTGATCTAGCTTGGCTTCAAGTAGTACAAAATTACCTTCTCAGCGACTCCGATTACTCAATAGATTCGACAATTTCAGGTACCAATGACGATGATCTTTTGTCGCAAATGGTTGAGGAATTGCTGTCCGATGATGTTGGTGATTCGGAAGGGGCAGATCGGGAAACATCGCAGGCGGCGGCGCCGAAGTGGAGGCGGTACATCGGGGTGAGGCGGCGGCCGTGGGGGAAATTCGCGGCGGAGATCAGGCATCCCGATAAGAAAGGATCCAGAATGTGGCTTGGGACGTACGAGACGCCAGAGGAAGCAGCTCTGGCTTACGATCAAGCCGCTTTTCAGCTCCGCGGGTCACGGGCCCGGGTTAATTTTCCACACCTAATCGGGTCGGGTATTTCGAGCCCGACTAGGGTTGCTAAGAGGAAACGCTCGGTTTCACCTTCATTCACAGATTTGAGTGCCTCTCAAAACAGGGTGAAAAGTATAGTGTCTAATTATTGTGAAGAAACGAAGTTAACGAACTAAAATTTAGTTTCAGTATTTTCAGGGGACACTTGTTACCAACTCTTCAATGGTAATGAGAATATGATGGAAAATTAGTGTAATTATGATGGTTAATAAGAACAAAATCAGTGCATCTCCTCCTAAATAAGGTAATCACTACTCCATTTTGATTAACTTATTCTCTTCCTATAATTATCCTCCTCAATCACTCCCTTATTCCTCTACAAAAAACTATTTGTTGTCCACTTCTATTCCAAAATTGGGGCATGACACTAGCAATTGAGTCACAATTGTATCCCCCAACATATAATTTTTATTATGGGTGCATACATGGAAAATAATTCTCATTTTCATTACCATTGAAGAGTTGTTAGCCAAGCGCCTCAAAAGTTCTAATTTTTATTTCATGTAAATCTGTTTTGAATGATTTTTTCTTTTTCATTTAAAAGATGATTAGATTCATTACATCTAAAATTCAAACTTATTAAAGAAATTGACACCCACCGTCTTATGGTCTTATGGTAAAACGGTTAAAAAAGCACAAACTAATTTTGTCTACACTACCTTATAGGACGGTGTCAAGTATAGTTTTACGGTGTTGTACTGCACAACATTTTATGCTTTAAGATGTTGTATAGTACAACACATTAAAACTCTACTTGGCACCGCCCCGCAGGATAGCATGGCCGAAATCCAAATTAACACCTATAGCATCTAAAACGATGTTTTTGAATTATGTTTCTTTTTTTCGTGAGACGGTCTCTATTTTTTTTTTAAATCAATCCATTTATATATATTAAATATTAATTCTCCTAACATCAAAATGATTAGTTTAGTGTTTAATTGTATCAATTAAATAACAAGAAGTCTATTTCAATATGTGTATATATGTATTATGTCATGTGACAAAGATGTCTACTTTTATATGTATATATATAGTACTCCCTCCGTCCACGAAAATTTCACCCGGTTACTGTAGAGCACAGTTTTTAATAAAAATTGGTATTTTATTAAAAAAGTGAATAAAGTAGATAAAGTAAGAGTATTGTGGTGGATATTGTGGGACCCATTTTTTGTTTGTGAGTGTAGTTTATTTCCAAAAGAGGAATGAGTAAAAATTTGGTGGACGGACCAAAAAGGAAAGCGGGTAAAAATTTGGTGGACGGAGGGAGTATGTATTATGTCATATGTGACAAGTAGTCTATTTCATAAGTATGCATTATGTTATTTGAGAAAATTAAGAAATTGATTGTGATGTTATAACCTAATTGATGGGACAACTACCTATAGCTCCAAAAAATAATGGAAGAATTTCATATCAAAACCCAAATTTTAGGTAATGTCTCAATATAAGTACTCATTTTTAAAGTGTCTCAAATCAAGTCTCAATTTTTACTTTTTTCTCAATTTAAGGCTTGTTCTAGATTTTTGTGTCTCAATTTAAGACCCAACAAATAATTATTTCTAGATTAAATTCATTCAATATGAAAAAAATTAAAAAATAGAGACATTCGTCATAAATAAATAAAAACTTAATTATTAAAAAACATTAACTTTTTTATTAATATAATGAATATATCTAATTTTTTATATCATCGTGTATTAATTAAATTTATTGTTTAAAAAAATGATAACTAGCATTTTGAAATTTAAGACATATTTTAGATTCTTATGTTTCAATTCAACACCCAACAAGAAATTATTTTTTAAATTAAATTCTTTCAATATGGAAAAAAAATAGAGACATTTGTCAAAAAAAAATATTAATTATATTTTTTTATTAAAATAATAAATATTTTTTATCGCCGTGTATTAATTTAGTGTTTTAAAAATATGACAACTAGCATTTTAAAATTAAACTAAAACGAGCTTTTTTTTCCCATATAATCTTTTCCCATCATATATGCTAAAATGTTAATTTGATTTTTAAATTTCAAAATGCTAGTTATCATTTTTTTTAAACAATAAATTTAATTAATACACGATGATAAAAAAAATTATTTATGACGAATGTCTCTAATTTTTTTAAATAATAAATTTAATTAATACACGATGATAATTAATAAAAAAAATTCAAAATGTTTTTTAATAATGAAGTTTTTATTTATTTATGACGAATGTCTCTAATTTTTTAATTTTTTCATATTGAATGAATTTAATTTAGAAATAATTATTTGTTGGGTCTTAAATTGAGACACAAAAATTTAGGACAAGCCTTAAATTGAGAATAAAGTAAAAATTGAGACTTGATTTGAGACACTTTAAAAATGGATACTTATATTGAGACATTACCTAAAATTTGGGTCTTGATATGGAATTCTTCCAAAAAAATAATTATTGATTAATACAGCACATACAACAAGCCGTATACTAAAAAAATATTATGATGCTTGTTATACATAATTATATTAGGTTTATTATTGTCAATAATGGTCATCAGGTGTTAGATTAATTGAGGACTTTCATTTGATTAGGACAGGAAATCTTGTGCGAATCTATTTCTATTGATGAAGTGGCAAAGGTCATTGCATTAAATTCAAACAATTCGGTTGCTTCAATTATTTTATAAGACAATGATGGGAAATGTTGTCTTGCAACCCTAATGCGACAACAACTCATGTCTAATGCAACCAATGGGGGTGATTGTATTAGTTTAACATTAATTATTAACCTACTAATTAACTAGGTGTCACCAATAGCAGAAGTTGAATTATCTAATAATAAGTCACATGCAACTGCTTCCTAATTACGCATGGCCGGGCAGATCTGGCTAATAAATAACAAGGGCTAGTGGTACCCAAAATGAAAAAAATAAATAAAAAATCCATCTAATATATGTAGTATAAAAAAAGTTTTAAAAAAAATGTATGTCATATTAAGTTTTATAGAAGAACTATAATTTAATTTATATGAATAGTATATTTTCTTAGATAATATTTTGTGTGAGATGGATTATGAGATAATTAAATATAATCCAAGTGTTTTTTCTTTTCTTTTTAATTTTAAGAGGATGTTTTTTTTTATTAACTACTCTATTTTTTTTAGTTCACATCAAGTTGTAAGACTAATTTTTTTTTATCGGTAAATGTTAGTTGTTAGTAGTTAGAAGTTAGTTCACCAAGCCCCCAAATACTCCAATAAATTTTTCAAGCCACCTTATAACTCACTTAAATTCGTTTCCGAAATGAATCGAACCCGGGTTACTCTAGAGTGAGGAACCCAGTGGCCAAGTGGGCTAAGCCACCTAGTTAAGTTGTAAGACTATCCTAAATCTAGATTTTTTGAACCGCCTGAGAAAATATATGACAAGGAAGCCGTTCCCTGAAAAAATGGACGCTCCAAATGCAAACGAGATTTTCTGTTACACCATCTAGATTAATGCCACATGTACATTTTACAAAATTTATCAATATACGGATAACACCCTGACATAACAATTGTCTTATAATGAAATTTATATATATTACTCCCTTCGTCCCACTATTATTTGCACACTTTCCTTTTTCGTCCGTTCCAAAATTATTTGCACACTCTAAAAAAGGAAACATTGATTTGCGTGCACACTCACAATAATATACACATTTATACCCATATGTCATTACTTTACTCAAAAAGTATTTTTTTCTTAAAATGTGTGCCATTTTTTGTATGCAAATAATACCGGGACGGAGGGAGTATATTTAAGGGAAAAACATTATTTTCTTTCAAGATTTCATCCCAAAAACCTACATTTAATTAGAAAAGAACAAAACAAACGAGATTGACAAAAAGAAGGGAAAAGTCATTTTTAACTATATTTGAATGTTGTTAATTCAATTTAGAGTAAGTTTTATATGAAAATGCTTCATAATAAGTTTAACATGAAATAGTTTTAGAGTATCATTAATTTCATCAGAAGTATCATTAAACCTGTCAGTGGTATCATTAGTCTGAGTTCAAGAAAATTTAAAACAATTTTCTTGAACTCAGACTAATGATACTCCTGATGAAATTAATGATACTCCCGATGAAATTAATGATACCTTAAAATTATTTCATGATAAACTTATCATGAACTATTTTCATATAATACTTTGCCTTCAATTTATATGTAACTTTGATTTGTTATTATGTCTAATATGTGCATTGCCAAAATTTTTGGACGTTTATAAATTATTTAACAAAATTAATATTAAGTACAGTTCTACAAATTTTATGATTTTTTTTACCCAAGTTAATTACACACAAATTTATATTAATTGGGTCAAATAATTGATAATTATTAAATTATACAAATATTATATTAATACTTACAAATTGTGTATTGTAATGATTGCTTGTAAAATTAAATAGTGAATATTTCAAATTTTTGTTCTAATAAAATTGGTGTTCATATTTTTTATTTTGATTTTTTTAATGTTTTTTTTAATTACTGGATTACATAATTTTATATGATATATATATAAAGATTATAATATATGTGCTCCAAATAATAATTAACAATCTTAATTAATGATTATGATTAATATATATCTATATATATATATATATATATATATATATATATATAGCTCAAAGGAATAGAATATAGAGTTTATATAAAAACTTTGGATGAGATTTGGTAAGAATTTGTTTTTGTTTATAATATAACTTTCACAATAAACTAAATGGGTATATATTTATAAATTTTATAAAATGTATATATAGCATTAATATAAAGAGTGTAATAAAAATATTATACTACTGTGTAATTGAAGATCTCATCCGCCCAAATCAATTCAAAAAAGTAATGTCAAGTATGCTATTTGTAAGATGTTCTGATTAATTTGTCTACTTGGTATTATATTAAATATAAATAAATTTTATTTTTCTAGTCGCATGCACGCAGTGGCGGACCCAGGATTCTGCAATTGGGGGTACAATTTACTAAAAACGTTTGCACGCACATTATTTTGTATTTAAAATGCTTACAATAAAATCAAATATGCAAATAAATAGGGCAAAGTTCAAATAACATTAAAATTATGTGTTATAACCGAACTCAATGGAGTTTTCAATATTTGAGAGCTATCTATATAACATTATCATCAGAAATTTATACGAACCGTCTTCCATAAAAGTAACCAAATTATGATATATATATATATATATATATATATATATATATATAAATGAGTAGGTTTTATATGAAAACACTTCATAATAAGCTTAACATCAAATAGTTTTAGAGTATCATTAATCTCATCGGAAGTATCATTAAACCTGACAGGGGTATCATTAGTTTGAGTTCAAAAAATTTAAAACAATTTTATTGAACTCAGACTAATGATACCCCTGGTGAGATTAATGATACTCCCGATGAGATTAATGATACTTTAAAATACTTTCATGATAAGCTTATCATGAGCTATTTTCATATAATACTTTGCCTATATAAATATATATATATATATATATATATATATATATATATATATATATATATATAATAATTATATATAAAATTAATCGTTGTAATTGCAGACTACAACCAACATAACTTTAAATGAAATTAATTATAAAAATAATAATTAAAGGGTTTGATGTTTCACCTCATCCATTACCATTAACTTTTATAGAAATTAATTTTAAAAGAAAATCACAAAAATAATTATATGATGCAGCCCAATAAAAAAAAAATTGAACTCCTAAAATTGGCCCATAGTCTGATAATTTTAAAGTCCAATCATGAGACCCAAACCAATTAAATTATCTCAAGCCGTGAACGAAACAAGCGCTTCTTCCCCATTCCCCAATAACTCTCCGACTCGCCGGAACTTATGTCTTCGAAAACTGAATCACCGGAACTTATGCCTCTGAAAACTGAATCGCAATATATATATATATATATATATATATATATATATATATATATATATATTCTTAAAAAAAAAAAAAAAATTGGGGGTACAGTTGTACCCCCATGTCACCACACTGGGTCCGCCTCTGCATGCACGTTCAATGGTACCAAAATACTTTTAATATATTATTATGAAAACAACTTTATTGGATCATAAATAAGCATGTTTTAAATTAGTGATGCATCTATGTTTTTATTATATATCAGCAGGTACAATATGTTCTGGTTGTTGAATCAAGAATATTATTTTGTCTTAAACATGTAATAAGAGCTGTATAGACTTTGAATATTTGTCAATTTGGTCTTAGTATCTCTGAGACCTTTATATAAACTCTATAGTTTACAGGTTAGAGCCTTTTAAAATTTTTACGTAAGTAATAAATAAAGTTAAAAATATATTTGTTCAAATTTAGCCTAGGTACGGTAATTTTAAATTTTAAGTCAGATCAAATTCATAAGGCAGGTATAAATGATGTTAAATTAAATATAAATGTCCTTAATTAAATGAATTAAAAATAATTACTTATCTGGAGCACTCTTTCCTGGAAATAAACCTAATTGCGAATTCCAATATATACCGGTACTTTTTAACTGCAAGTCTAACTGACACGCTTATGACCCGACCTATAGTATATATTACTCCTGTGATATAATATTGATACTTTATTCATTCCAGTCACTCTCTCAAGTATCAAATGGCTAGCCACGTTAATTAACTCAATATTACAGTTATAAGTTCATCTTGAGAACAAATTACATTTTACAACTCACCGTTTTAAAAAGAAAGAACGATATGAGATATAACACAAACTAACACTTACTCTCCTATCAAAGTGTTAATGAGTCAATACCCAAATTATGCACATTCACATTGTCTCATATTATTAGACGGTCTCATACAAGACCTACTTTTTTTTACTATTACTCAATTGTTTTAATATTACAAAAATATGTAAAAACATCATGCTCTACGAGATATCTCACAATTTGTATTTTTTTTTATAAAAGAGAAAATAGTGAGCATTAAATAATATAATTAAAAAAAAAGTGAAAGAAGAATAATATAATTAAATTAATTTTTGTGTACTCGGTACAAGAACACAAAATTAAATTAATTATTAATTACAAAGAGTATAGATTTCGTGCACCAATTGATAATTGTACAAATTTTTTTGCCATTAATTATATTATTCTTAAAATAAAAAAATCAGTTATTTTAAGCATGTCTCACAATAATCTAAGATTATATTTGAAGGGAGAGATTTGATCTATTAATTCAGTTATTTCAAACATGCCTCACAAAATTTTGCAATCAGATATATCATTCTTAAGATAATTCTTTTTTTTTTTTTCCATACATGGATTTTAAATCCTATTTGTTTGGTTGATTAATTTCAAATTTTTAGCTATGATCTTAGTTTATAATAGAGGAATTTCAAATAATTTAAAAAAATTATGTTATTTGAAATTCATAAATTATCAAATTCATTCATTTTCAAATCTCTTGCATAAATGACTTCATCCAAATGCAATCTAGATACTTGTAAATGACATTTTATGTCTTATATTTCTACAACGTCTTTTTTCTTAACTATTTTAATCATTCTCCCATTATTCTTCTTAAAAAAAATACAAAAAATAATAATAATAATATAAATTATTATGTAACAAAAAAAACTCACGCTTTGAATCGCGTTCCTGAACGGACTAGAAATTAATTAATTCAATATGCATATATTTTAGATATGAACAAGTTAGCACCATACTCATGAGATGGTGAATTCAAATTTTGGGGCTAAAATATAATACTTTCTGACGTACTATGCAACTACTCGACAAAGCATGGTGCCCATGTGTTACTATTATTTTAAAAAACAATAAGTTCCACGTGATTATAATTGAACTAAAGTATATATGTATTTATATCTTCTTCATCAACTTCAAAAACTTAGAACCTTCAAAGAAACTATCGCCTGGATTCAGGTTTCTCTCTCAAAGATCTTCCCTTCTATATAAAGGAAAATACCAATCATCACCTATAAAGAATTCAAACCCATACTCAGAAACTTTAAATAAGATTATAAAGAAATTATTTCTATATATCTATATATACCTTATTTAATTTGCTGCCCCAAGAAATAATTAATGGAATCCGATCTAGAATGGCTCGAATTCATCAGTGACTTTGATTCCTCTCTCGATTTTCCAACGGCATTTGACTCGTCGTCGATGGTCGAGGAGTTGCTCGATAATTACGACGACTCGTCGTGGAAAATGGTTGAGGAGTTATTATGTGGTACTAATGATACCACAAATTCTTGCGTCGAAATGGTTGAGGAATTATTGTGTAATAATAATGATATGACAAATTCCTGGTCTCATAGCGAGACTTTTCACAAGTTAGCACAAATTAATGATACTGCTGGAGTGGCCGAAACACCGCCGGCTCGCAAGGCTGAGGTGGCGGCGCCACCTGAGTGGAAGCGGTACAAGGGCGTGAGGCGGCGGCCGTGGGGAAAGTTTGCGGCGGAGATTCGCCATCCCGAAAAGAAAGGGTCCAGAATGTGGCTGGGGACGTACGAGACGGCGGAGGAGGCGGCCCTGGCTTACGATCGAGCCGCTTTTAAGGTGCGCGGGTCACGGGCTCGGGTCAATTTCCCGCACCTTATCGGGTCGGATGCTTATGAGCCGATCAGGGTGACTAAGAGAAGGAAGCATGTGGCGCGTGGTACAAAGAAAATTGAGCCCTAATTTTATGTGTAATTATATATATGATTTCCCCATTTTCAATTGGATATTAATTTTGTTAGTGAACTTACGAGTTAATATTAGTGATTTTGTTTGATAATCGTGACACGAGATGAATATTTTGGAATGGTAATTAAAGAGTATAAATTTCAAGTCTGTGTGTATTTGGTTTAATGTTGGTTTTTTTTTTCAATTAAAATATATATATATATATATATATATATATATATATATATATATATATATATATATATATATATATAAAAGAAGGTAAGGTCTCACATGCCCCTATACATAATGTACTGATCACTTAATAGTTGAAACTATTTATATTGAAAAGTGTGGATTGTTTATATTGAAAATTCTGAATTGATTATATTGAAAACCGATAACAGTGAAAACTTTTCAGTGTATTCAAACTACACTTTTCTATGTAAACAATTTTAATTGTTGAGTGAATACATCATACACTTAGGGGGCGCATGGTTGACTATTCTTCAATGGTAATGAGAATGAAGTTAAAAAAATAGTGTAATTATGATTAGAACAAAATCATTGTCTCTCCTCCTAAATAAGGTAATCAGGGCCCGCTTGGTTGAGGGTGATGATTGTAGGGTAATGAGAATTAAAGTGATTGAGAAGCCATCTAAGTAAAGGGTAATGAATGATGAGTCATTTGATAGGTAAACTATAACCTATTTTCAAATTTATTACAATATATTGATAATATCAAGCACTACTAATAGAATCATAATCATTACCCTATAATCATCACCCCCAACCAAGCGGACCCTCAATACTTCATTTTGATTACCTTATTTCCCTCCTACAATCATCTTCGTCAATCACTCTCCTATTTCTCCACCAATAACCACCAACACACATTTGTTATTCTCTTCTATTTCAAAATTAGGCATGCCACTAGCAATTCAACCACCAATAGAACAATCTTTCCCCCAACATATCATTTTTATTTTGGGGGAATAGATGGAAAATAAATTTTCATTCATTACCATTGAGGTGCTTTCAACCCAACGCCCCTTATAGTTATATAAGGATAATGAGTCAATAACTAAAAACCACAAGTGTTCCAGCAATATCTTTCGAGCTAGCAATACCATGAGTTTGTTTCAATCTTAGTTAATAATGAATGATTGTATATTTATGCATGTGGTATGTAATTATAAAATAAAATATGACACTACAAAAAAGATGGAGTTTAGCGACGGGAATTTTGCGACGGCAAGAATATCCGTCGCAAATTACTATCATTTGCGACGGATTTTTGTAAGTCGTCGCAAAAAATGAAAATTTGCGACGACTTTGTTGGTGAACGAATCTAATCGTAAGGATTAGTGGCTGTTTTAATCCGTTTTTACGTCACCAATCAATAACGTGTGATTGATTACCACCGTAAATGGTGTTGACAGCGATTTATGACCGGTCTCGATGCCGGGTTCCTAGCGGGTAGGATTTGATATTAATGATGACAGGGAGTAATAAATGTGAGAGTAAAGGAGCTCTCAAATATGTCTTTGCAATAAATGTGATGTGTCTTACAAATTGGCATTCAAAGCCCTATTTATAATGTACAAGGTGGGGGTTCCCCAAGCTTGGTAGGTGGACTCGTGGGTCCCTCCTACTCCTAGCTGGAAGGTAATAAGTGACTACAGCCTCCCCTACGAGCCAATGAGGAGACGCCACGTGGCACTGTCACCCCTGAGGTGATTGGACTTGGCCTCAACGGCCCTCTTTGACCCTGTCACATCCTCTGGATTGATGGCACTCGACGTCATCTCACAGCTGGCGCGGCCTGGGGTCGGGTAGACGGGTACTCGGGTACCGGGAAGCGAGTCCGGACGAAAATGCCCCGGTTGGCCATTTCCGGGCAGGCGGGTAGAGTACCTGCACAGGGGCTCGTCGCTGGCCGCCCGATATCCGGGCATACGGATCATAAGTACCCTTCCCGGCCGATCACAGCGAGGCTCATGTCGGGCAGCGTCTGGGTCCCCGCCCGTCTGTCTGACCGGTCGGAGGACTGTTCTCCTCCGAGCCCGCTACAGCAGTGTGACTGTATCCGATACCCGATGGGTCGGGTAGTAAAATATCGGGTGTAACAAATGGTAAATCGGGGTATGAATTTATCGAATTTGTAAATTCGGTAGTCGAAATTGGACTTATTTCGTGTATGTGTGAGTTTGGGTGTGTTTATGTGTGTATTTTTATCTGAAAATTCGAAATTATTTCAATAAGCTGGAGAACAACTATTTATAGAGGCTAGCAAGCATGAGGTGCTACTGACTCTTGGTCTCCCTAGCTTGCATGCCTGACATGTGTCCTTTGACCTTAGTTTGACCTTATCTAAGCTGAATCTTAGTTACAAAGTCTTCTTTTGGGCCTTATCTCGGACTCATTGTTGTTCGCCTAGGTCGGCTTGACTGATCTTGATGACCCTTCAACTGAAAGTTGTTCGCCTCTTGAGGTTGTACTTTGGAAGTTGTTCGCCTTATGACTTCGTTCAGCTTGGCTTTGGGATCTTAGTCCTTTGTCCATTTGCATACCTCTTTGGCTGATTGTTGTATCATATTTTGACCAAGTTGCTCGTCATTGGTGACTTCACGATTGGCTTATCTTTGGTCTCGGGTCTTAAAACCTGTTCGCCTATTAGTTGTTCGTCGGGGGAGTTGTTCGTCACTTTGTATACCTCCCAGATTGGTTAATGCACCCAAGTCATGATTTTCTTTGTTGATCTTCCTTGACTTGGTTCTTCATAATCCTCGATGTAGCTCTAATCCTTGTTCGTCATTTACTGATAATTGTTCGCCCATCAACAGACTTAGGAAGTCCGTCGCAAATGATAGTAATTTGCGACGGATAAGCCGTCGCAAAATCTAGAGCCCACCGACTTGGTCTTGAACCGGCTACATTTGCGACGGAAAGGTCGTCGCAAATTTCAATTTTGAGTTTGCGACGGTCAATTCCGTCGCAAAACATACCCGTTTAAAGGTGACCGTTCGGGAAGCGACCCGTTTGACTGATTTGCGACGGAAGAAGCCGTCGCAATTTTAAACTTTGTAATTGTGACGGACGAAAGCCGTTGCAATGCTTACATTTATATTCGCAACCTCTCGGGAAACGGCCCATTGACTGATTTGCGACGGAATGTCCGTCGTAAATTCGAGCCGCTTTACGCGTCTTATCGGGAAACAGTGCGTTGACTGATTTGCGACGGCTTTTTCGTCGCAAATCAGTAAGAAACGGCGTCGTTTTGCGTTTGACGGGCAAAATTTGCGACGGACAGGCGTCCGTCGCAAATTTTTTTCCACTTATTTATACAGGCCCGCCGCGTTGCAGACGGAGAAAGAGAGAAAAGAAGAAGAAGAAGAAGAGGAAAAAGAGAGGAAAAGGAAGGAGAAGTCGGGTGCCGTCGCTGTAGAGCCAATCCGTCCCCACCGAGTTCTCGTTTCGACATCTTCTACAAATAAACCGTAAGTTTTCTTCATTTTTACCGTTTAAAATTTAATTTTAAAGCATGTTTAGAGAATTGATTTTAGTTGAATTATTTGAATTATATTAGTAATGAATTGATTTTAGTTGATCGAATTTTAATTTAAAGCATGTTTAATTTTTTTTAAGTTTAGAATTGAATTAGTTGAATTGTTTGAATTATATTAAAAATAAATTGATTTTAGTTGAATTATAATTTAATTAGTTGATCGAATTTTAATTTAAAGTATGTTTAATTTTTGTTAAGTTTAGAATTGAATTAGTTGAATTGTTTGAATTATATTAGAAATGAATTGATTTTAGTTGAATTAGTTGAATTATAATTTAATTAGTTGATCGAATTTTAATTTAATTTTAAAGCATGTTTAGAAATAGTTGAATTTGTTAAGTTTAGAATTGATTTTAGCTGAGTTGTTTGATTTTAGTTGAATTGTTTTAGTAATTTGTTAATTTTTAATTGTTAAGCTTGTTTAAATAATATTACAAAATAATTTTAGTTGCTTGATTTAAGTTTAATAATTTTACAAAATAATATTAGTTGATGATTGATTTTAATTTAGTTGAATGAATTTAGTTGAGTAGGTTGTTAATTGATTTTAAATAATATTAGTTGTTTGATTTTAGTTTAATATATAATTTATAAAATAATATTATTAGTTGATTGATTTTAATTTAGTTGAATGAATAATTCGTGAAATTTGTTATAGATGAGCGGACAAGGCAGTGGCAACGACAGTCAGCAGCCTCCGAGGGATGAGGAGGCGAGTCGAGGAGGACGAGGAGGGAGGAGACGACGGCCCTCACTAAAACCCGTGGTTCCACCTATTTTCAGGCCGAGGTCTCTATCAGAGACCTCTTCACAGCCTGGTGCGGGCTCCACCTCCTCCTCACAGCAGACTGCTGAGGGCTCATCCTCCTCCCGCCAGCATCCGGTTGTTGAAGGACGGATGCCTGTTAAGCCATGTGGTCATATGTAAGGGATAATATTTTATACTCAATTTTTTTATTAATTAAAACCTAATTATTTTACTAACTTTGAAATTTTAATTTTACAGTTGGATTCCAGGTCATGAGGCTGCTAATCAGGTTTCCGACTCCATCCTTCGCGGTGGATTCGAGCCCACCGCTTACAGTTGGAGGTTAGTGTCCGATGCAAGAAAAAAGACATACTTCGAGGAGTTTAAGGTATTAATTTAATTTATTAATTCACCGTTTATTAATATCAAATATATAAATATATATTTACATATAAATTGTAATTGCAGAAAGAATGTGTCTGGGCACCGGAGCACGATGACCAGATGTGGAGGAATTTCGATAAATATGGAAAGGAAAGGTACAGAGACCTCCTTTACAGAATGAGGGAGAAGTGGTACAAGAAGGGAGAGGCCACCGACTTGGGGCTTGACAGTGAAAGACGGTCGATTTGGGACCAATTCCTCCGCTACTGGGATTCCCCTGAATTCCAAGAGAAGTCGGCGAAAAACAAGGCGAATCGGCGTAGTGACCCTGATGGAGAAGGGATGGCAAGACATCGGGCCGGTTCTCGGTCCATTTATGAGCACGGGTTGAGATTTGTAAGTTTCGTCTTCAATTTTGTAGTTTTTGAATTTATTATTTTTTTTCCTAATTTTTATGAGTGTTGTTAATTTTTACTATCTTTTTTTCTAATTAGGCGGCGGAGCAAGGACGCGAGCCCTCTCATTTTGAGAGATTGCAGCTCGCCCACCCATTCGTCGAGGAGACTGGGAAGTCTACCTACGGCCGTACCACCGAGATCCACGTAAGTATTATTTCAATATTAATAGTATTATTTAAATTTTTAATATTAAAAGTATTTTTTATATTTTGTGTTCAATTTATTTAATTTTTTGTATAATTAATTTGCAGAGAAAGATGCTCGAGGATCTTGCCTCTCAGCCTCAGCCTGAGGAAACGGAAGAGGGGTCGGGGTCGGGGTCGATGCCCCCCACACAGCCTTCTGTTGACGTTCAAAATGAATTGTACTTCAAGAACGTCAAGGCTAAAAAGGGGCGGTTCGCTGGATTGGGCAGCTTCGGAAAGAACTTTTTCCGACCTCGTGGCTCAGGCTCATCCTCCTCTCAGTCTTCCATCGACTCTCATCCCAGTGAGGTCGAGAGGCAGCTTGCCACGGTGGTGGAGCAGATGAAGAACATGCAGAGGCAGCAGCGAGAGAAGGAAGAGTATGAGAGGCAGCAGCGAGAGGCGCACGACCGGTATACAGCCGAGATGGAGCAGTATCGGGTCGAGGTGCAGGAGTATACAACCGCCATGCAGGCGTGGTGGCAGATATTCACCTCTGATTCAATGCCACGAGCGCAAATGCCTGCGCCACCGATGCCGCCGATCCCGCCGACCCAGCCATCGATGCCGCCGATCCCGCCGACCCAGCCATCGATGTCGCCGATTGTTAACCTGAGCGAGGATGAAGAGGAAGACGGATTTAATTCCGATTGTTAAAAAATTTTGATTTTTAATAACTATGAAGTACAATTTTTTTTTAGTTTGAATTGTTACTTTAATTTAATTTTTGAATTGTTACTTTAATTTATAATTTTGTGAATTTATTAGTTTGAATTTACTTTTATTTAATGGACAAAACATTTATAAAAACAAGTGAAAAACGAAAATGAATTAATTTGGTGAATTATGAAAAAAAATTTTAAGCAAATGAACGAATTATAAATTTAAGCGGGAGTCGAAATAAATAGTTTTACAGAAATAATAAAAATTAAATGGCCCCAATATTTATAAAAACAAGTTAGAAACGAAAATGAATTAATTTGGTGAATTGTAGAAAAAAAAATGAGTCAATTTGGATACATATACAATTAATTGCGTACAAATGAACGAATTATAAATTTAAGCGGGAGTCGAAATAAATAGTTTTACAGAAATAATAAAAATTAAATGGCCCCATGATTAGGCGTGAAATTGTTATGTTTTGGTGCCCGATTTACTCATGTTTTGAGTGTTTTCGATGAGTGCTTAGAGTCAAATGAGTATCATTTTTATAAAATTATTAATTTGTCTCTTTGGTTTTCATAGATGGATAGAGGGCGAAAAGAGGAGTTCGTAGGACTTTGAATCGACTCAAACGGATGCCCGGATGAGAAGATATTGAAGAAATACGATTGGTATTAGTGCGGACGAGGAAAAGTATCATTGGGAAGGATTAGAGATCACTCGAGCGCATTGCTCGAGCGCCACCGCTCGAGCGTCTTACTCGAGCGCGCAAACGTACAGAACAATTCTTGCGCTCGAGCAGCTCGAGCGCCACCGCTCGAGCGAATCACTCGAGCGCCCAAAAACATACAGTGAAGATTCAGCGCTCGAGCAGCTCGAGCGCGACCGCTCGAGCGAATGCATCATTCGAGCTACACTGCTCGAGCGGGACCGCTCGAGCGTTTTGCTCGAGCGCCCATATACTTTTGCCTCCGGATGCGTATTTTCGGCCCATTAACTCCCGTTTCGACCCGGTGCCTATATATACCTCTTCCAAACACGTTTTGAAAGGATCCCCGACTTTAGAAATCACTTTAGACTTAGTTTTTGGAGAGGAAGAAGAAGAGCAAGCTTTATTTATGTTTTGTTGAGGTTTTGCATACGAATTCTTAGTTTCTTTTCATTAGTTCATTACTTTAAACGCTTTTAATTCCGTTTAGTTAATTCAATTTCAGTTCTTCGTATTTACTTTATTTTAAAACCCTAGTTTATATTTCTTAGTTTCTTCGTTCAATTCATCATGTTTTTGTTCGTTGTTTCTTTTATTGCTTTTATTTATGTTATAACCATGTCCGGCTAAAACCCTTGCATGCTTGGGTTAGGATGAACTCGTAGAAGTAGGATGTGGGTACGTAATTAGAGTAATTTGTGACGTTAGTTTTAATTCTCTTAGTTAATGAATTCTTATAATTAATCTGAACTTTACCTTTAAATTCAGTACGAAAGTGTTAGAGAGAGGACGACCGCATCACTCAATAACAATTAGTAGTCTTAACGAGAGGGTTTAGGAAAGGTTAATTCATCTACCGGTTTAGCGAAGGAGGACGACCGCATCACCTTAGTTAAATTAGGGTCTCATTAATTAAGCACAATTCATTAACTTGTTAGTGGATTAGTGAAGTCGATTGCTAGGATAAAGTATTAGGGTGAGAAATCTTGAGCTTTCATTCTACGATCTTTTACTTAGGTTAATTCTTGTTTGTCACGATTACTTTGATTATGTACCTGCTCCGTTAGTATACGTAGGGATTCCTATCCTGAGCATCACCATATCTCATTAGAAAACAACCCGTAGTTAATTCGTTCTTTTTCATTCTTTAGTTAATTAGTCTATTTTAGTCTTTTAATTAATTTTTCAAAAACCCAAAAACATCACACTCATATTAACTACGACGCGTAGATCTTCAGGGATCTATTCGCATACATACCATCCCTTGGGTTCGATAATACTTGGTCCCTATACTTGCCCATACTACAGTGAACCCGTTCTCTTGCGGGGTAGCTACTAGTAGAAGCTAGTGTAGTCGCTTCAAGTCACCCCAATATTTATAAAAACAAGTTAGAAACGAAAATGAATTAATTTGGTGAATTGTAGAAAAAAAATGAGTCAATTTGGATACATATACAATTAATTGCGTACAAATGAACGAATTATAAATTTAAGCGGGAGTCGAAATAAATAGTTTTACAGAAATAATAAAAATTAAATGGCCCCAATATTTATAAAAACAAGTTAGAAACGAAAATGAATTAATTTGGTGAATTGTAGAAAAAAAATGAGTCAATTTGGATACATATACAATTAATTGCGTACAAATGAACGAATTATAAATTTAAGCGGGAGTCGAAATAAATAGTTTTACAGAAATAATAAAAATTAAATGGCCCCAATATTTATAAAAACAAGTTAGAAACGAAAATGAATTAATTTGGTGAATTGTAGAAAAAAAATGAGTCAATTTGGATACATATACAATTAATTGCGTACAAATGAACGAATTATAAATTTAAGCGGGAGTCGAAATAAATAGTTTTACAGAAATAATAAAAATTAAATGGCCCCAATATTTATAAAAACAAGTTAGAAACGAAAATGAATTAATTTGGTGAATTGTAGAAAAAAAATGAGTCAATTTGGATACATATACAATTAATTGCGTACAAATGAACGAATTATAAATTTAAGCGGGAGTCGAAATAAATAGTTTTACAGAAATAATAAAAATTAAATGGCCCCAATATTTATAAAAACAAGTTAGAAACGAAAATGAATTAATTTGGTGAATTGTAGAAAAAAAATGAGTCAATTGGATACATATACAATTAATTGCGTACAAATGAACGAATTATAAATTTAAGCGGGAGTCGAAATAAATAATTTTACAAAATAAAAAAAAGAGTTGGGCAAAATATTTTAATAAACAACTTAGATACGAAAAGAAATTAATTTGGTGAATTATAAAAAAAATGACTTAATTTGAATACATATACAATTAATTGCATAAAAATAAACGAAAGTAGCTTGTGCCCTAGTGGCGCGCGCCCCCTCCTCTTGCACAAGAGGTCCCGTGTTCGATTCCCCTTGGACGCAAAAATGGATTAATTGTTCAAGGCCTAATAAGACTAATATAGAAGGTGGGCCGCATATATTAAGCAATGGGCCGAGTGGCCCAGTGGTCTGCGCCCGCCCCGGCCGCCTCGGGTGCCCGGGCTCGAACCACGCGAGCCACTTTTTTTTTTGTATAGGCTCGGTAATTTGCGACGGCCAAATTCCGTCGCAAATATTGAATTTTGCGACGGAAAACAACCCGTCGCAAATTATAACAGAAAAAAATAAAAAAAATATATATAAACATTTGCGACGGAATGTGGCCGTCGCAAATGTTGTTGACCCGAACGGGTCTGACCCGAAATATTTGCGACGGAATACTGTCCGTCGCAAATTCTGTGTGACCCGGCCGGGTCTGACCCGCCGATTTTGCGACGGATTTGTCCGTCGTTAATTTGCGACAGATGGCTGAATCCGTCGCAAAAATTTGCTACGGCTGTTTTAGGTACGGATACGTGTCCGTCGCAGATCCCGTCGCAAAACATTGTTTGCGACGGATTTTCCGTCGCTAATTCCGTCGCAAAACAGTGTTTTTTTTGTAGTGCGAGATGAATATATCGTACGTTAAAAATCTCGATCCATTTATTAAGCATTCAAAGAAATTTAAAATCGCGATGTCCTGATTTACTCCTACATGAAGTATTAAGTTGATCAAGCATGACTTGTTTCAATCTTAGGCGGCATTAATAGGGATTGCTATTAATTGCACATTTAGAAATATATGGGTGATGTAGCTATTTAATACGAAGCATATTATGTAGGGATAGGGTTTTTCTTTTACGTCCCACAACTTCTCACTTCTTCTAAAAATGTCCAAAAATAAAAAATAAAAAATCTCCAATTACGTTGGTTAAATGTACAATTTACGTTCCAAATTACTGGAGTTGACAAAATCGTTTTACCTCATGTGTTGCATACATGCTCGTTAAATTTGAAAATTTCCGGCGAATATACTAATTAGATGGACCTGTGTGGCATCCTAATTGTAGTTTTAGTCAATGAAATTGAAGAGAATGAACACATCATATATTGAAACTAATAACTCTTTAAAAAAAAATTAACAAAACAAAATGAAAGATCTACTAATTTAAATTAAAATCAGAAAATGTATAATTTATTTTAAAAAAAATATAAAAGTCCCCCCATATCTCACCCACTCCCCAAAATAAAACGCCGTCCTTTTCCTCACTTCCACTCGTCCCACCCCTAAAAAATAATTCCAATATAAATTTAATATCAACATAAGTATTTTTGCTGGAAAAAATTAAATTTAATATCGACTGCGTTCAATTCGGACAAATTTGGTACATAAATTGTACACTAAACAGAAAATTTGGACATAATCTAAGAAATTAACCTTTTCGGGATGTTTTTTGAAAAGGTAAAAAGTTATTAGACGGACTTGGAGAAATTTACTTTTTTGGAACATAAATTGTACACTTAGCAAAAAATTGAGATGCTAATGAAGAAAGTAATTTTTTTGGGATGTTTTTGAAAAAAGTAAAAAGTTATGAAACGTAAGAAAAAACTATATCCGGTATTATGTGCAACAATGAAAAAATTTAGTACTGTTCCAACTAAAATGTACTCCCTCTGTCCAATATTAGTAGGCCTACTTTTTGGGCAGTTATTTTTTGTCATAAGTTGGAGGGTATTATGAGGTATTGTGAGGTTTATTTATCAATAAAGTTATTGTTTATGAAAAATATAAGTATCATATTTTCCATAAACAATAATTTTATTGATAAATGAACCTCACAATACCTCATAATACTCTCCAACTTATGACAAAAAATAATTACCCAAAAAGTAGGCCTACTAATATTGGACGGAAGGAGTAGTAATAATTAATATTTCAATGTTAAAAATGGATGATTATGTTTTCCTCACGAAGATAAATTGTTATATTATTTTGAAAAGCGTGACCTTTTATTTTAAAAGCATTAATTTTTATTTGAAACACACACTTCGTAAGATGATTTCTTAACGTGCGTTGATTTTTAACTTTTAATGATCCACCAAATCTAATTAAAGGAAAAATTGCACCGCAACTAGTGCAATTTTAATCTTTGGACTAATTCAAATAAAGAAAAAAGAAATCTGAAACATATAATTAGAAGTACAAACAAAGTATCAGCTTGTATGCTGGATAATATTAGTACATTTTCAATAACTAATTACTTTACATGAACTAATTAATTCATTGTTTTGTTCTATGATTCAACAAAAAAATATAAAGAAAGATTTTAATTAAAAAATTAGTTAAAAAATGAAATAGTTGTGCAGTACAATTGATGTGCCAAGTATTATTTAAGGTTAAATTATAATGTAGAATCCTCTCTAATGTTATGATTAGTTTGTTCTTAATTTAGTTAATGCGCTTAAATATAACCAGTATTTTGATTCTAACATTGTAAATTTGTAATAGTTTAATAATGTCAAAACCAATCATTCATGATATCACCATTGTCAAGTATTATTTAAAAAAAAAAAATATTGTAAAGCAAAAAAATTGTAATAAATAATTCAAAGTGAGTCGAAGATAAGGGAACCTTCGATTTTGTTTGTTCAATGAGAGATCGATTTTATATTGCAAGAAAAAAAAAAGTTGAATTGTATAGGAGCTTATAAAAATACATTTATGCACGTTTTGATTAATATATAACTCGTACATTATTGTAGTGGTCCAGGTCCACTCCAGGGGAATATTAATTCAATTATACCAAAATATTCTCAGCATGGGACAGGATTCTATTAAGATATATATTTATGAGTGATATTTATGTGTCATGGATGCATAATTAATAATTCCTCTGTCCCGTTTTTTCATTTGTAAAAAAAAAGTTCGTCCCAATTTTATTTTTCAATACCTAAAATAATAATAAAGCGATTCACCTTTTTAAACTCCACTTATACAATTCAATTACTTTATTTATTTAAATATTACTTTATCCACCTTCACAATTTTCCAAGACTACTTTTTTTTTTGGTAGTCAGTATTCGGCTCATTGGCCGACTAATCCGAGAGATCCATAACCTACCGTTCACTAGCGGACCGTTCACTAGCGGGGGTTCTCATTTCAAGTCAGAACTAAGCTTTGAATGGACTGACCCATCTTAAGAATTGATCGCACCCAGTGTGTTTCGAACCTGAGATGTATAGAGCATCATACTCTTAAATCTCAAGTCATCACCACTAGATCAATTTTTAGGAGTTACTACTTTATTCATTTAAATACTACTCCCTCCGTCCCATGATTATTTACACACTACTTTTTTCCCGTGTTTTAGCAAGCGAGTTGTTTAGTAGTAAGTGACTTTTAAAAAGGTGTATAATAGATCTATCTTTCCTCCATTGTATGTTATTTTAAAAATTATTTTATCATTTCAAATACTAATAAAAAATCCGCTCGCTAAAACACGAGAAAATAGTAACTGTGCAAATAATTCCGGGTCGGAGGTAATACATTTCAACTCTCGCATTAAACCTTGTGTAAAGTCAAACGGGAAAACAAAATTGGAATGGAGAAAGTATTATTTTAGTAAAAAATGCTTTAAAAGTAATTAATAATGTTAAATAAAAATAACTATATTATTAAGTGAAAATAGAAAATATCAATTAAAAATATGCATCGGTGTGTAATTATTGATTTAATACAATAATTTGCCTTGAAATATATGCATTAATTTGTATCTATATGAATTGGTCTTGTAACTCTATGCAACTAAAATTCACGAATTTAACAACGTTGTTTGTATATTGGGTAGAGCCAAAACTGTCCAGTATCTTGATTTTAATTGAGAAGTAAAAGTTTGTGATTTTTTACAATTATCCGAAAATCTAATTGATAATGCAATTAAGCCAAATATCGTTAATTTTTACAGCAACTAAGTTTTATTATAATTTGAAGGGTGAATTCTATATTAATTCACAAACTTTGAACCCAATATCAATTTAATCACAACTTTCAATATGTTTGTGTAAATTCACAACTTTTTTAATTGTTTCAATTTGGTACATACTTTAAAATTATATCATGATTTTTTAGCCACACATTCAACACTTCTTTTGCTCTTCATGAGACGGTTCCATCCGTGAAGAAAAATCTTCCATCCAAGCATTATGTCATCCTCGTGCATCGAAAAAATTGTATTGAAAATGTAAACTGTGTATTAAATTGAAACAATTTAAAAAGTTGGTGAATTTACACAAAAATGTTGAAAGTTGCGATTAAATTGAAATTGAGTCAAAAATTCGTGAATTTATATAGAATTAACCCTAATTTGAATTTGAATTTAATTACGCTCCTGATGAGCGCAATACGTTATCACGCCGTTAACAGTACGTAAATTCAGATATGCCGTATTGATACTTATAAAAAAAAAGATATGCCGTATTGAAAATCGTCTTGATTCTTCAACCAAAAAACTTGATTAAAAAATGATTTTGAGACAATTATTTTATATATGTGTATATCTGTCACTTTTCATTATATTCATATATACTTTAAGGGTCCCTTACATATAGGTGTAAAAGTGTAGCATTTATTGTGTTTTAGTTCCACCTAATTTTAAAATTTCAATTTAGTTCTAAACCTAGTCTAGTTAATACTTATCTACCCACTACACGTCTTTCCTTCCCCCACCCCCAGCTTGCTTCCAAAAAGTAAAAAGTTAGATTAGACGGTTGTCAAATCAGTTTCTCTTCCCTTTTTTTCTTCCAAAGCTTCCCTTTACCCATATTTTCCCCCACAGATTTCAAAAAATTTACTTTCCAGTTTGTATTAGGGTTTTCTCACGAAATTGGGGGTAAGCTTGTTTGTCAATCGAATTGGAAAATCTTTGCAGAATAGATTGGTGTATATTTCCATATGTTTGTTTGATTCTTCCATATCTGTGTGGTTTTTACGCTTCCATTTACATTACATTATTTTTCTTCCACACCATAGAATCGTAATTGGCTCTTTGTGAAAAAATTATTTTAGAGTATGGCGACGGAAAAGCGAAAGAGGAAGTATGATGATGAACGGCACAACCGGAAAGAAACAAGAGGTAGATTTTCTGATAAGATTTTTTCTGTGGAAAAGTTCTAGGATTTGAAGACCAATTTCGTCCTTCGCTTGGTTGCAAAAACAGAGTTTCATTCCTGATTAATCTGTAAAGTGCCCACATAACATCCTTAATCCCACTGAAACTCCACTTATTAAAAAGCGAAAAAAAAAACAGAGTACAACATTTGGCTATTTATAATGGGGTATATTTATGTGTGTTGTGCTTTAAGATGTCGGTTTATGTACAATTTGGTGAGTGTGCGATTTATTGAGTGTGGGGTCTTCTTGGATATCTATTATCTTCTTGGACTCATCAGCCGGAATATACTGGGATTTTGGCGTATATTTTGTGAATTTTGGATTTATATGATGAATAACATATGTGCAACATATGTGCAAAAAAAAAAAGATATATGCACATTATATATTTTGGGAAATAAACTTGCTGTGTTATATGTCTTTCTTAGAAAGGACTGACTATCTATCATTTTAGTATGGTTCTCGTTTAATGAATGTGGAGCCTACTTTATAAAGAACAGTTGTTCAAGTGTGGTGTCTTCTTGGATATTATTTACAGATGCTAATAGTCCAGTAGGCAATATAATTAAGTTATGCTTGTTGTCACAAGTCTATATGCGTATAGCATTTGAATATACATTTTCTTCTTGTATTCTTCAAGAATAAAAACTGATATATGTACATTAGACAAAAATCTCAGATTTATGATATCTATGCATAGAAACTTTGATATTTGTTGTTCTTTGAAGGATCAAGTAGCTCGAGATCCCGCAACAAGGAGGGTCATCTAAGAAACAGAGGTTTTCTGCGATTAGTGACTTCAATTGAATTATTTCATTTTCTTTTTTCAGAAGACAATATGATAGGAAATGTTGTTTGTTTTTTTGATTATTTGCAAAAGTTTCGGGGAGGTGGAGCACATATAAGGATTATTCAGGTGAATATTTGAAAAAATATTAGAGATAAATATATTACGTACCTGATTATATAGCAAATCAATGACTGTTTGTTTGTGTGTGGTTTGTTCAATTGAAACTATCTGTAGAAAATGACAGCCCAGCAGTGTACAAGAGGCACAAAACTCGTAAGCAGAGTATCAATACAAAGGGGGATTGTTTGATGTCGGAAGGGTGTGAGAGGAAGAATAATAAAAGGACGGAGAACGATATGACAGAGGACGTGTCTGTAAATGAACAACTTGATGTGCATAAGGGTGCAAATGCAAAAGTTGTGAAGCCTAACAACTGTTTTGGTAAGCTTCTATTGTCTGTATTATATTGATTCCCGAGTAGTTAGATAGACTAAGTATATAACTAGGAGTAGGGGTTTTGAAGCCATAAAGTAGATCAACTATGATTGTTTATATGAGAATGTTTTGATTTTATTGTAGGCGACATTGAAGTTACAAAGAATGAAACGTATTACCGTTCGAATATGCGAACAGCAATAAAGGAGATAAATTCGCTTAGTTTCGGTGATAAGCATATTAAAGCAATCAAGATGACTCCATTTTGGTTTTTGTTTCAAGCGATATATACAAAAAGATATGAGAAGTTGATGAAACGGTGCCACAAGTACGAGGACGACATAAGGAGGATCATAAGAACTTTTGATAAAGAATCGGGCAATTTTGTTATCGGAGGGGAGTATCTGCAGCTGACTGGAATGAACGCTAAGCTCATATTCGGTATTACTGGAGGGTGTAAAACCGTCAGTATGAAGACAGAAGGTAAAACAGATGGGGACAGGACACCTGATTGGGTTAAACGGTGCTTTAGGAAGCAGTTAAATAAAGGGAAGAAAACATTTGTTCTATATAAGCCCCATATTCTGGACAACATTCGAAAGACTCTGGGCAGTGACGATGAAACTAGTGTCAAGGACACGTCAAGGCTGATACACTGTTATGAAGAGCAGAATAAGAGCAGAATTATGAAGCAAAATTACAACCAAGATACATAGACATGTTAAAATGCAGAAACTTTCATACCAATTAAACCACCAAAGTTTAGCAAAATCAGCAGTTAGGGGAGCAAAAAAATCATCCCTACAGCATTCTTGACATTACACATTGTGACAACACAAAAAAATCACCCCCAAAAACAAAACTTGGTATTGCATGTGATTAACCCAAGTTTCACTGGACTGACCATTGTCACATTGATAGGTTAGAAATCTGATAAATTCAGCTACTGATCTTGAAGCAATTGTCAAACTATTTACCTTGCTTTATCATAGGCAGACTCCGGTGCCTTTAATACATGAATGCTCGTGATATCCCCTCTTGCCACAATGTCCACAAAGAAGGGGTTTCTTCTTTGACACCTCACCAAATGATGGAATTCTGTTTTTCTTTGGACGACCTGGCTTACAATTGAGCAAAGGAGGAAAAATCTTTTGTTGATCACAGATTGATTCGCATTCAAATCGCATCGTATCTGGTATGGGGTGGATATTTGCTTCGTAGCTTTGTCGATATTTAGTGGTGTGGAAGCATTCCTCGACATAACTGTAAATTGAACCATTTTGTCTCATGATTACAGCAATGGCGTGAGCGCATGGAAAACCAGTGACCTTCCATTGAAGACAAGAACAAGACTTAGATCTCAAGTCAACTTTACATGAAAGATTAGATTTGACTTCAAATTCGCCACCGGGTGATAATGACACTAACCATGCCCTCCCCGTATCATACATCAAATTCCAATCAACTTGTTTTCTGGGAACCAAAGAAGAAATCCAATGCTGTGAGACTTCTCTCCTTTCAACGTACCAACGTGAAATATTCTGACAAATCCAGCCAATCATCTTCACAACGGGCAACGACCGAGCCTCTAAAATCCAATTATTGAAAGATTCTACGGCATTGGATGTCATCTCTCCATACCTTGTGATGTGTGGTGAATATGCCACTGACCACTTCTCATAAGGGAGTTGAGATAACCATTCTACAGCCTTGTTCCCTCCAACGTGCTTGAACAATTGAATCTTCTCATTGAAAAGACGATCTTCGGGCGCATATGCACATGCTTTAAAGATTTCTCCCAAATGAGCCCGTTGACTATTCGTCCATCCACTTGAAAAATGGCCCCTGAGGTTTGTTAAAAGATGGAACAGGCAATAGAAATGACGTGGTTTTTTGAATACGTTGTTGAGGGCAGAGAGAAGACCACAGTTTCGATCTGATATGTAGTACATTTCTTTCTCGTGTTTGACATGTACATCTATCTTTCGTATAAACCACTCCCAATTTGTTGTGTTTTCAGCCGAAACCAATGCAAAAGCAACCAGAAATAAACCTAATTATCATCGAATAGCAAGTACGTTAGTAGACTGTAATTTAAAACAACTAAGAGAAAAATGAAATAAATTGAATTATATGAGAAAGTGATAATGAGATTTACCATTGTTCCCGTCTTTAGCAGTGGCTACTAATAATGTGCCCTTTGCACGACCCTTAAGAAATGTGCCGTCAATGAAGATCATCGGCCGACAACTTTTGAAGCCATCAAGATAGGCCTTGAATGCGAAAAACACACGTTCGAAACGGTGGGTGTCACAATTGCTCTCTAAAGAAACAACACTCCCGGGGTTAGTGCGTTCCACAACTTTGCAATACCATCTTAGGTGCTCGTATGAATCATCAAAACTGCCTTAAATCTTATCTTTGGCTACCTCAACAGTGCGCCAAGCTTTATGGTAAGGTATCTCAAAACCGTATTTCGTCCTAATGGTCAAAGCTACATCCTTACCCGTAATGTCTACATTGCTCTTAACGTCTGCGATCATCAAATCGCCTAAAATTTTTGGCCCCAGACGTTTGGTCTTATCCTTCAACACGTTACCAATACAACTATGTGTCAAATCTGCCTTATAGATAATAAATTCACCAGATACTTTCAACAACTTAGCCTTTATATACCACTCACAACCACCATTTATTGACTCACGACACACGACATGAATATACCTATTAGTGTTCTTTAAGAACAAGAACCTAAATTCCAGTTTGGCCGAATACTTCCTAATTGAACTTCTAAAATGATCACAACCACCAGTAAAAACTGCACCTACCCCACCGTTCATCAAATATGCCCAATGATCAGATAGAAATGCAGGTTTAGCCAAAGGAGGAGAAACATCATAATTTGGGATGTTTAACGAACTGCCAAATTCTGCAATTTCTCCAGATTTGGGGTCTATTTGCAATATAGAATTGGCACTAATTGAATCACAAGCAGGGGCATTATAGGGCACAATAGAAATGTCGGCATGGTTAATTTTACCCATATTGCGCAACTCAACCTTGACAATTTTATATGATGCGTGAGTGCATAAAATTGAAAGATTGCTCAAATCATTGATCGGATTCCAAAACACAATTTAAGAAAGAAATAATTTCAAATAGGTTCAAATATAAGTGTTTTATTTAGGATTGGTTCAATACTTTATGGAAATTGATTTTAGGTTCAAAATAAGGGTCCCACATCACCTTTTTCCCTAGTTCCCTACCCCAACCTGCTCGCAGCTCTCACTTCCCCTCACCTCGGTCACGGTATTCGTTCCGGGATGGAAGACGTCCAATCACAGCTGAATATAGTACAATTTTATTTCAAATTTCAAACTCATCTTGCAAAACCCATTCCATACCCAAAATATCCGAGTTTTGTATCGAATTTTTCCTCCTCTGCTCGAATTCACTCGTCAAGAAATCCAAGAGAAGTCTTTCATGCCAATAACAATCAAATGGATGATCAAGTGGTCTTTGCAGTGAATTTCAATGGAGAGTGCAAATTAATCACTGTAGGTGGAAGGGATTCGTTCACGAGCTTGCAGAATCAGGTTAGGCTAAAGTGGCCAGAATTAGATGGAAGTTCATTTTCATTTTCATTTTCTTGTTCGATTGGTATTTTCTTAAAGGGTCCCTTGCATATAGGTGTAAAAGTATAGCATTTATTGTATTTTAGTTCCACCTAATTTTAAATTTTTAATTTAGTTCTAAACCTAGTCTAGTTAATACTTATCTACTCACTACACGTCTTTCCTTCCCCCCACCCCAGCTTGCTTCCAAAAAGTAAAAAAGTTAGATTAGACGGTTGTCAAATCAGTTTCTCTTCCCTTTTTTTCTTCCAAAGCTTCCCTTTACCCATATTTTCCCCCACAGATTTCAAAAAATTTGCTTTCCAGTTTGTATTAGGGTTTTCTCACGAAATTGGGGGTAAGCTTGTTTGTCAATCGAATTGGAAAATCTTTGCAGAATAGATTGGTGTATATTTCCATATGTTTGTTTGATTCTTCCATATCTGTGTGGTTTTTACGCTTCCATTTTCATTACATTATTTTTCTTCCACACCATAGAATCGTAATTGGCTCTTTGTGAAAAAATTGTTTTAGAGTATGGCGACGGAAAAGCGAAAGAGGAAGTATGACGATGAACGGCACAACCGGAAAGAAAAACTTGTTCAAATATTTCACCAAAATTTTCGTCAATATCTACATTTTAAATTTAAATATTTAATGAACGTAATATGGCTACTGAAAGAATTTCATCTAATCTAAAAGTGTAGAGGGTTGTAGAATTAATTAATTTAATTATTTTTCTAACCCCCCACCCCCCGGGCTGAATTTTCAACTTTCTCTCTTCGGGGGGTCCCAATGACTGATACAATGAAATAATTTTATCTCATCTAAAAGTTCAAATTTGTAAAGAGTTGTAAAATTAATTCATTTAATTATTTTCTTAACAACTATTCATTTTAAAGTGGTTAGGCCAAAATTCACTTTTTCATTATATAAGCTTTGCTTTTTTCCTGTAAAAAAAAAAAAGCTTTGCTTTTTAAATTGTATGAAAAAAAAGTATAATCATGCTACCAATAAATAGAAGAATACTCCATCGACATAATATTGGAAAATGTGTCTCGAAAAGAGTTTTGATTCAATATGTTATTGCTCAATTCTGAGTTTGGATGAAAGTATAAATTGATTTTTAAATTTTATATATTGTAAAAATAAAATACTCCCCCTATAAATAGTTGAAAAATGTACTTCTCGAAGAGAGTTTCAATTTGCCTCATACCGAATTTGGATGAATGAAAATTAAATTTTAAGGGGCGCTTGATTAGCAACTCTTCAATGATAATGAGAATGAACTTAAAAATTAGTTTAATTATGAGGATTCATTAGAATAAAATCATCATCTCTCCTCCTAAATAGGGTAATCAATTTTCAATTTTGATTACCCTATTTTCCTCCTACAATTATCCTCCTCAATCACTCCCTTATTCTTCCACCAACAAATATTTGCTGTCCACTTTTATTTCAAATTAGGCATGCCACTAGCAATGCAACCACCATTGGAATAATTCTTCCCCCAACATATTATTTTTATTATGGGGGAATAGATGGAAAATAAATTTTTATACATTGAAGTGCTCCTAATAAAACGTCCCCTGAAAATTGTTATAACAAAAGAGAATGTAAGAAAAAAGATGAAGGTTTTTGGTCCCATATTATAAAATTATTGTTGAGGAGGTGCAAATCATAATTGTTTTTGGCCTATAAAATACGAACTTGTGTATTTACACTAATGTTTCATCGAATGTGTATTGTATAGAGTCTACATTTGAGCGTGGGTTGTTGAGTCGCACCCCATAGCTGCTAAGTCCGAGTATACAACTACGGTTAATTTTGAAATTTAAAACCCGAGTAAATGTTACATTATTCAAGTGATTTTGATAATGGTTAGGGACAATTAGTTACTCATTAAGATCACATTCCAGAAGTCATCATATTTTAAATGCTATAAGTAACATATAGGTGTTGTTGAAAAATACAACTTGAGACAATGATACATGAACTATTCCAACAATTGCTAATTTGCTTTTGCTCTAAATTTTATTTGCATTCCGATGATAATTTCAAGCAACATCTCAATCCGCCTTAAATTATATATTGTGATATATTGTTGTTCTTAGATCATTGTATTTTTGAAAAATAAGTATCCAATGATTCACTGTGAAGAACATCTAAGAAAACTGAACTTCACATAAACCTCGATTTATTTTTGTATTTAATTTCATGCGGAATAACCCCGCACGCTGACACAGACTTGAGATATATGACAGTTTTTTCATAAAATATTAATGAGTGATACTATATGCATATTACTGGGATGTTGTGTTGTCCCATCAATGTGCATGGTTATTTTTTAATATATTATTATTATATTATATAATTATTTTTAAACAATTAATATTGTACTCCCTTTGTTCCAAAGTTAATTGCTATATTGTCAAAAAGGTTCGTCCCATATTCAATTGTTACATTCATTTTTGGCAAAAAAAAATAACATTACTTTTTAATATTTATTCTCCATATTCATTACTTTTTGGCAATTTTATTTATACAGTCGTCTTTTTTTAAAAAAAAATTCTTTATTTATTTACTCTAATTATTTTACAAAAAGTTCTTTTAAATTTGAAAAACTGTTAAAAAAAATATATCTTCCAAATAATTCAATCAAACATTTTTATTTATTTTATAGAATTTTATTTTATTAATTAATTTTTGTAATTTATATATTTTTGAAAATTTTGTTATTTTTTATAATATTTTTCAAAATATATTTAATTTCTTAAGATTTATTTTTTCAAATTTCGATCAAAAGTTAAAGAATAAAAATGAATAAATATTTTTTTTATCTTGAGAAGAGAGACAATTATGAAAATATAAAATAGAAAAATATTATTTTAATTTTTATAGGATAAGGATATTATAGGAATAAAATTGGGTATGTTTAATAACATATGATAATTTTTAAATTTGATTGGGGTATGTTTAGTAAGTGGGGTGAGTTTAGCGAATTTTGGGGTTTGAGTAGTGGGACTATCACTAAATAATAAATATATTTTTCTTTTCTATCCGGTTCCACAATACTTTGCATACAACTAAAATAAAAATAATTATCTTTTACAAAAAAATTATAAAATATTATTATTTTATTAAATTTTACATTTATGTATTTTTTTAAACTACTTATTTTATAACTTAAATTATTGCTTGGTTGTTTAGGATTTAACACACATTTATTAGACATTGATAGTGCATGTAACATTTGTGAATATTAATCCATATTTGTTTCTGGTTTATAATATTCAGTGGAATTCAAACTTTTTTTTTTTAATAAATATATACACACACGACAATGACAATCACTCCTCCATTATTTATATTCAGCCAAAAGAATGTGTTGGGGAAAGTGTCGTAGATAAGTTGCTTATCAGGAATGAAATTGGTGATTATATATAAGTCAAGTTAATTAGAGCTTGACATCTAAAACCAGAGGTGGGTTCAGTGCTGGGGTACAGAAAATTGACACCGGGTATTAGTGTTTTGACCAAAAAAAAAGGAAAAAGTTAGTTTCTTTTTTAGTCCTAATTGAAAGTTAAGGGGATAACTGGATTTAAAAAAAAAAAAAATTGACGGAAAGGTTTATTTGATCTTTAGAATATAATTAAGCTGTCAGTTTGCACTTATCTCTTTTCAAAATAATGATCAATTAAGAAAAAGTTTATGTTCGTTTTTAGATCTTGTGTAGTTAGGATTTAGCTTTCAAAAAAAAAAGTAAGTTAGGATGTAATTTGCCAACCAATAAGTTCAGAGTAACACTTATGTTAATCCACAAATTTTCATTGGTCGAGTTTGTTGTGGGATGTACTTCCTCATTCCTTCAATAGATTTTTATCTTTCTTTTTAGCGCATTTTTTAATGAATTTCCCATATCATTTTTCAAAATTCACTTACTTTATTACATTAAATAATTATCTCTACATATCATTTTTTTTTTTACATTAAATGTCACCACATTTAAACACTCTTTATTATTCTCGCATTTCAATTTATTCTTACTTTCAATCATTTCATTTATTTTATATTCATTAATCTCCATACAAATTTTTTATGGGAAATTTATTGAAGAACAGAAAATACTAATATTGTTCAATATATAAACTAATATTTTTAAAATGATATAATATGTCCATTTCGTTTTTGATGGATTTATAAAATGACTCATTAAAGCAAGTTAAAATAGCACCAAGCATAATTTTTGTGGCACAAGTCTAATATTTCACATGTTAGTCAAATTGATGAATACTCTGTTGGGAAATATTTCAAATCAGTCGTGCGACTTTCTGTTTTTCCAAAAGAGCATGCCGTCAAACTATTAAACTTATGTCTTCGAATTAAAATATTTTACACGCTTGAGAAAAAGCCACTGTTTCATTAAAGGTTGATAGCAGTACATCAATAATACTATGCTAATGGTAGATAAATAATTAAGTGAATTAATTTTATATTATCTTAAAAAATTTAAATTTTAAATGAGATAAAATTATTTCATGGTATCAGAACTAAAAGACTAACGGTTAAATAAAGATTTTGGGTTCGATTTCCACTAAATTAACTTCACTCATATTAAATTATTAAAAATTGAGAAATTATTAGAAAAAGTCTAATACCAATTAACATAAATTCTATAATATAAATATAATAGCAATTTAAAAAAAAAAAAAAATTATGGGGGCACATTCCCCACAATAGGTGGTGTGCATCCATCTCTGACCATAAAGAGGATCGATTATTGATCATTTATAGTAAAATTATACTCCCTCCGTCCCGAAGGAACTTGTCTATTTATTGTTTTCTCATGTTTTAGCGAGCGAGATTTTTATTAGTATTTAAAATGATAAAGCAATTTTACCGATAAAAAAAAATGATAAAACAATTTTAAAGTTACTTTATAATAGAGGAGATATAGATCTATCATATCCACCTTAAAAGACACTTTATCATTTTAAATATTAATAAACAACACACTCGTTAAAACACGAAAATAAAGACAGTGTGCAAGTTCCTTCGGAACGAAGGTAGTATATTACTACCTCCGTCCCGCATCTTTTTTCATACTACCTTTTTTTTCGTGTTTTAGCGAGGAAATTGTTTATTAATATTTAAAATGATAAAGTAATTTTGAAAAGATTGTATGATAGATCTATTTCTCCTCTAGTATAAAGTGATTTAAAAATTACTTTATCATTTCAAATACTAATTAAAAACTCGCTCGCTAAAACACGTGAAAACAGTAAACGTGAAATAAAATCCGGGACGGAGGGAGTAGTAGAGATGCAGGTGATGGCTAGGTCTAGCATTTCTTAGGCCCCTTAAAATAAGGTTATTTTGATCCTGGACCGCTTAGCCCGAACTCCTATAAGGCGCGAGCCCCATATAATTAGGGCCGGGCCGTCAAACCGTTTATTTTTTTAATTTGATTTTTAATATAATTTTATGATAATTTTACTATTAAATTATCTTTTAGTTGTACATATTTTATTCCAATACAGAGTAAAAATATAAAGTAATATAGGTGTTGAATATTACATAATGTTAATTTATAATAATATTTTATTTTAAAAAAATTGATTGATATGATATAATATAATTAACGACACATTAGTATTATGTATCCTTTAATTTTACATGTTATATTTAAATTTACACCATAATATATCAAAAATATTTTGAATTTTAATTATATTAAAACTTTTAATTTTTATTATTATGTAGCCCGTTAGTGGTTAACCTATGAAGCGTTAGGGTTAGAATTAGGATTAGATTTTAATTATTAGCGGTTTGCTATTAACATCTTTAAATATTAGTGGTAATGATGCTTTTTACCTGTGAATTTTTTTTTTTTTTTTTTTTTTTTTTTTTTAAGGATGATGTGCTTTTTTGATGGTCAAATTTAGGATATTAAATTTTAACTCAAATATAGATCCGCATTTTTCTTGGTGCATTTGAGTCAATTTGACCCAAAACACTCCAAATTGAATTAAAATATCAATTGTATTCGCAATTAAGTCTCCTCCCACCCAATTTAGGCTGATTTCCGGAGATTCAGACACCAAATTATTCTCATCGTTTCTTTGATTCCATTAATTTGATACCAATAATAATTGTCAATTTTATATACCACATTCCAACAAATATTCGTGTCTGGGTCATTAATTCCATTTGCGATTAATACCAATAGGACATATTTTAAATTAGCTAGCTCAAAGATCAGGCGACCTTAATTCTTAAAATTGCTTTGGATAACCATTGTTAAATTAGCTTAATTCTTCAACCTAACTTTACTAGCAAAGCATGGGGTGAAACTTATATATACATGAATCATTTTAAAAGTATGGAATATTAATTGTTTTTATTAAGTGTACAAGTTATTTTCATTAAAGAGTAAATACAAATAATAAGAATTATTCACTAAATATATTATTTATTTTTACTCAATGATATGAATGTTTTACTTAAAAAGAAAAAAAATACACCATAGTATATACACTCGTTTTATTTGGATCTGATTTTAGCATATTGATAAAAAAAATAAAAAAAACAATCTCATCGTGGAGTAAAGTTGTATGATGTATCCAAGTTCCAACGCATGTTTCTTTTGGAATTTTGATTTTGTCTTTCGAATCACTCCGCTACTTCAAAGGGTCGGTGCTTGCCATTTAACTTTGATCTCATCACTCATTTGTTGATAGAGCTGAAAATCAAACCAAGTTGTTCGATACTCGATTCGAGATAGTTCGATAAAAAGCTCGTTTAAGCTCAATTCGAAATAGAAATAAAACAAACTTGAACATAAATTAATGTTCGAAAATAATTTAAAGTTCGACTCGAATTCGAGTTCGATAGCTAAAAACAGATAAAAACATGTGTAAAAATGTCAAACTACTCGAGCTCGACTCGTGTTCGGCTCGATCAAAGCTTGTTCAAGCTCTACTTGATTAATTATCAAACAAGCTCAAACATGAATATCAAAGTTCGATAACTTTTCAAACAAGCTTGAACACTATTGCGTTCGACTCGACTCATTTACAGTCCTATTTGTCGAGTCATAGTAATATACAAGTTGTATTTTATTTATTTTTTGGAAACTCAGGGGACGCTTGGTTAGTCATTCTTCAATTGTAATGAGAATGAAAATTTATTTCCAGCTATGCTCTCATAATAAAAATGATATGTTAGGGGAAGAAGTGTTCCAATGATGACATCATTGCTAGTGTCATGCCCCGATTTTGGAATAGAAGTAGACAACAAATGGTTGTTGGTGGAGGAAGTGGAGAGTGATTGAGGAGGATGATTGTAGGAAGAGAATATGGTAATCAAAATGGAGTAGTGATTACCTTATTTAGGAGGAGATTTAGTGATTTTGTTCTCATGAACCATGCTAATTACACTAATTTTCAATCTCATTCTCATTACTTATTAACCAAGCGTCCCCTTAATCTATTTCTATTAAAATTTAGAAACAAAACCCTAAAATTTATAGGAGTACAAATTAGGCCACATCCATTTTTATCTTCTTTGGAGGTACATTTGCTTGTGTAAATAACAAGGCTGGTAGTGGCTTATCGCTGCGGCGTCGTTTAGCCACTCTGGTCGGCTCCGAAACACCCGACCCTATAAGGTGCGGGAAATTGACCCGAGCCCGAGATCCGCGCAGCTTAAACGCCGCTCTGTCATATGCCATCGCCGCCTCCTCCGCCGTCTCGTACGTTCCCAGCCACAGTCTGGATCCTTTCTTCTCCGGATTCCTTATCTCCGCCGCAAACGTTCCCCACCGCCGTTGCCTCACCCCTCTGTACCGCTTAAACTCCACCGCCGGCACACCGCCACATTGCGGCGGTTCCTGATCTGCTCCTTCCGAATCGCACGGTAACTCCACATTCAATTTTGACGAAAAATCACCGTCATTGCTGATTTCTATATCAGCTCGTTCTGAGTCGCACAATAATTCCGCAATCATTTGCGACGAAAAATCATCGCCGCTGCTAATTTCTGGAGATGCTGAATCGATTGCGAAATCAATAATTAGTGGCGATGTATCATTATCGCTGCTAGTTTCTGGAGTTGCAGAATCGATTGGGAAATCGATCGCGAAATCAATAATTTGTGGCGAAAAATAATCACCGCTGCTAATTTCTGGAGATGCTGAATCGATTGGGAAATCGATTGCGAAATCAATAATTTGTGGCGATGTATCATTTTCGCTGCTAGTTTCTGGAGTTGCTAAATCGATTGGGAAATCGATCGCGAAATCAATCATTTGTGGCGAAAAATCATCGCCGCTGCTAATTTCTGGAGTTGCTGAATCGATTGGGAAATCGAAATCGCTGAGAAGAAAGTTTTGCACGTCTTGAAGCCAATCCAGATTAAACTCTGATACATTTTGTGCTTCCATTGTGAACAATTATTTGTAGAGATGTTTTGCTGAGAGTGTGCTTTTTTCAATTTGTTTAGAATGTTTCTGAAATGTGCGACCTGCAGTAATATATAGAGTGGTTTAATGATTAAGAGGTGCTGTGAAACTTGTTTATTATTTTTCTGGATGATGGAGATTGTAATACTTTAATCATTTTGATCACGTTTAATTTTATTCTGTTGTCTATATTTTAATCTGCAGTGTCGTGGCTGAAGAACAGAGAGAGAGAGAGAGAGAGAGAGAGAGAGAGAGCAACCCTTGGAGGAGGAGAAATAGAGCAAATCGCCTCCAATTATAGTTATCGCCACCGATTACAATTTTTCAGGTATGGTTAATCCTCCTAATTCACATCACAATATATGTTAAGAAATTGTACACGTTTTCCGAAATTTTTTATTAAACAAAAAAGAAAACAGAGTACCAACATTTCACGCCCAAAGTATGAAAAGGGAATCTCACTGCCTCTGAAATACTAATAATCTTCTTCCTTGTTCTTATTTCACCTATTTTTTTGAAGTTTTGGAGCAATTTATTATTTAATTACAGGTTTTATTGTTATTTTCCTCTTCTCTTGTGTATGCATTAATTGGAGCTTCGGATTATTCTCAGTATCGGCCGTTTAACGAACCCAATATTCCTCAGTCAGAATTTGTTTTTTGTTCTGGTAAAATGGATTATCCTGTGGGAGTTAGTAAGTGTAGAATTCTTCTTCTTAGAAAGTGTGAGTTGTTTGATATTGAGTAATTACTTTATCATTATATTTGCAAATTCTTTCTGCAGACTCGTGTTTCACTTATATCATTATATGCCTTAGAAGTTTCTATGAATGAAAACTGCTTAGACTCACAAACATCTCTTTTCAGTCTTAGGAAGGAAAGGGTTTGTTTGTCTATGGCGAATAAAGATCCGTTGATAATAAGAGATAAAGATGAGATGAGAGAGTGGTCAAGGTCCGTTAGAGCACAACACAAGAGCATTGGATTAGTCCCCACAATGGGGTATCTCCATGAAGGCCATCTTTCTCTAATTCAAGAATCCAAGAAACACACAGAGCTCACTGTTGTCTCCATCTATGTAAATCCAGGCCAATTTTCCCCCAATGAGGATCTCTCCACTTACCCTTCAGATTTTCTCGGTGATATTAAAAAACTGAAGAATATTGCTGGCGGTGTTGATGTTGTTTTCCACCCACAAAACTTGTACGATTATGGGCAAGGCAATAAGGTGAAGGATAATGATCCTTTAGAGGGAAAGGGGATTTCTTGTGTGGAAAATAGTGGAATGTGTCATGAGACATGGATCAGAGTCGAAAAATTGGAGAAGGGTTTGTGTGGGAATAGTAGGCCGGTTTTCTTTAGAGGAGTTGCAACTATTGTAGCCAAGTTATTTAACATTATTGAGCCCGATGTTGCTGTGTTTGGGAAGAAGGACTATCAGCAATGGAGAATTATACAGAGGATGGTAATATTTTCTACTTTTTCTTTACGTTAGGAAATCCAATTGTTAATATATAAGCTTCCTTCTCTTGTTTAACCATTCAGTTAAATTGGTCAGTGACTTCATTAGATGACATATATTAGAAGGTAATTTACTGTTGAAAATGTATGCCCCGTAGATGGATTAGGAAAAAAATCCACCCCAAATAGATGATGAAGAAGAAAATGAGTTTATCTATGAAAAAAACACTTCAGGTTTTTCTTCACCTTGTTTAAAGTATAATGTTTCAGGTGCGAGATCTTGATTTTGGCATAAAAATTATTGGTGCTGATTTAGTGCGCGATGATGATGGTCTTGCAAAAAGTTCACGTAATGTACGTCTATCACCACAAGAAAGGGAGAAGGTATAGTTTGTTGTTGAGTATATTGGAAAGATTTAGATATTTATTTTGGCTTGTTATAATTTGATGCATACTGAATGCCAACAAAAATAACTTACAATATAAAAGAATAACAAAGAACAGCAGAGTAACTCATGATTTTATACTTTTCATTCTGATTGGGACTTAGTCTACAAATGAAGACACATTATCCCATATCTTAGTGCACTCACTTGTATCTCAAAATTTTGTAATAGTTCTGAACAACACTAACTGTTATACCCTCGTATGACTTCAAAAAAAAAAAAAAAATAGCTTGTAAGCATTTGCTTCACGGAAATGGCCAGTGGATTGTGAATTTGTGAGGCCATAACTGAGATTGATCTTACTATAGGACCTCTATGAACAAAAAATGCGTATTGTTGGTTCAACGTCTTTCACCATAATCTTACAGCGAAAACATTCCTGCTGTTTTCTTGGTTGCATTCCGTGGACCATCCATTTTTCTTGCAGCATATTCAAACCTAAACTTTGTTCCTCATCCCATTTTTTTTTTTTGCAGGCATTATCGATAAGCAAGTCACTATTTAACGCTAAAACTGGAGCAGAAAAGGGTCAAGTAGATTGCAGAGTGTTGAAAGATTCAGTTATCCAGGCCATACATGAAGCTGGTGGAAAAGTTGATTATGCGGAGGTGAGCACTATCGTCTTTTGAAAGATAGCCTACTTAATGGCTGTGCGGGTGTTTGTGAAATGGAGGGTCCAGATCATAACTGGACCCTGCTGTAACAGGAGGAAATCCATTTCCTACTTGATGTGAACGGAGAATATGTTCTTTCTGTTTCCCACAACCAAGTATTTAATTCTCCATAATTTCTTCATTGTTGCATGAGTTTGGCTAATTGTATTGATACTCGATTAGTCATCCTAGAGTTTTAAGTTCCCGTATGGTTTCTCTACCATACAATTTTCAAATTAGAAAGAGTTATATAAGCTTCTTCTTCATTGATGCAATGTTTGTTGGTGCCAAGCAGATTGTAGACCAAGAAAATTTGGAAGCAATAGAAGAGATGAAGAGACCTGCTGTGTTTTGTGTTGCTGCATGGTTCGGTGATGTGAGGCTGATCGACAACATAGAGATCGACGTCAAGTAAACGACTTTAACAGATGTCGGAATATGCGATAAGACTGTTTGTTTCCAAGGCAAAGGCTGGGAAAATTAAAGATTTCTACAACGTATTCCAAGCAAGCATTCATTTTTGTTTTGTTTGTTTGTTTTTCCTTCTTTTTTGTTATACTGCTTCACCACTCATAACATTGAGTTGGATGAGAGTGATACTTTATTTGTCCCTTTGCTTTTGGAACCGGTTTTAACGTGGTAGTTGTTTATTACTCCCTCCGTCCCAAACTCATTTTCCCATTTACTGTTTGCACGGATTTTAAGAAAAGAGTTGTTTATAATATTTAAAGCGATAAAGTAGATATTTTTTGTTATTAGTGTATGGAGATTGAAGAATATAATATTAAAAAATATTGTTATTTTTTTTCCCAAAAGTAGATGTAGCAAACGAGTATGGGACGAACCTTTTTGGCAATGTAGCAAACGAGTTTGGGACGGAGGGAGTAGTATTTATAATGATAAAAAAAAAAAAATATTGAGGTAAATGAAAGGGAATAAAGTTACTTTTGTGATATTTTGATAAATAAAAATGGAAATTTTTTGAGTTAAATCGTCTCATAGTATGAGACAACACAAATTACACTCTCTACTGTTAAAGTGTTAATGCATCACGTCCAATTTTATATTATTCCATCGATGATGAGACGGTCTCACAAAAAAATACTACTGCTCAATAAAAATTGGTTATTTATAGTTTATGGATTTTTTTTTTAAATCAAGATGGATTTTAATCGAAATTGAAATGGCCGTGACCCATGGTAAATAGTTAAAATTAGAGATGTTAAACGGGTTAGCCCTAACCCTATAGGGTCGGCCCTAACGGGCTACGGGCTATAGGGGTTAGGGCCTTATCCGTTTCACTCTAAACGGGCCTGTGATAATTAAAACCCAACCCTAGCGGGCCTCGGGCTAAACGGACCACAAATGGGTTGTGTCGAAAAAAATAAAATTCAATACAAAATTTAAAATAGTGACAATAAAATGTTAAATGAATTTAAACATTGTTCATAAACTCATTAAAATTACATAAAAATAATTCAACATAATTATAAAAATTTGGACATCAATACTTAAAAAGTACAAAACACCAACAAGTAATAGTTCAAACATCAATATGTAATTCATAAACTGATAAATGTCTTCACTCTTCAGCAAATTTAGGGCTAGATGATGAAATTGGAAAAAGTGAGTATATTAATATTTTATAGTAATAATTAATACACTTATTATATAATATAAATAATTTATATATATATATATATATATAACTCGGGTTGGCGGGCTAGCCCGGTTAACCGGCGGACTAGCCCATTTAACCCAAGAGCTAATAGTGCCCGACCAAAAAGACCCGAATTTAAACGGACCTCTTAAACTATGATTTTAATCCTGCATTTTTAGGGTTAAACAGGCCGGATCGAATTAACATCTCTCGTTAAAACGGAGAACACTAAGCTCCAATAACTTGTTACCTTCAATATTTAATAACACTGTGGGTGTTCAAAAAGAGGCAAATTTTTAATGTTATGGTGGACAGGGACATCTAGATCTGAAGGAAGGATTTAATTAAAATAATTTAACCAAAATTTCTGTGAAACTGAATTACGGAATTTTATGGCAAATTCATTATTTATTCCTTGTTTTAATGGCCTCATTTTATCTAAAAAAATATTATATCAATAAGGATACAAATTTATCTTATATTTTCCAACCAACTACTAGTTGGTTGGGATGGTTGGTAAAAAATGAAAGAAAGAAAAAATAGATAGACATAATGATACTTTCAGTCTTTCAGATTTGGGAGGGGTGGAAAGAATTAGGGGAAGAAGGGCCCACGGGAAATAAATGGGAAGATCGAAAGGTTGGAAGAAGAAAGGATTTTTTGGTTAGACGCATGGAATTGACTAAACATTTTCTTCGAACAAATATAGAACCAGAATGGATGGTTTTGTGTTTATTACCAGTTCTTCCTCTTGAGTTAAGACCCATCATTCAGATGGGAAAAAATAAATAAAAGAAAGTGGGGTTAGTGATGGTGGTTTGATGGGTGTGTATATTTAGTGAATGATTTAAATATTATATTAAAATTATAATTATAAATTTTAGGGTTAATTTCATATAAATTCACGACTTTTATGCTTAATATCAATTTAATCACGAACTTTTAGATTTTTATAAAAAAACTCAACCTTTGACATTGTTGCAATTTAATACACATTTTCTTTCTTCCGGCCGGCAATCGATGACGGGGCTCGCCGGAGCGCGTGCCATCTTGTCACGTAGAATTACATATGTTTATTTTATTTATATTTTAAATCCATATCATAAGTAACACTTACCATTTAAATAATATATTTCTACTTAAAATTAAAATAGCAACCAAATAAATCTAAAAAACTAAGAACGTAAAAAGATTTATTACATATAATTTATGTTGGTTGTTGTTCAATTTATTTGATTGTTATTTTAATTTTAAGTAGAAAGATGTTATTTAAATTGTAAGTGTTACTTGTGATGTAGATTTAAAAAATAAATAAAGTAAACATGTGTAATCCTACGTGGCAAGATGACACACGTTTCGGCGAGCCACATCATCAGTTGCCGGCTGGAAGAAAAGAAATGTGTATTAAATTACAATAATGTTAAAGGTTGGATTTTTTTACAAAAATTTAAAAGTTCGTGATTAAATTGATACTAAGTATAAAGGTTGTGAATTTATATGAAATTAACCCTAAATTTTAATGGATACATTAAATAAAATAAATTAATACAATATATGATGGGTTAACTTAATAGTAAGTGAATAAAGTATATTTTTGGATGTTAATAGTCTAGCCCTACAAATATTTACTATAGTGTCTGTCATTCCGTTATCAATTCATCTCAATTTCGCCCGACTTTCCAGGATTCGAAATGCATGCCATATACCAATAAAATATCTTAAATTAGCTAGCTCATAGATCGGGTGGCCTTGATTCTTGAAAGGCAAAGTTCCATATGCACCAAGTGCACGGTGCGCTCACTCAACAGTTGATACTGTATACACTAAAAAGTTAGTCACAATTACACTGAAAAGTTAGTCTCAATTACACTGAAAAGTTTACATTGAAAATTAATTTTCAGTATAAACTTTTCAGTGTAATTGAAATTAACTTTTCAGTGTGATTGGGATTAACTTTTCAGTGTATACGATATCAACTGTTGAGTGAGTGCATCATACACCAAATGCACAAGAGACCTACTCTTCTTGAAATTGATTTTGATACCCTATGTTAAATGTTAAAATAATAGAGTAAAACTGATTTATATATTAATCATTTAAAAAGTAGGAATTATTTTATTAAAAAGTATTGATTGTTTTAATTAAAGGGTATAATTAATTTTGAAGGGTACAAATTGAGTAGTTATGAAGAGTATGAGTTATTTTATTAAAGAGCATGACTTGTTCAACTAAAGAGTAATAATTGTTCGACTAAAAATTATTGCAAAGTGACTTATATATATATAAATATTTTTTACACTATTCAAACTCATGTTAAATTAGCTTAATCCTACTTACCTTCATCGGTAAACTATAGGTTGAAACTGATTTACACATAGTTCATTTTTAAAGTTATAAATTGAAGGTTATGATTGTTTCATTACAGAGTATCTCAATTATTTCATTTAAAAAGTATTATAAGGTGATTTATATATCAACAATTTCAGTTTAATATAGATAATCATTTTTTGGATCTTATTTTAGCATATAGACTTTTAGCAAATAGTTTATCAATTTATCATTAGGGGTGACGCTTGGTTAACAATTTTTCAATGGTAATGGAAATAAAAATTTATTTTCATTTATGCCCTCATAAGAAAAATGATATGTTAGGGGAAGAAGTGTTCCAATGGTGACATGCCCCAATTTTTTACTAGAAGTTGACAACAAATGATTGTTGGTGGGGGAATGGGGGAGTGATTGAGGAGGATGATTGTAGGAAGAGAATATGGTAATCAAAATGGAGTAGTGATTACCGAGGAGGGGTAGTGATTTTGTTCTTATTAATCAATGTTAATTAGCTAATTTTCAATCTCATTCTCATTAACATTGAAGAATTGTTAACCAAGCGCCTCCTAAATATATTCGTGTATTTTTTTGGAAAATTTAAATCTCACCTTGGAGTAGGGTTGAATCCAACACATTGTTGTTTCGGAATTTTGATTTTGTCCTTTGAATCACTCCTTGATTCAAACTTCAAAGGGTCGTTGTTGTTTGTCATTTAACTATGCTCGAGTTAAGTTAGGTTAAATATATTATACCAGTTGTATTTTTTTGGGAAACTCAATCTATGTTAATTAAAATTTAAAAACAAAACCTAAATTTGTACATCCATTTTTATCTTCTTTGAAAGTACATTTGCTTGTGTATCGCTGCGGCGTCGTTTAGCCACTCTAGTCGGCTCCGAAACACCGGACCCGATCAGGTGCGGGAAATTGACCCGAGCCCGTGTTCCGTGCAGCTTAAACGCCGCTCTGTCATAAGCCATCGCCGCCTCCTCCGCCGTCTCGTACGTCCCCAGCCACAATCTCGACCCTTTCTTTTCCGGATTCCTTATCTCCGCCGCGAACGTCCCCCACCGCCGTTGCCTCACCCCTCTGTACCGCTTAAACTCCACCGCCGGCGCACCGCCACATTGAAGCGGTTCCTCATCTGCTCCTTCCGAATCACCACAGGGTAAATTCACATTCATTTTTGACGAAAAATCGCCGCCGTTGCTAATTTCCAGATCAGCTCCTTTTGAATCGCACAACAACTCCTCAATCATTTGCGACGAAAAATCACCGTCGTTGCTAATTTCTGGAGATGCTGAATCGATTGCGAAATCAATCATTTGTGGCGATGAATCACCGTCGCTGCTAGTTTCTGGAGTTGCTGAATCGATCGCGAAATCAATAATTTGTGGCGAAAAAACATCGCCGCTGCTAATTTCTGGCGTTGCTGAATCGATTATGAAATCGGAATCGCTGAAAAGAAAGTTTTGCACGGCTTGGAGCCAATCCAGATCAAACTCTGATACGTTTTGTGCTTCCATTGTGAACAATAATTTGCAGAGATGTTTTTTTTCTTTTTCAATTTGTTTAGAATGTTTCTCAAATGTGCGATGTACAGTAATATATATATAGAGTGATTGTGATTTAATGATTAAGAGGTGCTGTGAAACTTGTTTATTATTTTCGTGGATAATGGAGATGTATAATTTTTAAATCATTTTGGTCACGTTTATCCTCGATATACTTTAGAGTAGTTGATAGTTGATTGTTAATCAGCAGTGACGTGGTTGTCTAGAAATAGGCAATTTTTTATGTAGGGGACATCCAGATCTATGACATTTTTAATTAAATTAAATTTCTATCAACTTTGGTGAATACTGTTTGTAATTTGTAAATGAGTTAAGTTGATGGAAATGAAAAGAGTTTTGTTGGGCGGCAACAAAGAAGCTGATTTCTCCCACAATCGAGATAGTTAGCAATTGATGGGCAATAAAGCTCAACTATTTCTTAAAACTTAAAATCAGTGGATACAGGAGGAGTACACAAATAATTACTCCCTCCGTTCCAAACTTAAGTTTCTATTTGCCAAAAAGGTCCATTTCATACTCATTTGCTACATCTACTTTTAGCAAAAAAGTAACAATATTTTTTAATATTATATTTTTCATACACTAATAACCAAAACATCTATTTTATCACTTTATCACTTTAAATACTAAAAAACAATTCTTTTCTTAATAACCGTGCAAACACTAAACGAGAATTTAAGTTTGGAACAGAGGGAGTAATTGATTTTCTGAAACTAATTTATAATTTGTAGATATAGGAATGAGTATGCATCATTAAGAAAGTGGGAGTGTGTGTTTCGTAGCTTTTATATTGTAATTTTGCAAAAAATTGTATTAGATGGTTTTATGTATGAGACTTGATATATAATGATGAAATTTTGTATGGGATGAATCTCTTTTGCTTGTATTATAGGATCCATGGGTTTCAATTTTACAACATTATAAATCAAAATATAATTTAAATACAAGGATGAAAATTTGTCTCACGTATGAGACCATATTACACAAATTCTTTTTTAAAAACAATATTTTTTAAAAATAAAATAAAAAATGCCAGAGTATCATGTATCAATCATGCAAAACTTCCTAAACTAATTTGAGTATTTCTACGGTTACGTAGGGTGATCGTCCAACCTAACATCAGCAAACTAATTAAAAATTGATACCTCGTTTAATTTCGTTTAATGACGTTCTAGTTTCGCAATGAAATAAAATAATTAATTTTATCAAAAGAATTATAAAATTACAGAATTAACCTTTTGTGCTCTTTATGATAATTTATTAAACAATTGATTGAATGGAGTTAAACACTATTTTCTTTCCTATTTTTTTTCTCCAGATCAAATGAAAAACCCTACACATTCCTTTGTTCTTCTCGAACAAACAACTAGAAGAAGAATCATTAAGATTGTAATGAACATATGATTTAAATAATGATGGGTTTACTTTACAAAAAAATTGGAATTCGTTCATTTTTTGGGATTTGTGAGTACAAAATCAAGTTTTGGTATTAATTCTTCTTCATCGTTTGAAGGGGTTATATGAATTCGATTGATAATAAATTGTATTATATTGTAGATTAAATGAGTAATTTTAGTGTACAATTAAATGCATAGTATGCATTTAAATTTTGAAAGAAATACCCCATCAGAAATCAGTAATACTCAAAGAGATAATCAGTAGTACGCCAAAAATTAGTCAGCATACCCCAAGAAGTAATCAGTAATACCTCAATTGAAAAGAAATATATAGTTCGATGTGTTTGTGTGTATTTTAAAAAAATCAAAATCAAAATAAAAATCAAAATTGAGGTTAACATTCAAATGCATGCCAAAATTCGTAAAACTACTACGTTAATAACTATTTAGAGATTCTAATTTTTATTTTTTTTTTACAATTGGAAAGTTGATTAAATCTTTCCCAAAAACACATTCTAAATATGGAGAAGTGTCGAGTAAACTTACCTATTCAATTTTTCTAATTATTAAATTTACATTTTCAATAGCGAAAATTCTTGCCATCACAGATCATATCTAGTATTATTATTCAGACTCATAATCATTCTACACTTTTAGAAATTTCATCTCCAATCATTTTCAATATCAAAAATCCCTCCATCATACCTCCTACCTTATTATGCATGCACTTTTGAAGTAGTACTCAACGGAATTATAGTGAAAACCTAAGCCTAAAGGATGAGAAATATAACTTCAGAAGAGAAGCTTATACATAACTTAAGTTATTTTGGAACCATAGGTTCCTAATAAAATCAGATAGATAAACCATGATGAGATTGCTATTTCACATGTTATGGTGTGAATTCTTAATTGGTCGCACTACAAAAAAGACGCGGTTTAACGACGGAAAATTTGCGACGGCCAAATATTCGTCGCAAATTTCGTGTATTTGCGACGGATTTGGGCAAGCCGTCGTAAAAAATGTCGGTTTGCGACGGATATGAAATTCCGTCGCAACAGTTAGTGTTTTGCGACGGAAATGTTCGTCGCAAATCCTAGGGCCCACCACCTTCGTTGTACTCCTGCTCATTTGCGACGGATATGTCGTCGCAAAGTCAAAATTGAAATTTGCGACGGAATTTTCCGTCGCAAAACGACCCGTTTAAAAGTAGCCACCCGGAAAATGACCTATTTGCTTGTTTTGCGACGGAATGGCCGTCGTAAATTTTAAATTAATATTTGCGACGGCCACTTTTCCGTCGCAAAATTGAGTAGTTGAAGCTCGTCAGAGGGGTTGGTGACCAATAATTGATCTGGGTCGTCGCAAAGCGTATTTGCGACGGAAAATCAGTCTGTCGCAAATTTGTGCAGATTTATAACAATCCCCTTCCTTTTCCTTCCCTTTCACTTTCACTCTTCTTTTCCTTTCACTTTCACTCACGAAAAAAAAAAGAAATGATGCGGTTTTCATATGTTCTTCACGTATAATTGGTGTATTTGTCATTGCCTTCAACCTCACCGTACGTATTTGCCATTGCCTTCTACTTCACCGTACGTTTTCACATTTTTAACCGTTTAAATGTCATATTTTTATTGTTTCAATTTTTTAGTACACTATTAGGTAATGAGCATGATATATGTTTATTTGATGGGTTTAGGTATTATTGATGATATATGTTTATTTGATGGGTACGTTAATTTTAGTTTGTGTGATATTTATACCTATTTTTAGTCGAAACTCTGCTCAATTTTTATGTACACTGTTAGATAAATTGTGTGATATTTGTTTATTTGATTGGTTTACTATGATTGATATATATGGTTGTGTTGGATTGATTTTTGTGAAGGAAAATTTTGTATATCCTTATTTTTAGGCAAACTCTGCCCAATTTTTTATAACTCACGTGATATTTACTTTTAATCTGTAACAGATGCAATTTCCAGATCGTGGTTGGATGTACTCAATACCTAGAATGATAGGAGGAGGCATTAACTCTGCCTTTTGCAATAAAATTGATGAGTTTATTGAGTTTGCACTACAACATCCATGCAGTATGGATTGTATGGGTAATATTAGGTGTCCGTGTAAAGACAGAAGATGCAGAAATATGAGATTCTTGAGTGTTGATGAGGTTAGAACTCATCTTGTGATTTCCGGTTTTGTTCCCCGTTATTACAACTGGACCAGTCACGGTGAACAACGGTGGAATGTTGACATCGAAACCGTAGAATACTGGTATACTGGGTGGAGCGGTGGTGGAAATTTTGATGTTGGTGGTTCAAGTTATGTTCCGTATACTCAATTTGAACCACAAATAGAGGATGAACCTGATAGATATCGGATGATGATTGCAAAATCTGTTTTGGGTGGTCAACCACAATTCAATGAAGCTCTGAGCAAAAGACCACTACGTAGTGTGGTATCATACCACGGATATTACGCAAATGGATACAAATTTCATACTGAAGCGTATGCTTCAACGAAATCGACTACAAACAGTGGTGTTTGCGTTATCGGTGCAAACTACAACGAAGAACCCATCGATTACTATGGAGTGCTGCAAGAAGTAGTTGAAATAGAATATCCGGGTTGGCCGAGCAGGACGATAGTGTTGTTCTTGTGTGAATGGTGTGATCCAGGGAACCAAGGAACAAGAGTCGATAAAAACTACAAGATTGTTGATATCAACACCGGAAAGAAGTTTCTGGCGGCATACGATCCTTATATTTTTGCAACGCAAGCATCTCAGGTATATTATTGCAAATACCCCGGATCAAGTAGGCCCAACTTGAGGACAGTTTGCAAAGTAAAGGCAAGATCACTGGTTGAAGTTTCTAATCCGTCAAACAAAGACGGTGTAGAACCAACAGATCCATTTCAAACAGAGATACAAGAGGCTCAAACAGAGGTTGATCAAGCAGGTGTGAATATTTTTGTCGACTTACTTGCTGCAAATCCAGAAATGATAATGATTGAAAGTGATCATGAGGGTGATGGACAAGAGCGCGGTGGGGAGGAAGAAGAAGAGGAAGAGGAAGAGGAAGAGAAAGAGGAAGAGAAAGAGGATGAAGATGAGGAAGAGGATGAAGATGATGATGAGGATGACGAGGAAGAAGACGACGATTAGAATTACTAAATTATTGTATATATAACAAGTGAAAAACGAAAATGAATTAATTTGGTGAATTATGAAAAAAAAACGAGTCAATTTGGATACATACACAATTAATTGCGTACAAATGAACGAATTATAAATTTAAGCGGGAGTCGAAATAAATAAATTTACAGAAATAATAAAAATTAAATGGCCCCAATATTTATAAAAACAAGTTAGAAACGAAAATGAATTAATTTGGTGAATTGTAGAAAAAAAAAATGAGTCAATTTAGATACATACACAATTAATTGCGTACAAATGAACGAATTATAAATTTAAGCGGGAGTCGAAATAAATAAATTTACAGAAATAATAAAAATTAAATGGCCCCAATATTTATAAAAACAAGTTAGAAACAAAAATGAATTAATTTGGTGAATTGTAGAAAAAAAAATGAGTCAATTTGGATACATACACAATTAATTGCGTACAAATGAATGAATTATAAATTTAAGCGGGAGTCGAAATAAATAGTTTTACAGAAATAATAAAAATTAAATGGCCCCAATATTTATAAAAACAAGTTAGAAACGAAAATGAATTAATTTGGTGAATTGTAGAAAAAAAAACGAGTCAATTTGGATACATATACAATTAATTGCGTACAAATGAACGAATTATAAATTTAAGCGGGAGTCGAAATAAATAATTTTACAAAATAAAAAAAATAGTTGGGCAAAATATTTTAATAAACAACTTAGATACGAAAAGAAATTAATTTGGTGAATTATGAAAAAAAATGACTTAATTTGAATACATATACAATTAATTGCATAAAAATAAACGAAAGTAGCTTGTGCCCTAGTGGCGCGCGCCCCCTCCTCTTGCACAAGAGGTCGGATTAATTGTTCAAGGCCTAATAAGACTAATATAGAAGGTGGGCCGCATATAAAAAGAGATGGGTCGGTTGGCCCAGTGGTCCGCGCCCGCCCCGGCCGCCTCGGGTGCCCGGGCTCGAACCACGCGAGCCACTTTTTTTTTTGTATAGGCTCGGTAATTTGCGACGGCCAAATTCCGTCGCAAATATTGAATTTTGCGACGGAAAACAACCCGTCGCAAATTATAACAGAAAAAAATAAAAAAAATATATATAAACATTTGCGACGGAATGTGGCCGTCGCAAATGTTTTTGACCCGAACGGGTCTGACCTGAAATATTTGCGACGGAATACTGTCCGTCGCAAATTCTGTGTGACCCGGCCGGGTCTGACCCGCCGATTTTGTGACGGATTTGTCCATCGTTAATTTGCGACGGAAGTCTAAATCCGTCGCAAAAATTAGCTACGGCTGTTTTAGGGACGGATACGTGTCCGTCACAGATACCGTTGCAAAACAAAATCCGTCGCAAAACAATGTTTTTTTTGTAGTGTCGGTTGCATTAAAAAAAATGATTTTCGCATAAATATGTAAATGACCAGGGGCATAAACAGAGCAACAATACAAAAATGATTACTTTTATGTTTAAAACATGGATTATGAGATCAGATTGAAAGTATTTCATGTTATAAAGCATTGTGTAAGTAAAAACTTAATAAAATTTTGACCATCTATTAGATATAAGAAGATATATATATATATATATATATATATATATATATATATACATATAAAATATTTAGTGCATTAATTTCATCCTGCAAAGCATTCCCAACAAAAGAAATGTGCACTACTTGGAAATTTCTCACTTAAAATGGGTGTAGGTGTACCCGCTTTAAGAAAGTTAGAGAGGGCAGATATAAAATTCTCAAATCGAAGAAGGTTAAATGTAATACAATTAAAATGTCTTTGCCATTGAAATTGTAATCTGCAGAAGAAGATTAATTTTGGAAAGATACCAAGTAAATTGCAAAGATAACCGTCCATTGTGTGTGTTGATTCCTTGCTTATGCTTGCCACACTAACCAAAACATTCAAACCTCCTCTATTAAAATTCCAAAAGCGCAGTGACTGAGCGGAGATGATAAATTTCCCGAACATCAGTAAAAATTAAACCGTCGAAGCCTGCAAATCGATGTTAGGATGATCTTCTAGTAAGTCGTTAGAAGAGCAATTGTTCAGAAACTTGAGAGAGAATGGTGAATGATTAAGTTTGAGTACTTTATCCTACAACACGGAAAAAGGTAAAGTAAAAAATCAGAATAATTTGAAATTAGAATTATCCGCAGCCGCGACATAAAGAGGCTATAATAACAGGCAGTACGCAGTAAAAAAGAGAAACTGCAAGATGAAAAAATTCTGCAATACAAAAAAAATACGGAACAGAACCAAAATAGTGTCATCTCAATGATATATGGGGCGGAGAGAATCAGGAAGGAAGAACAATACCATAACCGTAGAGGAAGGGACCAAACTAATACGATTTAGAAATCGAGCGACAACAGTTTTCGATGTCGGGAGATATGATGGAGGGGAATTTTGAAAATCTAGAATTGAGTCAAGTTAACTACGGCCAGTAGCAGACGACGGTGGTCCGATTGTGAAAACCATCTTCTTGGCGGTGATAAGGAATGAAATAATGCAGAGGAAATTCATAAAAGATAGAGGAAGATCGTTAGTATTGTTACGACGACAGAATATGGTAGATGATGAGGGGGAACAGTTGTGAAAAATTATTGTTGTGGAAGCATGAGAGAGGATGAAATTTGAAAGTAACTAACCTTAACTTAAAATTTAAACTTTTAAATATAATAACCGCTGTAAAAGATGTGGATGCGTTAAAATGTATGATTTCAAAATGGAAGAAAAGTAGGTACGCCACGTAGGATGTTGAAGATTGGCAAATAGAGGGGATAAAGATGTCTCCAGAAATTGGGTTGGAAAGTGTTAATTTATAGAACATGCAACGGTGAAAAAACTCTTATTCCAATAATTTACAACAAATTTGTCATTCCCTCAATAGATTCCACGATGTTTTGATTGAATCGGTTCTTGTTTGGTTTAATTTTGAAAGTAGTTTTTCAATTGGGGTAGAAAACTCAGACGAGCCTGAATTAATAGTAAATTTTAATAATGTTTTAATAGTGTTCTAATTTAAAATAAAACGTGATAAAGATATATATGTAATTTTATAATAAAAATATTCTAATTTACTTTAAATTAAAAGGATAATTTTGTCATTTTATATTTATTGATCAAATTAATAAGCAAGGCGATGCAGTGTGGTAGCATTTAACACAGTGCAAACGCACTAATGTGAAGTGCAATTATTCAAAATAAATATCATATGTTGGATCAACGATCCAATGATATTCAATGTATTTACTGACGTTAGGCAGGACGAAAACCCTCCCGACCGTAAGAAAAACCCAAGTAATTTTGATATGCAACTTAACTTTAAGTTTCATGAAATTTAACTTCAATATTATAAAGTACGTTCATTTTAGTGCAAATCTTGTGTGATATTACCTTATTATGAGATCGGTATCAGTTTTCAATAAAAATATTAGTAACTATTACAGTAAATTGTATCTTTAAATTTTAATCATGTATGTAAAACGTATTATTTCAAGACTAAAATTTAAAAAGTGACACGTCAAATTCTCATATGTGTACAAGAGACTTACACTTAAATAAATTTTATCAATTTTTAAAAATTACATGTAAAATGTACTTATTTTAAGGAAAATTTTTAAAAAGTGAAACTACATTTTTTATTATTAAGTATATTAAAGTTTCTACACAAAATGATAATAATTTCACATTGGTCTGAAACGGTCTCACAAAAAATTTACTTATTATATAATTATTAATACATATTATTTCAAATAAAGTGTGCGGAAAGGGAGTAGTAAATTTACCGCATACATATTCGTGTGATTTAACAATATATGAAATAAGATATTGTATAAAGTCAAAAAATCTAATAACTTGAAAGATAATGTTAATTCAATTCGATGAAACCAATTAAACGTGTCTTAAAAGGAAGAAACCAGATGGCTTCACAAATGCAATTAATTCCGGAAATGCTAGTCTCAAAACTTTAATAAAAGAGTAGTTGGTTCTTTAATCAATATACATATATGTATTCAAAATTAATTTAAATGAATTGTACTTATTTACAACACATGCCAAATTTATTTATTACTATAACTCAATGAATTTTTTTAATCACGAATATTGAAGTAGAATAAGTACAACAACAAGAATTAAGAATTATTGTGGCATAATATATACATAATCCCAACCAACTCAAACATGGCTAATGGTTATATATATTGTTTTTTCTGTTAATTTCTGCACCTATGATGTAAGTATAATATTTTTTTAGTAATTATTTAATTAATGGACGGCGATACGTGCGCAATGGACAAGATTACTGAAGTCTGAAGCTAGCAATTATTTAAGCCTGATACCTTTGCCTTAAAATACGTACAGCATGGCCAATCAATAAAGTTAATAGGAGTATATATATATATATATATATATATATATATATATATATATATATATATAATTGAGGGAATATATTCTCGACAATTTATTCATTGGTTGTTTAACTCTTAATGCCAAATGATAATATTTGGTGAGTTTTTAATTAGTTTGACAGAAGGAGAAGAAAAAGCAATTTAATTAAAATAATATATATTTTTAGATCAAAATGTACCACATGCCACACATATTACTTTAATATATTCTATAACTAATTTATAAGCTTCATGTCGGTATTGTTGGAGAAATTAAAATTAAAATTAATTGAAATTTCATCTCTTTAAAAATTTGAGCTTTTAGTTGAGATTAAACTTTTTCATGGTATCAGAGTTAAACAAAAGTTCTTGCCCAGATCCAAAGGTTCGGGAAATTTAGAAAAATTAAATATATGAATTAATTATACACTTCTCTCTAAATGTATCATTATGAATACATATTTGTATAAATTTTATTCGATTAATTGGTTTAGACCAGACTAAAAGGGTGTTTGGATGAACTTATAAGCTCTTTATAATAGCTTATAAGAGATTATAAACACTATAAATGTGTTTGACAAAATAAGATGTTTAATAGCTTATAAGGTCATAAAATAAGTTCCTAACAACTTATAAGATGTTAAAAAATAAATTGAGATTTTCCAACTTATTTTTTCCACCACCAACCACTCACTTCACTCTGGAACCACCCCATCCCTCCTCCACTCCCGCCCACATCTACCTCAACATAAAAAATTAAGAATAATATTATTTTATATTAAAATTAAAATTAAAATTTAAAAATATATATTATAAATTCTTAAAGATTTTATAAGTTGTATTAGCCAAAAACTTTAACAACTTATAAGATGTTAGAGCTTGTAAGATGTTTCAAATAAACTTAGTTCATTGGCTCTAATTTTATGGTTTATATATTTGTGTATCTTCCAAGAGTTTGTTTATGATTTTGAATTTTATTAATCATATAGATGCGTAGTTATTTCAAAATTTCTTGCTACGGCAAAATAAACCAATTTGAAAATGAGACAAACATTACCGATCTAGTTCATTAATTGAACAAATTAAATAGGCAAGTTTGATCACCTTTACGATAATGATAACACTCGCACTACAATATTTGTATATGATTTCTCATAAATAATGATAATATTATTAAATCATACACCACATGTGTAAGGTCATGATCAAGATAATTGATCAAACTTATGCATCATCAGGGCTTTCTATATTAAGAAAGACATGGATATAATTTATTCAAAATTAAAACAAATATATAGAAAAAGTTTCACTTTCTGAGCTCCACCACCATATGCATGTCCTCTTCTAGCTAGCTTCATTAATTGATCCTGTCAATCCAACAAAATCAAAAATTAACATGCATAAAAAATAAAATAATATAACACAAAAAGAAGAGTTGAAATAGACTATCTAATTATTACTCTACATAACACAAAAGAAAATGTAATACAAGAAAAAAGTAATACTTATATCAGTTTATTATATTTTAAGTATTACTCGCTCTGTCCCACAATTGTTTGCACTTTTTTTTTTATTCGTCGGTCCCACAATTGTTTGCACACCCAAAAAGAAAACACTTTTATAAACTACACCCTCACAATATTCACATATTTACATAAATTGTCATTAATTTTTTGCCTTTTGGGCCCACAATACACTCAGTTCAACCAATTTCTTCATTTTATACCCCACAAAATACTAACCATTACACTTTTTTCTTAAAAACTGTGTCCAACTCATGGTGCAAACACTTGTGGAACGGAGGGAATATTATTTTTAGGGGGTGGGTCCCCTACGGTAAATGTGGGTGTGTGTGATTTGAAGGGTCTAGATCATAACTTGACCCCACCAGGAGGAAACCAATTTCCTTATTTTTACTTTAAAGTAGAGAAAATATACAAAAGTGCCCAAAAATTAATGCGGCAAATCTTTTTTACCCAGTTTTGTAAAAAAGATGTTTTTTGCCCCGAAAAAGTTGGTAAAACGGTTGGCAAAGGGTTGACACCCATGCCAACCTGTGTGCCAACCTCTTCGGGGCAAAATTTTTTTTTTTTTTAAAGTTGGGCAAAAAACATTTTGACCTTACGAAAAAGAGCAATTTTGTTTTTCTCTCTTTAAAGTATTACACTTTACTCGAAATGTATTAAGAATGGGAGAAAGAATGAAGTGAGTACTTATCACAGTCGACACTGCGAGAAACGGGAACATCCAATTGCACGCCACACTTAGCGGGCATGTCCAGAGCGGCCTGGTCCTTCAAGTCGGCGTAGTGGCTGGCGGCCGCCTTAACGCAGCCGCAGCAAGCCCTCTTGTCGGCCGTCGTTTGTGCCATTGCTTTGACGGCTCTCACACCGTCACAACACGCCCGTGATGGACTACCTTCGTGGCCCCGTAGGTAAATGATGCACGCCCCCAACGCGCCGTTAATTTCAGCGCAACTTACGCCCTGCGTCGGCTGCACAACGCTCGAGATTACAGCCAGAATTGCAATCATTGCTACCACGGCGGCCTTCATTTTTTTTATTTTATTTTTTGTTTGTAACAATGTTGTGTAGTTGGTTGTGGTATTTATAAGTGGATTGTAGTAGGGAGTTGGTTAAAGTGAAGTAAGATATGTTGCCAACTTGCCATATATAGGGAAGATGATCAACTATTCAAACAGATTAATCTTATCCTTGTATATTTATGGGCAGCATGTTGATTGTTATGTGGTATTTCTTCCAACTTTTTGAAGGCAATCATCATCAATATACAGAATTCAAGAAAACTTTGGATTTTGACGTTAAATATTGAAATATTGGTAATTGCTATCTTGTCACCAAATTATACAATACATCACGGTTAAATGGTAGTATCATATATATAAACAGGGTTTAATTTCTTCATCAAAACGTATCGTGTTCATAGTTCTTAATGCACAATATTTTCATGCAGCAATTGAATAGATTGATATTCCCACATACCCTTTTATTGATTGAGCCAATTAAGCTTTGATTTACCAAAACAAAAGTAAGATTTGAACTTGTTTGTTACGTAGCATCAAATCGGAATTAACTAAAGCTAAAATTTCAGACCTTCATCCTTTTCTGTCTTATTTTTCTCAACACGGATTATCATATTTCAAATATCCACAACTCTTAAATGTAGTAAACTCACAATACCTAAGTTCATATTTGTTTCGTTGGATTAGAAGGATTGATACTTTATTCCTATTTATCATGATCACTGAGATAATTGTTAGGGGTTGAACTAATTATTATCGAGGAATAATTATTATCCATCAAAGCAAATTATTCACATTCCTCATATGTACAAACATAAAACTGGATGTTTATATATATGTATCGCTTTGGGTTAAATATATTCTATAATAATATAGCTTGATTTAATAGATCTTTTGAAAGTTTAATCAAGCTTTATAATACACAAGTTGGCTAATTTTAGCAAAATGTCAGTTTCCCGAATATAACATACCAAGCATGAACCAAATCCATATCTTTAACTAACACATCCTAAATTTCTTAAAAAATAGGGTTCTCAGAAATGAAATAAATAACTCGAAACGCAACATTCTCGAATAATCACAGCATGAGAATTGAGAAATGCATCTAAAACACGATTGAAATCCAAAGAAACAATCAACTGAAATCCAAAGAGACAATTTGCAATAGAAGAACCTTACTGCATTACCTGGGAATTCCAAGAAAACTTACTGCGTTACCTGGGAATTCCAAGAAATCTTACTGCGTTACCTGGGAATTCCAAGAACACTTTTACTATAAATGCCTACACAATATGAGCAAGATGGTACCATACTATGCCGTTGACCAAACATTATTACAGCACAAAAACTAGTATATATGTGCAATGGTATAAGATAGTTGAGTGGGATAAATGATAATTGGCACATAGGAGAAACGTAACCAGCAAAACCAACAAATATAATTGGATACGGAGGCATACTTACATGCATTCATCACAATACTTGTTTCCACAACGGGAAAAGGATTTTCACAAGTTACAGTAAATTTTTGGTGTTCACCATCATAAAGGATCAATGTCAGCCACATCACAAAAGTAGATCTGCTTCTCGTCAAACCAATAAGAAAATTACTAGGGTGATGTGAGCTTAAATGCTGTAAATTTTTCTTGTCTATGGCTTAGTTATAACCCCATCGTCAAGAGCAGCAATTTTGCTAAGTCGCAATGCCATGAATCCAAAAAATGGCAGGCTAAATGAAACATTCCATCATAGTATCTTCTCTTAATCATATCTCCTCAACCTATGGGATGTCGCCTCCTGCATATTTTTCGAGTAACACATCAGGAATCTAATGAATCTTGATAGTAGCAATACTTCAAAAATTATGTAATTATTTACCAATTTGATTCCCCACTTTCCATAGTTAAGAATAAGTCATTTGATAAACATAATTGGGGCATTGATCTGTGGTGAAAATTGATTGTGTGATGCACATTAAAAAAGGAGGAAGATGTAGGATCGAAGTGGGTGGTAGTGGAGACATTGACTTCTTGTGTTAAATGGTAATGGAAGATCAAGACAGAGAACAAGGTCCATGAATTTATAGCAGATCATAAAGTAAAATTATGGATTCCAGATGCTACCTTTTTGAGCGGCTACGATCTTCCTCGAAGTCCATTACTCCACCATGTTCAGTGAACAAGTCTCCATGCACTCTGAGCTCAAGATCAGCCTGCTTACAATTGGTAATTTCTGCCACAATGTAAGATAAATCGACCAACATATCCAGATATTGTACGTATACTAGTTCTTGTAACAGAAAAACATATGCTTCCGCAGAGTAAAGTCATATATAGAGGTGAGTTGCATAATAGCCAAAGCTCGAACATGCTTTCCCGAGGGTAAACTAGTCACCTTAATAAAATACCATTCACATTTGAGATCTTACAAACATATATACAAATACTGGATCTATCACAGAATTTAATGGAACTGGAAAAAGAGGCCAGGTCTCAGGCATTTACATTTTCACTTCAGATGCAACATGACTGGCGGAATTGGAAAACATGCAATGACTAAAAAATCACTTTGAAATATAGATAGTACTTCAAATTTCACAGTAACTGACCTTCAAAGATAGTGTTTTCTTTAATTCTTCTACCCTTTCATCTACTTCCTTTTTGTGCTTTCTGTCTATGTCACTCATAGTATCAGCCCATTTTATCTTCTCTTGAATCGAGGCAAGAAGATTATCAGACGTAGATAGCCTATAAAATATGAAAACAAAATCCAATCAGATAGTATCACGTACATGACAGAAATAGAAAGAAAACAGAAACATAAAACAGAAACCGCTGGCTGCAACGTTGTACATTAAATTTAAAACAATTTCTGATCACACAAGAACCTCAAATACCTTCTGTTGAGTCGGTAAATACAAGTAAATGTATCATACTTGGTTGTAGCTTAGCTTTAAAAATTTGAAGAAACTTATATTACCAAATATAATGAATACAGAACAGAACTCAGTAAAAGACAGGGCAAGGAAACTGAGTATGCAGTTGTGCATGTAATGATGATGGCGGCAAGACTAAACGGAAGGCAAAGGCAGGGGCATTTCTTTGAACTATCATATAGTCTTGAAAAAATCACTGAATCTGAATAACAATAAATTTATGCCACTTTCTGACGGTACTTATTTTTTACTGAATATATTTTTGACATTGCAGAGTCATAGGAGAAACATCCACAAAAGGAAATATAATCTGGAGAACATTCACTTAATGAATAAAATAAAATATAACTAATAGCCCTTGGGCAATGCAAGAAATATTCACCAATTTGATAGTGTTTGAATCATGCTGCCCAACTGTCCAGGTCTAAGATCCCTTCCTGCTGCAAATTGCACCTGCAAGTTCATTGACGGTTAGATTAGTCACTAATTGCAAATCAGAGTAGTAGCTAAGAAAACAGAAGATTTAAACTAGTAGAATATTGAAGAAATACCTCAAAACATCTTCGCAACTGATCCAGCTTTCCTCTGACTATTCCCTGAGCAAAGTTGGAGAAAAAAATCATAGCATTAATCATCAAATTTCTTTTAATCTATCTCCATCAACTTTGTACTCAACAACGTTATGCCATTTATCAACATGAAGAAATTAGTAAAAGCAAAAGAAAAGGAAGTTCTGCAAAAAAGGAGAACAAAATTATGTGGACCAACTTGGACAATATTATTATTATAACTACTGCATGTTCATGAATGATTTGAAATTTTGAACCAAGTATTAAACTGCGCAGGAATGAGCCAGCAAAAACTCACCACATGCATGCAGTTGTTAATGAGAAAGTCTTCCAACTCACGGACATTGGTAACATCCAACTCCTGCATTAATGTATCATACGGCAATACCTAGGAAAATACCAAGAAAATGATTAAGAGAGACAAGTACTCTGTCAAGAGGAAAAGGGAAAGAAAAAACCACAAAACATGATTGAAAAAAAATCAACAAAAGTTTGCAAATGAAGGAGAAAGGCTAATCAAACAGAAAATATTTAGTTGACTTGAGGTATTGATAGATTCAAGTTTATATACACTCCCGTCGTCCATCTTGCTTGATGTTTTAGAGTGAATTTTAGTCCCAAATTACTTGATGTTTTTAGGAATTCAAGAACAAAACATTCATAATCTTCCAAAATTACCCTCATATTAATATTAGGAGAGAGAAAAATTTCATCATAAGGCTCACTTCTCCAAATACTTATTTAAAATTAAATCAGGATAGTACAGTCATTTTATAACATTCCTAAATTAATGTAAACTCTTGTAAACATCAAGAAAATGGGATGGATGGACTACACACACATACATTTTATTTTCCTAAACATTTACATTAGAAGAAACAACACAATAGGCGGATTGGACAGTTGTATTTAGACAACATGAACTAGAATTGTAAATTTTGATACTATAAAGCAAAAGGAGTATGTGGCTAAGAACAAGAACTTGCCAGTGGAAGATAAATAGATCCTTCAATAAACAACATTTGCAGTTTGTAAACTAAGCTTTAAAATATAATAACCATAACTATTTTGAAAGACCATTTGCTAATTCAGTTAAAAATATACTGGACATTTTGTTATGTCAAATCATCTTTGCTCCTTATGAATTTAAAAATACATAAGTTCCTGCCAATTTAAGGGGAAAGATTTTACTTTGATAAAAATCTCCACTATTGTATTAAATGAACACACTGAACGCTAGAAAATACCTTGTTTGTCTCAGCCAAAGTAAGCACAGTCAACTGCTTCAATTTAAGGACTTGGTCAGGAACCAATTGTGGAAGATGGCTGGCAGAACCTGTCCCACAACATAGAACATAAAAATCATTGAAGGAGAGATATATTACTCCATGGGCAGACTAGTATCTCATAGAAAGGGAACATAACATTATATCTTATATGCAAGACGCCAAACACATGTAACAAACTAGATGGTTTTTTCCAAGCTTTAAAAATATTATGTGATTGGTTCCAGGAGTTCTCGAACATGAAAAAAGTCATATCTGTCATAGATGGCGGACACAGCTCATCGAGGTTGAGCTTGAGATTTGGCTGGGAGCAAAACTGAATTGCAACCCAAAAATTAGACATATTATATTACTCTATTTCTATCTTGAAGCTGCTTCCACAGTTCCACATAATTACGCCAACTAGGATACATGCTGATACCTTAAACTACCAAGCATGAACTTCAACAGTAAGTGAAATCCAACTGACTATCCAAAGCTGTGGTCACAGACTTTCTAATTCCTAGTCATCTACATGATATTGGAATGAATTCCAGAAGTCCAAAAATTCACATCAAGTGTCCATTGGAGTAACTCCGAGTAAAGGTCCAAAGGAAATGTCATCTTTATTGCCTATTACCTAAACAAGAAATCACAGGGACACTGACATCCCCATGATGAAAATCCATGTCGCCTGCCGATTATCATCAATAATCCAAGTATGTGGCTAATTTGCAACTCCACGTCAAGATACCATTGACACAAAAACTTTCTCCATTCCCAAATGGAGTTGTCTGAAAATTTAAATACAACTCCAATCAAGCATTGTCAGGATCAGCTGTTTTTTACACTTGAGAAGATGAATCGACATAATCATCACTAACATTACCATAACAGGCCTTAAATGCCGGTATAACTATATTACAGTAGAAAACCTAAAAAAGAAAAGGAAATTTGGCAAGATATATATCAAACATTCAAACTGGTTCCAATTATTCAGAAAGGAAAAGCCGAAAGGGGATTGAGCTTCTGATTGAAAAGGCATAATGCTTACCATCATATTCATTCCATGTACCGTGTCAATTTTTAAGTAAATATGGTCAACTTACTATCATATTCACTCCATGTACAATGACCAAATTTGAAGAAAAATTGGTCAACGACGAGAAGAATAATTGTTGAAAGGACTAATTTCTTACCCTTATATTCACTCCATGTGCCATGTGCAAACATGTGAAGCAAGTCAAGGTAGATACCGTTCTCAGTACCTTCAAGCTGCACAAAATTCTATAATAAGATTTTAAGATAAGAGGAGCAAAAAGTATACAGCATTGATAAATATCACAGAAGCCCCAATATAAATCATAGTAAATATCACAAAATGAGAAAGAATTGATAACTAGAGAGAAGTACATTTATTCAGTGGTAATAATATAGTATATGACATTATGACCCATTAGCATCACAAGGTATTGAATTCAACATAATATAGGAAAATTGAAAGCAAGCTAAGGAGCATTACACCAGTCCACCCGAGACCAAAGCACTAATCTGTATGTCAAATCCTCACAAAAGAAAATCCTAGTGATAAAGAGATCCTCCATCAATACTACCAAAAATTATCATACATAGTCCACGCGTCAAGAACAATTGGCAAAAATGCCTAACATGGGAAGACCCTTTGGTAGTCAATTCAATTTCATCTATTTAAAATCTGACTATTTGTTGGTAATTCTTCAATTGGTCAGCACTTAGTTTATTAACTTCCAAGCTCCATAACCAAAGAATTATCAGAAGCTAATAGCAATACCTTAATTTATCAGCATGCCACTTCTAAGCTAATAACTTAGCAAGTGTGCAGCTAATATAAAAAAATAGTGGACTTCACAAAGCACTTCAGACAAAATCGCCCCTCAGACAATGAAATGCGACTGAGAATGAGGCCATGTCTCTTGCTCAAAGCCTATACAGCAAAAGAACACCTCATAACTCGCAAGCTAGTTGAAAAAATGATGTTTGTACTTGATTCATTAAAACCCACATCTACAAGAGCCAAATAAACACCTTATTTATCCATCTAATGCTCCACATATTTTATATTACACTGTATAGAAAGAGATATCAATTCCAACGCAAAGTAAAAACCATAGGGAATAAATTTACAAACCCAGGAGCCAAAAGTTAGTTTTACAAAAAAAAACATATATCTATATATACATGAGCCAGCTTATTCCGTAATTTAATCTACAATGAGAAACAAAAAAAAAAAAACTCTGTCACAAGTTATTGAACCTAATTGAGAAGCCTGCTAAAACCATTAGCGACCATAACCCTTCAAACCCCAAAAATACAACAAAAGTTCATTATATACCACAAAAAGAACATATCAATATAACAGAAACAAACACATACTACACCTCAAGGACGTTAGTAACGGCGAGAATCTCGGAGAAAGCGAATAGGGACGGATGAGAAGTGGCCTCAACGACGACGTTTGAGAGCGCCGCGCCCTTGAGATTGGACGCCTGCTTCACGAAGTAGTCTATGTGCTCCGCTTGTTGTTGCTCAATGTCCATAATTAGGATTTCCTAAATTAAATTGATCCACCCAAAAAAATTATGAAACAAACTTGCGCGTACTAAAATAAGAGTCGCTACTGCATATATATTCACCAAAATCCCAGAACACCGAAATCTAGGGTTAGGAATTCCGATAATTTGTCGTCCAAATTTTTCGGCACGAATATTGAATGGAAGTTCTCTCGGAAAAACTTTCGCAATGAGTGCTGATACTTATAGGGGCGGTGCTGCGGTGTGCTCAATTAAGTTGAGTAAATAGATTAGTTTCTTAGGTCAATTACGTAATTTTATAAAATATGGCACATTCGATTTTTCGCTTGAGTCCTTGCTTTCTATTTCTTTTGTATGGTTTACACTTTACCCCCGTTTTTTATTTATCTATTCATTTTTCTCCTTTTGATCTATTTTCAATTCTTTTGATACGTAAGTAATTACTGTTGTAAATCTAGAAGATTTATTTTAAATTTTGAAGATTTGATGTGGACATTGCTAATGGACCAAGAAACACAACGGGTCTTATATCTTAGACTAGGGTTTTATTCTTATAAATAGATCATTGTATTCATTATTGTAATCACCTCATACACAAGATCATTAGTGAAACTCCTGACTTGGATCGCCCCCAGACGTAGTCCTTCCGGACGAACTGGGTCAACAAACGATGTCTCTTTAATTTACGCACTTATTTATAACACGTTATCAGCACGAGTCTCTAACCGAGATCATACGGTACGCCCTTAATTTATTTTCATATGAATTTCCATGTTGTCATGTGTACCTATGCTATGAATTTATTTGATTCATGATTGATTGTTGGATTTAATTATTGTGTATTGAATTGACGAGCAATGACCGACGTCCCGAAGGCGTACGACCGTCGCCGTCCGCCGCACGAGACAACGCACGCGAGCAGCGCACGTCGCGCGCCCGTCGCCACACGAGAGCAGCGCCCGTTGCGCGCCTGTCTCGCCTCAGCGCCGCACGCACCCGTGTGCCCGTCGCTGCGTGCGCCCATACGCGACCGCCTTACGTGTGATGCTTCCCGTCCGCCGTGCGCGACCAACGCGGTATTTTTCCCCGGATTCTTGTGATCTCTTAACCCTATTTTGTTTGCGTTCTTGATATCACAAAACCCGTGTTTAATTTATTTTAATCCTGAAAATATTTCGTTAAATTGCGTTAATATACATGAAATAATTATTCTTATGATTATTTCCTCTGTCTATTAAATCGTATATTTTCTAGAAATTATTTTCATGTGATTATCTTTCTTAATTGTTTATGCATGTTTATGTGATTTAATTATCCTATGTGCATTACTTTTCCGCACATATTTTATTTCTTTATAGTCCTCATATTATGCCCGGGTAGGCGGCGCCCAGTATTTGTCGGACCGTAAATTGGTCACAACTCTTACCATGTCATTTTAAAATCGTAGTGAAAATATATGATATTACCATGAAAGAATTCGATGAGCTTGCTCTCGATGGTAATAACTACCTGACATGGGCGCTAGATGTCGAGTTCCATCAAGCCTTAAATGAGTTGAGTGAAACAATTCTCGAAGGTTCGAAATCCACTAACGCCCTGAAGGTGAAAGCGTTGATTTTTCTCATGAACCACCTGAGTGAGGAATTCATCATTCAGATCCTCATTCAGGGACCCCGGAATGTTGTGGAACTCCCTGTAGGATCATTTCCAACAACAAAATGATATACTCCTCCCTCCGGTACAATACGATTGGTTGAGACTCCGTTTCCAAGACCTTAAGTCTTTAACGGAGTACAACTCTGCTTTGCACCGTATTGTAACCCAATTGATGTAGAACAATCTGTCAACATTCCACGCTAGCAACCTTATACTCTAGCAGCAGTATAGGGACAATTATATTATTGGTTGCAAACGTGGAAGGGGGGGAGAGTAAGATGATTTGGGTTAAAGGCTGAGGTCGTAGTACATCCGGTGGTCACAGAACCTCGAATTTCGCTCTTCATCTGGCAAGTTTAAACAGTCCTGCTACAGATGCGGATGCAGTGGCCATTGGTCTCGCACGTGTCTCACTCCCAAGAACTTGTTGAGGTTTATCAAAAGCAGCAGAAGGACGGCAAGGGAAAGGCCCCTAGAGTCGAATCTCACCATGCCAGACTGCCTGAAGCAGACTTTGACCAAGACAACGTCGATCCTCTGGGCATCAAGCTCAAGGACCTAGGAGATGATGAGTGATTTGTGTATTTGATTGTTTTAGTACTTTATATTTGGATCCTTTCTTTCGGATATTTTATTTTATGGATAATATTATGTTTTAGCTTTGATGTGTTTACCTTAACGCTGTCCATTAAATTTACTTGGATATTGTTTTTCATGTCTAGTAAACATATCAGCTATTAGGTTTGGGTTATTTCCTCTGGCATGATGGATTGAGATTGTGTTTTATGTTTGGTAGATAGCGCCACCACTCATGCAATCTTAGGAGATAAGAAGTTCTTTCATAACTTGTTAAATCGTAAGGGGAGTATAACTACAATAGCAATGATAGTAGGTTAATAGTGGGGTCCAGAAGAGCTCTCATTGTCCTCCCCGTGGGTACCAAACTCATAATGAATAATGTCTTATTGTTTCCACAGTTTAAGTGTACTCTGCTCAGTTTTAGAGATATTAGGACTAATGAATATCACATTGAAACTGAAACTGAGAACAATAACGAATACCTTTTGATGACTATTACTCGAGGTAGCCGTAAATAAGTTATAGAAAAACTTCCTTACTTCTCCCCCGGGTTGTACTATTCCTACATCCGGCCGTCAAAATCTCCATCTAGCCATGAGTATGAAATTTCATGACCCGAACTTCTTTATATTAAGACATCAGCGGTTAACTCATCCCGGACAATATATGATACGTAGGATTCTACCTAATTCAATTAGTCATAATAATTCGAATAATAGAATCCTTCCCGTTGATGAACTTATTTATGATGCGTGTCTTAAGGGTAAGTTAATAGTGCGTCTGTCGCGCACTAAGGTTAGACTAGAGTCTCCAGTTTTCCTTGAAGCGAATTCAAGGAGATATTTTGGACCGATTCACCCAGCATCAGGACCATTTTAGTATTTCATGGTCCTTATTGATGCCTCCACTAAGTGGACATATGTTTATTAGTTGTCTACCCGCAATCAAGCTCTTGCAGAGCTCATTGCGAAAACTGTTGGGAAAATATAGGGGTGCCCGGAATCTATTCGGGATGAATTTTAAATACGAATTTAAATACAATTATTACTATCATGAATTAATCCTAATTAATTCAAATAATAATTCCAACAACTAATTATCATCATGCATGCTAAATTAATTTCACATATTAACTATGGCGGAATAAACAAGTAAATATGTGATTAACGTACCTCTTGTAGAACTTGGCCTTTGAATAAAACGGGACTCTCGTACACGCTTTATCAACCCAAAAACCTTCTCAAGTATTTCCCTTTCGCCTTACTTGATCGCCGGTGGGAGACGCTTTCAAGCAATTTAATAAACTAAGGAAAAAGAAAAATATATATGCTTCTTGATTTTTCCAACACATGGAATTATGTACTTGGGGATGAAATAATCATCTCCTATTTATAATATGTAGTGACCGATTTTTTCAAGTGGATATGGGCTTGGAAAAAATCTTTTCTTAGACTCTAAGAAATCTTGAATATATCTCATATATTCTTTTCTCCAAAATAAAATATCCCACAAAAATCTCACCCTACATATTAAGGCTTAATATTTTCGAAAATTATGAGAATGAAATCCAAGATTTGGATCTTCTTGAATATATGAGATATTCTTGTATTTCTAGAATACATATCTTCCATAATATCTTTTCAAGAAAATCAACAAAATCTAATTTCTCCTACACATGCATTTTTCGAAAATAAGAGAGAAAAATCAGCAATATAATTTTCTTTTTATTTTAATCACCTTATCATTATTGGGCTACTTAATGGGCTACTTGAGGGGCCTTAAGGAGAATTAAGATTGGACCTCCCAATGGACTTCTGAATTTCAATATTGAGCCCCAATATAATTCAGCCCATTAATATTAATTATTACCACTAATAAATTAATATTGCACTATCCATCTTAATCCATATTACGATAATATGGGCTCCCGGTTATTATTTCCCGCGTTTAAAATTATCAAGTCCATTAATTAATTGAGCTTCTGAATAGCTCTAAATTAATTAATATATTTCACCTTGGAGTAAAGACAGCTCAACATTATTATTCGTACCGAAGAAACTAATTCTTCACTTGCAAGATTTGGTACAATAAAACTTCTGAGCCCACCAAGGGGACTAATCACACGAGCCGTACTCGCACGCGTTTCTCCGTATTAAATCTTAGCAACCGTCGTATGATTAATATTACTGCCCAAGACACAAAGTTCGAAGTCACAATGATTCTCACCCAACATGAATCAAAGCAGTAACTATTAAGCACACACGGTCCTATTTAAGTGACGGAGATTAAGAAATCAACAACCACTGAGGTCTAATTCTTCACTTTTCAGAACAGAAGAATTTATCCTCGCTGTAGGACCTCTTCAACACATACTAAATGTGCTAGTGCAATCTCTTAGTCAAGACAGACCAATCTGAGCCTTACACATCGACCTTTCACGGCGGATTGTTCAATTCCACCTAGGTCGTGAAATGTACGTTTAGTTACAAGTAAACTGTTAATGTTGTCTTCCGTGATCGGGTATCACCACATTAACTACATTGTAACATGTACTATATATATTGAACGGTTTGCAATAGATATTCAACATTCAATCATATCTAAAGCATTGCGATAAAAGAATTATTCTCATAACCAAGTGTTTGATACACGAGTTATACAAAGTAAAAGCATACTTTCACGTATAACTCCAACAATCTCCCACTTATACTTAAAGTCTGCTTTTAGTATACATCATGCATGTCTTAGTGTAGTAGCTCTACGTGACATCTTATGTCAACCTACACTAACCTAATAATTCCTCCCACTTATACTTAAAGCAGATTGGCAATAGTCTTGACTCCCATTCCATCCACATGTCTCTCGAATGTACTCAGAGGCAGACCCTTTGTGAATGGATATACTAGGTTGTCCTCCGACGTTTATCTTTGCCACCTCTTTATCTCCTCTCTTAACGATTTCTCGCATAAGATGGTGTTTTCTTTCAATGTGTTTGCTGGCCTTGTGGGCTCTCGGTTCCCTTGAATTTGCAACTGCTCCGGCATTGTCACAAAAGACAGTTATCTTGTCGGGCAAATTCGGAACAACGTCCAAGTCCACTAAGAAGTACTTGAGCCAAACCGCTTCTTTCGCTACTTCACAAGCAACTACTTATTCGGCTTCCATGGTCGAATCTGCGATGCATTTCTGCAAATCGCTTCTCCATGTCATGGCTCCTTCTCCCATGCAAAACACACTACCCGAGGTAGGTATTTTGGAGTCTATGTCTGATTGGAAATTTGAGTCCGTGTATCCCATGGGAATTAGATTGTCTGATTGTTAAATCAGCATTCCATACCAAGTTCTTTTCAGAAACTAAAGAACGCATTTAATTGCAATCTAATGTGATTTCCCGGGGTTACTTTGATATCTTGCCATCACGCCCACGGCAAAGCAGATATCCGGTCTCGTACACAACGTTGCATACATAAGACTTCCTACGTCCGAAACGTACGGAACGTCTTTCATGTCATCTATCTTCACTTGCGTCTTAGGGCATATTTCTTTGGATAGATGGATTCCGTGCCTACAAGGTACAAAACCTTTCTTGGAATCTTGCACGCTGATATGCTTCAAAACAGTGGCTTTGTATGAAACTTGCGATAAGCCCAACATCTTCCTCTTGCGATCTCGAGTGAACTTGATCCCAAGGATGTGACCGGCTTTCCCTAAGTCCTTCATATCAAACTGATTTGACAGCCATACCCTTACGTCTGACAATACCTTTACATTGTTTCCAATGAGCAGAATATCGTCTACGTATAATACTAAGAATACCACCGCAGTTCCGTCACATCTTTTGTACACACAACTTTCGAACTTGTTTTGATCACAAACCCATAAGACTTAATTAATTGATCAAACACTAGTTCCAAGTACGCGATGCTTGCTTAAGTCCATAAATGGATCTCTTAAGCTTGCATACGAGGTGCTCTTGGCCTTTTTCAACGAAACCTTTGGGCTGTTGCATATAGATCCCATCAAGACTTCCGTTAAGGAAAGCTGTCTTGACATCCATTTACCAGATCTCGTAATCTAAGTGCGCAGCGATCGACAAAGGAATACGGATGGACTTAAGCATAGCTACAGGCCACAGGCCACAAGCCTTGCTTTGAAGGTCTCTACCCTTCCGTCCGGTCCTCTTTTCCTCTTGTACACCCACTTGCATCCAATGGGCTCTACCCCATTAGGTGGATCAACCAACTCCCACACTTGATTATAATCCATCGAACCCACCTCGGTTTCCATTGCGGTTTGCCACACTTCCGCGTCTTTGTCTTGGATTGCCTCGTCGTACGTTCATGAGTCTGATTCATCGCTGGGAATCAAATCTGAAGATTCTCCAATTCCCATGAATCTCTCGGGTTGCCTTGCAATCCTCCCACTACGACGGGGTTCCGGTTGTGAAGGTATGACGTGTGGTATATCATCTTGTATACTTGGTATAGGAGTTTGCCCTCTTAACTCGTCTAAGGTAATCTCACTTCTGGGCTTTCTTTTGTTCATATAGTCTTCCTCCAAGAATTTAAAGTGCGAACTAGTCACGGTCTTTTAATCCTTGAGACTATAGAACATACACCCTTTCGTTCCCATGGGATATCCTATAAACAACCTTAATTCCGAACGTGGATCCAATTCACCGGCTTCCTTGTCTAGCACGTATGCCGGACAACCCCAAATCCGCAAGTGTCTTAGACTGGGCTTGCGCCCGGTCCACAATTCCATTGGGGTTTTAGGAACCGATTTGGATGGCACCAAGTTTAGAATGTAAGTCGTTGTTTCCAAGGCGTTACCCCAAAACGACTTGGGTAAATCCGAATAACTCATCATGGATCTGACTATTTCTAAAAGAGTCTGGCTCCTTCGTTCCTCCACACCGTTCTATTGAGGGGTTCCCGATGTGGTCAACAGGGATACAATCCCTTCTTCCGATAGGTAGTTCAAGAATTCATTGCTAAGGTATTCGCCTCCACGAACAAATCGTAGAGACTTGATACTTCTTTCCTTATGCATCATAAGGTAGATGTATCCGTATTTTGAGTAATCATCAAATTACTCATACCTCTTCTTGCTATGATCGTCATTGAACCACACATATCGGTATGAACGAGTTCTAACACTTCCGTAGTTCTATTCCCCTTGGCTCCAAATGCCCTCTTGGTCATTTTACCCTCTAAACAGGATTCACAAGTTGGAAACGGTTCGACTTGGAATAATTCCAAGGATCCATCTTTCACCAATCTCTCTATCCACTTTAGATTAATATGACCTAGTCTAAGATGCCATAGAAGTGTTTCGTTCATCTCCGAAGAACGCTTTCTTTTATTACTCGAAATAATCGATGTGTTATTAGATTCAATTTTTGTGAGTGGTGTGCCCAAAAAATGGTATAAAGATCATCCATTAAAGTTCCGGAACGGATAAACTCATCGTTTCAAGCAATAATAACATCCTCATTAAAAGAAACTGAGTATCTATTCAAACAGTTTAGAAACTGAAGGTTGAGTTCTTTCTAAACTAGGAACATGAGGAATGTCTCTCAAGACCATAACTCTATCTTCACAAGATAGGCGCACTTCTCCCACTGCTTCAGCTGCCACTCTCGTAGCATTGCCCGATGTGATGGGGATCTCACTTCCGTTAAGTCGTCGGGTTAGCTTAAACCCATGAAACAAATGTGATCAGTAGCTCTCGTATCCACTATCCACGAATAGACAGCATACGCCACTTCACAAGTTTCGACGACTAAGGTGTGTGAATTACCTAACTTTCCTAGCCTCTTAGGCTTGGAACAGGCAGACCTCCATTGTCCTCTCTCACCGCAACTAAAACACTTCCCCTTCGATGCTTGCCTTTGCATTTGCCTTTCGCAACAATTGGATTTGCTTGGATCCGGCCTTTGGTTCTCTTCCTCTTTTCCCTCCCTTGGGACCAAAAAAGGTAGACGAACCATTAGCCACCATAGCACTAGACTGGTGCTCCATTATCACCTCCACCGAGACTAAAGCTTGCAAGAGCTCGGGCAAACGACTTGTCCGTTCATTCATCTGACAATTCAGATGAAACTACTCAAAGCTTCTCGGTAGGGAATGGTATATGAAATCAATCAAAATTCGCACCAAGTACTTCCAACTTGTTAAGGTATGCCATTATCTCGAGAACGTGCTCCCTCACGGGCGTTCCTTCCACCATTTCCAACTTGACCGAGTCATGTTTGGTGAACTGATTAGTCATGGGATTCTGATGTGAAAACATCTCTTCAAGGCGTTTCATGATTTCAACAGCGGATACAATGTCTTCATGAACGCGCCTCAAATCCTCAGACAGAAATGTCAAGATGATGCACTTCATTCATTGTCACGCTTCCGATCATAAACTGCCTCTTCCCATTGCTTGACTTATCATTAGGCTTGCCGGGTATATTAACATAAATAATCCAATTGTGTTTTCGTGCAGTAAGGACAATTTTTAAAAAAAACATTTCCAATCGATATAATTCTCTCCAAAAAGTTTATTAACTTTAAGTATATTAAACAGTGGATTAAAAGGTTACGACATGATGAAATGAGAATAAAACATACATTCATATCAATATCTAGAAAAATATGAAATTATCACATAATTCGATCACATCAATTATATTGAAACCTTAAAACAATATAATCATGCATCAGCCAACATCTCGAAACAATTTAAATGCGCCACGAGGGGTGGTCTATACATTTAAATACATTCAAGCGGATTACAAACTTAAAAGTTACAAATCCTTAATTCAAAATTAATAGTTGGCTCCCACTTTGACCACATAGAAATTGACAGGGACTCCGAGGGGAGTAAGTTAATATCAATTTCCTATGCCTAAGTAATAACCATAATTAAATACAAGATTATTATTTCGCTTTGAGCAAGCCACTCGTGGTGAGGGTCAATACCGCCACTAGTAATAATCCACAATCATTCTTTCGGAATTTATTCATGTGAAATCCGTTCTTTTGGCCGATCCGAGGGGGAAATGTATTCCAAAAGAACTTCACAAATAAATAAATTATGGAGGCCAAAATAATCCAATTTTAATATCCGGAATAAAATTGCGATTATAAAAACATACTTAGTAATTTTCGAAAGTAAGGTTTTTTCTTGGACAATTAAATTCATGCAAACACATATTAACAAATAATAAAATTGCACGAAATAAAACATCCATCAAAACAAAATTAAACACTTTGGAGCACTTGATTCCAATTGTCACGGTTTAATTTCTTCACGTCTTGATGCGAAAAATCGTCCTTGTTGCTTTCCGACGTTCGTCTCGACGTGCTCCCACTCGAACAGCAACACTTCTTAAAAAAACAGCATCGTTTGGGGTTCGGGATGACGTTTAAAATCACACGGAAAAAACACGAACCGAAAAAATTCCACGGCCTGAGATACAGCGCGCGTCGGCCCACGAAGTGGACCCGCGCGCTTCCCGGCCCGAGAAGCGCTGGAAAAGCGCCCGAGGCGCGCCGAAGCGCAGCCCCGAGGCGCACCCGAGGCGCGCCCGAGGCGCTGCACGGAGGCGCGCCGAGGCGCACCCGAGGCGCACCCGAGGCGCCCCGAGGCGCTGCAGGGCGCTGCCGAGGCGCTGCAGGGCGCTGCCGAGGCGCGCGCGTGCCGTGCGCGCGGCGTCGTGCGCCCGTTGAGCACGGTGTGCGCCGTGCACCCCCGTGCGCCGTTTTTTTTTCGCCGTTCGTCCTCGTTTTCTTCACCCCTTGCATGATTTTACCTCCATACACGCGCCACGCATGTATGCGTCGTCCGGGTACGCCGTTTTTAATTCTTCGTTCTTCGTCACGATCCGGTTACAATTTATTTTTACAAAAAATAAATACTAGATCTAGACTAGTCTATTACAATGATCGAATCAAAATAAAAACAACTAATCTACTCGTGGATTTTCTCACGAGAAAAACGAATTCGAACGAATCGAATTAAAAACCAATTTAATTCACACGCATGAAATTAACAACATTAAAAACCATGACAATTGGATACCTGCAAAAAAGATCTAACAATTCTACTATCCAATTTCAATTTTAATGTTCAACAATTTAAATTCCAATTTAAAATTCAGAGCCCGAAACCGTGGCTCTGATACCAGTTGTTGGGAAAATATAGGGGTGCCCGGAATCTATTCGGGATGAATTTTAAATACGAATTTAAATACAATTATTACTATCATGAATTAATCCTAATTAATTCAAATAATAATTCCAACAACTAATTATCATCATGCATGCTAAATTAATTTCACATATTAACTATGGCGGAATAAACAAGTAAATATGTGATTAACGTACCTCTTGTAGAACTTGGCCTTTGAATAAAACGGGACTCTCGTACACGCTTTATCAACCCAAAAACCTTCTCAAGTATTTCCCTTTCGCCTTACTTGATCGCCGGTGGGAGACGCTTTCAAGCAATTTAATAAACTAAGGAAAAAGAAAAATATATATGCTTCTTGATTTTTCCAACACATGGAATTATGTACTTGGGGATGAAATAATCATCTCCTATTTATAATATGTAGTGACCGATTTTTTCAAGTGGATATGGGCTTGGAAAAAATCTTTTCTTAGACTCTAAGAAATCTTGAATATATCTCATATATTCTTTTCTCCAAAATAAAATATCCCACAAAAATCTCACCCTACATATTAAGGCTTAATATTTTCGAAAATTATGAGAATGAAATCCAAGATTTGGATCTTCTTGAATATATGAGATATTCTTGTATTTCTAGAATACATATCTTCCATAATATCTTTTCAAGAAAATCAACAAAATCTAATTTCTCCTACACATGCATTTTTCGAAAATAAGAGAGAAAAATCAGCAATATAATTTTCTTTTTATTTTAATCACCTTATCATTATTGGGCTACTTAATGGGCTACTTGAGGGGCCTTAAGGAGAATTAAGATTGGACCTCCCAATGGACTTCTGAATTTCAATATTGAGCCCCAATATAATTCAGCCCATTAATATTAATTATTACCACTAATAAATTAATATTGCACTATCCATCTTAATCCATATTACGATAATATGGGCTCCCGGTTATTATTTCCCGCGTTTAAAATTATCAAGTCCATTAATTAATTGAGCTTCTGAATAGCTCTAAATTAATTAATATATTTCACCTTGGAGTAAAGACAGCTCAACATTATTATTCGTACCGAAGAAACTAATTCTTCACTTGCAAGATTTGGTACAATAAAACTTCTGAGCCCACCAAGGGGACTAATCACACGAGCCGTACTCGCACGCGTTTCTCCGTATTAAATCTTAGCAACCGTCGTATGATTAATATTACTGCCCAAGACACAAAGTTCGAAGTCACAATGATTCTCACCCAACATGAATCAAAGCAGTAACTATTAAGCACACACGGTCCTATTTAAGTGACGGAGATTAAGAAATCAACAACCACTGAGGTCTAATTCTTCACTTTTCAGAACAGAAGAATTTATCCTCGCTGTAGGACCTCTTCAACACATACTAAATGTGCTAGTGCAATCTCTTAGTCAAGACAGACCAATCTGAGCCTTACACATCGACCTTTCACGGCGGATTGTTCAATTCCACCTAGGTCGTGAAATGTACGTTTAGTTACAAGTAAACTGTTAATGTTGTCTTCCGTGATCGGGTATCACCACATTAACTACATTGTAACATGTACTATATATATTGAACGGTTTGCAATAGATATTCAACATTCAATCATATCTAAAGCATTGCGATAAAAGAATTATTCTCATAACCAAGTGTTTGATACACGAGTTATACAAAGTAAAAGCATACTTTCACGTATAACTCCAACAAAAACTATCGAGCTTAGAGCTCAATTTCCGGATTATCCAATCAAGTCGATTCACATGGATAATACAGCTGAGTTCAGCTCGAAGGCCTTTATAGATTACTGTATGGCCCTGTAAATTATAGTGGAGCATTCGGTCCCCTACGTCCATACCCAAAATGGTCTTGCTGAGGCGCTAAAAAAACATATCAAATTTATCACGAGACCATTGCTTATGAACTCCAAACTACCCACCTCATGCTGGGGGCATGCAGTCCTACATGCATCGCACTTAATCCAAATCCGTCCAACTGCATATAATGATCATTCCCCCTACAGTTAGTGCGTGGAAAAGAACCTAGCATTTCCCATCTGCGTATTTTTTGATGTGCGGTATACGTTCCAATAACGATACCAAAGCGGACATGTATGGGCCCACAAAGAAAACTCGGTATTTACGTCGGATATGACTCTCCATCCATCGTGAAATACCTCGAGCTTTTGTCTGGGGATCAATTAACGGCCCAGTTCGCTGATTGCACGTTCGATGAAAATTACTTCCCGGCATTAGGGGGAGATCTGAATTCAAAGTTGAATGAATGCGGGGAGCTTACGTGGAACGTAAGTAATCTTCAGTATCTAGATCCGCGCACTAATCAATCTGAACTAGAAGTTCAGAAGATCATTAACTTGCAAAATTTAGCACATAATCTGCCAGATGCGTTCACTTGCCATAGAGGTGTAACTAAATCGCATATACCTACAGTAAATGCTCCCCAAAGGGTTGAGGTCCCAAGTAAAACGAGTACTCATGCCCCCACACGCCAAAAGCGTAAGGGACCCTCAAGAGATGGTAACACACCTAAACGAAAGGCTAGCAAAACTGGTCAGTCGAATATAAAATCTCTAGAAGAGATCCGTCTTGATAACCCCAAGTCTTTAGGAGACGAAAGTCCTAGTGATGAAGCACGTGCATGATTAGGCGTGAAATTGTCATGATTCGTAGCTAGAAACGCCCTAATTTTGGTCGAGTTTATAGAGTATTTAGAGTCAATTGAGCATTATTTCTACACATTGATGAATTTGTCTCTTTGATGCTCATAGGTGAATAGAGGACGAAAAATGGAGTTCGTAGGACTTTGAATCTACTCAAACGGATGCCCGGATGAGAAGATATTAAAGAAATACGATTGGTATTAGTGCGGACGAGGAAAAGTATCACTTGGGAGGAGTTAGAAGTCACTCGAGTGACTAGGTCGAGCGCACGCGCTCGAGCGCTTAAACTTACAGAACTATTCTTACGCTCGAGCAGCTCGAGCGCCACCGCTCGAGCGAATTGCTCGAGCGCCCAAAACATGCAGAGAGATTTCAGCGCTCGACCGGCTCGAGCGGAACCGCTCGAGCGATTGTGTCATTCGAGCTACACTGCTCGAGCGGGACCGCTCGAGCGTTTTGCTCGAGGGCCCATGGATTTTTGCCTCCGGATGCGTATTTTCGGCCCATTAACTCCCGTTTCGACCCGTGCCTATATATACCTCTTCCAAACACGTTTTGAAGGAGACCCGAACTTTAGAAATAATTTTAGACTTAGTTTTTGGAGAGGAAGGAGACGAGCAAGCTTTATTTACGTTTGGTTGAGGTTTTTCATACGAATTCTTAGTTTCTTTTCTTACTTAGTTTCTTTTAATTAGCTTGATTACTTTTAACGCTTTAAATTTCGTTTTTATCAATTCAAATTTCAGTTCATCGTATTTATTTTCTTTTAGAACCCTAGTTCATGTTTCGTATTTTCTTAGTTCAATTCATTATGTTTATGTTCGTTGTTTCTTCTATTGCTTTTATTTTTGTTAAAACCATGTCCGGCTAAAACCCTTGCATGCTTAGGGTAGGATGAACTCGTAGAAGTAGGTTGTGGGTACATAATTAGGGTAATTCGTGACGTTAGTTTTAATTCTCTTAATTAATGAATTCTTATAATTAATCTTAACTCTACCTTTGAATTTAGTACGAAAGTGTTAGAGAGAGGACGACCGCATCACTCAATAACAATTAGTAGTCTTAACGAGAAGGTTTAGGAAAGGTTAATTCATCTACCGGTTTAGCGAAGGAGGACGACCGCATCACCTTAGTTAAATTAGGGTCTCATTAATTAAGCACAATCTATTAACTTGTTAGTAGATTAGTGAAGTCGAGTGTTAGGGTAAAGTATTAGGGTTTAGAATCTTGAGCTTTCACCTTGCATTCTTTTACTTAGGTTAATTCTTGTTTGTCACGATTACTTTGATTATGTACCTGCTCCGTTAGTATACGTAGGGATTCCTATCTTAAGCATCACCATCTCTTATTTGAATCCAACCCTTAGTTAATTCGTCTGCTTTAGTATTTTTAGTTTACTTAGTTTATTTCAGTCTTTTAATTAATCTTTCAAAAAACCCAAAAACATTACACTCATATTAACTACGACGCGTAGATCTTCAGGGATCTATTCGCATATACACCATCCCTTGGGTTCGATAATACTTGGTCCCTATACTTGCCCATACTACAGTGAACCCGTACTCTTGCGGGGTAGCTACTAGTAGAAAGCTAGTGTAGTTCGCTTCAAGTCAGTGCACAAAATATTCTTTGCACTAGGACCGTGGAACGACCAAATCCAGATACAATGGGAAATGAGGAAGGTCTGGTTGACGTAAACGTCAAAGTCTCTGTGAATTTTACAGATACGGGAGAAACATGTAATATAAATATTACTGTCGTCGACGACACATTTGCAGCGACATTTGCTCTTTCCATTAAAAATCCGGATCTAGAACCCAAAATTATCGTTAAGTGCCGGAAGCACTCCGATTGGGTAAAATGGAAAGAGGCAACTGAAACAGAGCTCGCATCGCTTAACAAAAGATAAGTATTTGACTCTTTCGTTTGTACACCCGCACGCGCTATCCCTGTAGGATATAAATGGGTTTTTGTACGAAAACTAAATGAGAACAATACTATGGAGAGGTATAAAGCGAGGCTTGTAGCTCAAGGGTTTTTTCGCAGAGACACGAGATTGATTTCGATCAAACCTATTCTCCCGTCATGAACTCAATAACGTTCCGCTACTTGATATCTTTGGCAGTTAAAATGAATCTCCAAATGAGATTAATGGACGTAGTAACCGCGTACTTATACGGATCACTAGATGCCGACATTCACATGAAAATCCCCGATGGATTTGACATTCCTCAAATGAGGGATGGTGAAAACCACAGTATGTATATCATACAACTGCAAAAGTCTTTGTATGGCCTGAAGCAATCAGGCCTCATGTGGTATAACCGACTTAGTGAATTCCTTCAGAAGAAGGGATACACATTCGATAAAGCTTTTCCATGTGTATTCACGAAGAAATTGCAAGATGGTTTTTGCATCATATCCGTCTATGTTGATGACCTAGACATAATCGGAACATGCAAAGAGATTGAAGAATCCAGTTTAATCTTGAAAGTTGAATTCGAAATGAAGTCCTTGGGTAAAACCAAGTACTGCCTCGGCTTGCAGATCGAGCACCTCCCAGAAGGAATCTTTATTCATCAGTCGACCTACGTAAAGAAGGTATTGGAGAGATTTCACATGGATACATCTCATCCACTTAGCACCCTTATGGTTGTTCGATCCCTCGAAGTGGATAAGGACCCATTTGGACCAAGAGAAGATTCAGAAGAAATTATGGGACCAGAAGTTCCTTATCTTAGCGCTGTTGGAGCTTTGCTCTATCTCGCAAGTTGCACTCAGCCGGATATTGCATTTGTTGTCAATTTACTTGCGAGATATAGCGCTTCTCCTACAAGGAGACATTGGAATGGTGTTAAGCATGTTCTACGATACCTCAAAGGGTCTCAAGATCTTGAACTGTTTTATCGTAAGAACCAAGACAAAATCTTAGTAGGTTATGCGGATGCTGATTATTTGTCTGATCCCCACAACGCCATATTCTAGACTGGTTACGTTTTTCTCTGTGGTGGTACCACGATCTCATGAAGATCGGTTAAACAATCCATGGTTACCACGTCTTCAAACCACTCAGAGATAAATAGCTTTATTTGAAGACACACGAGAATGTGTTTGGTTAAGGTCCTTGGTAAAACACATTGGTGACTCGTGTGGTATCACCAAAGGCAATACACCTCCCACCGTTATATTTGAAGACAACGCTGCTTGCATCGCACAAATGAGTAATGGGTACGTCAAGGGAAACCTGATGGAACTTATCTCACCTAAGTTTTTCTACCCATATGAACTCCAGAAGAGTGACGTGATTAACATTCAAAAGTGCAATCTAGTAACAATCTAGCAGATTTGTTTACTAAATCCTTACCTACGTCTACTTTTGAAAAGTACGTTCGTGGTATTGGGATGCAAAGACTTAAAGTGTTGTTGTCTTCAGGGGGAGCGGTAACCCCAAAATAAATCTAGAAGATTTAGATCTAGAAGATCAATAACATTCCTCCCTAACTTATTATTTGGCTGATACCTAGCACGTGGAGTTTTTATGACAAGACATTTATGTTATGTTGTAATGTCCAAGGGGGAGTGTTGTAAATCTAGAAGATTTGATGTGGACATTACTAATGGACCAAGAAACACAACGGGCCTTATAGCTTAGACTGGGGTTTTATTCTTATGAATAAATCACAGTATTCATTATTGTAATCACCTCATACACAAGATCATTAGTGAAACTCCTGGCTTGGATCGCCCCCATACGTAGTCCTTCCGGACGAATTGGGTCAACAAACGATGTCTCTTTAATTTACGCACTTATTTACAACAAGTACAACCTTTTATTTTTCTTTTATATCACTTCATAGTTCATTGACACAAACAATAAAACAATGAGCAAAATGACAAGATGTAAAAGTCAAAATAATAAAAATTTGCGAAAACCTATAGATATCAAAATACAAGGGCGCGATGGATTAATAACATATATAAGTATTTGAAGTTTGGAACAAAGACGCTGCAAATAAATTATATGAATAAAACGCACGTTTTTTCTTTGAGGGTGGGAAATGCATTTTTCTAATAAGATTTAAAACAAAAAAAAGTAAGATAGGCTTGCAGATTCTTTGTTGTGAAACGAAATTCTATGATTATAATCTTTGTGTGATATAACTTATAATGTGATGAGTTATTAGATGAATTGTGATAAATAATTAAATATGGTTTAAGATTGGAAGAATTTCATATCAAGGTTCAAATTTTAGGGTATGTCTTAGTTTAAGTACCCATTTTAAAAGTGTCTTAAATTAAGTTTCAATTTTTTTTTTCTCAATTTAAGACTTGTTTTGAATTTTTGTGTCTCAATTCAAGACCCAACAAACAATTAAATTCATTCAATACAAAAAATATATTAGAGACATTCGTCTTAAATTATAAAAAACTTTAATTATAAAAAATTAACTTTTTATTAATATAATATATATTTCTAATTTTTATTTATTATCACCATGTATTAATTTAGCATTTTAATATATATGACAACTAACATTTTCCCCGTATAATCTTATCCCATCGTATATGAAAAATGTTAGTTTTATTTTTTAATTTCAAAATGCTAGTTATCAATTTTTTAAACAATAAATTGAAATTTTAAATTAAATTAACACGATGATATTAAAAAATTAGAAATATTCATTATATAAGAAAAGGTTAATATTTTTAAAAATTGAGTTTTTTTTTTAAATTTATAACGGATGTCTCTAATTTTTTTTTCATATTGAATGAATTTAATTAAAAAAATAATTATTTGTTGGGTCTTGAATTGAGGCACAAGAATTCAAAACAAGCCTTAAATTGAGAAAAAAAAATAAAAATTGAGACTTGATTTGAGACACTTTTAAAATGAGTACTTAAGTTGAGACATAACCTAAAATTTGGGGCTTCATATGAAATTCTTCTTTTATGATTTCTCTTACTATTTTTTTAAAAGTAAAATCAATGGTGAAAAATGTTTGAAAATAAAGTAATTTTAGAAAGGGTATATATTTGAATGAAGAAAAGTGAAAATTGTTACGAGGATTACAACTGTGAAACAAATGCGTACTATTTATGGGTAAATATGAGAATCACTTTTGAGAATGGAAAGTTGCTTCGATTAAATGGATTATAAATGCTTAAAATAGATGTTGCAACCACTTGAGAAATGTTTTTAAAAAAAATACTCTTTTCATTCTACATTAAGTTTTTTTTTAAATGTATATGTTTATTAACTAAAGTGTACCCACGCGAATTTCGCGTAATGAAAAAATATACTTCCTCTGTCCCCTCTTAATATTCACACTTTCCTATTTGGGATGTCTCACAATAATATTCACACCCCAAATATGGAGATAAAACACTCTCACACTACCTAGTTTAATTCAAAATATTCTTTATTCATTGGTTCAAAAAGTTAAAGTAGTTTTTCTTAAAACCTGTGCCCACACAAGTGTGAATATTAATAGGGGACGGAGGGAGTATTATATTTATTTTCTGTAGACATTTAATATAAGAGTATTTTTGTTTAAAAAATTTCGAGGTATATACAATAAATTATGGGGTTTGTTTAGCTGTGGCCCGTGCCCTTCACTAAACTTTATAGATAAATCCTACAAACTAAATAATTAAAAAAATATATCAAAATTCACATAAATTAATAACAATTATGGAATAACATTACTTTGACTAATAATTTAATAATAATCAATTTCCATTTCAATATTGAATAATTTATAAATTAATCAACATTATTAGTTATTGAGAGTATACGGTAAGAAATTAATTTATATAAGAAACAATACAAAATTTGAAATAAACTTTAAAGTTACAAATACTTGTTCATCGATCAAAATGAGTTCCAAGTAGAACTTGTCTCTATTAAAATCATTAAAAAATATTGTCCAACTTTTTCAATCCTAACTTTAACGGTCAATTTTTGGCTCTCACTCTTGATATTAGAAATTAGAGAAAATTGAGGTGTCATACTCTTGAAATCTAAAATGAGATTTAAATTACAACAATTAAACCATCATAATTATTCAGATAAAAATACATGGTATAATTAAATTTATTATTTTTGCACATGAAGAATATTTAAACTGAACGATGTAGAGCATAAATCAACAATCATTATTACATTCATATTGATATTGATATTTAAATCTAATCAAATTGTGAGCACTTAAAATAATGAATTTAATTATAAAATAAATATACTAATAACAATAGATATATAACTAACCAACAATTGATGGGAGAAATCTCAACAAAAGAGTGGAACAAATGAAATTTTGATGTGAAAAAATGAAATACAATATGCTCTTATTTATAATAAAAAAAAATGCATGCAATATTATATCTTGTCCATAATAAGAATATATCACATAAGAATATTCTTTGGAATATATAACTATATACCTTTTATATTAGGAAAAATAATCGAACATTATATTATACTATATATACTAACTCAAACTTAGAAATGATAAATTTAGATTCATTCAATAAGTAGATCATATTTAATTACATTAAGGTTTGAAAAAAATATGATTTACAATAAATTCTAAAAAAAACTAAATAAGAAAATGGAAAAAATATATATTTGCATTAATTATGCAGATATAAATCAATGGTTTAGATTTAATGATATAGAACGAAGGGTCGAGATTAAAATTTTAACCAACTTTTAATGAGAGCACAATATTTCAAAATGGAGAGATTTGAGACATGCCACATCATCCTAAGAATAAGGTGGTGTTGACACATCATCTTGGAGAGGTTTGAGAATATATTATTATAAGATATATGGTGGACCAAGTGAAATGAGTGATATTTTTGGTAATATTGTACGAATTTAAAGATTAAAAAATACGTGTAGTGGAATATTGTATTTGTTATTTATGGAATTAGAAACTTATTGTGAGACGACCCAAAAAGAAAAGTGGAAAACTTACTCTGAAATAGAGGAAGTATGTAATACAAACAAAAGTGATTCTCCTTAGGTTGTGTTTACTGGGGTAGATAGACCATATTAGACTAATAATAGGGGTCTGTAGCTTGTTTACTTTGTGGGTTTATTTTTCCATGTAATCCATTGTACTGGGGTAAAAGCAAAGGTCCCATAATTGTCAAATTTGATATAAATAGACTTGTTCCTATGCTATTTGATTTTTTTGTCCCCAACTGATTAGTGTGATTTTTGCTAGAAATTAGTGTATTTAAATTGCTTATTCTAATTGGATTTCATGTATTTATTTACATTAATTATATCATTTGTGCTTAATTGTCGAGAAATGTGTGTTTTGTTATTTTTGCAGAAAATCGAGTATTTTTAGTAGCAAACACGTGCCTTTAATTTTGTGAAGATTATCAAATGAATGAGTCGAGAATAAATCGAGAATAGAAAAAGAATTGGGTTAGAATAATTATTTTCAAGCAAATTTTAAAGGCCCATTTCGGCGGCCCAAGGAAATAAAGGGAAAAGCCCATTTGATACCAACAAGTAGCAGACCACTTAGCCTATTCCCATTTAATTGAAGTTGCAGCAAGTCACGTGACCCTTTTCTTTGATAAATACAAGTTGAGTAGGTGAAATTAAGGAAAGCTTGACCAAAGAAGGAAAAAGAAGCAGTAGCCACGTGATGAGAATGAAAGGAGGAAAAAGCAGGTGGGATCCACGCCTTCTTAAAATAGAAATGCAAGGGTATGTTTGTTTTGGGACCCACGCGGATGAACTTTAAACTTTGCGATCCACGCTCTATTCTAGTTTGAGATTTAAAACCGAATTTTCAAATCTCAAACTCAATCCCGACCTATAAACCTATTACTACTTTTCACATAATCTATATATATAAATGTAGAAGTGAGGAGAGAGAAAAAGTTGTTATTATTGAAGCAAGTGAAGTCCACTTGCTTTGTAGTGCAATAGTGAATCTCACTCTCCATTAAAGAGAGTGGATTAACTTTACCAATTTTTTTTCTTTTTTATTTTGCACCAACAATTTAAAAATTCTTTAAACTATTAATTTTAAATCTATTTTCAACACACTATATATCAAATAAATTATTTTTTTAACATTTTTAATTTAATATATATATGACACATATAAAAAGAAAAACAATATTTATTTTATTATTTTTAAAATGTTCTTTTATTCACTCTAACTATATACTCCCTCCGTCCACGAGTAAATTTTCCACTTCTTTTTGTTGAGTGGTGTTGGTGAACGAATCTAATCGGGAGGATTAGTGGCTGTTTTAATCCGTTTTTACGTCACCAATCAATAACGTGTGATTGATTACCACCGTAAATGGTAAAACGAGTCTTGGGTTAATGAATTCGGGTAAAATGAAGATCGAAATTGAAATTATTTCGTATGTGTGTAAGTTTGGGTGTATTTGTGTGTATTTTTTAGTCTGAAATTCGAATTAATTTTATAAGTAAGCTGGAGAACAACTATTTATAGAGACTAGCAAGCATGAGGTGTCCAAGACTCTTGGTCTCCCTAGCCTGCATGCTTGACATGTGTCCCTTTGATCTTATCTAAGCTGAATCTTAGTTACAAAGTCTTCTTTGGTCTTATCTCGGACTCATTGTTGTTCGCCTAAGTCGGCTTGATTGATCTTGTTGATTCTCCAGCTGAAAGTTGTTCGCCTCTTGAGGTTGTACTTTGGAAGTTGCTCGCCTTATGGCTTTGTTCAGCTTGGCTTTGGGATCTGTCCTTTGTTCACTTGTACACACCTCCTTGGCTATTTGTTGTATCGTAGTTTGACCAAGTTGTTCGTCATGGATGACTTCACAGTTGGCTCATTCTTGGTCTCGGGCCTTAATACCTGTTCGCCCATTAGTTGTTCGTCGGGAGAGTTGTTCGTCACTTCATACATCTCCCAGATTGGTTAATGCACCCAAATCGTGATTTTCTTTGTTTTAGACTTCAATAATTGTTCGCTCCAGACCTAGATGATGTTCGCCCATCAACAATTGCCCCCTATCCTGACTAGATGTTGTATCAGACGAGCAATTTTGTGGCGAGCAACTGTAGTTAGGATATCGTCTTGGCCAAGATTTGGACGAACAACATCTCTGTGACGAGCAATGTTGGAATAACCGTTTCGTCTTCCCATGATCTGGGGAGATCACGAAGATGATGCCAGCGCAATGATTGCGCGCCGCTCACGCGCGAGCAGCCCCAAGGTCACGCGCCCCTATAATTGTTTATAGGTCCTTCATCTTCTAGTTTAGCTCGGAATTTACCCCGCCTTCTTTCAGTTGGGCCCCAGAACTTTCGGAAAATTATGCCCTGGACCCCGTTTTTGTTTGGGGTATAAATAGTGGAGGGAAATAAAATTTTCCCACCTTTTCATCTCTTGCTACAGTTCTCCGGCGATTCTTTCTTCTCCGGCGATTCCAAGCTTCTCCGGCCTCTGTTTTTCCAGTGTTTGGCTTCCAATCCTCGAAACAAGGTAGTTATCCTCTTATTTCTTTTCTCTTCTTTACTTTTTCTTTCGAAAACGCCATCGCCGCCGTGTGGGTTTGAGTGCTACCGTCTTCTCCGGGATAGCGCCGCCGTCTGCAAATCTTTCTACCGCCGCCTGGATTTTTCTTCCTCTTCTATGTCTTCGCACTCGAGCAATAAGACTGAGGATACCTTAGACCCACTCTTTCCAGTCGCGGTCCCCGTCGATCAACCTCCCTTCGAGATTTCCTCGGCGTCGGATCTTCACGTGGATTCAGTTGTTCGCTCTGTGGAGGACACCGGTGTGGGCCCATCTGGGAGAGAACTGACTGTTGTGGCGAACAACAATCGGGACGAAAGTTCTTCGTCTTCCGCCGAATCTGAAGATCCAGACCTTAACGAACTCACTCGCGAGTTTTTGGAGGGTATCAATTTTCCATCCCCAAAGATGCGAGAAAGTGAGATCCCAGCTGGGGTTGCTCGTCTATTTGAATGGCGAGCATATGCTGAACGATATGCGAACAGCTTTCCCCGTCCCCAGAGACAAATAATGGATAAGGTGAAAACTGGATTCCAGGCGAGCAAGATAAAAAGTGTTGTTCGCGAAGATGAACTGGACTCCATCCGGAAGGACTATAAGATCCCATATGATATCCACATGTGGGCTCCTCAGAGAAAGGAAAGAGCTGATCGCCCACCTCCAGGATGTACGGCGATCAACATTCACACTTTAATTGCCGGACTAAAATTGCCTCTTCCGCCCGTTGTTGGTCGATTCCTGGAGGCGACCAACTTGGCCATCACCCAAATTACTCCAATTGGGTGGATGAATCTCTTAGGTTCCATGTGCATGTTCGCCTTAGAGGGGTACGTTGATCGGATCACTGCGGAAGAGATCAACTACTTGATGACAATCACAAATTGCCCCAAAGGAGAAGAAGGCTATCACTATCTCAAGGCCAGGACTGGGCTGAAAATGGTTGAAGAGGTGCCGAACAAGGTTCGTGACTGGAAGCAGCACTTCTTCTGGATTGGGGGTGATTGGCGAGCATCTTCCGGTCCACACGGCGGCCCTGAACGAATAAATTCTCCAGCAGCCTATGGAAAATTGAAACGTAAGTTCAATTCTTGTTCGCCTTTGAGCTAAATTGTTCTAATTTAACTTTTTTTTGTCTGTTCGCAGGCCCTCGTCTTCCCAAGTGGGATTCGGAAGAGGAGGAGTTGAGCTCCGAGTTCCTGTTTACCTCGTGCTTGGTCGGCCTCCGCAACCGGGCAGATAGGACTATTGACTATCTTTGTCTAACAATGTGTCAAAAAGCTGCTCGCCTCTTGACTTATCCTCACCACCTGGAGGCTCAAGCTGAGGTGCCCCCAGGTATGAAAATTTCTAACTCCCGGTTCAAACTTTGTTCGTCATTGTCTTGTTTAACTTGCTCGCCTAATTTCTTTTTCTCATTTCATTTAATTTTTTTTTTTTAGCCGAGCAAGTAACAGTTGCCGTTCCCCCAAGCTACGCTCTTCTTGAGCAAAGGGTCCTTGAAATGGGGCCACCAAGAGGGAAGAAAAGGAGAGGCGACCCTCCTCAAGCAGTGCTCGCCATGTCGAACAAGCCTGAGGGGGCTAAAGTTCCGAGATAGGCTGCCCCCCCAGTCCAAATCCGGTCCCCTCCCGTCTCCCCACCTCGTGGTGGGAAACGCCTTAAGAAGGCAGACGGGACCCCACTGGCCGGAGATGTCACCGGCAAGGGGAAAGAAAAGATGGGCGAAAGTCATGCTCGCCGCGAAGGGGATGTCACTAAGCGTTCTTCTGCGGAGCCTACGGAAAGGTCGGGAAAAGCGAGCAAAGATGTATGCTCACCCCGTGGCCCAGAAGATCTTACGTTCCTTGGATGGGATGATCGGAAGTTTGCCGAGTAAGTATCTACTCTCTCTTGCCGAACAACTTTCATCTTTTTTTTTTCTTTTCTAAGTATCAATCTCTTTCTTGTTTGCAGATATCGTGCCGACGATTATCCCGGCCGAGCAAGTGTTGTACATCAGTATGCTTGCTCGAAGACTCCCGTTAACATAAGGGAGATTCCTGGCGAGCATGTTCGCAAGGCAACGGAGCTGGTCGCCCGAGCCTGGACGCGTCCCCTGGACAAGGCCATCCTCCAACAGGGGCAAATGGACAATCTCCATCTCTCGATGATGCTCGTTGCCAACGGCCTCGTCACTGCCCAAAGGGCAATTGCCCAAGTTGCCGAGCAGGAAGAGTCTGCTCGCCACTATGCGAGTACTGCTCGGCAACTCTCCGAGGAAAAAGACAAACTGGCGAACAACTTGCATGGCCAGATTGCTCGGCTCAATGACCAGCTTTCCCTCTATATTGACGGCGAGAAAAAGCACCTTGAAGACATTCAAGGCTTATCTGCCGAGCTGAAGAGCAAAGAGGCCTTGCTTGGTGAGGAGAAGAGCAAACTGTCAGCGGCCGAGCAAAAAATCGCTGATCTTGAGGCGGAGGTTGCTCGTCTCCGGGAGTCTGAAACCAACCACTTTACCCGCGAGCAACTTGAAGAGGAGGTTCAAGCTCGTACCAGCCCCATCTCCAACCTTGGATATATTTGTGCCTATGCGGACAGCATCTGCACGGCCGATGCCTATGATTACAAGGAGATGGTGGAGGAGATGAGCAAAGATTTGAACGAGTTCCTCGAGAACTATCCTCCGCCGAACAACGTTACAATCCAGTTGGCGGATCTGGCTGTGCTAGGGGTTAAACTGGATAAACTCGACCCCAGTATCACCATCACTCATCCTCCACCAATTGTTGATGATGGCGAGCAAGGAGATGAGCCGGCTGCCGCGGACGAGCAAATTGCTAAAGAGGCGGAGGATAAGGCAGCTGAAGACCTTGCTCGAGACATGATTGTCGACCCTTCTGCCGAGCAACCTCAAGATCCTCCTCCCGCCGAACAGCAGTAGTTTTAGGACTTAGCTTTTTTTCTTCATCTCTTTTGTAATAGTTGCTCGTTCCTTTTTGTAGTACTTGTAATGGCTGCTTCCAGCTTGTACTATTTTTGAGGCTCAATGCCTTTGATTAATGGATGTCTTTCTTCTGTTCGCTCATTTTCTTATATATGTTAATTGCCTTTACATTTCTGTCAATGCCTTTACAATTATAACATATAGTGTTGGGCTTTTGTTCGAATTGAACTTGCCTTCAGTGGAATCAGGGTTCAGCCTTAGGTTCTGTTCATTTTAAAAAACGAACAACCTTCAAGTGGCTTTGGTCCTTAGGTTCTGTTCATTTGTAAAACGAACAACCTTTGAATGGACTTGTACCTCGAGCTTTCGGACTTTTCCTTTTTTGACGAACAACTATTATATTTACATTGCAAAATAATTACAAGTGTTGTAAGACTGTCCATCACTATCATATACAATCTGACGAACAGCTTTAAACACAAACTAAAACTTGCTCGCTTATAATATTTTTTGCCGAGCAACTCTATCCATAAAATCAAAAGAACTAGCACCAGACTATACAATGTGCCGAGCAACTTTTGAATCTATACTTAAGAAAATTTAAAAAATTAGGCAAGTTTTTAGCCTTCTTAGCCTTCCTTCAGCTCATACGCATCCCTTGCCCCCCAAGACATTTGTTCGCCCAACTTTATTGATAGTACTTCTTTAGATGTACAGCATTCCAGGAGTATTGGGCCGGCTTGCCCTCCATGTCCTCAATATCGTATACGCCATTGATGTATTTTTCTGTTATACGATACGGGCCCTCCCAAGTTGGTCCCAATACACCTGGAGGTTGGGCGAGCAACTTTCTTAGAACCAAATCTCCAACTCTGAATTCCCTAACTTTTACATGGGAATTATAGTAACGTTCTGCTCACTGCTTGTATGTGGCATTTTTTAGCTCGGCATTCAACCTTTTTTCTTCAAGCAAATCCAATTCAGCATTTAGAGCAGAGTTGTTCGCCTGTTCATCAAAGTTGGTCGTCCTAAATGTAGTGGCCTTCAACTCAATTGGTATTACAGCCTCTGTCCCGAAAGCCATTGCAAAGGGTGTTTCTCCGGTGCTAGACCTGGGAGAAACTCTGTATGCCCATAAGACTTCCGGAAGTTCTGTAGACCAACTGCTTTTACTCTCCGCCAGTCGCACTTTTAATGTATGCTTTATGATTTTATTCACAGCTTCAACTTGTCCATTCGACTGGGGGTGATAAGGTGTGGAGTAATGTTTCTTGATCCCCCACTTCGTACATAATTCTCTCAACTCTTGTCCATCAAATTGTGGACCATTGTCTGTCACAATTGCCTGTGGAACTCCAAAACGACAGACAATGTTCTTCCAAATAAAGTTGATCATCTTCTGCTGTGTGATATTCACCATGGCCTCTGCTTCCGCCCATTTTGTGTAATAATCGACTGCCACGATGGCGAATCGAACATTTCCAACTCCAGCCGGGAAAGGACCAATGATGTCCATCCCCCATCTTGCAAAAGGCCATGGGCTGTATACTGACACAAGTTCTTGAGCCGGGGTATGGATGCCTGGGGCAAAAATATGACATTGATGGCAAGTCTTGGCTTTTTTGATTGCGTCTTGACGTAAAGTCGGCCAATAATAGCCTTGTCTGATTGTCTTGTATGCCAAAGCTTGCCCCCCAGTATGATTTCCACATACTCCAGCATGTATCTCTTCGAGTACTGCTTGCCCTTGCCCCCTAGGCAAACATTTGAGAAGTGGGATTGATATTCCCCTTTTGAAGAGTTGCTCGCCCACCAGAGTATATCTCGCGGCTCGCTTTATTAGCTTGGCAGCTTCAAAAGGATTGTTTGGTTTTTCCCCACTTTTCAAGTATTTGACTATACTTGTTCTCCAGTCTTCTTCTTCACTGGTTTGATCATCGAGTTGATTGACATTATAGCTTACTGTTGATGGGTCTTTCATCTTCGTAACTATAATATCTGCCAACTCTACGGGGCCTTCACTTGTTGCTAGTCGGGCAAGCGCGTCTGCTTGAGTGTTGCTCGTCCTTGGAATTTGTTGTATGAAAACTTGCTGTAACATGGACATCAGGTGAGCAACAATCCGTTGATATTCGACCATATGATCATCTTTTGCTTCGTATTCACCTCGGACTTGGTTCACGATCAATTGTGAGTCGCCAAATATTTGCAAGCGTCTGACACCAACTGCGAGTGATAGGTGGAGACCAGCAATAAGAGCTTCATACTCAGCTTCGTTGTTGGTTGCCATGAAACCAAATCTGATCGCCGAGGTGAATACTTGTCTATCTGGACTTATTAATACTACTCCTGCCCCCGAGGCTATGTTGGTTGATGATCCATCCACATAGAGATGCCAGGGATGATCCAGTCCTCTCGTCGGATCTGGTGGGAAAGTTAGTTCGACTATAAAGTCGGCTAATGCTTGCCCTTTGATCGCTGTTCGAGGAGCATAGGTCACCCCGAATTGGCTAATCTCTAGTGACCATCTTAAGAGACGACCTGCAGTGTCGGGGCGATGGAGAATTTGCCTGAGCGGGAAAGTTGTTAGAACTTCGACTTGATGGTCAAAGAAGTATGGTCGTAACTTCCTCACGCTCATAAACAAAGCATACGCCAGCTTTTCGGTTGGGGCATATTTGATCTCGGCTTCGTGTAAAGCTTGGCTGACGTAATAGATTGGTTGATGGAATTTGTCGTCCTCCCGCACCAAAACAGAACTGATGGCAACTTCTGATGCGGCTAAGTATAGAAAGAGCTTTTCTCCTGGGATTGATTTTGATAGGATTTTGACATCTCCCAGGTAGTCTTTAAGTTGATCGAAGGCTGCTTGACAGTTGTTAGTCCATGCAAACTTTCCTTTTTTGACGGCCTCGAAGAATGGACGACACTTGTCCCCTGATCTGGATATGAACCGGTTTAATGCTGCTAGGCACCCGGTGAGTCTTTGCACTTCTTTCACCGAACGTGGTGGTTGCATATCCAGGATGGCTTTAACTTTTGAAGGGTTGGCCTCAATTCCCCGCTGGCTAACAAGATGACCCAAGAATTTCCCTGAGTGGACTCCAAAGCTGCTTTTCTTTGGATTCAACTTCATGTTATAGTATCGAAGAATTTCGAACACGTGAGTCAAATGTTGAAGATGGTCTTCCTTCCTGGGACTTTTGACCACGATATCGTCCACGTAGACTTCAACCGTGTCTCCAATTTGTTGATCAAACATCTTGTTCACCAGTCTTTGATATGTTGCTCCGGCATTTATGAGGCCAAATGGCATTCTCTTCCAACACAGCAAGTTTTTTTTGTATAAAACGCCGTGTTCTCTTGATCATCTGGATGCATAGGAATTTGATGATACCCGGCGAAAGCATCCATAAATGTCAACATTTCGTGACCTGCAGTGCTGTCCACCAATTGATCGATATGTGGGAGAGGAAAATTGTCCTTCGGGCATGCTGCATTCAGATCTGTAAAGTCTATGCATAGCCTCCAGGTCCCGTTTGGTTTCCTCACGAGTACTGGGTTTGCTACCCATTGTGGACAGAGTGCTTGTCGAATGAGATCGTTGTCTAGCAACTTCTTAACTTCTTCATTTAAAGCTTGGTATTTGTCTGGGCCGTACTTCCTCCGCTTTTGATGGACGGGCTTTCTGGCTTGGTTTATATTCAGCTTGTGGCAAGCATATTTTGGATCTATCCCCACCATATCTGCGTGAGACCAAGCAAAGACATCTAGATTCTTGGTGAGGAACTCTTTTATTCGGGATCTATAAGGCTCTGGGAGCTCAGATCCTATGAATAATTCAAGATCTTCGTTGTTGGGATTAACTTTGAACGCCTCCAGCTCTTCGACTGGAGTCGCTCGTCGTTTTTGTCCCTTCCAACGGGGATCAAGTATGGGTTCCTCAGGGTTGGAATCATTTTCGATGTTCATGGGTTCTGCCCCCAGGCGGGGTTCAAGATCATCAGTTGGCTCCATCCCCTTGTTGTTCGTTTGTACTTGGCCCTCTGATTAGGCGTGAAATTGTTATGTTTTGGTGCCCGATTTACTCATGTTTTGAGTGTTTTCGATGAATATTTAGAGTCAAATGAGCATTATTTCTATACATTGATAAATTTGTCTCTTTGATGTTCATAGATGGATAGAGGGCGAAAAGAGGAGTTCGTAGGACTTTGAATCGACTCAAACGGATGCCCGGATGAGAAGATATTGAAGAAATACGATTGGTATTAGTGCGGACGAGGAAAAGTATCATTTGGAAGGATTAGAGATCACTCGAGCGCATAGCTCGAGCGCCACCGCTCGAGCGCCTTACTCGAGCGCGCAAACGTACAGAACAATTCTTGCGCTCGAGCAGCTCGAGCGCCACCGCTCGAGCGTTTTGCTCGAGCGCCCATATACTTTTGCCTCCGGATGCGTATTTTCGGCCCATTAACTCCCGTTTCGACCCGGTGCCTATATATACCTCTTCCAAACACGTTTTGAAAAATCCCCGAACTTTAGAAATCACTTTTAGACTTAGTTTTTAGAGAGAGGAAGAGGAGACGAGCAAGCTTTATTTACGCACTGTTGAGGTTTTTCTTACGAATTCTTCGTTTAATTTTGTTTCTTCGTTTCGTTTCTTCAGTTCTATTACGTTAAATACTTTAGACTCCGTTTAATTAATTTAATTTCAGTTTTTCGTATTTATTTTCTTCTAAAACCCTAGTTCATGTTTTGTATTTTCTTCATTCAATTCATCATGTTTATGTTCGTTGTTTCTTCTGTTGCTTTTATTTATGTTAAAACCATGTCCGGCTAAAACCCTTGCATGCTTGGGTTAGGATGAACTCGTAGAAGTAGGATGTGGGTACGTAATTAGAGTAATTCGTGACGTTAGTTTTAATTCTCTTAGTTAATGAATTCTTATAATTAATCTGAACTTTACCTTTGAATTTCGTACGAAAGTGTTAGAGAGAGGACGACCGCATCACTCAATAACAATTAGTAGTCTTAACGAGAGGGTTTAGGAAAGGTTAATTCATCTACCGGTTTAGCGAAGGAGGACGACCGCATCACCTTAGTTAAATTAGGGTCTCATTAATTAAGCACAATTCATTAACTTGTTAGTGGATTAGTGAAGTCGATTGCTAGGATAAAGTATTAGGGTGAGAAATCTTGAGCTTTCATTCTACGATCTTTTACTTAGGTTAATTCTTGTTTGTGACGATTACTTTGATTATGTACCTGCTCCGTTAGTATACGTAGGGATTCCTAACCTGAGCATCACCATCTCATATCTGAAAAACACCTTAGTTACTTAGTTTAATTTTCCTTTTGCCTTAGTAGCGTAATTTAGTTTAGTTTATCTTAATCTTTCAAAAACCCCAAAAACATCACACTCATATTAACTACGACGCGTAGATCTTCAGGGATCTATTCGCATACATACCATCCCTTGGGTTCGATAATACTTGGTCCCTATACTTGCCCATGCTACAGTGAACCCGTTCTCTTGCGGGGTAGCTACTAGTAGAAGCTAGTGTAGTTTGCTCCAAGTCACCCTCCAAGTCCTCCACTGAAGGTTGGTCGTCACCACCCCTTTGTTGTTCGTCAGATGGAGGTTCCTCACGGGTGGTAACGAGTTGTTCGTCCAACACTTGCTCGTTCAAGTGTTGTTCGTCCGCATCCATGTGGTCGTCTATGTCCATCATATTGTTTAGTATTGATGGTTCGTCGATGGGATAACTTGTTGCTTCCATCATAGATATTTGTACAAATTTTGCTCGTAGCTGTTGAACGCATTCTCGTGCTCTCCGTTGGTCTCCTTTAATTGTGCCTGTTCCACTAGCTGTTGGAAATTTCAAACAATAGTGGTAAGTGGAACACGCAGCTTTAAATTCATTAAGAAAAGGTCGGCCAAGAAACCCGTTATAGGTTGACTCCTGGTCTACAACCAAGAAATCCACCATTCTTGTTATATTTCTTTCGGGTTCATTGGCCGTTACAAGTTGTACAGCTAATGTTACAATTCCCAACGGTGTTGTCACAGCATTCCCGAAGCCTACGATTCTATGTGTTGTATTCCGAACATAACCCGAATAATCTCCCAGATTATCGAGGGTCTTCTTGAATAAGATGTTCGTGTAAGCTCCGGTGTCCACCAACAGTCTATGGACTCTGGTCCCCATAATCTTTGCACAGATTACGAGCGAATCATTGTGCGGAGTTAAGACGCCTTCAAGGTCTTTTTCGGTGAAAGTTAATTCTGCCGTTTGCATGATAGACGGCTTAACTCCCATCTCTTGTACTTGGCCAATCGCTCGTAACTCCGCTTTCCTCTTCCGGTTAGATTCAGGTGGTTGTCCATCAAAACACCCTCCCGCGGGACCTGCGGGTTCCATCATGAACAGATCTTCTAAAGGTTGAGCTGGTATATTGGGAACTGGTCGCCCGGGTCTGTTGTTTCTCTGGGATTGACCATCCTCTTCGTCTTCTGAGTTGTTCTCCCGGGCTCTTTTCCCAGGTTGCCTTTTAACGAAATCGGAGAGCTTTCCCTCCTCATAAAATCGCCAGAGTTGCTTAAGCACATCTCTACACTCACTCGTAAAATGCCCCACACTTTGATGGTAGGCACAATACTTGTTCGGGTTGAGTTTGCCAGTATCCTGACGGATTTTACGTGGTGGGGAAAGCAACTCTCTCTCCTTTACACTCTCATACACAGTATCAACTGATACTGTCAATACTTGGTTCAATTTTTCTTTCAAATCCGATCCTTCAGTGAATGCTGTCATGTTTTTCGGGACCCTGTAGCTTGTCCCGACGGGCTTTTTGTTATTCTCCTTAGGATCAGCTTTGTTCTCCCCTAAATTTGTTTGTAGGGCCTCGTGCATGGAAACGAAAATGCCAGCTTGGTTTCTGAACTCGGCATAAGTCTTTGGGCACTTCAGACGTACCTCCTTCCATAACTTCGACCCTTTTTTCAACCCGGCCATCACAACGACGATCTTTGTATCTTCGCTCACCGGTTCTCCTTCTAGTAAAACTTTATCGAATCTTTCCATAAACGCCCGGTCAGTTTCATCATAATTTTGCCTCAAATCTGATAGCCGGTGTTTTTGGGAAAGATACGACCCCGCCGTTGAAAAGTGAGAAAGAAATTCTCGACTTAATTGGACGAACGAGTGGATTGATGCCGGCGGCATTGATGAAAACCACTTGTGAACCCGATCGCCCAATGTTAACGGAAAATTCCGGCACTGGGTGGCATCACTGGCCCCCACGGAGACCATGTAGTCCGTATACTTCGTTAAGTGGACCCGGGGGTCGGTGATGCCCTCATATTGAATGCTAGCCGGAAACTGAATTTTTTTCTGGATTGGGGCCTTCAAAATATGAGCTGCCAAAGGTGAGGATGGCATGCTGGTCGTTCCCATCCCCCTCTGTTGGTCTAGTTGCCCCTGCATGTTCTCCACAGCCCTTCTTAGGCTTGATAATTCATCAAGAGGTGCCCCCTGACTTGGAGGCTGTTCGGCGAGCAAAGGCATTAACCTTTCTGCTCGTCGCAGTCCCTCGCTTGGAGTGGGTACCTCCTGGGCTTGCCTCCTAATGTTGTTCGCCGCGTTCGGCCCTAGGCGCCTGAAGGCTGACTGGGAGAGTCTTTCATGGACTGATGGGCGAGGTTGTTCAAAAGTTGCTCGCCCGTCTTCTGCTCCCCGGCGAGCAGCTTCCCGTTGGGGTTGGCTAAGCCTGTCTTGGGCACTGGAACGTGTTGTCCCATGGCTAGACATAGTTGTTCGTCCGCGACCAGACTCAGCCTGTACTTCTTGTTGGTCGACCACCTTGGCCTTTCCCTTGTTCCGTCTGACTTGGGCACTATCAACCTCTCGCTGTTCGCCCCTAGTGGTCCTGGGTCTAACAACTTCTAGGGACTTGTCCCTTGGCCTTGCTTGTGTTGGCCTAACCTGCTCTTGTTGCCTCTGAAGGGCCTGGAGAGCAGCAATGGTTTTGGCCAACTCGTTGGGGTTGTTCGCCAAAGCCTCCATCTCAGGGGGGAGGTTATGTGTTATGGCCGTATGCTGTGACCTGTTCGCATGTCTCGGGTCACGGTCCTGGTGGTCGGCCGACGTGGCTCGGGTGTGAGATGCTTTTTTCGACAAACGTGATCCTTGGGTCTTTTTAGATTGAGGCATTTCAATTTAAATTACTTCTTAATTTATAAATTGAAGAACACCAAGAACACCAAGAACACTTTTGTTTGTATCTTCAAATATTTCTTGAGATTTCCTTTGAATCTTCAAGTTTTCAACTTGAAGTTCTTGAGTAATCACACTAAACCGGAGGTTCAAACCCTCCTTCTAGCGCCAAATTGTTGGTGAACGAATCTAATCGGGAGGATTAGTGGCTGTTTTAATCCGTTTTTACGTCACCAATCAATAACGTGTGATTGATTACCACCGTAAATGGTAAAACGAGTCTTGGGTTAATGAATTCGGGTAAAATGAAGATCGAAATTGAAATTATTTCGTATGTGTGTAAGTTTGGGTGTATTTGTGTGTATTTTTTAGTCTGAAATTCGAATTAATTTTATAAGTAAGCTGGAGAACAACTATTTATAGAGACTAGCAAGCATGAGGTGTCCAAGACTCTTGGTCTCCCTAGCCTGCATGCTTGACATGTGTCCCTTTGATCTTATCTAAGCTGAATCTTAGTTACAAAGTCTTCTTTGGTCTTATCTCGGACTCATTGTTGTTCGCCTAAGTCGGCTTGATTGATCTTGTTGATTCTCCAGCTGAAAGTTGTTCGCCTCTTGAGGTTGTACTTTGGAAGTTGCTCGCCTTATGGCTTTGTTCAGCTTGGCTTTGGGATCTGTCCTTTGTTCACTTGTACACACCTCCTTGGCTATTTGTTGTATCGTAGTTTGACCAAGTTGTTCGTCATGGATGACTTCACAGTTGGCTCATTCTTGGTCTCGGGCCTTAATACCTGTTCGCCCATTAGTTGTTCGTCGGGAGAGTTGTTCGTCACTTCATACATCTCCCAGATTGGTTAATGCACCCAAATCGTGATTTTCTTTGTTTTAGACTTCAATAATTGTTCGCTCCAGACCTAGATGATGTTCGCCCATCAACAAGTGGTTTAAGAAAGTGTATTTATTTATTAATATATGATGGACCACATGTTGACTTTGATTAAAATTGATGTCATGGACGGAGGGAGTATAATGAACCCGAATATCAATTTTCATTAAAAACTGTGCTCTACAGTAACCGGGTAAAATTTTCGTGGACGGAGGGAGTATAATTTATTATGCAATTTCGCATTATAATATTCAATCCGTCTCTCCTACTTTTCTCTTACACAATATAAAAAAATAATACAACATCTATCACTAAAAGACATTGATTTGACATAAAGCAAAATCTCACCCTACTAAAATTCCAAAATAAAAATACACTTATATTATTCATCAAGATTTCCACGTTCTAAGATTTCAAAGTCACGACTTTCCCTGTACACCTAAATCCCGAAAGAAACATCCCCTTTAGGGAATCAGATTGGGATTAAAATTAGAAACCCACGTTCATATTTACCAAGAGAGAGAAAGAAGCTTGAGAAGGAAATTGAAATCCACTCCAATAAGGAATAAGGAAAGGTTCGAAGCCAGGATTCAAGCTCAACGCCTGGGAAGATTGAAGCCGGAAATCGAAGCTTATTCACGGGAAACTCAGAGCTCGCATCACCGGAATTCATGTCGGGAAGCCACGCTGCTGCTCGTCCTTGCCGGAGACTTGCACCATTAATGCCGGAAAGCGTTGTTATCTCGCCTGGAAGAAGACATCCGCCGGAATCCATGGAAAGCTTCGATATTTGCCGGAGATCGAAGATGAACGACATCGTTTCCGAATCCGGAATCACTCGACCAAGAGTAAGATGGATTCAGCCGAGTGAGGTAGGATTGTCCGAGTGAAAGTTTCTGGAAGAATCACTCGCCAATAACGAATTTCTACTAGGCCGAGTGTTGAGAATTGGAACGTGGGTGTATTAAGTAAAAAGCCGAGTCTATTGAAGGCGAGTCAGAACTGAGTTCAAACTAAGTTCAAACCGAGTTCTACTGAGTCAGACCGAGTTATGGGCGAGTCAGGGCCGAGTTGACCGAGTTCGTGCCTATTTTCACTGAGTTTGACCGATTCAAGACCGGGTTGACTCGGGAGTTACTTAAAATGTGCGAAAATCATCATTTCTTAGGGATTTAATGGTAATTTCAACCTAATCTCTTCATCCCACTCTATAAATACCCTCAAGCATCAGATTTAGAGGGAGTTATCAATGTGGAAGAATCATCATTGTCGGCAGTTACCAACACAAGAGAGTCCCTAGAGTAGATTTTTCTTTCAGTTTTTCTTTTCTTTTCATTTTTCTTTTCCATTTCCTTTCGATTCTTCCATAGATTAGATTAGGTTTATCTTTCAATTAGTGAATGTTTACATTCAAGCAAAGATTGAAGAGCATTGCAGAGTTTAATTTTTATTCCATCATGAAAGGTGATATCATTCCATTATTATTTCCATTTCAAAATTGCAGTTTATTTTGATTTCTATGAGTTTAATTGTCTGTTTAGCTTCCTTAGCCATGGATGTCTCTTCTAGAACCATGAGTTAAGTCTTCTATGTTTTGGATGATTTAGATAATGTGATTATTGTAGTTTTGGTTTGATTTATGTCTTGATTATGATGATTTGAATGATTAAATTCCTTGATTGTGGATTACTTGAGCTTTGATGATTTGTTTCTAGTAGATTATGCATTATATTTGGATTGACAACATACGAGAGTTGAGCTAGTTCAAATGTGTGTTTAATCGAGTGAAATGAATTATCAAGTGTTATAGTTAGACGTCTAAGACATCGAGAGATGCTAGATAGTCTAGAACACTCCGAATCGGGCATCGAACCTTCGAAACGAGAGTTTGTTGATTAGATGAGATTAATTTGATCTAGTCTAATCATGATATGAAACATAAGAAGGACATAAGTTAAGCTAGCTTCGATAATTGCATAATCGACGTCATCCAGAGCATATCTCCCCTTGCACTTCGTCTCACGAAGTTAGGTAGATTTTAATTTCTTGCTAGTTTTATTTTCTTGTTTGACTTAGTGTAATAAACCCGAGCTTGTACTTTCCATTTCATAGCATGAAAACGTGAATCGACTTAGCTAACCAGTTGTTTCCCTTGGGTTTGATATTTTTATTACTTGGTCAATTATCTTACTATAACAACGATCTCGTACACTTGCGAGTAGTTCGATTTTGTGCTTTAATGAAATTGACAATCACCAACATTAAATGCCCAAAACTAGTTATAGAAAAAACTATGTCGGGGACCCGTTTCTCTGAGACGATTCATTTTCGATTTATTCATGAAAAAAAACAACGAACATGGCTCATACATTTGTTCTTATTGAAGATATTGAAGGAAATTATTATATATGTCATTTGATGTCTTGCTTCTGATACCTGCGAATAGGGTGCTCGCTTCCGGAACCTACAAATAGGGTGTCAAGATATCTGGAAAAAAAAATTGACGGAATAACTTATTCTCTCATGTGAATGGACTTGGATTTGGAAAGTTGGGTGTAGATGTAGGATTACATAAGTTTTTCACAGTGAAAAGGATTCGATGGCATAAAGTTTCGTACAATGAAAAGGGCTTCGGATTGAAATCCTTTTGGAAGGTCAAATTCTAGGGGTATATTGGTAATTTACATTATTATTTATACAAAACTGTATAAGTAAATAAAAATATGTTATTTGAACTCTTACACACAACACCTAAGTAAACGAATGATAACTTGAGTTAACTTGTGTTGTCCTACTAAATTAATTTTTCCTACACTATCCTCTCCTGTTAAGGGCTCGTTTAGTGTCCCTGAGTGGTTATCAAAAGAGTAGTCACGTTATCTTAACATGCAAGATAAGTTCGGGCCATGTTATGTAAACTGATGTTTGGTACGTACACGCTCAAAGTCAGATTTGAACATTTGCATTTCAAATTGCAACAAAAAAAGATATCATTGTCCTCGCTATGTTACCAGCATATATTGTGTTAAAAAAAACCATAAACAGAGCCCCTATAAGCACACAAAATTTCCATCTTCAAAAGCTTGAATTACACCCACCTTAATAGAAAAAATAGAGGTTAGAATTTCATCTTCAATATCATAAACCAAAATTCAGACAATATGAAACCAAAATTTAGAAAACACAGCTTAGAAAATTTCGTCACCAAAATCTATTAAACTCAAAATAAACACCCAATTCAAAATAAAACTCAAAATAAACTCAAAACTTCATCTTCAAATAAAAAAAAACCAATTCAAAAATATAAACACAACTTGTCTGTTATAAACCAAAAAATCGAGAGTTGGGTGTTAAGAAAAAAAAATACATCCCTGCATTTCACTCCAGGAAATTATTGGGCACCATTTCGTCCCGTCATCAATCCGAAAGATTATCGAAGTCTCTGTGGTAAAAATTAGAGGTGTTCACGGTACGGACCAAAACGGATATTTGAAAATATCCGTGTCCGTAACAAAGTTCGGTTATTTTAAAATTCAAGTGTCCGTACCGAAATTTCGGTACGGTACGGATATTTTATTTTTCGATACGGATCGGAGCGGATTTTCGGTTACAAACGAACCGGAGAAATGAATATTTTACCTTTTTTTAATCATTTAAAAAAAATCGATGCATGCACATTCACACGAATACTACATAACTTCAACTACAATCAAACATATATCATTACAAGCTCGAATATAACACGTTATATGATAATGAATGGTTAAAAAATTCACATAAATCACCACCAATGGAGTATTTAAAATACAATATATTAAATATGTATATGTTTTTTTAAATATCTTGTGAATGAAAAGTGCAATATTAAAATCACGTTGATCAACATAGGGTACACCATATCCATTTTTTTTTGTAAGAAATGAATATACATGAACAATGAAATTAAAAGAATAAGAAGTTAAATTTAATTCATTTGATATACACCTAAACATATGTTAACGTTTTAAAAACTTAATAAGACAAATAATATAGTGTTTGTATTGTGAAAATGAGGAAAAATTATAAAATCGTTTACTTGTACGTGAATTCAATAACATTATAATAATATTTGATATATAATAATTAAAATTTAATACATATTTTGTATTCGGTTCGGTACGGTACGGATCGGTCACTTTCGGTACGATTAATTTGGTAATATCCAGATCCATACCAAAAAAAAAAAAAAATTGGTTCGGTTTCGGTACGGTTAAAATAAAAAAGTCCACAACTTTTTCGGTACGGTTCTTTTTCGGTGCGGATTTCGGTACGGGTTCGGTAATCTCCAAACTCCGTGAACAACCCTAATAAAAATACTGAGATGATTTTTTATAGATCAAACATTATCTTTTGAAAACCGATTGAACCTTGTTTAGAGCAAGTTGTGCCTGGAGAATTGTCTAATTCTCGAAATAAATCCCCGAAGTTGAGAGAGAATGTGGAGCGGCGATTAAAAATAAGATGCAAATGAGACCAAGGGTTTTTCTATATAAATCAGGGTTAATATAGTCATTACATGTATATTGTTGAGATGCGATCTTTAATCTCTCCATTTTGGACCGATTTCTCATCTAACGACAACAGTAATTTGGCGAGGTCCCTGCATATGTCTTGGGCCTTGCCGATAAGCACCAAACGCTTGTTAGCACAAGATAACTCCACTATCGTGCCCTAATCATAGCCACCAAATCCGCCCTAAGTAAACACACTCTTATAGTTTGCAATCAAGCACTAAGTCCATAAAATAATCTCTTAATGGACCCTGAAATGTTTGGAAATTATATCATCTACTCAACTAAATGTAAATAGTCTATTTTACATTTTTTTTTTCATGAGTATTTGGTGTTTTTTTTTTTAGGATTAAGTGCAGGATAATACAATCCCGAACTACTTTTTACAAATTGGTACAAAATAATTGAACAGATGCACAAAAATAAATTGAACATAAGTATATTGTTGATGACCTTTTCTAATCAAGATGATTAGTGGCTGTTTTCTCAAGTTAAGATCACCAAACAAAACCAAGAAATTATGAAATTTGATCAAGTAATATATAAGGACGAAATTTGCAAGAGTTTTTCTACTTTTTTATTTATGGAAAAACCTCCCTCCTTCATGCAAATGCAGGGGTATTTATAGGCATATAAAGAGGCTAGGTGTCACCATCTTGATGGCTTAACCATAGGATTTTTGCCAAGTGTCAAGATACTTGTACAACATCTAAACTATTGCCCAATGAATGGGTGCCAAGTGTTAAGACACATGGACTATTTCTAAAGTTAGTGACTCTTGGAATTCCCAATGTTGTACTTGGTCTTTGAACTACTCAGCTGCTCTCCTTTGTGGCCAGCTACTCGTCTGTATGTCTTCGTTGGGTGTTGGAAACCTTTATAACCCAAGTTGCTCGCCTGCTCGCTTGCTCGCCTCTTGTTGAGACTTTGGGTCTTCTTGTTCTTGTTGTTCGCTACCTCGTAATGATTTCTATGACCAGTTGCTCGCCTCCTTCATTAGGACCCTAGTCCCTGCTGGTCGTCTCCTAAGGCATACAACCCCTGTTGCTCGCCTCCTAGGGCATACAGTCCCTGTTGCTCGTCCTCTTCCATATTATTACTTTTGATGATTTCTTAATCTTATTAGATTAATATTTTTTATGTTAATATCATGTCCCTGTTGGTCGCCTATCAACAATGCCCCCTAGTTTGGCATATAAGGATGAATTTTTTTCCTTTTATGTCAAACTATAAGATAGACTATGCTTTATGGAAGGAGGCGAGCAACAAGGATTTGGTCTTTCTCATTTTCATAGGGAGCGAGCAGTGGGTTTTTGAATTTCTTGGGCGGGAACTTCTGGAAGCGACCAGCGGGGAGCGACTTTTGGCCTTGCGTCGTTTCGTTTCCCGAGGCGCAGAATACGAAGCGTTATGACGTGGCTACCTACGCGTGTGTCCCTAAAATTACGCATAGGGGCCTCAATTTTTCATTCCTTTTCATTTTGCCCCCGAATCCACACTTATAAATAGCTTTTCATTTCATTTCTCTTTCTTTTCCGATTCCTTGCACACAAATCCGCCATTGACGAACCTTCGAGCCTTTCCTTTCGTTGTTTTCTTTGATTCTTCAGCGGATACCGTTCTAATCAAAGGTGAATCCTTTGATTCTTCTTATTTATTCTTGTAATTGCTTGTTTTACTTTTTAATTTCTCAATTTCCATTCCTCATTTTACTTATCCGCCATCGCCGCCACCGCGCCGCCGTCGTATCACCGCCGCATCGCCGCCGCGTTGCCGCCTTGATCTTTCGCTTCTTCGTCAAATCTCCTTACTTGATTTGTACGAAGGGTTTTCAAAAATTTCTAAAGATGACGTCACCTTCTTCGAGTAATACGCCATCTGTTGAGTTTGTTGGGAGAAATCCGGGAAAGAGACCCATGGAGGACGAACAGTCAGTCCCTGTTCCTCGCCGCTCGCTCCGGCGAGCAACTGGGCGAAACCCTAGGACTCTGGTCGTTGACGAAGAGACGGGCTCTGAGGCGAGCTCTGTTGCTCGCTCCATTGACTCTTTTTATGCTGTGGAAAGCTCGGGCGAGCAGGACGTCCAAGGCCCTGTTGCTCGCTCCTCGGCTCGAGAAGGAACTACCTCGGATTTGGGTGAAGATTCTGCTGAGGTCGCTGCTGAAATAGAAGAAATGAGTCTTCCCGAAGACACGGGAGCGAGCAGCGAGCATCAGGCAAGGAGCGAGCAGCAAGCAACTGGATCAGGGGGCGAGCAAGTGGGAGTTACATTGGAATTTCTCCGAGAGATAAACTTTCCCGTTTCAAGGCCAATGCCCGAGTCTCTTATTCCTAAAGCTGTAGTCCGAAGGCAAGATTGGATTGACTACGCCAATAAGTATCATAAGGTTTTTCCTACTCCCGCTCGACCCATTATGGAAACTCGTCCACCGGCATATACAGCGAGTAAGGTAGCCAGTGCGGTTTTAGAGGAGGATTTAGTTCGGATACGGTCTCGCTATCGTATTCCGTACGATATTCATTTATATGCCCCTCAACCAGGAGAGAGAGCTGACGACCCACCTCCAGGCTGTACTGCCATCAACCTTGACATACTCAATACGGGGTTCCCACTTCCTTTACATCCAGTGATCGGGCGATTCTTGAAGGATATAAACCTGGCAATCACCCAGATTACTCCTAACGGTTGGAGTAGTCTGTTGGCCTTTATCACCCTTTTCGGGCTGGAGGGATATCGGAATAAGATCAGCACGGCGGAGATACACTATGCACTGACCATCTCTTCAGCCGTTAATGAAGATGGGCTTGGTTGGTATTACATCAAAGCCCGTAGCGGCGTTAAGCTGATTGAAGGGGTGCCTAATAAAGTCAAAGGTTGGCATAGGCAATTTCTTTATATCGGCGGCGATTGGCGGGCGTCCTCCTATCTTTCGGGAGGACCGGGACGTATAGACTCTCCTACGCATTTCGGCGAAATTCGGCGTAGGTCTTAATTCTCAGTTCATCAAACTTTTAGGTGAACTAATTTTAATCTTTTTCCTTGTTTTGCAGGTCCGCGTATCTTGAGGTGGGGGCATCCGGATTTGAGCGAAGAGTTTTTGTACGTCCTTGCGCTGATTTCTCTGCGAGACGCCAAAGATCGGAGTGTTGAACATCTCTCTCAAGCACACTGCCGCAAGCACGCTCAGCTTACTACTAGTGCTCATCACTTGGAAGCACAGGCGGAGATTCCCGAAGGTAACTTCACACGATCATTAACTTTCTTTGTTGCTTGATTTGTACCCGTTGCTCGCCCCCATCCCTGTTGCTCGCCTGATCCCGGCTGCTCGCCGTTATCATGTTTGTTATTCTAACTTTGTGTTTTTGTTTTGTTTTAGCTCAAAGGGTGACGGTTGCTGTTCCTCCTATTCCCGAGAGTTACCACCTGCTCGTGCGCCGGGTAAAGCAAATGGCAGCCAATCAACCTTCAAGGAAGAAGAAGTTTGATCCTTGTACTTCCTTGATCAGGCTTATAGCCGAAGCAGATGAGGAGGAAGAAGAAGCTCCTCAGGTTCCTCCCCCTGTTCCTCAGGCTCCTGCTCCCGTTTCCCGCCCTCCTGCTCGCTCCTCGCCGCCTCCCCAAGACACGAGGGGCAAGAAAAGACTTGCCAAGGAAACTGCCCCTCGCAAGGGAGATGACCGTGCTAAGCGAACAAAAGGGCAGGGTTCTTCCCAAGTGGGTAAAACTGCTCGCTCCTCGGCTCTGGAGGAGGTGACTGAACAACAGGTTGTTGGTGCTATGATTGCCGGTCAAGGCAGGAGCTCATCCCCTGACAACTCGTACCTCGGCTATGACCCTGTAAAAATGAGGGAGTGAGTATCTTCCTATTCAGTTTGATTGTTCATTCCTCTAACTTAGTTTTCTAACGGCTTTTTTCTTCGAACAGGTACCAGAAAAACGACTATCCTGGTCGCTCAAAAGTGCTTCACCAGTTTAGCTGTGTGAAGTCTCCTCCGGCACCCCAAGAGATTAAGGACTCCCATGTCCGCAGAGCCATGGAGTATGTCCCCCGCTCGTGGACCAAGACCGGTGAGGAAATCATTCAGAGCCAGAGCCTTAGTGACAACGCTCGTTTATTGAGCTATAATGCAAGCCATCAATCAATCTCAGCTCAACGAGTCTTGGATCAAGCCATCGAGTTAGAGCGAACAAATCGCGGTCTGGGGCGACGGATCGAGCAAGTTGAAGCAGATCGTGATGCTCAACTTGTTCAATTGAAGAAGAAGGATGAGGAGCTGAAGAAGAAAGATGAAGAGTTGGCTAAGATGAAAGCTGACTTTGAGAGAGCCAAGCTCACATGGACGCGGGAGGTAAAGGCTGCTGAGGACCGAGAGATGATAGCGTCTAATGCTTCAGAGAAGCTTAGACTGGATTTGAGTGTCGCTACTGATCGTTTGCAAGTCCTAGAGACCGAGCGGGTGGGTCTGGTGGAAAGAGTGGAGTGTTTGAAGGTCCACGTCGACCATCTGGAAAAGAAGAACAAGCGTGCCATTTCTTACACCACTTATGTGCAAGACGTAACCGACAATACCAATCTTGGTTACATCATCGCATATGCTGATAGTGTGAGGAATGTGAAGTACGCTTTGGATAACGGTCTTGACGTGATGACCTCGACCATCAAAGACTTCACGGACTACGTCACTGAAAACCCTCCGGCTCCTGGTTTTGAAATCCCGGTGGCTGATTTGGGAGAGATGGGGGTTAATCTGAGTGTTTTCAAAGATGACGTCCGTGTTGTGGCCCCAAGGGAAAAAGTGGAGGCGGATAGGGACATGACTATTTTTGAAGCTCTGGGCCCCCTTCTCCCGAATCCTCTTGGTGAAGCAAGCTCCTCTGCTGCAGTAGGCGAGCAGCAGGTCTCCGGGGTAACTGTGCAAGATGTTCCACCTCTTCCTTCTTCCCAAGATCCTTCGGTGCCACCTGCTCCGCCAGCTCCCGAGACTTAGGTTTCGTTTCTTTTTTGTTTAGTTGATGTAGTAGGATGATGGTTGTACGCTCATCTTTTGTAATTTTTTGGTGCTAATGAATGAGGATTGCACTTTTATTTTATTGTTCGCCTCTTATTTGCCCTTTATTTACTTTTTGTTTAAGTATTTCTTTCTTAAGTCGAAAGTAGAATACTTTGCAAATTTATACATGTTTTTCATGTATGGGTCTATTTTGTTCTTTAAGGCAGCGTTTACTTCGAACGATAAAGGTCATTTAGGAGTATAGTAGACCTTTATCAACAGTTTACTTTGCAAGTTATTTTTTCCGGGTTAACCATCCGACCCGGGAGAAACCCGTACTAATTGTTACTTTTTAATCCGCCCAAACTGGGCGGTTTATTTTTGTCTCGAGATAATGATGTTGTAAAATTACCCTTTAGTCCTTGATTGCAGGGGTATACCCCTCTTGTCATACACCGTTCTTCCACAAATCATGAAGTGAAAGGAGAATTGAAGGAGGTGCAAGATTGCCGCCGTGATCGCCACTCATCCACGAATCGTCAAGGTATGTTTCAATTTCAATTTGCGTCAGTGTCTAATTTCCTAAAATCGATCTCCATTCATTTTCAGGGTTCAACGAAAAGGGCAAAATTGAAATTGGTTTCTAAAGCACATGATTCTTGTGATTTACTTTGATTTCTTGTGTTGGGAGGTATATTGAATTTTGAAATTGATTCTGGTGGTTTTGAAATTGGTTTGTAGAAATTGGTTTTACATATTCGCGACGAAGACTCTTCATTTGAGGACTAATTCCAAGAGGCTTTGGTTTCAACTGCCTTTGCTCTCTATTTTTTTTTTATCGGTTTGACTGTCTTTATTTTTGTGTAGGGTAAAATTGTTAATGTTGAAAATGGGTACATTAGTAAATAAACAACTTTTACCTACAAAATCTTGAAAAGTAAACAATCATCTACTGTTTTAAGCCAAATACGAATCTATCAAAGTAAACAGGTTATATTATGAGATAACTTAATCATAGTCTACTATATAATTTTAACTATACAATCTCAACCACCAAAGTAAACGCAGCCTAAGAACTTAACCCCTTATCATGCTTCTTTCTATGCCTTGTTGCTCGCCACTTGCTGTGTTTTGTGCTTAAGTGCATTCAGCTTCGGGACGAGCAACAATGTGTTGACATGTGCCCTGTTGCTCGCCTCCACCATACTTGTGCTTTATGCACTTAGTATCTTTGGCGAGCAACTCTCTGTGAGGGGGCGATCAGGTGGGGCTTCTGAGTCTCGTGGACCCTGCTGCTTGCCTCATCCTGGACTTGAATTTTTTATACTTGTTTGTCTTCGGCGAGCAGTTTTTCTGTTTGGCGAACAGTTGGGTTTTAACACCTTTTGCTTTCTTATGTACATAATTCATTGAACAATCATTTATCTGCTTACAAATTTTGCCCAAAAAAGTGTGAAGATTTCATCGATCTTACACTTTACAAAAATATAAACGATACGATAGTCTATAAAAAGACTTTACATTGGTTTCCTAATTATTGATAATATTTCTTCAACAAAGCCGCGTTCCAGGTGTATTGGGCCGAGTTGCCTTCCATGTCTTCGAGATCATATGTGCCGTTGTGCCACTTTTGAGTTATCTTGAATGGGCCCTCCCAAGTCGGTCCAAATACACCTGGAGGTGCTGCTAGGATTTTTCGGAGTACCAGATCCCCGGCTTCAAATTCCCTGACTTTTACTTGTGAGTTATAGTACCTTGCAATCCTTCTTTTGTATATCTCATTTTTTATTTCTGCTGAGATTCTTTTTTCGTCGATCAAATCCATCTCTGCAGCTAGTGCCTTGTTGTTTTCCTGTTCATTGAACTCGGCTACCCTCTCAGTTGGTATTTTGAGCTCTATAGGTATAACTGCTTCTGTACCGAATGCCATAGCGAACGGTGTTTCTCCAGTGCTTGTTCTATGTGATACCCTATATGCCCAAAGCACCTTGGACAGTTCTTCCGACCACTTGCCTTTCTTATCCACCAGACGGATTTTGAGGACATGCTTGATTATCTTGTTAACTGCCTCGACTTGACCGTTGGACTGAGGGTGATATGGTGTCGAAAAATGCTTCTTGATTCCCCATTTTTTGCAGAAATCTCTTATCTTCTTCCCTTCGAACTGTCTTCCATTATCGGTTATTATTGCTTGAGGAACTCCAAATCGACACACTATATTCCTCCAGATGAATTTGATCATTTTTTCTTGTGTTATTGTTACTAGCGCTTCGGCTTCAGCCCATTTTGTGTAATAGTCCACGGCCACTACTGCAAACCTTACATTCCCCTTTCCCGTTGGGAAAGGTCCTATGATGTCTATCCCCCACTTTGCAAATGGCCATGGACTATTTACTGAGATCAGCTCTGTTGGCGGCTTATGGATGTTGGGAGCGAACAACTGGCACCTGTGACATGTTTTTGCAATTCTGATTGCGTCTTGTAACAGAGTTGGCCAGTAGTAACCTTGCCTTACTGTTTTGTATGCCAGTGCCCGCCCCCCTGCGTGATTTCCGCATACTCCTTCGTGTATTTCTTTCAGAACTTCCTGACCTTGCCCCCTTGCTAGGCATTTTAATAGGGGCAGTGAAAATCCTCTCTTGTAGAGTTGGTTATCCATGATTGTGAACCTTGCTGCTCGCTTGGCTACCTTTGCTGCTTCTTGGGAATCTTCAGGTACTGTGTTATCTTTGAGGTATCTATATATCGGTGTCCTCCAATCATCCTCTGTCAATTCTTCTTCGATCTGATTGATCTTATAGTCACCGGTGGACGGGTTAGAAATTCTTGTGATGGTGACTTCTAAAAGCTTTGCTGGTCCCGTACTAGTGGCCAAACGAGCAAGTGCATCTGCTTGCGCATTGTTGTCCCTCGGCACTTGCTCGATGTAAATTTGCTCGAAAAGCGAAGCCAGGTGAGCAACGATTTTTTGATATAAGGACATGCTCTCATCCTTGGCTTCGTATTCCCCACGGACTTGGTTGACTATCAGCTGGGAATCTCCATAAATTTGAACTTTTCGAACCCCCATAGCCAGAGCTAGCCGTAACCCGGCTATCAATGCTTCGTACTCAGCCTCGTTGTTTGTTGCCATGAACTCAAACCTTACGGCTGAGGTGAATACTTGTTCGTCTGGAGTGATCAACACTATCCCGGCTCCTGCTGCTGTGTTATTTGATGATCCGTCTACATACATGTGCCATGGATGATTATGACCTCTCATCGGATCTTGAGGGAATGTTAATTCGACAATAAAGTCGGCTAACGCTTGTCCCTTGATCGCTGTTCGAGGTGCATAAGTTATTCCAAATTGGCTTACTTCGAGCGACCACTTGAGGAGGCGACCAGCGGTGTCAGGCCTTTGTAAGATTTGCCTTAATGGAAAAGTTGTTAAGACCTCCACCTGGTGATCGAAGAAGTACGGCCTTAGCTTTCTCACACTCATCACCAGTGCGTAGGCTAACTTTTCCATGGGCGAATACTTAATCTCTGCTTCATGCAAGGCCTGACTCACGTAGTAAATTGGCAAGTAAAATTTCCCTTCTGCTCGAACTAGGACCGAGCTGATGGCCACCTCTGATGCAGCTAGATATAGGTACAGTTTTTCTCCAGAGACGGGTTTCGATAGAATCTTGGTATCACTCAGATATTCTTTCAATTGCTCAAATGTTTGTTGGCAATTACTCGTCCACTGGAACTGTCCTTTTTTGATGGCATCAAAGAAGGGTCGGCACTTGTCTCCAGATCTGGAAATGAATCTGTTTAAGGCCGCCAGACATCCGGTTAGTCTTTGAACTTCCTTAACCGACCTTGGCGGTTGCATATCCATAATTACTTTGACTTTTGATGGATTCGCCTCAATACCCCGTTGACTGACCAGGTGCCCAAGAAATTTTCCCGAGTGTACCCCGAAGCTACTTTTCTTTGGGTTTAGCTTCATGTTATACGCTCGAAGTATCTCAAATGTTTGTGCGAGGTGTTCCAAATGATCTTCTTTTCTTGGGCTTTTTACGACTATGTCGTCCACGTACACTTCCATTATTTTGTCGATGTGCTCATCGAACATTTTGTTAACGAGTCTTTGGTACGTGGCTCCTGCGTTAATCAACCCGAACGGCATCCTTTTCCAACATAACAAGTTTTTATTGGTGTAGAACGTTGTGTGCTCCTGGTCATCTGTGTGCATTGGTATTTGATGATACCCGACAAATGCGTCCATGAAGGTAAGGAGCTCGTGTCCCGCCGTGTTGTCCACCAGTTGGTCAATATGAGGCAATGGAAAGTTATCTTTAGGGCAAGCAGCATTCAAATCAGTGAAGTCGATACATAGCCTCCATGTACCATTTGATTTCTTCACTAACACCGGGTTTGCTACCCATCTAGGACATAATGCTTCTCTGATAAGATCATTATCGAGTAACTTCTTCACTTCTACGTCCAATGCCTCATATTTATCGGGCCCAAATTTTCTTCTTTTTTGTCTCACTGGTTTCTTAGTTGGATAAATATTTAGCTTATGACAGGCATGCTCAGGGCTGATGCCTACCATATCAGCGTGTGACCATGTGAATACATCGAGATTTGACTTGAGGAACTCTTCCATTCTGGATCTGTACTGCTCAGGGAGCTCAGATCCAATGAATAATTCCAAGTCTTCTCGATTCTGGTCAACTCTTATTGCCTCCAACTCCTCTACCGGGGTTGCTCTCCTTTTTTGGTCTTTCCATCGAGGATCGATAATGGGCCCTTCAAAGTTGATCTCATCCTTGATCATTGGTTCTGCCCCCAGTCTTGGCTCCAAGTCTTCGACCTGATTTAGTTCGGGTACGGCCTCTCTTCCCTATTACTCGCCCATGCCCTCCTGCTCGTCCACGCCCTGCTGATCGTCCACCTCCATCACTTCAGTGTCGACGGACTCCATGATTTCATCTAGAATGGAGGGTTCACCTTCGTTCCTGCTGCTCGGCTGCTCGTCCATCATGGATATTCTGTTGTCAGTGGGTTGAAGTTGCAGGAGGCATTCTCGGGCTTTTCTTTGATCACCTTTAATCGTACCCGATCCTTTTGGAGTTGGAAATTTAAGACAGTAGTAGTACGTCGAAACGGCCGCTTTGAATTCATTTATGAAAGGTCGACCAAGAAAACCGTTGTAGGCAGACTGCTGATTTACAACTAAGAATTCTACCATTCTAGTCAGTCTCCTTTCGGGATTCTCGGTCGATACAAGTTCGACCGCCAACGTAACTAATCCTAAAGGCACGGTTACAGCATCTCCGAATCCTACTATTTTATGATCACATTCTCTAATATACCCCTTGATTAGGCGTGAAATTGTTATGTTTTGGTGCCCAATTTACTCATGTTTTGAGTGTTTTCGATTAGTGCTTGGAGTTAAATGAGTATCATTTTTATAAAATTATTAATTTGTCTCTTTGGTGCTCATAGGTGGATAGAGGGCGAAAATAGGAGTTCGTAGGACTTTGAATCGACTCAAACAGATGCCCGGATGAGAAGATATTGAAGAAATACGATTGGTATTAGTGCGGACGAGGAAAAGTATCATTTGGAAGGATTAGAGATCACTCGAGCGCATTGCTCGAGTGCCACCGCTCGAGCGCCCTACTCGAGCGAGCAAACGTACATAACAATTCTTGCGCTCGAGCAGCTCGAGCGCCACCGCTCGAGCGCCCAAAAACATACAGAGAAGATTCAGCGCTCGAGCAGCTCGAGCGCGACCGCTCGAGCGAATGCATCATTCGAGCTACACTGCTCGAGCGGGACCGCTCGAGCATTTTGCTCGAGCGCCCATATACTTTTGCCTCCGGATGCGTATTTTCGGCCCATTAACTCCCGTTTCGACCCGGTGCCTATATATACCTCTTCCAAACACGTTTTGAAGGATCCCGACTTTTAGAAATAATTTTAGACTTAGTTTTGGAGAGGAAGGAGACGAGCAAGCTTTCTTTATGTTTTGTTGAGGTTTTGCATACGAATTCTTAGTTTCTTTTCATTAGTTCGTTACTTTAAACGCTTTTAATTTCGTTTTAGTTAATTCAATTTCAGTTCTTCGTATTTATTTTCTTTTTAAACCCTAGTTCATGTGTATGATTTTCTTCATTCAATTCATCATGTTTATGTTGGTTGTTTCTTCTGTTGCTTTTATTTTTGTTATAACCATGTCCGGCTAAAACCCTTGCATGCTTGGGTTAGGATGAACTCGTAGAAGTAGGATGTGGGTACGTAATTAAGGTAATTGGTGACGTTAGTTTTAATTCTCTTAATTAATGAATTCATATAATTAATCTTAACTCTACCTTTGAATTTCGTACGAAAGTGTTAGAGAGAGGACGACCGCATCACTCAATAACAATTAGTAGTCTTAACGAGAAGGTTTAGGAGAGGTTAATTCATCTACCGGTTTAGCGAAGGAGGACGACCGCATCACCTTAGTTAAATTAGGGCTCATTAATTAAGCACAGTTCATTAACTTGTTAGTGGATTAGTGAAGTCGATTGCTAGGATAAAGTATTAGGGTGAGAAATCTTGAGCTTTCATTCTACGATCTTTTACTTAGGTTAATTCTTGGTTGTCACAATTACTTTGATTATGTACCTGCTCCGTTAGTATACGTAGGGATTCCTATCCTGAGCATCACCATCTCTTATTTGAATCCAACCCTTAGTTAATTCGTCTGCTTTATTATTTTAGTTTACTTAGTTTATTTCAGTCTTTTAATTAATCTTTCAAAAACCCCAAAAACATCACACTCATATTAACTACGACGCGTAGGTCTTCAGGGATCTATTCGCATATACACTATCCCTTGGGTTCGATAATACTTGGTCCCTATACTTGCCCATACTACAGTGAACCCGTTCTCTTGCGGGGTAGCTACTAGTAGAAAGCGAGTGTAGTTCACTTCAAGTCAATGGCGCCGTTGCCGGGGATGGCGTTGTATGTTTGAATAGGACTTGTCGATAGCTTAGAAGTTAGTAGTGGGTGCTTATTTTCTGTTTTTTTTTATTTTTTATTGTTCTTTTTAGTATTCGGCAGTTGCGTTTTGATCCTTCTGCTAGTGTGTCAGGTTTATGAGAACACGATCACAAGGGAATACGAGTGAAGAGAGATTACCCGCAGACCCTGAGACAATAGCCAGAAGGAACCGAGCCTTCTTGAGAAGGATGAACGCTGCCGACTTAGGGAAGGAACCAATGGACATCAATAATGAGTTGGACGATGCTGCCAACGATTTCAATCAGGCAGTAGACCGAGTTGAAGGCACTGGAGTTAGTGGTAGCCAGAATCAAATTCCATTAGGGGATAGCCAGAGCCTAAACCCGGATACACGAAACGTAGGGAATCCAGCTCAGAACCTTGTCCATAATACTCAGAACAACCCTGCTTACCCACAAAACCCGAATAACCCTTTCAACAACCTAGTATACCAACATTACCCATACCCACCTTATCCTTACCCACCATACCCGTATCCTCCACCCCCAGTCTATAATCAACCACCTGTTTACCCACCACCACCCCAACAAGTACCAGTACCTGCTGCTAATCCTCAACACATTCCTATGAACGTAGATCACAATATTGCTATTCGAGGGAGGTTTGCAGCGCAGCCACAGCGGTACTATGATGGAGTGGCTTTGCCTCCTGTTGAGGCGAACAACTTCTCGATATCACCGGGGATTTTAAAGCTGCTGACCGAGAATCAGTTCAAAGGGGTGATCGGGAAGGAGAATCCTCATACACACTTGAGGAGCTTTCTCATGATAGCCTCAACATTTAATTATAATGGCATGTCTGAAGATGCCAAGAGGCTTAGGCTGTTCCCATTCTCACTGACGGGAATAGCTAAGGAGTGGTACGATAATACGCTCCCGCGGGGAGGTATTACCACTTGGGCCGAGCTCGAGCGTCTGTTCCTCGAGCGATTCTACCCTCCATCTAGGACGATCAAGGCTAGAATTGAGATCTCGTCCTTTCGCCAGAAGTCTGGAGAGGATTTACGCCAAGCGTGGGAGAGATACTCAAACATGCTTATAGAGTGCCCGCAGCACGGGTACAATGAGGGGGACATTATGGCATTCTTCTATAGTGGTGCCAGCAAGGATGGTCAAGCCCATTTAGACGCCTGTGCGGGTGGAGCATTCCTGAACCAAGGCATAGAGAGGTGTAGAGAGATCGTTGACAACATTGTCACGAATGCCGGTGCTTGGGGTGTGGATGCAGATTTGCAAAGAGTGCATCAGGTGGAAGAGGGAGAAGGAACGAGAAGGCTGCTGATGGCCATGATGGAAAAGATCAACAACCTCGAGTTGGGGAAGACTTTGGTTGGAGAGCATGCAGTAGAGAATTAGAGAGTAGACCAGCCCAGTGGACAGCAAGAGGTAGCCAATTACATGGGAGGTCCATATTACAATCAGAATGGCTACCAAGGTGGTAATCAGTATGGAAGGCCTTCTTATGGCCAACCATTTGTGCCTCCAGGCCCTCAGCCACTTCAAAATCAATGGAGGAACACACAAGGAGTTCAAGGAGGCCAGCAGCCTCCTCAAAACACATGGAGGAGGAATGATAATTTTTCTTATGCTAACCCAAAAGCTGGTGTTACTGTTCCTGCAGGTGTTGATCCGGGGTCTAAACCTCCTGGTGGAGAAGGCGGTGCATCAACCGAGGAGATGTTGAGAGCTATCCTTCAGAAGGTGGAGGAAGGGAGCAAGTGGTTGTCATCCTTGGAATACGATGTGAAGGAGTTGCATAAGAAGGGTGATCATCGTGATCAAGAGCTCCAGAAGATGAACGTTGAATGGACTAGAACTCAACAAGAGAACAATCGAAGGTTCACTTCGTTAGAGCTCCAGATGAGCCAAATTGCAAAATCAGTGAATAGAATGCCGGAAGGGAATCCGAAAGAGCAGTGCAAGGCGATCCAGCTAAGAAGTGGAACCAACTACGAAGGTCCTCAGATGCCTGCTGATTCTGAGACTCCCCAAGAAGAGATTGAGCCTAAAGGAGATGAAGTTGAGAAGGGGATTGAAAGTAAAGGGATTGAGAAGCATGAAGATATGGATGAGTCCCAGAAGGGGAAAGACTTTGAGGAGATAGAGAGAGTTCCTAAGTGGAAAAAGGCAAAGGAAGCAAGGGAGAAAGTGAAAGAAACAGAAAGAGATGAATGGGGGGTACCCAAATCGGTGATACCTGTCCCATATCCACAGCGCTTCATGAAAAAGAAGCTTGATGAGAAATTCGCTAAGTTCCTTGATGTTTTTAAACAATTGCATATTAATATTCCTTTTTATGATGCTTTGGAACAGATGCCGCATTATGCGAAGTTTCTGAAGGACTTGATTGCGAAAAGGCAGCGAGTGGATGAGCCGAAGTTGGTGCAGCTGAACCACGAGGTGAGTGCATTAGTGCACAAGGCGCTGCCACCGAAGCTGAAAGATCCCGGGAGCTTCACGATCCTATGTGACATTGGGAACGGGATCAAGAAAGGAGCGTTGTGCGACCTTGGGGCGAGCATTAATCTCATGCCCTTGTCGCTTTTCAAGAAGTTGGAAGGTGGTGAACTTCAACCCACAATGATGACGCTTCAACTAGCCGATCGGTCTATTACTCGACCTCAAGGTGTGGTTGAAGACGTCCTAGTGAGAGTTGGAGATCACATCTTTCCAGCCGACTTTGTAGTGTTAGAAATGGAGGAAGATGAGCACGTGCCCCTGATTTTGGGAAGACCGTTCTTAGCTACGGCGGGGATGGTGCTAGACGTGGCGAATGGGAAGATCACGTTGAAGGTTGATGATCAAGAAGTGAAGATCTCCCTATATGAAGCCATGAAGCACCCGAAGGAGGATGAGAGCTTGTATTGCATGGATGCCATTGATCCTAGTGTTGAAGACACACCTTCTATCCCTAATCCTTCTGATATTCATGATTTTGTTAGTCCTTCACTTGATAATTTAACCCATGAGCGTTATGATCTTGATTATTTTGATAGGGATGAAGTGAAGAAGTTGAAGGATGAAGAGGTGAAGAAAGTGGACGTGGTCCAGTTAGACGGGAAAGGAGGAGTTAAGAAGAAAAAGTCCAAACTCAAGAAATTGTTTAGTAAGACTCCTCCAGATAGAGGCAAGAAGGAGTTGAGACCCATAACACTTGGGGATGGGAAGAAAGCAAAAGTACTCATGATGGTGGGGCATCAAGGAAAGGAGTTCAAACACCACTCTTATGAGAGTAAGGGAGGTAAATTTGAGTATGATGTCCCATAAGCTCCTTTGAGCACGGTCCGGCATGAGGACCTTAAAAATAGCGCTGAATGGGAGGCAACCCATTTTTATTTGCTTTCATTTATTTTTAGTGTCTTTTTATATTATTAGGGTGTTTAGAGTCGTATGTCTAACCTCGTACTCGAGAGCTTTATTTTGTAGGCTTGTCTCTAAAGGAGTAAAGGAACCAAAGAAGTGGAGATTGAAGGAACCAACTTGAGACAAGGGAGTGTGCAAAGCTATTGAGAGAAACTGAATTGTTCGGTTGAGGTAACCCACAACCCCAAACTTAGACCTCTAGCAAGGTCGAAGTTTGGGGGGGTGGAGTTTCTTTTTATGATTACATTGCACATGCATGCACGCCCTTATCTTTGAGTTGAGTTTGATTGATTATTGGTGCCTTGAGATGCTCCTTGGGCTATTATTAATTTGTTTTGTTACTCAACATTTTATGCCTATCAATCACCTTATGCTTGTTGATTGCTATCTTTGAGTATGATTTGATGAGTAGGGTGAATTGTGAGGCTGAGTTAGGAGTTTTCTTGTGTGAGTGTTTGAGTTTGAGCTGATTTGAGAAAGAACTTGTATGCTTGTGAATTTTTCTTTTGAGTACTTGAGTGATGAGAGTGAGAATTCACTAGGACTAGCATGGATGTGAAAGCCGTGAGCTTTTGAGCCTTACGAGATTTTGATGCATTAATTAATCTCTTCGTTTGTGAGTGGATCGTCACCTTAGAGGATGCTAGAACTTGCATGTGCTCTTGCTTCTTGATTGTGTCTAGTTTGATATGCCGAATGTGATCTTAGGCCATCTTTGATTTAATTGAGTCACTTAGCCAAAATTTTCCTTACCAATGACATTGATCCCTTGTTAGCCCCTTTGAGCCTAGAGCCTATTTTATTTGCTAGCACATATGAACACTATTCCGATTCCTAAGCCTTTTTGCCCCAATTTGAGTGGAGAATAGGAAAGTGTGAATGTGAAGGGAGTGAATTGAGTTGAAAAAGGAAAAGGTTGTTTGTTGAGTGAATATGAGAAGAAGGGTGTGAATGAGATTTGAGTTGTGGGAAAGAAAACAAAAAATTGAGAATGAGCAAAAGAAAAATTGAGCTCATGTGTTTGTGCGAAAAAAAAGAGAAAAAAAAAAAGTGATTGAAAAAAAAAAGTGAAAGAGTGAGAAAGAAAAAAATTGAAGTGTTGAGAGTAGTGGAATTAAAGTGTATTGATTGCAAATGTTGAAGTGATTCTGTTCCTAATCTCAAAGTGCCAAAGTTGATTTTTCTATTCTCCATTCACTTGAGTCACTTACCCCATATTGTTATCCCACCTGTCCAAAGAGCCTACATTACAACCTTGAGAAAGTCCTTTTTGATTCGGCATTGATTTCTAGAGTATGGTCGGAGTTGAGAGTGCTTACAAGCCTATGGCTGCCAATATGTGTGATTGACTGATTGAGTGAGTCCCTTAAACACTGTTATACACTTGTGAGGGAGTGAAACACACCGTTGAGTGCACATCCATGCTTGATCTTGGTGTTTCTTGTTATTGTTGCATGAGTATGATGAAGGAAAGTGAGTGAGTATACGGGTGATTGATCTTTGAAGCTCGAGTTCAATTACTTGCATGATTTGATTCTTGATTCATTCCTAACAATTTCACTTGACTTATTATTTCGTTGCTTGAGGACAAGCAACATGGTAAGTTTGGGGGGGTTGATTAGGCGTGAAATTGTTATGTTTTGGTGCCCAATTTACTCATGTTTTGAGTGTTTTCGATTAGTGCTTGGAGTCAAATGAGTATCATTTTTATAAAATTATTAATTTGTCTCTTTGGTGCTCATAGGTGGATAGAGGGCGAAAAGAGGAGTTCGTAGGACTTTGAATCGACTCAAACGGATGCCCGGATGAGAAGATATTGAAGAAATACGATTGGTATTAGTGCGGACGAGGAAAAGTATCATTTGGAAGGATTAGAGATCACTCGAGCGCATTGCTCGAGTGCCACCGCTCGAGCGCCCTACTCGAGCGAGCAAACGTACAGAACAATTCTTGCGCTCGAGCAGCTCGAGCGCCACCGCTCGAGCGAATTGCTCGAGCGCCCAAAAACATACAGAGAAGATTCAGCGCTCGAGCAGCTCGAGCGCGACCGCTCGAGCGAATGCATCATTCGAGCTACACTGCTCGAGCGGGACCGCTCGAGCGTTTTGCTCGAGCGCCCATATACTTTTGCCTCCGGATGCGTATTTTCGGCCCATTAACTCCCGTTTCGACCCGGTGCCTATATATACCTCTTCCAAACACGTTTTGAAGGATCCCGACTTTTAGAAATAATTTTAGACTTAGTTTTGGAGAGGAAGGAGACGAGCAAGCTTTCTTTATGTTTTGTTGAGGTTTTGCATACGAATTCTTAGTTTCTTTTCATTAGTTCGTTACTTTAAACGCTTTTAATTTCGTTTTAGTTAATTCAATTTCAGTTCTTCGTATTTATTTTCTTTTTAAACCCTAGTTCATGTGTATGATTTTCTTCATTCAATTCATCATGTTTATGTTGGTTGTTTCTTCTGTTGCTTTTATTTTTGTTATAACCATGTCCGGCTAAAACCCTTGCATGCTTGGGTTAGGATGAACTCGTAGAAGTAGGATGTGGGTACGTAATTAAGGTAATTGGTGACGTTAGTTTTAATTCTCTTAATTAATGAATTCATATAATTAATCTTAACTCTACCTTTGAATTTCGTACGAAAGTGTTAGAGAGAGGACGACCGCATCACTCAATAACAATTAGTAGTCTTAACGAGAAGGTTTAGGAGAGGTTAATTCATCTACCGGTTTAGCGAAGGAGGACGACCGCATCACCTTAGTTAAATTAGGGTCTCATTAATTAAGCACAGTTCATTAACTTGTTAGTGGATTAGTGAAGTCGATTGCTAGGATAAAGTATTAGGGTGAGAAATCTTGAGCTTTCATTCTACGATCTTTTACTTAGGTTAATTCTTGGTTGTCACAATTACTTTGATTATGTACCTGCTCCGTTAGTATACGTAGGGATTCCTATCCTGAGCATCACCATCTCTTATTTGAATCCAACCCTTAGTTAATTCGTCTGCTTTATTATTTTAGTTTACTTAGTTTATTTCAGTCTTTTAATTAATCTTTCAAAAACCCCAAAAACATCACACTCATATTAACTACGACGCGTAGGTCTTCAGGGATCTATTCGCATATACACTATCCCTTGGGTTCGATAATACTTGGTCCCTATACTTGCCCATACTACAGTGAACCCGTTCTCTTGCGGGGTAGCTACTAGTAGAAAGCGAGTGTAGTTCACTTCAAGTCACCCCTCACAATCATCCATCTGATCTAGTGTGCTTTTGAACAAGATGTTTGTGTAGGAGCCTGTGTCCACAAGCAAACGGTGAACTCGGGCCCCCATGATATTAGCACAGATGATTAGTGAGTCATTGTGTGGTGTAAGTATCCCGTCCAAGTCCTTCTCAGAAAACACCAACTCGCCTGTCTTTTTAGTAGCTTGGTTTACCCCAACTTCCCTGACTTGAGCTACCGCCCTCAACTCTGATTTCCTTTTTCTTTTAGACATCGGTGGCCTACCATCAGAACAGCCCCCTACCGGTCCGGATGGTTCAAGCATTAAGATTTCTCGGACGGGTTCGGCTGGGGCTGTCATCGTTTTCTTCCTTTTTTGATCCCTCCTGCTCGGCTGTTCATCGCTCTCATCATCTTCCGAGCCGGAGGATATCGCCACCCTTGGTTTCTTTCCCGGCTGTTGCTTCACGAATTTTGACAACTTTCCTTCTTCGTAAAATCTCCATAACTGTTTCAAGAGATATCGGCATTCGCTTGTGAAGTGACCTATGGTCTGATGGTATGCACAGTATTTGTTGGGGTTCATCTTTCCTCATTCTTGCCGTATCTTACGGGGTTCAGACAGCATATCTTTATCCTTCACGTTGTTGTATACAACTTCAATTGATGTGGATAGGATATGGTTCAACTTCTCTTTCAGTTCGGACCCTTCACTGAAAGCTTTCATGTTCTTAGCGGCCTTGTATTCCCCTCCTGACTTCTTTCCCCATTTCTTGTTATCAGTTTTGTCTCCCAGCTCTCTCTGTAGAGTTTCTTGCATCGAAATGTATACTCCAGCCTTGTGCCTGAATTCGGAATAAGTTTTAGGGAAAGCTAGGTGCATTTTCTTCCACAGATCTGTCCCCTTCTTAAGCCCTGCCATAACTGCCACTATCTTGGTATCTTCACTTACTGGTTCCCCTTCCAGTAGGACTTTGTCGAATCTTTCAAGGAAGGCTCTATCAGACTCCTCGTCTCCTTGCCTCAGATCCGCCAACCTATGTCTCTGCGTAAGGTAAGATCCGACAGTGGAGAAGTGCGATAGAAATTCCTTGCTGAGTTGTATGAATGAACTGATGGAGCCCGGAGTTAGTGCGGAGAACCATCTGTGAGGACCGTCACCAAGAGTTAACGGAAAATTCCGATATTGAGTTGCATCAGATGCTTTTACCGATATCATGTAATCGGTATACTTGGACAGGTGTACTTTCGGGTCTGAATTTCCTTCGTACAAATTAATTGCCGGGAATTGCACTTTCTTTTGTACCGGCGCATTAAGGATATTCGGGGACAGGGGTGATGATGGCAACATCGTCGATCCGTCGCCTTTCTTTTCCTCCAACAGTTTTTGCATCTCCTCCACCGCTTTCTTCAAAGCTTGCCACTCATCTGGAGACATTTTTCCACTAGAAGGCTGTTCGTCATGATTGGGTTCAATGACCTCTTCATGACGTAGTCCCTTGCTAACGGGACGTTTCTCTTGAGTGGCGTGCCTAGCGATGTTACTGGCTCCATTGGGACCTAATCGCCCAAAGGCTGATCTTCTCAGCCTTTCGTGCACTGAGCGGCGAGCAACATGGTGTGTTTGTCCTGGTGCTCGCTCCTCGCCTCTCAGTTGATCCTCCCTATGCGTTCCGTGATAACTTGCCCTTCTTGTGTGATAGTGGCTTATACTCCTTGTGTCCTCGCTGCTCGACTCCTCACCTGTCCCCTGAGTGGACTCTCCTCGACTTCCAAGTCGATCACTTATTAGCCTTTTGCCCTTAGTTCTTCTTACTTGTTCGCTGTTGATTTCTTCTATCCTTGTATCTTCTCGTTGTTTTGTTCTTTGCTCCGTTGCCCGATTGCTCACCTCCGGGGCTTTGGATGGTCTGTGCCCTACTGCCCGGTTGCTCGCCTCCCGGGCCTTTGATGGTCCTGCGACTTCCTGTCGCCGTTGCAAGGATTGCAGAACGGCTATTGTTTTGGCCAACTCCTCCGGGTTTTGAGCCAATGCTTCTAATTCTGGGGGAAGAGTGTCAATGGTGACTTGGACATTTTATCGGGACATCGCTCATACCGTTCTTGCATGTCCTCTGGTTGACGATACCCTCGTTCGTGACTTGTTTGACGGGTGATTGCTCGATTCTTGTGGTTCTTGCGATCGTACCATTTTTCGAATTTTAATGTTTCTTTGAAGACAATCTTGTGTTTGTGGATGTTTTGACCAATCAACAACTAGCCTTGTATATGAGAATTTAGTTGTTTACAAACCCTTATTCTCACATACATGCATTCAAGTTTGTAGGTCTTGTGTATTACCACCCAAAAACACTTAAACTTACAAATCTCAGTTTCCGGCGACTTGTTGCCGGAATATTGCAATTTCCGATGAGTTTTTGTAGAAACTCCTTCAAATCTTCAACAAACGGAGGTTCGGACACCCTTCTTCTAGCGCCAATTGTTGATGACCTTTTCTAATCAAGATGATTAGTGGCTGTTTTCTCAAGTTAAGATCACCAAACAAAACTAAGAAATTATGAAATTTGATCAAGTAATATATAAGGACGAAATTTGCAATAGTTTTTCTACTTTTTTATTTATGGAAAAACCTCCCTCCTTCATGCAAATGAAGGGGTATTTATAGGCATACAAAGAGGCTAGGTGTCACCATCTTGATGGCTTAACCATAGGATTTTTGCCAAGTGTCAAGATACTTGTACAACATCTAAACTATTGCCCAATGAATGGGTGCCAAGTGTTAAGACACATGGACTATTTCTAAAGTTAGTGACTCTTGGAATTCCCAATGTTGTACTTGGTCTTTGAACTACTCAGCTGCTCTCCTTTGTGGCCAGCTACTCGTCTGTATGTCTTCGTTGGGTGTTGGAAACTTTTATAACCCAAGTTGCTCGCCTGCTCGCTTGCTCGTCTCTTGTTGAGACTTTGGGTCTTCTTGTTCGTGTTGTTCGCTACCTCGTAATGATTTCTATGACCAGTTGCTCGCCTCCTTCATTAGGACCCTAGTCCCTGCTGGTCGCCTCCTAAGGCATACAGCCCCTGTTGCTCGCCTCCTAGGGCATACAGTCCCTGTTGCTCGTCCTCTTCCATATTATTACTTTTGATGATTTCTTAATCTTATTAGATTAATATTTTTTATGTTAATATCATGTCCCTGTTGGTCGCCTATCAACATATATATTTTTTGAACACTGTACTATCTTGTAAATAGTGGTCTGAAATTGTACCATTTTGTGAACGTCCCGACATTTTATTCAATCAACTTGACAAAAGAAATATCTTGTCAACCAAGAAACCAGTTTAAATCATGACATAACTATAATAAAGTATAACCGTGTAAAGAAGACTCTAACTACCCAGCATTGTGTGTATTTTATAACCAATTATTGAGCACATATGAACAACACTTCCCCTCTTTCACCGAGATTCAGCTCCAAAATCGAGTTTTTAAATCTTCAATTAGTTTATTAAAAAGAAAAAAAACATTGCATTCTTAGATATTTACTGCGGACAATATCCCTTTCTTCTCGTTACAAAACCTACTGAAATTTAGTAAATTCGCCAAGGATTAGAAGATAAAACCATCTCCACACCTATTCATTTTGAAACACCCCATCCAAATTTAATAACAAAATTCATATTAAAAGAACACGTGCCTCATAGTTTTACAATGTATTACAAAAAAAAAAATATAAGTTTGTGACGAATCCTTTGTTCTGTACATTATGAAAGATTTGTATACAACTCCTTGTATGGTTTTATATATTTTTTATTAGAGTATTTCTAATATACACTTGAATTTTATTACGGCTTCACTTGGTAGGTAATATAAGCTCATATTATGATTTTTTATACTTTCTAAATGTTGCTTGGTAGGTAGTACTAAATTAATATAGATCCATTTTTTATATGGCGGGTTATGCCGACCCGATACAATATGAATATTTTATGTGCTCAAACCAATAATAAATTATACCATCTAAACCCCCTTACAAATTTATTAAAGGCTAAAAAATTATATTACACCCTACCAAGCAACTTAAAGGGTTTTACTAATTTAATACAAATTTAATTATTCAACCTACCAAGTAAATTAATATGTATTTCTAATACTAAATTTGTAAACCCCACTAAAAATAATAAGACCAACAAAGTGGAACCTACAAGTACAAGTACTCATAGAATAAATTAAGTATATTATAGGGTGATTAGGCGTGAAATTGTCATGATTCGTAGCTCGTTTTGCCCGTGTTTTGAGTGAATTCGATGAGTATTTGGAGTCAATTGAGTATTATTTTCATAAACTGATGAATTTGCCTCTTTGATGCTAATAGATGGATTGAAGGCGAAAAATGGAGTTTGTAGGACTTTGAATCGACTCAAACGGATGCTCGGATGAGAAGATAGTGAAGAAATACGAATAGTATTAGTTCGTGCAAGGAAAAGTATCACTCAGTTGAAGAAGAGAAACCATTCGACCAAGAGAGCTCGAGCGCCCCCGCTCGAGCAAGCCCGATAGTCGATTGCCGTGACTTACAGAAGGTTTTGGCCGCTCGAGCATGGTGAGCTTGAGCGCCAAAGTCATTCGAGCACTTACGCTCGAGCGCCCCCATTCGAGCTCCAAGACCATTCGAGCAGTTATGCTCGAGCGCCACCGCTCGAGCAGTGCTAGATCGAGTGCCAGAAGTCCTCTGGAAGAGAATCCATTCGAGCAAAGGGGGGGTCAAGCGCCACCGCTCGACCATCACCCCAAAGTGCGCGATTTTAAACTTTTTAACCCATTTTCCGGCCCAATGTTATCCGAAGTGACCCATATCTATAAATACATCATTCCAAGCTTGTTTTGAAAAACCACTTCACAGAGAGAGATAGTTTTTGGAGAGAGAATAACACCGAAAGTTTGAGCAAGCATATTTTACGTATAAACGAGGTTTTGATCTTACGAATTCTTAGTTTAGATACGTCTTTTGATTCTTTTCGTTTAATACTCTCGTTCTTGAACCTTTGAGACTTCTAAACCCTACCTTACCAAATTTATTGAGATTTTTAGATATTCTTTTGTTTATGCTTTCAAATTCTTTTGATTATTCAATTATGCAAATGTTCATCGTTCTTATTATTGCTTTCGTTTTTCAAATTACCATGTTAGGCTAGAACCCTTGCATGCTTGGGGTAGGATGAACTCGTAAAAGTAGGATGTTGGGACATAATTAGGATAACTCGTCATGTTTAGTGCTAGTTCTCTTAATTAATTGCATTCTTAAAATGAACCCTAGAATTATCTTGGAATTAAGTATGAAAATTATTAGAGAGGGGACGATCTTATCACTCTTTAATAACAAGTAGGCTTAATGATAGGGTTATAGAAGGGGTTTATAATTTACCGGTTCATCTAGGGAGGACGACCGCATCACCTTGGGTAAATAAGGGTCTAATTAATTAAGCATAATCCATATAACTTGTTTAGTGGGTTGTGAAGTAGGTTGATATGATGAAGTATTAGGGTTAATTCTTGAGCTTTTAGTCTTTCAATCTGGTGCTAGATTAGGGAAGTTGATTGCCTAGTTTTAGTACACTTAGGATTAATACTTGCACATCACAGTTATTTTAATTATCGTACTAGCTCCGTTAGTATAAGTAGGGATTCCTATCCTGAGCATCACCATCTCGTGCTTGATTAAACTCATAGTTAATTGTTTGATTTCATTATTTGCATTAATAGAAGTAGACTTTAGAGTAGTTTATTTATATTCCTAAACCCGAATATACACTCATATTAACTACGACGCGTAGATCTCCAGGGCTCTATCCGCATATACACTTTCCCTTGGGTTCGATACTACTTGGTCCACTCTTGTGGGGTAACTATTAGTATAGCTAGTATTTTGCGTTCAAGTCAATGGCGTCATTGTCGGGGATGGCTATGTATTGTCATTGAGTAGGACTTGGAGATAGCTTAATAGTTAGTAGTGAGTGCTTTTATTTCTGTTTAATTCTTAATTGTTCGGCAGTTGCATTTTGATTCTTCTGTTGGTGTTTCAGGTTTATGAAAACACGCTCGCAAGGAGATACGAGCGAGGAGAGAACACAGCTTGATCCTGAGACAATAGCAAGAAGAAATCAAGCTTTCTTGAGAAGAATGAATACTGCCGGAGGAAACAAAGACAACATGAATCTGGATGGAATTGGGGATTTAGACAAAGCTGCTGCAGAGTACAATGCCATAGTGGAACGGGTGGATGGAGTTGATGGAAACAACAGTAACCAGCAGATACCCATAGGGGAAACTCAGAACCAACGCCCGATCCCACTAAATCAAGACAATTCTGCACAAACTCAAACCCAAAACCAGAGCAAGAACAATAACCCAAACAACCCGTTTAACAACCCTGTTTACCAACATCACAACCCACACTATCTACCATATCCATACCCACCACCGTATCCTTACCCACCACAACCGACTTACAACCCAACTCCTATCCCACAAGCACCTCTACCACCAGTATACCCTCAGCAAGTTCATCAGGATGTTGAGCCGGGTAATGCAATTAGAGGGAGATTTGAGGCTCAGCCTTAAAGATATTATGATGGTGTAGCAATGCCTCTAGTTGAAGCAAACAACTTCTCTATAGCTCCTGGAATTCTGAAGATGCTCACCGAGAACCAGTTCAGAGGAGAAGTAGGGAAGGATAACCCGCACACGCACTTGAGGAATTTTCTGATGATTGCCTCAATGTTCAATCAAAATGACATGTCTGAAGATGCCAAAAAGCTTAGATTGTTCCAGTTCTCTTTAACTGGAATAGCAAAGGAGTGGTACGATAGCACGCTCCCTAGGGGAGGTGTAACTACATGGGCCGAACTCGAGCGTCTGTTCCTTGAGCGATTTTACCCTCCTTCTAGGACGATCAAAGCTAGAAAAGAGATCTCTTCTTTCAAGTAGACACATGGAGAAGAGCTGAATCAAGCTTGGGAGAGATTCTCTAACATGCTCATTGAGTGCCCGCAGCAGGGGTACAACGAGGGAAATATCATGACATACTTCTACTGTGGAGCGTACAAGGCAGCTCAAGGCCATCTCGATGCATGCGCTAATGGGGCATTCCTGAATAGAACCGCAGCTGAGTGCAGACAGATCGTTGAAGATATCGTGAAAAATGTTGGGCAGTGGAACGAGGACCCAGAATTTCAGAGGGCATATCAGTTGGAGGAGAGTGAGGGAACGAGGAAGCTGCTAATGGCAATGATGGAGAAGATCAGCAACCTCGAGGTTGGGCAAAATCTGGTTGGAGGAAATATTGTGGTGAGTGAGAAGGTGGACCACCCCGCATGCCAGCAAGAGGAGGCCAACTACATGGGAAGACCTAATTTTAACCAAGGCGGGTATCCACAAGGTGGTAATCAATTTGGAAGACCTCTCTACGATCAACCATTCATACCACCAGGCCCACAACCTCCTCAGAATAAGTGGAGAAACAACCAAGGCTATCAAGGGGGTCAACCATCAAATCAAAATCAATGGAGGAAGAATGATAACTTGTCCTACAGTAACTCAATAGCGGGAATAACTGTGCCTTCAAATGTCGACCCTGGCTCCAAACTCCCAGGAGGAGAAGGAAGTACCTCAACAGATGAGATGTTGAGAGCTATACTCCAAAAGATGTAAGAGGGGAGTAAAAGATTATCCTCACTGGAGTGTGATTGAAGGAAATGAGCAAAAAGATTGATCAGAGGGATCAAGAACTCCAGAAGAGAGATGTATATCTCAATAGAACTCAACAAGAGAACAATATGCGGTTCACTTCCATAGAGTTTCAGATAAGCCAGATTGTAACATCGTTGGTTAGAAAATCGGGCAAATACCCATATGTGCCTGAGACAAACCCGAAAGAGCAGTGCAAGGCGATCCAGCTTAGAAGTGGTACCAAATATGACGGTCCTCAAATGCCTGCTGATTTGGAGGAGCTACATGGAAAGATTGAGAAAGAAGTTGAGGAGAAGAAAGATGGGAATGAGAAGGGTGAGAAGGAGATTGAGATAGAAGGGACTAAGAAGAGTAAAGAACATAAGGAGGAAGGGATTGAGAGAGTTCCAAAGTGGAAGAAGGCTAGAGAAGCGAAGTAAAACGTGAAGGAGACCGAGCGAGATGAATGGGGGGTACCCAAATCTGTGATACCCGTCCCATATCCGCAGCATTTTATGAAAAAGAAACTAGATGAGAAATTTGCTAAGTTCCTTGATGTTTTTAAAAAGTTGCATATTAACATACCTTTTTATGATGCTTTGGAGAAGATGTCTAATTATGACAAGTTCCTGAAGGACTTAATAGCTAAGAGGAGGAGAGTTGATGAGCCCAAGTTGGTGCAGCTGAACCATGAGATGAGTGCATTAGTGCACAAAGTGCTTCCCCCGAAGTTGAAAGATCCTGGTAGTTTCATAATCTTATGTGATATCGGGAATGGAGTCAAGAAGGGAGCATTGTGCGATCTTGGAGCGAGCATCAATCTTATGCCCTTGTCATTATTCAAGAAGTTGGATGGCGGAGAACTTCAGCCGACAATGATGATGCTTCAACTCGCCGACTGGTCTATTACTCGACCTCAAGGTGTGGTTGAAGACGTCCTTGTTAAAGTTGGAGATCATATTTTCCAGCTGATTTTGTGGTGCTAGACATGGAGAAAGATGAGCACGTGCCCTTGATCTTAGGAAGGTCGTTCCTAGCTACGGCTGGAATGGTATTAGATGTGGCAAACGGGAAGATCACGTGCAAGGTGGATGTCCAGGAGATTAAGATTTCCCTATACGAGGCCATGAAGTACCCTATGGAGGAAGAGAATTCGGAATTGAAAAGGGTAGATGTGACCAAAGTAAAAGAGAAAGGAGGAGTTGAGAAGAAAAAGTCAAAACTCAAGAAATTGCTTAGTAAGACTCCTCCAGATAAAGGTGAGAAGAAGTTGAGACCCCCACCACTTGAGGTTGAGAAGAGGGGATTGAAGGAGAAGGGACATCAAGGAAAGGAATTCAACCACCACTCTTATGAGAGTAAGGGAGGTAACTTTGAGTATCATGTCCCATAAGCTCCTTTGAGCTCGGTCCGGCATGAGGACCTTAAAAATAGTGTTGAATGGGAGACAACCCATTTTTATTTGCTTTTGAGTATTTTTAGTTATTAGGGCGTTGTTTTGAGTAGTATGTTCTAACCTCGCACTTGAGAGTTTTATCTTGTAGGCTTGTCTCGAGGGAGTAAAGGTATCATGAAGTTATTCAAAAGGGAGGAACTCAAGCAAGGGAGTGTGCTACATTGCCAAGTGCAAAGGGGATTATGCATTTGAGGTAACCCACAACCCCAAACTTAGATCGCTTCACAAGGTCGAAGTTTGAGGGGTGGAGTTGTTATATGTTTTATGGTTACATTGCACAGGCGCACATCCTCTCTTTGAGTTGAGTTTGGTTATATATTGTGCCTTGAGATGCTCCTTGAGCTGATATTGCTTTGACGTGCTACTACATATTTCATGCCTATCAATTCTCTTATGTTTGTTGATTGCTATCTTTGAATGTGAATATGAGTTGGTGAGTTGTGAAGTTGAGTCTGAGTCTGAATTGTGTGAGTGTAGGAGTTAGAGTTGATTTGAGAGGGAGCTCGTATACTTACAAACTTTCCTTTTGAATACTTATGTGACGAGAGTGAGAATTCACTAGGACTAGCATGGATGTGAAAACCGAGAGATTTGAGCCTTTGAGAGATTAAAATTTTATTAAATTGATCTCATCGTTTGTGAGTGGATCGTCACCTTAGAGGATGCTAGAATTTGTGGGTGCTCTCGCTTCTTGATTATGTCTAGGTTGAAGTACCGAAAGTGATATTAGACCATCTTTGATTTGATTAAGTCACTTAGCCTAAATTTTCCCTACCAATGACATTTATCCCTTGTTAGCCCGTTTGAGCCTTAGCCTATTTTATTTGCTAGCACATTTAAACTTAACCAAATTCTTAAACTCTTTTTGTCCCAATTTGAGTGGAGAATAGGAAAAGTTGTGAATGAGAAAGGGACCGAGTTGAGTTGTGAAAGGAGAATTATTAATGCTTGAGTGTAATTGAGAAGAAGGTGTGATGAGAATTTGAGTTGTGGGAAAGAATAATGAATTTGAGAATGAGCAAAAGAAAAATGAGCTCATATGTATGTGTGAAAGAGAAAAAGAGTGAAGTGATTGAAAAAGTGAAACGAGTTAGAAAACAAATTGAAGTGTTGAGGGTAGTGGAATTGAAAGTGTATTGCATGAAGATGATTGAAGTATTATGTTCCTCGTCTCGAAATACCAAAGTTGAATTTTTTGTTCTCCATTCACTTGAGTCACTTATCCCATGTAGTTACCCCACCTGCCCAAAGAGCCTACATTACAACCTTGATAAAGTCTTTTTTTTATTCGACATGGATTCTAGAGTATGGTCGAAGTTGAGAGTGCTTACAAGCCTATAACTGCTGATATGTGTGATTGATTGTTTGAGTGAGTCCCTTAATATTGATATATAATTGTGAGGGAGTGAAACACATCGTTGAGTGCACATCCATGTTTGATCTTGGTGGTTCTTATTGTTTATGCATGAGTAGGATGAAGGGGGTGAGTTAGTGTGTGGGTGATTGTAAGACAGATGATAATTTCACCGTGTGAATGGTGTGTTGATATTCTCACTATTTATAATGGGGATTACAACAGTTTTACAAAAAAAGGAACGAGTTATACATGGAAAATAAAATCAACTATGATATTTACAAAGATACGATTTGATATTATCATATATTTTCTGTATTGACCGAATCTCCTCTAATACCCCCCCTCAAGCAAAGCGATGGATTTGATGCAACGCGAAGCTTGGACCGCAATAACTCAAACATAGGACGAGGTAAACTCTTAGTAAAAATATCCGCTAACTGAAGCTCGGAGGGGACAAACCGAGTCTCGAGAGTACCATTGGTAACAAGTTCTCGAACAAAGTGATAGTCCATGTCAATGTACTTGGTGTGTTTGTGAGCAATGGGGGTTTGACTCAAGAAAAGAGCACTCTTGTTATCACATAGTAAAAGCGGTGTGGAGGACAGTAGTGCACGAAGTTCCAGGAGTAAGTAGGACAGCCAAACCATCTCCTGGGCAGTGTTAGCAAGTGCACGATACTCAGATTCACAGCTGGAACGAGCAACCATAGGCTGTTTCTTTGCACTCCAAGAAACTAAGTTGCCCGCAAGAAAGATAGAATACCCATAAGTGGATTGACGGGTTTCTTCGCAGCTAGCCCAGTCTGCATCTGAGTAGCCTAGGACCGAGTAGTCCGAAGAAGGCGAGAAAGTAAGTCCAAGATGGATGGTTCCCTTAACATAACGTAGGATCCTTTTGACAGCCAAAAAACGATCAACAGTAAGAGCCTGAAGAAACTGGCTGACATGATTGACAGAAAAAGATAGGTCTGGGCGGGTGATAGTGAGATATAGCAATGCGCCAACCAAAGACCTGTAGAGTGTAGGATCCTGAAATGGATCTCCAGTGGAGACGAGGGATTCCCCTGTGCCCAAAGGCGTGGAAACAGATTTGGAATCGAGTAATTCTGCCCGAGTGAGAATATCGTGAGCATACTTGGCTTGACCAAGAAAAAGACCGGAGTTAGTGTGGGTGATTTCAAGTCCAAGAAAGTAACTCAACTTGCCAAGATCTTTGACCGCAAACTCCCGATGGACACGAGCAATGAATCTGCTTAAGTGATCAACACTGCTACCTGTGACAATAATGTCATCAACATAGAGCAGAAGAAAGATAGTACAGTCAGTGCTATGGAAGAAAAAGAGAGAAGTATCTGAACGACTACGGGTGAAACCCAAAGAAATGAGAAAAACACTAAAGCGATCAAACCAGACATGAGGGGCTTGGCGAAGGCCATAAAGAGCTTTCTTCAATCTGCAAACATGGTTAGGATAGCGGGGATCAATGAAGTCGGAGGCTGAGACATGTAAACAGGTTTGTTAAGATGGCCGTGTAAAAAGGCATTTTTGACATCAAGCTGGTGAAGAGGCCAATGTCGCTGAACTGCAAGGGCCAAAATGACACGAACAGTAGCGGCTCGGACAACAGGACTAAAGGTGTGGGAAAAATCAAAACCAGGGATTTGCGTGAAACCCTGAGCCACTAAATGGGCTTTGCAACGATCAATGGAACCATCCGATTTGTACTTGGTATGAAATAACCATTTGGACCCAACAATATTTTTACCGGGCGGTCGAGGAACCAAATCCCAAGTGTTGTTGGTATCCAAGGCATCCATCTCTTCGCGCATAGCAGTTAACCAGTGTGGAACTTTCAAAGTGGATTTAAAACCCTTAGGTTCTACAGAAGCTGTTAGTGAATGAAGAAGACGAGTAGTAGCAATATCAACAAAATAACGAGGTTTGAAGATACCACTTTTCGATCTAGTTTGCATGGAGTGCGAAGGAGGAGCCGGAGCAAGAATAGTGGTGGGTTCAGGAGCAGGGACAACCTCCTGTACAGGTGAAGGGATATCGACATTATCGAGAGCAGGTGGAGGTAGGACTGCAGCATCCGGTAGAGGCAAGATGGGCAAATTTGTAGAACTGGATGGTATGCACAATGAGCAAGGAGCAGTAGAAGGCGCAGCGGGCGAAGGAGCAGTGGGAGCCATAGCAGAGGAGGAAGACCGGTCGGACCTAGAAAGTGAGGGATCCTGGCAATCCAAAAAAATATAAATATCCAAATAAGTAGGTAAACGACTATCAGAGGTAGAAGAAAAGGGAAAATAAGTCTCATCAAACTGAGCGTGACGAGTAATATAAGTACGAGAAGCAATAGGATCGTAACACCGAAAACCCTTGTGAATACTGCTATAACCAAGAAATATGCATGGTTTGCTAAGAGGAGCTAACTTGTGAGGAGCATAATCTCGGAGACAAGGATAAACACGACAACCAAAGACCTTAAACGAAGTATAATTCGGGGGTAAGTTAAACAAAAGCTCAAAGGGAGACTTATTGTCAAGAACAGGAGTTGGCAAACGATTAATGATATAGACAGCAGTTGAGAAAACATCAAACCAGTGAGCAATAGGCACATGAGCATGAAAAAGCATAGACAGACCAGTTTCAGTTATATGACGATGTTTTCGTTTAACTCGACCATTTTGTTGAGGCGTATAAGGACACGAAAAACGGTGTAAAACACCCCGACTAGCAAAAAAATTCTTAACATTGTGACTAGTAAACTCAAAACCCCCATCACTTTGAAAATTCTTAATTGACGTCCCAAATTGATTGCAAATAAAGGTAGTGAAACGTTGCTGGACATCAAAAAACTCAGATTTAGAGCGTAAGGGATAAAGCCACGAAAAACGAGAATAATCATCCAAAACAAGGCATAATAACAAAAATCATCAGTCGACATAACAGGAGAAGGACCCCACAAATCACAATGAACAATATCGAGCACATTAGAAGCACATTTTTCATTAAGAGAAAATGGCAAACGTTTACTCTTAGCTAATTGACATGATTCACACACTATAAGCTTAGGAAAAACAGAAGTAACATCCAACAAACCCAAAGTTTTTAACAATGTAATAATAAAAGTAGGGGTATGTCCCAAACGGGAGTGCCATAATTCAAAAGATGACTTAATGACACTAGAATTTAAAGCAGCAACAAGAGTAGGAGATCCTTGTTCTAAAATGTATAATCCATCTTTACTACTTCCCCGAGCTAGGACTTCTTTTGTCAACCGTTTCTGAACAAAAAAGGAATCATTAGAAGAGACAACTGATTAGGCGTGAAATTGTCATGATTCGTCGTTAGAAATGCCCCAGTTTTGGTCGATTTTATTGAATATTTAAAGTTAATTGAGTATTATTTCTATACATTGATGAATTTGTCTCTTTGATGCTCATAGGTGAATCGAGGGCGAAAAATGGAGTTCGTAGGACTTTGAATCGACTCAAACGGATGCCCGGATGAGAAGATATCGAAGAAATACGATTGGTATTAGTGCGGAAGAAGAAAAGTATCAGTTGAAGAAGATGTTGGAGTTATACGTGAAAGTATGCTTTTACTTTGTATAACTCGTGTATCAAACACTTGTTTATGAAAATAATTCTTTTATCACATTTGCTTTAGTTATGATTGAATGTTGAATTTCTATTGCAAACCGTTCAATAAATGGTACTAGTTACATTGTAGTTAATGTGGTGATACGCGATCACGGAAGACAACATTAATTGTTTCCTTGTAACTAAACGTACATTTTCACGACCTAGGTGGAATTGAACAATCCGCCGTGAAAGGTCGATGTGTAAGGCTCAGATTGGTCTGTCTTGACTAAGAGATTGCACTAGCACATTTAGTATGTGTTGAAGAGGACCTACAGCGAGGATAAATTCTTCTGTTCTGAAATGTGAAGAATTAGACCTCAGTAGTTGTTGATTTCTTAATCTCCGTCACTTAAATAGGATCGTGTGTGCTTAATGGTTACTGCTTTGATTCATGTTGGGTGAGAATAATTGTGACTTCGAACTTTGTATCTTGGGCAGTAATATTAATCATACGACGGTTGCTAAGATTTAATACGGAGAAACGCGTGCGAGTACGACTCGTGTGATTAGTCCCCTTGGTGGGCTCAGAAGTTTATCGTACCAAATCTTGCAAGTGAAGAATCAGTTTCTTCGGTACGGATAATAATGTTGAGCTGTCTTTACTCCAAGGTGAAATATATTAATTAATTTAGAGCTATTCAGAAGCTTAATTAATTAATGGACTTGATAATCTTAAACGCGGAAAATAATAACCGGGAGCCCATATTAATGGTAATAATTAATATTAATGGATTTAATTATATTGGGGCTCAATATTGAAATTCAGAAGTCCATTAGGAGGTCCAATCTTAATTCTCCTTAAAGGCCCCTCAAGTAGCCCATTAAGTAGCCCAATAATGATAAGGTGATTAAAATAAAAAGATAATATTATGCTGATTTTTTCCTAGAATTTTCGAAAATAGCATGTGTGGAAAAGAAAAGATTTTGTTGATTCTCTTGAAAAGATATTATGGAAGATAAGTATTCTTGGAATACAAGATTATCTCATATATTCAAGAAGATCCAAATCTTGGATTCTTATCCTACAAATTTCGAAAATTACAAGTTTTAAATAGGAGAGTGAGATTTTTGTGGAATATTTTATTATGGAGAAAAGAATATATGAGATATATTCAAGATTTCTTAGAGTCTAAGAAAAGATTTTCTCCAAGGCCCATAAACCACTAAATTTCGGCCACTCCTATCTATAAATAGGGGATGATTATTTCATCCCCAAGTAAATAATTCCATGTGTTGGAAAAATCAAGAGCATATATATTTTTCTTTTTCCTTAGTTATTTAAATTATTCGAAAGCATCTCCCACCGGTGATCGAATAAGGTGAAATGGAATACTTGAGAAGGCTTTTGGGTTGATAAAGCGCGTACGTGTTAGTCCCGTTTTATTCAAAGGCCAAGTTCTACGAGAGGTACGTTAATCACATATTATCTTGTTTATTCCGCCATAGATTATATGTGAATTAATTCAACATGCATGATGTTAAATTGGTTGTTGGAATTATTATTTGAATTAATTAGGATTAATTCATGCTAGTAATAATTGTATTTAAATTCGTATTTAAATTTCATCCCGAATAGATTCCGGGCACCCCTATTTTCCCAACAGAAGAGAGAGAGTCATTCGAGTGGATCGACTCTAGTACCATCGCTCGAGCATGTTGCTCGAGCGCCCAATTTGTCCAGAAAATTTCTAGCATTCGAGCTACTCGAGCACCATCGCTCGAGCATGTGGCTCGAGCGCTCAAAACTTACAGAGAAATTCTAGCACTCGAGCAACTCGAGCGCCCCAAAACATACAGAGAATTTCGGCCATTCGACCAGCTCGAGCGGGACCGCTCAACCCCTTGCATCACTCGAGCTACACAAAGCACTTTCAAGTTTCCGGCTTCTGAGTTCGTTTTACGGCCCATGAGTTCCCGATTCGGCCCGATGCTTATATATACTCGTCCCGAACATGTTTTTACAGACCACAACATACCACTTGATACCATATTACGTTTAGAGTTAGTTTTTGGAGAGAAGAAGAGACGAGCAAGCTTTAGTTTTACGTTTTCGAGGTTTTTCTTACGAATTCATAGTTCGGTTTTGATTTTTTGTTTCTTTCTTTTAGACCTTTGTTCTTGAATACATTAAAACTTCATTTTATTAATTTAATTTCAGTGCTTAGCATTTATTTCTCGAAACCCTAGTTGATGTTTGATTATTTATTCGCTAAAATCATTATGTTCATGTTCGTTACTTCTTCGATTGTTTTTGTTTCCGTAAAAATCATGTCTAGCTAAAACCCTTGCATGCTTGGGGTAGGTGTTGATTACCCTTGATTTGAGGTTGGTTCTTCATAATCTTTGATGTAGCTTTAATCCTTGTTCGCCATTTATTGACTTATGTTTGTTGATATTTTTCCCACTTTTCCCCCTCTTGCAACAGCGGGGTCCCAGACGAAATTTCCCAAAAGCCCTGGGGCCAAATTGAGAGAAAACGGGGTAATTTCCGTACAAGTTCAAAAATTTAGGGACCTATATGTAATTATAGAGGCGCGTGGCCTCGGGATTGCTCGCGCGTGGGCGGCGCACAGCCATGCCGCCCACGTCATCTTCGTACAACTCCCAGACCTTGGGAAGACGAAACGACAGACCATATGTTGCTCGCCCAAGCCAATGATGTTCGCCCCAACCCTCATCATTTTGATATCCTAACTATAGTTGCTCGCCACAAAGTTGCTCGTCTGGGGCAACATATAGCCAGGATAGGGGGCAATTGTTGATAGGCGAACATAAGTCAATAAATGGCGAACAAGGATTAAAGCTACATCAAAGATTATGAAGAACCAACCTCAAATCAAGGGTAATCAACAAAGAAAATCAAGTTGGGGTGCATCTACCAATTTTAGAGGTGTATAAAGTGACGAACAACTCCTCGACGAACAACTAATGGGCGAACAGGAATTTATGCCCGAGACCAAGAATGAGCCAACTGTGAAGTCATCAATGACGAACAACTTGGTCAAACTATGATACAACAAATAGCCAAGGAGGTGTGTACAAGTGAACAAAGGACAAAGATCCCAAAGCCAAGCTGAACAAAGCCATAAGGCGAGCAACTTCCAAAGTACAACCTCAAGAGGCGAACAACTTTCAGTTGGAGAATCAACAAGATCAATCAAGCCGACCTAGGCGAACAACAATGAGTCCGAGATAAGACCAAAGAAGACTTTGTAACTAAGATTCAGCTTAGATAAGATCAAAGGGACACATGTCAAGCATGCAGGCTAGGGAGACCAAGAGTCTTGAACACCTCATGCTTGCTAGTCTCTATAAATAGTTGTTCTCCAGCTTACTTATATAATTTTCGGATTTCAGACAAAAAATACACACAAACACACCCAAAACTCACACATACACGAAATAAGTCCAATTTCGACTACCGAATTTACAAATTCGATAAATCCAAACCCCGATTTACCATTTACGGCGGTAATCAATCACACGTTATTGATTGGTGACGTAAAAACGGATTAAAACAGCCACTAATCCTTACGATTAGATTCGTTCACCAACAGTAGGATGAACTCGTAGAAGTAGGATGTGGGTACGTAATTACGGTAATTCGTGACGTTTAGTTTTAATTCTCTTAATTAATGAATTCATAAAATCAATCTTAACTTTACCTTTGAATTTCGTTCAAAAAGTGTTCGAGAGAGGACGATCTTATCACTCTTTAACAATTAGTAGACTTAATGAGAGGGTTTAGAAAGGTTAATTAATCTACCAGTTTATCTTAGGAGGACGACCGCATCACCTCAGTTTAAATTAGGGTCTCGTTAATTAAGCACTATCTATTAACTTGTTAGTGGATTAGTGAAGTCGATTGTTAGGATAAAGTATTAGGGTTTTAATTCTTGAGCTTTCATCTTGCAATCTTTTACTTAGGTTATTTCTTGCGCATCACGGTTATCTTGATTATGTACCTGCTCCTTTAGTATACATAGGAATTCCTATCCTGAGCATCATCATCTAATATTTGAAAACACACTTTTACATTCGTAACTTAATTTTCCTTTTTTCATTCATAAAGTAATTCAATTTAGATTATATTTTATTTTCTTCTAAAAAATCCAAAAATATACACTCATATTAATTACGACGCGTAGATCTTCAGGGATCTGTTCGCATACAACAACATCCACGGGTAAATCAGAAGTGAGTTTACTAATAGACAGTAGATTTTTAGTAATATGCGGAACAACCAAAACATCCAATAACGGCAGTGTATTATGAATAAAATGGGAACCGGAATGAGAGATAAGAAGAGAGTTACCGTTACCAACGATAATACTACCATTACCGGAATACGGGGCAAAGATATCCAGATTATCCGTGGAAGAAGTCATGTGAGTAGATGCACCCGAGTCAACGTACCAATCCGAAAGGGGTGAGAACTGGACCGAGCACTGAGTCTGAAAACCCTGAACGATGTTGGCAGCCCGGTTCGAGTCACGATTGTACCTGTCGGGACAGTGGTTCGCATAGTACGAACCACGGTAGATTTGGCACCGGGGAGTGTAGTTACGGCGAGAGCCATCCGGTTGTCTAGCATTTTTGCCACGCTTTGAGGGATCAGTCTGGAGCGAACCCGGGGCTGGGGGCTGAATCGGCCTGGTGCTTGTACTGGTATGCGACTGGGAGCTTCGGCTGGAAGAGTGTTGGGATGACAACGGATGGTTGACAGCGGAAGACCTGGGCGAGACCGAAGAATAGACGGGAGAAGGACGAGCATAAAAGGCAGCCGAAGAAGGGGAGGTTTCGAAGCCCTCTATGGCCTTGTCAGGGGGTTCGTGATCTCGCGCCTGACTCACCAAGTCGTGAAAAGAAGGCAACGGTGATATAGCGAGCTGGATTTCCGTGAAAGCCCGAAAGTGCGGGCCTAACCCGCGAAGAAACCAGCGGCAGCGATCGGGCTCGGGAATGACATGGCCGATCGCCGCTAGTTGATGTCATAACGCCTGGAAACGGTGACTATAGTCAAGGATGGTGGAGTCCCCGCGCCGGAGGAACTGCAACTCGTCCCTGAGTTGTTGGGCGTGCGATGGAAAAGAGGGATTGAAGGCAGATTCGAGTGCATCCCACACTTCACGAGCGGTGGTGAGTTCAATCACCTCAGCCATAGCGTCCTCAGTGAGAGATGAGATGAGCAGGCGACGACTCCAGGGTGCAAAATCTGGATTAGGGTTTACAGCACCCTTGTCGACAGTTACTGTGGGAGAAGGAGGAAGCGCGGATCCGTCAACATAGGCAACGAGATTATCACATCGTAGGGCAGGAAGTATTTGACTCTTCCAAAGTAGGTAGTTGGAAGAATTGAGACAGATAGTGACCATGTGAAAGAGGGTAGCGAGAGGGATAACGTCGGGGTTTTTTGGAATGGCCATGGCCGATGGGAGAGAACTGGCGTGAAGAGGAAATAGGCGTGATGACTATGCGTGAGATGAAAAGAAAGAAATTAAAGGAAGCCTGTATGTTTTAGATAAAGGAATTTAGAGGAAGGAATTAGAGAAAGGAAGCCTGAAATTAGAGAAAGGGATGAATATGCGTGAGAAGGGATGGAGCCTGGTATGATTTAGAGAATTAGCAAGACTTGAAAAAAAATTATGTGCCGTGAATGCTGAAACAAAAAAATTATATACCATGAGGGCTGCGAAAAGGAGAGAGTAGAGGGAAAAAAATTAGGGTTTTCAGCGTTTATTCTGCTGATACCATGTAGGACAGATGATAATTTCACCGTGTGAATGGTGTGTTGATATTCTCACTATTTATAATGGGGATTACAACAGTTTTACAAAAAAAGGAACGAGATATACATGGAAAATAAAATCAACTATGATATTTATAAAGATACGATTTGATCTTATCATATATTTTCCGTATTGACCGAATCTCTTCTAATAGTGATCGATCTTTGAAACTTGAGCTCTATTACTTGCATGATTGGATTCTTTGATTCATTCTTAATAATTTCACTTGACTTATTATTTCATTGCTTGAGGACAAACAATATGGTAAGTTTGGGGGGTTGATTAGGCGTGAAATTGTCATGATTCATAGCTCGTTTTGCCCGTGTTTTGAATGAATACGATGAGTATTTGGAGACAATTGAATATTATTTTCATAAACTGATGAATTTGCCTCTTTGATGCTAATAGATGGATTGAGGGCAAAAATAGAGTTTGTAGGACTTTGAATCGACTCAAACGGATGCTCGGATGAGAAGATAGTGAAGAAATACGAATAATATTAGTTCGTGCAAGGAAAAGTATCACTCAGTTGAAGAAGAGAAACCATTCGACCAGGAGAGCTCGAGCGCCCCAGCTCGAGCAATCCCGATAGTCGAATGCCGTGACTTACAGAAGGTTTTGGCCGCTCGAGCAGGGTGAGCTCGAGCGCCAAAGTCATTCGAGCACTTACGCTCGAGCGCCCCCATTCGAGCTCCAAGACCATTCAAGCAGTTACGCTCGAGCGCCAGAAGTCCTCTGGAAGAGAATCCATTCGAGCAGGGGGGGGTTCGAGCGCTACCGCTCGACCATCACCCCAAAGTGCGCGATTTTAACCTTTTTAACCCATTTTCCGGCCCGATGTTATCCGAAGTGACCCATATCTATAAATACATCATTCCAAGCTCGTTTTGAAAAACCACTTCACAGAGAGAGATAGTTTTTGGAGATAGAATAACACCGAAAGTTTGAGCAAGCATATTTTACGTATAAACGAGGTTTTGATCTTACGAATTCTTAGTTTAGATACGTCTTTTGATTCTTTTTGTTTAATACTCTCGTTCTTGGACCTTTGAGACTTCTAAACCCTACTTTACCAAATTTATTGAGATTTTTAGATTTTCTTTTGTTTATGCTTTCAAATTCTTTTGATTATTCAATTATGCAAATGTTCATCGTTCTTATTATTGCTTTCGTTTTTCAAATTACCATGTTAGGTTAGAACCCTTGCATACTTGTGGTAGGATGAACTCGTAAAAGTAGGATGTTGGGACATAATTATGATAACTCGTGATGTTTAGTGCTAGTTCTCTTAATTAATTGAATTCTTAAAATAAACCCTAGAATTATCTTGGAATTGATTATGAAAATTATTAGAGAGAGGACGATCTTATCACTCTTTAATAACAAGTAGGCTTAACGATAGAGTTATAGAAGGGGTATATAATTTACCGGTTTATCTAGGGAGGACGACTGCATCACCTTGGGTAAATAAGAGTCTCATTATTTAAGCATAATCCATATAACTTGTTTAGTGGGTTGTGAAGTAGGTTGATATGACGAAGTATTAGGGTTAATTCTTGAGCTTTTAGTCTTTCAATCTGGTGCTAGATTAGGGAAGTTGATTGCCTAGTTTTAGTACACTTAGGATTAATACTTGCACATCGCGGTTATTTTAATTATCGTACTAGCTCCGTTAGTATACGTAGGGATTCCTATCCTGAGCATCACCATCTCGTGCTTGATTAAACCCATAGTTAATTGTTTGATTTCATTATTTGCATTAATAGAAGTAGATTTTAAAGTAGTTTAATTATATTCCTAAACCCGAACATACACTCATATTAACTACGACGCGTAGATTTCCAGGGCTCTATTCGCATACACACTTTCCCTTGGGTTCGATACTCCTTGGTCCCTATACTTGTCAATACTACAAGGAACTCATACTCTTGTGGGGTAACTACTAGTATACCTAGTATTTTCGTTCAAGTTATAGGGAGTGAAAATGAACTTTCCATATTTCTAGTGGTGAACGCTTTCAGAATAAGAGGGGTGTATCTGTTATAGAGTCTATAAAATTTTTTAGACTTTTAAAGTCCGGATGTATTCAATCTAGATTTTCAGAAGTCTTTAAAAATCTCGAGGTATTCAATACGGATTTTAAAAAGTCTTAAAAAATCTTTAGGTATTCAACAGTCTATGGATTTTAATACTCCATGGATTTTCTTTCATTCTCTTCCAAAATATAAATAAATTTCACTCTCCAAAATCTCTTCTAATAACCAGAGATTTCTACGAATTTTAAAAAGTTTTAAAAAATCTTTAGATATTCAACAGTTTATGGATTTTCTTTGATTCTCTTCCATTTGGATGTCAATAGGGCGGGGACGAGGGGTCATTCCCCATCCCCGTCCCCGCAAAATAAATGGGAATTTTTTTCCCTCCATCCCCGCCTCGCTGGGGATCCCATCTCACGGGGATTCCCCGTTCCCCGCCTAATTATTTTTTTATCTCATTTTTTAAATATAAAAAAAATATAAAATAATATTTAAATTAAAAAATTTAATCATACACAACAATTACTTTAAGTTGGTGTTAAAAAAAACTAATTTAAACAATTTGAAGAACCTCTAATTCTAATATTTTTATTTAACATATATATTAAAATGAAAATGATATAAGTTGGAACTAATAATACAATATTAAATACAATATAGATGCAATTTTTAATAAATAGTTAATTGAGTAGAAAACTATGAAATATTTATTTGTAATTTATTTTAAAATTAAAATTATATATATATATATATTAATTATATAAAAAATAATGCGGCTCCCCGCGGAGAACGAGACGGGGATCCCTAGGGCTGAGAATATTATCCTGGTCCCCGCCTATGGGCAAAAAAATTCTCCGTCCTCATTTGCTTTGGGGATTCCCCGCCCCATTTGGGGCAGATCCCCACGGGGATCAGAATTCTCCGCCCCGCTGCCAAGTCTATTCTTTAAAAAAAATTTAAAGAATAAATTTTACTCTCCACATATATTTGTTTATTTTTTCTAAATAATTTTGATAATTTTTTTTTATATACAAGTGTGTTCAACATATATTTGCATCAATGGTTTCAGCACCGGAGTTTATGAAAATCCATGTAAGTAAAAAAAAAAAAAGTGTATTTTACAATCATGTAAAGTCTATGAAAATTCAAGTAAATCAATAAAAAAAGTCAATCAAACTCTATAAATTTTCTAAATCCACTATTGTAAAAAAAAAAAAGAAGTTGTAGCGAAATTTGAACGCTTTAGAAAATCCTATTCCCCTCGACGGTGGAGCTGCCGCCGGCCGGCGAAACAATCGACCGAAGCTTCAATCCACCAACGACGATACAACTGTAAACCTCATCCTCCTTTCCCGTCACCTCTTTTGCTTTTTTCCATTTTTCTCACTGTTATATACAATCACACATAAATCACAAAGGTTAATATGACAATGCTTTGAAATGTGGTTGCTCGTAAAATGGAATTCTTCGTGAGTGGCACTGTTTTCGAATTTCGCTGTCAATCGATATATCTCTGAATCTATTGCCACGGGAAGATTGTTTTGATACGATATTATTTTTTCAGGAGCGGGGGGTTGTTTTATCATGGTAGTTGTTATTGGCTTGAACTTTTAATCGATCCATATGAATTGTTTATGATACTCATCTACATTTTTTTATCTTTATACATGAATTTTTAACAACGATCCTGAACAGTGTTAGTTTCTGTGGCAAATAAGTCCCTTAATAAAATTTCAACTCCCAATTCTTTGACTGCTTGTTATTGTTATGAACGGTAGTTAAGTAGTTCTATTGTCGCTTAATTCTCTTTGTAAGCCTTAAGTATATACAGTGAGATGTAGGCTTGTCTAGAGAGGCTAATAATGCCATCATTTTCTTGTAACAAAACTTGTTCTCTCTCCCAAAAGTCCAAAGAGATTGTCCTGCTGCAAATTACTTGTTTCCTTTTCTTAAAACCTAGCCATTATAAGTTTATAACTAGGCTGTGATGCAAAAAGTAGGATTGTTCTGGGAGATTCTTGTGTCCACGGTGGTTGATTTATAGAGTTTTACTCACTTGCATATAACCTATCACTCAGCTGCTCATAATTTGTGAGTAAGCTGGGTATTTCTAAAGTAGAAATGGACGACTAAAATTGAGAGAAGAGCTGAAAATTTTAACTAGATTTCTCATTTTGTTCACTTTATGTCTTCTTCACACCAAAAACATAATCAAAAACTTCATTAAAGCATCATCATGCGGCACAAGACATATATAAAGACAACAGTCTTGGTACTTTTGGTCCTCGTATGTTATCATCATAACAATATAACATTGATACTGAAGTCTTTAAAATTCTTGTTTTATATTGTAGTGCTGTCCTCTCACATCTTGGATTTTTTGTTTGCCAGGTGACAAGTAAGAAATCTACACTTATTGAAAACTCCATCCAGTTGAATAGTTGATAACAAGATCATGAAGCCATAACAGTCTGCATGTGTAGAATAGATAATAATAATAATAATAATAATAATAATAATAATAATAATAATAATAATAATAATAGGATGCTAATATTAGTATCCATCATTTATAACTGATATGTAAATGTGATATTGGGTTGTGAAACATTTAACCTCATCATCGAGTATCTTTCAGAGAAACTAATGAAAAAGAATAAGAGTATGTATATAAGCCTCTGGACTTGTCTATGCACAGGAACTCTTTTTAGAGAGGCAAGAGTTCAATCAAATTTCTTGACCTGATGTTTCGTTTTTCTGTATAAATTATCCGAACCAGGGCTAGGATATGTTGTTAACTGAACTTTATATTCGGTCCTAATGTGTTCTTTCCAAGCAGAATCCTCTGAATTTAGGGATCTCATCTCTGTCTGCTCTGCCTTAAAGCTCATATTGAGTTTCAATGTTCTCCCACTTTCATTTCCTTTTTCTCTTGGAGTTTTACTCCACACTAAGTATTCTGTTCTCACACTTTTCATGTTTGAAGGGCACACCATAAAAAGAATTATGCTACTAACCCTTAGGTATCAACTATCATTGATGATAAACGTTCTGTCCTATTCAACTGTGATGAATTGGGTGGAAGGAAAAGTAGAGAGGCTTACTTATTGTAGAATCTTGATGTACGCATGTAAGAACATTTTTGTGCCTAGTAAATGAGTTCTTTTTCTTTTACCAAGGCTCTATATCTATAAAATCTCGAAATAATATCCATATTATTAACTAACAAAAGTATGAAAAATAGAAGTGTAATGTCTGCCTTATCCTTATGTATTACTTTCTTTGAGCAGAGGTATATTTTAAAAGATTCGGTTATGCGTGGAGAGAAGATTCAATGTGTTTCATGGAATATTGACAGCATCTTGCTTTCTTCGTGTGATACGAAGTATCTTTGCTTTGCTCTTACAGTTGGTTCTTTTCTCATTCGTGTACGTTGTTCTACCTTTTTACATAATGTTTTTTGTTGTTATTGTAAGTTGTACCAGGCGTAGTTCCTTTATTATTCTTAATTTTAGGATCGAGCGAGTGGCTAGTAATATTCTCATTGTCAATGGTTCTACATAATTTGTTTTCTGCTAGAAATTAAATAGAGATTCTGATGTGTTGTAGTATCTCGTTAATGTTTTCAATATCCATATATGTATACATTTCTGATAATTCGGAAATATATCATTTGCAGGCGCTTTAACCTGCTGTTAGTTTGAGCCAAATAGTCTCGATTTTTTTGGGCTAGCAAATAGAAGACTCTACTCAATCCTATTTTGATTAACCAGGTGGGGCATTGTCATTTTGGTAGCACTAAAGGTGGGAGATGTTTGTGGGATCTATTGCTGGGTCCATATTTGACCCTAAATAAGATCCCTTCCCTTTTGCTAGCTGGTTGGCAAAGAAAACGTGGTAGGGACCCTTGAGAGCACAAAACATGTCCTTTATGGAAATCTTCATTCCTTTCCAATTGGTATTTCTCAATTCTCTCTTCTCTCTCTGCATTGCCCTTCTGTTTGTTCCTATCTGAATTAAGTTGGATCTTGACACCACTTGATTGGTAGATGAGGCTATTTAATGTTCTATTTTCAGTTTCAAAAAATTGGGGGCTGATGAGCTGGATTTGAGTTTGATAGCCTTGTGGGGTGTGCTTAGCAGATGAAGATTAAATGAGAATCAAAATAATTGAGTTAATTACCTGAATAGTCTAAAATATGTTGTAATTCATAATGTTAAATGTAACCATAAAAATTGAGCAATTAAATATATTACAAGTAAAATAGTATGAAATTAATATCCTAAAGCATGTGAGCCCATGGAGTGGGGTATTGTTGAGCTCAATCTAATCAGATTTATGATATAATTTAATTAATTTGATTGGGGATGAGCCTTTTTTTTCTTTCAAAAAGAGAGGAGGTAGTTGCACCAATTGGCAACAAATAAATGCTGACAAAAGAATTAATATGGGGTGGGGGCTAGGGTGGAAGTTCACCTTTTTAGGTGGAAAAGAAAGAATTATTACCGTCATTTTCTATGGATTGAAGCCTGTGTCATCTTCCACAATGCTACTGTTTCTTTCTCTACTCATTTGTTGTTGTAGCATTTTTTCTCTAAAATGTTGGGAAATTAATAATACTCCCTCCGTCCATGAGTAAACTTCCCACTTTCCTTTTCGGGCCGTCCACGAGTAAGTTTCTCATTCCATAAATGGAAATAACAACACTCTATTATATATAAACTTTAACCTTCAAACTCACACAATATTACAAAAATGCCACTCATTCACTTTACTTTTCAACACTATTCATTACTTTATCCCAAAAGTCAACGTGTGACCCACCATATATTAATAAACAAATACACTTTCTTAAACAATTCAACAAAAAGAAGTGGGAAACTTACTCGTGGACGGAGGGAATATATGTTTATTTTAGAATTATTGCAGCTTTTGGTCAGAAAATCTATGGCCTTTCTGGTATTAATACAGTTTCTTAAATGAAGTATGTAGGTTTCATAATATCTAGAGTACTGTAGGTTTGGTGGTTATGCAATGTCTTTTTGTGTTAATGTTCCTGTGGATGCAAGTATGCTTGGCTTCTTTAGGGAATCAAAACTCTGTTTTTGGATGAATATCTGTATTTTGGATGAATATCCAGCGTTACATCAGGATTTTCCGGCTTTATATATGAATTTTGATTATATCCAGTGTTATATTAATGTATTCCTATTCCGATTATATAAGGAATTTCCGGCTTTATATATGAATTTTGAATGAATGTCTGGCTTTACTATGTACACCCTATGTCTTGTAATTGTATCGATATTTTCATAAATAAATATAAAATGATAATATTTCCTCCCTACATTATTATATTTATATTTACACGTAGTAATATACATTTATTAATATCATCAAATTTAGTTTAAAAAACAAATAGTGAAGCAGCAAGTAAATTAAATTTATTTTTATTGAGTGTAGCATTTTTCAGACGAATAGATGACATTCTTGAATGAATATCCGACGTTATATTTGTGTTTCGGATGAATATTGTATTTCATTTCGTGTATGAGGAAAAATAAATACTAGCATACAAGTATTGTACATGTTTGAAATCAACCTCTCTTATTTTGGATTATTATATATTAAATGCATGCTAATAGATTTAGAAGTATTTAATATGGAGTCTTAAAATAATTCATCAATTATTGACTTATATTTTGTTCATTGATGAGAAACATGAACAGGGTTTGCATTAATGATAAAACGTCATTTAAGGTTGGCTATTTAATGTATATATAAAGAAATGGTGAATAAAATCATTGAAATTAAAATTGAATACTGATAGATAAAGCGTGTGACTTTGATGGTTGGGTCCAGTAAGGGAGAAAAAGATATAGGGGTGGGAAAGAAATTCTCTCACAAATTTCAACCTTTTACTTTTACCTCCCCTATGTTGCCTTTAATTCCTTTTTCCTATAAAATAATAGTTTATAATTAAGAATTTTCCCAACACCAAAAATGAGCATATACACCTTTTTTGGCTTTCAAAACTTGAATATTTTGAACTTTACTAGTAATTCCTATGAAAATAAATTGAGGGTATAAAGTGATAAATTTGTCACGGATAACATAATTTCCAACCCTAGTAAGACTACCCACATCAACAACCTTCCCCCAACCCAATCTACAATAAAATATTAATTTCCCTCTCATTCACCTACACAACCCAACTCAACTTAAAATAATAATAATAATTTTATTATATTTTAATTACATATATTTTATAATCAGTTTTTATTATATTTAAAATATATAAAAAAATACATAAATCAATTTAATATTCTAAATTTATAATTATATTAAAAAAATTAGAACATATTTAGAATAAGATACAATAATGAAATTACAATTACAATAGTTGAAATACGAAATTGAAAAGAAATAAGTCAAACTACAAATAGATGCACGGAATAAAAAAAATTACAAATACAAAAGATGCAAATTAAATTCCTAGCTAGTTCCAAAATTTTGCCATATATGCTCAATCAAGTCGTTACTTAGAGCGATGTGAGCTTCTCTATTCTGAAGTTTTTCTCTGTTAACCATATAAGTGGTCAAGTTCGCAATGCGTTCAGTAGAATATTGAAAACGTTGATCATCATTTGTAGGATCATCCATAAAAAATTCAGTGGGATCACAAAAAGTTTGGTAGGTGTCTCGTTCATCCTTTACTGTCATATTGTGCATGATCATATCTCAAAATAATAGAGGATATGAAATTATGTTTCAAAATATATCAATATTGGTGTCTATTTATAGAGAATTGAAAAATACGAATTTTGATATATTTTTTAATTTTTATAAATAACTTATTATCCATAATATTTACAATATACATTTTATCTACATAAAATCTAACCAACGAATAAAATTAAGCCAAGTGTCATGAAATAATTGGGCAACCTTGCTTTATTGTCCGATTGGAGTTGCGAGTTGCGCTCGGTTGGAGTTGCTTTATTCAATTTCTATTTTTTTTTTCATATTATTTTGTCGCATATGGGTTGCGGTTGACATTTGGTCACCGCTGTGGGTAGTCTAAAAGTCAGAATATTTTGGATAAAAATGTTGTAAATTTAGAAGATTTAATGTTCCAAATCCAGAAAATTTGATGTGGATATTACTTATGGATCAAGTAACCTAAATAGGCTTTAGGGTTTTATTTAGGGTTTCGATATTATAAATATATATCTGTATTCAGTATTGTATACACACAGAAATATAGTGAAAAACTCCTAGCTTGGTACGCCCCCAAATGTAGTCATTCATGACGAACTGGGTAAACAAATCGGTGTTCTTGTTTGCACTCTTTATTTACAACACGTTATCAGCACGAGTGTTCTACCAATTAGATTGCAACTTTTCTTCTGAATTGATCTTCCGTCATGTTAGTAAGTAACTAGGATTTTGCCCGTGCGATGCACGGGTCTTTTGTTAACTATTATTTTGACAATGTCGTAACTTTTTAAAAAAAATTTAATTAATTATGTATCGCATGATATATTTTCATTTTCATAAATTCTAGCATGCAATTGAATTTTAAGTTTAATTTTGACTTCAATTTTAATTTTTTCAAAACACACCGAACTGTGTGTTTTTTTTTAATTGAGTATTATTGATGTCTTTTATGGTATTACTGATGGCTTCTTAGGGTATTACTAATTATTTTTAGGTGTATTGCTGATTTTTGCTTAGGATTTTTTTTTAAATCCAAATGCATATCATGCACTCAAATGCACACTAAAACTATTTTTTTATTTTTTTGCCAAAAGTTTAAAGCCTGTATTTTTTTTTTATAATAATATATGGTTTTTTACTTAAATTTTTATTTTCATTAGATTTGAATTCATGTTGAGTATTGCGTCTTCTTTTTCTTATCCACATTTTTTCATTATTATTTGTTTATTAAATTCTATTTTTTTTTAATTAGGTTGTTAATATATATGTATGAACTAACACAAACTTTAGCATACATCAAAGTGCATACTATGTGCTTGAAATTTCAATTCAATTTAATTTTTTTCAATTATAAATATATAATTAAATTTGTTTTAAATGTTATTGGTTACTGCTTAGAATATTTTGTTGGTCATTGTTGGGAGTATTTTTTAATACCACTTGAGATATTGTTAATTATTGTTCGTTTGTTGATTATTGCTTGGTGTATTATTGATTATTGTTTAGGGTATTTGTGATTCAAAACACGGATTTTTTTTTTTTACATTTTTTTCAATTTATCAAAGTGTATAGTAAAACTACTTTTGAACTAAAAAATATAAAAATAAAAGATATTGTAAATATTTAGTGTTAATGTTTTTCGGTATCTTCTAAGTGGTACTGTTGAAACTTTTATTAAAACTTATGTATTGTTGATTATTGTTCGTTTGTTGGTTATTTTTGGGATATTGTTGATTATTATTTGGGATATTTGTGATCAAAACACAATACATTTATTTTTTTTACAATTTATCTAAATGCATAGTAAAACTATTTTTTGAATTAAAAAATATAAAACAAAAGATACTGTAAATATATAGTGTTGATGTTTTTGGGTATCTTCTGAGTGGTACTGCTGAAACTTTTATTAAAATTAATTTGTTGAATTTATTATTATGTTTCAAAAATACGAATATGAAATAAAATTTATATGGTGAAGCCTCCAGGATTTGTGGATGGCGTTTTCTTTAATTGCAACTAAATGAAAGTTCCTTTGGCTTTTAAAAAAAATACTAACATAAGAAGAAATTAAAAAAGCAAAAAAAAAAAAATTTTGGCTCCCTTATCTTACATTGTGTCAAAATTTGAATTTGGGAATATTAAATTTGCATTTAATGTTTATTTTAATCCATGGCTGAAGATATACATTAATGGTTCGACTTGTAGAAATAATTATTACCTTATTTTGGTCATCAACGTTCGCTCCAATAATTATGTTTCTTCTATCATTTTCCTATTTTTCAACCATCAACTGTTTGTCGGTCCCAAATTATTTCAGCAATGTATTGACAATTCTAGTTATAATTCACCCTATGTTATAATTCTCCCTACAATGATTTTCTTAATGATATATGTGAAGAAAATTTCTCAAGAGGCGCATATTGTTGAAATAGTTTCATTGAAACACAAGCACCTAACATTACTGCATTAATTATAATATAACAGGGACTAAACCATAAACTAAATTTCTTGATCAATAAGGATTGATTCTTTAAACAGCAAGACAACCACGAAAAAAAGGGATAGATTCTCTTATTCGTTGATAACCACACGGAGTTGGGTATGTTCAAGAGTCCCGACATTAGCAAAGAACAAAGAAATTGGATTGAACGTTTATTAAATCCCCCGCAAGACTCACACAAACAAATAATTCAGGACTACTGTAAGATTCACACATGAAGGTTACAACTCATAAAAAATTACAATGATTGACATTGGAAGTTTAGGAGTGTACCACAAAACTCACAGAAGTTCATTACCACGTGTGAGATTCTTTCCATCCTTTTTTACCACCACTCTCAACATGTTGAAGTGACAAGAATCATAAATTAATAACATAAACAGGGCTAAAGGAAACAGTGATGAAGGCAGATGAATTCACTCACCATATTTTTTAGTGTGTTCAAATCAATCAAAAGGTTGGACAAAACCCTGAGATCAATTTCAATTGGCAATCCCATTGCTCTAAAGAGACCACTATCACAAAAATACTACCAATAGAAATGTAAACGTGTCACTAACTATTTGAGTTAATGGTCCGCATTCTCTACTCTCCCATCGACCTTATACCAAACACTTTGGCACACAAATCAGCTTCAAAAAGTTTAACAAAATTAAACACAATTTTCAAACCTCAGTTAATGTAATCACCACATGAAATGATTTGAAATTGAATGCAATGTCTTCAATACCTGGTCTTATCCTCACAGCAACATATACTTGTACCTTCAATTAAAAAAATCAAGTTATTTCACCATATACATCCGCAACCAAATCAAATTGTTGTTGTAATCTTCAGGTTAGGTTTTGGAAATTTGATGTGTATATTTAGAGCGGACGTCGAATCCAGTATGACACACAGATAGGGTTTCACAAAACTAAAATTCTAAAAGAGCTCACAACTATAAAAAAAACTCAAATCAATGACTTTGCAATTATTAATTATGGCCGTGAGCAATCGCTAATCAGCAAATACCAATAATTTCATAAAACTTATCATGCTGGCATCCTTCAGTAAAAATCACCTATTGTCCATCCTCAACTATTAAAAAATCACTACGAAAATAATTATTAAATTTAGTAAAACAACTCACTTGCTTTTATGACGTGCCAAATTTCAAATTCACCAGCACATGTTTCCAGTCTCGTGTGTCTCTCTTGCAGACTCTTAAGGTCTGCAATCGATAGAACGTCTCCAGTTGTGTGGGAGCTCACATAGGCAAGGCTAGAGCCACCTCACAATATCAAGAATTTAAGAAATAAACCTCTTTAGGTGAATTGAGTAACAAATGTCTAAAGTACTTGCTGTGAAAATATATTCATGTTCACTTACGTGGAAAAAAGGGGCATTTCCAACATGAGTTGAATTAACAGGAAATGAAAATGAAAACCACTAATTAATTAAATTCCAACTGTATAAAAAAAAAACTTGTGATGTTAGGCAAACATAAGATCACATCCATAGTGAAAAAATCATTATTAATGAGAAAAGTAAAGATAAAGGTAGATTACATCTCACTGCCAGGTTATAAAAAAAATGTAAATCAGGCTTTAACTTTTCAAAATTCTTAATCAACCCCTAGGCTTGAAACGATGAAGTTCATCATAACCCCATATTTACTCCAACAATGAATCATAACATTTTTATCTTTCTTGGCTTTCATCTGTTTCACACATACAATATTTTAACCACAAACTATCTCACTGTCACTGTACTAATCCCAGGGCATAAACATGTATGTGTCACGTATAAAATAAAATGTTAAGATATCTTGCGTTCTATAAAACGAAGATAACTTTTCACCGGCCAAAAAAATGTATCCCCTGGCTATTCTTTTGAACAACAATCTGACGGCAAAATGCATCTTGATTTATAAAAAATGATTTGATCACTTCACCTGCTAGGCTACAATACGGTATTATTAGATATGAAGTTTTGGCCAAGGCAACTCGAACAGGTGTTAAGATTCTAAGGGCAGTCATTGTGTGTGTGCTCTGTGTTTTCGGCTTGAAATGGGCAGACTGCAGACCTGGAGCCTAGGACTGAAAGGGATAAGATTAAGCAGTCTAAGCATTCTTAAATGCCAAAAACTCCCTCCTCTCTAGTAAATCTAAAAACACAGTTTCAACCCTAACTTTATATTAGGAATTGAAAAGTAAACATGACCTCTGCTTCGAACAAATCGATGGTATAAACATGAAAATTTTGCTGCAACTCTACTAATATTTAACAACTAAAGATGAGCACCAGACGACAAATGATATATGATAAAGCAATTATTTTTTACCTTGATGAGGAGCGTTTGATTATTGTTGGGTATTTGTGAAATTGGATACGTACTTTACCGAATTAGGTGCGTAATTCGGTCGTACTCCATTGCGCCCGAGACTTTGGCGTTGATAGATTTTTTAGATTCGTATAGCGTTGCGGCGGCCATGGTGGTGGTGAGATGATTCCGGCATATAGAACTAAAAGTTACTTATGATGAGGCACAGCCGCACAAGGCAACGCAAAATATATTGAATAATCATTATCTATGTATTAAAAGAGATGAAGATGGAGAGACTTAATTTGCGTGTTGCTTGGCTTTAAATTGAATTAATTGATGGAGGAGAGGAGCGTTTCTTGGGTTACTAACCTTTTTCTTTTTAACGGCCAATTAATTAATTTAATTAAGTAGATTTAAATATATATATATATATATTATACACGTGGCATAATATTAAGAGCGACACTTGGTGGCATTTGGGACATGGAGTGTCTACTATTATAAATATAAGATTGGCAAAGAAAGGTATATATTTGATCACGACATACGTCATTCCTGATATGTAGCTTAATTTGATCAATTAAATTAGATAAATATATATGCATCGTATCTCATATCTGTATACGTTGATTAAATTACCATGGATATTGATTTTAATAATCAAGGGATATATGGTCATGTGTACAACTACACTAAATAAATTTTAGCTTTACCAATCCAGCAATAAGTTTGATCAAATATTGAAAGGTGATTTTTCTGAAATTTATTTTTTATTGATAGTGTCCTGATTTGGATTTTTAGTGCTACTGATGCATATCTTCTGTGTCAATTTGATTCGCTGGAAGTGAGCATGAAGTGCGACGACGATTAACTCCCGTCGAGCCAACACCCTCCTTCCTCCGATCGGATCGAATGGAGCGACGGAGCCTGGAAGACCATCCTCTTTGACAAGCCCAATTCCTCTGTCGGTTCCCCAAAGCGGCCAACGAGGCTACGCCTCTCACCTTTGGTGTCGACCCCTTGATTAGGCGTGAAATTGTTATGTTTTGTAGCCCCATTTGCCCATGTTTTGAGTGTATTTGATGAGTATTTAGAGTCATTTGAGTATCATTTTCATAAACTAATGAATTTGCCTCTTTGATGCTCGTAGATGGATAGAGGGCAAAAAATGGAGTTCGTAGGACTTTGAATCGACTCAAACGGACTCACGGATGAGAAGATATTGAAGAAATACGAAAAATACTAGTTCGTGCGAGCAAGAGTGTTATTTGGCTCGAAGGAGGAGCGCTCGAGCGAGCCTAGGTATTACTAAGAGATAATTTACTGATCTTGCTCTCGATGGTAATAACTACGTGACATGGACCATAGATGTTGAGATTCATCTAGCCTCATCCTAATTAAGTGGAATTATTGTCCATGGTCCCAAATCCACTGAAGCCCAGAAGACAAAAGTGTTGATTTATCTCAGGCACCACCTTAATCAGGACTTGAAATATGAGTACCTTACTGAGATGGACCCTACCACTTTATGAACATCTCAGAAGGATTGTTTCTATCAACAAAATGATATAATCCCTCGGACACAATACGATTGGCTGAATCTCCATTCTCAAGATTTAAATCTATAAACGGAGTGCAATTCTACCTTGCATCGTATTGTATCTCGGTTAAAATTATACCAGCAGCTAATTACTGAGGCCGAGTTGATACAAAAAATCTTATCAACATTCCATGCTAGTAACCTTGTACTCCAGCAGCAATACACCTCTCACTCAGAGCTTATTTCTGCACTTTTAGTGGCAGAAAAATACAACCAACTCCTGATGAGAAATCACAATGCTAGACTGGTTGGCTCACAAGCAGTGCCCGAAGCACATGTTATAGCTCAAGGCACATGTTGTAGCTCAAGGGAGCCTGAGTAGGATGTAAGCGTGGAAGGGAGAAAATCCACAACCCCAAGCACTTGATTGAGGCTTATCAAAAGATACAAAAGGACAACAATGGCAAGGCCCCTCAGGGTGAATCTCACCATGTCAGTCTGCCTGAAGCAGATTTTGACATAGACAACGATGATCTTTTGAGCTTAGAGCTCGAAGATTTTGGAGACCAAGGGTGATTTACATAATTGGACATTATTAGTATCTTGACTTGAGCTTTGAGATTCATCTTGCTTCATTTGGGACAAATGTAATGAAATTTTGACCCTATCTCTGCCCAGAAGGCAGATGCACTGATTAAATTCTCCGATACCATCTCAACAAGATATCAATTGTTTATGGAAAATCCCTGAAGGATTATATTCATCGTCGTTTATAAAAATTCCTAAAAGATTATATTCATCGTCGTTTTATGAAAATCTCTGAAGGATTATATTCATCGTCGTTTATAAAATTCCCTAAAGGATTATACTCATCGACAAAAAATTGAATAAAATCGATAGCAGAAATTATCGATAGATGACAATTATGGCCGATGCCAAATAAATATTGAGGTGGTCGAGATCGAGTATTCCCCAAGCGAATCTCAGCATACCAGTTAGCTTGAAGCAAACATGAACATTGTCAGTGATATGACATTAAAGACTATGAGTTGTCAAGATACATAGTGTCATTATTTTGTGATTTTTATGCATGTTATGACTATATGCCTCGTCATAATTAATATTTGTAAAAAATTACAACTCAATTATCGGATGTCTTTAACAACTCCAGCAGAGCCACTGGATCAAAGATTTATATAGAATATTCCCAGTTAAAATTGATGTCCCTGAAGGACAAAATATTACATGCTAATGAATCTAAAGCACGCCTGAAGCTTGGAAGACCCCAGTAACAAAATTCGACCTCCTGAAGAGTTGTAGATCTGGTCTTAAATTCCAATTTAGATTCATTCATATTATAGCATGAGCGGTTAGTCCATCTAAAATAATAATGTAATATGTCGGATTTTGTCTAAGTTCATTGGCTATAACACGTCAAACTCTTTTGTAAATAAATATGGCATATACAAAGGGTGAACTTAGAGTATGACTGAATTGTACTAAAGTTGGAATTAAATCTCCCATTATTAGAATGGTTTCATTGAGATTTTTGTGGACTAATTATCCTAGTATATAGACCATATTGGTAGTTAATGATCATAATTAATGCTTTCACACGGTGGACTTATGCATGCTCGTTATCCACCTGCAATCACGCTTTTCCTAAGTCTATTGCAAAACTATTGAGCTTAGTTCTCATTTCCCAAATTATCAAATTAAATCCATTCGAATGGATAATGTCAGTGAGCTCACATTGACTGCATTCAATGTTTATTATATGGCATTGAGAAATTAAAGTGAAGCATTAAGTTCCTTACGTCCACACCATAATGGTCTAGTTGAGTCTCTAATTTGATGCATCAAACTAATCGCTAGACCGATACTGCAAAAATTCCAACTTAGCTACATGTTAGAGGAATGAAATTTACATGTAGCTACTTGAATTTAAATCCGACCCACTGCATATCATTAATACTCCCCTTTACAAATAGTGCGCAGAAAATGACACATCATTTCCCATCCGCAAACATTCTATTGTGTAGTACGCGTATCACCACAACACGTTAACAACCCTGCTGTCTGACTGCATAATTGACGAAGAGTAAATTCTCAGCATTAGGGGGAGATTATAATTAAAAAATTAAATGAATACCGAGAAGTTTCCTTGAAGGAAACAAATCGAGATATTTTCCTTGAAGGAAAAAGACCAAGAAATTTCTCTGAAGGAAAAAAGGTCCTCGATATTTAAACTCATGCACTAGTTAGACTGAACTTGAAGTTCAAAAGATAAGTAACTTGCAATGTATAGCAAGTAATCTGTCATACGAGTTTACTGACCACAAAGGTGTAGAGGTCCAAATGAGAACGGGTATACATGCCCCCACACGCCAGAAGCGTGAAGGACCTATAAAAGAAACATACACACCTAGAATGAAAGCTAGCAAAACTGGTCAGTCAAACTTGAAATCTTCAGAAGAGATACATCCAGAAGACTTGAAATCTCCAGAAGAGATTCGCCCTGAAGACGAAGAATCCTAGTAACAAAGCACGTGCACAAAATGATCTAATACTAGGATTACGGAACGACCAGATCAAATACATAAGGGAAATGATGTGAATCTGGTTAATGGGATCAATAAATAAATATCGGAGAAACAATATAAATTCGTTGTCGACAACATATTTGTGTCCACAATTGCTCTTTCTAAAATCTGGATCCAGTACCTAAGTTGAGTGCCTGAAACACTTTGATTTGGGTGCAATAAGGAAGAAGAAAAAATGTGGCAGAGCTAAACTCGCTAAAAATAAGGTTTGGTTCTATCGTACGTACACCCGAAAAGTTATCCCTGTAGGATAATGAGTGTTTACACGAAAAACCAAAATAAAGTGGTAAGAGTGATTAATAGTTATAGGATTTTCACAGAAACCCATGGTTTTCACAGAGATCCATGATTGTTTGTGATCAAACATATTCTTCTGGTATGAACTAACAAAGTTCCGCTAATCACTGACAGTTAAAATAAAATGCAGTTAATGGACCTTGTAGACCACATATTTTATATGGTTATTATATGCCAATATTTATATCCCCGATGAATTTAAGATTCCCCAGAAGATGAATAATGAAAACCGCAGTATGTATAGTACTAAACTGTGAAGGTCATTATATGATCTAAAACAGTCAGATCAAATATGGTACGACTGACTTAATGAATTCATCTCGAAGAAGGAATATACAAACAATGAAGATTTCCCTTGCATATTAAAGAAATCGCAACGTGGTTATTGCATCATCTCCGTCTATGTTGATGGCCTAAACATAATCGGAACATGTAAAGAGATTGAAGAAGTCAGTTCAATCTTGAAAGCTGAATTCGAAATGAAAATCTTGGATAAAACCAAGTATAATCTCGACCTGCTGATTCGAGAATTTCCCTGAAGGAAAAATGAATTCAAGTACTTCCCTAAAGGAAAATTAAATTTAAGTATTTCCGGGAAGGAAAATTAATCCACGCATTTCCCTGAAGGAGAAATGAATGTGATATCTCCCTGAAGGACGAATGAATTTTATACACCAGTCAACCTACTTGAAAAATGTTACTTGAGAGATCTTACATGGATAAATCTCATCCACTTAGTACACATATGGTAGTTCGATCCCTTGAAGTGGATAAGAACCCATTTAGGCCCAAAGAAGATACAGTGGATATTCTAGGACTGGAAGTTCCTTATTTAAGCGCTATTTGGTGCATACTTTATCTCGCAAACTGCACTAGTCCGGACATCACATTTGCGGTAAATTTGTTTGTGAGATATAGCGCTTCTCCTACAAGAAGACATTGATTTTATGTTAAACACATTATATGATATCTCAGACTGCTTATACTTTTCTATGTGGTGATACTGTAATCTCATGGAGATCCATTAAACGATACATTCCCCACTATCATCGATGAAGACAACACAATTTGTGTTGCACAAATAAACAACGGGTACGTTAAGAGGAACTTAACGACACATATTTCCCCGAAATTCTTCTTCCCAATGAACTCCAGGAGAGTGACGAAATTACCATACAATAGGTGCGATCTAGTGACAATCCAGCAGATCTGTTCACTAAATCCCTACCTCCCTCTACTTTTGAAAAGTATGCTTATGGTATTTGCATGTGAAGACTTAGAAACTTGTTGTCTTCAGGGGGAGTAGCAACATCGAAACAATCTTGAAGATTGGATCCGGAAGATCAATAGTTGTACTCTTTCCCCAGTCGAATATTTTATTCTGGCAACCTAGTCTATGAAGTTTTTTGACGTGACATGGACGTTACGTCGTAATGTCCAAGAGAGAGTGTTGTAAATCTAGAAGATTTGATATTCCAAATTCAGAAGATTTGATGTGGACATTACTTATGGGCTAAGTAACCTAAATAGGCTTTAGGGTTTTATTTAGGGTTTCGATATTATAAATATATCCTTGTACTCAGTGTTGTATACACACAGAAATATAGTGGAAAACTCCTGGCTTGGTACGCCCCCAAATGTAGTCATTTATGACGAACTGGGTAAACAAATCGATGTTCTTATTTGCGCTCTTTATTTACAACAGAAGCATAGTATGTATTTATTTTTTCCCAACTTCCTTTTTGCTTTAATAAATCTTAACTATCCAAACTTATTTTGACGTGTGTGATTTTGTAATAATGATATATTTTCTTTAGAGAAACAAAATTAACAATTTTATAAGTATAAAATGACAAAATATAGAGAAAATTGGTTTATATATGAATTACTGGAGGATATTAATTGGTTTCACTAAAGAGCATTAACTATTTACTGAAAATAAATTAAAATTCTTCAGTGAATATAAGTAATATTTTTCAATAAAAACAACTAATATCTTTTTAGTAAAAATAATTAATATTTTTAAATAATTTAGGTATGTACAAATTTCATTCTATACATATTCGTATAAAATTTATTCGACACAACATTAAATAGCCAACTGTAATTATCTTATTAAATAAAAAACATGTAATAATATTTACTGATAGACATTTGAAATTAAAACCTTGTGCACTTTCTGACCTAGATGCGCCTCCTTTCTCAGAGGCTGGTGAAAATTTAGGAAATATAAAAACCAAAGGAATTTACCATTAAAGGCCACCCACCAAAAAATTATCTTTACTGTCGAAACTTTGTCGACCAACTTTCACTTTTTACTAGTAAAAAAGCTTCGTCGTCTTCTTTTCTTCTATTTTTTTAAAACCCGTTTAAAAGTTTCGTTTAGATTAAGCTTTCGACACTATAATTTCTGTACTTGATTTTCTTGATGACTACACAAATATTCCACCACCTTTTTACCAGACTATAATCACTATATATTTGCACAATTTAGAAGACATATTAAAAGAAATCAATAAAATCTTCATTGGATTATCCCGTAGATAATGTAATACAGCATTAATCATCAATCCTAAAAATAAATACATATCATTGGATAAATCTTGCATATTACTCACACGATCTCAAGAAGGGTATGATTCTTGTTGAACAAAAAAATATTTTATAAGTATAGTACAGTACTTTAAAGACTAAAAATGATTATTCTTATTCCACCGTATGGAATATATTCCATGAGATTTTCATAAAAATATATTACATCTCAGAAATCACGCACGCAATATTTTCAATCTAGTAACTTTTACATTTTTACTCCGTTAATTTTTGAGTGAGACTTCATCTTAATATTTAGAATCATACTTCAGTTTTAATGTGACTGGGTTGAAGTTCTATAACTCATAAATTATACATTATGTGTACATTATTATAAGTGTGTACACAAATCAATTTTTATTTTTATTTTTTATAAATGTGCAGATAAGTTTAAGAAGAACTGATGAAAGAAGTATGTGAATAATAACTAGACAGGAGTATAAAATATTAGGGAGGCGCTTGGTTTCTCGAATAAGTATTGAAATGAAAATGAATTTTATAGTAATAAACAAAAGATAATTGGTCTTCCATCAATGACAAAGCTTCAGAGCAAGAATTGTCTTCCATCAAATGCAGATATGAGATGTGCTTTCTGCAAGGGAGTACAAGAGACGGTAACACATGTTTTATTTGAATGTGATTTTTTGTATCGTATATGGATGGAGTGTGTGAAATGGTTGGAGTTGGAAATAATTTTACCCTCCAACCCATCAATGAGTCTATTATTATTTAGTAGACTCTTGAATGGAAAAAGGGGTAAATTATTTGCTGTATGTCTTTGGGAGTGTGTGACTTGGACTCTATGAAAAAAAAAAAAAAGCAAGGGAATTACTTTTCGTGGAGAAAATTTTACGTCACATATTTTGATCGAAGAAATCAAAGCACGTATTTGGAGTTGGGTTGTGGTGAGAGAGCCAATGTGTAAAAATATAGGATTCGATAGATGGTTATTTAATTCGAGAAGTATTCTTGGATGCTAGTCATGAAAACGAATGAAGATGTTGCATTTTGAATCAAGTAATGTTATAGGCAGGGAGTTATTTTGATTGGGATATGTTCTGTAAAGTGTAAACTTTGTATTCTTGGGTATTTCTTGTACCCAATTTTAAATGAATTTTACCTTTTAAAAAAAAAAAGATAATTGGTATATCCACCGTCCATCGAATTAGTCGGGCCAATAAGCTGGATACCGAGTATCAAAATAAAATAATTGGTATATGCCCTGGTGGAAATGAACAATTATATGTGCTTGATTTAAACAGAAATTTACTTATGAAAATCACAATTAATTAATTAATTTTTTTAATAAACATATTACTGTAATATAATAGTAACATAGAGGCCTACACATATAATAAAATAGAAATTACATATGAGTTTATTAGAGAAACCACTTTTTTTTCTTTTTTTTTTTTCACAAAGTTAGAGAAATAGGTAAAAAAAAAAATTAAATGCCACATGATAATATGAAGCGATGACCCTTTATTTATGAAATGAATCCCCAAACCACCAAACGTCTGGTTTTAGTCCATTTTCATCCCTATCTTCAAACTCCCCCATAATCATATAAATTTTTGCCAATTTTTTTTTCTTTTGCAATGTATATTAATAATAAAATACTCCACAAAATTATATATGCAACAAAACTGCCAATCAACGCCTCAAATATAAAAAAGAGTTCCCCACCCAGAAAACACCAGAGCAACTTCAGATTTTAAAGTTTTAAAAGAATCTATTGAAATAAATAATGGGCACATGATTTACTCTCTACTAATTAAAATAAATCAATACTTTTATCCCTATTATTATTCTATGGGAAAAGTAGGAAATTAAAAAGGGTCAGATTAGATTTAAACAAGATTATATCGAAACATTTTATTCAGACACATCATATAACAATAAACAAGGAACACAGAATTATAATTTATTCAATTAAAAGTGAAATAATAAAAAGGTATAGAAAAATAGAGAATTTTTTCTCTCTTTAAGTAGTGAGAGTAGAGAGAGAGAGAGAGGAGAGTAAAGTGAAGTGAGTGTAGTGTGTGAACTGTGTGAGAGAGAAAAAGAAAAAAGGCAAGCGAATGGGACATCATCCACTCCCTCCACCGCCGTTCCTTTCATAATCTCCACCCACCTCCGCCGTATCGCCGCCGTCTCCGGGAGCTATCAAAGCAAGATAAAATAGCGACTGGCGTGAAAAATGGGCTGCGCGGCGTCCAAGCTGGACAACGAGGACACGGTCCGGCGATGCAAGGAGCGGCGCCGCCTCATGAAAGAGGCCGTCTACGCCCGCCACCACCTCGCCGCCGCACACTCCGACTATTGCCGCTCCCTCCGCATCACCGGCTCCGCCCTGGTCACGTTCGCCTCCGGCGAACCCCTCGCGGTGTCGCAGCACGCCCCCGCCGTCCTCCTCCGCACCCCCTCCTCCATCTCCGGCGCCACCGCCACTAAACCCCCAAGTTTTATCCCCCCGCCGCCGCATCACCACACCCCCTCCCCCTCTCTCCACCCTCCTCCTCCTCCCCCACCGCCCATGTCCACAGCCTCCTCCCACCACCACCACCACCACCACCACCAACAGCAACAGCCACCGCCGCCGCCGCCGATTCGCCGGAAAAAGCCCGTGAAAGTCCCCCACATCCTCTCCGATTCAAGCTTCACATCCTCCCCGCCCCCAAACCACAATTTCACCTACAGCGCCAGAGCACATTCAACCTACTCCAGCACCCCCTCCCAAACTTCTTCCGTTTGGAATTGGGACAATTTCTACCCTCCCCCACCCCCTCCCGATTCCGATCACTTCGAGCATCTCCGAAGCAACAAAAACCCTTCCCAAATCGACTCCGACAGCAATTCCGACGACGATCGCTATTCCAATGATAACGACGATAAGTCATCAACCTATTCCAACATTCGCGATCAAAATCAATACCGCAATCCTTTCCCCGCCGATCAGAGCAAGCAATTCGACGACCGCGCCTCGAATTACTCCTCCTATTCCCGGTATTCCGATACCAGTTCGAAAAATTACCCTAGGCCTCCACCAGCGCAGAAGAAAGGGCAAAATCTAAAAAGCTGGGAAAGCGAAGAGGAGGAAACGGAGAGAGAGGAAGTCCAGTGCAGCGAATGGGGTGACCACGATCACTATTCAAGCTCCACCAGCTCGTCCGACGACGATGATGAGAGAGAGGATTTGAAATCGAGATCTGATTTCGGTATTAGGTCTAATTTCGGCTCGGTGCAGAACGAAGCTCCTCCTCCTCCTCCTCTTGTTAACACAGGGCATCCAAAATTCAATCCGAATCCGAAGCTTTCAACCAAATTGGAGAAGCTATCATCGGAAGACGACGGCAAATCGTCGGTCAGTTGGGGCGAAAACGGAGGGGCGAATTCCGATAGGCGGATCGTGGTGAGGCACAAGGATTTGGCGGAGATAGTGGCGGCAATCAGGGAGTATTTTGATAAGGCCGCCTCCGCCGGAGATCAGGTCTCCGAGATGCTCGAAACGGGCCGGGCCCAGCTCGATCGGAGCCTGAAGCAATTGAAAAGTACGATGTTTCCAGTATTAATTACTATTTAAAAAAAATTAGTTTTGATGTTATTCTGACTGAGTTGGTTATTTTGCTGCAATTAGTTAAATGTGTGAGTTTTTTCTGTAGAGACTGTGTATCATTCTAGTGGAATGTTGAGCAATTTGAGTTCTAGCTGGACGTCGAAGCCTCCGTTGGCAGTTAAGTACCGTTTCGACCCCAGTTCCATCGATGAATCTGGTGGTTCGAAGAGCCTTTGTTCGACTCTGGATCGGCTCTTGGCGTGGGAGAAGAAATTGTATCAAGAAGTAAAGGTAGTTATCTAAATCCATACTTTGGTTAAAATTTCAGTTGCTTTTTCTTGAATTCGTGTGTATTGGCTTTTGCATAGACACCATTGTTGACAATTGAGTAAAGTGCATCCTTTTTCCTTGGATTTATTCTTGGTAATGAAAGATGAACATGTGTCTTTAGTTGGATGGTGGTGGTGGTGTTATATTGGATGCCCTTAGCCCCTTTCTTTTCTTTTCTTTTCTTATGTAAGCTTGCCCGGAATGTCCAAAATGCCCCCGGTAACTGTTTGTAGTGTGAGGACAGCCTGGAATGATCTTTGGGTGTCGAATTGGGACATGTTCTAACAACCTTGTCTTACCTGATGTTTGCTTGCTATCAAGAAAGAAGATGAGACATTTTTCTATCTTGAACAAATTTCCAATCACTATGCTTCAATTAGTTAGGAATTACTTTTTTACTTTTTACCTGGAGTTGTATGATTTGGCATCGATTACTTGTAGCCATATTGGTGTGTGTTTTTGTCCTTACTGGAATAAAAGGTGTTCGTCCCGATTCAGGCGAGAGAAGGAGTGAAAATCGAGCATGAGAAAAAACTGTCCACGCTTCAAAATCAGGAGTACAGAGGGGAAGATCCTCCCAAGCTGGACAAAACCAAGGCATCGATACAGAGGCTTCAGTCTCTAATTGTGGTTACGTCTCAGGCTGTAACCACTACCTCGTCTGCTATTACCGGGACACGAGACGCTGACCTCGTCCCTCAGCTTGTCGAACTATGTCACGGGTTAGTGATCTTTCAAGTAATTCGAATTTGAGGCCAAAGTCTCCATGATAATTTAATGAGCAAAAAGTGTAGAAAAGGAGCATGTATAAATTAAATTTGGTTCATATATAAATCATTGAAAGATATTGAGTATTAGTTGTCCTCACTAAAGAGTCTTAGTTTATTTTCAGTAAATAACTAATACTCTTCAGTAAAATCAACTAATAACCTTCAACGATTCATGTATGAACCATTTTCACTCTATATTTTATCATAAAAAAAAAGTTCCTTTTTATCCCAAATTGACGAAAATGCCCCCCAAATGTAGTTGGAATACAGTTGGAAAAATGAGAGAGTTAGGGTAGAAGAATAGGTTACTTTTATACGGTATGTCGCCCACCATATCATAAAGAAGAGTAACACTTATATACACCAGTGGACGGCACAATTGTACACAATTAGTATTTTCAATGAGCACAACTAATACATTTAAGTGAAATCAACTAATACTATTATAAATGCAGGTTCATGTACATGTGGAAATCGATGAATCAGTTCCACGAGGTCCAGAACGACATAGTGCAACAAGTACGGGGGCTCGTGAGCCTCATGAACAAAGTCGAATCAACGTCCGATCTACACAGGCAGGCAACTCGCGATCTGGAGTCAGCTGTCTCCGCATGGCACTCCAGTTTCTGCCGTCTCGTAAAATTCCAACGCGATTTCGTCTGCTCTCTCCACGGCTGGTTCAGGCTCACCCTCGTCCCCATCAACAACGAACCGACCAACGAGCTCTCCCAAGTTTTCTCCTTCTGCGACGAGTGGAAACTCGCGCTGGATCGCATCCCAGACACCGTCGCATCCGAAGCCATCAAAAGCTTCATCAACGTCGTTCATTCGATTTACACGAAACAAACGGAGGAGCTCAAGATCAAGAAACGAACCGAAACTGCATCCAAGGAGCTCGAGAAAAAGGCGTCCTCGTTGAGGACCATCGAGAAAAAGTACTACAGCTCCTACTCCATGGTCGGGATAGGGCTTCCGGATACGGGGCCGGAAAATGGGCACGCCCTGGACGCGCGGGACCCTCTCTCGGAGAAAAAAATGGAGCTTGCGTCTTGCCAGAGACGAGTGGAAGACGAGATGGTTAAACATTCGAAGGCAATCGAGGTTACGAGATCGCATACGTTGAATAACATCCAAACAGGATTGCCTGGAGTTTTCCAAGCTATGACCAGTTTTTCTGCATTGATGACAGAGGCTCTTGATACCGTATGCACCAGATCTTACTCAATTCAAATATAAACACCTAAAATCATATGCAGATGTGTTGTTATTATTATTATTGCCTAATCTTTTTTTCTTTTGGGTTTTGAGCAAGTTAGAAATAGAAGAAAGCAAGCTTCTATTCATTTCTTTCCTTTTGTTGTGCCTCTAATTTTGTTTCTTTAATATGTGTATATTTGGAATTTTGAAGCCTCACCTCTACAAGTGGGATGAGGAAATCTCTGTACATATGATAAAAGTGCTTGCGTTGTTGTATCAGGGATTCACTTTTTTTTCTTTCTACCATATTAATAAATTGATTCTTCTCTTCATTTGTTCCATCATTTACTATATAGAGTAAGTCTCTTTTAAAACGTTTTCTCCGTGCAGTTTAGAATTAGAACGGTTTCTGTTGTTTCCATTATACAGTATTACTGTCAAATAATACTGTTAAAAAATACATACGAAATGTAAATAAGTTTCATGGTAAAACTAGTTCATAATATACCTTGCCTTTACTATATTTAGTACTACCTCCGTCCCATAACATTTTTCATAATTACTGTTTCTCTCATATTTTAGCGAGCGAACTTTTTATACTACTATTTAAAATAATAAAATAATTTTTAAATTATTTTATAATAGAGAAGTGATAGATCTATCATACCTTACATTAAAAATCACTTTATAATTTCAATACCTAATAAACAACTTGTTCACTAAAACACGAAAATGCAGTAACTATGAAAAGTATTTGGGAACGGATGGAGTACTCCTTCCATCCACCAAAACTGTGCGTCATTGCTTAGGCACAAATTTCAAAGAAAAAATAAATAAAATAAGGATAAAATATAAATAAAATAATTGTTTGTGAGTGTAAAGTTAAATATGGAAATGACACACATTTGATGGAAAAAAAATAAAAATTGAACACACTTGCACGGAGGGAAATCATATTTTGTCCAATTCTTCCTTGGCTATTTATATTTACATGGACATTTTAGGGTTGTGGTAAAAGTGAAAACAGTCCAATGTTTGAAAGTTAATATTTCTTTGCTGCAAAAATCTGAGGTCCGACATTCAGGCCTGCTGGTTCCATTGATATTTCAAGATCCATCTGCTGCTACGGTTATAAAACAGTGGTCAATTATTTGCCTTCTTACATCTCATGATTTTAACAGCTTTCCAACAGATTATGTAATGCCTGGACCTCAATTCTCCACATGGCCTTTCATAATAGAAAACAAGCATTTCTTTGCTGGCACAACAAAATCAAAGCTGGGGTCCCACGACCATGCCCAACTATTAAAATTATACAATGAATAATGGGAATATAGGATAGGAGTTCCATTTATGTGAAGAGTATGAAATTTACTTATTGTAAATGTCACTCTTAATTCTCAAGACACATCTCATGAATTATCTCTTTCACCATTATCCTTCCCGTCCACTCTATTTCGAAAGAGTTGGTCTCTTATGAATTTGAGTGCTAGTAATTTTTTTTTAAGTATCACTGTTATGTATATACACTATCATTATTATGCATATCCATTATAGTGGGAGAAAAAAAACCTTGATTTTTAGACCGTGATTGCGTATATACATAACATTGATCATTAATATACATAACAGTGATAGTATGTAGACATAATAGTAATATATGAAGTAACCAAATTTATATGCATACACAACGGTAATATTTGAAAGAAATTAAATTCACGTGAGCTTGGATTCCGACAAATTTTTGACATTTCAAAAATAGAAATTCGATCCCTCATGTGCAAAAGATTAAATTGTGATTTGCATTCTAAGTTCTAACTACATGAAAGGCCAATTAGGAAATACAAATTATAAAATATATGAATAGATTAAAGGTGAGGCAGGTTAGGTAGTAGACATATTCAAGTACAAAATCAACAAAGATTGTGTATTGTATAATTTAATTTTCTATTGTTGCTTATATTTTTGTTTTAATCACAAAAATGGAGAAAGAAGACAAACAAATTGGTGAGAGGAAGAAATAAAAGAGAGTGAGTGGAAACTGAAGTGCCTCGAAGGGTGAGCCTGCCAGACTGCATGTTGGTTGTGGTTGTCTCCCTTAAACCGCGCCTACATAAAAGGAATTACACACTTGTGTCTTTTTATATCTATTATTTTACCTTAATAAATTAATTTTTAATTAGCTTTGAAACTAATCTTGGATCTTGAGCCCAAACCCTTTTGTATGCTGGTGGTTGGGTTTGTTTGATGAACAAAAAATAAGGAAAAGGGCCAAGATATGTTTCAAGTTTGACTAGGTTTGAAGATGCTATGAATCAATGTTTGGTGAGATGTGAAGAAGTGAAACTTAAGAAATTATGTGCGTTATGCTTTTATGAGAAGGTTGGATCATGTTACAACTTACAACACAAGTGAAAGACATTCCTTCTTTCAATTATAGTATACAGAAAGATCTTTTTAATATAGATTGCTATTGCTATTACAATTAAATTTACCTAACCAACAAATAAAAATAAAAATAAAACTTGTGTGAAATAGTCTTATTTATAAAATGAATCTCATGTTTTCGGTATAATTTATGGACATCAAACTCAATTACGTTTTAAAGAGTATAATCCAAATGTCAAAATAAAATATTGTCGCATGCACGTAATTGTCTCACATTAGATTTTCTGTTTAGAGATTTTAGGAAGCATGAAATGAGAATTAAAGTCTTGTAATAGAGGAATCGTGATACCTCACCTATTTAAGATATACTATGACTTTAATTTCTTACCTTTTCTATTTCTATAAATTTACCATGCACCCCTTAATTATACCCAGAAAATCCCTCAGTTTGCAAATTTAGATGGTTAATAAAAAATAACAGAAGTTGAAATTAATCTAATGACAAGGAAGGAAGAACGTGGAAAGATCACCTACAGTAATTTGAAAAGTAAATATTTGCATAGTAATTGGGGAATTATATTTATTCTCCTACCACATATACTTGTGTTTCTAATACTATAAAATTAGAATACCACCCACATATTAAGCGAAACTTAAATATGTAGTGAAAGACAAAGTATAAAGTGAAACTGATTTATACATGAATCACTAAAGAGTATTAGTTGTTTTCATTGAAGAGTATTATTTATATTTACTGAAGAGTATCACTAATTTACACTAAAGAGTTTTAGTTGTCCAGTGAAAATGAACTAAGACTCTTCAGTGTAAACCAGTAATACCCTTCAGTAAAAACAATTAATACCCTTCAGTGAAAGTAACTAATACCCTTCGGTGATTCATATATAAACCAATTTCACTCTATACATGCTCGTAGTGAAAATATTCAAATATGCCCATATAATCCCGATTTCTCAATTAGACGACATGATCGAGGAGATACCAAAAATTGACACATAAGGCTGTGTTTACTTTTACACATAAGTTTAGATGGGATATGTTAACTTATGTTAACTTTGGTCGGATAGGTTTGTTTTCCAAAAATATCAACCGTTTACATGCTACAATATTAGTAAGACAGGATATCCACAAATAAGTGTTATATTACAAAATTAACCCTCAACCATCATCTTTGTCTTCAATTACCCAATTTCACCCTCTGCATCTCTCTCATTTGCTACAGAGGCTCCAAACATCATCCTCATCTCTCTCATTTGCTACAGAGGCTCCAAACATCGTCCTCAATGATAAGAGCGATGTCACCAAATATAAAATAAACCGAAATCAAAACTTCAAACCAAAATAACATTAAATTTTAAAGATCTGGGTAGCAGAGGTGCATCGTTTGTGAAGGAGTTCTGACAAACGCGCATTATATGTGTCAATTTAGCTTCTAATTCTTTTAAATCAGTGAGAGAGTTTTTCAAATTTCAGACGCAGTTCTTCAATGGAGATCTCTCCGTCGTAGCCGCTAATGACATTATTTTTTCCCGATCGAAAAATGGAGAAGTAGGGGCGAATGAGAATACTTTTTTTAGATAGGAGAATGAATAATTAAATTGCGGTGGTAGCGCAAAGACGGCGGCAAAGGAGAGTTGTGGCGGCTGCAACGGAAAGCTATGATGAAGAAGTCGACATTGTTCGCACGAGGAAGAAGATGACATTGGTTGCTCAGAAAAATTTGAGGACAAACAGAAATCTACACGAGAAATGAAAGAGATGCCATTGTTTTTCTGTAGAAGATAATGCGAGGAATCAAGGATATAAACGTAAATCTACACATAAATAGTACTAAAGTTTATTTAAACTGCCCAATTTGATGGGTTAGAATAAGAGGGGTCAAGAGACCTTTAACCCGGGTCCTCCCGTTTACCCGGTTTTTTTAACTTTAAAAGTAAACACTTGGCTATCTTTGTAAACCCACCTAAACCCACCTTATCTCTATAAGTAAACACAGCCTAAGTAAATAAGATTTCCTACTAGTACACATATAATAAAAGAAGGAAAAAGAAAAACGAGCCCAAAGACGGGGGGTGGAAAATGAGGTGAATGGCAAATCTAATAAATTTCAATAATTAGGTCATGGCATACAAATTAATTTCTAAATGATGAAGCATAAAAAGTTAAATGAGTTTCTTTTTTCTTTTTCTTTTTCTTTTTTTCACGGGATGAGCAATGAGTTCCTTTCATGAGAATGCCTAAAAAAATACAGCTGCTTTAGATGGATTCAGACTTTCAAGATCATCATGTCATGTCTTGATATATGTATCATTATGTATATGATTTAGAAAGAGATGATATATAGCTTATAAAAAGAGTATTTGGGTACGTATTTCAATGACAAGGGATAAAGTGTTCCATGATAACAATTTAACATACACACACAGATGCATGCATGCATGATAACTGGTCTCGAATATAAAAGCAAAGGAGATATGAAGGGGACCATTTTTTGAAATCAATGCCCAAAGAAGGGCCAACAATGAAACTAACTTTCACCTTAGTAGTCAATTTTTAGAAAAAAGTGATATTATGCACGCGGATAAGTTAAGTGTCCTAAATTTTATGTACCAGGACACTTAATAAATGGATTAGATTTTATTCTCATTTATCAGGCAACATAATATGTAATTCTCACAAAGTCATCTGCAGATTACATAAAAAAATACATCTAGAATTGATCAAAAAGCTGTCAATTGCATCAATTTCTTCCCAGCTTAAACACTTGTCAAATGTTAGCATGGAGGCTCTAATAGGATCAATTCAACACAGATACAAGAACTACATATATAACCTTACTCCCTACATTAGTACTAAAAGAACTCAAAGTCCAGATATTTACCTTCAGATTTCACCTCTGTTTGAACTGTGTTTTTGCTCACACCAACAGCATCTACTTGCCTGTACTTCACCGGAACTTGACCCTCCAATGGTCTTGGCACCTCTGGTGGCGTACTGCACCGTATCAGAGCCCAATTTACACCTTCAAAGAAACGGTGCTGCTTTATCTCAGTTGCTCCTCTCTTCACCCCTAGCCGATTTTGTGGCTCCTTAACTAGCAGCCCCCGGATAAGATCCCGGCTAGCGTAGCTCGTTGCAGGTGAATCTGGAAACTTGAGCTGCTGCCCCACGACGTTGAAAAGCGTTGCTCGATTTCCTGAGCCCTTGAACGGGGTTTTACCGTAGAGCAATTCGTGCAAGAATATGCCAAAAGTCCACCAGTCCACTGCACTCCCATGGCCTTCACCTTTGATGATTTCGGGGGCTAAGTATTCATGGGTCCCAACGAATGACATGGACCGAGCAGCAGTTGGTTCAGCAAGTAGCTCGGGTAGAGACCCTGATGGGTCGACCCGGGACTTCCCGGGTTTTTTCTTGTTCTTTTGAGGGAAAATTCGAGGAAGAAAGCATGATGGTTGAATGCAGGCTGACATTGGTTCGATACAAGATGGTTGGACACAGAATGCAGATCCTCGTTTGGAAGGATCAGAATCGAAGGAAGCTTTTATTAGGGTTGGTGAAACTGCACATCTGAGGGAAAGGTCAAAGTCCGATAACATAATGTGTCCATCATCGCGGACCAAAACGTTTTCTGGTTTCAAGTCCCTGTATACCACTCCTAGCATGTGAAGGTACTCGAGTGCCAATAAAACTTCAGCTGCATAAAACCTGTACGAGTTGAACAAATAAGCCACTAGAGTCACATGAATAATATTGAAATTCTACTTAGGAACTTTAGAAAAGGACATGAACAGGTCTATAGCATTTATAATAGAATCTGAGAACATTTTTTTTGGTCTTCCTTCAGCAATTCAACAAGATATCCAAAAGCCTCCCATTCTTAGTCAAGAAAAAATTACTTCTATTTAGTTAGTTCAGCCTCATATACCATATGAGTTTAATTGGTATTTGGTCCATAAACTATATTGATAAAACCACATCCTTAAGGTTCAGAGATGGAGCTTGTGACCTATTCCAGAAATACACACATTTAAGCAAGCGAAACACATGAACAAGAGACGGTATCTAGTAGTAGTGATTTGGAATTCAAATATGGATTGCAATAATTCAAAAGCTAGATGCGCAAAAATAAATCTCTACCTGCATTCTGCTAATAACTAAGAGTAGGTCAGACAAATGATCATCAAACCAAGTTATACCATACACGCAGGGAGATGGAATTCCATGAAGCTCTTCAAATTCAGGCATTTCAAAACTTAAGGACAACCCACAACAACTAAAGATTTATGACTGACTAAATTCATGATGGAGCAGAGATGGAAAGATATGCTCTAAGAGAAAGAAATTGCAGAATCAAAAGGAAGAATGATGAGAATAATAAAGATTTCACGTATCAAAATAACTTCAAACTTTAAACCAGGACATACCGAACAGCATATTCTGAAAAAAACTTTCCTGGTTGTCGCTGCCTCAGGGTATGCAGATCTCCTCCGGGACAATATTCCATGACTAAACATGAAAATCTATCGGTCTCAAAATGAGTGTACAATGTTGGCAAAAACGGGTGGTCTAGAAGCTGCAAGATTTCTCGTTCTGTTTGAGCCCTGGTCAACTTCTTCCTGTTAGCAAGGCATGCCTTATCCATTACCTTCATAGCAAAGAAACACCGAGTTGAGCTCAGCTCAGAAAGATACACACTTCCAATATCCCCACAGCCAAGTCTTTTCAGTAACCGAAAATGACTCATGCCCAAAATTCCATCCCTTGCTCTGATAGCAAGTATAGCGTTCCATCTAGGATCGTTTCCCTTGTGAGGCTTATTTGCACTGCCAGTAGTGTTACTCCAGTTACTGTCATCACTAAGGCCACTGCTATCACTTCCTCTGCTAAGGCTACTTTTAGTACTCCCGAGAGAATCCCCTCGAATGCTTCCTTTTGTGTTCTCAAAATTTCTGTCGACGCTATGCATGCTGTCACTCGTTGTTCCATCATTATGGTATGTACTGGCAGAGGTATTAGTGATGCTCATAGATGTCGCAATACCAATACTGTCGATGCTACTGTGAGGACTAACATTGCCACTCGGAGGTAATGAAGCATCCCAGATACATTCTTTCTCAGAATCTGGCAATGGGCTTGCTTCTGTGTTTTGTGAAGGATGAGGAATGGATAACGTGGATGAGACAGAGTTGAGCTCTTCAACCAAGCTCCCAGATGGAGAAAGTAATGGTGGGCTTGGTTTGATATTAGGTACCCTGATCGAAAGATCCTCCAGTATAGGACCCTTCATCAGGTCTACATCAACTGGTTCAGGGGGATGATTCACCCCATGAAATGAAGTAGAGCCAGTTTCATCAAAGGAATCACCATTGACTTTAAGCGAAAGGATATCAGCCATGAGCTCTTCATCCTCCTCAAAAGAGTCCTTCACTTCCCACTCTTGAGCAGTAGGACCCTTCATCAGGACTACATCAACTGGTTCAGGGGGATGACTCACCCCATGAAATGAAGTAGAGCCTGTTTCATCAATGGAATCACCATTGACTTTAAACGAAACAATATCAGCCATGAGCTCTTCATCCTCCTCAAAAGAGTCCTTCACTTCCCACTCTTGAACAGGGGAAGGTAAATCGAACTCCAGAGAGTCTCGCAAGTTGGATGGTTTCCTGATGAGCTCTTCTAACCATGTGGGTTGAGTCTTTGTCCCTTTATGAGCAAGGGGTAATTGCTTTGGAGGTGATCGTGATTCAGGGATTCTTTCCATATCCAATCACTATATGTCATCACAAGTATCACTCTTCATTAGACTACACGTGAAAGGATAAAAGAGGCACAGTTAGCAATCATTATTCAACTATTGCTTTGAGCCAATCAAAAGAAACTTTTATGGAACCAACCAAGAACTACTTCTAAAATCAGATAGGCTGAATCTTGAGAACACTCTGGAAATTGTAGCTTACTTGGTAGTAACAAGAACAGACACAGTGTTGCTCCAAAATTCACATAATCACAACAGAATAAAAACATTCATAACATGGAAAACTCATAACTCTTAACTATTGGGACTTATAGCTGGATATACAAATTTCAGATACCAGGTTATGCATATCATAGCTTATACGCTAGTTAAGAAAATAAAGGAAATGCACAAGAAAAACAAAAGCACAGCAGACAAACGAATTTGAATTTTAGGCGTATCCGAGTATGTACCAAGCGTCAAATTCCACATGGAACTACAGAAAAGGTATATGGAAACAAGAAGAGTCAACGAGTGATTTATACTTGGATTCCATTAAATTAGGCATAAAATTGACATCCAACACAAAGATTAAACAAAAAGGAAACAAGGTAAAACGAACATTAAAATAGACATTTCAACCAGCGGAAAAAGAAAACCCATCACGCCATATATACCAAAATACTCGCTTATATTTACCTACGCAGGAGAAGTCATTGTTATGTACGGTGCCGTCGAGATCGTCGCCAAAAACTGATATCAAAATAAAGAACTGCAGCCAAAATGGGAGTGCACCGAACTCTTCTCAGTTGAAAATTTGCAGCAGCGAGAACGGGTCGGGTAGTAACCGATACGGGCAAAATTTATGGGATGAAGAAAGAAGAATAACAGTAAAACTAGTGAAGCAAAAGAGGAGGAAGAGATTTGTGGTATGAGGCGGACAGCTTTTGGTTCCGTATTTCTACTATATAGGGCCTATGGCCGCTTTAGCCATGTGTTGCCTGTGAATGTGATGACTGATGAAGAAAAGAGTGCACTGTGTCTGTGTGTGAGAGAGAAAGAGAAGGAGGGGGGAGAGAGAGATGGCTACGGACAGGTCTAGAGAGAAGTGCCGCGCGCTTTGTATCCATGGGGCCGAAAGTACGAAAAAGCCCTTTGGTTTTAATGGCGAAACCACCGAAGTTTTGGGTTTTTCTAAATTTTATTTACTACCATATGCGGATAATACTGCTTTTGCAATATTCTTTGATTAGTTAATTTATATATTTGTAATAGGAGAAATGTGAACCATATTTTATTAGTAGGATAGCTAAACAAATCTCCAAATCTATACTTATTTTAGTTTTTATCGGACAAAAATACCATTATAATAAATGTCTCATTACCTACTTATAAATCATATTAATTTTTTTTTCATCATCTTCTTCCCCACTTAAAAAACCTAATTAGTGACACCAATAAATTTGATCTCAATTAAATTGAAAGTCGTCCAACAAAATTATCAATGTGAAGGTTAAAAAAACATGGGAATAAACCTTGAGAGTAAAAGAATAAAATTCATATCAATCTCAATTGGAACAAGTGATTAAAAAAAAAAAAATATCGTGCAAACCTTGTCTCTCAGGGAATGAATCATGGATTTCTATCCATACTTGAAGGATATCACAACCAACCTTTTGATATGACCATAGCCGGAGCAATTCTCCAAGGGGACTACTATCCTTTTGTTTCTGCTATATATAAAAAACTGTGATTCATGGTCATGAAAACATAATAATGTTCATTGATTATAAAATTGGTGAAGACAATAAATTTCAATAAAAAATTGTGCAGTTTATAAATTATTCTTAATTCATTGTTATTCAATTTTTTTGTGAGAAGAACATGTTTTCTTTATATGTATTTTTATATTTTTTTATATTTTTTTTTGGGTATAATGGTCTAAACTTGGAATTTGTGTAGTAATTTAAATAAAATATTTTTATGGGGTATAAATAGTATTTAGGGTATATACATTAAATTCGATGATTTATTTAGTTGTGCCGTTTTATTTAACTATAAGAAATATATAACTTGAAAAACATATCAGCGAGACCTACTTAAATCTTATGAATCATGCACCAACTTTTTCTTAATATTTTAGAAAATACACACGGGTTTCAAATTTATAGCCTTTAATTTTTTTTTTTTAATTAGCTATATATTTTTATATTCACCCAATTTACATCATCTAGCAATATGTCATGGGGTAGTGAGGCTCGTATGAGTTTGGAATCACTCTTCCTTAATTTGTAAAAAACAAATTATCTATTCCCTCCGTCCATGAGTAAACTTCCCACTTTTCTTTTCGGGCCGTCCATGAGTAAGTTTCTCATTCCATAAATGGAAATAACAACACTCTATTATATATAAACTTTAACCTTCAAACTCACACAATATTACAAAAATGGGCAAAATTTTTTATATAAGCCAAATCCCAAATTAGATTGCAAAAATAGGGAATTTTGAAAAAGGTTTACGTATATAGGGTTGATCGCGTCTGGGAGAGGCGATCAACTGAGTAGATCGCGCTCCCCAGGCGCGATGCATAACTGACCTCTTTTTCCACTCTTGAAGATTCGCCACGTCGTGGATCGCCTCTGGCAAGGGCGATCCACGACAACTTCTGACGTACTTCTGACAACTCCAGTAAAGTTTGTTCCCATATAAAATGTTAATACAATTACACAAATAATTTAAGTAGTACTACCCCCGTCCCATTTTTTAATTAATTTTAATTAACTAATTTGTTCCCGTATAAAATTAAATTTATTCAGTAATATTATTAAATTTATTTTCGTATAAAATTAAATTTTAAATACTCTCATCTTTCACCCGCCATTTTAGTATTCCACCTCCTTCCTTAATTTTGACCTAAATTTCAGTCCAAAATATAAAATAAAATTCCTTTTAGAAAAAAAAAATGAGGGTTGCTTCAATTAAACCAATATTGACTATGGAAGAAAATATTATTTTCAATTTAAATTCATAACTTAATTTACAGTTAGGATTTAAATTTCTTGATTATTGTACCTAGAAGAAATGTCTAATACAACATTATGTCCTTGCAGCTGTGCAAACTCCAATCATGGTTGAAGCCAGAGGACTGCAAAATGATGGAAATTTACAACAATGCCCAATCCCATGTACCAGCGATCAAGAGTGCATTAACTCTCTTTGTGGCTTGAAATGCATAAATGTTTCGCCTACTAGAAGAGTTTGTTCCAAAATTATTTTGCAAATTAGGCAACAGTTATCCTGTTATTGAATAAGCGAAATAAAATTTTATAATTCGACGGACTTGATTGCCAATTTTGGTTATTATACTTTTGCAGTTTGTATGGTTGTTTTGATTTGTAATTGAATCGATTGATGAATAAAAGAATTATTTTTTAAAAAAATTAAAAAATATTTTGAAAAAATATTTTCTTTTTAAAAAAAATCTTCAACATGTAAATTGTAAAATTTTGCAGTTCCGACAATTAAAATTCAACGGGTCATTGATCAATAAAAATGGGCAAGTTAACATTATGGAAATCAATTTCGAACATCTATATTACTTCTTAACTTTTACAGCATCACATTTAAAAATTAATTTTTCCTTGCTTTTAAAATAGTGGGTGAAAGATGAGGGTATTTAAAATGGCGGGTGAAAGATGAGGGTATTTAAAATTTAATTTTATACGAAAATAAATTTAATAATATTACTAAATAAATTTAATTTTATACGGAAACAAATTAGTTAATTAAAATTAATTAAAAAAAATGGGACGGAGGTAGTACTACTTAAATTATTTGTGTAATTGTATTAACATTTTATATGGGGACAAATTTTAATGGAGTTGTCAGAAGTGCGTCAGAAGTGCGTCAGAAGTTGTCGTGGATCGCCCTTGCCAGAGGCGATCCACGACGTGGCGAATTTTCAAGAGTGGAAAAGGAGGTCAGTTATGCATCGCGCCTGGGGAGCGCGATCTACTCAGTTGATCGCCTCTCCCAGGCGCGATCAACCCTATATACGTAAACCTTTTTCAAAATCCCCTATTTTTGCAATCTAATTTGGGATTTGGCCTATATAAAAAAAATTGCCTACAAAAATGTCACTCATTCACTTTACTTTTCAACACTATTCATTACTTTATCCAAAAAGTCAACATGTGGCCCACCATATCTTAATAAATAAATACACTTTCTTAAACCATTCAACAAAAAGAAGTGGGAAACTTACTCGTCCGGATGGAGTATTATTATTACACACGCAAGAAACACACAAGTAAACCATAAAAATACACCCCATAGGGACAATATAAGGTGGGAAAACGAGTATATACCCCGTAGCCCTATTAACGAAGGACAATAGCGTCTAATTGAATGGCAGGGGAGTGGCAATAGCGTAGAGTAGGGCGGGATTTAAAAATCCTGGGTCCAGTGAATGGGACCCACATCTGCTCCTCCGTTGGAGTACACAAGTCTTTTCATCGAGGCCTCTCGGTTTCCCGTTTCAACGGATATGGACACAATGGACAAAAAAATTCATAAATTACTTGGTCCGTCCCTAAACTACACATTAAAAAAAAAAAAAATTGAACGCGCAATTGCGTACAGAAAAATAAAGTAGAGAGTTTAATTATTTTTTGTTATAGCATCTCCAACGATTCACTCAACTCTGTTGCAAAGTTTCGCGCTACACTGTCGCAAAGTTCGCGCTATATTAAATTCATCTTCAATTGTTCGCGCTACATTCTGCGCTACATGTATTTTTTATTTTAAAGTTAAATTTATATAATTTTAAATATAATACTTACATAATTTTTTATTTTATTTTATATCAATTATCAACTAATATTAAATATTTTTTAATTTGGAAAAAATATATATATACAATTATATATATTTATATACGCACTTAAAAATATAGAAAAATATTAAATAAAATAACTTGATACAATCATACATATTAAATTAAATTTCATAATACAATAATACAATCTTACATAATAAAACAAAACATAGACGAAACAAGCAAATTCATAACAACAATAGCAGTCGTCTAGATCTCGGAATTAGAAAACTCCTCCCAAATATGATCAATCAATGCATTACGAAGTGCCATGTGTGCGTCTTTGTCTCTAATTTGTCTAAATCGAGCCACAAATGCTTGAAGGGATGAAGATCCATTGCCCACAATTTATGTAATTTATGCATTTCAATGTGTTTTGTGTAATTTAAATATGATTTGAAATATTGTAGCATATTATTTATATTTAAGTTTGATACTTTTTATATGTTCAAAAGATAAATATAATTTGAAATATGATAACATATTATTTAAATTTTATTTCATTAAAAAAATTATACATTTAACAATAAAAAAATAGAAAAAAAAAGAAAAATGCTCAGCGCTGTGAACAGTGCCGCGCTCAATTGAGCGCTGCTGTTCACATATGTAGTTTAGCGCAGAAAAAGGGCGCTGAGTTGGAGCATGATTTTAGCTTCAAAGTGGCGTTTAGCGCTGGAGTGGAGACCCATTGGAGATAGTCTTAGAGCTTCTCCAACCGTTCACTCTACTCTATCGCAGAGTTTCACAATACACTGTCGCAAAGTTCGCGCTACATTAAATTCATCTCCAACCGTTCGCGCTACATTCTGCGCTACATGTATTTTTTATTTTATTTTAGAGTTAAATTTATATAATTTTAAACATAATACTTACATAATTTTTATTTTTATTTTATATCAATTATCAATTAATATTAAATATTTTTTAATTTGAAAAATATATATATATCCAATTATATATATTTATATACGCACTAAAAATATAGAAAAATATTAAATAAAATAACTTGATACAATCATACATATTAAATTAAATTTCATAATGCAATAATACAATCTTACATAAAAAAAAAACATATAATAAAACAAAACATACACGAAACAAGCAAGTTCATAACAATAATAGCAGTCGGAGGATTGGGAAACGATCTCGGAGACTATTAATTATTAGGGTATTTAAACTCAAGTATTTTAATTATTAGGACATTTACTTTCAAGTATTTTAGAACGTTTAATTTAAGTATTTAAATTACTAGGATGTTTAATTATTATGTTTATGTAATTTATGCATTTCAATGTGCTTTGTGTAACTTAAATATGATATGAAATATTGTAGCATATTATTTATATTTAATTTCGATACTTTTTATATATTCAAAAGATAAATATAATTTGAAATATGATAATATATTATTTAGATTTTATTTTATTAGATAAGATTATACACTTAATAATATAAAGAAAATAAAAAAAAAAGAAAAAAAAAAGAAAATTGTGTAGCGCTGTGAACAGTCAGCGCTCAATTGAGCGCTGCACTGTTCACATCAAGATTGTGGCGCAAAGGTGTGGCGCTGGATTGGAGACAAATACCAGCGCCGGAGTATTGATTCGCGCTAGTGTATATCTCCGTTGGAGATGGTCTTAGGCATCTCCAACCATTTTCTTTATTTTAGAGTACTCTATCCTCAAAAATATAGTAGACATGAAATATAATATTTCACAAATCATCCCCAACAATACATACTTTATATTATTAAAATATCTATTTTATTTTTATTTTTACTTAAATTTTAAAATTTAAATAGCATGTTTCAATGTTGAATTTATGTATATCGTTTTATTTAATTTGAATTTACTTATTTTAATTGTAGAGGGTATATTATTTATGTTTTCATCTATGCTCTAGTATGTTGGATGTTCGGTAATTATTGTAATATTTTATTTTCAAATTATGTAATATTTATTTCATGTGAGTCATTATCTCGTAATTTAAGTATTAAATTCTAATTATTAGAAGAAAAATATTAAATTAAAAAACAAAAAATATGATAATTGAAACAAACAAAAATAAAAAATAAATGAAAAACACTAACCTTTTAATTAATTAAATGAAACAACATGATTTTAATAATTGAAAAAAGAAAAGAAAAATGGCATTTTAATAAATAAACACACTCTTCATACTCATCCTCTATATTCATCTACATTCTTCAAATATAAAGAATCTCTCTTCACTCTCTATATCCTCAACTCTTTATATAGAGTATTGTTGGAGCATGGAGGGCCACCATTCTCCATTTGGTGCCAAAAACTCTAAAATGGAGAATGGTCGAGAGTTGTTTTTTTATGTCATGAATTTTTGAATTGTTCTTTTTTTTTCTCATATGTGCCATCATTAGTTGATCTCGTACCACATTTAGTTAATTTCGTACCATATTTTATTTAAGTCCGTAACTACGACACGTTTAGTTTGTACCCCGAATATTACCCTATGCACCATATTTTATTTTTGTCCATACCACCATATATTTAGTATGTATCATAGTTAATTCACCTTATACCACACTTTGTTTAAACTTGTACCACCATTAATTGTACCACATTTTATTAAGCATGTACCACAATTCTTTTAGGTATGTACCACAATTAATACATATTTTAGTCTCATACAACACAATTTTTTTAATCAGGAAAATGAATTGTATTAAAAATAAGAGTAGAACACAATCAATTTACATTATATCACATTTTATTAAGTTCGTATGACAATTTATTTAAATTACTACTACAATTTATTCACACCGTACCACCACATACTTCGTCTTTACCACAATTAATTCATCCTTGTACCACACTTTATTTTATCTCGTACCACCGTTAATATACCACGTACTGATTTACACAATACCACATTTTATTATACACGTACTACAATTTATTTAAGACTATACCACTATTAATTCACCTCATACAACAACCGTACCACATTTTATTAAGTATATACCACCATTAATTCACCTCATACCACACTTTATTATGCATGTACCATCATATTTCAAGTCTATACCACCATTTTAAAGACCATATAATTTTAGTGTTTAGCCTCATATAACAATTTAGACGACGCTTATTCATAATTTTTAACCTCGTACCACTACGTTAAATCCTCTATTATTAAACTCGTACCTATATATTCTAAATCTTATTTTTTTTTTTAAATTGAAGAGAGATGAAGACATCTGATGTTGGAGAGAGAGAAATTGAGAAAAAGAACAGTTGACAGCAATACACATGCGAGAAATTGAAAAAAAAAGGAATAGACTAGGGGAGTGACACAAAAAAAAAAGGAGAAATAAAAAAATAATTGCAGGAAAAAAAAGATAAAGGAGAAGAAAAATAAACTTAGAAAAAATGAGAAACTAATCCAAAAAAAAAAAAAAAAAGAAAAAAGATAAGAATAAAGTTGGTTAACAATATATTTTCTTGACAAAAAAAAAAATTTAAAATTCTTGACAAAATTGAACCTTTTAAATTAGAATGGCTAGATATGGAAGTCTCATTGTAGTTTATAATTTTTTATGTTATTTAACTTGAAAATAACTTCTTGAAGAAAGACACCGATCCGGTAAAAGAAAAATTACAAATTTGAAAGACTTTATTAAAGACTCGAATCTTACTTGTTTAAATATATGAACTTTCTAAAAAGCATTATTTTAATCTGTTTATTATCACAAATTTTAGTATCCACTCAAGTGCATAATAAACACTTGAAGTTTAGGCTTGTTTATATTTTTTTTTAAAACACACTAACACACCGACTTGTGTGTGTGTGTGTGTTTTTTTTTTTTTTGAAATTGAGTTATATTATTGATTATTTCTTGAAATATTACTATTTTCTGTTTAAAAGTATTTTTTTCAAAATTAAAATGCATACCAGCTGAAACTACTCATTTATTAAACAATTTGTACGTTGTTGAACCCTATCAGATGGTCGCACATATAAGCACCCCTCAACCAAATAATATAGAACGCAAGCTTGTAGTAGAAGTACTTCGAAACCTTATACTCCCTCCGTCCAATATTAGTAGATCTACTTTTTGGACAGTTATTTTTTATCATAAGTTAGAGGGTATTATGAGGTATTGTGAGGTTCATTTATCAATAAAACTATTGTTTATGAAAAATATGATATTTATATTTTCCATAAACAATAATTTTATTGATAAATAAACCTCACAATACCTCATAATATCCTCCAACTTATGACAAAAGATAACTGCCCAAAAAGTAGGCCTACTAATATTGGACGGAGGGAATATATACATATGCATATGTAAAAGTCTTATGTGAATACTCAATATGAAATTTATAAAAATGTATTAACTGATACAATTATATATACTCACTGATAACGTTGATTTATATACTGAAATCACTGTATAAAATATTATGGTATCAGTGAATGCATATCAATGGATATATGTAATGATATTAGTATCATACTATGAAGAAGTTTCACAGGAGACCTACTCGACTCTGATACCACGAATAAATTTCATCTCATCTAAAAGTCTAAACGTATAAAAATATGTGAAATTAATTAATTTATATCAATTCCTCTAACGTTCACACATTTACAAATTCTTGCTAGTTTTTCTCTGTCTAAACTTGTAAAAAAGTGCAAAATCGATTAATTTATAGCGATTCCTCTGACATTCACACATTTACAAATTCTTGCTATTTTTTTCTATTTTGGCTAGTTGACAAATGATGATTTCATGTGAAATGTTTCTCAGGGGAGGGGTGTCACCTCTCTATGTATATATTTATTTATATTTAGAATTTTATTAATAAAAAAACTAAAACTAATGGGAGGGGGTTAGGAAAAAGACACGTGAGCGGGCATGCGATCAATCAGCGTCGAAAACAGAATGATGATCATCATTCATATACATACATATATATATATGCATGCTGCATGCAGCCAACGATTAGTGCATATCGTAACAGAAGCTGCATAATTTCTGTGTTTTTGGTCGGAATTTTTCAATTTACCCCCACCCCCCAACACATATATCTTTCATTTACATTATTTCACCAAAACACACACGTACAACTTTGTCTTCAAGTGTTTGAATTTTGTTTAATGGAATACCAGCCTTGGGCAGTCGCAATCATTTGTATCTGAATTTTTAATCTAAATAATTAAAAGTAGGCATTTTTCTTTATTGATGATCCAATTTTTATTTTTTAATTGAAAGGAATTGGTGATCTAATTTTCATGTCCCTGTGATGTTGTCTTTCCATTCCACATGTTAAGACTTGCGAGAATAGTAAAAAATGGTTACATGGACAAAGTCCAGCGAGAGTTAATTTAATCGTGAAATTGAATTTGCTAGTATTGACGATCTTATTAAAAGATATTAATTGTTTTTACTATAAGATAATTTTGAATAGTATTGTTAGAAAATTGACAAATTGATTAATTCGAACTTTTAGATGAAATATAATTTTTTCATGACATTAAAGCAAAAAGACTTACGTCCACATGTTTGAGACCAACCTATGTGTAAGGGTGAGTGTTGGTGAATTAAATAATTAAATTAATTCTACAATTCTTTATAAGTTCAGACATTTAAATAAGATGTTTTTTTTTTCAATATTAGTTGTTTTATTTAATGGTACTAATTTATGGGTATTTGTTGGTGCATTGATGGATGTTGTAAACTATTTTCATGGTAAATTATTTTCACGGTGAAGCGAGTTCACAAAATACCAACTCAATTATGTGTCGTGGTGAATTGGTCAGATTATCAAATAACTCATAATGTTTGTGAAAATAATAGTCGAGCACTCATCGACGATCATATATACAGTATATACTTGTACAATAATTCCGTGAAATTATTATAATAACACAAAAAATTTATAATTTAGTTTCTTTTGGATTAAATCGAAAAATTAATGAGTTTAAATCTCTAAATATATTCATCTGATTCTCCTATTTTTTTTGTTCTTTGTTTTGTTTTGTCTTCAAATGAAGGAAAACCCGCGAATGAAGGAGATTTTTTTTCGCATTGCCAAGTGACGTTATTTGATAGACCAATGTTGATTTAATTGACTTAATTTGATAAATCAATCTAATTTGATTGTGTTTTTTTTTTCATTCTAACTAGATATCAAAAATTATAAAATAGTAAGAAATTTTCTTTTTTCTTTATTGGCGGGACTCCAATCCCACGAGACCTTTCAAATTTAGTGATTGGAATGATATCGGGCTATAATTTTATTACCTATTCTTTTTCACTAAAAATAAAATAAAATTATGTTGTTATTCAACTAGTGGGCCACTAATTATTTTCTGAAAAGTGTAAGGGCCAGACTTGAAATTTTCAATTATGTGAATTGTAATTGGGAAAAGGAAAAGGGAGCTTTTGCACCAAAGGTGGGTAGTTTATGATTGCTTTCTCACTTGGGATTAGGTCAACTACGGTCCTTTATTCTGTGGCTAATATTTAGTAATCCACATCAAATTCTGCACTATGAGGACAAATATGGTTTTTGGTTATCGCATTCTTGATTAATTAAATGGACTAATTTAAATTCCTGGAATACATTTCTGACATTAATTTTGGAGTGAGTTTGTGATGGGCAGCTTGGGAAATATTTTCCTCCGATTATTAGTTATTAATTTTCCTTTAAATTGAAATTCATCTAAATTAGTAAAATACATATAGTTAGTTGATATTATTCTTTATATTCATTCCCAAAATGAATCCTAATGTATATTATTTTTTATCGATAAATGTTATTCCCTCCGTCCCAAACTTAACTTCTCATTTATTGTTTGCACAGTTATTAAGAAAACAGTTGTTTATAGTATTTAAAGTGATAAAGTAATGATAAAGTGATAAAATAAATGATTTTGGTTATTAGTGTATGAAAAATATAATATTAAAAAATATTATTATTTTTTTTGCAAAAAATAGATGTAACAAATGAGTATGAGACGGACCTTTTTGGTAATGTAGCAAACGAATTTGGGATGGGGGGAGTAGTTGTTAGTAGTTAGTTCACCAATTCTCAAAGTACTCCAAGAATTCTCCAAGTCACCCTATAACTCTCTTAATTCGTTCTCAAGCGGAATCAAACCTGGGTTTTTTTTCACTAAAGTGAAGAATATAGTGACGTATATTATAGATAAAATTTTGTATGGTACAAATTTCATTTACTATATTACATGAACCATGAACTTATGGAGTTCTAAGCGAATTGTATTTTTAAAGTAAGTATAACCCAAATATTAAAATGAAGTTATGATATGAGACCGAGAGAGCGTCTCCACAAGACTCCTATATTATATATATATTGAGTATGTTTTATACGAAAATTGTTAATGATATGAATTACTTTCAATTTCATGAATACTATCTAATTTTTGAAACACTTGGTCAAATATTTAATACTCGTGATTAAATAATTAATTCTTTAGTTTTTTAAGACTTTAATTTTTAACATAAACTATTATGATACTGTATTTTTTATATTAAATGTGAATAATGTAAATAATTAAAAAAAATTATTGTTAATATTTTTAAAATAAAAAATATAATATCACCGACCCTATTCTTGATACTCTTGATGAGAATTTTAATACTTAATCAAATAGTTTAAAAGTTTCATGATAAATTTATATATCATAAATCATTTTTATTCAAAATTTTGCCATATATAATTTAAATATACTCATTTTTATCGAGAAAAATATCATTAAAGAGCTTACATCATGATCATTCATTGAATACGGATACTGTAGGAAATTATTTTGTACATTATATATATATATATATATATATATATATATATATATATATATATATATTATATTATACTATTGTTGCTAAAAAAACATTGTTTTCTTCTTAACTGTTCCCCCCGCCTGAGCTGCCTGGACGAGAAGGCCCATCTCTTATGCAACCGATAGGGTTGACTGAGAAAATTGAGAAGCCCATTATCGGCCCACTAAAATAATTGGGCTCGCAGCCCAATCAATATCCTAAATAAAGACCACGGTTATTAGCACTATTAGCACTAGCTTCTTTGTTAAATACCCTACCCGGATGAATACACTATCAATTTTTCCGAAAAATTGATACATTTTCGACAAAAAATTCCGAAAATAAACATAAAATTAGAAAAAAAAATCCGAAATATTGTGAATTTAGTTATTTTCGGAAAAAATGTTCGAAATAATGAAAAAATTTCGAAAAAAAAATTCGAAAAAAAATAAGTGTATTCATCCGGTAGTGTTTTTAACAAAGAGGCTAGTGCAAATAACCTGCGCCCTTAATAAAACTTGGAAAAAGTTCTTCAACCAGACTTGCAATAATAGACCAGGTATTGTATCATCAAAATAAAACGTGGAATTCAAGTGCATTCTAGTTTATAAATGAATAATTATATTAGTTGTTTAACTGCAATGGCTCAATTAAAATAACTATAACTATTTCGGTATAAACTATTTATATTATTAAAAAATACAATTAAAGTGGTGCTTGGGCGCTTGGTTTGAAAACTTTTTAATGGTAATGAGAATTAAAATAAATGATAGTGTAATGGTAGTAATAATACGAACAAACAATGATCAGCAACATTATTTTCTCTCCTAAATAAGGTAATCACTACCCATTTGAAAATCTTTATATTTTTTTATAATAATATTCCTTAATCATTTTCCCATGCCACAAATAACAACTTCTCTTTTTGGCTATTGTTTAAAAAATTAGAGTACAACACTAGTGATGTAATTACCACATGGACACACATTCATCAAATATATTCAAGGGCGGTGAGGAATATAAATTTTCATTGAAAAATATAAACAAACACCTGCCCGATACATTTAATGTACACAAAATTTTACTCGCACTAATAATATCACCCAACATATCAAAACCAGGTGATACACCTAGCAATTGAAGAGCATTTATTTGACAATGACAGATTCTTTCACTGAGACGAATTGTTTAATTAAATGTACGTTTAAATACTTACCAATTTGATAATACATTCATCTCGAGTAAAGTTTTACATTTATTTTTTATACATTTAAAAAAATTAATGTAGACTGTAGAGTTTGTAATTAAAATGTGATAATAAAAAAAAGTAAAAGATAAAAAGAAAATATTAAAAGTAGATAAGACATATGTTATAAATTATAATATTAACTGAGTGACAAAGAAGGAAATATAAAACTTTACTCGGAATCTATAATAATAATTATATAATAACAAAAGCTTATACTATTTTTAATAACTTTTATTGTTACTCAAAAAATCATTACTATATTGGTAGATAATAAAACTGTAACGAGCCATTTTTATTAGCCATAGATATAAAACCTGTAGATTTATTGTTCAATTAAAAACGCCAACTCTTCCACCTCCCCAACCGAATTTTAATAGTAGTATGGACCATTCAATTTTTTCCGTTATTTGAACTTGATCTAATTATAGTGAAATTGATGTTACTTTCATGTATTATATTAACTAGTGATCGTCCTACCCGTGCTTTGCACGCCCGGAATTTGTTACAATTTTACTAACCTATTTTAAATAAAAAAAACTTTAAATAATATTGTTTACTAATAAATTTACCATAGTTTTTATTTTTAATTTCAGTTAAAACATACTTCCAATAAAATTTGTTATATTCCTTATTAATATTAAATATTCAATAATTTAAAATAATTTATTAAATGACGTATCATAACATATATTTAATATAAAAAAAATGATTACATGCCCACTGGTGGATACTAACCTGTATACACACTACAAATGCGATCTCAGACACATAAACAGTAGGCATTTAAATCTGCACCCACTAATGGGCATGTCAACATCTCCGTTTTAATATATACGAAAAACTGACATATAACATAATTTGAATATAACATATTAACATTTTAAAAGATGTGGTTGTTATTTTAAAATATTCATACCGTCCTTTATTAGTTGTCCCATCTTTTACCTAAAACATTGTGTTTTATTTAAATGCTAATGCATAAATATGAATCCATTCATTTATATCGGAAATGATCTGATGCCCACCAGTGGGACCAATATAATATACCCACCGCAAATGTGATAATGACACATAAGCAGATAAAATCTATCAGTTAAAATTATAGTGGGTCAACTGCTTATGTGTCATTATCACATTCGCGGTGGGTATATTATATTATGTCCACCGGTGGGCATATGATCATTTCCGTCATTTATTATTATTTTTTTAAATAATGCCCATAACAAATTATGAAGATAATCACTATTTTGTAATTAGTAGAAGTAATAATTAAGGGTGCAAGTGTCATTTGATAGCTCAATAAAAAACTTTGGATTGTATAAATAGAAAAACTGAGACTGACAATAAGGAACTGAGGGAGTATCCATTTTCCCATGACCAAGTAATGATAAGTGCATATGTGAGACTATCTAATCACACGAGACAATGGGATGAGGTATAATTTTTACATTAATACATTAACATTTTAGTATGTGTGGTTGTTAATTTGTTTTGTGTCATGCCATGAGAGGTTGTATCATAATTTAAAAAAAAAAATAACATAAAAATTAATTAAATTAATAGTAATTTATAAGATATGAAATTATTCATCAACACCCTTCAATGTAATCATGCGACGACAACACGTGTAGGTATACCGTTACACATGGACGAAATCTAATTAACAATTGTCTCCCACATTCAAAGATTGGTGATCATATCCATTCAATTTCGATAACTTCCAAGAAAAAATAAACTTCAATTGCTACTCTATAGATGATATTAAACCATATTGCTTATTCTACTATGACCTTGCACCTAAATACCCAAATATACCAATAAAGAAATTAAGGAAGCCATTGACAACCCCAAGACGAAGGTTAGTGCCCGCAACTCTAACCTACGAAAAAGGCAACACATTCACAATTCGAAAGTCATTGGAATCAAGATTACAGAGTAAGTTTTTTTAAGAAATTCAAGGTAGATATCTGAAATTTATATTGATTCGTGCATTTAATATGTTCAATTTTTTCAATACCTTGACATTTTCAGCTTAGATCCAAGAAGAGGATGTGAAAGCTCGATTGATTGTGAAAGGATTATATAATCATAAGGGGTAATTCCACAGAAAAAGAAAAAAAAACAGTTGCATGTCGAATTTCAGGTCATTTAATCAGTTAATTCACGTTTTAATAAATATTGATTTCATTTAATACTACTTTAATTGTAATTCTTAAATAACCTTCAAATTCTTACCAGTTCCAAAACGGGGCATTCAGATGGATTGTGGAAAAAGATAAGGTGTCGAAGAAACCCACTTACTTATAATTGATTACCTAGACATTAGAATGTTTAATTGTCCCTAATTTTTTTGCTGCATATCCGAGATTATTTTCAGACTTATTTTCTAAACTATAAAATTAATTCATAAAATGTTAATTTTTAAAGCTTGCTAATTGAATAATCATGGCCCCAACGTGCTACTATGTATAAACTTTAATGTTTTGCACGTGCCCAAATGCTAGTACTTCTAGAAGTATTTTCCTCCAGTTTGTTGAATACAGAAAGTTTCAAGTGAATTTAATTAAAATTGAGGTGGGATAGGCTAGCACAATTAACTGGGATGGGCCAGTAATACCCTATTAGTGGAAAAAAAATTTAATTTGTATTGGGATTTGTCAAGGCACAAAATAAAATTAACAAACCACTTAGATTACACGACATGTTTAATAAATTGAAATTGAAATATATCTACTATATACATATAGAAAAATTGTTCATTCATATTACTAAATATTTACTTATAATACAATTAAAGAAATCGTTAATTACTAAAAAAAAGAAATTTTGAGTGTATTATATATTATTATAAATTATAGATTTTTGCTCTATAACTTGCATTAATGATTGTGAAATGAAATATTGCCCACACCACATATATACAGAGTCACCTCTAAAAATTTGATGATATATAGGCAACTTTGAAACTATGTGAAATTTGTAGAGGTAGGTCATATTATCAATACTAGTGATCGTAAATCCCGTGCTTCGCACGGCCGGAGTTTGTTATATTGTTTAAATTATAATAATTTCCACATTTTAATTATAAAACAAAAAATCTAAAAAAAAAAACTTAAAAATAATATAAGTAAATCTTTTCTTGAACTCAAATTAATGATATTTCTCATTAAATTTTTATATATTCTATTTATAATATTCAATAATCAATACTTTAAAACAATTTCATGATAGATTTATTATTAATCATTTTCATATAAAATTTACTTTTGTGATAGGATATCAATTTGACGTATCCCAATAACATTTCAACATAGACGTATCTAAATTTGTATTATATAGTTCCACGATACAATCTCACTCAATTAAGTAGTTAAAATACTTTAAACAATATTCCACAATATAATAATTTTTTAAATAATACCTTTTTTAAAAAAAGAAAAAAGAAATATCAAAATCAAACACATAATAGTAATCTATGACTTATTAAATATTTGTAAAAGTTAATTTCATGGGTTAAAAGAGTGAGATGACACTCAACAAATAATTAAAAAAAAGATAATCAAATCAAACCAATTATAACAACTCTTTGGTAAAGATTACTATCATTACAATGTATGAACAAATTTATGTCTCAATAAAAACATAACATAAACTATTTGTAGCACGAACCTTTATGACCTCAAGGCGTGACTTGAATTTTTATTTCTGCAAATTAGCTATGAATTAGATGAATAATATAACTATTTAACATTTCACCTCCACCACCCAGTTTCAGCCCTGACTCAATTTCACCTCCAGACATGACTCAGATTTTTATTTCCGTGCAGTTTCAAGTTACGTATAAATGCTCAAGTTTGGATGTTCTATTCAATGGCAATTGGTTGTTCACATTGTGTGGAGAAATTGCAACTCAGTAATTGAGAAATCACTCTTCCTCTAACATCAATATATATATATATATATATATATATATATATATATATATATATATAAATCACTATTCCTCCAACATCAATACTACTATAATTCTTCAAAATAATTTTATCATTTTACACAGCAACATTCCTAACAAATTTATACCAAGTTTAATGAGATTAAGAATGTGACGACCTATATCACCATAAATTTTTTAATTCATAGTAAATAAGAAATAAATATTCAATTCTGACATGCTTCAATATAAGAATACTCGATTATTCTCCAAAAAGATTTTCACCCGACAATGTTATGCAACAAAAAAAAAAAAATAGCAACGTTTACAATTTCAGTAAGAAATTAATAAAAATAGGTTTGCATCAAATATATATATATATATTTCACCAAACAACATTTAAATTCAGCATTATTGTATTTCGTGGAAGCACAATAATTGTTTTTGTCCATGCTTTGCACGGAAGTCATTTTCATAACTATATTTTTAATGTAATTTTTTTTATGTTGTATACATTATTACTATGATTAACATAATATTTTTAATACAACATTTTTTAAACATATGTATGTGTAACATGAAAAATATTCATTTTATTATAAAATATATATATTCATAAGGAATAATAAATTATTTTATAATTCTTACTATCAACTCATCTTAATCGTAACTATAATCTGTATATTTAAAATTGTTTACAACATAATATTGGATAACTATCAGAGGCATTAGAACATGTAACATCAATGGTAGAAATCAAAAGATAATTACAAATAAAGTTGTCTTATCACTTTTAAATATATACTTATTAAAAATAATTTACATTTTTTGTATAACAAAACAATATGCAAACACTTAAAATATTTTCATCACTAAAACAATAATCAATTTTTGAATAATTAATGATAATTTTTTTTGTGTCATTATCACATTAACTGTGGACATATAAGTTTGTGCCCACCGGTGGACACATGATCATTTCCGATATATTGATTTAAACTTAATACATTATAGTAACACATTTTATACTATTTAGTAAATAAGTATTTAAACGTGCAAAATAAAAAGTGATGGAGTAATTATATAGTGGAATTTGAGATTCTCTTCTAATACACATTAACATGTGAAATTTTAGATAAATGAATGACCATATTGTATACGATAATCCGACAAATTTCAATATTAAGATGAAGAGCCATTTAATTCATCCTATAATTGAAAATGAAAATGTATCCAATTAAATGAAAATTCAGCTATAATTGATCCCAAAATTTAGTCACTCCTCCAATGATATAAAATTCTTCAAGAAAAAAAATAATGGTTAAAATTGACTAATAAAATCCTATTTGAGAGCTTAAAAATTGTTTGAATCATAATATTGAATTAAAATTTAACTTCGAATACTAAATTAGTGATATTCATAAAAGGAAATTACAAATTATAATTACATGGCCGCTTACATAGTAATGACACATTACCATATATATTTTTAAAATATTTTAGATTTGAATATATCTTTTAAATTTTATACCATAATTATAATATTTATTTTTCCAAGTTAATCCCCTTTACAATTCATATCTGTTACTCCATTTCCGTTTACCTCCTTCGTCACCGGCATCTTCACGGGAAAATACTCAGCATTTCATTTTCTGACCATTTTGATTTTGCAGGACCTAAAATACGACGGACCATTACAATAAATCTCCTCCTTTAAAATGAATTAATAGCGCCACTAAGAATTTCTGCGTAGAATTTTGGAAACATGACATGTAGCATACATAATGTCCGACAGAAGAGAGCTTCTCCATCTGGGTTAATTACACTTTTTGCTTCCAGGAGAATGTGTTCATTTCAAAATTATTTTTTTCCGGCACTTATAATCCCGTAGATTTTTTTTACACTTTTGGTCCCGAGAGAATAGGATAAATTGCAGTTTTGGTCTTAAAAGAATTAATAAATTGCAGTTTTAGTCTCAAAAGAATAAGACGAATTTACAGTTTTGGTCCTGAAATTTAACATATGGGACCAAAACTGAAAAAAACAACAACACTAATTTCGAACATAAGTACCAAATGTTTTTTTCACCCATTCTCTTTGGACTAAAAATGAAATTTTCAATTCTCCATCTATTACTTAGAATTTTCCAATTCATTAGCAATTTTGAAAATTTAGATGCAGTATTAAGAATAATCTCTTCTTTGTATTTCGAAAGGCCATTATTACAATCTTGTTAGAATGGAAATAAATTTTCATTCCCATTACCATTGAAGAATTGCTAATCAAGCGCCCCCTAACTTCATTGATTCCTACAATGGCGGTGAATGAAATAATAGATAGATGAGAGAGAATAGTGGTATAAAGAGGACGAAGGTTTCTATAAATTTGGTAAAAAAAAATTTATTAGAATAGTGATATAAAATCTAGAAGATATAATAAGAATCAAATCTAAAAATCTAAAAAATATAGTATATAGTAATAAAGGAAAACAATAATATTTATTATGTGTCTTTGCCATGTACGTTACCACGTAGACAGTGGGCACGGAAATAGTACCCATATGTGGGCTCTATATCATTCTTGCAATCATCATTATAACATTATAATTTGTCTAGTCCTGTTGCACATACAGTGTCAAAAGTGTTTTAAGCTTAATTTCTTAAAACCAAAATTGTTATTTTTCTTATAGTGTCATTTGTATTATAATTTTTATTTCAACATTTTGTTGTAATCTACGTGCTAAATTAATTACCGAACAAACCACTACTCAAACAACCGAATTAAATGCACTAAAAAAAGGGCCTATTTACCGAGGGCAGTAAGGAAAAATGATCTATATTTTATTTAGGAAACCCAGAAAAATCCACCCATATATATAAAAAAATAGTTGACCTAGCAAAAAATTTTGGAAAAGGGGCCTATTAACCAAGCGGAAAGAAGGAAAAATAATTCATATTTTGTCAAAGATACCCAAGAATTCCGCCCATATATATTTAAAAATAGTTGACCTAGCAAAAAAAATTGGGGCACGATTATTTACACCCACAAATTTACTTAGTATACACACTCCTAAGTTAATCCACCATATATTTTAACTACATTTTTTTTTTGTACACCTCCTTAAAATTTAAAACTATAACCCTAATTATCATTTACACAACTCAACTAAATACACACCCACCAATTTAACTTGTAATTTAAATTAAAAAAAAATTGCACATTTACTAAACCACTCTCTTACACCCCACCCCCATCCCCGTCAAAGAAAAAAAATATTGAAACAACATTCCAACCCAAAATCACCATTCATCGTATCCCTCTTTTTTTTATTTTTTTTCCGGCGTTTCCAGTCTCACACGGCACACCCCTCCCCCAACCATATGAAGAAGACTCATTTAATTTTCTTACATGTAAATGAACTCATAGAAGAAAAATATTAATCATATAATTTTGTATGTATATTATTTATACTTATCTGATAATTTTTTATTATATTAATGATTTTATTGTTTGTGAAAGAGTATTTGTGTGAAAAAAAAAATAGTGAGTAATATACGTTTGTGCGTGGTTTTGAAATTTTATGTGAGTTTAAAAGTGGGGTATATTTAATAAATAGTATATATTTTATTATATAAGGGTATTTATTTATTTTCAAAATAAGATATGGGTGAACAGCGTATTTTTACGTGAATAGCCCTACCCAAAAAAATTGGAAAAAAATGGCCTATTATCCAAGCAGAAAGAAGAAAAAATTATTCATATTTGGTGAAGGATACCCAAGAAATCCGCCCCATACATATCTAAAAAAAACTGACCTAGCATAGAAATTGACCAAAAGAATTACCAAATCCAACCTCAAATAACATCCTTTGAATTAGCTATAAGTTTTATTGATTTAAATATGTTTAATTAATATTAATTCCATATATATAAAAAATATAAAAAAATAAACCATTTTCATTCCTTTTGTTCACTGCAAAAAATAGCTCCCTTAACCCCTGGAATCATCTCAAACTCCCAAGATCAATGAATTGCACCACTAAAGTCGTCGGCCACCGCTACAGTTCGCTTCTCCAAGTCATGCCTGCACTCTCAACTGTCGGTTCCCTCTGGCCCCCCCACTAATTTTTCATTAGTTGTTTTCCTGAGAGCAAAGATGATACTATACATATATATATCAGTAGAGAGCAAGAGTTATGAATTGTAGCCCTATATGACCACACCTAAGAGGGAAGTTGCTCAACTCGAAGCCTATCATTATAATGCTAACGGAGACAAAATTGTATTCTCGAGTTTCTATCCACAACAGAATCGGGTATCATTGCATTCTTTGAAAATATTGATTGTCTTAGAAAAATTGACCAACCATCAATAATAATCAAATAATAAATCTTCGAGTCTATTGATACACACTCTTTACATACATAACCTAAACACAAATCAGCACATGTATAACTTGGAAATAAATTCTTACAAAAGAAAAACGTGTGAGATACAACATTAAATCCGAAAAAAATACGTTCTCCTAATTCGAAAGATAAGCACAAACTATTTTAATATATATATTGTTTAAGATCGAAACCCAGAAAAATAATTTACTAAATGTTTCATCAATATGCCATTTCAGGAATTGTATACAGTTTTTTTCCTTTATTATTTTTTTTTGGCAATATTCACTATATCACAAAATTTCACCAACCATTAGTAATCAAGCCAAAGACTTTCATTGTATTGATACAATCAAATCCGGAAGAAATATATTTACATCACCACAAATAAAATAATACCAACGAAAAAAAACAAATACAACAACAATCGAATAGAACATCCTACAAAATAGTCCCAAATCCAAGAAAAAAAAAGAGACCTACAACCGCAAAATATTACTAAGAATACAACAGGAACTGAACACTACGACTACTGGCAAATGTTACGACAAACGTGCTGAATGGAGCAGATGCAAATGCACCTGGAATTTTCAATCCCACGACCACTGCTAAGCATCACAACGGACGGGCTGGATGGATCCATCAACAAAAGGATATACGAAGAGACCAATCCGTCCCACAATCTGAAAAGAAAAAAACACAAATCAAACAAAAGAACTTTAGGAACTAACTTACAAAAAATAAAAATATTAGGGAAAACATGTAAGGGTCGAATGGTTAAGATCAAAGAACAAAGATGAATATATATAGTAGATAATCAACACTGTAACAGTTGTTGGTGAACGAATCTAATCGTAAGGATTAATGGCTGTTTAAATCTGTGTTACGTCACCAATCAATACGTGTGATTGATTACCACCGTAATTGGTAAATCGAGGTGTGAATTTATCGAATTAGTAAATTCGGTAGTCGAAATTGAACTGATTTCATATGTGTGGGCGTTTTAGGTGTATTTGTGTGTTTTCGAATTGTTTATGTATTTTAACTTTTTTTGAACTTGTATTTCACAGCTGGAGAACAACTATTTATAGAGACTAACAAGCATGAGGTGTCCAAGACTCTTGGTCTCCCTAGCCTGCATGCTTGACATGTGTCCCTTTGATCCTATCAAAGCTGAATCTTAGCTACAAAGTCTTCTTTGGTCTTATCTCGGACTCATTGTTGTTCGCCTAGGTCGGCTTGATTGATCTTGTTGATTCTCCAACTTAAAGTTGTTCGCCTCTTGAGGTTGTACTTTGGAAGTTGTTCGCCATGACTGTTGTATCATAATTTGATCAAGTTGTTCGTTATTGATGACGTCACGGTTGGTTCATTCTGGGTCTCGGGTCTTAATACCTGTTCGCCCATTAGTTGTTTGTCGGGGGAGTTGTTCGTCACTTTATACACCTCTCGAATTGGTAGATGCACCCCAATGTTGACTATCTTTGTTTAAGCCTGTAACTCTTGTTCGCTTCATGCTGGATGATGTTTGCCTATCAACAATTGCCCCCTATTCTGACTAGATGTTGCATTAAACGAGCAACTTTGTGGCGAGCAACTGTAGTTAGGATATTATTCTGGTCAAGACTTGGACGAACAGCATCTTTGTGACGAGCAACATTGGGGTGACCATTTCGTCTTCCTATGGTCTGGGGAGACCACGAAGATGACGTCAGCGCAATGATTGCGCGCCGTTCACGCGCGAGCAGCCCCGAGGCCACGCGCCCCTATAATTACTTATAGGTCCTTCAACTTTTAGTTTAGCTCGGAATTGACCCCGTCTTCTCTCAATTGAGTCCCTGAGTTATCAGAAAATTATGCCTTGGACCCCGCTTTTGTTTGGGGGTATAAATAGTGGGGAAACTGAAAATTTTCCCACTTTTCCCCCTCCTGCTACAGTGCTCCGGCGATTTCCATTTTCCTCCGGCGATTCCAAGCTTCCCGACGTCCGCCTTCCAGCATTTAGTTCCATATTTCAATTTCCAGGTAGTTACTCTTTTTTCTCTCTACTTTTCTCTACTTTTTGTCCCAAAATTTCTTTCGCCGCCGTGTGGATCCGAGCGCCACCATCTTCTCCGGGGAAGCGCCGCCGTCTGCAACACTCTCTCCACCGCCGTATGGATTTTTCTCTCTCCTATGTCTTCGCATTCAAGCAATAAAACCGAGGAGACCTTAGATCCCCCTTTTCCCATTGTTGCTCGCGATCTAGAACCAGTTGGGGTTTCCTCAGCGTCGAACGCTCACGTGGACTCAGTTGTTCGCTCTGTGGAAAACGCTGGTGCGGGCCCGTCTGGGAGAGAACTGACAGTCGCGGCGAACAACAATTTGAACGATAACTCTTCGTCCTCCGCTGACTCTGAAGATCCAGAATTCAACGAACTCACTCGCGAGTTCCTGGAGGGTATTAATTTTCCATCCCCAAAGATGCGGGAAAACGAGATCCCAGCTGGGGTTGCTCAACTATTTGAATGGCGAGCATATGCTGAAAGGTATGCGAACAGCTTTCCCCGTCCCCAGAGACAAATAATGGATAAGTTGAAAACTGGGTACCAGACGAGCAAGATAAAAAGTGTTGTTCGCGAAGATGAACTGGACTCTATCCGGAAGGAATACAAGATCCCATATGATATTCATATGTGGGCTCCCCGGAGAAAGGAAAGAGCTGATCGCCCACCCCCAGGGTGTACGGCGATCAACATTCACACCTTAATCGCCGGACTAAAGCTGCCTCTTCCACCCGTTGTTGGTCGATTCCTGGAGGCGACCAACTTGGCCATCACCCAGATTACTCCAATTGGGTGGATGAACCTTCTAGGCTCCATGTGCTTGTTCGCCTTGGAGGGGTACGTTGATCGGATCACTGCGGAAGAAATCAACTACTTGATGACAATTACAAACTGCCCCATAGGAGAAGAAGGCTATCACTATCTCAAGGCCAGAACTGGGCTGAAAATGGTGGAAGAGGTGCCGAACAAGATTCGTGACTGGAAGCAACACTTCTTCTGGATTGGGGGTGATTGGCGAGCATCTTCTGGTCCACACGGCGGCCCTGGACGAATAAATTCTCCAGCAGCCTATGGAAAACTGAAACGTAAGTCCATTTCTTGCTCGCCTTTGGGCTAAGTTGTTCTAATTTAACTTTTCTTGTTTGTTCGCAGGCCCTCGTCTACCCAAGTGGGATTCAAAAGAGGAGGAGTTGAGCTCCGAGTTTCTGTTTACCTCGTGCTTGGTTGGCCTCCGCAACAAGGAAGATAGGACTATTGACTACCTTTGTCGAACAAGGTGTCAAAGAGCTGCTCGCCTTTTGACATACCCACACCACTTGGAGGCCCAGGTCGAGGTGCCCCCAGGTATGAATTTCCAAATTTTGGGTTTTAGCCTTGTTCGCCATTGAGTTACCTAACTTGCTCGTCTATCTCTCTTTTTTTTTTAGCCGAGCAAGTGACAGTTGCCGTTCCTCCCGCATACGCCCTTCTTGAGCAAAAGGTTCTCGATATGGCGCCGCCAAGAGGGAAGAAGAGGAAAGGTGACCCCCCATCCCACGTGCTTGCAATGACGAACAAGCCTGAGGGGGCTAGAGTTCCCAGACAGGCTGCCCCCCCTGTTCAAATCCGTTCCCCTCCCGTTTCCCCTCCTCGTGGGGGGAAACGTTTAAAAAAAGCAGACGGGACTCCAGTGTCCCATGACGTTCCCGATAAGGGGAAGGAGAAGGTGGGTTCGAGCCATGCTCGCCCTGAAGGTGAGGTTGTACGCCGCTCATCCGTTGAGCTTATGGAGAAGTCCGGCAAGGCGAGCAAAGACACAGGCTCCCCCAGAAGCCCAGAGGACATTACCTACCTAGGCCGGGATGAGCGAAAATTCTCTGAGTAAGTTCTTACTCTCTTGCCGAACAAGTTTTTTATTAGCCAAAATTTTCAAGTGTTGACCTTCTCTTTGTTCGCAGATATCGGCCCAGCGATTACCCAGGGCGAGCAAACCTGGTTCACCAGTTAGCCTGTTCAAAGACCCCGGCGAGCTTCCGTGACATTCCGGATGAACATGTTCGTCGGGCAGCTTAGATTGTTGCTCGCGCTTGGTCACGGCCGCTGAACAAAGCCGTCCTCGCCCAAGGCCCCATTGATAATTTTCACTTATCAATGGTCCAAGCCGCAAACTCCCTTGTCTCAGCTCAAAGGGGAATGTCTCAAGTAGCAGAGCTAGAGGAGACTGCTCGTCATCATGCTGCTTCTGTTCGCCAGCTTACTGAGAAAAAAAAGAAAATGACGAACAACTTCAATGGCCAGATTGCTCGTTTAAAGGATCAACTAAAGCTGGCCAATGACATGGAGCAAAAGCGCATCGAAGACTATCAGATTGTCTCTGGCGAGCTGAAGGATGCAAAGGCCGAGCTACACTCCTCTATTACTGTGCTGGAGGAGGAAAGGAAAGCCAGGGGAGAGGCTGAAACGGAACTTGCTCGCTTGAAGGAGCAAATGGCTGAGATGCTTACTCGGGAGCAGGCCGAGCAAGAGTTCCAAGCTCGGAGTGGGCCTATCTCCAACCTGGGCTATATCTGTGCCTATGCGGACAGCATCCGCACGGCCGATGCTTATGACTTCAAGGATCTGGTGGAGGAAATGAGCAAGGACTTAAATGAATTCCTAGAAAACTATCCACCGCCGAACAATATTGAAATTCAGTTAGCGGATTTGGCTGTGCTTGGGGTTAAACTTGACAAACTTGACCCCAGTATTGCCATCACTCATCCTCCTCTTCCAGTTGATGAAGGCGAACAAGAGGAAGAGGTGGCCGTAGCTGACGAGCAAAACGCTAAAGATGTGGAGGATAAAGCTGCCGAAGATCTTGCTCGAGACATGATTGTCGACCCTTCTGCCGAGCAACCTCAAGATCCTCCTCCTGCCGAGCAGCAGTAGTTTTAGGACCTAACTTTTTGTCTTCTTTTGTAATAGTTGCTCGTTCCTTTTTTGTAGTACTTGTAATGGCTACTTTCAGCTTGTACTATTTTTTGGGCTTAAAAGCCTTTAATTCAATGAATGTCTTTCTTTTGTTCGCTCATCTTCTTATATGTTAATTGCCTTTACATTTTCATGAAATGCTTTTGCAATTATAATATATTGTATTGGGCCTTGTTCACTTTTTGAACTTTGCCTTTAATGGAATAGGGTTTAGCCTTAGGTTCTGCTCATCTTAAAAGACGAACAACCTTTGAATGGCTTTGGTCCTTAAATGGACTGGTACCTCGAGCTTTGGACTTTTCTTTTGCTGACGAACAACTACTGTATTTATATTTTGAACAAATTACAAGTGTTATAAGACTGTTCATCACTAACATATACAATATGACGAACAACTTTGAACACAAACTAAAAACTTGCTCGCTTATAGATTTTTGCCGAGCAACTCTATTCAAAAATAAAAGACGCAGCACCAGACTATACAATGTGGCGAGCAACTTTTTAATCTATACTTAGCCAAATTTTCAAAAAATTATGCAAGTTTTTGATCCTTGATCCATTCCATTTGCTTGATTCACTTCATTCGCCATACTTGCCCCCAAGATAATTGTTCACCCATTTATTGATAGTACTTCTTGAGATGTACGGCATTCCAGGAGTATGAGGCCGGCTTGCCTTCCATATCTTCGAGATCGTATACGCCATTTACGAATTTTTCCGTTATACGATATGGGCCCTCCCAAGTTGGTCCCAGTACTCCTGAAGGTTGGGCGAGCAGTTTTCTTAGAACCAAATCTCCAACTCTGAATTCCCGGACTTTTACACGGGAATTATAATAACGCTCCGCTCTTTGCTTGTATGTTGCATTTTTTAACTCAGCATTGAGTCTTTTTTCTTCGAGCAAATCCATTTCAGCACTTAGAGCAGAATTATTTGCTTGTTCATCAAAGTTGGTCGTCCTAATCGTACTGGTCCTTAACTCAATAGGTATTACTGCTTCTGTTCCGAAAGCCATAGCAAAGGGTGTTTCTCCGGTGCTAGACCTGGGAGAAACTCTGTATGCCCACAAGACTTCCGGGAGTTCGATAGACCAACCACTTTTGCTCTCCGCCAGTCTTATTTTTAATGTATGCTTGATTATCTTGTTCACAGCTTCAACTTGTCCGTTTGACTGAGGATGATAAGGTGCGGAGTAATGCTTTTTGATCCCCCACTTCGCACAGAATTCTCTCAACTCTTGTCCATCAAACTGTGGACCATTGTCTGTCACAATTGCCTGTGGAACTCCGAAACGACAGACAATGTTCTTCCAAATAAAGTTGATCATCTTCTGCTGCGTGATGTTCACCATGGCCTCTGCTTCTGCCCATTTAGTGTAATAATCGACTGCCACAACGGCAAATCGAACATTTTCGACTCCAGCTGGGAAAGGACCAATGATGTCCATCCCCCATTTTTGCAAAAGGCCATGGGCTGTAAACTGACACGAGCTCCTGGGCCGGGGTATGAATATTCGGGGAAAAATTCTGACACTGATGGTAAGTTTTTGCTTTCTTGATCGCATCCTGACGTAATGTCGGCCAATAATACCCTTACCTGATGGTTTTGTACGCCAAGGCTTGCCCCCCAGTGTGATTTCCACATACTCCGGCGTGAATTTCTTCGAGGACTGCTCGTCCTTGCCCCCTAGGTAAACACTTGAGAATGGGACTGATATTCCCCTTTTGTAAAGCTGTTCTCCCACCAGAGTATATCTGGCGGCTCGCTTCACTAGCTTGGTAGCTTCAAAAGGGTTGTTTGGTTTTTCCCCATTTCTCAAGTATTTGACTATATTTGCTCTCCAGTCGTCCTCATCGGCAGTTTGATCGTCAAATTGGTTGACATTATAGCTTACTGTTGATGGATCTTTCATCTTTGTAATTACAATGTCTGCCAACTCTGCTGGCCCTTCACTTGTTGCTAGTCGGGCCAGAGCATCTGCCTGAGTGTTGCTTGTCCGTGGGATTTGTTCGATGAAGACTTGATCTAACATGGACATAAGGTGAGCAACAATCTGTTGATAACCAATCATATGATCATCTCTTGCCTCGTATTCACCTCGGACTTGGTTCACAATCAGTTGTGAGTCTCCGAAGATTTGTAACCGTCTAACACCTACGGCAAGGGATAGGTGAAGACCAGCAATGAGAGCTTCATACTCTGCTTCGTTGTTGGTTGCCATAAAACCGAATTTGATTGCCGAGGTGAATACTTGTCTTTCAGGGCTAATTAGTACCACTCCAGCACCTGACGCCACATTTGTCGAGGATCCATCAACATAGAGATGCCAGGGGTGATCTAGTCCTCTCGTCGGATCTGGTGGGAAAGTTAGTTCGACTATAAAGTCGGCTAATGCTTGCCCTTTGATCGCTGTTCGAGGAGCATAGGTCACCCCAAATTGGCTAATCTCTAGTGACCATTTTAGAAGACGTCCAACAGTGTCAGGGCGATGGAGGATTTGTCTGAGCGGGAAAGTTGTTAGTACTTCGACTTGATGATCGAAAAAGTATGGTCTTAACTTTCGCACACTCATGACCAGGGCATACGCCAGCTTCTCAGTTGGGGAGTATTTGATCTCTGCTTCATGCAAGGCTTGGCTGACGTAGTATATAGGTTGGTGGAATTTGCCGTCTTCGCGCACCAGAACAGAACTGATGGCAACTTCTGATGCGGCTAAGTATAAGAATAACTTCTCTCCTGGGACTGGTTTTGATAAGATTTTAACATCTCCCAGGTAGTCTTTGAGTTGATCAAAGGCCCTTTGACAGTTGTTAGTCCATGAGAAGCTTCCTTTTTTGATGGCCTCAAAGAATGGACGACACTTGTCCCCTGATCTGGATATGAACCGATTCAAAGCTGCTAGGCATCCTGTGAGCCTCTGCACCTCTTTTACTGATCGTGGAGGTTGCATATCCATAATAGCTTTAACTTTTGCTGGGTTGGCCTCAATTCCCCGCTGGCTAACAAGATGTCCCAAGAATTTCCCCGAATGGACACCAAAGCTGCTCTTCTTCGGATTTAGCTTCATGTTATAATGCCGAAGAATCTCGAACACTTGGGTTAAATGCTGGAGATGATCTCCTCTCTTGGGGCTTTTGACCACGATGTCGTCTACATAGACTTCCACCGTGTCTCCGATTTGTTGGTCAAACATCTTGTTCACCAGCCTTTGATAAGTTGCCCCGGCATTGATGAGGCCGAAGGGCATTCTCTTCCAGCACAGCAAGTTTTTGTTAGTGTAAAAAACTGTGCTTTCTTGATCGTCAGGATGCATTGGGATTTGATGATACCCTGCAAAAGCATCCATGAATGTTAGCATTTCGTGACCCGCAGTGCTGTCCACCAATTGATCGATGTGCGGGAGAGGAAAGTTGTCCTTCGGGCATGCTGCATTCAGATCTGTAAAGTCTATGCATAACCTCCAGGTTCCGTTTGGCTTCCTCACCAGCACAGGGTTTGCTACCCATTGTGGACAAAGTGCTTGACGGATCAGATCGTTATCTAACAGTTTTTTAACTTCTTCATTCAACGCTTGATATTTGTCCGGGCCGTACTTCCTTCGTTTTTTATGGACTGGCCTCTTGGCTTGATTAATGTTGAGCCTGTGGCAAGCATGCTTTGGATCTATCCCCACCATGTCTGCATGAGACCATGCAAAAACATCTAGATTTTTTAGGAGGAATTCTTTCATTCGGGATCTGTATGGCTCAGGGAGCTCAGATCCTATGTAAAGCTCAAGATCCTCGTTGTTAGGGTTAACTCTGAACGCCTCTAGTTCTTCGACTGGAGTTGCTCGTCGTTTTTGTCCTTTCCAACGGGGATCAAGTATTGGCCCCTCAAGATTTGTATCATTTTCGATGTCCATGGGCTCTGCCCCCAGGCGGGGATCTAGATCATTCGTCGGCTCCGATCCATTGTTGTTAGCCAGTACCCGGCCCTCCAAGTTGCTTGATGAAGGTTGCTCGTCACCACCACTTCTTTGTTCGTCAGCTGGAAGTTCTTCAATGGTGGTGGTGAGTTGGTCGTCCAACACTTGCTCGTCCAAGTGTTGTTCGTCAGTGTCCATGTGGTTGTCCATGTCCATCATGTTCTCCAGTACTGACGACTCATCGTCAGGATAGCTTGTTGTTGCCTCCATCATGGACACTTGAGTAAACTTTGCTTTTAATTGTAGGAGACACTCCCGAGCTCTTCTTTGGTCTCCTCTCACTGTGCCTGTCCCACTTGCTGTTGGAAATTTTATACAATAGTGGTAAGTGGAACATGCAGCTTTGAATTCATTTAAAAAGGGGCGACCAAGAAACCCGTTGTAAGTTGATTCCTGGTCTAGGACCAAAAAATCAACCATTCGTGTAATATTCTTTTCGGGTTCATTGGCCGTTACAAGTTGTACAGATAGTCTAATTTCCCCTACTGGAGTGGTTACAGCATTTCCGAAGCCTACAATTCTATGAGTTGTACTTTGAATGTAGCCCGAACAATCTTCCAGTTGGTCGAGCGTCTTCTTGAATATGATGTTGGTATAGGCTCCGGTGTCCACCAAAAGTCTGTGGACTCTTGTTCCCATAATTTTGACACAGACTACGAGCGCATCGTTATGTGGGGTCGAGATTCCTTCCAAATCTTCTTCGGTAAAGGTCAACTTTGCCGTTTGCATGATGGTTGGTTTGATCCCCATTTCCTGAACTTGGCCCATAGCTCGTAACTCTGCCTTCTTCTTTCTGTTCGACATTGGTGGACGTCCATCAGAACAACCTTCGGCAGAGCCGGAAGGCTCCATCATGAAAATATCCTCCAATGGGCGTGCAGCTGCAGCGGGAACTGGTCGTCCGGGGCGATTATTCCGTTGAGGCTGTTCATCGCTTTCTTCCCCCGGGCTGCTCTCCCGGCCTCTCTTGTCGGGCTGTCTGTTAACAAATTCGAAGAGCTTTCCCTCCTCATAAAATCGCCAGAGTTGCTTGAGCAAATCTCTACACTCACTTGTAAAATGCCCCACGCTTTGATGGTAGGCACAGTACTTGTTGGGGTTGAGTTTGCCAGTGCCCTGACGGATTCTTCGCGGAGGGGAGAGCAACTCCTTGCCTTTTACATTATCATAAACAGTGTCAACTGACACTGTTAACACCTGGTTGAGCTTTTCTTTGAGTTCCGTCCCTTCGTTAAATGCTTTCATGTTCTTCGGGACTCTGTATCCTGTTCCACCAGGCTTTTTGTTGTTCTCCTTGGGGTCTACTTTGTTCTCCCCCAAGTTTGCTTCTAGGGCCTCATGCATGGAAACGAACACGCCGGCCTAATTTCTAAACTCGGCGTAATTCTTTGGGCACTTCAGACGTACCTCTTTCCATAGTTCTGACCCTTTTTTCAGTCCTGCCATGACAGCGACAATTTTAGTGTCCTCGCTGACCGGTTCTCCTTCCAACAACACTTTATCGAATCTTTCCATGAATGCTCTGTCAGATTCGTCGTCATTTTGTCTTAAATCTGACAGTCGATGTTTCTGGGAAAGATACGAGCCAGCTGTTGAAAAGTACGAAAGAAACTCCCGACCCAGTTGGGTAAACGAGTTGATTGATGCGGGTGGCATTGCTGAAAACCATTTGTGAACTCGGTCGCCCAACGTCAATGGAAAGTTCCGGCACTGGGTGGCGTCGCTGGCCCCCACGGAAACCATGTAGTCCGTATATTTGGTAAGGTGGATTCGAGGGTCTGCTTGGCCTTCATACTGGATGCTCGCCGGAAATTGAACCTTCTTTTGAATTGGGGCTTTTAAAATGTGGGGGGCTAATGGGGATAATGGCATGCTGGTCGTCCCCATACCTCTCTGTTGGTCCAATTGCCCCTGCATGTTTTCCACTGCCTTTCTTAAACTGGCCAACTCATCCAAAGGTGCCCCCTGACTTGGAGGTTGTTCGGCGAACAAAGGCGCATGCCTTTCTGTTCGTTGCAGTCCCTCACTCGGAGTGGGCTCCTCCTGGAGTTGCTTCCTAGGGTTGTTCGCCGCATTCGGCCCTAGGCGTCTGAAGGCGGACTGAGATAATCTTTCATGCACTGTTGGGCGAGGCTGTTCAAGAGTTGTTCGCCCATCACCTGCTCTCTGGCGAGCAGCTTCCATGACATGTTGTGGTTGACCAAGTCTGTCCTGGGCACTGGAACGAGTAGTCCCATGGCTTGACAAAGTTGTTCGCCCACGGGCAGACTCAGCCTGCTCTTCTCTTAAGTCAGCCATTTTGGCCTTGCCCTTGTCCCGCCTAACTTGAGCGCTGTTCACCTCATGCTGTTCGCCCCTAACATTTTTAGCCCTCACAACTTCCATAGACTTATCCCTAGGCCTTGCTTGGGAAGGTATAGCTTGTTCTTGTTGTTTCTGGAGGGCTTGGAGAGCTGCTATGGTCTTAGCCAACTCGTTAGGGTTGTTCGCCAGAGCCTCCATTTCAGGCGGGAGGTTATGTGTTATGGCTGTATGCTGTGATTTGTTCACGTGCTTAGGATCACGGTCTTGATGGTCTGCCGTCGAGGCCCGAGTAGGAGATGCTCTCCTTGACAAGCGTGATCCTTGTGTTTGCTTTGATTGAGGCATCCTAATGTTGGATTAGTTTCTTAATCTTTGAATCTTCAAATTGTTATTGAAGAACACCAAGAACACCAAGAACACTTTTACTTGTATCTTCAAGATTTTCTTGAGGATTTCTTTGAATCTTCAAGTTTCAGACTCGAAGTTCTTGAGCAATCACACTGAATCGGAGGTTCGAACCCTCCTTCTAGCGCCAAATTGTTGGTGAACGAATCTAATCGTAAGGATTAATGGCTGTTTAAATCTGTGTTACGTCACCAATCAATACGTGTGATTGATTACCACCGTAATTGGTAAATCGAGGTGTGAATTTATCGAATTAGTAAATTCGGTAGTCGAAATTGAACTGATTTCATATGTGTGGGCGTTTTAGGTGTATTTGTGTATTTTCGAATTATTTATGTATTTTAACTTTTTTTGAACTTGTATTTCACAGCTGGAGAACAACTATTTATAGAGACTAACAAGCATGAGGTGTCCAAGACTCTTGGTCTCCCTAGCCTGCATGCTTGACATGTGTCCCTTTGATCCTATCAAAGCTGAATCTTAGCTACAAAGTCTTCTTTGGTCTTATCTCGGACTCATTGTTGTTCGCCTAGGTCGGCTTGATTGATCTTGTTGATTCTCCAACTTATAGTTGTTCGCCTCTTGAGGTTGTACTTTGGAAGTTGTTCGCCATGGCTGTTGTATCATAATTTGATCAAGTTGTTCGTCATTGATGACTTCACGGTTGGTTCATTCTGGGTCTCGGGTCTTAATACCTGTTCGCCCATTAGTTGTTCGTCGGGGGAGTTGTTCGTCACTTTATACACCTCTCGAATTGGTAGATGCACCCCAATGTTGACTATCTTTGTTTAAGCCTGTAACTCTTGTTCGCTTCATGCTGGATGATGTTCGCCTATCAACAACAGTCACAAGAAATCAGAAATGACATTAACACAAAATATGAGACATACCATATTAATGCAACAAAAAAAACGTACGGCCGAGATCGAAGCAGAGAAAATAAATCAATGGACGAAAAAGTTTCCCGCTCAAACTAAAAAAGGCAGTAATGCTTGTATTATATAGTTATAGATTCCCACTTAAATAGAAATTCATAGGAAAAAATACCAATTTCATTTACAAAGTAATAAAAAAATGACAAAATCCAAAAATCTAAAAAATTAAAATAAAAGAGTCTTCAATAATTCAAAAAATCATCAAACCTCTAGTGAATAACTTCAAAAGCTTCAACAAATCTTCAAATCTCTGAAAGAAATAATATTCAACAATTCTTCAAATTTCTAATGAATGAATTGCGCATTCTCTAATAAATCTAAAAATCATGATACAAATACAGATTAAACTATAGTGCATACATACCATCAACATAAATTACATGCCAAAATCGTAATATAATTTTCTTTTTCGACTATACTCTCTAAAAATTTGATGATATATAGGCAACTTTGAAACTATGTGACATTTGTAGAGGTAGGTCATATTATCAATATTCCCACTTAAATAGAAATTCATAGGAAAAAATACCAATTTCGTTTACAAAGTAATAAAAAAATGACAAAATCCAAAAATCTAAAAAATTAAAATAAAAGAGTCTTCAATAATTCAAAAAATCATCAAACCTCTAGTGAATAACTTCAAAAGCTTCAACAAATCTTCAAATCTCTGAAAGAAATAATATTCAACAATTCTTCAAATTTCTAATGAATGAATTGCGCATTCTCTAATAAATCTAAAAATCATGATACAAATACAGATTAAACTATAGTGCATACATACCATCAACATAAATTACATGCCAAAATCGTAATATAATTTTCTTTTTCGACTATACTCTCTCTAAATCTCTTTTGACTATAAAATTTGAAGGAAAAAAAATATTTCGAAATACCTATCAAACAGAAAATAGAGATTTGAGACAATGAAAATGATCACTAAAATGGTCATATATATAGCCTACAAAAATAAATTGATCCTTGATTTATGCATTTAATCCAAAGGTCAAAAATTCATCACAAGAAATAAACGGTCATAATGCAAAGTAGGATAAAATGGTGAATTAAATGATAGTTAATACTCAATCTTACCATAATTAGTTAAAAGAGAGATGAACGGTTATGATCAAAGATAGAAAATTTGATCAATGGTCCAAAAACTCTCCCTCCAAAACTATTTTAGGAA